>CM031244.1:6803361-9425861 GCA_018340775.1 Taxus wallichiana var. yunnanensis
TGTATTTGTATATTTCTAAAAACGATAAAATAAGTAAAGAAAATGCATTAATATACTATGTTAAATCAAGAAGTAAAATATGTGGTATAAATGCAATTGAATATGAGTATTACTTTCTATATATATATATATATATATAAGATAATGGGTCTTGTGAGCCAAAAAAATCCACAATTTTTCTATGGATCATTTGTTTTAAATTGTGGAATCAATTTTATGGACTCTACCGACATTTTTTTGGAAACACTTAATGTGACATAATCTACAATGGTAAACATTTTGAACATTACACAATTATTTATTTGTGACATTTGTTACATTTTGAATATTGTTACATATCTACAATTGAAATCTTGTGACAATTTCCACAATTTCGAGATGTTACTGATCCACAATTTTAAACATATGACCTTACTACAATAATAAAAACATTATAGGCTTTTGAGATGGTAACTATTTCCACAATTTTTTTCTATAGGACTAAAATATTATTATTTGTAAATATTATATTCCAATTTCAAAATTATGTGGAATAAAAATGTTTGAAATTATCAATAAGTTAAATTATTTTTTTGAGTAATCACATCTACATTAAAATTATAAAACTCTCAATTTTTATGCCAATAGGTGTTTTATAATGGCAGCAAAGGGTGAGATGTGATGGTGTGATCGTGTAAGATGGTATTATGTACATTAAATTTGACATCCATTTGACCGTCATGCTTTGTAATTTTAAGTCTTGACCATCGGTTTTACAAAGTTGTCACTAATTTTTTATTTTAGTTTATTTCTAACTTTGAAATTCCATCAAAAATAGAAATATCTTGGTCATACCATGGTGTTTGATGCTCTTTTCTCGTAAAGATTTTTTTAATCATTATATTAAAAATATGAACAAAATGTGGTGGAATTATTAATAAATGTGATATGTAATATAAAATCTAAAATAAATACAGCTTAATTATTATATTGAAAATATGAACATAATGTAATGGAATTATTTAAAAATTGATATGTATAAAATTTAAAATTTAAATCTATCTTCATTTTTCAAAAGATGCGTTTAAGATATTTTTAGAAGTTCAATCAACCCAAAAATATTTAGACAATTTAACTTTCAATTATACAATAAAATTTTATTGTATTTACATTTTATATAATTATTTAAATAAATAAATATGATATAATAATATATTATTGCTATTAGTTTATAAGATTAAAATAATTTATTTTATTTTTAAAAAAATTATACTATTAATCAATAATTAGTATAAAAATATCACTTTTCAAAATATAACATATATATATATATATATATATATATATATATATATATATATATATATATATATATATATATATATATATATGTTGGTCGTCAAATAGGACTTTTTAGAAGAGCAACAGTCAGGGGACAAGAAGTCCCTCCTCTTTAATGGGAGAGGTTCCCTTATTCAGAAACGAACTTATTTACAAATGTACAGAACATTGTTTTATGGTCAAACTTGGATTTTACGAAAGTGTTTTCCACAAGGATCATCAATCACGCAAGGACTGAGGAAGGGAAAAAGGAGATGAGCAGAATAGCAACATTCAGAATTATAGATAGCAGAATAATTCCTCCTGTATGCGAAGCTTCAAAGAATTTAAGACAAGATCATTTGCGTTGGCTGAATGAGATTAAATTTAAAGACACAAAGTTCCATAAATAACCTTCTTCAGATTTATTAATCAAGGACACAAAGTTCCTTCTTGGTTGTACAAGATCAACTTTGTATTTGCAAAGCCCAACAATATGCAATCAGAGAGACTAACGAGTTAAGAACAAAATGATCCTCACAATATTAAAGGAAAACACAGAGATAACGAGAATCAGATAGACAAAGAATGAAAAGCCCTTTTGTATTGATTTCTTTAAGATCTATTTACACTTTCAGCAAATATTCCAAGTTCTTCCTCCTTCAAAATGGCGTGGAAAGGCCATTATATAGCTTACAAGTCAGTTACTCTTCGTAACCGTTTCTTTTAACTAAAGAATAGTTAAGGACCGCCGGTTACAATACCTTAACTGATTACAAAGAATACGAAAAGAAAGGGAAGAAGAGGAAAGAAAGGAGAAGGAGACAGGTGGCCGGTTACTGGGAGGGACCCACTGTCTTCAGAATCCACTGCCTGAATTTCTTCAATGACTCAGCTATATCTCTGCCACGAGGGACTGACGTGTTGGCTGCAGACTGAGTCCAAAATCCCAGACATTTCTCCATCTCTTTATCAAACTCGACGTGAGTATGATAATCTTTGTTTGCTTCTTGATAGCGGTAGAAGAGAACAAATTTCCTTCATCTTTTCCTTAGAGATGGAGCTTTCCTTGAATAGATGATCTTTGACAAAAGCTCTGAACTGAGCTTTGATTTCTTGCAAGGACAAGGAAGCACCAGAGTTTTCATCTTGAAGATGACAATGCATATCTTTGAAAGCAGCAGCTGCCAGTGTCTTGAAAGCTTCTCCCTTCTGCCAACTGTTCTTCATTTCTCCCACAGCTTCCTCCAAGACTTTGATTTTCCACTCTACGCTGTAGACCCAGGATTTTGATAGATTGTCTTTGGCATCATCGAAAATCTTGTTCGCCAGTAAGATGTTCTCATCTGTCTGTCCCATGAGGCGAAGGTCTACAATGCAACTGCTCCAGAGTTTAAGCTCTTTATCCATAACCCCAATAGTAGAGGATAGCTTCTGTTGCAAATTGTCTACCTTTCCATGTAGTTTAAAAGCTTCATCGATGAAGTTTAGCCCAGCAACAAGCATGTCATCCACCATGGCTTCAATAGCTCGGCCATAGACAGAATACTTGTGCATATCTTTGATACTTTGCACTTCATCTTGGCTTAGAATTACAGGAGGCGGTAGAGCAGTCAAGGGGGTGGGGTCCAAAACTTTGTCCTTAGACAAGAGTGACTTGATAAAACTTGTGAGAACTTGGGCTTGTTCTTCCAGCTGTTCAATAGTCTGCTGCCCTTTCTCTACCCTTCCAATGACTCTTGTGACTGTTTCCTGGAGGTTGTGAATTTCACCTTCAGGAGTAGACTCTCCCATAGGGATCCTTGAAAGCTCTAAGTCAGATGTCAGCAAGTCTGATTCTGATTTGTCTCTGTGTAGGCTTAGCAATCTCCAGAATTGCTGACCTTGGGCATCAGACACAATTCTGGAGGTGGTTCTGGCTTTCTTGGCACGAGGAGTGGTGCCCAACAAGGCTGCTACAGCATCAAAATTTGGTCCCAAGCTTTGAGAGGAGGATTTCCTCTTCCTTTTGTCGACCAGAGGTTGCACCCAAGCAAAAGAGGAAGAAGAATCTGCAGGAGGGGCGAGAGGACCAAGAGACAGGGAGCTCATGACACTCAGGGTCTGCAGCTGTTGACTCAAGCTGAGACGTGAGTAGAGCACTGGAGGCAATGGCAGTAGAAGAATCAGTAGTACCTGGAAGTTCAGTGCTCTGGACCTCCTTGTCCTTATCTGCTGGATCTTCAGGAACATTTGCAGGAGTTGGCATCTCACTTTCTTCACTTTCACTGAGAACAATGATGTTCTCTAGCCCTATAGGCAACTCTACCTGTTTTCTTGGAGGATCATTCTCTGCAGGCTCCTTCTTTACCTCTTTGAGTTTCTTCTTGTATACCTGGGTAGATGGAGAAGGAGTAGATTCTCTGAGTCCCAGAGCTGTTGAGGCGGAGGGGTTTTCACTTTGTGTTCCGGACTGCAGGCCGATGCCTCTCTTATGGGTGTCGAATCATCCTTGGAGCTAGATTCTCCTGAGTGCCTCTTGAATTCTCGGATCTTCTTACTGAACCAGACCCTAGTCCTGATTAAGACTGGAGCAAGAATCTCAGCCAGATCATCTCTCTCTTTCTTGTTCCAATCCAGGTCCTCCAGAGGGGTGTGCTTAATCACATTTTCATACTCATAAGAGTATAGCTCAGAATTGTCATCCTGGAGACCTTCAGGAACTTGGTACAGACTGAGTTCTTGGATCAGTGCGGGAGAACCTGCCACAATGCCTTCTTACGGCTTCAAATCATCTGCGCACGGTCGGCCCGGTGGTCTTACGTATATCCCTATGATGATAGACTATTTTGATGTTACATTAATGAACTTCTTCAAGTCAAAACAGGTTCTTGGCTTGAAGAAATGAAACGATGATAGGGACCGGGGCTCTTTCTATGTTACGAGCATCCAGAGTGTTTTGCATGTGTAGTTTCCCGGAGAGATGGGAAAGTGCAAGCGAAATCTTCTTGTCTCTGCAAGTTACGTGCAACTTGTCTAGTTTCTGCATATTTCAATCAAAGCCATTTTATCATTACGAGAACATGGGAAGCCGCGAGAGGAGTGCTTTCATAGCAATGAAGCTTTGATATAGGAAAATTTCTGAATTGAATGAAATAGGCTCCATCTTTGCGATATCGGGTTCATGGCTTCATCGAAAACCTTCTTGCGGTATCACCTTGAGCAATCGACCACGTACATGGTGAAAGCATCATTGACCCTTACGAAATTGCGGTTCTTGGTCTCGAGGTGAGCTGCGGGCAATAGGCATACAACTGGATCATCTTTGTGTGCATCTATATAGGAGAAACCAAACCACTTTGCTGGATCTTTGCTAGGGTATACATCGAGATAGGAAGTCATATAGAACTTCTTTGTTTCTTTGGATGTTGGATAGTTGCTCACCAAATTCATGCGATGATCTCTGCCCGAGTTGATATTTTGTGTTCCACTGGCACACCATGCTTTGATGGCGGGCACATCCAGAAATGAAACTCATTGGTGGAGGGCAAACCCATAACCCGAGCCGCGCGGGATTATGAAGTCGGCGATTCTTCGTTGAAATATGCTCGGAAGAGGGTTTTGGTTAGGTGAGAAGCACCTTTCTTAGGGTTCTTCACCAAGACTTCGCCACTCGCGCCTTGTATTTGTCAACTTTGTCTTGGTCGAACATAGCTTTGTGCTTGATCTCGGGAGGCGACTATAGCATTGTCCATCTCCGAAATCCTCGAGCAGCGGCCAATGGCGGTAGCGTCCGGCTTGCGATGAGTTCCCCATGTACATTTGTCGATTCGCTCGAATCGGGGTCGAAGTGAGCTCCACATGAAAATCTTGTATCGGCACTGCTTTGTCTCTTGAGATTGGGAATCCTCCGTAAAGCTAAACCACTATCATTAATCATCTGTGCCATTGGTGTAGGGTTTGCATCTGTCATTCTTGCCCAAAAATCACGAAGTCGAGATGACGAGCTTATTTGTCCCCTATATTGCTAACAGGCGAGATTCAAGCGGAGAAATTTGCTCTGTCCTGGAACTTGATCTTCATAGTGATAGTCTCGGAGTGCTGACCTAGACTTACGGAAGGAATTTGCAAATGGAGGGGGGGATCGCGCAGGTTTTCAAATGACGAGGGTTCGAGCAAAAGATAGCATGGAAGCAATGCGAAAATGCAAAGGGGAATGCTCGTTATATAGCCGTTTGGAGAGAGAAATGACTTTAATGCGCATTGAATACACAACCACCAATTTGAAAAGCATCATATTTGGAGCGAGCGGGAAAAACTAAGTGTAAATGACACTAGGTACGCTTGGGACAGGTGAGACGCGAATGCGCGAAACACGCGGCTCGGCCGGTTCGGGCGAAACAGGGAGAGGACGCACAAATGCATTTGGGACAAATGGGACGAAAATGTGCGAAGTACGCGATTCGGGTGTTTCGGCCGAAATTGGAACAAAGGGCCCGTTTGGACTTGGGACATTCGGGACAAAAAGTTCCGAAGTACGCGACTTGACCGGCTCGGCCGAAATTGGGAAAGCTCGCACTTTTTCAAATGGGGCAGTTGGGACAAAATTGCGCGAAGGACGCGGTTCGGGCAAATCGGCCGAAAATGGAAAGCTCGCACTTTTTAACTTTGGGACATTTGGGACAGGAAAGTGCGAAGTACGCGGGAAGGATGATTCGGCCGAAATTGGAACAACACGCAAAATAAGTTTTGGGACACTTGGGACAAAATTTTCCGACGGGCCCGAAAATGGGACAGCTTCGGGATTTGGCCGATCGGGAACGAGTGCATTTTCGTACTTGGGACGAGATGGGACAAAAGTTCCGACAGGCCCGAAAATCACACAAAATGACCCAAAACACAGATTTTTTCGATTTCACGACTTAGGCACCTCAGAGAAAAACACTTAAAACTCAAAATTTTGAAATTTTACTCTTATCAGAGCGGGAAATTTTGAGTGGACAACAGCTGGCTCCTTCTGGGGATGACTTGGTATAAATTCATGGAATGAGACAAGGCAAGAACTTAGATAACTCGGTGAAGCAGACCAGTGCCTTATCCATTGGGCAAAGGAGTCAAAAACAAACCAACACAGAGGGCAACACACACAACAACAGAGGGGAAACACACCGAAAGCAGAAAAGCAAAAACACTGTACAGAATATACAAAGGGACTCCCTAGTCACCTAGGACTTGAACAACTTCAAATACTGCCCACTATAAGGAAGTGGGAGGGGGGAACCATCCATGTAATCAAGATAGAAAGAGTTCTTACCAGCAAAGTGTCTTATCTTGAATGGTCCGAGCCATAGTGAATCAAATTTTCCATGGCTGCCACGAGGTTCATGTCTTTTGTCCCATAACAGCACGGTATCTCCAACTTGGAACTCCCTGAACTTAGCTTTCTTGTCAAACAGAACCTTTACCTTCTGCTGGTGAGCAGATATCCTGTCAGCAACCTCCAATCTATCCTCGTTCAGTTTGTGCAGGTACATGATTCTTTTATCCAGAGCATCACTGAAACTAGTATCCTCAATGGCCTTCATCAGGTGCAAGGCTGGCAGTTCCACTGTCACTGGCAATTGAGCTTCCACTCCATACACCACTTGAAAAGGAGACATTCCAATGGCTCTTTTAGGTGTGATCCTGTCTGCCCAAAGAGCATCATAAAGCTTCTTATGCCAGTTTCGCTGAGACTCATTGACCAACTTCCTTATGATAGTCACCAGATTTTTGTTGGTGGATTCTGCTTGTCCATTTCCCTGGGGGTAATAATCTGAAGAATGAGCCAGAGAGATGCCATACCCGTAGCAGAAATCCATTATCTCAGTTGAGGAAAAGTTGAAGCATTATGCATTCTGATCTTGTTAGGTACACCATACCTTACCAAGATGTTCTCTTTGATGAAGTTGCATACAACTTCAGAAGTAGTGCTCTTGACTGGAATAGCTTCCACCCATTTGGTGAAGTAGTCAGTGGCAGTTAGCACATGCGTGTGACCAGCACTAGAAGCAGGGTTCAGTGCACCAATGAAGTCTAGGCCCCACTGCTGAAATGGTTCCTCAATCACAAGGCTTGAGAGGTAAAGATGCGAATTTAGGTCTTCCCACAAAGGTCGACAAGCTTCACATTTATCTACCCACTTGGATGCATCTCTGACGAACAAAGAAGGCCGATAATATCCTCCCGGAGTATCTTGTGAGTTGTATTTGTTGATGAATAGTGCCCTCCACATGCCTGATCATGGAAAGCT
This sequence comes from Taxus wallichiana var. yunnanensis, assembly GCA_018340775.1. NCBI lineage: Eukaryota > Viridiplantae > Streptophyta > Pinopsida > Cupressales > Taxaceae > Taxus > Taxus wallichiana. The sequence continues at coordinate 6,810,932 of CM031244.1, forward strand.
GAGAGCAACTTTCTCTGCTGCTCCTTGTCCACACACTTCAGAAATCTCCCATCTAAACCACGCTTGAACAAGGCATTTTCCCATAGTACATATTGTGCTGATCTCAATTTAACAGTCCTCTTTTCCTTGGTAGTTAAATGAGAGGGGCATTCCCCATAGGTGAGAAAATGGGCGATGTCAGAATACCATTCATCGACTGAACTAAGGAATAGAACAGTAGGAATGTCAGCTTTCTCCTCCAGCAACTCATGTTTGGCTCCTTCAGCAATGAGCTCACAAAGACCCCTTCCACGAACCAGCTTGGTTGGTTTGATATCAATGTCATACTCCTGGACTTTAGCCACCCAGTTTCCTCTCTTGGACCCAAATTCTTGCTGTGTAAGAATTGACTTAACAGTCGTATCTGGAACCAGCACCATAGAGTGAGAGTTGAGGATATAGAAACGGGCTGCTTGTGGCTTTGACTCTTTGCAAAAGCATGCTTCTCCATCATGGTGTATTTCAGCTCATGATTCTTCAGGATATAGCTCATGAAGGCAATTGGTAGCTCATGTCCATCAGAGTCTTCTTGGGTTAAGACAGCAACCAGGGTATTATCATGCATAGCAATAGATGATGAAATCTTTGCTGAAGTCAGGACAGGCCAAAACTGGAGTTTTAGCAATGGCTTTCTTGATACCCTCAAAGGATTCCTTTCCTTCAGAAGACCAACCAAATGCTTGCTTTCCTTTCATCATCTGAGAGATGTTCAAAGTTAATTCAGCAAAATCAGGGATGAATCTTCTTAAAAAATTGATCTTACCGAAAAAGGAATGCACGCCTTTTTTACTGGTTGGGAGAGGAATCTGCTGGATGGCTTGAACTCGTTCAGGATCAATCTTAATACCATCCTTTGAGACAATGTGCCCTAATAGTTTTCCTTCTGTAACACAGAAGACAGATTTTTTAGGATTTAAAGAAATCCCATGCTCTCGACATCTTTGCAGAACGGTTTCCAGGTGGTCGAAGTGATCTGCTCTTGTCTTTGAGAACACTGTCAGATCATCAAGGTATATGACAATACATTTCCCTTTCAAGCTTCCAAAAGCCAAATCCATAGCTCTCTGGAAAGTGGCACCAGCATTAATCAGCCCAAAAGGCATTCTCTTGTAGGCGAAGGTACCCCAAGGAGTAGTGAAGGCTGTCTTGTGTTGATCTGCAGTATCAACCTCTACCTGATTGTATCCCGAGAACCCATCAAGCATAGATAACATTTCAGATCCTGTTACTGCTTGCAATATTTGATCCATCATAGGTAGAGGATAGTTATCTTTCAGAGAAGCCTGATTCAGGTTCCTGAAATCAACACAGATGCGGATCTCACCATTCTTCTTTCTAACAGGCACAATGTTTGCAATCCATGTTGAATGGTGAATGGGAAAAATGATTTTAGCCTTCAACAATTTCTGAATCTCCTGAAATATAGTGTCGGCTATTTTGGGATTATACTGCCTTTGTTTCTGCTTGAAAGGCTTGATTCCTGGTTTGAGAGGGATAGAGTGCTGCATGTCTTTTGGCTTGAAGGCTTTTAGATCCTCATAAGAATATGCAAGAACATCCTTATACTTCCTTAGAAGATCAATTGCTTTTCTCCTCTCATCGGTGGTGCAACACTTCCCAATATTTACCAGCTTGGGATCAGTAGAACTCCTATATCAATCTTATCATACTCGGTGATTCTTTGAGGTCGATCAAGCTTTAGATTTTACATATCTGTCATGTTTGTCAAACAACTCCTCCAAACTCACCAAACCTTTGGGAATCTTGTTTCCTTTGAGTTTAATGCACCCTTCACGATATGTTTCTTCTCCTTGGGTGACGGCTTGGTCGAGGACACACTCTCACGAGGCGGTTGTCACTTCCCTCAAAATACGAGTTGCTCGAAATTCCCCTTGAGTTCGGGAAGGAAAGCAAATGCTAGTCATCGTTGAAAACTTGCCGATTATTAGTATTGTCGGGAACACTAGGCGGTGGACCATTTCAATAGTGAACTTATCTGAGAGAATTCGGGATGGGGAATCAATAATGACCACGAGACGGCCCGGTGAATCAGCCTGCTTTGTTCTTTTCTCTGGTATTGCTTGATAGAGAAGGCATCAAGGAATTCAATTGAATCCCAAACCTGATTCCGGTAATGCTTCAGCCTCCCATTTTTTACCTGAAAAATGCTTCTGACTTGCTTCACAATCAGCTCTGCATCACCACGAGCCAGAAGATTTTTTACACCTCGTTCTTTGGCCACTTGCAGTCCAAGAATGAGAGCTTCATACTCTGTTGTATTGTTAGTGTTTTCGAACTGCAACTTAAATGAAAAAGGGTGTAGGCAGCCTTCAGGTGATACTAGCAGGACACCAGCTCCAGAACCAGCCGAGGAACAACTTCCATCAAATTCTAAAATCCAAACACCATTGGGATCTTTGGGTGATACTTTGGAGGGTTGGATTTCATCAGGGGACAGAATCATGTAATTACCATGACCTATGTCTTCATAGAGTATTTGTGCCTTAGGATCATCTGTTTTCTGCACAATATACTCAGACTGTTTCTCAGGGAGTAACTTCTTCATTTGTCCATTGACAGGTATGAGGGCGTGTGACCAATCCATTTGAATCTCCCCACCCACATCTTTACAGAAGTTCCGACTTAGCAACATTCCGTAAGAAGGAGGAATGTCTGCTACTAGGATGGTGGCCAAGACTTTCTTTTCAGGTAAAGCAGCAAAAGCCACTTGTGCATCTTTAATCCTTCCAACCAAAGGTACTTCCTTACTTTCCATGGAGTAGCAAGATCCATAAGTACGAGTAAGGGTCAAGCCTAAAGCATGAGCTACTTTAGCGAGCATCACATTATCGAGGCTCCGGAATCTATGACACGATTCTTGAGCCTATGGCCGGCTATAAGAAGTGTTACATAAAAGGCTTGATTTTGTCACCAGCGAGGTGGCAGCGGCTGAGAACTAAGTGTGGTATAGAAGGAGGAGTGGGCAAAAGGCCTTTAGAGGTGGTCTTGGAATGGGAATTTACAAATTGGATCATCTTGGCAAAAGCTTTGGGATGGGTTTGGTAGTATTCGGCTTACACGAAATTTGAACCTTGGTCCTTTTAGGTGATCCACAATATCAAAGGATCCAGAGGTGGATGAGCCATCATCATTTGAAATTCTAGGCTTATCAACCTTAGGAGAAAAAGAAGAAGAAGCAACTTTGGTAGCAGGATTGACAGTACTTACCTTTGGTGCGAGATGAGGTAGGGATAGGAGATCCTCTTACGCAATTATAGGAATAGTTCTTTGGCTGCTCCTTAGATTTCTTCATGGGGTGTGTTACTTTCTCTTTATGCCTCGTCATTCTCGAGTCATGACAGCAAATGATTCACTTTGTTCATATCTGCTTTACCACTTCATCATAGTTATCTCCATCATCGGTGCCTTCGGTGGTAAAGAAATTAACCCGAGATCCTTGAGTTCTTCCGCCTCATCATCAAATTCCTCCGGGAATTCCTCACGAGCTTCAAATCGTCCACATCATCATCGGGCTCTTCAACTTCACGGGTTGCGTTCACGGGAACTTTGGCGGGAGGACCTTGAAGTGCTAGTCTTGTGTGAGGAGCGAGGCAAGCGATTTACAGGCTGAAATTTCTTCTTGGAACATCTGCGTCACGGGGCATCTTTGGGCCAATTGTTTCTTTATAGCTACTAGATCATTTGCAAGTTTACGGACTAATGGATCGGTATTGGGTCCAGAGGTGGAAGAGGAAGAAGCGACAGATTTAGATTTGGGAGGATCTCTCTTGACTTCCCGACATGATCGGGTCATCCTCGACACTAACGGCCCGATTCTTGATCCAAAATTAACGTTCCAAGATTAGCCCTTCTTAGAGCATAAGCGACTTTGGGCGTTTGAGCATTTAGAAAGAAACATTTTTGAATTTGATCAACCGGTCGAGTATTTATAGGAATTTTGTTGATCGATCTATTGAACAGAGCCACAAATTCTCTCATGGGTTACGATGGATCTTTCTTTATCCGAGAAATTTGGGCAAGCGGTGCATGCACATCTTACGCCCGGCTTGAAACGGCTTTGAACCCGAGTTCTCATTGTATTCCGATCGGTGATGGCACCGGCCCGGAAGGTGATAGAACCAATCGGCGGCATTATCTGTAGCGTCTCAGCGAAACGGCCTTGCGAGGCGTCTTCATGCTCAACTCCCAAGACTCCACATGCAACTATGAAGGCTGCTGCATGTGTTCATCGAGTGTACTTTGCCATCTCCTCTAAACTTGGGAAGTTCTTTGGTTACCTCTAGGTAACTCATGCGAAAGGCGAGTAAGGGCCGAGGGGCCCGACACGTTGACCCCATGGCAATTGTGCCGCCATTCTTGGAAATACGGCTTGGAGGGAACTTTAACACCAGCGAGGATCAAAGCTCGTAGATTGGGACTGCTTGCGAGGCTCAAGGAATACCACCCGTAGGACTTCTATCTTGAGCAGGCGGAGTGCTCGTCGAGCGAGTTCTTCTATTTGAAGGGAAAGGAAAACCTGTTGCTCAAAGCTGAAGCGAGAATCTTCGATACCAGGGTCCTTCTCCCTCGAGTGAAATGCGGAGTCGCCATATCAAAGGATGATCGAAAAATTGCGATCTTGGAATAAGATTTTCCCAGTAGTCGCCAAAAACTTTTGGTCGCCAAATAGGACTTTTTAGAAGAAGCAAGTCGGGGGACAAGAAGTCCCTCCTCTTTAATGGGAGAGGTTCCCTTATTCAGAAACGAACTTATTTACAAATGTACAGAACATTGTTTTATGGTCAAACTTGGATTTTACGAAAGTGTTTTCCACAAGGATCATCAATCACGCAAGGAGGCGAGGAAGGGAAAAAGGAGATGAGCGAGAATAGCAACATTCGAAATTATAGATAGCGAGAATAATTCCTCCTGTATGCGAAGCTTCAAAGAATTTAAGACAAGATCATTTGCGTTGGCTGAATGAGATTAAATTTAAAGACACAAAGTTCCATAAATAACCTTCTTCAGATTTATTAATCAAGGACACAAAGTTCCTTCTTGGTTGTACAAGATCACTGTATTTGCAAAACTGAACAGTATGCAATCAGAGAGACTAACGAGTTAAGAACAAAATGATCCTCACAATATTAAAGGAAAACACAGAGATAACGAGAATCAGATAGACAAAGAATGAAAAGCCCTTTTGTATTGATTTCTTTAAGATCTATTTACACTTTCAGCAAATATTCCAAGTTCTTCCTCCTCTTCAAAATGGCGTGGAAAGGCCATTATATAGCTTACAAGTCAGTTACTCTTCGTAACCGTTTCTTTTAACTAAAGAATAGTTAAGGACACTTATTACTGATACCTTACCTTGCGATTACAAAGAATACGAAAAGAAAGGGAAGAAGAGGAAAGAAAGGAGAAGGAGGCAGGTGGCGATTCTTGGGAGGGACCCACTTGTCTTGAGAATCCATTGCTGAATTTCTTGATGACTCGGCTATATCTACTGCCACGAGGGAGCGTGTTGGCTGCGGCCGAGTCAAAATCCCAGACATTTCTCCATCTCTTTATCAAACTCGACGTGAGTATGATAATCTTTGTTTGCTTCTTGATAGCGGTAGAAGAGAACAAATTTCCTTCATCTTTTCCTTAGAGATGGAGCTTTCCTTGAATAGATGATCTTTGACAAAAGCTCTACGGCGAGCTTTGATTTCTTGCGAGACAAGGAAGCACGAGTTTTCATCTTGAAGATGACAATGCATATCTTTGAAAGCAGCAGCTGCCAGTGTCTTGAAAGCTTCTCCCTTCTGCCAACTGTTCTTCATTTCTCCCATAGCTTCCTCCAAGACTTTGATTTTCCACTCTACGCTGTAGACCCAGGATTTTGATAGATTGTCTTTGGCATCATCAAAATCTTGTTCGCCAGTAAGATGTTCTCATCTGTCTGTCCCATGAGGTGAAGGTCTACAATGCAACTGCTCCAGAGTTTAAGCTCTTTATCCATAACCCCAATAGTAGAGGATAGCTTCTGTTGCAAATTGTCTACCTTTCCATGTAGTTTAAAAGCTTCATCGATGAAGTTTAGCCCAGCAACAAGCATGTCATCCACCATGGCTTCAATAGCTCGGCCATAGACAGAATACTTGTGCATATCTTTGATACTTTGCACTTCATCTTGGCTTAGAATTACAGGAGGCGGTAGAGCAGTCAAGGGGGTGGGGTCCAAAACTTTGTCCTTAGACAAGAGTGACTTGATAAAACTTGTGAGAACTTGGGCTTGTTCTTCCAGCTGTTCAATAGTCTGCTGCCCTTTCTCTACCCTTCCAATGACTCTTGTGGCTTGTTTCTCACAGGTTGTGAATTTCACCTTCAGGAGTAGACTCTCCCATAGGGATCCTTGAAAGCTCTAAGTCAGATGTTAGCAAGTCTGATTCTGATTTGTCTACTGTAGGCTTAGCAATCTCCAAGAATTGCTGACCTTGGGCATCAGACACAATTCTGGAGGTGGTTCTGGCTTTCTTGGCACGAGAAGGAGTGGTGCCCAACAAGGCTGCTACAGCATCAAAATTTGGTCCCAAGCTTTGAGAGGAGGATTTCCTCTTCCTTTTGTCGACCCAGGAGGTTTGCACCCAAGCAAAAGAGGAAGAAGAATCTGCGGGGGGCGAGAGGACCAAGAGACGAGGAGCTCATGACACTCGGGTGCAGCATTGTTGACTCAGTGAGGCGTGAGTAGAAACCTTTGGAGGCAATGGCGGTAGAAGAATCGGTAGTACACGGAAGTTCGGTGCTCTGGACCTCCTTGTCCTTATCTGTTTGGATCTTCGGGAACATTTGCAGGAGTTGGCATCTCACTTTCTTCACTTTCACTGAGAACAACGATGTTCTCTAGCCCTATAGGCAACTCTACCTGTTTTCTTGGAGGATCATTCTCTGCAGGCTCCTTCTTTACCTCTTTGAGTTTCTTCTTGTATACATGGGTAGATGGAGAAGGAGTAGATTCTGAGTCCCACCCGAGTGTTGAGGCGGGAGGGGTTTTCAGCGGTGTTCCGGACTGCTGGAGGCCCGATGCCTCTCTTATGGGTGTCGAATCATCCTTGGAGCTAGATTCTCCTGAGTGCCTCTTGAATTCTCGGATCTTCTTGCTGAACCAGACCCTAGTCCTGATTAAGACTGGAGCAAGAATCTCAGCCAGATCATCTCTCTCTTTCTTGTTCCAATCCAGGTCCTCCAGAGGGGTGTGCTTAATCACATTTTCATACTCATAAGAGTATAGCTCAAATTGTCATCTGGAGACCTTCGGGAACTTGAGTACGAGGCCGAGTTCTTGGATCAATTGCGGGGAGAACCTGCCCAATGCCTTCTTACGGCTTCAAATCATCTGCGCGATCGGCCCGGTAGTCTTACGTATCTCGCCTATGATGATAGACTATTTTGATGTTACATTGATGAACTTCTTCAAGTCAAAACAGGTTCTTGGCTTGAAGAAATGAAACGATGATAGGGACCAGGGCTCTTTCATGTTACGAGCATCCATAGCTGTTTTGCATGTGTAGTTTCCCGAGAGAGATGGGAAAGTGCAAGCCAAAATCTTCTTGTCTCTGCAAGTTACGTGCAACTTGTCTAGTTTCTGCATATTTCAATCAAAGCCATTTTATCATTACGAACATGGGAAGCCGCAGAGGAGTGCTTTCATGCAATGGCTTTGATATAGGAAAATTTCTGAATTGAATGAAATAGGCTCCATCTTTGCGATATCGGAGGTTCATGGCTTCATCGAAAACCTTCTTGCGAGTATCACCTTGAGCAATCGACCACGTACATGGTGAAAGCATCATTGACCCTTACGAAATTGCGGTTCTTTGGTCTCCAGGTGAAGCTGCGGGCAATAGGCATACAACTGGATCATCTTTGTGTGCATCTATATAGGAGAAACCAAACCACTTGCACGGATCTTTGCTAGGGTATACATCAGATAGGAAGTCATATAGAACTTCTTTGTTTCTGGATGTTGGATAGTTGCTCAGCCAAATTCATACTGATGATCTCTGCCCAGTTGATATTTTGTGTTCCCTGGCACACCATGCTGATGAGCGGGCACATCCAGAAATGAAACTCATTGGTGGAGGGCAAACCCATAACCCGAGCCAGCAGGATTATGAAGTCTGACAGTTCTTCGTTGAAATCTGCTCGGAAGAGGGTTTTGGTTAGGCGAGAAGCACCTTTCTTAGGGTTCTTCAACCAAGACTTCGCCACTCGCGCCTTGTATTTGTCACTGTCTTGGTCGAACATAGCCTGTGCTTGATCTCGGGAGACGACTATAGCATTGTCCATCTCCGGAATCCTCGAGCGCGCCAATGATAGCGGCACGTCCGGCTTGTGATGAGTTCCCCATGTACATTTGTCAATTCGCTCGAATCGGGGTCGAAGTGAGCTCCACATGAAAGCACTGTATCAGCACACTGTACTGAGATTGGGAATCCTCCGGCAAAAGCTAAACCACTATCATTAATCATCTGTGCCATTGGTGTAGGGTTTGCATCTGTCATTCTTGCCCAAAAATCACCGAAGTCGAGATGACGAGCTTCGCTGTCCCCTATATTGCTAACGGCAGATTCAAGCGGAGAAATTTGCTCCTGTCCCTGGAACTTGATCTTCATAGTGATAGTCTCGGAGCTGCAACCTAGACTTCTGGAAGGAATTTGCAAATGGAGGGGGATCGCGCAGGTTTTCAAATGACGAGGGTTCGAGCAAAAGATAGCATGGAAGCAATGCGAAAATGCAAAGGGGAATGCTCGTTATATAGCCGTTTGGAGAGAGAAATGACTTTAATGCGCATTGAATACACAACCACCAATTTGAAAAGCATCATATTTGGAGCGAGCGGGAAAAACTAAGTGTAAATGACACTAGGTACGCTTGGGACAGGTGAGACGCGAATGCGCGAAACACGCGGCTCGGCCGGTTCGGGGCGAAAGCAGGAGAGAGGGCGCACAAATGCATTTGGGACAAATGGGACGAAAATGTGCTGAAATCGCGATTCGGGTGTTTCGGCCAAAAATTGGAACAAAGGGCCCATTTGGACTTGGGACATTCGGGACAAAAAGTTCCAAAGTACGCGACTTGACCGGCTCGGCCGAAATTGGGAAAGCTCGCACTTTTTCAAATGGGGCAGTTGGGACAAAATTGCGCGAAGGACGCGGTTCGGGCAAATCGGCCGAAAATGGAAAGCTCGCACTTTTTAACTTTGGGACATTTGGGACAGGAAAGTGCGAAGTACGCGGGAAGGATGATTCGGCCGAAATTGGAACAACATGCAAAATAAGTTTTGGGACACTTGGGACAAAATTTTCCGAGCGGGCCGAAAATGGGACGGCGGGGGATTTCGGCCGATCGGGGAACAGAGTGCATTTTCGTACTTGGGACAGATGGGACAAAAAGTTCCGACAGGCCCGAAAATCACACAAAATGACCCAAAACACAGATTTTTTCGATTTCACGACTTAGGCACCTCAGAGAAAAACACTTAAGACTCAAAATTTTGAAATTTTACTCTTATATGTGGTGGGAGTGGATTTTGTGTGCATATGTTTCTTCTTGTTACTGAACCAGTAATCCACTCATCTTGAACTTTTTGTAAAGGAATAACAACTTCAAAATTTGTAATCAACTTAAAATTATTACTTGAACAAGGGGAACAAGGAGGATCCTTCTCCTTAGCTGCTACATGCACTATTTTTGTATTGTTACCAGTTCTTTGAGTTTCATCCTCGGGTAACTCCTTGTTTGCTTGATCTGTAATTTCTCTCAAAGGGGTTTCAGGGACCGATTCTACCAAAACTTCCTCCTCAGATTTAGTATTAAGGATGTCCTTAGGTTCAAAAACCATATGTTTTAGGAGGGCGTTTCTCCACTAATTAGCCTTCTCATTCTTGTGTTTTACCATCTCACAATCTGCAGTATAATGCCCCAAAGAGAAACAATGCCTACATCTAAAAGGAAGACCCTCATAGTCCAAAGGATGAGTCTAAGTACGATTTTGCACTTTAAGCTCAATGTGGGTTGGAAGATCCTTTGAGGTATCAATCTCAACTAAGATTCTTGCATAGGTTGTGTGTGTGAAATTAGAGGTTTGGGAGTCAATATTAATGATGTTGCCCAAGGTATTACCTATGGCTATCGACAACTAGTATCCCAGAATTGCAGGGGTAAGTGAGGTAACCTGATCCAGATTGGTTTACATGAAAAGATTCAATGATAGGGTTGAATGATGGGAACCACATGGTTTTAGGATAAGGTACTTTTGTTGACAGACCCAAATTTTTTAGCAATGATGTCTTTATCAGCTACAGAGGTAAAAACAATAATAAAAATCCCCTTAACACAGGGGTAGAGATATAACCAATGTCACTAGAAAGGGGATTCATTTCTTGGAGATCCAGTCATGGAGGATGGGGAGGCTAGGCCAGAGGCCATCAAATCTACATATCAAGGCATGAGCTTCGTAGAATGACTTTGTTTCATATGTGACTTAAAATGTGGTTAAGGGGTGTTAGTTGCATACGTTTTCTATTTTATTTGTTGAAATTTTTGTTGTTGCATGTTCGTGAATGTTTGTCTCCTTCCTCCACTCTCCATTTATTCAATAATTCAATCCTTTACTTCCTTTAATTCCTTCATTATTTCAAAAGAAATTATCAATGGAATTTTAAACATAATAAAATGAAAAATAAAATCGTGCACTCTTCCATCTAATAACCTTTTTGTAAATTCTTTAAACATTAAAAAAATTGGGTTATGTCTGACAACCAAATAATTCATAGCCTTATTAAACTATAGTACTAACATTAATTAAAACTTTTCTTTATGATTTTTTCTCATGTATGTACCTCACTCCAAACCATAGAAAAATGATTCTAATGAAAGTAATCATAATAAAATTTGTCCTTTGTTAACCACAACAGAGGTGTAGCTTCCGAGAAAAGATGGTGAGAAATGTTCGCTAGTAAATTTACTTGTCTGCATACGAGACATTTTCCAATAAATCTCACTTCATGAGAGATTCCTCCAACATAATAACTAGCAATTGCACATGATTTGAAAAATACTCGGCAAGGATATCTATATATAATATTGTATGTGTAATTCAATCTCATACAACCATCAAAAGTTCTTGTATTTTTTGGGTGTCTTTAATCCAATTACATGCGGGTATAATTTTAATTCATCTATCCTTAATCAATCTCCTTAACATTCCTCACCCCACCAACACACATCTAATCATGGATCCATATTCTTACATGTTCTCTACAAGAACCAAATAAAAGCATTCACATTACCACCATAGGTTTGATTGACATTTTGATGATAAATTTTAGAGTTTCCTTAAGTTAGCCAACACGGTCAAGAATTTCAACCATACATACATAATGATCAATTCTAGGTGTAATGTTATAAGAGGCACTCATGCTATTGAAGTATTTACAACCCTCATCCACCAGACTTGCATGGTTACATCCTAATAAAACAAAAATGAAGCTTATGTAGTTAGGGTATGTTCTTGATTACTTCATTACTTAAAATATTTCGATAATATCCTTACAAAGTTTGATTTTTTCATATCGTGAAGCATGGCATTCCAAGAGACCACATCTTTTGAGGTATTTTGTCAAAAAAATCACATGCCTTATGGATAGTCCACATTTTGCATATGTATCTACCATAACACTTGCAACTAAAACATATGCCCAAAGTCGAGTTCTCCATAATGCTTCAGGATGGAAACCTATTAGTGTAATTAGTGAAATATCATCAATGCTATGTGAGGATGCCCGTGTCTTCTCTTAGCTGCAATTATGATATTCCATGAGAAGAGGTTGCGAGTATTAAGAAAAAAATGGACATTACAAATATTGTTCCAAGCATTTTGTCAAAAATTTACTTACCTTTTGTATGTTGTCCCATTTTGTGTACATTTGTACAAAGGCACTTGAAACTACGGTAAAGTAAAATCATGTTTGCATTATGCTATGAAATAAGTTTCCTAAATCATTGAGTCTCGTAGGTGTAACTTTTTTGAGATGGTTTATAAGTTTTAATTTTGATTAGAGGTGATGTAAATGAAAAATTTGAAAGAAATTTCTCAAGTTTCTCTTTAGAAGATTTTTGTGAACAACCTTGACACCCACTTTGTACAAATTATTTGACGATTTTTCCATTCCTATTCCAAGTTAATGAAATGGTATGCAAGAAAACAAGAAACTCCAAATATGTGAGGGTTTAAGGCTACCTCCAATGTGTGATAGTGATGGATGATGAGATACGAGTGCACAAATCCTTTCCACAATGAGCTTGATAACATGCACAACATAAAGGATAACTAGACAAGAAAAATATTAGTAGATTATATGGTGGGTTTCCTGAAATGTCAGTCCTGAGAAGTGATGAAATTCCTAGGGAGGATGTCAACCCAATTTCTTAGAAATATTGATCAAAAATGAAAGATAGATAACATGCAGAAATAAACAGAGCATAAATGTAGATATGTACTAAGAAAAAGAGATATGATAATGATAAATTGAGATAAAAGGAAGAAAACCAGACAGGGTTGATGATGACCTAAGACAGATCAACGGAGACTATAACAGAGAAGATCAAAAGATGTGAAGAGAAACAATGGAACTAATTATTGGATGTTGAAGATGTCGTGGATCTAAATACGGAAGCATAGAAACAGAAAGAACATAGAAAGTGGATAGATGTGGTTAGGGTAGAGAGATTCAATAGTGATTGGAGGTAGTCGACGACGACCATGGCGGGATAATGAGATCTATAGGGGCCAAATAAGAAAAATAGAAAGACAAAAATATTTAGATGTTATAGAGACTAAGAAGCAAATCGCAGAGGGGAAAAATATAGGAGAAAGAATCGATACATATCATATCAACGCAAACCGGGGTAGAATCAAAATGACCGAGGATGAATTAGGGTTTGGTGATGGTTGATAGATGGAAAACAGGATATGAGAAAGAAAGATGGATGGCTAACATGATGGCGAGAGCTCAAAACGAAAAATGGGCCTACAAAGTTGATGAAGAAAAGATGAAACAAGCTAGGTCTCCAAGTAAACTCCAAGCTTTAGATCTTCCAAGATGGTTGATAAGGGCTCCAAGATGGATTCAAGATGTTGATGGCAACTCACAAGAAGAAATGAAATCAGAAAATCTTGCTAGAAGTCAAATCTCCAAGTTTCATCCTCTTTGAGGAGGGGGTGATGATGCATTTATAGGTTCGTTAGTGCTCTAATAGGGTAACCGTCAATACTACATAGAACTATTGATTTGGATGATGGGGATGATGTACAACTCGAGACATGAGGCCCCATTAGGGTTAAATTATGGTTTTGAGTTGATTTGGTAGATTAGGATTGCATAGGGATAAGAAAGGGTGGTTAGAGGGTTGAAAACATTAAATGAGGGTAGATGATGGTTCTAAAAAGGATAAATGGGATGTTTAGGGATGTGATTAAGGTGATAAACATGTTTAGGAATAATTAAATGTGATTAAGGGTGATAAAGAGGGATGAGATAATGATGGGATAGGATATAATTAAGATAGGAACACAGTATTCGAAGAAATAAATCCAAATTAGGAGGGAAATGGGATTATGAGTATGATATGGGTGTGAGTGTGTATGATGATGATGAAGGGTCAAGTGAACGCGGGATGAGGGACAAGTGAACTAAATTTGGGTGTCTACATAAATCTATATTCTTCCTACTACAATGAAACTTTATCAAATTAATTTCACCTTTGGTTCCTTGATTACAATCATCAAATTTACAATTTTTCACCAATAAGTTTCCATGTCCATTTTAACAAACACATTTGTTGCATATCCTACAATCATTATAGTCCATAAGACTATGATCTCTTGGGAATTTTTCAAACTATTCACATGTGTCCACATTTTTAGAGTTTGCGCCATATTTCAAATCTCTTTCTTTTGCACAAGTTGGTAGCATGCTAGCAAAGGTGAACTGTGTTGGATCATTAATATTTGTGGGGACACATTCAAGTGGAAACCAAATTAATACGGTTCCATACTAAGGTTATTTTATATAGTCTTAGAGTATAATTTATATTATAAGTTATGAATAACTTGTATAAAGTTATGAACAATTAATTTAATTAATTGTGGTTAAGAGTGAAATGGTGTAACCAAAGGTTACAACCAAATCACCCACCCTATAAATAAGGGTGATCTCCTATTGAATATTGATATGCGAGAAAATATTTTTCTATGCATTCATGTTGGGTGCAAGTTATGTGAAGAAGTTGGAAGGAGATATTTTGTTGGGTTAAGCCTATATTCAATAGGCTATTGTACCTCTATTATTATTTATAATAAAACTAGAAGTGCATTTACTGATGGGATTTTTTACCTCTTTACAGGTTTTCCCCACTCAAATCTTATGTATGTGTTCATTGTTATGTATATTTTTTATTTACTTAATTTAGGTAATTATTGAATTTTATATATATATATACAACTTGTCATTCTAATTCAAAATCTTATAATCCTAAATATTCAATTCTAATAAAAATTAACTTGATGAAATTTGATGTTTGACACCTAGTGGTTTTATTTGGTGAAATTTTGATGTTTCATGAGGATGCCCATGTCTTATGTAAGTTTCAATTGTTGTATTCCATGATATTTCATCCCCATAAGTCACCCTTTTGCTTCCACTCCACGAAATGCCCGGAGAGGCACCCCAATTTGAAAAAATTTAAAATTTTGTTAACAATGACCAACGTTACGGGGGAGTTCAACAACCAAAGCTCACAAACAGCTTCATGTTTTGTGTACTCTTACAATTTTAATATATATGTATACATGAGTAGTATCAACTATAATATTCAATAAAAATATACTTTCCATTATCGATATACACACACACATTAATGAAACCATTTTGTGCATATCTTGCATTCATTTCCATCCATAAGACCACTTCTCATTAAGGCATTTTGTCAAATATTTTATAGATACCAAAAATTAGCTTGAAATCATGCTTTGATGGATGTCACTATGCAAATCCTTCATTCATTAAGATGATATCTTATCGCATGAATTTTATTGAGAATTTTATGCACCTTGTGTATGATTCTACTTGTTCCATACATGTCTACCATGGCACCTACAACTACATTTAACAAAAATCATCTTTCCATTATGGTTTAATGAATGTCCATGTCTTGATCCAAAGCTCCCATTTTGACACAGGATGGAAGGATGCTAGCAAAAAGTGTGATTTATGGAAATAAGAAAAAAATTAAAAGATCTGGTGATTGATACCTACCAAATGCATTTTCTTAAAAATTTGAACTAATCAAGTTGGGCATCTATTCATTGTATTTCGTGAAGTAGTCTCAATGGCTCATGAGGATGATCATGTATTTTGTAAGATGTAAGTATAGTATTCTATGAAAAAATATCACATTTTTGTCCTTTAGTCAAATACTTGATGTCTAGATACCAAAGCTCTCATTTTGGCATTTAAAGTTTCCAATACCTTGTCAACTAATTTTACATACATATCAAACATGGCACCTCGCAACTACAACATTTGGAAAAATAAATATTATATTATGCCTCAATAGATGTCCATACCCTATTGTGAAATGGAACAAATAAAATATGTGAAGTGAAATTTATATAATAAGTTTATCTAGACTATTTATATGGAAATAAACATTTATAATGGTGTTGGGGAGCCTTATTTTAGATTTGTTAATCAAGTAGACTCATTATAAATGAAATAAGTATGAAAAATGTCTAGACACGCAAACTTCTTTGATTATTTTTAGATAACTATGTATTATATCAGATTATAGAGTGCTAGTGCTTTAAAATAGGGCCCTAAAATCATTGGCATGCCTAGTTGTACCAGTTGTAACGTAGTATTTCCTCACCAACTGGTGTACATGTCTTGTTTCTCCTAGCTATGGAAATATTAACATTTTCTAACCAAGATGGAAAAAAAACAATTTAGTGCCAACAATAAGAGATAAGGCCAATCCTCCTCACATCTCTTAAACCCAGAGAAATATAATCTATATGGCATATATATGGAATTTTGTAAATGTTACGATCAAAATTACTCGGAGATAATTATTTCTATGAAAGCATCAAGCTTGAGGCCATAAAGCTAGTCTATTGAGGTTGGGATTTCATATAAATTTCGAAACATTTCCTAAATTTTGAACGATACTTGTTAAATATTGAATGAGGCATTCAAAACATTTGACCATGATTGATGGGGATAAAAATTGAACACAAGTTGATATAGAAAACAAAATACAAGCCTCGTACAAATACGAATTAATATTACTTCAAATTGGAATGAAAACAAGTTTTACCTGACAAGGAGGGTTCAATATGAACATAATTGTAGCTTGGATGGTTATGTAACTACCTCTCCATATTAAGTGGTAGTTACACTTAAGTTGATTGTGTTGTTTGGGTAATGGTAGATAAATGATGTCACTTCAATATTTAAATGTTTGGGAGTCTATTGGTGCACAAATGGATGCTTTGGGGCATTATAAATTATATGCATGGAGCATGACTGATAAAGTTAGTGTTTAGTTGGTTTTAGAAGGAAGAAATGCTAGAGAGAGAGAGAGAGAGGTGTTGTTATGATATTAAAAAATATCATTATAATAATAATGATTACATACATGCAACTATTTAAAATAAAATATAGGCCTTCTTATATATAATAATATGGATAAAATAGCATTAATAAAACATTTAATATTGATATATATAGCACGTGATGGTTCATGTGTCATTCATGACATGTAGGTTAATGGAAGTACCCACATAATGTCACTTAAATACCAGTTTAAGTTGATCATTATTACTTTGATTCTTGAGATCCACTTACACTTTTGAATAAGTCATATTCATTTGAGTTTTATAATTCAATTATTGTAGAATTTGATGTACTCTAGAAACACCACCTGTATATAATTGTTTTTTTATAAAAACAATTCGAGAATTTTTTTCTAACATTTTCTATCATTTGTTTTAGAAATTTCCACAATGCATGTTGATTACATTCTCCAATTAGGTAAAACTCCCAAAAGCATAATTCAACCATTTATCTACTCCTGATAGTTGACAAAATTTAATTTTTCTCAACTCCTTTACCATCATCTACCTTGATGATATAATCATCTAAAATAAGACATCAAAGAAGCACTTAGAGAACATCTCCCATATTCTGAAAGCTTTTCACAAGGACAAGTTGCATACTAATTTCTAAGCCAAGTGTGAATTTTAAACTACAAACATTAGTTAGCTAGACTAAATCATTAACATTTTTATATTAATATAGACCCTAATAAAGAGATCAAGTTGATCAAATATTATCCTTATTTTAACAATGACATCTGATTGAAAATTTTATTAGACATGCAACCATGTTTCGCAAGTTCATTATGGAATTTAATAAAATTACAAAACCTCTTTCTTATATCATTTGGGATCAAAGTAATCTTTAGATAGACAAGTATACAACAACGTTATTTTAGGTATCTCAGTAAATGTCTTTTCATATACATTACATTATTCATATATGCTTGACATGATTCCATACAATTCCATACCAACTCATTTGACTATGTAATATGTACAATACTCATGTAGCATTGATATATAGACACCTAAAACATAGATATGTTATTTTATATGAATCACTTATAATGCACCCACACAATAGAATTGAACACAATTTGCAAGAAAACGAGAATTGTTGGCATTACATTTTTTTAAGGCGGGGCCATTCATTAGTATCATAATCCACTTCATTTCATTCAAATGCAAAATAAATATAGAGGATTCATGCCACAAAAATTGTTTTCCGTACATGAAAAAATATCACCCCATGATAAATCCCAAGAGGAGAAGAGAATAATTAGGTTACAAATGGAATTACCCCACCATTAGCTCATAAGTTGATCATAATGCTAGACATGCATAATGCAAACTTCATCAACTATGTATCCCTCTTGTAAGATGAAAATAGGATTCAGTGTTGTAATTAATTGAAAATACCTGAATTAGAGGCGTGGATTAAAATTCGATGGACAAATTTGTGAGTAATTTTATGCCCGGGTAACAACTTTTTACTGCTCCATTAATGCATGTAGCCTGTAGGCATTAACATTATTTGTGTGCCTAGAAAAAGGAGACACATAGTAGCATAATGTAGGGATTTTCTTATCTCATAGTGGCCCGCCTACCCAGGAGTCAAGACCGCCTACATTGGGTTCTTTGTACACGTGTTGTCATGTCTTCTGTTTTCTTGTATATCCCTTCAGTGCTACCTGTTTGAATGCATGTATAGCTTCTGTAATTTACTGAACCGATATATTAAATCTGTGATGAAAACAGTTTCAAATGGGTTCAGGAATTTTGGTGGTGGGACAACAGAATCAATACCAATACCTACTGCGGCTTTGGCATCACTGGGTCTTTCGACGATGCCAAGAGAGTGTTCAACGCCTTCCTCACTCACGTCGTTGCGATGGAACACATACTCGATATCCGTATGCTGCAATCAAATAGCTATATCAGGAGAGGACGTATACCAGCCATCCTGGTATTCAAATGATCACCTGTAATGTTGTTATTTAATATCAGCTTTAGTTTTATTTATTCTCTTTATGAGATACTTAGGTATCATGTTGAACTAATATTACAGTAACTTCAACAACAGGACAAGACATTGGAATCCACGGTTTGGGAGTACTTATTTATGAACAGAATGATAAGATCGTGCCCAAATGTGTGGTGATGAGCCAGTTCAATACTGCCAGCCTTGAATTCACAACGGCAGTAGTGGGGCTTTGCCTCACAATATTCCACGAACCACCCAACATGATATCCACTGCTTCGAAATCCCTTTTTTTTGTGTAGGGAATAGGAAGAAGATGCAGAAAATATATTTTAAACATTTCATGGATTGAATTCTCTAAAATATCAAACCCTTTACTTCATTACACTGCAGGTGGCCGGATGTGGCAGGACAGGTGGCAGGTAGGAGCCAGAGAAAAGAGGAAGCAGGTGAAGCTTGTGAGCATCATCGTAATAGACCCAACCGGAGGGTAGTCACGCCTTCCGCATAATAATTACCGTCAATGTGTATGGGAGGAAATAGAGGTGCCCAGATTTTTTCAGTCACTAATTAAGTGATGGAATTAGAACTGCTATTTCTATAGTTTTATTTTACGTATATTTTGACACCCCGCTTACATGAGGATTTATAAAACTAACTTTTTCCTGTAAAATATTGAAATTTTGACCGATTTCACTAGAAATGGAGGGAGAATCAAAATTATTGTTGATTACAAATTATGTCAAGTGACTATAGAAGGTGGAAGAGGAGAGCCATCACATTGATTCTACACTGACTATTTTACTATCCACGTTTTCTTTTTAGTATCACGTAATTTTTCAAAAGGTGGGAGAGTTTTCACATTATCTACATTGTTGCCAAACTCTAAAAGGGGATTCTATGTCCATACAACAACACAAAAATAAGTGAGACTTATGCTAATTAATTAATTTGAAAATCTAGAACAAAATATATACCTTGATGTTCCCTAATGGATGGATTTTATGATATTGACAAAATACTAGGTGCGGCTTACATTATATATACTTGTTTGTATGCATATCCAAAAGACTTTTGTGATCATCTAAAAATACCTATATTTATGAACCTAAAATTTAATGGATGATCTAATTGAAGTTTTTTTGTCAATTGTTAATGGTATGTTGCAAATTTGGATTCATGAAAACACTTATATGGAAAACTATAAGGGCATGGAGGAAGATTAATTATTTTATGTCAAAATTAATAGTTTATCCAGAAAGGTTCTATTAATCATATATTTTCCTACAAGTATGTATATTTATACATAAATTGTCCAATTTACATAAAATAAATTACATGACCTTATTAACCAATTTTATCTAAGGAAAAATATATTTTGTACGTCTCTTCTACCTCCATTTCACATTCTCGAATAAACCAAAAAAATTGCATATAGTTTATAAGTTCAAGAAACTTATTTCCATCCGTTGAGGCACACATCATAAATATTACACTCATTCCACTTTCCTAACAAAGTGCCACACTCTCAACACATGGTGGCCTTTTCATGTTAAGAGATACAAACTATCCACTTCAACGAAAACAATACTAAGCTATCACTTTTTCAGCTTAAGCCTCAAAAGTTATATTTAATTAGAATGCAACAACAAAAATAGATACGTTTTAAATGTTATTTTAAAAAATATTATATTAAGAATAACTTCAACACATTTTTAAGATTCACATAGAAATAAAATGAGTTTCTTATATTGAGCATACATTGTTGGAAACAAACATTTGATCGTTTCCTTGTTGACAAAATATTATAGACATTAAGATGCTTGAAAAGAACTATAGCTTCTTCACAAGGTTTAACCTAATATTTATCAATACACATCGTTATATCATTGTTATACTTTTATGTGACAAATTCTACATGGTAATTGGTATAATGTGAAAAATGGTGGACTAGATAGTGATTTTCTTGAACATGTGAAAGTTGAAATTCGAATCCTGCATTTACGATACGATTAGTTGTGTGTACTAATTTTTAGTGGTTGGGATCTCGAGTTATGCTTTCCATTTGGAATGATAATGAATGATCTAAATGAGATCTTTCTCATTTTTAAGCTCTCCTTTATGCGGGATCACCGAATGAAGGGCACGGATATCCACGACTCCAACAATAATGTTGATTGATTTTGTTGACATTCTATTGTCTCTTAATGGAGAGGATAAGCTAAACAAAGGATGAGATGAAGAGCATGGTGGGGAAATGAAAATCATGACAACCATAGACATATACAAGCTTCTTATATACAAACAACGGTGGTGGAGGATTTGAAAAACTTACGAGGATGGGGAAATTGTGGATGTCATGTTCAATGCTTGTGGTTGTCTCCCTTAGGAATGATTCATAAGAGTGGCTCAATAGCCTGTGAATATATAAGATTTTGAATCAAGTAAAACATTTTAAAATTGTGTTACCTCCTCTACTAGGCTTATGCATTGTGTGGGGTTATGCTTCCACGTGGGAATGTTTGCGAAGCCCATTTGCAACATCATGTGGATTTGGTTCAATCCCTCTAGTTGTATTTCAAGATAACATCCCTTTGTTTCACATAGTGTTGTTATCAAAAATCATTATCATCAATATACCTATGTTGCCCCCATTGGCTTCCACATCAAAATGGTCATGATCGAGGCTCTAGGGATCTCAATATTTTTCTTATACATATCATCATCATAGGCTATAGCTTGTTATGCTTTGCATTACATAATTGTCAAGGATAAGAGTGCATGTTTTCCACTCTCACTTGAACAAGACCGGATCGGCATGGGAAATTATGTCTCAAGCTCCTACAACAATACATGTCTTCTTTTTTAATAAAGAAGCCATGAAATATATAGATACATTTGAAATGAAAGTTAAAAAGATGTACATCTGCAAGCTTCCCTATATATAGGGGGTCATTAAAAATTTGTTGCAATTGTAACCATTTGATCCTCTCATGGCGTGAGATTACCTCTCTACCCAGGACACCAATGTGGCTGATTTATTACAAATCCTTCATTGAACACAATCACCTTATGGATTTGTACCTCTTATGTTTTTCTTCAAATACTTATGTCTCCAAGTTGTTTCTTCCTCCTAGCTTCATGTAATAGAACTTCCTATTTTCCATGTGCTTCAACAATTTCTTGTTTCTATGAATTCAATAATTGATCTCCCATTTCTTCTAAAAGTAACATTCCACTCGAGTCCAATCCATATATTCACTTCGCTACAATAAACATTGCATTTCCATTAAACACTTCACTTTGCGATCATCCTCTACACAAAATGTAGTTCATTCATTTACACCTACCGGTGTTTCTATTACACACCTAATTTTTTAGTTTAATGTGGTTCATTACGGTTTGTAGAGTTGGCATCAATAGTGCCCCTTTTTCTCATTTGTTCACTTGCTATCTCTTTCATTTACAATAAACCATAGTTTTAAGGAGTCAAATAAAATTGTGAATCCTTGTACACATGCATCCACTCAAGATCCCCTCTTACTATGAACTCCAAAGATGGGTTAAGTGTGGCGTAAACGGGAATATGCAATCTTCCTATCTACAATCAATGGTATATGGCACTCTGCAATAAAGGAATCTTGTATATTTCGGAAAAAATGAATTAGAATAATATTCACATACTTTTTTATCATATCTCTATGTTTCTTGCGATCAATGAGTGGAGTTCGACCTTTCAACCTAAAAGAAATAAATATTATTTATTTTAATTATTTGTATCTAAGTATTAATATTTTAGAATTGATTAAGTACAATATATGATGTGCAAAATGGTACCTATATGTGTAATGGACACGGAGTTTTTGATATAGGTGATTACGGATATAAAATCTTTTTGATGTGTATTTTTAATTTTCTTTGTCGAAGGTTTCCATGATTTATTAGGATTTTAATAATGAATTTTCATGTGGCATTTCCATATATGTGACCTTGGTCCGTTTTCACTTTGAGAATGATCGATTGACTATCACATGCTCGATTCTGATTTGATGCTTACAAGACTACCAAAAAAATAACAATATCTATCATCATGAATTTTCAACACTTCCAAAGCCTTCAAACATCTTCCAAGAAATTGGGAACATGGTGGGAATGTTATTGGGTTCTTTGGTCGTGTGACAATGCTATTATATATTTTATTAGGTTGTTTTCCTCTCCTTTAAAACTTTGTTTAACAATATTATACTAAGAGTGAGGATTTGACAAAAATGTTTTCTTTGTGAGGCTTGGTGATGGTCAAGTTTTATGTCTCATTGAAACTAATAAGGGATCCCTCCAAATTGATCCCAAAACATTAGAAGCTATCGACACATTCAAGTACACTTGATATAATAATATCTCATTTGACAAACCAATTCTCTTGTTTATAATAATACTTTGATATTTTTAATTAGTATTGTAGTTATTCACTTTAATACCTAAATCAACAAACCATGTCCATAATGTGCACCTCAAAATAATGATTATTTAGTGAAATATTTACTACTAAATATTTTTTTATTGAAAAGCATATCCATATAATAATGATGAAATGTACAATGCTAATCATACAAAATCGGGTGGAAAAGATCACACCCCACATGCAGAAATAAAAAGTAGCCATTAAAAGGCTACGAGTGGCACATATTACATAATCATATCAAGATAAGCTTATCAATCAAAAAAAGATAAGCTTATCAATCGAGTCAAAAATTTACGAAACCAAGCTAGGCATGGAGCTAGGCGGCGGTGGCGAACATGGAGGTAGGAGGCGATTGCGGGGGCTCTTCAGACGATCACCCCACCCACCAGGAGGGTTGGCGGGGGTGTCAAAATTAGCGTCAACCGTCAGTCTGTGGTTGCTCCTCCTCAGTGCCCCGCTGGTTGGGCGAGATGGCTAAGGAGAGCCGAGGAAACTTGGATTGATCAGCGCCTGCCACCTAGAACCGCCACCACCCAGCCGGCCAAACACCCCAGTGCGGGAGGAGCCCAAGAAGGAGGCGGAGAAGGACCCCGCCGATGAGGGGAGGCACTCCGCCCCACGAACCAGACCCCAATCAAAATTGTGTCGCCCATGGGAACGGGAGTGGTGACCTTGTGAACGGGAGCGATGATGAGGAGAGTCAGGCGGAACACAACCGACAAAGCAAGGGGCTCTTCCCGGTGATCCACAGCGGTGCATAGGTGTTCCACCTCAATGTGGACTTTCTCCGCTTGAACTTGGATCTGAAGCGAGACATTGGAAATAACACCAGTTTGTTAGAAATAATAAAAGTTCTATCCACTTGTCTCTTTGTTAAAAATAGCTGAATTTCTAGTTTTCCATATGTGATATAAAATAGTAGCCCTAAAAGAATGCCAAATGTTGAAAAATTTTGCAGGAACAAAGGCTGGGTCCCCCAGCAGAACCATTTTCCACGTAAAGAACGTGGCAAAAAGGTTGAAAAAGGGTATGAATCCAGCGCCAAGCAGACTGAGCATGGGGGCAGAACCAAAAAAGATGAAGAAGAGTTTCAATGTGGTTGCAAAAAGGGCAGCACATGGAGGAGCTCCCATAAGAATGAGGCGTTTTCCCACAGGAAGCCCTTGGTGGAGAATACACCAAAGGAAGTGAGCAACTTTGGGCTCTATAGGAATGGCCCAGACAACCTGAAAGTGTTGTTTCCAACCAAAACGGGTGGAATGCAAGCTCCAACGAGAATTGAGCTTATTGAGAGGGAGCTGCTTCTGAGCAAGAAGCTTGTAGCCCACTCGAGGTTTGTAATTTTTGAAGGGGGTGGCAGCGGGCCAATGCCAGTCAAACCACCATGGGCGTTGTGTATGAATACCAATTTTATGCAAATAATCACCAGGTATGAGCTCTTGTATTAGAGAAATGGCTTGTTTATCATTGTCATGAAGAGAAAATTTAGCTTTCAGGCTGATCCATGGAAGCCAATCCCTGGTGGTAGGACAGAAAAGGTCCTGAATAAACTTAACCCCTTTTCTGAAAAGACGCATACCCTTAAACTGCACTGAAAGAGCAAGCGGTTTCTCCTGATGTTGAAGAACTGGGTTCCACCATAAGCTGAGAGAGTTGAGAGAGAGCCCATTTCGGAAACCATCACCCTACCAAAGCAGGTGGGGTTTGAGGAGCTCCCAGGCTTTCCAAATACTTTTAGCCATAAAAGAACCACCAATTTTAATAGGAACAGGGCAAAGCAATAAAGAATAGTAGTTCAAACCCTGTCATGCCTTCCGATTAAGAGGAGACCCTTGAGATATACAATGCCTGAGCAGAATTTTCCAAGATTCCTCACCTTCAAGGCTGCGAAGAATCCATTTGGTGGTAAGAGCAACCCCTTGCAATTGTATGTTGATAAGGCCAAGACCGCCGGTGTTTTTGGGCGTACAACAAACATCCCAAGCAACCCTGTGAAAACCATGGTTCCCTTCAGAGTTGGCCCAAAGAAATTCACGTAGAATTTTTTCCAACCGATGGTAAGCAGCCTTAGAAGGAGCCCAATAGGAGGAATAGTAGACATGAGTGGCAGCGAGAACCTTGGAACAAACTTGAAATTTTCCAGCAAGAGACAAATGTTTGGTGAGCCAAAAGGAGATTTTTTTTCAACTCGTTGAATCACATAATCCCAAAGGTCAGCAGGGGAGGCCATGAAGGCAAAGGGGATGCCAAGAAATTTAAACTGAACGCCAGGTTCAATCCAGAGCCATTGAAATCCCTCTAACCAAGGAGGTTTGGGACCCACTGCCTGCCTGTAACATTGAGTCTTTTTCCATTGAATGGCAAAACCCGAAGCAAGACAAAAGGTGTCAAGACATTGCATAGCATTAGAAATAGAAGCCTCAGACTCAGCCAGGGTGAGAAAAGAATCATCAGTGAAATGACCATTAATCAGTTGCTGAGGAGAAGAAGGCAGATGAATGCCTTGGACTAAACCAACATGAGCAACTTTAGCAAGCAAATAGCTGAGACCTTCAGCAGCAATGACATATAGAGAAGGAGCAAGAGGGAAACCTTGTCGGATGGAACGATGAAGAGAAACCACTCAGATTGTTGACCATTGATAGTAATACAGGCACCAGCATCTTGGAAGAGCATATTAACAGAGCGGATGAACCGAGGTCCGAAGCCAATAGCCTGTAGCATGGCAAGAATGAAAGGCCACTCAACTCTATCATAGGCTTTCTCAAAATCAATTTTGACAAACAGCTGCACCGAGAAGTCTGGCGTGCATATTCCATGCCCTCCCAAACTACAATAATGTTGTCCAAGATATATTTGTTTTTAATAAAGCCGGTTTGTTCACTCCTGATGATCAAAGGTAATAGGTTGGTAAGCCTGTTAGCAAGAGCTTTGGCAATAATCTTGTATGAGACATTGAGCAGAGTGATTGGCCGCCAGTTGGTGATAAGTTCTGGATCACCAGTCTTAGGTATGAATTTGATGTTACCTTGGTTGATCAGAGCTCCCAGAGTGTTGGAGGACATAGCTTCCAGATAGACCTGGTAGAGATCCGGACCAACAGTGGGCCACAAAGCCTGGTAGAACTCACAGGGAAAACCATCAACCCTAGGGGCTTTATCAGAAGCCATCTGAAGAGAAACTTCCTTCAAATCATCAAGCGTGAGAGGCCGATCGCAGGCAACATGTTGACTTTCAGAAAGCTTGCAGGGAACAACCTCAATACATTGGAGGAGAGCAGCATCACGAGCCGGAGTAGCAGGTTGGGTAGCAAACACAACATGGTAGTGATGCACAAAAGCTTGCAGAATGTCAGGTAAAAGGGTAAGCCTTTGATTACCTTCCTTGATTGCTTTGATTTTGGTAAGAGTTTGATTAGATTTAAGAGAAGCAAAGAACTCTTTAGTAACTCTATCACCAATTCTGAGCCAGTGAAGTCTAGCTCGAACTTGAGCTCCTCTGGCCTTATAGTGCTCTTCAAGCTGCAGTTTATGTTTCCAATGAGCAGCCTGCACTTGAATGTGGGTGTTAAAGGGAGACAGATTAAGCTCTTGAATGGCTCTCGAGTATTCAATATGAGAGGCTTCATGAGCATTTTTTTGGAAAAAAGCAGCCTGTTTCCCATAAAGCTAAAGAAAAGTAGTGGTGCGAGTGATGGCATGAGACCACCAATCAATCCAGCCAATCCCATCAATCGGTCTTGATCAAGATTCCAAATACGTCTGATGTAATCCAAAGTCTTAGGATGAGAAAGATGAGACGTATTCAAGTAGAACTGAGTGGATTTGGGCTTGGGACACTGAAAGTTCCATTGGAGCCCAAAGAAAATAGGCTTATGGTCAGAGACCAAAGCAGTATCCACTACCGAGACGGGAGGTTGTGTGAAATATCAAAAGAGAACCATTGTTGTTCTGAAAGCAGAGCTCTGTCAAGGCATTTATACACTCTGTCATCGCCAGCTCGAAAGTTGGACCATGTGAACCATGGAGTGGCAGAATTTGAGTGCTTGCGGTGGTTGGGATCAAATAAACAGAGCTTATTGCACAAGTAAAACCAAGCTTCACGCTCCCCAGCACACCAACGCATAGGAAGCCTGCCCAATTTATCTGTGGGAGATTCCACCATGTTGAAATCACCACAAAGAAGCCAGGTAGCAGAAGGCAAGTGATCAGCCAGCCACCGCCAAAAGGAAGAGCGCTCCGAAGCATCATTGGAAGCATAAATGTTTGCCAGCCCAAGAATATGACCGTCAAAATCAAAAAGGGTCCACACCACCCGATGGGTGGGGTCAGAGCCCCACGATATGATATTGGAGGTGAGGTCAGGACTTAAAAGAGTGACAACACCACCTCGACCATTATCATGCGCTGACATCTGGCAGAGAGAACCAGGCCAGATGGTACGCATAGCAGAAGAAAGATGGAAGCCAGTGATTTTGACTTCCTGCAAACACAAAACCTGAAACTTTTTAAAATACTTACAACTGTCTCTGACAAGATATCTGTGAGTCAGATTAGTGAGCCCCCTGACATTCCATGAGTAAACAATCATGGAGAACTATCAAGGTGCATGGTTTCCTCCTCGAGGCTGGATAATGCTCCAAAATGGTTAGAAAAAGCAACTTGCCATGTATTCCCATGCAAATAGTCTCCAAGCTCAAACTGTCGGCGAGGTCTCTGTGAAAATTCCTCATCAGAAGGAGGGGAGGGACTTCGTGAACGGCGTAGGGCTGATTTTCTCTCTCGGAACAGGAACAGTCGAACCACCGGCAGTGTTATCCATGAGGCTTGAGGGTTCAAAATCGAGGGGTGTGAAAAAATAGGTACCGATGGGTGGGAACTAATGACAATAGCAGCTTGAGGAGTCTGGAGATGGTAGATGAGGGTTTGGGAAGGGTCGCAGTGGACGATTTCACAGGAGCAGAAGTGGAGGCATTCACCGGTTTATAAGTGGCAGCTTGGGGTTTATTGTGAGTGAAGGTTTACGGCCAGTGACGGTGGTCCATCCATCAGAAGGGGGTGTTGGATTTAGGTTGATCGGGGCTTTTCAGCAATAGCCGGAGAGTTTTGCTTTGCATGAGGGGACAATCCTTGATCATATGATCAGCGGATTGGCACCAAAAGTAGGTGTTGGGCAGGTTAATATAAAGCACCTTCTGTGCAAAGCGAGTATCCCCCACCTGGATGTCAAGGGTATCCTTAAGGTCCTTTGAGAGATCAATTTCCACACAAACTCGTTTCTGGGGTCGAGCTGAGTAAAATTTGGGTTGTTCATGGCAGATGAGATGACCCAAGGGTTTGACAAGCTGGTCAATAAATCCCCATAGAGGCAACGGTAGACCTGGAAATTCAATCCAAATAGGAATCTTGAGTTTGGCTTGCTCGGAGACTTGAAAGTCCCGAGTCCAGTGGGAGAATACCACAAGGGTGTTACGAATAAACCAGGGACCATGGTTGACAACAACTTTGCAATGCTCAGCATTAGCAAAGCGAAACAGAAAAAAACCCTTGGTCATATTCTGAACTCCTTCAACTTTGACGCCGTGGGGTTGCCAATGGTTATGAATCCATTGACGGAGGATGCCTTCGAGGAACTCGGCCCACAAAGTAAGCAACAAGAGAAAAAGATTCAAACCAGTTGCATGCTTTATCAAATGCAGGTAAATCAAGCACAATATCGGGGAAGGAGTATCAGAATCCTTACCTCATCGAATACCTTCAGAACAAATTTCCTCACTCTTTTCGGTGCCATTGTTGTCCAGAGCTCCTGCGTTAAGACCAGCATCAATAGATGCATGGCCCGAGGAGGTGGTCATTATATATACCGCCCAAGGGGCGGGGAGGCGATCAATACAAAATTAATGCAGATATTCCCGCCTGGATCAGAAGATTGGCGGTGTGACGCTATGGCGGCATGGCGGCAAATCGAGCATTCAGCATTCAACGCAAAAAATTGCAGAGCCTAAGAAAATCCTACACCATCCAGGTAATTTCAATTCAATACTTCATCGTCAAGAGTTCACTTCAAATATTTTTAATTTCTTACATTTCAAATTTCATCCTAAACTCATTATAGTAAAGAAAAGTAAGACTAGTACTCCCAATTGTATCATGGACAACAATATTTTTTTAGGAAATTATAAAATAAACTAATATCATATGTTATAGTGTGCACAAAAATATAGTTTTGACAATACTTGAGTATTAATTTTGAATATATTTCAATTAAAGTATATATTGAATTCGCATATCAACTATAAATTTCAAATAAATATATATATCGACTTTGAAAAATAATTATAAATGCATATACATTATAGTTTGTATGACGTAAACTTAAATTACTTTATTATTATATCTTCACTAAAAATAATACACATATTTGTTGTATATTTATCAAGGCCCTATCCATTGATCGGGACACCCCATGGTGTTTGATAAGGAACTCATTATAATATTTCCATATTCTATTAACCGCAATTACAATGTAATTCGGATGTTTGTTGTAACTAATGAAAGAACTCTAATTGGAAGGGTTAAACCAATTTTCCCTCTAATTGAGTATAAATTTGGGTGGATTATATTGAAGATACCAAATTATTCATATATGTTTTTTTAGATTTCTTACCTAGTTGAGAGGGATGAGCCTATCCCTCATGTAAGTTTGCACAATTCATGTTGACCCAACAAAAAGTATTTTCCATTAGTCGTCATTATGTCATTGTTATGTCATTTTTAGTTTTGATGGAAAAGGTAACAACACATTACGTTATACCTAAAAATATAACAATGTAATTTTTCGTTACCTTTTCGTCAAAATTTCGTTAGTACTTTTTAAAAATAACGAGCGATTTAAACAAAAACAAATGCACATGTGAATGATGAGGCACTTGGATTGGAATGTGGAAGCCGTGTGTTCAATGCCGACCAACATGGTCAAATTTTTACATAGGTTTGTATTGTTTATTGCAAACCTACGTGATGGATAGACACCATGAGTTGAGAGTCCATTTATACGAAAAATGTATATATCCATCACGTGTTTGCAAAGTGACTAGTCAACCAATCAATGGGTTGTTTTCCATTTTTGGAGTACTTTTCCATTATTTGGTTGACTAGTCAACCTTGAAAAGACATTTCATGTTTACATAAAATCATTTATGCTTACGAATGTTTCGTAAATAATTATTCGAGAGATCATAATTTCTATAATTAACTTCACTTATATATGTAAGATATGTTCACATAGCAAGTATGGGGACTTCAATTCACTTGAATATAATGTGGGCCAAATGAACTATGAATGATGTACTTCTTATGAGCCACTTTTTAAGAAAATAATTCGATGTATACAAACCACCCAAGTTCAAAGACAATCGAGATTAAATGTTGGTATGAATAACCCAAGTGAAATGCGAGAAGAAGTCCTACCCAGTGGGTGCATTCTTTTATAGTAAAATAAAATTATGTTGTTGTTCTGAAATGAAAATGAAATATGCTCTATACACTAGTACGTTAAGAGGGGATCTCTTAAATTGGCATCTTGATTCCAAGGCTTTCATGCACATAATTTTTAAGGAAGCGGAGAGAGGCTAAGTACATTTATTTTTCTTAAAGCAATTCATATTCATATTCATATGAGAAAGTTCCAAGTAAAATTATTGAATGGAAGTATAATGATAGGTTGCTTCTATGGATGTTCCTCCATTTATGGCACTCCATTTCATCAACGCTTATGAAGAGAAAGACATGAACTTAATCATTGTAGGTCATTGTGACTATAATGAAAGTCCATGAAAGAGTTTACGAGAATCGTATCAAAAATGGTGCACCACGATGAAGTTACACTTCAAAGGAAATGTAATAGCTCTAGCGTAATCACAAGGAGGAATCGATCAAACAATGGAAGAACTTGCATAACAAAACAAAGCTTACACATATAGAGAAAGACAATGAG
Source organism: Taxus wallichiana var. yunnanensis (assembly GCA_018340775.1). Classification (NCBI taxonomy): domain Eukaryota; kingdom Viridiplantae; phylum Streptophyta; class Pinopsida; order Cupressales; family Taxaceae; genus Taxus; species Taxus wallichiana. The sequence continues at coordinate 6,842,117 of CM031244.1, forward strand.
TGTCTTGGCATACTCATAAATCAGAAATGAAAGGGTACATATAGGGTGCTGAGTAACCCTAGTGCATGACACACAATCAAACCCTAAACCTAACCCATGTGAGATGATCCTCTATATGTGAGTGGAGGACACAAAGGATCCCACACACCAACACCCCCCTTCATCAAAGTTGGGGTAACGATTATGATCACTGTCAGACAGATCAAAAAGACACTCCTAAACAACTAAGAAAGATATGTCAATGAGGCTGTTGGTATCCAAATTGATTCTCCCTCAAAATTCTGAGTAGCATCACTAGTTTGACAGAAACTTAGAGATAGATTAGATCATGGTGAGTCATTTTGTAGCCAAGGATGAGATCTAACTGGCCCTTTGTCACTCAAATGTGGAGAAATGGATAGCACCCTCAAGAGGATTTGATCTATCCTCACTATTTTAGGTTGTGCCTTTCAACCAAGGTAAGAGAACCTATTTTGTAACCTTTGTTTATTGAAGAACAATGATAAATCCTTCTTTTGAATAAATTTTATAGAGAAGACTTGAGAAAAATATGATCAACACACACCAGATCTGACTCTCACAAGTTGTCACTTCCAGATCATGGAGATATTTTCACAACAAGGCAAAGGTTACTAAAGACATTTGAGACCCTGATTGCTTCTGCATGTTTTGGTAATAGAGATTATGCATTTGTATGCACACAGGACAAATAGGGGTAGTACAGGTAGGATTGGTTGTTTTTGAATGAATTTTTGGTGAGAGGTGGGGTAGGATGAACTTGATTCATAAAATCCTTGAGGAATCTTACAAAATGGAAGGTTAAACCAACAGAATGCCACATAATAGCTAAAATATTTCTTTAACTAGAATATGTGCTTCAATGGAGGCCTAGATTAGCACTCTTTCACACAATCTTTGAGATTCTATCATGAAGGATCGAGTTAGAAAATCCAACAAAGCATCAATATTTGAGTCAAATCATGCATAAGGTAAACCCAGAGGCTTACAGACAATCTTTGTCAACAGATGAAAGAAAAGTGATTTTAATCATTTATTCCAATCCCAGATGAAAGCTCTTCTAAGAAATGAAATTGTAGATGCCACTAAACTATCACAAGGATTGAGGCCTGTGTGATTGAATCAGATTTAATACAAGATTGCAACAGAAACAAGAAAAACTACTTGCATACATTCAAAAATAAAACCAACACATTTTTCTCAAGACAACATAGAATAACTCGAATTTGATTAAATCTATCAGCATGGGAAAGTTTCTAGAACAATCTCGAGTTTGTTAATGGTGTACACTTGCAACCACCTTGACTTGATTAAATTTAATACATAAGAGATATACAAGTTTCTCAAACGGCTTCTCAAAACAATGGGCTCTATCAATCTTTTTCTATTAAAAAATTCAGTCCCAACCCCTCACACTCCTACCTCTTACACAATAAATTTGTGCCATTTATAACATTTACACAGATCCCTTTCTCCCCCAAAATAAAAAAATGTTTAATGCACCAGTGCTCGCCATGATTTCGATCACGATTCTCAAAATCAGATTTATAAAAAGTCATCAGGTGCTCGAGGGGAAGATCTCATCAAATATATCCCGCATTCAACTCCTTCCTTTAGTGGATCACTCTTTCTTCAATTTTCCAACCACTTCTGCCCCTAATCTGTCAAATCTGGCTCCTTGCATGCTTGAGAGAAGAAAAACAGAAAATCCGATCGAGCACGATAGTCAGACCATTTTAATGGTGAAATATGTCTTCCAAATATTCCCACCAAACTTAGATATCAACATTAACTCCCTCTCTACTTGGCGTGTAGGAAATACCAAGAAATCATGAAGACTCACACTTCCAGGCATGTTTTAGTAAAATAGGGGAAAATCATATTCAAACTCTCACTGCTCGTTGATCTTTACTTTGAATTTGGGTCGTCCATGTGGAAGATTCAAACTTAAAAATAGACCCAAGGGCTTCCTCTGACTTTTACAACTTTTGGAAAAATGAAAAAAATCCATTTTTCTCTGCACCTCCGCCCTCGGGAAATGAGCTTGACATGTGTCCTAAGGTGGGCCCCAGTGGGACCGTAGCCAAATTCTGCCATTTCACCTCCTTTTTGGAAAAGGAAAAATTTTCCAAATTTTCCCCACAACTCTGCCCTTCCGTTGTTGATCGAGGAAAAATATTGACTATTTCCTACCGGGTCCGTGGGCCATTTTGATGTTTTAACTCTTTTCTCCCAAAAGGAAATTTTTCCAAATTTCCCCGAGAGTCTGCACCTCTGTCGTTGACTAGAGCAAGTTTTGACCTTTCCTTTATCGGGCTTGTGGGCCATTTTGATGTTTTTAGTCATTTACATGTTCAAGGGCAAAAAAATCCAAATTTCCCCCGATGGTCCACCTCCCTACCTCTTTGAATTTTCAAACCACCACATGTCACCATGGCGCACCTTGAGATGGTCCCAAAAATTTGATACCTTGAATGAGCGCAGGCTCGCCACGTGTCCTGACCCAAAAAAGTTTTTCTGAATGCTTGAAGCTTAATGGAAGGCACCATGTGTCCCGCTCTGAGGCAGTCTCCTTTGGTCGTTGAAAATTCTAAGCAAAATGCAAAGTGATCGGAGGCCTCCACGTGTCTCCATGGCATAATTTCAACACGATGCCCAAAGTGGAGACCCTGAATGAGCGCGGGCTCGCCAAGTGTTCCCGTTTTCTGCCACACTATTTTAGTTGCATAAAAATTTTCTAAGTTCAGGAAAAGTAGTGGAAACCTCCATATGTCCTCCCGATACTACTCCAAGGCCAAACCAAAAAGTAGATCTTCAAACGAGCGTCGTTCCTCCACATGGACACATTTTTAAGTTAAGGCAATTCACAAAAAAATTGAAGTACCCAGGTTGAGCTGCATCTAACCAAAAGGTGCCACATCCCCTGTCGATGCAAGGATGTAAATTTGATTGGGAGAAACACCCATCAAACCGTAAAATATAGAAAAATGATCATTCGAGCCCGAAAATGAAAATTTCTCCAAGGACAGAGAATTTAGAAGTGTTACAAGGCTCAAATATGTTTCTCAAAGATACATCCATTCATTTTTCTTCAAGTATTTAGGCGAAACAACAAGAAAGATAAATCCCGATCATTTGTGGAGAATGGAAAACATGGGAGAACTGAGTTTTTAGATGAATAGAGAACGAGAGACCCAAATTATAGACCCTTTCCAGAGAAATGAAGAAACAAGGAGCAAACCATGGACCCATAAGTGATCTACGACCCATGAACAAATTAAAAATGGCAACAAAGATTAACCAGGCACAACACGGGGAAAAAGAAAGTGACAGAGGCCGCAAATCGATAGATCTTCAAAAGAAAATTGGGGCGAGACTATGTTGAGCACCAACAGGACTCGACAACTAAAGGCCTGATAAGGTGCCCATGTACAAACAAAATCTTCCTAGAAGAAGAAGAAGAGAAGGACTATATAGCCCGAACAAGATGAGAAGATGCATAAGACCTCATCCCAAGAAGAGACTACAAGAGAAGAAGCTTCACCTCATTGAAGGGCTTGGTGAATATATCGCCATCCGATAAGTTGTCAGAATGTCTTGAATGTCAATGATACCATCATGAATAAGCTCTCATATGAAGTGAAAATAGATCTCAATGTGCTTCATTCGCGATGCTTGAACTCGATTTCTACAAATTCATATAGTGCTCATGTTATCACAATAGATAATGGTAGGTTTCTGAAAGTGGATGCCAAACTCTATCGAATACCCTATAGCCAAACAACCTATGTGGTAGCATTAAGCTTTCCTCTGTATTCTACTTCTACAGAAGATATAACAATTACATTCTACTTCTTGCTAGACCAACTAACATGACCCAAACTAAGAGAGAAACTATAGCCAGAGGTGGATTTCTGATGATCTAAGTCATCAGCCCAATCAGAATCTGTGAACCCGATCAATTCAATATCCACCCCTCCATAATAGTGAATGCCATCAATATAGGTGCCACAAACATAATGAAGGATTTGAATATCTGCTTTCCAATGTAGCTCATGTGACTCCTACATGAATCGGACATGATCCCAACAAAGATAAGATAAATTTGGTCAAGTGTGAGTCAATTAAATCAATCTCCCCACCAACGGTCGATAAAGGGTACCATCAACCAAGGGAGTAGAGCAATCAGAAACCAAATTAACCCCAAAAGGAAAAGGAGTAGGAGAAGACTTGCAATCGGACATATGAAAACAAGCAAGAAATTCAAGAGCATACTTAGGTTGTGAAATCAAAATTCCCGAGTCAGATTGTGAAATTTAGATCCCAATAAAGTAATGAAACAAACCTAAGTCACCATGGAAAACCTATTGGACAAGGCATTCTTCACAGAATCAATGATAGAGGAAGAGTTTCCTATGATCAACAAGTCATCAACATAGAGAAAAAGAATGAGTATGGAGTCATCTTGTCATAGAATATAAACATTTGGATCAGAGTGACACCTAGTAAACCATGATGTAAGTAAAAAGGAGTCCATCTTGGCATACCAAGCATGAGGGGCTTGTTTAAGGCCATAAATAAACTTCTTTAACTTACAAACGAGGGAGGGATCGTGGAGATAACCCGAAGGTTGTTCCATGTAGATATCTTCCTCTAGGTCACCATGAAGGAAGGCACTTTTAACATCCATTTGATGGAATTTCCATCTATTTGTTGTGGAAATGGCAAGGTTCGGTCGAATAGAAGTCATCTTCACAACCGGAGCAAAGGTTTTAGTATAATCGACCCAAGCTATCCGGGAGAAACCCTTAGCTACTAATCGCACTTTAAAATGTTTGACGTCTCCATCTACTCCATACTTTGTCAGAACACCCACTTACACTGAATGATTTTTCTTCCTTTCAAAAGAGGGGTGAGATCCCAAGTATCATTCTTCATGAGAGAGGAATACTCCTCATCCATGGCGAGAATCTCACTCAGAATACCGAAAGCCTCTCTCGAAATACTGTGGATTAGAAGCGAGAGGCAAAGAAAGAGTGGGGTCTAACGAAATATGAGCAAGTAGGTCTCATATCCGAAGTATCTCCAACTAAATCTCCATCACTTTGAAAAATTTTCCTAGCCCAAAGAGGACCAGGAGGATCAGGCTCTGAGTCGGAAGATTCGTCACTTGAGTGATAAGGGACATATTCCTCGTCATCACTACTGTTAGAATCAAAATACTCAAATTTCTGATGGTCGAGAGGATCAGGAAGAGGAGCACGCTCAACAACATCATCATCTGATGAGTCAGAATCCGAATCAGCAAGCTGAAGAACCTCGATAGGTAGAGAAGTAGAAGCCAAAGAAGACTCATCGAACTTAACACTTCTCTCAATATAAATATCATGAGAAGTAGATTCAACAATCGATATCCCTTCATGCCATTAGGATACCCTGCAAAGATACAAGGTTTGGATTGTGGTTCCAATTCCTTACATTTCTTCTTGGGAATCCGAGCCATAGCCTTGGATCCGAAGACTCGAAAGTGCTCAACATCAAGCTTGTGTCCAAACCAGGCTTCAAAGGGTGTCATCCCTCTTACTGCCTTGTGTGGAACATGGTTCTGAATGTAATTAGCACAATTCACTACTTCATCCCAATACTATGGAGGAAGAGACTTTGAGTTAATCATACAAGTTTCCATCTCCTTAAGAGTACGGTTCTTTCTTTATGTGACTCCATTACAGTAAAGGGCTATAAGTAATTGTATGCTTTGCAAGGAGATCCCTTCAGAAGTACAAAAATCCATGAACCTATTGTTTACATATTCACCTCCATTATCGGTTCAAAGAACCTTAATAGACCATTCCACCTATTTCTCAGCAAGAGCCTTAAAGTCCTGAAAATGTTCAAAGACTTTATAATTAAGCTTAAGAAAATATACCCAAGTATATTGCGAATAGTCATCAATGAAGGTGAGCACATAAAGAGCTCTAGTAAAGAAGGAGATGGAAATGGACCAGAAATATTATTGTGAACAAGATCCAAAGGACGAGTAGCTCTCCAAGCTTTTCCTTTGTCAAAGTTCTTTTCAGGATGCTTTCTAAGGGTACAACCCTCACAAAGACCCTTAGAAAACTTGACGTGGGGTAACCCGTTGACCATTTCATTTTGGCTCAATTGTTTAAGGTAGCGATAATTTAGATGTCAAAATGCTCATGCCATAGATTACTAACCTCATTTGCATGAGTGAACAAGGCAGTGGGCATAGAATCGAAGTAAAGTGGGAAAAGGTATACAACCGTGAATGGTGATCCACCTTTCCCTCAGCCATTGTAGTGTCATCATTAAGCTCATGAATAATCATCGAGTTAGGACCAAATTCCACTCACATTCCTTCACCAAGGTGAGTAATTTGGTAAACCGATAGGAGATTGGTAGAGAGATAAGAAACACTCAGCACTTGGTTGAATGTTTCCCCATCCATCTCTACCGATCCACTACTAGAAACCGACACGGTCATGTCATTACCCATTGTGATTTGGGACATACCACGAGGCTCGATGTTGGAGAACTCAACATGCGAAGAAGCCATATGGTGCGAGGCACGGAAATCTATAATCCACATCGATGAAGGAGAAACTTTGGCTACAAGGGCCTTTCCTTTCTTCTTATCAAATTTATAACCTTTTACAATAGAAGACTCGGCCTTCGGATCATTTTGTTTGATAGACTCAAGAACATCTATTTGAATTTTCTCAAGTAAATGAGTAAGGTGATCAATTTGTTTTCTCATACATAAATTCTCTTTATGACCATGCTTCTTGCAATAGGAACACAAATACTTCTCTTTCTGTGCTCTAGGCTCAAAAGTTGAAGCGTTCGTGTTAAATTTAGTTTTGGTCTTGGTTTCCTTCTTAGGTTGATCCTTTCTTTCTTTCTTCTTTTCAGTCTTATTTTCCTTACTAGTATTCACTACAAGGGCATGATACGTGGACTTGAGAGACCCCATTTGAATGAGTTTTCCTGTTCTCGAATGAGTTGGGATGAAAAACAATCAAAGGAGGGCATATTCCAATCCTTGCCCAAGGTAGCTTTTGTAGCGTAAAAATTTGACACAAAGACAGAATATTCGGGACCTAACTTAGAGAGAATCGACAAGATCAGTTGAGAATATTTCTTCTCTACTTGAAATTCCTTTAACAACAATCTAGTGTGGACAAACTTAGAGAAGAATGCTTGTAGGTTTTCAAAATCACTAGGATTTAACCCTAGTAGTTCATTTTCCAACTCATGCGCTCTCATGTCATCTTGTTGTCCAAACATTCCATCTAACGTTTTCCACACAAAATTAGGTATTTCGAAGAATCAATGTGAAAGAGAAATTTAGTAGAAATAGACATGCAAAGAAGACCTAAAGCTTCATCACTACGGTTTAACCACTTAGATTTTTCAGAGTCGTCATTTGGTTCAGTCTCAGTTCCCATGGTGATGCGGAATAACCCTTTACCCCTTAGTTTCATAATCATTTTTGATCTCCATTCGAAGAAGTTGAATGGCGTAAGCAAAGGAATTGAAATTGCATCCATAGTGAAGAGAGAGAGAGAGAAGGAATGCAGAAAAGAAACAAGAATCACAACCACCTAGGACAATAAAATAGCCCCCTGCTTTCGGCACTTTATAGTTTAGTGCGTTGAATACAATTGGTTCCAAGCGTGCGTCTTGAAACATTTGGTAACTCACCTTGCAATCAGCGTAATAACGCACAAGAGAGGAGACCACAATTGTGTTTCGTGGAGCGCAACAAAGTGACACCGTATACAAGTACAACTTGTAAAAACTAGGAAGGAGGCAAAATCAAATCCTGGTTGTGAGAAAAAGTGTCTCACGTTACAATGGATACCCCCTTGCTGCGAACTGTGGCGGATCCGCTCACTAGTCGTAAGTAATAATAAGGGTAAATACAAGTTTTAGATGAACTTAAGATGAGTCCCGATGATCTTCGGAATGCCGGAAAAGGACACAAAAGATAAATAGGTGCTTAGAGTTTCATTGCACACTTGAGCGCACGATTAGTAAAAAAATCAAAAATAACACCTAAAATCTATCGGTTAAAACGTCCAGGTTTAGCTAATTTAGAGCTATTTGGACTCAGAAAAAATGACAATAAGTGTTAAGAAGGACGATTTTTAATGATTTAACTAATTGTAAATTAAGAGAAAATTAAGGTCGTAATTAATAAAACTAGATTTAATTAAATTAAATCTAATTAATTACGAATAAATAAATCCTAATGATAATTAATATCTAATTAAAATTAAATACTAATTAAAATACTCCCTTTTTAAGAAATTTCCCCCTTATCAAATATACCCCACTTTAAAAAAACATTCCACTTTAAAATTATTCCCACCAAAATGAAATTTTAAAAAAACTCCTTAAATAAATTTTAAATGAACTTACCAAACTTACCCAAAAAAAGTGGCTCGGTGGTTGGGCTCAATGTGTATCATGGCGTGGATCTTGGGTGGTTGGGCTTGGCATTGATACGATTGGGTGGATCCCGAGTTAGGCGCGAAAGCGAGGAGGAGGGAGTTGTTGGGAGTAGGTGACCTAGCACGTGTTCGGGATGAAGCCCGAGGTGGGAGTGCGGGGCTCGTGGGGGCGAGTGAGGTAGGGAAGACAGAGGCGAGTCAAGGCCGAGTAGAGCGGACGTGGGGTCATGCACGAGGCAAGGGAAGACTCGGTGAGAGACACAACCGCCCACGAGAGGAGAGCATGCACGGGAGGAGCCCAAGCTCGAGGTAGGGTAGGAGTCCATTGAAGAAGACCCGATCCAACCGAGAAAACAGACTCACGCAAAAGCACGCTGAGTGAATTCGGTTTAGGGTGGAATGAGCTGCTTGAGACAAGTTGAGCATGAGTCTTAGACAAGGAGTCGTGGCGAGTTGAGGAGCCCAGGGCAGAGAAGAGGAGCTCAGAGGTGAGTTGAGGAGCTCGGTGGAGAGCTCGGTTGGGAGCAGTGCACCAAAAACACCAAACACCAAACTTCAAACCTCTTATTTTGACCTAAATCTCTGCAAAACCAGCATGCAAACACAGAGAAACCAGAAAAAGATAGAGATCTAAAAATTTTCAGTTTGATAAAAAATTAAAAAACTAGAAAATAACCTCTTATTTTATTGATCTACCAGATTTAGCTATAGTTAGCTAAATGTAGCTATAAAACCCCTGAAAAACTCAAGGATATTTGCACATGCACGAAAGAACATAGTAAAACCAAAACTTTCCAAGAACAATTTGTTAAGAACGTTAGCAAATGAAATTCTAGAATCTAATGATCAAAAAAACTTGCATGAGGAGTAAAAAAATAATGAAACCAAGAGTGATCGCAACTTAGATGACAAATGCACGTTTACTCAATCTCATCTCTGATAGCATGAAAGAGTTTGCAAGAATCATATCGAAAATGGTGCACCACGATGAAGTTTCACTTTAAAGGAAACGTATTAGCTCCATCGTAATCATAAGGAGGAATCAATCAAACAACGGAAGAACTTGCATAACAGAACAAATCTTGCACGTATAGAGAAAGACAACGGGGTGTCTTGGCATACTCATAAATCAGAAATGAAAGGGTACATATATGGTGTTGAGTAACCCTAGTGCATGACACACAAGCAAACCCTAAACCTAAGCCATGTGAGATGATCCTCCATATGTGAGTGGAGGACACATAGGATCCCACACACCAACAGTCCAACCATTCTTGATAACATAAACCTTCACGATTTAAGATTATTCATAGCAAGGATGTTCTTCCACACTCAAGGTATATTTGATTTTTACATTTTTTTGCTTTAATGTGCATATCAAGTACATATATTGCATTTATTTCTCTTTTAAATATATGATGGAAAGCTTTAGTTTTATTTATGTGTGTGTGTGTTTGTGTGTGTTTTTGAAAATTCATGTGTTCTGTGAAAAATAGAATAGGACGTTTCATCATCCCTCCGGATGGCAAACTTAAGAGGAAAACTAGAGACTGTGATGCCTCCATAAGAGCATGGGAGTGGCATAGACGTGCACTATTAATCCCAAATATAGAGGAAAAATGTATCGTTATGCATACGGTTGTGAGAACACGGTGACCTTGCGATTATTTATCAATTCTCTTACCAAGGTCATATTAAATAATGAATTGATTAGATTACTATATTTGTATTGTTCTTTATAAAATCAATACCCCGGTTGATATCTTGTTAATAAATTTTGTATATTGACTGGAAAGATAAGATAGAGAAAAGAAACGGCATTTGGTGGGAGCATTCCTTTGAACCCATCTTCATAGGTCGACTGAAGCAGAGGCGAAGATGATGGTAAGAACGTGTTCTAAATTTCAATTTAACAAAGTATGATTAAATTAAAACCATTTTTTTGAGCCAAACAATATCATCAATAAACTATGGAATTATATATTTAATTTTTGCAATTATTATCTCAAGGATTAAGATATTTATCCAATAATATAAATAAATTAGTTGTGTCTTAATAATGGTGATTCATGTGTTACATCTACATGAGTTGTGATATTGTTAGTGAGTGATAAGGATGGTGATGGGTTTTCTCTAGTTTTGGATGGATCCACCTTCACCGAGATAGGTCATGTAAAGCTTCCTTACGGTCTTCCATATGGCTTGCATGGTTGTTGGGTTGCTTCTTCTCAATATGCTTGATAATTATGTTTTATTTTTTATTTGAATGGATTAACAAGTAAACACTCTCACTTTCATGTTATGTCACGTTATCATGGTATATGTATATTTACATATTTAATAGACATTAGTATTTGTGGCATGTTTTATGAACATCTTTCTTACACAAATGGGAAATCAAATCACATTGTGCGAAACAATTGAGCTTGAGAAAGTAAACACAATTTAATTCATTAACTTATTGTAAATTGTAGTATTGTGTATTGAGATACAAATTGAAATATTATGAGCATATTGTTATGAGTAATTATCATCAAATTTTAGTTTGTGAAAAAAATTAGATTATTGGTATGTTAATGCTACATTATTTGTCAAAATTACTTTTGGTATGTGGCAAATTTATGTTTATAAAAATTATATTCCTTCGGATTTCATTTTAAGTGTAAAAATATTATGGATTTTAATAATGATTATAATTTAATTTTATGTACGAATTTAAGGGGAGTTTTATCATTTATTAATTATTTTTTGTTTAAACAATGCATTTTTCATTTTGTTTTAATGGATATATGCACAATGTAGTAAATATATTATAAGTAGATATAGTGTAAGTGTTTGTGTTCTTGAGGGTGTTGCATTTTATTTGGGGGCCACATTCATGTTTTGGGAGTTGCATATGTATTTATGATGTCAAATTTGTGTTTACTTCGGGTTGCGTATGTGAGTGTAGTGACACATATGTGTTTAGGGGTCACAAAATTGTCTTTAGGGGGTCACATTTATGTTTAGGTGTCACATTGGATTTTAAATTGTTGCATTGGTATTTAAGGTATCATATTTGTGTTTAAGGGTTATATATGTGTTAAGAGGTTCACATATATGTTTATGTAGATACATTTATAAGTAGAGTGGCATATACATGTTTGGGAGTTACAATCTATTTAGGGTGTAGGATATGTGTTTAGCGAGGTGCATTTGTATTTTTAGGGAGTCGCATTATGTCACATTTGTCTTTAGGTTGTCACATTATTGTTTAGGATGTCGTATATGTGTTTAGGTTGATGTAGTAGTTTTAAGGTGTCATATTTATATATGGGAGTCACATATGAGTTTAGTGTGTCACATATGCATTTGGAGTGTTATATTTATATTGTTTAGGGTGTCAAACTTGTGTTTCGTAATTCTTAAATTGAGCGTTCTTCTAGCATTATTTGCAAAGCATGCACAATTGCTAGTTTAAGTTTACTTAATGCCATACATATCATAATGGTGTCAACTATCATTTTTGGTATGAATATCCCAAAACTGAAACTAGAAGCATCGTCTCTCCTAACATTATAAATGGGATTTTGAGGAATTTTTATAGAGAAAAATAATGGTGTCATATTTTTTAAGTAACAATATTGGGAGACAATTACTTGTTCTCTATCTTGAAGAATTGGTAGTTGTGGGATTAATATGTATAAGATTTTAATGTCGTAGAATTAAAGCCAAGACATGTATATTAGTGTATGCCACTTACATTTTAAAAGTGTGTTGTAAAGGGTTTTTCTATAGAAAACAATTAGTAGGATAAGCATTAAATATCATATTATTCTTTATTTTCATCTTTTCCAATTCCATATGCGATGAATTAACCCAATTTTTATATGCTTAGTTGTGTATAAGGTATACCAATCATTACATTACTATTATGCATATACATAAATGTTTAGAAACTATTGCTAGAGCGAGAACTCTAAATTTTGTAAATACGCATATGCATGTATGTTGTACAAGTCCTATAGATCACACAATATACTATGTAAGTTAAATTTTTGAAACACTTCCATGATGTATCTTCGGTGATAACTTGGGGTATGGACATCAAACATTTCTATATACCAATGTTTTTACTATCATTGATGAGAAAACCCAACATGTTTATATCGAAAACTAACCAAACCATTGTATGATTGGTTTCGCATAAGGTATTATGCTTTCATATTTTTATTTCTGTTATTTTTCATAAGGTATGACACATGTCACCATCCAACTTCCAATTCTTATATTTTCGATATAGATTTGTGGATTAATCTAGGGATCCTCTTGGAAGATTTGAGATGTTTATAATCCTTTTTAAAGTGATCCCCAAGATCTCATTAAGATGTGTGGATGGTAATGACCATGAGGGTCAATTTTATATTGTTAGTGTATGATATTATTTTCCTTTTATTAGTTTATTAGGATTATTCCTACAAATGGAATATTCCTACTTTTATGGGTAAGCTTGTTTATGTGGCATGTGTCATACATATGTGTAATGTAACATAAGAGTTATTTAACTATCAATATTAGGTTAGTGTGTCATATGAGTTACACTTGACTGGGTTGGCAACATGATCAAGTTATTCGGGAATGTAACTCTCATTCCTATTATTGTTTTGTCGTCCACTATTCTATGAGTAGCTACATATTCACTCTTCTATATGTACACCTCTATTGTGAGCTATTCGTGTGGCCAGTAGAGTTATTGGAATATATACATTCATATTGCATCAATATTTTATGTTGGTTTCTCACTTGACAACATCTCTTAGTGCAATTACTTGTCTCTTTCCCAAACTATACATTTTTTGATCCAGTGATCCTCCCAATCTTCAACCTCACTCTAATATGGTATCAAAGTATGTATGGTATACATTTGTCTTGTCATTTTATTGTAAGATTTATTTGAAATCTTATTTTTTATTAAATGTAACAGAGGTTATGTAAAAATTTCAGTTTCCATTATCGGGATCTTGTGTTTGGGTGGAGTGCTTTGGGGTATTGTGCCTTGCAAGTTTGGTTTTAACTTATCTCATCCCTAGCAACTTACGAACATCTAGCTTGGATCTCCAACTTGGCACCCGACTCAACCTTAGCTCCATGTTGTTTGGCTTGTGACTCGTCTTTGCATTAAGATGGATATTTTAAGGAGGATACTTTTTAAAATATAGAAAGAAGAAGAAGATAGTGATAATGACATGGAATCATTTCAATGAAGAAGAAGGGTGGGGCCCAATTTAATAGGTGGTCAAAACTCCCCACAATAAACTTTATATCATCTCTTCTCTCTTTCTTTCACGATAAGAACATTTAGCACATTTGTTCCTTGTTGTTTGTTGTCTCAACACCTTGAAGAATTTAGTACATGCATTGTAAATGGGTATCTAAAAGGAATCTTATTGCAGAATGCATATTGAGGATTGTTGTGTCTTCTTTGTAGCAGTCTCGAAGTACTCTTTGAGCATGGCATGTTCACACAAATTCTCCATTCCCATGTAGTTATCTCTTGTGCCGACTATGTGCTCTAATTTTTTTGTGTTTGTTTGGCCAATCGATGGTTTTTACAATGATATTGGACCATATTTGTTTATGTCAATTCTACTTATTAGAGGGACATCTTGGAGTAGTTTTATGCCATAAAGATGCTTTATTAGTGCGTCACCCATTTTGCATTTCCACGGGTGGTTTATTAACATGTCCTTGTGTTCTTATTAGGTTGTCTTATTTCTTCTCATTTCATTATTTTTGTACTTGGGTACCTCATCAAGCCTTGTTTCGAGACCCATTTTCTACCCACCTAAGTTATGCTTAAGGGTGTTTACTATAGGATTTTTTTCCTTTTATTAGTTTATTAGGATTATTCCTACTCTCATGGGTAAGCTTTCTTATGTGGCATGTGTCATACATAGGTGTCATGTATCATAGGATTTACTTAACTATCATTATTAGGTTAGTGTGTCATAGGAGTTGCACTTGACTATGTGACTAACTATTCTAGGAATGTAACTCTCATTCCTATTCTTGGTTTGTTGTCCACTATTCTAGGAGCAGTTACACATTCACTCTCCTATATGTACACCTCTATTGTGATCTATTCGTGTGGTCAAGTAGAGTTATTGGAATACATTCATATTGCATCAATCTTCTATGTTGGTTTCTCACTTACAACATCTCTTAGTGCAATTACTTGACTCTTTCCCAAACTATGCATTCATTGATCTAGTTATCCTCCCAAACTTAGACCTCGCTTTGATATATATATACAAATCTTCATTAATTTACCATGAAATTGAACCTATGAATCAAACTTAAGAAAACCTCATAAACGATCCAACCTTTGATAAATAGTAATTTATCATACAAGGATAGTACTGTTAAAGGAATATAGTACCAATAGATGGTACTATATGAGGTCGTTGGTAATATCATGAGTTTAGGAATTTGGAATATGTGAACTGGAGAATGTCTTCTTATATTGTTAGA
Organism: Taxus wallichiana var. yunnanensis; assembly: GCA_018340775.1. Taxonomy (NCBI): domain Eukaryota; kingdom Viridiplantae; phylum Streptophyta; class Pinopsida; order Cupressales; family Taxaceae; genus Taxus; species Taxus wallichiana. Next base: position 6,857,122 of record CM031244.1, read on the forward strand.
TTAATTTTATTATCACATTTTTTCTAAACCGTATTGCAATCGGTTATGCCTTCGTGGCAATCTGTTCCTCCCCTTTTCTGACGGTTCCATATACCTGCGAACTGTCTGAACCGTTTTGGGTGTGTATAAATTGCAATGTTTTGTTTTAGTTCATTCAATAAAAATTTCTTTTCCAATCAAACATTGGTATAAGAGCTTCTCTCCCCTCGACGTGCGTGAAGATTAAGGAGACAGCAACATGACATATGTATTCATTTTTCCTGGCACAGACAGTGGATAAACAAAATTCAACCTGCTCTTCTGAAACAACGTGGCTGGAGCATTGACGTGTGCAACCTGTTTTACAAACCAGCATCAACGTGACAGTGCAAGAGACCTACGACGTGGAGACCTGTTCTCTTGGCGTGAAAACAAACTGATTTGGCATCGACACGTAGAAGGACAAACATGGAGATTTCGAAGTAGTTTTACAGACCTGTTTGGCATGGAGCATTGGCGCCGTGTAGCTGTTCATTTTACCTAGCGCAAACTGTCTTGAAAATGGACCGGTCCATAGCTGTGTTAACGTGGAGATCTTTGGCACAACAAGTGGCAGCGACCACCATTTAAAAGAGAAGAACCAGCGTGTCAAACAACGTATTGATGAGAGGGCCTTTTTGGACGAGAGCTTTGATTTCTGAAAGTTCAGTATATGTGTTGAACCGTCCCATTAGAGACTGGCCATCTGGCAGAAGAAGACACGGTGTCTTTTGGAGACTCTGTAAAAGAAGTCTTGGAGCGTGGAATTGAAGTTGTTATTCTCTGTTTGAAATTGCTTGCGTGGAGTTTTGGTGTTGTTCACAAGACCATTGTTTTATGCTAGAAGGAGACCAGCGTGAAAATCGGTGAGACCAAGGAGCAACCTGAGTATGTTGGCAAAGCCACTTGTATAGACCTGTGCAAATTCTAAATTTCCTTCTCGTGGATCAAAATCGTGAAGAAGGCGTGACTTATGTGTGAGGAGGTGTTATAAGCCTTCATAGCTATGTCCGCACCGAAGTTTCTGCTATCCGATGCACAACTGCTCAAAGGCATAATTATGCCATTGGAAGACGAAAATTCGCACCATTCTTATATTTGAAGATCTTTGGGATCTTGTCACTAGCATAGTCGCCCGTCCCTCCGACTAGATGACCAAACAAAGTAGGACAAGGCCAATGCAAAAACTTTGATCTTGATCACTCTCAGGATTTCCAATGAGGTGTAACCACACATATGGGATGTCATGACATCAAAGGCGGCATAGGATACTCTCTTTACCATCTATGAAGTGAATAACTTGAACAAAGATCCTTCTTCTCCAATCAAAGATTCATACACTAAGTATGAAATAAAGCGTGAAAGTAAAGGAATTCTTGCATCGTGTGGTAGAACTACGAGCGAGCATGTAGTGCTTGGAGAAAAGGTGAAAGATAAGGTGTTTGTCCCTCTCACACTTGAGTGCTCTTCCTTTTCAGTTTAGGACATTTGTTACAACGTTGAGCATCACAAAACAAGAGGTGACCTTTTCCAAACTGGTGAACTTTCTACAAAGCAGGGAAGAATCCATCCAGCATAATGCACGAAGATTTTGAAGACAAGGCACTAATCTCGCAAAAGCAAAAGAGTCGAAAAATTGCAAGGGACAATAAGAGAAGCGATCATGAAGCATTCAAGAGAAGTCTTAGAAAGTGAATCGATTTTGTCACATCTCGCACCATGAATGTGCACGACATTGTGAATCTGTTGGTCTAATGGCCTCACAAAATGCCAATCTAGAGAGTACATCTTGTCATGGTGATTCACAAAAATCCAAACGAAGTCTTCACCAAAAGAATCAAAAAGGACATGTCACAGATGACCTAGCCAGGATGATGATTCGGATGAGGAAGTACCGAATTAGCAAATTACGGTGCACAAGAAGATGATGTTGTTCTAGTCTCCCAAACATAGCAGCCTTCACGAATGTTTAGTTGATAGACTATGGCGCCAACAAGCACGTGATGGGAGGAAGTTGTTTGATTCATCGACTGATCGACCCACTGGAGATCGGGTTTGAATTTTAGACAATAAGGAGTATGTTATAGTACTACCTCAAAATCATATCGTCTCATGGATCCTGAGACAAAGAAGATATATGAGAGTCGATATGTGGTTTGTGATGAGTCATCATTTGACTCATTCCCACACAAAGAAGAGTCTCATGCCGACCTCCTCTCATAGATTTATGTCACGGTCGGATGATGAGCAGGAGAATTCTTCACAAAAGAAAGATGACCTGCAAGGATAATTGTTTGTTAATCTTGGTAATTTGGAAACTAATTCTTCACATCTACAATCACATCAATGTCTAAAGTGGGTCCAAAGAACCATCAAGGAATCCCACATGAACTCTCTTCCATATACTTCATCAAGTGTCGAATGAGAATACATGCGAGAAATGATGTCAATCTCGCACTCATGAGTTCAGTGGTTGATAGCACTGAACCTGATGCAGTTTGTGAGGCACTCAATCAACCAGATTGGAAGAAGTCCATGGATGCATAATATGACTCCTTGATCCAAAATCATACATGGGAACTTTTCGATCGGGGAAAGAAAGCCATTAGCTGTAAGTGGATTTTCAAAACAAAATATAAGGAAGATGGATTTATTGAAAAGCACAAATCACAAATAGTTGTAAAGGGATATGCTCATCACAAAGGAATTGACTACGAGGAGACCTTTGCACCCACTGTAAATATCAAAACCAACAGACTTGTCTATTTACTGGTAGTAAAAAAGGGATGGAAACTTCAACAAATGGATGTAAAAAGTGCTTTCTTGAATGGTGATCTCAAAGAAAAAGTATACATGACCTAGCTAGAAGGATTTGTTGATGATAAGAATCCTAAAAAGGTATGTCATCTAATTAAGTCTTTTTATGGACTTAAACAAGCACCCAAGGAATGGTACATTAAAATAGATGATCACCTATTGTAGCATGGATTCACTTGTAGCCCCTCTTATTCAAATTTTTATATCAAGCAGATAGGCACATAGATTATCATTTTGGTTTTGTATGTGGATGATCTTATGATCACATGGAATTCAGACAATCTTATCAAAGATGTTAAGAATGATCTGAAGAAATATTTCGACATGACAGATTTAGGGCTACTTCATTATTGTATTGGCTTGGAGATATGGTAGAAGAAGAATCATATTTTTATCTCCTAGATGAAATATGCCAAGACACTCCTAAAAAGTATGGCATGTCATATTGTAAACCTATGTCCACTCCAATGGAGAAAGGTTTGTAACTTTCTAGATTCTAGGATTCACCTCAAGTAGATGGTACTCACTACAAACAGCTTGTTGGGAGTCTCATTTACTTGACTTATACCAAACCATACCTTTGTTTTTCTATGAGCTATCTTTCCAGATTCATGTAGGAGCTAAAAAATGTCATCTGGTAGCATTGAAGCATGTTTTGAGATAGGTCCGAGGTACAATTTATTATGGTCTAGAGTATCAGAAGAACTCTCAATTCTTCTTGTAGGAATATAAAGACTCGGACTATGTTGGATCTATTGATGACGGAAATCAACTACATGTTATATTTTTTATCTTGGGTCTGGACTTATCTCATGGATTAGCAAGAAGTAAAATTTTGTTGATCTCTCATCCATTACAAATAGCAATATTCTCACCAAGTCTCTTGGCAAAGTGAAATTTAAATTGTTTTGGGGGTACATTTGAAAAATAATGTAAAAAGGGGGAATGTTAGATTAATTTTATAATCACAATTTTTTCTAAACTGTAATGCAATCGATTATGCCTTTGTGGTAATTTGTTCCTCCACTTGTGTGACGGTTCCATATACTGCGAATCGTATCAAACCATTTTGGGTTTGTATAAATTGCAATGTTTTTTTGTTCATTCAATAAAAGTTTGCTCTTCCAATCAAACTTATATAGTATTTTAAAGTGTTTTTGTATAGATTGAGTGTGAATTGGAGTAAGTATAACTCAAAAATAGAGGAGACTAGGACAATGTATGAGTAATCAAATTTTGCAAAGTTGTGATAAAGAGTTAGATGTATCCTTATTAGTTTCAAGTATGTTAAATATTTCCAAAACTAATTTTATCAAGTGTTAAAGATCAAAGTCTAGTTTTGACAATATGGACACACATGCATCAAAGTGAGGCATCAAGCAAACACCTAATTTTGGTATGAGACTAGTTAAATACTATGACATTATAGTATATTTATTTGTTTCTAGATTATTATCATGCAAGTTAGAATCTTACAAGAACATTTTCCTTGTGATTATCAAGTTTCAACCTCTTTTCTTATGTCATAAGTGCCCTACAACTCATTATATCTTATTAAATGCACATTCTTCTTTGTGTGGACCCTTTTTGTTTCATTTCTTCCATTTCCCTTATTCCCTCTCCATATCTCTCGTGACTTCCTCTCTACCCTCGATTTTTACCTAATTTCAACCATTGACTAGCTTCATTGGATTGCAATTAGATTTGTGCCCATGTTTTTCTCACATCTCTACAAAACTAGTAATTATCTTCTTGTTGGTCCTTTTGACCCTATTTTTAATTATCCATGGTTTTAGTTTTCTTTTTCATCTTTTGCAATCATTGTGTTTAGACTTGTGTGCCATACGATCCTAATTTTAATTCAATATATTTATACGAGACATTTAGGTATAACAATGCATTTGGGAGACACTTATAAACACATAAGAGGAATACATAGAACACATTCATACTGAAATTTTAAGGAAAGAAATTGTTGCTTATGAAACACCCTTTCACTAAAATTCTAATTTCAAGTATAGAGAATCATATAAATTCTCTTAATTGTTGCATGTATTGAAAATATGAGAGTTCAACCAATTGCACTACATGTGAGTGCTTGTGGGATGCATTATATTTATTTTTCATTTATCGGTTTGTTCTCTAATTGATGGTTTTCATAAGTATCAAGGAAGCTTAAATTTTCCTTGGTTAAGCTCAAATTTTACTTAGTTTGCATAGACCCAAAGAAGGAGATCATACTCCCATGACTTGCAAGAGAACCATACCAATCAAGAAAAAAATTGTGATTTAGGAAATAAGAATTTGTTCACATCATCGTATTCACCCTTTCGAGAGCCGTCTTCATAGAGATCATGTCATTTTGTAGGATTATTATCTCCATGATTTGGGTTATGTATCAATGAAACTAGTAGGCATTGTTGTTAGGTCATGTTTCTTTGGAAATTGTTTATCTCACTTTTTGTTCCTTTTTTATGTAAATTTCACTACAAATGAATAACATCAAATTTACAAATTTGAATATATTTATAAATTATTAAACTTATTTTTTTAAGTAATTTAATTATTCCATATTGTTTTATTGATTTAATCTAAATTAAGTGTGATTGCAATATGATGTGATAAATTTAATATATTTATCGTATAAACCCACCAATCACATCACTATAATAAAAATAGAATAATATAAAGTTTTGAAAAATAGATGTTTATGAATAGACATTTTTGGGGCTGTGATTCTTTTAGTCCCTTTTATTGATAATATATTTGATGGATTTGGAATAGAAGAATGCACGTTTAAGATGAGACAAAAATAATTTCATAAAAATATGGCACAAAAATAAATTAACACTAACCTCCGTCACTGACCTAGTCAAAATATTTTTTAATTATTAAGAAAGAAAACCTGACAAAGGCATGATTAACAACGAGGATGTGTGGAATAAGCATTTGAGAGGGAAGGAGCAATAAATTCACTTCGCTCCACGTTAATTTGTTTTTTTGGTTTTTGGGTACGACCTTCACAAAATAGATTCAATAGTTATTTCCCCAGAACTAAAATGGGAATCTCTTTACATTAATATTCCGATATTTTCATGAAATGTCATTTTGTCTTTTTGGGATTTCATTGAAGTTCAACGGAATCTCTTCAGAATTAATATTCCAAAACATCGTTTGTCTTCTTTCTGCTCACTACATCCTTGTTGCCTTACAAATTTAGGGTTTTTTTACAGTGATGATCACGTTATAATCTGTATTTGAAATTTGCAAAAATGGCGGGGTCCAATGTTTTTGTCAAAGGTAAAACTACCCTGCTGGAAATTGGAAATTGCAATGTCTATGTTTATGATATTTATCAAGTGTTGTGCCAATATCATTAAATTAAAATTGTTTTTGTGAGTCAAATAACTTCGCCAATAGATTAAAGGGCTGTACATTTCATCCACACAAGTTTTGTCCCAAAGATTAAGATATTTATTCAGCAATATAATTCAATTTGTTCTTAGTAATAGTGATTCATGTGTTGCATCTCCAGGAGCTATGATATCATTAGTGAGTGATAAGGATGGTGATGGGTTTGCTCTAGTTTTGGATGGATCCACCTTCACCGAGATTGTTTGTGCAAAGCTTCCTTGCGGTCTTCCATATGGCATGTATGGTTGTTGGGTTCCTTCTCCTCAATACTCATGATTAACTATATTTTATTTACATGATTTGAATGGATTAACAAGTAAACCCTCTTATTTTCATGTTGTAAAATGTCAAAATAGTGTGTCTTAAACCGTCAATTGTTATTTAATGTTCTTTTATTCATTATCGTATTAAAGGTAGGTAATATAGCAACAAATAACAATTCTCCGTTTTTAATAACAAATCAAATTTCATTTGTGTGGTTCGGATTATAGTTTTGATCAAAGTATTTCTTATTTATTTTCAAAAAATCTATTTTTTAAAAGGTGGTTGATTGAGGGCTAATTTCCTAACCATGTGAACCCGATTTTCAATTGGTTTAAATAAAAATTCTTTTCAACGAAACACGAGATTCATTATGGGTTACGGAAGACCATAGTTTTGATTTTTGCAATAATGCAATGTTGTACAACCAGTAAAGAAAAAAATTAATAATTAAATAATCGAGAGTTTTAAAGACCTTTATTTATGATCATATAATACGGGTGGTGTTGGCATCATACCGAGGCATGCACATTCGATTGCACTAGCCTCGTTGAGGTGTCTATATTTAATGCTTCCATGTTGTTCAATAAACTTTGTGGGAATGTTTTCTTGGGAGATGTGGGTTGTTGAAGTTGTTAAGTCAATGACGCATGTATTGTGGGAATTAATTAGTCGAACCAAGTGTATATATTTTTAGTTTGAATATGTTTGATCTCTTATATTTTTATATTCTTTACTACCACATTCTGAATGCATTCATTTGGACAACATTGGTAGTGGATGGCAAAGGTCTAGTTTATTTCATATATTTATAATTCCATTGTTTTGCACAAGTTTTTACACTCTTAATTAAATTTATAATGTTATGGAAATGCACAACACACAAGGATGTTATTTTTTTACATGGCTTATTTTGACTAATTAAATTCTAACATTAATCACACAATATAATAACAATGCATTAATGCTTAACTAGTGATAATGAAATGTTATTAGCTCAAATAAACAATACGAGAGATGCACTTAGCTATACATAATGAAACAAGAGAGATCTAGGTGCACAAACCGTGAGTATTGAACCTAAAGATGCTTCACTCCTAAGATTGTGAATGGAAAATGCCTTAGATCATACCCATGCATGTACACTCGGCCAGATCGAATTTGTTGGATTCATAAAGAAACAAAAGGTGATAGTACTAATTGACTCTAGAAGTACTCATAACCTCATCAATCATAAATTGGATTTATGATTTAATTGCTTCATTTATTTAGCCCGAGATTTTTAAGTAATGGTTGCGAATGGAGGTAAAGTTGTTTAGGAAAGTTCCATAAGACCAAGCTACCTATGGGAGATTACTTGCTAGAGCACCTTATGTATGTCATTTCAATGGGGGAAATTTTATTTTGTTAGGGGTCCAATGGCTCACTTTCTTGGGCACTTTTGAGATGATCTTCTAGGATTTGTTCATGAGGTTCCATTATGAAGGGAGGACTTTTGAAATATGATGGATGAAGATAAAATCTCGATAATTGCTAAGTTCTCATCAAATGCAAAAATGCTTAAGAAAGGTGCATATGGTTTTGTGGAATAACTCTTTTCATTAGAAGCTCAACAATCAAAAGGTCATATACCATCATATCTACAAGAAATGTTTAATGAGAACTTAATCATTTTTTAGGAGATTCCTAAATGGTTTCCTCTTAAAAAATACATTACGATCACATGGCTATTCATATTGTACCAAGAAGCCAACCACCCAATACTATACCTTATCGGTACTCTTATCTACAAAAGATTGAGATTGAAAATATGGTACAGGAGATGCTAGAAGAAAGTATTATTCACCATATATAGAGTGCTTACTCTTCTTTAGTGGTGATGGTACAAAATAAGGATGAAGGTTGGTGTATGTGTCCAGACTACAAGGAGCTCAATAAATATACAAATGAAAGATAAGTATCATATTCCTGACATTCAAGATTTGTTAGATGAATTGCATGGTGTTGTTTATTTTACAAAATTAGATCATCAATCAGGATATCATCAAATCATAATTTTTGATGAATATATTCATAAGACAACATTTTGGACAAGTGAGGGCCACTATGAGTTTCTAATAATGCCTTTTGGCCTTACAAATGTGTCATCTACTTTCCCGAGATTAATGAATGTAGTTTTTCAACCATTTTTGCAAAAAAATGTATTGGTATTATTTAATTATATATAAATATACAAAAAGACATGGGAAAAACATTTAAATCATGTCAATACAGCTTTTGGACATTCTTAAAAAATAACATTGTTATGCCAAGCCATCCAAGTGTGCTTTTAGAGTAAGGGAGGTAGAATACTTGGGTCATATAATGTCTCATGAAGGTGTAAAATTGGATCCTCATAAGATATAGGCCATGGTGGACTAGAAAATTCCTAAAACCCTCAAAAACCTTAGGGGATTCTTAGGGATTATGGGTTATTATCACATATTTTTGAATAATTATGGTAGAATTGTAGCACCACTCATAATGTTATGAATAAAGACTCTTTTCATTAGAATTAGGAAATGTAACGAACCGTTACACCAAAACCTCGAGGCGTTAGTGAAATCTGCACAAGAGGATCATAACATCCCACCATGCTTTCGTAGCCTAGACCCCAATCTAGATTTGCACCCATCCGTATAATGGGACCCCACCCTCGCCCTATACAAGCCCAGGCGAACAACGCAATGTCGGCATAGCTAATACCAAATGTAATGAATTACACCAAAACCTCGAGGTGTTAGTGAAATCTACACATGAGGATCATAATAGGAAACAACCTAGAAGTTTGAATCGGTGAAGAAGGCCATATGTACCACTCCAGATTATAGCTACCACATATTTATCCGATTATGCAAGAGAACCGCCCCATTTCATTTGATATTTGTCAACTCAAAGGTAAGAACCTATCAAAACTAACTTATGAGAATGAAATGATGGCTATTCTTAATGCATTCAAATAGTGGAGACCGTACCTCATGGGTCATCACTTTAAGGTAAAAATAGATCATGATTTCTTAAAATAATTCTTGACAATGACTATCATATAAGGAGAAAAAAATGGGTCACAAATATAATGGGATATGAATTTGAGATCATTTACAAGAAGGAAAATAAAATATTGTAGTTGATGCATTATCTAGGAGAGATGAGTCCACATAAGCATTGTTATATGTCATGTCTATATTATAAGTAGATTGGGTAGATCAAGAAAGATTAGAATGACATAGAGACCCACACTCTCATTTAGAATCTCTAACAAGATCCAAGCATTTTAGATAAAATGTATTAAGGGGGATGTGTTGTGGTACAAGGATTAATTGTACTTATGTAAAAACTCTACCCTCAAAGGTTAGGTTCTCTCATAGTTTCATTCTTCTCCACTACGGGGTCATTCAAAGTTCCTAAAAATCTATCACAAAATTAAGTAAGATTTATTTTGGGAAGGATTAAAAGGGGATGTGCAAATATTTATGGAAAAATTCTTAGTATGTCTGTGTAATAAGGGAGAAACTAATAATTCACTAGGCCTTTTGCAGCCTCTATTTATTCCTCTTGAATGGTTAAAGAGGTTTCCATGTATTTCATCGTAGGACGACAAAAAATCAAAGGGAAAAGTGTAATTATGGTGGTTGTGGATAGACTCACCAAATATTCTCATTTTTGTGCTTTGTCTCATTCTTTTATAAAGCAAGTACAATTGTTATATCTTTTATGGATATGGTTCAGAAGCTACATGGAACACCCAAGATTATAGTTAGTGATCGTGATCCTATATTTACCAATAATTTTTAGAGTAATTTATTCTCATTTTTAGGTACTCAACTAGCACGTAGGTCATCCTATCATCCCCAATCAGATGGATAAACTGGGCTAGTGGACAAATGTTTTGAAGGGTATCTATGATGTCTTACTTCAGATAATCAAGAGAGATGTGTTTATTAGTTACCACTTGTAGAGTGGTGGTATAACACTTCATTTCATACCTCATCCAAATTGTCCCCATTTTTGGAATTATGTAGATACCATCCACCATCCCTCACCTCAAACTTGAGGGTCTAGCCTAAAGTAAGAGAATTTGAAAATCACATTCAACACCAATAGGAAGTTCTCTCTAGTCTTAAAGAGAATTTGGTAATGGCTCAAAAGTGCATGAAGCAACAATTTGATCAACACCTTGTAGTGAGTGAAGCTTTGAAGTTGGAGACTTTATTTTTGTATGATTGTAGCCATATAAGCAACTATCTATGAAGTAACATAATATATATATATAACAAGCTTTCACCTAAATATTATGACCCTTATCAAGTGTTGCAAGAAAATTGGTAATGTGGCATATAAATTGGAGCTTCCTCAATCAACTAAAATACATCTAGTTTTCCATGTTTCTTTCTTGAAGAAGGTCATTGGGAAGATGATATATTCTCAATCAAGTGTTACAAGATCTTGATGAGGAGGGGCACATCATCTTGGAACCTAAAGTAATCCTACAGACATGCACTAAGAATTTGAGGACAAGGGTCATCACTGAGTATTTCATCAAGTGGAAGAATTTGAACATTGAAGATGCAACATAAAAAGATGAAGAATTTCAATAAAGAACACCCAAATCTTACCAACATTAGGGATAATGTTTCTCTCAAGGTGAGGGGCATGCTACGCCCTTAATTTCCTAAGTCATATATCAAGATATACATATATCCAACATGTGTATAACATTATCTCCTAATATTGATTTATGTTTACATATGCTTGATAGGTCGGCCTTAGTGCCTTCCATAGCATAGTAGGGTATATATAAGAGTTAGAGAGTATTATAATATCATCATATTGAGCACTTGATTCTTATTGTATGGGTTTGAGGTTTCCCTTTCTAAGTCACTAAGTTATTATACTTACATAGTGTGATCATTTCTCTATATTTTGGTATTATTTGGTGTTATATTGTTGTTGATATTCAGATATATCTAAGTAATTTCATTACACAATTTTTTTCGACACAATATGAAATTCCCCCTAATCCCTAAAATAAGAAATTAAAAATTAAAATCTCTCTCCAAATATTTTCTATGAAATGTAATTTTCCCTTCAAATCCCTAAAGTAAATAATTCAAATTTTAAATCTCCATTAAATATATCACCAAATTGTTGTTTATGAAATTTAAATTTTCCCTCTAAAATATTCAAAGTTTACTCCATATTTGATTTTTAAAAAAACCTAGCCTTAAATATTTTTGGTTTAAAAATTTAATTAGAAAAGGGCTTATATTCATGGGTTTTCAATAATATTGTAAATAAATTTTATTTATCAAACATATTAATTAAAAAAACAATATATTATTACACTTTGAGAGGTGTTCCTCGAATGGAAGTTGAGGTGGTGGTGGTGGTCTCTAATGTTGTGCATAAATGATTAATGATGACTTTAAATATGATGTTCATTTGAGTACATATGATATATATTTTTAAATTGAGATGTTTTGGGCATATGGTGGAGTTTAGAGACCATTTGTTTTCTATATAGTTTTTACATCTTAAATATTAATATAACAAACAATTATAGTTATGATCATGAATATGAATACTTGAGAGATATAATGATTAGGAATAATGGCATATGCGTACATCTTTCATATAGACAAATATGAAAAATGTGTATATGTGATGATAGCATAAAAAGTGATGAAGAATCTTTTCCATTAATACCATGTTAATATTTCAAAAATAAACAAAGCCACCCATTTTGAGGCAATTGTATTCTCTTTTCTTAAGCATTTCTATATCTAATGATACAAAAACTATTAGTGTTGATTCCTGTTATCCATATTTCTCCCTGAGCTAAATATTGGATCGAATCACGACCCCGCATAAAAGGAACTAAGAGAACTCATTTTAATCCCGCAAATTGGTTACAAAAAAGATTCAGCAATGAAGTGACAGAGATGAAGAAAGAGCAAATGATCCTGTACAAAAAGAAATGACTCTGTCGGGCCATTTCTACGCCTTAAATTTATTACGCAAGTTCTGGTGTAGACTCAACAATGGAATAAATAGGTCGACAAAAATGGGAGATGCTTCTGAAAGGAACCAGAACCTGGAAGAAGAAGAAGAAATGATGAAGATTCGAAGTCCTTGGGCTTGAAACAGTTCGAAGGGTCCAAAAATGACTAAGTATAGAAGAGGCAGCAGAAGGAGCCACGTTTCTTAATGGCGCTTCTCCAAAGGAAAACTTTGGGCTGGGTTTTCAAGCAAGCACGGTGCCTCCACGTGTCATTCCAATGGGGGCAGAGTCATTTGAATAGTCAATGCAAAAACAAGCCAGAGAGAGGATGCCAAGTGTCTTAATGACACTAATTCAAAGATTGAATAAAGAGAAGGCTTCCAAACGAGCACCAGACTAACGCGTGTCCCAGAGGAAAGTGGGGCGTCGGGGAAAAATTTGATTTTTCACCCTTTACCTCAAAAGGGGTAAAAGTTGCAAAATGGCCTGCAACTCCGCCTAGGGAAAAAGTTAGCACTTAGACCCAAGTCAAAGCCAAGGCGGGAGTCGGGGAAAAAAGTGAAATTTTCCTTTCGTTCAAAAGGCATAAAGGAAAAAGTTGGAGCACATCTCCCCAGCCAACCAAAGACTGCCACGTGTCCCATATTAAAGAGGGGCCCATTTTCCAAACTAGTTTTCCGCCCACTTGTACGGATTCGATACAAACTTCGAAGGGGCATATCTTTTGACTCAGGGCTTGAAATATTGTGAATCTAACACCATTGGAAAGATCTCGGCCTCGCCCATGCAATGGAGGTCTAAGACTTTATTTTTGAGGAGGTTAGGTAAAGGAAATGGAGGAAAACATCTTCAAGCTTTCAATGCAGGATCCACCAGTCTCAACAACCAGATCGGATTCGATCTATTTCCGTCATTTCCTCTCCCTCCAAGACGCCAAACCAAGGATCGATGCAGTAAAGATAGATTTGGGGAAGATTTCATTAGAGGCATTAACAATGGTGGTGGTTGAGATACAACTGTTTTTCCCGCTTCTCTTTCTCCTTCTTCTCTCAGGTTGAATCTATAAAGATGGGAGCATGATTCATTGTAAAGGGTTGGACATTCTTTGTTTTGCAGGCTCCCTTCTCCTTCTAGCAAAGGGATATGTGGGGTTCAGGCCTTCTATCAAAATTGCATTACGTTTCTGCCTCTTGGCTACTTTGTAATGGATTGTATCAATCTACAGAGCAATAAAACATGTTTGTGATCGATTTTAGATCCTTCTTGTCTCTTTTGCTTTCATCTGGTCTTCCATTATATATCTGGCTATCTGTGCTTGTCTATTGTATGCATTTTGTTGGTTTGTGTCTATTAGCAAAACAAGTGTCCATCATTCCTTCGGTGCATCACCTCATAGTTTAGCTTTGTTTTAATTTCTATATTCCTTTTATCCCTGTCTCCTTGGTAAAGTTTAGATTAGGATTAAGAACAGACCCTCTGTAATTTTCTACGTATGCACCTAAATAGAGGAATAAGGAACCATCCTTTCCTTCAATCTATACATCTTTCCCATTTTTACAAGGTCTCATACCTTGGGAAAGTTCAATGTTATGCAATCACACCAAGTGAGCTTGCCTTAGAAAAATAGATCTTTTAGAGCTGAGTTTGGGGTGCTGTGATTACTGCACTAATAGTTTTGGCACACTCGGTGGGACTAAGAATTCTCCATCTTATTACAGTTGGAATTGATGTACACTTGTTGTGATTCTCGGCTTTTAAGAAGCTTTAAAATTGTACATCCGACAACTCCAAAAGAAACAAATCTCTTGGTTTTAGCATCCCAAGCCTAGAAGATTCATGAATATCACACAGGTCTAGAGCAAGGAAAGAAGGTATATTTGAATACTTGTGTCTATCCCCATGCGGTAAAAGGAGGGGAAGAAGAGTTCGAGGTCTCCATCTCCACAAGCGTAACCTTGTCAACACGTCCACCTGCAAGGCCTTTATTTCAATTTGCAAGGATTCTTAGGCCAATCAGAATGGCACAACCAAATACATATGTCAACTTCACTAGTAGTAGTCCACTCACATTGATTGCCAGAACCCGCCTCTTGCAGGCATTAAAAAGCATCCAATATTTCACTTTGGGAAAACAAAACTTCTCTTGGTGACCATGTCCAAGATATTACAATTTTTGTACAATCCACGAGATTCATGAGATGGACATTGCAGTCAAGCTACTCACCTCTTCATTCAAAGGGAAAGCTTCACAATGGTTCGAGTCTTGAAGCAAACTCTATCGAATCTGGAACCCATTGTGCACGACTCTTCACAATGGAACAAGAACCAAGGATAGCCCCAAGTTGTTAGACCTTTCAAGTCGTATGATCCTAACATAGCTTCAACATCAAGAGCATTGGTCTTAACACGAACAATATGGCATAGGAATATGATTTGTGTTTTCCATGCGATTAGCCACATAACCAATCAACGTGTTTTAATGGTGCTCTAAATCAGGCCTTGATAGTGTAAAAAATAAGATGATGCCGTAAGAACACAGCCAAGAGGAATATCAGCAACAAGGTGGCCCCCCAAATGATACTATGCTTCTCAACTGGCAGGCCGAAGACTTCTGGGAGATGAATCAGCTCCCTCCTCAAAGTGTAGCTACCAATACACAGTCCAAAAAGAGAAGTATTGGAGAGGGTCAGCCACTAAATTCAAGTGACCATCAATCTTCCATCACTCCAAAAGGTCTTGGTGTTCCAAGTGTAACTCCAAACATACATAACCAATCCAAGCCACCTCCCAAACCCAGTCAAGCACCGGTTGTAACAGCTCATGTGCAAGAAAGAAATGTGTCTGGGAAGGGGAAACAAAAGGATAGCACATTCAATATTGTTGAGCAGATGAAAAAGACAAGCATGAAAATTTCACTATGAGAGTCACCTGGCCATTTCGGGCGGAGGATCTGCATTGCAGATGGCCATGCGAGAATTGGTCAAGTTCAAATCAACCCCCTAACTAGCAAGAAAGAGTGCTTACCAATGCAGTTTAGCTTGGGAGGAACCATGGAGAACAACAAGGTAAAAACCTGAGACCTCCTCCCTTCTATGTCTCATTAATTATTGGAGACAAATTGGTGCACAATTGTATGATTGATTCTGGGGACCGATAGTTTTGTGATGCCCAAACAAATAGTTGATCAGTTGGGTCTCCAATATGAGGTCATCTCTAGAGGAGTAGTCCAATTAGATGGGACAACAGTGACTACTGTGGGAATCATCAAGGATCTGAGTCTCACTCTACACGCTTGCCCTAATGTGACTATTTTGCAAAACATGTTAGCCATAGACCCCACCAAATTTTTCTTTGTGTCTATCCAGAGACTTCACTGCCAAAATTGGAGGCTACCTGTCTACTGATTGGTCACATATGCTCTTTAGGACAAGGTATGGGGTGAAGGCCACAATCATATCTAAACCTATTATTGATTATCATATTGAATCCTATGTGCCTAGCCCAATCAATGCCAACTTTGCTCAAATTTTGATCAAGAAGACCTCCTAAACACTAATGAAACAGATACCAAGGTGGGATGTATCCCAGACTTGACCCTAGATGAGTGGGCCAACAAAAAACATGCTTTTGACCCCTATAAGGAGATGGAAGAATCTGAACTGGGTGTCTACTGCCTACATGAAGAGAACTAGCCTCTTTCGACCTAATCAAGCTAGAATACAAGGATGACAATGAGGTATGGCAATTTTTCTTTGATGGTTCAAGGAGTAAACAAGGAGCTAGAGGAGGAGCCATGATTGTGTCCCCCAGAGGTATGAGATATTATTCAGCCTTGATTCCAGTTCGCTTGCTCAAATAACATTGTTGAATATGAGGCTTTAGTCCAAGGTCTTCATTGGGCAAGGAAGCTGGGAATCAAGAACTTGCAAGTATTCGGTGATAGTGAACTGGTTGCCAATCAGGTCAGAGGACTTAATGCTGTCAAAAATGACCTGCTCAAAAACTACAAGAGTAGGGTATGGGATCTCATGGAGGATTTCGAGGCCTTCACTATTGTGTCCATACCTAGGAAGGAGAATGAAGTTGTTGATAGACTTGCAGCAGTTGGAGCAACGTTTGATGTGGTTGATAGCATCAAAAGGGACAGAGAACAACTACATATCCATGTGGTTGTGAGGCCAGCAGTACCAGATAATAATACATGTTGGCAGGTGTTTGAGAATGATCAACAAATCATTAAATTTCTACAAGAAGAAGTTGAATTCTCACTAGAAACCAAAGTAGACTAGAGCGCGATGCAGGAATCGAGATAGTACGATTGCATACAACAAGCTTCCCAAAGGCTTAGTGACACTGGAATCTATTTTCAATCCTAATGATTAGTTCAGAAAGGATAAGGCTAACATGTAGATCAAAGGAGAAGATTCAGATTCAATCCCTATTAGAGAAGACAAAACACTTCAAATTGGAAAGGTGGCCACCAAGCAAGAAAGGTATGAATTCATACAAATTTGCCAAGAATTCCCTGATGTGTTTTCTTGGAGTTATGAATACCTAAGGGGGTTCAATCCCAAGCTAGCACAACACACAATAGAACTAGATCCATTGCTCATCCCATCAGGCAGAAGCAGAGACTAGTCAACCCACATATAGAGCCTCTAATGAGGAAGGAGATGAATAAGTTGATAGAGGAAAGCATCATATTTCCAATCAAACACTCAAGTTGGGTTACACATCTAGTCCTAGTCAGGAAGAAAAATGGAGAAATCAGGTTATGTGTTGACTTCAGGGATTTGTACAGAGCCTCCCTCAAAGACCACTACCCACTCCCTTCATGGAGTAGATCTTACAAGTAGTGTAAGGTCGGGTCGAAAGGTTCTCCCTACTAGATGGCTACTCGGGGTACAACCATATCATGGTGAAAGAATATCAATTCAAAATAGCTTTCATTAGCAAATGGGGCACCTATGCCTAATGGAAAATTGCATTTGGATTATCCAATGCAGGAGCCACTTTTCAAAGGGCAATGGATATGGCATTCAAGGGCTAATCAACAAAATAGTGTTGATCTATCTGGATGACATTACAGTGTTTTCCAAAAATGTAGCAAATCACCTCTTCCACCTAAGGCATGTGTTCCAATGATGCAGGAGTTTTGGGGTGTGACTGAACCCCAAAAAATGCATATTATTGGCCCATGAAGGCAAGCTTCTAGGCCACATCGTATCAAAGGGAGGATTAGCAATTGACCTAAAATATTTCAAACAATAAGAGCATTACCATTGCCAAGTCACACAGAAGGCTCTTCAAAACTTCTTGGGAAAAATCAATTTCATCTGCGAGTTTTTCCAAACTTTGATGCCCTTGTTAAGCCAATAACGTTGATGCTGAATAAGAGCTTAATATTTAGGTGGAAAGTCGAAGGAAAAGTAAGTTTTGAGGCTATCAAAGAAGCCATATCACAAGCCCCAACTCTTGTGAACCCAGATTTCTCCAAAGATTTCATACTGTATGCCTTTGGTGGTAACGACACAATTTTTGCAATCTTGGTGTAGTAGAACAAAGAAAGTACAGAACAGCCAATTACTTTCTTCAGCCATAGTCTGGAAGATTATGAGGTGAGGTACTCCTTCATTGAGAAGTAGGTCCTGGTGGTAATCAGAGGATTGAAGAAGTTTAAGCATTTTGTTTCAAATAACAAAATCCAGCTATTGGTCTCCCATGTGGGAGTTAAAGAATTCCTTCTCGTGAGGACTGAATGAGAAGTGTGCGGGATAGATCACCGTGTGATGGAATATGACATTGAGATCAAGGTCACCAAGTTGGTCCATGGTAAGGGGTTATGTGAACAACTAGCCTCGGGTCAGCAAGATGAAACAGACAATGAAAAGGAGTTTGTTTTATTTCTACAATATGATCAAGAAGAAGGGAGAGATGATGTACTGCTCCTTGTTGTACCCATGACGTGGTGTACTTCCTTTGAATAGGCATGTGTCCTCATTGGATGAGTAAAGAAAAAAGAAGGCATTTCAGGCTACAGGCCATCCCATATGTTCTTATTGATGGTGTCTTGTTCAAGAGGGACATCAATGGCATTCTGCTGAGATGCATTGGGATAGATTAAGTAGAGAGAGTGCTACAAGAATTCCATGTTGAAGCGGTTGGAGGCCATTTTGCTCCAAGAGTGAGAGCACTCAAAATCATCAAAGCGAGGATATTATTGGCCCAGTGTTTAGTAGACTTGCTACACATGGATCAAAATGTGCAAGAGTTATGCATTCTTCAAAGGAGGGGAAAGGCTAGCAAGCACTTCCACTACACCCAATTTCGATCGACCAACCTTTCATACAATGGGGATTGGAATTCATCGGAGTCATCAATCCAAACTCAAGCCAAGGTCACAAATGGTTCCTGACAGTGACATATTATTTCACCAAATGGACTGAGGTAGTGGCACTCAAGGAAGCAAATGAGTCTAGTATCTTGGATTTCTATGAAGGGATAGTGACCATATTTGGAGTTCCAGCCACCATCATATCAGACAATGCATTAGCATTTATGGGTTCCAAGATCATAGGATGGGCCATCAAGAATGGGACTTATTTGAGCACTTCATCAAACTATTACCCTCAAGGTAATGGCAAGGTTGAGTCCACAAACAAGAACCTATTAAATATCATCAGAAGAACTCTTGATGAGAATCAGAGGACCTGGCACACAAATCTCAAAATGGCCTTATGCACTGATAGGACAATGCCTAAAAGATCTACAGACATTTCCCCATTCAATATTTTCTATGGGAAGGAGGTAGTATTTCCTATATCACTAGAGTTGCCAGCATTGGAACTCCTAAGATAGCTAGAGATGTCTAAATTTGAACCAATGGAGGCCAGGTATGTAGAGTTGATGGAATTAGAAGAAACTAGAGAGCATGCACTTCAAACAATGGAAAAGGATCAGGCCTCAATTAAAAGATGCTTTGACAAGAAGGCTAGAGCAAGGACCTTTCAGGAAGGAGACCTGGTTTTGAAATGGGATGCAGATCGAGCAAAACCAGGGAGACATTCTAAGTTTGATGCCATCTGAGTGGCCCCTATATGATAACAAGATGCAAAAGTAGTAATGCTTTCCAATTGTCTACATTGGAGGGTGAAGAGTTGCAGATTCCAGTGAATGGAATCTATCTTAAACACTTGCTATTAGAAGGAAGGCTCTCACCTTGTACATATTAGCTTAGTTTCTTTTCCTCTAAGTGCTTATGCACATTGTCTTGTTGTAGTGTAGATTGCTTTTCTCTAAGTGCAATATTGTGAATCTAACACCATTGGAAATATCTCGGCCTTGCCCACGCAATGGAGGTTTGAGACTTTATTTTGAGGAGGTTAGGTAAAGGAAATGGAGGAAAACATCTTCGAGCTTTCAATGCAGGATCCACCAGTCTCAACAACCAGATTGGATTCGATCTATTTTTGTCATTTCCTCTCCCTCCAAGACGTCGAACCAAGGATCAATGCAATAAAGATAGATTTGGGGCGATTTCATCAAAGGCATTAACAGCTGGTGGTTGAGCTGCAACCTATTTTTCCCGCTTCTCTTTCTCCTTCTTCTCTCAGGCTAAATCTATAAAGACGAGAGCATGATTCATTGTAAAGGGTTGGACATTCTTTGTTTTGCAGGCTCCCTTCTCCTTCTAGCAAAGGGATCTGTGGGGTTCAGGCCTTCTATCAAAATTGCATTACGTTTATGCCTCTTGGCTAATTTATAATCGATTGTATCAATCTACGAGAAAATAAAACACATCTTTGATCGATTTTAGATCCTTTTTGTCTCTTTTGCTTTCATCCTGGTCTTCCATTATATATCGGCTATCATGTGCTTGTCTTGTCTATTGTATGCATTTTGTCAATTTGTGTCTATTAGCAAAACAAGTCTCTATCATTCCTTCGATGCATCACCTCGTAGTTTAGCTTTGTTTTAATTTATATATTCCTTCTATCCTGTCTCCTTGGTAAATTTTAGATTGGGATTAAGAATAGACCCTTTGTAAGTTTCTACGTATGCACCTAAAAAAGGAATAAGGAACCAACCTTCAATACTGAGAGATTTCCCATTTTTTCAAGGTCCCACACCTTAGGGAAATTTCAATGTTATGCAATCACACCAAATGAGATCGCCTTAGAAAAGCGGATCTTTTAGAGATCAGTTTGGGGTTCTATGATTCTACACTAACAATTCCTTGATGATGACTTAAAAGACAACAACATTTTTGTGAAGTTTGTAATTCATGGGAGATATCAAGCAATAGTCAAATTCCTCGAAGTGGAAAAAGAATCTCATCAAAATGTAGTAGCTATATGGATCTCCTTTCATGGGCCAATGAAAAGAGTTTTTATAATATCAATCCTTGATTAAAGTAAATTTTGAAAACCATTATGAGTTTCGATACATTTAATTTTTCACAACTTTTCATAATGGTAAAATATAATTAAAGTGTACTTACTTTATAGTTGGTGCAAACCATTTGATTCTCTATTTATCTTCTTGTCCTTTATAAAATAAATACAAGTGTCATTTTCCCTTAATTATTGGAATTAAAGGTGTTGTAATTACGATTGAAATATTGAATGTGTTGGCACCAAAATTGTCTCATGAAAATTTGACCTTTAACTAAAGTGACAACATCAACAACACAATCAAGATATCCTAAGCACCAACTCAACACCCTAAACAATATTTATAGTATCACATTAGTGTGTAGGGTGTCATATTGGTGTTTAGGTTATCTCCTTGTGCTTTTAGGGTGTCATGTTAGTCAAAGGCCCAAAATTGTCTCTCTTAAGCTTTTTATTAATGAACATTAATTCAAAGTGGTTACGATGAAGTATCCTCGGTATGTCAACCACTGGGCTCGTAAACCCTTGAAAAAGTGTTTTCTAGTTCAATATAGGTTTGGGGTGAAAGAGTTGGAATAAAGAATGACTCTATGCCAATGCATCATAAGAATAACACATTGTAATAAACTTGTAATTCTAACTATATGATTCAAAGTTACTTTTCAAATATCTAAGTAATTATTTTTAACTAAATATATTCATTGATTAATCTAATATTTTGTCTATTATATTATTTCAAAATTGGTGTGAAGTAACTAACTCCTTGCGAAATAATGTACGGGAATAAATAATTATTACAAATATCTTAAATGGTTAAGAGATGTGACATTGGAATGAAAAAAATACTTATTGAAGTATAATAGCATAAATAACTAGTACAATTAATTTAAATGGTTAAGAGAAGTGACATTGGAATCAAGGAAAGTGTTTATCGAAGTAGGGTATTAAATATTTAGATGAGATATTACTTACTTTTAATATTTAATATTTGAAGTTTCACCAAAATAAATGTTTAAATTCTAGCTCTTACATGGCATTATGATGAAAAATTATTTGGAACTCTAATGATATCACTCGAATTTTGCATTCTAATCCCATATGGATTCTATCATTATTTGAAGTGATTGATGATTCAAACTTTCATTCATTGTGATTTTTCTCGTAAATGGTGAGCCTTACACCACCTTTCATGTTTGTTGGTACTTGCACTTAATAGATAAGATGGCATTGAAGGTTGGAATATTTTAGATGAATACATTTTTGTAGGGATATAAATTTAATAAAATTAGTATATGGAATTGGGCGAGTCATGAACCCTTTATATCTATTTTTAGGACACTGTATATACATAAAAATATAATATCATGTAATGAAATGGATTCATGTCAAAATGGAATGTGTTCATAGTTGAGAAAAACTTTTCTAACATTGTACATGTTGAAACAATGAGAATTTGTATGCATGGTACTAGAAGTATTGGTTTACTAATTAAATACTCGACATAAATAACTACTGCAATTATTGTAAATGGTTAAGAGAAGTGACATTGGAATCGGAAAAATATTTATCGAAGTAGATTATTTAATATTTAGATTAGAAATTACTCACTTTTAATATTTAATATTTAAAGTTTCACCAAAACAAATATTTAAATTCTAGCTCTTACATGGCCTTATGATAAAAAGTTGTTTGGAACTCTAATGATGTCACTCATATTTTGCATTCTAATCTCATATGGTGTCTATCATTCTTTGAAGTGATTAATAATTCAAACCTTCATTAATTGTGATTTTTTTTCATAAATGGTGAGCTTTACACCACCTTTCATGTTTGTAGGCACTTGCACTAAAAGAGAAGATGGCATTGGAGATTGGAATATTTTGGATGGAAAAAAAAATCATAGGGATATGAGTTTAACAAAATTGGTATATGGAGTTGGGTAGTCATGGACCTTTCATATTTATTTCCAGGACACATGTATATATGTACAAATATAATATTATATAAAGAAATGGATTTAATATCAAAAGGGAATGTATTCATAGTTATGCAAAAACTTTTCTAACATTGTACGTGTTGAAACAATTAGAAGTATACATGGTACTAGAAGTATTAGTTTACTAATTAAATATTAGCATAAATAACTACTAAAATTATTTTAAATGGTTAAGATAAGTGACATTGGAATCAGAAAACATATTTATTAAATTATGGTATTAAATATTTAGATTAGATATTACTTACTTTTAACATTGAATATTAGAAGCTTCATTAAAATAATTATTTAAATTCTAGCTCTTACATGGCCTTATGATAAAAAATTGTTTGGAACACTAATTATGTCACTCGGATTTTGTATTCTAATCCTATATGGTTTCTATCATTCTATGAAGAGATTAATGATTCAAACCTTCATTAATTATGTTTTTTTCTTGTAAATGGTGAGCCTTACACCACCTTTCATGTTTGTAGATACTTACACTTAATAGAGAAGATAACATTGGAGGTTGGAATATTTTGGATGAATTAATTTTGCATAGGGCTGATATATGAATTTAACAAAATCAATATATAGAGTTGGGAAGTCATGAGACCTTTATATTTATTTTCAGGACACATGTATATACATAGAAATATAATATCATGTAAAGAAATGGATTTAATATCAAAAGGGAATGTATTCATATTTGTGCAAAAACTTGTATAGCATTGTACATGTTGAATTTAAATTAGAAGTTGTATACATGGTACTAGAAGTATTAGTTTACTAATTAAAGGCTTATATAAATAATTAGTACAATTATTTTAAATGGTTAAGAGAAATGACATTGGAATCAAAGAAAATGTTTATCTAAGTAGGGTATTAAATATTTAAATTAGATATTACATACTTTTAATATTTAATATTTGAAGCTTCACCAAAAAAATATTAAAATTCTAACTCTTTCGTGGCCTTAAATGATAAAAAAATTGTTTAAAACACTAATGATGTCACTCGATTTTGCATTCTAATCGCATATATGGTTTCTATCATTCTTTGAAGTGGTTTATGATTCAAACCTTCATTAATTATGATTTTTTCTTGTAAATGGTGAGATTTACACCACCTTTCATGTTTGTAGGTACTTTCACTTCATAGAGAAGATGGCATTGAAGGTTAGAATATTTTGGATGAATAAATTTTGCATAGGGATATGAATTTAACAAAATCAGCATATGGAATTGGGTAGTCATGAAACCTTTATATTTATTCTAGGACACATTTATTTACATACAAATATAATATCTTGTAAACAAAATGATTTAATATCGACAGGGAATGTATTCATAGCTATGCAAAAAAAAATCTAACATTTTACATGTTGAAACAATTAGAAGTTGTATACATGGTACAAGAAGTATTAGTTTAGTAATTAAACACTAACATATGTAACTAGTATAATTATTTTAAACAGCTTAAGAGAATTGACATTGGAATCATAGAAAATGTTTATCAAAGTAGGGTATTAAATATTTAATATTAGATTTTACTTCCTTTTAATATTTAATATTTGAATCTTTGCCAAGATGAATCTTTAGATTCTAGTTGTTACATGGCCTTATGATTAAAAAAATGTTTGGAACTCTAATGATGTTACTCAGATTTTGCATTATGATCTCATATGGTTTTATCATTCTTTGAAGTGATTGATGATTCAAACCTTCATTAATTGTGAATATTTGTCATAAATGGTGAGCCTTACACCACCTTTCATGTTTGTAGGTACTTCCACTTAATAGAGAATATGGCATTGGAGGTTGGAAGATTTTGGATGAATAAGTTTGGCATAGGGATATGAATTTAACAAAATTAGTATATGAAGTTGGGTAGTCATGAACCCTATTATATTTATGTATAGGACACATGAATATAAATTTAAAAACATAATATCATGTAAATAAATGGATCTAATGTCAAAAGGGAATGTATTCATAGTTGTGAAAAACTTATCTAACATTGTAAATGTTGAAACAATTAGAAGTTAGATACATGGTACTAGAAATACTAGTTTATTAATTAAAGACTGGCATAAATAATGTGTGCAACTATTTTAAATGGGTAAGATAAGTGACATTGGAATCGGAGAAAATATTTATCAAATTAGGGCATTAAATATTTAGATTAGATATTACTCACTTTTAATATTTAATATTTAAAGCTTCACCAAACTAAATATTTAGATTCTAGCTCTTACATGGCCTTATGATTAAAAATTGTTTGGAACTCTAATGATGTCGCTCATATTTTTGTTATAATCACATATGGTTTCTATCATTATTTGAAGTGATTCATGATCTAAACCTTCATTAATTGTGAATTTTTCTCATAAATGGTGATCCTTACACTACCTTTCATGTTTGAAGGCACTTTCACTTAATAGAAAGATGACATTGGAGGTTAGAAGATTTTGGATGAATAAATTTTGCATAGGGATATGAATTTAGCATAATCAATAAATATGGAGTGGGGCAGTCATGAAACCTTTATATTTATTTCTATGACACACAAACATATATATATATATATATATATATATATATATATATATATATATATATATATATATATACACATACACACACACAAACATAATATCATGTAAATAAATGGATTTAATGTCAAAGGGAATGTATTCATATTTGTGCAAAAACTTGTATAACGTTATACATGTTGAATTTCAATTAGAATTTATATACATTGTACTAGAATTTTTAGTTTACTAATTATATCTTTTATGTTTCTATGTTTTAACTGTTTAGTTGTTGAATGATTTATGTGTTGATTTGTGGTTTGATTTTCCTATCATTATTTTGATGAGGAGAAATAAGTCAATATATGCAAGAATAGAATATCGTTGGTAGGGTTAGCATATTCACCTTAATTTCTCAAGGTAGGATCTTGTAGGATAGGATTAGTGTTTTTATATTTTTCTACATTTTGTTGAATATTTCACACGTGCCTTGTGGATGCTTCCACATTTTACACAAGCTATTCTTACAAAAAAATTCCCCTACCTTTTGTATATAACAACGATAAAAGTATAATGGAGAGATTTATTTTGTTTGATATACTTCTATACAAAGCATTTAGAAAGTGAGATGAGAAAGGTGTGGTAGTTATGGTGTCATCGATGCCTATGGTTTTTCATCTCTCAAATCATGCAGACCTTCATCTTTAATTAAAAGGTAGAAATTTTGTGACAAGTGTGATTGCATGGCACAAATGGGATACAAGTTACACCCTCACCTTGTTCCACAACGTTTAATGCTAGTAATTTAGAGGCCAAGGATTTAGATGATGTATTTCAAGGAAAATTTTAGAGCTAAATCTTCGTTAATTCACGAATATTCTCGTATTTCAAATTTTGGTTTTGGAGAATTTTTAGGGTCGGCCGCTTGTTATTTTCCTAAATCTTATGCGTATAAGATGTTTTTTTGGGTTGGTTTGCTAGGCATTTAAACTAATAGCCAATTATTTATATTAAATTTTCCTTTACCACGAAAGAGAAATTTTCCACATTCACATACATACATACATAAATGCATGCATGCATGCATGCATGCATACATACATACATACATACATACATACATACATACATACATACATACATACATACATACATATATATATATATATATATATATATATATATATATATATATAATTTTGATATTAAACATCAACTCACAATTCTGATTTTAGTGTGGGCATTGATGATCGACAAAAAATCGCTACCGTATGATAGTATACAGGACCCCATGTGATGTAAATTCTAACTGTTCCATTGATTATAGAATATTCTACCGATCGGTAGCATATATGCTTCATGTTTCCTATAAGGTTGCAGGGTAACCATTGGTAGCATGAATATATGCTACCGGTTGGTAGTATCCATTCATGTTATTCTTAATCAATAGCATGAATATATGCTACTTGTCTAATAGCATATATCTATGTTGCCGACCCATAGCATGTGGTATAGATCTGTAGCTAGTTTTATAGTTTACATCTAGCTCATCCATGATTACATACTTAAATTACATTTGGATTGGTCTTAGGTAAAATGGCCTCTGGTAATAATAACAAGAAGACAGATCAATTAAAAAGAAAAAGAAACATATTTAATTATTTCAGCCAGCCAAAAAAATCACACACACAACTTGCATCCACTTCAAACACATGTAAGAGATTGTTTTTAATGCATTTGTTAGTTTAATTTAAAGTTTCAAGATCACAGTCAAACCCTTGTCCCTTTTGAATGCAAACCCCCATTGATAATTGTATTCCACATGAAATAATTAATGAGAATAACATGTCACCGAAACACCACATGGAATAATTAATCAGAATAACATGTCACCACACTCACCACATGGAACAGACTAATCAAAATAACATGTCAACACATGAAGATATTATTGATGATGACATGCCAGAGCTGGAAGATAATCCTCATTATAAAATGCCTCCAATGGAATACATTCCTAATGATGAGATTCAACTAGTACAAGATATTTCCAATTCTCAATCTCATGAAACAGAGACTCAAGTTGAAAATTATAAACAAAAAAAAATTCGAAGGAAGCAAACTAGTTGTACAATTGGGAGGTCATTTAAGGTAGATTGGGCATCTAAATATCCATTCATTGAACCTATAGATCCATAGAATGGTAGTGATACTCCAACATAATGTAGATGTATAATATGTAGTTGGAAACTAAAAAAATACCATAGATTACAACTAAAGTTGGACACAATTGAGAAACATTGTGGAAAAGTATATGTGACAGTCACAGAAAAAGATGGAAAAAAATAAAGACACATAAATGGAAAACTACAAAAGATTTCTTACATGTAAGAAATGTAGAGGAGTATCAAAATGAACATAAACATCAATAGTTACTTGTTGAGAAAGGGGGAACAATTAATGCATAATTTTGAAAAGTTATGAATACCAATCTATAGGCCAAAATGCACAGTTCTCTACTATATTCCACATTCTTAAAAATGGCAGAAACAACTTGATTTTGTAGATTATAAGGTTTTGTTTCAATATAATGGGTTTCTCAACATTCCAAAATCACATTGGTCAAAGAGAAGTGCTTGGGAAATGGAAAAGTGTCTAGCAATAATTGAAATGGAATATTTGAAAGAAAAAGTTAAAAAATCAATGTTTATCTCATTGTCCATTGATGAGGTCACAACAATTGACAACACATCATGGGTTTGCATGCATGTCTACACTTTTGAGAATCATTTAACACAAACTCAATTTTTAGCTATTAATAAAATGGTTTAAAATTGTAAAGCTGAAAACCTTTGTGAATTGGTTATTTCTAATTTTAGGAATTTAGTTGGGATGGATGACTTTGTAATTGCTACTAATTTTATGTGTATTGGTATTGATGGTGCATCAGTAATGCAAGGTCATAGAAGTGGAATTTTTGGTGGACATAAGAAATATTAAAATGCCACTACATAAAGAACTAAATCATAACGATCAGAAAAATAGTTTTTCCATAAATCTTAAGCATGGAAAGAATAAGACACATAATATTCGTAAAATCGCCAATTTATTAATACAATCAAATACAAATAAAATAAAATAACAATTTCTCCGCATACAAAAAGAAATCATTTTCTTGATTTCATTCCTTAAAAAAAAAAATTCTCCAACATTTTTTCTAGGTTACAAAAGAAATCATTTTCTCAATTTATATCAATAGTATTAGTTTTTTTCCCTTTCTCTTTTGCGAAGTGACCTCTTTTCCTTGAGATTGATTGGAACCTTCATTTAATATTCCCAATTCAATAATATCCTTCACAATAGCATTTATATTGAAAATTATTTCACGTTCTACATTTTTGCATCCCCTAGTGAAGCTAAACTAGGATTTGAATTAGTTTTCTTCTTCAATAAAATATTTGGATCCATTTCATGCTCCTTGATAATTCTTCGTAGAGAATTATTCTTCTTGTTCAAAAGAACAACATTTTCTTTCAACCCAATGAATCCATTCAAACTTTTCTTCACATTTTCAGTGCACATTAAGCACATGTACCTCATTCTTCATATTCGATACTTGGACTGCATTTAGAAAATAAACAATAGTAAGACAAAAATTAAAAATAACCATAATTAATTATTATTAACTTTCTAAATATTATTATAACTTACCACAACATTTTCTTTCTCTGCATTCATAATCACAACAAGGATCTTGTCTCTGGACCATTGATTATAGTAGGCATGGGCTTCTGCATTTAAATTTTCTATTTTGTTTAACATTATATCTAACACATTATCATGATAAGGATTAGAAATAGTAATAGAACTGGATACAACTTGATTCAATAATATATCGATCTTTGTTTGTTCATTTTGAACTAAATAAAATAAATAATGCCTTTGGGAGTGGTTTTGAAAACGGGCATTAATTTATTTAATCAATTTTTTTGCCTTGAACTCCCAATTTTTTAATGATTCAATATCTTTCAAAACAATTTATTTAACAGTGGCTAAACAATTATTAGCCAAAAGACTTCCCAATGAAAACTTTGTGATCTCATCATCAATTCTAGCATTTCCCTCATATTCGGAGATGGTGTATTGGATGTTTGTTCTATTTTTGGGAATCTTGTGTTGGACCCTGAATCAAATGTTGAGGATTGAAATTTGTAGGGGCCTGGTCCCCGCTTCCAAAACCAAGATATTCCTCATCCAAATCAATTTGATTTAGAACTAAAATTCCACCCATGCTTTGTAAACCACTAACGAGAAAAGTGGGAACTCGGAGGTAGGCAAATGGATAGTTATAAAAGGAACGATAACAAGATCGTACCAAGACACAAAGAACTCATTTGCTAATTAAACATCAAGCTCAATAAGATGAAATTGATTCGCCATAATAACTTTACAAAAACCTTTGCAAACAAATAAGAAGCGATTATCATATATTATTATGGAAATTAATGAAATACAATGAGAATGGGCCTTGTTTATATAGGTAGGAATATCAATCTAAGAACCATTCAAGGTCATAGATCAAGCCATAAATCAACGAAATAACTAGTCATCAAAGAACTATTATAGACCATAGATTTATAAAATAACTAGTCATCAAATATCTAGTCAATACCATAGATCAAGGAAATAACTATACCTAACAACTAGATAATATCTCCTTAATATCTAAATAAAATAAAATAAATATCCACACACATAAGTGGTGAGGATAAATACAATAAATGTAAACAAAGTACTGATGTGAACATGAGCTAAGGTAAATATCTACTCTAACACCCTCCTCAAGTGAAGCTAGGGGCCCAAAATAAAAGTGGCATATCCACGATGAGTCCCGAAACTAGGCACGATCAGCATTCATATATAATATATCCATGAATAAATCTCAAACCGGAAGAAGGAAAAATCCTGCTAGAAGGAAAGAGAAAGAAGAAAAATAATAAAAATGTTCTCACAAACACCCCCAAGAACAACTTCTGAAACCCCAAACATGTCATGTAACTCAAGGTAGTGAGGTGATGTAAAAGGCTTCGTAAAGATGTCCGCAATGTTACTTTGAGTCGGAATGTACTCTAAGCAAAGAAATCCATCTTGAATGTGTTGACAAATGAAGTGTATGTGTATCTCAATATGCTTGGTCCACTGGTGCTCAACAAGGTTGCGAGAAATGTGAATTGCACTTTGGTTGTCACAAGTACAGTACATTGATGAATCCTATGGGAATCCAAACTCTGTCAATAACTGTCGAAGCTAAATAATTTGTTGACATGCTATAACCGCTGCCTTATATTCACTCTGCCTCTGAAGATGAAAGTGCAATAGCATGTTGTTTTTTACACACCCAAGAAATTGGAGAAGAAACAAGAAAAAAATGATTGCCATAAGTGGAACATCCAGGTCATAAATATAACATGCCCAATCTAAATTGATATATCTAACCAACTGAGTAGAACCCCTAGTGTAACGTAGGCTAAAGTGGAAAGTTCCCTACAAATAACATAAAATCCTTTTAGCAGCCTACAAGTGACTACTATGAGGAGAAGGTGCAAACCGAGATACAAGACCTACTGGAATTGAAATATCGAGAGCAAGTATGAGTCAAGTACATGAGACTTCCAACCAACAAATTATACAATGTATGATCACAAAGAGGTGTGGTACATGTGGAAGTAAGAGTAACCCCATACTGAAAAGGAGATGGACTTGTCTTACAATCAGCCATATCAAAGTGTTGAATAATATCATGGGTGTACTTTTGCTTACTCAAATAAATCCTTGAATTTGTCTCGAGAAACTGCAATCCATGGAAATAATGCAATAACTTGATATCTATCATGTCAAACTACGTAGAAAGAGCCCTTTGAATACTCTAAATGTGGGAATAAGAGTTGTCAGTAAGTAATAGATCATCAACATAAAATACAAGTATCACAATATCCTCGCCAACATGTTGGAGATATACTATAGGATCAGAGTGGCGTGAACAAAACCAAGAAATAGAAGAAAATAATTCATCTTCTCATACCAAGCCCAAGGGGCTTGTTTGAGATCGTAGAGAGACCTTCGAGTATACAAACAAGAGAAGAATATTGAACAAATCCAAAAAGTTGTTCCATGTATACTTCCTCTTGTAAATTTCCATGTAAGAAGGCACTCTTCACGTCAATCTGTATACTTACCACCCCCGTAATGCAGCAATAGAAAGTACAAGGCATACAAAGTCCATCTTGGAAACAGTGCAAAAGTCTCGGAGTAATCAATACCTTCAACTTGTGAAAACCCTTTGCAACAAGATGAGCCTTATACTTGTCAATGGATCCATCACCACGTATTTGATTTAGTATACCCACTTAAACCTAATCATCTTTCTTACTTTAGGAAGAGATACAAAATCCCAAGTATGATTCTTCATCAAAGAATAATACTCATTGTCATCACATCATCCCACTCATGTATCCCATGAGCCTGTGAAAAATATTGTGGATTCTGAGAAAACTACACCTGACACAAAAATTCTAGAACCGATAGAACATGTGTGATGATGCCCAGTGGGTGGAAGATCTTGTATGAAAGGTGTTTCCCTAGAAACTGTAGTATGATCCCACTTAGGCATAATGAAAACATCAGTAGGAATAGGATCCTTGTCAACATCTATAACCTCCTCATCAACCTCCTCAAATAAATGATCCTCAAGATGAGATAAAGAATAATTAGGCATGGAAGAAGATGAAGAATCATGAGAAGTGAAGCACTCATCAAATTAAACATGTGTTCAAAAAATAACCTCATGAGTATCAAGATCTGAAATTCGATAAGGTCTCATGTCCTCACAATACCCTACAAAGATCAAGGGTTTTCTATTCTTATCCAAGTCTTTCCTTTTCTTATTAGGCACAAAGGCCCAAGCATGGCTCCTAAAGGCTCAAAAAATGAGACATCTAGCTTAGTGTTGGAACAAGCTTCCTCTAGAGTCAAATTCTCAAGTTCTCTCACTGTAAGGTGTGGAATTCGAATGTAGTTAGCATAATTAACTTCTTCTCGCCCAATAGATAGGAAGTAAATCTCTAGAATGCATCATGTGGTTAGCCATTTCCTTCGAATCTTGATTCTTTTGTTCTCCTAAGCCATTATGTTGTGAAGTATGAGGAAAAGAATATTGGTGAATAATGTCATGAGTTTTAATAAATTCAAAAACTCGTTGTTGAAGTAATCCCCCATTATCGGTGTAAAGGTTTTTATGCAACTAGAATATTTTTTCTCGACCAAAGCCTTAAAGACTTTGAAGTGTGAAATAACATCACTTTTGTACTTGAGAAAATAAACCCAAGTATGCCTCAAGAAATTATCAATAAAGGTAAGTGCATACTTAGCTCCAATGAAAGATGTAGTGCCCACTTCCCTCGACACCTTTTGTTATTGATTATGATGTTGTCAACTATACTTATGGACATTACTGTAGCTTTTGAGTTGGTATGATGTTAGACATTAGAGATCATGGATTGTGGTTGATTTTGATTCATATATGATGCATGTGGATTATTAGAGACATTTTATATTGATGTTGATACACTACTTGGCATGGTTATATATATGTTTTTCGTACATGTGATATTTTTCATATTGAGTAAACCTAGAAAATTGAACTAATCTTGTGATCATATGGTTATTGATGAAATTGTAAATGATATTGTTACTTGCCTAGATGATGTTGTGATTCATATATAGATGATTTTGGAAGTTATATTTTATATTTATTTTGGATGTTTTGATGCAGCCACAAGGCCGAAGGAGGTATTTGTGTTTTGTAGGTAAACATGTCACAACAAACATCGGGGGATTGGAGACCAACCACATTGGAATCCTAGATGAATTCAATAAGGGTCACCATGGCAACGTGTATTTGTTGTGTGTGTGTGTTTGAATTGATGTTAGGGGTCCCCATGGGGGTCACCTTCGAATGTGACCAAGGGGTTATGTGTATTCTTTTATTTAGTTTCCTTTGTTTAAATTTAGTATGTGGTTTTTAGTGATGTATTTTTCCCCTTTATTATTTATTTTATTTGTGTCTAGATTAATGAGTAATCATGTTGTTAAATAAATTAAAATGGGTCAAAAGAATGCATTTATTAGAGTTGATGGCTCTTAGATTATGTGTTGTAAGTTATGTGTAAGTAACTTTGAGTGTGAAACACTCCACCTTCCTTTTGAAATTCGGATCTGTCCTTAGGGGCTAATTTTGGAGGATTTTGGGACAAGTTAAACACACCTCTTAAAATGTTACACCAACCCTACCTATGGGATTGGGAGTCAAAATTAGGCCTTATTATGCATTTTGGGAGGACAAGTTGTAAGTTATTATTGCACCTTCTTACATGAATCTAATTTTGGTCCTTAATGGGCTATGGACTTGGATTATGTGCATAAGTAAAATGTCATTTTATTCACCCACTTATTTATTATGCTTTGGAGTTTGAAGTTGACTTGTGAGGTGGAGTTGAGGATGAGTGATGTGGCATCCTACATGGAGCCACCTCATCCTCCTCTCTCCCTTTTCTATTTATTTGAATTCTTTTGTTGTTTTGGGGTTACTTCATGTTGGTCTGTGCTCTTGCAATTGGAGAGAGTTAGAGGATTTTGAATGCTTGTGGATTTGTTGGTGCTTTGGGACTGTTTGGATTTGAAGAAGCTTATTGTTGAACTTTTGGATCAAGCTCTATCATGGAGAGGTAGGAGCTTGACTCTTGTAAAAAGGTTTTCTTTCTGTATTGTGCTTATGTGAATGTTTTTGAATGTTTGGTATGTTTGTTGGTTGGTTGGGTAGATTTCCTAGGTGTGGTGTAGGAGAAGACTATGGGGATCTTTGTGGGGAGGCATAAGAGTTGTGGGGAGGCATAAGAGTTATTTGTGGAGGGAGTTTGGGTTGGGTGTTCCACCTTGGATAAGAAATAGCTTGCATTTCTTACTTTTGGGGAGGCATAAGAGTATGTAGGGGTTTGAGATGAATATTTTGGTGGGTTTTTAAGGTGGTCACCCATTCCCCATTGGGAGGTATAAGCACTTCCCCCATAGATATTGCTCTTTTGGCCTTTGTGTGATGAGGCCTTGTATATTTTGTTACTGTCCTTCTTATGACTATAACTAGCATTTTATTTTGGACTGTGATATGATTGTGAAATCTATTTTGTGTTGTGGAAGCTTGTCTTGTTGCCATGAGTTGAATCCATTTCCTATTGTAATGTGGTTGGGGCTCGGGGGCCAATGAGGAGGATGGATTCTCCTCTTCATTGGAATTCTTGGTTGGGTGGAGAGCGTTGCCTCTCCCCTTTTTTGTTGTGACCAACTTGAAACATGGTAGAGCTCTCTTGTTGTTGTACGTGGAGCTTGTGTGAAGAAAAATCTTGCAGTTCTCCTTGGGTTCCCTTATTGTGAAATTTCCCACTTTAAGTGGATGGCATTGTAATATTAATTGTGGTGAAAAGATGCTCTGTTTTGGATATGAAGTTACATTTGAATGAGAAAGATTTATTTTGTAATTTGTTTTTTTAGTGAATGAGAAAAAGAAGTTGTACGGAAATTATTTTAGTTTAATAGAAGTTGATTTACTTTATACAAAATGGAGTTGCTCTATCTTGGAAATCATTGATTGAAATACTTTTGCAAACTCTCTATTTGAAGGCTGGAAAAGTTTGTGTTAGGAAATATTACATTCTTGCTCTCCATGCATTGATTAAAGGAAAGTTGAAAATTGTAAATTTGGAATGGAATGAACTTAAATGTTTAAAGTATGGAAAATTAAATAGATAAATTTCCAGTTTAAAATACGTAGTTCTCTGATAGATTGTTCCAAATCTGCAATAAATATCAAAAACATACAGAGTACCCTGCAACAATGAAAGACAAATTGAAACATTAATACCAGCTAAGGAAGATCAAAAACACATCTCATATTAGTTTGTGTTGCCCTTGAAATTTACTTAGAACTTCATTAATCGAGCTAGAGGTAGAAAAATGCCTTTACAAAGAAAAGATAAAGGAAATAAAAAAATTGAAATCCCAACCAAAATCAATTAATCCTTGCAGATCCATCCAATTTCTATCAAGTGCGATTCTCCATGTCGGTTTGGCATATTGGAGAAGGAAGAATAGCGGATCGGATTAAATCTGGCAGTTGAAAATTTTAGTTCACATTTTTATGGCAGGAAAGACGTTTTCTTAAATTTCACCCATCTAAGTTTGTTGAAAATAATATTTTGTGCTTCCTATGTAAAGAGGAGTTTGATCCCTTTCCAAAAATTCCTCATTTTCTCAAATCCGAGCTTCCAATCGAAAGTTATGGCCATCTGAAGTTTTTATTTGCAAAAATTTACTTTTTCCAAATTCCTCCACGGCCCCGCAGCCCCGCCAATTTGCTTTTGGAAAAACACCTCTGCGGGTTCGCGGGCCGCACCTTCAAAATTTTCTTTTAGAAAAATTGGCACAAAATCTTAAGTCTCCCCGCCGGTCCGCTCCCTTTATCACTTTGTAGGTCGACACATGGCTTCTTCGGTGTCGCGAGAGACACGGATTGTTTTTGACCTTATCACTTTTAGAAAATATTGGCAAGAATTTCTAAGTTTTCCCGACGGTCCACCTTCCCGCTTGTAGCTTTTGGGCGGACACGTGGCATCTGTGGCGTCGGCCGACGAGGCACGGGTGTTTTTAAACATTTTTTCCCTTTCAACAAAAAGAGTTAAAATCCAAATTACCTTTGATGACCCACCTTCCCGCATTGGCTTAAAAATGTGCCACATGTCCCTTATGGCTTGGGGCAAATTTTCTTCCCTCGGCGCGAAGTCTTACTGCGCGGGCTGTGGGTCTTGTGAAATGAAAATTGTATTTTTTTGGCTAAAAGCGTCAAATTTCTCCCCGGGTATCTTTGATGCAAACCTTCCTGTGTGAAAATTCTTCCCTGGGCCTATAGGCCCGCCTTTGGGAAAAATTTCTTCCCTAGGCCCACAAGTCCACCTTTGAGAAAATTTCTTCCCCGGGCCCACAAACCCGCCTTTGGGAAAAATTTCCTCCCCAAGCCCGTCGACCTGTAACTTAAGAAATATGAGGAGTTAGGAGGACTTCTTTATATCATTGGAAAGGGGAAGAAATTTCCTATCTAATGGAAATGTTTTTAGGAAACCCTAAGTGTGTTAAATATGTGAAAAATTAGGTTGAAGTGTAAAGATGAGTCTAAGAGTGGGTAAGTGGGAAATTACCCCTTTTTAACTTAAATGTTTAACTCTAAAGCATGGGTTGACCTTTTTAAAGGGTCACGTTAGGGGATAAGAGAATGTTTTTCTAACCCATGTAAATAAGAACCTTGGTTATTATTTAGACCTAGTGAAATTAAAAACCTTGGGCATTTAATTGTTTTGGCCCCTTAACCCTCTAAAATTAATTAAGGAATATTTAACTATAGTGTTAATTTAATTATTTATTAAATTAACACCTAAGAGAAATTTAACTATATTTGGATTAATTACACTCATTAATTTTGTAATGTGGATCTAATGTTTGTTATAATGGGAAAAATTTCATTTATTAAATTATAATTGACTTTGAATCTTTGTTGTGACAATTGTTGCTTGAAGCCTGGTAGTGGTCACGCTTTTCAAAAAAAAATCCATAATTTTTCTATCTAAACCTAATTTGTTCTTAGTTCTCAATTGGTCTTTTTAGCAAGCATTACAAAAGATGGGGTAGGAAAAACCATCAAGCCACTATGCACAAGTTCAAGTGCCGAAGAATCTCTCTTGGAAAAATTCTTAGGAAATGGATCTTGATGTTTTTTCCCTAATGCACGCCGGGAAAACTCCCTCAAGACAAGAAACTCTAGGAATACTATCAACCATACTATGCATGCTCAACTCTTTCAAATATATTTAATTGAGATGTCCAAATCTCTCATGCCAAAGCTTACTCTCTGAATCTGCATGAGAAACCAATCATGTACCTATAGAGGAAGTGTCATCAAAACCCTCAAAGTGATATAGTTTAGAACTATGATCAACAATACCTTGAGTAACAAGTGAATGAGGCTCCAACAAAGTTCATACTTCTGCCCCATGTGGTGTAAAAGTCACTATTTTTCCTTGACTAGAATGACAAATTCGATACACATAAAGAAAAAAAAATTGTAGTGATGTTAGGAACATATAGTGCATCTTGGATACTGCCACCATCAAGGTGTATGTCAAATTTTCCTTTAACAAAAAGAAAGGAAGAATCTCCAACCTCAATTTTGGAAGTAGAACTCAAACCTAGAGATACAAAAGACTCTTTGGAAGAAGTCATGTGATGAGAAGCAAAAGAATCTATAACCCAACTATCTGCAAGTGGTGACTAAGATCTCCCAACAACATTGAGTGCTTTGCCATTTTGAGTAGAAGGAGGAAGACTGGAGATAGAAATTTTGTGTTTCTTTATTGCATCCTTTAAGGCTTGCATTCTCTTATAACACCTATGTTCTTCATGATCGATACCCCCACAAAAAAAAATCATGAAAGGCTAGAATTATTCTTGGATTTAGAAGAATCTTTGGGTTTAGAGTTGTTTTCTTTGGGTTTAAGAGCACTTTGAGATGGAGAAGGGGTGCATTTGGTTTTACTTTTTTGTTTTCCCTTTCCCTTAGGATTAGATGCAATTAATTCCTTTTGAAAGGTGGAAGACTCAAGGTTAGACACTTTGGATTCTTACCTAGTAAGTCTTTCACAAAATGTTTCTAAATTGAGCATTTGGAATATGTCACTTAAGGCATCCATGCTAGAGAAAAAGGTGGAATAAAAATTTGGAATGGTCCTCTCAACTTGGATAGAACTAAGTAAACACACTCTTCATCTTTCTTATCTCTTCCTTTCCCTTGAATGTGTCAAAAATGCTTTAACTTGGTAAAATAGTCTATAATTGATGGAAAATCTTCAAGATTAAATGAGGTGATCTCAATTTCAAGTTGCATGGCTCTTATGTGATTCACCTTACCAAATAAACCCTCCAATTTCTCCCATATTTTGGAAGGGGAGTCACATTTTTCCAAATGAAACAAAATACTATCACTTACATAAGTTCTATCAAACCCATACACTCATCAAATTTGCACTTTGTATTGAAATTTCGCATATTCTATAGTGAAAATTGGTTGTTCGAGAGTTAAAGCCCATAATCCTTTCCACTTAATTATTGTTTCCTTTTTGGTTTCCATAGGTGGTAATTATGTGTTGTTAATGACTCAACGTGATCTAATGCGAAGTACATAAAGACACCATTCTCAAAAATCACCCAAAAAAACAAGAACCAAGCAATACAACAAGACCCCATATTTTGGCACTTTATAATTGAGTGTGTGTTATAATATGTCACTTTATAATTATAGTATTTTTCTCAAAATAAACAGTTCTAATGGAATAAGCATGAAAAGAAAGTGCTTTTGTAAAAACAAGCACTCAAATTCGAGTTACTAATCAAAAGATACAGTTTTTCAATTTTATGCTCTACTATTTATTTTAGTTGCCACTAAAACAAAATAAAATGCTTTTTCCTTCACCACACAAATAAAATGAAAGGGGGTTGGAGTTAAGCACCTACTCGTAGAAATCACAAGCTTAAGCCCTCATATGATTTCAATGGGTTGAAATCTATTATTTTACCCCTTGTGCGAACATTGTGGGGAGGTGGTCACAGTGGTGGAAATTGTGTTTAATAATAACACAATGAGTATGAGATGGTGGATGCACTCCAATAGGAAATAAAATCAGAAATGAAGAACATATAAAGAATATAATGATTAAATAATTAAAGGTTAAATAACTATTTTTGCAAGAAACATTACTTAGTTACGTAGTTTGTTGTTGTATTATTGTAATTGGCTCAGGATGTTGCCCTTGTTGAACAACATTAGAAGTAGCACCATGATGACTAGCTCTTGATTAACCATAAAATTAATCAGTAACTTGATTTAAAAATAAATGAAACTAAAATATATTGAAATGTAAAAGGTAATTGGAAACATACCTTGGGCTTAATGAGGAGACACATTTTGTGGAGACTGCACTTCTTCAAATTCATATTCATATCTTTGGGAAACTGGAGGAGGTTGACGATGGCCTGCACTACTAGAGGAGGCTACAAAATTGAACGAGTACATTATAAAGAATGTAAAATACTAATATTTCTAAAAAATATTTAACATTACTACAAATTGAAATGT
Source organism: Taxus wallichiana var. yunnanensis (assembly GCA_018340775.1). Taxonomy (NCBI): domain Eukaryota; kingdom Viridiplantae; phylum Streptophyta; class Pinopsida; order Cupressales; family Taxaceae; genus Taxus; species Taxus wallichiana. Next base: position 6,896,866 of record CM031244.1, read on the forward strand.
AAAAACCTACAAATAACTCAAGTTCTTGAGGTGTTAAAGAACTCCTTGTGTGTTTTCTATATCTTTCTAACGCAGTGTTGGTGAATTCCTCTGCAGATTGTCCTCAATACTATCTCAAGTGCCCTTAGTTGGTAAGATTCCTCTTATAGTGTTGTCTCTTCATGTGATAGATGCACCTCAATACTCTGTTAATAATCAATAAAACATGAAATATATAATATAATACTATAACAAAATAGGAGAATTCTTAATGTAAAAATTAATTTGAATTAAAGAAAGGTAAAGTTTAAACTCATCTCACCTCTAAATTTTCAATGGACAAGGACAATGTCTTCAACTTTTGGCAAAGATGCACTCGGAACAAGGGCTTTACGTAAATTATGAAAAGTCTCAAAATATAATGAAAGTATATAATTACCTATTGTAATTATAGTAGATTCTTTCACAAGAGCATTACTGATGTCATTCCTTATCTTGGTAGATAAGTAGGTGCACCAGTCATATTGGTGACCGCCAAGGGTACATATAATGTAAACCAAGGCCCAATTAGGAATGTCAGTATATTTTTCCTGTAAAACAATCCTTCTCAGGAAAAATTCCACCATGGCATGTAGAAATGGGTGTGTGACATCCTAAAGTGAAATTCCCCTTTTGGAAGGATTTGTTGTTGTTGGATTAATTGTCAGGCTGAATTCAGACTCAAGTACTTGACATCTTCATCATTCAAGTTCTTTGTTGTGACAGGATCCACATTTTTATGTGGAAGTCATATCAAATGTTGAATATCTTCAGGGGATGTTCCAAACGAAAGTGTGTGCGATGTGAGTTGTACTTGAAAAGTATAATCCTCACTATTGAAATTTGATACCAAGTAGTTAAGTAACTTTTGAGTCATTTTCAAAGTGTGGACTATAGACGATCCCAAAAAAAAATTGTTTAATCCACGCAGAAAAACAATATGGAACCTCCATTATCCTTAGCATTTGAGGAAACATCATGCTCTTTTATGAAAATTTGGGAATGGGTGGTGTCTAGTTTTTGTTGCCCTATTTCCTAGGTCGACCCATGGTAGTGGATTTGAATCTGTAGACAGATTTGAACACAATCGATTGTTAGTCCTTAGATTTGAATTTTTAATTGTATGGTGAGTGAAAGAGGAGAGAAGGTTTTGTGCTCCTTTTATTGTAATTTTTCGGCGAGAGAAGTTCCTAAAAATGACAAAAATATTACATTTGGTCTATTTATAGAATATGTGACCATGTGGTGTACATTGGTTGGAATGATAACATGCTAAATGTTACTGGTCATAAGCATGCACCATGCTTTATCATCGGTAGCATTTAGAAATGCTATCGGTCGATTGCCTTCAGAAATTCTACCGGCCTTGACATTATGAAATGAGTGCCAACCATTTGAAACCTGATTTTTTCTTATTCGCCATGATTTCGAAAGCCTCTTTCACGTATTCGCCAAGTAATATCTACGGGTTTTTTTTTTGGAGGGGGTGGGTCTTAAAATTTTCCTTGATGTATTTAAGATTTGCAAACAAGGCAATACATCATTCCCATATAACTGAGTTAAGCATGAAATCCTATATTGTCTTTATGGCTGGAAAGAATTCAAAATGACAAGAAAAATTCACAAATAGATTAGTATTCATCTTCTCATCAAACACAACTATTATTGTTGTTTAAAATTAATACATCATCCACATACAACTATTATAATTTCATAGTAATTGCATCAAAATATCCTCTTATTCTGTTAGATTTAAGTTTTCAAAAAATACATAAAGAAAGAACATTTGTAGTAGATAAATCACATCACCTTGTTTGAAAGAATTAGAATTGGATTTTTATTTGTAGGGAGACAATGCCAAAAATTTGTTGTGACTTCTTAGTACATAACTCTGCAAAACGTCGATGGGGTGGGAGTGGTGCGGTCAAGTCATATGGTTGTGTGCTTGCCCACCCAAGTTCAAATCCCCCTGAGGCACGATCCTCCTCGAAGGTGGTTTCGCCGCTGGAGGCGCTTCTCTACTCGTCTTAACTAACACTAGTGGTTACTCCTCGCTGCTGACGCTGGTGGCTCTCCTCTCACTGCTAATCTCTGGTGGTTGCTCCTCTCGCTATTGACACTTGCTTCTCCTCTCGCTGCTGACGTTGGTGGCTGCTCCACTCACTGTTGATGCTCTTGTTGTGTCACCGGTGGTTATTCCGCCTTCTTTCTTGATTCAGTGGTTTGCTCGCTCGCTTCGCCGATCTTGGTGGTTGTTCCTCTCACTCCATTCACTAATAGTTGTCCCACTCATTGCGGCCATTGTCGTTGGTCGCTGCATCTTCACTATGGTTTCATGGTTACTCCAATTGGGTTCCTAAATAGTGGTCCCCTTCATTGTAACCAGGTTGTGGTTCCTCTCATGAAAAATCCTCAATTGTACAAGGATGTGGGTCCTTTTGAACACCCTCAATTTACCCTCAATCCAAAAAAAAAAAAAAACTCTACAAAAACAAATTATCAAAAAATGTTAGGCTGAAAATAAATTTATGGAATGAATGTGATTTGTAAAATAAATTTACTAGTTAAGTATTGGCTAGCAAGAAATAAACACAACAATGCCAAAAAAATGTTGTGACTTCTCGGTACATAACCTACCAAAACAAATTATTAAAAAAATGTTAACTACAAAATTAATTTATGAAATGAATGTGAGCTGCAAAATAAATTTACCTATTAAATGTTGGCTAGCACGAAATAAACAAATAAATTGGAATAATAAAAGTGAGGTGGTTACCTCACATATACATTTATAAAACAAATTGTGAGCTCATGGAAAGAATTAGGATAAATTGAATAAATGAAGCTTATAAATATTTCATTCATAAAAACTTTTAAAAAGTTAGGGTCACAAATATTTGTTATAACTATTTAATATATATTAGTTAATATTTATTTATGAATATTCGTAAAAAAATTAAAACAGTTAGAATTACAAATATTTGTTACAAAACAGTTACAACTATTTAATATACATAGTTACGGGACTTTATACATTTACTAATAAATTAATGATCAAAATTTACAACTATTTAATATACATAGTTACGGGGACTTTATACATTTACTAATAAATTAATGATCAAAATTAACAACTCAAAAATATTTTGGAAAAATGACTTCTGAAATGAAAAAATTACCGACAAATGGTTGTTACACATACATACGGAATTAACATTAGATAAACAACAAACCCTGAAAATATCAATCCCATTATAAGAACTCCTATCGAGATAATAAGATTCAAATAAAAATTATCTCTATAGATGCTCTAATTGGCTGATAGACCTTTCTTAACTTAAAATTATTAAGTAACACTATTCTTGGTCGAATTCATTTTGTCATATATTGTTTTCCTAATATTTTGTCTTTTCATCTGCAATACTGCATTTTTCCAATGGTGCAAAAAAGAATTAGGTGATGCTTAATATTTGTGAAAGTAGAGCATAGAATCGATACGATGTGATATGATACAGTGTTGGATTTGAATCAAATGAAATACCGGATTTAAAACTCGAAGTTCTCCCTCTCGGATTTTTTATACAACATCGAACACCAGACGGAGACACTGCAACTTCTTTTTTTTCCTTCATTTAAGCCGTTGGAATATATAAATTGGAGCTCATTCATATATATAAGCAGTGTCATGGGTGAGAAGGGCGGCTATGGAAGCAACGTGAGTTTGAATGATTTACAGCAGAAAGTGGCCCATTTCGCAAGGGAGCGCAACTGGGATCCCTTCCACACTCGCCGTAATCTTGTCTTGGCTCTAGTATTACTTTTTTTATCTTATTGCTTGTATAAATTCTTAACAATAAACCCCCTATGATTTTTTTATTTTTCAATGAAAATCTCATTAAATTTGTGTGCTAAATGAACCCTTATTTACCGTTGTTATCAAAGCAAAGCTCCAAATTTTGCATTCGTTGCAACTATCCAATTACTGCTAAATTTACAACGTTAATTTGGGTTTCAGCGTGGTTAATGCCTTTGGATCGCAAATAAATTGCTTGTATTATTATGCAAGGAAAATGATGGATCTGAAAGGTCATTTATGACGTGTCACTCTCCATGTTCTGCTTCGGGTTTTGAAGGGCGCTTAACCCGGTTGGTGGGTTTGTTTGACATGGGTCTATTTTTCCCCTCAATTTTTATTTTGCTGTTCAATACATAAAGATAAAAACAACATTACCATTGTTAGTAAAGCAAAGCTCCAAATACAATTACATGGAGGTATACTTTTGAAACTATACAATTCGTATAATATTTGTGTGGTAAATGAACCCTACTTTACCATTGTTAGTAACTTGCAAAGCTCCATATTTTGCACTAGTTGCAACTATCTAATTACTGCTAAATTTACAACGTTAACTTGGGTTTCAGCGTGGTTAATGCCTTTGGATCTCAAATAAAGTGCTTGTATTATTATGCAAGGAAAATGAGAGGTCTGAAAGGTCATTTAGGATGTGTCACTCTCCATGTTCTACTTTGGGTTTTGAAGAGCGCTTAACCCGGTTGGTGGGTTTGTTTGACATGGGTCTATTTTTCCCACTCAACTTTTATTTTGTTGTTCAATACATGGAGAAAAAAACAACAAATACGATACTTTTGAAGCTATGTGATTCGTATAATATATTTTCAACCAGAATCTTATCACTCTAAGGAATATCTATATCGAATGCCATTAAAAACAAATTTCTAAAATATGTCCCAACTCTGCAAACTGTTAGCAAATTTAAATTAATACATTGTTAATGTATGGGTTTTTTTGGGTTGGTGGCCTTCACGTAGGCATTCAGTTTTCCTAATCACCTGCTCCATAGTCTAAAACCACCGGCTCTCTCATGTATAAATTTGCATGTTTATGAATATTAAGTCAAGGCAAGGAATTCAATCAATTTTTATTCTATTTCTGCCTTCATTAGTATCAGAGCATCTCACATTTTGGCATGCGTGGAAATCAGATGCTTGTTTTTGATCTCTGATTTACGTAGATTTTGGCATTTTGTTTTTCTCTTTGGTGGCAACCTGAAGACATTTGCGTGAAGATCTCAGACCTGACATTGACGCAGGAGCAATATATTTGTTTTGGCGTGGAGCTGTTTTACACAGACCTGTGTGGAAGAACATTTAAATGCACAAAAATTCTAGTGGGTTGAGAAAATTGAGGTTTAAAATGTCTACAACAATTTTAGGTAATTTCACTCCCACGAGACTGCATTTCGTAGCATTTATCTATTCATTTTCTTCATCTTTTTGCTCATTGTAATAAACTCTTCACTACCCGTTTATTGAACAAGAACGTAAGCTTGTTAAGTTTAGACAATGGTCGGAGGAGTAGTTCAGGAAGGGTGGAGAGGAAGTCCTGCGTAAATGTGTTTATGAGCTCAACTATGGGTGTGAAGACACTTATTAGTGATGCCCTTTTTGCTGATTACAAACCCAATTCAGCTTTCCTATTTCTTGGCTAGGATGCACACATTGTGGGGATGGGAAAGGATACACAAAGCGTGCCAGTTTATGTTGATTTATTTACAAGAGAAAATAAGATACTGGGGTATGATATTCTAGAGTTATGCTTCAATGGACCCAAGGAAAAATTGGATTCAACAGTTATAAGTCAGCATGCATTATATGTGACAAGTTTGGCTGCAGTTGAGGTATTGTGTGCTCATGATGGAGGATACGATATTATTGATTCTATTGATGTGGCATGTGGGCTAAGCCTGGGAGAGTATACAACACTTGCGTTTGCTGGTGCTTTCAGTTTTGAGTATGGAATCAAACTTGTCAAACTCAGAGGTGAGGCAATGCAAGAAGCATCAAATGTCGCTCAAAGTTCCATGGTCAACGTGATTGGCCTTGATGCATTGATGCACAAAAGGTTCAAATAATTTTAGATGAAGCTAATGCAAAAGTTGAGGAGAAGAAAAGGGTGCAGATTACAAAGATATTCGCCAGTAAATGTACATAAGATGTGTGGAAATTGTTTGAATCATAATGAGCCTCAAAGTTATATCTGTTAATTAAGTAGCATGTTACTGGAGGTTAGAGGATACATGGAGGTTGGAGGACAATTGGCATCCTCTCGTCAGTCACCTATGATGGGGTTGCATCATTTCTTTGGTGACATTTTTGTTAGTGTTTGTTTTTGTTGTGCGTTATGCGGTTTTGTGTGTGTGTGTGTGTGTGTGTGTGTGTGTGTGTGTGTGTGTGTGTGTGTGTGTGTGTTTTCAATAAAATGCAGAGCATTTTCTAGTTTGGTACCTCCTAAATGAAGGACATTGTGAGGAGAAAAAGCACTACAATGAGTGCTTGGTTTTTGTGGAAATACAAGAAACCACTTTGAAGTGTACTGATTGAGACCTCTAGGTTTATGGTAATCCTGCAGGGAAAAACCAAGGTTTCACCGTGACCATGAAGCCAGAAAGATAGCATGCCACCTCAAAGGTGAGTAGGCTACACAGAGAGTGTAAAAACCTTTTGTCATGTTTAGAATAAGGGGGCTCCCCATTTGGAAATATGATGTTTGTAAAAACGATGTATTAAGGGGGGATGTTAGCAAATTTAAATTAATAAATTGTTAATGTACGGTTATGTTGGGTTGGTTATACGCTAGGTGGCCTTCACGTAGGCATTCAGTTTTCCTAACCACTTGCTCTATTGTCTAAAACCACCCGCTCTCTCATGTATAAATTTGCATGTTTATGAATGTTAATTCAAGGCAAGGCATTCAACCAATTTATATTCTATTTATGCCTTCACAAACCCTAAATTTTGTACATTAAAGTTGTCTTATTAATAAAATATTGATAATGGCCTACATGATGAGGATAAATCTAAAATATCTATAACCTACAAACCCTAAAATTCCATTGTCATATCAAAGAAATATTAATAAAAAAACATACAAGGTGTGGGTGAGTTTTAATTATTGTGAAAGCTCCCAACACCAATACAATGTGTGTAAGTGAGTTACCTTACTTATCAATGATAATACGTGAATTTTATTTCTAGTATTGGAAATGGGAGAGTATGTTGAACCCTGGTCATTGATGTTGTCATTGATGTCAAGTGGCATTGATGGCAAAGGAGTGAATGGTGAAGTGAAGCTCAATCAAAGGCATGAAGGTTGATTGGTAGTGCCTTCTCAATGGTTTAGTGAGCATTCAGGATGGTTTTAGGATAGTTTCGGTATTTTGCGAGGCTTGGTTTGTGAGGCGGCAGAGTTCACCGTAAGCATCCGGACATGGTTGGTATGGTTGGATCGGATGCTCTACTGTCAAATATGATGGTTTCAGCATGGGGACAAGCTCTTACAATGAGGTTCAAGTTATTTGTTGTAATTCATAGCTATATATGACTCATTTATGCCATTTTCTAGAGCTTGATGAGGTGTGGAAGTTTGGTACAGGTCATGACAAGACAATGTGAGCATAGGAGGATCTTAGGGATGGTTTGTGAGGCGGGAGTTCACTTTGGAAGCATGGAAATGGCTTGTATGGATGGATCAAATGCTCTACAAATATTATATGATGGTAGAACATGGGCACAAGCTCTTATGTAGTGAAGTTCAAGTAATTCGGTGGAAGTCGTAGTTATATCTAGCTCATTTAGGCATGTTTCTAGAGCATGATGAGGTGTGTAATTTTTAGTACAGTAATGACAAGATAATTTAATCATGGGAGGATCCTAGGTATGGTGTCTAGGGCATGGATAAGCAACAATAAGGCATATTTTAGCTCCTAGAGGAAAAATTAAAAATTCCACCTAAATTGCCTTTGAGGACTGACATGCAAACGCTGAGGTAAGTGAGATATGTTTGAATAGTAAATGAATATTTATGAAAAATAAACTCATGTATCATGTAGAGGGGTTATTTTTGGTGCTTCATGTCAAATTTCATCAAGTTTTGAAGAGGTATGTGAAAGTTATGCTAGTTTTTCCAAAACTGGTTAATTAAGAAATGCAAAATGAGTTTCTTTTCTTCTTAGAAGCCGGAAAAAATATGGATCCTTATTTAGATAAATCATCAAATTAATTTTTTTATGGAACTCCAATCTTGAAGTGTTGCAAAAATTTTCAAGAAAAATGGATAAGTTTCAAAGAAGTTATGAGCATTCTACTAAGCAAATTTTCTCTCTCCTCAGGTTTGCTTCTTGAAGTGTTTGAGATGAAATGAGTTATTCTAATTGTTTTTCAAGTTTTTGAAGTATTTACTTCTCAGAGGTTAATGAAACCTTCTTCATGCCATAATGGTGACAAGTATGGACTTCAAGCTTATTCCTTCTAGCAAATCCTTCCCAGTCTTTGCAAGGACTTTCACATATAATCATGAGATTTAGAAAGTATAGTCAAGTTTAGTCTTCAAAAGGTGTTTCTTGAGATAGATAGTGATTCTAGTTTATGGAGAAATTGGTAGAGGTGATAACACTTGAATCTCAACCACTCTACCTCCTCATTGTCTTGTGATGGTTGGTCAAGTTGTCAAGAAAACAACATTCAATGTGTACTTAGAACTCGGGATGAGAAGTCTTCCTATCAAGCTTGTGTTAATGAATGGTATGAAATAGGAGTATCACCATGACCTAGGTGGAAAATTAAGTTCTTCACATGGTAAGACTAAGAAAAAATGGAGAATAATGTGTGTATGTTCTATTGACAAATCGAATATGAAGTGAACCCCACTATGCAAGATGAGATCAACATGTAGGTGTTTGTTTAGTGTGTAAAAGTTGTTGTTAGGTGCTTAAAGGAGGTCAAGAAGGTTTTAGTGATCATTCATACAAAACAAAGACTTGCCAAAAGACATGAAACATCTTTTGAGCTAAACAAGGAATGCTTTATATTCTTCTTTCTACATTGTGCACTAGTTTTTCCTTATTTTTGGAATGATTAGACATTTTGAAGTTATGTGAATGATTGGAAAAGATGGAATATCCTCTAACAGAGCCAAAGTAAGTGTATTTTTTTAATTTCATCTTGAATTTAGAAAGAAATCAATTTTGTATGCCTCTCGAGTCTCTACTGATTCAAGAAACCCTAATTCTAGGGTTTCAGAACAAATTTGGTCAAATCTAATAAAAGATAAGCCAGCCAAAATTTCTAAAATTTTGGGGAAACCTCTGTGGTGATGATACGAGCCTATTGCAAAATAAATCTAAGTGTTTCATCAAAGAACGAGGGATATTTTGATGACTCTTTTCCTCAAAGTCGTCCTTTATGAATTTCACTTGCGTAGGGTAAGCTCTAAAATTACAAATTCTTCTTGAAGAATGACTTAAATATTTTTGTTAAGATCTTAAAAGATAAGAAAAGAATCAAGGAACATGGAGGGTTAATTAATCTGTCTTGAAGGATTGAATAGACATAGAAGAAATGAGAAGTGTACACAAGCCTGCCGCACAATTGATCGATAAAAGGTAAACTTTCTTCAAAAGAGTGTATGAACAAGTGAGGTATGGTCTTTCTTACATCACAAAGAGTTGGTTAGTATGTCTTATTGTGTCAAGTGAACTTCAACAATTGTTGGTGCTAAATGAATAAAGACAAAATCATAAATTTGGTTAGTGTGTCTTGACTATTGGGATGGTTTAGAATGTGTAAGGTAATGTTGTAGCCTCATTCAAATTGAATGAGCTCTTGGAGAAGAAAAAGAGTCATGGAAAATTACAAAATTAGTTTTTCCTAATCTAGCTCGAGCTATAATATGAAGAGTCTTACCTTGAGTCGAGATAATTGGTGAGTCCAAAAGTCATTATGTCAAGAACATATAATTTGAAGATTTGAGAGTTTGATGAACTTGAGGAAGTGGATGGTGTGAGGTGGTGAAGGAACATAGAAAAGTGAATGGTGTGTAATTTTTGATGTATTTTCTTGAAGAATTATGATTAAGAAGCTGTAAAAATAGAGAATATGTGAAGTGTGATATATATAGGGTTGTGATGAAATATAGAAAAAGTTTGTGAGATACTAAGATAATATGCAAGGATTTTAGTATAGCTAAATAAAAGATAAAGGAGAAATAAAAGGGAAAAACATAACTATCATGCATTTTTGAAAAACTACGAGACAGTGATATATGGAAGTGAAGCAAATGTAAAGAGAATATAGTGATATCTTAAGATAAAATGCATGGTGCGGTAAGTATATGAAATTACATTCATGAAATGCAAGTGTGACTGAAACGTGTTGAATTAGTGCAAATGAATGCTTAAAAATAGGAAATCATAGAGTGTTCATATGTTCTTGAATAGATAGATGACAGTGAGTGTTGCATCATATGTGGGGATATGTGAAATTAGTTACCAAGTGTGAACTGAATTGACTAGTCTAATTATCGAGTGAAATTGGCAAGGATGTGCACATATTCAAATTGACACAAAATTATTGAAGGTGTTGAAGATATAACTCAATGTTAGTGACATCTACATGACAATTTTAAGTATTGAATATTGAAGAATAAGCAGGACTTTGAAATGGTAAGCCAAGATTAGTGAGTGAGTTCTTCAAACAGTCAGACAACAAGTGAAAGGAAAATAGGGGCTTGAAAATTGATAAAATTTTAAATGAAATAAAAATTTCATGTTACAAATTTAGGCTCACAATCAGATGTATTGCATCTAAGATGAAGAGTGATAAAATTTTGTATACACACTAAGTTACTGACTCAAGTATAATCGGGAGTTATAGCTTCCTTGCAAGTTGTAGCTTGCAGAAGGTCAATGATTGCTGACTAAATTAATTTGGGGGTTGTAGCTTCCATCATCAATTTGAAGCTTTATTGTATTCTTGGGGTTGTAGCCTCAAAATTTGAGTTGTAGCTCAACTTGAAATCACTGTAACTTCATAGGAAAATTTTCCAAAATTAGTTCTCTTATTTTATTCAATTTTTCCTAGTTTGGGTTTCCCATATTAAAACTTGTGTCTCTATTTACTCTCTTGTAAATTACTTGTGTATGGTTTTGTGTGTTCATCATAGAAAATTTGAGAAGGTAAATTTGATAAGACACTAATTCACCCCCTCTCAGTGTCCTAGTTTCCAACAATTGGTATCAGAGCCTGGTACTCTGGAATCAAGTCTAACAGCTTGGAGTAGGTCCTTCCTGAATCAAAAGCATGGTTATTGAAGTAATTACTAGAGACAAATATGTTAGTGAGGATGAAATCTCATATGAAGAGGAAGCAAAGGTAAATCTTGAATCGAACTGATAAGTTCTTTGGATGAACTGAAATATCAAAGGAAAAAGAACAAGAAATTGAAGACCAAGTTGAAAGAGTATGAAGAGAAGATAAAACTTCTTGAGGAGAGGAAAAAGAATAAATATGAAGAGGTAATCAAATATCTTGAAGCAAAATTGGAGATAGTTTCAACATCTCTCATAGACAAAGAAAAAGAGCATCTCAAAATCAAGTATAGAACTAAAATCCCAAGTTGAAATAGTGTCAAAAGATCTACATGCCAAAGAAGACACTGCATGAGATATGAAGAAGATATAATATATTTGAGAGCTGAATTAGAGGAAGCAACATAGAGACTAAAGATGTATAGCAAGTTAGAAAATATATCTAAGGCTCTAAATGAAATGGTGGACAAGCAAAAGGCAACAGATGACAAAATTGTACTAGGCTTCATTAAAGATCCTATAAAGAAGAATGAAGATAACAAAGTTGGTTCAAGTGTACATTCAAACATGAATACAACTAAGAGGAAAAATTCAAGAAGGCCTAAACCTATCAGGAAACCTAATTCCTTCAAGTAAAGAAATTTTAAAGGATATTGTTATTCTTGTTATAGTTTTGGACATAGAGCTAGGGACTGCATGAAGAAATTCGATAGATAACACCCATGGAGAAACTATAAAACTTAATATGAGAATAATATAGTGTGTTTCAAATGTCAAGAAAAAGGACATGTAACAAGACACTGCTTAGAGGAACCAATAAGTCAGTATTGGAAAGAAGAAGACTCAAGGAGATATGTTATATACTTCAATTGTCATAAACAAGGTCATTTTGCAAGACACTTCCATACTCCCAGATATAAGACTAAGTTAAGAAGACTCCAAATATGAAGATCAGTCCTAGAAATGAGACTAAGTCATCCATGGTTAAAATAGCTCCTGAAAAGAAGAAAATTAAATGGATATACAAGGTCAAGGAAGCAAACCCAAGAGTTGAGGAAGAAAATAAGGACAAGAAAATAGTGTGGGTAGATGATGCAAGCTCAAGAAAGACATCAAGATTTGATGATCAAGCCAAGAAGAGTGAAAGCAATCCAAGGACCAATCATGAAGAAAACTCACTCATAGTTAGGAGAAGACAAGGAAATGAAACACACCATACATGTTTGACAAGTAGTGAAGTCTCAGGAAATGAAGGTAGAACATCCAGTAGTACATCAAAGAATATAGACAAGGCTTCACAGGAAAGAGAAGGAAATATTGAGTCATCAAGCCTCTTTGATGACTTCTTATTGTTTTGAGAGAGTCTACCGAGAATAGAGTGCCTTATTTAGGCTTCTAGAAGGCATACTCTCTTTGAAAGAAGAATTGATGTGTACACGAGAACAATTATCATCAATAGGTTCTCATGTTGTAAATATATCACCAATGAAAAGGTATGTTTAGTTTATTCTTCTCTTAAAAGTTTGTTTGGTATGATTGAATTATGTCAAGTACTTAAAATTATGAGTTTGATCTTTTTATAATGTTTATCTATCATAGTGTATGGTTTAGTCTTTAAATCTCTAGATCATGAAAGGGGTGAACTTAGTTAGTCAATGCCTACCTGCAAGTGTATGTGAGTCAAATTTTTTCTCTTATTATTGGAAATACATCTATATGCATCTGTATATTCATTATGGTCAAGTTATGGGTCTATAAAAATGAGTAGAAGTCAGTCAAGAAGTAAAAGTGTACTCTTTGGTCTATAGACTTAAGTGATGGTTAAAATGTGGTGTTTAGTAAAGAGACTATATCTTGTTATCCAAGTAGTCATGCTCGGTCTGGTTGGTCATACCTTGAAGTGTGTATCAGAAGCCCTTAGATCTCAAATAAAAAATTTGAATAGTGTATCCATCAATGTATAGACTTGTGTAAAGATGGTAAGAACAGTTGAATCTATAAGTCTAAGAAATAGAGAAAAAAAAGGGTTATAATTTCTATCAAGCCCTAATGAAGTCATACAAGTATTGGTTGATGAACCTTTCTAAGGTATAAATGGTATGTTGGTTATACCAAGCTTATGACAAGCTATCAAATGATTAAACATAGTTTTGGTGAACTCCCTTGAAGATTATATCAAGGTGAAGCAAAGCCAGTGATCGGAACAAGGAGATTCTTAGGCAAGGAAATAATATGTGATTTGTACATTTCTAGGTGAATGTAATTGAATGAATGACCAAGGTAATCTATTGATCTTGCTTCAAAATCACTCAACGAGACCTTGTGAATAGTTTTGGAGTAACTAATGTATCTTGAAATAAGTTGAAGAGCTAAAGGAACTTAAATTGCTCTCAAATTGGCAAGCCAAATGAATCTCAAGGACTTATACAAGGTAGAGTATAATTTGATGAAGTTTGTAATTCTAGTTGAGTGAGAGGTAACATTTCTCATTTTATGTCATGCAAAATCAAAGGTGTATAGTAAGTGTTGCATGTTTAGGTCCGCATAGTTTTGTGTGTCAAAGTGAGAGTTTATCATCAAACCATATCAATAGGGTATTGAGGATTGTGAATTCTATGTAAGCACAAGTATATTGAAAATTTTGTTTCAGTTCATCATGAAGTGGAAGGAAGGTATGGTGAACAAGTAAGTTAGAAACTTTTAAACTGGAAATACATGTAGTGAAGGTAATGAACAAAACTCGGAACCTTACGGTATGAGTTAACAGTGAGGTATCTTACACAATTAATTGAAACCTGGTCATTCACTAGCATGAAAGTAAGATGAAGTGCTTTAGGACAAGTCTTTGGGTGAAATTTTGAGTCATGAATCATGAAATACAATAAGTTCTTGCTAAATTTTTGATCTCGGGTTTCACAAGATCTTTATACTGATCTGTGTGAGACAGGCTTATCATTTGAAGACTCGGACCAAGCGAAATATCACCTTAAAACTTTGAAATAATCATCTTCACAGACTCTAGGAAGGGATTATGAAGGATTTTTGATATTTTTGTGGAATAATTTGAAGATCTCTTTGACAGTTTGGTTCAATAATGTTAACTACGGTCCTCGAGCCTAAATGAAAGAGCATATTTACGAAGGAAGTGTAATGTATATTTTTCCTCCAGTTGTGAAACTTTCCAAACATGAAAATTACCTCAATGGGTAGTCTAATATGAAATTCAGTATCTTTAAGCCCCCTTCTAAGTGAGATGTAAAGGATAATGCTATGAATCACAAATAGTAGGAAGTAACAAAGATATGGAGAAGAAGTATCTGTGAAATCGATTAGCAATTTTACGGTGTTAGAAGAAATAAACTATGAAAAGGGTAAGTGATAGAGTGCTCTTTAGGGAGCTTCAAACACCTAAAGGGGTAAGAAAGATAATTAGTTTGAAGATTTCATTCAAGGTCATCATGAGAAGAATGCAATTTGTATATCTCAAGATTGTGTAAAGGAACTAAGCTACTTTGTTTAAACCTCGTGAAGATCCTAAAACCGAGAAGATTATGTTTGAGATGTCTTTTTAATTGGTTGACACATTGTCATTTCGAGTGTGAACCTTTGCGATGCATGTGATAGACAAATTAGGCTGAGACAATTGGGAATTCATATGTCTCAAGAAAAGTACATCCGGATTTGAACCATAAACATGATCCCTCGATTCATAACTATAGTAATGTCTTGAAACGGTCTTTGGAGCAATGTAAGACATGTCGAAGAGCTAACCTTGATCTTAAATCAATTTTTGTATGTTCTATTGTTAACTACAATAGATGTTGATGTGGATCTTCAAACTATGCCTAAAAGTTCATTGGTTACAAAATGATGATTCAAATTCTCTAGGTGTGTTATAAAGTGGGTTGCATCGATATCTCATCACAATGATAGAGTTAGTCCTAAATCAACTCAAGACAGTTGTATACACTTTGAATAATGCTTTAGGATAGGGTTAGAGGTAGCTATTGTTATCTTAAACATGAGAATGGCTTAGAAAGTGATGTAGAGCATGAAAAGAAAATTTTCACCGAAATATCGTTTTGGAAAGAGATCAAAATTTACATTATCACCAAAGGTTTATTATACAAGCACATGGAGAGTAAAGAGAAGATGTTTCATGAGGTATATGATAAACATTCAAGAGACTAGGCAAGGCAAGGTGGTGATATAGGTCAATTTCCTTTAAAGGAAGCTTGCTTGTGTCCGTGGGGAGCTTAGACTAGTCAAGTAGATGTCACTCAAGGTTGGTATAGGAGCTCAGAAAAGAGGAAACACGGTCTGGGGAGCTTGTGGATAGGTAAGTTTATTTTCTCATGCATCATTGTCTTTAGTTGTCATTGTTTCATGTCAAGTGGCCAAGAACCCTTTTTCATAGATGTCAAAGGGGGAGAGAAGCTGTCAGAAACTAGGAGTGGTGATTTGAAGTTGTTGGTGTGTGAATTTTCCATCAAATGTTTCTGAGTATGTTTCCATCAATGACAAAGGGGAGATTGTTGAACCTTGGTCATTGGTATTTTCATTGATGTCAAGTGGAATTTATGGCAAAGGATTTAATGGTGAAGTGAATCTCAATAAAAGGCATGAAGGTTGATTGGTAGTGCCTTCTCAGTGGTTTAGTGAGCATTCAAGATGGTTTCAGGATAGTTTTAGTATTCGGCAGGCTTGGTTTGTGAGGTAGGAGTTCACTGAAGCATGGACATGGTTGGTATGGTTGGATCAGATGCTCTATATGTTATATATTATGGTTTCATCATGGGCACAAGCTCTTCTTGTGAGGTTCGGGTCATTTAGTGCAAGTCATAGTTATATCTTTCTCATTTAGGCCTGTTTCTAGAGCCTGATGAGGTGTGGAAGTTTGGTACAAGTCATGACAAGACAATTTGAGCATGGGAGGATCCAGGGATGGTGTCTAGAGCATGGATAAGCAACAGTAAGGATTTGTTTAGCTTCAAGAGGTAAAATTCAAAAGTCCACATAAATTGCCTTTGAGGATTGGCAAGAAATGTTGAGGTAAGTGAGATAGGTGGGCAACTACACGAAGATGGGGGATTAAAAGCGGACACATTTTTCAATTTTAAGCAAAACACGGGTACATTTTGGGAAAGTGTGAGCGTGTTATGAATTTCTAATATTGGTAATTACTAAGCCTAAAACACGAGTGAGATATAACATGCTCGTGTTATAACGTGCGCGTGTTCCTATTTTCTATGTGGTATATGTGCTTATGGGAGGGATGTATTAACTAAAATAAATGGTTTAAGTATAATTTTTTATTTTATTAATCTTTATACTTTTAAATATTAATAAAAAATTATACTTTAAATTTAATTTAGTAAATATAAGAAGTTATGGTCACTCTACACCTTATGGAACTAGTCTTACAAATTTACATATGTCACAGGTTTACAAGATATTTTTTCACTTCTAATATGGTCATACACATAAGTATTTTTCAAAATTTCAGCATTCGGTCCTAAAGCTTTTAGGGTTTAAATTCTACAATCAATATTTTTGTGAAATAATATAGTCATTGTTTAGGTTTTGGGGTCTTCTTTATTGGTTATTGACATTTTTAGGAGTTTTAGATGTGTCAAAACTATATATTTTAAACCTCACAACTCCTAAAGGTAGTAACAATTGCTTGAATATATGGACTCATGCAATTCCTTATAACACATATGTAATTTTTTATCGATTCAAATAATCAAGGGAATGGTCATCATGAGGTTTGTGAAGGATCTGAAACATCATGAGGTGATGCAGATCTCCAACACATTTGTATGCATTCATCAACTCATAACAACCAATTTCAATCATTCTCATTAGTATATTGTTTTTAGAAGTCTTTCCAACAAGCTCTATAGGCTCAAATATGTAAAAATGGCACAATAAACCTAAAACTTACCCTTCTAACCCCCATATCATGCTCTCACATTTTGTACACAATCCTAATCAACTGTTAAAATGACTTATTTTCTTGTAAAACCTCATTTGCTCAAACTTCCACTCTATTCCTCTCACTAGCTTTAAGTGTCCTAATTCAAAATCAAGCACAAATTTGGAATTTTTTGCTTCCATTTGCTCCTTCTAACTCTTTATATTGCTTCACCATGATCTTAATAACATGAAACCAATCAAAAAAAGTGATACTTAATTAAAGAAATCATTAATCCTCTCTAGTTTAATCAATCCTACCCTGTTTTAGCTCTCAAGAGCCATTCCCATGCAAGATCCATGATTATGCACATCTATTCATATCCACAACTAAAAAAACATCCTCGGATACCTTTCGGTCTTAGTGTAATGCATGAAAAAATCAAAGTTCAACCCTTTAGACTTCTCTTGTTATCACCTTTTCTAATTTTTACCCTATTAACTCTTTTCTAGACACTGGTCTTGTGCATTTTCTAGTGTACCTTTCAATCTAGGGGGTTTCAGACCATACTGATGGGTTTTCTAAATACCCATTTATGCCTTCTCTATTTATGCAAGATTTCAATATGTGCTTCTTTGCAAAACATCCCTTAAAACCCTTTGTCTCGATCTCCTTTAAAACTTCAAACTATGATTATAATCACAATGATATCTCCGATTTTGACCAAAGAAAACTTAAAATTCCATCATAATCCTTTCAAGGACCTTGTCTTTGTTTAATATTTTAAATTTTGGGTCTAAATTCCCTGATGTGGGTTTTAAAACTTAAGCACTAGTTGTACCATGTCTTCAGTGATGGTGGAAATCATCTCAAGCTCACAAACAATGCATATTTTATTATATTGTTTCTAAACAATTAATCAATTCTTGGTAATGAAATCACATATTTCAAGTCAAGGAGGTGGAATTTGTAGTGTTTTAATACATTACGGAGGTCAAGAACATGGAATTAATTCTCAGACATTCCTCCAAGTTTCATTCAAGGTTCAATCCTTCTATCAGGAGGAGTAAACCTATTTCCATGAGGAGAAATTGAGAAAGAGGGTGTCTAGACATCATAAGCATGCTTCCACTTAGGTGACATCTTAGGTAGGGAGGTGAATTATGAGATGAATAAGAGATCATCATGTTCAAAGGTAAAAATTGAGGCTCAAGGAGTGAATTGATGATCATCATATCTTGACTCTACCATTGTGTCCAAATCTCTTCGAGAAACAAATAAAAATGAGCTAGTCAGGCTACTGAGGCATCCATGACCATCATGTGTGAAGGATCAAGAAGTTACATATTCTCATGAGAGGGATATGAGAAACAAGTGTATGAGCATCTTAAATTTGATTCCATTCAAGGAGGATTTTGAATCCTGGAAGGGTAAGAGGATGATATTCATATGGATATATTGTCATGTGAATTGACTGACCCAAAAATGCGAAACTTAAACCATGAAAACCAATCCACAATGTGAAATATTACTCCCAAATCTTCTTAAATCCCTCTCTGGGCTAACATGCCTCCTGTGTCATGATCACCTTGTCCTTGAATGTATTCCTAATGCATTGGGTGAACATGTATAAGTTTGTAAAAATGTTTAACAAGGTCCATTATTCCATTTATTGAAGTGCAGTAAAAGACTAATTCTCCATCAAGCCTAGAAAGGCCAATTTTGGCCATTTCAAAGCTTGTGTGCATCCTTCAGAGGGTTATGAAAAGGTCTTAAGTATCCAAAGGTGGTATTTGAAAGCCTTGAAGGTTTTGGAAGAATTTTAGGAAGATTTAGGAAATTTTTGATCATTCAGGATAGTTTGTTCAACAACGAGTTTTCAAGTGCAAGGAATGAGTAGTCAAATTGTGAACCTTGACTTCTTTGGCTGATTCTAAGAGCTCCGTAAGGAGTTAGGAGGAAAACAAGTAGGCACCAAAAATATTGAATAATCCTTTACATTTTGTGATCCGATAATCCTCACAGAGAAAACACCGATCTAAGATCTTCTCGAATAAGTTGCAGAGTCATTTTTAAAGTGTGGAGAAAAATTATACGATTCCGCGACATCTTGTTTGCAAGAAAGCGGAGCTCGTTTGCAAAAGTTATAGCCCACTAAAATTTTTGGGCAATTGGCAAAATTTGGGGTTTTGTGCAGGTTGGACGTGTGCACGCTCGCCAAGTGTTTTGATTATATTGCAACACGTGGACGAATTGTGTGACGTACTAAAAAAATGGGTTTTGGAATGCCGGTCTTGGACACTCATTCTCGGACAAATGGACCCCGCTATTTACTAGTGGGGCCCTCACCTTGTTTTGACACACTCGATTATGGAGGGGTGCCTTGGCCTCCTTCTCATTTAATCATTAAACCAACTTGTGTATATAAACTCCTATAATTGCCTTTGCGCCATGCATGTGGGACATTTAGGCATGCATTATTTAAATTATGCAAATTTCCCACGCCTATTTGTTATTAACTACCATTTCCATGCATTTTTATTAATTTCCACGCATTGCATATACCACTGTCCACGCATATTCATTATCCAACTAAACCACGCATTATCCTTGGCTGAGTTTTAGTGCCTAAAAATCAAACCATGCGCTATCCCAAGAAATGCGCCCTCCACATAAGCATATAGGTGGCTCTTAAGCCAATTCAAAACCGCCCTCCATGCATTTATAAATGCTTACCATTTTTAACGCCCCCACAATGTGGGATAAAACACTTAAAATGTGCCTAAGGAGAAGGAGGAGAAGTGGAGGGGATTGGAATAGCTGACCTCCCATCCAAAAGTATAGGTGCCTAACCAATGCGCCAGCTGTTTGGAAACAATATAAAAGGAGGTATATTATATTTGTATAGTATTCGGACTGTGTAAAATTATTGTAATGCTCATAACTTGAGCTAGGAGTGGAATTTGGAGGAGATGTAAAAAGCAACCCCTGTTATTTTTGACAGAGGAAGACTATGAGAAGGTCATAATTTTGTAGAATTCTTTGTAAAGAATTATTTTCAAGATTTTAATAGATCGGTCCCATTCAACCGGACCCGGAGATGTAGGCCTCAAGCGCCGAACTCCGTTATCAATTCTTGCGTCAAATTGCTGGTGAATCCTCTTCATTTCTTTCAATATTTGCACAGTACTTGCAGTTTTTATTCTTTTATTAAAAATATAAAAAGGATATAATGCTCAAATTTTACATCGAAAATCAATACAAAGCAAGAAAAATGTGTGTGCACAATTGCTAGTTAAATTTGGTTTTCGATCATTTTGAGAGCATAAATTTTGATCCAAGGCCACCAAATATGATGCTAGTAATCATCTCATACTCTCAAGAAATACATACCTCCCAATATTTTTTAAACACGTAATTAGTGCTTGGTAATGATTTCAATACATTGTAGAGGCCAGAACATGTGATTCACCTTCAAGTTCTAATTCCACATGGATAAAATTGATCAAAAGGGTGTTCTCGAAATGGTATCAGAGTCTTCTCCATAATGGTGTGACTCAAGAAGACTCTTAAGTTTTATAACCCAATTCTAGGTAGATTTATCTTCTAAGAATCCTTATCAGCTGAGATATCAATATTTTCTTGTTGAAACCCCAAAATAGGGTTTTAGATAACCTAATAGGGAGAAAATTTAGATTTCTTATCATACACACCCTTCTTTACTCATTTACCCATTGAATAAGCTTTAGGAGGATTAAATTCAAGTTTCTTATTTTATAACTCAAATTTGTGGACGTTTAATATGCTCCAAACATTAAGCTTTAGGTGAGAAAAACTGTGAGAGTTAATAAAACACAGTCAAGGTTGGAAGTAAATGCTAGATGTCATGAACTACCACTGTATATTTGTAATGAAATTACTTAATAGATTTGAATATCAGCAGCAATAGAACACCAAAATGTAGATAAATTATCACAATATGCAAGTATAAGTTATAGGACTAAGGGCGTAGCAATATTCAATCCCTTTCCTCTTGATAGACATCAATATGTGCATCCTTCCTCTGACTATATTTCCTTTAGTTCAACCTTCACCATGGCTTAGAGGAAATTCCTAACAAGGTTTTAAAGTTGTTTTAGTGTGCAAGGATGATTACCCAAGGTGATAAATTAATTCAATAAGATTCAGTGAAAGATAACTTCCTCCGGAGGCCTAAAAAGAACATTTTTGGCCATTTTGCAGATTGGTAAACACACTTTGGGAATGTTAAGGGAAATTCTAAAGCATTTGAGGGTGATTTTGAAGAGAATTGAAGGTGTCTGAAGTAATTTAGGAAAATTTAAGAAATAAAATATGATTCAGGATCCATCTGTTCAACATTAGGTATTTAGGGTGTAGGGAATGAGATCTTCAATGGTGAATGTTGTCTTCTATGGAAGATTCCAGGAGTTTCGAATGATTTTAGAGGAAAATAATATGCATCAAAATGTGTAATAGACATATCACTTGGACAACAGGTGTAATCAGGAGAATCATGAGGTTTGTGAAGGATCTAAAACATCAAGAACTTTATTGAAATTCAAGTCATTAAGGGAATGATCATCATGAGCATGATGAGAAAGGATCACCATGAGTGGTGATGGTAGTCATCTTGAGCTCAAAAATGGTGTATATCTCTTTAGATTGTTTCTAAACACTTAATCAATACTTGGCGATGTGCTCACATCTTGCAATTCAAGGAGTGGCTTTCACAGTGCTTCAATGCAGTTGGAGTTCAAGAAGATGGAGCTCACCCTCAAACATTCCTTCAAGTCTCATTCAGGATCAATCCTTCCATATAGAGGAGGAAACCTATTTCCATGAGGATAAATTGAGTGAAGATGTGTCCAGATACTATAATCATGTTTCCACTCATGTGACATCTTGGTCAGGGAAGTGAATTATGAAGTTAAAAAGGGTGTCATCATGTTCAAAGGTGAAATGGGAAGCTCATAGAGTGAGTTGAGGATCATCATATCTTGAATCTTCCATCATGTTAAAACCTCTTCAAGGAACAAGCCAAGATGATATATTCAAGCTACTGAGGCATTTAGGACCATCATGTGTGAAGGATCAAGGAATCATCTATCTCCATGAGAGGCATATGAGCAAAGAGGTGTATGAGTATCCTAAAGTTGATTCCATCTGAGGAGAATTCTGGAGCCAAGAGGGGTAAGAGGATGATCTTCATAGAGAGCACCATGTATGTAAGAATGAGAAATCATCTGAGTTTCACTTGATGTCACTCACTTGGTAGTGTTCTTAAACACTCATTTGAACCTTGTAGTGTGATCACACTTCAAAGGAGGAAGGAAATTATAACCACATCATTTCAGTCCAACAGGTGGCCACATGAAAAGAATCTCATTCATTGAAAAATCCTTCCATCTACATGGTGAATACCTATTTCAAGTAAGTGATAGATAATCAAAAAATGGTTTGAGAATCATGGAGTTGATTTGTGATCACTAGGGTTAATTGTGGAGGCCTTGAAAAGTAAGAGAGTGATCCTTGCTCTTGTCTTTGTAATTAGAAGAGAGCATCATATTCCCATCACAATGTAGGTCTCATAACAATGTTTCTAAACACTTAATTCATCACTTGAGGTTTTAGAAACATGTTTTCAACTCATGGTAACTCATGTTTTACCAATTTTTCATGTTAGAAGTTTCATCACTCAAAAACACAACCCGGGTGTTAGGAAGGTGTTTTTAACTCACAAAATTTGGCCCCATCCTCATGATATCCTCACCCATGGTAAAAAAATAGTCTATTTATGATATTACCCATTCCAAGAGGTACTTATCAATGTTTACAAATATTCACCTATCACCATGTGGTGATCATCTCTCTAGAGCTTGCAAATTTAGGGCCATTTTTGTCTGGAACCGAAAGGGGTAGCTACACTATTTTGAAATTATTTATGAAACCTTCAAGTCTTAGATAAAAATTGATGTTACCAACATGTATAGGATTCACATATCTTTCCAATTCCTATTTTTTTCCTCTTAACTCCTTACGAGCTCCCAAAATCATCCAAAGAAGTCAAATTTCACCATTAGAGTGTTTGTTCCCTGCACCTAGAAAACCCGTTGTTGAGCAGATTTTCCTTGAATGAGAAAACATTTCCTAAATATTCCTAAATTACCTCCAACACTTCTAATATTCTATGACATCACCTCCAGATGCTTAATATATTTCTTGAACTATCCCAAAGGGTGTTTGATTATCTCATAATGGCCTTTTTAGGCCTCCGGAGGAAGTTATCTTTCATCAAGTCACACTGAACTCATCAATAATCATATCCAATCATCCTTGGACATTGAAAAAAATTAAAAACTTTTTAATAATTTCTTTTATCCAAGTTAAGAGTGGTACTAAGGCAAGCTAGTTAGAGGAAGGACGCACCATTGATGTGGAAGTGGAAGATGCATTCCCTAAGCTTGCAAAGTAGGTATTCATCCATAGTATGATTTTACCATATTCTAATACAAATTTAGGGATTTAACTCCATGATCATGGGAAAATTCATGAGTCCATATGTTTGATCAGTTGTCATTCTACCGTTGAGAGTTAGGAGGTTAGAAAATTCTAATGTTGACACATTTAACACCCCTACAAATTTCAATAACCAATCCAAAAGGCCCCAAAACCTAAACAATGACTATATTCTTTCACAAAATAGATATTGATTGTATAATTTAAACCCTAAAATCTTGAAGGCTAAATGTTGAATGTTGAAATCTGAAAAATACCTATGTATTGACCAGATTAGAATATGAAAAACTATCTTCTAAACCATGACAGATGGAGTTGTGAGACTAGTTCCATAAGGTGCAGAGTGACCTTAACTTTTTATATTCACTAAAATAAATTTTGATTATAATTTTTCTTTTTATTTTAGTAAATATATCCCTCCCATAAGCACATATACCACATTGCAAAACATGAATGTGAACACGTCATAACATGAGTGCATTCCATCTTCTTTGGGTTTGAAATTCCCAAAACATAGGCTTGTATTTGCTTGGATATCCAAACCCGAGGTTTGACTGTGTAATCCATGAATAAATCTGTGTTTGACAGAAAAACATCAAAATCTCATGTGTGCACCCCGATATCTCATGAAGTATAACATAATATTCAAAAATAAATTATACTATGATGTCAAGTTCGGTTTTACCATGATGATGATATAATTATTTCTAAAATCTTATTAGTTAAAGGCTTTCATCCATAATTTCTTTTACTAGTGCCTTCTTTTCTTGCGAAAATCTATGCATATGTTTTGGTGCATGATTTATGATTTTTTCATCCAAAATTCAAAAAAAATGTGGTTTTTTCTAAACTCCATTCTATGCACACCAAACCAAAAACAAAAAAATGATGTTTTTTCTCAAAGTTATGGGGGTGCACACAAAAAAAAATTATTTTCGGGATATGTGCACTTTGAAAATTAATAAAAAATTATATATTCGTCCAAAAAATAATGGGACCTCACACATGGTCTTAGTTAACTTTCTACTAAAGGTATTTGAAAAATAATTTATAGAACTCAAAAATGGGGGCGTACACACAATAGATTCTTATCTTTTGACACAAAAATAGACATACTTTGTGTGCACACCACATTTGACCCTCTTAATCTCCACCATTTTTAGAAAAAAATAGTAGTTTAGAAACTAAATTCCAATATCTATAGTACTCATTCTTATCAATTTTTCAAATTTTGAGCATATGCATGCCGAATTATTAGATGAAGTTCAAGTTTCGTTGATTTTAGGAAAAATGTGTCCCTTTTTTACCCCCTTTTGCCCCCCATTTCCATGCACTTACCCAAGATTGAAAAGTATAGGAATATTCATGACAAATAAACTCATGGATCATTTATAGGGGTGAGTTGTGGTGCTTCATGCTAAACTTCATCAAGTTCTAAAGAGGTATGGGAAATTTATGATAGTTTTTCCAAAACTGGTTAATTAAGAAATGCAAAATGATTTTCATGTCTTCTTAGCACCTAAGAAAAATATGGATCCTTCTTCAAATAAATCATAGAAGGAATTTTTATAGAGAAATCTAAGCTTGAAGTGTTTCAAAAATTCGTGCAAAATGGATGAGTTTCAGAGAAGTTATGAGCATTCTACTAAGCAGGTTTTCTCTCTCCTCATGTTTGCTTCTTGAAGTGTTTGAGATGAAATGAGTTATTCTAATTACTTGTCAATTTTTTTAAGTATTTCAATTGCTCACAGCTTAATGAGAACTTATTCATGCCATAAAGGTGAAAAATATGGACTTCAAGCTTATTCCTTCTAGCAAATTATTCTTAGTCTTTGCAAGGACATTCACATACAATCATGAGGTTTAGAAAGTGCAGTCAAGTTCAGTCTTCAAAAGGTGTTGCTTGAGATAGACAGTGATTCTAGTTGATGGAGAACTTGGTAGAGGTGATGAGCCTTGAATTTCAACCACTCTTCCTCCTCATTGTCTTGTGATGATTGGTCATGTTGTCAAGAAAACAACATTCAATGTGTACGCAGAACTCATGATGGAAATTCTTCCTATCAATCATGTGCTAGTGAATGGCATGAATTAGGAGTATGACCATGGTCTAGGTGTAAAATAAAGTTCTTCACATGTGAAGACTAATACAAAATGGAGAAGAATGTGTGTATGTGTCTATTGACAGTTAGAATGTGAAGTGAACCCCACTATGCAAGATGAGATCAACATGAAGATGTTTGTTTAGTGTGTAAAATTTGTTTTTAGGTTTTCTAAGAAGGTCAAGAAGGTATTAGTGATTATTGATGAAAAACAAGACTCTCCAAAATACATGAAACATAGTTTGAGCTCAAAAAGGAATGCTTTGTAGTCTTCTTTCTACTCTATGCACTAGTTTTCCTTGTTCTAGGAATGATTGGACATGTTTGAAGCTGTGAATGATTGGAAAAGATGGAATATCCTCTAACAAAACCACAATAAGTGGAATATTTAATTTCATCTTGAATTGAGAAAGAAATCACTTTTTTATGTTTATTAGTTGTCTACATAATTCAGAAACCCCGATTCTAGGGTTTGAGGAAAAAAATGGTCGAAACTCAAGATAAGCAAACCAAAATTTCTAAAATTTTGGGAAACCTCTACGGTGATGATACGAGCCTATTGCAAAAGAAATATAATTGTTTCATTAAAGAACGAGGGGTATTTTGATGATTGTTTTCCTCAAAGTTGTCCTCTATGACCGCATAGGTAGGGTAAGCTCGAAATTACAAATTCTTCATGAAGAATGACTCAAATATTTCTACTAAGATCTTAAAAGATAAGAAAAGGATCAAGGAATGTGGAGGGTGGTTAATCTATCTTGAAGGATTGAATATACACATAAGTAATGAGAAGTGTACACAAACCCCGCATTGGTGATAAAAGGAAAACTTTCTTCAAAAGAGTGTATGAACAAAGTGAGGTATGGTCTTTCTTACATCACAAAGATTTGGTTAGTGTGTCTTATTGTGTCAAGTGAACTTCAAAAAAATGGTGCTAAATGAATAGCACAAAATCATAAATTTGGTCAGATGTGTGTCTTGATTATTGGGATGGTTTAGAATGTGTAAGGTAATGTTGCAACCTCATTCGAATTGAATGAGCTCTTGGAGAAGAAAAATAGTCATGAACAATTACAAAACCGGTTTTTCCTCATCTAGATCGAGCTAGAATATGAAGAATCTTACCTTGGGACAGAGAATTGGTGAGTCCAAGAGTCATGATGTTAAGAACATAGAAGTTGAAGAGTTGAGAGTTTTATGAACTCGAGGTAGTGGATGGTGTGAGGTGTTGAAGAAACGTAGAAAAGTGAATTGTGTGTAATGCTTGATTTATTGTCTTGAAGAAGTATGATTAAAAACTATAAAAATAGATAATATGAAAAGTGTAATAGATTATATAGGGTTGTGATACAATATAGACAAAGTGTGTGAGATCCTAAGATAATATGCAGGGATAGTAGTGTAGTTGAATAAAAGAGAAAGGTGAAAGAAAAAGGGAAAAACATAACTATCATGCATTTTTTTAAAAACTCAGTGAAACAAAGTGATATAGGGAAGTGAAGCAAATGTAAAGATATTATAGTGAGATCTTAATATTAAATGCATGGTGTAGGTAATTATATGAAATTACATTCATAAAATGCAAGTGTGAGTGAAATGTGTTGAAGTAGTGCAAGTGAATGCTTAAAAACAGGGAAAGCATGCATTTTGATATGTTCTTGAGTAGATAAATGACATTTTTGCATCATATGTGGGGGATGTGTGAAAGTAGTGCAAAAGTGTGAACTGGATTGACTAGTGTAATTTTCAGAGTGAAATTGGCAAGGATGTGCATGGTATTCGACCGAGACAAAGTCTTGAAGGTGTTGATGATAGAACTCAATGCTAGTGACATCTACATGAAAAAATTGAGTATTGAATGTTGAAGAATAAGTGGGACTTTGAGTTGGTAAGCCAAGATTAGTGAGTGAGTGCTTCTAACAAATGACAACATGTGAAAGGAAAACAAGGGCTTGAAAATTGATAAATTTATAGGTGAAATAAAAATTTTAGGTTGCAAATTTAGGTTCACAATCAAATGTATTACATCCAAGATGAAGAGTGATCAAAATTTGTATACACATTGAGTTGCAGTCGAAATGAATAATCAAGGATTTGTAGCTTCCTTGCAAGTTGTAACTTACTAAAGGTCGGTGGTTGCTAACTAAATTAATTTGGGAATTGTATCTTCCATCATCAAGTTGAAGCTTGATTGTATTCTTGGGGTTATATCCTCAAAATTTGAGTCAGTATCTCAACTTAAAATCATTGTAGAATCTTCATATGATAATTTTCCAAAGTTAGTTCTCTTATTTCAAAGGGGTTTTTCAAAGTTTGGGTTTCCCACATTAAAACTTGTGTCTCTGTGTAATCTCTTGTAAATTTCTTGTGTATGGTTTTATGTGTTCATCATAGAAAATTTGAGAAGGTATATTTTATAAGACATTGATTCACCCCTCTAAGTGTCCTAGTTTCCAACAAAGTACTCTATTTATATATATGTTTGATATGTGGATGGGAGATTCGGACATGTTTTAGTTGGTCATCATGTGTCTTGATGTTGGGATGGTTGAGAAGGTGTAAGGTCATGTTACGACCTCATTTGAATTGAATGAGCTCTTGGAGAAGAAAAAGAGTCATGAACAGCTTACAAAACTTTTTGTCATCATCTAGCTCGAGATAGAATATGAAGAATCTTACCTTGGATAGAGAATTGGTGAGTCCAAGAGTTATGATGTCAAGAACATAGAAGTTGGTAAGCCAAGATTAGTGAGTGAGTGCTTCAAATAGTCGGACAACATGTGAAAGGCAAACAGGGGCTTGAGAATTGATAAAATTGTAGATAAAATAAAAAGGTCAAAGTTACAAATTTAAGGTCACAATCAAATGTATTGCATCCAAGATGAAGAGTCATCAAATTTTGTATACACACTAAGTCAGTAGCTCAGTGTAATCAGGGATTTGTAGCTTCCTTGCAAGTTGTAGCTTGCGGGAAGGTCGATGGTTCACTGATTGAATTAATTTGGGGGTTGTAGCTTTCATCATCAAGTTGAATCTTGATTGTGATCTTGGGGTTGTAGCCTCAAAAGTAGAGTTGTAGCTCAACTTGAAATCATCAGTAACTTCATAGGACAATTGTCCAAAGTTAGTTCTCTCGATTTCGGGGGTTTTCCCAATTTGGGTTTCCCACATTAAAACTTGTATCTTTGTGTGCTCTCTTGTAAATTGCTTATGTATGGTTTTGTGTGTTCATCATAGCAAATTTGAGAAGGTAAATTTTATAAGACACTGATTCACCCCCTCTCGGTGTCCTAATTTCCAACAGAGTACTCTATTTGTATATATGCTTGATAAGTGGATGGGAGATTCTTGACGTGTTTTAATATGTAGTAAATGAGAGATGTATATACATAAATACTTTATTATAAAATGATATGTGGGTGAAACACAAGTAGATCAAGATTGCAAAAGAGAACACGCATTTAATGTGTAGTATAAGAGTACTTGTTAAGCAATATTCCACCTACTATGTAACAATTAGATCAACAATACGTATGAAAGCCACGAGGGGAAGTAGTTTTTTTTTTTCTTTTTTTTTCTTTTAGGGGCGAGCCTTTGTCTATTTTTGTTGCATTTCATGCAGTTAGCTCCAATTTTGTTGTGTTTCTTGTTACTCTTTTCGCAATCGCTCTGTTTTTTGTCTCAAAGGTGTCCTGTATTGTTCTTACTGTTATATTTGGGTGGTAAGACCCTTTATTTTGGTTAGACTGGGTAGGGTCCTTGTCAAAAACCTTTATCCTTAATAAAAAAATGTATTTCTCATGGATTGTTGTCTCTTAAAAGTTTACCAATATATGACAAATTGGAAACTCTACAAAAAGGTATAATCATGCATCACACTATATTCTTTAATATTGTGAAGTTGCAAGTGTCATGCTAGGGGTGCATGGAAAATGTGGAAACATATAAATACAAGGAATTTAAAAGCAATATTTACTCTCCATTAATACTTCACAATTCTTTATTTTTGTAAAATCAAGCAAATCGTTGTTTATTATTAACTACCTTTAAATCCACTTTTATGACATAATCTTGCTTTGTAGAATCCAAATTGTCAAGAACACTATTATTATTATTAACATATTTTCATAAATTCATTCATGATCTATATCATTAAGTGTGTTGTTTTTTTGTGCATTATTTATTTTACACTAATAAATATTTTTGTATTCACCTACTACAAGCACTCATAGATGATATTGCTATGAATGAATAATTATTTTTCTATACATAAATTTATTGTCACACATGAATAAATCAATCCATAATAACTAATATTATTTGTTTACAATAAAACCGAATTCGATTTTGATTTAACATAGTACACATAAAGTACAGAACCAAGAAGAGTAAGAAGTATAAGAAACATAAGAAATTTGATAAATACAGAAGGCAGTATAAAAGTGATTCTTTTTTCATAATAGACGGCCTCACAAAAATTTTGTGTTCAGAAAGAAAAAATATGTAGGCAAGCATAAAAATTTACACCTACATGTTTTATATGCAAAGGCAGTCATTATGCAAATAAATGTCCACAGAGAGATACTGATAGAGGTAAAGCAAAAGTTAATGCCTTGTCAGCAAAGGGCATTACAGAGGAAGAATACATTTTGATCAGTGATACTGAAAGTTTTTCCTCAGACATTTCATATCAGTCTCTTGATAATGTTCAGTGTAATATAGTTCAAAGATTCTAACAAGAGTGCAAAGTGATAAGACTTGACAAAGAAGTGGCTATGATAGTTTTCCTTCTTTCACTAACTTTGCTATTGTTAATATGATTTCTAGTCATATTCATCCTTTGTTACCTCCAAGTGCAGAGATACTCAGAAAGCAATTAGAATGCTATCAAAGTGAGTATGATGGGTGTCCCCCTTGGGATACTACCAGAAAGATTTCTCTTCAGAAAAAGGTCAGAGATCTACAAGATAGATATATCAGACAGAACCAGGCTGAGCAAGAAAAGCTCAGAAAAGCTCAAGAAGAGGAAGAGAATCTGTACTATGAAGAGCAATACTCTCCAGCACCAGTACGCCCTCCATTTCAGCAAAGGGTCCGACAACGACAAATTCCTTCCAGAGGAAGAGGAGGACCATGGAGAGGAAGAGGTGAACGAGGCAGAGGAAATACATTTCCTCAAAGATCATTTTCATTTCTCTTTCCAGAAGAGAATCCAGAACATACTGCAGCTAAAGAAATAGTTGCTGCAGCCTCCTGATGTATATACAACATGGAGAAGGAATCGCATAGAATTCCTTGAGAAAGTAATTGCTAAAGCCACAGATGAATTCATGAAGCTTGTCAAAGAAGAAGAAGAAGAAGAAAAGAAAGAAGATTCTCATGAAGATCTGGAAGATGCATATCAGCAGATCATGCTTCAAGAAGCTCAGGAAGAAACATCAGAACAAACAGTTGCAGAGGTATGTACAGTAAGCTGTACTCAAAACCCATTCATTGCTATTACTATTTGTATTCCAAACATAAAGCCATATTGCCTAGACGCAATGATTGATACAGGAGCAGATATAAGTATGCTCAGATCTATGGCAATTCCTCCTGATTGTTGGGAGCCTACCAGAGTAAGAATCAGGTTTGACAAGAGAGAAGTTATTTCTAACTGTGTGGCTTATGTTCCTATTTCTATTGAAGGATTTACTAGAACTGTCATGTTTTATCAACATGATATGGAAGCTTATGATTGTCTGATTGGTGTTGATTGTTTAAAAGATTGTGGAACTTTCAGTATTTCAAAGGATTTCATTTCTTTGTTTAATCCACAAGTTCAAATACCAAGAAGATATACATATCAGACAATTGTACCACTCCCTGAGAATAAGAAAAAGGTAAATAATGAGTGGATACATAAATCTATAGCTGCTTGTAAATCCAGTATAGATGATATTGTAGCAAAGATAAAAAGGATCTTTGCAGTGACAATCCTCATGCCTTTGTCTCTAGGAAAAGGCATACCTGTTCTTTAGATTTGCAGATAGTCAAAGACAAAGAAGGCAAGGAAATAATTCCTAAGTTTAAAGCACATCATCGTGGAATGATCTCATCTGAAAGAAAAGAATGCCACGAGGAAATTCGAAATTACTAAAAGGAGGTTTTATTCAAGAATCTAACTCTCCTTGGTCATGTGCAGCTTTCTATGTCAATAAGAGAAGCGAACAGGTTAGACAGAAGAAAAGATTGGTGGTTGATTACAAGCCACTAAACAAGTTCATATCAGCAGTTCAACATCCTATTCCAGCCAAGGATGACCTGCTCAGCAGAATTAAAGGATCCAAGGTATATAGCAAATTTGATCTTAAAAGTGGATTCTGGCAAATATTCTTGCAGCCTCAAGATATGTATAAAACTGCATTTGTTGTCCCTGAGGACAATATGAGTGGAAAGTACTTCCATTTGGTTTGAAGACAGCGCCATCCATATTTCAGAAAATAATGGATAAAATCTTTGGTGAGCTATCAGAATTCCTTTTGGTTTACATTGATGATATTCTTATCTTTTCAAAATCACCAAAGGAACACATAGAACATCTTGAAAAGTTCTATGATACTGTGTATAATAATGGCCTGTGTCTTTCTCCCACAAAGATTGAAGTTTTCAAAGATGAAATAGATTTTTGGGAATAAAGATAAAAGATGGAAGTATTGAGATGCAAAAGCATGTTGTTTCTAAAGTACAAGATTTTCCCTGATGAACTAATGATAAACAACAAACGAGATTTCTACTGTGTGTGAATTATGTCGCAGGTTTTTACAAGAACATAGTTGCTGATAGAATCCTTTTAAATAAAAGGTTAAAGAAGAATGCTCCCGCCTGGAGTCTTGAAATGACTCCACTGTAAAGACGCATCAAGCAACAAGTTTTATATCTTCTAGCAATGTCACTTCCTTTCATTTTGTTTTTAACTATGGGACGACTTTGACAATGACAAGACAGTTATGCAAGAATTCTGACTTTAAACGTATGTGGGCCAAAAATAATTTTAAACCTGGTCAGACAATTCGAAATCTTTTAATTATTAAGAAAAACAATCTCGGTATCCATCTTCGATTAACACTTTGATTAACAAGGAAGATATGACTTTGTGAACAAAGAAACAAAAATTCACTTCGCTTCTTTGGATTTTTGTGGGTACGACCTTCACAAAATATATTATAGAAGGAATATTGTAGAGCCCGCATTTTTAATTTTTTTAATAACTGAAGGAATCTTTTTAAATTAATATTCCGACATTTTCTTGAAATATCATTTTGTCTTCTTGGGGTTTCATTGGCGTTCAACGGAATCTCTTCAAAATTAATATTCGAAAACATCGCTTGTCTTGTTTGTACTCGCTACATCCTCCTTTGCCTTATAAATTTAGGGTTTTTTTACAGAGATGATCACGTTATAATCTTGTGCAAAAATGGCGTTGGTAGATGTTCAAAGGCCACAATATCTGTTGGGGAGAAATCATGGCAATAATGGGTTCAAATCTCAATCATATAATCTGCAATATTTGAGAGGGTCCAATGTTCTTGTCAAACATAAATTAAGTGGCTCGTTAAAAATTGCAGCAGCAATGTCAATGCAGTCCGAAGTGAAAGAGAGTAGAACGCTTCCTGTTAAGTATCCAAATCTTTTGGCGTGGGAAAACGTGAAACAAGAGCGTTGGGAAGGCGAACTTGAAGTTGATGGCCACATTCCACAATGGCTGGTCAGTACGCTTTTTTCAGTTTCGTAACATTGATTTTACATATATCATCTGCAAATTGGATGCTCCTAGGGTGATATATTTCCTGATATATAGAAATATATGTATATATCCATCCATTCATCTATGTATTTGATAAGGGCAATCCTTATCCAACACCCACAAACTTTTTTTTACAAACTTTCTACATTGAGCAGAATTCAGACCTTTCAACCTGATAAAAATAATAAAAATAAGTATCTGTACTTTCATTTCTTTGTATTTAGGTATTAATTTTTTGAGTTGATCACGTATAATTAGTTATGTGTAGAATGGTACCTACCTACGCAATGGACCGGAGTATTTGATATAGGCGATTACAAATCCAAAAGTCTTCTCGGATGGGTACTTTTATATTCTTTTAGTCAATGTTTCTATGATTTATTAGCCCTTCAAAAATGAATTCTCACTTGGCATTGTCAGATATGCAACTTTTTGGTACGTCTTCATTTTGAAAATGGGAGATTAACTCTTTGGACATGCTCGATTCATAATCTGATGCTTACAAGGCTGCCAAAAAGAATAACAATATCTATCATCGTGAATTTTCGACACTTCCAAAGCCTTCAAACATCTTCAAAGCCATTGGGAACATGTTGGGCATATTATCTCGGTGCTTTAGTCACCGACAATGCTCTTGTGTCATATTAGGTGTTTTTCTCTCTATGCATTTATTTTTAAGAAGTTTATACTAGAAGGGACGATTTGACAAAAAAACATTTTGGCTTTGACAGCTTGGTGATGGTCGAGTTTTATGCATCAACAAACAAAGAAAGGCTCTCTCCAAATTGACCCCAACACATTAGAAACCATCGACAAGTTCAAGTACACTTTGATAATTTAAGGGTATTTCATTTGACAAATCAATTCTATTTTATATATATGTATATGTATATATATATATATATATATATATATTAGTGATGTGATTTTTATGGTTAGTCTTGCGCTTATTCACATAGATAGGAATTATCTTTGAATATCCACTATAAATGAATATACAAACCAAACTTTCAACTTCTTCATTATTAACTCTTTAGCTAAAAATAATACACTTATTTGGTTTATGTTTTTCAGTGTCCTACCCAATCAAAGTCACCCTATAGTGTCGATAAGGAACTCATTACATGATTGCTGCATTTAATTAACTCGTGGTTACAATGTAATCCGCATGCTTGCTGGAACTAACGAAAGAATTTTAATTGAAAGGTAAAATCAATCTTCCCTAACTATTTTTTAAAATATTATTATGTACACAAGTTGCATTTCCATCCAGTTTAGTGATTGTCAAAATGCATAATGCAATTGAATAGATTTTAATGCTACTTGAGTTTATATTTGGGTAGTTTATATTGAGGATGCAAAGTTAGTCATATGTTTTTTTATGATTTAGTTGGCTGGTTTAGAGTTCATTTATATCGACCTATATTTCATCACTAGTGATTCAAAGAAGTTAGGATGTTAATAATTCATTTACACTTGTTATGTGCATTTGATCCTATATTCATAGGGTTAATAAGTGGGGATTTCCATTCACATAGATATATTGTGGGTCAAATGAGTTATCAATGTCTTTTTTTTGTTTTGGTGATTGAAAGGTTAAGAATGTATCGATTAGATTTTAGAAATATGATGTCGACCTTATCAT
Source organism: Taxus wallichiana var. yunnanensis (assembly GCA_018340775.1). NCBI lineage: Eukaryota > Viridiplantae > Streptophyta > Pinopsida > Cupressales > Taxaceae > Taxus > Taxus wallichiana. Next base: position 6,932,036 of record CM031244.1, read on the forward strand.
ATTTAATTAATATCTTATAAGATTTATATCTTAATGGATGGCTAGATACAACCCAATTGATGTGATAGTTTTTATTAGCCTCTACTATAACAAAATAATGGAGGTACATCAACTCTTAACTAAACAGCCAAATCTCCAAAATCATGTCATGTTGTTAATAATGGCCTCAGGTGTCTTGTATACTGATCTACCCAAGTTAAAAATTAGTTGAGATTAAAGCGTATTCACTTGAGTTCACCAATCTCAAAAATAAATAGCGATAATGTTGGTGTGAATAACTCGGGTGAAATGCGTAAGCGGTCCCATGCCGTGTTGGTGCATTCTTTTGCATAGAATGTGAGACAATTATGTTGTCATTCCCGAAATGCCCATGAAATATGCTTTAGACAGTATGTTAAATGGAGATCTCTTAAAATGGTATCCCGATTCCAAGGCATTCATGCACATAATTTGTAAGGAAACAGAGAGACTGTAAGTACATTTATTCTTTAATTAAGCTATATTCATATGAGCAAGTTTCAAGTAAAATGATTTAATGGAAGTATGACAGTTGCTTCATGGAGGTGCCACCATTTATGACATTCCATTTCATCAACGCTTATGAAGAGAAAGGCATGAACTCGGTCATTGTCGATTGTTGTGAATACAACGCCACCAACCATCTTTGATAAGTTAAGCCTACATGAGTTAAGATCATTCGGGGAAAGGATGTTCTTCCGCACTCAAGGTATTTGATTTTATTATTGTTTAAGAGATTTTATTTTAGTATTGTTTTCCTTAAGTCATTTTAGTATATATTTTATTTGACCTTTTTATATATGATAAGAAGCTTATATTTAAGAGTTGAAAAATTACTTATCCTTTGTAAATAGAATAGGGCGTTTCACCATCCCTCTAGATGGCAGCCCAAGAGGGAAACTAGAGACTCGCAATGTCTCCGTAAGAGCATGGAAGAGCCATAGACATGTGCACTATTAATTCCAAATACAGAGGCAAAATGTATCGTTATGCATACGGTTGTAGAGCACAACGGCCTTGTAATTATATCAATTCTCTTACCAAGGTCATATTAAATAATGAATTGCTTATTATTTTATTATTACTACAATTCTACTCTACCTTTCCTCATCTTTATAAACTTCATACCATGGCTGATATTTTGTTAGTAAATTGTGTAGATTGATTTGAAAGAAAAGACAGAGAAAAGTTGTTGGCATTTGGGTGGAAGCATTCCTTCTTCGAACCCATATTTATAGGTCGACTTGGAGCAGAGGCAGAGGATGACGGTAAAAATGTGTTCCTAATTCCAATCCAACAATATAATTAAATTAGAACTGTTTTTGTGAGCCAAGAAATTTTGCCAATAGATTAAGGGACAATGCACTTTATCTAATTAATTGTTGTCCCAAGAATTAATATATTTATCCAACAATATAATTAAATTAGTTCTTAATCATAGTGATTTGTGTATTGCATCTACAGGAGTTGTGATATCGTTAGTGAGTGATAAAGATGGTGATGGGTTTGCTTTAATTTTGGATGGATCCACCTTCACCGAGATTGCTCGTGCAAAGCTTCCTTACGGTCTTCCATATGGCATGCATGGTTGTTGGGTTCCTTCTCCTCAATACGGATGATTAACTATATTTTATTTGGGATTTGAATGTATTAACAAGTAAATTCTCCTATTTTCATGTTGTAAAGTGTCAAAATGGTTTGTCTCAAAATGTTGATTGTTATCTAATGATGTTTCATGTATCATCCTGCAAAGGTAAATAATATAGCATTGGATAACAATCCATCATTTTTTGAATAGCCAATAAGATTTAATTTGTGTGGTTCGAACTATATGTTTAGATAAATATATTTCTTTTTTATTTTAAAAAAACTATTTTTGTAGGTTGATTGGTTGAGAAATAATTTCTTAACCATATGAGCCCAATTTTCAATCAATTTAAATAAATAAAATCTTAACCAATAGAAATACAAGATATTGTTTTGGATGGTGGCAGACTATGGTTTTTATTTTTGCAATAATGCAAAGGTGTTGTACAACTCTAAGATGGCATTACTCCAAAGAGGTCTCAAACCTATGATGGGTTTACTCCGAAGAGGTCTCAAACTACATGTAGTTCTCCACTTAACATGTAATGTATATATGGATGCAACTAGATTTGCAACTTGAATTGCTTTTGACAATTCTTTAGATGACTTTTTTGTTATGACATTGGATTGGGATATTTGGATGCTTAGAAATGAGAGAAGTTGGACTCCTTAACATGGTTGAGTGCTTCAAAACTATGGTAGTGGACTGCCCTAATTGATGTATATCAAATTTGGGAGCATTTAGGGAGCCTTAAGTGCTTTTGGTATTAGTATTTGAAATGAGAGCTCATGAGAGTGTCATGTGAGTAAATGAAGTGATATAAACTTGCTTATATAAGGATCCAAAGGTTATTTGTTATGTAAAGTCTAACCCAGGAGGATAAAAACACCAAAAAAGATAAGCAAATTGAAAGCAAATCTAAAGGATGTGTCATCGAATACCATATAGGTCAGCTAGGAATGGAAATTACATCAAGACCCTACTATACGGTTTTCGACAAGGTGAGAATGAGTGAAATTTGAAAGTTATATCATGATGAGAAAAGGTTAATTATTGGTTTTATGCATTAATATTCAAAATTTTATGACACATCATTGTGTAAGAATAAGCAAGTTGGAAGAGATACACTAATATATACTAAGTAGGGATATGATGTGGATATTTGTTTTAGTAAAGGAGCATAGTCACAACTAGAATGTCAAAAGGGTAAATTACCAAATTTGAATGTCTAATGTTTTCCCCTCTTTAAGTATGAAATGAAAATTACATGCTTGAAGGAAAAGATACCTACATGTGTAGACAAACTTTATCTTTACTCAAATTTTTTATTGTATAGATGCATTGGTGTTGACATACTCCATGGTGAAACTTGCAACATAGAGTGTAGTCAATGTCCATTGTATAAATTGAACTATAACTGAAATTGAACTATAACGAAATGTAAATGTAGAATTTGAACATTTACAAAGTGAAATAATGAGATGTAAAATGTGGAAGGAATACACCTATTTATTTTATGGAGGGAAGATCTCCCATTATTTGTTTGCACTTGGAGATTTAAATTATATTTGTTACATTTGTTGAAGGATCGGGGTGATCGATCCCCAATTAAATCAAAGGATAAAGCCGGAGTATTGGGTGCATACATCCCAACATTGAATAGAGGGTAGAGATAAAATAAGAGAGAGGTATCAAAGCACCCCATGAAGGAATAAGATTGTGTATCAGAGTTTTTATTAGCGTTCATATCTTCCCCTTTGAAAGAGGATAGGAAGGATTTCCTATGAAGAAATTAGTCATTTTTATACCTTTCATAACCCCATGGACCACATTTTTGCAGATAAATATAATCCCAATTGTGTGTGTGTGTGTGTACGTCTATGTATAATTATAGATAAAGTATACAATAGAATGGGCTCCCACGTTCCTTCATGTGTTCCACACAAGTAAGTAGGTGTGTGTAATATGCTTTGAGATGATAATGGAGAAAGGGACTCATGCCCCCAAAACCATGTATTTGTAACTAGAACTATAAAAGGAATGAAATATTCATGCCGCCTATATAATTAATCTAAATTGTGTCAATGGAATATGAAATTATGCTAAAAACCAATATCTGTAAGTAGAAATCTAAAACTGGAGAAAAACTCAATGTATATGCCCCCAAGGAATAAATGTATGGTAGGGTTGGAAACATCCATATGGTCTTGAACATTCTATATAGTTTTGAACCTATGCAATTTTTTCCCAATTTTTGTGTTTGAAGATATTTCTAAAGACGTGTTCCCTATAAAAACATGTGCATAAACCCAAAAAGTTGCATGTAGGTGTAGAATATATCCCGATGAATGCCCTATATTTTGAGGCACATTTGAAAAATCATTTGAGTATGCATCTCAAAAGAATAAATGTGTACCCATGTATTGTATGGCTGATAACATATAGGAGAATATGGAATGCTAAAGTAGTGGGAACATTTGAGAACTTGTACCTATAGAAGGGGTTATGCATGGTGGAGACCATGGTGCACAAATAAAAAACAACAATGGAAATGATAGAAATAAGAGTAGCAGATTAGAAACAATGCAAATGTAATAAAATAATCATAAAGACATAATGGTAGTCAAGTGAAAAATAGAAGAAATAACATGCAGAGAAGAGTCACATCAACACATAGAGTTGCAAACATGGGAAACCCAAAGTGTCACAAGATAAAAAAGGCACTTAGACTATATACAAGAGAAGAGATGTCATGCAAGAAAGGCATATAATCACAAACATGAGACACCCACAATGTCATAAGGCAATCAAAGCACTTAGGCCACATACAAGAGAACCAAGCACTTAGTAACAACAAGTAGTAGACATGTATAACAAACAATGATGTCAAATAGTGATAAAAGCATTGTATAAACTAGTAAAGAAAAACATAAAACAAGATATGTTAGCACTTGACCATGGGAGGCCAAAATTTAGGGACCTCCGATGGTTAGACACCCTCTTGACTATAGGAGGTCCAATTTTGGGGTTTCCCATGGTCAAACACCCGGTTGACCATAACATGCCCAATTTTTGAGCCTCTCATGGTCAAGTGTTCACTGACCATGGGAGGCCAAATTATTTAGAAGCTCTCATGATCAAGTTCCCTCTTGACCATGGGAGGCCAGCCTGGGGCCTCCACTGTCAAGCCCTCCTTGACCATTTGGAGGTCATTTATTTGGGGGTCTCCCATAGTTAAGTGCCTACTTGACCATGGGAAGCCAAAATTTTAGTCTTCCCATTGTCAAGCACTCACTTGATTATATGAGGACCAATTTTAGGGGCCTTCAATGGTTAAGCATGTGCTTGACCATGGGAGGTCCATTTTTTTAGATGTGAGCCAAAAAAATGGGGGTTCATGTGGTCAAGCAAGTGCTTGAAGATGGGAAACCTAATTTTAGGGGCCTCCCATAGTCAAGTTCTCACTTAATCATGAGAGGACCCAAAAATTGGGCCCTCTCATAATCAATCGGGATGGTTGACTGCGGAGTGCCCAAAAATGGGCCTTCCAATCGTCAAACTCATGCTTGACCATGAGATGACCCAATTCTTTAGGCATTTTTGACCATGGGATGCCCCAAAATTGAGTCTCTCATGTTAAAGATTTGAGAAAAATGCATACTTTTGTGTAAATTTAAATTTTAAATGAAGATACCTCATTTTTATTGATTTTTAGTTCTTTGTAAAAATCACCTAGATTTTTCTACAACATTGTGAAGTTTTGAGAAAATGCCTCATTTTCAGTGTAAAATAGTAAAAACTTATATTATTTTTATTTCTAGGTATTAATTTAACTTTCCTTTTCATGGTCTAAAATCCTAGAAACTTGTTTTGTTTTCATTGCATTTTCAAGATTTATATATACAATAAATTAATATTTGTTACTTATTTAATATATGGGCATAATATTTTTAGATATAGAAATGTTGAGGAAACTTAGATATAATAGTTGAAGATAAATTCTAAGATAATAACACTAGCAAACACACACAAACAATGCAATGGAAATGTTGAAGGGGATGCGTCGAAGAAGCTAAACATAAGGGAGTGCCACATTGTGGGAGGAAGAGGGGTAATGAAGAAGGGATTAGAGGGATAAGAAGTCTTGGGTGGGGAAAATATTGTGGGAAACTTGTCTGAAATTTTTTTCTTACGACCTAACATTTATAAATGACATACCATTTTTGTTAATTGTTTGAAGGAGAAACGGGGTATTGTGCAAGTTGATGTTTGCAATTTTATTCCTTGTAATTTGTGGTTAGTTAGAATAAACATAAACTTAAGGGGAATTTCCTTGCACATGTCCAAGACATTGAGAGATAGGGATATGTGGAGTGTGGTTGGAATCTCATGTCGTGTCGATGTAGTAGTTAAAATTAATATACACAAAACATGGTTGGTCTAGTGATTTTTTCCATATTTATAAACCATTATCTTACGTTATTATCCATTCTTTTCAAGGAAACAACATATATCTTGTGCAAGAATTTTCCTTGTGGATTTGCAGATTGACTAGGCATTACTCTTGTAGTGATTACCCTATCAACATGGTCAATAAATAGGTGATATTTTTAATCAATCTTTGAGTTTCACTCATAGGTGTATTGCATGGACAGTGGGTTGGTTATTCATAGCATAGAGTCTCCTTCTCCAACACCTATAGATAGGGAAACTTACATGTGTTTTAATCCTAGACTCAACATATGTTAGATACGAAAACTCTAACTCAACATATGTTAGATACAAAAACTCTATGTTTAAGGTTCTTTATGTCATTTATATCATTCAAGACATTTGCAATTATGGTTTTATGCATTTTTTCAATGACCATTTCCAAAACCCTTGCCCATTCATTTATGTAACACAATCGTTTATTTCCTCAAATTGTGTTAGAAATGAAATAACCACCGAGACTCCTAGATGGAAACACCTACCGATGTAATTAATGTTTGAGGAATTGTTAAAAGATTAAAAAAATTGTGTGCACTCCTAGGTCCTCCTCGCAATGCTCTAGCTCATCCAAGGTTATAACTAGGGGATGTTTTAGTTTCAAGATTACAATTGGGTTGATTGGTTTGAAGATTATAACTCAATTTTTTGGTTTACAAATTATAATTTGGTTGATGGGTTTGAAAACTATAATTTATTTTATTTATCATGTCAATCATTACTCATTTGAGATTTATTATTTTGGTAAGTGTGGTGTAGGTTAGGAATTAGGGAGGGAGGGATCTCGTATTAGTATTTATGTTACTAAATTGAAATGAAAAGGAAAACGCTCAAGTATCTATCTCATGTATAAGTGGGAGCAAAAAAAGTGACATTTAGAGTCTCAACATCATCATCATCTATCATCATCAAAAAATTATGATTCCTTTCTCATATTTTTTCTTCAAAATTTGTAGTATGTGAAATCAAGCATTCCCAAATCATATTCTCTAATTATCTTGGAGAAGAGAGAGCATACATTGACGTTGGTGTAATGTTATGTATGTGGGACATTTGTGATCCAAAGGACATTATGGGTGGTCAGAAGTTCCCTAATTCTCTCTAAACCATTACAAGATGCAGAAAGCACTTCGATAGATTTCCAACACCTATTACAACGTGTAAATCGGACACCATATACTATCGATATTGATGGTCAACATTCATGGTCAAACTGGGTCAACAGGAAAACGCAGTCTACAATACCCTTGTTTTGCATAGAGCCTATTTGCATAATTCAAAATTGATCGAGGAAACAAAGTGATCATGGACGTTGTTGGTCTAGCCCTCCAGCTTCGACATGTGTGCAAAAATTTGGTTTTCAATAGTGAGGTTCACTTTTTTCTAAGGGGACCTAGCCGTGGTGGTATATATTATTGTGATTTTAATTTACCCAATTATACTAGAGTTTTGTTCCATATTATGTCATGTATTCTGTACGACACGTGGCAAGGATAGAAGCCTCAATGATTTGACAGATTTGGAGTATTTTCACCTCATTATCCACATTCCAAGCTAGGCGAATTGCCACCGTGCCCACATTTCCAACTTAAACGCTCCACATATTTTCCACATGGGAGTCTAAGCACTCCACACTTATGCATTATGCACCCACATGGAAAGCTCATATAAACCTTAGCGTGTTACACATATAACAATGCATATACCTCATGCCTAATAAAAGTGGCTCTTAAAACATTCACTATATGCCAAAAACATTCTATTTAAACTACCTTGGTTACCGTCTTGCAGATAATGTGGGATAAAAAGGTTTTAAAATAAGAATGCCAAAGCGCATGTCATGGGATAGAGGCATTTGGTGGGGATTGAACCTCAAACCTCGCTCGCAAAATAATAAGGGGCCTTACCAATCCACCATACCCTTAGAAACACTATAAAATGGGAATTATTGTATTTGAAGGCAACCTTTTAGGATCGTATAAAATCCATAATGATGCTTTTACATATTGTTATTTTTTGCCCACTAGATGGCATTTTCAAGCTTTTAGTAAAACGGAAAGTTGTTCAAAATTCCTAAATGCTCTACTTGAACTTGGATTTTTTTTTATTGGTTTTCATTTAATATTTTTTTGGAAGATTATTTGACGGTTTTTGACATAGAACATGGGAAAATGAGTGTACAAATGTTATAGATAGGTGGAGAACATTTTTGATCGAGTTCAGAGTTCTTTGAAGGTCTGATAAGCATATTTTTGTAGGTTTTAAATCCATTATTATTTGTAATTTTTTATTCATTACATACTTTAAAATTGATTTAAATAATGGATCGATGGCATTCTAAGCTATCCTGGAGACATAGTCAAATTGGCAAACTCCATTATCAAGCTCCTTGTCATTATTTCTTTCAGCTTTTTTAGTTTTTATCACTTTTAAATTTATGGATGGATTAATGATTAACTAAAGCAAATTATGAAACATTCCAAAATGATAAATTGGAAGAGTTTAAGTGCGGAATTGCTATTTTGAGTTTCTAAACGCTCCTAATCAGTTCTAAGTTAGTTTCCCAATTCATTTAAATTAGAAATTTTAGAATTTTAATCAACATTTGTTTTAATTTCTATTTGATAGTAGGGGGTATACTATAGTTTATAGATCAAATTTTGGTATCAGAGAAGTTAGTATGTCGGATTAACTTCTGATTGTGTGGATTTGATATCAATTTCGTATTGGTTTTCATTTAGTTTTGCAGACATTTGGCCTTGTTTTATATTCCATTTGTAGTGTGTAGTTTTTGGGTATACAGGTTGTTTGCACAAAACAGAAAATCATGGGTAAATCTTTGAAATAAGTGAAGCTTGATGAGCTTGAAGCGTATAACCACCAAATCTAGGAAGATATATCTTTTCTAATAGCTAATTTTTACTCCTCAAAGAGGAGATTGTGTGCTTGAAATCTGATTTATAGGCCAAGGATGAGCTCTTGGCACGAATACAAAATGGTGTACAAAATATGCCCACTGAATCTGTATAATATGTTGTCTAAATCACAATATGTTGTCTCGAATTTGTATTTGTTATCATTTTTAGTGTGCAAAATATGATTGTTTATAAGACCCATTTGGGCACCGTTTGTATTGTAATTAATTTATAAAATTTTGGTATCCACACATGATATTTGCACATATTTCTAATACCCTCATATTCGGGAATTTATTTGTAATCAGAGACACAAAATTACACACTTGGGTACATTTCTAGGTCCTAAAAGCATGCTAGCATTTACATGATTCCTAAGCAATAAAACTAGTGGTTGAAAACTATATTTGGCCTCTTTTCTTTCTATTGTTGTCTCTATGGTCATCCACACCCTATAGCCCATTCGAACTTAACTTATTTATATTTTATGGCTTCGTAAACCAGCACCTAAGTGCTCATGTCCCCCTTGGTGCCCCTAACCCTTTCTTACCTTACTCATTCCTTTTGGGTTTCTTTTATCTTTTGGGCATCTTTCTCACTTATGAGTTGGCCTTCTAGTTCTCAATAATGAAATTCAAACAAGGGAATCATACAAATACATAGTTATGTGTTCAAAATCAAGGACCAAGCATTAAGCATTACTACTATCACCTAAGCTTAGAATAAAAAGACACAAAGAGCATCAAAGGCATCCATCTAGCACTCATACAGGGAACAAGGGTTGCATCATTTATGCATACACCGCAAAGGATGGGTAGTATATTTTATTCCATCCACACAAATTATACATTGATACATTTTAGATATAGGTTGCTATCAAGGACAACTTGCACAAGGGCATTCTAGGGCAACATTTCTACACACACACACAAGAACTACATGGATTTTAAGATGTAGTGAAGCGCTCGATCCATAAGTTCACTATGTCGGGTGACCATCAAGGTCATTTTGACTTTGTAGACACTAAATCACGCACTTTGGGTATTTATCTAGTGTTGATCGCATACCACTATTCATATGATTCCTAAGTAAGAAAAGTACTAATTGACCATTGTCTCAGGCCTCTTTCCTTTCTTTCTATTTTCCTTCTTGATCTCACACACCTTCTTGCCCAATCCATATTTTCATACTTTGGCATTTCGGACTCTAGACACCAACACCTAGCCAGACACCAAAGACCTAGGCGCCCCTATCCCCTCTCTCGCCACCCCCAACCTCTTTGTACTTTATTCACATCGTTTGGGTCTCTTCTAGTTGTTTGGGCATCTTGTTTTTAACCAATCAGCCTTTTAGTGGTTAATTACAAAATTAGAGCAAGGGAATCATATAAATATAAAGCTATGTGGAAATAATAAAGGACCAAGCACTAAGCATTATCTATCATCACCTAAGGTTGAATCCAAAGGCATTATAAGAGTATTCAAGCATCCATCTAGCATCCACATAAGGGACAAGGGACTTTATTCTTCTTCATACACTTCATAGGAGGGGAAGTTCATTTTTTCATGCACACATCTATCTACTTGCTCGCTATCAAGTGTGACTCGCACAAGAGCCACCTAGGGCACGATTCTACATAAACACACACACACAAAGAACTACATGGAGTCTGAAATGTAGTACAATGCCCAGATTGTAAGTTCACTCGGTCCGAGTGACCGCTGTCGGGTTCAGTATGATTCCCCATTTGCATATTTTTCTTTTTAAGATTTGATATGTTTGGATTTTTGTAGGTGTTCTTTCTTCTGGCAAGCTTCAAGTGAAGTGCAAATGCGACATACGACAATCAAAGGCAAACATTAGTGAACATCTCGTGACCTTATGAAACTATTTTTCTGAGGTTTTGAGAAGTCACAGGCACCCGAGGAGGTTCAGAGCACCCTGGTGCCCTTGATCCATTCCAGACCCTAGTCTAGCTTACTCGACACTTCGCATTTTTCTAGACATCAATGTGACACTTCCCTCCTCATGTTCACCAGTTTGTTAGTTCGGCACAACTTTGGCATCACTATGAATCAGCTAAGTATTTTTATCTCCTCATTTACAACTAGGGTTTAACATTTTCTATCTTACTTGTTTGGGTCAAAATCTATAATTAATTGTTTATATCATTATGTTGGTACATATTTATATTTAGCATCTATTTATTTCAATATTTGCTTAATCATTTGGTGAACCCGATGGTTCAAACCTTTCCTTTTAAGTATGTATTCATCTTATCGAGTCATGGATCAATCGTATTATCCTTCTTTCACTCAAATTCTAAGGTTTCTAACATGGTTATTATTGTTGTTGATTTCATGTGAGTTTGTACTCAACATCCTCCTCGCTTTATTATGCTTATGACTGATCCTACTATCAATGTAGTAACTACTCACCGCACTCGTCCTCCTATGGATTTGTCCATTTCTATCCCACCACCTATTACTTCTATAGCTCCTCCTGCTACTTCTAAGGGTTATGATATCATTGAGCAACTTAATAATACACTAGCCAAAATATCTCTCTATGACTTATTACGTAATGTGCCTGATTGTCATCATACATTAGAAGTCACCCTTTGTTCTATTCACATTGAAAGTGATAATTATTTGGTGGCATTCACACACCTCATTTAGTCTCTCAAAATATTCGACGCGCTATATCATTTACTGATGATGACATATCTCCATCGGTTATTGACAATCCATGTGTGACTTTACTTATCATCATGCGGTCATCGGCACCATTTGTACCAAGTGTGTACTCATTTATAATGGATCTATCATTAATTTATGTGCTCATTCCCTTTTAAAACAAATTTCCATTATAGATAATTTAATTTCTAAAAATTACACTCTCATTTGTGGTTATGATTCAACTACTTGGACATGCTTAGGCACTATCACATTACCTATACAATTTGGACCTAAAATTGTCCCTACTAAATTCTTCATTATTGATGCCTCATTTTAGTTTATTCTTTTGTTGGGCAAACCACGGATTCATGCGAATGCACGTGGTCTTGTCCATTGTTCATTAATGCGTCAAATTCTTACATGATGGATATGAACATACCATTATTTCATATCTTGGTCTATTAAAATTATTTCATATAGATCTTGTCACTACTTTGCCCATTCCTCCATCACATCTTATCCATATAGTAACATTGACACATATGATATCGGTCAATCTAGCACTTCACATCCTTCTTCTACCACTCCGAGCACTCTGTCTATTTCCACTCATACTATTGTTATCATTTCACCCACTGTGTCCGATCCAATAAGCAATGTTGATCCACTCACCGAGGCTCCTATCACACCCGCATCTAGTGCAACTCCTAACAAGATCCTCGATATCGCTATCCAAAGATGACAATGTTAAGACTGATGATTCGATGACAAGTTCGATTTCGTTGAGCTCACCGATGACAAATTGTACAATCTTAATTTCACTCCTATCCGTAGATGATTCATATTTCAATGGTACTTTATTTGTTATCGACCTGGTGAGTATCAATTCAAAACACCCCCTCCTTTTACTAATGTTATGGTATTTTATCATGGGTATATCCATACTCTAGATTTCATTTCACCTTCCCATGGGAAATCTACATTTGTACTTCCTCCTTTAACATGCACATTTTTCATGAATAAATCTTATTTGTGAACTTCACATAACCTCGCATAACACATTTCACGCTCGGCACATTTTCAACACATCTTTCTAGCACACATTCATCACACCACACTTCCCTATGATGCACTCTAATTGCATGGTTCATACTCGATTGTTGACAGTCTAAATCTAAACTAAACCTCACCATACTCACTCACTCTCTATGCTCTACACTTTATCAACCATATCTTTGTTCCATGGTTCATTCTTGACTACTGAGGGGGCATTTATAAATGAACCTCATCACATGCACACTCATTCACACCGGCTCTGGGGCATGCTACTCCTACCAAATTCAGTTTGCATTCCATTCCATCTCATTCACTCATAGTATACTACATATCTTGGTTGCACATTTTCTTGCTTACTTATTCTCGCATGTACACTTTGATTACTATGTTAGTTGGATACATTGAATGTCATTATATTTATCATACAAACATGCACATTCACTTGCCTTCTAGTTATGATTGCATATTTTACACAGTGATTGTTACATGCATCATGGATGTTTGACATAGTACCTCTTACCAGTCCATATGCAAGCTCCTGGGGCATCCACTTTCGTATACACCACAGTGTTATTGTTTCATTTTTCATAGCACATTACTATATCATATTATACATGCTTTGACATAATTTTTATCTTTCTAACATGCTAACAAGTGCTTCATGTGCAATGTTTTCTTTGTACGATCTCTTTGCTACCATGGTTGTCTAGATATCTTGTTTGTCATTGTTTTTCAAGGCTTGTTATTGTATGCCATTATTTGCAGGATTTTCCCTTTGTCTTGTGTGAACATTGTATGCTTTTCACCACTTTGGCCTCGATTTTCTTGTGACATCATGAGCGATGTCCCATGTTTGTAACCCATTTTTGTGGTCTAAATTATATTCTTACTTGTTAGCTTACACATTGTCTTCTATATGTGTGTTTATCTTGTTTTCACTAACACTTGTTTTCCATCCACTTTGTTTGCATGTGCCTTGGTTTCTACCAAGCACATTCCCTTCCCCCGTAGGGCTTCAATTTCAACACAACGTTTGGTCCTCCTTTGGGCCGCATCCTCCTTATGACGTCGCATGCACCCCAAACAAGGGGGCATCATTAGGTGAATCAAACACCCCATACAACAGTTTATAGTCATAGTTTAGCACAATTTAGTACTAGTATAGCACAAAGATTCAATCTAAGCAACAACCCGAATCCGACTTAGGTCTTCAAGATAACACAAAACCCAGCGCCTTAAACACAAATAGTAGCACTGGCACCCCGACCCTTCCCCGGGTGCTTGTGGCCGAGGGGGCGATTACACATCTTTTATTAGTTCAATATAGTTTTTGATAGTTTTCACAATGGCTTTTATAGGACACATAGTCCTTCAGCACTCGACATGCATGCATTACACCTTTTATTCTACTTTCACGTTGGATCAGACTTGATCGAAATGGATCAGATTTGCACACACCATCCAGTAGTGGTGTTTTCTCTTTGGAAGTATTCAATGGTTGGAGAATAATAATAGAAATTTCTCCATACACTTCTTCCATACTTAGCAAAATTGGCGTGAGATCGCCCAAAAAATTCACACTTAGCCGCAACTAGCGTGAGATCTCTTAAAAATTGTTCTTCTATAACATCTTCAGAATCCTTTAAATCTCTTTCACTCATCATGGAATAGGTGCACATGTTCCTTTTTTCAAAGTTACATATACTTCCTTACATACTTTTTACTTGTTTTGATCAAATTTTTCATATACATGTATTTCACTACTTGTAATCGTTCTTCTCTTTTGCAGGTTCATCCTTATGGGAAGTAGTAGTCACATCAATCATACATCAATCACACATCATTACACATCAAAAACAAGTACAACACGACATCTACACATATGCTCTCACCCTAGGGTCATCATCATCATTTTTCACTTCCTTTTCTCTAACCTCCACGCTTCATATTTTTTATCACTCCACATGTTTCCTTGTCTCTCGACACACTTTTTTCCATCGATCTACATGGTTATCAGGTACGCATCTCTTATCTACTTTATGTTATTAGAATTCACTTAACAACATAAAGTGGGGAAAATGTAAATACTAAATCATGCACTTTGGGTATTTATCTAGTCCTAATCACATACTACTATTCATATGATTCCTAAGAAATAAAAGTATTAATTGACCATTGTTTTGAGCCTATTTTATTTCTTTCTATTTGCCTTCTTGGTCTCACACACCTTCTTTCCTAGTATTTATTTTCATACTTTGGAATTTTTGACTCTGGACACCAACGCCCAACCAGTTCTTTAAGACCTAGGTGTCATGTCCCCTCTGGGTGCCCCCAACCTCTTTCTACTTAGCTCACATCTTTTGGGTCTCTTCTATCTCATTTAGGCATCTTTCTTTTTACTAGTTGTCCTTTTAGTGGTTAATTATGAAATTAGAGCAAGGGAATCATATAAATATAAAGTTATATGGCAATAATAAAGGATCAAACACTAAGAATCATCTAGCATCACATAAGGTTGTATCTAAATGCATTACAAGAGCATTCAAGCATCCATCTAACATCCACACAAGGGAAAGGGACTTCATTTTTATACATACACTTCATACGATGGGAAGTGGAGTTCATTTTACCATGTACACATCTATCTACATTTTCTACATCTAGCTACTTGCTCACTATCAAGTGTGACTTGCACAAGAGCTGCCTAGGAAAGATTCTACACACACACACAAAACTACATGGATTCTCAAATGTAGTGCAACACCTAGAGATCATAAGTTCACTCACTCGAGTGACTATCATGATCAAATCGACACCCCCATTTGCATATTTTTCTTTTTAGGATTTGATGTGTTTGGGATTTTGTAGGTGCTCTTTCTTCTTGCATGTTTCAGGAGAATGAAAACAAAGTGCAAAGAACATACAAGCAATCAAAGGCAAACATTGGCAAACATCTCATGACCATGAGAAATTGGTTTTCTGAGGTTTTGAGCAGTTCCAGGCAACTAGAAGAGGTCTACAATGCCCCTAACCTAGTCCAAGCGCCCCACCAACTTACTCCGACACTTTTACATTTTTATGGACATCGGTGTGACACATCCCTCCTCTTGTTCATCAATTTGTCGATCAGCACAACTTTGGCATCACTGCGAATCAACTAAGTCTTTTTATCTCCTCATTTGCAACTAGGGTTTAATATTTTCTAGCTTACTTACTTAGGTCAAAATCTATAATTAATTGTTTATATCATTGTGCTAGTACATATTTAGATTTAGCATCTATTTTTTCAATATTTTCTTAATCGAATACCCATTCTACATTTTCCTTTTTAGGTTTTATGTGGTTTTTGGGTATGTGCGGGTGAACTTCTATCTTACATGCTACATGTATCTCGTGGTAATCAAGGAGTGAATATCAAACAATCAACAGGAACAATCAGAAACCCTTGTGACACAAAACAAACTAGATTATGAGCTTTTACACAATCACGAGTGCCCAGATCCAGTCTTGATGCCCATGCACCCTTTCCTTGCCACCAAGGTCCCTATCCGGCCTCATTCTTGCATCCTATAATTTACAAGGTGAGCAGCTTATGACAAAGTTTTCATTCTATTCAAAGACTTTACCATGTCTAGATCACTTCCGAAATACCCAAATATCAGCTAAGTCATCCTATCCCCCTCTCTTACTTAAAGTTTTATATTATACATGCTAGTTTATTTGTGTCTTACTATATATTATCACTTGTCGTCATTTATTACATTAGTTACTCTGTAATTAGATTTAATTCTATTTTTATTAAATTAGTAACTATCACATGTGGTTACAATTAGGGTGTACATTATTTGCACTAACAAATTAGTTTGTAGTTACACCCGGTGATCTTTTTGTAGTGTTTGGTAGTTTCACTTATCTTTATTGTAACATTTATATGTGCATTTTGATTCTATCCTCAATTTCATGTTGGATATATATTTTGATCTTCACTGGTAGTTTCAAGGATTCAATCTAACTCTCACCTCTTTATAGGCATTGTGCAGTTTACTTTCTGAATCATTTCCATGATATTTTATAGTGATATTTTATCGTGATTGACAGTTTCACAGGGTCAGTGGACACCGCCTATTGTTGGCATTTGGTGGTCTATTTCATACTGATCATTTACAGTACTTTGCAGTTTCACATGATCAATGGACACTCGCCTATGTTTGCATTTAGTCGTCTATTTCATATTGATTGATTTCAGTGATGTTTTACCGAGTTGATAGTTTTCGCATGGTTAGTGGACATTCACCTATCATTGGCATTTGATTTTAATTTATATATTGATCTAATTTTGGCATTTGTAGTATTGGCGAGAATCACGGGATTCATTGGACACATGTTGAGAAAGTGTTTAGTTTTCATTTCATACTAATCCATTTTAATGACAAGCATTTCAATATTTTCAATCGTAACCAATTTCAAATAGAATGTTCTGGCATAAAGTGAATGCTCCTAAACATTTTTATCCCACATTACCCACACCCTTAGAAACATTATAAAAGGGGTATTATTGTATTTGACCCTTATCATCTCATCCACCTATGCACATTACACCCATATCCATCCCAATCCCTTATACACCCTAAATATATAAAATCACACTCACCCACTCCATTCACCCCTCTTGACTATCAATCCCCTTACTCCTTGTGAAATTAAGCCCATACTTGAGTTTTTGCTTATTTGCTCACATATTTTGGTATTGTAGTTTTTGGCTCGAGGTGAATGCGGATGATAAAGGACTCGTGTAACTTGTGAAATCACTGTTTTGGTGATATTTTAGTGCAATTTCCAATCACACTCGTGGATCGGGCTACAACCTTCATGTATTTTTACACAAATCATAGCCACGACTAGTTTACAACTAAGTCAAGTATATCATTCATTTTTATGCATTATTTTGTCATTTTACTACAATAAAATGTCTTTTATCTCCTTAAATGGTTAGGTATATGGCCGAGAAGGTCCCCTAACTACAAAAACAACTAACATTTTGTTAAGTGTTTGTATGCAGGTTTTAGATTTAGATTTGGAAGTTTACCCACTTAATTCATTGAAAGAAGCCATGATTGTCCTTCTCATTATCCGATCTGTAAACTCTTCAACTTTGGAATTATCCACAGAATCACAAATTAAACATTATTGTTCTACTTTCTATTAGAAAATGATAGAGATAGCTAGTGAATGAATTTTGCTTGTGCTTGGAATCAATAATTGAGGACATGAAAGAATACAAACTCACAAACACCAACAAGTTGTATCCTAGAAACATCCAAAGGAGGAAAAACTAGTCGGGAAGGGCAATTTCTCTTCCTCCCCACTTTTTATTGGCCAATTCAAACAATAAGTACATAAATTACAATAAGTATGAAAGAGAAGTAGATAATATCTCAAACTTCCTCCCAATTACTTGTTTTCTCTGTCTCAACACTCCTTTCTCCTACAAAACACAATTCCAGCGCTAATAACTTCTTGCTCACTTGCTTTCATGCTTCAATGATCTTGTTCACTTCAAAAACATGTATTTATAGCCTTTCTCATGTCCTTCCATGCATTGGAGAATGGGAAAGGTCATGGAGGAGAAGAGACATGGATAACCTTTCAAATTCAGGGTTGTTCGTTTCATATTTTATTTTCTCATCCAGAAAGATCCAGGACCATCGCCCAATGCAGATCGGCGGCCTCGGGACCTCTGCCCTAGTTTGGTTGCGGTTTTATAACCGCCGCGAGCATCGGTCCTATTACTAAAAAGATAGAACCTTTGTGTATTTATTTTCCTTCTTCGTGCTGACTAATCTGATGAAGTAGAGTTATTTTGGATCCCTATGGATTACACCTCCCCTTCTTAGGATGATTTTGGTCCCACAAAATTTTAGTGGGGAAGTAGATGAGGAAATAATTCCCTCACTTACTCCTTTGAGTACCATTGGGCCTACCTTGGTGTCTTTCCTTTCATTCCAATCTGCCAAGACTCCTGCAAACCTCTCCTAGTCTCTCTGACCTTCATTTGCAACACTACATCCGTTGATCGTGGTTTCTTGCTTCCTATCCAGATGAGTGTATGAGAAATCAACAAACACAAAACAACGTTGAGTATATAAGGGCTTAGTACCTTGGAGATGGCGATGAATAATACAGGCACAAAGTTGATGTCGAACTCCTCAGTGTGATCCCAACAAACCTGCAGCTCACATACACTAGAGAAAGATTGATTAGAGATTTTATGCGGGGGTTGCCTGACAAAGCAAATCTAGGAAGTGTTAACTCCCTCGGTGGTTTTCAACCCCCATGTGATAAGAATAATGATAAAATAGAATCCAAACAGATAACATGCAAGTTGATAAACAAAAGAACCTAAAAGATGCTAGTATGCAGATGGTGTTATTGATTAGATGCGTGTAACATAAATCTCACTACATGAACAAATCACAAGCAGAGTACCATGGAAATTCCACATGTTATCACAAAGATAGAATAATAATGATATTATGATAAATGGCTAAAATTCCTCAGCATTCACCCAAATTTCTAACTTTTTCTTTCTCCTTAAAATATGGGGAAAACCCATATTTATAGCTTTAATGGTGAGGTTAGACTGCAAGTTAAAAGATACTCAGGGTAAGTAAAGTAACCCTGATTAAAAGAAGTGATGTGATTCAACGGGGCTCACAATTTGACTTAAAGTAAAGAAAAAGATAAGGATGTGATAAGAGGTGGGGATATTAGGTGAAATAAAGTATTCTCTTTTTGAATTTTAAGAGTGGGATGTCGGATGGGTGCATTATTGCCCATGTTTTGCATTATTTTTGAGATGTGACAATATTTGGATTATTAAATGGGTATGTAGAACCCATTAATTAATTAAAACCATGAATTAATTAAAATGTAGATGGATGGGATTTAGAACAAAAGAAAAGCGGAGAAGATGTCAATGTGGGATGATAGAGGGGTTACACCCAAAAATAGGTGTCTACATTTGCCCTTTTTGTTGAGTGGTTTGCGATAGCAAGCCACGAGACAAAAACAAAAAGGGTTAGATGAAATATGTGTCTGAGGATGGATGAAGACATGACCAAAGGCAAGATGCCCTAGGCAAAAAAAAAAAGGGTTCGAATAACAATGAAAAAAAATGGCGGTGACTCCAATATCACATCGGTAGAGGACAATTGCGGTCTCAACGGAGACAGATGACAATGTTCTATAGACCAATGAGTGGGTGAAGACCACTACAATATGGATGTAAACCGTGATGACCAATGGGTCATAGGAAAACATCAAATATGTGCAACTAAATGTGAAAAGTATGCAATCCTTTTTCTGTGAGGAATCATGCAAAAATCATGCATTATAAAAGGGATGAATATGAAGATAAGATGCCCTAAAGCACAGGGCACGAGAAGGACACAAAGTGAGTTATATGTGTTGACAAGTACAAGGATGAAAAGATGCCCCAAGATAGGGCACGAAGATGACATAACGAGAGATGGATGTGTAAATAAAAATGCCCCAGGGGGAATAATCATAAATGTGCACATGATGAGCAGATAGGATAGAAAGGTGAGATAAAATGCCCTAAAGGGGTGATAAATATGATGGTAATCATGTTTCATAGGAAAGATGCATAAGTGTTAGAAAATTAGAAGATAAAAGTAGTCCTACTTGTTCGGTAAGTAGGATAAGAAGTCAAGATACTTTTGCGACAAAGCAACAGTAGAGCAAATATTCATGGAAGAGTACAAGATTAGATAGGTGTTGGCCATTATGGTATCCTCCAAGACAAAAATGTCACAGGAAGATGGGATGAAGGATGTGGATGATAGATGATAGAGATAAGAGAAAGTGGACATGGTTGGAGTAGAAAGGACATGGTGGAGGAGAGGGATCAAATAGTAGAGAAGGACGATAAGAGAGGTGAGAAGATAGATGAAAGCAAAAAAGAGAGAGAATGATAATTAATAAGAAGGTAGTGGGAAAAGATAAGGGGGAAATAAATAGGTAAGGTACGAGGGACCTGGAGAAAAAGAAAATAGAGAAAGAGAGCAGGAGAAGAAGGGAGGGAGGAAGTCTAAACAAGAAGAAGACGAGATGAGAAGGGAAAAGAGATTAGAAGGGAAGGTGAATGTACAAAGATATATCATAGTAAAGAAGCAAAAAGATAATAAAGAGGAGAAATGGTGGAAGAAAGAAATGATGAAGGACAAAGAAGAAGACAAGAAAATGACATAAGAAGGGATGAAAGGGAGATGGAGATCAAAAAAAAGGGAGAGAAAGAATGGATCATGAAAGAGATGACAAAGAGTGAGAAGGAGAAGATGTGAAGAGTATGAGAGAAGGATGATAAGAGAGATGAATAGGAATAACAAGGTGGAAAGATGAAGGAGATGAAGAAGATGAAGAAGTTAAAGAAGAGGAGAAAGGGAAGTAGAATGGAAAAGAGAAAGAAAGGAACTATGAGGCGCTAGAGATGAAATAAGATAGGGTGGTAGAAAAGAAGTTCAATAATGGGGGAAATGGAAATAGGAGGGAGAGAAGAGATGATAGAGCCAAAATAGGAAGGGAATTGAATCCCCGTGTTAGGGGTAAGACCCAGGTAAAGAATATGAAATGCATGCAAAAATGCATGTGGATGGTGGGATGATTAAAAAGATGGGACAACGATGATGAGTCAGGTTATCAATGGAGAAGTAGGATGAAAGTGTAAGGAGAAGAGGAGATGAAGATGATACAAATGAAATGAAAGAAAACCAGGGTAGAAAGGAGGAGAGGACAACAAAGAAAATGATGCAAAGGCAGTATGTGATGAAGATGAGATATTAAAGAAGGCGAAGGGAAGATGGAAAGGCAATACCAATGGGAGGGATGTTAGGAGAAATCCTCCGATAATGACCAGAGGGCACAAAAGGAAAAGGAAGGAAGAGAAAATGGAGGAGGTAAAAAGGAGTGAACCGGTATGAGTAGAATGGGGATAAATGAATTTTAGGAGAAGTCCACTGATAATTCTTAGCGTGAGAATGGAATATGAAGAGGACATAATGTTAGAAGAATAATGATAATGACGAGTAAGTATGGTGGTAAATATAGGGAAGTATTCTAAAAAATGGACTGGAAAGAGTAAAGAAAGGAGGGATAATGAATGGTGCGAAAGAGGATGATGGGGAGAGAATGTATTGGATGAGGATGTGGATGAAGATGAAGGAAGTAAAGGTGAAGGAACGAGACATAGTAAGAAATGGTATGAAGTGGTTAAGTTAGATTTCTGAATGAGGGATGATGGAGATGATATTTGAGGAAGTTTGAGATATTTCATGAGGAAAAAGAGAAGGGAAGAGGATGTGTTTATGGGGAATGAAGAGAAAATACGGATGGTGGGAATATGAAGTAAAGGGGAAAGGCAAGAAGACAGATCATTCTTAAGAGAGACTCTTAAGTAAGATTTCCATGTCGTAGGAATGGTTAAGTAGGATCGCCAAGCCGAAGAAGAAGAAGAATGATGAAAATACTAAGCGGTGTATACCAAAACGGAACAGAAATGAAAGGAGGTGATAAAAAGGAAACAAAGGAGTGTGACATGAGTGGATGGAGGAATGTATGTGGTGTAAGATGGAGAGTGTAAGGGGAATTCTTAATTAGGATGTCTATGTTGTGTGTGTGATGATGTCGAGCATTAATCGAGAAGTTATGGAGTAGGAAGATGTTTATAGTGTTGAATGGAATAGAAAACAATGGAGGACTTTCTACAATGCGGTAAGATCTTAAGAAAGAGATGCATTGTGATTAAGAATCCTGCGCGAAAATGGGTGGTTAAGTAGGATCATCAAGCCAAAAGAAGAATGAAAGGGAAATGGAATGATAAAATAGATGCCAGTAAAAGGATATTAAGAGAAAAATACAAAAATAATGGCTCGGGTGGAGGACATGTGAAGTATCGAAGAAACAATGGAGAAGGAAAAGTGGGTGAGAAGAGCAATGGAGAATGAGATGAGGTGGATTTTAGGAGAAAATTGGGTTGAAAAAGGAGACTAGGAGGAAGGAATGGTCAACAAACATGATCACGAATGAGACCTTGTCCAGAATGACAGGTCTACCTTGAGTAGGGTTTTTGTGCTGTGTGGGGAGTTACGCAAATGTGCCAAGCTGGGGATGAAAGGCCTATGATGATGAAGAAGATGATGTCAGTGCTAAATGACAAACAAAAATAAGAGCGATGGGAAAGAAAATTGGTGGATGATTGTAGAGAAGAGAAGGATGATGAGAGAATGGAATGGAGAAAGATAACATCGGTCATGGTGGAGGATGAGAAGTTGTAGGATAATGAATGCTACTTGAGAGATAATATCAAGTAGAATTCAAAAACTGCAACGGAGATCAAGTAGAATTCCCAAACCGAATAGTACAAGAAAGAAAGTGTGTAGAAACATTAACAAATTTCATAGATTTATGGATGATATTAATAGGGGACATCCTAAGAGTAAAAATATAGATGCAGATTGGGTCTTTGATGGGGTGGGAGTGGTGTGGTCAAGACACTTGGTTGTGTGCTTTGCCACCCGATTTCAAATCCCCGAGGCACGATCCTCCTGAGGTGGTTTCACCACTAGAGGTGGCATCTCTGCCGTGGCTTTGACACCGTGATTACTCCTCACTTCGAAAACTCCTCTCGCTAACGACACTGGTGGCTGCTCCGCTCACTGTTGTGCTCCTCTCGCTGCAGATTGGCTGCTCCTCTCGCATTCTGCCGACACTTGTGGTGCTCCGCTTTACTGCTGATCCTAGTGGCTGCTCTCTTGCTGCCGAGCGTGCCGGTAGATCTATGTTGTCCCACTCACTGAAATTGTTGTCGATGGTCACTGCATCTTCACTTTGGTTTCATGGTTGCTTCAATTGGGTTCATAATAGTGGTCCCCTTCATTGTAACCAGGTTGTGGATCCTCTCAAAAATCCTCATGTGTATAAGGATGTGGGTCCTTTCAAACACCCTCAATTTACCCTCAATCCAAAATATATATATATAGATGCAGATTTAATGATATGAAATTTGATTTAAAAACATAATTGTAATAAAAGATGATTTTGATGAGATGGGTATCACATAACCATAGCAAGGGTCATGTAAGAAAGTTATGCTCTTAACCAGATAAGAAGTAAACAAGAAAAGGTACTACTCAAAGCATTGTACTTACGAGTGATAAGGTGTTAGTACATAACTAATGAGATTTGATTATACCAAAAGACCAAGAGGAGATATGGATGAAAGATTATCATAATCTTAATATCGACATGACAAGGGATTTGAGATGTAACCTGTATGCGGGAAGAAGGTTCTCCAAAGGTGGTGTTCCTTAAATCTATGCCCCAGCTCTGGGAAAGGGAAAGAACAATAATAGAAGAAAGTTGATCAATGCGGGAAGCTTTCTGAATGCCATAACAAAAGAGTAGCCATCCTTTGAGGGTATGGTCTACTATATATATATATATATATATATATATATATATATATATATATATATATATATATAACATAGAAGGCGAGAATGATAGCCATCCTTTGAGGGATCGATCTATTTTTTTTTTTTTTGTTTTTAATTTGCATGTTGTTCTTCTTATTCTGCCTTTTGCATTTTGTATGCACAATTGTCCTTCGAGGGATCAGTCTATTTTTGGATAACTTTGACTTATTTTTACATGGATGTTAGCTTTACATGGGGGAGAGTTGGGGATAGCAAAGTAAACCACTTAGGAGGGGATAATGACGGTACAGAGACACCCCGATACCCTTTACATGACTGTCATAGGAGAATGAGAGGGTGATGGATGTAATGATTATGGGGTTCTCACCGAATGGGAGAACTTATCCATAATGAATATGCTATAAGTAGAGTTGTGGTACTCATATTCAAGGTCATATCAAAGTAGTGACAATAGACCACATAATTCATATCATTACCATGATAGATGGAAGTGGATAATGGTGGAGACATGGTCTAAAGATAAGACTATGCTCATAAGTGTGTGTACTAACAATAGAATGGTCGTAAGTGTAATGCGTTAAGGGGTTTGATCTCTAGTTTACCATCAAGAGAAGCTAAGTGATAAGCCCCAAACCCATACTTATGTGTGATAATATATGGTTGATCTAGTTGGGAGAAAATTTTCCTACCGACTCCTTGATTAACATTGAGATAAGATAAGAATTTTGGGAGGATGAGTGAAGGTATAACTATGCACTACCCTTTCAGAAGAAAAATATGCGTCCCTAACGAGACAAAGAGATGGTGCTCCGAAGGAGGGGTAATTATGACTACAATGGTGGATTTTGAATAAGATGGAATGGATTAAATAGAACATCGTGAGATAGATGAGATGGAATCTATGTGTTGCTTTTAAAAGTGAATAAACAAGAGAAATATATGTGTCCCATCGAGACGAAATATGGCCAAAAGGGTGGACTTTGGTGAAAAATATGGTCCTTATTGGAAGGAAAACATGGCCTCAAAGGAGGACTTTTATGACACAATCATGGCCATAAAGGTGGACTTCAATGAAAAAGATAAATATAGTCTCTTAACGAAGAGACAAACATGGCCACCATAGTGGGCTTAAGATGAAAATAAATGGTCCTCTAAGGGATCGATGCAAATGGCCACAAAAGTGGGCTTCAAATGAGATGAATATTTGGATGGGGTTAGTTTAGATTGGATGTATTTGGATGAGGTAAATAAAACAATGTCAAGGATTAAAGTCTCCCAGCATGAAAGGAGAGTTATTTAGATATGAAATGCATTAATCGGATAAGGACGAGGGGAGGTGACTCCCTAGCGAAAGAGATTGTATTATCTGTAGGCAAATTAGATGTGGATGATTAGGTAGATGTGTTGGGGATCATAGGAAAATAGTGTTGATGAATAAGGGAGGACCTTCTGTATGAGTAATAACATGTGAAGGAGAGATGTTAATGAAGGATGGAGGAGAAGACTTAGAGACTTCGATAGACGTGGAATTAGTTACGGATAAAATGGTAGAGGGACAATCCTCAAAAAGGTCTTCTCTTTCAATGAGATCATGGATGACAGTTTGAAGATCCTTACAATGCTCAATAGTGCTATGACCCGGGTACGATGGTAGGCACAACTGAGGTGGGGATTAAACCACGATGACCTCTTACTATGTGGGTTAAATTCCTTGATAGGTGGAAGCATAATGGCATAAATTTGTAATAAGTGTTGAAGGGTTTCTGCATACAATTCAATTGATACATTAGTATATGTATTTTCTTGGGAATCCTTTAATGTAGATCTTGATGAAATTGCTTGGGGTGTGGTTGTATGAGCTGTCTTGGAGGATTGCTTCATGTCATTCCACAATTTTGATTCAATCTTGAGGGAATGTTGGATGTTTTTTATTTTGTTTGGTGGAGTGATTGTGATGCCTTAGATGGAGATTGATGTTGTCCCAAAACAGATGATGTATATTTGGTATTCATTGGTGAAATGTCTATCTTCTTTTGGGGACACACAAGAGATCATTGTGGAATTGTACCAAGGATCTTAGATTTGGATGGCAAAGGAGCATTCTTAGAAGGGATGATACTGATTTTAGTCAAAGGATCTAAAGGTTGTGTTGTAGTTGATATGGGTGGAAAGATTAGTGTTTTCATGGTGACATCCGATGAAGGTTGGTTTGTTGGGGAGGCATTTGTAGATGAGATGAGAGGGTTATCTAAAGTTGTTATAAGTTGCGGTTTTGTCCAAGATTTTGTAAATGATGTAGAAGAAGAGGATGGTATGTTTGACACAATTAGAAAGGTGGAAAGAGGAACTAAGAGAGAATCAATAGATGGTATGATAGGTAAAGAGGGAATAGATGTGGATGGGGAGTGTTAGGAAACCCGATGGATGAGGATGTAGAAAGATGAGTTATATTCATTGTGGATGGGGAAGTATGTTCCCCCTATTTGAGGAAATCATCTTCCTAAATGAGGTCATGGACGATGGTATGAAAGGCCCTACATTGCTCAATGTCATGGCCTGGAACACGATGATAGGCGCAAATGCAATTGGGATTGAACCATGGAGGTTTACTACTATAAGGATCCCGATGTCTAATGGGAGGAAGCATGATCGTAGAAGTTTGAATTAGATGTTGAAGGATGTTTGTGTAGGATCCAATCGAGGTGTCAAAAAGAAGGTAAATCTTATGAGTTTTAAGATGATGTTTTGGCTTGGATTTAGACATAGAAATCTAGGATGTTGATGTATAAACCGGTATAGATGTTGAGGATGGGGATGGATTGTGTTGTGGTTTTAATGTTTTGGTTTTAGTTTTAATATCAGTTGATGATTGAGGGTCACTTGAACTGGATTGAGAAGGTACTTGAATAACTTTGATGGAGAATGAAGGATCCTCTTTAAAATATTCTTCACTGGAGGTGACATGATTGTGGAAGTGTGTGAAGAATGAGGGGACATTTACATTTGAATAGATGAGGTCAACAATGCAGATGTTGAAGTGGAGGGAATAGAATGGTTTGGTTTGGGAAAGATGTCATCCTTCCTTAATGAAGTCCTGAACAATGGCTTAAAATGCTCTGCAATGTCCGATATCATGTCTAGGGGTACGATGATATGTGCAAACAAGGCTAGAATTAAACCACGGTGGCTTCTTACTACCGGGTCAAAGGCCCTAATAGGTGGAAGTGTGATTACAAAAATTTGTAACAAATGTCGGAAGACCTTCGTATATGATTCAACTGAAACATTTAGAAGTGTTGTGTCTATGCAAAATCTCTTGGTTTTGGAGGAGTGGATGTTTGAGATAATTCAGATGTTGAGGACAAAGTTTGAGTATGTTCATGTCTTGATGGTTGGAATCCAGTTGTGATTTTCATAGTGTTGGATGATTTTAGTTGAAGGGATTTGGGGTTGGATTGTTTAGAAGAAGGAATATTATTTTCTTGTATAAGGGAATTTTGAGGTAATATTTGAGAGATTTCGTCCTTGGGAGGAATGACAATAATTTCTACTAGAGGATCCAGAGGTAGTACTTGATAGAGGCGTAGGAAGGAATATTTGTTTATTGGAATCTAAGGAAGGTGGAAATTGATTTGGTTGCACTAATGAGGTAGAAAATTATTTGCAATTGAATCCATTTGAAGTTCTTTCAAAGGTTCTTCAAATGATGTAGGAGGGAAGGACAATGTGGATGTGGTAAGTCCTGGAATTGGGATTGGGTCTATGGTTGGCATTATGGGTAAAGATGGAATAGATGTGGATGATGTAGTGTATGAGGTATATTCAGATGTGGAATCAATGGTGGATGTGGGAAGAGGTGTTGAGGTGAATGTAGATAGATCGAGGTTAGTGTGGGGGTGAGGGTTAATGGATTAAGAAAGGGGAGTTCTAGTGAGGTGGATATGGTGATTAATGAAGAAGGTATATATGTGGATGGAACTGAATTTATACCCACAGTATGTATAGTATTTATGGTGTGGGCATTGGGAACTTGCGATGTAGAAGCAGTGGTGGTTTGACTTATTGATGTGGGTGTATGGTTTGGAAATGGTTGTTTAAAAATATCTAGTGGTTGATTAGGTGAAGCATTTGGATTATCTACTTGAAGATCTCCTTGATTGATGAGTCTTTGGACTGAATCCTTGAACATCCGAAATATCTCTATGTCATGTCCTCGGACTTGATGGTATTTACAGTAATGGTCCTCACGATACCACGTAGCTCTTGGTCTAGATTCATCAACTGGTTGGATAGGCAACAACTTGATCAAATGTGTTGTTATTAATTTGTCAAATATGATGATGTATGATTCTCCCAAAGGAGTATAAGTGGGCATTGGTCGTGTGAATCATGTTGTTGGGATATTATAGTAGATGTCATTATAGGAGATGATTTTACAATGACAACGTTGGTAGTTGTCTTTGACTTATCATTTGATGTGGATGGTCTGACAAATTCTATTTTGGGCTTATTTGACTTTAATTTTAAATGCCCCTATTCTAGGGCACGTGTCTCAAGCTTCATGAGCCATGGTGAAAGCTTCTTCAAAAGTGCAAAATGATTAGATTTACAAAGTCGATGAAATATGCTTCACACAAGAGCGTGCGAAGAGCTCGATGAGGTCAGTTTGAGGAAGTGGAAAAGATAATTGGTTTATAATATTGTGCCATCATGTGATGAAATCCGTGATGGATTCATCTTTGAATTGGCGGATGGTATACAGATCGTTGATGGTTATTTTGCATGCAATATTAATGGAGAAGTGCTCAAGAAATAATTGTGCAAGCTGGGAGAAAGAAAATATGGAGTATTGGGAATATTATTATACCATTCTAGAGTAAGGCCTGCAAAGACATGGGGAATGTATGAAGCATCAAATCTTGGTCATGTGCGATGAGATAACACACATGTTTAAATGCTTGGAGATGTTGTTGAGGGTCCTCCTTGTTAAATTTGGTGAACTTTAGTAATTCCCAGTGTGGAGGATATGGTTTCATGGGCACAAATGGATGGATGGGTTCGTTACATATTTTTCATAAGACAATGTAACTTTGGACCCTAACGTAGTGGCCTCTAAGTTGGCTAACCAACCTATCAATATTTGTATGGGATCATTAGGAAGTGCCTGTTGAGAAATGAAAGGTGGTGGTTGGACTTTCATATGCATGGGTGTCTGAGGAACTTGGTATGGATGAGTGTAAATTATGGGTTTTGGTTGAGGTGGATGTTGATAAAATGTGTGTTGGTGGGAAACAGGGCATGGTATGATTGTTGAGACTGTGCAGGTTTATTGAGGTAACTGCTGAGTGGGGATATGAGTATAGATGGGTTGATAAACTAGAAGTGACATTGCATGTTGTAAAGGTATCATTGGAGGAAGTTGAGAAGTAAGGGTATAGACTTGATGTAAAAGGAATTTGTTGTTCGGATAAGGGATTTGACACATGGGATGGTTGAATGAAGGTACCAGTGACAATCGGGGTTATCGTAGTGATAGGGATGGCAGTCACGATAGTCGTGTTGATGTGAGGAAGGTTGGGTGGAATGGGCGTGACTACCTGGGTGGTCTGGTGTGCCGATGGGTTGGTGGAGGATGAAGCAAAATCATGTAAGGCCACAGATTGAGGAATTTCAAAACTAGTACTATAAGGATAGACTGCTTTGAAGTGGTGGGCCATCCAGAGGAAGGTGTATGTATCTTCTTAAGAGATAATCTTGAAGGGCCACAGGGTTGGCGTCAAGAATTTTCTAAATTTGGGTCCCCAAGAGGGAAGACGAAAGTACCAATAGGCTCGATCCGCGACGAGGGCGAGGAGTGGCAGCCCTGATGGGATGGATTGGTCTAACATCAAAGCATGACTGATTGGTACTGGTAAGATATATTGGTAAGAGAATGGGTATTTATGGGGGCCATGGGGAGAGACATGGAGGATGAAACCACTAGGATGATTATCGGCTGAGATGAAGCATTATGTGAAGTGGGGTTGTGTTCCATTTTCTTCGTACTAGATCGAGTGCTTACTGGCATGAAATTTGTTATTATATGAGCCAAACAAGTGAGGCACACAACAATTTTTTTTATTTTGTTTTTTTGTTTTGATTTTGATTAAAAAGAAAAGATTTAAAAAAATGGTTGTAAGAGGACCTAAAAGGAGGTGAACTATGTTTGGTTTCGGGTAAGTTATGGCTGGGAAATGTCTGAAAATGGTTTTCTGTTGGGTGATCAAATCCCAATCAGTGAACCAGGTGCAAGGAATGTTTCGGTGTGTTGATTAGTTTGTGAAGTTTTAGGCAGTGTGTGATGATAGGTGTGATGCAAAAAGTTAAACCCCTAGTTACACTATGTGAGCAGCAGAATGCACGGGTTTGTTTTACTCCAAATTGAAAGATGAAATTCGATGCTAACAATCACCCAAAAAATGACAGTACCATGCAAAAAAGAGGAAATAGGAAAACTAGAGAATACATGTATATCACTTTTCCTTTTTATCTGACAACAAGTTGAGACAAACAAAGTGTATGTTGATAAGGATAGGTTTTGTGACTTAATCGATCGCGAAATGATAATCCTAACATCAAATACCCTTGAATTATACCATGCACAATTTCGATTGAGATCGGTGGATGATATTTCAGGCATGTTTACTTAGTGTAGTAATTGTCGTTAATGACATTATTATGTAACTACGATTAAATAAGAACAAGAAGACAATTAATTCGTAACGGACCAAATAAGCAAAACAATTTATGAATTCGTGCCTCTTAGATGTTAACAAACTCTATATTGTTAAAAGAATAAATAAATAATTATTCTAGTTAACAACTACAATAATCATAGAGAATATCTTAATATAAATGTGCCACGTAGGAATTTTAATTAACAAAGCTTAATTAAACTAATAAATTAGCCTCATCGAACTAGCTTAGGAATTATAGTTAACAAGTCGTAACTAATAAACTCATAATAAAACAATTATTCTAATAGTTGTAAGGAACAACATGTAACTAATTAACCTAGTAAATAAAATGATTGTCCTATGAACGATTACCGTAAGAATTTTAATTAATGAATGATACCAATTAACTAGTAAATAGAACAATTATCTAGTAAATAGAATAATTATCTATGGAATTTAACGAACAAATAATAAATATTTTACTACTAATAAACAATTATTCTAAATTATCTACCTATACAAATCTTAGCTAAATGACTAATAACCTAATAAATGGACGTGATGTGTCAGAAAGATGGTGTTTGTTTCAAAATCCAATAATGTATGGTGTGTTCAAGTTACATGTAGTATCCCAGTAGGCCGTCACTGCATTACACAAAGGGAGATGCACTCAAAGGAAATGCACTTTGGATTAAGACGTGAGAGGTTAGAGGTAGTCGATGTGGGAGATGGATGGAATCTCGGAGTAAATGATTTGGATAA
Organism: Taxus wallichiana var. yunnanensis; assembly: GCA_018340775.1. NCBI lineage: Eukaryota > Viridiplantae > Streptophyta > Pinopsida > Cupressales > Taxaceae > Taxus > Taxus wallichiana. The sequence continues at coordinate 6,963,770 of CM031244.1, forward strand.
GCCGTGGAGAGGGAGTTGACTCATAGCCTGCACACATGTTAAGAGGAAAGCGCGGTTGGAAGCCCACCCAAAAATGACGCCACGGATCCTTTGCCCTGGTTTTGCGCACATGACATGTTTTTAGAAAAGTGTTGCTCTGTATTCATAGTGTTACGTGTCAATATATGATTCAAATTTGTTATCAAAACATATTTTAATATCAATTTCTAGTGTTAGGTGCTAATATCTAATTTAAAATTTTCATCGTGAAAAGATCTTTTACCTTGAGAAATACCGTATATAAATAAAAAAGACACGGGTCGCTGCACTCAGCGGAATGTCTGCTTAAGAAAGTTGTGGTAGGGGACTACAAAAATTGTGAGGAGGACCGTGTGGTGAGTGGAGAAGATGTGTCTTCGTTGGGATGAGGGGAGAGTTTGAAGGATTATAGAAGTGGGAAAGGGAGATGGGAACTCGGATAAATCCTGGTCTACGTGGAGACATAGTGGAGCGAGGTGGATAGTGAGGTAAGTCGATGGGAGTGGCTAAGTGGAGGGGAGTCGGAATGGAGAGAGGAGGTGGATGGGTGGAATGGAGATCAAGTGGGAGGCAGAATGTGAAGGGGTGTGGGAGTGACATGACAAGGATAGTTTGTTGGGAGATGGAGAGCAAGATGGATGTTTGAGTGGGAGATGTGTGGAAAGCCAAGTCGGCTTACGTGGGGAGAGAGTGGAGCGGAAGGTATGAGTGGACGGTGAACGGTGGGAGAAATGGGTGGGATTGGCTAAGTGGAGAGGTATTGAGGATAGGTAAGTTTGGGAAGGGAGGAGCGGAAGGTATGAGTGGGCTCGGTGAGGAGAAGGGGTAGTGTAGGGTAGGGTTAAGATTTTTTTAATATTTTATTTATTTATTTACTCTTAATTAATTAATTAATTATTATTATTATTATATATACATATATATATTATTAACAAATAAAGAATGACCCGGATAAAATTTTACACCTATTATAAAAATCGAATCAATAACAAACCTTTTCAAACGAGAAATCTACTTACCCCAATGGCAACATAAACGACTACATGTATGCACCACAACACATGGACGAAGATAGTACCAAAGAGTCCTTGCAAGCGGGTGACTCTACAAACAAAACAAAAATTCACGTGTATATAGATCAATGTGGTGTTATACTTACAATAATATAAAACACAATAACGGTTATACGTACGACACCTATACAAAGTAAGCAAATAAAAACATGACCAAAACTTGGATCTGGTCCCACCGGGCATGCCAAATGTTGATCGAGTTTCCTGCTTCCTGTCCAGATGAGTGTACGAGAAATCAACAAACACAAAACAACGTCGAGTATACAAGGGCTTAGTACCTTGGAGATGGCGATGGATAATACGGACAAAGTTGATGTCGAACTCTTCGTTTGATCCCAACAAACCTACAGCTCACATACACTAGAGAAAGATTGATTAGAGATTTTATGCGGGGCTGCCTGACAAAGCAGATCCGGGAAGCATTAACTCCCTCGGTGGTTGTCAACCCCGTGTGATAAGAATAATGATAAAATATAATCCAAATAGATAACATGCAAGTTAATAAACAAAAGAACTTGAAAGATGCCAGTATGCAGATGGTGTTATTGATCATATGCGTGCAACATGAATCTCACTACATGAACAAATCACGAGCAGAGTACCATGGAAATTCCATATGTTATCAAAAGATAAATAATAATGATATTATGATAAATGGCTAAAATTCCTCAAAGATTCACCTAAATTTTCTAACTCTTTCTTTCTCTTCAAATATGGGGAAAACACATATTTATAGCTTAAATGGTGAGGTTATACTGCAGTTAAAAGATACTTAGGGTAAGTAAAGTAACCTTGATTAAAAGAAGTGATGTGATTCAAATGGGGCTCACAATTTGACTTAAAGTAAATAAAAAAATAAGGATGTGATAAGAGGTGGGGATATTAGGTGAAATAAAGTATTCTCTTTTTGAATTTTAAGAGTGGGATGTTGGATGGGTGCATTATTGCCCATGTTTTGCATTATTTTTGAGATCCGACAATATTTGGATTATTAAATGGGTATGTAGAACTCATTAATTAATTAAAACAATGAATTAATTATAATTTAGATGGATGGGATTTAGAATAAAAGAAAATCAGGAGAAGATGTCAATGTGGGATGACAGAGAAGGGTTACACCCAAAAATAGGTGTCTACAACATCCTCCTCCAATTCACCTCGTGAGTCCAAGACACAATCCTCAATGGAAGGTAGCAACTGTAGTCCTTCATCTTCATCTAGCATGGATGGCTCATATAGGTGCAAGTTCTTACAGTTTACTACAAAGTACATCCTCATAAATGATGATAAATCAAGTCAAAAGGCATTTTCTCCAACCTGTTCCAATATGGTGAAGTGCCCATATCATAGTGGCTTGAGCTTTCGTGCTTGATCTTATAGTCTCTCTTTGTTCAAGTAAATCCAAACTCTATCTCCAACATGAAGCTTATGTTCCCTCCTATGTTGATCGTGCCTAGCTTTGTACTTGGCTTGAGATTTCTCTAGCTATTCTTTGACTTTGAGATGGATTTTCTGGATCCTCTCAATAAATTTGTTTTCTCTAGTCACCTCTGTGTCTTGTGTCTCCTCCTCATCTTGTTGCCCAACTACTATGTCCAACAGATTTGTAGGTAGATATCCCAAGCATGCTTCAAACGATGACTTCATAGTGGATGTGTGTACTACCCGGTTATAGGAATGTTGAATGTAGGCTAAGGACTCATCCCAAGTCCTTAGGTATTTGTTGTTATACCCTCTGATCAATTGTACTAAAGTCATGTTCACCACCTATGTTTGTCCATTTGTCTATGGATGGAAATTTGTGCTCCTTTGTAACTCTGGTATCCATCTTGTCCCATAAAGTAGTCCAAAACTTCCCCAAGAACCTGGAATCCTGTTAGAAATAATAGACTTTGGCAAACCAAAATGCACCCATACATTAGCAAAGAAAATATCTACTACCTCATGTGCTTTTATTGTCTTTTTACATGCCATAAGAATACACATCTTACTGAATCTATCAACAACAACATAGAGATAGTCATGGCCATGTTTAGACATAGGTAATCCTCCTAAAAAATCCATAGAAATGTCCTCCCATGAACGAGTAGGTACTAGAAAAGGCATATACAAACCCTCCTTCCTAGTCTTAGGCTTATTGGTACAACAAAGTTTACATCCACGTATAAATTTTGATACTTCTTCTTGCATATTGGGCCAATACACATACCTTTGCAAGTGGGCTAGGGTCTTACCAACACCAAAATGTCCCGCTACTTTTGAGGTATGTGCTTCCCTCATCAATAAAAGTCTTTCTTCTTTAGGCATGCAAAGCTTCCCCCATTGGTAGAGTAGCCCGTCCTTGAGATAAAAATCTTCAATCCCTATCCTTTCAGTCCCTTGGGATTACAACTACTGAAATGTCACCCCAAAGTCTTTGTCCTGGCATATGCCTCTCCGTAAGCTTCCTTCGTGAAGGGCTCGATTTGAGAGATAGTGGCCAAACAGGAGAACTTCTCCTATGTGGGCAGCCTAGACAACATGTTTGCCACAAAAATTTCTTGTATTTGATCACCGGATGGAATTCTTTGAAGGAACCCCATCCAATTGTTGTGCCTTGCCTCTTTGTAATTTAGACCGTGCTTTGCAAATACTAGAGAGGTTTGTTCTCGGTGTGCACAATAGTTTCTTTACCCAAAAAAATAATGCTTCCATTTTTTTATTTTTTGAACTAGTGCATACATTTCCTTATCATATACGGAATATCCTTTAACTGTTGAAGTGAAAGTTTCAAAATGATAGCATACGGATTTACCTCCTTGAAACAACATTGCGCCCATAAGCAATCACCGCATCTGTCTCTACTTCAAAAGGATGTTGTAAATTAGGAAGAGCATGACTAATCTTGTATTTCAATAACTCAAAGGATTTTTCTTGTTCCTTACCCCAGTCAAAACTCGACTCTTTGCACCCACTTTGTGTGTAGAGGTGTTGCAATTGTGGAGACACCCGTAATGAACTTCTGCATGTATTGTACTACTCCAACAAAATCCTAGTCTTTGTGGCTCTTATTGGTGTTGGCCAATTAGTGATGGCTTCCACCTTCTTTGGATCCACTTGTAGCTCTCCTCCTCTAACCACGTGCCCAAGATAGACAAGTGACTATTTGGAAAATTCACATTTCTTCATATTACAAAGCGTTTTTCTCCCTGAGAACTTGCAAGACTTGTTGTAAATGAGTTAGATGTTCTTCCCATGTGGCACTAAAAATCATAATATTGTCTAGATATACAATGACACATGAATCTATGAAATCCCGCAATACATCATTCATCAATCTCATAAATGTAGCGGGTGCATTACATAACCCAAAGGAAGTACTAACCATTCATAGAAACCATGTTTTTCTTGAAGGCAGTCTTCCATATATCCTCCTCCTTCATTCTGACTTGGTGATAACCTAACTTGAGATCCAACTTCGTGAATAATTTGGCATGCTGAAGCTGGTCCAAGAGATCATCTATGCGGGGAAGTGGATATTTTTTCTTTATGGTGATCTTGTTCAAAGCACGGTAGTCAATGCACATTCTCCAAGAACCATCCTTCTTTGGCACCATCACAATAAGCAAACCGCATGGTGAGGTACTCGAACATATTACCCCTTGGTCTAATAGTTCCTGGAGTTGTTTCTTTACTTCAGTACTCTCAAGCAAGGATTGCCTATACAACCCAATTTTTGGTAGAGGGGAATGCGCAATAGTGAATCTCATGCTCTAACTTTCGTTTTGGTGGTAACCCACTGGGAGCTTGAAATACTTCCTGAAAAGACTGAATAATACTATCCAAATCATGCTTTCCCTAGTTAGAAATCTCTGAAACTTCTACCCCATCTTGTTTATCCTTTAACAAAAGTAAACAAAATTGATTATGATTTTCTTGAATAAGTCATTTTTCTTGGTTAACACTCACCATAGTAACATGTGTCTTACGCTGGTGTTCCCAGGATGTTGTAGTTGATCCCATCCTTGATCCATCTGTATTGATTTTCCCTTCTCATAAATATAGCATCCCTAATATACAAGTAAGGACTCCCGAATACAACATCAAAAGCATCAAGTGGAATAACATCAGCTTCCAAAACATCAATATACTAGGAATTTATCCCAAACTTGACCTTACATCTTCTTGTTACCTGAATTTCAACACCCTTCTTCACCCAACCCAAAGGATAAGGGTGTGGATGCTCATAAGTCTCAAGACCAAGCTTCTTTACAACTGCTTCAAAATCAAGTTAGAATAAGAACCGGTATCCACCAAAGCATTTACCTTAGTTCTCTTGATCTGGAATATTCTACTCATCTCCTCTTCCTGGCTGTCCATGTTGGTGGTCGTGCATCCAAGACTTTCGTCTACATCAGAGTCATCTTTGATTTCCACCTCCCCTTTTATTTTTACAACTGTCATGGACTTCTTTGAGTCCTTGGTTCGGTTCTTCGGATGTAACTCCGATGCAACTTCCAACATGTAGCGTTAGTATGACCATTAATATCATAGTTCTTACAAAAATTCTTGGGATCTTTACAAGTATTTAAAGTAGTGGCAGCTTGTTTACCTTTCCCTTTCCACTTACCCTTGTTACTTGTTTGCCCATACTCTTTTTCTACTAATTTGTCAACTGCTTTGCCCTTGGCTCTGCTTCTCCTTGCTTCTTTTCATCATCTATATAGTATGTTTGCACACACGCCTCATTGAGATCTTTGGGCTTTGTGGAGATGAATTTTCTTCGAAGGTGAGTGTGAAGTCCTCCCAAGTACTTAGTCAGAATATCCTCATCCTCCAAGTCCATGTTTAGCAACATGGCCTACCTCCGAAACTCCGTAGTATAGTCCTGCACACTTTGACCACTGCCTTGTCTAAAATACTGCCATTTAATCATTTGGTCAATCTTATGGCCAATAGGATAGAAGTTAGCTCTAAGTAATTCTTTAAATTCTTGCCAAGATTTCACAATAGGATGCTTCTTCTTTTCACAAGTGGTTAGATGGGTTTCCCACCAAACCAGAGCGTGTCCCTCCATTTTGAGACGTGCAAAGGTGATCCTTTGTGCCTTAGTGACATTATGGATGCTAAAGTAGACTTCTAATTGTTTTAACCATTTATCAAGCAACTCTACATCTACTTGTCCTTCAAATATTTTAATCTCAACTTTTGTCTCAACTTTAAAAGGAGTATGATCAGATTTTACCTTTTCTCTTGCATTTGAAGTCTCTTCTTCATGCTCTTCCCCATAATCTTCCTCATGGTGGCTCCTCCCTATGCCAAACTTTTTAGCTAAGCCTCGAACCACTGAGTCCATGGAGTCTTGCTTGACAGAAGTTGTCTTCTACAAATTTGCAAGTTCTTCTTGCCTTCTAAACATCCTATCCATCATGGTCTCTAGCATCTCGATTCTACAGACCAAGTTCTCTTCCTCCATTTTCCCATGAATTCTCTTTTTCCACTTCCTTGGAGAACTTTCTGATTGCAAGGTAAATCCTCTTCGCCTTTAGATATCATCATTGTCATACAAATCCAAGAACGAATACCACAGTCCTGGATACTTGTTAGCTCTGATACCAAAATGATCTATAAACTCTTCAACTTTGGAATTATCCACATAATCACAAATTAAATGATGTTGTTCTACTTTCTATTAGAAAATGACAGAGATAGCTAGTGAATGAATTTTTCTTGTGCTTAGAATCAACAATTGCATAGGAAAGGAAAGAATATAAACTCACAAACACCAACAAGTTTTATCCTGGAAACCTCTAAAGGAGGAAAAACCAGTCGGGAAGGGCAATTGCTCTTTCTTCCCCCACTTTTTATTGGCCAATTCAAACAATAAGTATAGAAATTACAATAAGTATGAAAGAGGAGTAGATAATATCTCACACTTCCTCCCAATTAGTTGTTTGCTCTGTCTCAACACTCCTTTCTCCTACAAAACACAATTCCAACACTAAGAACTTCCTGCTCACTTGCTTTCATGCTTCGATGATCTTTTTCTCTTCTACAAACATGTATTTATAGCCTTTCTCATGTCCTCTTGTGCATTGGAGAATGGGAAAGGTCATGGAGGAGAAGAGACATGGACAACCTTTCAAATTCAGGGTTGTTAGTTATATATATATATATATATATATATATATATATATATATATATATATATATATATTCCGAAAGAGCTAAGACCATCGCCCAATGTAGATCGGAAGTCTCGGGACTACCACCCTAGTTGGGTGGCGGTTCTATAACCACCACTCTGCACAAAGCAATAACTCATTACTAAAAATACAAAACCTCTGTGTATTTATTTTTCTTCTTCATGTTGATTGATCTCATGAAGTAGAGTTATTTTGGATCCTTGTGGATCATTATTAATGGTAGCATAAGCCCATTTATTTAGTAGCATTGATTTGGATATTTTTATATCGACTAACACATATCAGTAGGTGATTTAAATATAGGCATACATAATGTAAGTAGGATTCATATTATCCATGAGGAAAAAATATGAGTCTTATCAACCATGAGGAAAGTAGAACCATCATAGGAGTCTTCTTCCTTACATGGATTACGAGCATGGATCTAGTTAAAGGGATGGTATCCCATATCAAAATAAGGGACTCCTCCCTTAGGATTGAAGAAAATATCATACAATATTAGAGGAAGAGGCCTAATGACACACAAAAAGAGAAAACATAGAGCTAGAAAAAGAAACATGCACCAAGAAAATAATGAGAACCCTTAGGATCACTAGATTTTGAGAAAAGAAATAGATTCAATTCAAGATTTGGGTTCACCAAATGTTTATACCCTAAAATATATATATGAGAGATGTGGTGTCCAAAATATATAGGATGTAAAGGTTTATTACGAGAGTTATTCTAAATTAATTAGAATTATGAGATAGTGGTGACATATACCACATTACCCACTTCTAAAGCTTTGTCAATGGGTAAAATAGTTAGAGGGTAGAAAACCCAAAAAGGTGGAGTGCATTTGTTGTTATTTCCTCACTAACACATGTTTAAATGTGCTTGTGTACTCGAGTGGTCCAATTACTTTGTAATCATGTTGAGAGGCATAACTACATTGTTAGACAAGGATTTATTATGGGAGTAAGAGTTATCTTGTGAGATACAAATGAAAATAAGAAACTTTAAGTTTGACCATCATCGAGAAAATTTTCTTCCTACTTAGAGAAGTCGATAAAAAAATGTTTTAACTTGGCATATAATGGAGTTTTGAGTCCTCTTTATTTTTCTTGTAAACAAATTTATTTATCTCAACATAATGATGCAACTATATTGAGGCTATTTCACATGAGTCAATGATAAATTTATAAAAAAATATAGATTCATCGTTTAAATAAATAAAACTATATAACAAATCGAAATTGGACAACTTAACATTATTATCTCTTAACATACGTGTACATACATACATACATATTATTACTAGTGCTCGAAAATGAATGAATAATTAATTTTTACGTCAAAGTTATTCATATTTGGAGAGATCTTTGTTGGTAAGCATCATGTTTCTCGGTTAAAGAATCTATCTTTATAGAGTTTTATTAGTAAGTATTTGTATTTCTCGATCAAGTGCATGTGTTTTATGTGGGTAATTTCACAATAGATTATACAACAGAGAGTTAATGTAGGATAGTTGGGGTTTCTAGAAGCTATTATAAACTACGATATGCACCGTGCTCGGTTGGAAGTACATGGTCATTACAACTAATATTTCTTCTCCCTGAAAGGATGATGAAAATTAAGACCCAAATAAATGACGTTAAAATGCTAATTAATTTAACATACATAAAATGACATTATGGTGCTTGTATAGTCATTGGGCACCAACTTTTATTTTCATATAAAGATTCTCCAATAGATATTTCTTGTTGGATTAAAACACGGAGCCCGAAAACACACAAACCAATAAGTACTAAGAAATGAACTAGGCAATGTGAATTGATATAAAAACAAGGAAACATGGAATGGTGTGCATTTAATATTCAAACCTAAGGTATTCTCAAGACAAAGCTAAAATTCCTAGCCATTTTCAACCACCTTGATGTTATCATAACTTAAGAGATGACTTGGCTAAAACTAATGACGATGATAATTAAGCAACATTATGGAGAACTGAGATGATAATTGGTAACAATGGAGCCATGATATGGATATCAAAAAGATAAAAAAGAGGTGATAATGACATATAAGGTATATATTGAAGGGATTAGACTAAGAAAAAGGCATAACAAAGGCAACACTCTCATTATGAAAAGTTGGGAGGAAAGAAATAACCATAATTGCACTAATTTGGAATTTTGATCTTCTACTTGAAACATATCTCATAGTTCATCCTCACCCATGCCCTCCATCTAGAATACACCCACATTCTTCTTCAAACTCTAAAACATCATCATGTATGTCTTTGAATCTACCAAAAGATAGAAGTCATTGCAAAGATCCCCCTAAACTCATCTTCCCCTAATTTCTCAACCATCAATGGAAAATAATCCTCAAACCTCATTACCTTATCCACCCTATTTTTCATCTTACCCACTAATGGAGAGAATGGGAAACAAATGGAGGTGATAAATAGAGAGAAAGGTTATTGATTTGAGAATTTATAATGGAAATTCATTCAGTATTGGCATTAGGTATTGGGAAGGTTCACGGAAGGATAGGGTGGTGATTTCCAACAATGAAATGGGTATAAGGGAAGCTTTCTTTACACCATCCCAGTACCTACTAAATTTAGATCTCATTGAGTTACTATAGCTGCCACTTATACGAAATGTGTCTAGTATATCATTTAAAAAGAGCTAATATTTGACACATATCTTGACATTCAAGGGTTTTTATACATAAATACTATTATAAGTTTGTTAAAAACATCTTCCTGTAAATTATGACTTGTAACAATATCTCGTAAAAGTTAACATATATATTTTGTTCAAAATTTGGTAGAATGAATATTCTTCATAGCTAGATCAAAATGTTTATACTTTGTTAAAATATAATATCTATTTTCTATGTCAATATAAAAATTTGTATTTACAACTATTTAAAATTGTTCGCCAAATGATTAAAATTTTTACTTTAGTTAAATATAACATTTGATATTTTCACTAAATCAAAAAATAGTTGGTATATACGCTATTTTGAGTGGATCATTGTGTGGAGGAAGAGCTTCCTACTTATATCCTTTTTTTCCTCCAAGTTTGGGGAATAGAATCAACAAATACAACATGAGAAGAATCAATAAATACGATATGAGAAGAATCAACAAATAGAATATGAGAGGAATTAACAAATAGAATATGAGATAAATCAATAAATAAAAGATGAAACTACATTATTCCAATTTAATATAGACATGAGATCCAGGGGAAGAAAGCACCAAGAAATTCTAAGTTAGAGAAATTGAGAGCAAGTAAACAAGGTAGATTCAACACGCCAATTTGACTTGTATTTCGCCCCCACTCAAATCAAACTATGAACCCAATTTTTAAACTACTACTTTTTGTTTCATACAACCATCCACAATCACATCATAATTTCCATATTCTTCTATTGATTTTTGTATTATATTTCATGGTAAATATTTATGAATCATTAGATTATGTGCGCTTTCTTTGAAATTTTAACTATTGTTGGATGAAAACAAAATAAATTTATCCTAGAGGAGGATAAGGTAGAGGTTTTTGAGGATGAAGTATTATGATTTGAATTTGGTTCACATTATGCAGCAACACAAGGTGTTATTTCTCTCTTATGAATTGTGGCAAAAACAATCATAGGGTGGCAAGAATCGTAGTGTGCATTTCCTCGATTACGTGTTTTGTGGAAGGTGATCAATTGGGAAAAATAATAGGAGGAATAAAGCCATTATTAGGCAATTAGAAAAAGGCCCTTAGAAAATATGGAATACAAGTTAGGTATTTAAATAAGATTGTTGTTTGAGTTATGGAATACAAGTTAGGTATTTAAATAAGATTGTTGTTTGAGTCATGATCCTAAACTCTTTGCCATACTTAATAGTATATTTTCTAATGAATTCTCTCCAAACTATTATAGAAAGGGTTTATGTAATTTAGTTTTGGAATACTTATTAAAGTTTATAAATGGTAGATTTCTTATTCCTCTTATTTTATTATTGTTTTTCATGTTTTAAAGGAATGCATGCACAAAAATTCAATATTCCATGGAGTCTCGAAATGAGGGGAAGGGTCTTAGAGACAGGGAGGACCAAGGGCCTTAGCTTGGGGACGAAAAGGGAATGAAGGAGGGATGACAACACAAATATATATAGTCTTGAAAAAATAGTTATAAAAAAATGTAGAAGGAACAACAAATGAAACTTCAAAATACTAAAGACATTACATTGATGAAATTGCCAAATATCAATATATTAATATTTATATTTAAAAATGTTGATTACATTCAAAATTCAAATACAATTACCCAAAGGCTCAATTCCTATAATGAGTCTAATCATCCCTAAAGTCCGCATTTACACTAAACTCCTCATCACTTGAATTCTAGACTCCTCAAGGTTAAGCCCCTCCAAACAGATGCCAACCAACCCTATTTGTGCCATATCATCATCAATGAGATGGCTCTTATGGATTTACATCTCATTGGAATGTTGGAATCTCATCAGTACATAAGTGTACAACTACAAGCTTCTCCACTCTCCTGAGAGGCAAGCTTTTTCCTCTTCATAGAGTGGATGAAACCATGAGTAGACCAGATTTTCTCATAAGTATAAGAGCTAGAAACCCAAGAAAACAAGTGAATAGCTAGTATGGATGTCAAAGAATTAGGCTCGTGTATAGTTCATCATGAAATTAGGTTCTCATATGCAATAGTCTTCCCATCTATCTTAACCTCTTATGAATATCCCTAAGAGTGGAAACTTTTGTCCACTCCATACGAATAGTGTTGGTATTTTTAGACTTGTACATTTTCTAAATAACCTTCATGAACCCCTTCTTCACCTCTGCATCTTGTATAGGGGTAACTCTGTCAGGCCTTTACACATACCACTTCGGGTTTAATGCATAAGAAACTATGTGCGAGGGGATATTGAGATTCTCCCATCTTTGATGAATGATTGGTTGAATATACTCATTGTATAATTGTAATCTAGGATATTTTCTCTTGTACAATGGCAATCATTTGGCCAAGAATACTATCAATGCACTCATATACCTCTCCGTGGCTAGGTGCATTAGAGTCCCCATATCTAATGAATTAGAATACTGGAGTAATGAAAGAGATAATGTATTTTGCATCAGCCCAAAATGTGTCACTCTTCACCACTTCCTTCACCCTCTTCCCTTGCTCAGACTTGGAATCGAGCCACTAATTCCACTCTTTGGTCATGACCATTAGCTACAAAGGCTCTTGCAACTCAAGCATCCTCTCCAAGAGAATGAAATATGATGCATATCTAGTCTCTACATGTTTCAAAAACTCCTTAGAGAATGTTTTGAAGAGTGTGTGTGAAATGTAGCGGTTGTAGAGAAAAATTTGCACATCTCTAGCATCATCAATGACCTATTTGATCCATAAAAACTTTCTCATGTCCTTGAGTGAGTTATTCATGGCATGCACACAACAAGGAGTCCAAATATTTTTATAGCCCACCTTAATCAACTTTCATACTGATTTACATACTTGATTCTCATTCGTCACAACTTACATCACATTTTCATGCCTAACCTCTTAGATAACACCTCGTTTAGACACACAATCACCAACTTTGGGTAATTATCTAGTCCTGATCGCATATTACTATTCATATGATTCCTAAGTGAGAAAAGTACTAACTAACCCATGTCTTTAGCCACCTTTATTTTCTTTCTATTGCTACTTTCAGTCTTACACCATTACTTGCTTAGTCTTCCTTTTAAATCTTTGACATTTTTCACCTTGGACACCAACACCCAGCTAGGACACCAACACCAGGTGCCCTCATCCCCTCTGGGTGCCCCTATCCTCTTTGTAATTTACTCACACTTTTTGGGTCCTTTCTAGCCATTTCAGCATCTTATCTTTTTGGTAGTCAGCATTTTCGGAGGTTAGTTACGCAATTTAAGTGAAGGAATCGTATAAATATAAATTTATTTGATCATAATAAAGGACCAAGCACTAAGCATTATCTATCACCACCTAAGGTCCATCAAGCATCTAATAGCTTCATTACATCCATCTAGATCCATCACAAGGGACACAAGGGCTGGTTTTTTGCATCACACTTCATAGGAGGGAAGTTCATTTTATTCCATGCACACATTTATTACATTCTACATCTAGCTAATTTCTTGTTATCCAAGTGCGACTCGCACAAGAGAAACCTAGGGCACAATTCTACACACACACACAAAACTACATTAGGTCTGAGATGTAGTGTAGTGCTCAAATAAGTTCACCGTTGTGATGTGACTAAGAGACAAAGTCTCGACCCTCATTTTGCATTTTTATTTTTAGGATTTGATGTCTGTTTGAGGGTTTTGCAGGTCTATACTTCATTGTAGGTTTCTAGCGACCTTGGCGATCTTGGTGTGAACTCGTAGCAACCAAAAGTGAAAAAAGCAAACACCTTGCAACAACTCTAAGGAGCTTTTCCGAGCATTTCCACGAGTGCTCAAGCACCCATAAATAGGTTTAGGGCACCCTTTTCCCTCTCTAAGCGCCCCACCCCAAATTCCTATCTCCTCGAATCTACATTTTTCTCGTGCTCTAGTATGATGGTTTGTGGTTTGCATTTTCTAGTTTTCCAACTCTGTGCTTTCTCCATAACTCTGCAAACCAGCTAAGGATTTCTACTATCTATTTGCAATTAGGGTTTCATTATTTATTGTTTATTTGCTTGAATATTCATTGTTGTACTTAATTGTTATTCATTTACTACTACTATAGCATTCAAATTAGGCTCATATATTTCATATTTAGCTTAATCATTTTAGTGAACCCGATCTTTACATCCACCTTCTCTCTAGGGTTTCTTTCTCCTTATGCTTGTCACTCATAGTGGCCGTTTTGGGTCTTTTAAATATTGTGATCTTCCTTTATCTACCCGTAGAATTTCCAAATCAATGGTTGATATCTCCACATCAATGGCTACAATTGAAAATCCTTTGATAACTCTTGCAATGTTCCTCTTACCAAAATATAAGCATCTAATAGTGAAAAAATCATATGATGAAGATACCAACATTGACCAAGAACAATTAGACACGCTCACTTGATTTTTGAAAAGCTTTGCGAAATAATCCCACTCATCTTCCGCATATTCTACATGCTTTGATTATTGCTAAGAACACATATGTGATGCTTCGGCACCTCTTGTTGCTCACTCTTTGGCTCCCATGGCCTCCACTCAACCCCTTTATATTTCATCTCCCATTCCTACCACTACCACTCCTATCATTCACCCTAGCACTCTCAATGCATGACCTCGGCTCTTCTTCAAATGCTCCCTACTTAACTTCGTTATATTAGGATCCACATATGCAAATTTGATAGCTCCAACTCGCTACCTCCCGTTTATCACCATCTTTAAATTACACTTCAATTTTGCACACTCCGTTCGTACCCACCATTTCCACCTATCCACTACCACCTAACTTTATCTCTCTTAGATTACCCATATTTAAAGGTCATGGTGATGCACTAGAGCATCTCCACTCTTTTCATATTGCATGCCTCGACTATGCGGATGACCATACCATATTAGCAAAGCTCTTTCCCCGTAGTTCACAAGATTATGTGATGTGTTGGCTCTATGACCTACCTATCCACTCGGTAGCATCTTTCACGCATCTAGATGATTCTTTTATCACTCGATTCTCTATCAACATCGACTTTAAGTTATCCTATTCTCAACTTGCACAACTTAAACAAGGATCTAATGAACACTTAGCAGATTACGTTTCATGATACAAAAATAACTTAACTAAGATGTCAAATGTGCTTGCAGAATCTAAGCTTCAAGACTTATTCATTTGGAGTCTATTACCACCTCTCCAAGAGAGTGTTATCTTTGATACGTCTCCTCATTTGACCAACTATGTCATACTCTTAAGATTTGCAAAACCAAGCTCTTATCTATAAGAAAGCTTAAATATCAAGAGTAAGCACCCTCTTCTACACATTTTCAAGGTAAGTCAACATTCAAACCATCTGCAACCAAACCAATTGATGTAAAAATCACCGTCAACGCAGTGGTCACCACCAAAGAGCTTCAATCACAACCACCTCAACATACATACACAAAGTTAACGGTTCTTCCACACATTTTACTTCCACAACTTGTCGAAAGTAATCTCATCACACTTCCTCATCCACTCTAACTAGATCCATCTCGTCCAAAAGGTCACAATTATGATGAAAACCTCCACTACAACTATCATCAATGTATATGAATTCTACATATCGTTGTTTCAAGATTTGTATTCTCATTTAGGATCTGATCGACAATGGTAAAATTGATCTTCCAGAACCTACGAATTTTACACCTCAATGAAAATCATAAGCTCAAAATATTTAACAATCCTCTACCAAAACATGACAAGAAATTGGTTGAATCCTCGGCCAATCATGTGTATCATGTAGTGCCTCCTCTTGCATCGGGGGCTCTTGATTTCCTAGTTGCTCATACTGACGCTTCTCCACCAATTATTTCTTTCTCTTGACCATGATTATCATGTGGAATTTTCTTCTAATCACTTACACATTAGTGCCTCTATCGGATCTATCCCTATCAATAACACCAAGGTTGATCTATCATGGCCCATCAACACATGTTCTATTCCACTTCTTGTTGCTATCAACTATCCAATTTCACAAATATCATATCCAATGAACAATTCATATGGTGTTGTTAAAATTCATGTTACAGTTGGTCCTCTCACTATGTTGGTACCCTTCCTTGTCGACAAGCAATCGAAGGGTGTGACATGATCTTAGGTCTCAATTGATTCTCCAGGTCCAAGTCTATCATCTCCATGAATCATTTGTGTCTAAAATTTATTCACAACAATCAAGTCATTTATATCAATGGTGTTCCTCCATCTACTCCATGGTCACAATCTCCTCTCGTGATTGTTAATACATCTCCTACTCCATTTAATACACCATGGCCTCTCTAGCACCTAAAGCACAATCTTCTCCTAGCTCACCTATTCACACACACACCTATGGTCTCATACCTACGTAGTCTCATCATTATAGCTATCTGGTATCCAATCTAGATCCCTCATTCCACATAGGTGTCCATCAATACTACTACATCCATAGGTCTCATCACCTACACATTTTGTTACACTAAGGTGCCCACCATATACTCATCAATCACATGCATATAGACTTCACTCACCTACACAACATCTATCTCTATATACCACCACTCTTAGAGCATGGTCACATACCTTCATTACCACAAACATTGGGTAGAGGACCTTCATCCTTTACTTTTATCGGATAGCTCATTCATCAACACACATTTGGGGGCATTACACTCATTCCCCCTAACATTGATACGTGTCTCATATTCACATCATTTCACACCTCGATTTTAGCATATACATCTTCACACACCCTCATATCGACATTTCCCTATGACGCACTCTTGTGTTATGGTTCACACTTGACTATTGAGGGCATATTATATACATGAACCTCACACACTACACAATAGACACTACACATTACACATCTTCACGCATTATGCACTTTTGTACATATACATCATCCTCATCTTCCATCCACTATGCATCATCCTCACCTTTGTGCTTTGTACACCCATACATTGCACACATTCTACACACTACATTATTATACATTTTTACGATCTACACATCTTACATTACACATTGCACATTCTCTATCACACATTACACGCTTTACATACTTACGACATCTTCTCATGACCACATCTACTACACATATTACACATTTTACTCATCTTCTTCTATGCATCTACACACTCACACCCAACACGCACTAGTCCACAACACACTCTAGTTGAACCTTGCCTCATCATCACACTTACATCAATATTTGATTTTCAAAATCAATCAATCAACCTTTTTATCATACCATGCAACATTCCTAGCTAGTGCCTTCTTCACACATATCATGATATATGCTTTTAGGCTAAATCATCACCCCTTTCTAGCTTTCTTATTCCTTCATTTTGTGATATACGCCTTGTGCTACATCATCACATTTGTTATTATCTCACTCACCCATCTCATGATATACGCTTTAGGCTACATCATCACACATTCTAGCACATCATCCCTATGTCGCATTCAATATCATCTACACATCATCATTCTACAATCAACCCTCTACGCTTCATTCACTAACTCTTTCTACATAAAACACATCATTCAAGTCATTTCTCAATGACACACTCTCATTTATGGTTCATTCTTGATTGTTGAGGGGGCATAAATAAATGAACCTCATTGCATACATACACATCCACTCGGGGCACATTTCCCCTATCATTCACACTACATTCCATTTTGCCTCATCCACAACATACTGCATATCTTGGTTGCATTTAATCTTGCTTGCATTTACTTGTTACATGTTCATTTTATTACACATGCTAGATAGATATCTTGTATGTCATTATCTTTATCATACACACATGTGTGTTCACTTGCCTTTCTAGTTGTGATCGTAGATTTTATAAATATATCACACGTAACATGGATGCTTGGCGCAATACCTATTACCAATCCCATAACGGCTCCTAGGGGCATCCACTTTCGTACACTACAGGTGTTATTGTTTTATTTTGTTTCATAACACACTACTTTATCATATTATACACGCTTTGACATACCTTTTTATCTTTTTAACATGCTAACGGGTGCTTCATGTGTAACATTTGTTTTGTAGGATTATTTTTTCCATGGTTTTCTATTACATTTTTTTTTCTTTTCTTGTCATTGTTTGTGGGCTTTTCCCTATTTCTTGTTTGTTTCTGATTGCTTGTGTCCACTATGGCCTTGATTGTCTTGTGAAATCATGAGTGATGTCCCATGTTTACAACCCCTTTTCATGGTATACATATCTTATTGCATGTTTGTCTTAGTTTACACATTGTTCTTAGCTTATCTTACATTTTACATGAGTGTTTGTATTTTGCTTGTACTAACACTTGTTTTCCTAGCCACTTGTTTACGTGTTCCTTGGTTTATACCAAGCACATTCCCTTCCCCTACAGGGCATAATTTTAACACAATGGTTGGTCCTCTTTTGGGTCATACTCCTTCAACGACGTCACATGTACCCCAAACAGGGGGGGCATCATTTGGGTGAATTAGTCACCCCATACAATGTTATACACAACATGGTACTAGTATACAACACAATTTTCAGTTTCGAAAAGGGCTCAAAATTAGACTTGGGTCCTTAACACAACGGCCTTTCCTGGATGCTTGAAACCAGGGGCAATACAACGACCTTTCTTGGATGCTTGAGACCAAGGGTAGTTACACAACGATTGATAGTTCAACACAGTCTACAAAACTCCATACACAATGGAATTTTACAGGGTAGATAGTCCTTAGCACGTGTTTATACACACCATATGCAAAGGTGTTCTCATACATAACGAAGAAGAATTAAAGGTTAGAGGATGACACCAAATAGTTCTCCCTCCACTTCTCCCATTTCACTGGCATGAGATTGCCCAAAAAACTTGCATGTCATCATCTACATGATCCTTTCTACACTC
The DNA here is from genome assembly GCA_018340775.1 of Taxus wallichiana var. yunnanensis. Lineage (NCBI taxonomy): Eukaryota > Viridiplantae > Streptophyta > Pinopsida > Cupressales > Taxaceae > Taxus > Taxus wallichiana. The sequence goes on from CM031244.1 coordinate 6,982,660, forward strand.
TTTCCTCATCATGGATCAGTGCACATGTTCCTTTTTCACACTTTCAACATTTTTACATACTTTCCTTACACACTTTTTTTTTACATATTTTGATCATATACATGTGTATTTGACTACATGTCAGCTTCTCTTTACAGGTCCATCCATATGGGAAGCGGTAGTCAACATCAACAACAACACATCAACAATGTACATCATGACATCTACACATATGCTTCCACCCTAGGTTCATTTTCATCATCACTTTTTACACTTTCTCCTCCTTAGCATCCACACTTCACATTTTTATCATTCCATGCTTTGTCTAGTCCCTCGGCATGCCTTTCATCATCGATCTACATGGTTATCAGGTAATCATATCTATATACTTTATGTTACTGAGATTTCTGCTCACCAACATAAAATGGGGAAAATGTAGACACACAATCACACACTTTGGGTAATTATCTAGTCCTGATCACATACTACTATTCATATGATTCCTAAGTAAGAAAAGTACTAATCAACCCATGTCTTTGGTCACATTTATTTTCTTTCTATTGCTACTTTCAATCTTACACCCTTACTTGCTCATTCTTCCTTTTAACTCTTTGGTATTTTTCATCCTGACACCAAGACACCCAAACCAGATGTCAATGTCGCACTCATATCCCCTCTAGGTGCCTTTTGTCCTCTTTGTCCTCTTCTCACACTTTTTTAGGGTTCCTTTCTAGTCGTTTGAGCATCTTATATTTTTGGTAGTCAGCCTTTTCGGGGTTAGTTATGAAATTCAAGAAAAGGAATCATATAAATATAAATTTATGTGATCATAATAAAGGACCAAACACTAAACACTATCTATCACCACCTAAGGTTGCATCCATCAAGGCATATAAGAGCTCCATTGCATCCATCTAGCTCCATCACAAGGGATACAAGGGCTAGTTTTCTACATCACACTTCATAGGAAGGAAGTTCATTCTATTCCATGTACACATTTATTACATTCTACATCTAGTTACTTGTTCGCTATCCAAGTGTGACTGACACACAAGAGAAACCTAGGGCACAATTCCACACACACACACACACAAAACTACATTAGGTTTGAGATGTAGTGCAATGCTTAGTTGTAAGTTCACCATTGTGATAGTTGAGGACAGTCTGACCCCTCATTTTGCATCTTTCTTTTTAGGATTTGATGTTTATTTGAGGGTTTTACAGGTTTATACTTCATTGTAGGTTTCAAGTGATCTCGGCCGATCTTTGACCTTGAAGCAACCAAAAATGATAAAAGGAAAACACCTTGTGACACCTCTAAGGAGTTTTTTTAGCATTTCTGTAGACCCAAGCACCTAGAAACAAATCTAGGGCATCCACATGTGCACCTACCCTTTCCAAGCACCCTAGTCGAGCCTATCTCCTTGGATCTACATTTTTTGTGCTTCAAAGGAGACAGCTTTTGGTTCCCATTGTCTAGTTTTCCAACTCTATGCATTCTCCATAACTCTGCAAACCAACTAAGGATTTCTACCCTCTCTTTGCAATTAGGGTTTCAATAATTATTGTTTAGTTGCTTAAATATTCATTATCATACTTAATTGTTAGTTATTTACTGATGTACTATAACATTCGATTAGGCTCATATATTTCATATTTAGCTTAATCACCTCTAAGGATCTAAAATCGTAAATCAACATACTTGACATGCCCTAAATAATCAATAGCCTTGAGGAATTGTCATGTTTTTTTATAAGGGCAAAATTCAATGTTGAAACATGACAACTTTACCCTAGTGTCAAAATGTTTTGCTTGAAAGCCCTCTTGAACCCTCTTTGGATCAAGATCTCCTCCATGTCATGCCTATCCTGATCCTTGAAATTCTTCATATGTGTTGTACATACTTTTCCAAGTGTTCAAAATTCCAAACCAAGATGACTCATTCCATTCAATGCGGTGTCGTTAAAGGTGGATTCTTCAATAGGCCTAGAAAGCTTATTTTTGGCCTTTCTCGGGACAAGTGTGGATCCTCCGAGATATATTTGAAATCCAAAATTCATCAAGGAGTGGTTTTTAAGATTCAAGAACATATTTCAGCTGATTTAGGAAAATTTTGGAGGTTTTGGAGTAAGAACGGTGAAAGCGGGTTTTGGAGGCTTAAGGAGCTTACAATGGAAAACAATACACAAACTTCAATGAAGGATCCTAGAAGCTTCGGGATGAGTCAAAAGGAAAACAAGATATCATCGAAATATTGAAGATTCCTCTTCATGATGGAATTTTCACATTCTTCACAAGACCCAAGTGTTTCTCAGGACAGATTAATTTCAGCAGACTCACATGGTGGTCTCAAATGAAAAAGAAGAATTTTTTAGAGAAGGAGGAAAAGTAAGGTCTTGAAAACCATCCCACTGATCTTAAATTGGTCTTGGGAGTCAAATTTATATAAAAAAATTTCCTAAAAAGAGTTCCTAGAACTCGGGAAAAGTGGTTTCAAGTTTTTGGGAGTTAGTCATTTTCTTAGTTGGATGGGTGGCACATTTTGTTGTCCCGACTATCTCGAATGTACCAATTGTCCCAACTATCCCATAGAAAGTGAGTAAAATGGAGAAAGTAGGGACAAAAACTTTGTCCCATCCCCTAGTTGTATCTCTTGGTCCCTCACATGACCCTCTTTCTTCATAAAGAAGTGTTAAGTGGTGGTTTTGAAAATTGGCTAAATTTTTCATCAAAGCCCATGGGCGCATTTTACTATCCCAAATATCCCGGGGAAGGTGGGGAAAATGGGAATATAAAAATGCACCCCACCCTTAGCCCCTCCTTAGGTTCACTGTACGACCATATCTTTTTCCCTCATGTGCTTAAAAGTGCTTCTCTCTCGGCTCCCTATATCCCCAATCCCGTTTAGCCACTTGGCATTCACGAGTAGGGGCATATTTTGTTGTCCTAATTGTCCCAACTATCAAAGGGACAAGTGGGGATAGTGTGGAAAAAAATCTCCCCACCCCATATGCTTGCAAACTAAAAATTGGCTAAGTGTTTTACCTTGCTTCTTCTCATTTCTTCTTCGCACGTGAATGAAAAGTCTTCTTAAAAGTTTTAAAGCATAAAATAAAATATGCTCATCTCATTTATCCACATGAAACCCATGGTTTCTCAATAAGAACCTACATTAAACCTACAAATTTTCTAGACACAATGCCCTAATTCCTTGAGAGTGTCCATGTGCTCTAAAACATGAAAAATTCATATCTTTCAAACCTGTGAACGAAATCAAGTGAAATTTTTTCACTTGTTCTTCATCCTAGGTGCCTTCCAGAACACTACAATAGAAAAGTAGAGGATAGCTTGATTTTTTAGTGGCATAAAATCCTATTTGATGCCCTAGATCATGTTTTTTTAGTTTCCTAGCATTCTGACGGGTGGATCAAGGTGAAATTTGGAGCACAAGGTCCCGTGAGTGAGCCTAATCTAGTGATGCCATTTTCATTACAATCCAAGGTGGTTATATGTAGTTTCTTAAAATAGCTTTCCATATGGTTTCATAGTTCAAACAAGGTAATTCATCCTTCACAGAGGTCTTGAGGCATCATTTGATCACAGTAGCAAGGCAGAACACCCCAAGGCACGATAAGTAAAATCTAGGGGCATTGTGCAACCAAAGAATATTTGAAAAGGTCAAGATATCAATTAAAATTCAAGATAACTAGCTCCTCATAACTCATAAATCAATTTTGAGCCATCCACACCTCCTCGAGAGTTGGTTGAGTTGAGCTCACTGCTATGCCGGGAGAGTTGGCCAAGGTGAGTTGTCTTTATTTGAGTGAGTTCGGTGAGATGTTCAAAGTGAATTGGTTGAAGTAAAGCATTACAAGTGAGAGATATCAAGTAGGAGTGATTCATTGCATCACCTTCCTCTTCAAGGGCATCCATGTATGTCTTCACCCAATGGAGAATCTTCCTGCGATGATCAAGAGTTGATTCCACGACAAACTCCTCGAAAATGCTCTTACGAGCAACATCATGTCAAATCTCGAAGATTCGTTCCCATGGATTCAAGAAATACTCAAGAGTGGACCAAGGACAAAACATCTTGTTATCATGCCCAGTCTTGAGGCAATATTGGAAACTTTGAATTCCAAGCGAAGAAAGAAGTCTCAAACAACACCTCGCTTCTTCAATGACACCTCAGGTAATCAGTATGTTGAAATTGTTAGGCCTAAGAATGAGAAGCCCATTGAGGACATGACTTTGTCATATTATGAGTTGACCCACATATCATTAGATCAAGCTTCACACGAGAGTGATTCTCACTTGTTCAAGGAATCTTCTTCTCATCTCCTTTCTCAAACGAAGAATACAAGAAAGCAATTGTGTAATTGGAGGAACAAGTAAAAGCTCTCAGTGCTTATATTCAACCCTTCTTAGAGCCCGGTTCAATACCTTCCCTTCTGTCGAAGATACCCCTCTAACCAACAAAGTGTTGATCCCGAGTAGTCAAGAAAACATGAGGATACATAATGTAGGGGAAGGCTAATGAGAAGTGGATTGAGAAAATCATCGAGCAAGGCAAGGTGTTGTTTCCAAATGTCATGTCTCTCATTAAGTACATTCTTAAAACTTTGGCTGTGAATTAAAAAAATCAAAGGAGGAGTTTGCAAAATAGGTTATTCACTTGGATGGGGTGTTCCCAATGGTGTCCGAGATGAGCTCCTTTGATTCTCATACTCTCGTGAGTAAGAACGTGTTTGCATCAGCTACAAAGAACTTGTCTCGAGTTTGGATCTGCATCATGGATGTGATATATGGAACACTCAATAATGCAACCTTCGAGTTGGACTCTTGTGGACAACATGCTTTCAAAATCTTGAACGATGTCTACTATTGTGTTCAGGAACTTGAGTTTCCCCTACTCACCGAGGATTCATCATTAGAGGAACTCATTGTTTCATTCCAAGAATTGGTCAAGAAAGAGGAAGGTGACTCTCTTTCCTTCAATGAAGATAACTTAGAGTCCCTGACCAATATCGATGTTCCATTGCTGCAATTGTAAAGGATCATGAAGGATGGCTCAGTCAGTGTAAGAAGATCAATGAGGTTCCCGAAGCATGAAACAAGGTGTTGAGCTACGTGTGCATTCTAGAGGTAGACAAATTGACAACTACAATAGCTTAATTCATCAAGGAATTCAAGGAGTAAGAGCCCGTTCTAGAAACTTCTCATCATGAATAATGAATCAACAAAGTTCTTCATCATCATAGAGAGATTCTTCGTCAGACATGGAAACTTCTCCCATCTCCTCTCTTTCTCCCTTTTCTTCTCTACTCCTTTCTAATGCTTCATTGTACGTAATCATGATATTTCATTTCATTCACTTAAGAGACTTTCTAAACTTGAATTGTAAAAGTCCCTTTAATTTATAAAAAGAGGGCTTATTTCTCATTTCCAAGGAAGATGTAAAGTCACAAGTTGAAAGAGATCATGAAGAGTCATGTGGGGTAAGTAAAGGTCAATTCTCGTTCTTATAAATTGGGATGGATTCTCCATTCCAAAAGATCCCGAAATCCTAAATTTTAGTTTTTGGTAGTAATTGTGGATTTTGGTTTGGGTGTTAAGGTTTGTATTGCCAACACAAGAAATAAAAGCTACATTTATTCCATTCCCCATTTTCTTATGTGTTCCTCTATTTTATCTCTTTTATGTACTTTGTACGCATAGTGATCAAGAAATAGCTTTGTATCTTTGATGAATGAATCTAAGAACTGTGTGTATTTGGGTTTGTTAGTCTCATAAATGGCTTTCATTGTTGCTTTCTTCGAATTGAATGTTGAACTACTCGGTTATTGGGTGTGAACTCTACATTAGCCTACTCACAACAATAACCTTCCCTTTCCTAATTTCTCTCCTTCACCCCTCACCGTTGTAATTTCCTCCCTTGTACCCCATATAAGCACTTTGCCATAGGTTTAGTGAAGTGTTCCTATGTGATCCCCGACCTATTTTGCCACCCCACATCAATAGATAGGAGTAGATTAGTTTACATTCAATAATGGGAGCCTCCCCATACACAAGAAGGAGGGGCGTAGCCGTGAGCGTTGGTGGAAATCAACTAATTTTCCATACGACAAATTATTTCACCAAAAGGAAGTAAGGATCCTCTATATGTGACCATGATGTTGATGAGTGGATGATGCCTAATGTCCATCCACCCATCCATGATTATGTTGCATCTAGTAGTGACCTAGGTAGCCTTCATTTTCTCCATTAGAATATTAATCTTGGAATAATTCTTATCCAAGATTGTTGTCCTCAATTTTGTCTCCTCTGGTGGCACATATGATGCTCATAATTTTCTTTTCTTTTGCACAATGTCCTTATAATACGGAGAGTGAGCCACATTTAATGAAATCCCATAGGAAAAGAAGAGGTTTCGATGGCATCATCTACATCATCCTTATTTTGCACATTGAATAACTCTGTCACTATGTTTGCAACATCACTACTACACATCATCCTACATTTCCCCTTAGAATATGTTGCCCCTAAAGTTGAACTAGATGGATAAGTAGGAAGTTGTGCATCATGGAAAGTTCTAGCACTACTAGGAGTAGCACTCCTCATTGGAAAAGTAGTAGATACAGATTTTCCTTCTTTATTACAATCCCACAATTTATTTATTTCAACCCTTTCTTTTAGTGACACCTTGGTACATGGCCCCATACGTTTGCCTCGAATGTGAATGAGGTGTGCATTAAATCTTGTAATGATTCCTTGAAATTCAACTTGACAAAAATGAAACTTATACGCCTAGTGCCCTTATTGCCCCATGTTTTTCTTGTAGTTTCATTACGAATTGACTTAACAAGGACTTATTATCAATGGGACCCCGACAAAAGGTTCCAATAACTTGGAAGGGCAACTAAAGTGTCCAACTCGAACTCACAATGATAGAACAACTTGCCTAAACCCTCCTCATATTTGTAATCGAGTCTCCTACTCAACCCACATAGGATATTGCTCTCCCTCTCCATCACTAATGCTATACGATGAAATCCTAATTTAACTAGTATTAAACTATTAAATCACTAAATTTTAATAAATAATTAACTATTTAAATTTTTAATCCATATGCAAATTTGCAAATAAATATTTCAAAATAATTTAATAAATAAATTTTAAAATAGTAAAATAATGAATATAAAGTTTAATTTTTAAAAACTATAAACTTATAATTGCTTATAAATGCGTTAAACAAAAGTTGGAAACACTTAAATGTTGATTTTAGGGTTGTGTAACTATTGTTTTCAATAATAACAACTCAACAACCCCAAAATCAACATTTTAATTAATTTATTGAACAATTTATGATTCTAAATTGAAATAAAAAATTAAAAAACTAACTATGAAGGGCCATGGGTCATGGCTTACTTTGAAGGCTTGATGAACGAGTTAAAAATTTGAAACTTAATGACCGAGCAACGAGGACTTGACACTTCTCTAACTCTTTCTTGCTTTTTGTTGCTAATGATGTCCCTCATCCTTGCTAATGCTCTCACCCTCTCACTCTTGCTTGCTAATGCTTTCACTCTTGCTTTGAATTTTTATTGTGATTTGGAGTGAGGATGTAATTCTTATTTATATTTGTATTTGAAGTACTTAGGGGATGGGTCGGGCCCATTAAGTATTAGGGTTAAGGTTAGAGGCTTAATTTTTAAAACAAACCGATTTAAAAAAATGTATGGTAGCCTTCTATCGTTGGGGATGACTGGGAATCTTTAAGACGGGTCGGAGACTTCTAGAAGTCTTTGAGACATCACGGGGACGTCTAAGAAATGTCCCCTCTTTAAGAGAAATATTTTGAAGATATCCTCGTCATAATTGGTGCTAGTGGCGGGACAAGAAGGGGACATTTCCTTGATGTCCCCGAATCTCGTAGCCATCTTGAGTCTCCAAGATGACAATTTTAGGGGGTGTGTCGATGTGGAACACTACAAAAACTACATGTGGAGATAAATTATTTGACCAACAAAATCACATAGTGGAAAACAAATTAATATATCAAAAATGAAATAGATAGATTAAACATTAACATCTTTTTTGACATACTTTACACTCGTGTGCAATTGCTAATAATAACATACATGAAACCAAATAATCTAAAAAAACTAAAAACATCAACAAAAATGTTTGGTGCAAAACTTTAAAACACCGAGATCATATCCCACAAAAATCTTTAATTAATCAGAACAACAATTGGACCTTGGATCTTGTCCATTCCCTTTTAAAAAGTCATAATAATATTAACAAAGGCCTCCACCACTGACTTAACACTCCAATAACGATTGGACCTCAAATCTTGTCCATTCTCATTTTATTATTGTTTTTCATTTTTATAGGTTTGAATTTACAAAATATATGTGAAAATAAATTATTTGACTCAAAAAAATAACATATTAAAAACTTAATTGATTTATCAAAAATAAAATAAATAAATCAAATATTAACATCCCTTCCAATATACTTTACAACTCATATACAATTGCTAATAATCATGTGAAACTATCTATGACAACTAACAACAACACCAAAAACGTTCCGTGCAAAACTTCAAAACACCAAGATCCTGTCCAGTCCCTTTTAAAAGTATAATGAAATCACTGGAAACACCTCGCACCACCATCAAGAAATGTTCCCTGTCCTCGTAAAAGCCAATAAAATTTTGGAAATAGATGTAAGTTAACATCGTTGGGTAAGTAAGTGCACGATACAAATAACCAAAAAGCATAGCTGGCGCTGCCCACTCTTTATCACTGGAATAAATTTTTCTCTACCTTTTTTTCTTAAAATTTCCAAAAGAAAAAGTCAAACAACATGAGAAAATTCATTTCGGCAGACGACTTAAAATTTGCAAATGGCTACTCATAAATCAGATTGCCAGCATAAATCAAACCACATTTTTGTGTCCGACTTGAAAGTTCCCAGCAAAATCCGAAGGGCAATTGCCATTTTTGTAAGTGAGTTTGGGGAAGATATCGAAACTATCTACATTGTTGAGAAATACTTCATATTTGTAGCGATTACAAATTAAGGATGGAATCTTTCAATCCGAAGCCGCTACTGGTGCTCGTGTGTACCCACATTATGTTTTGTGTTTCCATGGCAGATGGTAAGTACCCATGTCTTCCTTTTCTCTTTTATGCATATGTAGTTACTGTAACTTAATTTCATATGTTTATCTGCTGTTAACACATGAAAGCGGCAAGGAGATAACCCACATTCTGCTATTTCGATTTATGAGCAGATGCTTTGTAGGAAAAGTTTGCACTAGCTTAGCTTTGTATAATGGTGCTAAGCACTGACCTGGATTAGCATAGGCCCTTAGGTTGATATGAGCGTTTGGGATTTCCAGCATTGCCCAAATCAAGTTTGTTGTTGCCCGGTAGACTAGACCATTTTCATAAATCAGGGCACCTAAGTGAATTGCTGTACATTGGGATATTTGATATATAGCATGTTAGTCATGGATTGTGAGGTGCTTTTAGTAGGAATCTGTTGTAGAAGAATTATAGGGATCGGTTAGAAGAGATACAAGGTGAGAAACTCTGCGTGTGTGATTTTAAGGTTTTGGGTTTGGGAGATTAATGTGGATTTGATATTTAATAATGACTTTGGCGATTGGTTAAAGCTAAGTAGCGATTATCTGTCTAGCATTGTGTAGTTCAGTCTGCCTGTGGTCTTCATGGTTATATGACACGCCTTGACAGATCAAGTCTGTCCATGTTGCACAACCTGGACTCGCTAGAACCCAAATCTAGGACTTTCCGTTGGCACTGCTGCGTGCTCCACAAGTGAGTCAATGACCCGTTGGGCTTTACCGGAGGGTGGATTTAATTTTCAACAGACATGCCTATTCTATGTGAAAATAATACAACTTCCCAGGGATTGAACTTGCAACTCTGGTAGATATTGTACTTTCTGTTTGTCCAAAACCTCTCATGGCAAGATAACTCTACTGTAGGGGGAGCTCCCCATCGGTGATAGCCACAACATTTTCTATTTGATTGCATTTTATAAGTTCCAAATTTTAGTGCCATGTCTTCTGATTTTGTCTGACTAACTTGTTTGTGCCTTTGCAAGATGAATAAGGCTTCATACCAGGAGTTAGGAGGTGACACTATGTTGGAACTTGGAAATATGTATAAAAATATTGTAAAAATAGATGCTTGATTAGAAATAGACTTAAGAATAGATATAAAGAATGTGCAGGAAAATATTCAAAGTTAGAAATGGAAAATTCTAGAAAAACTTTTAAATGTAAAGATAGCTTAAGCTTAAGTTGTTTTTTGCACGTTCTATGCAGGGGCAATACATCAACTTGTATAAGTGTATCAGGTTATGAAATAAAAGTGACTTCACATTCCATTGTCAACTACTCTTCTTGTGCTGTATTTTACAAACAAGACTCTTTTATTTGGTTTTGATTTTAGGTCTCCAGATGGACGTGGAATGAAATAGTTGAATCTGCAGTGTGAAGTCAATGGTGGGGATCTTGAACTTGTATTACTTTGGATCTCTATTGCCTTCAAAATTGTATAAAGGCGTCACATACTCAACGCCTATCATTAATATATTCTGAATTCTTTTTACACAGAAAATAAGACAATAATGAATTAGAGATTATCCCTCTTGTGGAAGAGCAATCTATCAAGGAAATAGACGAGTCAAACTCCCCACAAAAATCAATTGAAAATGCCATTGCTAGAATTAGGTAAGCCAAAACTTACTTGTGTACATTATATTCCATCCAATGTACCTATATCACTCCTTTCGTCCTTACATGAAAGGCTGGTGTTTAGTTAGTTTTGGTGATAAGAGTGAAATCAAAACAGTATTAGCATTTTCTCCCTAGTATCACAAGATGGTAGTCAGTCCTTTTGCCTTGTTTTATTATGGATTAGAAGCTCCAGAAAGGTGGAGTGGATCAATTATCAATGTTATGTTATCCTCTACAAACAAGCAGAGGTGATAATAGGCATATCCATAAATGATGATTGTTTTAGGTTCCTTAGATGGGATGTGAGAAAATATGGAAGGCTTCTCTATAAGAACTGCAAATTAACTCATATGTTGGGTATTACTTGTAAACAGTAAGATTGCTCGTTAATGAATATTTTGTTAGATCCTTGTGTCTGTCATTTCCTTTAGAATGAAGAAGGAAAAGGTTTGGGTCAAATGCTTTTCTTGTCTTCTTTGGGAGAGCAAGTGGTGTATTGCTGCCATTACCTACTAATAGAGTTTCTTTGATTGGTAGCTATGCTAATAACTCCCTTTTAGTATTAGGCAATGTCTATAGTCTATGATGCCCTGAAACACCATAGACCCACATGTTTCCACATAGGACGTTTCCAAAATGGAAACGCAACCTAGTATGGCCCTGAAAACGCCTTGAAACAGCCCTGAAATAGAATCGACTATGTGGCTAACTCATCGACTCAGCTAGGGTTACAAAATATGTCATTTCATCATTCCATTGAGTTTCTTTGTTTTCTGCTCTGCTTTCTTGAGGGATATAGCTTATAAGAGACTTACTACTGCCAAGTTTATCCATGGATTTGCAAGCTGTTCTCTGCATGATCAGATCTGTACATCTTTAAGATATATTTGAACTGAAGCCTGGTATGGTTTTGTACTTGCCATTGACTGCTGATAGCAGGTATAATTTTTCTATACTGCATGATTTTCTTGTCGACCCTTCTCTGTTACTTTGACCTGTTCGATTTAGCTAGCATGTCTATTACTCTGTGCGATTTAATAGAAAATAGACCTTTACTTTCAGGTAGAGTTAATACAAAAAGAACTTAGTTTTTTTTTGGTGGTTTTAAACTCAATTTATCATATTACTACTGTAGACTTTAAACTTCACTATTAGTATTTTTTATCATTTTAAACTTTACTTTAAAATTATTCATATTTAATTTTATTCATAGTTACCTTTCCGGGACGTCAGGCATAGGGACAGTATTTCTGGGATGGTAAAAACTCAAATTTGGGGACAGTGGGGGACAAATATAACATAAATAAACTTAGATTTAAAGCCAAAGTGTGAAAGCTAAAATCATTAATCCAATTATTCATCACATAAGCCAAAATCCAATATTTATTATTGAGTCGTTGACATAGAATTGAGATACATTGATAGTGATACAATAACACATCAACACAAACATGCACATTGCAGCCTCAAAGCTGTGAGTCATGACAATGATAAACAAAACACTTCATTGATCAACATGAGAAGAGTACATATATCATAACCAAAATGGCAAAAACTAAAACATCAACAATCAGTCTTCCTCTCAAGGGGTACATGTCTAAAATGGCAAAAACCAAAACATAGTCCACGACTCAACAATCAGTCTTCCTCTCAAGGAGTACTCAGAAAATGCTCCTTCTCGCTAGAACTATTGGCATCATCTTTATCCTAAAAGGGAATCCCAACCAATCCTTGTTGCCCCTGATCTTTGTCAATCTGTCTTGAATCCTTAGGATCTACATCCTTCCCTAGTGTTGGGCTCTCGTTGTATTGAGGTGTCTTGTGATCCATGAGATGCAAAGTTGCAATATCCCAGATAGATAATTTCTAACAAATCTGGATATTTTGCACGAAACCCTAGGGCAACAATATAAAATTTGAACTTATGACAGCAGCAGCAATCCGATTTTTATATAAATAAACAACAAACCCCAATATTCCAAAAAACAGGCTTTTATTTATTTATTTATTTCCTAAGTTACCGAAACGCGTTTTGGATACGGGAGTGGGAGCGGGGTATCCGATACGCGGAAACGGCAAAATTTTTTTTTGACCCCGGATACGGTGTAGGATACGGCAGTACAAAAACTATATAAAAATTAAAAAATATATAAATTTCAGCCTTCTAAATAGGAATTTAATTATTAACCACATATTATGCATATGAAAGACAAGATAAAAGACAAGTTATAAGCTAAATAAGTGAATAACCACAACAAACAAGCTAGGATACCGATAAAACTTAGAAACTTAAAAGCTTAAAAGTTAAATTAAAATTTAAAATACTTAAATCGAACACAATGTGAATGTCATGAATCTCATGATATATTAAATTCAATCATAGATCAATATTCAAAGCTCAAACTATCTTTCATTGTCAATATTCATCATATTCCTCTTCATCAAGAGGATCAAAACCAGCTACATCATCATCATTATGTGGTTCATTAGAACCACATGGGCTCGAACCACTTGCACTAGGGCCACTGCCAGTTGCACCCCCTTGTGCATGTAGGTCTCGTGGTGCCACAAAACTCCTCTCATCATCATATGCTCCATGGTGGGAAATGGAAGCATCCAAGTCAACTATCTCTGGATCAATGTCCCAATGTCTTGTTGACCCTTCCTTGTACTCTAGCTGCTTGTGGGATAAAAGGCACAAGTTGGAATGTATGTATACCAAATCTTCAGCCCTTTTAGCCCCCAACCTGTTGCATTTTTGTGAGTGGATGAAATTATACGTACTCCAGTTGTGCTCAGAGGAAGATGAACTTGCAACCTATTAAGGCAACCCAAACTTCAAAGTCAATGCAAAGTTCAACTTCAAATTTAAACACTCAAACTTAAATTTTAAAAAACTAAAAGAAAAGAGAATAAAAAAATTAAAAACTTACCTGTGCCAAGACCTTGATTGCAAGAGGTTGCAAGTAAGCCGATGAAGTACCATGGAGGTACCACCACATATGTGCACCCATCTTGTATTTGCTCCGAAGAGTGAGAAGGCTATGACCCGTTTCTGCTATGAAATTGCCAAACTCTACCATAACCTGGTCTTGGGCCTCAGGATCAGGGAAGAGCCTAACCAATGCCGCCATATATCCCTCACTGACTTCCGCATCCCTGTATGGTGCTACCCTCCCTGACAAGGAAAGGATTTCTGTGCTATAAAATCTAGGAGTCAATGCAAAAGTTAGTAGATGTAATGGGGTGGTCATTTTGTTCCACCACTCAATGAGGATTGACTTCACTTGTTTGAAAAATATTTCCTCGGGATCTTGTTCTTTTGCATTTATGACGGCTTTTATCTTCTCAATCATTGAGTCGATGCCGTCATATATCTCTCCTAGACATGGTTGATCCGTGTTAGTAAAACGGATCATGCTCATAATGGGCTCCGTAAAACTCAACAGATAACCCACTCTATCCCACCAAGGGTCCTCTAAGATCAGGTTCTTCACTTTTTGAGCCCCTTGAGTGTTTGATTGCCTCCATATAGACCAAAGATTGGATGTTACCATCCTCATGAGTGCCTCTCACACCTTCACTAGTCGTCTCAAGACGATTGTGTGTGATGCAAATCGAGTCTCAGCAACCTAATAAGAACGAGGAACAAAAATTAAAAATAAAATTTAAATTATAAAATTGAAAGCTAAAAGAATACTAAAAAACTTATATTAAATTTTAAATTAAAAAGAAAAAAAAAAATAAAGCTTTTCCTTACCTTCGTAGCTCCAATCATGAATGATCTAAAAATGCCCTGTGACATGTGGTGGTTGGTGACAAACATTTGGATTTCTTCAGCTTCTGCATACACTTGCTGGATCCACTCTATTTTGTTTGCCATTTTCTTTAGCATTAAATTCAATGAATGCACAACACAAGGTGTCCAAAAAATATGCCCATATCGTGCCTCAACTGGCATCCCCGCAGCTTTGCAATTTTTGGCGTTGTCCGTTATCACTTGGACAACATTTTCAGGCCCCACTGCCTCAATGGACTCAAAGAGAATGTTGGCTATGAATTGGGCATCCTTCACTTGCCCCTCACAATCAACCGCTTTCAAAAACATTGCCCCTTTAGGGCATACTGCAATCACATTGATTAAAGGGCAGTTTCTTGCATCTTTCCATCCATCAGAAACAATGGACACACTAGTTTGGTCCATGAGTCCCTAATTGGTTGCAAGGAGGTTTCCACATATTTTTTTGTCTATCCAAAAGGATAGTGCGGATCTTCTCATATCTTGGTGGTTTATACCCTTTTGGTGCCTCATTGATGGCTTTCACCTTCTCATGCCAAGGTGATCTCACAACATTAAAAGAAAGCCCATTAGCATATACACACCTTGCAATGCATTCATCTGCAATCTCCTTGTTCTCATTCTGAAAGGCCTTTTCCAATGGCCCTTTTGTCTTACTTTTCTTTCGTGCAAGGGAAACATCCTCATCTGTGGAGATAGGAGCCACAAATGGATGTGGCATGGCCACAATTGGGGATCCACTAGGTGATGGAGCAACTGGAGGCCTTGCTGAACGAGATGAACCTCCTCTTTTGGCCAATGGATGACCCGCTCTCATAGCCACTTTAGCCTCTGCATCTTCCTACTCTTTGATATATGCCAAAACATTTACTTTTGGCACCCCAACATTATTCCTCCCCCTGCATACTCTTATACCATTACCCGTTATGGCACACAAGTGGCTTTTCACCCTATTGTAAGAGCCTTTGAATAGTCCATCACACTCATTGCATTTCCATTCAAAACAACCACCACCTACAAGTTGTCGAACTATTGTTATGTGCCTCCATAACGGTGAATTTGGGTCAAAGTCTTTGGCCAAAGATTGCCCAGAAGAAGCAAAACTTGTTGCCATTGTAGAAATACCTACAAGGTTTTAAAAAAAAAAAAGCAAAGAAAACAATGGCATGCAATTGCATTGTAATTGAACAATGAAAATTAAAAAAATTAAATGGAAAGAGCAAAATAAAAATGAACATAAGCAAAAAAATGTAATGTGTAAAAGATTAAATAATAAAAAAAAAGAGGAACAAGGCTAGAAATTAAAAAAACTTACCTTCACTTAGTAAATCACAAATCAAATCCTTCACAAATCCTCCTTTGCAGCTCCCACACTCCTACAAACTTAGCAATAGCTCCTCACACTCCTACAAGCTTAGCAATAGCTCCTCAAACCCTAGACAAGCGCAATGTAATTTTGGAGAGCCACAATGTGAGTTTGTTTGCTTTATGTTTTGTTTGTGTGTTCTTTTGTTTTATTGTTTAGAGGTAGCTTTTAGGTTTTAGATTAGAAGAATTTATAATTTTTTATTGTTGTGTGGCTTTAAAAACATTAAAAAAAAAAAAAAAAAAACATCTTTTTTCAACGTGGGAGTGGCGGGAGCGGGCGGGGCTGCGGAAACGCCGGGTGCACGGCACGCCGTGCCGGGCGTTCAGCCTCCCCGCCCGCTCCCACCGCTGCGCTCCCGCTCCCAAGGCCTTCTAAGGCCGTGCACCCGGCATTTCCACAGCCCCTGCCCACTCCCCCTGCTCCCACTCGCTGCTCCCGCTTCCGCTCCCAAGGAAGGCGTTTCCGGTAACCTAGTTTATTTCAAATCAGCTTCAATAAAAATACCGAATGTCTAAATACAATTTTTTTCTCGCAATTGATGATCTCAATGGAAAGATGGATGATAGATAAAAGCATGCAAAACCGATTTGATTGAAATCGCCCCTAGATATTGAAGCCCTAGTTGTACTTGCGGTTTTGGATGTAGAATAAAGCGTGAAAAGTGTGCCCTAGTTAACCGGATGAATACTTGCACCTTGAATGATCACTGCTACCCTTGAATGGAATTGCCAAGCTTAGATATGAGGGTTTCTGTCCTCAGATTTGTGTGCAAATGAGGGTTTTCGTCCTCTATTGTTGATGCGAAGGCGAAGCTACTTACTGCAGACAATGAAGTAGGTGATAAATATCCAAGATATATAATAATAATAAACCCCAAATCTGCCTTTATAACTTCCAAGGCCTTCTCCAAAGTTGGCGCCCCCTCCTAAAAATAGGAATAAACAATATAAAATTGTTTTATCCTCTCTCCCATGTTGGTGCTCCATCCTAAAAATAGGAATAAACAATATAAAATTGTTTTATCCTCTCTCCATCCTAAAAATAGGATCTTGATGCTCATGCAACCCATTCTATCTTTGGCACCCCATAATAGAATGCTTTATTTAATTATTATTCTATCTTTAGTGCCCCATAATAGAAGTTCATCATTCTATTATTATTTTATTCTATTTTTGCTTTTTTGGATTAATAATATAATTTGCTTTTTTCCAATTAAAATATAAAAGTACCCTTGGACCACTTAAATTTATTTATTTCCTTTTTAATTTCCTCTTAGACTACGGAAAATAATAAGAATAGGCTTCAAGTATCCAAAATTAATTCTTAAATGTGGACATTACAAAAGCACTATGTACATAGCAAGTTTCTCCACTCTCTTAGAGGTAAGTCTATTCTTCTTAAGAGAGTGGATCCACCTATATGTCGACAAATTCCTCTTAAAAGTAGAGGAACTAAAAACATGAGAAAGAAGGCGAATGACAAGTGTATGTAACAATATTGGAGGCCCATATAGTTGCCACCAACTCACTGGACTGTCTTGTGCCAATGTGTTCCTATCTATCTTAGCCAAAGGTTTTTATCCTGAAGATAAGAAAAACTTAAGCCAATTAAAGTTGACCCTTGAAGCATCCTCTCTCGTTATACATTATTTTAGGGCTTTAAAGAAACCATTCCTCACATCCCTGTCATCTACGGGGACAATTTTGCCAGGCCTCTTCATATACCATTTAGGATTTAGTGCATGTGCAACTGTGTAAAAGGATGATCGACTTCTTTCACCTCCACTCAACGATGGGCTAAACATGCTAATGATAGATCTCCAAGATTGGGTCCTTTTGCCCAAATAACAACCTTCATCTGGCCAAACATATTACCAATATGCTCATATCTCACCGAGGTTGGGCTTTTAAAATCTTCATATTTGATCGCACTAAAGACTAGAGATATAATCGATGTGATGTATCTCACATCTGCCCAAAATGAGTATCTCACCACATTTCTTTGACCTTTTCCGCCACTCTGTCTTGGATTCCTCCCGCCAAGTCCACTCTTGTGTTATTAATAAGTTATAGGGGCTCCCGTGACTCAAGCATCCTATCCAACAAAATAAAGTAGAAGGAAAAACTTGTGTCCACCAACTTGAGGAATTCCTTCCTTGAAAAGGTATGAAAGAGTAGCGATGATGTATGGTGGTTGACGATGAATATCAACACCTCTCTCGCCGCCGACACCCTACACTTTTGGGCCAATCAATTTTTCCAATGTCTATCGGTGCATTGTTTATGGCATATACGCAACACGGGGCTCAAAATATATGTTGGTACTAAGCCTCAATAAGCTTACCTGTTGCTTTGCACACATAAGTTGCATTTCTAACAATCTGCACAATGTTCGCATGGCCAACCCCATCAATGGCATCTTGCAAAATAGAAAATTGAAACTTTGTATCCTTCTTTTCTAAATAGTTAACGACCCTCAAGAACTAAGGACCCTCTCTACATGAGACAATGATATTGAGGAGTGGAGGGTGTCTAATATTCGTCCACCCATCCATGATGATGCAACAACCATGAGAGACTATACACACCAAAAAGTGGAGGGGGCTTTTCGTGTGCACTCAACTCCTTGTGAGTACAGGCCAAGGTAGTCGAAGTAGAGGATGATAGGATGATACTAGGCTAAGGTTGTAGACGGTGCGAGGGTGGTAAGAGTGGGGGTATAGGGATGCAAACAAGCCGGAAAGGAAGTACCTCTACCTGTTCTCTCGGCAAACAAAACCTACTCAAGTCGAGAACAATGATACTCCTACGAGACTTGATCGTGGTGGATGGTGCGGTCAAGAATAATGGCAACATGGAGCCCTAGGTCTATGTCCTGGTTGGTGAAAAAGGGATGTTTGGTTGCTTTGCATGGGTGAAACGGTCATTTGGATGTGGGTCGGACTTGATCGTGCAAGGTCATGTGGGACAGGGTAATGACGAATAGTGAACAAGCCAAGAGGGCTTAAATTTGTAACGATAATAGGTGTCCGATAAGTTGACGGATATGGTTAGTCTTGTAGGGATTCACTATCAAGAACAACTAATTGTGGAATGATTTGTGCGGGGAAGGTGAAGAACGAAACACCTCTCGCTTGAGCTCGGATAAGATGTCATCCTGGATATTTTGGTTTTCTAGCAGAGTGGGGATACAAGGAAAGTGTTTGACTCTTCCCGGGAATATCTAGTTGTCCGAGTCATCCACGGCGGAGGGGAAACAATCACTGTAGTGCTTGCTATGACTGGGAACAAAGCACAAAGGGAGCCTGTGATACAAGGCTGTATTAAAGTGATCTTGGGCTGAACTGGAGCCTTGGGGATGTCTTGTGAGGTTGTTTGAACAAAAGTGTTGCTCGTTGTCCTATGGATCAGCAAGCATCCTTGTTTGGGTTATGGTGTTTATTGCACTTGAAATGACACGTTTGTATATTGTACTTGTTGTAAGCTTGAGTGTGAGTGTCTTTGAGCTTGTTTAGGTCTGAAAGTTGTCTTGTATATGTGTTCAACTCAAGTTTAAAATCGTTATTCGTATTTGCTTCGTTTAAAGTTTGTGAAGGTTGTTTGAATGTGATACAACAAAACCAAGTATATGTTGGAAATGGAGTTCTTAGAAGTCAAAATCAGATTGTTTACACAATAGTTTTAACAACTAATTCACCAATTTGTTTCACTTGATTTAATGGGAATCTAAACAAACAATATTTTTGGAGTTTTTCTGAGTTTTAAAAGTTGTAATGAATGTGTGAAAAGAAACAAATTACAGCAGCAAACTAAAGATGTCTCTACTGAAATGAGACGTTCTACAAAACAAAGAAATGAGAATAATAAAGTTCGTGAAGAGCCTATTATTTCCAGATCTAAGACCTCTATGTTGTTTGGTTGAAATTTTTTGATCTAAGAGCTGATTTGGAAAATAAGAGTTATGTAACCTAAGATTTATAATCTAAGCTCAATTTAATCTACTTTGCAATCGATTTTTTCTCAATCTATGAATAAATGTAAGCCAAAAATCTAAACAACTGAAACTATGTTCTTTTTTTTGAATCCTTTTGTGTTCTTCAAGGAAATCTCTAAAATTAAGTTACTCTAGATCTAACAAACAAATTGCTTTCCTATTCTAACACCTAGAGTCTGATCCCAGCCTAGAGCAAGATGATTTCAAACCTTTAATCTACTAGCATGAAAATTATACAAACCAAATCTAATCTATCCTCTCTATTGCCTCTTTCTTATGACAATTTTCTAATTACTATTGAAGAAAAATAATCTAAATCTATTCTAATTATGAAAATAAACAGCTTTGCTTAGATCCAACCTTTTTCCTATGATTGAAATGAGGCTGATCTGAACTTTGTGTTTGTACCCTCAACCAACTACTCCATTTGAGCTCATTGAAAACCGGTTTATGGTTTATGTTCAATCAGGAGAGAAAAGAGAGCTTGATGCACTTGGGAAGAAGAACAAACAGCTGCTTTGAGGCTGGTTCAAGGGGAGGCAGAAGTCTGGTTTGGTGGCCCTTGTGTTCTCTTTTTGAGTAGCAACAGCAATCTATAGTCCTTAGGATGCTTTGTACTGGAAGCAGTCTCCTTTGGGCTTGGTTTCTCTCTGGATTAATGACACAACAACAAATACTTTCTGGCAGAAGTAGCTTCAAAAATTTGGGGGCAGTAAATGAGGGTACAATTTTACTTAATAGCCAACCTCTAGGTGTTTTCAATCCTAACTAGAGATCAAAACTACATCTAAGGCTTAGATTGAATCACTTAGGGAGTAAACTCAAGTGCTCGGGGATAGATAGAGTGAAATGAGCGTTAAAAACAAGGCAAAAAACATGCATAGGTCAAAAGAAGGATAAAAATTCATGCATGGGAAGTGAGAGTTTGACTTAAGTTAAATTGTGACGGAACCGCTGGTTCTTGCAAGTGGCAGTTACAAAACCGCTGCAACGGTTTACGTAACCACTGGGAGAAGACAAAACCACCGTGGCGGTTGTGTCTCGAGTTAAACAAAAGGGGAGTAAGGAAAGGAAGAAAGAAGAAAATTAAGTTTTAGGAGAGCCCTAAGTGCTGAAAGAGGCACAATGGAGGCCGAGGGGTTAGGCAATGGTTTTGAGCTTTTTCAAATATCTCATCATGCTTTTGGAGATCCTCTTCATTATCATTGTGTATTTTAAATTTGGCACCGTGCAAAATGGGGTGCATACGGAGATTGATGTGTACCTCATCTCCTCCATTAGTAAGTTAACCTCGTAATAATTCCTATCCAATATTGTGGTCCTCGAATTCGTGTCACCCGAGGACACATAACTTACCCCGATTTGGCTTCCTTAGCCATAGCCTCCTTGTAATAAGGAGAGTGAGCAACATGAAATGGGATGCCAATGGAATAGAAGAATTTTTGATGGCATCAATAGCCTCATCCCTAGCTTTTGTATCATACATATTACATATCCACAATTGGATTGAGGCTATGACCTTCCTCTTCCCCGCATACCAAAAACATCCATCAGTAGTCACCTCATAACTTGTAGTATTTGAGAATGCACTCCTAAAAGGTTTTTAAGAACTAGAATGGATGTCGCTAAAGCCACAAACTAATGGAACATTCTCCGTGGTATCTCCATTAAACAACCTCACTATCTATGCCCTCTCATCAAGTGATAGTTGTCTACAAAGATCAAAACCTTTCCTTGGGACATACAATAATCGTGCATTTAATCTAGTAATGTTACCCAACCAAGTCATCAAACATATATTCAACTTCCATGTATTAGTCCCCCTGAATCTGCTTGATTTGGGTTTTTTTGTCAAATGGTTCTTTAGCATATTTGCTCAACATTTGAAAGGGGCAGTTGAACTTATCGACACTCCCATGTGAATTGTCAATTGTCGGTTGCCTCTCTGTGCACACCTCCATCCATTTCATCACCCATTTGAATTTCACATTCAGCTTCATACCCTATCAAAACTCATTTTGGGACTGCAATAACAAAAAAACAACAATATAACTACTCTAATATAATCCATTGTGCATTTAGAAAAATAAACAAAACACAACAATAATGCCCTTGTTTAGCCCATTTTGTATTTCAAAAAAAAAAAATAAAATGTTGTCACCTAGAAGTTGCACCACTGATAGAGATTGGTGTGTGACTCTCTCTTCGTTGACAAAATTGGAACACCTCAAGGCTGTGGGTAACCTATGTCTGAGGTGAACCTTCATAGAGGGCTGGTTCCCTTGTGAATCACCTTAAAAACTAAAAGTTTGACAGGAAAAGGGAGAAGGAATGCGGGAAAAGGGAAATAAGGGTGATACACCAATAATTTAACACATGCATGTAACTCTGCACACAGGGAAATCAAAGATCCACACACTTGCACAACTCTAAGCTATTTTGCAAAATTAATTCAAGGGTTTATGAGAAAAGGACCACGGTAGAGGGAGTAATTTCCATAGTAAGGCAACACAATACCTTGTTAAACACAATGAAAACTCATAAAAACAACAATATGAGAGGGCAAATGGAGCTTTTTTATTCAGAGGTGCAAGTACAAGGCTAGGATTGCCAAAGCAAAACAACCCACAAGTGTGTATGATATGATTTTTACAATCCAATCAGTTTTATTAGACTGCTGCCTTTTAAAAATAACTTGTCTGAGCTATTTTGATTTAGTTTTATTTATTTTCCTCAATCCCTTTTGGCACTAATTATAGGACTGCAGTTGCTAAATTTATCCAAAGTCTTCTCCTTTTGGCGCCAAGGATTAATTTAGAACAATAGTTGCTAAATTTAACAAAAGCATGCTTAAAAACACTCTCTTTTGGCGCCAATGTTTAGGACAGACTGCTGCTAAATTTAACAAAAGCAAGCTATATTTATCCCTTCACCTTTGGCGTATGGAGCTGATATATTTAGTCAAGTGCTATTTTTAGCGCCAACCACTTTTAACAAGTGCTATTTTTAGTGAATGCTATTTTTAGCAAAACTTCCACTTCAATTGCTATTTTTAGCAAACTTCTATTTTAAGCCAAGCATTATTTTTAGCCACACTATTTTTAGCAAAGCTAAAAATAGCCAATCTTCCAAAAATAGCCAATCCTTTGCGTGAAAAATATGGTAACATTTTGGCGACATCACGGGATTGTTTGCTTGCTAAACAAGGAGATCAAGAACCTTCGTATCCATTGGGCTATGGAGTCGCATACTTCGCATCACCAACTTGTATCCTCTAAAACAAAACAACTGAAATACTCTCTTCAACAAAAGAAAACATGTGCATGCAAGCACTTCTTGAAAAGACAACTAACTAAGAAAACTGAAAAAACAATGTGCATGCAAGCACTTATTATGCAAGAAACAAACCTAAACTACTCCTAACCTAAACAAAGAGAAAGTAAAGCTAAACAAAACCACATACTTTGGTTGGGAGAAATAACTTCCTTTTCTCGAAATTGCGGCCATGAGATCAATTTTGCAACTAAATCACATGGTATAAGTGCAGACATGGCTTACACCATTGATTTGCTCAAAATATCAGCCTAGAAAAGAATAAACACCTCTATAGGATCTGCACTGTCTTTGTAGATGTTGGGGCTGATTTTTGACAACTTGAAGCTCTTTCTTATGCTTTGAAATGAGCACAATTGATGACAACTCCTTATGTGGCTCTAAGTCAAGCTAAACACACGATTGGACATGGTTTTCTCAAAGCTGATAAACTGTTTTTCTGATCTGCCCTCTTCTTTGTTTGTAATATCATCATTTAGAATACTTGAGGCACTTCCCTGATCATATTGGATGCTCGTAGATTGATTTGAACTGTTTTCTACTTCATCTTTTGCAAACAACCTCATATTTGGCTCTTTCTCAAGCTCAAAAGAAGGCTTAATAACAAGAGAGTCTTTATTGAGGAAGATAGATGATGGATTTGGAATACTTACAATTTCAATTGGCTCTTCCTCATCATCAAAATCTTCTAAGTCTAATAAAACCTCATCCTCTTTATTGTTCATGCTTGAGGAAAACTCCTTTTGAATTTGAATTTCTTCGTTGATTTCCTCCTTTGTATGACTGTTTGCAAGCTGATCTGAAGGTGATATAGGCTCAAGATTGTTGATTTGATCCTTAGAAACATTCATATGCTCCTTCAAAACATTATCTTTACGTTGTATCTCAAGAGATTTGAGAAAACTTTGTCTAACCTTTGCATGCTGGTCATATTCCTCCTGTTGCTCTGTAATTTCAACCACTTTCTTGCACTCCTCTATTGTAGGCTTAACCAACCGTGGAATTTGTTTGTCCTCAAACTGTAAGCTCCATTTTGTTAGATTTTTCCTGAGAATTGTTGAAAGCACAATGAACTGAGAGGGGGTGAATCAATTCTTTAATCCTTTAAACAATTTCAGACTATTTTGCATGCACCATTAACATTCAACCATCCATTAATGTGAAATTAACACCATGAAACAATCAACCACATAAACACAACTAAGAGAGAGTACACAAGAACACAAGATATAAGTGGGAAACCCTCAAGGGGAAGAAAATCCATTAAACTTCTGATTATATTACTCAAATCAAAAGTATTTAGTGAAGCACCAACTTCACAAGGAGCGCAAACCCTTAATTTAGTTGAGCACCAACCCTTAATTTAGTGAAACACCAACTCCACAAGGAGGCTATAACCCCCTAAGATAATCAAGCACCCACCCAACCAACTTCAGATGAAGATCTCTTATGTCTTGTTGTTGCAACAACTAATGGACATCACTGATTCAACTAACACACCTTCAAACCCTTGTTCAAACCCTCCCTTCTTCAACTTGTTTTTTCTTCACACTTTCATGACTTGTTTTGGCTTCAAACCCTTACACACATGCTCTCTAACTCTCCTTAGATTTTCACACACTTCCTCAACTCTGAAATGATGCCTTCAAACCTGTTTCACACTCACACTTAGGTCGCACTTTTTCCCTCTCACTTAGCTAGTTCAAATTTGAACCAAAACACTCACTTTATACCCTTCTCTTCTCATTAACACAACATAGGTCGGTCCTACACAAGGAGTTCGACCAATACAACTCAAAAACATATCAATAAACTCATAAACATTCATAAAATGGACCCATGTAGGTCGGCCATGCTCAAACACACCAAACAAGCCCAAAAATGGCTCAAAACCCCATCACCTAATTCATCAAAGACCACAAACATCATCACCATGATTAGTCAAGCTCCCAAATACCTCACACATGTCAAATATGACATAACAACACCATACATGGTCGTACATTAGCTTGCACCAATCAAATTCTTCATAACACTACTAAGAAGGCTCATATCCTTCTCAAAACAACTGCTTTCAAGAACTAGTCTTCACCTATGGGCTTCAAGATCACCCAAGAACACCTCAACTATGGCATGTAACCACTCATTGAAAACCCCGACCTATAGATCACATCCATGCTTGCTAGAGCTCATGAAACATCCATACATGCAAACCACACTCACTTTCCTCTTCACCAAATTGAGCTGCCCAGAAAGCAGTTTTGGGAAATCAACTAGTTTGCACCCTTTTTGCCACTTTCAAGACTTCTAAATGCCTTCACTAGCGACAAAGTCATTCGCCTTCACTCCAACCGATAGCTAACATCAATCACTCCAAAACATGAGACTTCTACCTCAATCTTCCAGCTAGAGCAATCCTATCCTGAGAAACAAACAACCTTCTTCACAAAATGAGCTGGATGACCTATCAAAACTCATCATCAAGAGACAAACCATACACCATTGGAAAGCCCTCTGAATCTACTTTCCGAACATCTTACATTTCCTTCCAACTCCAAGTGGAAGGCCTTCAACCAAGTCAATCTTTGAAACTGCTCCAAAACTGCCCTTTTTGGTCTCAAGGACCAGTCTTCATAAATAGGGCACACTTTTCCCTCTAGACCTCAACCATGATCTGAAACCATCATGGACATCAAGTACAACTCCCATACTAAAAACAATGTCAATTTATTTCATACCTCCTTTGAGAAATTTTGCCTCAAACTGAACATCTTCAGAAACTTGCCTTTTCGAGTGGGGTCCACAAATCATCACATGCTCTACCATACCTTTCTGGAAATCAAGGAGTCCTCTACAACCTCTAATCATCATACTAGCAATAACAATACATTCTCGGGGTCTATCAAGATCTCTCTTACCGCGTTTGAGCTAGGGTTTTGTTGTCACTTGGGTTGCGCACACGCGTAGAATCGTCGATGATCCAAAGTGCAACATGGGAACATCCCCAAGGTGTGGGACCTTGGCTCCTTGGGATGAACCTCCGAGAAGGCCGACTTCCTTCTAAACTAAGTGCATCTAATATAAGATTAGACTCGTGAAAGCTACAAGTGCTATAAAACAAACTAAACTATCCATTTTTTTGGAGAAAAAGTTAGAAGGATAACTGAAAATATACTAAAAGAAGGTGATGCACCAATAGTTTGATGAACAAGTAGATCCGCTTCACAAGCACAAAGTACTTCTACAGAATAATATATGACATGCACAACTTCTTATTCTCTTCTCCAGAGAAAAACTTTATGAATATAAAACTTAGAGATAATAGAAGGGATTTTATTTATTCCACAACTAAGATAAATAAGTTCATAAATCACAACTTGCAATTTAACTAAAGAAAGATAATTAATATGAAGGCAAGATAGATCATCACATACAAGGAAATAAGAGCATTCACAAGTATTGAATGAGCTATTGAAATACACAACACATTAAATAGTCGAAGGCAAAAATATTGTTTCGTATATTACTGAGGCTAAAGCCTGTATATGAGAACTCAAAATTCCAGAGCCTCCCAATACAAAGATCCAAAAGTCTCAGATTACATAATGCATTCTTCTATTTATAGATTAAGGGGTTGAGCAATTATAGCTACTCCCCTTAAACATTACATGCTAAAAATAGAATGCATTTACACTTGAGAAACAAAAATAGCTAAGTGGTTGTGCAGGTTTGACTGAGTCAAACCTGCAACTCGAATGGTGTTGCAGCTTAGAGACTGCAAAAATGGCAGCCAAGTTTAGCTAGGGCTGGCACCACCCTTTTCTTGATCCAATTCTTCTCCTCCTTCACCAGCTACCTTATGCCTGTAATCAAGAAACCGTTTGATGATTTCTTGAACTTCTTTGTCATCCGGGTCTCGCACGCACAACAATTTAGGACCTCGGCTGATTCAACTGCTCTAATTAGTTTTCCAAGTAACTTTTTGGTCCGACTTATGACTTTCTTGAGTGGCTCAAGAAATTTTAATATAATACCAACTTGTGAATAGATTCGAGACCAAAAGACTTGGTTACCTCATTATCTTCATTTACTAGGCTCTTGAACTGGGAAACAATTTGTTCTACTAGAAGTGCATCAACATTCTCATCAAGAAACCTGCAATGGATGATGTCAAATTCATCCGTGATGTCATTGAGGCCATCAACTACCTCGATTCTCTTCTCATTCAACTTAGATATTGCCTCCTGCAACATTCGGACCCGAAACTCCATGGCTTCACTATACTCGAACAATTTTGAGGAATCATCAATGATCCCTTCTTTAAAAGTAGATCAGACTCAATGTTTCATACCTCTTTCCAGGCTTCGAGTGTGAGCTCCAAATTGTTGCATTCTTCTGTGAGAATTCCATCCATTTTGGAGACGGTGTCCTTTTCAAAATCCAGCTCATTATTATACAGAGTTGACAACATCTTTTATTACTTATTCTCCTTCCTGATTTAAACTTTTGATTCAGCCCCAACCGCCTTCGACCTTGCTGTCCAATTTTCTCAACCATGGAGAAAGAGGTGTCATCAAAGCTTGTAGGCACATCAAGAGCAATTGTATGAACAAGTTGTGTGATCTTATGTAAGATGGCGGTCAATGTTCAACCTTGCCTTTGAGTTCATCCTTGGTCACCTTGTCCTTATCAAACTTATCTAGAAGATTACCAAGAGCAACCTGGACATCCTATTTGGCTCCTTCATGAGTAGCCTTTCCAAGAGAACATCTTGAGATCTGATAATCTGTTGCGGTGATAGTCTCTTTTGTCTTGCCAACAACTGGAGTTGTTATCTCAAGAAATCTCTCCCGCTTTGATCGACCAAAAGGTTAGAAATGACCCTTGGCCTCTTTGCTTGTCTGGGGAGTTGGATCTAGGATGTTGAGGTCAACAACATCTCCAATGGGAACCTTCTTCTTCTTTTGGGAGTCTCATCTGTCTAACCATGCAGGGATAAAAGAAGAAGATAATTGTTCAATGGATGACATAGGCACTGTCATCTCAGTAGTAGGTTGGGTAGGTGTTACTAGGGCACTTGTTGCAGGCACCGTGAATGGCAATGATGTGGTGACAAGTGAAGGTGGAGTGGAGAGGATGGCCACAGGCATTGAGGAAATGGGAAGAGTGATGGGAGTGGAAACAAGGAGAGTTTGTTGGGGAAGAGGAGTCCCAAGAGGGGATCCTAAAGCTAGAACATCTCCGGATGAAAGAGAAGGGAGAGAGGAAAAACTTGGGCCATGGAAGGGGATGAGGTGAGGAGCGTAGGAGAAATGGGGAAAGAAGAAATGGAAGATGTGGTCAAAGGGAGAGTGAGAGGTGGAGGGGAAGGAGGAACTAAAAATGGTGAAGTAGGAAGAGGGGGAAAGAGGTGATTGCAACACTTGAGAGGTTGTGGGAGAAACACTAAGGTCAATGACCTTTGTGGAAGGCACCTTAGGAGGGACAACTTCTATTGAGGGAACCCTGGAGGAAGAACTGAACCTCTGCAGATAATGTGATTTTACAAGGCTTTGGAGTGGGTTTGGAAATAGACTTCCTTCCTTTTGAAGAGGTGGGATGGCCCACCGGTGGTTGTACTTGAACTATCTCAACAAGAAGTTGTTCTGACGCTTTTGGCATGATTCCCAATGATATCAACCATTGGTAGGTACATTTGAGAATAGGAGCCGCTTGTTTTTTCGAGTGCTTGCACTCTTCGAAATGCGACCAATCGATCCATGGCAAGGGTTGATTTTTCACATTGTTTTGATCATAAATGGGGTCCAAAACCTGTCCATCGTCATCAAGACCCTCTGGAACATCTAGCAATTCCATATTGGGCCACTTCTTGGAGAGTTAACCTTTCAAGTCCCTTTCCCGTATCATGACTTCATCCCTGCAATTAAACCAAATATCTTCCAATTGTGGTATGTGAGCATCGGATGGCCCGTGTCCGCCGAGCTTGTCCCAAAATCAAAATTGACATGTGGGTGAAAGGTTTTCAAAGTCATTTGTTGCATTTCCCTTCGACATTCTTTTTGCTTTATATGTGGATGCACAAGTATACCTTCCCAAAACTATGGGGAACTCGAGCTCTTGTTTTGTGCCTGTCATGCTTGGATCTTGTGAAAATGTAACAGTTGTCGAACTAACTCCATCAAGACCCATTTGTCCGTGGGGCACCTTGGTAACTTATAAGGAGCGCCTGAGAATCTTGCCACCTTGAGATACGTGAATGTTGGAAATTGCAAGTAAATGCCTCCCCATTTTCTAACCACTTGCCAAACACTGTCTGAAATCCTTAACTTGTAGAATTCTTTGTCAAAGAAATACAAGATAACAACAAAGAAGGCATCGTTAACTCTTATGAAATGCTTTACCCCCTTCATTGTAAGTGAGGATAAAATTCATAAATTTGAGATGAATTCCTTGACCCCCAGTGACAAACCTAGGTAGTTCCTCATCCCCACCCGCATACACAAGATAGGAGGTCATGAAGAAATTACTAGAAGTTAGAACATCTGATAGTTGGAAATGGATGGCATCGCTAATATTGCCCATCGGATAAGATCAACATTCTTTCGGATAGTGGCAATGTATAAATACATCCACTCTTGGAATTCTTTAGAAGATGGAAGTCTCATAACCCTGCTCAATAATGTGATAATATCATTCACCTCTTGGATAAAATCTGAGTGTGGGATGGTCTTTGGAACTCTGGTCGCTAAAGGCCTAGATTTCAACAGTAGCTCTTGTTAATAATTTTAGTGCAAGTCTCAGAATTTGTATCCAAGTGCACAAGAGCGGACTCCGAGAGAAATTTTAGCATATTCTTCGACATCGGGAAGCTTCAACAAGTCTTCAAAATAATCACTATCCAATTTGATTACAATTGTCTCATCATCATCTCCAACAATTTGGGAGTCTCTATCGTAGTGCATGACAATTGCGAGCACAAACTCCAGACATTGCATTGACGGAGGAAAAGTGGCAGCTAAAGCAAGCCCGCTATCAAAGATACCTTGCATCCAAGCCTTTTTGCTCAGAGCTCTAAATCTCTCCCAAAATTCTAGCAAATCAATATGCCTAAGGTCCATATCTCCGATATTGTTGACATCCGATGTGATACTCAAAGGGGGAGCTACCCCTTGAAACTATATTTCATTTTGTCCTTCCCCTTAGATGACAATCCGACATTTGCCCTTTGAAAAATCCCTGAAAAATCCTCTTAAAATGAGAGCGGAAGTCCACCCCTCACAGCTTCAGCCCCGCACTTCCGACGTGCACTTCCGCCTTGACCTCCAAACGTGAGGTGTTCGCGCAATGCCCGACTTCCAACGACGGAAGTTGGTCTTTGCTTTCAGAGCCCCGGATCTCTCGACATGAACCTCCGACGCCTCAATCTCCGACTTCGACGGCGGGAGTGGGAGTTTGTTCTGCAGTCCGAAAGTTCCGATCTGCCTCCGGCGGGGACCGGAGACTTGATTTACAGCCCTAAAATCCCGAAGCGGTTTTCCGATGATGACTTCCCCTTCAATTCCCAAGAAGTTGATATTTTGAAGCCTAAGCTTAAAAACAAAAAAACCATGAAGGTGGAAAAATCATAAAAAAGTTAAGTTCATAATACAAGGATGAAACCCCAAGGAATGTCACAAAAGGAAAATGTGAAGGGCACCCATGAGGGCCGATGAAAAATTGACAAGAAAACCCCAAAATGAATCTAGAAAACCTTGCAAAAGATTAAAATGCAAAAACTTACCTAAATACCAGATGGGTTTATGAGAAAATTGCAAAAAAATGCCCAAAATCCATGTAAGGCGTATGGTCGGAGGTTGGTGAGGTGTCAGCAGGTCAACGTACAAAATGTCAGGTGAAAAAGACAAATAAAAACTCACCCTTAAATAGAAAAGGAAAAATTAATTACCGTGGGGCTGACACGTGCGGGTAGTTGGCATTAAATGCTGACTTGACGTCAAGTTTCAAAATTAGAAGTCCGAGTGCAATTTGCATGCAAACCGCACTTAGGGTTCCAAACTTGAAATGCCATTGAATCGGTCGAGGTCGGAAGTCAAGTCCAACTGCAGTTTGCAGCAAACTACGTTTTGGGTTTCGACTTCCACTTTGGACATGGGGAATCAAACTTCGAACGTAACATGTAGTTTAGGGTTTGAGTTTCGATCGCGCAAAATTTCTTATATATACCGGGTTTCGGAAGTTGGGAAGCCGTTTGCATGCAAACTGCAGTTTGACTTCTAAAATCCGAAATCCCAACCTCAATACTTCGCAAATTTTAAACAATTTCTTGAAAAAATAAAATTTGGTACAAGGCAAAAATTTTGCAAGAATTTTTTTGGGAATTCTCTCGCAAGGAACTTGGAAAGTTAACGTGTTTCAAACTCATAAAAAGTAGTTTACCTTCTTAACATTCGTTCATAAAAATGTGACAATCAAATGACCTCTTTCTTTTTGTGAAATGTTCTTAGGTCAATGTAAACACATCCTCAAAGCCACAAGGTCCCATGCTAAGCACACAATTCATAGTGAGCATCAAAAGTTGCAACTCGAGCTGGAAAATGCTCTTTCGAGCACCCTATTTCACCAAAAACGTCATAACTTGCAAAATTTTCATCATGGAAACTGGAATTTTTCCCACAACATCATGACACACCCTACTAACATCTCCAACCATCAAAGCATGGTTCAAATGGGTCTCCATCTTCTCAACCAATCTCATTTGCATGACTAGCCCTTAGGGTTTTGCATGGTTTAAGCTAGGTCATAGTAGAAGAACCTCATACCTCATCATGAAACCTCTCCAAAAGGCCCTAACACACCTGAGACAACATGTCTCACACCTCTACATGCCTCCATGAGCTCACATGGCTCTATACCTCATCCTCATGCTTCATTTGGCCTCCAAGCACCTAGACTAGGTCTAGATGTGCACTGAAACAAGGTCTTCAACCTGTACCTGCACCCCAAGACTCATGCGAGTGTCTCTACACTCTCCAAACATGCTCTTCATGCTGCTACCATGCTCCTCAAGTCATCATGCAACTCAAAACACCATGCACCATCACCTAGGCTAGCTAGGTCACCTGATTGGGCTTGCTAGACCAAGCCAATCTCATTAATCCACTCATGCAATCATGAAACCACCTGAATCTCCATGTCATCATCCTACTGAGCACTTTTTAGCATACCTCCATCATCCTCTTTGTCATTAATGAGATTTTACATCAATGACAACACCTATACTCACACATGCCAACAATCTCCCCTTTGTCATTGATGGAAAACCACCTAGTCTTCTCCCCTTTTTACATTAAGCATACATGTAGATGCATGTTCTTCATCTTTCTCATCTTCTTAGGATCACCTTATGGTTGGAAACATCAACCAAGGTCATCAATTTAACACACAAACTTGTTTTTCTTCACTAGTCTCTGTTTTTGACCTCTTTGCATAGCTTGAAACCACTGTAGCAGACCTGACCGGATGCATACCACTTATACACCTGCCAAAAATCATGACTCAGGCCCAAAACATCATGCTTACCTTCTACATTGCTTATCTCAACTGGTAGATGCTCAAAATTAACTTGTCACATTCATATCTTGCCTTCATACAACTTTTAGGACTGAAATCCCTACGACCAACTTTTGGTGCATTTTGAGCCAACTTTGTCTTGCTCTAGAATCCCAATCACAACATGACTCAACACTTTATAACTTCTCTGGAAGCATGCTATCCTTCTCTAACTGAAAACACAAAATTTTAGCTCTTACTTTGTATGTATGCCTTGAGAGACGAGTCGAGCACATTGCCTCTGTCCTGAAGTACCATTTCAGTGTTTTGAGCCTTTATCCATGCTACGATAGCCTTCTTGAGTCAAACACTCACTTATCCTTGGAAGGTACCTGCAAAAACATCATCCACTGCTATACACAGTTATCTAGACCCCTTAGAGCACCTAAATGGTTTGCTTCATGATCGAATTGACCCCCTGTCTCAAGAGCCTCTTACAGATCTGTACCAAGCTATAATAGGACTTCAACATGCTCCAGTGCCCTGAATAGTACTGTGACACTTTTCATAATGCTTTTGTCATCTAATCTAACCATGTAGACCATATTGACATGCTACACACCTGATTCTTCATTGAAATAAGCCCGCCCTGCCTTATATTGCCTGCTCAGACCTGTAATACCACATTTTGGTGCACAATGATCACCTACAGAACCTTGACATGCTATACTTGACCATTCAAGGTGTAATGCTTTACTCAAGACACAAGTTTTCAACCACACAGATCTTCCAATGAATCTCTCTTCATATTGCAAGAAAGATAGACCTTCAATCACTGTCTTACATATTGTATACTTGCAAGAGCCCAACACCTGGGAATCACCATCACAAACCTCACCATGTTGTACCACACAGACTCGATGATACTCAGTCCTTTTGAGACCTGCCATCCTTCATTTGCTCTTCAAATGTAAGCTTAGATAGATGATCATACCCTTACTCTGCTCTTACTCACTTTAGCCATGTATACTCATCCAAATTCATGCTTGAGACACTGTTTCAGTCCCAAGAAACCCATACACAGACTAATGTACATTCATTGTTAAGTGAGAGACTTACTTTTCAAACTCACAGACTGGATAGACCTCTTATCTTCTTTATGCAAACTTCAAACTACCTCAATGATGCCCATTCATCCTTTGACACTTTAAAACATGACTCAAGGCCAACTAACACAACATTTATATGAAGACACTCTCTCTTAGACCTGTAACTCTGTGTCCTCTTCAATGATTTTAGAAAATTTAACTTACCTCTGCCATCTTCTAGCTTGTCAAATTTACATCTTTGCAGAGTCTTCTTGAACATCTTTTCAACTTGTACTCTCCCTTGAATACTTTCACAGACCTGTAGACATCTCTGAGGTTCATTGCTTCACTTTGTCATAGATGGATTAGTCAAGATAAATGACTTCTTCTTCTTAAACTTGACTCCTTCTCACAGTTAGTATCTAGACCATCCTCTAAAACATATTGAATGACTTCAGGAGTCATGATGAGCCACCGTTGGACTTATATCCATGTTTCCTAACAGAGAATCATGTCATCTGTGCATTCACAGGTTACACATACCTTATGCATTCTTCATTCAGGACCTGATTATTGTTTAAACACCGGACCTCTGTCTTCCAAGACAACATTAAACCTTCTCAAATCATTAGCTTTTAAAGGATTTATGAAAACAGTGAGGACTTCTGAGACAAGACATAACAGACTTGACAAGGAACTGACCTAGTATACTCAAACAAGGCTATAACCACATGATATTTCACAGCTTTGCAACCTACTACTGATATAACTTTGGATCATCTACTTGAGCACACACACACATTTAACAACATTTGTTGCTCAAGGGTACATCACTCCTGAATAACTTAAACCAGTAGCATAATACTAATACTAACAACACATGATGTGACACTTACTTGACACTTCCTTCTTATACACTTGAACTCATAAATCTTTCAGGACCTGGATCAACAAGGACTTAAGACATCTAGAGAGTCTTGACTTCATACACTACCATGATTTCAGCCTCAAAGACACACCACATGTACTTTCACAACTCGACTACATGACAGACCTCCTATAACAACACACTTCAACCTAGACACCGTAATAACACTTTCAAGATTTACCTACATACCACCTTTTTACTGCTGCAACTCTTCATGGTTTTCTTGGAGCCGATGATTCATTTTCTTTGATCCCTCACAAAATCTTTGATCTCTTAATGATTCTCAGGGACAGGTTTAACTCCCAACCTTTCCCTTAGATATTCAAATGTTGGTTTTGGTCGAGGCTTTGTCAGAATATCAGATATCTCCTCCTTGGTGGGTACATACTCCAACTTGATATTTTGTTCACTTGCTTATTCTCTTAGAAAGTGGTATTTGATTGGAATATGTTTTGTCTTGGAATGCAACACTGGATTCTTGGAGACACTAATAACACTTGTACTATCATAGTGAACGAGGGTAGGACCATCACTTTTCACTTTGTAATCTTCTAATGTTTGTCTCATCCATAACCCTTATGCACAACATAGAGTAACAACAACATACTCAGCTTCACATGTGGAAAGAGCTACTAAAGATTGTTTTTTACTCATCCAAGAAACAAGACACTTACCAACAAAAATGCTCCTCCACTAGTGCTTCTTCTATCATCTAGGCTGCCTGCCCAATCAACATCTGTGAAAGCCTTCAACTCAAAATTATCACTCTTTGGATACCATAGCCCATACTCAGTAGTCCCTTTG
Organism: Taxus wallichiana var. yunnanensis; assembly: GCA_018340775.1. Classification (NCBI taxonomy): domain Eukaryota; kingdom Viridiplantae; phylum Streptophyta; class Pinopsida; order Cupressales; family Taxaceae; genus Taxus; species Taxus wallichiana. The sequence goes on from CM031244.1 coordinate 7,018,276, forward strand.
AGATATCTGAAGATTCTCTTCACTGCTTGCAAATGAGTTTCCTTTGGATCCTCTTGAAATCTTCCAACAAGACTTACAACCTGCAAGATATCAGGTCTAGAGGTAGTAGCATACAAAAACTACCAATCATAGATCTATACTCAGTCTGATTTACTTTAGGTGAGTCATCCTCTTTGCTTAGTTTGCATCTTGTAACCATGGGATTTCCAACAGGCTTGCACTCTTCCATTTGAAACTTCTTCAACATCTCCTTGATGTACTTAGTTTGAGATATGAATATACCTTCCTTAGACTGATTTACTTGTAGTCCTAGAAAGAAGGACAACTCTCCAAGCATGGACATTTCAAATTCCCTTTTCATAGCATCTGCAAATTCATGAGTCATGAGTTCATTGCTTCCTCCAAATATGATATCATCCACATATACAACAAAAATTAACAAATGACCTTCTTCCCTTTTGATATACAAGTTACTATCAACAACTCCTCTTTTGAAGCCTTGTTCAATTAAGTACTTGTCAAGTCTTTCATACCAAGCCCTAGGAGATTGCTTTAGGCCATAAAGAGCCTTTTTCAGTTTGCATACATAATCCTTCTTGTCTGTTAAAGAAAACCATCTGGCTGCTCCATGTATACCTCTTCTTCTAAATAACCATTCAAGAAGGCAGATTTGACATCCATTTGGTATACCTTAAATCCCTTAAACCCTACATAGGCTAAGAATAATCTGATGGCTTCCATTCTAGCTACAGGAGCAAAGGTCTCATCAAAATCAATTCCCTCAACTTGTGCATACCCTTACAAACCAATCTAGCCTTGTTTCTTGTGACTTCTCCATTCTCATTGAGTTTATTTCTAAACACCCATTTAGACCTAATAACATTCTTATCTTTTGGTCTAGGTACCAATTCCCAAGTCCTATTCTTTTCAATCTGATCTAGCTCTTCATTCATAGCCTTGATCCAACATTCATCCTTACTAGCTTCTTCAACATTTTTAGGTTCAAATTTTGATAAGAATGCAAAATTTTCTTGGTTTTGAATACTTACCAATTTCCTTGTAGTAACTCCAACATCCTTCTTTCCTATGATTTGATTTTCAGGATGATCTCTTCTAATCTGTCTTGATGGTGCTTTAGTGTCTTGCCTTTCTTCTTCATCATCTTCTTCTTCATTTATTTGTACAACTTCTTCTTCTTCTTCTTTAGGATCAGTCACTTGTGATGTCTCTTTTGTCTTGAGAATGGACCTCATAGGATAAGATTCATCAAATTTCACACTTGCACTTTCAACTATTGTCTTCAACCTTTTGTTATAGCAAATGTAAGCTAAACTTCTTGAAGAATATCCTAAAAATATGCCTTCATCAGATCTAGAGTCAAACTTACCTAGATTGTCTTCAGTCTTTTGATAAAGCACCTACATCCAAAAACTCTAAAATGTTCCACATTTGCTAGTCTTCCTTTCCAAAGTTCATATAGAGTCTTGTCATTATTTACCCTTAGTTGACACCTGTTGAGAATGTAGACAACAAGTACAAATTGCTTCCTTCCAATAGCCATCAAGTAACTTAGATTCATTTAGGATAGTCCTTGCCATCTCTTGAACAGTCATGTTCTTTCTTTCAACCACTCCATTTTGTTGTGGTGTTCTAGAGACTGAAAACTGCCTCTTAATACCATGAACTCTACAAAATTCATCAAATGAATTTGACCAAAACTCACCTCCATTATTTGATCTAATACTCTTGATTCTTCCATTTTTCTCATTCTCAATGAGAGCCTTGAATGACTTGAAAACATCAAATGCATCTAATTTGTTTCTTAAGCAAGAAACCCAAGTATATCTTGTATAATCATCAATAAGAAGCATAAAATAATAATCACCTGATGTAATAGAGATCAGTGTGGATCAGTTGTAGAGGACTAGTGGTAGAATCATGTTCATTGGTCTTGAACCTCCTTCTAGTCTGCTTCCCATGAAGACATGCTTTGCATAATGTATCTTCTGGTTTGTTGATTCTTGGCATATTTCTCACACAATTGTTAGAGCTGATTTTGACAAGATTATCAAAGTTTACATGACCTAATCTCCTATGCCACAACCAACTATCATTCAACTTACTCATAAGGCACTTTTCTTTGTTAACTTCCTTCAAAATATACATGTTATTTTTAGTCCTCTTAGCTTTGGCAACAAGCTTACCTATTTCTCTTTTTCTAATTTTGCATCCCTTATCATCAAAAGATAGAATATACCCTTGTTTGCACATTTGAATTACATTGAGTAGGTTGTGCTTTAGTCCTTCAACATATAGAACATCCTTGGTGAGGGTTTTTCCATTATCCAAACTCAAAGAACCTCTTCCTGCAATTTTTATGGCAGAATTATCACCAAACCTAACAGATCCTGAAGCATTATTTCTCAAGGAGATAAATTTACTCTTGTCACCTGTCATATGAGCAGAACACCCACTATCAATGTACCATATCAGATTTTCATCTTGACTATGTGAAAATAAATTTGAGCAATCTTACACTCTTCATCCTTTGTCCTTGGTCCTACAAGGCCTAAAACTAGAGCATGCTCCTCCTGTCTTCTTTTTCTTCTTCATTAACCTTCAATGCAGATGAAAATGATGCACATACCTCAAAAATAGAATCCCATATGTCAAACCCTAAGGGTTTAAAACAAGCTCTCAATCTGATCATAGGAAGCATTTCAGCTTGCACTTGTCTACTTTCCATGTTAGTGCTTCAGAAGATCTCCTTTCAAGTGATTAAACTTCTCCAAAATGACCTCTTGTGATAGTAATTGTTGAAAGCACAATGAACTGAGAGGGGAAGTGAATCAGTTCTTTAATCATTTAAACAATTTCGACTATCTTGCATGCACCATTAATATTCAGCCATCCATTAATGTGAAATTAACACCATGAAACAATCAACCACATAAGCACAACTAAGAGAGAGTACACAAGAACACAAGATATAAGTGGGAAACCCTCAAGGGGAAAAAAACCCACTGAAATTGATGATTGTATTCCTCAAATCAAAAGTATTTAGTGAAGCACCAACTTCACAAGGAACACCAACCCTTAGTTTAGTAGAGCACCAACCCTACAAGGAGCACCAACCCCTAATTTAGTGAAGAACCAACTCCACAAGGAGGCTACAACCCCCTAAGATAATCAAGCACCCACTCAACCACTTTTAGATGAGGCTCTCTGATGTCTTGTTGCTGCGACAACTGATAGAGATCACTTATTCAGCTCACACACCTTCAAACCCTCTCTTCTTCATCTCGCTTTTTCTTCACACTTTTATGACTTGTTTTGGCTTCAAACCCTTGCACACATGCTCTCTAACTCTCCTTGACTCTTTCACACACTTCCTCGGCTCTAAAATGATGCCCTTATACCTGTTTTCACTCACACTTGGGTCACACTTTTTCCCTCTCACTTAGCTAGTTCAAATTTGAACCAAAACACTCACTTTATACCCTTCTCATCTCATTAATACAAAATAGGCCTGTCCTACGCAAGGAGTTCACCAATACAACTCAAAAACATATCAATAAACTCATAAACATTCATCAAGTGGACCCATGTAGGTCGGCCATGCTCAAACACACCAAACAAGCCCAAAAATGGCTCAAAACCCCATCACCTGATTCACAAAGACCACAAACATCATCACCATGATTAATTAAGCTTCCAAATACCTCACGTATGTCAAATATGACATAACATCACCATCCATGGTTGTACATTAGCTTGCACAAATTAAATTCTTCATAACACTACCAAGAAGGCTCGTATCCTTCTCAAAACAGCTGCTTTCAAGAACCAGTCTTCACCTATGGGCTTCAAGATCACCAAAGAACACCTCAACCATGGCATGTAACCACTCATTGGAAAGCCCCGACTGTAGATTACAACCATGCTTTTTCTAGAGCTTATGAAACATCCATACATGCAAACCACACTCACTTTCCTCTTCACCAAATTGAGTTGCCCAGAAAGTAGTTTTGGGAAATCAACTAGTTTGCACCCTTGTTGTCACTTTCAAGACTTCTAAATGCCTTCACTAGGGACAAAATTCATCCCTCTTCACTCTCCAACGGATAGAAAACATCAACCAATCCAAAACATGAGACTTCTACCTCAATCTTCTAGCCGAGCAATCCTGTCCTGAGAAACAAACAACCTTCTTCTTCACAAAATGAGCTGGATGACCTATTAACACTCATCACTAAGAGACAAACCATACACCATTGGAAAGCCCTTTGAATCTACTTTCTAGAACATCTTACATTTCCTTCCAACTCCAAGTGGAAGGCCTTTAACCAAATCAATCTCTAAATTGCTCCAAAACTACCCTTTTTGGTCTCAAGGACCGGTCTTCATAAATAGGGCACACTTTGCCCTCTAGGACCTCAACCATGATCTGAAACCATCATGGACATCAGGTATAACTCCCATACTAAAAACAATGTCAATTTATTTCATACCTCCTTTGAGAAACTTTGCCTCAAACTGAACATCTTCAAAAACTTTTCTTTTCAAGTGGGGTCCACGAATCATCACATGCCCTATTATACCTTTTTGGAAATCTGGAGGCGTCCTCTACAACCTCCAATCATCATATTAGCAAGAACAACCTACTCTGGGAACCTATCGAGAAGATCTCTCCTACTGCATTTGAGCTAGGATTTCAAACTCATAAAAAGCAGTTTACCTTCTTAACTTTCATTCGTAAAAATTTGACGATGAAATGACCTCATTCTTTTGTGAAATGTTCTTAGCTCAATGTAAAAACATCCTTGAAAGCCACAAGGTCCCATGCAAAGCACACAATTCATAAGTGAGCATCATAAGTTGCAACTCGAGCTAGAAAATGCTCTTTCAAGCACCTTGTTTAACCAAAAACATCATAACTTGCAAAATCTTCATCATGGCAACCTGAAATTTTTCCCACAGCATCATAACACACCCTACTAACATCTCCAATCATCAACATGGCTCAAATGGGTCTCCATCTTCTCAACCAATCTCATTTGCATGACTAGCCCTTAGAGTTTTGCATGGTTTAAACTAGGTCATATTAGAAGAACCTCATACCTCATCATGAAACCTCTCCAAAAGGCCCTAACACCTAAGACAACATGTCTCACACCTCTGTATGCCTCCATGAGCTCACATGGCTCTATACCTCATCCTCATGCTCCATTTGGCCTCCAAGCACCTAGACTAGGTCTAGATGTGCACCTGAAACAAGGTCTTCAACTGTACCCGCACCCCCGAGACTCATGTGAGTGTCTCTACACTCTCCAAACATGCTCTCCATGCTGCTACCATGCTCTTAAAGTCATGCAACTCAAAACACCATGTATTATCATCATCACCTAAGCTAGCTAGGTCACCTGATTGGGCTTGCTAGACCAAGCCAATCTCATTGAATCCACTCATGCAATCATGAAACCACTTGAATCTCCATGTCATCATCCTATTGAGCACCTTCTAGCATACCTCCATTATCCTCTTTGTCATTAATGGGCTTTTACATCAATGAGAACCCTTGTACACACACACATGCCAACAAGAACTTCTTCACTTGGCTCTTTAGTTGGCTGCTCTTCCAAACCGATGGTTGAGATGATTAGAGAGGTGTAAGATCTTGTGAAGGAGAAACTTTAAGAAAGCTAGGAATTTGGAACTTGGGCTCCAGTTGACGTGGTTGGAAAGTAGAAGTAGGAAGGCTGCATAATGATAGTGAAGAATTACCCCATTGACAGGGTTTCTTAACACTATATTGGTAAGCTTCTATTTCTTCATTTCACTCTGATATTTGTGGTATCAATTCAGATACAAAATCCATCTTCTCTTGAGAGCTATACCAATTTGGCATAGGACTGGCCCATGGGTAAGGTACCCTGAATCCAAGCTTGGTTGCCTTGATGGAACTTGTTGCCCTTGTACCATTTTTATCTCCAAGTGTTGTACCTACATCTGCAAATCATCATTAGGCATGGAATTGTTTCCATAATCTGCATATTCATGCTTCGAAAAACACCATGATTATTAGGATAACCATACAAATTGTTTGGATCATGGACATATTCATTATGATAATGCTTATAATACTAATCCAGAGGAGGATTTTAGGAAAAAGAGGTGGAGGGGAGTAATAATTCTCTTGAAAATAGGCAATGAAGAATTGAAGTCATGATTGCACAACCTCATAAAAAGATGGAAAGATGGAGAAAATGGTCTGTTGATTGAGAAAAAAGGATCTTTGGGCCAATGGAGTCGCTAGATGCTGAATATTTGTGTTTGACACACTGATATTTGCCAAAAACAACATCAACTTCTTTAGGAATTTTTTGTATTGTCTCACTAGGTGTGCCAGATTTTGTTGTCACCCAGAAGTTGCATCCTAATAGAGAATGGTGTATGACTCTCTTTTCGTTGACAAAATTGGAACACCTCAAAGGCCGTGGGTAACCTATGTCTGAGGTGAGCCTCTAGCTGGTTCCCTTGTGAATCGCCTAAACAACTAAAACTTTGTCAAGGAATGTGGGAAAAGGGAAATAAGGGTGATACACCAATAATTTAACACATGCAACTCTGCACACATGGAAATCAAAGATCCACACACTTGCACAACTCTAAGCTATTTTGCAAAATTAATTCAAGGGTTTAGGAGAAAAGGACAGCGGTAGAGGGAATCATTTCCACACTAAGGCAATACAATACCCTATTAAACACAATGAAAACTCAGAAAAACAACGATATGAGATGGCAAATGGAGCTTTTTTATTTAGAGGTGCAAGTACAAGGCTAGGATTTACAAAGCAAAACAGCCAACAGTGTGTATGATATGATTTTTACAATCCAATCAGTCTTATTAGACTGCTGCCTATTAAGAATTGCTTGTCTGAGCTCTTTTTATTTAGTTTTATTTATTTTCTTCAACCCCTTTTGGTGCCAATTATAGGACTGCAATTGCTAAATTTATTCAAAGTCTTCTCCTTTTGGTGCCAAGGATTAATTTAGAACAACAATTGCTAAATTTAACAAAAGCAAGCTATATTTATCCTTTCACCTTTGGCGCATGGAGCTGATATATTTAGCCAAGTGCTATTTTTAGCGCCAACCACTTTTAGCAAGTGCTATTTTTAGCTAATGCTATTTGTAGCAAACTTCTACTTTAAGCCAAGCACTATTTTTAGAAAAGCTAAAAATAGCCAATCTTCCAAAATCACCAATCCTTTGCATGAAAAATATGGTAACACAAAACAGCAACGCCCTTCTTTAACCCAAACTGCATTTAGAAAAAATAATAATAATAAAACCAAAATAGCAATACCCTTCTTGAACCCTCTGTGTTTGGAAAAAAAGAAAAAAGAACAGCAATATTATGCCCTTCTTTAACCTACTTTACATTTTAAAAACAATAATTAAAAACCGCATATTCATTATCCTAATTCCCTTAACGCATTTTGATTTGAAAAAAAGTAAAACAAGTATGGAATCATTGTACATGTCGTGTTAATGCTCGTGTTTCCTCTTGCTCTTCGCGGGTTGGGCTTTATATAAGTTTTGGACGTGTTTTAAGGTTAGCGTTGTAGTATAGTAGTTTAACTTTAGTTAGGTTAGTTGCTTTTTTATTTATTTTAGTTTTTAAATTACATACTAAACAAGCCAAAGGGGATTCCAAGGATACTAGGACATTCCTTGGTCGTCTCGAGGACGTCCCTTGACCATCTTGAGGGTGTCACGACATCCTCTGTGGTGTCCCCTACATTTCAAAGTACCCAAACATTCCCCAAAGTCAAGGAACGGCCCGGGACATTCCCCTTGATTTTCAATTCGCTGATATGTGGGGGACGTTTTCCCTTGTTTCCAAGCCCCAAACATTTCGACGTTCGGGACAGCTTGAAGATGGGGGTGCATGTCCCTGCATAACAGTGGTTTTATTGAAAATTTTAATTAATTTTTTATATTTTTAGGTTTGAAAACTATAAGCATTGCACTCTTTTTTGGTCGAAAACTAATAGAAAATATACTTGTGTGCTCTGCATTCATTTCTCATGTTTTTAATATTTTACATGTTATTTCAGTTCATAATTTTGAAAGAATTTATATTATAATCATGTACATGTGAAACTAATTTTAAGCTTGTTGATTGTTTTAAACTTTCATGAACACAAATTATTTTTAAGTTTTTTTATCTTTTATGGACTAAAAATGAGTATTATGCATTTTTTAATATATATTTATATTTTTAATAATATATTGTACAGATGTTTCAATGTTGTTTCGTACCCAAGGGTTTTTTGAAAATCAGCGTTTCCACATTTCCTGGCAACCTAATGTATAGTTCAAACAGCCCTCTTGACAAAGCCATGTTATTTCTTTGGCGAAGTGAAGATATTCAAGTGCTTCTTCACGACACTTACAACAGTATGAAAAGCACTTGCAATTTAGCATAATGTAATTGGGGAGATATGATACAATCTTAGGATACAAATAGAATTATTAGTATTATATCTTAATAGTGCAAGAGATATTGTACTACAGTTTTTTAATAACTTGGATCAGAGAAAACAAAGAGATTCTGTTATATTCACAATAGAATACACAAAAAAGCTCAAGTGCTACCAGGGTATAGAGCAAAGGTTATAGAGACCAGGAAATAAATAGCACATGACATCCTCTTCCAAAAACCATAATCCAGCCACTGAAATAATAGGTATTGATGAAAATACAACCTATACAAGTGTCCAGAAACCAAAGTCAGAAATCTTCCATATAACAGAAGTTTTTAATAAATATGGGTAGAAACCAGAGTTTAGAACCATAATCCCGGTTTCAATGAACTAGGAGTTTAGGATGCGACAGAATGTATACATCATAACCAGAAATATTAGAAGAATCAGGAAACATTGCAAGTTGCTCTATTATGATGGCCGCTTTCTCACTCTTCCATGTCCAACTCCCCCACAAAGCAACAAACGTCCATGAACTCAACCTGTAGATAACAGTGTCCAGAAAACTGAACTCCTAAGATAATCAGTGTTGGCATGAGTGCGCTTCTTGTTGATCACTTCCACTTGCAGCCAAAGATCAAATAGGGCCTCCTTAGTGGTATGATACAGGTCTATCAATAGGGCCTAACCCTCTTATGGGTAGGGGTTGAGAGAATCTCACCGAACTGAACGAGGAGTATCTGGGAACGACCCACCAACTAAATTCTTCACCTTTCAAATATATAGCCACATTCTTATAGGCTGACACAACCTTGACCTGATATCTATGTAAACAGTCGTGTATGGCCTTGCCACAACTCGGTATAAGATATTTAGTGCACCTGCTGCTCTCCTCCTGTGAAAAGATAACCATCTCAAGATATGACCTAGGTTGGACTTAAAGGTCTGTCTCCCCAATTTTACTTTCTATGCCACCCAAGCTCTGCCTGGTCCTGGGCTTTCTCCCTTTCTCAGTTCAAGAATCAAATATGCTATGCTTCTTCTGCATATATCTCACCAGGTCGTTTCCTGCAGATACCTCTGAGTTGCTTTTGCATTGAACAGTTTTCCCTTATTTCAATTTCATTTACTGCCTTCTCCCTTGACCTCCATTATCAATGGGTTTTCTTGGTCATTGCCTAGCAAGGATGAGGACTGACGCATGTTGAGGGTAAAGTGACCGTAGAGAATGATAACAGGATCCTCAGAGAAACTACCAGAGAAAGATGATGTAGAGATGAATGATGAATTTTCCATAGAAGCAAAGGGCCTTTTGGATCCATACGCTTCCAACTCTATGTTCCATAAAGCCATATTAAATATGATACAATGCAGGAAACGCCTTCTGCACCTTCTGTTTGAAAACAAAAGGCAATTCACAAGTCTGAAACGCACCAGAAATGCTTGGAAAACTGCCAGAAATGTGCATAATAGTGCAGTCTCAATCCAAAGTCCAAATTGAGTGATATGAATGTGGGCAACCCAGTACTCCTGCCATCAGCAAACCATGGCAAGCTGCAGGGTAATTGCTGCCAACAGCAGCGACCCTGTCTTATTGAAGGGGCTATTGCTTAGGTGGGCTTCTACAATTAACTGATAGGTAGGAAGTGAAAGGACAACCCATCACGTTATTTGTGGCATAGATCAGTTGCTTGAAAAGTACATCCGCAAATTACTGTCCTTAATAACACCAGCACAACTGACTCGTCTGTGAATATCCCAAGACACGCCATTTGTATTCAGTTTGAGAAAGGGGGCTGTGGGGAGCGAAATTCATCCTCCCTATATCAATGATCTGCTTCGCCTGCCCCTTTATCAAGTGATTTGTGCCCTATGGTTAAACTGCTTGACAAGTGTTTTTCATTGATTGGTGTGCTTAAACTTCAAAATGCTCTTCTACTTCCCAGACTTTAACCCTTTCTCAACTTCAACGAGGTAGGGATTGTTTTTATATATTACTTAAAAATCTTGCTGATCTGCTTACTCCTTGTAGTTGTTCTATCAAATGAGTCGAAACTGAAGGTATGGTAATATGGTTCCTTAAACTTGCCATCTTGTTCAAAAGTTTCAGTGTTTCATACAAATAAAAATTTGGTGAAGAAACTAAACCAATATGTTCCATTGGTATTGTTGCAATCTGGATCTAATGACATGTTGCAAGATTAGTTGGAAAGAATTTGGAATCAAGGCAGTGCTCATAGATCATCACAAGCTGCTTCTCAATTGCTTTAGTGGTTGGAATTATCACATGATAACCTCTATTTCTGGGCTGTATGGTGGAGTCGATATTGATCCAAGTTGCTGAGTAAATTTTCACTGCTTGTTGAGTTCCAAAGATATAATTCTGGATTTGTTTTAATTGTTTCCAATCTGCAATATATTGTAATTTGGCCTTAGGAAAAATGTCAGATTCTATTGGCAAGCCAGAAAATGCAGATTCTGTCTTGAAACGAGACTATAGCAGCATATAAGTTGCTGAGTAATTTTTCACTGCATGCTGTAGTTCCAAAGATTTAATTCTGGGTTTGTTATAGTTTGTCTTCAATCTGTAATTTTGGCTTAAGAAAAAGAGGAGGTCAGATTGTATCCACAAACCAGAATATGCAATGTGTATTACTATAGACTATTGCAGCAAAACAAGGTCATATTATACAACTTCAAGAGAGGAAATTCCCGGATTATTTTTTTACACGGGGTTATCGAGAAGCATTTGTTGTTGTATTATGGACTGTGGAAGTCTCAAATCTCTTATTACTTTTTTGAACTCTTTCATAGCACATGATAAGAAGTTCAATTCGGATGGAACCATATTTGATAATGGCCAAGAATATTCAACTGAAAATGTAGTTGTTGATGGTGCAAATGGAAATACCGAATACCTTATATCAGGAAACAGTCTTACCCACTGACTATGGTGTGATCAAGGTGAAAGGGCAGGTAGGCAGGCCGGTAGGAGTGCCCGGAAACCAATATGCGTAAAATTTACAAGAAGGTGAATACACCTAAAATTAACGATATAACTAGAATTAATTAGGGAGGCCACACAACTAACTTCTGCAACGACCAATTGTTCAGTACAAGCTATAACTCTGATCTCATTGCTTCTGCATCAACTAAGAGTATTAAAGACTATATGCACAGACAACTTGATATCAAGAATTCTAATAATGTGCCTGAACGATACAGTAATATAGGTACCTTATACACACAAAGCTTCATTTATCTTACCCACTTTCTCTTTACAAAAGGAGGCATCCCTTTCCCATCTTACTGATAATCTGCACTAGTAGAGGATGATAGGAAATTTAGGACATAAATCAAATATAGGCTGTGAATTGTCTCGATTCCATTTGGGACTAAAAATGAGGACTGCTCTAAATATAGACAAACAGACCTTAATAGATTCCCTATCCCTCTCTTGTCCCAAAGTAATGCCAAATCATGCATGGTTGATTACCATCATAGATGACTCTGTTCAAGAGCGCAACACTGAAGTTTTTTTGTCATTTACATAATGTGATTATGTTGTAATTGTCAGGAGCTAAACAATCACATGGTGTAATTATGTTGTCTTCTAATATGGCTAAAACTTAAACATGCAACTGCAATAATTTGTGGCTACTCTATGTAACCAATCTACAAGATCCTTGCCATTGACAACCCCATAACAGTAAATGACTTATGTCGATTTCGTGGATCCTATTTCTTATTTTTTTGTAGCAGGAAAGTTGATATAATCTAAAATTAAAATTATAAAAAACAATTGTCTTTGAATTACAGTTGAATTATTATATCCAGAATTTTAACAAGTCTACAGTTTGTCATTGCAGATTCTTCAGAAAAACTCTTGGCAAATATCAACAAGTTCAGACAAGACATGAAGCTTCCTGTTCTGACCCAAAATGGAAATGCTGCTTGTTTGGCCGAGCAGATTGTGAATCAGTTCGAAAGTCAAGTGTGTAGTAATTCTACGGGTGAAGATACTGTCCCTGGCACAGAACCTCAATTTCCGAACTATCCACAGTTATTGGACAATTGCCATCTGAATATATCTGATACCAAAGATGGAATTGTTCTTCCAGATTGTGTTCTTGGTGCAGATCCACAAATTGCATTTCAGAATTACACACATTCACAATATCTTCAGTATGTGAATGACACAAAATTTGTATCAGCCGGTGTCGCTTCTGAAGACAATTGGTTTGTGCTGGTTTTGGCTACCAATACACCTGGTGGCGATTTCCAAACATATAACAGGGGCACCATTCATTACATAAATAAGTTAGTCCTTATTGTTAATTTTTGGGACATTGCTCCTAGCAGCCTGAAGTCTTAATATTTTCTACAGTATGTGAATGACACAAAATTTGTATCAGCCGTTGTCTCTGAAAACAATTAGTTTGTGCTGGTTTTGGCTACCAATACACCAGGTGGCAATTTCCAATGATTAGTGCATTCATTTGTTTTGTTTCTGATGATTAGTGCTTTATATATTTATAATTCTAAGTAAAAATAAGGGCCAATTTTGCTCAAAGATTACAATTGAAACTTCATTGTGCTTTGCAAATGAATGAAGTAGGTCAACGGATTGAAAAGCATGTTATGGAATGGTAACCAAAGGATTAAGAAAAAAGAAGCACAAAATATAGTGAATTATTTGGTAGACTTTTCTTTTCTTTCTTTTTTTGTAATAAACCAAGAATTACATAGATATAACAGCCTCCGTCCATGTTTTGGATTACATAGGCATTCTGCAATTTAAGAATTTAATGAGTTTATCTTGAATTGATGAAAAATCATTCCAAGAAGCTAAACTCCAAGTTACGTGTTTGTAGTTTGAGCCAATGTGGGAGGTTGCAAATGAGTGAGGGTTACGGTGGCTTGTTTGAGACAGAATTAAACAGAAAAGGTGACATACATATCTATATTTGGAAAGCTTTGAAGTGATATAACATACACCTCCCTTTAATTTCCTGAATAATTGGGAATGTAAATGTGAAGAGTTGCTTGAACTCTAAGAGAGTAATTTCCATGGATTTTATTCATTTCAAATAATGTCGTGTTTAGCACCTACCAGTAGGCAGAAAATGATATATCAGTAGCAAGAGCCTTCCAAACTCATTTTGCCTTGTGCATAACATTACCTCTTGAAAGTGGGCAACTAGGTGAAATAAATACTTTTGGCTTCCTCAAAATCACAAACTTCTATGGTAAGATTATGTTTGATTAAGACATCACGTGTATAAAGGCATTAGTTGAGTTGTTGAAGATTGTTTAAGCAAATTTTATATACTTTTGATGTCTTTCGATCCCTATGATTTTCTAATAATGTTGTGTTGATGAGGGTTTGTTACACCTATGTGCAGAAATGGTGAAGTTTTATGTTCCCTACTTGTTTTAGAGCCTGCAAGGGATTGAGTCAATGCATGAGTTGAGGATATGTGGTTTTATAGATAACCAAGCGGTAGAATAGTAAGCATGTAGCTTGCTAACACTTGGAGATTTCACAGTTTTCCTGTCTTTTGTTGGTAGTACTTCCTCAAAAGGATAGTTTTGATGTTGATAGGGCTCGCCTCGAAAAAAAGTTGTAAAAAGGGTAAGGTAGGGTAGGGCAGAAAAAGAATTATCTAAAAAGTACATAGGATTTTGCTATCTCAATATTGTCACTGCATGATTTACCAATGGTACCTATATCAACTTAATCCTAGCTTGGCACAGGCTTAAGATGACAAGGGCAAGAAGTTTTTGGACTAATTATCCTAGTAAACACCCATTAGAAAACATCTATTACTCCCCAGTTTCCTGCAAAAGATTGTTAACACATCCATTTACAGAGAAACTTTGAAATAATAACAATTCATGTTAATAATTGAACTTGTTGCACAATTCAATCTGATGCTACTAAAGATCATGAAACAACATATCCAATTAGTCACACAATGTATTAACAAAATATCCAATTGCATTTGCACATTAACACTTTGCTAATTGAGATGAAACTAATTGAACCTATGACTATGCAAGTAGCTACTGCACACTTACAAATTTCATAATAAAGCAAACCATACAATGATTAATTAAAATAACTGATCTAAGCAATTTACCAAACAATTGAGCAAGCAATATGCAGAAAACACTCACTGAACAATCCTTAGACTTTCCAAGCGCTTTCTTCATAAAATTCTTCCTCCTTAGAGGGTATACAACTGATATATTTATACAAAATTTGCCACCACTTGGGGCTTAAAAATAACCAGTTTAAAAATAGAATGAATTGCTCTTGAGCAGCTAACATAAACAAAAGACAAAGCCTTTCATGCAAGAAAGCTTGTGTTTCCTATTTTTAAGATTGAATGTTTTTATAATAATAGATCCTAAAAATAGCAAAGCAATTTCTCATCCAAGCTTTACTTGGAGCTCCCACTTGTAGTTGTATGCGTGGACTCCATCTGATTTCGTTGGATCTCAACTACACATGCTTTGAATTCATTTTCTATATATACAAAATCCAAAATGGGTGGCCTCTTTAAATCAGACACTTTTTGAATTATCACAGTGACTCTACTTTTGTAAATAGATTTAGTTGATTCAGTCAAAAGTGAAGCTTTCTCCACTTTACCATTTGCAAAGATGACCAAAGGTGCCATGATAGTAGATGTCTTCTTCACCATATCAACTTGGGCAAAATTGGTAGCCGGGGTAGAAATAAAATGTTTGCAAATGATGTTCAAAGAAAGGCTTTTGGATCAACCTCCCATTCGGTTGGTACATTGAAGTAATCTGAGCTTCACCTAAAATCTCGGTAGCTTTCTTCATTGCTCTGTGTAATTCATTTAGCAGTCCTCCCACTATAGTTATTCAATCACTTAGCTCCTTCAAAATATGGCCCATGTAAATCTTGCCTGTATTTAAATCTTGGCTCTTGATGTGTAGCACATTTAGGCAACTATTTATGTTTATAACTAATAATTATTCATCATGGAGCTTATTCTGCCATACGCTTATGTTGGCCATGTACACAAGCAAACCCCGCTTTGCTATATCTTTATGATTTTGTATAGCTACTAAAAGCTCATACAAAGTCCTTAGGGCCACTTGTACATCGGGAAGGTACTCTTTGGCATTGTCATTGCTTTTGGACATTAAGAGCATCCAACCTTTTTGCGTTCTCTTGACTAGATCAATTGTCATCCATTGGGTAACATCAATGATAGATTGGGGATCTGCGTCCATGCCCTCTTCTCTGTGTGGGCTCTTTTGGAGATCCTCAAAATATCTTCTTCAGTCTCCATGTATATAGGAGTTGTCCTTTGGGCTAATTTTCTCTTGGTCACCCTCTTTAGAGTGCATGTAGGAGAATCATATTTGAGAGCCATCTTAGGATCTTCAATTTGTGTCATAGCAGAAGTCACTTTCTGTTGTCCACTACGAGGAGTCCATGTTCCCCACTGGAGTAGTAGGTGTAATTGTAATTATGGAAGGCGAGGTGAGGAAGCCCTCACCATTTGTGGTAAAGTTTGTGATGTCCAATGTAGGGTGGGCTAAATAGGTTCTAGAGGAGCCAAAAGACGACTTGTGAAACTTTGAGTGACCATGGGAGTTGGGAAAGATATATAGGAATGTAAGAAGGGAGTGGAAGGAGTGGCATAGGCATGCCTGGTAGAAAAGTCTGAGAAACATAGGGAGTGATGGGAGGAAGCAATGGTGGATTGAGAAACCAATTAGATGGAGGAATTGGAGGAAGGGCCTGAAAAGAGAGAGAAGGATGCATAGGTGCCTTCAATTTGGCCTTAGAGAATCTTCTGACAATGGTGCCGGATGAAGATGGAGTGAAGAGGATACATGGACAGAGGAGCAAAAACAATGGTTGCAGAACTGCAATTGATTATTCTTGGAGAGAGTCATTGTAGTGATTTGAGGAGAAGACAAAGAAAGAGGGAACACATAAGGGGTTGTGGTGGAGGGGATAATGGTGAAGATATTGGAAATGGGAGAGAAGGAAGTGAAACAATGGAAGAAATACACAAGAAAAAGTAAGCAGGGGAATGGAAACTAGTGCCAAGATTGAAGGTAGAAGAGAAGGGGAGACAATGGGGCTAGTTGAAACAAGAGAAGAATTGAGGAACTTGAAATTCGGTGGGGTCCAATGTCCCATGATCACCTCCTACCTCATCTCCAAAAGAAGAAGCAAGATAAATGATAATATTTGTTGCGAGAAGGGCTAGATGAAGATGGAATAGAAGAGGAAACAATTCCCAAAGAACTAACAAATGTTAAAGAAATGAAAGTAGGAAGAGACATAGGAGACGAAGACACAATTGTAACAATGCTTACCAAGGGGAAATGTATAGTAGGACTAGCCAAAAGCCCATGTCATGTTTTTGGGCTTGAATGTTGTGTACTTGGAGAAGTTCCAAAATGAGAAGGACTGACCCTTTCTTTAATTGTAGGAGGGACTCCAACAAGAAGCTTCTTAAGTTGCTTAGGGTCAATACCTTGATCATTTGAATCTTCCTCTTCTTATTTTGCTTCCTACCCCGATATGAGTTCTTTCCCGCCAACTCGGCAAGCTATCCAATAGGTATATAAGTGACCTTGAAATTTCTTATGTTGATGGCCACAACTTGATCTTTGGTCTCATCCTTATAGACTAGGGAATTCTTATGTGTTTGATGCCTACAACTAGCTATCATACGTGAAAAGTACAATGGAAATGCCGAAGGGGATGAAGAGAAGAAGTCAAATTGGAGGAAGTGAATCTATGAGAGAGGAAGAGGGGCGAAGAAGAAGGGGTTTGAGGAGGAGAATTGCAAGGGTGAGGAAAGGTGTTGTGTTTTCCAGGAATGTAGAGCACACGTAAATGTAAGGAAAATTCGCATGCACATTATATGAGACAATTTAGAGGCATGGAGATGGGGAGTGACCCTGGCATCCCAAGCTATCAATTATATGAACGTGTGAAATTAGGATAGTGAGGACATGCACATGTAAATAAGGGTTTCTCTCTAGATGTCAAGGTAACAATCATGGTTCTCATCGTCAACATTCTTGATGGTGAAGTCTACAAATGACCATTGACATTAAAGAAATTTAATTGGGAAAAGTTAACAATTAAAAGGTGGGAATTAAATACTCGCATGTCTATGGTTTTAAGGTCATCTATCGATGATGTTTAATTTGGTAGGTAAGACGAAGACATTAATCAAAAGTTGGAAATTAAATACCTGCATGCCTTGCACTTATTCCATAGTTGTGATTGTTCTGCCCAAATAATATTGTTATTTGTGCTCCACTCTATAGTTTTGATATCGGGCACACTATTCATGGGAGTGCAAATTGCATTTGAAGGAGCTAAAATGAAAAAGGGAAAGTTCCAAAAGGTTCAAGGTTTGAGACTTAGCCGAGACCTAGCTGAAAAGCCTTCTTGTAGAACATTGTAGCCCCTATTTCAGTTGCAAGTTCGAGTAATTGTAGGAACGTTCGTGTAATAATGTTAGGTCTTTTAATAAAACCTTGGCTCATCTCTTAACAATTTGACATTGATTGTCCTTTTCTACCACTTCAATTCTCCACCTCTCTTAATCTATGACAAGTGGACTTTATTGCATTTTCATGCTTTGTATGGATTATAAAACTTTGTCTTAATTTTTCTCCACCATCTTAGGGTTTCTCTCTGCATATTGGGGTAATGAGTAGGGTTCCCCTCATCAAAAATCGTAAAGGTGTAGTCTTCCAATGACCCTCAAATAATTTTAATTGGTGACATGTAATTTGGTAGATATTAAGACGAAGACATGAACAAAATGTTACCAATAAGATTGTGGGAATTAAATACCTACATGTCTATGGTTTCAAATTCATCTATTAGAAGACATTTAATTTGGTACGTAAAATGAAGACTTGAATCGAAAGTTGGAATTTCCAAGTTCTATATATAAGTCAAACTTATTAAAAATATCATTAACAAAAATATTTGAAATACAATATACAAAACATTATATAGGTTGTTATATATATACATATATATATATGATTTATTAAATTTTAAAAAAAAATGGTCTCAGACCACATTCACCACGACCATATATATTAAATTTAAAAAATGAGCGGCGACCCTCGAACAAATCTTCCGAGGCAAAGCCTAGTGATGAAGATCAATTACATAAAAAAATGATAATAATAAGGAAAATTAAGCCTCGATACAACTTGTGACTGCGGGCGACGGGTCTTGATCATGCCGGTCTGAATTTGGAAGCTCTTTACCAAAATAAAGAGGATCCCAACCCGAAATGCCCAGATAGTCTTTTTGAAGAAATAATACATCCAAAAATATTAACACCTTAAAATCTATATTGTTTGCTATCCTATCCTAACTAAAATAGTGTAAAATAGGGACTAAGCTTTGGAATATTTTATTAATAATCAAAATCAATTTACAATAGATGTGCTGCAATATTTATACATATTGGACAACAATATACAAATAAAGAAATGGGTTGCACGGGTACAACCATGAAACAATACAAACAATAGTATTGTTAAAACAATATAACAACTCCCGTATGTTTGAATAAAATAATATAGAAGGTTATAAATAAATATAACCATATAAAAATTAAACAATTACAAAACTAACTATGCGATGCATAATTAACCTAGGTAAAATATAATTACCCTAACATCCCCCTTAATTTTGCATTGTCTCAAGGTATGAAGAGAGGAATTCTTTGAACAACTCAAACTTGTCACGTGCAAGTGACTTTGTGAAGATATCTAGCTCGTTGTTCAGTTGTTGGACAAAACTGAAGCTGTATATTGTGCTTCAAGACATGCTCGCATATGAAATGTACATGTACCTCAATGTGTTTTGTTCTTTCATGAAAAACTGGATTGCGAACAAGTTTGAGAACACCTTCATTGTCAACATACAAAGTAGTCGATTTGTCCTATGGTATTCCAAGTCCTTCAAGTATGCAACGTAGCCATATCGCTTCACAAACAACTTCACCTGCAGAATGATACTCAACTTATGTGGAAGAGCGAGAAACAAAGTGTTGTTTCTTGCTTCCCCATGATATTGGTCCAGATCCCATAAAGAATACAAACCCTAAAGTGGATTTTCGTCATCAATTATTGCTTGCATGATCTGAATCCGAATATCCTGACAAGAAGAAGTTGTTGTTCTTCTTGTATTCTAGACCAAGATCTATTGTTCCCTTGAGATATCTCAAGATGTACCTTGTTGCCTTCCAATGAAAAACTTTGGGTTCCTGCATGAACCTGGATAGATAGCTTACTGCAAAGCTGATATCCGGTCTAGTGTAGGTCGTAAATGAGACTTCGATTCAATCACCGATAAAGAGCGGCATTTACCGCATGAGATGCATTTGAACAAGATAACTGCAATATGCTCTCCATAGGTGTAACAATCGGTGTGCAATCCATCATCCTGAATTTCTCGAGCATCGTCTTGGTATATTTCAACGTAGAAACAAATATATGAATCTCTTTTTGCCCTACTTCCAATCCAAGACAATAGTGCATCAACCCGAGATCTGTCATGTTGACCGATCGTTTAAGATCTTTCTTTGTTGCATCGATCATCCTCACTGAACTTCCACTGATGACTAGATCGTCGACATAGACAATGATAATCACAATCTGCCCCCCTTGCTTTTTAAGGTAGAGATTGGGATTGTATGGATTTCTGACAAATCCATGTTGTACGAGATGCTCATCAATTTTGATGTACCATACCCGGGGTGCCTGTTTAAGACCATACAAAGATTTCCTGAGTCAGCATACCTTTACTTCTTGACCAGGTACAACATATCCCTCATGTTGAGTCATGTAGACTTCTTCTTGTAAATCTTCGTTCATAAAGGCACTTTTTATGTCCATCTGATGGACTTTCCAACCAAACTGTGCAGCTAGAGCAAAGATCATCTTGATCGTTTTGATCTTAGCTGTGGGAGAAAATGTCTCCTCGTAGTCAATGCCTTCTTTTTGTGTGTACCCCTTTGCTACTAGTCTCGCTTTGTACTTGTATATGGTCCCATTTGCTTTGTAATTTGTTTTGAATATCCATCTACATCTAATGGGTTTCTTCCCTGATGGAAGATCGACAAGCTACCAAGTGTTGTTTTTCATCACTGAGTTGTATTCAACATCCATGGCATCTTTCCAAGCTTTTGGCTGTAGGGCTTCCTGGAATGTAGAGGTCTCATCAGATTCAATAACTCTACTCATCAAGACAAAGTTCACTTCTTCTCTTGCTTTACTTGCAAGTCCTTGGTCCAGTGGTGGATGTATCCATGGTGGAGCATCCATTCTTGCATCTCGTAACATGCTAGTATACCACTTGGGCATACGCTGAACTGTTCTCATGGGTCGTGGTTCTATCCGATCATCACTATCATCCCCATCATCACTTTTATCATCTGTTGGAACATCGATTCTGTTTTTAACCGGTGAAAAAAGCTGCATCATGTGAGTCTGGAGGAGGAGACTTTGCTTCCTTCTTCTCAAAGAAACCAACATCTCTGCTGGTGTAAACTTTCCTGGTCTTAGGATCCATCAATCTATACCCAAGAGTTTCTTCATCGTACCCAATTAAGATTAGTTTTTGAGATTTCATATCCAGTTTCTTTCTATTCTGTCTTGGGTATATGCATACTTGCTTTGCACCCAAATACTCTAAGGTGTACAACATATGGCTTCCTTTTTGACCATGCTTCTTGTGGTGTTACTTGGTCAAGAGCAACTGTGGCACTCTCTTCAACAAATACACTTGATGTCTTTCTTTGCTTCTACATAGAATGTCTTTGCTAGTTCGAGAATCATCGATCATGCATCGCACTATTTCCATGATCGTGCATTTATTTCTTCTCTCAACAACACCATTTTTCTGCGGTGTGTGTGGAGGAGGCATTTGTCAACGAATCTCGTGAGCTTGTAGGTAGTCTTTGAACTCATCACTAGTGAATTCCCCCTTGATCTAAGCGGAGATTTCTGATGTGATGAATAGTTTCATTCTCAACAACTACTTTGAACTTCTTGAAGTTTTCAAAAGCTTCACTTTTCTTGCGAAGACAAAAAAATCCACATTTTTCTCAAATAGTCATCAACATAAAGCATGAAGTACTAAAATCCAGAATGACTTCGGTTGCATCGGACCGCAAAGATCGGTATGAACCAGATCAAGCTTACCATGAGCTCGATAAGTACTCTTCTAGAATGAAGCTCTGTGTTCTTTGCTGCTTTAGGCAGTGAGGACACTTGTATGTATCCTTCTGGAGAGATGGTAATCCTTTTACCATATTGTGCCGGCGAAGCATCTCAAGATACTTGAAATTGATATGACCAAGTCTCCAATGCCATTATTCTATAGAGGTAGAATTCTTAGCCACGAGTGCCTGATCATCTCTATGGACAAAGTCAAGCTTGAACATGCGTCCAGACATTAGAGGCTTTTGCAACTATTTTCGAGCCTCATGATTTGTCTCAAATTAAACACGTTTTCTTATCGGAAGGACTATCAAAGTCAACTTCCAATTTCGATCTAGGAGTTGGTGACTAAAAACATATTTTTAGTCAATGCAAGGACATATAGTACATCTGATAATCTACAATTGCATGAACCAAGAGGTAGAAATGTTCCCAATCCCTGTATTGTGTATGAAGAATCATCACCTAACGAAACATGGTTTTTCGAAGGTGTGTCCCTCATTGAAGTAAATCGGTCGCAACTATATTAGGCCTTAAGTGCGGTAGTAGTCGCGACGACTTTACCCTTAAGCGCTTCCTAGAGGCATTGTTTATACTTTGACGCTACGAATGAGATCTAGGATCTCGTGAGTGTTTTTAGAACCAAATTTCACTTTTTTATTACAATTCTCTATCATTTTTTGAGCACTTACAATGTTTGCGGTGGCCGACTATGGCAACCTTCAAATTATTATACACTAATGTATAATATTACATTCAAAAATTTGGAAAAATTGAATGGCGAGCAAAACAAAATTGTTTTTAAGGCCCAGTGGCCTCAGAAGCCCAATATGGTTCTCTAAGCAAAAGACAATAAAAACATGACTCAATGAAGTTTTACGATCGCCCTCCTTTGACAAATGTTGTCCTAGGAATCAAAAATAAGTCTAGTACGAGAAACATTTTTTGACCCTTTTTAGGGTTTTTGTTGCTAAATTTAGTTGTGGCTGTAGTTATAACTAAGCATATTGGAGGACGGTTTTCTGCTATTTTTGCCTCTATAGTTGGTAGTTTAGCCAAATTTTCCCCTAAATGTCAAAATGGTTTTAAAAAAATAAGTTGGGGTGGGGTTTGAACATTACACCTCTCACTCCCAAATCTTTCCACTTAACCAACTAGGCGGTCAATGCATTTGACCATTTGTTGAAGAAAATTAAATTTAAAGAATAATCAAAGAATGCTAACCTTTGAACAAAGAGGTGGTGTCGTGATGGACGTCCATGTCACCGAGCTTGCTTGCGAGAAGGAATAGGGTTTCCACACTAGGCGGATCTGCAACTTCTTTATCTCCTTCGCCGTTGTTTATACGCCGCTAAGAATGCTCCTTTTTTCACCGTTTTGTTTTGTTGAGGGCCTTTGTTGTTTTGTATTGTATGCCTCTATTTTTTATTTTCTTTGCGGAGTCGCAAGCTCAGGTGGATATTGGCTCGTGAGGAGACACAACTCATTTGCCTTGTATTGATTTGTATTCGGTTGACTACAAAACTCTTATTTGTTTTGTGTTATGTAGGTTCATAGGTTGTTGGTTGTGGACCGATCCACGGTGTTAAAAAACTCGATTATGATCAAATGCAGTTGCACGCCTATTTTTGCCAAAACTCGGTCTTTTTAAACACCCGCTGCTATGAAATGTGGCTCGGTGTTGGTAGAGAAACCACCCAAATTCAATCTTTGAATGGCTTGTTTGTTGCAGGGTCGTCGTTCAATGACTCCAACTTACCATTGAATGTAAAAAAGGGGGTCTATAAACTCGAGATATCACCTTGGTGGGGGGGTTTAATAGATAGCTCGGTTGAAAATGCAGAGCCCTTCAAATAGCTCAGTGTAGAACACTTCAAAGAGCTCGATCTTTCAAATAGATCTCGACCCAATGATTTGTGGGCTCTGTCTTGTAAACAGCTTGACTAACAATGAAACCGCCAATGCAACTCGATCAACATACAAGCCACCAGCGCGATGGAGACAACTCTGTCTGAATGCTACACAACTCGGTAGGAGCTCGGTCTTCTCCAAATTGGTCAATCTACTAATACTAGAAGTGACTAGAATATCCACCAAATGTAGTGGAGAATCCCCTTATGGGGTAATTTTTTTAATTTTCTAATATGATTTGTGAATCGAATGACTCGACAACAAATTTCCACAGTGCGAGGTGCACTAGTGCAAAACAAATTGCGTTCTAAACATCTGGAACGGAAGAGGGGGTTGTGGGGATGCAGGGATGTCTGGGAAGTTGTTGGAGGCAACACAAGATCTCCTGGAAAGTAATTTCTTCTCTAAGACACTTCTCTTCCTATTGCAACCTCTCTCCAACCCTCACATGTCCAGATTCCTGCTCTGGTACCAAATGTAAAACAAGGACGAAAGCCTAGAATATTTTATTAATAATCAAAATCAATTTACAATAGATGTGCTTTGCAATATTTATACATATTGGACAACAATATACAAACAAAGAAATGGGTTGCACGGTACAACCGTGAAACAATACAAACAATAGTATTGTTAAAACAATATAACAACTCACATATGTTTGAATAAAACAATATAGAAGGTTATAAATAAATATAACCATATAACAATTAAACAATTAAAAAAACTATGTGCAATGCATAATTAACCTAGGTAAAATATAATTACCTAACAAATAGTTTATTTAGAAATTGTTTTAAATTTGTTTAACAACATAGACATAATACTATACCAAAAACCGTCGCAAACAAATTAAATATAACACTTTTAAATATTTATATTTAAATAAATACATCATAATGATGTTAATAAATATTATTATTATTTTATGTTTTTTGTGAACATATAGTTGATGTTCACATTAAGATAAGAAGATATAACCCTCACTCAATGTATGCTCTTTTGTCTTGATTCGAGACGATGTTGTCGATGTTGTCGCTTGGCATGTGAAGGCGTATATGCTTGGTCATGTGGGGTTGGTGTATCTTGAAATTGCTTCTACTCACGACATGGTCCACGGGAATATATTACGATCCTTATGTTAGTAGGAGCAAAGCCACACCGGAGGCGGACCTCTCACGATGTAATGGTCGATTGGTTGGAGGATATTTATGTTTTTTTCTAGGCTATCCAAGTCGGATATGCCTCTTTAGTGTATCTCAAAATTACTTCAATGACATTGCAAACCTTAAGTGCCTTACTACCTACATCAAACCTACCTTTTCCATGCATCCTAAAATTACTTCAACAACTCTATACACCCTCATATTTTACTATTGGTGTAACATTGCACCTCCTTTTGGTACAAGTGCTAGTTCTAGCTATGTTAAAAAAAAGGAGAATTTAAGGGTAACAACACTTACACCTCAATTCGTGCCACACGATCCAATCCTTCTAAAATCATGGCAACCCTCTTAGAGACCACTATCAATTAAATTTATTATGGGGATTTCTATTATAAATCATTAATGTAAAGCAATTTTATTGATTTGTGGGATTATTCGGAACACCTTATTACATAGTGAGATGTCGTTGATGGTTATGGAAATTATAATATTACATTTTTGAGAGCTTCACCACATACCTTGTCCTCATAATTTTTAAAAAATATTAGATTTTGATAACACTTGTTCATTGCACAAGATTATATGGATTATGGATCTTATTTTAAGTTTTAGTGTTTTCCTTTATTTATGGAAAGTATGTTAGGTTTACACCATCATGAGAAAAGCACTCCTCATAATACTTGTACTAGTGCAAGTAACCATCGAAAGTCATCAATCAATTGAAAAAACTAGACCTCCTTCACACCGACGTCCCTCATTTTTATGCAGCCACAATAAAATTTTGGGGACGCCGTGGTATAATGTAGTAAATGGGTTTTATGGTGAGCTTTCTCATGTGCCGCAACAATCTCGTATACGAGTTTTTTCATGTGCTGCAACAGTCCTGCTCACCATGTCAGATGGACAGCTCAGGGATGCAAGACATCGACGTTCAAATGAATTTGTACCATTTTGTTGTTCAATGTGACGTGCACGTGGATGGGCGTGATCTATTTGAGGTCAACAATACAATGTGCTAGGTGGACAGTCGAGATAGCCACATATCTGCATAGATGTCAGAGGGGGCATGATTTTAACAGGGTAAACGCCTTTGACATAATTAAAAATGCGCATGCCTAGTGTGTTTTGCAAAAATTGTGCAACTCTCCCTATTGGATCAAAAAGCCTTTAAGTGTGATACTCCAAATGAAATGAGGTCTTGTAAGCAGCCACCCTCTTGGCTTTTTGCCAGTCATTGAATAGAACCTACCGAGAAGGTCAAAGGAGGATAAGTAGATTTATGTTTCTTCTGTTCTTTTGCCACATGACTAATGCCATGGACAAATTGATATGCTATTTCTCGCTCAACTAGTTTGTCTAGAATAAACTTAGGTGGCCTAAATTGGATGGAGAGGATTCCATCTAATCTTATCATAGTACAATTTGGATAATACCATAAGGCTCCCTGAGGACTTAGTGTGTTGATTATTCTTTAACTGACTCTAAGCATCAGGGTATCATAAATAGTATTAAAAATAACAAAGTAGTAGTGATTACTGACTACCTCAATACTTTTCTATAATTATGCATGTGCATGTTATTGAAGACCCCGAGAATATATGTGGGTGTTGAGGTGTCCAACTAGGAACCCCTAAAACTATTGTACCGTTCACACTGCATCCAATAAGGAAGACATCATCTAAATGTTTGCCCCTTCTTAACTTCTACAAGGTTTTTATAGAGGTGAGATAAAACCCCAACCAATAAAGGCACATTGGCACCTACTATGCCCCAGAGTAAATCAATGCATGGCATTACCTCTGGTTTGCTCGCTAGAATGTGCAGTCCAATTTGGTGAATAGCCATTAAGTTGGCCATACACTGCTTTATCCTGGTCTGCTTCATCATCATCTATTAATCTAGCCACCTCAACCTCTATTTTCAAGGTTGTATAATGGTTTGCATCAATGACCTGCTTGTTGAAAACCGTGTATAATAGTCTACACCAATGACAAAGCTCCATGTCTGTACAATTTGTGGGCCTCACATTATTGCACAAGTCTTTGTTAAGTATGCCCAAACATGAAGTCCAACCCAATGAAACAGCTCCACGTCACCTCAAATATCACAATGTCAATCCTTGGGCAAACCTTGTCAGTCACTGTCAATCGTGTACCAATAAGAAAGTCTCACACTACTTCACAATTCACAATGGGAGCTTTTGCTAAAAATGTAATGCTTTTAAAAGTTGCAGTGACATAAAATGCACATGAATTAGCAATATCCACATAATGTAATTTCTTTGCATAAGTCGGAGCTTGTAAGATCTCCAAAAATTTTGTCCAGTTGATTTGCAAACCACAAACCAATGAGCAAACTCTACATCATGTCGAAACTGCCAAAACTGTCAGACCCACAAGATTATTTGTTAAAATATGTAATGGGCGAACAAACAACCACATCACTTCGAAAATATCAGTCTATTACTGTAAATGAACATTGACAGTTTGAGTAACACTGTGATGACAGTCTGCAGGAAGTTATAGACCAAAAATACACGTCACTTTCGTAAATTAAAAGCCTGCAACTTCATACTTAAAACCACAATTATGTTAAGACATTGTTAGTCCAAAAATACATTTTAACAAAACAATGTGGCAAAGTTGCAACCAAGCACAAAATGGTTGTTAAATCTTTTGCAAAATACATTAGAGGGCCCCATCCTTTCGAATAAAACATGGAGAGATAACCTAACATTGAAAAGCATAATTGTCTGCCCCTAAGCCGTAAAGGCTCCAAATTAATGTATGAATACATAGATGTGGATTTGAAAATGTCAATTTGTAGAGATACATAACCTGTGTGCAAGGGTTGGGTCGATGAAGTGTAATAGTGTATTTGTCAATAAGAACAGCCGACCTTAAATTTGACATCTAGTTGACTAAATAATAGTTTAATTTCTTAGTTAACAAAAGAAATTGAAAAATACAGTTTAGAATATGGAGTTTGGAGCCTGCTTTTTTTTTTCCTGAAAAGACTTTCTTCAATTCCAACACAGTAGTGAAGTTAAATTGAACCTATCCATCACCAATGAGTGGAACATTTATTAAGTTTGGAGCCTGTATTTGTTTCCCCGAAAAGAACTTCTTCAATTCCAACTTAATAGTGCAGTTAAATTGAAACCATCCATCACCAGTCAGTGGAACACTTGTGAAGAATGTAACAGGTTTTAATCAACAAGTAACCCTTCAACTGGCAAAACTATCTTAAAAAATCCAAGATAAAACACGACAATATTAATATCTGTACACATTTGTCATAATTACATTTGAGATACCTGTAACAGTGATATTCCAACTACAGACATGGAATGTCATGCACCATATCTTTCATCACCTGACTGTTTCTCAAGTTGGACTAAAAAGAAGGAAACTGGAAATATTGAGAAAGACTAAACAATTTCTCTAGCACAATTGTTGGCTTTTCTGAAACCAAGGGTAAGTTGCAATATTTAAATATTCTATGCTTATAAGTTAAACACCAGATTAAGTTCAGCTTTTTAATATTTGCAACTGTAAAAAGAGGAAACTGGTAAACATTGAGAAAGGCTAAACAATTTCTCTAGGACAATTGGATTTCTGAAACAGAGATAAGTTGCAATACTTAAATATATTCTATCCTTAAAAATTGAACACCAGATTAAGTTCAGCTTTTTTAAATTTGCGACTGCCAATCTGAATATTGAAGTACATTGTTGATTCTGAACTGTTTTAGAATATTGAGAGAAGTAAAATTGTAAATCCTGAATTATTTTCAAAGAAATGAAGGTAAGGAAATTTAAAGTATACAGAGCATGACTTGAAAGAGTTGACATGTAAATGCATATGCAACAAAAATACATGTAGATGCCAGGGCGTGCTGTTTAATCATAATGCTATGGATTGAAATGAAGCTTGGGAATGCAAGTCTTATGGAGTATAAACCTTTTTGGTGGTCTTGAGTAAAACATTTTTTCAGATGCCACCTTCAACCTCCATGGGTAGAAATGAATGGAAGTAGCAATGTTGAAACAGGCAATATCTACTAGCCAATTTTTGCAGACCATGCAAGAGAATGGGCAGTTAATCAAGGCAAAAATAAACACTAGTACATGACAGGATGCAGATCAGCTGCAGGAAGATGCATGAAACAAATTGCTTTGGGAAACAGAGGCTCAAGAGTACACTTATAATCTAAGGAAAGCCATTACGCTGGTCAGAATCAAATGCAGACTGCAAGGCACTCTTTCAAGTCAAATTTACATGCTGCATGTTGCTAGATAATAACCTCTTGGAAGTGAAGCCTACATTGGGATTTATTGATGTGGCTAAAAATAGACAACCTGAATACCATAGTTACCAGGTTCGGCCGGATTTGTATGAAATCCGGTTCAAACCGTATTTTTTGAAGTAACCGAATAAATCCGGTTCGGTTCGGCCAATTTTTTTGCACAATTTTTTTCCTTTTTGGCATTTCTTTCCTTTTTTGGATTTTCGGTGAAGAAAAATCAGGACAGAAAAAAATTTGCCATTTTTGGAAAGGGTCCGGGAAGATGTAGCAGCAAAAACTTGCATGTGCCATAACTTTCATTCTGTGGCTCCGTTTCAGGTGTCGTCTTCTCTAAAAGTGTATATTTTCTCGAGCTCTACGCATTGATGGCAATATTTTTCTTATTTTCATAAAATCCATTTTTGCACCTTTTTGGACCAAGCAACTTCTTGCAATCTTTTGAAAGAATCATTATGATGATGATGATTATGGTAGATGGATGCTTTTTTGTATGATTTGTCTATATATAATGATATAAGTATACAATAATATAAATTTATAATAATATAAGTATATATATTCCGAACCGGATTTTTCCGTATTTTTTCGAGAACTCCGAATTTTCAAATTTTTTTGCCCTTCCGAATTTAATTGGATTTCCGAACCTGGTAACTATGCTGAATACTCAATGATATGTTCATGTTCTTGCTCATCTGATGTGAGCGGGCTTTTAGATTATACGATTATATAATATTGACTTTCATTTTCATTTCCTACTCGTTCAGAATAAAAAATAAATAAAGATAAGAATGTATCTCTAAATGATAATAGATGAAGTTTTTGTAAAAAAATTTACAAAAACAGGAATGCATGCCTAAAATATTTCTACTACTTTTTGGTCCCATAGGAACAATTGAAAAAAGTAAAGGTGCTCTGCAGTTGCCAAGTGCTTTAGTAGATCTGTTTCTGGAGTACAGACGATTGCAAATAGTATCTCCAACATTTCTAAATCATGTGATTGGCTTATTTTCCTATTAAGAAACAGGTGACAGAAAAGGAAACCAGTGTCCAGAGACTAATGGATATAATTCAATGGACGAGTCCTCGACAAAAATTCCCCTGCTACAGATCATGATCTTCGCACTTAGCAATTAATAACATTGCAATAGGATTAGACCATGATATGCCTTTAAAATGTTAGACAAATGTAATAGACCCAAGAGCTTCTTCCTGCTGTTGTACTACTTCAAGAAAGAATATTGGCAATGATAAGGTACTTCCTGCTGTTCATTAAAATGTGACGCAAGTATAGTACAGAATAATGTCTCCCTTCTTATGCTATCAGAAGTAAACACAGTTTCCATTTACAAAAATGCTGATCCGTTCCTTGTAGTCTCACGAGGACAGAGAATGAAATTCAATCGCTTTCCTCTTCTTCAATAACTGGCTCTGCAATACAAAAATAAGAAAATTCAAAACTTGAAATTAATTTTTAAAAATGAAAAAAATTATATGAAATACAAAAGTACTGTTATGATATTGTTCATAGTCCACCTGCATTTTTAGACACATTTGTTATTACATCATTTCTAGGCAAGATTGTATTTTGCCACATTTTTCCTTATAGGTTCTATACTTTCTGGAAATGCCTTAGTCTTTAAGCGTTGCAACCAATCTTATTCAGATCCAGCATTTGTGCTTTAAGGAAAGCCTCTCTTAGCAAAAGAATAGCTATAAACTACATGCAGGCACTATCTAGCACAACCATTAATATTTTTTTCTATGTTCCACGAAGTCTCGGGATGGGGATTGGGGATATAGGGGTGCAGATATATATATTGCTTGAAAAATTAATTATAAAAAAATGTGTGAGGAATAACAAATGAAACATTGAAATACTAAACACATTGCAATTACCAATGAAAATGTTACATATCAATTTACTAAAATTTATAACATAATTTATATTCAAAATGATTAATACATCCAAATTTCAAGTACAATTGGCCAAAGGCCCAATTCCTCTAATCATCCTCACAATCTGCGCCAAACTTGAAGTAATGCTTGATGAAAGTAATGCCCTTTTTATGCTGAATCTGAACACCAAAGGAACTTGCACAAAACCAAATAGTAAACTGAAACAAAACTGAAATTAAATTCTCAAACCCTAGCAGCAGGCTGTAAATATATTTTTATGATAGCAATCAGCCACAAAACTTATAAAAACCCTTCAAAATATTATTCTTCAAAGCGGAAATTAATTACAAGGAAAAAGTACCAAAGAATTATTCTTTTTACCAATTTAATATCAGATGGAAATTAATTACAACCAACAAATACCCTTTACAAATATGGCTGAAATGAAGAATTCCAAGCCCAAACTCAAGTACAAATGAAGATTCCAACTGCTAAAAATAGGAGGAACACAATGATGATTGAATTTGAAGTTGTCGTGCCCTAGAACACCCCAAACTCCACCTTAGGGCAGGTCGCCACCCTTGGGAAGGGCTGGAAATGCCTTCAAAACTGAATTCAGCGCAATGCAATCTCCATATGAGATCACCCTTTGCAAGTTTGAGGGGTTTCGTCCTCAAACCAGCTCACTATTGAGAGGTTTCGTTCTCAATAGGTCTTCCAAGAGGGTTTCCATCCTCAATGGATGAGAGAGAAAGCAAAGCATGCTCCAACTCTAAGAGAATAAATTCCAAAGCATGCATAAACATCTTCCAAGCCAAGCGACCCCTTTAAATAGCTAGAGGTGGCGCCAAAAACCAAATAGAATCCTCCTAAAGAGGACCAACCTCCTTGGAGACATAATAGTTCATTTTTCTTTCGACTTTTTGTTGGCTAGATTTTCTGCATAGCTAAAAACCTAGGCAATCATGAGATAAATCTCCCTCATTTAACGGTGAGGCTCCCATGTAAGATGTTTATCAATCTAGTAAGTATAAATCCTAATAACTATTTGTGGGGTTTTACTTTAATTACAAAGCTCATGAACCATAGCTAAGCAATTCTGCAACAAGTAAGCAATTGTTTATGAAGTATTTGCAAAAGGGGAAAGAAGAAAGGAAGATATGTAATTCGACCAATAGTTTACAGAGTTGGTCTCATACATATAGATTAAATAAACAAGTAGATCTCACAATATTCAGAAGTAAAGGAAAAGAAAAACTTCTAATCTAAATCTTAGATAACACAAAGTTTATCTAAAGATCCACACAAAAGTAAGAAACAAATGCACCGTGGACACAAAGTTCTCCGGAAATTTGTCTTTATTCAATTCCTCAACTTTCACAAAAATGACATCAAGGGCTGTAGCACAAAGTCTAGAACTCAAGAATGTTGATTAACAAATTGTGATCCTTTAACCCGTAGGCTCTTCCTCTATTTATAGTGTATAGAGGGCAATTACAAATAGGAAGCTTTCAATGAATTGCCACATGTAGAAGATATGAAAAAGAAAGCAGCTGACAATTTTCCTCCTGGAATTCCTTTTTGCATGACATGCATGATTTATAACTGAAAATAGAACCTTCTATTTTACATATCTGCCACCTATTTCTAAGTAATTGACTTCTTCCAGTAACTTGAAGTAATAGCTTTTATAGCCAATTACCTAAGTTTTACAATTTTAATTGATTGTTCAATTGTTTTGTCGGATAACATTAGAGAAAGAAGAAGAAAGAGGAGAAGAAATTATAAGAAAACTACAACACTCTCAATCTTGTTCTTCCATACTCTGCATGTTGATCCAACCTGTATTGCACTTCTACTTCATTCACTTTAGCAATGAATGATCTGAATGATATCTTTGCCTTGAATCTGAGATGTCTTTTTCTCCCATATGTTGTTGAATCATTTCCTTTGATTCTCATCAAATTGGATCTGGAAGCAGCTGATTGTGATTTTGCTTATAAGTGTTGCCTTTGACCCGTCTTCCCTTTTATCCTTGAAGCTTTTGCAATTCTTCTCCAATACGTGCACCAATAAAATGCTTTCCGTAAACAATTCAGACAAAACTCATCATCTTTTATTTTTAATTGCATATGAGCAATTTTAAATTTTGGAAAGCACTCTGGGTGAAGGCAAATACAAGTAAATTCAATGAACACTTCAACTGGAAGATTGGGAGCACATGCACAAGCTCTGAAAGGAATTTTCCATGCAATGACTTCCACTTGGGCTGCATTAGAAACAAGAGGATGAATTTTTCCGGAAGCCTTTACAATTATGAGAGCTGGATCTATTTCTTCCTCTGATTCTAAAGATATATTCAATGTATCAGATATTGACTTTGTCTTCTTTTCACCAATATGAGCACTAGTGAAGTATTCCTGCAAATAATTCAACAAAGTATGCAGAATCCATTGCATGAATATCTAATTTCTTCACCGAGATTTGATTATAAGCATAGTGCCCTCTATTTTTAGACTTTGCTTGCATACCAAGCAAGTTAAAAATATTATTTTATTCACCTGTGCACTCACATCAACATGCAGATAGCCAGAATAATAAAAAGAAGCCTTTCCAACCCTAGGCGCCAAAACTGGATGCTTCCCGGCAATTTTTTTTTAAAAAGTCATCTTTTAAGCATTTAGCTATGCCAGAATGGGTTGCACTTTTGGCTAGAAGTCATGTTAAAAATAAGAAGGCAAGGAAGTGGGAATTTTTACCCTTCCAGGCAGCTCCAAAATTCTCATCTTTCACTTAAGTGATTTAACTTTAATGATGGGAAAAAACAACCTTCTAGGAAGGCTCCAAATTCCCACCTTCCTTCCACCACCAAAATTCTCATTGGCACTTAAGTGATTTAACTTTAATGATGGGAAAAAAAAACCTTCTAGGAAGGCTTCAAATTCCCACCTTCCTTCCACCACCAAAATTCCATTGGCACTTAAAAGCCCTCCTTCCAAAAAATGCGACTTGCATGGAAGAAAGCTTCTTCCCAAAAAGTGCGACTTGCATGACTTCTGCTTTTAAAGTTGCGTGAAAACTCATCAACAACATTTTATTTCCATTTTGGATTTTCGAAACTCATCAAAGAACATTTTAATTTTATTTTTGGATTTTCAATGAAGAAAACACAAGCATAGAATAAAATTTTCCATTTTTGGAAAGGGTCCAGGAAGATGTAGCGACAAAACTTGCAAGTGCCATAACTTTCACTCCGTGGCTCCATTTTAGGTGTCGTTTTCTCTAAAAGTGCATATTTTCTCGAGCTCTACACATTGATGGCAATATTTTCCTTATTTTCATAAAATCCATTTTTGCACCTTTTTGGACCAAGCAACTTCTTGCAATCTCTGAAAGAATCATGAGCTTTGATCACCTTTAGACAGATTAGTAATTAAAAATACTGGATAGCTTTTCAAAACCCTAGGCCCGGGAAAAGATCTAGCAGGAAGAATGAATAGGCTACGGTAATTGCCGGACAGGAAACGGAGAAAAACAAAAGAAATAAAAACAAAACCTAAAAGAAGTTGCGGGCAATTCCTTGAAAAATTTCTCCGATTAGTGCTGTCTCGCAAAAATTCTTTCCCTTGAGTGAATGTTCTATGGTAATAATGATGGGGTGAAGTGTTTTATATAACCTAAATCCTCCAATTTTAGCTCAATCTATTTTTAAAATAACTTTATTTATTTAATAAATAAATAAATAAAATTCTCTCAAACAAAACTTGTGAAGGGATAGAGTGAGTTTTAGCATGTGGGTATTTGGGGAATTTAGCTTTTATGACTCTTTGGGGATACCTTAGAATAATGCAAACAATTGCAGCAAAACAAACACAAAACAACCCGTTACTTGAAAAGAACGATTTTTTTTTTTTTAAAGGGGTAGTCCCAAATTTCAGGGTGAAATCTTGGGGACACCACTTTTCTCCTTTTTCCCAATCGACCTAACTATGCTTAGAAAGTTACTTAAAAATAATGCAAAGATCACAAAAACAACTGAAAATCATGACATTAACTTCCCTTGCTCAATCCCTTTTAGCCCACAAAAAGTGGAACGACCCATAGAGTCTTCAAAGAGAACTAGCGTTGAGAAGAGGACATTACTATGAATGTGTTAAAATTTGAACAGTTGATCCATGAAGACTTGGTACTTGCTCTTCAAACTTTTGTTATTGCTCTCCCTCTTGCTAATGCTCTCAAGCTCTCACTCTTGGAGCCTTGCTTGCTCTAAGTCTTGCATTTTTGCTCAATGTTTTGTGATTTGGAGTGAGAGTGTGTGGTTCATTTATTGAGTGTTTAATTTTTTGGTGGGGGCCCATAAACTATTACGGTTGGTCGGGAGCCCAAACATCTAAAAAAATGTTTTAATTAAAA
The DNA here is from genome assembly GCA_018340775.1 of Taxus wallichiana var. yunnanensis. NCBI lineage: Eukaryota > Viridiplantae > Streptophyta > Pinopsida > Cupressales > Taxaceae > Taxus > Taxus wallichiana. Next base: position 7,053,728 of record CM031244.1, read on the forward strand.
ATATCTTTTTGCCATGGTTTTTAGTCTCCAAGACGATCGAGGACTTTGAATGACAACTCTCCGTGAGGTTTTGGGGACATCCCCAAGGCTCACAAATGTCCCCTTTGGAGAAAACGTCTCCATTTTAAGGGAATGTCCCAGGACATCCCTTGATCATGGAGGTTGTGGCGGATAAAATCAAGGGGATGTTCCCTATAAGTCCCCTCGTCCCCAAGACATCCTTGTCCCTAGATACACCACTTTTTGGAGGGGCATCCCCATGGAACACTAGTTTTTAACCCAAAATTAAAATATTTGGAGAATTGGCATGAACTCGAGACATTTTGTTGGAGAGTGCATATGTGCATACTTGACAAACTGTACCTTCTTGAGGCTAAACCTAACCAATAGCAGTCTTGCAAATTAGTAAGGAATGACTAGACTTACAACAACTAGTGATTTTACATGTCATATATTGGGACAACAAAAGAGTTCAAGCCACTTTGTACTATAATGTGAATCTCAAAGAGTGTGTGTGTGTGTATACTTGACCAGTCGTACCTTCTTCGTGCTACCCACCCTTATTGGTATCATACAACCTGCCTGCACCTTCATGCTAACCCCACCCTTTTTCTGTATCATACTACTTGGCTGCTAACACTGTCTTGCAAATTAGCGAAGAATGATCACACACAAAGCAACTAGTGATTCTGCTATGACAATAAAACAGATGAAGATAATCCTTTTATTGGTATGTCATTGTTTTTAACAAATGGAAAGCAGAGATGCATGGATAAGATCTGCATATGATGACAATGACGATGGCATTTAACATCCTGTAGGCCCAATCGGCCTGTAGGACCCCTGAATAAAAGGAAGATAACAGAATATTCAGACTACAAGAAAAAATGTGGGCCCATTCCTAGAATCAGAGATGCAGCATCTACCACTACAAGAATTTCAGCATGCATCACAACGTCTATGTGGAGCAGTGTAACAAAAACATTGAAAAAACATAACAAGTTAACTTCATTGATAAAGAAACAAATTCAGCAGCGTGTTGCTGAGCAGACGATGATCAACAGCCCAGAATTACTTCCTTTAAATGACAACTTAGAATTGGTAATCATTTAACTGATTGCTTAACACCATATTTCAACAATTACAAGTCACTATAGTTTTAGAGATTGAGTCTAACTGAATGAAACTCGTTTCACAAAAAAAAGAGGTAGATTCTTTTGTTGCTTTGTTCATACACAATTGTAAATTACTACAAATATAAGCAAGATCTCCCAACTTTCCAAACAACTTCGTGTTTCTCTTTTAAGAATAGATGTAAACAGCTCTAGTTCCTCTCACAAACTGATGAACTTGCCCCATGGCTCAATATACAAATGGCAAAGCGCTACAATTTTGGAGTCTTTGCTCCATAGGACCTCCACCATTTGTACTGAGCATGTCAACTTGTGACATGTCATATTTGGCTGCTGACATTCCAAACACCCCTTCTCTCATCTTGTATTTTCAGCATTGATCACTAATTAGACTTGCAGTTGTTAGATCTAGTTCAAACCTCTCAACGGCTTTATAAAGCCCCACCATAATTTCACAATCACTTTGTCTATCAATTTGAAATAGCTTCGGCTCCAAATAATACACTGTTGCATGTAAAGGTGTGTGCATCATTTTCCATCTACAATCAACTGTATCACATCTCCTGTAATGCCCACACATGTAGAACCAAAACACAAGCCAAAATAAATCAGGATTTTTTTCTATTTTCTTGTTTTACAACACCACTTGGGCTCACTTAGAAAAACTCAACATCACACTAGTCGCTTACACAAACATGGACCCACGCATACAATATGATGAGAAAGTGATTGGCACCAAAAGTAAAGATGACTCACACTAATAAGCCTATCTAGGAGGCTTGCAATGGGGAAGAGATCATCATTGCAACTACCACTTATCGCTCCACTAAGGAATCCTAGCTAGCCTTTGCTTTCTCCGAGATAAAACACACCACATCAAGTTCGACATGCCCCTTATCCCTCCATTATAACATGCGCTTATGCCTTCACTAAGACTAGCCACAAATTCTTTTGGTCAAGGAAAATTTTAAGGAACCCCCCGAAAAAAACTTATAGAAATTGTGGCGAATGTCCTTGTAACCATTTTGTAGTATCGTTTAAATGGTAAAAATAAAAAAACTAGGTGTAGATCGAATGGTGAATCTCCTAAAACTAGTTTGACAAATACCCTCTGTCAAATTTTCTCTCCAGTGGCGATTAAAGTTATAGTTATAAATTATCTTTGCCAAATATTGACAAGAAAAAAGAGTAGTTTCAGTGTTTTTTTTTTTAAATTGAGAATGCTTCTATTAATAATAAAATGTTACGACAATCACAAAACTAAACAATAAATGACAAAATAGAAAACTGTATTTTGGTAAATGAATATTAATATAATTAGACTTTAATGTGTTGATACTTGATTATGATGATGGGGCATGGATGTAGGCCTTAGGGTGGTGCATTTTATCAGGAGAATAGCCATTGTGAATTTCAAGTAACTTGGAAGTTGGACTTGGAGCTTTCTTATTGGCTCGCACTTCACAATAACTGTCAGACCCTCCAAACAACTGACATTGGGAAAATGGAATTAGCGTGGAGCTTTCTTATTGGTTTGCGCATTCGAGGTGACTAACAGAGGATATGTAGAGTCTGACACTCATTCCCACTGCAAAATTCATGTACGTACGTGGTGTGTTTTTATTAGTTCACACTTCGCAGTGAAGCATACATGACAAAAAGATCATTTAATAGAAAATGGTCCGTTAAAACCGTACATACGTGGAGCCTTCTTACTAGCTCACCTTTCACACTCTGACATGGTTCTTACAAAGAAAAACAACATGCGAAGCTATCAAAGCTTGCCATGTGGAATTAACAAGACTAAGAGGAGAAAAGACAAAAAAATCAATGCAAATCTTTAATCAATGCAAAACGTATAAATTATTAAATGGCGGACTAGACTTCAATGTTGCAACTTTATACCACCATTTTAGCACGAATTAACAAGATTTACATGACTCTTGAAAGGATTTCATGCTCAAGCACCTAGTATTTGAGCTATAGCCTATAACTAAGCTTTCAAAGTCTAAATTCAAGTGATCACAAGGCAAAACAGAGTATTAGTGTTTTCTGAGATTGAGAGCTTTACATGCCTATAGTTGCTCAAGTATTTTAAAGTTTATTGTCAATGGAGGCTTACCTACACACTTTCTACTCGGACCAGCTCTTTGGAGACACCATTTTTGACAAACAAGTCATCGACTTCGAGCATTATACAACCTTGAAAATGAAGGTAGAAGGAGCTAGTTTGATAGATAACGATGACGATGCAAACCAAGATGAAACACATTCATGGTTGATCTAGTGGCCATTAGACAAGAGTGGGCTGCATATTTTAGCTGGAAAACTAGAGGTAATGCATTGTATCGACTTGCTTTGGGGTATTTTCGGTGATGATGTAAGTTGTGATGAAGGAATTATAAAATCCAAAGGAGGAAATGTAATTGCTGATATAGTGAAAAAGCGATATTGTATTCTTACTATTACCATCTCCTAGATCTAATATTCAGATTCAATCAAGAAAAATGGAACAATGGGGAAAGAGCAATAACCTTAAGACTGTGCTTAAAGATTGGGCAGAGGATTTGACTAGTTTCAAGTCCAAAGTCTCAATAGACAAGATGAAATAATATCTTTCAAACGTGGAAAGAGAGTGGGAATGGCCATAATGAATAGACTGTTTGGAGCACCAGATATTGTGCATGTCAATCAGATATGGGTACCCCTACTAGCCATGATCATCATGATGAAAAGATACCTAATCTGGTTGGAGTTCTAGCTTTTAACCTCTTCAACAATCTTGTGAGTGCCAAGAAGCCGAGAAGTGGGACAATTTCTATATGATGTCTTACTTGCTTGATGTTGTGTGTGTAGTCCAACAATTTTAGGGAGTCCCAGGTTGGTCACCACAAGATAGTCATATAGTCCCTAGGGTCTTTAGCAATATGCACATGCATAACTATAGGAAGAACATGGAGGTGATTTGTAATAACTACTACCCTGTGATCTACAATGCCATATATGACACCCTTATGCCTAGGGTAAGTCAAAGAATCATCAATTCATTGAGAGAATGGGGAGCTTTCTGGTGTTACCCAAACTATATAGTGATAAGAGTAGAGGGGATTCTCACTATCCCTTTTAGACTACCCAAATATGTTTCAGACAAGCTAGTTGAGCAAGAGATTGTATATCACTTTGTCCATGGCATCAATCATGTGGCAAAGGAACAAAAGAAGAAAAAGTCTACTTATCCTCCTTTGCCTTTCTTAGTAGGTTCAGCAATCTTGATTGATTGGCAAACGGCCAAGAGAATAAGCAGCCCACAGACATCATTCCACTTAGACTATCATACTCTAAGGAACTTTTGACCCAAAAAGAGTGGGACAATTCTACAAGCACACTCCTGACATGGCCACTTACAACTACAAACATCAGCCCCACAAGGATGACTTGTTTATAAGGATGAGGTCAACGATCAAGTGGTGGCCATAAATATGAGAAAGTTCAAATGTTACTTATGCACCTATTAGGCAGCAAGCCAGAGTTGGTGGATTGGAAGTTAGGCAAAGAGAAGTAGAAGTACAAGGGAAGATGAGGAAGAAGATTCAGATGATGAAGGTACTGATTCAAGACAACTTCGTAAGCTTTTGTTTGTGTGCCTCCTCCATCAAAAGAAAATTAGTCCTTCTCATTCTGCTCCTTCTCCAAGCATACAAATGACAAGCTTACAAGGTCTATTGGGACAGCCACAAGTCCACACAGTCCACAAGCAACAAGTCCTCTGGTGAGTACTGTTGCAATTGTTACCTCCTATGTCTGTTCCTTTTCTTTCTACTTATTCAATTCCGACTTCTATAGGGATGGTTTCTTCTTCTTCTATTCCAATTCCATCTTCCCTAGGACCTTTCACTATTAGTATTCTCATTTCTACTAGTTCTTCTTCTAAGATGAAGCAAGAGGAGATCATGGGATATTGGATCCTACTTGGTTATCAAACTCCTCCTTTCTCTTCCCCTATTTCTACTACTTCTATTGTTTCTCCTTCTCTCCTTGCTTCTATTTTGGCACAGGTTTCTATTCCTATGCCTTTCTTCTTCTTCACATTTTCTTTAGTTGTTTCTTCTCCCTTTTTCATCACCAATGATTATATCATTGTCTCCCCAAGTTATTGTAGTCACTTCTTCCCAGCCTTGTTGTAGTTACTACAATAATATATCGAAATCAATGAGTGTATCTCCTACAACCATTTCTTCTAGTTCTACTTCTTTAATTTATTCTTCCACTCCTCTTACTGTTGTATCTTCTTCAGCTCCAACATCATCTGGCAGTCTTGTCAGAAGACCTTCTAAGGCTAAGTTGAAGGCACCAATGTAGCCTTCTCCTTCTTTCCTTGACCTTCCTTCAATTTCTCCCCAATCTGGTTGGTCTCTTCATCCACCTTTGCTTCCTGTTATCACACCATATGTTTCCCAAACTTTCTTATCATGCATGCATGTGCCACTCCTTCCAATTCCCTCTTTCATTCTCATTTCTTCTTTCCAGGCTCCTATGGTCACTCAGAGTTTCATGAGCCATATCTTGGCCCCTTTGGGACCTATTCAAGCTAAACCAACTTTTCCTTGGACACCACACACCTTACCACAAGTGGTAAGGCCTTCTTCTACCTTGCCTTCCATAACAACAATTGCATATACTACTTCAAAGAAACATGGACTCCTCCTGTTGGGAAAAAGCAATGGCTTCTATAATGGCACAACTTGAAGACCCAAAGGTGCAACTCAAGTATGATACTCCCACAAGAACCCTCAAGAGGGTCACAAAGAGGAAGTTTTCCCAAGGAGCTACTCCTATCTACATGGAAACAGAGGAGGACATTTTGAGGATTTCAAGAAAGCACACACGGGGAAGAAGTCATGGATGCAGACCCCCAGTCAGTTATTGATGCCACTCAACAAATGACAATTGATTTGGTTAAGAGAATGCAAGCTCAACTTGATGCTCTGCATGCTCAAAAGCAATTCAATGTGTCAAAGAACACTTTTCCCAATGTGCAAATGTCCTTGAGAACTTTGTACCAGCTATTAGTTTTTGTATAAAGGCATCAAGATGTAGCAAAGAAAGGGTTATAACATGTACAAGGCCAACACAAACATATGACCAGATAAATTCAATGATGGACAAGCTACTAGTTGTCATAAATAAGGGTCTTTGTCTCAATGTATTACAAATCAAAATCCAGGACTTGAATACAAAAATATCTGCATGGCTAACATTTTGAAAGAATTGGGTGATTGGATGGCCATAGTGGAAGGATTGTTGATAGAGCTATGGGGTATAGTAGAGAAGATATCTGAATTATTAGTTGAAGCTCATTACCTCTATGCATCAGCCACAAGGAGGTTAATTCACAAGTCCATCTTTGAGAAACAATTGCAAGCATTCATTGCTACTCTAAGTGCTAGCTTTTCCCAGGAAGATATGGTTGGGAAGACATTAGATATTATGGCATTGGTGACTTCTACAAATGGAAAAGTGGAGAAAGCTTCACTTCTGAGTGAAAATGCTAAACCTATCTATAACAGAGTTCCAATACTCATACAAGAAGTGCCTAATCTGATGAGGCCACCTATTTTGGACTGCGTTATATTGAGAATGAGTTCAAAGCATGTGTGACTAAACTTCAGCATAGTCAAACGTAGTCTACACATGTAACTTCTAGTGGTCCAATGGAACCTAAGTAGAGCTTGAACAAGGCACAAGTAGTAGCTTTCCTATTATTAGGATTTAATATTGATACATCTGTAATCTTAAAAATAGGAAGTATCATCTTTCTTGCATGGAAGCTATAGTAATCCTTTAATTAGTAAACATTTTGATTATTTGAGCTATTTTTAACTATACCTATTTTTAAGCACCATGGTGGTTAATTTTGTGTAATAGAGTATAACTATACTAAGGAGGAAGATTGTTTATAAAGAAAGATCTTGTCAACTTGATAGTCCAAGGATTTTCAATGAGTGTTTTTCAATTTCTATGTATTGCCTTCTCAATTGCGTTGCAAAGTTTCTTAGATCTGTTTTGATTGATTAATCATTGTATATATTTCTTTTCATGAAATTTGTAGATATGCAAAATCTATTTGCATGGTCATAAATTTGATTAGTTTATTGTTTTACTACTTATAGAGACCTACTGGCACTATCAAGGTTATAATGTGAACAAACTTGAATACTTAGCACTATAATGACCAAAAATATACTTAGCACTATAAGACATTGTTAAGACTTAGTGATGCAAGATTATCTACACCATGTCAAAAATTATTTGAAACATATTCAAAAAGATCCCAAGCATTCCATTGAGAATAGCTATGTTTTGATCTACTTTAATTTCATTTTTTCATTTTTTTTCATTTTATCTTCCTATGGTATGCCTTATCAAAATATTTTACCTAATAACCTATAGAAGGCTATATAAGAGAGTCAATAATAAATATCACTTTATAACAAGTGAAGCACAGTCACACAAGAAGTTTTAGATCCATATTGTCAAAGGTTAAGGTTTGAAGGATTGAAGTCAAGACTATAGAAATTAGTTCATGACCATATAGTAGTTATAACTTATATAGTCTTGTCCCTTAGTAGTTCCAAGATTGGTAGTGGTACCAAATAATTTGTAGTCTTTGATCTGCATGTTTATCTATGTTGCACATTTGGATCATTCCTTCTCTTTCCTCTATAGTTATGTTTCTCTCCGCTCTTGTGTATTTTCAAGAAATTACTTCATGTTTATCAAATGTTACAAGTTTGAACACATAATTCTAATTATGAATGGTTAATTTGGAAGGTAATTGATCATAAGTTAATATTTGTTTGCAAAGGAAACAAGCATTTTTGGTCTGTGACAATTTGCAGAATGTCATCACAATGTTAGCTAACTCATCAATGTTTATTCAATTATGAAACTACATGGAGCTTGTTGATTCATTCTCTATTCACAAATTGATAGGACAAGTACTTTGCAAATCTTACAAACCATGACTTCTCCGAAGAAAGGACACTACGCAGAAGCTATTCATTCATGTGTTATTACATCTTCAAAACACTTACTGAAGTCTGAAAACATTATGATTATAAGCGTGGAGCTTTCTTGTTGGTTTGCACTTCAGGTGACTAAGAGATGATATGTAGAGTCTGACACTATGAAATCCGTACGTATGTGGTGTTTTGTTATTGGTTCCGCACTTTTGCATTGAAACATACATACAAAAATGATCATTTAATAGAAAACGTATGTTAAAACTATTCATACATACATACGTGGAGATGTCTTATTCATTCAAGGAAAACATGCAAAAGAACGTGGAGATGTCTTATTGGCTTGCTTTTGACTATTTTTGACAAAGTCTTAGCATAGATTGGTTATGTAAAAAAAAAAATAGTGTGGAATATTCTTATTGGTTAACAACAGACAAGGTTATCAAAGGATTGACATTGTGAATTGCGAAGTAACTTGGAGCTTTTCTATCAATTACCAAGCAAAAGAGAGTATTGCAACATTGCTATTTTCAGAGATTAAGAAGTTAAAGAACTTTGCATATCTACAATTGCTCAATTTTTTGAAGTTTATCATCATTGATCAAGTATAAACAAGATCCATGAAAGTGGAAAGTTCCTGCCTATGTGGTAGGAAATGGATGGGCAGAAATTAGATGATGATATAACAAATGTGACAAAGATATTTGCAGGATAAAGCAAATATTTCAAGGTGACATTGTTGAAGATTATTTTTGTCAAATATTCTACCAAATGTAATGCATATCTGAGTACATGTAATTTTTACAATGAAAGTGTCTAAGATGAAATTTGTTTAAGCTAAAGAGTGCAATGGAAAAGTGTATACTTGAAAGCATATTGGGCTTTAGCGTGGGAAAGAATTTAAAGAAAAAATGTCAATTAATGCCAACACTTTATTCATAACAAACATCAACACTATAGATAATTTATTAAATATGAAAATATAATTACAAAATATCAAAAATTGTCAATAGTTGAAAATTGTCTTCTCATATATCTAATAAAATCTTAATAATAAATATTGTCTTGTCATATGTATTAAATGTTGGATTTTCTTTCTTTTTTAATTGAAAGCAAAGGCTAAATCCCTTTTTCAAAAATTGATGTGACTAGTTAATGCTCAACTATTTTATAAAGTGAAGTTGTCATGTCAATATTATCTAATGAAATCTTGATAATTTATATATTATATATGTTAGTATTATATATTTAATTTGTAGTATTATCTAATGAAATCTTGATAATTTATTAAATATGAAAAAATAATTACAAAATGTCAAAAATTGTCAATAGTTGAAAGTTGTCTTATCATATATCTAATAAAATCTTGATAATTTATATATTATATATGTCATATTATATATTTAATGTGTAGTATTATATGAAAATATAATTACAAATATCAAAATTGTCAATAGTTGAAAATTGTCTCCTCATATATCTAATTAAATCTAAATAATAAATATTGTCTTGTCATATGTATAAATGTTGGTTTTTCCTTTTTAATTTTTCAAAATTGATGTGACTAGTTAATGCTCAACTATTTTTATAAAGTGAAGTTTTCATGTCGATGTTGGTATATGTGTCACTACAAGAATTTTTGATTTAAAACTTACAAAAAAATTGACTGGAATAAGGCCAAAAAATTATCATTTCTTAAAAGTAACCAATAAACATCAAACAAAGTTACATGTCACTCTGATTTACAACAAATTGTAATTCCAACAGATGAAGAGTGGAACATGTTACAATCTTACAGAGGATGAGATAATTAAGAGTAATTTAATTTTGAAAATTATTCCAACCATCAAACTATTCCAACCACCCAATATTTCAACCAAAAATAGACAAGAAAAAATAGTTTTCAGGTGTTTTTTAAAAATTGAGAATGCTTTTATTAATAATAAAATGTTACGATAGTCACAAAACTAAAAAGTAACAACAAGAAAGGCCCCACAAAGACCGAGCTATTAACCAAGTTATTGTTTCAGTGTTTCACATGTTACTGATTTTGTTTTTTACAAATTAAAGAGGGATCTATTAGGGCCGTCACCCTTGAAACTTATATATATATATAACATCAAAGTACAAATTAAAGCCATATAACTGTACTACCTAAAGTTACAAAAGATATCCTGTAGGAGGAAACAATAGTCTTGACATAAACACTTAGAAATCGACAAAATAGATATATGTTATGTGGTTATACAAGACTATTCTTGCTCATAGTTCCATACGAGCAAGACAACATGAGACTGGTGCAGAGCCAGAGAGTAGACTCTCCTTCCTTTCATTAAATTCCTTGTAATCGTCCATGGCACACGAAATACGTACAAAATTTGACTAATGCAGACACAGACATCCCCTTTTCAAGCAAACTCCTCCGAGACAGAGAGGGTTAGGGCTAGGAGGAAAACCTTGTTGAATCTCAACCTTCCCTGGTGTGGCGGTCGAGAAAGATCATTTCTCCACCATAGGATAAGGGTTGTCTTCCCCTTCCCCCAACAATCGTGACTCAGAGTTCTCCCTCGAGATTACAACGACACTCTTTTAATTCAATAAATGAAGACATTGCACACCTTTCACTCCAATCTTCCTACTTTCTTCGTTAACTCGGAAACAACTTTTGAAAATCTACGTCAGGGCATGCACCTCCTACCCCCATAACCTTTGGATGGAAGTTATTCCAGATAGGCTTAAGGAAAAGGTCATCCTCAAAAGTAAAACAAGAATATGCTTCAGGCAAAAGCTTCTGAACGAGGAATTGATACATTTGAAAGATAAGGGTAATATTATCTAGCCTAGTACGAAAACCAAAACAGACATTGTTAACAAAAGAAAAATCCTCCACTAACTCCATGGGATTAGGAAAGGTTAAGACATGATTGACAAAGTCTAATTCAACATCACTGGCATAAAATGTTTTGCGCAATGGGGATAAGTTCCTTGGAATGTAAGTCATAAGATAAGATAAGATAAATATATTAATGTCCAACGAATGACCACAAAAGGAAGGTCAGGATGGGACTCCGCTCAGTGTGGTAAATAATATACAAAGTGCGAACGGGTACAACTCAAAACGAGTTCCCAAAAACAAAAAAATAAAAAAGACAATTCAAAAGGAAACTGTTATCAAAGCCAATATCCCCATAAAGGCGACGAGGGCAATGGAGCAAGCGGGGAGAAAAATTCACCGAACTCAAAGAAGGGAATGAAGGGGGGCAAATGAGGACCAAAGGTCTAATCACGAATGATAGCCACACCCCTCCTAACATTAGAGGCCGACGAAAAGAAGCTTCTAATGGACTCTTGATGTCCTTCCTCCTTCCCCTGTTGAGAGATCACGAGATCTACACAACGGCGCAAGGGGACCGATCCTGATGAGTTGGACCGCCCTCGATATGTGTGTGCATCCGATGTTATTGGCGGTGATTGAGGGGTGTGAAGGTCCAATCGGGACGAACCATCTATGCACCGCACCGGGTCGGAAAGGCTCTATCGTTTAGTTCCTCCGGTTGGTAGTAACCCGGAAAGAAGGTTGTAATTCGTCTCATGGGGACGACTCTCGGAGGGGGATGAAGACTCGGTCTCGTAGTCATTATGAAAGACTCACGAGATGTAGAGGGCAAGACACTGTTTAAAATTGACTTTCACCTCCTTTCTTCAGAGGGTCGATATATCCAAGAAGACCGAGAGAGTCCGAATCCCTACGAAGGACAGTGACAACGTCCTTTGATCTCATAGTATATGGGACGGCGGAAGATGAAATGAGTCTTCGTCTCCACCTCGAGATATAGAGCCTAATAAAGTCTATCCATCCGATCAAAGTGGTGATCGGTTAGGTTGCACAAATCGTCGTGGGGGCCGACTCGAAACTAACCCAAAATATACTACAGGGCATGCACCCTGAAATGTACTTTTATTAATGAGGGCGGATGATGAGTCCATCTCTTTTTCAAGAAAGTGCTCTGCATAAAAAAACATCTTAGGGCGCAATCTCGGGGGTTCACCCAAGTAGTCTGAATGAAGCTCCCGTAGATATCCTCTTGGATGGACTTGTTCCAACACTTGCTGGTGGGCAAGAGATGACTAGGAGCATTCGAGAGAATACTGTCACTGGAAGGGGGAGACGATCAATCTAGATACCAACCGAGTCCAACAAGGCGTAAGTCTCGCCCTCAACCAACAACGGCCCACGGCTCTGGCAATACTCACGAGAGGAACAATAGGCGAGATATGGATACTTGTCCTACTCATCGGAGAGATCACCAAACATCCTGATACGGTGAAGAAAGGATGATATGTCAAATATAGTCTCCAAACGGAAAGGTCGGGCTTTTCCAAAATAATATGTTGGGGGACCGTTTGTTTGTAAAAGATAAAGCGCCTTCAAGGAGGAAGTCGAATCCTCTCAGGAATTAAGCCCACATGTGTCCAAAAGGAGGGCCCCAGGACAAGCTAGACCCATAGAGAAAACTGGGGACACTATCAATGAGGGAGTTCATAAGAAACATCTTGAGGAGACGTCCTAGAAGTGGTGCTTAAATATAAATATTTCTCTTATTAATGTTTTTTAGAATGGCACGAGACCCATACCCTTTATTCATCCTCGGCTAAAGAGCATGCCTCATTTCACATGAATCTAGGCCTATAATATTTGGACTCCCTCATTAGGTGTATGTATTAGTAATTTCAACCTCCTACCCTTGAAGAAGAAATGGAGGTGTAATGTCATATGACCCATTGAAGACCATGACCTTGGTCTTACTTTATTTACCGTCAGTGCCGAAGATCACGTAATAAAACAAGTTATCAAGTAATGTCTCAGATAGCCCCGGGAGGATAGAATTGAGTAAAGAAGTATTTAATTATCGTTTTTTTGTGGGAAATATAATAGAAATCAAGGAATTGTGGTAAGAAGGCAAATCCCTTCACAATGTGATTCCAAGAAAGGATTCCAAACATCATCAATGTAAATGGCAAAGAGGGTAGAGAAATGGGGCACCTGTTTAACACCAATGGTGCTCACCATGATATCGTATAATTAGATTTGCAAGCAACCTTGTATAGAAACCACATGATGGACTACATTTTGAGGCGCATGATGATTAATAAGAGTCTCAAATCCACCGATATCTTGGAATTGCTTTGGAAGAGGGCCATCCTTCTATGATGATTTTATATGATCAATTTTTATTCTTTTCAAAAGTCTACAAAACAACAATAGATTTTTTAATGATCTTATGATGAAAATTCCTCAATAATAGCCCGAAAGGTGAAGATGTATTCGATGGTGTGGTAAAAATATTAACCAAAATTGTGCCCGACCTTTGGCTCGATTATTTCCTAGGGCACTCCTAAAATTTGGACTCGACTATCATGGAGGAAAATCCTCAACTGAATCCAGAGTTTGGAGAAAGGTTAACAAAATAGCAAATTGTATTGTGGAGGACCGCATAGGACAACTTTTATCTTATGTTGCTCTTGGAATGTGGATCATCTTGGGTCATTGGTGGTAAACAAAAAAACAAATTTTAATGGGAAACTCTAAAGCTTAAGCAACATAGGATGAGAAAAGAGAGAGAGCTAACTTGTCCTTTTTATTATACCATTCTAACTTGTCTTTATATACAATTCACCACGACTACATTTAAAATATCAAAACACTAATGCATTTAATTCAAATTCGTGTGAACTATGACAAAATAGAAAAGTTTATTCGACGTTGAATCGTGTGAAACTGTAACAAAATTGAAAAGTGTAATGATAATGATAAAAAATTTATATTTGAGCCAATATTAATTATATTTGTGGGAAGCTACATTAATGAACAAATGTGTGACACAATCTTCTATTTATTAACCCACGGTGGCGGGCCACTCATAAATTATAATCATTATATGACTTCATTTCAAGCTACTTCCTACTAGTACTCATGGCTTTTACAACTGATGTAGATTTAATACGCCGCTTTTCCTGATTCTCCACGTATTCCCATAGATATTCATATTTATTGTCTTTTCATATCTAAGTCTCATTAATTCATATGTTTCTTGCCTCCTTTTCCCACCTAAACTCATTAATTTTTAATATGATGATGTAAAATTAAAGGGCTCGAGGAGACCTCTCCAATGAGACCAATTTTGCAAGAATTAGAGTAGCAGATCAAAAGTTATGGTCATTTAAAATTTTACATATTGGGACTCAAGAGGAACAGGAAAATGACACGTGGCAGCTTCTGATTGGTCACTGAGATTGCCTTTGAAACGTGTGCCCCCGACTACCAGTGTCACTTTACTTCACCTCACCAAAGACCACAAACCCAAAACTTTATTGAATTAGTTCATTCCGTGGGCTTGGAGTCCACATAATGCCTTTTCCTTGAGGAGGCCCGAAATCCTACCACGTGGTCGTCTGATATTCAATTTTGGGCATTGGGGCTTCTTTTGCATACCTTTACGCTCGGATGCCCAAAATGGTGATAACTTTTCTCAAGGAACAAGAGAATGACACATGGCATATTTTTGATTATCACTAGATTGCCTTTGCCATGTGTGCCCCGATTACCACTCTCCCCGAGTGCCTCACCTCATCGTGACCATCGACCCCATGAACCCGAAACTTTATTAAATCAGTTCATTCCACGGGCTTGGAGTCCACATGAATGCCTTTTCCTGAGGACACCTAGAATCCTATCCTACCATTCATGTCCGTCTTATTTTATATTCAATTCCCAAAATGGGCGTCGTGGCTTCTTTTCATATTCCCAAATGGTGACACTTGGTCGTGCTCCTTATACCTTTCACGGTTTAAGGTGCTCTTCAAATATGGTGACATTTGGCCTAAGCCCATAAATAAGTGTGGGGTTGTTACCAAATTTGTATAATGGTGTCCTTGATACTAAGATATGTCACATGTATGGATACATGATATATATACTAAGATACGTTACACATATGGATATGATTTTATTAAATTATTTTAAATATTCGCATCATTTGATATATTAAGATCAACGGCGCATGTTCTATTCTAGGACAAAGGCCTGACATACTCACATTTCGAATGGAAGTGCCCGAAATAGGCCTAAGCGAAGTGACAATTGTCATCCACTAAATGGAATTTGAAAAGAGACTAAATTTGACATCTACAGTGAAAGACGTAATCATTTATAGTGATGTGCTATTTCTTTGCGAGGTGATATTTAACGTCCATTACATTCTATTTCTGGAAGGCATACTAAACTAAAGGCTAAATAGATTCATATAATTTTTGGGACCGTGTAAGACTCAAAATATTCATTTTTCTGAGTAAGTGTCATCCTGCATTTGATTCTTTAAATATTATCTTTTTATAAGTAGCATTGTATAAGCCTTCACTTTGAAATATTTCAATATAAGGGTTTACAAATTAGGGTTGAGGGTTTCTAGAATCAAAAATTCCAAGCATGTCTACTTCCACATGAGCCCAAAATAAAAGTAAAACCCAAATCCCATACACCAAACTACTTAAAACCCCTGGTTTTACTAATGAATATCATGATATTTATGATCCTGTAATTGGCACAAGAACTTCATAGCTTAGATACATGTATGAGAATAAGGCAAATGCAAATAATTTGATCAACCCATCAGGTTGATAACATAGGGGGTTGGATTGGGACGCATGATGTTCCACGAGGTTTTACCCTATCCTAAATTTTCATTCTTTGTGCCCAAAATTACGATGGGAAAAAGGCAATTTTTGCAAATGGCATTGAGAAGAAATGTTGTCCATTACGGAGGTAAATCTTGGTCATGTGTTGGGGTTTTAAAGTAAATAATTAGGAAACATCAGCATAAACCTAGAAACAATTGCTAACGATTATCATGCCACCACTCAAAATGCCAAAGATGAGTTTTTCAATTGATGGAATGGTAAAAAGGAATTAATAATTTTTTATGGATGGGTTAGGGATACCATTTAAAGGCTATAATTTTTCCTCGAAATGGTATACAATATCCATTTCGTATTCTGACCACCATTTGTTTCTCCACCTACATACATTTGTTGAGCACATCGCAAAATCTATGCATAAACAATTCTTAACAATCAAAGAAGGCTCTGAACTAAGACCTTTAGGTTCACTACCTACTTGTGTTATTTATTTCTATGGCAGTTTGTTGAATAGTTTGCAAGAAACAAGCTTGCAATTCAAGCCTACAATGATGCTGAGGGCCAGCCAAAAGTGTTGCTTCCATTAACTGAGTGAACCCCAAAATAAGGATGTTTGATAATCGAAGGGACTATAATCAATTTTTGGACTACTTTTGGACTCCAATTTATCAAGCAATTTCAAAAAGTACAATGCCTAGATTTCCTATGACCTGTAGAGATTGCATTCAACTGGGATCAGAAATATAGTTAGTTAACTGGTACTTCATGGAGGAATATATTATGCTAAGGTTTTATGGATTAGGAGTACAACCTTACAAATTTCCAATACATGTGATAGAGAGGTTTTTGCCTTGGAATATATATGGCATATGGAAAGCACAAATAAATTATATTTTGTTACTCAACAAAAGAGGAACATATTTCCTTCCTTACCGTTTTCATGTGGAGGGTTCACATTTGAGAGAAAAGCATTCAATGTGGCACATGAAATTTTACAAATTTTTAAGTTTGATGTTGACTCTCACTAGTTGTATGACCCATGTGAGGTGATTAAAGCAAGGGTAGTGGTGAACAAGAACTCGACACTAAAATTCAACATGAAAGTAAACCCTTCTAGAAAAATTGAAAAACAAGAACTCTTGGGATGACGTAAAAAAAGTAATGGATGAAATTTTTATTGAGAAAGGAATTAGTTTTCAAGAGTTTTTCAACACAAATTTTGGGATTGCATCCACAAAGGCAGAGGATTTTCAATATGACAATTTTTATGCAAAATCTGATAAAAAGTCCTCTAAAAACATGCCAAAGCATCTAGATCTTGTTTTGCGAGATAAAAATTGGACAAGGTCAAAAATAACTTCCTTTTGGTCTATGAGGCGGGACCTAGGCGATCCAAAAGTTATTTTAGAGTACGATTCTATTCCAAAAGATACGATTTTATAGCAGATTGTGGAATGAAGTGCATCCCGCAAAGGCAAGTAGTGATGATCAGAGTGACTCTGAGAAGGAATTAACACTCCCCCAGCTAAGGGGGATAACTCATATAAACCAAGTCTAATAAAGCATTAAACAAACATATTTTGCAAGGGCAATTATAGCTGAAAAGATGTGTTTTAGTGGTGGTGTTTGGGTTCATAACAAGTCATTTGGCTACCACCGAGGTACATCCTAGAAGAGGTTCTATAGGTTATGCCTTGGAGCTTTCACCTTTGGAGAAAGAACCACTACATACAACAACTACAAGTGGTAATCCAATTCATTTTTCTAGAGTCAAGTCCTCAATAAACGTTTCAACCACATGTTGAAAATTCAAGAGAGAAGTTGGCAATGAATATGTTAGTGTTGTTATTGTTGGCGGTTCCAGTGATGGTAGTAGTAGTGGTCAAAAAGTACCACAACATATTATTCTAAAGAGGCCAATACAAATAGTTGAAGTTCCTACTATCCAACAAGGACCCAAGAAGAGGCAAAAGAAAGACACAAATACAATTACTCTTGTGCATGGTAACATTGCCTCAAGGCAACTAATTACAGAAGGTGGTGCCACCCCTCAAAAAATTGTTAATCCACAGGGAAATTCTCCCCAAACTTCAATTACTCCTCCATTCAAGCAATTCATTCCTCTAAACACCTTAGGTTTTGATTACCGAGCTGAGTTTGCCCACAAATCAAAAGAGATCAAAGAAACAAGAAGAAAATGCTACAAGCTACTGTAACTTCTAACCACCACACAATGAAAGTATTGCCTAAATATTACCTAAACATAGATACCATGGAATACATGTATGTTGTGCCCAAAGTTGTAAAACCAGAGAATCAAATGGTTTCCAGTGACTACGATGTAACCACCCTTTAAATGGATTTTACCGGAATGAAACCTTGTGACAAAATAAATGTATCAAAAAGGAACAATGATGTGGTATACACAACATTTCTAAAGGCAGACAAAGAGAAAAATAAGTTGAATAATAAAATTAAAAAATTAAAGGCAGAACTTTCGAATTAATGAGAAAGCAAATAGAAAAGCGACCTAATAAGACCGGTGAGTTGGAGAAGAGGATAAAATCATCTGCCTCTATGACTACAGTCGCTGCATCCAATGAACAGGCATAGGTGGAACTCTCCAAGAAGTGAAGAAAATATTACAGAAATGACAAGTAAGAATAATAGATTAGAACAAACACTAGGAGAATTACAAGAGGTTTTGAAGGCAAAGAAAGAAAATGCCAAAAAATGGGAACATAGCCTAAAGGAAGAGAGAAAAGTCAAGGACAGATTACAGAAGAAAGAGAAAACAAAATGAAATATTGCAACAAGAGTTGGCGAAAGCACAAAAGGAAATACAGTCTTCCAACACCAAACTATCTAAATTTTATAAAAAGCAGTGATTGATACGACGGATAATGTTTGGGGGAATAAACCAAAAAATTGATGATTTGATTAGATTGTTTGAGCTCATGGCTGATCTGCAGGAATCTCGATAAGCTTCATGAATACGAATCTTAATAGCGAGAAAAGTGATGGCTTCAAGAGAGGATACAACAAGGAAAATTTTGGATGCTATCTACAAATTCAATGACACGGAACTGGCATCCAACGGAATTCAAAACCGAATGATGTCTCAATAAAGGTATCATCTATCATTCGGAAGTGTGTGATGTTAGGTGAAGCACATGAATTGTTGAATAAACGTCAAAAATGTTACAGGGAGCTTGGTTTGCCAATGCCTTTTGACAAAACACACCAATTCATTAAGAAGGATGCATTCCAGAAGAACATGAAAGAAAAAATGATGCAAGAGAAGAACCGAATTCCTGAGAAGGTAGATGAGAAACTTTTTTGGCTTTGTTAAACCATTGATAACCTTATCAGTCACTATGATTTACAACAAAATGTAATTCCAATAGATGAAGAGTGGAACATGTTCCAAAAGATGAGATAATTAAGAGTAATTTAATTTTGAAAATTGTTCCATTTGTTGCAATTTTCAATTTTTCATACAAGGCATGTCTCAAGCAAGTTGAATGAGGAATAGTGTTATTTTTCATTTCAATACATAGTGGTTCATAAAACCTAAGTCACCGCATTCGAATTCGTGTTCGATATATTCATTAAGATAAAATTCGTAAAAAAATCATCCCTAAAAATCAACGATTAAATTACGTAATTAAATTCGACTAAAAAAACTTTATATTTTTAAAAATATAAAATAAAAATATTACTAAATACAAATATAATAAAAACTAAAATATATATTTATATATAATTTATAAAAATCAAATATAAATATATAATAAAAATGTAAAAGTATTATATATATAAAAATAAATATAATAAAAACATTAAAATAAAACTAAACTAAAATATAAATAAACTAAAATTGTAATATATTAAAAGCTATAATAAAACCTAATGTTAAATACATTCACGAATCTAAAGTTAAAGATAAAGTTAAAACCTAAATTTATATATTCTCATGAATCACGAATTAATATATGGAAGGTTAAATATATTCGAGCACGAAAGCATCGCTCTTTCATTGGTCATGCTCAATACAAAAATACAGGACTCGATAGGAACGGAAAACACAAGGTAAATATATTGCTTTGACTTGGAAGGAAGCTTGAAATGGAAGGAAAACACAATTCGGAAGGAAAACACATTAGAATGACAAGATGTTTTGAAGCAAAAGAAGATTCGTGCCAGAAAACAAACCCTAGATGGTGGCACGATTTCAAAGGATCATAAAAAAAGATTTTTTTATATGACGCGACAAATAAAAAATCGCGAATTTCAACGAATCTAATGTACTAAAGATTCGACAAATTTCGTATTTTTTCCTTAAAATTCGGCGAATGTTTGTGACTTAAATAAAAAATTGAACCTTTTATGTTAATGCTTTGTAGGTGTATGAGAAACATAAGTATTTTTGAATATATTATATGAACATCTATATCATGTGATATCCATCTCGTAAGTGTTTTTTAAACAATGTATTTCTATTATGAAGACTACAAATCAATGCAATGTATTTCAAGTTTCATTCCAAAGATTACAAATCGACACTATGTTTTTAAAAATAGAAATAAGGAAAAAGATTTTATCAAAAGAATGTACAGAATATTTGAATATATTCATTATTATATGAACATCTATATCATGTGATATCCACAAATGGAAGCTTCCAATTTGATGGTGGATCATCGCTATTATTTATTGCCCGCATCTCACACTCTCACTTCGCTGACAAATCAATCAAATGATGCATAGGGGTCGCCTTGTATTTGTGCCATTGTTTTCAGCCCTCTCCTTTCATTAATCGACTTCCATTACCCAAAGCCCTTGCATAGCGAAAGTTATCCACTTCATACCGTGATGTATAAATTCTAAAACAATTTTTCAAATTTTTGTCAAACTTGTTTCATGTCAATTTTGACTTTATAAAGGTCAAAGCACCGAAAGTTCTCTCATCTTCAAAAGATGAACCCAAAATCATTGTTTTGACACATAGTTACCATTTGTTCGAAAAGTTCGGGTTGTTCATAGGGAAAAAAGTTCGGAAGTTGAATTTTGTAAAAATTCAGTTCGTTATTTGACTCAAAAATTATAAATTTTTAAAAATAAAAACCTATGAATAATTACCAAAAAATAATAAAAACTAAAATACTTATTAATAATATACTAAAAGTTAAACCTAAAATAATTAAATTTATGTAACTAAGTGTTTTAAAGTAACTTAAACATTTGGTAATAAATTCAAGTATTACTATTATTAAGTATTAATCTCTACATATTGCTATTAAATTATTAATGTCTCTAAATAATAAGAAGTTGCTTGGTCCAAAAGGTGCAAAAATGGATTTTATGAAAATAAGAAAAATATTGCCATCAATCGTAGAGCTTGAGAAAATATACACTTTTGGAGAAAACGGCACTATAAAGCCGAGCCATAGAATGAAAGTTATGGCACATGCAAGTTTTTTTGCTACATCTTCCCTGACCCTTTCAAAAATGGCAAAAATTTTCTCATCTCTTACATAAATTGTCAAAAAAATCCAAAACCAAACTTTTTTGCCAAAAAGGAAAAAAATTTAGTCTGAACCAAACCTAGCGAACAAGTTCAAACAATTTCCCTAAAAATTCGGTCCGAACCGAATTTCACTTTGAATCGCCCGAACATGGTAACTATGGTTTGACATAGCTCAACCAATGAGAAAAAATCGGACATGGTTTGCTACAAAATAGTACTTAACAAATTTTTTCCATAGTCAAGTTATTGCTCCACACTTTAAGGGATTATCCAAACATTTGAATTGCTCAATCATTGTAGAGGCGAATTCATGGGATTGATCAACAAACTATCCTTGCTTAAAATACCTAGAATATTCGTTCCATTGATATTAACAGCTTACAAAAATGTTGAATCAATGTAGTCAACCTCTTGTGGTAGTCTTCCTGCAAAAATCTTTCATTTTGGACACTATTCCAATAGGTGGGATTTACTAAAGCCATTGCTTCAAGTAAAGCATCCTACTAAAAAATGATCCCTTATTTCTTGTAGTAGGAAAATGCAATTTCTCTTAACCTTACCCTTGTTGATGATACAATGTTATCAAACAATGGCCCTGTGACATTTACCTTCTCAACCTTACGACTACTACTTGAAACATGTGCATTGGTATCTCATATCCACGTACAGAAGCACATACTTCCCCAAACAAGTTGAACTTCATAAAGATACTTGCATTTCCAATCTTTATCAAATTATTCCAACCATCAAACTTTGGACCTGAAAAAGTAGTGTCATTGACAAACAAATATTCTATTACCAAACAAACTCATTTCCTCAAACTAGAAAAGTAACCAATATAGATAGATCTTTCTTGAGCTTGTTTAATTAAACGATGCATTTCTTCCAACATGGGAAGGAGACCACACAACATCAACAATGTCTCTATATCAGTCAAACAATGTATCAAATCTTGAGCCTTGTCCACTTCCATGCAATTTTGCCACATTACTCCTAATAAGGATTGATACTCATCGTACACCCTACGAACAATTTATACAATGAGATCCACCTAGTGTCGACATCTTTTAATAGTTTACGCCCATTTTTTCAGTCCTACAAAATTTTGGAATTCCATGAACCTTTTAGGACTACAACAGAAAATAAGCATGCACCTCTCAACAAGTTCCTCAAATTTTGCTACAGGTTTAAATTTGCCAACTATTTTGTATGCTAGATTCATTATGTGAGCCATACAATGAATGGAAATCATATACGAGCAATGAGATGTTTGGAGTCTTACACATAGCCATTACGATGACCTTGCATTACAAATGCCCCATCTACCCCAACACATACCAGCTTTGATGCAATTGTAACATCATCCATGCCATTGATCTCCTTCAAACTTCTTATCACCAATTCACAAAGGTTTTCAGCATTAGAGTTCTCTCTCATCTTGTGAATGGCAAGTGAGGTTGTCTCACATGATTCTCAACAATATAAACATGCATACAGACCCAATCAGTATTATCTACTGATGTAACCTCATCAATAGACAAAGACATGTATCATGCAGACTTCAGTTTCTCTTTCAAGTCTTCTTTCTCAACCATAGCTATGCATTTTGCCCAATCCCAACCACTACTTTCAAACCAAGTGAGAATGAGGAAA
This sequence comes from Taxus wallichiana var. yunnanensis, assembly GCA_018340775.1. Classification (NCBI taxonomy): domain Eukaryota; kingdom Viridiplantae; phylum Streptophyta; class Pinopsida; order Cupressales; family Taxaceae; genus Taxus; species Taxus wallichiana. The sequence goes on from CM031244.1 coordinate 7,076,761, forward strand.
GTGTGGGACACCAATAAAAGAAAACATCTTCTTTTGTTCAAGAAAATTTGTTATAGGATGACCTCTTTTTAGAATGTGGAAAACAATAGTTAGCTGAATTGTTTTACCTAAAAGACTATTTTGAATGACCTTGTTGAATTGAGAGGTAATTGTCCCTCCATTCGCTATAACTATTTTTCAGTTCTCTTGTGCTCTTCAAATTATTTTTCATACATAATATGCAAACAATCTTCATAATTTTCCATTTGGCAACATTCTTCACAACACCATCTACAGTTTTCTTTTCATATATCTTTCCTACATGCTTCTCAATAGTATCCAACTTAAGTTGCATTGTCTTGTCCTTGCCCAATTTCTAGCTACAGATTGTACATTTGCATTCTTTGGGATGTTCAACTTTATTCTCATTTTCAACAGGTTCAATAAATGGATACTTAGAAACCCACTATAACCTAAAATTCCCTCCCAAGTCCCATTTTCTTTCCTTTCTCTTTCTTTCAGAAATAAGTGTCCCCTGAGTATTTAAATTTCGTTGACTACCAGAAGTTTCACCTCCAACATTCAATTGGGCAAGTGATGCAGTGTCACTGTCAACTTCATTTAATGGAGCAGGTGATGCAATGTCAACTTCATTCAATGGAATGTCTTTAATGTTAAAATATAGCACATTATATGGCATGTAAAACAGTTATGTAGTTGCTCGGTTGGTAACTGTATAACCACCTCTCTCATCAATAAATACACTCTGCCTGTTCATCATTTAGACAAAGTGCGGTTGCCTTCTGTCTTCTTTTTTCTCTTTGCATATTCTAACATTGGTATCGGAGCGTTGAGGGTCAGTAGTTCAAGGAAGCCGTCGAGAGGCACGAAGCAATGAAACTCAAGGAAGCCCTAACAAGGCACGAGTTTGGAAAAAAGCCATTGGAGGAAGACGGGATTGCGGTGAAGTGAAGTGTGTGAGGTCGATGGTAAGATCGACGCCATTCCTTTATAACGAGGGAGAAAAAGCGAGGGCACGCGACGTCCATTGGAAGAAAACGTGACCAGTTGAAAGAAAAATACAGTCGGTTTTTTGCGAAAAATGTGCAATCGTTTTTTTTGTAAAACCGTGAAGAATAGGGCAGAGGTAACAGTAAAACAACGTGGACGGGACAGGCAGCGCCGAGGGCAGCGCGACGGGATACACAGAAGACGACGAAAGCATTGGCGGCGCGGGCAAAACAATGAGAAAAGTGGAGACGCAGGGGAAAGCGCGCAAGGAAATCGCGCCTGTGATAAAATCGTGGATCGCCATTAAAGAAAAACGCTTACACAGTAATCGTGGTTGGCTTCACTGGAGGAATGCGTGAACAACAGAGGAGGAAAAAGGTTTTATTTTTATAAAACTATTTGGTGCTTTGCTTTAATATTTTCATGCCACATAAAATATTTTCCCACAGCCACGTATATTGCTGGGAGTAATTCTTTTAATATTATTTGCTGGAAAATTGGGTATTTTGTTATTTTATTATTTTCCATTATTTTGGGATAATAAAATGTCAAACATTGCAAACTTGACCTTGCCGGAGACACAAAAATTAACGGGCACGAATTTCAATGTTTGGAGTCATAAAATTTTAACGGTTGCGGAGTTTCGTGATTGTGATAAAATAATCAAGGGTGATGAAAGTCGACCAGCGACAAACTTCGAGGATTATGACAAACGTCATAAGGAAGCGTTATTGCTTCTCAAGTTATCGGTGTCGGATGATTTGATACCGGAAGTGCGGAATGCCACTGTGGCAAGCACGTTGTGGACTAGTCTGAAGGATAAATATCAGACGTCAGAGAAGAGTCGGGTTTTATACCTGAAAAATATGCTCTTTTCCGTAAAGTTACAAGAAGGTGGATCACTGTCTGAGCACCTACTTCGGATGAAAGATCTCCGAGACCAGTTATCTTCCATCAACAAAAAGGTGGACGACGATGATATGGTGGCTCTGGTTTTGAACAGCTTACCTTCTTCGTATGAGTCATTTGTGGAGGCACTCCATTTAATGGCTGAAAGTCAAACACTCACGTTTGACAAGGTGAGTTCCTACCTGTTACAAAAGGAACGGAGACAACTTCAGGCAAAATCTAATTGTGACCATTCAGAGAGTGCTTTTGTCACTCAGTCAAAGGGAAAGTGGAAACATCACTCTGGTGAATCTTCCACTCGGTATCAGGTCACATGTTATTACTGTCACAAGGTTGGGCACCTCAAGAGGGATTGTCAAAAGCGGAACAAAAAGCCATGTAAAGAGGAACATGTGGCAGCGATTCATGCGAAGAACGGGATTCGGATGACAAGTATGCTCTTTATTGTCTTACGACATCATGCTCAAATGATAGTGGTACCATTCTTTGGATTATTGACTGCAAAGCGTCTCGCACACTTTTCATGTCGTAGGGACTAGTATGTTTCATTTACCGCAAATATTTGTTTTGAATCGTAGTACTTAACGATGGAGAATCGCTTACGAGAAGGGATAGGAGATATATGCATTGTATTGAATAATGCTCATAAATGGTTGGTACGAAATGTTAGATATGTACCTTCTTTACAAAAGAATCTTCTATCTATTCACAATCGATTATTTGAAAATCCCAATATTTCTGTGGATTTCTGTGGAAAGAAGTGTGTTGTCTCTGATGTGAAACAGAGACGGATAATTGCCCTTGGTATTGGGGTGGGTGGTCAGTATCTGCTTGTTGATCCGGCTGCGATCAACATGAATGCACGTGTGGAGGACAACTCCACCATTCAGGATGTGCAGGAGGCGGACATGCCTTGCGAGGATGGATTTCCTCATTCAGAAGAACAATTTGTTGTGGACGGAGACTCCACTATTCCAGATGCATTGACGGTGCATGGTGAGATGGCATGCCCAGCCATTCACTCAGAGGTTCTTGCTCGAAGGACAATAGAGCATGAACAGTTTGCTCATTGTGTTGTGAAGGATCTTTCCCAACAGAGGGGAATAGATGAGCAAATAGATAAGACGGAGATGGTTATTTCTCCTATTGAGACGGGGACCACTGCTAAGACGGAGATGGTTATTTCTCCTACTATTGAGGAGTTGGTTCTAACTCCTACGCAGATGGTCACATTCCTCTTCTTGAAAAAGTTGGATGAGCACTACATGGTGGTGCGGGGGACGTGATCGAGGTGACGTTGATCACAGGATAATTGAGTCTTTTACAGACTCCAAAGCAGCTACACAAGCCTGGAATAGATTTTTCAATCCACATCTTCGAGGTTCTGATTTCAGCACTCTGGAGATGGGGCTGACACTCTCACCATTGGTGATTCATCACTGGGTCAATAAATCACGAAACAGAGAACCAAAGTGGACCACTTGCCATATCTTTTGTTCATGGGACCAGATTTTTGTTTTAAGGTTCGTCTTCATTCGACAACCGAATCAATCACGATTAAGGACTCAAGTGATTTTAAAGTACAACTTATGGCACATCTGTAGATGTAATGACTAAACATATGGGCTTTAGGATATTTGTAAAATTTCGGGACAAACTTTGTCTTGTTTCCGGTTTAGTCATTAAGAGAGGGTGTTAAAATATAGCACATTATATAGCATGTAAAATGCAGTTATGTAGTTGCTCGGTTGGTAATCGTATAACCACCTCTCTCATCAATAAATACACTCTGCACATTCGTCATTTAGACAAGGTGCTTTGCCTTCTCGTCTTCTTTCTTCTCTTTGCATATTCTAACATTCAAGGGGAGGCATTTCATTATTGTCATTGACATCATCGGTCATCAAATAAAAAATGAACTCATTTTGAATGCAATCATTATCCCTTGATTATGCTGGTCCTGTTGGAGAAGGATGGGTTTCCTTAAATAGTTTCTCAAAATAAGATGTTATTTTTCGAATGCCAGTACCACTACCAAGAGGGGTTGGAATTGCTTTTTTCCCGAGCTTCCCTTTTTAGTTGTCATTTTCCGAATCCTGTAAGGACAATTTTTGAGTTGGCAGAGCTATGGGATGAAAATCGACTAAGGCATTGCAGTGTCATGACATTCGCGATACCGTAAAATAAAAAATGACATAAATAACTTACAAAATCAAATAAAACAATGCGACATGAAAGAAAACAGGTTTTAAATAGACTTACCTGCAGTAAGTGCTTGTAGGATGTAAATTGCAACCACGTAGCCGACAAGACCTTGATTTATTTGATTTTTCTAAAAAAATGTAATATGCTAATTCATTGAATCGTTTTCTACTACTTATCATAAATTCGCAAATTGGAAAAGATTTAAAAACCTTTCAACTTTGCTCAATGCTTAGTGATTTTACATTTACAATCTACATCTATGTGTTTGTGTGTGTGTGTATATGGCGAATTTAATCAAATTCCTTAAAAACTCCCATACATGTCGGCGAATGAGCCCAAAGGACCAATAAGGTTCCATAGATTTCTTTGAGATCTAAGAATGTTTTAAAATCCTAGTCCTGCACGCCGATCACGCGACAATTCAATTAAAAATATATGTTGGGATTGGAAATTGGGTGGCTATTCGCATGGGACAGATTATTTTTTGTGGAATTTTTGGGTAAAACACAGGCACCGACATGACCGTAAAATCGCCAAATTCCAATTCCGGAATTCCTACTATTTGCCAAACTACGCATATTCGCCACTAAAATTTTCCCTACTTTTGGTTCCTCCAAAGAAAAACACACAATACTCCTTATTCCTCCCTTCACTAAGAACACCTTATTCCTCCAATAACAATAATGCAATCTCACCCCAATGATGATGAACATACATACAAACATGACAACGAAAGATTCACATTAAAACTAAATGAAACACAATACAATGATCTAACCACAAACAAGAATTAGAAGATAGATAACTTCCACAACGTACATCATTTTCATGGTTTACATCTTTATTACAATTGAATTCCTTTGTTTAACCTTATAGATTTGAAGAGCATTTAACGTATAAAGACATATTTTCTCGTTCTCAAAATTACATATTCTTTGTTTCATTTAAAGTTTGTCTTACAAGGAGTATACTTTATTTGGTTTCATTCTCTATTGCACGATTGACTTCCATATTTCAATAATTGATTACAAATCATTTTAATATTTGCATGAGTCACATAGGATTTGTTTTCCAAGTAAGAACTCATGTTTCCTAAAATGCATGTTCTTGCATGGGACAATTCCTTTTCAATTATTAATAACATTAAGAGGCTTAACTTAAGTTGAGGATAAATTCCAAGTTTCACTTTACTCCTAAAACCAACATCTTATAGAAACACAATTTTGATAGCTGAAATTAAATATAAATTTTGTCCACAACCAACCTCTTAAGAGGTCTTTCAATAAGTTAACTCCAATTTGTGACACCTAGAACCCTCCACGGGTCAACACTAGGGTAGATACGACATCTCTACCTCACGAGAGCATAGAACCACTAACAAGATTCCCTAAAAATGGTTTCCCCTCTCGAGACCTTGTGGTTCAACTAAGGTGTTCAAAAACAAGTTTTCTATTGGCTCCAAGGGGAAAAGTATCGTAACCCCCAAGGTCGATATCTTGCAAATCATTCCTAGGTGTCATATTCTTAAGAGGTTCTGAAAGGTATGGATTACCATTGTATTACATGAGAATCATTGGCTTTCTTGGTCCGTTGTATTCTTGGGCGAAGATTTCGATAGAACTATGACAGTTTGCAACACAATAGCACATACCTAAATTTGAACCACACCCCACATTTTAATTGTATGACAAGTCTTATTTAGTTTGCATTCAATTTGAATCAATATTTCCCTTGAGGTGCTAACGTGAGGGTTCCACCTCACTTTACTATTTACTAATGCTTGTTCAATAACCTTGCAATGCCATATCATCGCATTCCCTAAATGCCCCCACAAACCCAAGCAATACTTTGTTTAGTCACCTCTATTAACTTAGTTTTCCAAAGTTAGTCATTCAATCGCGTTGTTTGGACATTACATCCCTCATGTTACAAAAGTGAAACTATACAATTTAACAATTGCATCATACATGCTTCCACACATATGAACACCTCATACTAGGTTCCTAGGAAATACACACATACATAAACAACTATAACTAGGTCCCTAGGAATACATATGATGATTGGATCCATAACATATCTCAAGGTAAATTGTGGGTTCCTAAGCGAAGTTGCTCAATAATAAGACAAACCTCTTTTGTATCATTTTTAGATCGACACTTGTCTTAGATCCCATTTAGGAGGGATGACATACGGTTAACACATGTTCAAAAGATAACATTCTCAAAACTTCCTAGATTAGGGTCCTCATGTTGACTTTTGGCTATCATCCTAAAGGGGGTTTCTGTCATTTTGCCAATTAGCATACATGTTCAAAATAGTATCCTAGATTGGTGATTTTATTTTCTCTAAGCTAGGAGGTGCTGACATGTATTTGTTGAGTATTTTGTCATTGATGTCAAAGGTACAACATTAGTGTTGATGGAAATATTGAGGTTTGAATATTTGTTTAATATTCAACATTACAACATTAGTGTTTGTAAAATATTTATCCATGTCAAAATTAGTGTGATGTCAAAATTTGAATATTTTAATATTCAACATCACCAAGGAATCTTACGACACATGGCGGGATGTGTAAGAGATATTATGACGCGTAAGAGATTCTATGGCAGCTTATGACGCGTAAGAGATTCTATGACAGCTTATGACGCGTAAGAGATTCTATGACAACTTATGACGTGTAAGAGATTCTATGGCAGCTTATGACGCGTAAGAGATTTTATGACAGTTTATGACGCGTAAGAGATTCTATGACAGCTTATGACGCGTAAGAGATTTTATGACAGTTTATGACGTGTAAGAGATTCTATGATGCGTAAGAGGAGTTACTCTTACATGTGTAAGAGAATATTTCTATTTGGAGCAAATATTTAATATTTGGAGCAAATTGGCCCATGGTATGGGCACATGGTTTTAGGGAAACCACAAGTGGTTTTTCCTCTCCTTCTTTCTATATAAGCAAGTGTTGTGTGCACATTTTGAGTAGAGCGAGAAAGAGAGCATTTTGCATGAGTGTGATATGTATGTGAGCTGATATTATAAATCTCTTAAGTGAGTATGAGTATGTGAGAGAGAGAATATAGAAGGAGAAATTATTATTTACATTGGGTAAATTATTATTTACCATTTGTTATATACCGTGTGGTTAATATGGTTATTATTTGGTTAGTCTAATATATTACAAATATAGTTTGTAATATATTGTTTTATATTACGGGTCTAACACCCACTTGATTCTAGGAGAGAATCATGGGTTGTTGAATCCTATCTATAGGCTTGTCTTTCCTATATATTTGGATGTGTAGCCGAATATAACTAATAAGGTATTATCATGAATTACATTTTACAAATCTCGTTTTGCTCTATCATCAAGCTCATTGGTGTGATGCACGGATGCAACCCTCTCCTCATCTGCTTATGTCATATGCGCTCTCGCATTTCTACCACCATTTGAATGTGCATTAGGACACTCAAAACCTCTAAGTCCCATTTCTCCACATTTGAAACGTGCAATGAAATCACGTCCACGGCCTTGATCCATACCTCGATTATTGTGTTGGACCATCCTCTTCATTTGCGAGACTTCAATAACACCCTCTTCATCATGAGCGCTTCCTCTATTTCGAGGCTCATTAGTCTAATAAACTGATGTAACACTCATTTGTTTGTGCCATATGCACTCTCACATTTCTACCACCATCCGAATGTGCATGAATGAGAACACTCAAATGCTCTGTCTCGTTTCTCCACATTTGAAACATGTGCCAATGAATCCACGTTTACGGCCTCAACTTGTACCTCAATTATTGCCTATACCCCTTAGTGCACCATCATCGTGTTGTGAAGTACTAGCCTTTCCTTGTTGCACGAATGTCCCTCTATCACTACCATGCCCACGAACACATGTGAACTTACATTTAACTCACATTGTGCTTTGTTGCTTGTATGTCATCATCCCATCTCGCCTTTAGCACACATTGATAGGCTTCCTCAATAGAGTGTATCCTTATCATTCCAAATTCATCCTAAATTGCCATGCACAACCAATTCTTATGACACAAAAATAATTTCAACTTCATCTTCAATATGTCCGACTCTCACTTGTAGAACTCCTTTGTGTAATAACTTACACTTTATATCTCTATCACAAATCTTGAAACTTCTTACACAAATTACTATGATAATCCTATAGAATGAATTTGGTCTTCAGTTTCGCCACAAATCGATTCCAAATCTTGATCTTGTCTTTTCCCTTGTGCAATCTCTCAATTTGTATATGTTCCCACCATAGAGATTCGTGATCTTTCAGTTTTGCTCCAGCAAATTTGACTCGCCTTGGATCCTCCAAATTCTTATATTCAAAGTACTTTTCTAGCTCAACAATCCATTGGGTAAGCTCTTCAAGAATCAATCCACTAGAATAATTGGATATATCCAACTTTGGTTTACTTATCATTCTTGTGATTTCCTACAAGAATTTATCTTCATGTTCTATTTCTTCTTCATCTTCAATTTCAAGTGCTTTTTCTACAACATCGACAATGCGTAAGTCACCTATTACCACAACACCTCGATGTTGCGTTGTTTCCATCGCTTCTAGACAAGCTTGCATGTCTCTCATCAAACCTGCCAAATCCACAAGTTTGGGTGCTTTTTCATGATTACCTCCTCGCACACTCTAGCGTGATTATTGTTTCCTCTATTGGCCATATCTTCAAAAAAGTGTTCCTTTGTGCCGATTTTTATCACACCTTCTATCCAACTCATTCACTAGAAGATGTCTTCAATTATCTTTGGATAACAATTGATGATGACCTTTTACACGTCTTGAACTCTTGTAGGAAGATGTTTTCAATTGCCTTCCGCTCATACTTGCAAATGCGAAAAGCAACATGCAATAAGATCTTCAACTCCGAAGGATTAACAACCTTGTTCTAATGCCAAATGATGTAGCTGTGGTTATAATTCCCTGTTATAGGATGTCTTAGACCACGCAGCTCTCAAAATACTTAGTAGAATACTATGCATAAAATGCACTACACACAAACACAAAGTATGGAACACTAATCTCAATGATCTTTATTCAATCACAGAAAATAATACCTCGTAATGCAAATAGCTATCTCACAAGCATGTTTCTCAACAGACTTCAGATCATAAGATTTGTGTTTGCCAACCTGCAATCTTAGCAAGCATAGCACTACAACACAAATAACACATTGAACTGACTAGTTCAAACTATAGCATCAATCGTGCGGGATTCATCCCTAAAACGAGAGTAGTGGCATGTTTACATAATCACAAGTCCCAATTACAACATTTCCTCGAATCTACAAGTGACCCATATGACACTATGTTAGTCCCAATCCTTTATACGGGATAGGACCCAAACACAAATTGATGCGAATTGAGTCGGCTCAACAATTAAACTTATTGGATTAGGAAAAATCCATGTCGTCTCGTACAACAATGTCATATTTGAAACTCCCAAATTATGTGTTGTGTTTGCACCATCACAAATAAGACCGTGGTCTAAAATGCTCCACTAAATCCTTGGGCGCTATCTCAATATACCTCCAATGATTCTAAAATTTCAAGAGTGAATGCTCGCCAATGAATAGAACATAAATTGTTCATGCGAGCTCTTAGAAAAGCTTGATGCATTATTGTGCACAAAACATGTGACTCTACTACACACCATACTAAAATCATCTTCCTTTGCACCAAGTGATGAAACCTTGCACTATCGATCTGAAACTCCTTTTAAACTACAAAACTTAATTATGAACTCTAGGAAATATTGATATCCTCGATGAAATCTTCTAGAAATGTCGTAACCACTTTGACCAACTAGTCTGAAAATATTGTAGAGATCCACTAATCACATAAAATACTACAAATACTCTTGCACAATAGAAACTACGAAAAAAACACAACATAGATCATTACTACCTTAGCATGCACACAAGCGGCAATGAAACATTACAAAAGACACTAGTGAAACAAGGCGTGCAAAACATACAAACATACTCTTGCACAAAACAACACTTGCGCAAAATAGGCAACAAAGACTTGTGCAACCAAAACTTGTACAAAACTAAACAACAATGTTTATGGGTGATGCAAGATTGCAAGTGAACCTAGATGTTCCTACATCAATCCTCCAGGGTATCCAAAAGGCATCAAAGTATAGTCTGCTGCCAACTGCCAAAGCCAAAGGATCCTTAGAATTCTATACATACCCCGCTTGGGTTCTCATTCTGTAATTTTATGTTGTTTGTCTATTGTTTGACTAGTCTTTTGGAACTAGATCTTTATGTTCGAATTTTTGTAAGGTTGAAGATTTGAGCTCTTGAATGTGTTTTCCTATAGTATTTTGTAGAGTCTCATGAGTCAAGGCTTTTACATTACATTGTATTGTTCTGCACAAAATCGTGTTCTAAATGCATCCTTTGATACATAGAAACGGAAGCATCCTTGTCGTGTCTGTTAATGTCTAAATTATGAGTAAGTGTTGTGATCTTAGTGTAGGTTCACTTGAAAAGCATCTTAATTATGATTAATGTGTTCATCATTATATGATCTGGTATTCCTAAATTGGTTCTATGGTTTCTTTGAGAGATTTTCGTTTGTTGAGGGCTTTGGTAGTGAATTAACCTTCTAATCTAAATGTGCATGCATTTAATTGTTTCATGTAATCACATGACAAGGTTCTTGGTGCTCTCGGTGCACTTTGAGTGAGACCTCCACACTTGTGTTGTTGAATATGTCAACGCGCTTGTGGTTTGTGCATGTAAACTGTATCGTTTCTTCTCTTTGGGACTCTCTATTTTGTTCCCACAAAAGAGAACTAAATGCATGGCTCAAGAATCCTACTCCACTTTGCAATTTCGCATGGTTGGGGTTTAGGCAAGAAAATAATGATAACATTTAGTTCCGTTGTCAAGATCCTAATCCCATTGTTTGGAGATATCAGATCCGTATCGGTGGAGATTTGTGAAGGCCATAGTGGATCTTAAGGTTTGGATGAATTTTGAGGAAAAAATTTGTCCAAACCCCAAGTATAGCCAACTAAATTTTTGGTCACACAAACCTAGGTATGGAGAGTTGAAGGTGGGACTGGATCTATGAGTAGAAGATTAAGAAATGGATGTCTTGTGGAAAAGAGGAAAGGTTGCGTGAACACAAACCAACATGTGTTGCTGATGTGGGCTTTCTTAAGGAGAGGTACCACCATATGGATGTTGTTGGAACCCTTCTAGGAAAGGGAAGGTACACGACGAACTTTGTGTAGTGTTTATTTACGCTCCATTGAAGGAAGGATGATCAATCCAGAAACTTGTTACAAAATCTTTGGCACAAAATTTGCAGGTGTCCTAGACCTAAACTCACCAACCAAAGCTCGTTTGTGCCCTATGTTTGATATGAAGTCGTCTTGTGTAGTGAATAGTTTTAGTGAGTGAGTTAGTTGTGCGTAGTGAAGTTGTGAAGTTGTGTAGTGGTAGTGCTAGTACTATGATAAGTTAGTTGAGAAGTTTGTCTGCGTAAGCTTACGATGAGTCTTGGTGGAATGCCGACAACCGGTATGGTGGCAAATGTTGCAGTCACACAAGGATCTGGCGAGCAAATTGCAATGACTGGAGTGAGCATGCAAACGTAGAGCTCTCAAGTCGCACATTAACATGTTTACCATGATATGACAAAGTTATCCAAGTACAACGGAATTAAAGACATTGTAAAGCATCTGCGTAAGTGTGACATTGCCTTGTGCGCAAAGGGGATTACTTCCTAGCAGCTGAAGTCTAGTCTATTTGTAACAACTTTGTTTGATCATCCCCATGCCTAGTACCCCAAACATGACCACTGAACAAATGGTCCTTGACTTTGACAAGTTAAATATTGCATTTTTAAAAGAGTTTCATATTTTAGAGTTTGAGCAACAAAGCATATTTGTATTGAAGAAGATCCAACAAGAGGTGGCTAAAAGCATGCGAGCTTATGATGTTTGTTTCAAGACGTCAAAGATTTCATATGGCATTCACCCCGTGCAACATGCACAATGGTTTGTAGGAGGACTATTGCCCCCATGAAAATGTGGTTGGTGATGAAGACCTTGTCATAGCCACGAGAGGTTATTGATGTTGCGGTGTGTACGGAGACTGTAGGAAAGTTTGACTCAGGGATCAGTCCTTTCTTATAGGTGCATATCTCCACGATGGAAACTCGGTTGAAGCAATTAATGTTAGAGAAAACACCACCGAGCCCACACAAAAGTAGGTGGTGTAAGGTTTTGAAGTTACAAGGCATACGTAAGAGTGTTTGTAGAAGACTCGCAATTGTGCAAGTGTGTTGTGATGTGTGTGATTATGAACATGAAACACATGTTTGTCCAATGGTCGAATGCACAAAGAAGGCCAAAACAATCATGTGGTGCAAGGCATGCAAAGTTAATTTACATTACATGATTGATTGCAGGAAAATCGAAGAAATGCGACACGCATATAATCAAGAGACTAGGCAGAATACTACTACATATAGTTCACTTGGTCCGCAGATAGAGGAAGGCCCTATGGCCACAAAGGTGGAGGTAGCGCTAGGAATTGGTATCAAGGCTCTTGTTCCAAGTGTGGAGCTACATATCACATCTAAAGTTTCCTAATTGTGCACATTGAGAAGAAAGGCACAATATTAAGGAGTATCAAGATTTGTGTAAGAAGATTGAGGGAAATGAGAAAGTTCAAAAGGTCGTAATGATTAAAGTGGTTCGACAAGGAAAGGAATGGAGAGGCAAAGAGAATATGAAGAAAGCATGTACGAATGTTCAAGTGAAGATCACTACGATAAGTGGGGTTACCACACAACCAAAAGAAAGTGTGCTATAGAGGGTTGTAACTTCACGGGATACAAAGATGCACTTTTGCGATCTCGAGAGGCGATGAGAGCTTTGCAAGGAGAGTTACAAGATGCATGTAAATTGGAAGCCATAATTAGGGTAGTAAAAGAAAGGACCGAGTTCAAGGGAAATCTCAAAACTCTCGGAGTTGTTTTCTTTGATGAAACAAAGAGTGATTACTTTGTTGAAGATGTGGCCTCAACAAAGTGTGTGGACCGCACACGAACTTCGAGACCAAATACAAACGAGTTTCACATGGGAAAGAAGACTACTTATGACAAAGCGTAGCTCATTATGTGGAATATGAACATATTAATAAATATCGGCACAAAAGTGAATCATTCGACAAAGGATGTATGGAGGAAAATGTAAGGCCCAAAGTTGTGACATTCAACAAGTTTGATATATATGGCAAACAAAATAAAGGCCACACCCATTGGAGCTTTACGAGATCAAGTTTGATATCATGGGAATGAAGTTTGTTGCTAATTTTGAAGTGATAAAGCCAACAAAGGCAAATACATGCCTTGCATTAGTTGGTCGTCTGGTGTTATGATAACAACGAGGATATCAAAGATAATAAAGGGATGATCAATAAAGTAATACAAGCTGCGACCAACTTGTCAAAAGGACAAATCAAACTTGAAGATTGATAAAGCACTATTCAAACCCCCCATTGCGGAGGAGAAGAAAAGGAAAGCATTGAGGTCTCTCGAAGGGCTTGGAAGATAGAAAGTACAATGGAACATTTTGGGCCACAAGAAATGAGGAAAGACGAGAACAAAGATTGCAAAGGAAAATCTAGTGAAAAAGAAAACCAGGAGGTTGTGAGAACAGAACGAGAAGAGAGTCTAAAACTTTGAGAACAGAACCTTCTCTCAAAAGAAGAACACAAAGTGGAAGATCTACCAACTCAAAGTGAGAAGAAGTTCAAAATTAAGTTACTTAGAGCATCTACCCTCACACATGTGCATATCAAGGACGACGATGATCCATGTACGAGGATTATCCGAATCGAGAGGAGAGAGAATCGGGGAGAGTGAACAATAAAAGGGGCAAGCGAGCAGAGGTCATACGTGGACAAGTGAGTGAATTTGTTTGGACATACAAGATGAAACGAAGTTTGATATCCCTATTAAAGGAATTGAAATAATAATAGAGCAAAAGGAAGGCTTTGAAGAGAGGCGGGTGGCACGATGTGATAGGTCAAAAAGGTGCGGTCGTGGAGGTGGAGTTGGACACGGCCATGAAGATAGGTGACCAAAGGGGAAGACGATTAAGGAAAGACGAAGTTGAATAGAAGAAGGTGAAGGCAGAGGTCAACAAAGCCCTAGAAATGGTCAAGATGGAACAACCTAGTTTTTGGTATGAAGTAAATGTTATATGACTAAATCCCCATAAAGGGTAATAGTAAATAAAAATATGAAATAATTAAATGTCACTTCAAAATAGGTGTAAAAGAGAGGAAAGTTGAATAGTAAAAAGACAAACATTTTACCTATAATGGATTAAAGAAAAGTTAAAAGGACTTGATAGGACTTAAGAATTAAAAGTAAAACATGGTCAATGATATGAGTGTAAAACAAATAACTCAAAAACCTTTAATATATATAAAGAAAGTGAAATGAGATAAATTCAAAAAGAGAAAAGATAAGTGCATAATAATACATATTAAATTTGTACAAAGTTAGTTAGTAAGAGACATGATTGATTATAATGGCTTTTCAAATGTTATATAAAAGGAACGGTGGATTCTTATAAAGGCATCTTGAATGTTGTAATTATTATGTGAAAACATTATTTGAAAGAATTAAAAGTTCTCTCCTATAAGGTATTGTAAGCAGGTCTAAGAAATAACACGAAGTTAGTTGGGAAGGGGCAGATAGTGTGTGTCCAATAGAGAGTGGGGTCCACATCTTCGAGAGTCCTAACTAGGGCTAAGTTGTATCGTACATGCCCATGTGTTTGTTATCTGGTATAAAGTTTGCCTCGACATCATGTTATCTTCCCAGGTGATTCATACCACATAACCTCACTAGTAATAGATTGAAGGGCCTTTTCCAAGAACTCCACATTTATGTACTTAAACTTTGGTTCATATGAAATAAGTTAGTTTGTATACTTAATATTTACCTTACTTGTTGCACACTTATTTATTTAAAACATTAGAGTAAAAATCTTTAGCTAAAACATTTTTCTTAAAAGCAAATCAATATTGAATTATTTTGGGAAATAGGCACGACACATTTGGTATCGACCTGTTATGGTGCAAAGCATGTGAGGGTAGTGAATGGGTCAAAGTATTTAGGTTTTAATTTATTTCTACTTTTAAGAAAGAAGAGCATTTATCGATATTTAAATAATTATACATGTGAAAAATGACACATTTTATTTCAAACCTAAGTTGCCGCATTAGAATTCGTGAAGGATAAAATTCGTAAAAAAATCAGTTCTAAAAAAATCAGCCATAAAATTCATGATTAAATTTGACTAAAACAAATTTAAATAATTTGACATTTCATATAAGTAATCATTGTCAAAAACAAATTTACAATCAATAACTAGCTAAAATTAAATAAAAACACACACACACACACGTATATATATATTAAATATAATAAATTGTGAACTATTAAAATTTTAAAAAAAATCTATTAAAAAAGTGTATTGAAAACATAAAATTATAAGACCATGACAACTATGGTTCTTTTAAATTATAAAACATAAAATATATAAGTTAGATTTTATAAACTAGATAATGTTAAAAATAAATAAATCAAACTTAATAAAATAAGCTAAATAAACTACAAGCATACTAAACTAAAATTTAACAAAATAATTGTAGGGCTATAAAAATATTCTATTAAAAAGAATGTGTATTGAAAACGTAAAATTATAAGACCCTGAAAACTATGATTCTTTTAAATTATAAAACATAAAATATATAAGTTAGATTTTATAAACTAAATAATAATAAAAATAAATAAATTAAACTTAATAAAATAAGTTAAATAAACTAAATCTGAGTAAAATAAACTAAAAGAATACTAAACTAAAAATATAATAAAATAATCGTAAAGCTAAATAGAATAAAATAAAAAATAATATATTAAAAATATAAACCTAATTGATAAGTTTCGATAGAGCTTCACATTTTCTCAGCGGCACTTTTCACGTTTTCAAGGAGCTACTTCCCATTGTGTTTGTTGCAGGTTCTCGTGACCTCACGGCCTCTTCTCCTCACCTCACAAACTTCTCAACATCTACATGCAATTAATAGCTATGTTTGGACTATTCCACCGCTGCAATGCCAAATACTACAGTCATGCTGCGATGGCGAACATTGAATACAGAAAATAACTGAGCAAAAAAAATTAAGCGATTGTATTCGCGAATTTATGCAATTTTTGTAGGGCAGCTTTGGCATTCGCCAAATTTCGATTTTTTCATAAATTTCGTTTTATTTTTTAAAAAATTAATTTTGTTATATTGAAATGGCTGATCATCCAATGTTGAGGGTTTATATGATTTCACCAACATCATAATTACATATATGTAATGAATTCCATAAGCCCTAATAATTTAAGTATCTTTTATGCAGCTATCAAGGTTCTTGGAATGATTTTATTATTATTTTTCGTAGTCCTAATTTTAATATAAACTAGACTGTAATTTGTGGTTAAGATACATTATTGTATTATGTCTCTTTTGTGTTGCCTCACAAATTTATAGGAGGAATGGTATTATTGCCTCCAAATAATAGGTTTAGATTCCATGCATGGGCAATAGGAAGAGGCACCACTATATGCATTGACTAATAGAGCATAGTTCAAGCATCCATTTAAATGGCGTAAGTATATGTATAAAGATGTGGATCATAATTGGAAAAAAACATTGGCAAGGTCTCTATAAGGACAATAACGTTATAGTCTCTACGTTATAAACATAATATATATGTTTATTTATATTGTGGTTGGATCTATGGAAAACAAATGCTAGGATATTAGGTACATATGGAAGCTTAAACTCTAAACAAGAAGCTTAATACATAGGGGTTTTGTAATAAATTTGCATTCATCTATTTTATTATTCTTATGAGAAGAAAAAGAAGTAATAACCACCTCATGAAGGTAGTGCCACTAACATCTTTATTTTACTTTATGTTCCATTCCGTACACTCATAGGCTTTGTCAATACTTATAAGTTACTATTTGAATAATAGTTAAGTGATGGGTTTCAATTTAGGTTTTGCCCACTTTTGATAGGCTAGCTTATTACAAGTTACTCTATATCAACGAAATTGATAATCCCATAATTTCACTCATCTACCTTGATTACTTGGAATTCTTTGTCATTTACTTATCCATTTACTCTATATTCTTTAGATTGATTTAGTAGAGAATAAATGTTTAGAAATTTGAAGGCAATAAGTTTTATTTCCAATTTTTATTCTTTAAGCTCGGTAGTGGAAATATAAAAAAATTAAATTTGGCTTTATTGATAGAATTGATTTGTGACATCATGTAATAGAACTTAAACCAAACATAAAATGATCTAAAATTGTTTATATAGTTTTTTTCCTCCATATATCTAGCTTTGAACAAAAAAAACTTTCTATATGTTAATAGAATAAGAAAAATTAATAAAACATGTATGGAGATAACAAGAAAAATAGGAAATAAATGAATAGTTAATAATAATAACATAGGTTATTTTATTTTTTAAAAATAATAAGTAAACCCATTATAATTAAAATATGGAAGGTGGTTTTAAATATAACTAAAATTGGTAACGGGGTAGTGTATATATATGGATAGGCTATCATCATGAACACTTTATTTTTCTTCATGGTGTTGCTCTAGTTAATTGCTTTGGTACTATTATAGTTATATGTTTACTGATTAATGATCTAAGTTGTAGAAATAGTCAAGCTATGTTATGATATAGTAGTGGCAAGACCTTATATTTGAGTAAGCTTAAAAATTGTTTAAAAAGTCGAACCATATGTTATTTCAGTATATATTCAATCCATAAGCTTCATTCCAACAGACTAATCCTGATGCACAAGAGAGCGTAACACTTCGCTCAGTAATCCTGCTCTGCTTAAGACATTTTGAGTGGTTAGGATTTAGGCGGTAAAATAGCAGTAACAATGGCCATTTTTGTTGACATTGTTTTATCATAGAATGGAACAAGAAAAGCCAAAAAGCCAGAATTTGCGTTCCAAAAAAATTCCCAACAAGGTTTCTCTCTTGTCTATCATTTTCATGTGATATTTTGGTGGAGAAGAAAAAGTTAGAACCTCTTATAAAGGTGGTCTATACAACAATCAAGACCCAAATCTGTGATGCGATAAGACAAATGGTTTACACAATAATGGAATTGTTAAATGAAATAACGGGCCAGAATGGATAATCTGATACAAGAAAATCAAAGTGGGCGGGCAGAAAGAAACCAGCAACCAAGAGAGATAAGGCAGTTCACGGCACAATACCTTACAACAAGCTACAGCCATCAGAGGTCAAATGAAAGAAAGGATTGTTCTGGAGATCTTGGTGAAAATAATGAACCCCAGTGTACTGCAGCAAAGGTAACATGCATGATTGGGGATACACAATCTGGTGAAAAGCATCTTAAGACAAAGAAAAAGAGAAATTAAAATACTATATTAAAAAGGCAGAAAATTGTCCAAAGGTAGATATTTGTTCAAAGTCACTAGAGGCCGATTATGACTATAGTTGATCAAGGTGAATTCTCCAAATAAACTACAAATGATACTGCCTGGGCTCTAGCCCATTCTCACACCATAGAATAATGCCTACTCATGTTTTATGGTCTGCTGTACTGCCAAACACTTTCCAAAGGTCTCTTGTATCTCAAGGTCATCAATCCATCTCCACTAGATGTCACGCACACATTTCAAGCAATGCAAGCAATCTGGACACATGGGACACTGCACCAACCTAGCGTACATCAAACCTTATGTGATCTTCATCATTGGCTCTGTCAAGGTTCTAGACACCTATATTCCGAGCCACTAAGGTCCACTCACAAGGCATAAAACCACCACGTGCCAACAATGTTGCCACTTTCATTCTTGAAAATGACAGGCCAGATTCAACTGTTACATTCTGATGTCAATCAACCCAACCCCCAAAAGATGAAGTGTCACATGTGGATGAGCAACCATTTCATCTTCCATAACAGTTCTTCAACCTTCACGGCTTTGTAACACTATGTATACATATCTAGATAGCTAGTTAGAAAAGCATATCAGATATCAAAGCTAGACATAGATAGTGGAGGATAAACAGCCATACATCTCCCTCACGAGTATGCCATGTACATAATGTACAAATTAATAAAGTTGTGTGTTCCAGTTTTATCCTTCCTATGCATCTCCATCTGAATGTTCATTTCCAAGTAATTATTTCATATTGTTTCCGTACAAGTATTTAACGCATCTAGATTCTAACAATCAAGAATGTCTACCAGATGTCTCCTCAGATCTGGTTAATAGTAATAACCCTATTAACAACTACCCAAAGTGGTGACCACGAAATGCTTAGAGCTATCTACAAATTTCTTAAATAAATGTAAACAGCAGGAAGAAATGTAAATATAATTGCTCTGGAAAAACATTTTTATTTCTCAGTATCTTCATTGTTTACTTTCGAGTAGTGTCAGCAAAGAGGCAAACAGCACGAGGAAATAAATAATGTGGAACCCAAGATGAAAGTGTTCAATGACCTTTTTTACAACATAATATTGTTTTCAAAGACAAAAGGATGATGAAGATGCTGATAAAACTAAAGACAATACAACAATGCTTTGTTGAACCTGTTACAGAGGAAGATGAGGAAGTTCAAGTTGATGTTGATAGGGATCACCTGTCAAAGACCACAAAGCAGAACACAACGGATCTCATCTCCAAAACAAGAACTGTAATTCAACATGGAAATATGAGACATAGAAAAGGTTGCCATGCACTAAGAATTCAAGAGAATAGAGGTGTAGTGTCTACTGCAGTAGGCATGATGAGATGTGGCAATAGCAAAGCAGCAGATAAATTTTATGAAGGCTGTGGCTTCAAGTAAATCATAAGAGGGATACATCAAAAGTTATTTGAAATGTCATCTGACTGAGCTTCAAGAATTGTCATTAAAGAGAGGAGATGACTTGCAAATTTAGCTAGCCACCGTTGCTATTGATTCTAGCATCAGCCTAAAATTTGGTGCTATAACTCAGAGACATGAAAAAGAAACAAAGCAACTTGTTTTATTATGCCACATTCTGTTTTTGCTAACCATAGAGGCTAAAAGCCAAAGACAAAAGATTGAAGCTCATATGGATAGGCAATCGAGACTGCAGAGATCAATTATTTGACAGAAAAAATAAAACCATGTGATATAAAGGAATCAAATGAGGCAAGGAATGCCGGAGTTGTCTATTTATATTTTGTGCTGATGATCTTATCAATGAAGGATGCATCGTCAATGCTGCATTGATAATATAGTACAATTACAAACCTTTTCTAATCAATATGTTGTAATTATTGAGAAGCTTTATCAAAATCTTTTTCACCTCAAACCATCTTATGTAAACCTACAGTATGCTTCCTCAACACCACAGCTTTTATGATTATTTGGAGACTTGTTGTGGTATCTAGAAGCTCGTATTACCAGGAAACCCGAAACCCGCATTGATCACTCATTTTTCCTTCCTAAGAAATATTTTTCATGGACATTAAATTACCACCTTCTTCACAGGTGTTGATGCCATGGTGATCTTGTAGGCTGGCTTGGCCAAGGTTACCATAAAAAATTGTAAAGCTGAACTGTGGTCACTATTGTTAAAATTGATTAGTATGAGATATTGAACGACAGCAAGAAAGCAAGATTTGATTGTGGACAAGATTCCAAACAAAATCCCTCTTACCTTTTCAGTGTCTTTTCATTTGCATGTAGCAATATATGGTCATACCACGTGCAAGCATCCAAAACTCTCAGAAAAAAACAGCTCAACTATATATGTTACAAGATCATAAAAGTGCATGGCAACTTGCATTTTTAAAATTAATACATACTACTATCGCACCATGGCTATGTTCTAAAATTAGTCGGGTAAAAAAGTTATGTTTTGGAATAGCTGAACCCCATCAGAAAGAAAAAAAGAAAAAAACATAAATCATCTCCAACCCAGATCTGATGCTCTAAAAAAACAAACAGTATGCCTGAATTTAAATTGATACATAACCTTCATTCCAATGGACTAATCCAAACCCAAGTATGCATGCATTTTACATTTCAGATGCATTAGTTGAGCTCAACTATCAGGAGAAAGAAAGCATCAAATACATACCGTCGTCTTCTGAGCTTTTACTATCTTCATCGTCACTGCTATCCCCATCATCTTCATTTGAAACCTTATATTGTGGAGGAGCAATAAAAAAATTGGAACTTGCTGCTCTTCTACTACGAGAATCTGATATTATATTTGTTGTGTCAATGCCTTCAAGATCCTTAGCTCTTTCCTTGCGTCTTTTCACAGCCTTGATCTCTGTGAAACAGAAAAAGAATGTCAATACCTGATATCAACTTGCATTCTACAATAATGAAGCATCCAAATAGATGGTTAGTTTGTACATCAGTAAGATGTTTTTCTAAGATATTAATGTGAAAAAACAAGTACCGTGGATATGTAGGACATAGAATGTAGAAGATCGAGAGTTCGTGTTATTTATGTATATGCTTTCCCTTTGTTTCGTGCTTATTATATTTCCTCATACTTACGTGCAAATTTTGCTACCTAAAAACTTTCGTGTGGTATTAGAGAGATTGATAATTCTTGTGTCTGTACAGAGCTATGAGGATTGCAAGGAGTTTGAACGCTGTGCACAGAGAAAGTGTCCTTGCAAACAAACCTTGAGGCTTGAAGAAGAATGATTCTGGTTTATTAAGACCACTGCTGTGTACCCTAATCCCCTTTCAAAGGTCTACCAGGAGGATTTTAGCCCCTTTGACAATACACACAATAAACTGAGTTTCTGCTCCGGCAATTTGACATTTCCAAAACCAAATGTCCACTCTCCGAGTCAGGATCCGTGAACATCTTGACCTTTATGGTTTTAACCAGTCTCTTCACCACATAGCTATTAATATGCTGATGAACCCAACCCCAGTTGTAAGCCCAGCCACACCACAACCTCTACTTCACTCCTTCCTATGAGCCTTAAATTCTAGTCACAGAGGCCTCCCCCAATACTGTAAACAAGGCACGCCCAGCAGAGACTGAGCCGGAGCTCTTTGCAGAAGCCCCAAAAACACGTTCTCACAAGAATGGACTGGCCAATATGGAAGATCAATACAAGGATGGGCAGGATCCGGATCTAAATTAGCGCAAATGAAGAGCACACTTAGAGAAAGTCCAATCAATGCCAGCTTTTCTGGGACTATGATGTCTCCAGAACTATAATTTAAGTAGTTACAAAAGTCATTACCTTTTCTGTTAGTTTGTAATGGCACAGAATACCATTAACTAACAATTTGAAGTGTTTTGCTTTCACATGTAAATTTTTGTTATATCTGCAGGACAATCTATCTAGCTCACAGCCTTGTTTGAAGCTGTATATTTAAAACCTCTTCCAATTATTAATATATTTGATCTTTTGTTAATGAAAAAAGTGCTAGAATTATTGTTTTTCCTTCCAGCATACTTATAAGGAAACAGATATTGATGGCCACCAATCAGCAAATTGCACTGAGAATTTGAGTAATAAACAAAGTTTAATAGACCTGCATATTATAATTCGCTGAAGATATAAAAACAGTTTATAAAATTTTATTGCAGGCAAATTGTCAGACAAATAATTGTTGACTGGATTTGATTGTGAGGAGAGATCAGTGGTAAGGATGAGGAAAAATAGCTATCCATGCGATTGTTAGATGATTCAGAGATCCCAGTAGACCAAAATATGGCAAATGTACAATTTGGAGGACAATTTGCATTTCTATAGCCGCCCACCTCAAATCGATTTTATGGAGTAAGTGTTCATTGTGCATTAGACATAATCTAGATCAGATTTAGTGTTGGTATCAAGACAGACCATTGAAACATTGACATTGACTCACTAAGATGTAACATAGAGAGAGAATGAAAGAAACTATATCGATGTCCATAGAAGACCAAGAGCAGGTCAACAAGACTCAAAAAGAACAATCAATTACAATAGAGAAATACTAGGGTATGAAGACTCTGGGTTATGAAAAGTAGCAACACACTATTCAATACAGAAATGTAAGCATAACAAGAGGAGATTAAACCTCGAGACACAAGGAAAAAGTACAAGTACAAAGAGTCATGTGAGGGAGGGGCCCTAGCCAAATCATGCGAAATAAGAAGATGAAATCAGAAGACCAGGACAGGAGACCAACAAACTATCACAGCTCTGTAGCAAGGCTTGGGCTGGGAGAACCAATAACATCATCATTTGATAATATTCATAAGAGTATGGCAAGGGCTAAGAGGGCCAGGCCAAACAATCCTAAGAGGAGGGCAGGTACACCCCCAAGAACTTCTCCTAACATCCACAGCCAACAGAAAAATATAGTAACGTGTGCTTACCTCTTTGACCCAGGTTTCAGATGAGGGGTAGGCCCTCAACACCAAAATAAAACATATCTACTCTTCCTAAAGTGAGGATGAACATGTGGGGATACTCTGGTAATAAAATGCAAAGAGGAATGATGTCTCCTTACTTTGTCCCCACACGTGTAAGTTAGTTGTATTCAACAAGCCTTTACCACATCCAATGCTTGTTGTGGCCTGGAAGAAGGATCTAATCAATCTAACAGCTTTTGGGGTCCCCTGTAGAGATCTACATCTGAGGATAAAGAACTGCCCAAAGGCTTTGTAAAGACCATAGTATATCCTTGGATCTCATGGTAGATAAGAATCGCCACCTCCTACAGACATCAAAGACAGCAGATCCTACCACCCTGCAAAATATGGTGGTTGATCTTAGCCCGTGTCGGTAGGAACACACCCCCATCTGGCCAAGACGAATTCTCAAGCCATAAGACAAATTATGGTTGAGATAGTCAAGTTGGATGATGATACCATCTACAGTTGATAAAAAAATGCTCAGCATAGAAAGCCAACTTGGGATCATGAATGTTATTTCAGTATATTTCCTCTCTGGCATCAACAGACTACCTCAATGGAGGAAGCTGAGTAACATATATGCCAATAGATTGATGAAGCAAACTGGTCTCAAGATAACAATAACATTGATGAAGACCAGGACCCAAAGAGGCAATCATATTGGAAGAATGAAGGGCCGAATATCGAGACCTCTCTTGGCCTGAGGCTGAGCCACCTATGGATCTGAATTGGTGAATACAAAGAGAAATGGTGAATATAAAGAGAAATCATAGAGATACTCTCAAGGTGAAGGGGCCAAGCTACAAACTCAGCTCTGCCAATGCTATAACAAACCAATTGTTTGCAACAAATCATACGCTTAAGCTATGTCACAAGGTTTGGCAGATTTTATCCATGAAGTTCAAAATTTGCCATATTTTTCAGTCTGTGAAAAAGTCTGATGAAAATCAATAAAGTTCGGCAATGGAAGCCAAAACATTCAAGCTCTGACAGTCACTATCTCAGCAAACCCAGTAAATTGAAATATAGGCATCAGATGCCATCCCTTGGGTGGCTTCATTTGCATTGCCAAAATGCTATGTTACTTGTCTCTGCATGGTATGGGTAATTGTCGGTGTGGTGCAGGTGTGGTGAGCGAGGAGCTGTTCACGTGTGAAGGAGCTGTCTCAATAGTTTTTGCTTTTGAACTTGGGGCATGAAACTTTTAATAGAGCACTCGCAATTATTAAATAATAGGTTATATGTGCTTTGGTTTATACGATGTATCTTTTTTAAATTTTTAATCTTATTTTAATTTTTAATTTATATTTATATTTATTTGAATTTTATGTATATGTTTATTCGTTATTTATCTTTTTTAAGTTTTAAGTTTTTTTTTACGTTCTTATTTTATTTTTAAGTTTTATTTATTTATTTTATATTTATTTACATTTTATGTTTTTATCGTTCGAATTTAATTACGATTTTTTTAACTTTATCCAATAGCGAACTTGAACTGAACTTTGTCCTCGTAGAACTCGATCTTGAACTCAAAACTTGTGACTTAGCGCTTATGCATGAGAAACAGGTCCCCTCAATAAAAACCCAATCAGTAGATCCCAAAACTCCAAACCATAAAGAATCATATAACTGATGACTGCATTGAAAAGGTGCATCTTTGAAGGGATATCATGGGAATGCACCTAAAAATACTGGTGCTGAACAACAACAAAAAATAGGCACACCTATTGCAAAGACATGACTAAGAGGCGGGCTTCAGACTAAACAACGGTCCAGTGAACTAACTCCAAAGTAGGTATAAGTCATTGTGAACTCCATAGGTTCTTTTTGTACTAAAACTAAAACCTTAAAGAGCATACCTAGAAAAGTTGAAGATCACGAACTTAGATTTACTAAGGTTCATCACTAGACAGCAAAGCTCACAAAAACAAGCAACAGCATCAAGTTGTCTTTGTAAACTGTCGGCAGAGTGAACAAGGAGATCAACAACATCAGCAAAGAGTAGTATAGCAAGACAAAAATTGTTAAAGACGTGGGTGCATTTTCCTAATAGACAGTAATCCTCTAGGCATATGGTTGATGTTGGACCAGTACTGACTTCAGGCAGCTTTAGTGTCAAAGGAGTCATGGAGTTTATGGGAGACGTGCTTCTTATGGACAGTAAGGGATTAACCGCTAAAGGTATACTATCAAATTTGTAGCAGACCCATATTCCAAACTGTCTTTAAATCTTAGTCATAATTTGATTATATCCGTATAACTTAATCATTTTTCAACCTTATTTGAAGTCTGCCCTCCATTAAATTGTGCTTCTGTCACATTAAAGAGTTAAAGGCAATTGAGGTTTAACTAGTGAAAAAGGAATAATGAAGATAGAAGTGATTTTCTTTTGTCTTGGACATAAGATGTAAGTTTATGGTGTTCTGAATCACTAAGGATTTGTTTCCTTTGTGATTTGATAATCACATATTATCTTGGTAGATAAAATAGTTATTGAGGTTACTTGGGCTGGAGCTATTATTGGTGAATGGCCAAATTTAAATGGGTCTAATGTTTACATTGTGTAAAACAATTCAACATTCTGAGAGGGTGGTTTCTTACAAAGCAATATTTTGGCTGTTCTTCTTGTGTCATGTGTATTCAGGTACATCGATGTGTCAATACTTATTGCATTGTCTTGTACATATAGTAAAAGTAGTGCTTTTGCATGTAAGCAATAGATATAGTGAGCAGTAAAATTTCTTCTTGCCCAATCACCATAAGCTCAATGGGGCAAATGAGACAATTTTGAAGCATGAAATGGAAATAATATTTGCGTACAAAGAATTGTGGGATTTTATGACCATAGAACCACACAATGAGGACAAGAATAACAAGATTGATATGGAAGATGTAAGAAGAACTTAGAAGCACGATTATCAGTTTTATCAGTATACGAAAAACTTATTCTGAATGTGCAAGATGAAGACAAAATTATAAAGGATTGGACAAAGTTGAAGCTATTGTACAAGACAACAAACTCGGCAAGAGATATGTTCCTAAATCAGCTAATCAAGATAAGGCAGATAAATCGAAAATGCTAATAGGAATTGATGAAAAATGACGATGGAGAGATGGTGTCAATTACAATCAAGACTATTCAGCGGTCACTCACAACATTCAAGATCATGTTCACAGAGACAGGAATGACAGGAAATTTTGTGATATTGAAAAAGTTTTCCTAAATATATATATATATATATACTGCAGATGAAAACCCGATGTTATGGAAAACACACCAACATTGGGGAAAGCTTACCCTTGGAAATGAGTTGGTGGTTAAAATCACCGAGTTATGGCAAATAACCTAAAGTCGGCCAAGTTGCTATAAATATATGTATGTATGTATGTATGTATGTATATGTAAGTGTGTGTGTGTGTCAGTCGAGCCCTTCATTGAGAGGATTCTTCCCCTTCTCCATTGTGTATGTAGCACTAAAAACAGATAATATATATACAAATTTTATAGCTTTTATTTTGCAAAATAAAACATCATTTAACATTTTAAATACATCCATAACCATGAAATCAACATTGCAAATTTGGAAAATATTTAAATCTCATTCCTATTCATCCACAATGATGAAAATATGAATATCTGATATCATAAATCATCTGAATCTTGGGAGGTATTCAGGGGATAGCATTCTAAATGAGGATCTAGTGTGTTATATGCATTTGCAGAAGCAATATTAAACAGTATTCAGAATAGAGATAATAATAGAACTAAAATAGAAAGTTTTATCAATTTGTGTGTTTACCACATGGCATACTCTTGAGGGATATGTATGGTTGTTTATCTTCTAATATCTAATGCTAACTACTCGTACGGTTATGTATACTTAATATTACAAATCTGTGAAAGCTAAAGAACCATTATGGAAGTTGCATTATACGGCTTTAAAATTTGACAGCCGAAATTTAACTATTTGCCTTCCAATAGTTGCATTATACGGCTTTTTAAAATTTGACGGCGAAATCGGACATCAGGAGCAAAGAGAACAATGAAGGGCTGCATGAACTGCACAAATAAAAGCTGCACCAAAATGGGTTGTGTAGAGAGGGACTTTGTAATGAAGGGCAGGTGCATAAAGGAGCTTTGTGATAAAGGGAAAGGTGTGAGGGTTGTGCAAAAGCCTTGAGAAGGTGAGAACCAATATTACATAAGGACGCACAGCATAGATTTTGGTGATGTCCCAAACATTTTAGGGATGGCGGACTTGAAGGGTCATTTCCAATTTTTATAATTTTTTCAAATTTTTTACGCTTTCACTTCAAAATAGAACCCCATGCGCCCGCCCCAAAGATTTTCCTCTTATTTTAACAACAAAATCGAACCCTAATCCTGAAAGTACCTTGAAAAATATTAAATAAAGTTTCAACCACTAAATTTCATCAAACAACATTAAAATATTAGTTTTTATATATTATTTTAATAGCCATCCCACTGTTGTCTCCCCACAGTCCCCAAAATATGGGAATTCGTTTGCCGTCCTAGAAACTTTGTCACCAAGACTTAGTTAACTATGGTGAGAACTAATGCACAAGGTGCATGAAAGACTTGGGAAGGGGAGAACCTAATCCTGTGCTCTAATCAATAAATTAAAATCTCTAAGTGACAGAAAATAATAATTGCATCAATGTCGGGATGCATCCCTAGATTTTGGGGATGTCCTGGATGTCTCGAACATTTCAGGAACTTAGTGACATGGAGGAATATCCCCTATTTTTTTTTTTTTTGAATTTTTCTAGTGCTTATACTTTTAAAAAGTTGTTATTTTTACCAAGAAAACATTGAATTCTAATCTTGAAAGTACCCTAAAAACAGTAAATGCAGTTTAAACTCCTCAATTTCATTGAATGAAGTTAAAATATTTATATATTATTTTAATAGCCATCCCATTGCTGTCCCTAAAGTCTAGAAAAAATTTCCATCCGGGAAACCACACCCCACCCCACCTCCCGAGACTTAGGCAAATATGAATTGCATCTGAAGCAAGCCAAAATACTAAGCGTGGAGCAGCAAGTTTAATTATCATCAAACTCCTCATGTAACTCATCTCCCATGGACAATAGTAACTCATCCTCAATAGTTCTCTTGGATTCTGAATCATGTGCCTGCTCCAATAGGACCCCAACCAACCCCAAATGCCTCCTTATCCTCGTCTATCTATCTCAGCTCTTAAGTTCGGGATCCCATCGTGCTATAAGAGTCTCTCGATACTGACTCACCCTCCAAGTGACACAAGGCACTATGAACTGCAACTAGCTTCTCTGTTCTTTGGGAGGCAAGCCTATTCCATTTGATACATTGGATTAAAATCGAAGAAGAGGTAAGCCTTCTCTCAGCATTTTTTGCATGCTCTTAGTTGTCGCTGTGATGGGGAATCGTAGATATCCAAAAGAGTTTACACTAGTTTTCTGTGGATTTGCAGCATTCAGCTTCAGTCATCACATTTCAAGCATACTCTTTTATATCCAATATTTAACATGATTAGAGTTTGCAGCATAGTTACCATGTTCGAAAAGTTTGGATGGTTCAAAAGGGGAAAAAGTTCGGAAGTTTGGAATTTTTCAAAAGGTTCGGTTTGGTTTAGAAAATTTACAAATATAAAATATATATAAATAATAAATACTATACATATATGATGATATTTGAAAAGAAAAACCAATTACACATAATAATAAATAAATATATTATCTATGAAGTTTTTCCTTTACGTGCTTAGGTATTAGTGTTTCTTGTTTCGTTTTTGTTTTGTGTTGAAGTTCTTTTAATTTAAACACTTTAATTTTTTAATTAAAAAGAAAAAGAAAAAATAATGTTCAACCGAACTTGTTCGGTAAGTTCAGTCAGACCAAAAAGTACGGTTCGAACCGAATTTTCACTAAGTTTGTAAGAACATGGTAACTATGGTTTGCAGCAAGACATTCAGTGACACACATTAAGTGTTCTTTAATCCATGTATCAATGGATCCGTCCAAAATGATGAGGCTTTAGATTAGGCCAACGAAAGGGGCTCAATGCTCACACATAAGAAATGTACAGATAATAGAGGCGTTCATAGGAATTAGTAGCATCCATGCACAGGATAACTAAGAATCAATATTTGTAACAATGAATCAGCTAGATGTTTTGTGGCAATTCTTTTGAATTCCAACTTCCGCCAACAACCATTTAATTCAGAGACATGTATGTGCGCACACAGGCATCTGGTTATTGAATCCATCCACTGTTATGCTGCTGAGCTACAACAGCTTGTATAAATGAAACCTTTACAATACGCAATTAGGCCGGACTGTTAATGAAATATACTAAAGACGAACTAGAAAAAGCACTAAGGCCTTCAGGATTCTTACCATTGAGAAGTATGCAAATAGATAATGGTAGAAATTGAACTTTTGTCTTAGCAGATCCATTACCCTATAACCTAGAAATTTATTTTGAATACAGGTTTTAGAACCCCTTTTGTTCAAAGATGCAACTCTCTAAACTAGTTAGGCCTGTCAAACTACGAAAGATAGAAAGTGGGCCAACCAGATCAACCAGGCCTTACTTGTTACTCCAAATAGTGACAAGGTTCACTATTTTTTAGTTCTCTACTGTAGGTGTTGGAAGCAAAATCATTCACTAGTTCTGGTTGAAATTTTTCATCAAGTAAATTGCATTCTTTGAGTATTCATTCTTTGTGAATGATCTGTCACCAAGGGAGAGGAGAAAATTATTGAGCATGGACCAATACTTGTGAGGGTACATGGAAATTAGGGAGCTAGTACATGTCACTTTATCACTTACATTTTGAATAAAAAGTGCCCAATAGAATAAGTCACATCAAGTCATTTCACCCCAATTAGTCAATCAAATGATGACAAATAGGTAGAAACAAATATGTGACTTAATTCACAAGTAATGGTTCACCTTTAAATTTCTAAACTATCTACTTTGGAATTTGTTCACAAAACCACAATTATACTTGTTGTTCTACTTTCAAATAGAAAATGACAATGAG
This sequence comes from Taxus wallichiana var. yunnanensis, assembly GCA_018340775.1. Taxonomy (NCBI): domain Eukaryota; kingdom Viridiplantae; phylum Streptophyta; class Pinopsida; order Cupressales; family Taxaceae; genus Taxus; species Taxus wallichiana. The sequence continues at coordinate 7,107,472 of CM031244.1, forward strand.
CTAGTGATTGAATTGTTTATGCCTTAGAACTGAAATTTGCAAGAGAAATGAATTAACACACACACATATGCCAAGGATTTTTATCCTGAAACCTCCAGAGGAGGAAAACCAGTCGGGAAGGGCAAACAACTCTTTCTTCCCTTTTTGCTTTATTGGCCAATTCAAAATATAAGAGATACAAACTTTACAATAAGTGAGAAAGGAAATTGACAATGTCTCACACTTCCTCCCAACTACTTGACTACTGCTTGTTCTCAAACTCTTTCTTCTACAAACTCAATTCCAGCACTTTAGAACTCTTACACTTACTCCCATGAAGTCTCTTACTTCCGATGATCAAAACTCTCCTTCCTACATGTATTTATAGCCTTTCTCATGTCCTCCCATGCACTGGAGGATGGGAAAGGTCATGGAGGAGAAGAGACACGACAACCTTTCCAATTTTGGGATTGTTCGTTTCAATTTTATTTTTTTGTCCAAAAGTGACAAGACCACCAACCGGCCTACACAGACCACTACCTTGGCCTAGGCAAGTTACAGGACCAGACCCACCTTGTTGGGTGGTGGTTCTATAACACTCTACAGAGCGGTGATTATTAACATATAGACAAACCTCTGTTTCTTCATTTTCCTTCTTTGTTGTTGGCTGATCTGATGAAGTAGAGTCATTTTGGATCCCTATGGATCACACCTCCCTTGCTTAGGAGGCTTTTGGTCCCACAAAAGCTTAGTGGGGGAGTAGATGAGGAAATAATTCCCTCACTTGCTCCTTCGAGTACCACCGGCCTATGTCTTGGTGTCTTCCCTTTCAGTCCAACCTGCCAAGACTCCTGCGGACCTCTTCTAGTCTCTCGACCTTTTCTTTGCAAAGCACTACATCCTCCTCCAATTCACCTCATGAGTCCAAGATGCAATCCTCAATGGAAGGTAACAATTGTAGTTCTTCATCTTCATCTAGCATGGATGGCTCATATAGGTGCAAGTTCTCACAATTTACTACTGAGTACATCCTCATAAATGGCAAAAATCAAGTCGAAAGGCATTTTCTCCAACCTAGCTCCAATATGGTGAAGGGTCCATATCATAGTGGCTTGAGCTTCCATGTGCTTGACCTTGTAGTCTCTCCTTGCTCAAGTAAAGCCAAACTCTATCTCCAACATGAAGCTTATGCTCTCTCCTATGTTGATCGTGCCTAGCCTTGTACTTGGCTTGAGATTTCTCTAATTGTTCTTTGACTTTGAGATGGATTTTCGGATCCTCTCAATGAATTTGTTTTCTCTAGTCACCTCTGTGTCTCGTGTCTCCTCCTCATCCTGTTTCCCAACTACTATGTCCAACGGATTTGTAGGTAGATATCCCAAGCATGCTTCAAATGGTGACTTCATAGTGGATGTGTGTACTTTGCCCGTTATAGGAATGTTGAATGTAGGCTAAGGACTCATCCCAAGTCCTTGGGTATTTGCTATTATACCCTCTATCAATCTGTACCAAAGTCCTATTCACCACCTCTGTCTTTCCATCTGTCTGTGGATGGAAAGTCATGTGCTCCTCTATAACCTGGTATCCATCTTGTCCCACAAAGTAGTCCAAAACTTCCCCAAGAACTTGGAATCCCTGTCAAAAACAATAGACTTTGGCAAGCCAAAATGCACCCATACATTAGCAAAGAAAAGATTTGTTGCCTCATGTGCTTTTACTTGTCTTTTTACATGCCATAAGAATACACATCTTATTGAATCTATCAACAACATAGAGATAGTCATGGCCATGTTTAGACATAGGTAATCCTCCTACAAAGTCCATAGAAATGTCCTCCCACGGACGAGTAGGTACTGGCAAAGGCATATACAAACCCTCCTTCCTAGTCTTAGGCTTGTTGGTACAACAAAGTTTACATCCACGTATAAATTTTGATACTTCTTCTTGCATATTGGGCCAATACACGTACCTTTGCAAGTGGGCTAGGGTCTTACCAACACCGAAATGTCCTACTACTTTCGAGGTATGTGCTTCCCTCATCAATAGAAGTCTTTCTTCTTTAGGCACACAAAGCTTCCCCCATCGGTAGAGCAGCCCGTCCTTGAGATAACAATCTTCAATCCCCATCCTCTCAACCCCTTGGGACTGCAACTGCTGAAATGTCACCCCAAAGTCTCTGTCCTGGGCATATGCCTCTCCGTAAGCTTCCTTCGTGAAGGGCTCGATCTGAGAGATAGTGGCCAAGCAGAGAACTTCTCTTGTGTAGGCGGCCTAGACAACATGTCTGCCACCAAGTTTGTACTACCCTTCTTGTATTTGATCACCAATGAAATTGTTGAAGGAACCCCATCCATTTGTAGTGCCTTGCCTGCTGCTAATTTAGACTGTGCTTGCAAATACTGAGAGGTTTGTGGTCAGTGTGCACAATAGTTTCTTTACCCAACAAATAATGCTTCCATTTTTTAATTTCCTAAACTAGTGCATACATTTCCTTATCATATATTGAATATCCTTTAACTACTGAAGTAAAAGTTTCAGAATGATAGCATACGGGTTTACCTCCCTGAAGCAACACACGCGCCCATAACATAATCACTAACATCTATCTCTACTTCAAAGGGTTGCTGCAAATTAGGAAGAGCAAGCATTGGTGCATGACTAATCTTGTATTTTAATAACTCAAAGGATTTGTCTTGTTCCTTACCCCAATCAAAACCCTTACTCTTTGCGGCCACTGTGTGTAGAGGTGTTGCAATCGCGAGAAGCCCGGAATGAACTTCCGCATGTACTGTACTTGCTCCCACAAAACTCCTAGTCTTTGTGGCTCTTGTTGGTGTTGGCCAATTGGTGATGGCTTCCACCTTCTTTGATCCACTCATAGCTCTCCTCCTCCAACCACATGCCCAAGATAGACAAGTGACTATTTGGAAAATTCACATTTCTTCATATTACAAAGCAGTTGTTTCTCCTTGAGAACTTGCAAGACTTGTTGCAAATGAGTTAGATGTTCCTCCCATGTGGCACTAAAAATCAAGATATCATCTAGATAAACAATGACACATGAATCTATGAAATCCCACAATACATCATTCATCAATCTCATAAATGTAGCGGGTGCATTGCATAAACCAAATGGAAGTACTAACCACTCATACAAACCTTGTTTTTTCTTGAAGGCAGTCTTCCATATATCCTCCTCCTTCATTCTGACTTGGTGATAACTTGACTTGAGATCCAACTTCGTGAAGAATTTGGCATGTTGAAGTTGGTCCAAGAGATCATCTATGCGGGGAGTGGATATTTGTTCTTTATGGTGATCTTGTTCAAAGTGCGGTAGTCGATGCACATTCTCCAAGAACCATCCTTCTTCGGCACCATCACAATAGGCGAACCACATGGTGAGGTGCTCGACATATCACACCCTAGTCTAGTAGTTCCTGGAGTTGTTTCTTTACTTCAATACTCTCCAACAAGGATTGCCTATACAACCCGATGTTCGATAGAGGGGACTCTGCAACAACTGAATCTCATGCTCTACTTCCCATTTTGGTGGTAACCCACCGGAGCCTGAAAAAATTCCTAAAAGACTAATAATACTATCCAAATCTTGTTTTCCCTAGTTAGAAATCTCTGAAACTTCTACCCCATCTTGTTTATCCTTTAACAAAAGTAAACAAAATTATTATGATTTGCCTAGAATAAGTCATTTTGCTTGGTTAACACTCACCATAATAACTCGTGTCTTACGTTGGTGTGCCCGGATGTTGTAGTTGATCCCATCCTTGACCCATCTATATCGGTTTTCCCTTCTCATAAATATAACATCCCTGATATACAAGTAAGGACTCCCAAAACAACATCAAAAGCATCAAGTGGAATAACATCAGCTTCCAATACATCAATATACTAGGAATTTATCCCAAACTTGACCTTACATCTTTTTGTTACCTAAATTTCAACACCCTTCTTCACCCAACCCAAAGGATAAGGGTGTGGATGCTCGTAAGTCTCAAGACCAAGCTTCTTTACAACTGCTTCAAAATCAAGTTAGACTAAGAACCGGTATCAACCAAAGCATTTACCTTAGTTCTCTTGATCTGGATTTTGATTTGGAATAGTCTACTCATCTCCTCTTCCTAGTTGTCCATGTTGGTGGCCATGCATCCAAGCCTCTCGTCTACATCAGAGTCATCTTCGATTTCCACCTCCCCTTTGTCTTTACAATTGTCATGGACTTCTTTGAGTCCTTGGTTCGGTTCTTCGATGTAACTCGATGCAACTTCCAACATGTAGCATTAGTATGACCATTGATATCACAGTTCTTGCAAAAATTCTTGGGATCTTTACAAGTATTTAAAGTAGTGGCAACTTGTTTACCTTTCCCTTTCCACTTACCTTTGTTACTTGTTTGCCCATGTTCTTTCTTCTGCTGATTTGTCGACTGCTTTGCCCTTGGCTCTACTTCTCCTTGCTTCTTTTCATCATCTATATAGTATGCCTGCACACACGCCTCGTTGAGATCTTTGGGCTTCGTGGAGATGACTTTTCTTCGTGAAGGTGAGTGTGAAGTCCTCCCAAGTACTTAGTCAGAATATCCTCATCCTCCAAGTCCATATTCAACAACATGGCCTCCTCCAAACTCCGTAGTATAGTCCTACACACTTTGACCACTGCCTTGTCTAAAATACTGCCATTTAATCATTTGGTCAGTCTTGTGGCCAATAGGATAGAAGTTAGCTCTAAGTAATTCTTTAAATTCTTGCCAAGATTTCACAATAGGACGTTTCTTCTTTTCACAAGTGGCTAGATGGGTTTCCCACCAAACCAAAGCGTGTCCCTCCATTTTGAGACGTGCAAAGGTGATCCTCTATGCCTCAGTGACATTATGGACGCTAAAGTAGACTTCTAATTGTTTTAACCATTTATCAAGCAATTTGCATCTACTTGTCCTTCAAAGCTTTTAATTTCAACTTTCGTCTCAACTTTAAAAGGAGCATGATCAGATTTTACCTTCTCTCTTGCATTTGAAGTCTCTTCTTCACGCTCTTCCCCATATTCTTCCTCATGGTGGCTCCTCCCTATGCCAAACTTTTTCAGCTAAGCCTCAAACCACTGAGTCCATGGAGTCTTGCTTAACAAAGTCGTCTTCTTGCAAATCTGCAAGTTCTTCTTGTCTTCTAAACATCCTATCCATCATGGTCTCCAACATCTCGATTCTACGGACCAAGTTCTCTTCCTCCATTTGTCCCCGAATTCTCTGTTTCCACTTCCTTGTAGAAATATTTGGATCGCAAGGTAAAGCCTCTTCGCCTTTAGATCTCGTCATCACATCATACAAATCCAAGAACGAATACCACAGTCCTAGATACTTGTTAGCTCTGATACCAAAATGATCTGTAAACTATCTACTTTGGAATTTGTTCACAAAACCACAATTATATTGTTGTTCTACTTTCAAATAGAAAATGACAGTTGAGCTAGTGATTGAATTATTTATGCCTTAGAACTGAAATTTGCAAAGAGAAATGAATTAACACACACACATATGCCAAGGATTTTTATCCTAGAAACCTCCAGAGGAGGAAAACCAATCGGGAAGGGCAAACCAACTCTTTCTTCCCTTTTTGCTTTATTGGCCAATTCAAAATAAGAGATACAAACTTTATAATAAGTGAGAAAGGAAATTGAAAATGTCTCACACTTCCTCCCAACTACTTGACTTGCTCTGTTCTCAAACTCTTTCTTCTACAAACTCAATTCCAACACTTTAAGAACTCTTACACTTACTCCCATGAAGTCTCTTACTTCCGATGATCAAAACTCTCCTTCCTACATGTATTTATAGCCTTTCTCATGTCCTCCCATGCACTGGAGGATGGGAAAGGTCATGGAGGAGAAGAGACACAGACAACCTTTCCAATTTTGGGATTGTTCGTTTCAATTTTATTTTCTGTCCGAAAGTGACAGGACCGCCGCCCAATGTAGACCGGCGGTCACAGACCGCCGCCCTTGGTCAAGGGCGGCGGTTACAGAATCACCGCTTTGCACAAAGTGGCGGTTCTATTAACATATAGACAAAACCTTTGTTTCTTCATTTTCCTTCTTTGTTATTGACTGATCTGATAAAGTAGGGTCATTTTGGATCGATAAACCCTACTTCCATTCTATAAAATACCTAAATTTCTTTTGCTTTGCCTTAATTGTCAAGCAACAAATTGTTATTGATCTAGTCTTTGCTTGAACCTTGTAGTTCTACCCTAGTCTCGAGATCTCGGATTTTTTATTTTGTGTATGTGGAGTTGGGCATGGGCTTGGCGTCGAGGTAATGTCAATGTGGGCAACGGCTAGGCACACCTGGTGCCATCCGAGGGAGCAAGATAGGGCACAATTGTTCACGATCTCGTAGAGAGCTAGGGCACGATAACAGAGGAGTTTGTCGCCGCTTTGAGTCACTACCAATCCTTTTTCCACCGAGCCTCTATGCATAGTCGTTGCCCAAGCACGATAGGTAGGTTTTGTAATACTTAGTTTTTCAAACCTTTATTTAATAATCTTTGTTTTTATTTTATTATTTATTTTTTATTTTTAAAAGATGTTTTGAACTTTTTAATTTTACAATGCTTATTTTTTATTTTATTTGTTTTTAACTTTCATTCAAGCCCATCCCCTGATAGGTAGGTTTTGTAATACTTAGTTTTTCAAACCTTTTTTAATAATCTTTGTTTTTATTTTATTATTTATTTTTATTTTTAAAAGATGTTTTGAACATTTTTAATTTTACAATGCTTATTTTTTATTTTATTTGTTTTTAACTTTCATTTAAGCCTTTTAAAATTAAATGTTTTAGTTATATGTTTTTAACTTAATTTAATATTTTATTATGTTTTTTAAAAACGTTTTTATATATTTTTATTTTAATGTAATTGTTTAATTTAAAATTAATTTTTGAATTTAAATTACTTTTTATTAAACAAAATTAAACTTAATTTAATTTTTTATATTTTTAGAATAACACTTTTGACTTGATCATAATGTCTTTTATTTTTATTTTATTTTATTTGTTTAATTTTATTTTTTATTTTTTAAATTAAATTTAAGTTTTACGATAAATATTTTTGAAGTTTTTGTTTTAATTTTTTAATATCATTTTAATTCTTTTAAATTTGATAGTTTATGATTTGTCATTTGATATATTTAAATTTATAATTAATACTTTATTAATTTAATTTTTTAAAATTTAATAATTAATGATTTGTTATTTTTATGATACATTTTTGCTTAAATATTGAGGTTAATTTTTGTGTTGAACTTTTTATTAATGTTTTTGTTAAATGTTATCGATTATGTTTGTGTTTTTGAGTTTGGCGTTTATTTTATCGTTTTTTAATTTTAAATATTAAGGATTGGATGGAATTTTAAATAACAGATTAAACTTATTAAATGTCAATTTATGTTTTTTAATTTTAAATATTAATATTAGATATATTAAGTTTTTCTATTTTATAGGTAAATATTAATGTTTATATATAATTTATGTTTTATATCTAAATATTAATGATTAGACATAATTTTAATGTTTTTAAATTTTAAATATCAATTAAACTTGTTTGATGTCAATTTTATGTTTGTTAATTTTAAACATTTATATTTGTTATATTAAGATTTGTTTTATAGGTTTATTTCAATGAATTTAATGTTTTTAATTAGCTTTATTTTTATTTTTATTTGCTTACTTTTACTTTTATTCTTAATGTATATGTTAGAAAAATAAACAATGTAGAGAGAAACCATCACAGCGAAAGCAATAAGAAATAAACAAATCTAAAAACACATACACGATATTACATGGAAAACCTAGTAATGTACTAGTAAAAAACCACAGTGCAAAGGACTCGGTAATTTATTACTCGGAATAAATCCGTTATTACACCAATGGTAGTCACCATGCACTAGCTCTAATCATTAACATCTTGTACAATCATACAACTTTACAATTCATGGGTTCCTTTTATAGAAAGAACTCGCAGTACAAACCACGCGCCATATTGTACAAACTCCCCGAAAACATGTTGTACGTCCGAAAACAATTCCGGTGAGGCCATTTTCGTGCGCTCGGGTCAACCTACCAGCTTGTCGTTGGTCGCTACCTTTTCACTCGGTGTTGACTTCACATAGCAACAATATAAAATATGTTTATATTATTAGAATATAATATCATTAATTTTTCAATTTTGAAGCATATATTTTATCTTTATTTTTGTTTTACATGTTTTAAATTTTTATAGTACTTTTGCAGGTGATTTCATGGCTCCTCAAAAATCAAATACTAAGGGATAGAAACATGTCACACGCATAGGAACTAGGAATGAATCAAATATAACTTATGCGAAAGTTTTTATTAGCAATATAACAAGCACAATGGACCACCACTGCTTGGCATAATGGGTGGACACAGGTGGGGGTGTTAAAGCTTGTCCTAATGTCACACCAGAAATCACTTGTTGGAAAACATATAGCAACACAAAAAAAACAGAGAATTGAAGAAGCTATTTCCAGGAACACATCAAAGGGCTTTTCCACAAGCATGTCATCATCATGTATGCAATCAAACACATGTGGTAGTGGAACACTTCTTGGCATTTGGAAGCCAGTACAAAAGCAAGATGTAGATGATGCATTAGCATATTTGTTTTATTCAAGTGCCATTCAATGTGGCAAGGAGTCCTTTTTTTAAAAATGCAATTAAAAAAATATCTGAATTTGGCAAAGGATATTTCCACCTAGTTCAAAGAGGCTTAGGACTACTCTTTTGGAAAGGTCAAAAAAAAGAGTGATTGGGAACATGATAGGCTTGGAGTGTAAAGGGTTGCAATATATTGAGTGATGGATGGTCTGATGTGTCAAAGGCCCTAAATTAATATCTTTTATGAAAGTGGTTGACCCCATGAACCACAAAAAGACTTCAGAGTTTATTTTCAAAATTTTGGATGAGGCAATTCAGGAAGTGGGTGAAGAAAACATAGTTCGAGTTATCATCGATAATGCCACTAATTGTGTAAGCACTAGAAAAATGATAATGGGCAAGTATCTTCTATTCTATTGGAGCCCTTGTGCAACTCATTGCCTTAATTTGCTACTTGATACTTGGTCAAAGTTTATAAGGAACCACCACCTTTCATTGAGCATTTATAGACAATGTGCATCTAAGGATTTGTTGAGGCCTTCTAAAACGAGATTTGTATCTTTTTATAGCTCTTTAAAAAGAGTGGTTCAAGAAGAACGCAGCAATAAGGTCGGTGACTTGTTGCAATGAGTGGAAAACATTTGCGCTTTTGAAAAGCTTTAAGGGAAAGTGTGCAGAACAAATCATTCTAAACAACTTTTGGGAAAATGCAAACAAAGTTCTAAAAGTTTGTGAACCTATTATGGATGTGTTTCGCATGGTTGATGGTGACACCCCTTGTCTTGACATGGTTTATGAGGCTATGGACGATTGTAAGGAATCCATTCAAAAGCCATTCAATAATGTGGACACTAATTACAAATAAATATGGGATGTCATTGATATAAGATGGAAAATCATGCACACAATCTTGCATTCAGCATATTTTTATTTGAAGACTAGGCTCTTTCATATAGATAGAGAATGTTTTTGAAGTCATGGGTGGACTTTATGAAGCCATGAACAAACTTTTTCCAAATCGTAAACTTGCAAGTGTAATTAGGGACCAAACAAGGGCATTTTGGGTAAAAGAAAGGGTATTTTCAACACGAGAAGTCAAGGATGATAGGCCACATCTTGAGGGATACAAATGGTGGAAATATTATGGATCAAGTGCAAAGGAACTAAAATGCTTTGCTCTTCGAATTTTGAGTCAAGGAGCAAGTGCATCGTGTGAAAGGAATTGGAGTTGTTTTGATCACATCCAATTTAAGAAAAGAAACAAGTTATTGTCGGGAAAGTTAAGAGATATTGTTAATGTTCACAACAATTTGCAGATGTTCATGAAAAGTATGGAAAAAAACGTCTTCACGATCCCAACTTTGCTACACTAGACTTGGAGGATGCAAATGATATTCACTTCCTTTGTGATGAATCTAGTGATGATGATAATGTCAAAGAGCCAAGTGATTTTGATGATATGGAACTTTTTGGTGTAGCAAGTAGCCGATAAGGCTATACAAAGGTGTGTTCACTCTTTAAGGATATGGAACTTTTTGATGTAACGAGTAACCTTTAAGACTATAATATGGTTAGTATAGAGTTTAAGAACTTAGTATTACATGTTTAGGATTGTGGTTTCACAAAATTTTGTACGTTTTTATGTTTTTCTTTTATTCAGACTTAATGGCAAACTTTTTTTTCGAGCTCAATCCATTAGGCACACTTGAACCGAGTTTTATCCTCATCGAACTTGAACTCAAACTCGAACCTTGCAACTTAGATCTATCATATATGTTTTATAATAGCTCTGATGCTTTAAAAACCCATTTATAAAGATATACTGCACACCTTAATGTTCTTCAAAAATATAAAACCGTGTAAGAAAAAATTGGAGAATATGAACAATTCAAAGTTCCAGTCAAGTTCGTAGGAAAATGGACAATTAGGAAATCCAGCAATGTGTACGAGTGCCAATACAAGTTATCGAAAAACGAATCTTCTAACATCATAGAGCTTATGCTGTCATTTGTTTCAGAGCCCAGTGTTGATTTTTTCCAGATTATGAGCATTGTCACAACCAATATAGTATTTGAAATTGTCATTTTAAGATTTGATGTTTTCTGTGAGGTCTTACCATGAAAAACACTTTTTGGATAGCCGTTTTATCAGCTAGCAACTTGAGCTGGTTTTAGTATACCATGGGGTCTCTTCTTAGAGACATTTACTTGCAAATTTTCCAATCTAGCCAATTCATACATCAGCTGAGATATTGACAATGTATTCCAAGCAATTCTGAAGAATGAGACAGAATATTCTAGATATATCAGACTAAATTCATTTTTAAATTAAAGTAGAACTAATAAAATGAAGTTAAAGAGAGTATTTGAATTATTACTGTGACTTGTCAAATTAAAAGATCTGTATGAGCTATAACCTAATATTCCTGACAGGCAAGGTTAAAGGGGGTACTGTTAATCAATGTTTTACAAAGCAAACTCTCATGACTTCGTATACAAATTTCCAGTGCTTCTGGTGCAGTGGACATGGTAACTGAGTGCGACAACATACAAATTCACCGCCAAAAGGACTGCATTTATATTTGCAAACATTTCTTAGTTGAAGGGTAAACAGAAATAACTTTCTGACCAGACATAATGTAAGTGACTTAGCTTCATTATTATCTTTAGATGCAGTTAATAAATATATTACATGTTCAATTTTACTACGGATCAGCCAGAAATTCAAAATTTTCAAGAAAGATATTAGCTCATTTACTGTGACCTAGAGCATATCAAAGTCAAGCTAAAGTTGGTATACAAGCTAAAGAGCAGATAGATAAATATTTCGCAATATTTTTCAAAACTATGAACTAGGAATGAGAGCGACCAGTCACCTTTGTCTGTAGGGTTAGAAGATAAGCCTTCTCTCTTCAGAATTGCCGTCAACTCCCGTATCAGGTATGCCTCTCGCTTACTCTCAGATTGTTGTTTTGCTTTCTTGTAAACCACAGGAGGAATACTGAAAATCACAAGAGCATAATCCTCAAAAATTTAGTTGCCCAGGCAAATGGAAAAGCTATCTAATGCCATTGTGATCTCAAGAAATCAAACAATTATAATTGAGACGTGTTCACTACAATCTGAATTTTCTCCTGATTAGAGAATAGAGAGGAATACGTAGTTCCACAGGATCTTATGATTTTCTTTAGATTCTGGACTTGTTTGCCATCCACAACTGGATTGGTCGTCTTCTTCGTTTAATCTGATTAAGGACATAAAATGCATTATAGGCACAAAAACAATTTTTAAACATTTGAAATCAATTACAGGAAAACAGATATTTTACATACCTCGGCCTCCTCATTACCAGATGAGCCACTGTCACTGTCTTCAGATGCCCTATTTTTAACTGATTCTTCAATTTCGTCCAAGCTCTCTACTTCTTTCATTCTTTTCATCTCTGATTTTAATGGCTCTGCATCCTCATCTTCAACTGAATTCTTTTTCTTTGGTTTCTTCACTGACTTTTTGTATTCACTCTCTGGTTCTTTTTTTCTCTTTCTCCCTTTTAAAGTCGCACCACCTAAATCTTCATTACTGAACTTCTTAGATTTACTAGCCTTCAAAGTTTCTTTCTTCTGTTCCATATCCTCATCATCTCTTGAAATTTCGGTAGATTCCGTTGAATCCTCCATTGCATCAGAACTCCTCTCTTTGACTTTGTCCTCTTCAGAATCATTTTTCTTGCCCTTGAATGACTTTTTCTTCCGGATCTTTTTGCTAGTCTCTTTGACACTATCAGGCTCATCAGGAGGACTAGTAAGTATCTGTTAAACAAAACTATCAGACATGTAGAGATGAAGAAGATTTTCCTGTTCGAGTAAGAAATGAAAATCCCAAAAGCAACTTGAAGTCGGAGAAAACCTCATCAACAAGCTTTGAAATCAATGTTTTATGGACATCTAGTGCTTTTGTCTCTAGTTGAAGATCTTGTTCCAGAAGTCGGCGAACGCCTCCCAGACTAATAGATCTATACGCATGCAAATCATGAATAAGCACCAACAGTAAATATCAAATATAATTCGACTTCTCTTAAAAACATGAATCACTCTTTGTTGGAGAAACATACTCAATTTTTGCTCTTAGATAGGAAGCTCTCTTCAATACTGCTTCCTTTATAACTGCCTCGGTCACTTCTAGAGATGATTCCTTTTTATCATTGATCTCATTATCACCTTCCTCCTTTGGATCCGTTTGATCTTTTTTTTCAGGATCTGGTTTGTCAATGTTATATTCTTTTTTCTTTTGTTCTTTCAATAATTTAGTGTCTTCCTTTCTCACTTTATCAGGCTTTCTACTTTTCAAATTTTGTTCCAAAGTTTCCAGATTTCTGGAACTGTTTTCCAACTCTGAGTCCTCAGCATCATTTTCTTTTACATCTCCAGAAGCATCCTTGTCCTCTGAGCTATAGAAATTCTGTCCATCAAATCAACGAAAACTAGGTTACAAACAGCAACTAAAGAAAGTAATAAGTTCAGCTACTAGAACATGAATACAGCAAAGAATCATTTCAGGTCACCTAAAACCAAAAAAAAAAAAAAATACTAGCTTATACTCTTAAGGAAAGGAGCATAGTTGCAATTATCAAGTTTTTGTATGCAATCATGCATCAGTGACCCAATTGCACTGATGTACATAGGATGGCTTACCCTAAGTGAAGAGAAACCATGATTGAAAAACACATACAACTGAAACAAACTCTTTTAGTAGGTTTTTATTGTTATAGGGAACCAGCTAGATTACATGATTAAATGATAACCAGAAGCTCTATCAAAATTTTGCCCAAGGGAAATTTTCTTTAACATTGCGGCATTGCCCAATGAGATTGACAGTGGAAGTTTATCGAACCATGTAACTCAGCAGAGATTTATTCCCATGTAAATGAATTGCAAACAAATTTTAAATTCTTCAACTCCACTGCTATCTTCACTCTTGTGAGTTGAGACTTTCAGAAATGCGATCTTTTACCTGACTACTTATTTAAGGCAACTCAAAAGTAAGTACTTACATTTGAGCATTCCAATGGTAAGATTCAACGACACAAAAACCAACAAGGGGCCCTTTAAATAATTCAAGTATGGTATTCAGAAAACTCGTACCCATTTTTATCTCTCTTATTTTAAGAATTATACTTTCTGTTAAAGAGAATGAAAAATTACCTCCTGCAGGAGTGTCTTGATTAATTTTTTATGTGCATCCAATGTAAATGTTTCTAGGCCCAAATCCTTTTCCAAGAGCCGTCGAACTCCTTCAAAGGTCAAAGAACTGCAGTAAAGGTCATCAAAATAAGTTCTCTTGTCTCAGCCATCCTCACTAAACATCATCCAGTGTACATCCAAAATAAAAGAAGAAATTTCACTGAGACAAACAGGAACAAAAATGAAAAACACAATTTTATTTTAGATCTTAATCCATTAAAAAAGAAATTGTATCTAACATTTGTGCTTACTGAACTAAGCCTCATATATCATTAACAATTAACATCCATTCACATCTTGGCAACTACAATTTCTCTATGCTTTTTCACCAACAATTAACCCAAATTATCCAGTGTGCCATGGTCCAGCAGTAATGCAGAGCAATTGCTGTGATGATGACCCAAGTTCAAAACCTGCTAGACATGCTCCTTCTGTTATGCAGTCCATGTGCAAAAAGCAGATGAGGCAGGGTGCGATTCCTGGGCAAATTCGATGGAACATATACCCCCTTGGAGGTGGCTACATAGCTGAAAGGGACTCACTAGTTTTAATAGCGTGATGTCCCCATATTAATACAAAAAGCTTCACCCTTTGCCTAACAATAAAAACAAAACAGATGACAGGCATCACGACAAAAATAAATAAGACTTGCAATCAAAGTAAGAAATCTCCAGAATTTTGGCATCTCCATAATTTAGGACTAGGTTCCTGATTCAAAGTAAGAAATCTTAGGTTCAAAAATGGATAAGTATAATGTTAACATTAATAAGATATTGGGTGGTAAAATTAGGTTTTATCCAGGGCTCTGTAGAGGTCGTGATATTGTCCCTGCCACATTATACTTGCAAAATATGAAGGATAAGATAAATAAATGGAGTTTGATCTGATCTAAAGCATAGAATGAAGCCTGGTAATTGCTTAAAAATCCCTTCAAACTTTACCCTTGCTCTCTGCTCTATATTTGGCAGTTGGAAAATGGTTACATTACAAATGTTTTTGAAAGACGAAGAAATAAAATTATTTATGTCCAAGGAACGTTTTCTAGCAGTAAAGTGGGTTCACCCTCTTGGGAGTGAACCAGATTGAAATCACTTCGCATGCACTTGAAATGTAAATGAGTTAAGTACCCTCTCAAAATTAAATGTGGTATATCAAATATCAAAATAAAGAAATAACATATTTTTCCTAGAATTATGTCACAAATTTCCAGGTTGATTTAGCAGTGTTATGAGGGCACACTTCCCTAGATTTTGGTGACGTCCCGAACATTTTGACTATGGGACTTGGAGGGAACTTCCCCAATTTCTTTTACTTGTTAAAAAAATCTGATGCTACTTTAAAAAGGCTGTTATTTATACCAAAAACATTGAATTCCAATCTCGAGGGTAACCTAAAAACATTAAATACTAGTTAAACCCCTAAATTTCATTGAGGAAAGTTTAAATATTTAAATATTGTTATTAATGACCTATTAGTTATTCATTAATTAATGTTTGGTTATCAACCTCCTCAACTATATGTGAATTCTTATTTGGTTGATGAAAGGCACCATCTTATTTTGGTTGATGAAAGGCACACACATGAGATGTTGATGAGCCATATACCTTCCATTTTTTTCACTCTCTCATACTAACATTGGTATTAGAGCTGGTTGTTAGAGAAAGCCATAGGAAAAGGGTATGAACAGCAAGTTGCATAGTTCGAGGAAGTTTTAGTCAGGTACAAACTACGGAAAAGAGAAGAAGGTGTCCAAAGTTTGGGAAGCCCTGGCAGGGTACGAACTGTAAAGAAGAAGTATTCAAAGCATTCATTTGCATCATTCAGAGAATGATACAAGTTGAAACGTGACAGGCACAAGAAATTTCATGAAGGAGAATCATGACTTCCATGAGAACGAATCAGGAGAAGTCATGATAGGATAATGTCACAGTAGGAGAAATTTATGTTTTCCAGATGCTTCTGCAGAAATCGTAAAGATTTCCAGGAATTATTTGAGACAGAAATGATCGTGAAGCGGTTAAAGGATGTATAAGGTCGTGCAGACGTGTTGCACAGATCAAAGGAGAAGGATCTTGCTAGGGACATGATTCATGTGCAGTGAGGTAAAAGAAAATGTGCAGATCAGCTGAAGTTCAGGTGTAATGCAAAAAGAATCTCATGATTGTTGTGAAATGTGAAGAGAACCTTGCAACCTGCAATTTTCGTATTTCACAGTCGTGAAAATATAAAAACAGCAGTGCATACAACATGCAGACCAGGAGGGTTGTGTTTTACAGGAGGTAAGCAAATCTTGATTTGCAGTCAGTTTTAAGGAAGAAGAAAGATGTTTCTGCAGATATTAGGGCATGAAATTTCATTCCAAATATTCCAGTTTCAACTCACGTTAGCGCACAGAAGAAAGCAGAGAAAACAAAACTGCACATACCATGAGTTTTCACAGGCAGGCTGCAGACTAATATTTGATTTTTTATCACAATTTTCAGAGTATTCACAGAGTTTCAATCTCTGCAGGATTTGCAGTTGAGAACACTTTGTTAAAGGTCAACAATCATGGCGTCATGAACAATAGTCGTACCAGTTGCTGGTTCTTTGATTCCAGCACATCCAGACATTTCATATGTCGGAAGGACCAGTATGTGAAATTTACAGCAAATACAAATTGCTTTGACTCGGTTACATTAGGTGATAGACGAACATGTGTAGAAGGGATAGGAGATGTCCACATAATATTAGATGATGCTTTAAAATTCATAGTTGGGAATGTTAGATATGTTCCTAAAATGAATAAAAATCTATCATCTATTGGTCAGTTAACTGAAAATCCCAACAACACCTTGAACTTCTCTACGAACAAAATGTATCGCGCCTGATGTAAAATTGGACTGGGTAGATTCCTAGGCATTGGGCAAGATGGCTTGTATAAGCTTGTTGACCCTGCCACAGTCAACTTACATACATTAGTTGTGGAGGGTAATACCAGCGTTTTAGGGCCAACTCGACCTTCAATGGTTAGCCAAACTTAGAAGAGCTAACATGGTTCTTAGTTTGCCGTCTATCCAAGAGAAACAAGATATATGTGCATGATGTTTGTTTGGCAAGCAAAAGCAAAAGCCATTTCCAACTGAAGGTGCTTGACGTGCAAAGGGGTTGTTAAATATTATTCATGCATCACTTTGCAAGCAATCCTAGAAATCACCAACAATCCTCGATTAGAGGTATTTTCTATTGTTGGCAGATAATTCTTCGGAAGATGTGGGTCTACTTATTGAAAAATAAGTCTTGATTATTTTGCAATGTTTGAAAAATTCAAAGCGTTGATGAAAAACCAGACAAACAAATGGATCAAAACAGTGAGATCCGATAATGGGGCTGCCTATACTTCCAAGCAATTCAAAGACTTGCGGTAAGGAATTCAACGACAGTTGACAGCCTTGTACACTACACAACACAATGGAATGGTTAAGAAGTGGAACAAAGCTGTCATGGAGATGGCTCGGTGCATGATGCACAGTAGAGGCATGTCGTACAAATATTGGGGAGAAGCAAAAAACATGGTGGTGTATATACTGAATAATAGTCCTTGCAAAGCTTTGCAAGACGTCACAACTGAGGAAGCTTGGTCCGAAACATACCTGACATAAAAGCTTTTGTTCTTTCGGTTCTATTGCATACTTTCGTTCCTAATAGAAAAAGGGGTAAACTAGATTCCAAGAGTACCAAATATTTCGTAATTGGCTATAGTGACCAATCTAAGGCCTAAAGACTTACTAATATTTCAACTAACAAGATATTTGTTAATCGAGATGTTGATGTGATGGAGTCAAAATCTTTTTCAATTTGTAGCCAACAAGCAATTTTTGAGGTACCTGAATCTAGTGTTGTGGTTCCTTTGAAAAATGAGGAATCTAGTTCATATAGTACTCCTCATATTCAAGTAGAACAACGCATGGCATCCATGGCTGATATTTCTACTACATTGCTCTATCGGCAATGCCAACCGAAGGTCATCAACTATCCAACTGTGACACAGAGTTCTCAGGTACAACAAAGGCCTAAGCGGTTTGACTCCACTATACAGATGTGCGGGAGAATCAAATTTCTCGATTAGATGCACAAGCCCAGAGGTAAAGAAAGAAGGTTGTTGCTTCAACAAAGCCTATTCATTTTTATGCCAACCTTAGCTCAGCCTAATCTTAGGTAACAGTCCTTAGCTTCAAGCATCATAATATGACCATATAGAGATCACAACAATGTTCAACATTGAGTTATGTAGATCCATACCTTCATTATCCAATACATGACAAGTTCTTGTAACTTCCAACTCAGTGCTCAAGAACATATTACCTCTAGTTTGATATCCACAATTCAGTCTAGAAGAGATGAGGCCAAAATCTGCCAATGCCTTTCCTTGAGATCACAACATTCATTTGAGTTAAGTCTTAGTTCTTAAGAACTTCCCTTGCCTTCAACTTGATTGTCACTTGGGCCATTAAGAGATATCACAACAGATGTTTATATCCTTCACAAGCTACATCAACCAACTTAGAATACTTCATACAATCACAGACATGCACAAGATGTTAGAACATACAGTCTGCAGAAATTTTCTGATATGAATATCTTTTGCTGCACAAGGCCAATTGTTCCACAATTTTGATAGCTTCTAGAAATATCTACAAGGATCATATGTTCCAAATTTCATCCATTTTCATTAAGGCATTTGAAAGTTATGACTGTTTTCCCGAAAGACATTATATCAAACAGTTTGCATGCATTCTCAAACCAAATAGAAAAATACTTCACAACTCCAAAAATACTCAGAATTATTATAAAATATTAAAAAACCATCTGGAGAATGACCTCTTTCACCTACATACCAAATTTCAGATCATTTGGAGTTGGGAATAAAAAGTTATCATGACTAGTTCGAACCCCTGTTTTAAAGAAGCAATGAACAAACAACACAGTACAAGTTGTTTGGAGGTAGATCATGATAATTTGAACATTCTTATTAAAACATGAACTCATACCATTAAAAATGCTCCCATATACACTTGAGGAGCCAATTGAAACACAAAATTCATGCATTCATAAGCTTTCTTTTCTCTTCATTTTGTTCTGCAACATTACATTGGGATCTTCTTGCTAGTTTCTAGCTTACAACATGATCTCCCATGTCTCCTCTTGCTACACATGCACACTCATCCTATTAACTTCTCTGATCTCTCTCTTGACATCCTAATTCAAACTCCCTGCATGGATCTCCTATATCAACCATATCCATATCTATCTTATTCCCTATCCTAAGATGAGTCTTGATTCTCTCTAGTTGTTGAGATAATATCTCAACTTACAAATAACAATAGTCAAGTTTGTTTTTCCAACTAAACATAACCTATGACAGATAAAACATAATCAACACAATATCCTATGACCATTCTAATCTCCTTCCAACGTAGCCTAATCATATAACAACTCATATCCACCTAACTTTCACTTTTACTCTTACTCAAGAGTTATTACAATCAAGAATACAAATATTTAAACTTCAACTTTTGGAGGGAAAACAAATGAAACCCCTAGTACATGTTTGCATGCCTTGAATGGCTTATTATCCTTGTTTTATTCTTCACCAAGCATCATGAAGGATGCTCCTGCATCAATTTTAATCTCGCTTTTGACCACAAAGATATTCTGAAGCAAAAGGCAAACCACAATGGAGGACTGTCATGCAAGTAGAATATGATAACTTGATGAAGAACATTACCTAGAAGCTGGTAGAATTACCTATGGATAACCAACCCATTGGATGCAAATGAGTGTACAAGGTAAAATGCAATGTCAATGGTACTTTGGACAAGTACAAGGCTCGTCTTGTTGCGAAAGGATTTTCACAACAGAGGGAATAGACTATGAGGAGACTTTTGCTCCTACTACGAAGATGGTCATATTTCAGTTGCTTCTCTCCATAACAACTCAATTTGGTTGTAAGGTATTTCAAATAGATGTAAAGAGCGCCTTCCTGAACAAATATTTGATTTGTTGTTACATGACTTGGCTAAATCCCCATGGGTAAATGAAGTAATTCACAGGGGGGAGCAATTGCAAATTTTATAAGATATCGCTGCCTCACATTGAATCTCTACAAGCAGCATGCATCGAGGGAGTTGTTGAGGCCATGTGAAACAAGGTTTGCTTCATTTTACATCACTTTGAAAAGAGTGGTTGAAGAGAAAGCAGCTCTAAGGTTTGTTATTTGTTCCAATGAGTGGGAAAATTCTATGCTTTCTAAAGGTCCTAAGGGGAAGAACATAGAGCAAATTGTTTTAAATAGCAATATCTGGGAAAGTGCAACAAAGGTTCTAAATGTGTGTTAACCAATTGTTGATGTGTTTCACACAGTTCATGGCAACACCTCTTGTCTCGGTATGCTTTATGAGAGGATGGACCGTTGCAAGGAAGCTATTCAAAAAGCACTAAATAATGTGGAAAGAGACTGCATGGAAATATGGGATACAGTTGATTCCAAATGGAAAATGATACACACCTTTACATGCAGAAGTGTGTTATTTGGAGCCTAAGCTATTTCAGATAGATAAAGAGAGTGATTTTGAGTTTATGGCAGGACTTTATAAAGCCATTGAAAAGTTCAAACCAGATCCGACAACCATAAATCTAATTAGAGATTGGTGTTGGAAATACATGGCAAGAGAAAGGATGTTTGGAATGTCACTGCCAAATATGACATGCTTGGGTATAGATGGTGGTGGTCCTATGGAGCACAAACACCTAAATTGCAACGCTTTGCCATTTGAATATTGAGTCAAGCAGCAAAATCATCGATTGTGAGAGGAACTGGAGCTGCTTTGACCACATCCATTCTAAAAATAGGAACAAGTTGTCGTGAAAGTTGGGAGATCTTGTTTACATTCGCAGCAATTTACAATTGTCTATGAACAACACAACAAAAGACTCCACCTCTTCTTTGCAACATCAAATTCCAAATGACACAACAGATGCAAATGAGCATGACTTTTTTGATGATGAATTGAGTGTTGCATCAAGTAATGATGATATTGCATCAACTCAACCAAGTGCTATTGATGACTTGGAGCTTTTTTGAAGTTTGAGTCTTGACTCCTAATTGTACCTTTTGTCGATTTCATATGTTCCTTATAATTTAACTTTGATAAGCATGGTTTATAAATGTAACAGAGACATCTTTTTATATAGATTTCAAGTTTGTATAGTAATGTTTTAACTATTTATATCTTTTTTTTAAATGAAAATTATAACAATCGAATTTAATCATGAATTTTTTTTCGAATTTTATCATTGTCGAACTTAATCCGAATTTAATCCTTGCCGAACTCGAACTCGAACACAAACCTTGTGACTTAGTGTGCAATGATGTTGAGTAAAGCCACACAAAGGAATGTGAGAAAAGGGTTAGACCGTGAGTGTCCAAGTAAGGTTGTTGTCCGCACCAACGCCACAGAAGCGTGTGTGTGGGATAGAGGACCATAGATCATACATCGTTAGTTTTATCTTTCTCAAGCAACTTGTTTCAAGACTGTATGTTCATCTTTAGCTCCCTAACATCATGTTCCTTGACTAAGACTGGAAGAGTTGATCCTTGACTGTGACCTCATGTTTATCATGTATACATTCAATATGCAATAACATTTGCACTTTAATGACTTAGACATATCTGACAGGATTTGATCACAACATTGACATCATGACTTTTTACTCAGAGATAGACAGCTTCTTTAGGTTCAAACACTTCATTGCATTTTGGATGACTTTCTTGTAAAGAGCTCTTGACTAACACTCAGACCAGAAGTATTTTCTTTGACAGCAACATTCGTACAGTGCAAGTGTACAATCTCATAGTCACTAATATTGCAGCTTTGACATGACCCTCTTATGATGACTTAACCTCAGAGATACATACAAATAAGTGTTCATATCTGATTTCGTAATACATGCCTGCAACACTAGACATTTTCAACAGACTTGTATTCTTTTGTATGACACCAAACTACAGTGTATGACTCAGCAACAACTAAGTCTAGATGGCATGGTGGCAGATCTTGGGATTTGATGGACATCTTTTCTTTCACTGAGATCTCATTTTAATCATACCATGTACAAACCTTTTAAAGAGAAGACCAAAGAAGACATACCTTAGCAATAGAATGGAGACTTATTGACTGTATTCACATGACACATAGATTTCACTCCAAAGATTTGGCTTGCTGAGATAGGAAACCACAATACCTGACTGATCTGAAACAAGCTAGACTGGACATTACAAACACTACAAGGACAACTTTGTACCTTAGGAATCTTGATAAGAAAGAGAATTGTTTTACATACAAGACAAGAACAAGAATACTCTTGGCACTATGTCATGACAATCACACATTCACATTTGAGCTCAAAACTGTCCTGATTCAGATTTTCACAAAACAGTCAGCTTGTACATTTACTCGATACTTTCTTGGATACACTCCTTGCTTGAAGACAACCTAGTCAACATTTGGGAGACAAAATGCAATACCTAGAACCACTTGAGAATACTCTCTCTCTGACTATTTAAGAAGACAATCAAGGACTTCAATTTGTGCTACCCTTTCAACATGAAGCAAGATAAACATTTTGAAACTAACATACCTTGTCAACTTGATAGATGTAGCAATCAGCCTCAACTGGTGCTTCCTTCAACTAGTGTATACCTTCTAGAAGCTTAGAGAAGGCATACCATCTTATCATGTCACCTCAAAACAGGAGAAAGTCATCAAAACAGCCTGATGACTCAATTCTTTCTTTCCTTGTTCTTGTTCTCTTGTTAGTCTCCTTGGATGAATTCTTTGGTGTGAATTCCACATCACATGAGTTTTCACTTTCTGATTGAATACCTGATAAGCACACATGTTACAGCTCATACACTTGTTCCAATACTGCTTGAGGAAGAAATTCTTTATCCTTTGCACTGGAATTGTCTTCCTTCTTCTTGTCTTTTCCATCACTGCGGATGTCTTGCTTGTACTTGCTTCTCCTATAACTGTCTTAGATTGTTGAGTCTCTTCAGCATTTGTCCTTGCTATCTTTTATCACTCTTCATTGTCTCCACTTATGTCTTTGCTTTCTTGATTTTGTATATCCATTTTTCTTTCTTCTTCCCAAAGATCTTTCTCAACCATGGCTGACTTGGTTTCTCCTAAGAAGTTTGTCTTTCCTTTGGCTATCCTTTTGCCCCCTCTTGAATGCATTCAACTTGTAGCTGTATCTAGGAAATTCATAACAATGTTTGGCAAAATGCCCTTGCCCATGACAGTTGAAGCATACAACCTGGTTCTTCTCCCAAAACTGACTTACTGGATCTTATAAACAATACTTGGCTGTGACCTTTTTCTTTACATTTGAAGCACACTATATTCTTTTCATATTCAGTACTACAAGCTCTCCATGGATGTTCTTTGTCAAACTTACTCATGCAGTCCCTAGCTCTATGTCCAAAAATGTTGCATGAAAAGCAAATTCCATGAAACTTACCTGATAGTCTTCTTGCATTTGGTTGTCTAATGATCTTCTTGTGTTCTTTATTTTCCTTCTTAGTATCTAAACATCCTTGACAAGATACATGGCTTGATTCAGCCTTCAATTCCCTTTGCCTTGCTTGTTCTAGTTCCTCTCTGAGGGTCTTTAGATCTACATTTAATTTCTCACATTCTTCACTCTTGGCTTGAATAGTTTCCTGGCATATCTCATGCTCTACTTCACCAGAATGTCTTTGTTTGCTTTGCAAGCTATCAAGCTGGTTAGTAACTTGTACCAACTCAATCTTCAAGGTCTTTAGTTCCTCTTCAAATTTAAGGCAAGCATTTTCTGTCTCTCAAATCCTTTGACACTTTCTCAACAAATGAAGCCATCTCATTTAGTTCTTGACCATGGTTAACTTCCTTGAGCTTGATTTTTGTCTTTAACTCATTTATAAGAGCTTGAGCAATTTCATACCTCTTTTTCAACACTGACTCTATTGATGTACCCATGCTTGTGTCTTCAAGATCACCTCCAAGTTGTTAGGCTCAATTCAGGAGGACCAGGACTCTGATACCAATTGTTGGAAACTTGGACACTGAGAGGGGGTGAATCAATGTCTTCTCAAATTTACTTTCTCAAATTAGCTATGATTAACACATAAAACCACACACAGAGACACCAATTTTAATGTGGGAAACCCAAACTGGAAAAAACCCACTAAAACCAAGAACTAGGCTTAGGACCAAATTGTCTTATATCAGTTACATTGATTTCATGGTTGAGCTTCTACTCAACCTGGAGCTGCAACTCCTAAGTTTGACCAAGTGCTACTCAGTCTGGAGGATTCAACCCCTGTAATTTAACCAGCTACAACTGATCTTTAGTAAGCTACTACTTACAAGGAGGTTGCAACCCCTATATGCTAAGCTGCAACTTAGACTTGATTACAAAATTTGGTCACACTTAGTTTGTTGTCTTACACAGCTGATAATGACCTCTAAATTAGTTCACAACATCTATGTTTTCTCTCCTCTCTTCTTATCTTCTTATTACCTGATCAGCATCTCAGCTTTGTCATACAGGGTTCAGTTAAACAATTTGTTGCAATCAAGAAGGCTTTCGCCTATTCATCATTCTAGACTTTACAACCACTTGCAAGCAAGTTCTCTTTATACACACTTTGTCAATCTCTTCTCAAGCTTATCAAGTCTCTATGTAGACCTCAAGACATGTTTCATGTACCTGCAAATGCAAATATGCACCTACCTAAGTCACTGTTGTAAGTTCACAGATGACTATATGTCTCTCAACTTATCACTCTCCTTATCATCTCACTGCATTCATTCAACAATTACCTAGCTGGCTTCTATCACAGCTACTCTCCATCCATTAATAAGCAGCACCTCCTCTCTGTACTTGACTTTCTTGCTCACATAGATATCAGGCCTTCATGAACACACCACCTTATTCATTTCACTGTCCTATATGCATTTCAACTTCTGCATAACTACATTCATTGCTTTTCTCTGTTGTACTGTTATATTCAACTCATCACACCAACACTCTTCCTCCAATCATGTGTCTTTTTAGATTCACAACTCAGGACTCAGTAGCATTTGCTTCTCACTTGCTGACATACCTTCACTTCTTCACATGTAAGTAATCTTCAAGACTCTAACAGTGAATTGTAAATCCATTATGATTTACTCTGTTTCAGTTCACATACAAAACTTGTCAATTCTTCTTCATTTAATACACCTTCACTGGTCTGCCGTTTTACATCAGCTTACTGTATTCAACATATTCAATCACTTGCTTCTATTCTTCTATCATGTATATATTTACCTATATAGAACTCACTGTCCACCTTTTTCTTGATTTCAACTTTTTCTTGTTAGTTCATGGTCTTATTCCTCTCATCTACACGTACATACATTCACAGTCTTATATATTCTATGTTCAAGACCAAAGGGCAAAGGTATATGGTCTTTTCACCTTCCCTATACCCACAATCACTACACTTTTCAACTCACACTCTCGAGCTACCTCAAGCATCAACTTTTCAACTTTAACCTCCTATTCATTCTTGTGTCTTTTGGACTTCTGTTATTGACCAAAAGAACTCTTCAACTTCTAATATGAGCTAGATCAGGAGAAATAAGTCTTGTAACTAATAAGGAAACCTTTGGTTTTCTCTTCACCTTTGAACAACACTCCATAAGTCACAATTTCATGCCTTTTGAGCTCATGGCTTTTCCAAAGAAACACACTGTTAGCAAATCCAACCATTTTAGCCCAGTTTGGAGACAACACTGTATCATTGAAGCCATTGGAGCATGATAGATCATTGGTGCCAAACTTCCTTTAATGTCAATGAAGCATACTTGATCCTTAAAACACTTTCTTAAGGCAAAACACCTTATAAAGTCCACTGAATTAGTAACAAGCATATTGTTTAACACATTCATCACTGTCATGAAACATTTGAGCCTTCAACTTCATTCAGAGGCAATTCAAAAGACAACTGAGCTCATTCTTGATGTTTGAAGTCGTTTCATGGGAGTCTAGATTGATGATGTGGAAAAATTTGCACTGAAACCCAAGTTACCAGTTTTGCACACCTTGAAACGAAAACCTCAAGAAACTGTCATCAAATTCTCTTTCGAGGATTCATGAATTGGTTTGCAGCTTAAATAATCTTGACCGTGATTACTCCACAGAGCTTTGTAGCAAATTTCAGGAGATTTTGTTGGGTGAAGCATGTGCTACGAGCATTTGTTCTTCCTCAAACCCTAGGAGAGAGTTTTGACTCACTGTGCCAGCCCGAGGGGCTTTAAAAGTTGATTACTCCTTCCTTCTTTGATGAAATTTACAATTTCGAATTCTGTGGATCTGTGAGACCCCTAGACACCTTCCCATGCATTCAATTTGTTTGGCATACTTCCAAAAAACTCCCAGATTTTAACAAGAACAGTGCACAGTCATACAAAACTATTTAGAACAAAGTATATGCAATTTTTATAAGTCTTTCACTCACTTCATGAAGATCTCTGCTTCTGTGAAGATATCCTGCAGGATGAAATGTCTCCATACCTTGATCATTCTCAATCACCAAGTCCAGTGATTTACACAAAGACACTGCAATTTTGGGATTGACTGCATTATCTGTTGGAGCAACACATGAAAATCCACAGCTTCCTTTCTGATAACCATCCATAGCTAAATCACCACAAGGAGATATAGTTCATCATTTTGAAACTTGAAGTCAAGGTTTATGGAATGAGATGCACCGCTATTGTTTCACTTTTTAGTCTATTTGGTTGATCATGGAGGGCAGAATGAACAATACAGATTAGGACTGCACAAATACTTCACCACTGCTACTAGGTACTTCAACTCATCATTTGGACTTTCATCAGATGACAATCGCTATACTAAAAGCCATCATCACTTCAAGAACCTAACCATGACTGAGGTAATAGCTTTGCTGAGTTACACTACTTCAAGAAATACTGACCTGACAAAATATATAACCCTGAGACCTGTGTGCATGGCAAATCAGAGCACTTTGGCTTGGTTGGCATCTTTCTAGCGTTTCTTCACTTTTGAGATCATCTTTTCAAAGAATACTTCAAGGAGAGCATAAGAACTACGTCCAGCAACCCTGAAATCAGAGCTTATAGGAAGAACTTTACTGCCTCAGTTCAGAATACAGTCTTTTTAACAACACACTACAAGACAATTTTGAGCCAATATATTCAAGATCTCAAATACTCAGTCCAGGCGCATGCAAGAAGCTTTCAACAACTCACAGTCTACCTGTAGAGGGTGATTCTAACAATTTTCTATTTCAACTGCACATGGATGTCCTTCAAACACCTTGAAACTCATCAAAACTGGCAAAAGCAGGGTACAGTCCGTACAGTGCCTTACACATGTAGCACAACGAACATCAAATTAGCTTAGAGAGAGTCTTCTATGGTCCTGGGATGTTGTACTATCTTGCACACTTCAATTGAAGTCAAAACAACTCAAATTGTGCTTACCACCTTAAGAATAAGACCTGGAGAGAGAAAAAAACTTGTTAGAAAAACATTCATAACTTTCTTGTTTCTCGGTCAATTTCCCTCAAACTTTTTGCAAAACTTCACGCTTGGAGTGCTCTTGAAAAAGTCCTATGATTTATTCGAAGGAGGCTCGACAATTTTGTTTGGACGCTAAGAAGTCAGGGTGCTTAGATTGCATTCCTTAACAGACCAATTTTAGGAAAACTTGAATAACTTAAAATCCCCATTTCAAAATTTGATGAAATTTGACATGAAGCACCAAAAGACACCCCTCTACACATTCCATGTGTTGGTTAGCCATAGGTTTTCCTGTACAGCTCAGACCTATCTCATTTACCTCAAAATTCATTGCTAGTCCTCAAGGGCAGTTTGATGAACTTTTGAATTTTGCCTCCAGGAGCTAAAATAAACCTTGTTGATGCTCAAATATGTCCTAGACAACATTCCTAGGCTCCTCCCATGCTTACCTTGTCTTGCCATGACCTGAATTTAGCTCTTACACCTCATTAGGCACTAGAACTAGGCCTAAATGAGCCAATTACAACTGTGATTCCAAACCTTTGACCTGTTACTCACTCCAGAAGCTTTCTCATGCTAGACTCATCATGTATGACCTGTAGAACACATGTACCAAGTTTACCAACCACGTCCATATCTTCAGTGGACTGCTACCTCCGACCAAGCTGCGAGAACACCGAAACCATCCTAAACTCTCTCTGTGAGCTTCAATCATCATTAAAAGGTACTACCAATCAACCTTCATGTCCCTTACAGAGCCTTACTTCACCATTGACTCCTTTGCCATCAATGTCACTTGCCATCAATGACAACATTCAAGTAGATGGTACTCACTGGGCTTTTTATAAATAATAGTTAGCAGCCTATGTATGTAGTTTTAGTTTTTAATATATTTGTTTTAGGCTTAACATTAGAAAATTAGAAGTATAATGCAATATTTATTATTTAATTTTAGAATTTTTTATATAATTTTCAAATATAAATTGCGGGAATGTTTTAATTTTATAATATGATTATGATATATATTTTGTTATAATGAATAGGTTTTAATTTTTTAAAATTGCGTTAAAAATTTAAATGTTGATTTGAAGTTTTTCGTTAACAATTAAATTATTATTTAGTTATTTATTTTTATGTTTTGTAAGGCTTTTTAACAATTTAATTAGATTATAAATATTTTAGGGATATTTATTTGGTACAAAAGTTATATAGGTTTTAAATTTTTATTTAAATTTACTAGTAACACTTAATTTTAAATCTTTATTTTATTAAAACAATTGAATTTATTTAATTTGAATCAGCATTCTATTCTTATATAAAAAATATTGATAATGATAATATATATATATATATATATATATATATATATATATATATATATATCATTAATATTTTTTTATAATCTCATCTTTTCTAAAACATGTAGGTTCATAACAGAATTCAATGGCACCCCCAAAATCAAAAGTTGAGGGATGGAAACATGTAACACGCAAGAGCAATAATATCAAATGTGATTTGTGTGGTCATTCATTTGTCGGGAGTGTCACAAGGGTAACAGACCACCTACTTGGCATCTCGGTTGGTGCGGGAGGGGGTGTTAGTGCATGCCCAAATGTAACTCCAAAGATCAAAGCTACGTTAGAGAAAGACCAAGCCTCTTCGTCCACGGAAAGCAGAAATCAGCACAAAAAAAGCAAAGAATTCAAGCAGAAATATCTAGGTTCATCACAAATTATGTCTTCCACTTCAAACATTCCCACGTCCGGTGATGCAACAAGGGGATCAAAGAGTGGAACTTTGAACAACCTTTGGAAACTAGTGGAGAAACATGTGGACGATGCATTGGCTGATTTATTTTATTCAAGTGCAATTCCATTTTAAAATCCGCATTTCAAGAATATAATTCAAAAATTGCAGAGTTTGGCGAAGGCTATACAACTCCTACTTTGGACGCTCTTAGAACAACTCTTTTGAAGAAATCAAAAGAAAAAGCGACCAGAAAACTGGCAGCAATCAAAGCCTTGTGAAGTGTTACGGGTTACACCATATTGAGTGATGGATAGTCAGACATGTGTCAAAAGCCATTGATTAATCTTTTGGTGGCTTGCCCTCTGGGCGTAGTGTTCTTAAAAGTAGTTGATGTCATGAACCATAAGAAAACCTTTGAGTATATTTTCAAAATCTTAGAGGAAGCCATTCTTGAAGTGGGTATAGAGAATGTGGTTCAAGTTGTAACTGATAGTGCTACAAATTGTGTGGGCATTGGAAAGTTGATTATGGAGAAGTACCCACATATATTTTGGAGTCATTGTGCATCACGAAGTCTTGATTTTTGTTTCATGAGTCGGTTAAATTTTCATGGATGCATGAAACAATTCATATAGCGAGAGCAATTGAGAATTTCGTTAGAAAT
This sequence comes from Taxus wallichiana var. yunnanensis, assembly GCA_018340775.1. Taxonomy (NCBI): domain Eukaryota; kingdom Viridiplantae; phylum Streptophyta; class Pinopsida; order Cupressales; family Taxaceae; genus Taxus; species Taxus wallichiana. Next base: position 7,137,420 of record CM031244.1, read on the forward strand.
TACCACCTCACATTGAACATTTACAAGCAACATGCATCCAGAGAGTTGTTGAGGCCTTGTGAAACAAGATTTGCCTCATTTTATATCACTTTGAAAAGAGTGGTTGAAGAGAAAGCAGCGCTAAGGTCAGTTATTTGTTCAATTGATTGGGAAAATTTTGTTATTTCTAAACTTGCAAAAGGAAAGAACATAGAGGAAACGATCTTTGAACAACAGTTTTTTTTGGGAAAGTGCAACAAAGGTTTTAAAAGTGTGTGAACTGATTGTTGAAGTGTTTCGTATGGTTGATGGCGATAAACCTTGTCTTGGTATGCTTTATGAAAGCATGGACCGTTGCAAGGAAACCATTCAAAAACAATCACTCAAATGGAAGTAGACTATATTGAGATATGGGAGAAAATTGACTCAAGGTGGAAAATGATGCACCCCGCTTGCATGCAATGGCTTGCCATTTAGAGCCAAAACTCTTCCATATAGACAAAAAGAGTGATAGTGAAATCATGAGTGGGCTTCACAAAGCCATAGAGAGGTTTGAACTAGATCCACAAGTTGCAAGTAAAATCAGGGATCAATGTTGGGCATACAAGTTAGAAGAAAAGATGCTTGGAATACCAATAACCAAGTATGACATTTCACGCCCAGATGTTGAAGGATACAGGTGAGTGACTTTTGAGCAAATACTTGTCAGCTCTGGCAACGCTTTGATGTTAGGGTACTAATTTAGGGAGCAAGTTCATTAGCTTGTGAAAGGAATTGGAGTTGCTTTGACCACATTCAGTCAAAGAAGCAGAACAAGTTGTTGTTTGGGAGGTTGGGAGATCTTGTTTATATTCACAACAATTTGCAGTTGTGTATGAAGAAAGCAACAAAAGACTCATCTACTTTGTCTTCACAACTCCAACCCATTTTAGAAGACATAGCAGATGCAAATGATCCTGACTTGCTTTCACAAGATGAATTCAATGTGGTGAATCCGATGATGATGATATTGAACCATCTCAGCCAAGTGCTCTTGATGATTTTGAGCTTATATGATGTAAAAAGTAAGGAGAAATCTGAAAGTTTGAAAACAGTCTTAGAACTTAGATGCTTTAGAATCTAGATTAACTTTTTGAAAATAAAAACCCTCTTTAAAATTGTGATTTCACGTGTAATGTTCTATCTTGATCAACTTATCATGATGCATATGTTTCATTTTGGACATTTTTATCGAAGTTAAGGCTATTTATATATTTTGACATTATTGTACATTTATTATTTATTTTGAAAATAAAATAATAAAAATGCACATTTATATAATTCAAATTTATTGACGATTTCTTTTTCCAAATTTTTTGTTTAACAAACTTGTTTGAATTTCATCCTCACCGAACACGAACACGAACCTAGTGACTAAGCATATACATACATACATATATGTATACACATACATGCATGCATGTATGTATGTATGTATGTATGCATGCATGTATGTATCACTAGAGGTTTACATATACATTTGTCACCCACATTCTTCTCGTTTTATTCTTTGAGCTAGGTACAAAATAAAGGTGTTACATATGATCATAGATTCACAAATGTTTCGCAGCTTTATTTGCCTACACCCAAAGCAACTATTCCATTTTAGGGGCATACCCACACCGAGGGCATCTTTTGGTGTACTTTAGGTTCTATCTTTCCTGCTTTTGCAATCACATCGAGCTATACATTGCTTGGTTCATATGTCTTGTTCTAGCTTACATCTCATGAGCTTGCTTACATGGATACTTCACATTTTCTTCGAGTGATTGTTTCATTGTGTGTTCTCTTGTGCCCTATGTTGGTTCATATTGCTTGCTTATGCATACTTTGGTGCATATTGTGTCATGTTGTGTCCAGAGAGCATCCTTTTTGCATGTGGTTGCCTTCGTGTGTGCTTTTAGTCATATTGTTTAGTCCAATGTTTTCACTTATCTTCTATTCGGTTACATGATTGTGCTTGACTATACTATGAGATATCATGTGTTTGGTGCCATGATCTATGTCATATGCATTACTTTGTGGTATACCATGTTCGGTGCCTATGTTACCATGGTCCATACCATGCATCTATGGGGGCACACTAAGTTTGTCTACTTCATTTCTATATTTGGGCCTTTTGGGGGCATGTTTGTTATGAGTAGGGGCATATCACTTGTTCCCCCACACTCCCAAACCCGCCCCTCCTCCTCGCCTATTACGTTGGGGCATTTCATTTGTACCTCTTATTCATGACGCCTTCAAGATGAGATCTCTTACATACATATACTTCATTACTATAGAGCTTTGACAATTACATCTTTTCTACAAATACATATTGGATTACATGTTACATATTGCACTTACATGATGTTATCTTTCCCATATTTACACATGTTTACATATGCACTTTCATGATTATTACAGCTCTTTCTTTATTCTATGTTATATATGGTGTGCGTAATGTTTTTTTATGAGTGATATGCAAGAACATCCCTCTCCTTGCTTGATACATTGGGGCATGTCATTTGTCTTTACTATTCATGACACCTTCACGATGACATCTCTTCCATACTTAACATATATATCATTACTATGAAGCTTTGACGATTACATATTTTCCACAGTTATTTATTGGATTACATGTTACATATTGCACCTACATGATGTTATCTTTCCCATATTTATGTATTCTTTACACATGTTTACATATGTGCTTTCACAATGATTACAGCTCTTGCTTCATTATTATCCTAAGACACCGCATTCGGCGGATTTAATCCCCAAAATGCGAAATTCGGTGAATACCTTTAGGAGCCCAAAAAATCGTTTAAATTCGCGAATATAATCGTATGTATGCAGTCACGGTATTCGAGGGTAAAAAATGTGTATGCAGTGACTGTGATTAGTGATTCTAATTTCTGAGTCGTGACTGAGTGTGAGTCCTAATTCTGTGACTGTGAGTCCTGATTTTGTGAGACGTGACTGAGAAAGCTCATGATTTCGTAGCGTCGAGAAGCCATTATTGTAATCTTGAAGCTCAAGCTCACCTCTCCTTCCAACGACCGCCGCCATTATTCCTTCCCAGCTCAAGCTATCTCTCTGCGACCGCCGCCAACAACAACAATAGGTATTTTATTTTCGGTAAACTTTGCGGGTACGACATTTTTTAGAAAAGTGGGAGACGGGTACAGGGAGACGGCAATATATATATGAAATAACTAGAAAAATACTATTGTACATTATTAATTTATTTGGATTCAGAATGCACTGAAATTTAAAAATAACTATACTTTTTTAAGTAAGGAAATCAAATGTCGACAAAAGATGAGTAATTCTATTGATATTAAAGATGAGTAATGTCAACAACAGCAATAGGTATTTTATTTTCGGTAAACTTTGTTTATAACCATAGTTACCGGGAGACAGTGCAGGTACGACATATTTTAGAAAAGTGGGAGACGGAGTGCAGGGAGACGGCAATATATATATGAAATAACTAGAAAAATACTATTGTACATTATTAATTTATTTGGATTCAGAATGCACTGAAATTTAAAAATAACTATACTTTTTGAAGTAAGGAAATCAAATGTCGACAAAAGATGAGTAATTCTATTGATATTTGATATCTCACATATTGTGGGAAGAGTACATTGTAACAGAAAAATGCAAACAATCCCTGTGCGTGTGTGCGTGTTCGCGTGTGTGTGTGTTTGTGTGTGTGGGGGAGACGGGAGGAGACGTTAACAAAGGTTCCCGCATATGGGAGACTTCTCCATACGCGTCTCGGTACCCAGTACGTGTCCCAAGTGGTGAGGGACGCGTCTCTGTGCAACAGTGTTTATAACTTATAATTCATTAAAGTTTAAGTATTAGTGTTTAGGTTAAAATTGTTAAAAGCATTTAATAATAATTAAATTTAGGTAATCATTTAGGTTTAGGTTTATTAAAATTATTAAACGTTTAATAATTTAATTTAGGTTTATGTTAAGCTATTTATATTATTTTTTTATGTTACTAAAATTTAGTTTTATTTTAGGTTAATACAATTTATGCATTTATAATTTTTTTAGGTTTAATAAAATTTACGTTTAATTTTTTGGCATTATAAATAATAGTTTCATTAATGATTATTAGGCTAATAAAATTAATAACAAAAATAGTTTAGGTTAAACTTTAAATTAATAATTTATTATTGTTATTTTAAATTTACTTATACGAAATATGAAATTATAACTCGTATTTCTACTAGCCGAATTTAATCATGAATTTTATCTCTATTTTTTTAGCAACGAATTTCTTACAAATTTTATACTTAGCGAATTTGAACATGAATTCGAATGCGGTGACTTAGTTATTATCTATGTTACACATGATGTGCATAATGTTTTTCTTTTGAGGCAGAGCAAAATGCGGGAACATCCCTCACCTCAAAAAGGGGAGCACATAGTCAGCTTACTATTAATTTTAGGACCAAGTAATAAAGAGATCAAATTTGGAGATAGTTTAGGTTAAACTTTAAATTAATAATTTATTATCGTTATTTTAAATTTACTTATACGAAATATGAAATTATAACTCGTATTTCTATTAGCCAAATTTAATCATGAATTTTATCTCTATTTTTTTACAACAAATTTCTTACAAATTTTATACTTGGCGAATTCGAACATGAATTCGAATGCGGTGACTTAGTTATTATCTATGATACACATGATGTGCATAATGTTTTTCTTTTGAGACGAGCAAAATGCCGGAACTTCCCTCACCTCAAAAAGGGGGCACATAGTCAGCTTACTATTAATTTTAGGACCAAGTAATAAAGAGATCAAATTTGGAGTTATTTTTTTAACTAGAAAGCACCTTCTTTTCCCCGTGCTAAGGGTTAGTTTCGGACCCGTGATGAACCAATTATCAGATTGTTTACTTATTTGGCAAAGAAGTGGACACTATGGGACCAATATTTTCTCCATTCAATTAGATCAAAGAGGGAGCCATGGAAACATCTCTAATCAATAGCAACAGTTCTAAATTTTTCTCATTTGGGGCAATCACGTCCCATGATAATCTCCAAAGAATTTAGGAGGGGCAGCACGGTTCGCATACCAACAAGCACATTTATTCCTTTGCTCATTTCAATTTTTTATTTGGTTACTTTGTATTACATTATGGAGGCATTGATCTACTTGCATGCATTCACATTTGTTTGCAGGTATGTACGGAGTTTAGATGGTGGAACATTCGCATTGGAAAATTTACTTCACCTTTTCCTCTCTCTAAGGTACGCTCTAAAAAAGCAACGACTTTATTGCTCCTTTAATATGCATGCACACACACACACATTAAAGGGGCCATTATGTAGATACCGAAATTTGGTGCAACACATGTGGCAACAACAATCTTAATGCTTTTTTATGATAATTGGACAAGTAGTGTACATTAGGCTCATTTTCACATACTTTCTCCCCTTTCAATCGATTGCACACCCCATCACCACCAATCGCACTTAGACTCTCAAATTCACTACCAATTGCCCTTATTCTCTCAGATTCACTTCCAGTTTGCCTAGGACATCCATTAGATCTTGGCAGTCTTGAGTCATCGCCAGTAACAAAGGGACACTAGTGGCGAAGCTGCTAGTGAGCCACTACTCTAGTGGCGGCCGCTGGTGTTTTTATCATCTAGGAACATTTGAATTTGGGGTCAGCTTGAGCAGAACTCATCCTAGAAATGCCTAGATAAACAAACACCCTAAAAGTCATTTTGGAGGAAAAACACGCATCTATCCCCATCTATCACCTCGGAGATCATTCCATCTACTCAAGAGTTATCGAGAGATCAGTCAAATTCACCCAAGCCTATCCAAAGTCCAGATGTTGTTGTCATGTGTTTTGTGCCAAAATAAGGATTCGTTTGTTTGCATTGATTGAGCATATAGGCTGAGAGGAGGTGAAGTCTTCTCTCACATGGGGATTCGTTGATTTGCATAGAACTACATGAGCCTTGATTCTACACTGATATATAGTGCCAGATTTCCAATTGGAGGTAGCGAAGGCAATTCTATTACTTTCTCTTCATGTTTCTTTGAGCAAATTCCTAAGGCTTGAAGTTGGATTGAAGGAGAAGCCGTATACAGACATTCGCACATCATCGCATAGATCCAAAAGAGGCTTTCGCAGATCAAAGACAAAAGAAGGCGCAGGTAAAGTTTTAGGTCAAGAGGACAACAATGGCAAGCAGGGTATGGTAGCGCTGACCACTAGTATCCCAATGCACCAGCAGCAGAGGCCACTAGTATCCTCCCTTCTGCTCGTGCCCCATACACATCTGAGTGCAGTCAACTTTCCAGTGTATGTTTTCAGCTTGTTTTTGAGGTTATTCTGAGCATTTAAAGTCTACTGTAAGTAATAGACTATGCAGTTCAAGATAGGACCTATACTCGCACTTTATAAACTCTCCCACGCTCAATTTTCAGTCGATTCTTCACCATTTAGAAGTCTGATTTTACAGTATATACTAAATTTAGTTAAATTCTTATTAGTCCATTGTTTTGTGTAATTTAGGTCAATGTGCTCATTTTACATAAAACAGTCCCCTATTATCGTAGTTTGTTCCTTGCATTCAATAAGCTTGTTCTTTTCAGGAACATAGAGGCCATCTTTACTGGTAGGAATGTTAATATGGTTATAGCCATGGAAAAAACTTGAATCTCGTACTTTGGTGATATCTTTTGAGCATTGTTTTTAGCATGCAAAGCTGGTTCAAGGAACTTGTGTTGATGCTTCAGCAAGACTTTAGATAGTCCGCCACTAAACATAGAGAAGCAGTCCTAGTGTATTGACTTCAACGAGAAAGTATTTAATGAATTATGCTTTCCATAAAGTTGGAGCATTGAGATCGGAATATGGTGTGAATTATATTGCCTTCATGTTGGAGCAGCAGTCACTTATCTAGCCGTTAAGTAAGACCAAACATAACAAACAAACAGAATTTCATTGTTTCAAGGAATAGGAGGCCACGCAAGACATCTTATAAGAGTACCATAGGAACTCTTGAATGTGCTTTGGATTGTTAGAATCTTGCAACATTGGACAAAATGCATATATCACATTTGAGATAACTGAAATATAGTATTAAATGTTGACAATAGACATATTTAGTCTCCATTCATGTTTTGACATCTTCCTTCGCCATCTAGGGAATAAGGTTGGATAACGTATCAAAATGTATTTCAAGAGACTTACTCTACTGAGAGACTTTGTTTTTGTCCTACCGAGGTTGTTGTTATTATCCATACTCTATACCGGTGACCTCCAATAGGATAATTCCCATGCTGATGGCTTATGAACAAGCCTTACAACTGTAACTTTATGAGCAGAAGGATGAGATTTTGTTAACAGGTACTAAGAGGGGTGTATGCAAGGTTAGATGCGTGAAGTCTAACTCGCCTCAGTACATGAGAGCAGTATACAACGGATAGATAGCATGAAAATTGCTGAGTGATATTACATACATACCTTACTCGCTTGACTAATGTGGGGTTTATGATACTTGATGTGCAATACCAATGTTTGAAATAATACTGGTTCCTGATTTTGTGACACTTGTATGAAATTGCTTACAAATAGTTGTTTGTTTTGCCAACACACATTCACCAGGTATCATCTCGCTTTCTCTCGGCTGCCTTCGTTGGGGGTAAGAACTCAACATTGGTTCGGATTCTACAACACAATCATCTCCTTGGTTGCTAGGAGCTGCATCTTTCTAGAGCAAACCTCCTTGTCATGCTTTCTCGAAGATCTTTATGTTTCTCCTTGATGAAGCACTATAATGGAGTTATCATTTTTGTAATAAAGACTTTGACACTTGAGTTGTTCATGTGACTAAATTTGAATGTATCTAAAAGCTTATGAAAGCAAATGTATATTGGCATAGTGTAACTAGTATTGTATTATGACGAGTTATGCTTCTTACCATTGACTGGGGTGTCTATCAAGGTTCTTTGTGAATGGCCCACTCTATCCAACACTTCAATTTTGAAGAGTTTTTTTAGGGGCAAGAACTGCCATAGGAAGTTCACTGGTTATCAAGCGCATGTTACTCACTCTCTTCATCATCTCACCAAACAAATTGTTCTTAGATGGTGCCCAAATGCCACAGATTTAGCCATTTGAAAAATACCCTTTACTCTGCTGTAGTGCTCTCTCTCCCCGACTTACAGCAGTCATTTGAGATTGAAACAGATGCATCCTAGTATACCACTGGTACAATACTTACGCAGGGAGGTCATTCAATAACCTGAGGCCTTGCTAAACTCGATTATAGAAACTAAAAGGAATTTTATGCCCTAGTCCAAGCACTCAAGCAATGGTGTCATTGTCTTCTATGTAAGGAGGTCATTCTGCAAACCAATCGCCAGCATTCTGCATACCCATTGCCAGCTCTTTCCTTTCAAGAAGTTCCAAGATTCACCAACATCAACATTTGTAGTAGGCATATTTCATTCAACAATTTCATTTGGTGATCAAATAAAAGTGTGTCACCAACAAAAGGATTGATCTTCTTAGGCGTCCTCCTTGAGTGCTTAGCATCTTGGATATTCAGTGCTTAGCATATGATAAGAGGAAAAGTCTCTCCTCTTCAAAATCCTAGTTTCGTTCAAGTATCGGTGCTTTGTAAGAAACCACAATGGTCAATCAAACACCATTCCTTGATTACACCAGTAGACTTAGATAGAAAAGAGTACAATGCACATCATAAAATTGCAGCAGCTGAAAAACTGTTGAAAGTGTGTAGTAGGCCTCTACAAAGCTGAAAAGAGTTGCAAATGTCACAAAAGGTGATTTTTTCTTGGGAGTTTTTTTCCAGCAGTAAAACCTTGGAAGTTTACCAATGCTGGAAAACTGAGTTGCATCCTAACTTTACAACAGTGGCATCCCTTCCATGCTACCATAGCAAGGGAAAAAAATTGAAAACAAAATTCTGCTGGTTGGCAAGTTTTTGTATGAGACTTGCGAATACCCAATGAGTTTTTCGAGTAAAAACTCGTGAGTACTGCCAAAAACTCACATATTGAGTTCTGGTGAGTAGCTAGCTGTTGTCTCTTGAAAACCGCTTTTCATTTTCCAAGTTAAATTTGAAATTTCGAGCTCTCGCCCTCCTAAATTATTTAAGCCAAGTTGAAAGTTTGAAGAAATAGCAAAATTTGTGCCCTAGTGCTGTTTAAATCTCTGTTTTGCTCGTTTTGAGAAATTCTCCATCTCTCGGTCTGTGCACGTAATATCCTCTTTACAATCTCCTTTGTGATCGAAATTGTTCGCTTGTTCTATGGCCTGGGTCATCAAATCATTGTTTTGCCTCCATGCCTCCGGCTCATGAAGGAAATTCAAAAATTGGACTCAAAATGACGAAGTTCTCTTCCTTTGTGTATTTTTCCCACAGTCGGGAACGATGGGCGTTTCCTTCCCCGTCAAATTTTGCCTCAGCATCCCCAAGTGATACGTGGGTCTCTCTGATTGGATGCGGTTCACTCATATTTCAAAATCCAGCCCAGGAAGCGTGACGCATCAAACGACACAACTCCGGGCGGGTCCAGGGACGGTCTTGATTAGCGCGAGCTTTCCACGTGTCCCGAGGCATAGATGGAAAACTCACCGAGTTTTAAAAAACTCGCCGAGTTTTTAAAAACTCGCCAAAAAACTTGCAAAACGGTTTACTCGCCGAAAAACTCGCCAAAATCGGGAAAAAAAAACTCGCCAAGTTAACTCGGCGAGTTCGTGTTAAATACTCGCCCACGCGGTTTGGAAACGCAGGACACAGTTTTCACACGCAAAAACAACTTTTTTTACGTGGTTTTGGCTCTTTAAAAAGCCCTCTACTCCCTCATTGTCACTCACACAACCATTTGAGCTTGCATTGCTTGTGTTGAGTGGATTTTGGAGCGAATTCAAGGAGAGAATTTGGAGATTTGCATTTGGAGGTAGGTTTTTTTAATTCTTTGAAGTTTTTCCAAATTTTGTGTATATTATTTAGGTTTTATAGATTCCTATTGTGATTCTAAATACATGTAATGTAAAATCAAATGCTTGTAATTTTTTTATACTCATTTGCAGCCAGAGGTATGTATTTTTTTTTTTAATGCAAATTCATTGTAAATTAGTTAAATTTTATGTATGTGTATTGTAATCGATTCGTTGTGTAATTCTAAATACATGTAATGTAAAATCGAATGCTTGTAATTTTTTTAGTCATTTGCGGCAGAGGTATGTATTTTTTTAAAGCAAATTCATTGTAAACTAGTTAAATTTTATGTATGTGTATTGTAATCAATTCATTTTGTAATTCTAAATGCATGTTATGTAAAATTGAATGCTTGTAATGTATTTTTTTTATTTACGCAAATTTGTTATTCAGGCATGTTTTGTTTTTAAAATTAAATTAAGTTTACGTTTTCTAATTTTTTAAATGTGCATTGTGTTGCAGATTAGAGCTTAACAATGGCATCAGACTCGGCATCAGGTTCGGCATCTGAATCACTAGCAGGGACCGTTCCTCCGAATGCCCGTTCCATAGCATGGAAGTATGTTGTACGTGGAGCTAGTGAGGAGAAATTTTTTGCACTTTCTGTAACAAAAAATGAATGGAAGCATCAATCGTTTGAAATATCACCTTTCAACTATTGTTTGCCGAGATGTTACGGTTTGCCCCAACATGTCGGAAGAGGCAAAGCGAGAGATTAGAGCAGAGTTGACAGAGTTAGAGGAGAAGAAACTAAATAAGGCAAGGCTGAAGGCAGCCATAGCCAAGCTATTAGGCACAGGGATGCGATGGAAGAGGATTTAGGCGATGATAGGGCAACAATTGTGAGCTCTACTCGTGGTCCACGCATATGAAGAGGAAGAGCCGAAGAGGCACATCTTCATTGAGTTCGACAAAGGCATACCGAGTTTTTGTGGCAAGGAACACACAGGAGCACAATCTTCATTTGAAGGTACGACTGGAACAAAGATATGCACGATGAAGTGGATAAAGCATGTGCAAATTTTTGGTACTACAACAACCTACCGTTGATGTGGCAAAAAGCCCATCTTGGGAGTACTTGGTGACAAAGCGAGCGTTGTGATTGCGAGGAAAGGGTACAAGGCACCCTCTCCAAAAGATTTGAGTGGAAAATTATTTGAGAGGTGCGATGCGGATGCCACTACCATCTTTAAGAGGACAAGAAACAATGGAAAAATTCGGATGCACCATTCTTTCGGATGGGTGGACGGATGGAAGGAACTGCACCCTTGTTAATTTTTAGCGGCTTCAAATGGTGAGATGGTATTTTTGAAATCAATTGATGCCTCTAACATAATAAAAAATGCGAGAGAATTTGAGTGTTATGTTAGAGAAGATTGTATTAGAGGTTCGTGTACGAATGTTGTGAAAGTTGTCACGAGAATGCAGCGAAGATATGTGGCGGTTGCGATTACTTTGCGGAAGAGACATCCATCACTCTTTTGGACTCCTTGTGCAGCACATTGCATTGACATTCTTTTGGAGGACATAGGCAAAATTGATTGGGTGAGGCCGGTTGTAGAAGATCTGCAAGATCTATAACAAAATACATATACAATCACCCTTGGGTTACGAGCTTGATGAGAGTACACACAAAAGGAAAGAACTTGTTGAAGCGGTGTCACAAGGTTTCCAACTAACTCCTTGACGTTGCAAAAAGTATTTCTAGTTTTTGACACCTTTGAAACAAATGTTTGTGAGTCAAGCATGGCTAGACTCACAATATTCAAAGAAAGTTCGACTTTGAGAGAGGGTTGCGAAAGATAGTTTTGATGATATCTTTGCGAAAGAGAGTTATAGAGATCATCAGGTAATTTCAAACTTCGATTTATATTTCATTCCTTTATTTTAATTTGTTAAATTATAAATATATTGTTCTACTTTTCACTTTTTTATTTCATTTCTAATATGTATTGTAAGTTTGCAATCTTACATTTTAATTTGTGTGTAAGTGTCAAAGTCATTGGTGAGAGTTTTGTGTTTGGTTGATGGGGAGCAAAACCCCATGGGGTTTATATATGAGTTCATGGATAGGGCCAAAGAGTCTATCCAAAACTATTATAGGGGGATATCATCAGATATGGTCCCTTTTGGGAGATTATTGATCGGAGGTGGAACAATCAACTCCACCAACCTATACATGCGGCGGGAGTACTACCTCGGCCCCAAGTATTTCTACTCGATATAGCTTCACAAATGTCGACGGAGAGGTTATGCGGGGCATTTCAACATGTATTGAGAGGATGATGCCGGATGTTGAGATGAGGAACCTCGTCATTTTAGAGTTGCGGAGATTCTGAAACATCTTTGGGGGACTCTTTTCTTCGGTGCTAGCTATTTGAGGAGAACCACACAAGTCACCAGGTAATAAAAAGTAGAATGTTTACCAAATTACATATTTGATTTTATTAATTAATTATAAAAAATTTATTATCTTGTTTGTAGGTTCTTGGTGGGAGGATTGGGGAGGGAATACCCCAAATCTTCAAAAGTTAGCCCTCGAATTCTATCTCAAGCTTGTAGCGCTTCGGATGTGAACACAACTGGAGTTTGTTTGAGTCCATTCACACGAATAAGTGCAACAAGTTGACTCAAAAAAAGGCTCAACGACTTGGTTTTGTGCGTCAATCTCGGCTTTACACAAAAAAGTTGAGGCCACATCGAGGAGCTCGTTGATTTCGATGAGATAGATCCATACAATGAGTGGACTGGGCAAGAAGAAAAACCTTGCGTTCACAAAGTGGGCGAGATTGCTTCTTTTGAGAGGGAGGCTATGGAGGGAGAAGCACTAGCAGACTCAGGAGATATTGGACTGGATGACATCTTTGGAGGTGATCTCCAACATGCGGCGAGAGGAGCCACCAGCACCACCATCTAGTTCCATGATCGAGCGCAGTTCGCAGCCTTACAGGAGGAGTGTGAGACGCAGCTGAGTGAGGGGACTACTAGAGGCACTAGACCCTCTCCCCCGAATTTTTCTCTAGATTGGGGAAGAGGATCTTGTAATTTATTGTATATTGTAACTTGCGAGATACGAAATTTATGATGATAGTTTTCAATGTCAATCATCATAAATTCATATTACTTATCGACCGGTTGTCGTATTCGTATGATGATGCGATTTTGTATTGTATTTGTATTCAAATCTAATAGAAAACACTTCTCCAACATTTTATGGGCTCATTTGATACATTTTGTAGTGTGTGTTGCTTAAAATTTATGTTTTTTAAAGAAATTTGAGTATTTTTAAGTTGCCGAGTATTCCCGAGTATTGGCCAAATATTGGCGAGTTTTTGCCGAGTTTTTTTGGGGTTCTGGCGAGTTTTGGATTTGGCGAGTTTTCCTATTGTGGTCCCAGTACAAAATGAAGGTAAAATCGGCTAAGTATGGAAGGCTCAACGAAACGGCTCCACGTGTCGCAACGGCGCAATTCCGAAGGTGGGGCAGAAAGGGCCAATTACCAAATCAGCGCCAGATCACCACATGGTCGGAGTCATTGGAGAGGCAAAGCCTGCCGTTGAAAAGTCAAAGCGGACGAGCGGGCCATCGAGGGATTTGAGATTTTGAGCCTCTTTGTAAAAAAGGCGAAAAGTTAAAAAGTAACCCACAGCCCCGATCAGGCTATCAGGGAAAAAGTCAAATCTTGAGCCCGCAGGAAAAAGTCAAAGGTGAAGCCCATTGTTGAAAAGTCAAAGCGGACGAGCGGGCCATCGAGGCACTTTTGGAAATTTAACCAAATTTCCAAAAGCGAAGTAAAAGTTCTAGAATGCTCCGCGGCTCCGCCAAGGACTCGGGCCCGCCGTTGAAAAGTCAAAACGGAGGAGTGGGTCGGCAGAGGGATTTGAGTTTTTGAGACTTTTTCCAAAATAGGTTAAAATGTTGAGAAAAGGGCCGCGACCCCGTTTGCAATGAAAACGTGCCACGTGCCTAAGTTAAAAAGTTGAAGCAGGGGTGCCGCCCATTTGTTCCAAATTGTCAAATCTCTAAAAAATCGCAAAACGCAAAGGGCTTTCCCCCGTATCCGCTCCATCTCTTCTACCACGTGGGCGGCCCGATTTCAAAGTTATAAGAGAAAATCAAATGGTGCGTATTCAAACCGCAAATCAAATGTAACGTTCGCGTTGCGAGATCAGGTTTTAATCTGCGCCATGAGCGTTTTCTTCGCGGGGGAGGAATTTGGAGACGCGTAAATGATTTGTAAAGTTGTAACCGTTTTGGCAAAGGATATAATGGCTCCTCAGAGCCATTCCAAAGGGCTGGCGATTGATTTCAAAAAGACCAGAGTGCTCTGTACTGGAAAAGATAGAAAACGCCATACTTCTATTTTCCCTTCTCCTTAGATTTTCCTCTATTCTCAAAGCTCTGTACAAATTCTACTTTAGCTTCAAGAATAAAAGAAGGAAGTTTCGCCTCTTTGATTAAGGGATTGATTGGTACCTTGCGACCAATGAATTTCATTTGGTCTTGTAGCTTCTCCTGTGGATTTTGTTTTTCTTCTAACTGTTGGTGCTCAAAATTGTCTTACCCCATTTGTGCCCTTGGAAATTTATTGATTTACGGCCTCTGTCATTCTATCCTTCCCCATGTTGTGCTTGGCTGGTCTTTGTTGCCATTTTTAGTCTGCCTCTGGGTCAAAGATCATGTATGGGTCCATATTTGTCTCCTAGTTTCTTTGTTCCTCTGGAAAGGTCTGTATTTTGAGTTCCCCGGGCTCTGTCCTTTCAAAAAACTCGCATTTTCCCGTTCCCTCTATTACCACAGTCGGAATTTGTGTTCTTGACGTTCTGCCTTGAAATACTTGAAGAAGAATGGGTTGATGTGTCCCTAAGGATCGTATTTGAGCCTTGCAACAGTCTAAACTCTCTGTCATTGAAGAAAACTTCATTTTCAGGCTCAAATGCTCGTGTTTCTGTATTTTACGGTTTGTGGGCGTTTTCTCCCAGGTCAAATTTGCATCCTTGCATCTACAGGACGTGGCACCTTTTGGTTGGACGTGGCTTAGCTAAATACTTCAAAAATTCTATAAAAAGCCTCAACTCAGAAATATGTCCACGTGGGTGAACGGCGCTCGTTTGAGAATCAACTTTTTGGTCTGGCTTTGAAATAGCGTCGGGAGGACACGTGGAGGCTTGGCGAGATGGGGACACGTGGAGGCCTCCACTTGCTTTGCATTTTACTTAGACTTTTCAACGGCCAAAAGGAGATTGCCTCGGAGCATGACACGTGGTGCCTTCCACTGGTTTCAAGCATTCAAACAAATCTTGCTGTGGAACAGGACACGTGGCGAGCCCACGCTCGTTCAAGGTATCAAATTTTTGGGACCGCCTCAAGGTGCATCGTGGTGACACGTGGCAGTTTGAAAAGTCAAAGAGGCGGGAGGCGGACCATCGGGGGACTTGGAAATTTTGCCTCTTATATTCAAATGACTCAAAGTATCAAACTAACCCGCAAGCCCGAGGGTAAAAGTCAAAATTCATCTGAGAAGTCAATAGCAGGAGGTGCGGGCTGGCGGAGGAAAAGTGAAAAATTTTCCCTTTGAGGGAAAAGGGAGTTAAAGGCATAAAGGGACCCGGGGTTCCACTGGGACCCACTTTAGAAACTTGAAGCGGAAGGGCGGAGCCGCGGAGGAAAAATGAATTTTTCCTTTTTCCGAAAGATGCAAAATGTGTAAAATTGAGCCGCGACTCCGTATCCAGTCATATTGCGCCACGTGTCAGGCCCAAATCTCATCGGCGGAGCGGTGGAGGAAATCAAGAAATTGTGCAAATTTTCCAAAAGTAGTAAAAAGGTAAAAAGACGTCCCGAGGCCTCGAATCTACCACGTGGAGGGCTCAAATTTGAAGTTGAGGAACAAATCGACGGTAGCTGTGCATTTCACCAGTTTGGCCGCCATTTGAGCTCCAGGAAGTTTGGAGATGCGTTTTTTGCATCAATCTTCATCGAATTTTTGCCAATTCGTGTCATTTTGGCCTGCAAGGTTCGGATTAATCAATTTGGGGTTCAATTTGTGAATCCAAGGCATTTTTCAAATAAATTTTTACTCTGGTTCGTGAAAAACGTGAATTACCAGATCCAAAGTTGCAGAGTAAAAATTGGGAAGGGAAAAGTTGAAATGATGAAATGAAAGGGATCTACATGCGTGGGAAATGAAAAACATGCTTCCACTTTGAAGAATGATGAAAGTTTTGTAATGATTCACCTTTTGAAAGAACAACTGGCAACTTTTTGCGAGTTTGTTAAATGTCATTTTCCAAAAATATTGCAAAGCAAAGGTGCTTCGAATATTCCACTTTTGGAGGGAAGATTTGAGGGAAAAGTGAGTGAGTGAGTGAAAGTTATATATTGCATGAATTTGTCATGCAAATGGTCGGGAGTTCATTTTCACAAGAAAATTTTGAGAGAAGCTCATCTTATGAGAAAACTTTCTAGAAACCAGGTTAACTTCCTATGTGTTAGATTTTTCATTCATGTTGAGTTGGTTACGAGTGTATAGCCATCAACAAGCTCTGAGATTGTTTAAATAACTCTCCTATTGATGAAATATGATAAACTTTGAGTTAATTCGTGTTAAATCTCTGGCAAATTTTGTGTTTATTTCACTTTCAGAATGTCTACAAGTAGTTTTTCCTGTTCCTATCACAATCTTGTATCAAAATCTCTTTGAATCACACAGATCTCAATCCTTGTGATAGTTTAGTGGCATCTGCAATTTCATTTTTCAGAAGAGCTTTCATCTGGGAATGAAATAAACGATTTAAAATCACTTTTCTTTCATTTGTTTGACAGAGATTGTTTGTAAGCCTCTGGGTGTACCTCGGGCATGATGATCTTAGATTTTGATGTTTTATTGGGTCTTCTAACTCGAGCCTTCGTGCTAGAATCTCAAAGATTGTGTGAAAAAGTGCATGTCTAGGCCTCCATTGATGCACACCTTCTGGTTGAAGGAATGTTTTAACTATTTTGAAGCTTTCTATTATTGAGTTCTCCATTTGTTGTGAAGTTTCTCAAGGATCTAGCAAAGTCCAATCTATCTTGTTGATCTCCCACCAAAAATTTATTCAAAATAACCAATCCTACCCCGAACTACCCCTATTTTTCTCTGTATATCCACAGAAGAACAAAATCCATTTGCTAAAGTATGCAGAACAAATCAGGATTCCAAATGTCTTCATAACCTTAGCCTACAATGCTGAAAATATCTCCATGATCTAGAAGTGACAACTCGTGAGAGTCAGATTTGGTGTGTTGATCATATTTTCCCAGGGTTTTCTTTATAAAATTTGTGCAAAAGAAAGGTATCTGTGTCTCCTTCAATAATCAGAGGTTACAAAATAGGTTCTCTTACCTTGGTTGAAAGGCACAACCTAAAATAGTTAGGATAAGATCACATCCTCTTAAGGTGCTATCCATCTCTCCACAAACCCGAGTAACAAAGGGTCAATTAGATTTCATCCCCGGCTACAAAACGATACACATTTATAATCTATCTACCTCTAAGCTCCTGTCGAATCTGTGGTGTTGCTCGGCCTGAAAAGGAGAACGAATTTGTATACCAACACTAACTATAAATGCATGTAAATGAAATTTCTAATTAATGTGTGTGGGCATCTAATATTCTACTCACAACATTAGTTTTCTCATACCTCCATTTCCACTCCCCTCCCCTTTCCAAGACAAAGTTTCTTCTCTAGTGAGACATTGCTAGCTTTGCCACAGGGTCAATGGAGTGCCCCTATTGGATCTTTAGTCGAAAGGCCACCATTGAAATCCACCTTTTTACATGCACCTACGGAAGTTGCACCGTTCAAGTAGAGGGACTTAGATTCCCATAGCGTTGGCTTGAAACCCACCAATTTGTCCACAAGACAAATTTTCTCGCCAACAGTTTTTGGCACCCACCACGGGCAAATTTTGTAGCATCTACACCCGAAAACGACCTCGAGTGTCATAAAATACAAAAAAAGATTCTAGAAGAAAAGTTTCGGAGATTGAATAATCACACAAACTTCATGGATGTAAATCATGGCTGTTATGGGAAATCCTCCTGTTGAGAGACCTGATTTACTCTTTCACATCCAAGAAGACATTGCTTTTAATCGAGAGAAGCTATTTGGCTACGTTGCGGATACGCCAAAACTCCCCCGAATCCCCTTGGAAACGTATCGGATACGGATACGCTATGGATGCGATACGAGAAACATTCTGATACATACGGAGTGCGTCGGGATACGTGCGGTGCGTCGAAAGCTACATCACGATACGTCAAAACATATCCGTGGCGTATCCCGACATACTCCTCAAATGCGTATCGAGAACGTATCCAATAGTATATACGTTTTTTTAAAGTTCTATTTCATTTTTTTTTATTTTTGACTTTTCTACTCCCTAAAACCAAACCCTAAACACTAAATGAATAAAATAATACACCCTCTCCCCCACAAAAAGTTATAAAAAGCACCCACCCCTCTCATTTGAAATCACACAAACAATTTCATTGTCTTTTTGCAAGTGAATGAGCAAAGAGCCAAAGAAGAGTTGTGAAGAGCTTAGTGGAGGCAAAGATTGGAAGGAGGTTTTGCAAAGAGCTTAGAGGAGGCAAAGATTTGAAGGAGGGGCAGCGATTGCTTCTATTGTTTGGAGTCCACCATTGCAAGGAGGAGAAGGAGAAGAAGCCATTGTTGAGACTTGAGAGGAAGAGATTGTTTTAAAATTTTAAATTTAGTGTTCATTCAAGAATCAAAACTAGAAGAGTAGACTTGAGAGGAAGAGGTAGCATTTGTAATTTTGTTTAGAGGCAACCAGGATCTACGATTCTACACTACAGGTATACCGTATTTTAATTTTAATTTTATTTTTAATTCATCCTTTCGTTTTTTTTTTTTACGGTTATTTATTTATTATGTTGCATTTTTTTAAAGTTTATAATTTAAACACATCCTAAATCTGTGTATGCTCTCACCTCACGCCTTTATGGCGATCTTGGTGATCAAAAACAGATTAGGATGGCATAGTTTAGGGTTATTTAATTTATTAATTGGTAAAAAATCATTTTTTAATTTTAAATGCATTGTTCAATGTTAATGTATTTGTTTTTTTTTTTTAGCTTCCTAAATCTGTGTATGCTCTCACCTCGCGCCTTTATGGCGGTCTTGGTGATCAAAAATAGATTAGGATGACATAACTAATTAGTAATTTATTTATGTTAAGGCAAATTGTGTTTTAATTTTTTAAACATTCTAAACCTGTGTATGCTCCCACCTTGTGTCTTTATGGCGATCTTGGTGATCAAAAACAGATTAGGATGACATAACTAATTTATTTATGTTAAGGCAAAATGTTTTTAATTTTTTAAACATCCTAACTCTGTGTATGCTCTCACCTCGCGCCGTTATGGTGATCTTGGTGATCAAAAACAGATTAGGATGGCATCAAGTTCTACTTCGGGTGGAGTGCAAGGCCAAGCTGAAAACACATCAGTTCCTATGAAACATGATCCTAATTCCCCTCTTTGGAGACATGTGACAGTGGTAGACAACATTGTTGGTGGTGGGTGTCGGGTTTGGACATGTCATGGTTGCCAAGCTCAGTACAAATCCTCATATAGCCGAGTGAAAATCCATTTGACTGGTGTTGGAGGTGTGGGGATAAAGAGGTGCCCAAAAATATCAAATGAAAAAATGGCAGAGTACCTAAGAGAGCAAGAGGAGGCTGACAAACAAGCTGAAAGAAATAGAACTAGAACAATTCCTTCCATGCAAAGAAGGCCTTCATCACTACCACACACACCTAGACCTACTTCTCATCCTTTCATTCAAACTCAAAGTCAACCATTTGATGAAGAGAGTCCAGAGAGCTCACGAAAAAGGCCAAAAGGAGCATTGGAGAAAGCATTTAATATTGAAAAGAGGGAGGTTGTTGCTTGATGCATTTATGCATGTGGGTTGCCCTTTAATCTATTGAGATCTCCATATTGGCATCAAATGGTGAAGGGTATCAATGAAGCTCCACAAGGGTACAAATCCCCAAGTTACGAAAAAGTTCGAACCACACTCTTAGGAAAGGAAATGGAACACATTCACAAGACTTTGCATGCAATCAGAGACTCATGGAAGGAAACAGGGGTTTCCATCATTTTAGATGGATGGAAAGATGCTAGAAATAGACCCCTCATAAATGTTGTTGCAGTATGCCCTAAAGGGGCAATGTTCCTTAAAGCCATTGACTGTGAAGGGGAAGTCAAGGATGCACAATTTATTGCTGACATTTTAATAGAGGCAATTGAGTCGGTGGGCCCCCATAATGTTGTCCAAGTCATCACGGACAATGCTAAAAATTGTAAAGCAACAAGAATGATCATAGAGGGTAGATATGAGCACATTTTTTGGACCCCTTGTGTTATCCACTCCCTTAACTTGATGCTCCAAAAGATTGGAAAAATCCCATGGATTGAGCAAATTTATTCCGAGGCAAATGACATTCAAATGTTTATCACAAACCATCATATGTCACAAGCCATTTTCAGGAAATTCTCAAGGTTAGAGTTGTTGAAGGTTGCAGAAACTAGATTTGCCTCTCACACGCTTGTTTTGAGACGGCTTGTGAAGGTGAGAGAGGCTTTAAGCAATATGGTGATCAGCAGTGTTTGGTCAGTGTGGAGGCAATCAAATACAGAGAAAGCTACAAGGGTAAAATCATGGGTCCTTGATGAGGATTGGTGGGCCAAGGTTGAGTACTTGTTGAGTTTTACAGAACCCATTCTCTCCATGATCCGATATGTAGATACTGATGAAGCATGCTTGGGAGAGATATATGATGGCATAGATTCCATGCTTGAGCGTATCAGAGATATAATACAAAAAAAGGGCAAGATCCAGAAGAGACCTTCTAAGGTCAAGGCGTAGGTCATGAAGAGGTGGAATAAAATGACCACCTCATTACATCTCCTTGCTTATGCACTGACCCCAAAGTACTATAGCTCTAATGTACTTGGGCTACCAAACAGGCAAGCACCATTTTCTGACTCCGAAGTTGGAAATGGAACCAGGGCAACATTCGAAAGAATTTTCTGATCCATCTGTGCATGTGATGTGGTCGAAGTGAAATGGGCATGTTTCTTGGTTCGAAAGGTAACATGGGATCGATTGAGGCTCTTTTCAACAAGAGCAGCTTGACTCCAACCACATGGTGGCGTGTACATGGCCATGATGCCAAGTACTTACGTCTATTCTATAAAAGTTCTTTCACAAGTATAACATTTATAAATTTTAAAATTTAGAATCATTTCGAATATTTTAAATTTTATTAAGTTAGAACTTAGGATACTAACTTGTCTTTGAATTTCAATTTTCTAAATTTGTTGTAATAGGTGGCTAGTAATTCTTCCACAAAGCGGAATTGGAGTACTTATAGCTTTATCCACTCAACTAAAAGAAACAAGTTGGCATCTAAAAAAGCTAAGGATTTGGTATTTGTGCACTCCAATTTGTGCCTCTTGTCACACAAGTCTGAGGAGTATGCTAGAGGGCCTCACAAACTTTGGGATCTTATTCCAAAGACCACAGACTTGGATGCCTCCGTAGCCACGCTTGCCCAACTTTCATTATTTGATGGCGAAGATGACGCTCAAGGGAGTTCGCAAGGAGTGGAGAGTGGAGCTAGCGCAAGTGGCACACAAGAACTTGATTTTGAGGAAAATCTAGATGATATATTCTAGATTTGTTTGTATTCCTATATCATATGTATGGCAGCCACATGAACAATGAAATGTAAAATCTTAAGTATATTGTATGTTTTGAAAATTTGAACATGGATCCTAGTATATTTTTCAAATTTCAAGTTTTGTTCGTATTCATCATTTCATGTTAACATGATATTCGTATATCATATGTATGGCAGCCACATGATCAATAAAAATGTAAAGTCTTATGTTGAGCACAAGTTAATACCGAGAGGGGGTGAATGAGTATTATGATATTATTTCAAATTTCAATACTTAAACTTAGATCTATAATCACGAGCAATGTGAATATATCAAATCAATCAAAGAACACAAAAGTTAATGCAAGTAGACACAGATATACGTGGAAACCCTTTCGGGAGAAAACCACAGAGAAACTTCTTTCTTTATATATATTTCTCAAAAATTTGTAGGCACCAACCTACTAGAGACCAATCCCCAAATTACAGTTTTGTAGGCACCAACCTACAGGAGCACCCACCCCTTTTGCTAAGCACCAACTCAAGCAAGAGACACCGATCTCTTCGAATATGAAGGCACCAACCTTCCTTACAAAATTTGCTTTCCACTTTTGAACTTGTTGCTTCCTCAACGAATAATGGAAAATTCTTCTTCTTACTTTCAGATTTGTTGTTCTAAAATTCTGCCCTTATGCTTCCTCTTCTTCTTCTTTTTCCTTAAGATATTCAACTTGAATCCATGCTTAATAAGTCTCATATGAATCTTCTTATATAGCCTTTCGTACCTTTTTGAAAAGACACATCGTTCCAACCGACACAACCTTTCCATTAACACAACTTAATTAAGTGCATTAGTCGGCTAAAACCAAAGAATAATTAATGCAGCCCATAATTATTAAATGCACATTAATCAATGCAATTAACCACTTGATAGGAGCGCTGCCCCTCCTTAGACAAATCACTGTTATCATTAAATCGCTGCCAGCCATCATTAAATCTTCTTTTTCACCATAAAACATTGCATATGAACACCTTAAAATGCAGATATCTCTCTCTTATGTATAGTTGTGTATATCTCGCTTATACCATGATAATCCTCATGCAAAAACGCTTCTTTTCATGTATTTAAACTTTCGTTTTCTACCCTTCTATACTGCTGGTTATTTCTATTACTTTCTACCATTTCTGTCAATAATTCCGTTACTTTCTAACAGATTTCCGTTTACCAGCTCAGCACCTCTTTTGACATCAATGACAATATTTCCAACATCTTAAGTATATTGAATGTTTTGAACATTGATTCAAATTTTGTATTATTATTTCAGTTTTTTATGGACTAGAAAATGAGTAGATGTACATAAAAAATTAAACTATATATATATATATATATATATATAATTTTTTTAATTTTTTAAAATATATATGTACGGACGTATCCAAGACATATCGTATCCAAGGGTTTTTTAAAATTGACGTATCCGCATATCGTATCCGTATCCAAACCGATACTCGTATCCGTATCCACGGCAACGTAGCTATTTGGCACAATAGACAAAGTGTCAATCAATTCTTCATTGCCATAAGAATTTTGGACCTAGAAGAGGAACGTCTTTGTCGAATTGGAAAGGTAGAGACAACTTCCAACGACCCCAGAGAAGAGCATAAACTTTCAAGTTGGCTGATAGAAGATACACCCGACAACAGAGACAAGGAGGACAAACCGACCCCATTTTTGAAGAACTTCAAAGAAGACAAGAGCTGCTCGGAATTCAAAGGCCTCCCCTTCGTCAAGCAACCGGTCACGTTGGGAACCTGAGTGTTGTTAATCCTTTGGACGGTGAATTTCCATACATCAATGAGAACCTTGATGATTTCACTGACATAGAAACCGAAGAAGTTAGAGAAAGAGAAGCAAGAGCGGAAGAGGAAATAAGGGCTCAACTTGAAGAAATCGAAAGACTTCAAGCCGAGGCAGACGAGAGCAACAGCAGAAGCCGCAGCTTTAGCAAGGTGGGAAGCTAGAAACAGAAATAGAATGGGGGATCGTGAGCGTGATCGTGATCGTGAGGCCCGTAGGCCTAATGTACCATGGGGAGGAAACATCGGTCCACTTGCTCTTGCTCAACCACTCCACGAGCTACCGAGGGGCTCAAGAAAAAATTTCCCAAAGTTCAGAGGGGATGGTTCTCAACTCCTCGAAGAACATGTAGCAGCATTTATCACTTTGTTTGCGGTGTGTTGGGTGTTGAGGATGAAGATGAGTCGATCGACTCTTTGTGGAGTCACTTCCGAAAAAAGTTGTTGAATGGTTCTACATGTTGCCCCCAAGATCTGTCACATGCTGGGAAGATATAAGGAGTGCATTTGAAAATAGGTTCAAGAGCACAGAAGACTGTCAGGATCTGCTGGTCCAATTGGTTCAGATGAAGGAGACCTCTGAATCAATGAGAGATTCTCAGTGCAAGGTATGATAGGTTGACAAGAAGGATCCCAAAAGATGTGGTACCCTCCGAAAACAACTTGAAAAGGTTCTTCATCAGTGCTTTGCCATCAAAAGTTGGTTTCTTCCTCAGAAGAGCCCAACCAAGAACATTGAGAGAAGCTCAAGACTTTGCAATCGATTGACCGATGATGATCTAATTCTTTCGCAAAGTGAAAGGACCAAATGGTAAACAAAAAGGTCGAGTTCAAATTCGGTCACTACTTGATCCAATGTTCCAAAAATGGCAAATGACCTAGTTGCAATGAAGAAGCAAATATCCTGAAATCACAATGAGGAATGTTCCAAGGAGACCAAATCCCCGATAGACCAAGAATTGCTCCACCTCCTCGTAGGCTTGCTCTTGAAGCACCACCAATCAATGCCATATGTGACACTAGGGAATCGGAAGAAGGAACAGACATTGAGGAAACCGAAGAAAAAGCATGGATAACTATGAAAACTATCTTGAAATTGAAGAGGTTGGCATGCCCATGGCCTCGATTGAATATGTTGATGATGGGGAGGAGGGTGATGAAGCTCCAAGTTTTTCATGTGTTGTTTTCACTCGTGCACAATCCAAGAATGGTGTTTCACCTTCACCTCGGCGAATCGAGAGTAGGAAGAACAAAGAAGATAGCTCTTCAAAGCCTCCACCAAACAAGATCATCAAAGAGGATCACCATTACCACCTTCCATGGAATCAGCTAGGAGAAATCAGATTCACCGGTTGTCGTCAGGATCACACTTTGTTGTGCCAAGTAAGTTATCTGATTCTTCTCCCAACTCAAAAGTTGTTAAGAACAATTCTCTTCTAAATGGTGGTTCTACAAGAACATCTAAATTTCAATCAAAAGCTACATCCTCGTCTCCTTCCAAGCCGATTGCTACATTTGAAAAGGAGAACCCAACACCAAAAGTAATGATGCATATGTCATTTAAGTCCTCATCTACCATGACTTCATTTGACTTTGTAGAGCATGCTAGCAAAACCAAAGTCCAACTCTCTAAAATTGAATACCTACAAACACATCCTGCCCAATTTGATAGATTCATCAAGGTAGTCCAGGTGGTAACTCTACATCCCCAATCTCTAATTCTAAAGGCTTACTTCCCACACCATCCACACCATCTTCTCAAAACATGCTAGCCCTCAGTGCCTCCACCACCAACAAAGTTGAGCCTTTTTACCTGTCACTTCTCATCAAAGGTTTCCAACTAAATAATTGCATTATAGATTCTGGAGCCTCAGATAATGTGATGCCAGCAAAAGTTGCAAATTCACTTGGCCTCACTTTGACCCGAGTAAATGGCACATGCTACTCAATGGAATCCAAACCAATGCCATTGGTAGGAAGGATCAAAGATGTACAGTAGCACTAGCTGATTTTCCGAGACAAGAAGGTGCTCCTAACCATGCTTTGGTAGCAGAGACATCCCAACATCCTTTGGTATGCTATTGAGTAGGAGTTTCGTGAAGACTGGGTGGGAAATAAAAATGGATTGGTTATCTGCAACTATCCCAATAAAAGCGAGATGAAGAAGTTGCTACCAATAAGAAAAATAAAGTTCACGATCAAAGTCTCATGATCCGAAAGCAAACATTCTATTTCAAGATTGTGGGCTAGAAACTACTTCCTCACATCGAGAAAAGAGAACTTGCCGCTTCTCATGGAGGAAGAGGAAGATCAAATTTGACAATGGAATTTAATGGTAGTCATTCCGAGTAGGTTCGGGAGCTGGTTTAGTATTGTACTCTCGTTCCAATGAGGTGTATCCTTTTGCCTACAAGCTGCAATTTGATAATACAAACAATATTGCAGAGTATGAAGCATTGCTCTTAGGCATGAATGCAGCAAAGGACATGGGAATCAAGAAGCTGAGATGCAAAGGTGATGCAGAGATTGTGGTGAAGCAGGTCCGCCAACAATATTAGGTGAAAAATCCAAGGCTCGGGCATTACATAAATAGAGTGTGGGATTGCATTGAATCCTTTAATGCATTCTCCATTGAAGCTATCCCTAAGGAGCAAAATGAAAAGGTTGATTCTCTAGCAGTGTCAGCTTCCTTAGTGACACCTCATCCTTCTTTTGGCAAGGATAAAGTGACCATTGAGATGGTGTTCAGACCTAGCGCGTACCCAGGACAATGCAGATCACTAACAGTCTTCAATGATGACGATCAAATCCTAGCCTTCTTAGAACAAAGGGATAACTTCAATAATCTTTTCTTTAAAGGAAGTGCAAACCCACACAAAGTGAATCAGTCCCTAAAGAAGAGAAGGAAGGAATTGAGGGAATTGATGAAGAGGGAGTAATCAAACTGAAAGAAAACAAAATCCCCAAAGGCCTAGTTTCTTTGGAAGACCTCTTTGACAAGCATGACAGTTTCATCCAAGAGAAAGAAAAACAGTCTTCTCGGTGTCCATTTGATTTTGATCAAAAAAACATTGGCACTTCAGAGAATCCAAGGATGTTTAACATTGGTAAATGTTGCTCACCAGAAGAGAAGAGGAAGTTTGTTGCTCTGCTAAAAAAGTACTCGGATGTCCTGGCCTATTCCTATAATGAACTCGAATCTTTTCAGCCAAAGGAAATGCATCACTCCATTCCTTTGAGGCAAGGAGCTAAGCCCTTCAGGCAAAAACAAAGGCCCTACAATCCAAAGATTGCCGATGTTATCAAAGAAGAGGTGACAAAGATGCTCAATACTAGAATCATCTTCCCCATCCACCATTCAACATGGGTGGCTAACATTATGCCAGTAAGGAAGAAGAATGGGAAATAAGGATTTGTGTAGACTTCCGAAATCTGAATCAGGCATCTCTCAAGGACAACTACCCTCTTCCAATCATGGATCATATTTTGCAAGCAGTCACTGGATCTGAAATGCTCTCTTTGCTTGATGGATTCTCAGGGTACAACCAAATCAAGGTGGTAGAAGAGGATTGCAACAAAATAGCCTTCACAACACCTTGGGGCACTTTTGCCTACAGCAGAATGTCTTTTGGCTTGATCAATGTTGGAGCCACTTTCCAGAGAGCAATGGAATTGGCCTTCAAAGATTTGAAACATTGCATTGTCATTTACCTTGATGACCTCACAGTTTTTCAAAGAGGGAGATCATATCTGTCATTTGGAGCAAGTCCTTGCGTAAGGTGTAGAAAACATGGCATTTCTCTAAATCCAAAGAAGTGCATTTTGGAGTCACGAGAAGGTAAATTGTTGGGACACATTGTGAACAAACATGGAGCACACATTGATCCTAAGAGGGTCAGAGCTATGCAAGCACTAGCCTTACCAACCAACAAGAAGGGAGTTCATTCATTCTTTGGAAAGGTAAACTTCCTTTGTCGTTTTGTGCCTGAGTTTTTAGAACTAAGCATATAACTTCCATGATGAAGCCTCAAGCAAGTTTCAAGTGGAATAAGAAAGGAAAAGCAACATTTGAGGAGATCAAGAAAGCCATTGCCAAAGCTCCAACTCTTGTATCTCCAGATTTCAACAAGGAGTTCATCATGTATTGCTATGCATCAGAACATACACTCTCTGTTGTCCTTGTTCAGAAAAATGATGAAGGTTTGGAAGCACCCATTGCTTTCATGAGTTGTCCTTTGAAAAATCATGAGTTAAAGTACAATCAATTGGAGAAACATGCCTACGCAGTGGTCAAAGCTGTTAAAAGTTTCAGATTCTACATTCTCAATTCCCATACAATGGTGATGGTCCCTGGAAGTGCAATCAAGTCCATTTTGACTCAACAAGATCCTGGGGCTAAGAGAGGAAGTTGGATTGCAAAGACCCAAGAGTATGACTTGGAGATTAGACCCTCTAATCTAGTAAGAGGAAATGGTTTGTGCCAACTAATTGTTGAAGATGAAGCTCTCAGGGCTCAACAAGGAGAAAAAGATGGTGTTTGCTCAACCTGTTCAAGAGACAGTCCACAGGCGCTCTTTGTCACCACTACTGATGAGTGGTATGTTAACATTGCTTACTACCTCACTTATGGAGAATGCCCTCCTCATCTTGATTACAAACAAAGAAGGACACTCAAGCTAAAGGTAGCCAAGTTTGTGATCTGAATCATGCACTTTACAAGAGAGGCCTAGATGGTTGTTTCCTCAGGTGTGTAGATAAGGAGCAGCAAGAAAAGTTGCTCAAGGCATATCATGATCAAGCTTGTGGTGGACATTTCTCAAAAATGGTCACCGCACATAAGATCCTCAAAGGGAGATATTATTGGCCCTCCATCTTTGCAGACACTCAAGATTGGGTTTCCAAATGCAAAGCATGCCAACAATTTGTTGGAAAGCCACAACTAGTTGCATTGCCACTCAGGCCTATGGTGATTGAAGAACCATTTCAGCAATGGGGGCTAGATTTCATTGGTGTTATGAATCCTCATTCTAGTGCAGGGCATACTTATGTACTCACTGCAACTAATTACTTCACTAAATGGGTGGAAGCCATCCCAACCAAGCAAGCCAACTTTGAAACAGATCTGCAACTTCATCAAGGAGAATATCATTGTTCATTTTGGAATACCACAAAAATTGTTGTAGACAATGCCACCTATTTCTCTTCCAAGGAGCTCATAGAGTTTTGTTATGGCTTTGGAATCTCCCTATCCCACTCTTCTAACTATTAGCCACAGGGAAATGGGCAAGCTGAGTCAAGCAACAAGAACATTGTGACCATTGTTCGCAAGCTGGTAGATGAGAATCAAAGGAATTGGCACAAAAAGTTATATGATGCATTGTGGGCCAATAGGATCACTCCTAAGAAGGCAATAGGTATGTCACCTTTCCAAATGTTGTATGAAGTTAAGGCAGAGATTCCCCTCACAATTGAGATGTCAGCTCTCAAGTTGTTGCGAGGAATAGAAGAAGGTCAATACAAAGACTCCATTGACAAGATGATCCTCTTGTTGGAGAAGTTGGAAGAAAGCAGATGCCAAGTGGTGGATAGAATTAAAGAACACCAATTGAAAGTGAAGAAGATCTTTGACAAGAGGGAAAAGGCAAGAGAATTCAAGGTTGGAGACTTTGTCCTGCTATGGGACAAGAGAAGAGAACCAAAAGGCAGCCATGGAAAGTTTGATTCATTATGGCTCAGCCCATTCCAAATTCATGGAGCTTGTGGTGAGAATGTTTTTCTCCTCTCATACTTGGATGGAACGCCATTGGAATTGCCTCGAAGCGGGCAATACTTGAAACTGTATCATCAGTGAAAGCGGGTTGTCCCCACCTTGTACCATAGGTGATTTCGTAGGTGTGTTTTTCCCTTTTCTGTTGTGTGGTTTTGGTTTAGTTTTGTTTGGTTTTTGTTGTGTGTGGTTTGGCTTGTGTGTTTCCTCCTTCCATTCTTTCTCAGAATTGTACATGACTCTATAAGGCCCAATGGATAAGGCACTGGGTCAACGTTATACGATTTAAAAATTGAGATTATGGATCCTCATACCATGTCTTCGTCATGCTCAATCCATGTCATGTCCCCAAGCTAGAGCCGATGTTGTCTCCCAAAACCGTTTTTCATTTTCCAAGTTAAATTTGAAATTTCGAGCTCTCACCCTCCTAAAGTATTTAAGCCAAGTTGAAAGTTCGAAGAAATAGCAAAATTTGTGCCCTAGTGTTGTTTAAATCTTTGTTTTGCTCGTTTTGAGAAATTCTCCATCTCTCGGTCTATGCACGTAATATCCTCTTTACAATCTCCTTTGTGATCGAAATTGTTCGCTTGTTCTATGGCCTAGGTCGTCAAATCATTGTTTTACCTCCATGCCTCCGGCTCATGCGAAAGAAATTCAAAAATTGGACTCAAAATGACAAAGTTCTCTTCCTCTATGCATTTTTCCCACAATCGGGAACGATGGGCGTTTCCTTCCCCTGTCAAATTTTGCCTCAAAGATCCCCACATGATACGTGGGTCTCTCTGATTGGATGCGGTTCAGTCATATTTCAAAATCCAGCGGAAGCAACCACGCATCCAAACGACGCAACTCCAAGGGCAAGGTCCAAGGGACAGTCTTCATTAAGCACGAGCTTTCCACGTGTCCCAGGTACAAAATGAAGGTAAAATCGGCTAAGTATGGAAGGCTCAACAGACGGCTCCACATGTCGCAACGCAATTCCGAAGGTGGGGCAGAAAGGGCCAATTACCAAATCAGCGCCAGATCACCACGTGGTCGGAGTCATTGGAGAGGCAAAGCCCGCCATTGAAAAGTCAAAGCGGATGAGTGGGCCATCGGGGGATTTGAGATTTTGAGCCTCTTTGTAAAAAAGGCAAAAAGTTAAAAAGTAACCCGCAGCCCCGATCAAGCTATCAGGGAAAAAGTCAAATCTTGAGCCCGATAGGGAAAAAGTCAAAGGTGAAGCCCGCCGTTGAAAAGTCAAAGCAAACGAGCGGGCCATCAGGGCACTTTTGGAAATTTAACCAAATTTCCAAAAGTGAAGTAAAAGTTCTAGAATGCTCCACGGCTCCGCCAAGGTCTCGGGCCCGCCGTTGAAAAGTCAAAGCGAAGAGCGGGTCGATGGAGGGATTTGAGTTTTTGAGCCTTTTCCAAAAAAGGTTAAAATGTTGAGAAAAGGGTCGCGACCCCATTTCCAATGAAAACGTGCCACATGCCACGTGTCACTTGCCTAAGTTAAAAAGTTGAAAGCAGCAAGTGCGGGCCCATTTGTTCCAAATTGCCAAATCTCTAAAAAATCGCAAAACGCAAAGGGCTTTCCCCCGTATCCGCTCCAATCTCTTCCTACCACGTGGACGGCCCGATTTCAAAGTTATAAGATAAAATCAAACGATCTGTATTCAAACTGGCAAATCAAATGTAACATTCACATTGCAAGATCTGGTTTTTAACCCGCCATGAGCGTTTTCTTCGCAATGGAGGAATTTGAAGAGGTGTAAATGATTTGTAAAGTTGTAACCTTTTTGGCAAAGGATATAATTGCTCCTCAGAGCCATTCCAAAGGGCTGGCGATTGATTTCAAAAAGACCAGAGTGTTTTGTACCTGAAAAAGACAGAAAACACCATACTTCTATTTTCCCTTCTCCTTAGATTTTCCTCTATTCTCAAAGCTCTGTACAAATTCTGCTTTAGCTTCAATAATAAAAGAAGGAATTTTTGCCTCTTTGATTGAGGGATTGATTGGTACCTTGCGACCAATGAATTTCATTCGGTCTTGTAGCTTCTCCTGTGGATTTTGTTTTTCTTCTAACTATAAATGCATGTAAATGAAATTTCTAATTAATGTGTGTGGGCATCTGATATTCTACTCACAACATTAGTTTTCTCCTACCTCCATTTCCACTCCCCTTCCCCTTTCCAAGACAAAGTTTCTTCTCTAGTGAGACATTGCTAGCTTTGCCACAGGGTCAGTGGAGTGCCCCTGTTGGATCTCTGGTCGAAAGGCCACCATTGAAATCCACCTTTTTGCATGCACCTACGGAAGCTGCACCGTTCAAGTAGAGGGACTTAGATTCCCATAGTGTTGGCTTGAAACCCACCAATTTGTCCACAAGACAAATTTTCTCACCAACACTAGCCAAGCAAAAACCTGTTAGTACTTGTACTTAGCTTGCATCCCCATCAACTTGCCAACTTCTGCTCGAGGAGGCCCATTTGTCCTCTTATGGTGGGCATTTCACCATTAGACCTTGCAGCATCTTCAGCAATACTTTTATTTCCCTTCTTTGCGGAAGCAAGTTGATAATTACATTATTTAGTGCTCTCCTCGAAGTTTAAATTGTATCAGCCAGTATTAATACTTTCTTGAACACGGAATATATTTATATGGACTTCCATTAGTGGTTTTGCCAACACTCAACACCAACATAACTGAATGTTTGTAATGGTGCATCAGTTATACAAAATGGTAAGCTTCATAATAAGACATTATCCCTCAATTTGATATTCATGTGACCAGTTACAAGATTATCCCAACACATATAAGCATTGGTGAGATCCATTGTTCTATTAGTCACATAAATGTATACAACATATCGTGTATGTTATAGATAGCACTCCAATGTAGTAAGTAGATATGTTGGTTGACTACGTACACTAAAGATAGGCATTTCATTTAGTCTATTCAATTGAGGGCCTCAACCAATGGAGAGATAAGGTTACTCTATTCTATACATAACATTTTCCGATAAAGAACTCTTCTAAATGAGTAGGATCCAAGTGTTCAATGGAATCTCTGTGATGCACTGCAAGCCTGATTTCCAAATTGATATCTATCTAATGGCTAACACATATCAGAGATTAAATACATCAGCTATGGGGTGTCAAGAAATGGCACGAATGCTATGAACACCCGCTAAATAAACAAAAGTGCATACTCAATTTTTTGACATGCTAAAAAGGGCATGTTCAGTGGAAGTAACTTTTGCTCTACAGGCAACTCTAAATTGCAAAGTAGAAATTTTCCCACGGAATGTAGGGTAGACCCTAAATATGGAAAAAAAAAAAAACAGTCAATTGAAAAATAATGATAAATTACATATTGGAAAAATTTTAATGACAAACTGTAGATAAAATTAAAATTAAAAAAATCTTAACTTCTTTCAAAAACCCACAAACTCTGCAAATGCAAAATTTAATGTCTTACAATTCAGGTTCGAAAAATAAGTAAGAAATTGTTTTTAATTAATTTATATTATACTTTTGGAAAGCCCACTAAAAGCACCGCTTATAGTTGTTTTTGTAAGGTGGTATGAAATAACGCAAAATAGTGGTAAATGTCGCTAAAAAGGACCGTATTTGATAACCTTGCTAATAGTAACGCTTAGAGCAATTTTGTTATTTTTCATAGGCCATGTAGACTGAAACCGAGGACCATCACTAGCGTGCCGGGCGCTCTATGACTGAGCTACCGTCCCTTTGCGGTCCTAGTGTGGATTGTTCTTCCAGCAATTGCTCGGCCATTATTAGAAACTCAATGGTCACCCACAGTAGTTATGCCGATCATTTTCCGTTACAAACGTTATTTCGAAGAATTACCCGGGCTTTACTAAAACCTTGTAAAATGTGAAGTTCTAGACCAGGTTTTCCCGACCCACATAATGAAACAGAGAGAAAAATAATTTTAACACAAATAAAGACCCTCGTCAGCAAAGACCCTGCAGCTAGGGCAAAACAAAATAGTGCTGTATAAAATTCAACAAGTGCATTTCATCTGGTAAATAGAGAGTTTAAATTACTTGGACTGTTTCCTGAAGGAGGACAAGCGAGAGCGCACAGCTTCAGTTATGTTCGCCTCGATGTTATCAGCGGCCATGCCTCCTGCTCTGCTTCGCTTCCCTTCTTCTTAGTTTTCCTTTCCTCTGCGGCTTCTTTCTACACACTTCAATACATGGAGGAAGAATGGACTCCTCTCTGAATCTCCTCCTCGTTTAAACTTTCTGCCCGGGTTTTCGACCCGATGGGCTTACCATGGTTGAGGGGTTTGGTTTTCCCACCTTCCTTAAATGGGATTGCGTTTAGCGAGAAGCTTCATACGGTAATGGAGGGAAACCCCAAAAGTATGTTGTTTAGGCTTTTTGTGATTTACATTTGTTTGGCTTTGTTAACTAGCCTCAAGGTTCCATGATGTGGTAATCGATGTACTTATCAAGTTATTGGTTCCTAGTCAATTTTTGTTCATATGTTATCTTTAAAATTTAAGTGAGTAGCTTAAGAGTATTTGGAAAGCGTGGGAATGTGTCAAACCCTAGCTTTTATGGAAGGGGGATGGCTTTGTAATGGGCTTTCTCTCAATCAGCAATTTCTCTGGTGGTCGTTGATTTTTCAATCCCAAGATAAATGCTTAGCAAAGGTCCCGGGAATCTCCGCGCTCAAATTCTTCAAGCGCAGAATTCGCACCATCGAGGACTTCTTCTGCAAGAACGCTCAATCCTGGTTCTCTTGGCCGAATTTTAAAGCTTTGTTTCGGCTTTCCAACCAAGATCAGGATACTTTCACTATTGTGATCAATTCGGTTCCTGATCACATGTTGCATAAGATTGTTGTGCATTCCTCTCGCCCATGGTGGACAGACTGGAAGTGGTATGTTGATACTCCTTTCTGTAACTACAAAGCCAACAAAGGCTATCGTTGGCTCTCACCCCATTTGCCCATGGTGGACAAACTTAATACTCGTTGGGGAATTCACGCCACTCTGTCTACCTGGGGTAGACGATTTGAGACTGTTTGGACTATATGTGTGGAGCCCAAAATTGCTCATTTTCTTTGGTGTATTCTACACCAAGGCCTTCCTATCGGGGCTCGTCTTGTTCAAATTGGGATCCCGACTCCCAAATGCCCCTTCGTGGACATCTGGAAACACTTTTGCATGTCTTCTAGTTTTGTCCCAAAGCTCAAATTGCTTGAACTGGATCCATTCATTTTTTCCCTTCACAACCCCACTGTTTCACTTGACAACATATCCTCTTGGGAGATAATCCCAAATTTCTGCCTATGTTCACCCAGATTTGGCATGTTTTTAGAGGGGAGATTCTATTTTGGATATGGAAAGAAAGAAATACTTTTTCTTTGCTAATTATGCAATTGATCAATCTTTCTCGATTTATAATAAATCTATGGTGATCTCCAATGTGCTTCTGCAAATTCAAGTTCAAGCAAACAAGGTGGCACTTTGGGGTGGATCACCTCCGCACCTAGTGCGCCAATGGGGAAGCCCCAGTGCAACACATTGCTCGAGTGCCTCTGTCTCCACCAGCACTTTTAGCCTTTAGCCTATGGTGGCGGGCATAGCTAATCTTAGCGTTGTGCTTTCATGCACCCACCGCTCTTTGAGGTTGTTACATTGGCATAGTCACTCCCGGGTTGATTATTTCGTGTGCCCGGGCTCTCTACCGCATTCGTCATCTAGCCGGTAGAGGGTCAGGGCTCGCCACCTCGCCAACATGGGTGGGGCTCTCCTTTTGTCATTGCTTCGCAACAGGATGTTTGGCACCCACCACCACCTCCACCACCATCTAACAAATTCCCTCACCTCAACCTCAACATTCCTATGCACGGGAAGCGGACCTAGAGGAAGAAATTGCTGCTAGGCCGGGAGTTTCCAGATCTTGCAAGGACTGCTGATTCGAGGTGGCCGGATGATCGGATCCGCCTACCTCGGGCATGTTTTCTACTACAATTTGATTGTGTCTTTTAAGTGTTTTTAGGTGATGCCTTTTTGTTGTACTCTCCTAGGCTCGACCTAGTTTGACTCTTGTTGTTCTAGGCTCGACCTAGCTTGTTCGTGGTTTTGGGGCGTGCTCTCATACCGCCCACTTTTTTGTTGAAAGTTATCTTGTATCTTATTGCATTAATATAATATAAGATCCCTTTTCATCAAAAAAATTTCAAGTGAGTTTTCAAGTGTCTTCTTGTAATATGGAGTAGCATTTGCATCGGAAAGGTGTAATAGATACGTTGAATGCATCACACGAGGATAGATGGAGGTCGTCCGATGTATTCAAACCTCGTCTAAAGCAATGGAGGAGATTCAG
Source organism: Taxus wallichiana var. yunnanensis (assembly GCA_018340775.1). NCBI lineage: Eukaryota > Viridiplantae > Streptophyta > Pinopsida > Cupressales > Taxaceae > Taxus > Taxus wallichiana. The sequence continues at coordinate 7,173,150 of CM031244.1, forward strand.
AATTCCCTTCTACATGCGAGGGAAATTTGTACATCTTCATAACCTATGATTCAAATTTTAAGGAAATTTCTTCAAATATCTTAAAACATATTGATAAACCTATCTTTCATGAACACAAAATAAATGAATTGATTCTAAGATAACCTTGAGGTATTTAGAGCTTGACATGCATGATGTTGGTAAAGCTCTTTAAGGTTTCTTGAAATTGAAAAAAGTGTGTAAAGACTCGAAGAACATAAAATATTTGATCGAACATGCGAAAAGGTCAACATAAGACAAATACATAAGCCACGCTTTTTGGTAGAGTATTATTCAATGAGATGGTTATTGAATCATTGAAAGCGAGATGTGGTGGCAATGTGGAAAGTCTATAAAGGAAGACATGAGTTGATAGCAAAGACGCGAACCAAACTAGAAGCGACAATGATAAGAAAACAATATGGTGAAGATGGTTGGTCCAAATCTAAGACACATACACGAAGAAGATATGGTTGAAGGATTTAACGTGAAACATTAGAGGGAGGAATAGTCGTGATGATGAAGGGGATTGAGGGAGGAGAATTTTTGGGTTCGGGAATCTAGTGGAGGGAACATGGGCGATCCTTTTTTCCTTTGACAAGTCACATACAAACCACATGTCACTTTTTTTCTTACTATCATGACATCATCTATTTAACACAATGTTTTTGAATATTAAACATGCCCTACTTATCACCAACTTGAAAATCCCTACTCCACAAAAGGAAAGACATACATAGTGGACTCTCTATGGTTTACAAAGGTTAGTTATTTCCAATGTCAAGTAGAACCGTCACACTTTTTAATATTCTAAATTTGATGAGTTGGTTTGGTTTTATATTCTATATTTTTATTTTTTATTTTTATTTCAAGAGGTGACAAATTTGGGTTGATATTTTGACGAGATATCAAGGTCGATTAAAATATTTTCCATGTGGAGGAAAAAAGCAGAGAGAGAACCTTTCAAGGTGGATATGATGAAATAAGTATCGAGTAACACGAATCCATTTAATCAAAAATAGTGTTGAGTTTAAGAATAACATTACATTGTATCTATTTTCACCCTCTTATAGAAGGGTTGCTCGTGCAACGTCATTAACTCGCCATTAGTTTTGGGCACCAACAACTAGTCCTTACACAACTTAAAGAAACAAAAAAATTGAGAAAATTTGGAAGAAGGGGGCTTTGTTATTTTTTCCCCTATTAATTATGTGCATCATCCATTGAATATGCCAAACCCTATTAATTTTTACAAAGTTAAGGTTTTTGTCTGACAACGTTGGCCATGTTAGATCTAAACACGGTGTCGAGAGAGCCGATGTAGAGAGACGATATTCCGAAAAAGATGGTAGCGATGATATTACAAAGCAAGAGGCACCAACACGCTTTTGAAACGTTTTTCCCCTTATACAATTACACTTCCATGTTGGCGATCCGATTCAATTGGGTGTCAATCGCTTTTTGTCAAGAAAATTAACTATAATCGTTGATCTTCACACATGTAGTATTGTGATTTAATTTAATTTGAATAAAATCTAATATTGCGAGTAACTACTATAATAATTGATGTCTTTGTTGTCCTCTCAATTTTCCCCACCCTTTCGAATCTAATTTCATGAAAATTGGAGCCCTGTCATAGAAGAAATTCGTGTTTTAAACTCCTCATATGCTCGTTTTCATTTCCCACGACATTTTTAATCAAAATTTCCTCAGTCTGTTGTCGTTAAAACATTTTACCTATTTTTAATGGATGGGAAATTATTTTAGTTCTTCTTTTATGCATTTGGAATGCGTGGGACCTTGCATCTTTCGTTTTTAACCTTTTGCAAAGAAAGGAATTCTTCATCGAGAGCAAAAATGGTGTTTTCCCATGTTTCTTGCAACTTCCTACGTTCTTTTCCCCATCAAATTCTTTCTCGAAGGTGAAGCTATGTGTTTGCTTCCCATTGGATGTGGTCGGGCGGGTTCCTTTTTGAACTTATAACTTTTGGTGATTTTGGAACAAATGTCGATTTGACACGCATCCCCGCCAATCCTTGATTAGCTGGAGTAGTTTTGGTGGAAGTTCGGGCGACGGATCCATTTTATTCTCTAAGGCATTGCGGCGAAAGGGTGAAAAGTCCTAAAATGACCCGCGTCCTCGTAACAAATCAGAAAGGGACACGTGGCCATTTTTCAATTCATATGCACTTGTGGCGGACCGTGGAGGACTTTGGGAATTTTAGCCTTGTTTCCACAAAGGGTGAAAAGTTCTAAAATGGCTCGCAGCCCCGCTCATGCGAAGGGAAATTTTCTAAGTTGAGGCCCACAACAAATTAGAAAGGGACACGTGGCCTACGTTGAAAAGTCAACGGTGGGGGCATGGCCTTTCGGGGAAAAGTTGGAAATTTTCCCCTTTTCAAAAGTAGATAAAGTATAAAACTGAAGCGCATTCCCGCACCTAGTCAGGTGACACCACGTGTTGAAGAATGAAATCGGAACAGTGGGCCCACGGAGGAAATTGAGAATTTGAGCCTTTTTCACCAAAGGGTTAAAATGTTGCAAATTGAGCCGTGACCCCATTTCCAATTGTGGTGTGTCATGCATTCACGTTGAAAAGTCAAAGCGGGCCAGAGAGGTTTTTGATAATTTGAGCTTTTTGTTAAAAAGAGTTAAAATGGCATATTTGAACCGCATTTCCTCAACCACTTAGATAGTGCCACATGTTTGACCTTTGGCGGAGAGCAAAATGCGCTTTTTCTCCCAAATGTCAGGAAATGCAGATTTCTCCCCAGGACCCTCGTTGCTTGGATCTTGCCACATGTAGGGCCCAAATTTAAATATAAAAGGGGGAAAAGATAATTGAATGCCCTCTTCTCGGTTTTTGACGCCATTAACAAACCAGAGCTCTCTAAAACACAAGAATGGATCATTTTTCATTCTTTTTCTCTCGTACCCTTGTTGTTTCTCCATGAGATACATTTTTGGTTTATTATGGAGTGAAATCGATAATTTTAAAGGGATGTAAAGTTTAATCATCGAAAAATGGAGTTTATCGGGCATACGCGATAAAAAGGGAGAAAACATGAAAGTGGTTAAAAGGTGGAAACAACAGACCCCATAAAGAAGAAAATCATGAGATGCCCTCGCTAAAATAATCATGCTTGAATCGATGAAATATTCACCCTTTTGAACCTTCAAGTTTTCATGAGTGCATTTGTTTCATGTCACTTTCCAAACGTGGATTTAATGTACATTATTCCTTTCGGATATTATTTTCTGGGGACAAAGTATGGATGTATACGAATTGTTATAAATGTATGGTTTTGGCCACGGGAAAAGGAGGATTCTAGTTTTCTCGGGAAGGTTGTAAATTCTAAAGTAATTCAATACAAAAGTTTTTTTCTTTTCTTATTTTCCTCTGTGGTATCTTTCTCTCTCTTGCTTCGATTCAATGGATCATTTTTTTACATTCAATAGAAACTTTGTGTTCTAGTCTATGTAATCTTTAGAACTTTGTGTTTGCAGATTTGCATCGGTGGTGAAGTAATTGATCCTTTTCTATATTTTCTTGGTTCAATGTGAGTAGGGAGATACTCTGCTATCTATATTTCCCAAAAGCGTTATTGTTTTCTTCCTTCTCCCATCTCTTTATTCTTCCATTCCTTCTGATTGTTAATCTTTTAAGTATGAAAACATTCCAGAATATCAGGGTCCAAACATTGAGAGTTGTATATTTTTACATTTGTTTTTCCTACTTTTAATAAGGGAACCTCTCTCATTAAAGATGAGAGACTTGTTGTCCCCTAACTGTGGTTTCAACTCATGTTCCATTTGGAAACCCAACAGTTTTTAGCGACTTCGCTGGGGAATTCATTGCAAATGGATTCCAATTTTTAAATAACAACTTCTTGATCATCTTTGATCTGGCGACTCCAAGATACACTCGGGATAGAAGAACCCTTGGGAAGAAGACCCTCATTTCCAACTTCTAGATCATCAAGGTTTGTCTCTCCCTTCATCAAGAAAAAGAAGAGGAATAAGATCTGCAAGCACTCCTCCTGCTAGAGACAAAACTTCTAGAAGTGACATCCCTCAAGATCAAATCAGTCCTAATTTGCATGCTTTGATTCTCGTTGGTGTTTTAGTTCCTCTCCAAACAATCTTTCCAAGGATGACAGCTCCTCTGCCTTGGGGCCAAAGGGTTGGGCCTCTTGCTCTTCCCCAACCATTGCATGAATTGCCTAGAGGCAATAGAAAGAATTTCCCTAAATTCAGAGGTGATGGGAAGGTTCATCCAGATGAACATATTATAGCCTTCATTGTTGCTTGTGGTGTTCTCAGAGTTGAACATGAGGATATCTTTGTTAGACTTTTTGTGGAGACATTGTAAGATAATGTTGTTGATTGGTTTTACCATCTCCCTTCGGATCCATCACCAATTGGAACACCATGACGACCCAGTTTGAGTAGCGTTTCAAACTTGCTAAGGATGTACATGCCCTCTTGGCCCAGATTTCTCAAATCAAGAAAGAGTCACATGAGCCCATGTGGGAATTTGTGGCCAAATTCAACAGGTTAGTTAACAAGATCCCACAAAACACACACCATGTGGATCAGATTCAGAGATGTTTCTTCCTAAATGCTCAATTACCTGAAGTGAGCTATGCACTTAGAAGAGCTAATCTTGCCACTTTAGATGCTGATCAGAGATTTGTTGTTAGTGTTGAAGATGATATGATCATGTCTGGAAAACTAAGGATAGAATCATCCAAATCCAAAGCATATCCTTCTTCCACATCTACTCCTCGGAGCTAACGCAGATCAGTTGCTACGAAACTTGTTAATGATCTTATTACTCTCAAGAAGCAATTCACCCAACATGCTCCTTATCGGATGTTCCTATGAAGAACTTTTAGCCCAGAATCGATTTCCCTCTCCTCGGACCAGATTGCAATTGAAGGCCCACCTGTTAAAGTTCTAGTCAATGCAACATGTGAAGTGTTGGAGCCTCGATGACGACGAGGAGGATGAAATCTACGAAGAACATGAAGAGGAAGTTGATGAAGAATTAGAAGATTTTAGTGGATCTCATGTCCATTTTCTCACCACTGAAGGTATAGATGAAGAGGATGATTATGAAGAAAGAGTTGCAAAGATGAACAATGAATCATATGCTGTCATGATTCTTGAGCAAGCCAACAAGAAGGAGAAAGTGGTGTAGCCTGCTAAAAGATCTAAGGAACCTCCTACAACCATTCCAGTGATTGCAAGGAGAGGAGCTCCTATTCCAACTTCTTCCACACCCAAGGTAAGTTCTGTTATTCCTTCCTCCTCTGTTTCTGCTCCTAAAACTTCTTTCCTTCAAATGATAGAGTTAATAAGTCAAAAGTTTCATCTACTCCTATCAATGATGCTCCATCTACCTCTCTGTTCTTTTGACATTATTGACCATCTCAAGAAAACTAAGATCTAGATCTCGAAGTCAAATCCTACCAAACTCATCCCAAGGCCTTTGCTAAGATGGTAGACTTTGTAAACTCCAAATCTAAGCCTTTCATCCCCTAGTTCTAAAGGTCTTGCCCACTCCATCTCCTTCGTCTCAACCAAACCTTGTATCATCAGTTACTTCATCCGATGAGAAGATCAAACCATTTTATGTCACTCTCCTCATAAGCGGCCACAAACTCAAAGAATTGTGTCATTGATTTTGGTGCCTCGAAAATGTGACGCCCGCTAAGGTAGCTCATGCCCTAGGCTTAACCCTAACCCGTACTTTTGGTTTATGTTATTTAATGGAAAGTAGAGAAGTGCCATTGGTCGGAAGGATCAAGGATGCACGAGTAGCCTTTGCTGCTTTACTAGAGAAGAGAGTTTTAGCCACCATTTTGGTAGCTGATATTCCCCCTTCCTATAACATGCTACTAAGTAGAAATTTTTACAAAGATGTTGGAGGAGAAATCATGATGGATTGGTCACATGCTCTTATTCCAATGAATGGGAAAATGAAGAAGTTGATGCCTGAGAAACAAACTGAATATATTGTGCAAAAAATCAGATGATCCAAAAGCACAAATATTGTATGTAGATATTGGGCGTGGTAATTACATGGTTATGTCACAAGGTGAGACAAAGCCAGTGGGAAGAAACTCATCCAATGGATTTGGGATACCTTGCAACAAAAAAGAGAACATTCAAGTTCTTAAAACTGCTCATAGTGATTCTTCACACCTTCAGGTATTCATTCCTCAACATTATCTTAATCTCACCAATGAATGTCTTCTTAATGCCCCTCATGATGCATGCCAATTTGGTCTTTCTTCCAATGATGAGGAAGATAAACAACTTGAGGCTTTGTTTCAACCTGAAATGGAGTTTATGGAAGATATGTCATGTGCTAGGATTGGATGTTCTTGTTTTGAAGGAAATAACCTCATGCTGGTAAAAGAGGAGGTGCATCACAACAGAGTGAATGGGTTTTCTCCTTCTCCTGTGTTTGAGGGATTCCAATATACTGAGATGGAGGTCTCTGTCGACCATTCTCTTGCTATTTTAAATTACCTCAATGACAAACAAGTGCCTCTACCTAAAGAAAATGGAGTTAGTTGGAGCAATGGTCCGCTTGCTATGTTTATAAATGAGATGAGCACACATACATCTTTTTACAACCCTTCAAAACAAATAGAAGTCGATGAGCCACACCTGGAAATTTTTCTTCACGATTACGACAGTCCTGTTTCAACTCACCCTTTGGGATGCAAACAAGGAGAAGGGGATGATGTGATTGATTCATCTTTACCTAGTCTATCAACTTTCAAGTTCCCTTCCAGTCATGAAGACAAATCAATAGTGCAACTTGTACCCAAGAGTCAAGATCCCCTTGAAGTGGAAAACAAAGTTGTTGAGTTTGCAAAGGCAACAGGGATGTTTCTAATGGGCATGGTAGAAATTTCTCATCATGAGGATAAATCAGAAAATGTGTAGGCCGAAGGAAATGATAATGATAAATCATTCAGTGTCTCTTTCCCATTTCCTTTTGAGGATTATTACAAGAAAGATTTTGTGCAAATATATGGGTCTCAAGGTATATTTCATGATGATTGCCAAACATATGCAATTGGTAATTTGCTGAAGCAAGAAGTTGGTGTTATAAGAATTGGATTTTGTCATGAATCCAGTTTTCATAATTCAAAGGTGTGCAAGGATCAGTGTGGAGGCAGTCAGCATTTTTAAAGCTTTTAAATGGCATTACTCCTTCACAAAAGAAGAGCTTTTGGCAGACATTCAACTCTTCATAAGGACTGAATGTTTTTAGTCTTGGGTATCATTATCTGGACGGTTTTCTTGCCTCATTTTTTTCTTTTCAAACCACATAGTGTTCACATGATGTTTTGGTATGCCCAATTGCTCATTCCCAATTCATGGGTACCTCATACTTTCACTTGGTTGTTCCACAAAGGTACCTATTTTTCTCAGCCTGTCTCTGGAGTTGTGTAATTTCAAGTCCAAAGTGATTAGGACCCCCTTTTGTATATTTTGTATAGTCTTTGTTTTGGCTTGTTTCTTTTCCTTGTTCCTTGTTGTGTGTGGTGTTTGTTTTGGGTCTTGTCTTTTGGTTTGTTTTGTTTCCTTTCCCGCCTTGTGTGTGTTGTCTTCTGTGTTGGTATTGCTTCTTTTTGACTCCATTGCCCATTGGCTAAGACACTGATTCAATCTGATTCCCCATAATTCTCTAAGGTTCTTGATTTTGCCTCTTTCCTCTGCCAAATCATCCCTAGAAGGAGCCAGTTGTTGTCCTCTCAATTTTCCCCACCCTTTCGAATCTAATTTCGTGAAAATTGGAGCCCTTGCCATGGAAGAAATTTGTGTTTTAAACTCCTCAGATGCTTGTTTTCATTTCCCACGACGTTTTTAATCAAAATTTCCTCAGTTTGTTGTCGTTAAAACGTTTTACCTATTTTTAATGGATGGGAAATGATTTTAGTTCTTCTTTTATGCATTTGGAATGCGTGGGACCTTGCATCTTTCATTTTTAACCTTTTACAAAGAAAGGAATTCTTCATCGGGAGCAAAAATGGCGTTTTCCCGTTTCCTATAACTTCATACGTTCTGCTCCTCGTCAAATTCTTTCTCAGAAGGTGAAGCTACGGGCTTGTTTCTCATTGGATGCGGTCGAGCGGGTTCCTTTTTGAACTTATCACTTTTGGTGATTTTGGAACAAATGTCAGATTTGCCACGCATCCCCGACAGTCCCTAATTAGCTGGAGCAGTTTTGGCAGAAGTTCGAGGTGACGGATCCATTTTATTCTCTAAGTCATTGTGGCGAAAGGGCGAAAAGTCCTAAAATGACCCACGTCCCCGCAACAAATCAGAAATGGACACGTGGCCATTTTTCAGTTCATATGCACTATGGCAGACCGATGGAGGACTTTAGGAATTTTAGCCTTGTTTCCACAAAGGGCAAAAAGTTCTAAAATGGCCCGGCCCCCTCTCATGCGAAGGGAAAATTCTAAGTTGAGGCCCGTAGCAAATTAGAAAGGGACACATGGCCTACGTTGAAAATTCAACGACGGGGGCATGGACTTTCGGGGAAAAAGTTGGAATTTTTCCCTTTTCAAAAGTAGATAAAGTATAAAATGAAGTGCATTCCCGCACCTTGATCCAATGATGCCATGTGTTGAAGAATGAAATCGAACAATGGGCCCACGAGAGGAAATTGAGAATTTGAGCCTTTTTCACCAAAGGGTTAAAATGTTGCAAATTGAGCCACGACCCCATTTTCCAATCGTGGTGTGCCACATGTTCACGTTGAAAAGTCAAAGCGGGTTGGTGGAGGTTTTTGAGAATTTGAGCTTTTGTTAAAAAGAGTTTAAATGGCAGATTTGAACCGCATTTCCTCAGCCACTCAGATGGTGCCATGTGTCTAACTTTTGGCAGAGATGCGAGGGCGGAGCAAAATGAGAAATCATGCTTTTCCTCCCAAATGTTAGGAAATGTAGATTTCTCCCCCAGGGCCGTCGTTGCTTGGATCTTGCCACGTGTAGGGTCCAAATTTAAATATAAAAGGTGGATAGATAGTCGAATGCCCTCTTCTTTTTTTAACACCATTAATGAACCGAGCTCACGTAAAACACAAAAATGGATCATTCTTCATTCTTTTTCTCTGTATCCTTGTCGTTTCTCCATGAGATGCATTTTTGGTTTATTATGGAGCCAAATCGATAAGTTTAAAGGGATGTAAAGTTTAATCATTAGAAAATGGAGTTTATCGGGCATACGCGATAAAAAAGGGAGAAAACTTACCAGCAAGCACTTGAGTGCTATGAAAGTGGTTAAAAGGTGGAAATGGCAGGACCACATAAAGAAGAAAATCATGAGATGCCCCCTGCTAAAATAATCATGCTCGAATTGATGAAATATTCACCTTTTTGAACCTTCGGTTTTCATGAGTGCATTTGTTTCATGTCACTTTCCAAAAGTGGATTTGCAACAAACATTATTCCTTTCGGATATTATTTTCTTGGGGACAAAGTATGGATGTATACGGATTGTTATAAATATATGGTTTTGGCCACGGAAAAGGAGGATTCTAGTTTTCTGGGAAGGTTGTAAATTCTAAAGTAATTCAATACAAAAGTTCTTTTCTTTTCTTATTTCCCTCTATGGTATCTTTCTCTCCCCTTGCTTGATTCAATGGATCATTTGTTTTGCATTCAATAGAAACTTTGTGTTCTAGTCTGATGTAATCTTTAGAACATTGTGTTTGCAGATTTGCATCGGTGGTGAAGTAATTGATCCTTTTCTATATTTTCTTAGTTCAATGTGAGTAGGGAGATACTCTACTATCTATATTTCCCAAAAGCATTGTTGTTTTCTTCCTTCTCCCATCTCTTTATTCTTCCATTCCTTCTGATTGATAATCTTTTAAGTATGAAAACATTCCGTAATATCGTGGGTCAAAACATTAAGAGTTGTATATCTCGTACATTTTTATCCTACTTTCAATAAGGGAACCTCTCCCATTAAAGATGAGGGACGTGTTGTCCCTAACTATGGTTTCAACCCATGTTCCATTCAAACCCAACATGTACAAATGCTAAAATATAGTAATGACACAAGTAAATAAGCATGTAAATGTGAAAGCCCGAGCAATAAGGAGAGATAGGAAGACTTGGTTGATTTTGAAGTAGATTAGAGGTGATTTGGGCAAGAAAAAGTGTTGAACAAGCTAGAAACAACATCGTTAATGCTCACTATAAATTCTAGAACTCAAAGATGGAGCAATACAAGAGGAGCCCACAGAAAACATTTCAGAATATCAGGGTCCAAACATTGAGAGTTGTATATATGTACATTTGTTTTTCCTGCTTTCAATAAGAGAACCTCTCCCATTAAAGATGAGGGACGTCTTTGTCCCCTGACTGTGGTTTCAACCCATGTTCCATTATGAAACCTAACATGTACAAATGCTAAAATATAGTAATGACACAAGTAAAGAAGCATGTAAATGTGAAAGCCTAAGTAATAAGGAGAGATAAGAAGACTTGGTTGATTTTGAAGCAGTTGGAGGTGATCTGCGCAAGAAAAAGTGTTGAACAAGCTAGAAACAACATCGTTAATGCTCACTTTGTAAATTCTAGAACTCAAAGATGGAGCAATACAAGGGAGCCCACAAAAACATTCCAAAATATCGGGGTCCAAACATTGATAGTTGTATATCTGTACATTTGTTTTCTGCTTTCAATAAGGGAACCTCTCCCATTAAAGATGAGGGACGTGTTTTCCCACATCATGCGGTTTCAACCCATGTTCCATTCTAAAACCCAACATGTACAAATGCTAAAATATAGTAATGACACAAGTAAAGAAGCATGTAAATGTGAAAGCCTTTGAGCAATAAGGAAAGATAGGAAGACTTGGTTGATTTTGAAGCAGATTGGAGGTGATCTGGGCAAGAAAAAGTGTTGAACAAGCTAGAAACAACATTGTTAATGCTCACTTTGTAAATTCTAGAACTCAAAGATGGAGCAATACAAGGGAACCCATAGAAGGGCGAGAGGCGTTTGGGCATTGGTGGCCATTAGAGGCTCAAGAACCGATATCTTTTGTATCTTAAGGGTTTCGTTGTTGGTTCATGTTTATCACTTGATATTCATTATTTGATTGTCGAGGGCACTGTAACCTATAAAACAGAATGACTACCTACACATGTCCACAAACCACATCAAATCTAATAAAAAAGATACAAAATGTGGAGTCAAACTGACCTCGACGTTCACCGAAAGAGTGAACCTACTACTGAGCGTTGCACTACATCTCAGACCCCACATAGTTCTGGTGTGTGTGTGTGTAAGAACGATGCCCTGAGATTCCCTTGTGCAAGTTTCACTTGATAACGGGTTGTAGGTAGAATGTAGTAATGTAGTGGTATGTGTGGATGGAATAGAATAACCTTCCTCTTCCTATGCAGTGTATGCATAGTCGATACAACGCTTGTCCCTTGAATGGATGCAAGTTTAGGTGATGATAGTAATGTTTAGTGTTTGGTCCTTTGTTTTTAAAACATAACCATGTATTTATATGATTCCCTTGTTTGAATTTTGTGATTGACTACTTTGAAAGGTTGGCCCATTAGTGAAAAAGATGCCCAAAAGATAAAATATACCCAAAACGAGTGAGTAAGGTGAGAAAGGTCGGGGGCCCCGGGAGGGGCGAGCACACTGGCGCCGTTGTCCTAGTTGGACGCTAGTGTCCAAAGGCATGAAAGATAAACAAGTAAAGTTCCAACTGGGCTATAGAGCGTGTAAGACCAAATAGAAAACAAGAGATAAATAAAAGAGGCCAAAGATAGTTGTCAACCACTAGTTTTCTTACTTAGGAATCATGTAAATGTTAGCATGCTTTTAGGACCTATAAATGTACTCAAGTGCATGATTTTGTGTCTACATTTTCCCCAATTTATGTTGTTGAGTGAATACTCGATAACATAAAGTAGATAGAAGATGTGTACCTTATGATCATGTAGAGAGTGTGACAAAAGTGTGTGCCGAGTGGACAAGTGAAGCATGGAATGACTGCAAAATTGAAACATGGAGACTAGGAAAGGAAAGTGACCCTAAGGGTGAAGCATGTGTTACTTGTACTGTTGTTGTGCTTGTATTTTTTTGTTGTAGGTTGCTTCTTGTTATGTATTAAGGATGGACCTGCAAAAGAAGAGCGAAAGAGTAGTCAAAGTCATGTATATGAAAAATCTGAGCAAAGTATGCAAAAGTATGTAAAAGTAGCGATAAAAAAGGAAAGTGTGCACCTGATGTAAAAGAGTGTAAATGATAGAAATGTGTTCTGAAATGATGTGAAGAGAGTTTTTGGGTGATATCACACCGATAGTATGTTTTTGGGTGATCTCACACTAAGTGCGAGTTTTTGGGTGATCTCATGCCAAGTGCGAGTTTTTTGGGTGATCTCACACTAAGTGTGAGTTTTGTTAGCGATCTCATGCCAAAGAGCAAGTGTTGGGGAGAGAGGTCTAGTTTTACTCTCCTTCCATGAATCTTCCTAATAAGCACCACTACAGATGGTGCGTCCCGATTTGTTCATGTTGTTCCTTTTGTCCCGATTGTTTTGAATTAGTTCCAATTGTACCAATTAAAGGAGATAAAATGCATTTTGTAATTGAGGCTTGAGCCCAGAATCGTAGAATTTCTCTATACACTATCAGACTATTTTGTACTAAAAAAATAATTGTAACCCCAGGACATTAGTGCCTAGGGGAGGATAAAGGCACCCAGTCGTTAGTGTCTCGAGTCTAGGCGTTGGTGTTCGTATTGTGTGGTGGACCCAAGTTAGATTTTGGGCCTTTCTATGATTGTGTTCTTGTAATGTGTTGACCTAAACTATAGCTCGAGTTGTTGTTAGGGTGATTTGTTCACCTAATGTATGTCCCCCTCGTTTGGGGTGCATGCGACGATAGTAGGTGAATGTTGCCCAAAGGAGAGGACCTGATGCTTTGAGCTTTGAGTGTGTACCCGTAGGGGGTAGGGGATGTGCTTGGTACAAACCAAGGTGCATGCAAATAAATTGGGATAGTACAAGTTTTAGTAGTCAAAGTAGCTAACATGTAAAATAAGACAATGTGAATGAAGCAAGTAATAAGACAAGATGGATAGTGAAAAGTTGGTTTCATACATGGGACATTGCTCACAATGTCACAAGACATCAGGTCGAAGATTCCAAAAGCATACAAGAAATAGGGCATAGCCCACAAATAATAGCATACAATAACAAAAATGTCAAGCAAAGTGTATCAAATAACCATGGTGGCATATAGTCTTGCAAGGTAAATGTTACACATGAAGCACCCATTAACATGTTAGAAAGATAAGTAGTATGTCAAGGCGTGTATAAATCAATGAAAGGTAAAGTAATTGTAATGAGAAGTAATGAAAATGTAGCAATAAAACTTGTGTAGTATGTGATAGTAGAGAAATTAGATGCCCCTAGGAGCCTCGATGGGACTAGTAAAAGGTACAATGTCAAGCATCATTGTAGCATGTAAGAACTTGTAAGAGATTTGCATTCACCTCAAAAGACCAAGTGAACATGCATGTGTATATATAAAAAGATGATGACATACTAAGAATTCGTCTAGCATGGAAAACAAAGTGTAACATGTAAATAGAATAAGCTAGCAAGAGTAAATGCAACCAAGATATGTAAATGTTGTGTATGAGTGTGATGGTGTGATATGCAAAATGTGAAGATGATAGGAGCAACGTGCCCCCAACAGATGTGTATGAGATGAGGTTCATTTATAGGGACCCTCAACAATCAAGAATGAACCATAGAACAAGAGTGTGTCATTAGGTAATGTGTTTGTTATGCAAATAGATGTTAGAAAGATGTACCATGAAGCACAAAGTGTAAAATGTGTAGATGATGTGAGGTTCATTTCAGAATTAGACCCTCAACAATCGAGTATGAACCATGGAACTAGAGTGCGTCATAGGGTAATGATGATACAATGCGTGTATCAAAGGGTATGATAGTATTCAAAAGATATGAAGAAGAAACGCAAAGTGTGGTAGTAGAGTCATACTAAAGAAAAATTGAAAGTGATGGAAGGGGGAGAAAGTGTGATGCCCCCTAAGTGTGTAAGTGAGAGAAAGCTATCTGATGATAGTGAAGGGAAAGGACCTCCACTCGATGTCCGAGGAGATAAAGGCATGTGACAATGCTCTAAGATTGGTGGTGTAGGAGGGTAATTATGTGTACGTGAAGGAGACTTATGTGGTGAAGGAGGTGGTGAACACCTATGTGAAGGGGCTGCCCGAGTAGGGGACTTAGGTTGACGATGTGGACTAAGAGACCAATGAGGATGAAAAGGTCGTGAAGTAGGTCGTGTATGAATAGGAGAACTAGGTGTAGAGTGTGCTTTAGACTTGATAGGCATGGGAGGCCTAGATATTGTGACTGGTGTATAGATATCATCAAGAGTAGGTCGAAGCAAATGGTGTACATGGTGGAACATCTTTGAGAGCGATAACTTGCTTATTGTGAATTTACTTAAGGCACAAATGATTCATGGAAGGAATGGCTTGGGCGGCGTGGAACCAAGAGAGACCTAAGAGCATGTCACAACTTTGATTGAAGATGCCACAATGAATTTCAAAAGCATGGTAAAAGGGTCAACATTAATTGGAATCTTGATGTAGCTAAGAGAACTAGGAATTGGATATATGATATTAAACAATGGACATTTAATAACAAGGAGTGCGATGAACCATACATTTGTAGGAGTTGCTGGATAGATCAGTGCTATTGAAAGTACATGAACCGATAGAAGCATTGATGTGCAAGGAATTAGAAGTTAATGTAGCATGATAATCGTGATCTGAGAATGTAATGACCGGTGGCAATGCATCAATAGAAACAACAAGGAATTCAAGGGGGCTTGATGAAGGAGGAGGCACAACTTGATATGTATGATTAGAATAAGAATCGGGAACTTGTGTGCAATGCTTGGGCAAAGGGTCATTAAAGATTTTTAGCTTTTTATTATCATTGGTCGGCTTAGAAGTAGATGGCTTGGGGAGCTTGAGTGAATTCTTGTCAATGAGGTCTTTAATGATATATTTAAGTTTGAAACAAGGATCGATAGAATGCCCAACACATTGGTGATAATCACATCGTGTAGGCCACAGGGGCAAGAGGGTTTGAGATTGAGCGATAGTGGACAAAGTGATGAGATTACTTTCGATAAGTTGAGGCAATAGAAATTGGGGTGCATAGGGTAATTTGGTAAAAGTATGCTTTGGAGGTTTCCATTGAATCTTTTCAGGTGGAGAGACGACATTAACAATTTTTACTTCGGTGGGCTTAGGAGATGGCTTGAACACAAATTTAGCTTGAAACCTATTAGAAGAGGATAAAGGAGTATCATGATATTTTAATTTTCCCATAGATAGGAGTTTGACCTCACGCATTTTGAGCATATGACATAATTGATCAAATGAAGGAGAGGTCTCAAAGATAACACTCTCTTGAAGTGGTGGTAAGAGGCTTTGAACAAAAGATCTTGCATTTTTGAATCAACAAGGACATTGGTTATCTTAGTTAGGTTGTTCTTGTAACACAAAACATAATTATCTATATGCTCATTAGATCTTTGTTTGATTTGAACAAGTTGTGCATGAGATATCTTGGTGCTGATATTGATGGAAAAGTGAGCAAGAAAAGCATCATCGGCTATATGTGTAAAAGAAGTTACCGAATGAACAGTAGATCATAAAACTAACGCATGGCGTAATCTTGAAGACTTATAGGAAATATCTTAGCTAGCAATGTATGATCATCTGCATAGTCAAGACATGCCACATGAAAAGATCGGAGATGCTCTTGAGGATCACCATGGCCATTGAAGGTGGGTAGATTAGGGTTGACGAAGTTAAGAGGAAGTGAATAAGAAAAAATGGTGGGTGTGAAAAAGGTATTGAGGAATAACAAGAGATAGAGAGGAGTGTGAAGTAGCTTGTCAGAATTAGATTGATGATTTGAACTTGTAGGTCCTGGTATAAGGAAGCTAGGTCTTGAGTTCTAGAAGAGGAGACTTGTCGTGTGTGAGAAATAAGAGGTGGAGTGAAATGGTTGGTAGGATTAGGAATGGAAATGGGAACAATAGAGGTGGTGGAAGGTTAGAGTTGGGAGGTTGTGTTGTAATAGGAATGGAAGTAGTATTAGAGGCGGGAGGGTTGAGCTCAGCTAGGTTGTTGGCTTCCTCACAAGTTACGAATAAAAGAAGATCTAAGTCTTGTAGATGTTCAACAATATGAGCTTGGAGATCATGAAGGTCTTCATCGATAAAGGGTTCATAGGTTTCAACCATGGTAGAAAGATGACAAAAATGCCTAGAAGCAAGGGTGGGTTCACCAAATGATTTAATTTAATTTGAATTAAATCTAATATTACTAAGTAACTACTATAATAATTGATATACAAATGCTAAAATACAAGTAATGACACAAGCAAAGAAGCATGTAAATGCAAAACCCTAAGTAAGAAGGAGAGATATGAAGACTTAGTTGATTTCAAAGCGAATGGAGGTGACATGGGCAATAAAAAGTGTTGAATAGGTTGGAAACAACATCATTAATTCTCACCGTAAATTCTAGAACTCGGAGATGGAACCGGATAGGGCGTCCATGGAAGGGTGGAGGCGCTTGGGCACCGACGACCAGATTTGGGCGGGTGGTGGTAGTGCGAGGCTCAAGAACCGATTTCTTCGTGTGCAAGGTTTTCATTGTTGGTTCATGTTTATTGCTTGATATTCGTTATTTGATCACCAAGGGTACCCGTAACCCATAAAATAGAATGACTACATGCACATGTCCACAAACCACATCAAATATAATAAAAAAATTAGAATGTGGACTCGAACTGCCCCCTGACAATCACCTAAAGAGTTAACTTACTGTCGAGCGTTGCACTACATCTCAGACCCCATGTAGTTCTAGTGTGTGTGTGTGTGTGTGTGCGTAATAATGATGCCCTATAATGCCCTTGTGCAAGTTGCACTTGATAGCGAGTTTTAGTTATAATGCAGTAATGTAGTAGTATGTGTGGATGTAATAAAATAAACTTCCCCTTCCTATGCAGTGTATGCAAAGTTGATGCAACCCTTGTCCCTTGAATGGATACAAGCTTAGGTGATGATAATAATGCTTAGTGTTTGGACCTTTATTTTGAAAACATAACCATGTATTAATATGCTTCCCTTGTTTGAATTTCGTAATTGCCAATAGAAGGTGACCCATAAGTGAAAAAGATGCCCAAAAGATAAAAGAGACCCAAAAAGAGTGAGTAAGGTGAAAAAGGTCGGGGGCACCCAAGAGGGATAGGAGCGCTAGATGCTCCCGTCTGGCCGGGCACCTTTGGTGTTCAAGCCATGAAAGATAAACAAGTAATGTTCGACTAGGTTGTAGGGTGTGTAAGACCAAATAGAAACAAGAGATAGAGAAAAGAGGCCAAATATAGTTGTCAACTACTAGTTTTCTTGCTTAGGAATCAATGCTAGCATGCTTTTAGGACCTATAAATGTACCCAAGTGCATGATTGTGTGTCTACACATTGAGATTATTTATGAATATACATTCGAGATGAAAGTAATGGTCTTGCATTACCCTTTAAAGATCTTGGTTGTTGGTGTTGTGCATGCACTATGCAAATGCCCATGGTAAATTACACCTTTAGCGTAATAAATAGATTAATTACTTTTTTGATCATATATAACCTTCACTTTCTAATTAAACATTTTATTTTTATTCAATCATATCTTACAGCTTTCATAATCAATTTATATTATTGTTAAGAGGAAGTGAATAAGAAAAAATGATGGGTGTGAAAAAGGTATTGAGGAATAACAGAGATAGAGAGGAGTGTGAAGTAGCTTGCTTCATGAATCTTGATGATTTGAACTTGTAGGTCCCGGGTATAATGAAGCTAGGTTTTGAGTTCTAGAAAAGGAGACTTGTCGTGTGTGAGAAATGAGAGGTGGAATGAAATGGTTGGTATGATTAGGAATGGAAATGGGAACAATATAGGCGGGTGGAAGATTAGAGTTGGGAGGTTGTGTTGTAATATTGATGGAAGTAGTACTAGAGGCGGGAGGGTTGAGCTCGGCTAGGTTGTTGGCCTCCTCCTCACAAGTTACGAATAAAAGAAGATCTAAGTCTTGTGGATGTTCAACAATATGAGCTTGGAGATCATGAAGGTCTTCATCAGTAAAGGGTTCATAGGTTTCAACCATGGTAGAAAGATGACAAAAATGCCTAGAAGAAAGGGTGGGTTCACCAAATGATTTAATTTAATTTGAATGAAATCTAATATTACTTGAGTAACTACTATAATAACTGATATACAAATGCTAAAATACAAGAATGACACAAGCAAAGAAGCATGTAAATGCAAAACCCTAAGCAAGAAGGAGAGATATGAAGACTTAGTTGATTTCAAAGCGAAATGGAGGTGACATGGGCAATAAAAAGTGTTGAATAGGTTGGAAACAACATCATTAATTCTCACGTAAATTCTAGAACTCGGAGATGGAACAGGGGATAGGCGTCCATGGAAGGGTGGAGGCGCTTGGGCACCGACGACCACCAGATTTGGGTGGTGGTGGTAGTGCAGAGGCTCAAGAACCGATTTCTTCGTGTTGCAAGGTTTTCATTGTTGGTTCATGTTTATTGCTTGATATTCGTTATTTGATCACCAAGGGTACCCGTAACCCATAAAATAGAATGACTACATGCACATGTCCACAAACCACATCAAATATAATAAAAAAATTAGAATGTGGACTCGAACCGACCCCGACAATCACCTAAAGAGTTAACTTCTCGTCGAGCGTTGCACTTACATCTCGGACCCCATGTAGTTCTAGTGTGTGTGTGTGTGTGTGTGTGTGCGTAATAATGATGCCCTATAATGCCCTTGTGCAAGTTGCACTTGATAGCGAGTTTTAGTTATAATGCAAGAATGTAGTAGTATGTGTGGATGTAATAAAATAAACTTCCCTTCATATGCGGTGTATGCAAAGTTGATGCAACCCTTGTCCCTTGAATGGATACAAGCTTAGGTGATGATAATAATGCTTAGTGTTTGGACCTTTATTTTGAAAACATAACCATGTATTAATATGCTTCCCTTGTTTGAATTTCGTAATTGCACTAGAAGGTGACCCATAAGTGAAAAAGATGCCCAAAAGATAAAAGAGACCCAAAAAGAGTGAGTAAGGTGAAAAAGGTCAGGGGCACCCAAGAGGGATAGGAGCGCTGATGCTCCCTGTCCCGGGCACCGGTGTTTGAAGCCATGAAAGATAAACAAGTAAAGTTCTGACTAGGTTGTAGGGTGTGTAAGACCAAATAGAAACAAGAGATAAAGAAAAGAGGCCAAATATAGTTGTCAACTACTAGTTTTCTTGCTTAGGAATCATGTAAATGCTAGCATGCTTTTAGGACCTATAAATGTACCCAAGTGCATGATTTTGTGTCTACACATTGAGATTATTTATGAATATACATTCGAGATGAAAGTAATGGTCTTGCATTACCCTTTAAAGATCTTGGTTGTTGGTGTTATGCATACTCATGCAAATGCCCATGGTAAATTACACCTTTGGTGTAATAAATAGATTAATTACTTTTTGATCATATATAACCTTCACTTTCTAATTAAACATTTTATTTTTATTCAATCATATCTTACGCTTTTCATAATCAATTTATATTATTGTTAAGAGGAAGTGAATAAGAAAAAATGATGGGTGTGAAAAAGGTATTGAGGAATAACAGATAGAGAGGAGTGTGAAGTAGCTTACATTATGTGAACGATTTGAACTTGTAGGTCTGGTATAATGAAGCTAGGTTTTGAGTTCTAGAAAAGGAGACTTGTCGTGTGTGAGAAATAAGAGGTGGATTGAAATGGTTGGTAGGAGTAGGAATGGAAATGGGAACAATATAGCGGGTGGAAGATTAGAGTTGGGAGGTTGTGTTGTAATAGGAATGGAAGTAGTATTAGAGGCGGGAGGGTTGAGCTCAGCTAGGTTGTTGGCCTCCTCACAAGTTACGAATAAAAGAAGATCCAAGTCTTGTAGATGTTCAACAATATGAGCTTGGAGATCATGAAGGTCTTCATCGGTAAAGGGTTCATATGTTTCAACCATGGTAGAAAGATGACAAAAATGCCTAGAAGAAAGGGTGGGTTCACCAAATGATTTAATTTAATTTGAATTAAATCTAATATTACTGAGTAACTACTATAATAACTGATATACAAATGCTAAAATACAGTAATGACACAAGCAAAGAAGCATGTAAATGCAAAACCCTAAGTAAGAAGGAGAGATATGAAGACTTAGTTGATTTCAAAGCAGAATGGAGGTGACATGGGCAATAAAAAGTGTTGAATAGGTTGGAAACAACATCATTAATTCTCACTGTAAATTCTAGAACTCGGAGATGGAACCGGATAGGGCGTCCATGGAAGGGTGGAGGCGCTTGGGCACTGACGACCATATTTGGGCGGTGGTGGTAGTGCAGAGGCTCAAGAACTGATTTCTTCTGTGTTGCAAGGTTTTCATTGTTGGTTCATGTTTATTGCTTGATATTCGTTATTTGATCACCAAGGGTACCCGTAACCCATAAAATAGAATGACTACATGCCCATGTCCACAAACCACATCAAATATAATAAAAAAATTAGAATGTGGACTCGAATCCCCCCCCAACAATCACCTAAAGAGTTAACTTACATCGAGCGTTGCACTACATCTCGAGACCCCATGTAGTTCTAGTGTGTGTGTGTGTGTGTGTGCGTAATAATGATGCCCTATAATGCCCTTGTGCAAGTTGCACTTGATAGCGAGTTTTAGTTATAATGCGGTAATGTAGTAGTATGTGTGGATGTAATAAAATAAACTTCCCCTTCCTATGCAGTGTATGCAAAGTTGATGCAACCCTTGTCCCTTGAATGGATACAAGCTTAGGTGATGATAATAATGCTTAGTGTTTGGACCTTTATTTTGAAAACATAACCATGTATTAATATGCTTCCCTTGTTTGAATTTCGTAATTGCCAGCTAGAAGGCTGACCCATAAGTGAAAAAGATGCCCAAAAGATAAAAGTGACCCAAAAAGAGTGAGTAAGGTGAAAAAAGGTCAGGGGCACCCAAGAGGGATAGGAGCGCCTAGATGCTCCTGTCCTGGCTGGGCACTGGTGTTCGAAGCCATGAAAGATAAACAAGTAATGTTCTGACTAGGTTGTAGGGTGTGTAAGACCAAATAGAAACAAGAGATAGAGAAAAGAGGCCAAATATAGTTATCAACTACTAGTTTTCTTGCTTAGGAATCATGTAAATGCTAGCATGCTTTTAGGACCTATAAATGTACCCAAGTGCATGATTGTGTGTCTACACATTGAGATTATTTATGAATATACATTCGAGATGAAAGTAATGGTCTTGCATTACCCTTTAAAGATCTTGGTTGTTGGTGTTATGCATGTACCATGCAAATGCCCATGGTAAATTACACCTTTAGGCGTAATAAATAGATTAATTACTTTTTTGATCATATATAACCTTCACTTTCTAATTAAACATTTTATTTTTATTCAATCATATCTTACGCTTTTCATAATCAATTTATATTATTGTTAAGAGGAAGTGAATAAGAAAAAATGATGGGTGTGAAAAAGGTATTGAGGAATAACAGATAGAGAGGAGTGTGAAGTAGCTTGCTG
The DNA here is from genome assembly GCA_018340775.1 of Taxus wallichiana var. yunnanensis. Classification (NCBI taxonomy): domain Eukaryota; kingdom Viridiplantae; phylum Streptophyta; class Pinopsida; order Cupressales; family Taxaceae; genus Taxus; species Taxus wallichiana. The sequence continues at coordinate 7,194,939 of CM031244.1, forward strand.
TAACGGACAGATTTGAACTTGTAGGTCCTGGTATAATGAAGCTAGGTTTTGAGTTCTAGAAAAGGAGACTTGTCGTGTGTGAGAAATGAGAGGTGGAATGAAATGGTTGGTAGGATTAGGAATGGAAATGGGAACAATATAGGCAGGTGGAAGATTAGAGTTGGGAGGTTGTGTTGTAATAGGAATGGAAGTAGTATTAGAGGCGGGAGGGTTGAGCTCAGCTAGGTTGTTGGCCTCCTCACAAGTTACGAATAAAAGAAGATCCAAGTCTTGCAGATGTTCAACAATATGAGCTTGGAGATCATGAAGGTCTTCATCGGTAAAGGGTTCATATGTTTCAACCATGGTAGAAAGATGACAAAAATGCCTAGAAGAAAGGTTGGGTTCACCAAATGATTTAATTTAATTTGAATTAAATCTAATTTTAGAGTAACTACTGTAATAACTGATGTACAAATGCTAAAATACAGTAATGACACAAGCAATAAAGCATGTAAATGTAAAACCCTAAGCAAGAAGGAGAGATATGAAGACTTAGTTGATTTCAAAGCGAATGGAGGTGACATGGGCAATAAAAAGTGTTGAATAGGATAGAAACAACATCATTAATTCTCACTTTGTAAATTCTAGAACTCGGAGATGGAACCGGATAGGGCGTCCATGGAAGGGTGGAGGCGCTTGGGCACCGACGACCATATTTGGGCGGTGGTGGTAGTGCGAGAGGCTCAAGAACCGATTTCTTACGTGTTGCAAGGTTTTCATTGTTGGTTCATGTTTATTGCTTGATATTCGTTATTTGATCACCAAGGGTACCCGTAACCCATAAAATAGAATGACTACATGCACATGTCCACAAACCACATCAAATATAATAAAAAAATTAGAATGTGGACTCGAACCCTCCCAACAATCACCTAAAGAGTTAACTTATCGTCGAGCGTTGCACTACATCTCGACCCCATGTAGTTCTAGTGTGTGTGTGTGTGTGTGTGTGCGTAATAATGATGCCCTATAATGCCCTTGTGCAAGTTGCACTTGATAGCGAGTTTTAGTTATAATGCGGTAATGTAGTAGTATGTGTGGATGTAATAAAATAAACTTCCCCTTCCTATGCGGTGTATGCAAAGTTGATCAACCCTTGTCCCTTGAATGGATACAAGCTTAGGTGATGATAATAATGCTTAGTGTTTGGACCTTTATTTTGAAAACATAACCATGTATTAATATGCTTCCCTTGTTTGAATTTCGTAATTGCCAGGCTACTAGAGGTGACCCATAAGTGAAAAAGATGCCCAAAAGATAAAAGAGACCCAAAAAGAGTGAGTAAGGTGAAAAAGGTCGGGGGCACCCAAGAGGGATAGGAGCGCCTGATGCTCCCGTCTCCGGCTGGGCACCGGTGTTCGAAGCCATGAAAGATAAACAAGTAATGTTCTGACTAGGTTGTAGGGTGTGTAAGACCAAATAGAAACAAGAGATAGAGAAAAGAGGCCAAATATAGTTGTCAACTACTAGTTTTCTTGCTTAGGAATCATGTAAATGCTAGCATGCTTTTAGGACCTATAAATGTACCCAAGTGCATGATTGTGTGTCTACACATTGAGATTATTTATGAATATACATTCGAGATGAAAGTAATGGTCTTGCATTACCCTTTAAAGATCTTGGTTGTTGGTGTTGTCTGTACCATGCAAATGCCCATGGTAAATTACACCTTTGGCGTAATAAATAGATTAATTACTTTTTTGATCATATATAACCTTCACTTTCTAATTAAACATTTTATTTTTATTCAATCATATCTTACAGTTTTCATAATCAATTTATATTATTGTTGGAAGGAATATTATATTAGTATTAGCATATTACTTTAAAATTGTAAAGTTTGACATTAGAAAATAAAAACATAGTCTTGTACTTGATATAATAAAATTAAATCTAGGATAAGGGCATTGTTGATAAGGTAAATATAACAACATTAAATCGATAATGGCTCTCTTTTCAAAATTAAGGATGTTAAATAGATCTATGCCAAATTCAAGACCAAGCAAACATTTTCCACTCCTTATTATCCATAGGAAAATGGCCAAGCAGAGGCCACTAATAAGACAATTGTCAAAATATTACGCAAGACCGTTGATACTAGTGGCGACAATTGACATAATCAAATTCTATATGCTCTTTTGGCTTACCACACTAGTGTGTGTACCCCGTAAATGCTACACCCTTTTTGCTAGTTTACTGAAACCGAATTAGTAATCCCCTTAGAGTTGGAAATACCCTCCTTACGGGTATCACTTAAAGGAATTCTAAAAGATAATGAATATTGTGAAAACTGCTCCATGAGCTTGAGATGTTTGATTCTCACTATGTGCAAGCTCTAGAACATATCAAAGTATATCAAGCTCACATTGCATAAACTTACAATAGCAAAATCCGCCCACACGAATTCAATATTGGTGACCTTGTATTAAAATAAAATCAAAAGAATACAATAGTTGAGGCTCATCTAAAAGGGAAATTCAAACCTAATTGGATCGGACCTATGTCATTACTAACAAACTTGGGGGTGGCATTTACCGCCGTGCCACTCTCCTTGCAAGCTACTTAAGAACCCACCTAACATGATGCATCTCAAATGTTATTACGCATGAATCCACTCATTACCCTATGACACACTCTAGTTCCACGATTCATACTCGACTATTGAGGGTCTAATTCTGAAATGAACCTCACATCATTTACATTTCACCCTATGTTCTTCACGATACATATTTCTAGCATCTATTAGCACACATTACCCGATGACACACTATTGTTCTATGGTTCATTATTGATTGTTGAGGATTCCTATAAATGAACCTCATCTCATACACATATGCCGAGGGGCACGTTGTTCCTATCATCTTCACATTTTGCATACCACACTATCACACTCATACACAACATTTACATATCTTGGTTGCATTTACTCTTGCTAGCTTATTCTATTTACATGTTACACTTTGTTTTCCATGCTAGACATATTCTTAGTATGTCATCATCTTTACACACACACACACACACACACACATGTGCATTCACTTGGTCTTTTGAGGTGAATGTAGATCTCTTACAGGTTTTTACACGTTGCAATGATGCTTGACATTGTATCCTTAGCATCCCACCAAGGATCTCGGGGGCATCTACCTTTCCTACTCTCACACATTACAGTGTTATTATTTCATATCATACTACTTCCTATTCTTACTAGCACATTACTTTCCATTGATACATACATGCCTTGACATACTTTTTATCTTTATAGCATGTTAACGGGTGCTTCGTGTGTAGCATTTTCTTTACATGACTATATGCCACCATGGTTGTCTGATATATTTTGCTTGAAATTGTTTTCCACTTTGTATGTCATTATTTATGGGCTATTCCTATGTATTGCTTGATCATTTTTGCTTCCTTATGGCTGTTTTGGCCCTAATCGTCTTGTGCCATTATGAACGATGTCCCATGTTTGAAACCCAACTTTCGAGTCTATCTTATATGCACACTTATTTATTACATTGTTTTATATTTCATGCTTCCTACTTTTCTACTAACACGTGTTACTAGCCACTTTGTTCGCATGTGCCTTGGTTTCTACCATACACATTCCCTACCCCCTATAGGTATCGAGTTTCGGTTCAAAGCATCATGTCCTCTTTTTGGGCCCCACACTCTTACAGGATCGTCACATGCTCTGCAAAAGAGGGGGGCATACATTGGGTGAATAAATTACCCCTACATATTCTCGAGCTACTGATACAAATCTACACGGTTTAGGAACAACACAAAAATATAATCACAAAACGACCCGAGAACTTAACTTGGGTCCAAAACACAACATAGACACGAGCACCCAGACTTGAATAGTGGCACCTAGGCACTAATGTCTTGGGACACACATAATCATCTTCTTAAGTTAGCACAACTCACAAAAGTCTTGAGTAGTTCTATAGTTACAAGCACAATCCTCTAGTATAAAATGCATTATATCTCCTTCAATCCAGTCTGACAACCTCGAAACTAATTCGAACAATTGGAAATGTAGGAATAAATCAAGGACGTACCATCTACAATGGTGCTTATCGAGCAGAGTCATGGATGAAGAGTAACACTAGACCTCTCTCCCCAACACTTGATCTTTGGCGTGAGATCACCCAAAAACTCGCACTCGGTGTGAGATCACCCAAAAACGCATTCTTTGCGTGAGCGCAAAGATCACCAAAATAACCCGCTCTTCACAATATTTTAGGATATTTTTCTATCCTTTACACTCTTTTACATCAGGTACACACTTTTACATACTTATGCATATTTTTCTCTAATTTATCATATACATGAATTTGACTACATTCTTTCTCTTCTTTTGCAGGTTCATCCTTACATAAGTAACAACCAAAAGCTACAACAATAGGTATAACGCAACGCATATGCTTCACCCTTAGGGTCACTTTCATTTCCTAGTCTCCACAATTCACTTTACAATCACTTCACACTTCATTGTCCACTCGGCACGCTATTCAAATGCATGATCTACAAGAGACCATAAGGTACACATCTCTTATCTACTTTATGTTATCGAGTATTCACTCAACAACATAAAGTGGGGAAATATAAACACTAAATCACGCATTTGGGTGCATTTTTAGGTCCAAAAACATACTAGCATTTATATGATTCATAAGTAAGAAAATTAGTGGTTAACAACTATCTTTAGCATCTTTTATGTGTCGTTTGTTTTCTATTTGGTCTCACACACCCTACAACCCAATTAGGATTTTACTAATTTATCTTTTGTGGCTTCGAGACATGAGTGCCCAAGTGCTCATGTCTCCTCTGGGTGCCCCTGACCCTTTTTCACCTTACTCACTCCTTTTGGGTCTCTTTTATCTTTTGGGAATTTTTTTCACTTATGGGTTGGTATTCCAATTGTCAAGTATGAAATTCAAACAAGGGAATCATATAAATACATAGTTATGTGTTCAAAATAAAGAACCAAGCACTAAGCATTACTATCATCACCTAAGCTTCCATTCTAAAGGCACTAAAGCACTCTAAAGGCATTCATTCAAGGGACAAATATTGTATCAATGCTGCATAGACAACATACGAAGGGGAAGTCTATTCTATTTTATCCACACATCTACTACATTGCTAGATTTTAGCTACAACCCGTTATCATTTGTGCAACTTACACAAGGGCATCCTTGGGCATCGTTCTTACACACACATAAGAACTACATGGATTACGAGATGTAATACAACAATCGGTCGTAATTTCACTCTTGGGGTGACCACCGGGGTCATTTTGACTCCTATTCTACATTTTCTTTTTTAGGTTTGATGTGGTTTGTTGGTATGTGTAGGTGAATTTCTCTTTTGCAGTTATAAGTACCTTCGACGATTATTACAAAAATATCAAACAATCAACAGGAAAAACTATGAAACCATTGTGACATAATAAAAATTAGATCTTGAGCTCCCGCATAATCACCAATGCCCGAGTTTTAGTCACCAGCACCCAAGCGCTTCTATCTTGTACTAGCGCCCCTATCTAACATTATTCCCAAGTTCTAGATTTTACAAAGTGAGCGATATTGCTTGAGTGTTTAACATATGTATCTTTATTGTACTTTACCATATCAATCACTATATAATTAGATTTAATTCATGTCGGGTTCACCGAGATGATTTGATTTAATTTAATTTGAATTAAATCTAAGTATTGTAGAGTAACTAATTTATAAATGATAAAATACATAAATGACACAAACAAACTAAGATTAAAATATGAAACCCTAAGCGAGAGAGAGAATATTACTTAGTCGATATCTGCGCATAATTTGGAACCGATCTATGTAGGGGAAGTGATTAACAGGATGTAAACAACATCGGTATTGATCTTTGTAAATTCTCGCAACTCGGAACAAGGCCGGATAGGGGCACCCACGATAGGATAAGGGAGCCTAGGCACCGATGACCGGATTTGGGTGCCCGTGACTATGCAAAAGCTCTGCATCTAATTTTTGTTATGTCACTAGAGTGTTGCGGTTGTTTCATGTTGATTACTTGATAGCCACACTATGATCACCGAATGTACATGTTACCTACGAAATAAATATTCACCTGCACAAGCCCACAAACCACATCAAACCTAAAAAGGAAAATGTAAAATGGGGAGTCAGATTGACCCTAACAATCACCTTGAGAGTGAAATTATGACCGAGCATTGCACTACATCTCATACTCTATGTATCTCTTGTGAGTGTTGTTATCCCGTAAAATTGACAAGGGCAATTTTACCGATAACCATACCGAAAATTTTGTTTTGATCCCTCGCTAGGGATCCCGTGCGTTCGGAACGTTGCAAAATCCCTTTCCGAGAAATCTAGTTTTCCGAACTTAGTCTTTTTGGTCTTTTTTGGCTGGGCGCATGGAATTACTATGTAACACCAACTTTTGGTGCGCCCCCTTTAAAGCCTTTGGCGCATGCTTTTCAGTGTCAACACACCTTTCGGTGCGCCTTGTATGTTGAGTCTTCTATGCGTGCGCCAAGGCGCATGCGCCTTCATGTTGGCAGTTATTGTTGCGCCACTTTTCGACACGCCAAAGGGCGCACATAATCGCATGACAACACAATGTTTGGTGCGCCAAAGGCGCGCTTAGTTTCATGCTGGCAAAAGCTTTCATGCGCCAAAGGGCGCATGCCTTCCCATGTCGACAGCAACTTTCATGCGCCCTTTACAAAGTGGGTGGCACATTTATGACTAGTTCACCTATATATATGTTTTGCGCGCCCAAAATGTCATTTTCACCAGTCGCATAGCACGTGATTTTTCTGAGCCTGTCAGCCCCTGCCTCGTCGTTTTCAACGCCTTGTGGACCCGTTGCAAGTTTTCGCTATTTATCCAGGTAAGAGGTTCTTCTCCCTCTCGTGCGTTTTACGTTTTTGGTTCTTGGTGTGCTCATGGTCTGGTTTTAGTTTACGTTTGGAGTATTGCAATGTCAAATGTTGATCTAGCCCTCCCCCTGTGCTGTCTTTCCTTATTTTCCTTCCCCCTCTTTCCAGATCTGCTGGTAGAGGATGTTATCTTGGAAATGGTTTGTAACCCTTCTTGTTTGAGCCGTTTTCATTGCCCAACTAAACCTTTCAAAAGAGATTGAGGAGAATGGGGATCTAAACCATGAAATGACCCCTCGAGGGTGATCGGTTGTTCTCTGTTTTCTTCGGCGCATCTGTCACCCCTGCAACATAACTAAGATACGCGCCATTGGCGCACTCCAGCTCTCTGCTACATCATAAACCTCTGCGCCCCATGGCGCGCCTCCTCCATATGCTGCAAGCATTAGCCTTGCACCCTCTTTGGCGCATCAACCTTCCTTGTTGCATCACGTAAATCTGCGCCCTTTTGGCACACTCAAGATCTCATGCAACATCGGCTTTGTTTGCGCTAAACACAAGGCTTTGAAGGCACAGGCGCATCCCTCCGTGCGAAGAACATTCATGTTGTGCAAACCCTCCGTGCGTCGCGCCATGTTCCCTTTGGCACACGAATAGTTCTTGTTACACACTTTTCCCATGCGCCACAGAGCGCACCAAATCCCAATGTAACATGAAAAATCCATGCGCCTTTGGCGCATCCTGTCTCTATGCAACACGATGTTTTCATGCGCCCTTTGCAAAAATGCACCCTGCAGTTTTCATGCGCCATGCGCCTTTGGTTGCCGCTTTAGCCCTCAGTAACATACTTTCCCGTGCGCCTCACCTATTTAGCCCTGTAAGCTGCAACTTTCATGCGCCATGCGCCCTGAGTCTCAAAATCTCTAACTCTTTCTTCTGCTAACATTTCAATGGAAGATCAAATGGCTAATTCAACCTTTTCGGATTGGGTCTCGCTTCTTCTTCGCCGTGCGAGATCAAAGAATCGAGTTCGAAAGAACATATGTCTACATCCAGCAAGAGACCTACCAAATCCAAGGAAAGGCCAAACTTACAGAAGAAGAGATGAAATATAAATATCAAAGGGTCAGGATGCCCGAGTCCCAGGCCGAGTGTAGCATGGACGTCAGAGACTCTGGGTGGGGCATATCGATATGGAGGAATTCAGGGGCGAACTCAAAAAGTTACAAGGATTCCATGGATGGACAAATTGATCGGCGGTGCCACGCACTTCACGGAGGAATCCCCGTCAGCGCCGTCAATAATGAATTCTTGATGGTGATTGCCCAATGTTACAACAAAGACACAAGGTGTGTCGTAAACAGCAAGGGCGAGGTAGTCATCAACCTCATTGCCGCCACTTTGAGGGAATACTCGGCATACCTCACCATTGGCACTTTGTGGCCGTCATCAGCGGTGCATTAAGGCATGGGATGACAATGCATATCGGTGTACGCAACTAATGAACGAAGTCTACTTGAAAAACAAAAGGTAGTAACCCGGTGGCCCCAAATCATCCACCGCAGTGACTTCTCAGAGGAGCTCAGCGACACCATTACGTTCCTGAGCAGGTTCTTCTGGCTTTCTGACGCCCATTATTTCCATAAATGGATGCTGCGTTACTTAGAGACCATGAACAAGAATATGCACGATCGGCTAGCTTTTCTGGGAGAGATTATAAGCGGTCTAATCTCGAAAGCGGCTCTGAACAATTCAGCACAACAGGGGCATTCCATATGAACTCCTACGTGGTCTACGCTGCAGCATCAGCGAGGGACTATCCAGGCCTGATGCGGAGTGGAGTTTGGCCTCAGGTCAAGATATACGAGTATTACCCTAATTGGGGTGGAGAATAACATCTCCCAATTCACAAAAGTTAACGATGTGTTTTTCTATCACATCATCTCGCCTCACGAGGCCGAACATGACTTATGGTCGCATACGACCAAAAGCATAAGTAAAGCGCCATTTGAGAAATGGGGGCCTTGTTCACCCGCTTTCCCACATTCACCTATCTAAGGGCTGCCAACTTTTTAGGAGAGCCAACCGTGCTACCAAGGTATCTTGGGCCTAAACTGATTCTCTTTGGGTATCAAGGCAACTAATCACGTACCACGAGAAATTCCCGAAAAGAAAGAAGGGTGGAACTCCTTTCCCCTCACCGTAGGCCGATATACATGCTCTACCCACCACAAGGTGAAGGAAATGTTTACAGAAAGTGAGTTACTCAATTTGAAACATGATTTCCCAGCCAGGCCTACCTTCGACCCAAGGAGCTGTCTGCGGGTGAAACTTGATCCAATCCACATCCCTCAGATCGAGGACATTTACATTGACATCATCCATGAGGTGGAGCTCAGAAGAAAGGATCATTCTCGCCTAGCCTTGGCAGAAATCGTCCAATATGGGGTAGCCATTGTCCCCAAAGGCTACCAAACTACGGAAGATGAAATAGACAAGGTATATACTGACACAGATGGGGACGATTGGCCCTTTCCGGCCATTGATAGAACTAAGGCTCCTCAGACAATTGAGGAGAGGGTCAAGGAGACTTTGCGTAGGACAGAACATTGGTGCCGGATGAACGGCCTAATCTACCTCGGGGTTGATTTCACAACCTCCCCACTGGGTAACGCACCTCCACGATCCAAACAGCAGCCTAAAGGCAAGGGCAAAGGCGTAGAAGGTGAATCCAGCACCATTCAGGAAGAAGCCCCTCAGAGTCCTCCTTCCGCGGCACCCGAGCAGGTAATAACTCTGGCTTCGCCAGAGAAAGAAGCAGAAGAGGAAGTTCCAATAGGCCCATCCACTCAGGATGTCGGCATTGCCACAACAACCGAGGTTCCTTCCGTCCCTTCTTCCTCTCTTCCTTCCCCTCCTCGAGTGACTCAAGCGACCATCCCTTTGGTCGTGTCCTCTTCCCCTTCTTCTACTAGTTCCCCTCGCCTCTTCGTCTATCTTCTCTTCCCTCGCTGATCTGTCCTCCTCCATTTCTTCCCTCATCTCCGAGCTCCCTTCCCCTCCTATGTCTTCCGCTGCTGCAGTTTCCCTTCCTTCCGTGGGCACTTCTTCGGCTATTCTCTCAATGCCGCCACCACGTGTATCCACGTTTTCCCCTCTCTACTACCGCAGTGCCCCCTCTGCTTCTCGGTCCTTCTACCATAGGTCCAAATTAGATCTCTCGGCCTAAGTCAAAGAAAAGAGGAAAGTTCCCATCGCTCCGATGGACTTTTCCGTGATCCCATCTAAGGGGGCGAAGAAGCAGAAGCCTGTCACGCGCTTCTCTCAAAGTGCTGCAGGAGAGAGAGTTATGGAAATTGCGTACCCCAATCCCCTCAAAGAGAAAAAGGATCTGTCTCCGACAGATTTTACTGTGACCCAAGTCACAATGGGGACATCTTCCGAAAGTCTTCAGGGGGAGGCTCTTTCTGCAGTTGACGCCCTCTGCAAAAAGCTTCAGGAAATCAAGGAAGAGAAAAGGCAACTAAAGGAGCAAAACAAATATCTGCTCCAAGCCTTACAGAAGATGGGTAGTGCGCCTCCCACAACTACCGCCGAGACTTCTGAGCTTCTCAGCCAGGAGAAAATTAATGAGTATGCCAAGATCGGCGAGCAGGGTATGGCCGTTTCCGCTTGGAGGAGCCAAATCCTCAAAGACAGCGAAAAAGTGATCGCCGAGTTCTCCGACTTGTACCTGAATATCAGTAAGGCGAATAAAGAGCTCCAAGCGTTAGCAGGGCCCATATCAGAAGAGCTGGAACATGCTAGACTGCAACACGAGGCCTTCCAACAAATGTTCGACTGTTCAGTCGATGATCTGGTCAAGTTCGGCGTCTTCGGCCATCCAAGGGCCCTCAACAAAATCATGTCCACTCTGGACTACCGGGTGGATCAGCTAGAATTTATTCTAGAAAAGATTGACAAAGTGAAGGAAGAAGCCCTGGATGCAATGCACCAAATGGAACGAATTGTTCTTAATATGTCGCCAGGGTTGCTTACTCCTTCCTTCACTTTAAGGAAAGGCGATGAAACCACCCGGATCTTGAAGGAGATCGCTTCTCGAGAGCGGGGGCCAGAGGTCACATTTGACACGGAGTCCATCAACAACCTGCTGGCCTGTAGGGACTTCGTCGGGTTCCTCATTGAGGCGGAAAAGGACTTTTCCAAACTCCCAGAGAAGCTCATAGATGAGCGGGAGACTTGTGAGGCGATAAGCGATAGGCACAAGGATCCTTCTCAGGATCAACTAGGGCCAATCATCAACAAGTTCATGGAATACCGCTCTCAGTTCCATATCTCGTCACCTGAGGAGCAACAAAAGCAGTCCACCCCCTTTCGGCCGCAAGATGATGATGACGAATAACTGCTTCTTCTTCTTCTTCTTCTTCTTCTTCTCTTTCTCTTCTTCGTCTTTTTGAAAATATATGGAGTATGTTGATGCAAATGATGACGTCATCCATGTTGCATCATGGGATGATGTCATCCATCAAGTTGTAAAAAGTCAACATGACTTTTAGATATTTTGTAAATATCTTTGTAAATAGTTGTTGGCTCCTTTTTGGCCTTCTTTTTCTTCTTCTTCTTCTAGAAATACTCCAATACTTGTAGTATTGAGGATGGATGAATATCTTTCAGATGAAAAATAGAAGTGAAGAAAAAGACTTTGAGCTTTCATGTAATGTAAGAAAACAATAATACAAATATTGAGACTTTGTCTTTGAATAGTCATGTTATGCATCGACCTTTCTTATGTTAGATCTGTATGTGTTTACTCTGTTAGATTCCTATCTACTTTTTGTCATTTATTCATCATTAGTATTACTTTGTTTATTTATGCAAGTAGGTTTGGCTCTCATTTTACTACCAATCCCAAAACATAAATCTTCTGACCTTTCTGCTTTGGAATTCATTTCTTTTCTTCCTTCGGATCTGCTCTTTCTTCATCCCCTCTTCCTTTCCTTTCTTTTCACATTCGGAAACACCCCACTGGGATGAGAACCCAAACCCCGAAGGCGAGAATGCGTGAGACTTGCATAGATTCCTGCTTTGGTAGAATAGCAATAAACCGGTTTCGCTTCTGCTGACTCAAAGAGGGGCTATGCCCTGCACACTGTTGGCTCGTCTATCCATAGATCTGTCCATGTGATAGATTTTCGGACCAACAAGTGTGTGTAGAAATTGTGCCCTAGGATGCCCATGTGCAAGTTACACTAAATAACAAGTTATAACTAGAATGTAACAATATAATAAAATGTGTGGATGTAATATAATGAAATTCCCCTTCTTATGTCGTATGTATGCACAGTATGCATTCCCTTGTCGCTTGAATTCATGATGCTAGATGGAGTGCTTTAGGTGTCTTTTTAAATGTAAGCTTAGGTGATGATAGTAATGCTTAGTGTTTGGTCCCTTATTTTGAAAACATAACTATGTATTTATATGATTCCCTTGTTTGAATTTCATAATTGACAACTAGAAGGCCAACCCATAAGTGAAAAATATTCCCAAAAGATAAAAGAAACCCAAAAGGAGCAAGTAAGGTGAAAAGGGTCATGGGCACTAGAGGGGACAAGAGCACTTAGGTGCTTCTGTCATGGCTGGGAACTAGTGCTTGAAGCCATAAAATATATATTGGTAAAATCTTGATTTGGTTATATGGTGTGTAAGACCAAATAGAAAACAAGAAACAAAGATAAGAGGCTAAAGATAGTTTTCAATCACTAGTTTTCTTTCTTAAGATTCATATGAATGCTAGTATGCTTTTAGGACCTAGAAATGTATCTAAGTGCATGATTTTGAATCTACGTTTGCCCCAACTTTGTGTTGTTGAGTGAATTCTTGATAACGTAAAGTAGATAAGAGATGTGTGCTTTATGATCCTATATAGCGTGCTACGAAATGTGTCTTTGAGTGGACATGTGAAGTGGAATGATGCAAAGTGAAGTGTGAAGACTGGGAAAGGAAAGTAACCATAAGGGTGAAGCGTATGCATTGTACCATGTTGCTATAGCTCGTGGTTGTTCCTTCTTGTAAGGATGGACCTACAAAAGAAGAACAAGAATGTAGTCAAAGTTTTGTATATGATAAATCGAGAAAAATGTGCATGAGTATGTAAATGTGTGTAAAGCAAAGTGTGCACTGATGTAAAAGAGTGTAAATGGATAGAACATTGTCCCGAAATGTTGTGAAGAACATTTTTGGGTGATCTCACACCAATAGTGAGTTTTTTAGGCAATCTCATGCCAATGGCGAGTTTTTTGGGCAATCTCACGTCAATAGCGAGTTTTTGGGTGATCTCACGCCAAGTGTGAGTTTTATGGGTGATCTCATGCAAAGAGCAAGTGTTGGGGAGAGAGGTCTAGTGTTATTCTCCATCCATGACTCTACCCAATAAGCACCACTAGAGATGGTACGTTCCCGATTTGTTCCTGTTGTCTCGAATTAGTTCCGATTGTATTGATTGTTCCAATTGAAATGGACTGTAGGAGATTACATGCATTTTATAACTAAAGGACTATGCCTATAACTGTGAAACCGATATGAAGAATTTTGTAGACTATGTTGATCTGATAAGCTGATTATATGTACCCCTAGGATATTAGTGCCTAGGGAGGACACATGTGTTATGTTTGTGGAGCATGTTTTCATGTTAGAGTGTGGTACACCTTCTATGTGTTACACTTGGGTATTTTTACGGCGGTCCCGCTCATTCGTGAGTGGCAGGTCAAGGGTTCGGGCGAAGCCCCGAAGCAAATTTTCATGGGTGGTTTATTAACCCATGGGTAATGGGTAACCGTTATGGGCTATTTTTGGGCCCATGATTTTTCGATACCCATTGTTTTGATACCCACGGTTTTTTCCCATTGTTTTGATACCCATAGTTTTTGCCCATGGTTTTGATACCCACGGTTTTGTATCAAACTACTTAAGTAATTGTCTATTTATATGGTCTTATGCATATGATAGATAGACAAGAAAATGTATTGCAGATGTGCTTTGAATTCGGGTGTGAATTATATAGAGTTTGTTGAGCATAGCTCCAAATGGATCTGGGTATTGTATTGAGAGAGTGAAGGCTTCTAATAAAATATGAGCAAGTGATTCTTGGTGGACGTAGCCCAAATTGGGTGAAACACATTAAATCTTGTCTCTCTGTGTTGTGTTATTTATTCTGCACTTTTATTTGAGATCTGTAATATTTTCTGCATATTAATTTCTACTGTTGCGATTCTGTAAGGGATTATTCCACATATTTTATCTCTTATTCCCTAACAATTGGTATCGTAGGTTTGGTTTGGTTTAAAGTGTTGAATCGCGGGGAAAGTTTTTAGCTTGAGTGGGAGTTATGGCGGATGATAGAAGATCTAGGGTCGATAAATTCAGCGGGCATAATTTTAGTCTTTGGAAGATGCGAGATGGAAGATTACCTTTATCGGAGGATCTTTATACTCCGCTATCTCGAGGAGGTGAACAAACCCTCGAGTATGACGAGATGCATAATGGGATTTTTTTGATCGAAAGGCACTTGGAATGATCCAAATTATGTCTTGCATCTTCGGTATTATTTAACGTTTCAAAGGAAAAGACTACAAAAGAACCGATGGATGCATTAGGAAGTTGTATGAAAAACCCTCTCGCCTCTAATAAGATATTTTTAATGAAAATTTGTTTAATATGAAGAGGTCCGAGAATGGTTCATGTGAAATCATCTAAATGATTTTAATATGGTTGTAAATATGCTAGCTTCGATTCTGATAGAATTTGATGAAGAAGTTAGGGCTTTATTAGTTCTCAGTGCTCTTTAATTTGAGAGTTGGAATAACTGTAATGGCGGTAAGTAACTCGGTTCCTGCTAACTCAAAGTTGAAGTTTGAGGATGTTATAGGGTGATTCTAAGTGAGGAAATGCGAAGAAAAAGCTCGTGAATCTTCTACTTCAAGGAATGTTTGTGATGGGAAACTAAAGCGAGACAGAAGAATAGAGAAACCGTGGAAAATTAAAGGATCGCACAAGGTCAAAATCCAAAAGCAAGATAGTATGTTGGCCACTGTGGGAAAGTTTGGGCATGCGAAGAAGGATTATTGGGAGCTTCAGGACAAGAAGAAACAATAGGAAGAAAACAAGGAGGCAAATGTGGCATCGGGTAATGTATGCCAGATGCTTTGATTCCTTCTTTGCGTAATATTATTGAATTTTGGGTTTTAGATTTAGGGGCTTCTTTTCATACTACTCCACATAGGCATTATTTTCTTGATTATGTTCAAGGATTTTGGGCATGTTTTCTTGGTGATGATGAGCCTTGCAGTATAGTTGGAAAAGGTTATGTTCAGGTTAAGATGCAGAATGGGAATACATGGCTATTGAAGGATGTCAGACATGTGCCTACATTAAAGAGAAATTTGATATCGGCGGGGCAATTGGGAAGTGATGGTTGTACTGTGATATTTACAGCTGACTCTTGGAAGGTTACCAAGGGTGCTCTTGTGGTGGCAAGAGGTAAGAAGGTTGGAACCTTGTATTTAACCACTGATAGTACTAATGATTGTAATCTTGTGGCTTCAGATACAGATACAACATTATGGCACTATAGGCTCGGTCATATGAGCCATAAGCGTATGGACATCATAAAGAAGAATTTACCTGGATATACAGAAACGGGTTTAGATTTATGTGAGAACTGCATATATGGGAAACAAAAGTGAGTAAGGTTTCTCAAGGTTAGACCTACGAAGAAAGAGAGTAAGTTAGAGCTGGTACATTCTGATGTGTGGGGGCCGCTGTATCATCTCTTAGGGGCTCAAGTTATTGTGTTACTTTTATTAATGATGCAACAAGGAAATTTTGGGTTTATTGCATTAGAAACAAATCGATGTATTTGATACTTTTGTTAAATGGAAAGCCTTGGTAGAGAATGAAATAGGTCTTAAGTTAAAATGTCTCGAGTCGGATAATGGAGGGGAGTATTGCAAAGCAATGAATTTGATGATTATTGTTCTAAGAATGAAATCCGTAGGTAAAAGACGGTTCCCTAGAACCCCGCGTGACAGAATGGGGTGTCGAAAGGAGGAACAAAACAATAATGGAACATGCTTAGGAGCATGAGGATACATGCGGGGCTGCCTCTTTATTTTTGGGCGAAGCGAAGTGAGCACACTGTACTTGATAAACAGAGGGACCCTCAAGTGCCTTGGATGGAGGCATACCCGAGGAGGCTTGGTACGGTAAGAAAGTTGATTACTCATTTCTTAGTCTTTGGATGTGAGGCGTTTGTTCGTATTGACAAGGATGATAGGACCAAGCTAGAGGCTCAATCGAAAAATGCACTTTTATTGGTTATGGTGGTGATGACTTTGGATTTAAATGTTGGAGTATTAAGGACAAGAAAATCATTCGGTTTAGGGATGTGGTCTTTAATGAAAATTCATGTATAAGCAAGTTGTAGGAAAACAGGGAAGAATCCAATAAAGAATATGCGGTGGTGGAGGATTTTCCGATGGGACAAGTGACCCATGAATCGGTTTAGGAACCTACTCAACAGAACCCCAAACTCCTACAAAGTGAGGAGGTCTTATAGGGTAAGAAAAGAACTTGAACGTTTTTCTCCTTCTCTTTATTATTTATTACTCACCGATAGTGGAGAGCCGAGAAAGATTTGATGAAGCAATGCGGGTAGATGCCATTAAGAAGTGGAAGCAAGCCATGGATGAGGAGCATAAGTCTCTCATGGAGAACCGTAGACTTGGGATTTGGTGAAGCTACCTAGGAAAGCAAAAGAGCATTGCGAACAAGTGGGTGTACGAGTTAAAGATGAAGAAGGAGGAGAGAAAGATATAAGGCTTGGTTAGTGGTCAAGGGGTTTACACGAAACAAGGTATATATTTTGATGAGATTTTTCTCCTGTAGCAAAAATGACTTCTATCGAACTCGTTCTTGGAATAGTGGCGTGCCAGAAGACTTGCACTTAGAACAGTTAGATGTAAAGACTGCATTTCTCCATGGTGATTTGGAGGAGGAGCTATATATGCAACAACCAAAAGGATATGAAGTCAAAGGTAAAGAGGAGATGGTGTGCAAACTAAAGAAGAGCTTGTATGGCTTGAAACAAGCTCCACGTCAATGGTATAATAAGTTTGATAGCTTCATGATGGAGCAAGGTTATATTAGATGTCATTCTGACCATTGCGTGTATACAAAGAAATTTGAGGATGGAAGTTATATTATCCTATGTTTGTATGTTGATGACATGTTGGTTGCAAGTAAAAACATGCAGGAAATAAAAGTACTCAAGAAACAACTAAGTGAATCCTTTTATATGAAGGATTTGGGGGTAGCCAGACAAATCCTTGGTATGAGGATAACTCGGGATAGGAAGGAACAAAAGCTGAATTTATCTCAGGAAGAGTACATTAAGAAGGTATTAGATAGGTTTAACATGCAGGATGCTAAATTGGTTGGGACTCCTTTGGCAAAAGGAGTTATTTTAAGTTATCAAAGGAGTAGTGTCCCAAGACAAAGTAGGAAAGAAACCAGATGTCCAAGTACATTACTCATCAGTGGCGGTTGGTAGTTTGATGTATGCTATGGTTTGCACTAGGCCCGATATTACCCATGTAGTGGGAGCGTGAGTAGATTTATGAGTGATCCGGGTAAAGAGCATTAACAAGCAAGTAAAGTGGATCCTTCGGTATTTGAGAGGGACCATGGGGACAATTTTGTGCTATAGTGGATCGAGACGCCACTTTATGTGGTTATGTAGATTCGAGACATGGCCGGAGATGTTGACAAGGAGAGGAGCACAACAAAGGTTATATTTACACTTTGTAGGTGGGACAACAGTGGTGGATTTCATGACTACAGAAGCTGGTGGCTTTATCAACCACGGAGGCTGAGCATGTTGTTGCCATAAAGGCAAGCAAAGAGATGATTTGGTTACAACAATTGCTTGAGGATTTGGGGCATAAACAAAAGGAATGTAAGTTACATAGTGATAGTCAGAGTGCTATACACCTAGCTAAGAAATCTGCTTTCCACTCTAGGATGATGCATATACAGTTGAGATATCACTTCATCAGAACAGCTTTGGAAGAAGATAAGTTGAAGTTGGAGAAGATTCATACCAGTCAGAATCCTACAGACATGATGACCAAGGTGGTCACAAGGGATAAACTAAAGCTATGTTCACTTTGGTTGGCCTTGTGGATGACAGTGAAGGGTCGAGAAGCTTGCTCGGTGGAAATCGAGTCTCAAGTGGGAGATTGTTATGTTTATGGAGCCTATTTTCATGTTAGAGTGTGGTACACCTTCATGTGTTACACTCAGGTATTTTTACGGCGGTCCCGCTTGCCGGTGAGCGGGTCAAGGGTTCGGGGTGAAGCCCCCAAAGCAAATTTTCATGGGTGGTTTATTAACCCATGGGTAATGGGTAACCATTATGGGATGTTTTTGGGCCCATGGTTTTTCGATACCCATTGTTTTTATACCCACGGTTTTTTCCCATTGTTTTGATACCCACGGTTTTTTGCCCATGGTTTTTATACCCACGGTTTTGTATCAAACTGCTTAAGCAATTGTCTATTTATATGGTCTTATGCATATGATAGATATACAAGCAAATGTATCTTGCATATGTGATTTGAATTCGGTGTGAATTTCACTGTAGAGTTTGTTGAGCATAGCTCCAAACGGATCTGGGTATATTATTAAGAGAGTGGAGGCTTGTAATAAAATCTAAGCAAGTGATTCTTGGTGGATGTAGCCCAAATTAGGTGAACCACGTTAAATCTTGTCTCTCATGTTGTGTTATTTATTCGCACTTTTATTTGAGATTTGTAATATTTTCTCGCATATTAGTTTCTACATTGCGATTCTATAAGGGATTATTCCACATATTTTATCTCTTATTCCCTAACAACAGGAATCCAAGTGTTTATGTATGAGTCTAGGCATTGGTGTTTGTGTTGTGCTAAGGACCGAAGTCGATTTTGGTCGTTATGTTATTATGTTCTTGTTTTGTTCATGTATTGTGTTGATCTGAACTATAACTTTGAGCTATTTTAGGGGTGATTTGTTCACCCAATGCATGCCCCCCTTGTTTGGGGTGCATGTAATGTCGGTAGGAGAATTCAACCCAAAAGAGAGGACTTGATGATGATATAAAGTTGATACCTACATAGGGTAGGGGATGTGCATGGTAGAAACCAAGGCACATGCAAACAAAGTGACTAGTAATATGTGTTAGTAGCAAACATGTAATAGAAGGCTAATGTAACAAGTAAGTGTGCAAACAAACCTGGACCGTGAAAAATGTTTCAAACATGGGACATCACTCACAATGTCATAAGACAATCAAGGCTAAAATATCCAAAAGTATACAATGAGCAAACAAGCAAAGGTCATAGACCACAAATAATGGTATATAATATCAAACAATGATAAACAAAGTGTATAAGATAACCATGGTGACATATAGTCATGTAAGGAAAATACGCACATTAAACACCCATTAAAATGTTAGAAAGATAAATAGTATGTCAAGGCATGCATGTATCAATGGAAAGTAATGTGCTAGAAATTGGAAAATGATGAAATAATAGCACTTGTAATGTGTGAGAGTAGGAAAGGTAAATTCCTCGAGGAGCCTTGGTGGGATTGGCAAAGGATACAGTGCTGAGCATCTTCACAACTCATGGAAATCTATAAGAGAGTTGCATTCACAACTTGTGAAATCTATAAGAGATTTGCATGCACAATTAGAGACCAAGTGAACACGTATGTGTATATGATAAATATAATGACATACTAAGCATATGAATAGCATAATAAGAAAAGTGCATCATGTAAATAGTATAAGCAAGCAAGAGTAAGTGCAACCAAGATATGCAAATGTAATGTATGAGTGTGATGGAATGATATGTAATGTGTGAATATGGAAGGAGCAGCTTGCCCCAACGGATGTGTATAAGATGAGGTTCATTTATAAAATACCCCTCAACAATCAAGAATGAACCATAGAAAAAGAGTGCGTCATCGAAATGGTTTGAAAAATGTGCGCTAGAAAGATAGATCATGAAGCATAAAGTGTGAAGTGTGAATGATGCGATGTTCATTTAAGATTTAGACACTCAACAATCAACTATGAACCATGGAACTAGAGTGTGTCATAGGGTAATGATGATACAATGTATGTATCGAAGTGCAAAAGAGTTGTAAGAAAGACTAGATGTGAAGCGTAAAGCGTAAGCGTATGGGCTAGTAATAAGTGATAAAGATTAAAGAGGGGAGAAGAAAGCATAATACCCCTAAGTGTGTGATGTAGAGAAGGATCAAGTAAAATCATCTAGAAGATCATCGGTGTCGGGATCGTGAATCGATGTGATTTGGGTTAGAGACATGATATGTAATAGTGTGAGGTTGATCATATAAATAGCCCTTGCGGCGTAAATTATACATGCTCATTGCATATTATTCATTAGTAAAAGGAGGTTGAGGACAATCGTGTGCATACCAACAAGTTAGATTTTGAGTATATCCTAAGAATGAGTCATTACAAATAGAGATGCGGCCAAAGGGCATGGGAAATGTGATATCAGTATGATTAGGATCCAGTGTGCCACCAATGTAATCAAGCCAAGACTATCCAAGTGTGAGTGGAGAGGAACGAGGAGTGCGTGTAAGGAATATTGATAAATGGAAGACACATAGGCCATAAGTAGTAGTAATGAGTACACAACTATGATAAAGGTGAGGAGAGTGAGGTGGAGGAAGGAGATCAACAATTGTGAATCCTAGCCAAGCCAAGCCATCATGTGTGTAGCAAACAGATCTCGAGCATGTAGGGTTGAATGGAATATGAGGCCAATAAGAATTATGGATGAAGAGAGTGTATGTGAAGGGATCCAAGCGTGGGGTAGAATGACCTTAGGGAGATGCAATAGGTGATAGAATGTGCAATGAATGTATAGTCCCCTGAAAAGGTATCATGGTGTTAATGGATGAAGGAGGCTTCTTGAATTGATATTCACCAGGCCAATAAAGAACGATAGTATCCTCGAAGTAGACCGATTGATTTTGATAGGAGTAAATTTAAGATTACGCAATGTGTCATCATTAAGCTCTATAACATCAACCTCATCATCGGAATCATCGGTGTTAACATTATCTTGTTGAAGGTAGTATCAAGAATATTGGAAGGAATGGAGCTAACTATAGAATTGAGAGGAGTCATAATAGGTGGAGAAGTAGTAGCCATTAAATAAAATATGAATTAAATCTAATTCTTTAGTAACTGATATGGTAAAGTATAGTATAGATAAAAATTTTGAGCAGACAAGCAATGAAAAACTATAAGTAAATAAGAGAGATAAATGAATTAGTTGAATCCCGCACAATCTAGAATTGGTCCGGAAGTGTAAAGTGTTGAATAGGATTGAAACAATGTCACAATTGCTCTCAATAAAATTTGAAACTTGAGAATGATGTCGGCCACGGTGGAGGGGGAGGAGGACACTTACGCAAAGGCGAGAGATGGGGACCGTAGAGGGAGCTTAATGGATGGAAGTGAAGAAGAAGTAGTAGATGATGAAGTAGGAGAAGATGTAAAAGGGTGTGATATAATATGTGCAACAATTAAATCTTGTTCTAAATCAATGACTTTATAACATAAGAGAGTAAAAGATTCATGTGTATCATATAACAGCTTTTTCTTTCAATGTAGTAGCTAAGTGCGAAAAAAGATAAATTGCTTTTCTAAATCCATGGGCTGAAATAATAATTGATGCATGCAATAATTGAAGCGTAAGATGTAATCTAAAATTGGTTCATTCATTCCATGATGCAAAGAAGGAAAGTGTTCACATACAACCTTAGGATCATTGTTAGAAATAAATTGTCTAAGGAAAACATCCTCCATATCATAATAAGTGTTAATGGATCCATAAGGCAAATGAGTATTCCATTGGAGAGCATGATCAATAAAGCTATCACAAAATGATTTGAGTAACAAGTGATCATTAGAATAAGTAGACATAACTGAACAATAATTCTTGAGATGTAAGTAAGGATTTCCAAGTGCCATAGAAACATGAGAAATTAGGCATGATGAAGTCCTTTGGGAAAGCAAAATTGTGAATCTTTTTAGGAATAGGATTGCTATACAAAGAATTATTGTTAATGGAAGCATAATAGGCTTTACTTTCAAGGGTGAGTATATGAACTTGAGATTACAAAGTGCGAATATCGTGCATGAGGATAAAGTATCACGTGAAGGAATGGTTGGTGAAGTGAGAGGCATATTGAGAGGTTGTATCTTTCCATTGTGAGTGATCATGGGAATGTGAGAAGGATGAGTGGATGTGGAAGGAGGAGAAGGAGGTGGAAGAGGAGGCTCTATAGGGATGCTAGATGTAGACTCGGAGATACTATGATAGGTGTACTAGTGGTAGGAGTAGAATCATCAAGAATAATAATTTCAAAAGTATAAGAAAGAGGAGTAGTAAATTCACATTCAATAGTCTTAAGATAAGTAATATCATCACTAACATGTTTATGCCTGAAGCATAATCGATGTCACTATCAGTCATATTTTCACAAGCAAGTATTTCATCAAAACTATCATTACCATACAAAGAAGTTGTAGGAGTATTAATATGCAGATTTATCATTGCAATCATTGGAAACATTTTCAAAAGTAGGAAGAGTAGGAGATATAGCTTTACATTCATCTTGACTACTAATAGAAGTGACATCATACACATTTACATTTTCAACATTAAAAGTAGAATTATTGGTATCCATATTGTCACAAGCAAGAACATGATCAAGCAAAGAATCTACGTAATATTATCATGTGCTATAAGAGGAGGAGAAGAAGGTGCAACAACATGGGTGACTATAGAAGATGAGGGAGAACATGAAGCAAATATTTTGTCAAGGGAGACTATGTAAATGTTAGGAGTGTCATGGCCCATGGGAAGAGTGTCTTAGAAAGCAATTTTTTTTTGAAGAACGGAAGAATCACATTGAAGATTGCAATAGAGGTCACAAAATTCAAATGCTACAACAAAGTATCATCAAAAATAGGTTACAGACATGTATCGACCATATTATGCTTGGGAGATGAGGACCTCTTTTTAGCCACGAGGGTTCATCAAATGATTTAATTTAATTTGAATTAAATATGATTGCAGAGTAACTACTATAATAAATGATGTACAATTGCTAATATATAATATGACATAAGAAAAATAACATGTAAAGTATGAAACCCTAAGAAAAGGAGAGATAAGAAGACTTAGCTGATTTTTGAGTGAACAAAAAGTGAATTCGGCAAGGTAAAGTGCATGATAGGATGCAAACAAAGGTCGTAACCACTCACCGTAAAATTTAAAACTTAGGAATAATTCCGGATAGGGGTACCCAATGCAGACGAGAGGCACCTGCACCTTGGTGACTGTGCAAGAGCTCAAGATCTACTTTTTAATGTGTCACAAGGGTTTCACAGATTGTTTCCTGTTGATTGTCCGATATTCACTCCTTAATCACCGAAAGTACCTACAACCTGAAAAGATAAATTCAACTACACATACCTACAAAACGTGTCAAACCTAAAAGTAAAATACAAAATGGGAGTCAAACCGACCCCAAAGGTCACCCGATGGTGAATTTACGACCGAGCACTACAATACATCTCAAACTCTATATAGTTCTTGTGTGTTTGTGTAAGAATGATGCCCTAGGATTCCCTTGTGTAATTTGCACAAATGATAGCAGGTTGTAGCTAGAATGTAATAGAATGTGTCGATGAAATAAAATAGACTTCCCCTTCCTATGCTCTATATGCAAAATTGATGTAACTTTTGTCCCTTGAATGGATGCTAGATGGATGACTTTAGAGTGCTTTAGTGCCTTTGGAATGCAAGATTAGGTGATGATAGTAATGCTTAGTGCTTAGTCCTTTATTTTGAACACATAACTATGTATTTATATGATTCCCTTGTTTGAATTTTGTAATTGACAACTGGAAGGTTGACCCATAAGTGAAAACGATGCCCAAAAGACAAAAGAGATCCAAAAGGAGAAAGTAAGGTGAAAAAGGGTTAGGGAACCCAAAGGGGACAAGAGCACCTTGGCTCTTCTCGTCCTAGTGGCACTAGTGTCCAAGCCATAAAAGATAAATCGGTAAAATCCTCGATCGGGCTATAGGGTGTGTAATACCAAATACAAAACAAGTGACACAAAAAGAGGCCAAAGATAATTGTCAACCACTAGTTTTCTTGCTTAGGAATCATATAAATGATAATATGCTTTTGGACTTAGAAATGTACCCAAGTGTGTGATTTATTATCTACAATTGATCATATATAGCCTTCACTTTTCAATTAAACATTTTGTTTTTATGCAATCATATCTTACAATTTTCATAATCGATTTATATTATTGTTGGAAGGAATATTATATTAGTATTAACATATTATTTTAAAATTGTAAAGTTTGACATTTAAAAATAAAATCATAGTCTCATACCTGATTTAATAAAATTAAATCTAGTACAAGGACATTGTTGATAAGGTAAATATAAAAAAATTCAAGTAAGATCTAGCTAAAGAAGTACAAACAAGAGTGATAGATAGGAGATAAAGATGACTCAACTTATAACCGTAGGTCTAGACTAATTCTGACCGATGAATAGGTTGGGGAGGTAGATTCAAGATCTTGTGTAAGCTCAGTATCAAAATTTGGAATGTGACAATCTTAGGGATAGGAGAACCCAAAATAGGACAGGGTCACTGAGCGTTCATGTCTCTGCTTTTAGGCGCTGGACATTATGGAATAGCTTGACTTGGTTCTTTATGTGTCACTTCTTATCTCCATTAATTTATTGTAGATTGTGTCGGAGTTCGTTATAAGTTCACTTAGTCGTACATGTAACTATAAAAGTAACCCTAGCTACTGCGCATAATACTCACGCACATAATAAATAAATAAAAATATGCATATGCTTGAGTCAGACTGACCTTGACAGTCACCCCAATGTGATTTTCATTGAGTGTTGCACTACATTTCAAACCAAATGTAATTCCAATGTGCATGTGACTGAAATAGTGTCCCTTGAACTAGGATTCCATAGTGTAAGTCACACAAAGAGTAGTGGGCTACAACTACTTTGTCCTAATACAAATGTGTGGTATGGAATTTAGAATAAACCCTCCTATGCAATGAAGTATGTAGTCCCAAAATACAATCCTTGATGTAGTAGATAGAAAATATTAGCTCCTTGTAATAGTATGTGTCTCTTGAAATGCTTTCCCCTTAATGAGGTTAAATAATACATGTATATATATGATTCATTCACTTAAGTTTCGTCATTAACAAGTGAAAGGCTAACCCAAGGTAGTAAACAAAGACATGAAAGAAGTAACATCCAAAAAATCAACAAAAGAGAGAAAGTGGACAAAAGTGCCCAAAGGGGATAGTAACACACAGTGCTCCTGCCCCTAATGGGCGGTCATGTACGGGGTGCCAAAAGATAAAATAATGGAATCAAAGTTGAATAGGATGTCAGCTAGTATGCAAAATTGTAAGGTGTGAATCCAAAAAAATAACAAAGATAAGAATAAAAAAGTAATAATGAAGAAACAAAAGTGTTGTCAATGACTAATTCTCTTATTTAATCTAATTTGGATTAAAACTTATTTTAGATTAACTTACCGTATTAAATAATATTCAGATGATTACATATAACAATATGCAAGCAATAAACATTCAAAGAGGTAAAACCCTAAGAAAATGAGAGAGGGATGATGACTTAGATGATTTTGTATAACCTGGGAGTGATTAGGACTATGCATCTGCTAGAACAAGCTAGAAACAATGTCGAAATGGCTCGGCAAGGAATCAAAACCCAGAATGTACAGGGGCGAAGCGCCCAAATTAGGGTAGGAGCGCCCCAAGCGCTAACGACTAATTTGAGTGCTTGCTTCTTCTAAAATGATCATATCTGATATTTTATGTGTCAGAAGACCTTTGTTATTAGTCGCTCTTTGTCACTCTGGTTTCGTTGTTAGATCGTTGATTGCACCTGTAACCTGTAAAACAAATGACTACATGCACATCCCCACAAATCACATCAAAACTAATTTAAAATGTGTATAATGTGGAGTCGATCGACTTAACAAATCACTCGAAGAGTGAATTTATGACAAGCATTGTACTATATCTCATACTCTATGCAGTTCTCTGCGCACGTGTGTGTATCCGTGTCTCTGTCCTAGTTTTCCTTGTGCAAATTACATGATGATAACATGCTAGATCTAGATTGTACTTGAATATGTGAAATGTGTGTGATGAAATATAATAAACTCCCCTCCTACGTAGTGTATGTATATTAATGCAGACTTTTAACCCTTGTATGGATGTGCTAGATATGTACTTTGTAGCACTCTTCTACTTTTTTTGCAAGCTTAGGAAGTGATAGATCTGCTTATAGTGCTTGGCCCCTTTATTTGAAAGAAGTAAATAAGTATATATATATATGATTCCATTGTTTAAATTTTGTAATTGATAACGAAAAGGACAACCCAAAGTGTTAAAAGGTGAGCAAGAAGCGAAAAGGAGCCAAAAGAGTAAGAAGAAGAGAGGGATAAGAGCACCTAGGAGGAACAAGAGTGCTTAGGTGCTTCTGTCCTAATTGGGCACTAGTGTCCAAGGCCATCAAAAGGTAAATCAGTCAAGTGTCGACAAAACTGTAAGATGTGCAAAGCCAATAAAGTGCAAGAGATAAAAAAACCAAAAGGACAAAAGGAGTTGTCAACCACTAGTTTTATTGCTTGGGAATCATGTATACATTAGTATGCTTTATGACCTAGAAATGTACCCAAGTGCATAGATTTTGTGTTTACATTTGCCCCCACTTTATGATGTTGAGTGAATACTCGATAAAGCATAAAGATAGAAGATACTCGATAGCATAAAGATAGAAGATGCATACCTTGTAAACTAGAGAAGAGTGTAGCCGATAGCGTGTCGAGTGGACAAGTAGCCATGTGAAGCATGAAGTGATCACAATGTGAAGTGTGACAACTAAGAAAGGGAGGTAGACCCTAAGGATGAATCATATACATAATATCATGTTGTTGGAGCTTGTGCTTATTGATGTGAGTTGTTTCTTGTTGCTTGTAAGGATGAACTGCAAAAGAAGAGCAAAAGAGTAGTCAAAGTCCCGTATGTGAAAGATCATAGTAACGTATGTAAAAGTATTAGAAAGTAGTAGTTAAGGAAAGAGTGCACTTGATGTATGAGAGAGTATAGGATAATTTTTTCCTATTTACTTTGGAGATGTTGCCGGATGGAGTTAGAAGTGATCAATTCCCAACCAAGAAAGTGTTGAGCCACGATTTGAGTGTTTTGCCGCTAAGGATTAGGTTTTTGGGTGATTTCATGCCAATGATGAGTTTTTGGGAAATATTACGCCAAGAGAAGAGTTTTGGGAGACAAGTCTATTTTTATCTCATTCCATGACGCTTCTTAAGTGATAAGTACCACTATATATTGGAATGTCTCGATCTGTGTCGAATTGTAAATAAGTTGTAGTTGAATTATAACTGAATGACTAAATTTTGTAAGTGAAGCCAAGTGTCTGATACTATAGATCCATACTGTAAACTTGTAGTCACAAAATCATGCACTTTAGACATTTATTTATCCCGGTTTCATACTACTATTTAGAAGGTTCTTGAGAGAAGAGAGTACTAATTAACCCCCATCTTTTGGCCATCTTGTTTTATTTTATTTCATCATTACCAAACCTTTTCATCCACGTGCCTAGTCTATTTTAGTTATTTCCGGTTATTTTAGCCTCGATTGGGGCGCCCATGGGCACCCTGGTCCCACCAAGGGAGCCCTGTACCTTTGGCACTTTCCTGCCACTTTTTCGGTTCTTTCTAGTAGTTTGACATCTTTATCTTTCTTGTGGTAAACCTTTTTGGGTTAATTACAAAATTAGATCAAGAGAACCTTATAAATATAAATTTATGAGACCATAATGAGGATTTACCATCACTTACTACTATCACTCCATCTAGAGTTGCATCCATCTATTGCATTAGAGATCACTTGCATCCACATAGCTCTATCATCAAGCCATAAGGCTAGGACATTGCATCACACTTCATAGGGAGGGATTCTATTCTATTCCATGCACAAATTCTACTACATTTTCTACACATAGTTATTGTTTGCTACTTCACAAAGTACAACTGACACAAGAGCAACCTAGGGCATGTTCACACACACTTGCACATAGAACTACATCGGGTCTGAGATGTAGTGCAACGCTTAGTTAGTAAGTCCACCATTGAGGAAACTGAGGTCAGTCTGATCCTTCATATGTATTATTGTTTTTAGGGTTTGATGTTTATTTTGGGGTCTTACATGTATTTCTTTCATCTTGTATTATTGACATCATCTAGCGCAGGACAACGAAGTTGATGTAACACACAACAAGGGTTTTGGGCCATCTGCCAAACCAGTAAAAACTAGTTTAAGAGATTTTACATAGACTAGGGTGCCCCGATTATAGACCGTGAGCGCCCATGGGACCCTAGTACTCCTCCGGGACTCCAGTCCAGCTAGATCCTCCAAATCCAACCTTTTTGGGACTTCTACATAGTCATTCCTGCTCCTAATTTTTCTAGTTACCTCTGCGACATTCTCCGATAGGATTCTATTATTCAACTAAGTTATTTCCTCTTTCTTCTTACACATTAGGGTTAGCATTTCCTTTTGCATAGTTATTTATCTCATTTACATTCTTATTTACTGCATTTATTTACTTTATTACAATTGTTCATAGCTTAGATTAATTAGCTCCACATTACTTAGTCCATTTTTAGTTAATCATTTTGGTGAACCTGACGTCTTATCATGGCTAAAGATACTTCTTCTCTATCTCTAATCATTTTGCAGTTTGATAGTTTTGGTCATGCCTTTGTTGATGCTCTAGCTGATGCTTTTGGTTATAGGCCTTTCCATTCGCTTATTCATTTTCCATCTTCTGACGTAGATGATGAAGCTCTATGTGACGTTATTGTTGTTTATCTATGTACCATTGATCCTAATACTTTAACAAGAGTTTTCAAGGAGGTATAAGCTCCTCAACCTGATCACATAGCTACATCTCCTACCATTTCCGACCCACAAGATGCTTCTCATACGCATTCACCCATTAATCCTCCCGCATTATCTATAGATGATTCTCTTGATACAATCTTTTCTCCTACATCTCCATCTTATGTTATTGTGCCACAATCTATTGAAGCTCTTATGTTATTGGGCCACAACCTATTCGAAGCTACTATTTGTATGGTTATTGTTACTTTTCCACTTTGTCACCACCTCTCGCTATTACCAATGTTATGGTACATTATACGGGGTCCACTCCATAACACTACGTTGCTTCACTTACTCCTCCATCGCACGTGCCTCATCCACTACCATTTCCTCCCTTCACCTGCACACTTTTTATAAATGATTCTTATTGGGAGCACATACCACTTGACACTTCCTAAAAGCCACCGTCTTTTCACATGACAATCTTCTTCGGCTTGGTTTTGCCTTCGAGGACCTCCATTCTCCCTTATACGATCCACATTTGTATCATGGATATGTTATTCTCACTACTGCATATGGGCTTCACATTTTCCATCTTGTTTTTCACCTTGCACGTTATCATACTTCTTTTCCACTTACTCTCGGCCACTCTTGGCTAGATTACATTGGAGGCACACTTGACCCCTAGTCATACTTGATATAGCTTTTCCTATGCCATTTGGTACTTTGTGTATTTGTAATAGCTCCTTTCTTTATTACTCACCCAATTTTACTATCTGGTATGCTCATGGTTGTCCATTGCCTCCCTTTACTTGATGAAAAATATGCCATGGAAATGTATAACTTGCATGTTCATGGTTATTTGAATGACCAACCAAAGAATATTTCTTATTAGGTTTCTCGTGTTGTTCCATATGATTTCAATAATGACCATGACGATCTTTTAGATGATCTTACTTAACCACTACTTCTATGTGCATCATGGGGGCATACTACTTACTATAACCCCCATTCTAGCATCCTTACATAATACTACATCATCCTCTTGACATTTATGCATACATTCATCATAACATATTTATCAAATTTCCCATCCACGTGCTAACATAGTCCTACGCATCGTCTTTACCCGATGACACACTCTTGTGCTTCAATTCACACTTGATTGTTGAGGGATTACTACTACACTGAACCCCACACACTACACTATAGGCATTATACATTACATTTCATCACACATCGCACGTCATACACCATACATTCTCCACGTTTGTCTACAACATTGTGTCATTTCCACATTCATACATCATACATTATACTAGTCCTCACCTTACACGTTTTACATCATACACTATTAGGATATTTATACATGTTGCCTCACATCCTATACATAGGCATATACCATACATCATACACTACACATTACTCACATTCTACACATTATGCTAGTCTTCATCATTTATGCATCTAACATTACATTCATCCCTACATACTACATTACTCATCTATCTACATGTATTACATTATACATTATACATTACATTTTATACATTCTACATATCTACCATCGCATCTTACACACCACATATTTATACATTCTACTCATCACATGGTCATCACATATACTACATTGTTTTCTACATGTTGTACTCACCACCATATAATGCACTTTAGTTCCTCGGTTCATACGCGACCGCCAGGGTTTACAAATCAAATAGACCTTACACTCATCACACATGCGACAATCCTAGAGTGACATATGCTTTAGGCTAAATGGTCACACATTCTATCATTTTGTAGTGGTATACACTTTAGATTGCATCACCACTCCCTTCTTTCATTTTGTAGTGATATACGCTTAGGGCTAAATCATCACTCATCCTTTCATCTTATAGTGATATACGCTTAGGCTAAATAATCACTTATATGTTCATCTAGTCATGATATATGCTTCAGCTATAGGGTTCACACACACAACATTTCTAGGTCACATTTCATCACTACACCCACACCTTCCTCACAACGTTAGACACAACACACACATTACTCGACCATTTCCCGATGATGCACTCTCATTTACAGTTCATTCTTGACTGCTAAGGGGGAAACAAAATGAACCTCACTACATACACTTCCATCCACTTGGGGGCACGCGGCTCCTATCATTCCATCTTACATTCCATTCCATCCATCCACAACATATTACATTTTCTTGTGGGCATTTACTCTTTTTACTAGTGTTTTTGGATGATCACTTTACTACACATGTTAGATTCATTTCTTATATGTCATTATCTATACCATTCACACATGCGTGTTCACACATATGTCTAGTTGTGATCGCAGATACAAATCCTTCCCATTTAGCATGGGTGCTCGCCTTCTACCCTTCCTACACTGGTTTTGGGGGCATCCACATTCATCTCTCACAGGTGCTATTGTTTCATTTATACTTAGCACTTTACATTACTTGGTTATTCACGGTTTTTGAATTTTTGGTTATTTCTCTAACATGATAATGGTTTTCCATGTGAAACACTTGTTTTGTAGCATTACACGTCTCCATGACTAATTTTTCTTGTTTTGTCTGTCATTATTTATTTCTTGTATGTGCGGACCTTTCCTTATGTTTGGTGTGCACACTTGTTTTTTTGTATGTGGCCATGATGGCCTTGCGTGTCTTGTGACATCGTGAGTGATGTCCCATTTTTGCAACCCACTTTGTGTGAATTACTTATCTTCTTGCATGTTTACACTATTGTGCTTGGTAGTTTTTACATTGTCTATGTACTTTACACTTGTCTTTTTACATGCATGCGTTTTCGTACTAACACTTATTTTGGCTAGCCATCCTTGTTTGTGTGTGCCTTGGTTTCTACTAAGTGCATTCCATTCCCCCTACAAGGTAGAGTTACAAGTACATGCTTTTAGTCCTCTTTTGGGGCCACATTCTCCTATCAGCGACATTGCATGTGCCCCTA
Source organism: Taxus wallichiana var. yunnanensis (assembly GCA_018340775.1). Classification (NCBI taxonomy): domain Eukaryota; kingdom Viridiplantae; phylum Streptophyta; class Pinopsida; order Cupressales; family Taxaceae; genus Taxus; species Taxus wallichiana. The sequence continues at coordinate 7,227,000 of CM031244.1, forward strand.
AAGAGGGGGCATCATTGGGGTTTTTACATACTAACACAAAGATTCTACACTAGTTCGGTTTAGTTATAGACAATGAGTGGGTTCAAACCAATCTACGAACCCCATACACAATGGATTTTATAGAACATGGTGTCCTTAGCATTCTGGGAAGTAGTTACAGGCTTAGAGGTTACAATGGGTGTGCCTCTCTACACTACTTCACCAAATGGCGTTAGATCGCCAAAAAAACCAAGACGATACAGAGATCTCTTCACACACATCAGGGAAGTAGTTAGAGCTTAGAGGACACAAAGAATTTCCTCCCTACACTTCTTCGGCCAAGGTGGCGTGAGATCACCCAAAAAATGTGCAATACAGATATCCTTCTACACTCTCTTTGTCGACATGGATCAGTGCACATGTTTCATTTACATTTACATATTTTACATATACATGTGTCTTTTACGTTATGTTTTTACACATACATACATACATATTTGAATACTTGATCATTTTCTTCTTGCAGGTTTAGTTGTATGAGAAATAAGAAGTCAAATTGGAGGCAACAACAACAATGTCAACAACAACACTTTGTGACAACACACACTTTACTAATCATGCAGGTACATTACACACCAAACAACTACACACGCGTTTCACCCTAGGTTCACTCTCATCACTTTTTCTTTATGCATTTTTCATTTTTAGTTTCCATGTTTCTCCATCTTTTTTTGTCATTCCATGCTTTTGTCTAGTCCTTTAGCGTGTTTCTACTACATTCTTCATGGACATTAGGTACACATATCTATCTACTTTATGTTACCAAGCTTTCCACTCACCAACATAAAGTGGGAGCAAAATGTAGTCACAAAATCATGCACTTTAGACATTTATTTATCCCGGTCTCATACTACTATTTAGAAGGTTCTTGAGTGAAGAAAATACTAATTAACCCCGTCTTTTGGCCATCTTATTTTATTTTGTCATTATTACGACCCTTTTCATCCACATGCCTAGTATGTTTCGGTAATTTCCTGTCATTTTAGACTCAAATGAGGCACCCAAACTAGTATTGGGGCATCCATGGGCGCCCGTCCCACTAGGGGTGCCTCGGTCCCTTTGCACTTTCCTTTGACTTTTTGGCTCTTTCTAGCCGTTTGGCTTCTTTATCTTTCTTGTTGTTGGCCTTTTCGGGGTTAATTATGAAATTAGATCAAGAGAACCCTATAAATATAAAGTTATGAGACCATAATGAGGGACCTAACATCACTTACTATTATCACTCCATCTAGATTTGCATCCATCTATTGCATTGGAGATCACTTGCATCCACATAGCTCCATCATCAAGGCACAGGGCTAGGACATTTGCATCACACTTCATAGGGGGAGGGATTCTATTATATTCCATGCATACATTCTACTACATTTTCTACACGTAGTTATTGCTCGCCACTTCACAAAGTGAGACATGCACAAGAGAAACCTAGGGCATGTTCACGCACACTTGCACATAGAACTACATTGGGTCTGAGATGTAGTGTAACACTCAGTAGGTAAGTCCACCATTGTGATAGTTGAGGTTAGTCCGACCCCTTCATATGCATTATTATTTGTTAGGGTCTTATAGGCCTTTCTCTCATCTTGGATTATTGACGACATCTAGTGTAGGACAAAAATTTGATGTGACGCATAACGAGGGTTTTGGGCCATCTCCAAACTAGTGAAAACTAGTTTGAAGCTTTTACACACACCAGGGTGCCCAGATTGTAGACTGGAGAACCCGCATGCACCCCATCCTCCTCCGGGCACTACATCCAGCTAGATCCTCTAGATCCATCCTTTTAAGACTTCTGCATAGTCATTCTTGCTCCTAATTTTTTCAATCACCTTTGCGACACTCTCCGACGAGGCATCATTATTCACTAAGTTCTTTCCTCTTTATTCTTGCAAGCATTAGGGTTAGCATTTCATTTTGCATAGTTATTTATCTCATTTACATTCTTATTTACTGCATTTATTTACCTTTTACAACTATTCATATCTTAGATTAACTAGCTCCACACTACATAGTCCATTTTTAGTTAATCAAAACTACTCAAAACTATGTTGAACCAAGAAATTGTCTGATTTTTCCCCAGACACTAGCACCCAAGTGGGACACAAGTACCCACTATTCCTATCTAATCTTGGATACTAATGTTTGTGATCCAAGTCTAATTCTAGACCACTCTATAACTGTGTGCCTTTGTCAATTTATACTTTGTGTTGTTATGTTCGAGCTTTGTCTTTGGTGGAAGGGTGATTTGTTCACCCAATAGTTGTCCCCCCTCATTTAGGGTGTATGTGACGAATGTAGGAGGAGGCGACCCAAATGAGAGGACCTGAAATTGATATGCATATTGTAGATTGGATACCTGTAGGGGGTAGGGGATGTGTATGGTAGAAACCAAGGCACATGCAAACAAGATAGACTAGCAAACAAGTGTTAGTGTAAAAGAGCTAGGATGCAATAGAATATAGTGTAACAAGCAACTATGAAGACAATAGGGACTATGAAAAGTGGGTTACATACATGGGACATCACTCACAATGTCATAGGCTACTCGGGGCCAAAGTGGCCATAAGTAAACAATGATCAAGAAACACATAGGACATAGCCTACAAATAGTGGCAAACAATAACAAATAAGAAGTAACAAATAACCATGGTTATATAGTATCATGCAAGGAAAATTCTACACATGAAACACTGTTAACATGTTAGAAAGATAAATAGTATGTCAAAACATGTATAGATAAGTGAAAATTAAGTGACAATAATGAGAAGTAGTAAAATATTGTAACAAGAGGACCTATGATTGTTTAGTAGGAGAGTAACAAAGATAGATGCCCCGAGGAGCCTCAGTGAGACTAGTAAAGAGTGGTGTCAAGCATCATACATCATGTAAAAATATGTAAGGTCCTACATTCACCTCAAGATACCATGTGAACGCTCATATGTGTATAGTAAAATATAATGATGTACTAAGAATCTAGCTAGCATAAAAACAAAGTCAAACATGGAAGTAGTGTAAGCTAACAAGAGTAAAGACAACCAAAATGTGCAGAATCTTGTGTTAAAGTGATGGTGTGTTATGACATGTAAGATGTACAGATGGGAGGATCTGTGTTTCCCCAGAGATGTGTGTTATGTAATTTTCATTTAGGAATTACGCCCTCAACAGTCAAGTATGAACCGTAGAACAAGAGTGCATCATCGGGTAGCGAGGTAGAGTATGTAGTAGCAACATTGTGTTATATAGATAGGAAGAAGTAATGGTATAAGAAGCAAGTGAGGAGGGGGAATTTTGATGCCCCAAGTGTGTATATCAGGAGCTGTTGGAAAATAGATGTGATCATTGTGAGCAAGAATAGCTAAAGTATGTATAGTGAATGAAAGGATGTATACCATATATATAAAGTAGTATGTGTATCATGAATAGAAGGATCCATAAGTAAGCATGAGGAGAAAAGCATGTATGGAGTGGAATAGGAGTGGAAAGGGAATCCATAAGCATAGATAGATGTAGCAAGGTGTGCTCATAGTGTAGATAAGAGAAAGTTTTACTAGAAAGATTGACTTGAAGTGCAAAGCAAAATTAAGGTATAGGTGTGTATGTGAGTAGTATGGATAGGCAACTGCTGATTAGAATGTGTGACTATGGGGGGAGTTCGATGCCCCCAAGTGTGTGAGTGATGGAGATATATCTCGATGATGGAAGAGATACCATGCCATGGTGGTGGATGTTGAAATGTGTCATGAGAAAATTTATGGTCATCACAATGGTAGGTAGAATCAAGGGTATGACCAACATCAAAATCGAAGTCAACAACATTTCTAGGATTGAAATCTAATGCACAAATGCTCATCTGACATATCAAATGGTTCATTGACATCGTAAGCTTCATCCAGTCCCAGTCATCGACATAGGCATTATCTGGATTGAAAGGAGGAATTATAAGTTTAATTTTAGGAGGTTGGTGAGGGATCTCAACTTGTGGCGAGGGAATTGGTTGTTCTTCCTTTGATGGTTTGGCCTTAGATGGGGCTTGTGGTGTATTGTACATTACTAGAGAAGGAACAAGAGTGACTATTGCATAATTCTTGATAGCCATGGTAGGATTAAGTTTGAGAATTCATTAGCGTTTGGTAAGTAGAGATGAACATGTAGCAAAATGTTATGTAACAAATGAAATAAAGCATTGATGCTCAAGTTGCCTGATTATTTTTCTAAAGCATAGAAATCATTGTCACAATGTCCATTAATTCTATGATAATTTCAAAATGAACGAACCTTTTTATTTTGTAAGTCGATAAGGAGGGTAGTAATGAGTAGGTGGCAAGGTGATTAACTGGTGATTGAGGAGCTCAGAGAGAATATTGTGTTGCCTAACATTTCGATCAAACTTGAGAGGTGCTTATTATGGTAAGACCTTGACCTCACTTGTATGAGCACATGTAGTAGACATGGGATCAGGATGAGGTGTAGAAGAAGAACTAGCATGGGCATGAGAAGCATCCTTGAGATGTTGGATTTCAGTCTGTGAGGGATGTAATCGTGGTTTCCATAGCTTGAAATTTATCTTGAAAAATAAGGTGTAAAGATTGAATTGACTCGAAGATGGATTGATTGGTTGTGTTATTAGGACTAATAGGGGGTCAAAGATATGATTAAAAATTTCACTTACTTGTGAAGGTGGTGTATTGCGAGGGAGGTACATTGTGTGTACGTCTTTTGTGAGAGCATCTTTATAAACTAGGTGCTTTTGAAGTAATTGATACAAGGAGACTTGATGGTATTGGAAGAAAAATGGACTTAGGGGTGGAGAATCAGTCCTACAAAACTTTAAATTCTTTTACCATGTCAAGCATTCAACATTCAATTAACCATTCATCATACATAACCACATGTGAGCTTATTAGATGTGCATTAACCATTCACAAGATCATAAGACAAGAGAGAGAACACATGACACCAAATATAAGTGGTAAACCCTCAAGGGGAAGAAAACCCACTTAAACCTCTCCTTATATTACATAGAATAAAATAATTTAGTGAAGCACCAACTTCACAAGGAACATCAATCCCTAGTTTAGTAGAGCACCAACCCTACAAAGAGCACCAACCCCTACTTTAGTGAGGCATCAACCCAATAAGGAGGATACAAACTCCTAAGGTCATAAAGCACCAACTAAACCACCTAGAAATGGATTATAATTGAGTATATTCTTCTCACACAATTGATAGTGATCCAAGTTTAGCTCACAACTCTTCAAACCCTCATAAAAACAAACACACTCCTAACTCGCTCAATCTCTTTCCTTCATGGGATGAATATATAAATTTCCCTTACACATCTGATCCTCAAAATTTATTAGGTCTTCATTCCTCTTGTAAGTTATTTCCATAACCCCTCTACATTCTTCTTTAATCTGTTTTAGGTCGCACTAATCCTCTCTAGCTCAACTAGACACAAATGACACAACACACTTGCTTATATACAAGTCACTAGCTCAAAACACCTATAGGCCAACCATGACCAATTAGGTCATTCATCCCAACTCAAAAATAATAAAAACATCATATAAATCATCTCAAATGACCCAAGTAGGTCAACAGGGGTCAAGACATCATGAACAAGCACAAGGTTTCTCAAACAAGCCCCAAACAAGCACTCCAAGCTCGGTGAATGCTCCAATGCTACAAGAGACAAAAATACATTTTTCAAGGTTCCACAATCATCAAAAACATGAAAATAACCTCCACACATCACCAAAAATTTTAGTAACATATGCAACTTCCATCTCCACCATGAAATACACTAAGAAGCATGTTATTCTAACTACGTCTTGAATGCCCATAAATTTAGTCCTAAAGAAGGACCAAATTCTCATAAAGAAAACTCATCACCATGAATTAGGTAATATATTAATGGAAAGGTATATAAATAAAGTTTTTGGAATAAATCACATTTTTCTCCAAATCATAGTGGAAGGCCTCCAATTAAGACAATATTTGAAAGTACTCCAAATTGCCAAACAAGGCTCGATGACTAGTCTTGATGAATCAAGCTCCAAACGTCACTAAGAACACTTCCAAGCTCAACCAAAGCATTCAAAACACTTAGAAATGTTTTCCATGCACTCAAAACCTCCAACAAGCATGAGAAAACTTAGAACAATCAATAAACCTCATGAAGCCACTTAAGACCATGCTCAATTAAGCACCCTCAAAATTGACCTTCAAAGAACAGGTTATAACTTGCTCATACCTTAGCAAAAACTCAAGTGTGATATATCATTGGAAACCTCTTAGAACCAGGATCATGAAAAAATTTAAATTGATTGATAACTCAACCTATAGCTATTGAAAAACCACATTGATCAAAAACTTCTCCAATCTACCCAAAGTTACCTAAAAACTAGTCCTCATAAATAGGGTACTTGATTTAATTTAATTTAAATTAAATATAATATTGCAGAGTCACTACTGAAATAAATGATGTATAAATTCTGAAATATAAGAATGAAACAAGTAAACTAATATTTAAAATATAAAACCCTAAGAAAAAGATAGATGAAGAAAATTAATTTATTTCTACGTAGTCCTGAACTATTTTGGATAGGGAGAAGTGATGAACAAATTGGGAAGAGTGTTATTCTTGCTAAGTGTAAATTCGAAATATAGGAATGAGAACAAAAACATGCACAGGATAAGTCAAGGGCACTGGGCACTTTGGAGACCACTTCTAGGCGCCGATTGCACATGAGCTCAAGATCTAATTTTTATTATGTTGCAAAGCGTGTCACCGTTATTCCCTATTGATCACATGATAGGCTCACTATGATCGTCAAAGGTACCTCTAACCTATAAAATACATGTTCACTTGCAAAAGCCAACAAACCACATCAAACCTAAAAAGGAAAATACAAAATGGGGAGTCGACCGACCCCGATGGTCACCCCGAGAGTGAACTTACAACCGAGCGTTGCACTACATCTATGAAACCATGTAGTTCTTGTGAGTGTGTGTAGAAATTGTGCCCTAGGATGCCTTTGTGCAAGTTACACTTAATAGTGGTTTATAGCTAAAATGTAGTAATGTAGTAGAATGTGTTGATGGAATAAAATGAATTTTGCATTCCTATGATGTGTATGTAGAATATGCCCTCCCTTTTCCCTTGAATGGATGCTAGATGGATACTTTAGAGTGCTTGGTGCCTTTTGAATGCAGGCTTAAGTGATGATAGTAATGCTTAGTGCTTGGTGCTTGATTTTGAACACACAACTATGTATTTATATGATTCCCTTGTTTGAATTTTGTAATTGACAACTAGAAGGCCGACCCATAAGTGAAAAATATGCCCATAAGATAAAAGAGGCCCAAAAGGCGCAAGTAAGGTAGAAAAGGGTCGGGCGCCTAAAGGGGACAAGAGTTCCTAGCACTTCTATTCGGATAGGCGTTAGTGTCTGAAGCCATAAAAAATAAATCAACTAAATTCTAACTAGGCTATAGGGTGTGGATGACCAAATAAAAACATAAGACAAAGAAAAGAGGGCAAATATTGTTGTCAATCACTAGTTTTCTTGCTTAGGAATCATGTACATAAGACCTAGAAATGTACCTAAGTGCATGATTTTATTTCTAAAATTTTCACCACTTTATCTGTTGAGTGAATACTCGATAACATAAAGTAGATAAGAGATTCATACCTTATGATCCTTTTAGAGCATGCAACGAAATGCATGCTTTGAGTGGACAAGTTAAGTGTATAATGATGCAAAGTGAAGCACGAGACTAGGAAAGGAAAGTGGCCCTAGGGGTGAAGTGTATGCGTTGTACCATGTTGTTTTAGCTTGTTGTTGTTGCCTCTAGTAAGGATGAACTTGTAAAAGAAGAGCAAGAATGTAGTCAAAGTCCTGTAAATGAAAAATCAAAGAAAATGTGCGTATGTATGTAAAGGAAATTGTGAATTTGATTTATAAGAGTGTAAAGGATTGAAAAATGTCTTGAAATATTGTGAAGAGTGAGTATTTTGGGTGATCTCACGCTAAGATCAAGTGTTGGGGAGAGAGGTCTAATGTTACTCTCCATCCATGACTATGCACGATAAACACCACTGCAGATGGTACGTCCCTGATTTGTTCATGTTTTTCCGAATCACTTCGATTGTGCTTCGATCATTCCGATTGAAATGGATTATAGGAGATTGCATGCATGATGTAATTGAAGGACTATGCTTGTAATCGTAGAATTTCTGTAAAGGATTATGTGAAATGTGTTGATTGGATAAGTTGAATGTGTGTGCCCCTAAGACATTAGTGCCTAGGGGAGGACATAGCTGCCCGATACACTCTTGTTTGTGTTGTGCTAAGGACCCAAGTTAGATTATGGGTCGTGTTATGACTATGTTCATGTATTGTACTTATATGAATTGTAGCTCGAGCTACTTTAGGGGTGATTTGTCACTCAATGTATGACCCTCATTTTTGGTGGATGTGGCGACTATAGGAGTATGCGGCCCAAAAGAGAGGACTCGATGTTGATCTGGCGATACTGCGGGGGGTAAGGGATGTGTATGGTAGAAACTAAGGCACATGCAAAAAATTTGGCTAGTAACATGTGTTAGTAGAAAAATTAACTAACATGTAAAAGAAGACAATGTAACAAGCAAGTGTGAATATAAGATAGACCGTGAAAAGTGGGTTTCAAACATGGGACATCACTTTGTAGACACAAAATCACGCACTTTGGGTACATTTCTAGGTCCTATTCACATACTATTATTCATATGATTCATAAGTGAGAAAACTAGCAATTAACAATTATCTTTGGCCTTTTATCTTTGTTTCATGTCTTCTTTCTAGCCTTTTACACCCTACACCTCGGTCGATACTTTAGTACTTTATCTTTTATGACTCTAGACACCATCGCCTGCACAAAATGCAAAGGCACCGGGCACCATCGTTATTTTGGGCACCCCGACCTCTTTGTACTTTACTCGCTCCTTTTGGGAATCTTATTTTCTTATGGGTTGACCTTCCAATTGTTAATTGTGAAATTCAACCAAGGGAATCATATAAATATAAAGTTATGTGACCATAATGAGGGATAAAGCTCTAAGCATCAACTATCGTCACCTAAGGTTGCACCCAAAGGCATTCTAAAAGTATTAAAGCATCTATCTAGCAATCACTCAAGGGGAAAGTGACTACATTTTCTACATACACGCATAAGAGGGGAAGTTCATTTTATACATCCAAACATCTACTTATATTGTTGCATCTAGCTATTGCTCATTATTCAAGCACATATTTCACAAGAGCCACTTAGGGAACAATTCTTGCACACACACATGAGAACTAAATGGAATCTAAAATGTAGTGTGGTGCTTGGTTGTAAGCTCACTCAATCAGTGACCATCGAGGTCATTATGACTCTCTTTGCATCTTTTTCTTTTTAAGATTTGATGTGTTTTGGGGTTTTATAGGAGATCATTTGTTTTGCAGGTTACGAATATTGCAGGCATAGTGAGACACACAAACGACAAACAATGAAGGTGAACGACCATCTTAGTACACTAAATAAATCAGTTTCTGAGTTCTTTCCCAGTCATGGGCACCCAAAACTAGTCTCCAACACCTAGGTGCCCCTAACCCAATCCAGGCATATCCAGTAGTCACACAATTTTATGTGCACATTGTTGTCTCCTCAAAATTCCCCTCTTTTGAAAGTCAAAATTTTGAAAATTTTGAGTTGGCACCCTTCAGAAGTGTTTTAGTGAAGTAAGAAATTCGAAGTGATGGTGAAAGTTTTGTTTCTTAAGGTCATTTTAGTGACTTGCGGGTATGTCAGACATTTTTGTCCCTCCTGTCCCAAATATCGGCGTGCCTCTTATTCGCCGATTGGCCGATTTCCCGCAAGTTTTTGTCCGTTGGATTTTTCAGATTTTTTCAGCCCATTTGTCCCAAGTGTGCCTGGGCCTCTTGTTCACCGATTCCCCGCATCGACCACATCGGTCGAATCAACTCTTTGCATCCTTCACATTTATGTGTCCCTCGACCGCTCGTGCTCTTTTCACCCGCATCACCCGCATTGGCTCTTTACGTCCCTCATGTCCTAATGTTCCATGGACCGTCCAGCGCTTTTTCCACTTTTCCCACTTTACACCTTTTTGAGTCGATGTGAGGTATATTTAATGCACATTTATGATCCTCTCTCTTGAACGACTATTTAAAGGGGCAACCATCTATGCACTTGTCACATTGCTTGCTCATTATCTCTTGCCCGCATTTTTACAAATCAAATTGTTTGTCCACCTTCCTGTATCTCCTTGCAATAATTTTCGTGAGTTTGTTCTTTGAAAGCCATTCCTCTGTTCACTTTGTCAAAATGAAGATCAAATTTCAAGGGCATAAGCATCTGTCCCCTTTGGAGAATTTTGTGCCCGATATTGGAGATAACGAAGTTCAACATTTGGATTTCGATGATTTCTGGGGCAAATTAGCATGTGACAACCCTGCTCCCATGGCTCAAATGATAAATGATAGTGGAATCATATACGCCACTGGTTTTCCTCTCTCTATGTAATGTGCCAACATCTGTGCTTGCTTCTGGGGCTAATTTCAATCCAGACACCAAGGAGGTTGTCAATGTACATGGCAAGTTGATTGCAAAATTAGATGTTGCCGCCATTGCCGCTGCCCTGCGTATCCCCCCGAAACGGAAGACTCCATTGTTCTCACTCTCGCTCAAGCTCAGGCTCTGTTTGATCAAGACAACAAGAAATATAAGGCTCAGTAGCAAAATCATGGCTGAAGTGCCCTAAGAAGGGAGCATCCCGACTCTCTAAGGCATTGTTCAGGGTCAAATTCAATGAAGAACTATCAGATTTCATCACCTTGCTTGCCCGGATTATGGGAATGCCTCCACTAACGATTTCCATTTTTAGATGTACCCTTTCATAAATATCATCTGTGAGGGTAAGAAAAACCTAAATTGGGTCGAGATTATCTGTGGAAACCTGACTGAACAATTGTCAAATGTTTAGCAAACCAAAAATTTCTACATGACCTCCTATCTCATGTACACCTTGGCAACATCTCATGAGTGGCTCGGCTTCACTTTCATTGAAGGCAAGAAGGATGAACCCATCTACGCATATTGCCCTCAGTTTACCCTCAAGGTCAGTAATCATAATTTCAGAAGGGTAAATGATGCCTTCACCATGTACATTATGAGACTCTTGGAGGGTGACACTACTAGAAGGTTCTCTGATGAGGCTAAGGCTTTGATAACCAAGTATGGGGCTTTCTTCACTCAGTTTTGAAAGTTCTCATACATCAGTCTAGGCTTGTTTTGAAAGCACACCTCTCAAGCTTCCCATGTTCTGCAACGACAAAATGGCTTTGGTTGAGGTGTGCAGGCAGCTGGATAAACTTCATAGAACCTACCGAGATAAGAAGATTACTGGTCTTCATTTCCCTATCACCTTGGGGAATTATACATGCGGACAACTCTAGATGCCCAAAATATAGAAAGGGCTATTGCTCCTCTTACAGTTCATTTCTTCAAGCCTAGGACTTACTTTGATCTAAAGAGATACATTGATCAAAATCTCAGAATAACTTATCATCACCATCCTGACACTGAGGATTACTGGGCTGATTGTGCTGATGATTTTGAAGCTAGGAGGAGGCATTTTGGCAGATTTTCTCTACAACAGATCATAGACTTCAACCTCTACCAGTTCCTAAAGGGCTTAAAGATGATGATGAAGATTTGTAATCCTTTGAGTATGAAAGATCAATCAAGCACACTCCTCTGAAACCTGGATTGGTATGTGAAGGAAAGAGATGACTTGAATGAGGTGATCAACCCTATCATCATCAAAACTAAGATTTGGTTTGACAAAAATACGTGACCTTAGGATGAACAAAGGTAGATCCTCTTCAAGAGAGACTTCCACACCTAGGAAGGAAGTACATACACCTAGCACTAAGGCACTTGAGAAAAATCCTCCTTCTTCTTCAATGAAAGAACCTGAGTTGTCTACTCCTTCCTCTTCCACTAGAGTGTATCAGAAGAAGGTCAAAGAAGTCAAGCAAGAACCGATCGAGGAAGAGACTCTTCGAGCAGGTCAAAATTACCTATTGGGTTAGAGAACATTATTGTTCTAAGTGAGAATGATGATGATGAGATGAAAGACCCAGAAGAAACCCCTAAAACTACTACTGAAGTAGAGAAGGAAGGACCAAGGACCGAACTTCCAAGTTTAACAGACTCCTCTGCAAGGGAAATTCCTAGGGTTGCATTCATTTCCCCACTGGAGACAACAATGGTTCATACTCTGAGTGCCATGAGTTCACTTGCACTCGGGTCCCTTGATCCTTCTATTTTTCTTCTTCTTTTTCCCCGGGTGCATGCCATAGTTGATGCAAAGAAGAAAAGGAAATCTTCCTCACGATTAACAGGGCATGACTTTGATGTTGTGGCAACTCTACTTGGTACTACCAATCCTCCAACAAAGAAATCAAAGACTACTTTGAGGTTGGTAATTGATGCTCAAGGCTAGCAGTTCCTGGAGGTTACAAAACCCAAAGTGGATAAAGAGGAGAAAGATATTTTGATCTCTGACTTGGAGCTTTCCAGGATTCCAATGGGAGAATCCACACCTAAGAGTGAAGTTCATAACCTTCGGGAAACTATGACTAAGGTTATTGAATGGGTGGAGAAAGGCAAGAAAACCATGGAGCAATTGGAAGAACAGAACCAAGTTCTTTCCAACTTTATCAGATCATTGTTGGCAAAGGATAAAGTTTTGGATCCAACCCCATTGGCCACTCTCCCACCTCCCATAGTTCTCAGCCAAGATGAGGTCCAAACCATCAAAGACATCCAAAAATATTCTACTTATGGGAAGGTTTGTTGAAGCCATGGTGGATGATATGACTGTAGCAGGTTTAAAATTCATTGAGGAATCCTTCAAAACCAATGAGAAGGTGATCAAGTTGCAGTAGAAATTCACTTCCTCAATCAAGGCTATGGACAAGGAATTGAAGGTCTAGAGTGGATGTATCACAAATCTCCATTTGATGGGTCAAACCGATGATAGGATCTTGTTGGCCAATAATGTGTTTGATGATGTCAAGAATAACTTGTCAAGGACATGGATCTTTAGCATCGAGTGGAAAATAAAGGTTCTAGAAGAAGCATTGGGGAATTGAGGAATGTATGGAAAAAGGGGAGTCTTTTAAAACTTGTGTTTTATCCGCCTTCAAGGATATTCACTGCCATTTTCAGGATGAAACCACAGGTGTATTCTTCTCTCTCCCAGAAATCAAGGCTCAGTTTAAATCCTTTGTCAAGGATGATTTGTTTAAGGAAGAGTCAATCACTAAATAGAAAATGAAGGACATTTGTTCTCTCCATTCAGCTATAGCCGAGGCTAATAAGGAATATTTGGATCATACCGAGTTCGAAAAGATATGGAGAGATGCCTAAACACGTGGACTCATGCTACTTCCAACACAACGATTCCAAGGGGCATGGAGATAGCGGAAACATTGAAGAGATTCAGGCACCAGATTCTCAAAATAGTGGGCCCTCCTCAGCCACAATTGGATGTCCCTACTTATGGCTGATGACTTTCTTCTATTTTTGATTCGGATCTCCTTGTAATTTAATTAAGGACCTTATGTTGTGTATTTCCTTAATTAATCTTTTAGTTAAAAGAAATGATTACCAAATGTAACCACTTGTAAGCTATATATTGGGATCTCCATGCCATTCCAAAGGGTTGGAACTCTAATAATTTTTGAAAGTGTAAAAGTACTAAAAGCTATCAATACAGAAGATTTCCCTTCCTGTTTCTATCTGCATCGATTTATTCTTTCTTGCTTGTCTAAACTTTGTGAATCATTAATCTATTACATTAAGAAGCTTTGTATTCTTATGGATGTCATTTCTGGAACTTTGTGTCTATGAAATAATATCTGGTGATTTAATATGAATGATTATGTTCTATATATCATCCTTGCACAACATTTATAAGGAACTATTTTGCTATCTATATTTCCGGGAATGTTGTTATATTCTACCTTTTCCCTCCCTGAGTTCTTATGTTCTTTTGTATTGATGATCTACCTTTGCATTAAAACTCTTTCATGATATCAGAGTTCCTCATTAAAATAGAAACTAGTACCTTTGTAAATAGTTTTGTTGCTTGCTTTCAATAAGGGCACCTCTCCCATTAAAGAGGAGGGACTTTTTGTCCCCTGATTGTTGCTTTCATTAAAGTCCTAATTTGACAACCAACACACACAACAGTTGACAGCTTTCCTCCTCCTGGTTACCAGTCTTCTAGTTTGGAACACTTCGGGATCAATTGCAAAATCAACTAAGTCTTCCATTCCCTCTCTTGCACCTAGGGTTTTAATTTTATCTACTTTATTACTTAGGTCAGATCTTTACTTTAGTGTTTTATCTATTGTAGTGGACTCTAAAATATGTAGGGTTTTACAAATTTCTATAGTTGTTAAATCATTTGGTGAACCCGTCTCATTCACACGCTCTTGGGTCTGTTATCCAAAATGAGCCCCCTGCTCATTTTGTGGCTAACTCCTCTCATTCTTCCCTCTCTTGTGCCTCAGACATGATTTTTTCTTTTCAGGCACTCAAAAATTTCTGGAAATGACACCATTGGATAGAGCTCTCTCTTAGCTTTCTAGAAAGGTAAAGTTTTCCTCCTAACTCCATGTATTTTTGAAGTTATGGCTCAGCGGAGTTTTTGTGGGAAATTTTCCCCTGAAAGGCCCGCAGCCAATAAGATGCCGCCACGTGTCCAGGGAAGTGGCGGGGGTCAGAGGAGAACTTGGTTTTTTACCAAGCATTTTGGCAAGTTTTCAAGAGGAAATATTTTCCCGTAGGCCCGCCAATCGAATCAGGTGATGCCACGTGTCCAGGGGGAAATTTGAAAATTTTGGCTAAGTGTTGCGCATGGAAAATTTTGAAGGAAGGGCCCGCGCCCAATAAAAACGTGCCACGTGTCTTATGTAGCCAGAATTTCGGAGGGTGGAGGAGAAGTTGGAATTTTGGCGAAGTGTTTCACCAAATTTCAATGAAGAAAGTTTTGGCCCGCTGCCCCGCCGACTAATCAGATTAGGCCACGTGTCACCGAGCCTGGAAAGGCGGAGCATGGGAGGAAATTGGGATTTTTTCCTAAGTGTTTGCGTAAAAGTAAAAATGCTTGCGGAGGGCCCGCGACCAATGATATCTCTGCCACGTGTCTCGAACCGGTGGAGGGCGGGGAGAAATTGGGAAATTTTCCCAAGGAAAAAACAAAGGAAATTTAAAAGGTAAAAGCCCGCCCCCAAGATGCGAGCCAATAGAATCTCGCCACGTGTCCAGGTGGTGCCCAAAAATTCAAGAAAATCCCGCATGGAAAATTCAAAGGGGCAAACCCACACCCAATGAGACACTGCCACATGTCCAGGTCGAAAATGGTCAAAGCGGCCCGCGGAAAATTCAGGAAGGACAGGCCCACGTCTAATCAGTGCACGACACGTGGCCTCAACTCACCGGCCCGGGATTTTTTGGAAAATTTCCCAAAGGGAAAATCAGAGGAAAATGGAGCAGGATGGGCTGCGCCCAATAAAAATGTGCCATGTGGCACTTGGAATGGCGGAGCGTGGGGATTTTTTGGGAATTTTTCCCAAATGCAAAAAAGGTGAAAAAATTCAAATTTTCGTCCGCCAATCCGATTTGGCCTTGTTTTGCCCTAAAATTTCAAATGGCCATATCTTTCGATCCAGAGCTCGGTTTTTCACGTTCTTGATATCAATGGAAATCTGGTAAAATTCTCTACAAGATTTCGGGGTCATTTTTGCATTTTTATGGAGTTTAGAGAGAGAAAATTGAAAAACGCCTCTGGCACATGGTCATGGACAGAAATGACGTTTCAACCACCGTTTTTAATGAAGAATGGCTCGCATTCTCTCCCAACATGGCTAAAAATGTCGGGGATGGGTTTGTAAGGATTCCCATGCTATTTTGATTGCATTTTGGTCAATGGTTGAATCCCTTCCACGTTTTCCCGCGTTTCTCTCTCTTGGGCTCGTCCCTTGCACTGTAAAAGCCAGATTTGGCTCATTTTCAAAGGGTTGAACATTTTTTCCATGTATGGCAGGCTCCCTTTGTCACTTAAAGTGATTTTTGTGGAAAACTAGACCTCTTCCAAGACTGCAACCTGTTTTGCCTCTCAGGTGTTGTAATGCAAGTGTTTTTGATGAAAATGACAATGCAAGCTCTGTGAATGAGTTTTAATCCTTTGTCTGTGTTGTTTGATTCATTTCTAACCTTCCATTATAGTTATCAGTTTGTGCATGAAGTTTTGTTGCATTTTTATGAACTGTGTCAATTTGTAGAAGTAAAAAATGTCCACCACTCCTTTGGTGTATCACCTTATTAGCACTAGTTTCAGTTTTTTTGCATTCTCCATCTCTACCCACTTTGGAATCTAGAGTAGGATTTTGAGTTTGAAACCTCTGTATAACTTGCAAGTGACAAATCTGATCAGAGGAGTTGAGGAACCAACCTCTAATCTGGAGATTCCTTTCCCATTTTACAAGTCCCACACTTGGGGAAAGGATTCAATGTTGTGCAATCACAATGGATGTCTAAAGTATCAAACTAGAAGCTCGATCAACATCCAGTGCTGTGCTGATTTGCACCAACAGTCCTCATTTCATCACTTCTTTCATTTTTTCTAGGATCCTCTCATCATGGATATTTCCATTCATGATTTCTTGTTAGCCAATCCTAAGTGTAGAGAAAAAAACATTTCTCTCTTGGATAATACTCACATTGCTTCTACTACTCATCCGGACATAGTTTACTAAACATTCATAGATATATTTTCTCAACAACTTACTTTTCCATCTGATATAGTTGTAAATCTTTATGTTTATGACAATGATCCTCCCATATATATACAAGTATGCATCAATAACTTGGGAACCAAGTAAACTTTGGTCGATAATGGATCTAAACTCAATCTATGTACTTTATCATTCATTCAAAATATCGGCCTTTCCACAAGTAATGTTAACTCGACGTCTATTTATCTTCATGCATATGATTTTTCTATGCGTCCATGCATAAGCACTGTCGCCTTACCACTCATAGTTGGGCCAAAAACTATTGCTATTGTAATTTTTGTCATCGATTTCCCATTACAATACAATTACTTACTTAGTAGGCCATGGCTTCACGCTATGTAGGCAGTGCCTTCTACAATTAACTAGGTGCATTAAATTCTTACAAAAGGGCTTTGAATATATAGTTGTCATTGATCGTAACCCTTAAAATATTTCTACCTATATCCAATTACTACATTACCTACTCCTACTTATGTTACTTTGCATCATGTTTTTGATCTGTGACTTACGGATTATCTCCGGACAACTTGGCTCCACTCGAAAGGACTATTTGTGCACTAGACGTCGTTCCTTCTCGCTCTAGTCTCACCTCCTCCTACTAATGTTATGGTACTTTATCGGGGGTCTATCCATACATTGGACATCATACCACCCACCTCATCTTCTAATGAGAAACCTTCATCTCTTGTGCTTCCGCCTTTCACATGCACTTTGTTCATGAATATGTCTTATTGGCCACACATTCCATTTAATCCGACTTGTTCAAATTATTTACACATATGATGGCTTGGCTTGACTAGGATTCACACTAGAGGATCTCATCCCTCCGTCTTGTTCTCCTCATCTATATCATGGATATGTTTACATTACTCGCTTCTTATAACCTCCATATTTTCCATCTATTAGCTTTTGTTACATGTACTTCTCGCACTAAACCACTTCCTCTCAAGCGAGTCTTGGCTTGACTATATTAGTGACATTTTGGACCTTGATATATATACATTTCATTCCTCATGCCCTTCAGCCATGTTTTTATTTGCAATGATTCATTTCTCGGTTATTCATAAAATCTTACTCACTGGTATGCACATGGATGTCCACTACCACCTTTCACCGATGAAGAATATGTAATGGGCATGTACAATCTACACCACAATGGCTCTTTACGTGACCAAACTCATATTATAGCTTACCAGGTCTCTGACACATCTCCATTTGACTTTGACCATGACAATGATGATCTCTTAGATGATATTACTTGATTCTTCTTCACATCATACACTTGGGGGCATCATGCTTACTATCCCCCCTTTTAGCATTCTCAGGTGTCTCACATTTCTACTTTTTCACTTTGTGCTTCACATCTAGTATTTTATACACATCTTACACATTCTCGATGTAAGCAACTTGTATTGTCATTAGCCTATGACACACTCTTGTGCTACGATTGAGGGCATACTACATTCATGAACCTCACATCATACACATGACACATTTCACACTTTGTGCATTTACGACACATCTTTCTAGCATCACATTCTCGCACAACACACTACCCTATGACGCACTCTAATGCCACGATTCTTACTTGAATATTGAGGTTCTAAATATGAAATGAACCTCACTGCACTCGTTCACACTTCACGCTCTATGTTTCATCGATTTATCTCGTCTATCACACAATTCAAACCATTTCCCGATGATGCACTCTT
Source organism: Taxus wallichiana var. yunnanensis (assembly GCA_018340775.1). Classification (NCBI taxonomy): domain Eukaryota; kingdom Viridiplantae; phylum Streptophyta; class Pinopsida; order Cupressales; family Taxaceae; genus Taxus; species Taxus wallichiana. The sequence continues at coordinate 7,245,670 of CM031244.1, forward strand.
GTTTTATGGTTCATTCTTGACTGCCGAGGGGTATTTTATAAATGAACATCCTATAATACTCATTCACATTTGCTCAAGGGGAACGCCACTCCTATGACACTCACTTTGCATTCCATTCCATTCACATTCGCGACATACTACATATCTTGGTCAGCATCTATTCTTGTTTGCTTATTCTAACATGTACACTTTGTTTTCATGTTAGAAAAATGCTTTCATATGTCATGTATATTTTTCTATATACATATGTGCATTCACTTGTTGTTTAGTTGTGAATGCATACTTCCTACATATCTTTACATGCAACATGGATGCTTGGCACTTTACCTCTTACTAGTCCCATAGTGGCTCCCGGGAATATACTTTCATACACATCACAGTGATATTGTCTCATTTTATATAACCTTATATTATTACTAGCACACTAATATATCGATACATACACATCTTGACATACATTTTATCTTCCTAACATGCTAACGGGTGCTTCATGTGCAACATTTGTCTTGCAGGAACTATTTTCCACCATGGTTATCTAATACTTTGCTTGCTACTATTTGTCATTATTTGCCATTGTATGTCATTGTTTGTGGGCTTTGCCCTATGTCTTGCTTGTTCATTTCTTGTATGTTTTTGCTCCTTTGGCCCTAATTTTCTTGTGAAATTATGAGTGATGTCCCATGTTTGAAACCCTCTTTTCATGGTCTACATTGTCTTCTTACTTGCTAGCTTACACATTGTCTTCTATATGCGTATTTGTCTTGATTGCACTAACACATGTTTTTAGCCACTTTGTTTGCATGTTCACTTGTTTCTACCATGCACATCCCCTCGATGTAGAGAATCGGTTTCAAATCAACATCCGATCCTCTTTTTTGGACCACATCCTCTTAGTGACGTCGCATGCACCCCAAACAAGGGGGCATGCATTGGGTGAATCAGTCACCCCATTTAGCAGTACATAATCATAATTTAGACTCGTATAGTATCCGAACAACATAGTATACGATTCATGAGAAGAGCTCAAAATTTGACTTGGGTCCTCAAAGAAACATAAATGCCAACGACCAGATACATAAATGAGCACTGGTGCTCCTGACCCTTCCTAGGCACCTATGAACGGGGCGATTCTACAAAGTTTTTCTCGATCAACATAGTTTTTAGCGGTTTACATAGTGGTTTTCACAGAGAATAGGCATAGTCCGCCAAAGAATCAAATGTATGTATGATATCTCCTTTTTCTATTTTGTGTTGGATCAAAATGGATTAAAATTGAACAAAATAGGATCACACAATATACTGTACAAGGGTGTATAAGTCTTTGGGAAGCATTCAGGGGTTAGAGAATAACACTAGACCTTTCTCCTCAACACTCTTTTGTCGTGGCGTGAGATCACCCCAAAAATTATTTCTTCTACAACATTTCAAGACAATTTCTATCCTTTTCACTCGTCATGGATCAGTCCACATGTTCCTTTTTGTAGTTGTAAATACTTTTACATACTTTTTTCATACTTGGATCAAAATTTTCACATATATGTGACTTTGACTACTCTTTCACTCTTCTTTTATAGGTTTATCCTTAATACGCAACAAGAAGCATCCCTTCATCAAGTGACAATGACAATATGTACAAACACAACATAATGCAAATCATTACACTTTTCACCCTTAGGGTCACTTCATCTTTCCTAGCTTAGCTTTCAAGCTTCATTTTTATCACTATTTGTTTTGTCTTGTCTCTTTGGCATGCTTTTTCCATCGATCTACATGGTTATCAGGTACGCATCTCTTATCTACTTTATGTTATCAAGTATTCACTCAACAACATAAAGTGGGGGCAAATGTAGAGACTAAATCATGCACTTTGGGTAAATTTTTAGGTCCTAGTCATGTACTACTATTCATATGATTCTTAAGTGAGAAAACTAGCAATTGACAGCTATCTTTGGCGTTTTGTAAATGTTTCATGTCTTCTTTCTAGCCTCTTACATCCTACATCCAAGTCGATACTTTACTACTTTATCTTTTATGATTTTGGATACCAATGCTCGAGATAGGACGCTAATGCTCAGTGCCCTCATCCTTCCTCTGGTGCCCCTAATCTCTTTATATCTTACCCGCTCCTTTTGGGAATCTTAACTTCTCATGGGCCAACCTTATAGGAGTTAATTATGAAATTAAACCAAGGGAATCATATAAATATAAAGTTATGTGACAATAATAAAGGACCAAACTCTAAGCATCTACTATCATCACCTAAGGTTACATCCAAAGGCATTATAAGAGCATCAAAACATCCATCTAACACTCACTCAAGGGATAAGGGACTACATTTTCTACATACATGCATAGGAGGGGAAGTTCATTTTGACATCCACACATCTACTTATATTGCTACATCTAGCTATTACTCATTATTCAAGTACATCTTACACAAGAGCCACCTAGGGAACAATTCTTGCACACACACATGAGAACTACATGAAGTCTGAAATGTAGTGCAATGCTCGGTTGTAAGCTCACCCAATTGGGTGACCGCCGTTCAGTTTGACTCCTATTTACATGTTTTTCTTTTTAATATTTTATGTGTTTTGGGGTTTCAAGGGATCATTTATTTTTGTAGGTTACAAGTGAATATTGCGTGCATAATACAACACATAGGTGATAAATAACAAAGGAAAATGACCATCTTGCGACACAAAATAAATTTTTTTACGAGTTCTTTCATAGTCATGGGTGCCCAAAACCAGTCTCCAAAGCACTGTGGTTCCTTGACCCATTCCAGCGCCCACTTGTCTAGGCATATCCCGTAGTCGAACAATTTTCTCAGCATAGTTGCGATCCTCTTGGTTATCAGTCTTCCATCAAGGCACACTTCAGGATCAATTATGAAATCAACTAAGTCTTCCATTCCTTCTCTTACACCTAGGTTTTTAATTTTATCTTGCTTATTACTTAGGTTATATCTCGTAATTTAGTATTTTATCTATTACACGCGACTCGAAATATCTAGGGTTTTACAAATTTCTATATTTTTATATCACGTTCACAATGTCACAAGACAATCGAGTGAAGAGGCCAAAAACATACAAATAGTGATCAAAAAGGCATAGGGCATAACTCGCAACAATGGCATACAATAGCAAATAATGGCAAGCAAAATATATTAGACAACCATTGTGGCATATAGTCCTCAGTAAAGAAAATGCTACACATGAAGCACTTGGTAGCATGTTATAAAGATGAATAGTATGTCAAGGAATGTATGTATCAATGCACATTAATGTGTTAGTAAGAATAAGAAGTATTATATGATGAAATAATAAAACCTGTAATGTGTGAGAGTAGGACATGTAGATGCCCCCAGGAGCCTTGGTGGGACTGGAAAAGGATACAACATCGAGCATCATTGTAACGTGTGAAAATATGTAAGAGATTTGCATTCACTCCAAAATATTAAGTGAACATGCATGTGTGTATATAGAAAATAATGACATACTGATTATCTATTTAGTATAATAAGTAAAGTGAATCATGTAAGTAGTATAAGTAAGCAAGTGTAAGTACAACCAATATATGCAAATGAAGTGTATGAGTGTGATGGAATGGTATACAATGTGTGAATGAGATGGTAGTAATGTTTCCCCCAATAGATGTGTATGAGATGAGGTTCATTTATAAAATACCCCTCAACAATCAAGAATGAACCATAGAACAAGAGTGCATCATCGGAAATGGTTTGAGAATGTGTGCACGAATGATGGATCATGAAGCATAGAGCATGAAAAGGTAAATGTTGTGAGGTTCATTTCATATTTAGACCCTCAACAGTCGAGTATGAACCATGTAACTAGAGTGTGTCATAGGGTAATGATGATACACTTTGTGTATCAAATAATATAAGAGTGTGTGAAAGGATTAGTTACGAAGCATGAAGCTTGAAGTGTGATAGTAGATGTTAGAGACAACTGATAGTGATGGGAAGGGGGAGTGCAATGTCCCCCAAGTGTGTCAGTCAGGGATAATTTTAGTGGAAAATATTTGTAATATGGCGAAAATTTCATTTTAGGAAAATTTGAAAAGGTGATTTTTTTGGAGCAGTTAGTGTCCTGTTCACCTAAAATTCACAGTATATATATTTTTTGGGGTCGGCTTCACCTACATTTGAAAATGTATGCTATAAAAACCTAGGTGATTCACTAGGTAGTATACTACCACCAGTACCTTACCAATACCGTGAAGTTGTGAACTTGCATACTCTAAGCACCAGAGCACAATACAAATTTATCATTTGATCACGTAGTAGCTTGTAGTCGGGTGACAAATGCTATTTTTTGACGCGTGACTATAAATATTTACCGACATACGCGACAAAGGTTTTATGTGGACGGTGACAAGGGATCTTTTTACGACACGCGATAAATGGTTTGTTGTTGACGCGCGACTCATTGCATTTTGACACGACATGACATGCATCAGACTTAGGACTTAGTTTGTTGATACACGACTTAGTTTTTTGCTGACGTGTGACATAGGTTTCTCTGACGTGTGACTCACTGTGTTTGCACGACACATGACTTAGTTCTCTCTAATGCGTGACTCAATGTATTTGCTGACATGCGACTCAATTTTCTATGATGCGCACCTTAGTGCTTTTTTTGCCGACACACACACGACTCAGTTTAGAATAATGGAAGGTGCTAGTGCTTAGAATGGGAAGACCCAAAAAGTAACTAAGAAATCTCAGAAGTCCTTGTTCAAGTATTTTGGAAACTCTGCTACTACAGATACCACAACCACTAGCACCCATATAGCTGCCACTGGAAAGAATTAGAGTACTGAATGTGTGGAAGGTAATATTGAGGTGGACATGCATTCTGCATAGTATCAACCAAATGACACCTATGATGATACCATGCTAGATCTTGAAGATATACTTGTTGAGATGCCAGATCCTGAAGATATTCTTCCTATTGGGGTGTAACCAAGAGTGCATCAAGATATCGCACATACAAATACTCAAAAAATGGAACACAAAAATCAAATTCAAATTCTAGTTCATGAAAGAGGAAACCAGGTGATTGTGATATTGCTCAGAATTCTACTCAAAAAAGTAAAACATTGAAAACAAACAAGAATATGTGGACAATTGGGAGGACTTACAAGTTTGATTGGGCTTCCAAATTTCTATTTATCAAACTCAGTACAATCATCTAATTCAGAAGATATACCATCTGAATGTACATGTACAATATGTAGGTGGAAATTGGGAAAACAATAAAAATGCAATCAAGCTTGACACTATTAAAAACACAGTGGAAAACAATATTTGACTGTAATGGGGGAGGATGGCTAGAAAATCAAAACACACAAGTGGAAAAATGAAAAAGAATGCATGCATGTTAAATACGTAGCAGAGTATGAAGAAAAATAGAAAAACGTAGACATCTCATGGAAAATGGAGGAACAATCACATCACAAATTGGTAAGATGAATCAAACAAATCTACATGCAAAAATCATATAGTTCTCTACTTTATTTCACATACTAAAGAAAGGAAGACCGATTTTGGATTTCCTTGATTTCAAAGTTTTGTATCAATATAATGGAATGCCCAATGTACCTCAGTCTCATTGGTCTGACAGTAGTGCATGGGAAATGGCAAAATGCCTTTCGATGATAGAGAAGGAAGATTTGAAAGAGAATGTAAAAAAGCTAAGTTTATCTCTCTTTCAATTGATGAAGTGACAATAGTCGACAACACTGCATGGGTATGTATCCACATCTATACTTTAGAAAATCATATAAGGACATCTCATTTCTTTGAGTGTTATGAAAATGGTTAAAAACTATAATGCCGAAAACCTACATAAAATAGTTGTTTCTCATTTGAAAGATATTGCTGGAATGACTGATTATGAAATTACTATGAAGTTGGTATGCGTTGGAGCAGATGGTGCATCAGTCATGCAAGGTCACCGTACAGGGTTGTGTGTTAGATTGTAAACAACAATGGCCCCTTATATGCTAGCAATTCACTGTATGGCTCACATAATGAATTTAGTGTATAAAATGGTAAGCAACTACAAAAATATTGCTAAAGTAGAAGACCTTATAAGAAAACTTCATGCCTATATGGCAAGCAAACCCAAAGCGATTTCTTGAGTTCTAGAAATTTGCAATTGGAATTATAGATGGCAAAAAAATTCTGAAGGATGTTGAGATGAGATGGATTTCTTTGTATGAACCTGCATGCAGAGTTCGTGAGGAGTATCCTTCGTTGGTTATCATATGAAGTTGATAGGGCGAGGGACTTGTTCTATTTAACTGATTTAGAGACATTGCTTACATTGGTTGGTATTCTTCCAATGTTGCAGGAGATCAATACACTGATGAAGCATGCACATGGGAGATTAATCTATATTGTGGATTTTATACGGATGAGAAAAATGGTATGTCAAAGTCTTGATGTCTTGTATTGTTCCCAAGATAGTTTTGATACACCTGTTTTTAAGAATTGGAAAGCTTTATTAGATCTTAAAAATCCCAGTAACTATTTGAGATTTAATATCCACGATCACCTCTACATCAATGTTAATGGGAGGGACATACCACTACACATTTTGCAAAAACGTCAAGATATTACAGATCGAATGAGAAGATGTTCCTATGACACGTAATCTCTTTGAGTCTATTATAGTTGAAACAAGAATAAAGCTTAAATTTTTTTTACAGAATCCTTATCATTAGAAATTAGAGAACGTTTCTCCAAAGATATAATTCTTGAAGCAATGGGTGTGATGAATCCTAATTTTTGGAATCAAGGTGCTCAGTAAGAATTTGTAAGAAAGCATTTCCATAAATCCATGGGTACAATAATGGAACATTTCACAAAGACTTCAAAGGTCAAGGGTATGGAAATCAAATGTATATTGAATGTTGATTTATTAAAGTCTCAATCAACAAATTTTTTAACAACAATGAGGAACCAATATAAAAATTTAGACGAACCTTCTGAGAGTGGTGCTATTACAAGGCTCTGAAAAGGAATCTATCAAAGTACTATCTTACAAGAAGACATCAGTGAATATTTTAGATTATATGAGTTATGCCAAACAATGATTTTGGGGTCTGTGGAGGACGAAAGGGTTTTCAATGCTTTATCATTTATAAAATCAAAACTGAGAAATAGGTTGGATAAAAATCTGAAAGTTGCATGAGGTGTTATGTTTCTCGCTACTCCATGGAAACCTTTCCTTTCAATAGAGAAATTACACATTGGAATTCCCTTTCCGAAAGAATAGGTGTAAATAATACAACTACAAGTACAATTGTTCCTAACGATGAGACTGGAATTGGTGTGTCGTCACACTCTACAGAAGAGAACATTGAATTTGAAGAAGCTATTGATAATGGATTGTTTCAGCTTTAAATAGGTATCTCCTTGACCTTACTTTTATTGCTTGACTATGGTTATTTATTCAATTTCATATTAACTCTACAAATGTAAATATTGACTGAGGAGGATTTTTATCAAAAAAATTTCAGCTCTTGTTATCATTAAAGATGTTATAGGTATATATATTTACATTTATTTAAATACAATTATTTATAAAAATCTGTTTTATATAATTACTATTTTGGATTTGTCAAATACAAAATTCTGTTTTAAAAATATGTTTGTTACATGCATTTGTCGAATACTAATTTGCAAGACCTTCAGAGTTCAGATCTGCATATTCTTCCACTATTATACTCTTCTAGACTTCCAGACTTCTACTCCGCATGTACAAGTTATCATTTACATTTTTCTTCAATATTTTGTTTCTTCCTTAATCTGATCAATCATTATTTCATTTTTTTTTTGAAAACGTGGGTTGACATCCATCCGAGGAAGCTCTCACTTCTCAGGAGTAACAATGTTAGGCAACTCACCCATCTATATACTAATCCATTTATCGTGTTGAGTTTTCTTGAATCGAAGATCTTCTAGCACGATACGAAGGATGATTTCTCATTTTCATTCCATATGCTTTGTCACAACCATCTAAAATACAAGAGGTAACTTAAACCCTATCATATGACATTACTTGAGTTTTTACAATTATGTTTAATTTATTTTTGTATTTACAAAATGCTTTGATAAAGTGTTTAAACTTTGTGGGATAAAATCACACATTCGAATTTTACAAGTAGAGAGAGGAAGATTTTTCCATATTAAGATGTTTCTGTCATAACACATTCCAAATTTTTTAAAAACAATTATCCATTATACAATTCATCATCCATGATTGTACTTGAAGCTAAATCTACGTCCACATACAATTCATCATCATCCATATTTATTTTAATGTCATCATCCACATCTAATGTCATCATATCATTGATTCATTACAAGTAGAGAGAAGAAGATTTTGAGAAGGTTTAAATGCATATAAACCTCATACAGAGTTCTAATTTTACAAGTAGAGAGAAGAAGATTTTACTTGTATTAAGATGTCTCTATCCTAAGACATTCCAAATTTTCTTAAAACAATTATCCATTATCATCATCCATGATTGTGCTTGAAGCTAAATCTATGTCCACTCAATTCATCATAATCCATATCTATTTTAATGTCATCATCCACATCTAATGTCATCATAGAAGATGTAAGTCCTAGTTCATTACAAGTAGAGAGAAGAAGATTTTGAGAAACCTGATACAAAGTTTGAATTTTACAAGTAGTAAGAAGATGTAAGTCCTAGACTCCTGACACACTCCAATTATTCTTAAAACAATTATTTATCCATTATCATCATCCATGATCGTGCATGAAGCTAAATGTAAGTCCACACAATTCATCATCATCCATATCTATTTTAACATTCCAATTTTTCTTAAAACAATTATCCATTATCATCATTCATCATCATCTATATCCATTCTAATTTCATCATATCATTACAAGTAGAGAGAAGAAGATTTTGAGAAGGTTTAAATGTCTCTGTCCTACCACATTCCAAATTTTCTTAAAACAATTATCCATTATCATCATCTAGATTCCATGATCGTGCTTGAAGCTAAATCTACGTCCACATACAACTCATGATAATCCATATCTATGATTCTATTCTAATGTCATCATCCACATCTATGCAATCATCATTACAAGTATTAAGATGCCTTTGTCATACCACATTCCAGATTTTCTTAAAACAAATAATTAACCATTATCATAATGCCATCACATTCAAATGAAACATAAACACCATATACAATCTAGAAATTCTATACATAATATATAAGAAGATATAAAATTCCAGATTATAAAGTATTTCAAATTTTCAAACGCCATCACATTCAAGTTTCAAATTTCAAATCCAGATAATAAATTATTTCAAATTTTCAAACATCATGACCATCACACTCAAGTTTCAAATTTTCAAATATAGATTATAAAGTATTTCAAACTTTCAAATTTAAAGTTTCAATTTTTCAAGTTTTAACCCTCATTTTTTTACCCCTTTCCCCAATGGCTTGAATAATCCCGAACCCCAATTAGATTCTCCTCCGTACACAACATTGGCTCTAGATTCTTTATGATCTTCTTCTAGATTCTTTATGATCCTTTGTTCTTCCTTTGTCACATCTCCATGGGATAAAAAATGGGATCTGTAACTACCTTGGCTTTGAATAAAATTTTAGGGTCGAAGCCATGCTCTTTAATTATCCGCTTTAGTGTATTGTTTTGTTTGTTAACTAAAACAATATTTTATTTCAATTTTTTTGTTGTGGACAAACTATTTTTTATGGTTTCCAAGTGAACTTAGAACACCTTTGCTTGACTCTTCAAATTTTCATATTTCAACTACAAAAAAAAAAGTGATCTCAATTAAACATATGACTAAAATAAGAAAATTTCAAATTAACAAAAAATATTTTTTCAAAGTGATAATACTTACGACTGCTCTATCTCTCTTGGCATTTGCAATTGCTACCGATCCTTGTCCTTAGACCATTTGTTAAAATATGTCCTGGGCTTCAAATAATATTTTCTTATTTTTTAATGCTTTATCTAAAATATCATCTTTATAGTTGTTGTTATACGTGACAATCCCACCTCTTACTTGGGTAAGTAAGGAATCCATCTTCGCAGGTTGATTCTGGACTGCAACGTATAAACTTTCCCTTTGCCAATAATTTTCAAAATGACTTATTATTTCATTTATTAGTACTTTTTCTCATCTCTCCCATTCTATGAGATGAATAATACGAGGTACAATAAACTCATGACATGGGATTGACAATCATTACCAATTAAGTTCTCTAAAGGAAATGGTAGCAATTGTTCACCATCTGTATCTGAAGAAGATGATGTCACTGGAGAGGTATGGGGGTTTTCGGTTGATCATCAACTGCTACTTTTTTTGCTTTGGGTGGCCTAATCCTATTTGCGATAAAATAAATCAATATTCAAATAAATAAATCTAAAGTGAAATGTAATGAAAGTTGAATAAATTATGTTGAAATTGAAGTATACATGCTGGCCTTGAATCATCTCACGTGTATTAAAAAATCCTGATGGGTCATTGCTATCAATGCCCAAGTAATCTTCATCTAAATTTATATTATTTAAAACTGATATGCCCATTGCGTTGGGCAAGCCACCGAGAGAGAGGGTTGGAATTCAAATGAGGAGGCAATGTTTAGTGTCCCACTAGGGGCCGGAGGAATTGGCATGTGTTTACCAATGTTCTTTTTTCTTGAACCTCTGTTGGCATTTTGAATCGTATTGGTGGAGGGGGCGGTGCCGTTGTTTGTACAGAATGTGAAGGACTACAATGTGCTGAAAAGTGCAAGAAAAATCATATGAAAAACTATTAAACTATTGAAAACTTGTACTAAAGCAATAAAATCATACCTTGTTGAGGGGTAATGTGTCGCGAGCTTGAGGTGGTCGTGTTGGAGTAGTAATTGGTTGTGTTTGAGCTATGTGTGGCTGGGATTACTGAGCAGGTTGTTGAGAAGAGAAAATTGCATGCGACTGAATTGAGTGAGTTGGTGAAGATGGTTGACTTTGAGAATCCCGTATTGTCCAAAGTCCTGCAATGTCAACAACTAATCAATTGTATGTCAATTCAATATGGTAAATGGTAAATTAAAAATACAAAATGGGAATTTGTAAATAGTAAATGTTAGGGTATTATGTCTCTGGCATTTAACAAATTCAAACACTTGGTGGTTCGAGATGAGTGAACTTCCATTTCAGATTACTGAATCTGCTGATGCCTCAACGTGTTGTTGGCCTCTTCCTCTTGATGTCATTTTTTTTTGTGGAAGGGCCTCCAAAATATTTTTTGTAAATAGTAAATATTTAATCAGATTCCAGATGAACATAATGTTAGTCTAATGTCGAAATATAAACTTATACATGTTGTTCTTGAAATGGAATTGAAAAATTCTTCATTTTCTTCCTCGTGTAAGTAGGAATTGAGTTGTCTTTTAAATTAAAAAGAGCCTCGTGATAAAGGCCAAGGAGATAGTTTGTGGAGTGAATGACTTGTTTTTCTAAAGTGATATATTTGTAATGTTAGTTTTTATTTTATTGATAAAAAGGTGCACCAATCAAATTTTTGCTTTCCAATAGTTGCAAGAATGTATGCAATAGCCCAGTTTGGTATATCTATTTTCCGACCTTGCAAAACAATTCTAGCTTGAAAGAAAGAAATCATAGCAACAAGAAAGTGGTGTGCAATTCCTTGCGTATCCACACCACGTCTTGATTTATTGACATGAGCTGCAAAATGCCAAAAAGCCATTGGAATTAATATCGAAAATAGATTACAAATTAATATCAAAAACTGAAAATATAAAATGAAAATTGAAAACAGTTTACACGTACAATCAACATGGAAATTGAAAGTAGATTCGAGGTACTTCTTATCATTTTCGATGAGGGTTGCTTTCATTGTGACAATGGGGAATTTTTGTATGGAAGGCCTATTAAGCGATGAATATCAGCTGGATCGACACCAAATTGAAACATACGACCATCGTCCATAGTAACAGTAAACAAATTGTCCTTTGTATTGTATGAGGAGAGTAGGTAATTCATAATATCATGATCTATTTCAAACTGGGGCATCTTAACAAGCCCATCAAAGTCACATGCATTGACCAAATCCTTGTATTCCAAATTCATTTGCAAAACTATTTGAATGTGGGGGCACAACAAGTTCCTATAGAGTATCTTTCCCTTGGATAGGGCTTGTGGGTTGACTGGATTTTCTGATTGATTTTGGTCTTGAGCTTGGCCTTGGGCTACACTTGTAGTCACCATTGTACTTGTCCTTGAGCTTGATTGTACCAAATTGATTCCTGTAAATGAGAAATTTCGGGAGCCGGAGAGTGTAAATGTGAAAATGACCGGTGGGAGGGTATTTATAGGACAAAATAGGGTTTCAACATCTTCAACGCGCGTTAGCAAGGCTTTGTTGACATGTGACGAGATGTTTTGTCATCATGCGTCAAACCTTGTTGACATGCGACAACAAGGCATTATGTCACATGTCAACAAGGCTTGTTGACACACGACATAAACGCTTTATAGTCACGCGTCAATAAGGCTTCTTTGGCGGTGACTAAATCATCTTATCGCGCATCAAAGAAAGAATTGTTGACGCGCGATAAATGCCTTCTTGCATTGCGTGTTAATAAGGCTTGTTGATGTGCGTCAGAAAAGTTTAAAATCCGTCGCGCAACAAATCTTGTTTACGCGGACAGAATGATTTTTTATCACATGTCAACAAGCCTTATTGACATGTGACAACAAAGCATTCTATCGTGCGTCAATAAGCTTTGGCGACGCTACGACACAACAAGTTATTAGCATCTGTAAAATTTTTCCCATCTGCTGTCACTCTACCTCAAAATAATCACGAGTAAAAATTCGGTTCTCAAAATTGGAAAATTCACCTTTACACGAAAGTGGATCCAAGTATATTCGTCAGGGATTTTCCACCTCCATTTTACCAGAGGCTTCTTAAAATGAACCCTAGTGTCGGTGATGGAAATCTATGTGACAATGCCATGAGATATTACGGTGGTGATATAATTTGAAATGTGTCAGAATAAAACATATGGTCATAACAATGGTAGTTAGAAGCAAGAGTAGAACTAGGGTTGGAATTCAAGTTGATAAAAGAAGGCCTAAAGAGGTTATCTAGAGTTTTTGGTATTGCTTAGAGAGTGGTTGTCGATCCGGAATTTGCAACACTTGTAGAAGACTTGAGAGGAGGAAGGACCGGTTTTTAAAGGAGGTTGCTTATTTGGAATGTGTAATATTGTAGAAGACTTAAGAGGAGGAGGGGATGGAATGATTTTTAGAGGAGGTTGCTTAGTTAGTGTTGGTAACGTTATAAAAGGCTTCAGAGGAGGAGGGGATGAACTAATTTTTAGATAAGGTTGCTTAGCTAGAATTGGTTGGACATGTGGCTCTTGGACTGACCAAAAGAGGAACATCAATAAATATGGAATGATGCTCACTAGAGATGGAAGGACCAAACTTAGGAGCCCATTGAGATTTAGTAATTGAAGATGAGTATGTAGTAGAATGTTGTGCAACAAATGAAATGAAACCCTATACTCAAAGTGCTTGATTCTTCATTTTAAAGCATAAAAATCATTGTCATGATGTCCATTAATTCAAATGATAATAACAAAATGGGGACCTTAGTAATTGACAAGCCGATAAAGAGGGTAGCAATGAGTAGTTGACAAGTTGATCAATTTCTGACCGAGGATCTCATGTTTCTTAACATTTAGATCAATCTTGAGAGGCATGGGGAGTGGTAAGACTTGGGGTTCACTTATATGAGCACATGTAGCAGACATAGAAGTAGAATGAGATGTAGAAGGAGAACTAACATGGGCTTAAGAAGCATCCTTGAGATGTTGGATTTCAGCTTTAAGAGATGTAATTGTTGTTTCCATAGCTTGGATTTTGTCTTGAAATAAACAATGTAAAGCTTGAATTGACTCTAAGATGGGTTGATTAGATGGAGGATTAGGACCAATAGAGTCATTAGATAGATGATTGAAAATGACACTTGTGAAGGTTGTGTATTGCGAGGGAGATACATAGTGTCTAGGGATTTTGGAGAACATCTTTGCAAGGTGGGTGCATTTGAAGTAATTCATGCAAGGAGATTAGAGGATTTTTAGGAGCCATGAAAGAAGATCAAGTAGAATAGGCAAAATGAGGATCCAAGTGGGGTTCACCAAATGATTTAATTTAATTTGAATTAAATCTAATATTGTAGAGTCGCTACTAAAATAAATGATGTGTAAAAGTTGAAATATAAGAATGACACAAGTAAACTAAGATTTAAAATATAAAACCCTAAGCAAGAGATAGATGAAGAAACTTAGCTAATTTTTGTGCATTCTAGAACTATTCTAGACAGGGAGAAGTGACAAACAGACTGGGAGAGTACATTTATTACTCACTCTAAATTATAAAATGTAGGAATAAGGATGGACACAAATGCTTGAGATAGGTCAAGGGTGCCGGGCATTAGAGACCACTTAAGGTCTGGTGTTTGTATAAGAGCTCAAGATCTGATTTTTGTTGTGTCGCAAGAGTGTCACAGTTGTTCCTTGTTGATCACCTAGTATTCACACTATAATCACCAAATGTACATGTAATCTATAAAATATATGTTCACCGCACAAGCCCAAAAACCACATCAAATACAAAAAGGAAAATGTAGAATGGGGAGTCAGACTGCCCCATGACAGCACTCCCAAGAGTGAAATTTTGACCAAGCGTTGCACTACATCTCCTACTTTGTGTATTTCTTATGAGTGTGCATAGAAATTGTGCCCGAGGATGCCCTTTTGCAAGTTGCACTTGATATCGGGAGGTAGCTAGAATGTGTAAAGATGTAGTAAAATGTGTGAATGGTATAGAATGAACTTCCCATTCTGTGTTATGTATTCGAGTATGCATTCCCTTGAATGGATGCTAGATGGATGCTTTAGATTGCTTTAAGTACCTTTTGAATGCAAGATTAAGTGATGATAGTAATGCTTAGTGTTTGGTACTTGATTTTAAACACATAACTATGTATTTATATGATTCCCTTATTTGAATTTTGTAATTGGCAACTTGAAGGATGACCCATAAGTGAAAAATATTCTCAAAAGATAAAAGAGGCCCAAAAGGAGTGAGTAAGGTAGAAAAGGGTCAGGGGCACCCAAAGGGGACATGAGTGCTTAGGTGCTTCTATCTTAACCGGGTAATCGTGTCCAATCCATAAAAAAAAAATCACCTAAATTCTGACTGGGATGTAGGGCATGCAAGACCAAATAGAAAATAGAAGACAAAGAAAAGAGGCCAAAGATAGTTGTCAATCACTAGTTTTCTTGTTTAGGAATCATGTAAATCCTAGTATGCTTTTAGGACCTAGAAATGTACCCAAGTACATGATTTTGTGTCTACAGGAACACTTTACACTTTAGAGGCACAACCATGATCTGAAATCATCATGGACATGTAGTACAACTCCATGCTTCAATAAATGGTAAATTAGTTAATAGGTCCAATGGGAATTTTTTTCACAAACCGAAATTTTTCAAAAACAAGCTCTAAAATACATCATTGGAAATATGGAGGAGTCCTCTTCATCATAAAATCATCACATTAGAAAAAGGAATCAAAACCGAACTCAGTATAATCATTTTTGCAAGTCACTTTCAACCTAGGGTTTCATGAGGGTTAAAAAGTAGTTTAGCTTCTTAACGATTGTTCATAAAAACGTGACGATCAAACCACCTCATTCTTTTTAGAAAATTTTCATAGTTGACCTAATTGACTACCCCTAGGATCTCAAGTCCTCATGTAAACCATACACTTCCCAACGAGCATCTGAAAGTCAATATTTAGCACAAAAACACACCTTTGGAAACCCAATTTTGGCAAAAACTCAATATCTTGCTTTGTCTTCAACATTTTGACCTAAAACTTGACCTGAAGCATCATGGCTACCTCCTCTAATTGACCCAAGTCTCATCGATGTTGAAATGCATCTAAAACTCTCGAACCACCATAACTTACCTTTGCTTACATTCCTTGTCTTCACTATTCTTACTTCAAAGGACCTAGAAACATCATCATATGTTTGAGTAATGACCTAAAACTTCTCATACACCTCATATACAATGCCACAACACTCCTACAATGATTGTACTTGACTACCCTTCTCTATATATCATGCTTCCATACCATGCACTGTGCATTAGGTCTAGGAATATGCCTAGAATGACCACTTCACCCCATGAATCTTCATGAACTGACCATGATGACCTCATACATACTCTTAGACACCTATGACACATCATACCAACTTTTTGGACTTTTGACAACCATTAGAGTACTCATACTAGGACCATGCACACTAGACCATGCTCGACTTACTATAAGCAACTCACTAAACCTAAACACCGAAAATCAACGTTCATGTTTGAATTTGAATTACACCTCATGGAGACTCACATGACACCATGACACCATTTATCATTAATGGAATTTGACATCAATGACAAAACCAAGACACAATGACCAACAAAGGGACTTTAGGGGCCATGATATGAAAGAAATAGTAATCTGCAAAATAAGATCCCTAAAAAGTGACCCAGAGGATAGGAACAAAGATGAAACCCAAGGAAGAACTATGCAGATCAAATGTATGATAAATAGTGGATAAAAATATGAACCCTGATGTAATTAGGGTTTTGGGGTAGGGAAAGACACATTTGATAAAGTAGGAAAAATAAGGATCATAGTGGTCGATCACGAGTTGGGGTTCACGAAATGATTTAATATAATATGAATTAAACCCTATTTCACAGTAACTTATTATACTAAATGATATTCAGATGATTACATATAATAATATACAAGCAATAAGCATTCAAGGAGGTAAAACCCTAAGCAAATGAGAGAGGGATGATGATTTGGTTGATTCGGTATAACCTGGGAGTGATCAAGACTGCGTATCTAGTGGAATAGGCTAGAAACAATGTCAAAATGGCTCATCGAGGGTTTGGAAACCCAAGCATGTACATGGAAGAAGTTCTGCATGAGGGTAGGAGAGCCCTAGGCACTAACGACTGATTTGGGTGTCTATGTCTACTAAAATGCTCGGTTATGATCTTTTATGGGTCGAAGATCTTCAATGTTAGTCACTCTTTGTCACTTTGGTTTTTATGTTAGATCACCGATCGCACTCCGTAACATGTAAAAAAATTGAATTTACTACCAAAGTGGAGGAATATTTATCCTCGATATGTCTCGCATGTGATTTAATTTGATTTGAATTAAATCTAAATATTTCAAAGTCACTACTTGAACTAAATGATATATAAATGTTAAAATATAGAAATAACATAAGCAAACTAAAATTTAAAATTCAAAACCATAAGAAAAGAAGAAGGAGAAAGGACTTAGATAATTTCCTCATAGTTTGGGACTGATCTAAATTGGAAAGAGTTTTGAAAAAGCTATGCAGAGTATCGTTACGCTCACAATAAATTATAGGATGCATAAATGAGGATAAACACAAACACCCATGGTAGGATAGGGGTGCTTGGGCATCGAAGACCTCTTCTGGGCACATGTGACTGTGTAAATGATAAGAACTTAATTTTTGTAGTGTCGTGAGATTATGGTTATTATTTCCTATTGATCACTGATCACTTGGTTGTCACTCCTTGAATGATGAAGGTAATCAGTAACTTGCAAAATAGAAGTTCACCTGCACAAGCCCACAAACTGCATCAAACCTAAAAGAAAGATGCGATACGAGAGTCAAAATGACTTTGGAGGTCACCCCGATAGTGAACTTACAACCGAGTACTGCACTACTTCTTATACTCCATGTAGTTCATGCGAGTGTGTGTGGTAATTTTTCCTTAGTATGCCCTTATACAAGTTACACTTGATAGTGGGTTGTAGCTAAATGTAACAATGTAGTAGAATGTGTGGATGGAATAAAATAGACTTCCCCTACCTATGTTGTGTATGCATAAGTATTCAACCCTTGTCCCTTGAATGGATATTATATGGATTCCTTTAGAGTGTTTTAGGTTCCTTTTGGATGCAAGCTTAGGTTATGACAAGTAATGCTTAGTGCTTGGTCCTTTATTTTGAACACATAACTATGTATTTATATGATTCCCTTGTTTGAATTTTGTAATTGACAACTAGAAGGCTAACCCATAAGTGAAAAAGATGCCCAAAAGATAAAAGAGACCCAAAAGGAGCGAGTAAGGTGAGAAAGGGTCAAGGGCACCCGGAGGAGACAGGAGCTCGCAGAGGGGACAAGAACGCATGGTTGCTTCTATCTTGGCTAGGCATTGCTATTTAAAGACATAAAATATAAATCAGCAAAATCTCGATTGGGATGTAGGGTGTGTAAGACCAAATAGAAAACAATAGAAAAAAAGAGGCCAAAGATAGTTTTCAATTACTAGTTTTCTTACTTAGGAATCATATGAATGCTAGTATGTGTTTAAGACCTAGAAATATACCCAAGTGCATGATTTTGTGTCTACATTTGCCCCATTTTATGTTTTTGAGTGAATACTCGATAACATAAAGTAGATAAGATATGCATACCTTATGATCATGTAGAGCATGCGGTGAATAACCTGTCGAGTGGACAAGTGAAGCGTGGAATGATTGCAAAATGAAGGGTAGAGACTAAGTAGAGAAAGTGACCCTAGGGGTGGAGTATGTGCATTGCAATGTAACTGTTGTGCTTCTTGTAGGATGCTTCTTGTAGTGTATTAGGCATGGACTTGCAAAAGAAGAGTGAAATAGTAGTCAAGGTCGTGTATATGAAAAATTGCACAAGTATGTAAAAGTATGTAAAAGAGTGTAAAAAGGAAAGCATGCACTTGATGTAGAAGAGTATGAAGGATAGAAAGATGTTCTCAAAATGCTGTGAAGAGCGATTTTTTTGGGTGATCTCACACCGAGTGTGATTTTTTGGGTAATATCACGCCAAGTGCGAGTTTTAGGTGATCTCATGCCAAAGAGCAAGTGTTGGGGAGAGAAGTATAGTGTTACTCTCCTTCCATGACTCTTCCCTGATAAGCACCACTATAGATGGTGTGTCCCCGATTTTTTCCTCTTGTCACAAATTAGTTATGAATGTATAAATTGTTCCGATTGAAATTGATTGAAGGAGATTGAGTGCATGTTGTAAATGGCAAGGACTATGCACAGAATCGTAAAAATACTCAACGCTTATGTGAATTGTGTTGATCTGAGGAGATGAAAATGTATGCCTCTATGACATTAGTGCCCATTGGAAGATAGGGGCTCCCGGAGCTAGCTAGTGTTTGAGCCTGGGCACCGGTGTGTCTATGCTGTTAATATGACCCAAGTTTGATTATGAGCCAAAGTTATAACTATATCCTGTGTTGATTATGTGATGTATTATATTGTGTTGTAGCTCTAAGCTATTGTATGGGGTGATTTGTTCACCAAATATATGCCCTACTTGTTTGGGGTGCATGTGATGACTTTAGGAGTGTGCAACCAAAAGAGAGGACTTGATGCTAATCAAACCGAGACCCGCATGAGGTAGGGGATGTGCATAGTGGAAACTAACTCACATGTAAACAAAGTGGCTAGATACATGTGTTAGTACAAAAAGTAGCTAACATGCAAAAGAAGACAATGTAATAAGCAAGTATGCAAACAAAGTGGACCACGAAAAATGGGTTTCAAATATGGAACATCGCTCACAATGTCACAAGACAATCAGGTCCAAAGTGTCCAAAAGCATACAAATAATGATCAAACAAGACAAGGAATAACTCGCAAACCATAGCATACAATGACAAATAATATCAAGAAAAGTGTATCAGAAAACCATGGTGGCATATAGTCCTGCAAAGAAAATGCTACACATGAAGCACCCATTAGCATGTTAGAAAGATAAAAAGTATGTCAAGGCATGTATGTATCAATGGAATAAGTAGTGTGCTAGTAAGAATAGGAAGTATTATATGATGAAATGATAACATTTGTAATGTGTGATAAAGTTGATGCCATCAGAGCCTCGATAGGGATCGGTAAGAGGTACAATGCCAAGCATCATTACAACGTGTAAATACTTGTAAGAGATCTACATTCACTCCAAAATACCAAGTGAATGTGCATGTGTATATAGAAAAGATATTGATATACTAAGTATCCATCTAGCATAAGAAACAAAGTGTACATGTAAGTATAAGCAAACAAGAGTAAGTGTAACCAAGATATGCAATGGTGTATGAGTGTGATGGAATGGTATGCAATGTGAATGTGATAGGAGCAACGTGTCCCCAAGGAATGTGGATGAGTATGAGATGAGGTTCATTTATAAAAGACCCCTCAACAATCAAGAATAAACCATAGAACAAGAGTGTGTCATCGGGAAATGGTTTGAAAAATTTGCACTAGAAAGATAGATCATGAAGCATAGAGCGTGAAAGTGAATGTGGTGAGGTTCATTTCAGATTAAAACCCTCAACAATCGAGTATGAACCGTGGAACTAGAGTTAGTCATAAGGTAATAATGATACGAGTTGTGTATCAATATGTGTAAGAAAGATTAGGTGTAAAACATAGAGTGTAATGTGCATGTGTAGAGATTAGAAAGAATTGATAATGATTGAAAGGGGGAAGAAAGCATGATGCCCCCAAGTGTGAGGAGGATAGAAGGATATCCAATGATAGTGAAGGAAAAGGTCCTTCCACATGATGTTTGAGGATATATTGACATGTGATGATGCTCTAAGATCGGTGGAGTATGAGAGTAATGATGTACACATGAAGGAGACCTATGTGGTGAAGGAGGTGGTGAACACCTCTTTGAAGGGATTGCTGAGTAGGGGACTTATGTTGACGATCTGGTCTAGCATCCTATGAGGATGAAAGTGTCGCGAAGTAGGACGTATGCGGATAGGAGAACTATGTGTTTAATATGCTTTATATTTGAGAGGCCCAAAGACCTAGATGTTGTAGCTGGTGGAAGGATATCATCAAGACTAGGTTTAGGCAATGGTGTGCATGGTGCAACACATTCGATAGTGATAAATTGTTTATTTTGAATGATCTTAAGACACGATTATGCATGAAGGGGATAAATTGAATGATGTAGAGCCAAGGAAGACCTAAGAGCATGTGACAACCCTTGATTGAAGATGCCACAACAAATGTCACAAACATAGTAAGAGGCCCAACTATAATGGGCAACCTGATGTAGCCAAAAGAATTAGGAATTGGATAGGTAATAGTAGATATTGGACATTTG
This sequence comes from Taxus wallichiana var. yunnanensis, assembly GCA_018340775.1. Lineage (NCBI taxonomy): Eukaryota > Viridiplantae > Streptophyta > Pinopsida > Cupressales > Taxaceae > Taxus > Taxus wallichiana. Next base: position 7,267,024 of record CM031244.1, read on the forward strand.
ATAGCCATAAGAAGTGTAATAGAGCATAGATTGATAGGATCCCCTTGATAGATCATAATTTTATTGACAATATATTAACTGATGGAAGTGTTGATGTGTAATGAATCAGAAGAGAATGTTGCATGATAATCATGATCTGAAAATGTAATGGCTAGTGGTGATGCATCAACAAGGCGATAATAAATTCAAGGGGGCCCGATGAAGGTGGGAACAACATGATATGTATGATTAACATAAGAATCGGAAGTTGGTGCTTCATTCTTAGGCAAAGGGTCATTAAAATTTTTGAGCTTTTTTTATCGTTGATCGACTTAGAAGAAGATGGCTTAGGGAGCTCAAGTGAATTATTGTCAATAAGATCTTGGATTAGATGCCTGAGTTTGAAACAACAATCGGTGGAATGCCCAATACATTAATGATAGTCACATTTAGCATTTTCATCATAATTGCGCCACGGGGGCGAGATGGATCAAGATTGAGCGGTGGTGGAAGAGTGATTAGATTGCTTTTGAGAATTTGAGGCAATAAAAACCAAGGTGCATAGAGTAACTTGGTGAAAGTATGCTTTGGAGGTTTCCATTGAAGCTTTTCAGGAGGAGAGATGACATTGATAGTTTCCTTTGCTTCAAGTAGGCTTAGGATATGGCTTGAATGTTGATTTATCTTGAAACCTATTAGAAGTCGATGAAGAATCATGATACTTGAGTTTTCCCATAGATAGAAGTTTTACTTCGCGCATTTTAAGTGTATGGCATAATTGATCAAATGAAGGAGAGATCTCAAAGATAACACTCTCTTGAAGTGGTGGTAATAGGCTTTACACAAAAATATATTTTAATTTTGAATCAACAAGTACATTGGTCATCTTAGCTAGATTGTTCTTATAATGTAACACATAGTTCACTAGATGCTCGTTAGATCTTTGTTTAATTTGAGTGAGTTGCACATAAGATATCTTGGTGTCAATATTGTTTGAAAAGTGAGCAAGAAAAACATTGGCTAGATGTGTAAAAGAAGTTAGCAAGTCAACAGTGGATCGTAAAACCAATGCATGGCATAATCATGAAGAATCCTAGGAAATAGCTTAGCGAGTAATGTATGTTCATCTGCATAATCTAGACATGCGACATGAAAAGCTTGGAGATGCTCATGTTGGGTTCGCCAAATGATTTAATTTAATTTGAATTAAATCTAAATATTTCAAAGTCACTACTTGGACTAAATGATATAGCAATGCTTTGAAATATAGAAATGATGCAAACAAACTAATATTTTTGATGTGAAACCCTAAGCAAAGAAGAAGAAGATAAGACTTAGCTAGTTTCCTCATAGTATGAGACCGATATGAACCGGGAAGAGTGTTGAACATGCTAGGAAGAGTGTCATTACTAATCACAATAAATTATGGGATGTAGGAATGAGGTTGGACATGGGTGCACGGGCATTGAAGACCTCTTTTGGGTGCCCGTGACTTTGCAAATGATCGGTGTTGTTTCCTATTAATCGCTTGTAGTCACTCCTTGATTTCCGAAGGTACCTGTAACTTTGCAAAATAAAATTTTACCTACATAATCCCATAAACCACATCAAAACTAAAAAGAAAGATGTGATATGGGGATTCAGATCGCCTTGACGGTCATCCTAAGAGTGAACTTACAACCAAGTGATGAACTACATATTTGATTTAACAAATATTAAAAATATAAATGCTAAATCCTAATTAAGTTATAACATAACTATATAACAATGAAGTACATAATTGACACAAGAAAGTAAGCTAATAAATTTAAAACCCTAAGTGCAAGAGAAGGGATAAGATACTTAGTTGATTTTTGCAATAATCCCGAAGTTGCGCCGAGTTGGAAAGATGATGTAACAGAAGACAGATCGTCACAATTGATCCCACAAAAATGTAGAACTTTCAAAATAGACTCGAACCGAGGTGTTTGGATCGGGTTAGGGCGCATGGTTATTGTCGACCATTGATGGGCGCTCATGATTGTGAAAATGTCTGGAAAGTGATTTCTTATGTGTTGTTTCTATGTTGTTGCCCTTCGTTGTTGATTACTTGTATGTCACATTAAGTTCGCAAGATTCACCTGTAACCTAAAAATAGAAAGAGTACCTAAAAAATCCCAAAACAAATCAAATCCTGAAAAGAAAAAAGATGTAAATGGGGATTCAGATTGACCCAACAACATCACCCAATAGAGTGAATATACGATCCGAGCATTGCACTACATTTCAGACTCCATGTAGTTCTACGTGTGTGTGTGTGTGTGTGTATAAGCATGCCCTATGTGGCTCTTGTGCTAGAAAAAATTGAATAACAAACAATAACTAGATGTAGCAAATGTAAGTAGATGTGTGCATGGAAAAATGAACTTCCCCTCCTATGAAGTGTATGTAGAATAATGCAGTCCCTTATCCCTTGAATGAGTGCTAGATGGATGCTTTGATGCTCTTGTAATGCCTTTAGATGCAACCTTGGGTGATAGTTGTAGATGCTTAGTGTTTGGTCCTTTATTATTGTCATATAGCTTTGTATTTATATGATTCTCTTTCTTAAATTTCATAATTAACCACTAAAAGGCCAACCCATAAGAAAACAAGATTCCCAATGACTAGAAAAGACCTAAAAGATATGAGCAAGATGTAAAGAGGTTAGGGGCTCCCGGAGGGGACAGGGGCACACTGGGCATTGGCGTCTTGGCTAGGCATTGGTGTCCAGACTTAGAAAATTTGAAGTATTGAAAGTTAGATTGGGAAATAGGGTATGTAAGACCAAGAAAGAAACTAGAAAGAAAGCAAAGAGGCCAAAAACAATGGTCAATTAGTACTTTTCTCGCTTAGGAATCATATGAATAGTAGTATGTGATAAGGACCTAAAAATATACCCAAATGCATGATTTAGTGTCTACATTTGCCCCCAATTTATGTTGTTGAGTGAATACTCTATAACATAAAGTAGATTAGAGATGAATACCTGATAACCATGTAGATTGGTGGCAAAAATCGTGTTGAGGAGATAAGAAAAAGCGTGAAGTGAATAATATAAAGCATGGAAACTAGAGAAGAGGAAGTGACCATAGGAGTGAAAATCGTATGTGTATATTCATCTTGTACCTATTTTCATGTACTGTCACTTGATTCTTGATGATGTGATTGTTGCTTCCCATATGGAAAACCTGCAAAATAAAAGAGCAAACAAGTAGTCAACTACGTGTATATGAAAAAATTTGATCCAAACGTGTAAAAAGTATATTAAAATGTGAAAAGGAACATGTGCACCTGATTTGTGATGAGTGAAAAGAGTAGAGAGGATCCTAAAAATACACTAGAAGAATGATTTTTTGGGCGATCTCACACCAAGAATGAGTTTTTTGAGAAATCTCACACCAAGTGCACCAAGTGCGAGTTTTTTGGGTGATCTCACGCCATGGTAGAAGATCGTAGGGAGAAAGTTCTAGTTTTATTTTCCATCCTTTGACTGTTTCTCGATGCTTTATACACCACTGCAGATGGTGTGATCTTGCTTTGTTCAAATTTGATCCATTATTATTCAACGCGAATAAGAGAAGGAAAAAAATACATGTTGATTGTTGAGGATCATGCCTATACTAAAAGGTTCATGTAGACTGCTATAAAGCGTGTTGATTTGAGAAAAATGTTGTAACTACCCCTGGTCATAGGTGCCCACGAAGGGTCAGGGGTGCCCAAACGCTCATGTCTCGGTCTAGGTATCGGTGTTTGTGTTATGTTGAAGACCCAAGTAAGTTTTTGTGTTATTGTTGTGATTTGAATACTACTCTAATTCTATGCTTTGAAATGTGTTGTAATTTGATTGTGAACTATTGAATGGTGTGACTATTTCACCCAATGATGTCCCCCTTGTTTGGGGTGTATGCGACGATGCATGGAGTATGCGGCCCAAAAGAGGACCAAATGTTGATGTGAAACTGAAGCCCTGTAGGGGAGGGAATGTGCTTTGTAGAAAGTAAGGAACATGTAAACAAAGTGGCTGAAAACAAGTGTTAGTGCAACAAGAAAAATACGCATGTAGAAGACAAAGTGTAAGCTAACAAAGAAGAAGACAATGTAGACCATGAAAAATGGGTTGTAAATATGGGAAATCACTCACAATGTCGCAAAACAATTGAGGTTGAAGCGACCAAAAAAAAAACAATGTGCACACAAGACAAAGGGAAAAGCCCACAAAAATGGAAAACAATGACAAACAATAACAAAGTAACAAAAAAAACCATGGTGGAAAAAGGTTCCTATAAAGAAAATGTTACACATGAAACACCCATTAGCATGTTAGAAATATAAAATGTATGTCAAAGCATGTATGATCCGATATAGTAGTGTGTTAGTATGAATAGGAAATAGTATAAAACGAAACAATAACACCTGTGATGTATACGAAAGTGTATGCCCCGTGATCTTATTGCGGGGACTGGTAAGAGGTATAGTTCTAAGCATCCATGCTACGTCTAATGATCTGTATAAGGTCTACGATCACAACTAGAAGTAAAGTGAACACACATGTGTATCTAGAAAATATAATGACATATAAAATATATGTCTAACATAGTAAGTAAAAAGTGTAACATGCGAGTATAAGTAAGCAAGATTAATGTGCAACCAAGATATGTAGTATGTTGTGAGTGTGAATGGAATGTAATGTAATGTCAAGTGTGATAGGAGTTGTGTGCCCCCAAGTGAATGTGAATGAGTATGCATGAGATGAGGTTCATTTATAAAAGACCCCTCGACAGTTAAGAATGAACCATAGAACAAGAGTGCGTCATCAGGAAATGGTTTGAGTTTTATACTAGATAGATATGATCGATAAAGAGTAAAGAGTGAGTGAGTGTGGTGAGGTTCATTTCAGATTTAGACCCTTAAGCAATCGAGTATGAACCATGGAACTAGAATGCATCATCGGGTAATGTGATGCATGTGCATTAGAAAGATGTGTCGTGAATGCGCGAGTGTGTAGTGTGTATGATGTGAAGTTCATGAATGTAGTAAGCCCTTAATGAGTCAAGTGTGAGCCGTAGGACAAGAGTGAGTCATTAGGTAGTGACAATATAAGAGGTGTATCAAGTTGTATAATGATGCTTAGAAATATGACGTATGAAGCACATAATGTAATAGTGCAATGATAAACACTTGATAATGCTAGTAGGGGGAGAATAAACACGATGCCCCCAAGTGTGTTAATGATGGAGATCTATGTGGTGACGCGAGAGGTACCATACTATTGTGGGAGAGTCTCATTTGTGTCATGATAAGAGAGAGCCGACACAATGGTAGGAAAAATCAACAATAGGACCATGTCATGGTGGCGAGTTTGAAATGTGTCTTAGCCATCAATATAAGGAGTAGTTTCTTTGAAAAAAATGATTGGTTCTGTTGAAGTGGTGGATTATTGGGTAAAGCATTGTAAAAGACTTGATAGGAGAAGTGGGCGTTGACTGATTTTGGGAGGCAAATGCATAGTTTGACTTGGTAGTGTCGTAGATGACTTGAGAGGAGGAGGAGTGAGATTTATTTTGAGAGGCAGTTGCTTAATTTGAGTGGATTGCATAGGTATGTTTGAGTGACAAGAAGAAGAAACATTAGAAGTGATGGCATGATGCTCATTAGACATAGATGAATCAGATTTAGGAACCCAATGAGATGTAGCAATTGGAGATGAACATGTAGGAGAATTTTGTGTAGCAAATGAAATGAGACCATAATGCTTAAGGTGGCCAATTTTTGTTTAAGAGCATAACAATCATTGTCATTATGTTCATTGATTCGATGATAATTGCAATATGGATGACCATGATATTTTGCAAGCTAATAAGGAGGATAGTAATGATTAGATGGTAAGTTGATTAATTGATGAGTGAGGAGCTACAAAAAAAAATCTTGTTACTTAGTATTGAGATAAAACTTTATAGTTACAAGGAGCGGTAAGACTTGGTTCACTGATATGAGCACATGTAGAAGACATAAAATGAGGATGAGGAGTAGAAGAAGAACAAGCATGAGCCTGAGAAGCATCCTTAAGATGTTGGATTTCATATTCAAGAGATGCAATCATGGATTCCATAGCCTGAAATTTATCTTGAAATAAAGAATGAATATATTTATTGGATTTGCAAATAGATTGATTGGAATTAGAATCAAGAGAGTCATCAAAAAGACGATCAAAGATAACATTGACTTGAGTAGGTGGCGTATCTCTAGGAAGATACATGGTTTCTAGAGATTTTTGAAGAACCTCTTTGCAATGTGAATGCATTTGAAGTAATTCGACAAAGAGATATGATTAACCTTAGGAGCCATAATATAATAGATGGTGTGCCAAAGGAGGATCCAAATGACCAATCAGAATGGGGTTCACCAAATGATTTAGCAAATATTGAAATATATAAATGTTAAATTATAATTAAGTTACAACATAATGATATAACAATGAAGTATAAATTTGACACAAGTAAGTAAGCTAATAAATTTGAAACCCTTAGTGCAAGAGAAGGGATATGATACTTAGTTGATTTTTGCAAAATCTCGAAGTTGTGCTAAGTTGGAAAGCTAATGGAACAGGAAGGCAAATTATCGCCACCGAGCCCAAAAAATGTAGAAATGACGAAACATGTTGGAATGGGCCACCGGATCAGGTCGGGGGCATCCGGGTGTTATAGACCATTATTGGGCATCCGTGACTGTGAAAATGGCAGAAAGTAATTTACTCCATTTCACTTCTATGTCATTGCCCTTCGTTCTTGATTGCTCAGTGTATGTCGCACTAAGTCTACAAGATTCACCTATAACCTACAAAGAGAAAGAGTACCTATAAAACCCCAAAACACATTGAATCATAAAAATAAAAATATTCAAATGGGGAGTTGGACTGACCCCAGTGGTCACTTGACAGAGTGAACTTACGATCTGGGCATTGTACTACATTTCAGACTCCATTTAGTTATGTGTGTGTGTGTAATCGTGCCATAGGTGGCTCTTGTGTCATACACACTTGAATAACAAGCAATAGCTAGATGTATAAAATGTAATTAGTTGTGTGCATGGAAAAATTAACTTCCCCTCCTATCAAGTGTATACGAAAGAATGCATTCCCTTGTCCCTTGAATGAGTGCTACATAGATGCTTTGATGCTCTTGTAATTACTTTGGATGCAACCGTAGGTGATAGTATTAGATGCTTAGTACTTGGTCCTTTATTATGGTCACATAGCTTTGTATTTATATGATTCCCTTATTTAAATTTCATAATTAACCACTAAAAGGCTGACCCATAAGAAAACAAGATGCCCAATAGCTAGAAAATACCCAAAAGATGTGAGCAAGATATAAAGAGGTCGGGGCGCTTAGGCATTGGCATCTTGGCTAGGCGCTGTGTCTAGACTCAAAAAAGTTAAATTATTAAAAGTCGACTAGGCAATAGGGTGTGTAAGACAAAAAGGAAACCAAAGAAAGCAAAGAGGCTGAAAATAGTGGTCAATTAGTACTTTTCTTACTTAGGAATCATATGAATAGTGGTATGTGATCGGGAACTAGAAATGTAATCAAAGTACATGATTTAGTGTCTACAATCTCGGACTCTATGTAGTTCTCGGTGAGTGTGTGTGGGAATTGTGCCCTAGGATGCCCTTGTACAAGTTGCACTTTATAGCGGGTCAGAGCTAAATGTAGCAATGTAGTAGAATGTGTAGATGGAATACAATAAAATTCCCATTCCTATGTTGTGTATGCGAGAAGTATGCAACCATTGCCCCTTTAATGGATGTTTTTAGAGTGCTTTAGGTGGCTTTTAGATGCAATCTTTGGTGATGATAGTAATGCTTAGTGTTTGGTCCTTGATTTTAATTACATAACTATATATTTATATGATTCCCTTGTTTCAATTTCGTAATTGACAACTTGAAGGCCAACCCATAAGTGAAAAAGATTCCCAAAAGATAAAAGAGACCCAAAAGGAGAAAGTAAGGTTAGAAAGGGCCAGGGGCACCCGAAGGGGACAAGAGCGCTTGGGTGCTTCACATCTGGCTAGGCATTGGTGTTTGAAGCCATAAAATATAAATCAACAAAATCCCGACTAGGCTATAGTCATGTGTATGACCAAATAGAAAATAAGATATAAAGAAAAGAGGCTAAAGATAGTCATCAATAACTAGTTTTATTACTTAGGAATCATATGAATGTTAATATGTGTTTAGGACCTAGAAATGTACCCAAGTGCATGATTTTGTGTCTACAACATGTACCTCAAGACTAGATATGAAACTAGGATCACAAAGTGAAGGCTTAGCCAATTGCCAAATTCCATGTGGAAATGTATGATCTAAAACCCACCGAGATGAACTGTGCCATATCCTTTGAAATTGAGGGTGAAGAAGTTGATCCTAAACCTTTTGAATGTAGACCTAAAGTGCTTAATGAAAAAATGGGTGAATGGTCCAAATAAATGCACAATGCATTTGACGAGATTGCCTAGGCACATATTGTCTTAATGATGAAGACAATTTCAATCCCAACCTATTGAAATCATATAGTGACTTGGATCTTGGAAGATGTTTTTGACAGATCAAAGTGAAAAGTTTGAGTTGGCGCAGTGTTGTTTTACTTTACCCAAAGGAGGAGAAGTTATTATTTTCCTATACATTGTAGCTTAATTATACAAATAATGTTATCAATATGAACCTCTGATTCAAGGGCTCATAATTGTAAAAGGTAAAGGACTTGAGATGCTTATGAGCTTTGGAGATGCAAAGTTAGTTATTTAACAAGTCCGATTATAATTCCTAGTAAATAACTCTCTCCTCGGAGCCTACAAACATAGAGTTTGGGACCTCTTAGAACATTTTGACACCATCAAATTTCAAGTCATCTCGTGAGAACAAAATGTAGATGAAAATAGGATGGATTTTATTAAATCTCAATTTAATCCTCACAAAGATCTCATGAATGTGTTAGATACACATTTTAAGCTTGTAATCGACTAGCATTGCCTAACAATGACCTGTCATTGGCAATTTTTTTACAGTGATGAGTAGATTTCCCTTTTCATTTAGTAAGAAGCTAAGTTTTCTTAGGTATTACAACCAAGGTTTTAAGAAAATTATGGTGACCAAATCATTTAGCTAAAGAATAACAAGTTACCCAAAGGAATAATCAATTTGGAAAGCATGTTTACCCCCGATGATTAATACAAGGAAGAGGACTATCATGAGGTGCTTATCTTTAGGGAGATTAACTAAAACTTACTAAGGTATGTACATCTAAAAAACTATTCAATTTCATCCAATTATGCCAAAAATATGATGACATTTTTGCATGATCTTATGATGACCTTAAAGGCTATGATCCCGATATCATTCAACACATTATTGAGTTATCTCCTGAACTTAAAACAATGAGACAAAAACAAACGTTGTTTAATCCTAAGATTGAACCTTTGATGAAGAAGGATTTGACCAAACTAATAGAGGTTGGGATTATCTTGCCCATAAAACACTCTTCTTAGATTGTAAACCTTGTCCCAGTTAGAAGAGGAATGGAGAGATAAGGTCGTGTATAGACTTTAAAATATCTCAATAAATCCTCTCTTAAAGATCATTACCCTTTACCTTCAATGGATCAAAATTTTCAATTAGAGACAAAATGAGAGGTTTTCACTTCTACATAGTTTTTCCGGTTATAATTAGATTCTTTTCAAAGAGTCCCACCAATACAAAATAGCCTTCACCACCAAGCGTATATTTGTTTTCCATGAAGTTAAAATTTTGGGACACTTTGTGTTTAAGGATGGTTTTTCTATTGATCTAAAAAATCACAGCTATCTTGGCTTTGTCTCACCCCAAAATAAAAGGCATTGCAATCATTCCTAGGGAAGATCAATTTTTGAGGAAGTTCATTGCAAAATTTGTTGAGTTGGTAATACCTATAAAAATGATGCTAAGAAAGGGATGTAATTTCTAATAGACTCAAGAGGCCAAGGGTAGTTTTGAAAAAATCAAACAAGTTATATCCCAAGATCCCACTCTCATAAACCCTAATTTTGACAATTTTTTCATCTTATACACATTTGGAGGGGAAAATAGTATTGTTGATATCTTAAATAAATAATGTAAAACCATAAGGAAATGAGAGAGGGATGATGACTTAGCTTTGTGCAACATGGGAGTGATTGGGATTGTGTAACTACTAGAACCGGCTAGAAATAGTGTCAACATGGATCATCGAGAGTTTGATAACTCAGGACTATGGCGAAAAGAAGCATCTTCTAGAAGACAAGAGCACCCCAAGTGATAATGACTAATCTAGACGCATGTGTCTATTCATATGATCAGAATCTGGTCTTTTTGGGTTGAAATATATTCTTTGTTATCTGCTCTTTATCACTCTATTTCTGTTGTTAGGGTTCCAATCGCACATGTAATCTATAAAACAAATGACTACCTACACATGTCTATAAACCACATCAAATCTAATAAAAAGATGCAAAATGTGGAGTTGGATTGGCTCAGCGGTCACCCTGAAGAGTGAACTTATAACCGAGCACTACACTACATCTCATATTTTATGTAGTTCTTTGTGTGTGTGTGTGTGTATCTCGTATCCCATGCCCTAGGTTTCCTTTGTGCAAGTTACATGATAGTGTGCTAGATCTATATTGTCCCAAGTATATAAAATGTGTGAGATGGAATATAATGAACTCCCCTCCAATGCAAAGTGTCATCGACTAATGAAACCCTTGTCCCTTATATGGATGTGCTAGATGTATGCTTTGTAGTGCACTTCTACCTTTGTGTAAGCTTAGGTGGTGGTAGATAATGCTTATAGTGCTTGGCCCCCTTATTAGAGAGATATAACTAAGTATACATATGATTATATTGTTTGAATTTCATAAATGACAACTAAAAGGTCAACCCAAAGTGTTAAAAGGTGCCCAAAAAGTGAAAAGGACCCAAAAGAGTAAAAAGAAAAAAGAGAAGGACATGAGCACATGGGTGTTTCGTCTTAATCTGACGCTGGTCTTCGATGCTATTAAACGGAAAATCAATCAAGTACCGAAAAAATCGTAAGATGTGTAAAGCTAGTAAAGTGCAAGAGATAAAACAACCAAAATACCAAAAGGAGTTGTCAACCACTAGTTTTCTTGCTTAGGAATCATGTATACATTAGTATGCTTTAAGACCTAGAAATGTACCCAAGTGCATAGATTTTGTGTCTACATTTTCCCCACTTTATGTTGTTGAGTGAATACTTGATAGCATAAAGTAGATAGAAGATGTGTACCTTGTAATCTGAAGAGGATTGTAGCCGATAGCATGCCAAGTGGACAAGTAGCTATGTGAAGCATGAAGTGATCGCAATGTGAAGCATGACAACTAGGAAAGGAGGTAGACCCTAGGGGTGAATCGAGATAGAGATAGAGATCTAGGGGTCTAGATGTAGATAGATTAGATTAGATAGATGTCTTCTTGTTGCTTGTAAGGGACAAACCTACAAAAAAAAGAGCAAGAGAGTAGTCAAAGTCTCGTATGTGAAAGATCATAGTAATGTATGTAAAGGTAATAAAAAGTAGTAGCTAAGGAAGGAGTGCACTGATTTATGAGAGAGTATATGATAAAAAAATTATCCTTTTTTCTTTGGATATTTTTCTAGATGGGGTTGAGTGATCAATTCCCAACCAAGAAAATGTCAAGCCATGGATTTGAGAGTCTTGCCACTAAGGATGAGGTTTTGGGCAATCCCACACTAAGAGTGTGGTTTTTGGGCGATCTCATGCCAAGGATGAGTTTTTAAACGATCTCACACGAAAGAGAAGAGTGTTGGGGAGAGGTATGTTTTTCTCTCCTTCCATGACATTTCTCAAATGATAAGTGCCATTGCAGATTGACATGTCCCTATTTGTAACCAAATTTATAACCGAATTGTGAGCGAATTATAAGCGTATTATAAATGGGATGACTAAATTCTTTAAATGAAGTCAAGTATTTGATACTATAAATTTGTATCTTGTAAACTATGTTGAACTGAAAAACTATTTACTTTTTCCCCTGGGACGAAGCACCTAGGTGGGACACAAGCACCCATCGTTATTGTCTGTTACAAGGTGCTAGTGTCTTCTCTATGTTCGTGATCCAATTCTGATTTTGGACCACTTTGTGACTGTGTTCCTTTACTAATTGTGTACTGTGTTGTTCTATTCTGGATTTTTATGCTTCTAGAAGAATCATTTGTTCACCCAATAGTTTCCGAAGCAATCATAGGCAAATAATGGTTGAACATGACATAGGTCATAGCCCATGAAATAATAAAAAATAATAATAAACAAGAAATAACATATAACCATGATTGTAGAGTATCTTGCAAGGTAAATGCTACACATGAAGCACCCATTAGCATGTTATATAAATAAATGCTATGTCAAAGCATATATAGATAAAAAAAAGAATAATGATAGTAACAATGTAAAATATGACTCGTGAGTGTGGAGAATGATAATAGTAAAGGTAGATGCCCCCAATAGCCTCAGTGGGACTGGTAAAGAATGGTGTCGAGCATAATGCATCATGTAATAATATTTAAAAGTATCGCATTCACCTCAAGGTACCATGTGAATGTGCATGTGTGTACAGAAAAAGATAATAACATACTAAGTATCCAACTAGCATAGGAAACAAAGTGCAACATGTAAATAATATAAGCTAACAAGAGTAAATACAACCAATATGTGTAAATGCTATGTGAAAGTGATAGTGTGATGTGATATGTAAGATGTGTAGATGAGGGGACTCGTATTGTCCCCAATGGATGTGTGTGATGTGAGGTTCATTTAGGAATTACACCCTGAACAGTCAAGTAGGAACTGTAGAAAAAGAGTGCATCATCAGGTACTAAAGCTATTGTATGTGATTGAGATCAGATGCTAGGAAAATTTTATCATGAATCACGAATTGTGAAGTATAGTAGATAAGCTAAGAGTAGATTATAGAAATAGCCAATAACGATGGAAGGGGGAGAAAGTGAGATGCTCCCAAGTGTATGAGTAAGGTTCATTTAATGCCTTCAAAAATCATGTATTAACCCTTGAGAACACAAGTGCATCATCGGGTAGCAAGGGTATTGTATGTATACCAGAGATGTGGTAATTCTTGGAAAGGTAGACATGAAGCACAGAGCATGAGAGATAGAGAAAGAAAATCACCAGGATGTGACTAGTGAGTAGGGGGAAGTCGGATGCCCCCAATTGTGTGCGGGGTAGGGTGTCAAGGAAACTCATCAAGGAGGTCGTTAGTGTCAGGGTCATAATCGATGGGATTTGGATTGGAGACATAATATGTGATAATGTGAGGTTGATCATAGAAAGACTCTTATGCGGCATAAATTATACATGCCCATAGCATACTCTTCATCAGTAAAAGGGGGTTATAGACAATCATGTGCGTACTAGTGAGTTAGGTTTTGGGCATAACCAAGGAAGGAATCATTGCAAATAGAGATGTGGCCAAAAGGCATAAGAAATGTAATAGTAGTATGGTTGGGGTCAAGGGTACCACCAATATAGTCGAGCCAAGATTGTCCAAGGGTGAGTAGAGAGGAATGATGTGTATGTGCAAGGAAGACTGATAAATGAAATACACAGAGGCCATAGGTGGTAGTAATGAATACATATCCACGATACATGTGGGAAGAATGAGGGGAAGGAGATCAACAAGTGTGAATCCTAATTTTTCTAAGCATGGTTATGTGCAAATAGTGCTAGGGAAAGTGGGATCAAATGAAATATGAGGCCAATAAGATTCATGTATGAGTAAGGTGCATGTGAATGGATCAACCTGAGTGTAGACCAAAGGTGTCTTGGGGAGATGGAGGAGGTGGGATGAGGTCTAGTGTATGTACAATTTCCTGGAAAGGAATCATGGTTGTAGTAGAGGGAGGAGGTTGTTTGAATTGATACTCACTTGGACCAATAGCAACGAAGGTGTCTTGGAAATAGGATTCATCTACCTCAAGAGGAGTAAAGTTGAGGTTACGCAACTTTTCATTGATAAGTTCTATAACATCGACCTCATCATCGGAATCATTAGTGTGGACATTATCTTATTGGATAACATTATCAAGGATATTGGGAGGAGTGGTGGATGTAGGACTAGAAGAAGTAGCGAAGGGTGGAATAGTGGTAGTGATGGAGGGAGATATGGTAGGAGAAATAAGATCAGTGGTATGTGTAGGGATGGAAGGGGTGAATGTGGAGGTAGAAGAGGTAATGGAAGTACTTGGATTCATTGACATCATATGTATCGATAGTATGGTAGGGAATTGGATTAAGTGGGGGTATAGGCATGGCAGTGACTAGGTCTATGTGGTAGAACTTGAATGGTTTGGGGTCGACAGAAATAATATGCTCATATCCATCATGTAAGAATTTAATGCACCGATGAACCATAGAAGGAACAACATGCATAGTGTGGATCCATGGTCTACCGAGTAAATAATTGAACTGAAATGATGTATCAATGATATAGAAAAATGTGGGAAGGTTTTTGGGCCCAACTTGTAAAGGTAAGGTGATGGTGTTGATGCATGTTCCAAAGTAGTAGAATCATAGCCACAAACAAGGGTAGAGGATTTGGTGATCTGACTATCGAAATTTGTAGTTGTGTGAGTAATGAGAGGGAACATAGATTTAGAGTGGAGCCATTGTTAATTAATATGCACTTGATATGATGGCGACCAATAGTAGCTGTAATAAGAAAAGGTGATGAAGGATCACCAATGGTAGTAGGAGGATATCCTCATTACTAAATGATATGACATGTGGTAGGTTTTGAGGGATTGAATAAGATGGGTGAAGGCAACAGGGGAATTGTCACTTGTAATTTGAATGGAACATAGGGAAACCTCTAATGTATGATGACAATTTGGTGCATTGTGTAAAAGATCATAAAGGGATATTTTGGACTGGTGTATTCTTTAGTTGCTCAATGATATCATAACCTTTGGAGGTGTCGGTAGGAACTGTAGAGGTGATAGGTGGTGGAATAGAGATGGGTGGAGCCATGGGTTTCCTATTACATTGAGTGGTGACCACATTAATAGTTGGGTTAGTAATTAGAGGGTTGAAGCGGGGAGGGTGTTGGGTATGGACCTGCATAAAATCAACAACAATGAAAACCGTGAAAGAAACCCTGGTGGGTGTATAGGATGGGTAAGAGGATTGGTCCATAAATTTAGAAGAAGGAGAGAGGATCCGATGCATGTTTAGAAGGTAGGGTTTGATCGATCGGGTTCACTAAATGATTTAATCTAAATTGAATTAAATCTTATTTTAGAGTAACTACTATAATAAATGATATCTAGGTAATTAAGTACAATAATGCTCAATCACTAAGCACCCAATAATGTAAAACCCTAAACAAATGAGAGAGGGATGATGACTTAGTTGATTTTATGTAACCTAGGAGTGATTGGGATTGTGTACTTGCTAGAACCGGCTTGAAATAGTGCCGAAATGGCTCACCGAGGGTTTGAGAACTCGTGAATTTGTCACACATAAGTGTCCGCATGAGGACAAGAGCACCCCAAGTGTCATGATTGATTTGGGTGCCCGTGTCATTTAGATGCTCAAAATATGGTCTTTTTGGGTCAGTAGATATTCTTTGTTATTTTCACTTTATCACTTTGGTTTCATTGTTAGGGTTTCGATCGCACCCGTAACTCCGCAAAAAAAAATGAATAGCTACACATGTCCATAAACCACATCAAATATAATAAAAAATATATGAAGAATGTGGATTCGAACTGACCCCAACAACCACCCGAAGAGTGAACTTACAACCGAGCACTTGCACTACATCTCAAACTCCATGTAGTTATTTGTGTGTGTGTGTGTATTCATGTCTCATGCCCTAGGTTGCCCTTATGCAAGTTGCATGATGATAACGAGCTAGATCTAGATTGTCCCAAGTATGAAAAATGTGTGAGATGGAATAGAATAAAATCCCCTTATATGTTGTGTATGCATACTAATGCAACCCTTGTCCCTTGTATGGATGTGCTAGATGTATGCTTTGTAGTGCTCGTGTGGCTTTATGCAAGCTTAGGCGGTGATAGATAATGCTTATACTACTTGGCCCCCTTATTGAGAGAGAAGTAACTAAGTACACACACACACACACACACACACACATATGATTCCCTTGTTTGAATTTCATAATTGATAACTGAAATGCCTACCCAAAGTGTTAAAAGGTTCCCAAGAAGTGAAAAAGACACAAAAGAGTAAGAAGAAGAAAGAGAGGGACACGAGCGCTCATGAGGGATAGGAGTGCCTTGTCACTTCTATCCTAACTAGATGCTTGGTGTTCGAGGCCATTAAAAGGTAAATCGATCAAGATCCGATGTAATCAAAATGTATAAATCTAGTAAAGTGCAAGAGATAAAGCAACCAAAGACCAAAAAGAGTTGTCAACCACTAGTTTTCTTTCTTAGGAATCATGTATACATTAGTATGCTTTAGGAGTGCATATATTTTGTGTCTACACTCTCAAAATGTTTAAACACTTGTTGTCTAACAATAAGATCAAGGTCTTTATTACCCACCCAAATATTAAATAATACATTATGAACAAAAGATAAGTGAAAATAGATCTTCTTGGATTATTAAAATTGTGGAGTTTGACATTAAAATCAAGTCTACTAAGTTGATTAGGGGTAGAGCAATGTGTCAACACTTGGCTGAAGATGCGTGGCCCTCACAAAAATTAGTCTATGTCCAATCAGTTACAACAAAGGAAAGTATTGAAAATGACTAGTTTCAAAATATGGCTAAATACCTATACGGTGG
Source organism: Taxus wallichiana var. yunnanensis (assembly GCA_018340775.1). Classification (NCBI taxonomy): domain Eukaryota; kingdom Viridiplantae; phylum Streptophyta; class Pinopsida; order Cupressales; family Taxaceae; genus Taxus; species Taxus wallichiana. The sequence goes on from CM031244.1 coordinate 7,283,899, forward strand.
AAAGTTTCCCAACATCTTCAATATAACTCAAAGAAAAGAATTCAGATTGCAAGCCCCTAACTATGAGTTGATGGAGGGTGTCCTTTTCAAGAAAATATTGATGGTATTATGTTGAGATGTGTAGAACCCAACAAGGTTTAAAATGTAGTAAGAGAGTTTCATTCGGGGTTTGCTAGTGAGCATTTTGCTCCTCAAACTACTACAACTAAGATCTCGAGGATACTCATTTCTATCCCACCTTTTTACTAGATTGTCACAAATGGATAATAGGTTGCGAAAGAATGTTTGTTTTTCACTAGTAGAAAAAAGAACACAACCCTTCCACCTCAATTAATTGTAGTTGATCAACCTTTCTCTTAATGGGGCCTTAAATTTTGTAGACACTAAATCACATCTCTAATATGTCATTATATACATGATTCCTAAGCAATAAGATTAAACATTAACAACACTTATTTTACTTTACATTTACATTATTATATCTTTATCTTGTCCTTTTTTAATATAATTACACCTTATTTTTAAACATTTCACAACATGTGACCTAGTTTAGTATTTTTATTTTTATCTTTGGAGCCTCTCGGACACTAGTGCCTAGTAGGGATAGGAGTGCCTAGGCACTATTGTCCCTTTGGCCAATTTTTTCCTTTTCCCCTCTTTTCTCATGTTTAAAGTGCCACATCGATTGTTATATTTTCTAAATCTTTTACCTATTACTACGGGCTGACTTTTTATTTGTTAATGTCGAAATTCAAACAAGGGAATTATATATATACATGACTTACTTACCATACTAAGAGGCTAGGATATTTGGGCTATTACTTCCTATATATTACTTGGGCTAGGAACAACATTCAAGGAATGCATTTGGGTTGTATCATTCACTACATAGGAAGGGGAAAATTTTGAGTTTCATTTCACACATTCATCTTAGGCGCAAAGTAGTTATAGCACACTAACTTGGTGCGATCGACACAAGGGAAACATAGCTTCAAGGGACACATTTCAATCACAGACACACACACACACACACAAGAACTATATTGAGTCTAAAATGTAGTGCAACGCTCGGTGACAATCACATTGAGGTAACCATCAAGGTCGGTCTAGCTTAAGTATATGCATTATTTATTCCATCTAATGTGTGTTTGAGCCTTGTGTAGGTAGCTATGGTTTGTTTTGTAGTTACAAGTGTGACATTGAAACCCTATAGTGAATCTAGAGTGACAAAGAACATAGTGAAAAAGATAATATCAGATCCCGAAAAGACCATATCCAAAGTTGTTTCCAGGAAGTTCCCAGTTCGACACTAGCACCGGGATGGTCGTGTCCTCATTTAGATGGTTCTATCTTGAAGACCTGTAAGATCTCTGTTCTCTAAAATAATCTTACTCAATTCATATTTATCCTATTCCATCTATTCTCCACCCAAAATCAATCCAGGACATATAGATACAAGCTATGTCATTCTCATCCTCTAATTACTTGCACTTGCTTGTCATTGCATGATAGATCTTGCTTATTTCAAATATATTTGTTTGATCTCAGTCCTCTTAATTAAGGCTTAAATTTTATTAAATCATTTGGTGAACCCTCTTATTGATCGAACCCTTGATTTCCATAGGATCCCTCATTTTATTTGCTTCATCGTAGCCCTAACCATAGTAACCTTAGGGTTTATTTCTTTGGTTGTGGATTTTAATATCTTTCATTCATCATGTTAACTCTCGGGATCATTATCTAGTATCTATCTAGCTTTCCCACATCTCCTAGCTATCATAGCTCCCATGCATCTTCATCTAGCACACAAGCTCTTGAGTTTATTGTTCATTCCTAAATAATTGTTGATAATTATTCTCCATTGTATATTTAGGTTCACATTCATAATTTTTTTGTTAAGCGTGCTTTATTTGATAATGTATATGGTCTTAATATATGCAACATTTCCTTTCTCTATCAAATAGGACTTTCGATGTTGATCTAACTTCATCTATTCTATATATTTTTGGCTTTGATAACACACCTAAACAAGTGTTGGGAGAAATATTTCTACATATTATTGTAGGACCATGCACTCTTAATGTTCTATGTCATGTTATGCCTAATAATCTCAATTATAATATCCTTCTAGGTCATCCTTGGTTACATACTATCCATACAATATCTTTTACCCATGTTATAACATACAATGCCCTTGCAACACCTTCCACGGATAATGCTATAATATATTTCACACTTCGTGTTGATAATCTTTGTGATATCCCTCTCATACATGATGATGTTGACACTACTTACATTTCACATCATTCTCATGTTGTGATGGACTATAGAGCTACTGATTTACATGATGAATTTTTTATTGAAACTCATATCCCCCTTCACAATGTCACCATCACCACAACTTTCAAATATATTGCTTGGCACAACTCTCAATGTAATTTTAATGATAATGTTATTACTGATTCCAACATCGCATCACTTTCCACACCCTCCTCACCATAAGTAAGAACACAATGTGATGATTTGATAATAATTCATTATGCTCTTTCCTCACACACTTTCCAAACTTCTATGTATGACTCATATACTATGGCTACACCTCATCTTGTTGCATCCATGGGGCAATAAATTCCCCTCTTTCCACATTTATGTCTATGGTCATAGGGGCTAGTTCATATAGTTTTAATTCTTCCAATCTACCCAAATTTCACCTATTGATTATGATGAGTCTCATGTATATCCCTCTATTGTTTGTGATTGACGAGCCTCCAAACACTACATATGTTACACATCTTTTGACTCACACATTGATCCTTATGTTTGCACTTACTTTTTCCATTATTTCTAATAAGCCCAATGTTCCACATATTCTAGTTTCTCTTATTGGAAACACTTTTATTGTTTATACACTTCATATTCGCTCACTATGTTGACATTGTTATATGGTAGCTCTTATATTACCCTCACTACCCGATGACACACTCTTGTTCTAGGTTCAAACACAACCGTTGAGAGTGAAATTACCTACACGGACCTCACTTTGCACACATACACTAGGGGCAACCTTGTTTCCCTCCTCTAGTCATAATATTTCATATTCTTATAATTTAAAAACATTCAAATATTGGTAAAATTACAAAAACATTAGCTTAGATCTTGGTTGTATGTAGCCTTGCTTACTTATATTATTCTATGTTGCACTTTGTATATCATATTACCTTGATTCATAGTATGTTTATCCTTTTTCAATACAAATTCACGGTCACATAGTACTTTGAGGTGAATGCAGACCATCTACAAGTTATCACATGATGCATAATGCTTGACACTATTATCTACTAGTCCCATTGAGGCTCTTGGGGAATCTACCTTTCCTAATTCTCTATATTCAGGTTCTATCATTGTAATATCTAATACTTTCATTCTTATTTTAGTTGTAGACATTATGACATACTATCAATTTTCTAACATGCTAACGGGTGCTTCATATGTAGCATTTGTCTTGCAGGCCTACTCCCAACCATGGTTATCTGATTTGCTTGTATCTTGTCTATGCTTGTTTCTAGATTACCATTGTTTATGAGGTTTGCAGGTATGTTTGATTGCTTGTTTGCTTATATCACCTTAAAGGTTTCAATTATCTTGTGACATCCTGAGTGGCATCCCATGCATTCCACTAGCTACTACACTGATATTTTGTTGTATTACTTTGTGTTGTGACTAGTTTCTATTACATCATACCATGTTTTTTTGTCACTAAATGTGTTTTCTAACTTATTCCCATTGTTTTGCATGTGTCATGGTTATTACCATGCACATTCCCTATTCCCCTGTAGTAGTTCTATTTCATATGTGTACACCAGCTTCAACTTTCTTCATTTGAGTCGTGCTCGCATTGGTTCATCTCATGCTCCTAAACGAGTGGGGGAAATTATCCGTGATTATTTCACTCTCTTAGTAATCCAACAACTGACACAAAATGATACACAACAAAATATAACAAAATAAGAGCTAATAAAATGGTTCTGACTTAGACTCGGGCCAAAATCAATACAGAAATGTAGTTCCCAAATTAGACATGAATAGTGGGCACTGAAGTCCCACCTAGGTGGTTCTATCATAGGGGGAAATAGGTACATTACAGGTTGAATAGGTTCTTAGTGAATTTTTTTATCATATTCCAAAGAAAGAGATACTCAATTACATGTTACTATTTAGTACAACATGAATAAAATCAATGGCATGTTTCATACTTTGAGAAAGGGAACTAATTACTCTTCTTTCTCAGTTTACATATTTTTCTATTAGTATCAAATAAGGAGTGATACCTAGGACATATGCAGGACAACAATATGTTTGGAACAATGTGTCATCCGTGGCTAGTTTCTATTGGGTTTGTGACCATCTGTAGTGGTGTTTATTTATGAGGAAGCATCAATGGGTGGAGGGAAAATCCTACAACTCTACTAATACCCTTCCCTTGGTGATAAGACTCCTAAATCCTCAATACATTCAAACCAATTCAAGAATTAATCACTCTCAACTCTTCCAACTATCTCCGACTTAACAAACACATAGGAACAATTTTATCTCTTCTCTCATGTCATTTAAGTGTATTCTATCTTTTACTCACTTATTTTCATGCTTAATTATCTAAGTTAAATTTCAATTTCATATATCATGAGCATTGAGAACACTTATCTTCTTTTGCAGGTATATCCTTATCCCAAAAAGATAATACAAATGGAACAAGGAGCAATCTCAAGCACAAGATGCTCATGAAAAGGAAATATCCGAGCTACAAATGTAGACATCATTTCCACTATGTACACAAGGGCACTTTGCCAAGGCTCTCATCCCCTTTTAGATTCCAACATACACATCCTACAATCTCCATTCATCGATGTAATGCCAAAAGGTAATTAGATGCACATGCAAGCTAGAAACCAAAACCAAATTGATTCCTAAATCTAATCCTCTCAAACACTACCTCAGATTGAGTAAGGATGAAATGGAAATAGAAGCAATACTTGCAACTTACCAAATGAATAATCTCACTTGATGTTGTACTTGTGCTCAAGATGATTGGTTAGAGTTATTTGCTTCAGATTTTGTGGAAATAAATGGGCAGCACTTCCCCTTTGTGGATTGAAAATTTTCTTATGGATGCTTGATGGATGTTGGAGAGATTTTTAGGAATTTTGGCAGCACTTTGTTATGATTTTCCAAGATTGCTTCCATGGAGGGTGGCATGCCAATTTATAGCTTTTGGGAGAAGAAATGGAGGGTTAGGATCTTTCCAAGTAGGTGGAAGATCAATGGTTGGTATGGAATGAGAGGGTAGAAGAATATAGAATTAGAGAATTCTAGAATTATGGAGAAATATCCATTGAATTTAAAATTCAATGGAGAAGGGTGGAAAGTTAGAGAGGCTTCTAGAATTAGAAGCCTCTAGAAATAGAGGAGGTAGGATTGAATTAGTTTAGGTTTAATTAAGTTAATGATGTGATTACATGGAGAGGCTAGTTGTAGGGTAGGTGTAGAGTAGGTGGGTAGGTAGATAGGAATTTTAAATTCCTAGAAATGTTAAATGAGGTTAGTGGGAAGTTAGGAAAGGGGTTAGTAATAATTAATCTTGTGATTAATTATTATAGGATCAAGATGGGAATTGTGGAATGATGAATTAGTAATAGGGAAATATATGTTAGGAATTAATAATGTTTAATAGGGATTTTATTTATTTATTAATTATGTCAACATTTTACATGTCTACATTTTGCCCCTCTTTGAAGGGTTATTGCGGAGCAATGACCGTTCAAAGAAAGAGAGATTGCTAGGATAGCGAGGGTGATGCCCCCTTGAGAGGTCGTGGGGAGGAAACGAGTTGGGTGACTGCTCGAAATGAAGAGAAGGTCATGTTAGTAGAAGCATACGAGAAGTGTTGAGATCAAGAGAGATTGTTGAGTGATAGGATGCCCCAGCCAAGGTGGCCAAATGATAGGATGCCCCGATGAAGGGGTTAGATTGATTGATTAGATGCTCAAGCCAAGAGGATGAGCCTAAATTGATTGATTGAATTGATTGGATTGATAGGATTGATTGGTTTGATAGGATGCCTTAGTCGGAAGATCAAGTTGGATGAATTTGATTGGATGCCCCAGTCAATGATATATGAAAGGGGTGTGTGTATATTGGTTATTTGATTGATAGATAGGATTGTATTGAGTAGATGCCCTAAGCAATGATAGATGAAAGGGGTTAGGATTGGTTAATTAAAGGATTGATGTTTGACTAGTTGGGAACACCTCCCAAGTGCGACGGGATTTGGGGATGCGATCTTGGCTTGTCACGGTCAATGATTGATTTGATTTGATTTTTGTACCATCGTCTCACGTGCCTCTTGGGATTTTGGTTTGGATTTTAAAGATCAATTGGATGTTGGCTGGGGTGGTTGATTGTTTGGATGGGGATAAGAAGATTTAGAGTGATAAATGTGGATGAATAGATGATCAAATGAGAGGAGGATGACATTAGACAATTAGTAGTGGATGATGATTAAAGGGGATGGGTGTTGTCATGAACTGTCCACGTTTTCATCATTAGTAATGTTATTGATGTGGCATAGAGAAAATGCACCAAGGTATAAAGACCATGATGATTGAATTGCTAAATGCCCTTGTCCTCATATCATTAGACATATTAAAACAAAAAGATGGTCCGCATATCATTTGATGATAAATCTCTAGATTTGCATAAATAAATTAAGAAATAATTAATTGAAATCAACACATGAAATGAAAACTACAGAAGATAGAAACCAAATGTAAATAGAATGGAGCAATTTATATTGAATATGAGAGGATTTAATCATGGAGTCAAGTCTTATCATTTTATCCCCATATCTCTCCTTTATTCCCTAGTCTTACTCTCAATCCCAAGATATTCTCACACATTTCTATCTCTATGAGTTGTGCATGACAACTAATTGTGCACACTCATATATTATTTTATAAATATTAAAAACTATTACTACCAAATAACCCAAACCACTCCTAAGTGTTCACACTATGAACAATATTTCTATAACAGTCACCCCCTTAGTGTAAACATGGGAAAGCTATCTTTTGTACCCGCTCATGATCTACAAAGAAATGAAGGTTTTCAATGAGTAACAATATGAGGTTTTCAAAGAGAACCTCCAACTCAAAAAATGGTTTTCTAGTGGAACCAACCACTACATAACAACGTACATTATTTTGCTCACATCATTGTTTCTAACTTAGAGGGATTACAAAACAGAAATTATGCTCATGCAGGAGCTTTAAATAGGAATGTTACTTTTGTTCATTATTACAACATAAAGTAAACACACCACAAAAAAAAAAATAAAAGGTCACCAATACCATGAAGCAATCTCTTTGTTGGTGACTAACAAGAGATGCCAATTTGCCTCCATCCTCCTATGCCTCCATCCTCCATCGTGATGTTGCTAACTCAGCCGAATTTGTCTTTGAGGATCATTTTACAATTATATTGGGTGTCGGTTCAACCGATAATGCACCCTTACAATAGTAACCAGCTTTATATTTAACCAAAATAATAAAGCATATCAGAGTTTTATTGTTGGAAATCACTCACTATTTTTTTACAAAATAATTAGAAACATTAGAATTGTTTCCATGATTTATCTTAAAATACAAAATGGGTTTCTATAATATTTTGAAAAAGTTTCCCATAATACAAATAAACAAACCCAAAAATTGTAGAAAATTCTAATCTGGGTTTTTGAGAAAAACATGAATTACCAGTCATTTTTTTAAGATCAGAATCCAGAAAATGGCGATGGAAGCTTTAAAACTCTTAGATTTGCATCCTTGAGGCTGTGGTTTTGTCCTGTAATCACTCTCATAAATCTTCCTAACCTACTCTGATACCAGATGATGATAAATATCTAGATTTGCATAAATAAATTAAGCAATAATTAATTAAAATCAACACATGAAATGAAAACTACAGAAGATAGAAACCAAATGTACATAGAATGGAACAATTTCTATTGAATATGAGAGGGTATTTTATACAATTGCTTGCTCCTAAAATCATGGAGTCAAGTCTTATAATTTTATCCCCATATCTCTCCTTTATTCCCTAGTCTTACTCTCAATCCCAACTCACACATTTCTATCTCTATGAGTTGTGCATGACAACTAATTGTGCACACTCATATATTATTTTATAAATATTAAAAACTATTACTACCAAATAATCCAAACCACTCTTAAGTTTTCACACTATGAACAATATTTCGTAACATCATTAGACCATGCAAAAGAAAAATAAACAAAAGGGGCCTCATATCATCGGCTAAAAAATAAAAGATGCAAGAAATAAAGTAAAAAGTGAATGAATGGGGTTGGGAAAGAGGTATTGATTATGGTGATGGGGTGGATTTGACAAGGTGGATGAGATTTGACCATTTTTGACAATTTGTATAGTTTATAGAATTTTTATGTTGTTGTGATTTGTTTAAAATTTTATAATTTTGAAAATTTGATGATTTTTTGTGATCTTGTTGAAAATTTTACAATTTTTTAACTTTTAGATTTTTTTTTGAAATTTTACAATTTTTAATATTTTATGATTTTAATGTATTTTATAGGTTTTAGATTTTTTTGAAATTGTACAATTTTTTTATTTTTTTGGAATTTTTATGATGGACGGGAAAATGTGGGCGGTGGTAGGAGGAAATGGTAGGAAAAACTAACGAACGAGGGTCTTAAGTTCTTTGAGGGCGTCACAAGTAGCATAAAAGGGTTCGGGGACCACATGACAAATCATTTTCACTGTGGGCAATAGAAAATGAGAGCCTTTGAGAGAGCACAATGGCTTATTTGAGGATTGTTGAGCACCGAGTGGACCTAGTGAGAGAGTATCGGGATAATGGACATGCGGTAAGTATCTTTTGGTTTTATTTGTTTTCTGCTTTTGGCTTTTTTTGGGGTACGAGGTAGTTTAGCGTTGGGAGGGGTACATAGTGGCGCTTATGTGTATGAATTGGCGATTATGCATTATAAAATGGTGTTTTTGCACTATATAGTAGCGTGTTTACTTTAGGTAGGGAGTGGGTTGAGGATTGTAAACGCTTATGCGCGGGGTAGGGACATGTATTAGTACCTATGATTTGGTTTGGAATGTTTGATATGTTTTGGTGCCTATGCCATGTATGGTAGCGCTGATGCGGGAAGGGAATAAATTTTAGTACGTATGCATAGGACTGGGAAAAGGAGTGGCGCTTATGTCTAGGTTTGGGGTATATGCGCAGTAAGGTAGTGCTTTTGTTGTAAAGTAGTGCATTTTTCAAGGGGTTTTAGGGTGTTTCGAGGGATAATAGGGTATATTTAGGGATGGTGGGGGACTAATATGTGTGATTTGGTGTGTGCGAGATGGCATTATATATTGTTCGGGTTGGGCATTGACAGGTTTGTTGTATTGTCGACATTACTAGGAGCACTTCAAGATGAGGAGGTTCATATATTATATGCAGTTGGATTGATGTATGTAGCTAGGATATTGGTCATGTGAGTAGATTGGGATCTTTTGACAACATTAGTGGAGAGGTGGCATTTAGAGACCAACACATTCTCAAGCGACATGAGAGATGACGACAACGTTAGAGGACGTCTACCCTATTTACAAGATTCCAATGGAGGGAGGGCATGTGGTGTGGGACAGGATAGGCCAAGAGCTTGTTTACATTTGTTGACAAATGAGGAGGATGCACCATGATGGGTATTATAGATAGATTTGGGTATTTATTTCGAGACATGGTTATATGGAGTGCATCCCATGTTGTTATGCTCCATGATTAGTTGTATTTTGTTGCCTAATGGAGAAGGACGATATCTCACTATCAGATTTGCAAACGTAGTACATGTAATGTGGTGGTCGCAGATGTATATGTGTGGGCACTGCAGATCTTGGTGCATTTATATCATGATTTTCATAGAGTAGCCTACCAGGGGTTAGTAACATTGAGCTGGAATTTTATTATAGATATGTAGTTATGATCACATAGCTATGGGCAGGTCGATAAGTATCCGATAGTAGCGATAAGATGGAGAGCCCTTAGTGTATGCATGGTTCATGCATATGGCTAGGAGAGAGCAGCTAGGGGTGATGGATCACTACAGCCGGAGTTGGTGAGGTCAAGGCATGGGATATTACGTGGTGATTATATTATACTATGAGGCATAGGATGGGGAACATGTACAACCGAGCACAATCCTCGACTCCATTTTTCTTCGTAGGGGGCATCCATACATGATTAAGTGATACATGCTAGATCGTGTCCTTTGACAGCTTTGGGATCGATAGGGTATACCTCTGGGTTCCACTTATTTGCAGGGACCACCCGAGATTGAGGATTGGGGTGCTCGATTCCAATAGAGGTGGCTAGAGTTAGCCTTAATGAGGTACAAGTTGACTAGTGGAGGCCTCTTCCAGGATGTAGCAGATCTAGGGATGAAGCAGGATATAAGAAGTGGTGGCAGGGGATTAGGCCAGCCAGGCTTAAATGGCCATTAGGAGGGATGAAGTTTGTGCATGGGTGGAGGCAGGTGTATAGGAGGGGTCCACAGGGACAGAATCAATAGTGCATCCATCTCGGGATGAGCATGATGAGGAGTTACCACCGATGCCTCTTGTTATCATATTGGGTGGTCCTCCATATGGGAAACAACTAGTACCATAGACAATCGCGTAGGAAGGACTAGATCCGAGTCCCGATAGGCGGGATCCGATGTGATGGAGATTGATGATTCTACTAGGCTAGTACATGCATCGTTATGCCATCATAGGCAGATATAGTCATCTCGAGATAGGATCTACAGTGTAGGTCCTTTAGAGTCATATTTACAAAGTGCATTGACGGGTTAGAGACCGAGGCTCATGTCGAGTAGTGGAGATAGCCAACTTTAGAGATACAGTGTGGCTTTCCTCATAGATATATGAGATTTGAGATGGGCATCTATCATTTTTTCAGTTTTGGTGGGCCAAGACATGAAACAAAGGGATGCGAGATAGCTCACCTACGGGGAGAGCTAGACATGATACAATAGGATATTGATGGGTTGAGACATCAGCAGGTAGGGATGGATATCGGGGATCATTCGTCGAGACATCCCACCTTCTCGTGGAGTTAAATGCAGCTCGTCAGAGTGAGATAGTGCATGGCAGAGAGGGATCGTGCTACATGGAAACAAGATAGATACCACTTCTAGAGAGATGCTTACAGGATATGTATGGTGTGGTGACAAAGAGAGGTGAGAGGGAGAGAGACTTAGGAGTCTTGTAGGAGTAGGAAATATGTTGGCATCGAGTAAAATGAATTTGGGGTAGTACCGTGCCACAGGGAGAGGAGACACGCTATTACAAGCACATCGTGACTACTAGACTACCTAAGGTACCATGATATGCAACCTACCTAGCCAAGAGGAGGGCAACATGGTCAACAACTTCCGGAGTACCGCAAGTGTGGTACAACTAAGGTCAAATGGGGGTATAGGAGGAGATGGGGCAAGCGATGATATAAGTAGCTTGATGCAAGGATGAGTGCCAATTTTTATATGTAGTGGAGATGTACATACTCGGCCCATATGGGCTTCCATTCTTTATTTTTTATATCATGATGTATTTTATGATGAGACATATGTATTATGTTGATGATGCGATGACATTTGGTGATTTTGATGACATGTGATATTGTTTGATGGATGATACAATTGATATGATTATTTTGATGATGCAATGACATTCCCGATTTGATGTTTTTGGTGTATATATGATGATGCATATGATGGTCTTATGATGATGTATTGTGATGATGTTTTGATGTATATACATAGTGATGATGTTTATATGATTTTAGATGTTTAGAGATATTTATTGTTTATGAGTTTAGATGGTGATTTGATGTAGTTGCATTGTGATGTGATGATGTTATGTGATGTGATGATGTTATGTGATTAGATTATATGTGATGATGAAATGATGTTGATGTTAATGAGATATATGCATAATGTTATTTTTAATTATTAAAATGGATGGGTATTTATGATGAGGATGTTAGGTGTAGGTGGATTATGGTGTTTGATGTAATGATGTCTATTTATTGCTATGGTTATGTGGTTAGTTGTTATATTTAGATAGATGATATTGATGACGAGATGTTTGTCATGGTTTATTATTGAGTTTGTGAACCACATTTTGAGATGTAGAAATGGTTACATAATGTTACTATGGATGTTAGTGTGGTGTTTAATGTTTAAGTGGTTAATATAGATGGAATATGGATGTTATGATTTACAGGGGTATATACATATGGTAAATGTTATGGAATTTTTACAATGTCATTATACAAAGTAAATGTAAAAATTAATCTAATTATACAAATATTTACAATGTAATCATTCCACTAAATGAAGCGAGAATAGCAGAGAGAAAAGGAAAGCAATTGAAAAGAGGAGGATATGACGATGGCAGGTGGATGGGGGTGGAAAAGGAATGAAAGCCTCAAGATCTTACAAGGGTTGTATTTCTCGACATCAATGTAAAGACTTGAATCTTCTTAATGCTGCGATAAAAAAAAATTGTAGACAATGCGACCTTTGTGAGGATCAAGATAATGTTCCTAGTCATGATAGAATCATTACTTCTAGTTAGGACCAAAAGAAATCTATATTAGGAGAGTAGGAGAGGAGTGTGATAAGGATGAAAAATATGGGTATGAGTTAAGGGTCTTGCCCCAAAGGTGTGCTAACGTGGATATGAGGCACTAGTGGATGAACAATTTAGCTTACCATAGTGCCAGAAAACTGGTTTTCACCATGGTACTTGCCCAAGGTGCCACCGAAGTGGTTTTCACCATTGGACGATGTTTTTTTATTGGATATTTTTGGATGTTTGATAGTGGGCACTTAAGCATAGAAGAATTTAAGATGCATGATGTTCATGGGCTCATCCAACTCATACCCATCTTGGGTAGCAATATTATAAGAACCAGAGCCAAACTTTGTTATGATGATGTAAGGTTCGAGATAATTTGGTTTGAACTTTCCTTTCTTTTCACAATCTGCATTAGTGTTACATTGGTTCTCTTTAAGGACTAGGTTGCCAAATTCAAATTCATGAGTTTTGATGTGTTTTTCATATTATCTGTGAAGGTGATTTTGGTAAGATTTGAGATGGTCCAAGGCTTGGAGGTGTTTCTCATCCGAGAACTAGAGTTCTCAAAGATGGTGCACTCGATAGTCTTCATCTTCGATAAGTTTTGGAGAGAAATGTAGAGGGAAGGAAGCTCGATCTCAACGGGTAGGATAGATTTAGTGTCGAAGATAAGGGAATATGGAGTGGAGCCAGTGGGGGTGTGGATGGATGTACGATAGGACCACAAGGCGGGGGTAGATTTGTGGATGTCAATCGCATCCTCGCTTGATTGACAACTTTGTCGAGGATGTGTTTGAGCATTTTTTGGATGCTTTGGATTGGTCATTTCCTTGTGGGTAGTATGGGGTGGAGAACTTAAGCTTGATGTGGAAATGATCACAAATTTCATGGACTTCATGATTTTGAAGGATTTACCATTGTTTGTGATAATGGCATATGGAATACCATAGCAACAAATGATATGATTAAGGATGAATTTCAATATTTGCTTTTTGGTGACATAGGTGAGTGGAATAGCTTCAACCCATTTGGTAAAGTACTCCATAGTAGTAATGATGAATTTGTGACCGTTAATAAGGTAGGATTAAGCTTTCTCATGAGATCGAGACCCCAGGTAGAAAATGGCCATGGAGTAGTAATGGGGTGCAAAGCTTAAGAAGGTACATGGATGAGGTTAGCATGTTTTTGGCACAAGATGCATTTGTGGACATATGAGCATGTATCCTTTTCCATGGTAGGCCAATAGTAGCCAAAGATGCACGTGTTTCTTAACGAGGACCACACCATTGGTGTGAGCACCATAGATGCCATCGTGAACTTCCTTGATTGCTAATTCAACCTCTTGTGAGTTAAGGCATCATAACAAGGTTCTGTTATATCCTCTATGATAGAGGGTGATACGAGGATAATGAACCTAGATGCACGTTTGATGAAGGATTTGTGATGGTTGTGAGGAAGTTTGGGTGGAAGGATATGGTCATAAAGAGAAGTATATATGTTGTGATACCATGGGGAGTTGGGACCAACAATCTCACATACCATCATCAATTCAAGGATGTCATATGTCGAAACCATGAGTTGTTTAACCAAGAATTATGAATTATGGGCATCTGAAGGCATGTTGAGAGAGAACCAATGATAGCCATTGGTTCTATTGATTTTTTGTACTCGTGGAACCTGCTCAAATTGGATATGCTTTGAAAGTAGAGCTTGAAGTTGTCCACCATTCGCTTGTATGGAACAAGTTTGTCATCTTTGGTTGAGTATTCATCATTAACCTGCTTGATTATGAGTTGTGAGTCACCAAAGACATTAAGATTTTTGATATTCCACTGATAGCCATTTTGAGTCCAGCTATAAGTGCCTCATATTCAACTATATTATTAGTACAGGAAAGGCAAGTGAAAGGATTTAGGGAGGAAATATCCTTGAGGTATAATGAATAGGATGTATGCTCATGAGCCATGATTTTTGAAGGAGCCATCAAAGTATAATGTCTAGTTATCTAATTCTTTGATAGTGAATATTGATTCATCTAGGAACCATGTATTGAGTGGTGTGGAATCGAAATTGGAGCTTTTACTAATTGATCTGTTAAAACTTGTCCTTTGATAGCTTTTTTATTAACATATTCAATTTCAAATTCACTCAAGAGCATGATCCATTTAGCCATTCGTCTTGTCAAAGCTGATTTTGAGAGTAGATATTTGAGTGGATCTACTTTAGCAATGAGCTTTATTGTATTATTGAGCATATAATGCCACAACTTTTGAGAGGAAAAGACAATGGCAAGACATGCTTTTTTGATAGGAGTGTAGTTGAGCTCATAAGCAATTAATGTTTGGCTTAGATAATAAATGGCTTGTTCTTTTCCATTAACATCATGCCATGCAAGGAGAGCTTTGAAGGAGTCTTTGAGTGGCTTAAATATAGAGGAGAAGAGGGATTACCAGAGTGTGTGACACTAAAACCGGAGGGTGTAGTAGATATTCCTTGAGTTTATCAAAAGATGTTTGACATTCTTCGTTCCAATGGAAAATTGTTCCCTTTTTTAGTAAATGATGGAATGGATGACACTTATTAGCAAGTTGCACTATGAACCTTTTGATGGCCTGAATTTTACCCTGTAGACTTTTGAGTTTCTTTAGATTGGTAGGTGGAGGCATTTTAACAACAACTTCGACATTTTCTCGGATCAATTTCTATACCACGGAGTGAGATAATGAAGCTAAGTAACTTGCCTAATGTGTTGCCGAAAACACATTTCTTGGGATTGAGTCGAATTAATATTCTTGGACTCATTAAAAAATGCGGCAAAGGACCTTAAAATTTTCTTCTCTAGTTTTGGATTTTCCAAGAATGTCATCAACATAATCTTCAACAATGTCATGCATCATATCATGAAAGATGATAGTCATGGCATGTTGATATGTGGCTCCAACATTTTTTAGACCAAAGGGCATGACTTGATAGAAAAATGTACCCCATGGTGTAGTGAAAGTTGTTTTGTGTTGATCTTCTTCTACTATTTTTATTTAGTTATATCTTGTTGGCGAGGAAATTTGTCGGGTGGAAAAACTTGTGGATTCCTTGCCAACACTTTGGGAATCTAAGTCCCTCTACTTAACCGGTGTAGTTGTCGTGTATGCATGCGTGAGAAAGCATGGATTTCTATGGTGGCCTTTCACCGAGGATCCAATAGGGGCACTCCACTGACCCTGCGGAAAATGCTTGTAGTTATCTGCAAGGGAGAATTTGCTATGAAGGTGGGAAAGGGAGTGAGAAAAGAGGTAGGAGAACTAATGTTGTAGGTAGAAAATCAGATTCCTGCACGCATTAGTTAGAAACTTCAACACATGCATTTATGAGAAGAAATAACCCTGTAAATGGAAACAAGATGAGATAAGATTGTGAACTCAAAGTTTCTAAAATATCCTCATCAAAGAGGCTACAAAATCCTTCTTCTTGTATTGATGCTTAAACAAAGATTGTACATAATGTGGGAATGGAAGAAATTCGAGAATGGAGGAAAGTAGAAGAAAATGGCTATCTCCTTTTTTTTCTCTAAGTACAATGCACTCATGAGTTTACAAGATCAATTGTTAGCCATGTACAATGGCGCATTAAATATCTTCTGCAAGAAACGGTTACAAATTCTTCTTTGTTAGCAAGAAACGGTTTACAATCTTTTCAATCAATCGCGTCCATTCAGATTCTTGATTCGTGAAGAAACATCGATGGCGTAAAAAAACTAGATTTTTCATAATGCAAATTGTTACACTTGTTTTGTAACTTTGAATTTTAACCTTTCATCTTGCCTTTGAAACTTTAAAAAAGAGTCGTCCATGTGGAGAAATTTACTTGGAGCGGGCGTGGAGGATGCCTTTTGCATTTTGTGACTTTATAGAGATTTGGCATTTTTAACATTTTTTGTCCACCCTTCCACTTTTGATATAAGCCTTGACACGTGGCCTTACTTGAGTGGAGACAGAGTTGCGGGTCACTTTTATAATTTTACCTTTTTTCAATGTGAGCTTAAAAACACAAATTGCTCCGCTGACCCATTTTGACTTTCCAACGGTGGGCTCAAGCTTTGACTTTTTCCTTTAAGCCTGATCGGGGTTGCGGGTCAATTTATGATTTTTCGCCCTTTTTGTAAAAAAGGCTCAAAACCTTAAATTACTCCACCGACCGTTTTGACTTTCCAATGACGGGCTTAAGCTTTGACTTTTTCCTTTAAGCCCGATCGGGGTTGTAGGTCACTTTATGATTTTTCGCCCTTTTTACAAAAAGGCTCAAAACCTCAAATTGCTTCGCTGACCCATTTTGACTTTCCAACGGCAGGCTCAAGCTTTGACTTCTTCCTTTAAGCTTGATCGGGGCTACGAGTCACTTTATGATTTTTCACCCTTTTTACAAAAAGGCTCAAAACCTCAAATTGCTCCACCAACCCGCTTCCAATTAGATATGTCCACGTACTCGTGAATAATGGAGCCAAAATTTGATGGGGAAGAAAACGCTCATGATTCACGACTGTGGAAAAATACAGAGAAGAAGAAAACTCCACCATTTCACACACCGATTTTTAGATTTCTTTCGCGAACCAAGGAATTGAAAACAATACAAGTTTCGGCGATCCATGACCATAGAAAGATTGAAAATTTCATTCAAATGAGGACAACAATAAACTTTTCACGCATTGAGACAGAATACATAAAACTTATCAAAATGCGTCGACTAGAGAGTTTAAACAACTTCAAAGCATGAATTTCTTTATCTTTTCAGACTTCCAACTTTACTTGAACACTTCTGGAGGGCGTGAGCTCAAAATTTTCAAATTTGACTTTAAAAAATGAGGGGGATTTTTAGGGTGACAACAACTGGCTCTAGCTTGGGAACATGACATGGACTGAGCATAGTGAAGACATGACATGGGAATCTAGAATCTCAATCTTAGACCATATAATTCGTTGACCAGTGCCTTATCCATTGGGCCTTGTAGAGTCATGTACAACTTTGAGAAAGAAAGATCAGAAGAAGGAAACACACAAGCACACAATGGGAAGGAAACACATGACATGCAACAGAAGGGGAAACAAAACCACACAATGGAAAGGGAAACACACCTATGGTACAAGGTGGGGAACAACCCACTTTCACTGATGATATAATTTCAAGTATTTCCCGCTCTGAGGCAATTCCAGTGGCGTTCCATCCTAAAGCCACAAGTTTCACGAATCTGAATGGGCCGAGCCATAATGAATCAAACTTTCCATGGCTTCCTTTTGGTTCTCTTCTCTTGTCCCATAGCAGGATGAAGTCTCCAAATTTGAATTCTCTTGCCTTGGCCTTCTTATCAAAAATCTTCTTTACTTTCAATTTGTGCTCCTTAATGCGATCGACCACTTGGAGTCTATCTTCTTCCAGCTTCTCAAGAAAGAGGATCCTCTTATCAATGGAATCCTTGTACTGACCATCTTCTATTGCCTGTAGCAGCTTGAGAGCTGGCATCTTGATCGTGAGAGGAATTTCTGTTTCGACTCCATATAGCCATTCAAATGGTGGCATACCTATTGCCTTCTTGGGAGTGATCATATCTGCCCAAATTTCATCGTACAACCTTTTGTGCTAATTCCTTTGATTCTCGTTTACAAGCTTGCGGATAATGGTCATAATGTTCTTGTTGTTTGATTCTCCCTATCCATTTCCTTGTGGATAGCAATAAGAAGAATGAGATAGGGAGATTCCATAGCTATAGCAAAACTCAATCAACTCTCTTGAAGAGAAATAGGTAGCATTATCTACTACAATATTTTGTGGCACTTCGAAACAGATCGATATTCTCCTTGATGAAGTTGCATACTATTTCAGTGTTAGCTTGTTTGGCCGGAATGGCTTCCACCCATTTGGTGAAGTAGTTTGTTGCTGTGAGTACATAGGTGTGCCCTGCACTTGAGTGAGGGTTCAAAACACCAATGAAGTCCAGCCCCCATTGTTGAAATGGTTCTTCAATAACCATAGGCCTGAGTGGTAATGCAGTGAGTTGTGGTCTTCCAATGAACTATTGGCATGCTTTACATTTAGAAACCTAATCTTGAGTGTCTGCAAAGATGGTGGGCCAATAATACCTTCCTCGGAGGATCTTGTGTGCAGTGACCATTGGTAAAAATGTCCACCACATGCTTGGTCATGGTATGCTTTAAGCAACTTTTCTTGTTGCTCTTTATCTATGCACCTGAGGAAATAACCATCCAGGCCTCATTTGTAAAGTGCACGATTCCAGATTAAAATTTTAGTTGCCTTCACCTTGAGTGTTCTCCTTTGCTTGTAATCAAGATGGGGAGGGCATTCTCCACAAGTCAAGTAATAGGCAATATTAGCATACCACTCATCAGTAGTGGTGATAAAGAGAACCTATGGGTTGTCTTCTGAACAAGTTGAGCAAGCACAATTTTCTTCGCCATGTTGAAATTTGAGTGTTTCATCTTTAGCAATCAACTTGCACAAGCCATTTCCCCTTACCAGATTAGAGGGTCAAATATCCAAGTCATATTCTTGAGTCTTTGCAATCCAATTTCCTCTTTTAGCTCTAGGATCCTACTGTGTCAAGATGGACTTGATTGCATTTTCGGGGACCATCACCACCGTATGGGAATTGAGGATGTAAAACCTAAAGTTTTTTACAGCCTTGACCACTACATAGGCATGCTTCTCCAATTGGCTATATTTTAATTCATGCTTTTTCAAAGGACAACTCATGAAAGCAATAGGTGCTTCCACGCCTTCATCATTTTTTTGAACGAGAACGACAGAGTGTATGTTCTGATGCATAACAATACATGATGAATTCTTTGTTAAAATATGGAGATACAAGAGTCAGAGCCTTGGCAATGGATTTCTTGATCTCTTCGAATGTTTCCTTACATTCATTGTTCCATTTGAAGTTTGCTTGTGGTTTCATCATAGAAGTGATGTGCTTCGTCAACTCAGCAAACTCAAGCACAAAACGACGAAGAAAGTTCACCTTTCCAAAGAATGAATGAAATCATTTCTTTCTTGTGGGCAGGGCTAATGCTTGAATGGATCTAATCCTCTCAGGATCAATGTGTGCTCCATGTTTGTTCACAATGTGCCCCAATAACTTGCCTTTTGTGACTCCAAAAATGCACTTTTTGGATTTAGTGATATGCCATGTTTCCTACACCTTGCAAGTACCTGCTCCAAGTGATAGATATGATCTCCCATCTTCTTTGAAAATATTGTGAGATCATCAAGATATATGACAATGCAATGCTTCAGATCTTTGAAGGCCAAATCCATCGCCCTTTGGAATGTAGCTCCTACATTGATTAGGCCAAAAGGCATTTTGTTGTAGGCAAAAGTGCCCCAAGGTGTTGTAAAGGTTGTCTTGGTGTGGTCCTCCTCTGCCACTTTGATTTGATTATATCCTGAGAATCCATCAAGTAATGAAAGCATTTCAGATCCAATGACTGCTACAAGATATGGTCCATGATAGGAAGAGGATAATTGTCCTTTAGTGATGCCTGGTTTAGGTTGCGAAAATCTACACATATCCTTATTTCACCATTCTTCTTCCACACTGGCACAATGTTAGCCACCCACGTTGAATGGTAGATGGGAAAGATGATCCTTGCATTAAGCATCTTCATTACCTCCTCCTTGATGGTATCAACAATCTTTGGGTTGTACGGCCTTTGTTTCTTCCCGAAGGGCTTAACACCCCGCTTCAAAGGAATTGAGTGATGCATTTCCTTTGGCTGGAAGGATTTGAGTTAATCATAAGAGTAGGCCAAGATATCTGAGTATTTCTTGAGTAAGGCAACAAACCTTCTTTTTTCTTCAGGCGAGCAACATTTTCCAATATTGACCATCCTTGGCTCCTCCGGGGTACCAATGTTTTCTTTATCAAAATTAGTTGGGCACCGAGAAGATTGCTTTTCTTTCTCTTGAATGAATCTATCATGTTTGTCAAAGAGGTCTTCTAAAGAGACTAGGCCTTTGGGATTTTTGTTCCCTTTCAATTTGATTACCTCCTCACCATCAATCCCTTCAATTCCTTCTTTCTCTTCTTTGGGGACTGCTTCTCGGTGTGGATTTTCACCTCCTTCGAAGAAGAGATTATTGAAATTATCCCTTTGCTCTAAAAAGGATAGAATTTGGTTATCATCATTGAAGACTTGCTAATGATTTGCATTGTCTAGCACACTAGGCCTGAATACCATTTCAATGGTCACTTTTTCTTTACCAAAAGAAGGATGAGGTGTCACTAGGAAGCCGACACTCGCAAGAGAAGCAACCTTTTTATTATGTTCCCTTAGAATAGCTTCAATGGAAAATGCATCAAAAGATTCAATGGAGTCCCACACTCTTTTCGTAATGCCAAATTCTTGGATTCTTCACCTAATATTGTTGGGAAACCTGCTTTACTACAACCTCTACATCACCTCGGCATCTCGGTTTCTTGATTCCCATGTCCTTTGTTGCACTCATGCCTAAGAGTAGTGCTTTATACTTTGCAGTGTTATTTGTATTATCAAATTGCAGCTTATAGGCAAATGGGTACAACTCATTGGTAGGAGAGTACAATACTACACCGGCTCCCAAGCCCGCTTTGGAATGACTACCATCAAATTCCATTATCCAAATTTGATCTTCCTCTTCCTCCATGAGAAGTGGCAAGTTCTCCTCTTTTTCTGATGTGAGGAAGTAGTTTCCTAGCTCACAATCTTGAAAGAGAATATTTGCTTTCGAGATCATCGGACCTTCGTACTGTGAACTTTGTCTTTCTTAGTGGTAACATATTCATCATCTTGCCTTTTACTGGGATAGTTACAGATGACCAATCCATTTTTATCTCTCCACCCAGATCTTTACAGAAACTCCTACTCAACAACATGCCAAAGGATGCTGGGATGTCTGCTACCAGGATGGTTAGGAGCACCTTCTTGTTTGGAAAATCAGCTAGTGCTACTTATGCATCTTTGATTCTTCCTACCAATGGCACTTGTTTGGATTCCATTAAGTAGCAAGTTCCATTTAGCCAGGTCAAGGTGAGGCCTAGAGCATTTGCAACTTTGATTGGCATCACATTATCTGAGGCTTCGAATCTATGATACAATTATTTAGCTAGAAGCCTTTAATGAGGAGTGACAAGTAGAAAGGTTCAACCCTATTGGTTTTGGAGGCACTGAGGGCTAACATGTTTTGGGAAGGTGGTGTGGGCAGTAAGCCTTTAGAATTAGGACTCGAGGATACAGGGTTACCACCACAAATTGCATTAATGAACCTGCTGCTCCGGGCGGTGTGTTTGTAGGTATTCTATTTCTGAGAGCTGGACTTTGGTTTTGCTTGCATGTTCCACAAAGTCAAATGGGGTTATGGTGAGTGAGGAAGAGGTTCCGGAAATGGAGGAAGATTTAAATGGTAGAGGCTTTACTACTTTGGGTGTTGAATTCTCTTTTTTAGATGTAGCAATTGGCTTGGAAGGGGGTGAGGTTGTAGCTTTTGATTGAACCTTAGATGTTTTTGTAGGAACAAAATTTAAAAGAGAATTCTTCTTAGCAACTTTTGAGTTGGGGAAGAATTAGATGACTTACTTGGCATAAGTAACATGATCCCCGACAACCAAAGTGAGTCTAATTTTTCTTTAAGTGCAGACTCCATAGAAGGTGGTAATGGTGATCCTCTGCTAATGATTTTATTTTGTATGACCTTTGGAGGAGAATCTTCTTTATTCTTCTTATCCTTTACCACCACCGTTGAGGATGAAGCACCTTTCCTAGATTGTGCACAAGTGAAAACAACACATGAGAAACTTGGAGCTTCTTTATCATCCTCATCTTCATCATCAACGTACTCAATTAGGCCATTGTGCATATCAACTCCCTCGACCTCAAGATAGTTTTCATAGTCTTCCATATTCTCTTCTTCAATTTTATCAATTTCTGCTTCCTCCTCTGACTCTTTGGTGTCAGATATGGCATTGACTGGTGGTGCTTCAATAGCAAGTCGACGAGGAGGTGGAGAAATCCTTGGCCTATCTGGAGGGTTTGGTCTCCTTGAAGCATTCCACATTGTGATATGAGATAGCTACTTCTTCAAGGAAACCAATTCATTTGCCATTTTTTGGAACATCGGATTTGTGGTGACAAAGTTTGAATTCTGACCCTTTTGCTTTCCATTAGGGCCTTTCACCTTTCCGGAAAGGATTAGATCATCATCGGTTTCTATTACAAAGTCTTGGGCTTGCCTCAATGTTCTTGGTTGGGCTCTTCTGAGGAAGAAACCTACTTCTGATGGCAAAGCATTAATGAAAACCTCTTCAAATTATTTTCAGGAGGCACCACATCTTCAGGGATCCTTCTTATCACTCTATCATATCTTGCTATGAAGTCCCTCATTGACTCGGAGGTTTCTTTCTTCATTTATACCAATTGGACCAAAGGATCGTGACAATATTTTGTGCTCTTGAACCTTTGTTTGAATGCACTTCTTATATCTTCCCAATAGGTGACAGACCTCTGGGGGTAGCATGTAGAACCATTCGACAACTTTCTCTTGAAGTGACTCCACAAAGAGTCGAACTAACACATCTTCATCCTCAACACCCAACACACCGCAAGCAGTGATAAATGTTGTTACATGCTCTTCAGGAGTTGAGAACCATCCCCTCTAAATTTTGGGAAGTTTTTTCTTGAGCCTCTCGATAGCTCATGGAGTGGTTGAGCAAGAGCCAGTGGACCGGTGTTTCCTCCCCATGGTACATTAGGCCTACGGGCCTCATGATCACGTTCACACTCATGATCATGATCCCCATTCTATTTATGTTTCTATCTTCCAACCTTGCTAAGGTTGCGGCTTCTACTGCTGCTCTTTCATCTGCCTTGGCTTGAAGTCTCTTGATTTCTTCGAGTTGAGCTCTTATTTCTTCGTCGGCTCTCGCCTCTCTTTCTCTAGCTTCTTCTTCGGTCTCCATGTCAGTGAAGTCTACAAGGTTCTCGTTGATGTATGGAAATTCACCGTCCAAAGGATTAGCAACACTCGTGTCCCCAATACGGCTAGGTTGCTTGAAAAGGAGGCCTCTAGATTCCAAGTAGTTCTTGTCTCTTTTGAATTTCCTAAAAAATGGGATCGGTTTTCCCCCTTGTCTCTCGCTTAGTGAATCTTCTATCCACCAGCTTGAAAATATATGCTCTTCTTTGCGGTGCTAGAATTTGTCTTTGCCTCTCTAATTCAACAACGTGTTCTTCTTCAAGGTCCAAAATTCTCGTGGCAATGAAGTAGTGATTGACACTTTATCTATTATGCTAGATAGCTTCCCTCAAATCTAAAGCAACGTCTTCTTAGATGTGGAAGAGCAATTCAGGTCTTTTAACATGAGGGTTTCCTGGAATAGCCATGATTTGAATCCATGTGGCTCATACAACCATTCAAATTCCGAACTTTTTCTTTTTTGAATCTTGAATTTTCGACCTTGCGGTCGTATATCGTGTGCAAATGCTGCTAAATCTTCCCCATCAGTGGGTGCAAAAATCATTGACGAGTAAATTTGTCGGGTGGAAAAAATTGTGGATTCTTGCCAATGCTTTGGGAATCTAAGTCCCTCTACTTAACCGATGTAGCTACCGTGTATGCATGCGTGAGAAAGCATGGATTTCTGTGGTGGCCTTTCGGTCGGGGATCCAATAGGGGCACTCCATTGACCCTGTGGAAAATGCTTGCAGTTATTTACAAGGGGAGAATTTTCTATGAAGGTGGGAAAGGGAGTGAGAAAAGAGGTAGGAGAACTAATGTTGCAGGTAGAAAATCAGATTCCTACATGCACTAGTTAGAAACTTCAACACATGCATTTATGAGAAGAAACAACCCTGTAAATGGCAACAAGATGAGATAAGATTGCAAACTCAAAGTTTCTAAAATCTCCTCATCAAAGAGGCTACAAAATCCTTCTTCTTGTATTGATGCTTAAACAGAGATTGTACATAATGTGGGAATGGAAGAAATTTGAGAATGGAGGAAAGTAGAAGAAAATGGCTATCTCCTTTGTTTTCTCTAAGTACAATGCACTCGTGAGTTTACAAGATCAATTTTCAACCCCGTACAATGGCGTGAAGAATCCATTAAATATCTTGCAAGAAATGGTTACAAATTCTTCTTTGTTAGCAAGAAACAGTTTACAATATTTTCAGTCATTCGCGTCCGTTCATATTCTTGATTCGTGAAGAAACACCAATGGTGGAAAAAACCAGACTTTTCATAATGTAGTCATTACACTCATTTTGTAACTTTGAATTTGAACCGTTCATCTTGCCTTTGAAACTTTAAACCAGAGTTGTCCACATGGGAGAAATTTACTGGAGTGGGCGTGGAGGATGCCTTTTGCATTTTGTGACTTTATAGAGATTTGGCATTTTTTACATTTTTGGTCCGCCCTTCCGCTTTTGATATAAGCCTTGACACATGGCCTTACTTGAGTGGAGACAGAGTCGCGGGTCACTTTTATAATTTTACCTTTTTTCAATGCGGGCTCAAAAACACAAATTGCTCCACCAACCCGTTTTGACTTTCCAACGATGGGCTCAAGCTTTGAATTTTTCCTTTAAGCCTGATCGTGTGTGGGTCACTTTATGATTTTTCGCCCTTTTTACAAAAAGTCTCAAAACCTCAAATTACTCCGTTGACCCATTTTGAATTTCCAACAAAGGGCTCAAGCTTTGACTTTTCCTTTAAGCTCGATCGGGGTTGCGGGTCTCTTTATGAGTTTTTGCCCTTTTACAAAAAGGCTCAAAACCTCAAATTGCTTCGCCGACCCTTCCTCCAATTAGATATGTCCACGTAATCCCGAATAATGGAGCCAAAATTTGATGGGGAAGAAAATGCCCGCCATTCACGACGTGGAAAATGCGAGAAGAAGAAAACTCCACCATTTCGCGCCCGATTTTCAAATTTCTTTCATAAACCAAGGAATTGAAAACAATACAAGGTTTGACGATCCATGGCCATAGAAAGATTGCAAATTTCATTCAAATGAGGACACCAATAAAATTTTCAGGTCGTCCCGATAGGAAAACAAAAAGTTATCAAAATGTGTCAGCTGGAGAGTTTAAAGAACTTCAAAGCATGAATTTATCTATCTTTTTAGACTTCCAACTTTACTTGAACACTTCGGAGGGCGTGAGAGAAAAAATTTCAATTTTGACTTAAAAAAATGAGGGGGATTTTTAGGGTGACAACATAGTCGAAAAATTCATCCATGAGAGATAAAATCTCGTGCCCAGCTGTAGAATCCACGATCATGTCGATATTTGGTAATGGAAAATCATCTTTTGGACAAGCCTTGTTAATGTCGCAGAAATTTGTACAAATGTGAATGCCCCCAGTCTTTTTGTCTATTGGGATGATGTTGGAAATCCATTCAGAATAGTCGATAGGCCTGGATAAAACCAATGTCGAGTAGTTTTTAGAGTTCTTCTTTGACGAGCAAGGATACATTTTGATGCATTTTGTGTAGCTTCTATTTGACTCGGTTTCACATCTTAACGTACCACTAGATTATGAACCACTAGGGATGGATCAAGTTCGAGGCATATGCGCATAGGACCATGTGAATACATCTAAGAATTCTTTAAGGATTGTTGTAAAGATGGCTTGTTCTTCTATAGATAAAGATGCCCCCAGTTTGAGAATCTTGGGGTCCTCTTCATGCAGGCTAATATTAATATAAATGGTTTCTTCACTCAATGATGTTGAACCATCTGTAGACACCAAAAATCTACACCCCTCATCCTTGTCCAAACCATTACAATGCACCCACCTCCTTAATCAATTAAATACATCAAGATATTCCACATTTAATTAGTTAAACCTACCTTACACCCCACACCCTCATTAGTTAATTAACACCCTGAATTCTAAATTAATTAAATATATTAATTAATTTAGGACCATCATTATTTTCCATCCTATTTATCTCATTTTATCTTACATTATCCTATATAATCTTATGATCGTACACCTAATTAATCACTAAATAACCACCTAATACTCATCTTAAAACAAACTTAGCCAAATTGGATAATATCTAACCTATCTTATCATTTCCCTAAACAAATTCGACACATCACTAGCCAACTTGACACTTTCAAACAAACCTAACAAACCCATCCCTCGAAAATACAAACAAAAATCTCAAATTAGTAAATTGTTCTAACAATTTACTAAACAAATACAAAATAGGTCGAAATCTCCAGCGATTTGGTAAATCACCGCGATTATTTAACCCCATTTTCTAGTCTCTTTTTGGGATCATCTTCTCACATTTTTGGAGCCTGAATTTTCTATCAGAGTTCATCATTGTTATATTGCATCAACGTCAATGCATTATTATCTAGCATTGGCATTCACAATCATCAAGCAATTTTTGGGAACCATTTCAAAGCCTATCGGTGATCAAATGAGATCATCATTCAGCTACAAGTTTCATCAATTTCATTCATCATCTTCAAGGTCAGATATCACTTTACATTTCTATTTATACGTTCAAGTATACTTATCTGTTAATTCTTCATCTCATGCTATAATCTAAGTCCTTGGAACATCATATTTTCAACAATAATTGGTTAGATATTACATTTTTGTTAGCTGTTATTATCTCCCGTAATCACCAGGCGATTAGTAGAATGGCATGTGATTCCTGTCTACTTTGTTTCCCTACAACATTATTCAGATTTCATTTATCAATTGTATTGTATCTCTTTTTTTGCTAACATGTTGACCAGTATGGTTTGTTTAGATGGCAATAGAGGGTCAAGGTCATGAAATAACTAGCATCAATTCATTATCACCATCTCACATCATGTACACTAAGTGAAAAATGACATTCTACATGACCTTGAGTTGTGTGACATTCACTCGCTCCTTTGGATTAGTTTCAAACCATTTTTGAATCTACTCAACGAATCGACGGTTACTGCACAAATTCGGGAAGCCTACTTTGAATTTCTATGTATCCGAGCTGATTTAGCCTGGTTCAAATATCAATATGAAGTTGAATTAGAAGAATTGAGCTCTGAGACTGAATCTGAAGATCAAATTGATTCTCGAGCACTCGATTCTCGATTCTTTCCAACATGGAAGAGGAAGATCCAGAATACATTTTTGACTTCTTTAAGGAAGAGTATATTAGAGACGAGTTCAGATTCCTCTGGAGAAGAGGACTTGAAATCCACTTTGGAGAAGAGAGTTCTCCTTACTCTCGAACTCGAATATTGATTTGGATTCTGATTTCTAGGCATAGTTTTTATCCATCATTACTTATCATTTATCGCTTTATATTTGTAATAATGAAACATTTATCAAAACATTTATTATTACCATTTATCATATGTCATTTACCCACTTGATTGTAAAAGCGGATTGACACCCTTGTCAGGAAGTCATTTGATTTCTGGGGACTGGCCTTTGCCAGGCAATCCACCTAATATTATATTAATCCTATTTTGTTTAGTGGATGTGATTTATAGGTATTCTCACAGAAAAGATCTTGCATTATTTTGTATACAGAGTGTAACAATCAAACACCATTCATCCACATCTGTGGGTATCTCTAAACCTTGCCATACTGAGGTTAGGTAAGTTTTATTCTCTTGCTTATTAACTTAAGTTAAAGAGGTAAGATTTATTCAAAACATTTTGGCATGCCCAGTGGGACCTAGTCCCTTGTATTATTGTTAATTTCATTACAATATCATCTTTTATTTATTTATTATGTTCTCTCAGTGATCAATCACCTGTGATTGGGTAAATCACCAACGATTTCACCGTGTGCTTTTAGTGCCTCGTAGTTTTCCTTTTGCTTCTTGTTTGTTGCTTTTTGTTTTATGTTTCTCCTAACCTGTTTCCAAGTTGTTGTTCCTGGATAGATTATTATTTGGATTGCTAGATTGTTTGCCTTAAAAATTGCTAAAATAAATAAAAAAAGAGCGTTTACATGTGAGTCCTAAAACTTTCTTATTTGTTTCCAGTATTGCATTTTGGTTGATTGTCTTCATCAAAAACAATATTTCGATTTGGGTTTTAAAACAAATCATTCATCCTTCTTGCTTCACATAGTATTAATTAGGAAGGTAATCTGTTGCATTCACTTTCCTTTCCTTTCCCCACACACAACCAAACCACTTTAACATAAAACATATTTAACAAATTTCCTACCCAGGTGGATACCTACTTAGATTTGATCACCAAGAGGAGAATCGACTTGGTGTTATGGCCGAGTATAATCATTTGTCTGTCGATATATATTGGCTAAGCACCTGACACCCTTATCGTTGCAGGACTATGAAGTGAGGGGGTAGGCCTCAATACCATGCCAATATTGGCAGCATCAGATGAGTTTGGCCTTACGTACCTTTGGGTATATCGAGGACTCCACCCTTAAACATGCCTCAAAACCAAATGCATAGCTTGCCATTTCCTAGGACCCTTGTTAACCATCTTACACATTTCACTTTTTGTAATCAAATCAAGAAAATATAAAAATCCATTTTGATTGCTTTTGTTTGTTGTTTGTAATTCACCCATTTAGTAATTTTCATTTTAAGGTGATTGTGTTTCTTTTGTGTGTTTGTTTATAATGGTACAAACAAGACAACAAGCCCACAACCAAACTTCTGAAAACATGTCTCAACCATTATCCACACCCTTACAACAACAAATTTTGTTATCTACTCCATTGACTACCCTGTTATCTACTCCTCTATCTACACCATTACAACATCACACTCCCTTATCCTCATCTTTCTCTACACCATTACAACACCAAATACCATTTTCTCAACCAATTATGTCTACTCCTCTATCTGATGCTCAACGAACTCTGGAATGAAATAGAAGAACAAGTTAATGAGGAAATGAGACAACGAATCTTAGATTCTTCATGTCCAGTTTCATAGTCAAATTTTCCATACAACTAAACAAGAAGAAACTGAACAACCATACTCCCCTAGCTCGCAATCATAATCTTCTGAACCCGCCTTCTTCAAAAGAGGAGACCTTGTTTTCAAAGAAATGTTAGATTCAAACCCCATTGCTCTCAACACCTATCTGGACAACTAGGGGTGTTCAAATCCATCCATTCACACCCGAACCATCCTCAAACATTATTGATCCTTTATCTGGATCTTCACAACAATTTGAACCTGAACCATCTTCAAACATTCCAGATCCCTTATCCGGATCTTTACAACAATTTTTGTACACAACCATCTTCAAACTTTTTGGATCCCTTATCTGGCTCTTCACAACAATTTGAATCTGAACCATTTTCAAGTATTCCTGATTCTTCACATCCTATCAATTCAAACCAACAATCTATACCTGAACCACCGCCTTATGTCCTTGATCCTTCATCTGGGGTTTCACATCTTATTGATCCAAAATACCAACTTGTCATTCAACAAATACATTCATATCCACCTTTAAGTCAACTTGAAATGTCTGAAGTTGCATCTTTCATTCCTACTCTTAGTCTTCACATGGTTTCCTCTCAAGATACAACCGCCCAACAACATACATCGTCACTCGAGCTTTCTACTGGTTTAAAACCTCCACAAAATAATACTAGTGCTTCATCATCTACCCCTATAACATCCTTGGTTACCTAAACACCTCCAATGAGTTTTGTTTCCACTTCTACTATTGTATCTCAACTAGTTAGCAGTATTCAAAATATCATTATGACCATTCTGGCATCTATCCCTTGATCAATACTAGTGTTATTACCGCCACTCACCCTATTTCACAATATATACCACAACCATCGTAACCATTAATATCCATACAACAATTTTCTCCTACTCAAAACATTCCATAACAAGCACCATCTTATGTTGCCTCTACTATGCCCTTTCAACAACCACCTCCTTATTCACAACCGCACCCTTACCAATATATACAATGTTCACAACCTTTAACATCTCAATAATACATTCCACAACAAAATATCCCACAACAAAACATTCCTTCACAACAAAACATTCCTCAAAAAAATATTCCACAACAAAATATTCCTTCGCAACAATACATTCCTCAACAAAATATCCCTCAACAAAACATCCCACGGCAAAACATTCCACATACTTATAAAATTCCTCAGCAAAGTGTTCCACAACAAAACATCCCTTCACAATAGAGCATTCCTTCTCAACAAAAAGTATGTTCCTTAACAAAACATTCCTCAGCAGAATGTTCCACTTCAACAAAACATTCCATTCACTTATAACATTCCACAACAAAACATCCCACAAGAAAACATTCCTTACTAGCAAAATCTTCCTCAACAGAATATTTATTACCAAAGAGATCATCTCTCAATAGTACCAGATGTACTCACAACCTATCCAATTTGCATTTCAACCTGGCTCATCTTCGCAGCAACTAACACAAACTAATCCTCTTCAAGCCCTCATGAATTGTATATCCAGTTTAGAAGCAGCCTCATCTGCACCTAAAAATTTTCTCTCTTATGATCAAATCTGTAATGAACCTATCCATCCCTCAGTCCCATACAAAGCATATCCACCTCATTGGGAAATTCCAAAATTTATTAAATTCTTTAGCAAGGAAGATCCTCAACAACATATTCATGATTTTTGCCACGCTTGTTATCTAATATCCCATGATCAAGACCTCATGTTGAGGACTTTTCCCATATCCCTCGCTGAGTCCTATCTTGGATTGGTATAATAACATTCCATAATAATCCTATTTCTCCTTCGCACAACTCGCACAATTTTTCTTAGAAAACTTCGCTATAAACAATGCCCGCAAAGTCACTATTAATGACCTTTATGCTATCAAACAATTTGAGGAGGAATCCATTGCTGATTTTGTTGCCCACTGTAGGGGTAAAATCAACCAATTATCCTTTTCATTACCAAAATCTCAGTTCATTTAAGTTTTCTATCGATCATACGCCAAACATATTTAGTCAACAATACAATTTCAATCATTCCAATTTCGATAAAGCTTTTACCATGGCCCATAAATTAGAACTGCAAGCTCTAGAAGACGGTCATGTTAAACTTCTTCCTAAGAAACCACGAACTGAGTTTCCATCTAAGTCATCCTCTAGTCCCGACAAATCCAAATCAATTGCTAATGCAATAGTAGTCAAATCCACTCCCAAGGAAAATCCCACTACCAAACATTCTCATCCACAATGTAATTACACATCAATAAGAGAGACTTATAGCGTGGTCTTTGATAAGTTACTTGTAAATATGATAACTCTCCCACCTATTCAACGCATTAATACATATGTATCTAAACCCTCTTGGTATCAAGATAATTACTATCATAAATAACATAGGGTCTAAAAACATGACATTAAAAGGTTTCGTATGTTTCACAATGTTCTTCAAGACTTGATTGACAAGGGTGAACTTCACTTGGGTAATCCAAATACACCCCCAAATCAAAACCTTGACATATTCAAGCAACCCTTTCCAAATCATCCCCCATCCATTGATCAAACACAAACAAATGTTTTCATTCTCACCACACCATTATTACCATTACTAAAAAGTTACCCATTCCCAAACCAATATAAACATCTACTAAATAAACATTCACATATACTTGAACCAATATCTACCGAACTAACAACCATATCTCTCGAACAAACATCCTAATCCACACAACCAACAACAATACCCATTGAACCTAAATCTATATCTACCGAATCTCCATCTGCTATCAACATTACTAAAACTATCCTTCCATCCTCATTACCGGTTATTACTTGAATATATCTCCCTAGTAATCATATCCTCTAGTATAATTACACCTACAACTACACCTTCATTTACACATTAACTATGATACCTCTCAAGTGATTATGACACAAACACCTCCACCTAAGGAAATTACAAGCTACATCCGTCCTCCACTTTGTAAAATCAATTATCTCTACATCAACCAATTCTAAAACTACAAAATCCATAAGTCATTTGGATCTCATCAATCACATTATTTAAACCCCCCTTCCTTCATCAACAACTACCTATACATCCATACCTAGCTCATCCAAAACCACAAAAGGACCTCACAAATAAGGTATTGTCCAAGTTTTTAAAATTCCTTCTTATACTTTTTCCAAACCATATCGATTTCGCGGTCCTCGGCCTTTTCTTCCACCTCCTCCTAGAAGGTTCATTTCAACTCCTAGTAATTGTCCTACCATTCTACATCCAAGACCTCCTTATCAATATTCTCCACTAGGTCCTCATCCCCATTTACTATACTAACTAGGACTCATCAACAACAAATAAATCAATGACCTGTAATCAATGTCTTATTGCCACTAGAAGATAAGATACCTAAAAATTCATCCCCATCCACATCAACACCTAAGGGCGCTTATGTGACCATTTTAGATGTCCTCCTCTCAAAATCACTCATAACATTACCACCGCCAAAACCATCAGACCCACAAGTGTGGAAACCCACTTGGTATGATTACAACGTCTCATATGATTATCATAGAACACGAGGTCATTCCATTGAGAATTGTAAAGCCTTTCACTTGATTACACGAAGATGGGAAATATAGTTTCCCTTCTGTCGAATCACATGTAACATCAACATCAAGATCATCATTACCTTTACCTAAATCAAAGGAATCTATGTCTAAATCCTCTACTCACCAGGTTCAATGTTGTACATATCACTACTCGTTTATAAAATTATGACACGAGACTCCATCTCGAACCTAAGAAAGATAAAAATTTCGTAGCCATACCTCTACCCCCTAAAACACCTCCTCCATCGATAAACCCAAAATATCGATCCTCAAACATCTAGCCAAACAATGTCACCCCGAACTAAGGTTTCCATCCTTACCACATGTTGTCCACTCAAAATTTCCCTACTCTTAAGAAAGTGAAAATTTCAAAATTTTGAGTTTTAAGTGTCTTCTCTGTTGTACTCAATGTTAAAAGTCGAGAAATTGAGAAAATCTGCATTTTTGGGTCATTTTGTGTGTTTTTCGGGCCTGTCGGACATTTTTGTCCCGCGTGTCCCAAGTTCAAATGGGCGCTCTGTTCCCCGATCGGCCGGTTTCCCCGAAGTTTGTCTTTTTCGGCCCACTCGGAACTTCTTGTCCCAAATGTCCCAAGTTCAATTTGGCAAGTTGTTCCATTTTCGGCCGAATCGCCTAACCGCGTACTTCGTGCTTTCATGTCCCAAAAGTCCCAAGTTCAATTTAGCAAGTTGTTCCATTTTCGGCCGAATCGCTCGAACCGCGTACTTCACGCTTTCACATCC
Source organism: Taxus wallichiana var. yunnanensis (assembly GCA_018340775.1). Classification (NCBI taxonomy): domain Eukaryota; kingdom Viridiplantae; phylum Streptophyta; class Pinopsida; order Cupressales; family Taxaceae; genus Taxus; species Taxus wallichiana. The sequence goes on from CM031244.1 coordinate 7,317,964, forward strand.
CAAATGTCCCAAGTTCGCCCGGACTGTTGTCACATTGTCGTCCGATCCGGTCGAGTCGCGTGTTTCGTGCACTTCTGTCCCGCATGTCCCAAAAGGCATTTGTGCGTATTTTCCCCGGTTCGCCCGAATCGGTCAAGCCGTGTGTTTCGCGCATTCGCATCTCACATGTCCCAAATGAACCAAGTGCCATTCATGCTTATTTTTCCCGCTCTACCCGAATATCTTGCTTATTCAAATTGGTAGGTATGTATTAAATGTGCATTCATTATCTTTCTCTCTCCTAATTGGCTATATAACGAGTAAACCCCCTATGCATTTTTCACACTGCTTCCATGCTATCCTTTGCTCGAACCCTTGCAATCTAAAATCCTGCGCGTGTATCCCTTCCCTCTGTAATTCCTTCCCGAGTCTAGTTTGCGGCTCTGCCCTCCGAATTACTATCAATATGAAGATCAAAGTCTTGGAGGAGGCTTTGGGAGAGCTGAAGAATAACTGGCAGAAGGGTGAGGCTTTCAAGACACTGGTTGTATCTACTTTCAAAGACATACACTGTCATCTTCAGGATGAAACTTCTGGTGTGCCTCTTTCCCTGCAAGAAATCAAAGCTCAATTCAGAGCTTTTGTCAAAGATAATCTATTCAAGGAAAGCTCCATTTCCAAAGAGAAAATGAAGGAGATCTGCTCTCTTCAATCTGCCATTGAAGAAGCAAATAAAGACTATCATACTCATGTCGAGTTTGATAAGGAAATGGAGAAGTGCCTCGGATTTTGGTCTCAGTCTACAGCCAACACGTCAGTCCCTCGTGGCAGAGATATAGCCGAGGCATTGAAGAGATTCAGGCAGTGAATTTTGAAGTCCGTGGGTCCCTCCCATTCATAACCACCTGTCTTCTTCTCCTTATTCTTCTCTTCTTTTCTATTTCTTTTTCTCGGATTTATTGTAATAAGTTGAGGTATTGCGTTTGGCAATCCTTAACTAATCTTTAGTTAAAAGAAGTAGTTACAAAGAGTAACTGATTTGTAAGCTATATAATGGCCTCTCCACGCCATTTTGAAAGGAGGAAGAACTTGGCTTATTTTCTGAAAGTGTAAATAGATCATAAAGAAATCAATACAGAAGGGCTTTCCATTCTTTGTCTATCTGATCTCTTTTGTCCCCAAGCTTTCATTTAATTTTTGTGAAGATCATTTGTCTGTGTTATGTTAAGAAACTTTGTGTTCTAGCAGATGTTATTTATAGAACTTTGTGTCTTTAAATTCCATCTTATTTATATGATACAAATGATCTTGTTTCAATTCACTGTAACTTCGCATACATAAAGAATTATTCTATTATCTATAATTCATAGTGTTGCCTTTCTGCTCATTCTCGTACTCTCATTCCTCAGTCCTTTTGTAATTGATGATCTTTATAGAAAACACTTTCGTAATATCCAAGTTCAACCAGAAAATCATGTTTTGTATATTTGTAAATAGGTTCATTTTTGAATAAGGGAACCTCTCCCATTAAAGAGGAGGGACTTCTTGTCCCCTGATTGTTGCTCTTCGTAAAGTCCTATTTGACGACCAACAGTTTTTGGCGACTCCACTGGGAAAATCATATTCCAGTTCTATAATTTTTGATCATCCTTTGATCTGGCAACTCCGCGTTTTACTCGAGGGAGAAGGGCCCTTGGTATTGAAGATTCTTAGTTTCAGCTTTTGGAGCAGCAGGGTTTTCCTTTCCCTTCAACAAGAAATAGAAAGACTCGTTCGACAAGCACTCCACCTGCTCAAGATAGAATTCCTACGGGTGGTATTCCTTCAGAGCCAGCTAGTCCTAATCTTCGAGCTTTGATTCTTATTGGTGTTGCAGTTCCTCTCCAAGCCATTTTTCCAAGAATGGCGGTACCATTGCCCTGGGGTCATCGTGTCGGGCCCCTTGCTCTTCCTCAGCCTTTGCATGAGTTACCCAGAGGTAACCGGAAGAACTTCCCTAAATTCAAAGGCGATGGCAAAGTGCATCCTGATGAACACATCGCAGCCTTCATAGTTACATGTGGAGTTCTGGGAGTTGAACATGAAGACGTCTCCGTGAGACTGTTCGTTGAGACTTTACAAAATAATGCTGCTGATTGGTTCTATCACCTTCCTACCGGGTGCTATCTTTACTAGCCGGGACACCACGAGAACTAGGTTTGAAAACCGTTTCAAACCAGCAGAAGATGTGCATGCCTTACTAGCCCAAATCTCTCAGATAAAGAAAGATTCACAAGAGCCCATGAGAGAATTTGTGGCCCGATTCAACAGGTTGATTAATAAAATTCCACCAAATACTCGACCTATTGATCAAATCCAAAAATGTTTCTTCCTAAATGCCCAATCGCCTGAAGTTAGTTATGCACTAAGAAGGGCTAATCTCGTAACATTGGCTGAAGATCAAACTCTTGTTGTTAGTGTCGAGGATGATTTAATCATGTCAGGGAAGTTGAGGAGAGACCCTTCCAAATCTAAGTCTGCTTCTTCCTCCTCTTCCACTCCTGGACCTAATACTGATCCATTGGTTCAAAAACTTGCGAATGATCTCATTTCCATAAAGAAACAATTGGCTCAGCATGCTCCCTATGCAGACGTTCCAAGGAGGAATTTTCAGCCCAGAAATCATTTGCCTGCTTCTCAAACAAGATTAGTGCTTGAAGGACCTCCTGTTAAAGTTCCTGTCAATGCAACCTGTGAAGTTGAGGAACCAGATGATGATGAGGATAATGAAGCTTGCGAGGAATTTGTGGAAGAAGTTGATGATGAAGCAGATGAACTTGAGGGATCTCGAGTTAATTTCTTCACCACTGAGGGCATTGATGATGGAGATGATTATGATGAAGTAGTAGCAGACATGAATAGCGAATCATTCACTGTCATGACTCGAGAGCAGAAAAATCAGAGGGAGAAAGTGATGCACCCCCAAGAAATCCAAGGAGCAATGTCAACTATCCTATCCTGTAATTGCAAAAAGAGGATCTCCTATCCCCATTTCATCTACACCAAAGGTGAGTCCTGTCAATCCTGCTATTAAAGTTACTTCTTTTTCCCTAAAGTTGATAAACCTAGGATCTCAAGTGATGATGGCCCATCCACTTCTGGGTCTTTTGATATTATTGATCACCTGAAAAAGACTAAGGTTCAAATCTCGGAGAGGCCGAGAGTATTATCAAACCCATCCCAAAGCTTTTGCTAAAATGATTCACTTTGTCAATTCCCATTCTAAAACCACCTCTAAAGGCCTTTTACCCACTCCTTCTTACGCACCACACCTAGTCTGTAGCCCACCGTCACCTCACCTAATGAAAAAATCAAACCATTTTATGTAACACTTCTTATAGCTAGCCATAGGCTCGATGAATTGTGTCATAGACTCGGGGCCTCGATAATGTGATGCTGCTAAAGTAGCTCATGCCTTAGGCTTGACCCTCACACGCACTTATGGATCTTGTTACTCTATGGAGAGTAAGGAAGTGCCCTGGTTGGAAGAATTAAAGATGCACAAGTGGCTTTTCTTTGCTTTACTCGAGAAGAGAGTTTTGGCTACCATCTTAGTAGCAGAGATATTCCTCCTTCATACGGGATGTTGCTAAGTAAGAAATTCTGTAAGGATGTGGGTGGAGAAATTTAAATGGATTGGTCACATGCACTCATACTCGTTAATGGGCAATGAAGAAGTTCTTTGCTTGAGAAGCGATCTGAGTATATTGTACAAAAATGGATGATCCTAAAGCACAAATACTCTATGAGGATATGGGGCATGGTAACCACATGATTATGTCCCCGATGAAATCCAACTCCCAAAGTGCCACCTAAAGATCCTAATGGTGTTTGGATTTTAGAGTTTGATGGAAGTTGTTCCTCACCGGTGGTTACGGAGCTAGTGTCCCACTTTGGTGTCACCCGAAGGAAGCCTTCATCCTTTTTCATTCAAGTTGCGGTTCGAAAATACTAATAATACAACATAGTATGAGGCTCTCATTCTTGGACTGCAAGTGGCCAAAGAACAAGGTGTAAAGAATCTTCTGGCTCGTGGTGATGCGGAATTGATTGTAAAGCAAGTTAGAAGCCTTTTCCAGGTAAAAAATGGAAGGTTGAAACATTACCGGAATCAGGTTTGGGATTCCATTGAATTTCTTGATGCTTTCTCCATCGAGGCAATACCTAGGGAGAAGAACAACAGGGCTGATTCGCTAGCAGTCTCAGGGTCACTACTGATTCCTCATCCTGACTTCTCTCAAGACAAGTTCACCATTGAGATGGTCCATCGACCTAGTGTACCTGATAATACAAATAACTGGCAAGTTTTCAATGATGATCAACACTTGCTTTCTTTCTTAGAACTCAAGGGTAATTTTGAACAATCAGTATTTTGAAGGAAGCGACAACTGTCTCGTGAAAATGTGCCCTTTAACAAAGCAAACACCCAAGGAGAAGAAACGGATCAGGATGGATGCATCAAACTCAAAGGAAACAAGATTCCTAAAGGATTGGTGAGTTTAGAGGAACTATTTGATAAACATGACAGGTATGTGAAGTCTAGAGCTTCTACTGGACCTCAACAATCAGCTGAGTATGATAAAATTAATATTGGGAGTTCTACTGATCCTAAGCTTGTGAACATTGGAAAATGTTGCACAGCAGATGAGAGGAAAAAAGCAATTGATCTTTTAAAGAGGTATAAGGATGTTCTTGCTTACTCTTATGAAGATTTAAAAGCTTTCAAACCAAAAGATATGCAGCATTTTATTCCTCTCAAACCTGGAATTAAGCCTTTTAAGCAGAAATGAAAGCAGGCAATACAACCCCAAAATAGCTGACACCATCTTTTAGGAAATACAAAAGTTGTTAAAGGCCAAAATCATTTTTCCCATTCACCATTCAACATGGATTACTAATATTGTGCCTGTTAGGAAGAAAAATGGTGAGATCCGCATCTATGTTGATTTCAGAATCTGAATCAGCTTCCTTGAAAGATAATTATCCTTTGCCTATGATGGATCGGGTCTTGCAAGCGATGAATGAGGATCTGAAATGTTATCTATGCTTGATGGATTCTCGGGATATAATCGGTAGAGGTTGATACTACGAATCAACACAAAACACTTTCACTACTCCTTGGGGTACCTTTGCTTACAAGAGAATGCATTTTGGGCTCATTAATGCTTTGGTGCCACTTTTCGTAGAGCTATGGATTTGGCCTTTAGAAGTTTGAAAGGGAAGTGTATTTTCATATACCTTGACGACTTGACTGTGTTTTCTAAAACAAGGGCGGATCATTTTGATCACCTAGAGACAGCTACTGCTAAGATGTAGAGAACATGGGATTTATTTGACTCCTAAAAATCTATCTTTTGTGTCACGAGGGGAAATTATTAGGGCATATCATCTCCAAAGATGGTATTAAGATTGATCTGAGCGAGTTCAAGCTATCCAAAGAAATTCCTCTCCCAACCAAAGAAAAAGCGTGCACTCTTTCTTTAGTAAGATCAATTTTTAAGAAGGTTCATCCCGATTTTGCAGAGTTAACTTTGAATATTTCTCAAATGATGAAAGGGAAACAAACGTTTGGTTGGTCTTCTCAAGGAAAGGAATCCTTTGAAGGTATTAAAGAGCTTTTGCTAAAACTCTGCTTTAGCTTTGTCCCGATTTCAAAGAAAGATTTTATTATCTATTGCTATGCCACGATAATACCTTGGTTTGTTTTGACTCAAGAAGACTCTAATGAGCATGAACTCCCAATTGCGTTCATGAGCTATATTCTGAAAGATCATGAGTTAAAATACACCATGATGGAAAAACATGCTTTTGCAGTGGTCAAAGCTGTTAAGCAGTTTCATTTTTACATCCTCAACTCTCACTCCATGGTGTTGGTTCCAGATACAACTGTTAAGTCAATTCTCACACAACAGGAATTTGGATCCAAGAGAGGGAACTGGGTTGCTAAGGTCCAAGAATATGATATTGACATCAAACCGACCAAGCTCGTCCGTGGAAAAGGTCTTTGTGAGCTCATTGCTGAAGGAGCTAAGCATGAATTACTGGAGAATAAAGTTGGCCTTCCTACCGTTTTGTTTCTTAGCTCAGTTGATGAATGGTATGCTAATATCGCTCATTTTCTCACCTATAGAGAATGCCCCTCTCATTTAACTGCCAAAGAAAAGAGGACTGTTAAACTAAGGTCAGTGCAATATGTGTTGTGGGAAAACGCCTTGTTCAAACGTGGGTTAGATGGAAGGTTTTTGAAATGCGTGGAAAAGGAACAGAAGAAAAAGTTGCTCTCAGCTTTTCATGATCAGGCATGTGGAGGACACTATTCATCAACATCACTGCTCATAAGATACTTCGTGGAGGATATTACTGGCCTTCCTTGTTTAGAGATGCATCCAAGTGGGTTGATAAATGTGAGGCTTGTCAGACCTTCGTGGGAAGACCTAAATTGGCCTCTTTGCCTCTTAAGCCAATTGTAATTGAGGAACCTTTTCAACAAAGGGGGGTTGGACTTCATTGGAACACTTAATCCTCGCTTCTAGTGCTGGTCATACTCATGTATTAACGCCACCATGATTATTTCACCAAATGGGTAGAAGCTATTCCAGCTTAAGAGTACTACTTACAAGTGGTATGCACTTCATCAAAGAGAATATCTTGGTAAGGTATGGTGTACCTAACAAGATTGTGATAGATAATGCTTCAAATTTCTCTTCAACTGAAATAATGGATTTTTGCTATGGCTATGGCATCTCTTTGGCTCACTCCTCGATTACTATCCTCAGGGAAATGGGCAAGCAGAATCTACTAATAAAAATTTGGTGACCATTATAAGGAAATTAGTCAATGAGTTTCAACGAAACTGGCACAAAAAGCTCTATGATTCTCTTTGGGCAGACAGGATTACACCAAAGAGAGCTATTGGAATGTCTCCTTTTCAAGAGGTATATGGAGTAGAAGCTCAATTGCCAAGAATAATGGGAGCCGCCATCCTTGCATCTAATGAAGGCTATCGAAGATACTAGTTTCAGTGATGCTTTGGATAAGAGAATTATGTACCTTCACAAACCGAATGAGGACAGATTGGAGGTTACTGATAGAATATCTGTTCACCAGCAGAAGGTAAAGGTCCTGTTTGATAAGAAAGCCGTGTTCGAGATTTCCAAGTTGGAGACACTTTGTGTTGTTATGGTATAAAAGGCATGAACCTCGTGGCGCCATGGCAAGTTTGATTCCCTTTGCTCGGACCTTTCAAGATCAGACACTTTGCTGGTAAGAATTCATTTTATCTTGATTACATGGATGGTTCTCCTCTCCCACTTCCTTATAGTGGGCAGTACCTTAAGTTGTTCAAGTCATAGGTGATTAGGGAGTCCTTTGTATATTCTGTACAACGTTTTGTTTTGCTTTCCTTTTTGTTGGTGTGTTGTCCTCTGTATTGGTTTGCTTTTTGACTCTGTGGCCCAATGGATAAGGTACTGGTCTGCTTCCCGAGTTTGTCTAAGTTCTTACCTTGTCCCATTCCTTGAATTTATGCCAAGTCATCCCCAGAAGGAGCCAGCTGTTGTCCACTCAAAATTCCCCTGCTCTTAAGAAAGTGAAAATTTCAAAATTTTGAGTTTTAAGTGTCTTCTCTATTGTACTCAATGTTAAAAGTCGAGAAATTGAGAAAATCTACATTTTTGGGTCATTTTGTGTGTTTTTCGGGCTCATGGACATTTTTGTCCCGCGTGTCCCAATTTCAAACGGGCGCTCTGTTCCCCGATCGGCCGGTTTCCCCGAAGTTTTTCTTTTTCGGGCCCGTTGGAACTTCTTGTCCCAAATGTCCCAAGTTCAATTTGGCAAGTTGTTCCATTTTCGGCCGAATCACCCAAACCGCGTACTTCACACTTTCACGTCCCAAATGTCCCAAGTTCGCCTGGACCCGTTGTCACATTTTCGTCCGATCCGCCGAGTCGCGTGTTTCGCACATTCGCGTCCCGCATGTCCCAAAAGGCATTTGTGCGTCTTTTCCCCACTTCACCCGAATCGGCCGAGCCGCGTATTTCGCGCATTCGCATCTCACATGTCCCAAATGAACCAAACGCCATTCGTGCTTATTTTTCCCGCTCTACCCGAATATCTTGCTTATTCAAATTGGTAGGTATGTATTAAATGTGCATTCATTATCTTTCTCTCTCCTAATCGGCTATATAATGAGCAAACCCCCTATGCATTTTTCACACTACTTCCATGCTATCCTTTGCTCGAACCCTTGCAATCTAAAATCCTGCGCGTGTATCCCTTCCCTCTGTAATTCCTTCCCGAGTCTAGTTTGCGCTCTGCCCTCCGAATTACTATCAATATGAAGATCAAAGTCTTGGAGGAGGCTTTGGGAGAGCCAAGAATAACTGCGTAAGGGTGAGGCTTTCAAGACACTGGTCAGATACGCTTTCAAAGACATACACTTCATCTTCGTGGATGAAACTTCCGGTGTGCCTCTTTCCTCGCAAGAAATCAAAGCTCAATTCGTAGCTTTTGTCAAAGATAATCTATTCAAGGAAAGCTCCATTTCCAAAGAAAAATGAAGGAGATCTACTCTCTTCAATCGCCATCAAGAAGCAAATAAAGACTATCATACTTATGTCGAGTTTGATAAGGAAATGGAGAAGTGCCTCGGATTTTGGTCTCAGTCTACAGCCAACACGTCAGTCCCTCGTGGCAGAGATATAGCCGAGGCATTGAAGAGATTCAGGCAGCGAATTTTGAAGTATGTGGGTCCCTCCCATTCATAACCACTTGTCTTCTTCTCCTTATTCTTCTCTTCTTTTCTATTTCTTTTTCTCGGATTTATTGTAATAAGTTGAGGTATTGCGATTGGCAATCCTTAACTAATCTTTAGTTAAAAGAAGTAGTTACAAAGAGTAACTGATTTGTAAGCTATATAATGGCCTCTCCACGCCATTTTGAAAGGAGGAAGAACTTGGCTTATTTTCTGAAAGTGTAAATAGATCATAAAGAAATCAATACATAAGGGCTTTCCATTCTTTATCTATCTGATCTCTTTTGTCCCCAAGCTTTCATTTAATTTTTGTGAAGATCATTTGTCTGTGTTATGTTAAGAAACTTTGTGTCTTTAAATTCCATCTTATTTATATGATACAAATGATCTTGTTTCAATTCACTGTAACTTCGCATACATAAAGAATTATTCTGTTATCTATAATTCTGAGTGTTGCCTTTCTACTCATTCTCGTACTCTCATTCCTCAGTCCTTTTGTAATTGATGATCTTTATAGAAAACACTTTCGTAATATCCAAGTTCAACCGTAAAAATCATGTTTTGTATATTTGTAAATAGGTTCATTTTTGAATAAGGGAACCTCTCCCATTAAAGAGGAGGGACTTCTTGCGCCCGATTGTTGGTCTTCGTAAAGTCGTATTTGACGACCAACACCACACCACCTTCACCATCCACCATGATGCAAAAGGTTGTCATTAAACAATTACACCAAACTCCTATTAAGATGTCATTATATCAATTGATACAAATGTCACCACTTCATAAACAATCTATGATTGAAGCCCTCCGATCAATAATAGTACCTTCAGATGATCCTTCATCCCTTATAAACTTTATAGGAGCCCTCAAAGCATCTGCCACCATATCATTCAAACCATCCGAAATACCTTCTATTAAATCGAAGATTATGACCTACCACTTTTCATCACTGCTCAAATTAATGACATTCATATCAAAATGGTAATGATTGATAGTGGTTATGCTATTAACGTTATATCTTCCCTCACTTTTGATCAACTTAAGCTACCCAACACGCTTATCGCTCAATCTCCGGTCTAACTACGATCCTTCAATAACACTATAACACCTACATTAGGCAATCGTTATCTTACCACTTAAAGTTAGTGTTAACACCTTACGTAACTCTTCTACATCGTAGAAGGAGAGTTTCAATATAATATGTTATGAGGACTCCCATGGATATGAACCATGCATTGTGTTCGTTGACTCTCCACCTGCATTAAATATGAACATGAGGGCTAGACATTCATCGTTCCTATAGATCCAAATCCTTTTGTTGATTGTTACATGATGTATTGTCCAAACGATGTACTTATTCCGAAGTCCACATCTGAATCATCTGATGAAGCATATACTAGCACATCCATACCTTCCTCTAAATTACTAGATGATTCCTCCCTCAGTGATGTCATACAATGCCTGACATTAGGGGAATATCGTCTTCTCATGCTTAATCACATTCCTTCACCTAATACTTATGGTCACCCTGACAAACAACCCACATATGACCCTAATGTAGGAGATGTTATCTCCTATGGTCCCGCTTTATCTCAAAACAAATCTTGTCTATGGGGGACTTGATTATCCTTCATCCCATACAATTGATCAACACCATGTCATGCCTTTTACATCAGATTTCAAATCTTTAGATAATCCAAATTTCGCTCGTATGTATCTTCACTATTGTGCGTGGAGAGGTTTTGGCCTTATCCATTATGAACAAGGAATACATGATGTGGTTATCCAACATTCCCTTAAAACTTATGAGAAATATGGTTTAGGTTATAAGAAACCCAGCTCTAAAACATTCGAGGCCACTACATCCAAACTTGCCACATCCATGCTCATTACTGAATTAGAATCATCGACATTCACAGTCCCTAAAGATCCCATGGACGTAGATGATGTTGTACCCATCCCACCTAACTTTTTTTTAGTCAATACTATATCCTTAAGACCGCTCACTTATCATTCCAATCATGTCATTAAACAACTTCCTCTTATTTGGCCATAAATGATCAAAGAAGATTTACATATCATAGATATCATTAAATGCAATAATGACAAAGACATCCTTTCCCATATGGGAACTGAGGATCAATTCTTCCAAAAATCCCTACCATCTGATATACTAACTCTTCTTAATGAATATACTATTGACGTAAACTTAGGAACCCCTTAGGATCCTTGCATATCACTTGGTCATATATTGATATTCCCAGAATTGACCCCAACATTTTCGTACATAATATTGTCACATATCCAAACATTAAGCCAGTTAAACAAAAACTTCGTAAGATGCATCCACGTATAGCTCTCCTTGTCAAAGAAGAGTTACAATGCCTCTTATCAGCTAATTTTATCATATCCATTGATTATCCACAATGGATATCCAACATTGTTCCCATAACCAAAGCCTCGGGTAAGTTACGTATCTGCATAGACTTCAGGGATCTCAATATTTCTTGTCCTAAAGATGATTTCCCTCTTCCAAACATAGATCATCTCATTGACCTAACAACTAGCCATGAAATGCTTTCCCTTATGGATGGTTTTTCGGTTATAATCAAATTCTTATCGCCACCGACAATCAACATAAAACACATTTCATCACCCCTTGGGGAACCTTCTGCTACCGTGTCATACAATTTGGCCTTAAAAATGTAGGAGCTACTTACCAACGTGTCATGACTTACATTTTTCATGATCTCATCCATAAAACTGTCAAAAATTATGTCAATGACCTTTTAGGAAAATCTAAACAATGCAAAGATCATCTTGATGTCCTTGAATCCATCTTCACTCATCTCATTCAATATTGTCTTCATCTCAATCCCGCAAAATGTGTTTTCGGCATCCTCACTAGAAATAATTTAGGATTCATCATATCTATACGAGGTATTGAAGTTGACCCAACAAAAGTTAAGGCCATCATTGAAATGCATTTTCCATCTAATGTAGTAAATTATAGTCCATCCGACATTTTATATCGCAACTTTCTGATCGTTTTCAACCATTTCATCATCTTCTTCATAAAGACATATATTTTCACTGGGATTTTGATTGTCAGAAAGCCTTCAACGAGATTAAACAATATCTTTTATCACCACTAGTGCTTACTCCACCTCGTGAAGGAGAGTTGTTTTATTTATACGTATCTGTTTCCGCACATGTTCTTGGAACCATGCTCACTCACCGGTGATAATCGTGGTCGAGAACAAGTCAGTATATTACATCACCGCACACTCCATGAATATGAAACCCGTTACACTAAAGTTGAAAATCTATGTTGTGCTTTATACTTTGCCACATCCAAGTTGTGTAATTATCTTCTTAATCACAAAACGTATGTTGTCACTAGCTTCAATCCCCTCAAAACTATACACTCTAAACCATATCATAGTGATCATATCACTCGATGGCTCATGCTTATGACTGAATTTGACCTGGAATTCATATCAAAAAAATCTATTAAGGGATAGGCCATTGCAGACCAACTCAATGACGCTCCCTTTCCCAAAAATCAACTTCCTCATGAATACTTTCTAGATGAATCCATCAATAATGTTGACGAATATGAATTCATCCCCATCGAATGACTCTCTTCTTTGATGGTTTTAAATGTTAGGAAGGGGAGGAGTTGGTGTTGTTATCATACCTCCTTGGGGAATTCCTATTCCATTATCATTCAAACTTAACTTCGAATGCACTAATAATATGGCATAATATGAGGCTTTAATCATGGGTCTCATGACCTCTATTCTCCTAGGTGTTCACATCTTAGACATATAAGGAGATTCACAACTTGTTATCATCAATTCAAAGGAGAATATCGGTAAAAATGAAATCTTACAAAAATATAAAGCCAATATTGACTTTTTCCTCGGTGCTTTTGATCACCACACTATCCAAAATATCCCACGATCCTCTAATAAGTTTGCAGATACAATGACATATTTAGGAGCCCTTATCCCATTAAAAACAAAAGAGTCAAAAGACATCACTAAAGTATCCTTTGTTGTTCAACGATTGGATCACCCTTCACATCAAAATGAACTTCCCCCTATTAACATCGTTGATGATAACCCAAACTGATTTGTGGTATACTCGGATGTACGACTATCTTACCGAATCAAAAATTCCAACCAACTTATCATGTAACGCTAAAAGATCATTGTTGTTGCAAATCAGCAGCACCCCTGGATGCAAATCAGGTTTCTAAGTTGATTCTAGAGCATCCAGTGTGATTGCACAACATGGAAACCTCTCTCCAAGTGTGGGACTTGTGAAAATGAGAGAGGAATCTCCATATTAGAGGCTGGTTCCTCAAACTCCTCTGATTTATATCTATATTTTGCACAACTACAGAGGTTCTAATCCTAATTCTACCCTAGATTGCAAGGAGACAGGGATAAAAATGCAAAAATGAAACTAAACTAAAGATGGTGATGCACCAAAAGGAGTGGTGAAACATTTTTGCCATGTAAATAGACACAAATTCATGAAATGCAACAAGGGAAAACATGCACAAGTTGATAGAGTAATTAGAGGTCTTAAAATGAAGTTAAACAATACAAACAGAGGACTCGAAAGCATTCACGAGTTTGCAGATCACAATTCCATGTAAAAATCTCTTGCATTCCACCATCAAAGAGGTATAAACCTGTTACAAACTATGAAAAATATTTGATTCTTACAACTATCACTTGGCTTTGGAGGTGAAAGAAGAAGTTTTTCTATGCCAAAAAGTGTTCCACCTCAAGAAATGAGCCAAATCGCTTTTACAATGCATGGGTCGTGCCTAGAGAGAGAAAAGTAAAAACATGGGAGTCCATTCCTCATTGATGGAAAATGCATTAAAACAACATGGAGGACCTTACAAACCCATACCCTATCATTTTTTACCATGCTGGAGAAGAATGCGACCCATTTTGTATTAAATTTGGTTGTTGAAATGTCATTTCTGGCCATGGACACGTACTAGAACTATTTTTTATTTTTCTCTCTCCAAACTGAACCAAAATTATAAATTGATCATGGAATCATGTAGATAATTTTAACAGCTTTCCAATGATATAAAGAACGTAAAAATCTGAGCTCTGGATCAAAAGATATGATCGTTTGAAGATTTAGGGCAAAAACGGCCCAAAAACGGATCGACGGGAAAAAATTTCAAATTTTACCTCTTTTTTGTCTTTGGAATTTTTTTCAAAAATTCTCCGTGCTCCACTGGTTGGATGCCACATGTCGGGCGCTGATTGGCCGCGCAATTCTCTCTCCTTCCCTTTCCGCGGGTTTTCCTTTGAAAATTTTGACTTTTCTTACACTTTGGAAAAATTTCAATTTCCCCTCGCCCCTTGACGCTAGGGACACGTGTTGGCTTTTGAATGGCTGACAGGGGGCGCGGGCCCTTCTTTCACTTTTTAGTTTTGGCCGAAAACTTTTGCAAAATTTTCAAAAACCACCCCGAGCTCCGAATCTACCTTCCCCTTAGGACACGTGTCCTAATTTTACTCGCTGCGGGCTCTCCGTTCCATTCTTCCACTTTGGAAAATTTGGCAAATACTTAGCAAATTTTTTCATTCCGCCCCCTTGTGACACGTGTCACAACCTGATTGGTCCGTGGGCCCCGCGGGAAAAAATTTCCATTTGAACCTTCGACCAAAATACTTGGAAAAAATTCAAATTTGCCTCCGACCCCCGAACTCCTCTGCCACGTGGCAGCTTCCTATTGGCTGCGGGCCTCAAATGGGAAAATTTTCCACAAAAACTCCGCCGAGCCATAACTTGAAAAATATAAGGAGTTAGGAGGCAAAATTTACCTTTCGGAAAGCCGAGAGAGAGCTCTATCTCGATAGTGCTATTTCCAAAGCCTTGAGTGCCTGAAAATCAAAAATGTAGATTGAGGCACAAGAGAGGCAAGAACACAAGGAGTTAGCCACAAAATGAGTCAGCACCATTTTGGATAACAATCATTTCTTCAACGCGCTACTCACTTTGTTATCATATGCGATATCCTTTACAAATGTACTTTTGATGGTATCCTATTAAGGTGCCTTAAATCACATGAGTCAACTAAGGAAATCGAAGAAGTCCATGATGGAGTGTGTGGAGGACATTTTAGTGGAAATTCCATCACCAAACGTGTTATACGCTTAGGTTATTATTGGCCTACTATCACCAAGGATTGTTTTGTATATGTCAAGAAATGTGTTAAATGTCAACTTAACTCAGATCTCATCCATGTCCCTAGTCAAGCATTACAACCCGCTCAGGACCTATGGCCTTTCTCTTAGTGGGGTTTAAACCTTATTTGTATTATTTATCCTAAATTGTCTCAACAACATCACACTATTATCACACTTTTGAATACTTCACTCAATGGGTCAAGTTACCCATTTGACATCCACTAAGTTAGGGTCTATTATAAATTTCATATATCAATACATTATATGTCGTTTTGGCATCCCATATAAACTTATCATAGATAATGGAAAATCTTTTAAAAATAAAGAATTTAAAAACTATGCGATACTCTCAACATTAAACTCAACTTTTCATCACCATATTATCCACAAGCAAATGGACAATGTTGAGGCGTCAAATAAAACACTTAATAAAATGCTCATGAAAATAGTAAATGATGGAGGAAGGAATCAGTAATGAACTGTTACACCAAAACCTCGAGGTATTAGTGAAATCCACACATGAGGATCATAACATCCCACCACGCTTCTGTAGAGCCCGAATCGGGCTAGGTTTGTGCCCACACTCCCATACGTACAAGCCCTACTTCACCGATGTTTAGGTGCCCCACAAGCCCCAGCTACATGATGTAACCAACCGAGCAGGATTCGAACACGTGGTTGCTCTGATACCAAATGTAACGAACCGTTACACCAAAACCTTGAGGCATTAGTGAAATCCACACATGAGGATCATAACAAAATTGACATCTCCAAATTCCATTTTCTCTCTAAGCTTATCGAACTAACATTGGTACTCCTATCAAGCCACACCTTATTCACTTGTCTATGGCTCTGAAGTTGTCTTACCTCTTAAAATTCGAATTCCATCACTTTGTGTATCACTTAAGGACTTCATCCCTGATGAAGGATATCAATAAGACAATCTCGCACAACTTGAATTGTTAGATGAAAAATGTTTAATGGCCCTTAAACATCATCAATTTTATCAAGAACACATTAAACAAGCATATAACAAACATATCAAAGAACGTGACTTTAAAATTGGTGATCTTGTGCTTAAAGAAAATAAAAATGTCACTCAATTAGAACAGAGTAAACGTGGAAAGTTTTCCCCTAATTGGATTGGTCCATACATCATCACTCACAAGTATGGGTTGGGAGTGTATCGTCTCGCTTCCCTTGATGGTGAACCTGAAAAATAACCTCTGAATGCCTTGAACTTGTGGCCATTTTACTATTAAATTATTGATCATCAAGACAATTACATTTAAAATCTTGTCACTCTGTCATATCATCCATCTTGTCATAGTAATGATTTGAAAGCATGTGGTTATCTGTCATTACCTTAAATATACCTTAAAGATTAACACCATGGCTCTATTCATCACATCTTTCATTTTGGACAAGTTCCTCTCTTGTGAGAACCCCTTAATCGTTACACTCACCTATCAATTAAAAGACATGACATGGGGCACGAATGTGTAGATCATATATGCATCTTCTCCCCTCCTTGAAATGGTCTATTAGGGTCTTACCCTCAGCTAAAAATATATGTATTAAAATCATTTGGATGCATTTCTCAAAAGTCAAAAATAAATGATAGATTGATCCCTTGAAGGACAGCTATCCATCAAAATCATAGACCGATCCCTTAAAGGATGACTATCTATAAAAAATCAAAAGTAAAAGTAGACTAATTCCATAAGGATAACTACTAGTCAAAAGTGTAGACCATACCCTCGAAGGATGGCTACCCATAAAAAAGGCTTCCCACATTGATCAACCTTCAAAATAAATACATAAATATCGAAATCATCCTAGAAAGCTCCCACATTGATCAACTTTCCCCTCATAGCAAACTTCCCGCATTGATCAGTTTGCTTTAAAATAAAAATGTGTAGAGCTGAGGGCATTTCTCTATGAGCCCGTAGAAAAGGAGAACCTTATTCTTATCTCGACCTATGCATTTTCAAACCCCTTTCATGTCCTAAAAAGAAACATTTATTTAATCCCACATTTTATTAAGATCCGTGTAACTAGTCATTGGTAATATCATTTAACTTTCATTAAGGTTGCTAGTGCAAGTTTTCAAAACCCATCGTGTATGTATCCAATCCATCACGGGCAATCATTTCATTTCACTTAAATCATATTTCTGATACAGTTCATTTCCAAATCACATTTTAAAGTCATTTGATTAATTAAACAATTCAACATATTCATAAACCATAATGTCACAACTAATTTATATAACATTAATGCGTTCAAATTAAAAAACATATATAAAACATGTATTAACACATATAAGTCATAAAACCTCATCATCATCATTATACAAATCAATGCTATATACATCGTAATCATCATCACATCAATTTCATACAAAAATGGGCTTCTATGAGTCAGTATATCAAATATATCATTAGACGGTAAATGAAAACCTCGAGCGACTTGCTAGGAGGGGTTATATTGCCCTCTCCTCCCTGAGCATCTCCACCTCCAATTGCTCCTACATCACCAACAACACCAACATCTCCTCTAACTCCTCCCTCACTATCACCTACTCACTCTGGTCTCCGAGGTGGGTGACCCACACTCGTTGCACTAGTACTAGGGCCTACCGCCTTAGCGGCCAAGTGATCAACATACAAAGTGGCATCAGGATAATCATGTGTAATCATATCAACATAATAATCATGTTTTACCCGTAATGCCTCATAATGAGACCTAGAAACCATCCTAGACCCCGCATAGGTGGCCTCTATCCACTAGCTCCTAGTATTTGTCCACTAGCTTTTCTCGCTAACTCGAGCTCTCTGTCTCTGCGCCCGGGCCATCTCTGCCAACTCCACACTAGAAACAGAAGGCCCAAGTAATCCCTAAGGCCTTCCTCATCCCATCTCTTTGTCCCTTATACCGATCTCTATCTGCAATGGCCTGGGAAAATAGTACACTAAGTCCATCTCACTCAGTAATCAAACTATCTCACTCAAAGCAATCAATGTGTCCCAAACTCCTGGAGATCATCTCTCTCTCTCTCTCTCTCCACTACGGCCTTCTCGGCCATCACTACTACAACAACCGCAGCCAAATCATCATCACCCTCCTCCTCATTTTCATCCTCAACACCCTCCACTAGCCTCCTATGTTGGTACTCCCGTCACCCGAGCACGTACCCATCTAACTCTTTGTACTTCTCTTTGTGTAACCCGAGTCCTATCAAAACCCCTCAATGTTTGGGTCCACCATGTTGTATACTCTGGGAGTAACTCCCACATCATCAATAGGCACAATCACACCCTCATCATTAGGGCCCATGACCCCCTGTTGATCAATAATCACCTCGCTCTGTCACCCACCCCTCGGGGTCTCCATATCTCTGTCCTCTCACATGTACTTGTATGTGCTCCTCGGAACTCCATGTACAATTCCAAATTGTCTCATGATATGATCAAAACAAAGCAACTCATGCTCACCTAATCGACGATCTTGAAGCCACCTAGCTTGTTACAAACTGCTAACTTATGTGGGAACTCGGGCCAAATAGGAAAATCCAA
Organism: Taxus wallichiana var. yunnanensis; assembly: GCA_018340775.1. Classification (NCBI taxonomy): domain Eukaryota; kingdom Viridiplantae; phylum Streptophyta; class Pinopsida; order Cupressales; family Taxaceae; genus Taxus; species Taxus wallichiana. Next base: position 7,336,542 of record CM031244.1, read on the forward strand.
GTAACGCCTCCATACCACATCCCCACCTATAATCTAAATGATAACTCCCAATAGTATCTTGTCCTCCTCTTCAACCCACAACCTGCATCCTCCCTCCATCTCAAAAATCCAAGATGCCCATCACTAATCCCCATGACAAGCCCACTGGTTGAGCAACAACAATATGCTCGAAGGCCCAAACTTGTAATAAGAATCCAATATCTCTTGTGGGCTTTCCAGCCCACAACTCTCTAAATGTTTGTACAAGTAGGGTCGAAACCCACTCAAAAATTATATGATGCTCCATCATCTCGGCCACAACCCCTGTCATCATCCATGGAAATCAACCACCTTCGAACTGCAAACCATAACAAATGATGGTCATCATCATCATGGTTATCTAAGTACGATCCTCTATATCAGCTGAATACAGTTTACCATAAGCAAACTCCCCTGACGCAAATCCGATATCCCCCGCATATTCTCTATAAAACCTAGTCATCACATCACCCCTCTCCACCTTAGTAATAGTATATACACCCTCTCCACGAATCGGTAATATCAAATGTGGTGAACATCCTCTAAAGTAATCATGATCTCTCTAGTAGGCAACCAGAAAGTATTGGTGGAAGAATTCCACCTCTCTAACAAAGCCAACATCAAACTCTGACATGAGTGTATCTATCGATAATGTCTCATGGCACCAAAACCAATAACCTCTACATGCTCCCAATCGTTGTTTGACATATCAATCCTCACCTCATCTAAAATCAGTGGTATACGATCACGTATAGTCAACTGTGCATCCACCTGTAAAATACAAATAAATCAACATTAGTATCATCATTGAAAATATATCTGAAATATTGAAACCATTCACAACATCAACATCATCACCTGATGATACCAACAACATCTAAAACATCAAAATGACTATAATAGCACATTATTGTCTAGAATCGATTTTTCAAATCGTGAACAAAAAGTAACTATACAAAATTACTTAAGCATCAATGTTGACATCATCACAAAATCGACGTCAACTACATTGGCATTAATACATTCAACTATATTGGAACCAAAAACACCATGTAAAGCTAAAAAAATCTCTTAAAAATCATGCCTACCATCTAAAATACAAATTGTCCACATTATAGGTGAATCGCTAGCGATTCACTCCAATAGCAAGTGATTGTATGAATTGTTGGTGATTCTGCGATTTTAACCTAAGGCATTTGTATGCCCCAAAACGGTAAAAAGACTGTAATAACTACAAAAATCAACAAAAATTCAACAAAGTAGGATAAAATGACTTACCTCAACCATTACGGGTTTCCCGACATGCTTTAGAAGATGCCATTTTATCCAAATCCTCACTCATTTTCCCAAAAACACATTTTTCACTCACTCTTGCTCACCCAAAATCATTTTTACCCATGGTAACAATGAGGCAAATGAACTCGCAATCGGCTATTTATAGCCTAATTTTTACCTTGGGGAAATCGTTGGCGATTCACTTCAATCGCTAGCGATTGACCCCTGTATTAGCTAGTATTCCCTCCTTTGCCCTAAAAACATATCAATCATCACTTTTTAACAAAGTGTGTCTTACTTTCAATGGACCCTAGTCCTTGAAACATTAAATTGAAAAAGTGAAATCGACATTGGGATTTGTCATTCGTCTATGGGACGTGTGCCCTTTGGCCCCCATCACTTGACTTTCCCCATCTATTTAGCCTGCCTTCACGAATCATATGTCTATAGGTGTCGAACCCCTTGGTTCCCCTATCATTTGATTCTTTGGTAACACATCTTGTTTCGGTATCCCTTGGACTAGGGACAACTTTTACGAAGCACATATATAAACACCGGTGTTCCATGTATATTGCGTTGCAGTTGGATCACCCATACAAAACAACTCTTCATTATTTTTGTCTAACACTTTGTCATTAAAACTACTAGACAAAAAGGGGAAAATGTAGACACCAAAATCTACACCCCTCATCCTTTTCCAAACCATTACAATGCACCCACCTCAATAAATTAAATACATTGACATTCCACATTCAATTATTTAAACCTACCTTACACCCCACACCCTCATTAGTTAATTAACACCTCGAATTCTAAATTAATTAAATATGTTAATTAATTTAGGACCATCATTATTTTCCATCCTAATTATCTCATTTTATCTTACATTAGCGTACCTTATCCTATATAATCTTATGATCTTACACCTAATTAATCACTAAATAACCACCTAATACTCATCTTAAAACAAAATTAGCCAAATTAGATAATATCTAACCTATCTTATCATTTCCTAAACAAATTCGACACATCACTAGCCAACTTGACACTTTCAAACAAACCTAACAAACCCATCCCTCGAAAACACAAATAAAAATCTCAAATTAGTAAATTGTTCTAACAATTTACTAAACAAATACAAAATAGGCCGAAATCACCGGTGATTTGGTAAATCACCGGTGATTTGGTAAATTGCCAACGATTATTTAACCCCATTTTCTAGTCTCTTTTTGGGATCATCTTCTCACATTTTTAAAGCCTGAATTTTCTATCAGAGTTTATCATTGTTATACAGCATCAACGTCAACACATTATTATCTAGCATTGGCATTCACAATCATCAAGCAATTTTTAGGAACCATTTCAAAGCCTATCGGTGATCAACAAATCATCATTCAGCTACAAGTTTCATCAATTTCATTCATCATCTTCAAGGTCAGATATCACTTTACATTTCTATTTATACGTTCAGGTATACTTCTATGTTAATTCTTCGTTTCATGATATAATTTAAGTCCTTGAAACATCCAATTTTCAACAATAATTGGTTAGATATTACATTTTTGCTAGCTTGTTATTATCTCCCGTAATCACCAAACATTAGTAGAATGGCATGCAATTCCTGTCTACTTTGTGTCCCCGATGCATTATTCAGATTTCATTTATCAAATGTATTGTATCTCCTTTTTTGCTAACATGTTGATCAAGTATGGCTTGTTTAGATGGCAATAGAGGGTCAAGGTCATGAAATAATTAGCATCAATTCATTATCGGTCATCTCATCATCTGCACACTAAGTGAAATATGACATTCTATATGACCTCGAGTTCGTGTCATTCACTCGGCCCCTTTGGATCGATTCTGAGACCATTTTGAATCTACTCAATGAATCCACGAAGCTACAGACAAATTATGGGAAGCCTACTTTGAAGTTTTGTGTATCCGAGCTGATTTAGCTTTGGTTCAAATATCAATATGAAGCTGAATTAGAATAATTGAGTGTGACTCGAATCAAGATCAAACTGATTCTAAGCACTCGATTCCTATTTTGATTTCGACGTGGAAGAGGAAGAGTTGTAATACATTTCCGACTTCTTTAAGGAAGAGTATATTGGAGACGAGAGTTCATATTCCTCTGGAGAAGAGGACTCATAATCCATTGGAGAAGAGAGTTCTCCTTCCTTGAGAACTCGGATATTGATTTGGATTCTAATTTCTAAGCATAGTTTATATCCATAATTACTTATCATTTATTTGCTTTATATTTGTAATAACGAAACATTTATCAAAACATTTATTATTACCATCTATTGTATTTCATTTACTCACTTGATTGTACAACTAGATTGATACCCTTGTCAGGAAGTCATTTGATTTCTGGGGATTGGCCTTTGCCAGGCAATCCACTTAATATTATATTAATCCTATTTTGTTTAGTGGTTGTGATTTGTAGGTATTCTCGCAGGAAAAGAGCTTGCACTATTTTATATACGGAGCGCAATAATCAAACACAATTCATCCACATTTGTGGGTATATCTAAAGCCTGCCATACTGAGGTTAGGTAAGTTTTATTCTCTTACTTATTAGCTTAAGTTGAAGATGTAAGATTTATTCATAACACCGTCTTATAGCATTTCATGAGCTGGAAGGATGTGATCCATAACTAGATCGTGATTTGGATGTGAGGGATTGTCAAAAAATTTAGCAAGGGGATCTTCCACATCTAGATGGCAAGAGGAGTAAGGATGAGGGATGTTAGTTTGCGATTGGATAGGTAGGATAGGCTCATAATTTTTGAAATAATTGTCAACATTTAGACATATTTTGAAACCCTTTTTATGGTCGTCGACCGGTATATTGTCCCGAGTTCCCATGAAAAATTGCTTCATCATTTTGAAATATGTCAAGAGGGATATGTGGAGATTTTTAGTTCCACTGGATGAGTTGGGGATAAGTGAGAGCAACGCCAATGGAAAGGATGATGGTGTCATGGAAAAGATTTGTGGCGAAAATCTCTTCGTATTGGTTATAAACAAAGCTAGTTTCAATGGTATCTATTGTGGATACCCTCATCGGATGGTTGGTACTCTAATCCATGGCCATCAAGATTGGGGATGACAATAAGGGGTTTAGGGATGCCTTTTTCATTATGACCTAGTCCTCGACTAGAGTAACCCATGCGAGTCACCATGCGCTTGGCAATTAGATACTCATTACTTAGGAAACGAGATGGTTTGGAATCATCTAGGAGTCATGTAGTATTAGATGGCTCTAGGTACTCATCGGCGAGATACCCAAAGCGGATAAAATTTGAAGAGCCCAATGAATATTTTTACTTTTTATCTTGACAAATATCAGGGCTGTCATGTTGTTTAGGTGAAAGTTGGAGTTTCTCAATATTGAAAGTTTGATATTCTCCACAACTTGTGGCTTTGAGTTTGAATGGTGGAGCGTGCAAGATAGGAGCATATGTGGACGGAGTGGGTAAGATAAGAGTAGGTGATGATGAAGCATTATGTGAAGTGGATGGAAGGATATCAAGTAAAACATATGAAGTGGTGGATGTTGTGGATGATGGAGATAGAAATTGTGAAGTGACGGTTTTGGTAACGGGACAATATGGTTCCCCATAAGCTTTTTCTTCAAGTACTTATAGAAACTGGAACGGTTGAGGGTCTCCATGGATGGTGAGCTCCATGTCGACATGCTAAAAATTAAGGCATTGATGTAATGTGGATGGGATGACATGTATTTCATGGATCCGGGGGCGACTAAACATTAAATTCTAGAGGAACTGAATGTCCACAATGTGTACCAGGGTGGGCAACATGACAGGCCCAACATTATTGGGAAGGTATAAAGTTCCCACTAATTTTATTTTGGTATTATCATATGCTTTGATAATTATTATATCTTGTCTTAAATCCAATGCATTGTACCCTAGGTGTTGAATGAGAGATAGAGTACAAAGGTTGACATCGACGTATTGTCACAACTAGTACGCGTTTGATCCGAGTATTTCTATATGAACCTCAATGTATAGAGGAAGATTGTGGGTTGGGCCATGTAGTGGAAAGTCTTCTTTGGGTGAAAGTAATTGGGAGTGTCAGATAAGTGTAAAGGTGGGAAACAATGGCTTAAAATTGAGTGGGATCGATATCCATTGGGATGCGAGTCTCTGAAGAGCATGGTAAAGGATATCTTTATGTACGGAAGATGTTTTGAGAAGATCCATGATGGAAATTTGTGTGGGGGTATTTTCAAGTTGTTCAACAATATTGTATTGAGCTTGTGGAGGTGGATTGGAAGAAGAGGGAGCAGCCCCTTGAACCACTACACGACTTTGGCAAGTAGTAACAACACACTGAGGGTTTTGGGAAGGTCCCTTGACTTTAATGGTGGCTACTTGATGGGGGAATGGTGAATATGACCGACAAGAGATTCATATTGGAAGACTACGTGTCTGTAGTTTATATGGTTGGATTGATGGTGGGATGATTCATGGGTTTTACCAGACTTCCATTGTCCTTGATTTGATGTTTGGATCTGATCATGATTAGGGAGTGGATTTTGATAAATCCCTAACTTTTGATTTTGAGAAGAGGAGGATACATTGTCTTTGATTTCAATTTCACCCCAATCAATCAAGTCTTGGATATAGTTCTTTAGTTTCATACACTTGGTGGTGGCATGACCCTTGATTTTATGGAACTTGTAATACTCATTTTCTCTAAACCAAGAGGGTTTGGGTCTAGACTCATCAATTGGTTGGGTTTACAGAAAACAACCATATTAGCAGTAACTAGTTTTTCAAGGATTGTTTCAATGGATTCACCAAGAGGGGTGTATGACCTTTTTTAGATCTTGGGTTGACTGGGTTGACCCTTAGGAACGGATATGGAAACACCTTTTTATATGTGTTAGACGTGTTTGGTCTCCGTCACTCCATCATCGACAACATTCTTATTATTGTTTAAATAATTGGGCTTATCATATGTGGAAGGTGATTGGATTGATTATAGTTGTCATGGGAATACAATTTGATGAGGCCTTTGGAGATGAGATATTTTTCTATTTGCATTCCCTTTTCTATGATGTCATTGAAGGTGTCAAGACAATGGAATTGGAGTTGAAAAGCTAGCTCTTTATGGAGGTTCGCAACAAAGCTATTGACTAATTGCTTTTAAGGGATGGGCCATGGAATGTGGTTGGCGAGGGCTCTCCATCATTGCAAGAATGATGAAAATCTTTCTCAATTGCGTTGTTTGGTATTACATAAGTCAATCATTTTGACATCATACTCCACATTGTACGAGAAGTATTTGACAATTTTTTTTGATAAGTCGATGAAAGTGGTGAAAGAGCCCTTGGGCAAGCGAAGGAACCATTCAAGAGTACGATAAATAGGAGTCATCATAAGCTACTTCCTGACACATCATATAGAACAACTTGATATGTTCTCGAGGATCACCCTTTCCCTTGTACTTTTAAAACTTGGGTGGTTCGAAGTATGGGGAAAAGGGACACGTAAGATATCATGGTCAAATGGATAAGGACATAGTTATTCAAACTTATATTAACATCCTTTTCGTAGAGTTGCAACCCTTGAAGTGTTTCCTTCATAGACTTTATTTCCTACTCCAAGGTGGATTCTTGAGGGCCGATGGGTGGTAGGTTGAAATTGGGACGTTGGGAATGTTCAAAAACATGATAATTTGGCCATTGTGGATCAAGTTGGGAGGCTAACTAGGCAATTTGATTTCTCATTTGTTGTAGTTGGGACAATACGACCTCTTTAGATAGGTGAGAGTTATGGGTATTCACTCATTATCATGTTCATGTGTAGCACAATAGTTGTTATGATTTGAATTATTTGAATTGAAATTCATGGGATGGGGGTTGTTGCACAACACATTCATTCTCATCAGGGATGAGACTATGAAGTTAGTCATGGGTATAGTCTTTATTAGCCAATTTTGACTGCACAAAATAATAAATAAATAAAATAAAAATGGAAATTTTGAAAATTTTCAAAATTTGTTACTTTGCGTGGTTTGTCACTTTCATCACGACCATCTCATTTTTGTGATCGTTTCGGTCTTCGTTTTGTCCTTTTCGGGTGAAAACTCCTCCCATAAAAATTAAACTACGTAAAAATTAATTAATTAATTACTCTTTGTTTGATAAAATTAATTTTTAATAATTTTGGAGTATTTAATTAAATAAATATTAATTAAAATTCGTTCGACAAGTTTTATTTTAATTGCGGGAAAATAAGCTTCCGCTTCCCATTGTCGGGAATGCCAAATTGGCTTCCCGGGCCCGGATTTCCCCTTTCCTAGCAAAATTGTTTTAAATTCCCACTTGTGGGATTTCTTTTCACAATTTCCAAATTAATGAATTGGCAAATGGGAAAAAATCTCTCGATTTCCCACATGGGGAAATTAAACGGAGATTGCCAGCCCACTTTGCCATTCCGTTGGCAATTGGTCGTTCTTCCCCATTTCCCCTAGCAATTAATTCCACTACCCGGGAAGAGGGGAAGTCGGTTTAACCCTCATAAATTCCTCTGACGAACTCGTTGGAAAGAGTCATACGAAGCTTTCTAAAATTGCTTCTCACTTCTTCTAAGGAACATAATATTTTTATCACATTCCACAATACTGCGAACGCCATTGTGAAGGATAAAACCAGTCCCAAAACACAAAGAATCCAATGCATGTAGAAATATTTGAAGAAGTTTCAACGCCTTTTTGAAGGAGAAATAGCAGGTACAGTCCAAACAAAGGCCAACACAGTCCAAAGAATTAATCTCTGCACGAGCCCAAGGGAGATAAAGGAATTTTGCAGAAGTATTTGGCATAAGACAAAACATAAAAAGACTCCATGTGCAGCTAGGTAATAGGAAGGAACAGTTTGAAGACCAGTCCAAGCTAATCTCCACGCATAGGCCAAAGCAAATAAAATATTGAAAAGGCAGAGATCAGTCCAAAAGTTCCTCCCACGCATTCATTAAAGAAGGCTACACATTCATAGTAATTTCCAACGCACAGTTTGAAGGAACAATCCAAAAATAGGAAAAAGACAACAAGAAGACAAGGGAAATAAAAAGAAGACAAGGAGAATCAGTTAATACACGCCTTGGAGGAATAAGAGCACATTGCAAAGTTTCCACGCAGGTTTTTAAAGCTTCAAAATTTCAACGCATGGAGTAACGACAATGCAAACTAATAATAAAAAAAAGATATAAGGATCATTCCCACGCATTGGCAGAGGGGGACAACAGTAAAGGAGCAAAACATCGACAACCAAGGTATCTGGCCACACATTTGCAAAAAGTCATTCATTTTCAACGCAAGAAGACAAGAAAGTTTTTTTGGAGCAAAATCCCATGCGGTCTGAGTAGCTCCCACACATTTGCCTTTTTGCGAGATCCATGCATTGTTTGAATGAAACAATACAGTCAGAAGACAAGCCCATGTTGCTGAAGGAGAACTTATTCCACTCGGTTCAAAGCCGACATAAAGTTCACACAAGAAGTGGATAATCGGTCCCAAAACAAAGCAAGAAAAAAGAATATCCATGCATAAAATAACAACCCAATGTTTTTCAAAGATATACAGCCAACAACAAAGAAAAAGAAAGGCCATGTTGAAAAAGAAGACAATTTAGGAAAGTATAAATCCAAAAATATTTCAGAAGTCTTTAGAGACAACTTTTCACATGAACAACAAAGGAGTTTTCCAACGCATGAGCAGCCTAAAGAAATTCCCATGCTTTGAGCATCGGGTAGAGCATTAGTTTTAACGCATTTTTCATAAAAAGGTTGAATTTCCACGCAAATTTTAGAGAAATAAGAACAATTTCAACAAGCAAGTATTCATGCAACCACTAGGAAGGCTGGATCCTCACAAAAAATAAGCGAGAGGCCACATGGAAGGAGAGAGAAATCAGCTTGTAAGAATAGTTTGGTTTCAACGTGTTCATTTCATTCGTAAACTCCCACGAGAAAGAGAAATTATGGTTCACACATGTAAAAAAATTGTTCAAATGAATAAAAAATAAAAATTAAATTGATCTGCGAAGTCAAAAATTAGGTGAATTTAATTTAAAATATAAATCATTTTCATCATGCATTGGTGAGAAATATTCAAACAAAAATATCACACATTCAAACGCATTACCGCGTGTCGCAGGTTGTGTCTGTTGAAGTAATCAACTTTGGAGCTCGACATCTCAAATTCGGATGATCGTTGGTAAGAAAATTTTGGTTCGTTGAAGCACATGCTCTTGGTTTGACTTGCACAAGAACATTTGGATCGTGTTACTCCATGGAAAGCGACAAGTACCTCTGATTGGGCGATTAAAGACGCTCAAATGGTTTTAGCCCAATTTCCTTATAAACGAGTTAAGGTAACCATTCTAGTTGCTGACATTCCCACTTCGTATGGTATGTTGTTGAGCAGGAAATTTTGTAGAGATCTAGGTGGAGAGATTTAAATGGATTGGTCTAATGCTATGATCCCTATCAATGGTGAAATGAAGAAGTTAATGCCGAAAGCTTAGGAAAAGTTCGCGGTAACTAAAACTGAAGATCCTTGCGCATAGATCCTTTTCCAAGGCTCAAGTGTGGGTAATTATATGATGACTACATAGATTCATACCCCTGAGATCACTTTCCAAGATTCCAATGAGATCTGGACTCTTGAGTTTGATGGAAGTTGTTGCTCAACGGGTTCTGGTGCAGGAGTGGTGCTCATATCTCCAAATGGTAAAATATTTCCTTTTTCCTACAAACTTGAATTTTCAAATACTAACAACACTACAGAGTACAAGGCATTAATCCTTGGCCTTCAAGCTGTAGAGGAGAAAGGGATAAAAATTTTGGAAGTCTTTGGAGATGCGGAATTGATCGTGAAACAAGTAAGAAATCAGTTCCAAGTAAAGAATGATCGTTTGAGACACTACAAAAATAAAGTGTGGGGCCTTGATAGAAGCTTTCGATAATTTTTCCATAAAATCTATCCCTCATGAGAAGAATGAAAAAGCATTCTCTAGCGTCTCGGCTTCATTATTGATTCCTCATTCGAGTTTGATCAAGACAAATACACCATTGAAATGGTTTTTAGACCAAGTGTTCCCGACCATGCGAGAAAATTGGCAAGTATTCAATGATGAGCAACAAATTATTGCTTTCTTGGAAAAGAGGGATAATTTTGAATGATTGTACTTTGAAGGAAGTGATTTTGTGTTTCACGAATCAACTACCTCACCCATTCAGGAAGGATTTGAGAACGAAGATCCTGGCGATGTCATCATCCAACTCAAAGGAAATAAAATTCCCAAAGGATTGGTTTCACTTGAAGAACTTTTTGACAAACATGACATGTTTATCAAAGAGAAAGAGCAGGAAGGACCTGTGAATTCTATTGACTATGAGCAAGTTAACATCGGTACCAAGGATAAACCTCGCTTGGTCAATATTGGTAAGTGTTGCTCACCTGAGGAGTGCAGGAAATTCATAAGCCTCCTTACCAAATATTCTGACGTTTTGGCTTACTCATATGAAGACTTGAAGTCTTTCCAACCCAGGGAAATGGAGCATGCCATACCCTTGAAGCCTAGTGCAGTTCCATTCAGGAAAAAGTAAAGACAATATAATCCTAAGATTGCAGGGGACAATATTTCATGAAGTTCAAAAGATGCTAAATGCACGAATAATGTTTCTATTCGACATTCAACTGGATAGATAATATTGTACGGTTCGTAAGAAAAATAGAGAAATTAGGATTTGCATGAATTTACTGCAATCTTAATCGCTTCCTTGAAGGATAACTACCCATTGCACGGTCATGGACCATATTCTCGCAGCAATAACTGGATCTAAAATGCTATCTATGCTAAATGGTTTCTCTGGTTATAATTAGATTGAAGTGGCTAGAGAAGATCAACATAAAACCGCATTCACCACCCCTTGGGGTACGTTCACATATAGAAGAATGCCCTTTTGTTTGATTAATGTTGGCGCTACTTTTCAAAGGGCTATGGATATGACATTTGCAGATTATAAAGACAAGATCATCGTGATATAGCTAGATGACTTGACAGTGTTATCCAAGAAGCGAAAAGATCACCCAAGAGATTTAGAGAAAATATTGCAAAGATGCGAGACTTAATAAGATTTCTTTAGATCCAAAAAGTCTCGTGTGCATAGTTACATAAGGGAAAATCCTAGGTCATATTGTTTCTAAAGAAGGAACTAAGATCGATCCTGAGTGTGTTCAAGCTATCAAGAATCTTTCCTTGCCTACAAGTAAGCACCTCGGAGTCCACTCCTTTTTGGGAAGGTGAACTTTTGAGAAGGTTTGTGCCGATTTTTCCAAGTGACTAAATAAATTGCTGATATGATGAAAGGAAAAGAATCTTTCAAATGGTCAAAGGAAGGTAGAGAGGCATTTGAGAAAATCAAGGGTGTTATTGCAAAATCTCCTACATTGGTGTGTCCCGATTTTAAAAAGGATTTCATAATTTATTGTTATGCTTCACCACACACAATCTCTGCCATTTTGACTCAACACAATCAAGAGGGGATCAAATATCCTATTGCATTCATGAGTTATGGATTCAAGAAACATGAACTTAATTACACTCCTCTTGAGAGACATGCGTACACGGTGGTGAGAGCCCTGAAACACTTCAGTACTATGTGTTGAATTCTCACACCAAAGTCTTAGTTCCAGACACCGCAGATTAAATCGATGTTGACACAACATGAACCGGGATCTAAAAGAGGTAATTGGGTCTCCAAGATCCAAGAATATGATTTGGATATCAAGCCTACCAAGTTGGTTCGAGGAAGAGGACTCTGCCAACTCATCGCAGAGAATGAACCATGAGATAACTCTAAAGAAGAACCAGTTGAAGAAAATTTACCACTGGTAGTTTTTGTCAGTACCACAGATGAATGGTATTCTGATATTGCCTACTTTCTCACATATGGCGAGTGTCAGAGAATTTGACAGCTAATGAGAAACGAGCTATCAAACTAAGAGTTGTCAGGTACGTCATTTGGGATAACACGTTGTTCAAGAAAGGAATTGACGACATGTTCCTCAGATGTGTTGATAAAGAGCAACAACCTAGATTGTTGGAAGCCTTCCACAATCATGCTTGCAGTGGTCATTTCTTTGGCCCAGTGATGGCTCATAAAATTTTGTGAGCACATTATTACTGGCCCACTATGTTTTCCGATGCTTAGAAATGGGTGACAAAATGCGAAGCTTGTCAACAATTTGTTGGAAGACCAAAGTTGGCAGCTTTGCCTTTGAAGCCAATCATCATTAAAGAACCCTTTCAACAATGGGGTTTAGATTTCATCGGGGTTTTGAATCCTAATTCTAGTGTTGGTCATACTCACGTGCTCACCGCAATTGACTACTTTACAAAGTGGGTAGAAGCTATACCAGTGAAACAAACATCTACTTAGTAATTTGTGACTTCATCAAAGAAAATATATTGGTTCGTTATGGAATTCCACACAAGATCATGACAGACAATGCCTCAAATTTTTCTTCTAGAGATGATAGGTTTTTGTTATGGGTATGGGATATCTTTGTCTCATTCGTCAGATTACTACCCTCAGGGAAATGGTCAGGCTGAATCTAATAACAAAAACATCATTACTATTGTGCGCAAGTTAGTCGAAGAAAATCAAAGAACTTGGCACAAAAAGTTATATGATGCATTGTGGGCTGACCGCATAACTCCCAAAAGGGCAATTGGGATGTCTCCATTTCAAATTTTGTATGGAACCGATGCTCAAATCCTGTCACACTGGAGTTACCAGCATTAAAATTAGCCTAGGTAGTTGATGATGAATGATTCACCAATGCATTAGATAAAAAAATCATGTTCCTAAGCAAGCTTGAGGAACAAAGAAGTCAAGTGGCAAACAGGATCGAGGAACATCAATCCAAGGAAAACAAGTTGTTTGACAGAAAACCAAAGAGAAGCAATTCTAAATCAATGACTTGGTCCTTCTCTCGGGACAAGACGTGAACCGAAAGGAAAGCATGGGAAGTTTGATTCGTTGTGGCTAGCGCCTTTCAAAATCGAGACATTTACGTGGAGATAACACATATTACTTGCCGTATCCTAATGGAACTCATTTTCCTTTACCCTACGGTGGGCAATATCTCAAGCACTATCAAAATTGAAAGCAAGTTGTTCCCGTATATACATAGGTAATTAGGAGTTTTGGTTTGTTTCCTTTCCCCATCTTTCGGTCTCCTCTCTTGTGTCACCCTATTTTTTGCCCTATCGTGTTGAGATCATGTTCATGAATATTTTGGTCTAGGTTCGTTCTTTGCATCCATGAAGTCCTTGTCCCCATTAGAGCCATTATTATCACCAATTTTGACACAAAATAATAAATAAATTTTTAAAAATGGAAATTTTCAAAATTTTCAAAAAAAAATTCTTTGCATGGTTTGTCACTTTCATCACGACCATCTCATTTTTGTGATCATTTCGGTCTTCATTTCATCCTTTTTGGGTGAAACCTCCTCCCGCCAGTAGGATCAAAATCAGTTGTGTTAAAATTAATTAATTAATATTTAATTAATTAATTACTCTTTGTTTGATAAAATTAATTTTTAATAATTTTGGAGTATTTAATTAAATAAATATTAATTAAAATTTGTTCACAAGTTTTATTTTAATTGCCGGGGAAAAATAAGCTTCCGCTTCCCATTGTCGAGAATGCCAAATTGGCTTCCCGGGCTCGGATTTCCCCTTTCCTGGAAAAATTGTTTTAAATTCCCACTTGTGGGATTTCTATTCATAATTTCCAAATTAATGAATTGGCAAACGGAAAAAAATCTCCCGATTTCCCACATGGGGAAGTCGAATGGAGATTGCCAGCCCACTTTTCCATTCCTGTTGGCAATTGGTCGTTGCTTCCCCCATTTCCTCTGGCAATTAATTCCACTACCCGGGAAGAGGGGAAGTCGGTTTAACCCTCATAAATTCCTCCACGAACTCGTTGGAAAGAGTCATACGAAGCTTTCTAAAATTGCTTCTCACTTCTTCTAAGGAACATAATATTTTTATCACATTCCACAATACTGCGAACGCCATTGTGAAGGATAAAACTAGTCCCAAAACACAGAATCCAATGCATGTAGAAATCTTTGAAGAAGTTTCAATGCCTTTTTGAAGGAGAAATAGTAGGTACAGTCCAAACAAAGGCCAACCAACACGGTCAAATAATTAATCTACTGCTTGCGGGGGGAGATAAAGGAATTTTGCAAAAGTATTTGGCATAAGACAAAACATAAAAAGACTCCATGTGCATCTAGGTAATAAGAAGGAACAGTTTGAAGACCAGTCAAGCTAATCTCCACGCATAGGCCAAAGCAAATAAAATATTGAAAAGGCAGAGATCACCAAAAGTTCCTCCCACGCATTAATTAAAGAAAAATACACATTCATAGTAATTTCCAACGCACTTACTTTGAAGGAACAGTCCAAAAATAGGAAAAAGACAAAGAAAGAAGACAAGGGAAATAAAAAGAAGACAAGGAGAATTAGTTAATACACGCCTTGGAGGAATAAGAGCACGTTGCAAAGTTTCCACGCAGGTTTTGAAAGCTTCAAAATTTCAACGCATGGAGTAAGGACAAGTCTGAACTAATAATAAAAAAGACATAAGGATCATTCCCACGCATTGGCAGAGGGGGACAACATGTAAAGGAGTAAAACATCATGCAACCAAGGTAATATGGCCACACATTTGTAAAAAGTCATTCATTTTCAACGCAAGAAGACAAGAAATTTTTTTGGAGCAAAATCCCATGCGGTCCGAGAAGCTCCCGCACATTTGTCTTTTTGCAAATCCATGCATTGTTTGAATGAAACAATACAATCAAAAGACAAGCCCATGTTGTTGAAGGAGAACTTATTCCACTCGGTTCCCAAAGCCAGACACAAAGTTCACGCAAGAAGTGGATAATCACCAAAACATAACAAGAAAAAAGAATATCCATGCATAAAATAACAACCCAATGTTTTTCAAAGATATATAGCCAACAACAAAGAAAAAGAAAGGCCACATTGAAAAAGAAGACACTTTAGGAAAGTATAAATCCAAAAATATTTCAGAAGTCTTCGGAGACAACTTTTTACATGAACAACAAAGGATTTTTGCAACGCATGAGCAGCCTAAAGAAATTCTCACGTTGAGCATCAGTTAGAGCATTAGTTTCAACGCATTTTTCATAAAAAGGTTGAATTTCCACGCAGATTTTAGAGAAGTAAGAACAATTTCAACAAGCAAGTATTCACGCAGCCACTGGGGAAGACCAGATCCTCGCCAAAAATAAGCAGAGGCCACGTGGAAGGAGAGAGAAATCAGCATGTAAGAATAGTTTGGTTTCAACACGTTCATTTCATTCAGGCAAACTCCCACACGAAAGAGAAATTACGGTTCACACATGCAAATTTTTTTTTGTTCAGGCGAATAAAAATAATAATTAAATTGATCTGTGAAGTCATTAAAATCGAGTGAATTTAATTTAAAATATAAATCATTTTCATCATGCATTGGTGAGAAATATTCAAACAAAAATATCACGCATTCAAACGCATTAACGAGTGTCACAGGTTGTGTCTGTTGAAGTAATCAACTTTGGAGCTCGACATCTCAAATTCGGATGATCGTCGGGAAGAAAATTTTGGTTCATTGAATTCTCCCCATCTTCCTATACTCATTTGCCAAATTTTAAATATACAACACTTTGTTTGATATTTTTCACGAGTCAAGAAAAACTCAGTTTGCTCAATTTTGTCACGTGCACAATTTTAGCTTGGCGGAAGGCCTACTTTGAGAATCCATATCTCGAGCCCAGATGATCATCAAGAGAAATAGTTTGGTTCATTGAATTCTTCCCACATTCATGTACTTCTTTGCAAAAATTCAAATATACAACTCTCCGTTTGATATTTTTCACGGAGTCAAATAAAATGCAATTTGCATGATTTCACTGCGCGCACGTAGTTTTCAGTCTGTCAAGGTGACTCATTTTGAGAGTTGATATTTTGAACTCAGGTGATCGTCAAGAGAAAAAAATTGTTTCGTTTAATTCTCCCCACCTTCATATGCTCCCTTGCCAAGTTTTAGATGCCCAAGGTGATGTTTGGTATTTTTCCCAAGCTAAAACTAAATGAGATTTTCATAGTTTTACACCTGCATTTTCCTAGCAATTTCATAAGAGTCAACTTTGACCTTTAAATATTTGACTGAAGAATTTGATTGGGAAAAAACCCTCTGACACACAAACTTGTGGTACCTTAATATACTTCCTCATCCAATGATAGTTTCTCAGAACAAGATTTTCTATATTTCCCAGGGCGCTTTCTGGACATTTTGTGCAGTTTTGTAAGATGGAAGTAATCACCTAAAATCACGTTTCTATCACAATCATGTCATCTCCAAACAAAATGATGTTGTGGTATAAGTTCCAGGGCATTCTAATCACCTCGACACTCCATTCAAAGTATGAGAACATCGTCGAAGCCAACTTGGGACACGTCGATGTAAGTCGGTTCTGCTATCACATATCGACCGAAGGCAAGTCACAATTTTCCTGACGCTTGTTTTGAATTGGTCATCACTTGCATGGATGCACCATGAAATCTGCATAGTGTGGCAATTCAACTCCAATGGCTCCAAAGTGGAAGCAACCTCTAACTTCCTCATTATGCGGTATAAGTCGTAGCTATTGGCATTGGTCTCTTCGGAGTCAAAAGCTATGGTTATCGACAAAGATCGATAATGGGAGAATCTTGTCTACATCAATTTTCACTTGATCATTGTGGCGGATCTATTCATCAACAAACCAAGACCAATGACAAGTGCAATTGTGCGGATCATCAAGCAAGGCCACATCATTCAAGCATGTCCCTGTCAGCTCTCAGTTAGCAGCGGGCACAATACTTCATCAGTAGTCTTAAAGTTGGAGCATTCTCGAATTAGACAATTGTGAGCGGATTAGAATGCCAACACTTCGGGATGGTGACAAAGACAAAATACATAACTCTAGGAAGTGAATTGCAATTTTGGCTCTTGGAAGATCTTCTCAATGGCGAAAGATCAAAAGTTGGATTCTGACAAGCCAAGGTGGCGTAACGACTACAGTCTCGCGAAAAATGAATAATTCATCATGGAAGGCTATTCGGAGCATGTGGAGAATTGTGCGTAATTGTGAATGTGAATATGAATGAAGATGAACTTGCTCACACCAAGATGTTGCTCAAACGGAGGGGTGGATGAATTGCTCAAGTTTCAAGATTGACTCTCTTATCACCTGGAGGATTGCGGAGCACGGTCAATGAGTTCATTCTCGTATGATCGGGATAGGTAGACTCTTGGCCCAATGGATAAGGCACTGACCCTAGGTGTTTTGATCTAGGTGGCACATTGTTGACTAGGATGTCTAGGTGTGCGTCCAAGTCATTTAAGTGGGGTCCACATGTACCCATTTCTTTTATTTATGTATTTTTCCTTAAATGACTTTTTAACTTAAGTGGTTTCTATTTTTAGTCACTTTTTAATAAAGTTGGTTGAAAAATTCAAAGGTCACTTAAGTGCCCTATTTAATGATCATGTTAAACCCTAACTACTTTGTAACCAAATTTTGGGTTATAAAAGGAAGTCAAGGGCTCATTTGTGAGGGTGACTTTAAGAGAGGAGAAGAAAATACTTTTGTATGCAAGCTTTACTTCAAAGAAATAAACTTTGTGTTCTTTTGAGAAGACATTTTGGAGTTAATGAAATATGAACTTTGTGTCCCATTCATTGTCTCTTATAGCATTTGATGTTCTTATGTTCATTAGATGTTAGTGTTTGAATCTTGCATGTAAATATTGTCTTTGATCTTATTGTCAACATTATTAATCTTGTTGTTCTAGTTCACAGTGATCAAGCTCTGATTATCTACTTGCTCACGTGTGTTCCCTTTTACACATTCTTGTTTAGCTAACTCAAACTCTATTTTATTTGTGTTAGTTATTCATCTTTCCTCTTCGTGCAATATTAGGCTCTGTTTTTACCTAACTCTTGCATGTTCTTTCAATTCATTCCATTCCACTCCTTTCCTTCATTCCATTCCATCTCCCTCATTCACTTTTCTTTCCATTGATGTTCCAAAACACCCCCACATACAATTTTGAATGTATAGATGTAAATATAGTTTTGGTTTTCAATAAAGGCAGCCTCACCTTCATTGAGGAGGGACTTCATTCCCACATTGTTGCATGTCATTTGCATGCATGCAAATCCATATGCTAACATAGTCAGAAGGAAGTTTTTCTCCCATGCAATATAATTGGAGGAGGAGCGCATCTATATTTTTTTGACGAAGTGATCAATCATTTCACGTCTTCATCCTTTCGTGAAGTAGGTTCTTGATTCATCATCGCTACGGGTATTAACCATTGTTTCTTCATATTCCCATTGGTTGTAGTTTTCTTCCGCATTGGCATCGAAAAAGTTGTGATTGAATAAGTCATTTGTGGTTTCTATATTTAGCTAGCGGCTTATTTTTTCATCATTTCCAAATTGGGATTTGGTAACTCTTCTCTAGGTGCCATTAGATCCTAGTGCTTTTGAGATGTGTGTATGGGATGGAGGTGTATTAAGTTGGTGAAAGATGTGTAGATGAAGAAAAGATAAGATTTCTTATATGGTGATGGATAATCTCAACAATCAAACCTTATTTTATGACAAGAGGATTGAAGAAGGATGTGCCTTGATGATATAGTGCTTAGGATGTGCCTCGATGTGAGGGATTAGAATGGTTGGATAGGAGATAAGGATTTGGTATCCATGTTCAACGTGTCGACTAGTAATATTAAATTAATCATGCCAATAGAGAATCTTAGATAAGGTATTTGAGTGTGAAAGTGTATGTGTACGATTGTGTGAGAATGAGAGGATAAATGTTGTGATTAGGAAGGGATATGTGATGTAATATTTTTAGGATCTTTTAGAACTAGGTAAGTGTGGTGATGTCCAAAGGAAACGTTAAACCTTCCAGGTGAAAATGAGACAAATAGATGTTTAGGTATATGAGATGTTGTGGAATAAATTACATAAATAAAAGTGGGTTTGTGTACGTGAGTTATACATGTGTTCGTGGAATGGGGGGATGTTTGTGAATGTATTTTGTGGTTATAAAGTTTATCGATTGTGTGGAAAGATTTATTGTTGCTTTTTTTTATATCAAAGGGAAGGTGTGAAGGAGATGAGTGATGTTAAGTGAATGATGGATGAAAAAAGTGTGGTCAAAGATATATAGGGATATTCAAATTGAATTCAAATGGCTTGGTCAAAAGGGATGAATGATGGGTGTATAGGATGGTATGATGAAAGGGGGATTAGTGTGGGGTTGTGTCTTTGGTATCTAAAGACACTCAAAAATCACAATCATGCAAGCACAACCTAACTATTCAAGTGGGATTGCAACCAAACTATAGCTCACTTTTAATACCACACACCAACGATGGTGCCAAAAACTAGCTCTCCACCTATGTGTCAATGTGGGGTTGGCTCAAGTAATATTAGGGAGTGTGGCCTCCTTGCACTATAGTTTGATATGCAACCAAAAGGTTGCCTAGACT
This sequence comes from Taxus wallichiana var. yunnanensis, assembly GCA_018340775.1. Taxonomy (NCBI): domain Eukaryota; kingdom Viridiplantae; phylum Streptophyta; class Pinopsida; order Cupressales; family Taxaceae; genus Taxus; species Taxus wallichiana. The sequence goes on from CM031244.1 coordinate 7,356,514, forward strand.
AGGATATACAAGCTCGCTAGGGGTGTCCCCGATATACCTCGTGGTATGTGGGGCCCAATTCCATGTTGCAAGGATGTTATCCAAGGCACAGGTATTGTGATGTGAAAACCACCCACTTCACGTTTCTCTTAAAACAAGTGAGCACTTAGCGAATAACGACAACTCTCCAAGGATTTATATACCCCGCCGAGAACATGAGTTGTGTCTACGTGTGTGGAGGTGAAGCCCATGGTCACAAGACTCCTAGGACTATGGTAAGTGTGTGGATGTCACTTCCATGTCATGCTACCCATGTAAATGAAAAAGGAAGAAGGTTAGTCATTTTTATCCTCAAGATTGTCCTAGGACGTGAGAGGAGAGCATACACGGTTTCACCTTCGGGATATAACAGGTACACAAGGGGGATATGTACAAGCAAATGAAAACAAAATATAAAATACACATAATATTTAATATTTTGGGTCTTCAAATGGGTGGCCTATAACACAAAGGTTAGTAGTTTTATTTATAAACCCAATATCTTCGACCGATCGAGTAATACAAAAAGGTTAGTAGTTTTCAATTAAAAAAACCTATGACTACAACACAAAAATATAAAAATAGGCGAGTCTCCTTGTTTCTACAATAATTCAAAAAAAATGTTAAAACACATGTGATCACCACCAAAACACACGAAAACAAGATTACATTATTACGTCTAAGTAAAAATTATGTTCGAGCAAAAGCGTTGATAATAAGGTCAAAATCACTAATACATGTCACACAAGCACTAAATTATGATTAAGCGGACATATACAGCCAAAAGCACTATAGCACATGGCAAAGGCAATCAAATACAAGATGAAACATTGGAACATAAACGTTAGCATAAACAAAACATAAGCGCTAAAAGTATACATATAAGTGTCGAAAGTTAGGGCATACACGCCAAAACCGCACAAAAAATAGTTAGAAGCACAAACATTGATGTATGTCACATACGTGCCACGGGTTTTACAAAAGTGCCCGATCGGCAGTCGTCTGATCACAAAAGTCTAAGTATGGAAAAAAGCGTTGATTCAAGGAAAAAGTGTTGAACTATGTAGCATAAGTGTTGAAACATGAGGCATACACAATGTTAGAGCATGGGAACGGAAATTGAACATACAATTTGAATTTTTTTGATGTAAACAGGGTTAGATTCTCACCAAACTTGCATAACTCATGTTACTCAATATATTTAACTAAAATCAAGCTAAATATTGGGACAAGGCCCCACGGCGGGTAAGCGAGAAATGTAATGCTAAAAATTACGTAGATGCATATGAAGATAGAATCCAAAACCAAATTGATTCCTAAATTTAATCTTCGAAACACTACCTCAAATTGAGCAAGGATGAAAGGAAATAAAAGCAATACCCGATACTTACCAAATGAAGAATTTACATTGATGTTGTATATGTGCTCAAGATGATTGGTTGGAGTTATTTGTTTCATATTTTGTAGAATTAAATGGGCAGCACTTCCCCTTTGTGGATTAAATATTTTCTTATGGATGCTTGATGGATGTTGGAGAGATTTGTAGGATTTTACGCAGCACTTTATTATGATTTTCCAAGATGGCTTCTATGGAGGGTGGCATGCCAATTTATAGCTTTTGGAGAAGAAATAGAGGGATAAGATCTTGTCAGTAGGTATAAGATCAATGGTTGGTATGGAATGAGAGGGTAGAAGAATATAGAATTAGAGAATTCTAGAATCATGGAGAAATATCCATTGAATTTAAAATTCAATGGAGAAGGGTGGAAAGTTATAGAAGCCTCTAGAAATAGAGGAGGTAGAATTGAATTAGTTTAGGTTTAATTAAGTTAACTATGTGATTACATGGAGAGGCTAGGTGTAGGATAGGTGTAGAGTAGGTGGGTAGGTAGATAGGAATTTTAAATTCCTAAAGATGTTAAATAAGGTTAGTGGGAAATTAGGAAAGGGGTTAGTAATAATTAATCTTGTGATTAATTATTATAAGGTTGAGATGGGAATTGTGGAATGATGAATTAATAATAGGGGAAATATATGTTAGGAATTAATAATGTTTAATAGGGATTTTATTTATTTATTAATTATGTCAACATTTTACATGTTTATATTCGTGTTATTAGTTCTGATCTTCATTTCACACGTTATCGATTCTGACCTCTTTCGGATCTCCAAAAGGTACACTCTTCTTATCAACTTTATGCTACCAAACATTCATTCACAAGCATAAAGTGGGGGAATGTAGGCATGAAATCACACACTTGAAATACTATCACATCATGCCTCTAGTATGTCATTGTATGCATGATTCCTAAACAAGAAGATTAGACATTAACAACACACATTTTGCTTTACATTTACATTGTTTTATCTTTCTATACTCTTGTCCTTTGCTTTCATGGAATTACACCTTTACTTTTGGACATTTCACAATATGTGACCCAGCTCAACATTTTATGTTTTATCTTTGGAGCCTCTCGGACACTGGCGCCAAGTAGGGATAGGAGCACCTAAGTGCTATTGTCCCCTTTGGGCACTTTTATCCTTTTCTCATGTTTAAAGTGCCACATCGATTGTTATCTTTTCTAAATCTTTTACCCATCACTGTGGGTCAGCTTTTTAGTTGTTAATGATGGAATTAAAAAAAGGGAATCATATATATGTATGACTTACTATTGTAAGAGACTGGGAAATTTGGTATATTACTTCTTATCTATTACTTGGGAAAGGAGCAACATTCAAGGCCCACATTTAGGTTACATCATTCACTTTGCGTATGAAGGAGCAATTCCGAGTTCCATCTCACACATTCATCTTGGAGGCAAAGTAGTTATATCTCGCCATCTTGGTGCGAGCACAAGAGGAAACCTAGCTTCAAGGGACACATTTCAATCACACACACACACACACACACACACACACACACACACACACACACACTAGAACTATATTAAGTCTGAAATATAGCATAGTGCTCGGTGATAATCACATTAGGGTGACGTGAAATTCAGCTCCGACTCGAAGCATATGCAATATTTATTCCATCTAATGTGTGCTTGATCATTATGCAAGTGACTAGGGTTTATTTTGTAGGTACATGTGTGACATTAAAACCCTACATTGAATCTAGAGTGAAAAAGAGCGAATTGAAAAGATAAGATCATATCCTGAAAATACTACATCAAGAGCTATGTTTAGGGGTGGTCTTGTCCTCCTTCGGGTGTTTTATCGGAAGATTATCATATCTCTATTCTCTAGAGAAATCCTATTCATTTCAAATCCAACATGTCCATGTTATGTAAAACCCATAGTGGAGAGTAATTTTACATTGTATCGTGTTTTAATTAGTTACCATTTACCTTAGGTAATTAGTCATTTACACGAGTAAATGGTTAATTAGTTAGTTATATGGCTATGTTATTAAAACCATATTATTTGTCTTATTATTCATTCACATATTTTTTTGGTTTGGTTATTCAACCCGTGTAACAACATCCATTTTATAATATGTTGTATACAAGACCTATAAGTATTATGACATATGGAAGTCCTGTAACTATTCATTTTCTGATCAATAAGTTATAACAAGTTACCTCCTGTTTCTCTATAACATTTGGTATCAAAGAGGAGCACACTGCGTGAAGCCAAGGAGTGTAGGAAGATTGCAACAAATTTTAAGGAGCATTGCAAAAGATTTTGCAAGCAATTTAGAGCGAGTTTCCTCCCTGACTACCCAGTCCTATCCCTTACATCTCCACCCCGACAACTCTATAAGAGCTTATGATAGTGTTTGCGAAGCATTTAGTAGAAAAAATTAAGTTATGTTGTGCGATGGGCAAGGAGGATTCACCCATGCACTACCTCTGTCTAGGAAATTCTCGGTAGTTTTAGAAAAAAAAAAAAAGTAATTTTTCTTTCCCCATCAGGAATTTTACCTCCGTTTGGAGACAATAATAATTTCCTCCAAAGTTGTTTGGACCTATAAATTTAAAGTGAGATGAGGGAAAAAGTTATTTGAAGAAGGTCAGGTTGAAAACCTGCAAAGGGGTGAGGTGATCATGCCGGGTGAGTTGGCTAAGGAGAAAACATTGAGCGAGTCGGCATAGATCCTCATACCAAGTTCTACATTCAACGAGCTATTAAAAGGCTTCATTCATAGTGAGTTATTCAAACACCATCTCTATAACAAACTGTTACACCAAAAACCTTGAGGAAATAGTGAAATCACACACCATGATCATAACATCCCACCACACTCCGTAGCTCGGTCCCTAGTTAGATTTGTGCGGTATAGCGGGACAATGCCCAACCCTATACAAGCCCCAAGCGAACACTGCAATGCAAGCGTAGCCACCCATGTTGGGAATCGAACCTGGGTGGTTACCCTGATACCAAATGTAATGAACCATTACTCTAAAACCTCAAGGATTAGTGAATTCACACACCAAGATCATAACAATCTCCTCGATCCATAAGTGAGTTGCATTGATCAAATGCGACGTGTTACATACATGGAAGGGTGAATTGAAGGTTGAGACAAAGTCGAGTCGTATTCCTCTACCCAATCTAAAGAGACCACAATGCATAGACCTTATAACCCAAGATGTTTCCTACATTGGTCAAGCTATTGATTTGAGCGGTCGATCCACGTATCCATTTTCTTTATATCAAGCTCTATCTCTAGGTCGAGCTCCTAACAACACTACTTTGAGCTTCTTTGAATTGGAATGGGAGAGTGCTCCATAGTTCTCCCTCGATGAGCTCCCATTCGATTTGACCCTCGACACTCTGTAAAAACACATATTATAGTGTGATGGTGAGTTAAATGGATCCCTCTCAACGATGTTGACCAAGCCACGTGGATGCGAAAGAGGCCCCAGACCTTAACTCCGCTTACTTGCCGGAGTTGGGCGACAAACCCGAAACGTATGTTTTAAAAAAATGCATAGCTAAAAATAGAGGAGAAAACCTATTTAGGGTAAATTTGTTTATTCTCTGATTGGCTCAAAAAGTAATTTTTACAACTTTTATAAAGGGGAAGTGTTAGAAAAGGCAATTTTGCTAGTTTTTTTATAGAAAATTACATTTTTGAGCCGTATAGAGCTCCAAAGGCCACTAGGGTTTGAAAACATATATATTTTTACCTCTTAGTCAATTTTTTATACACAAGAGGATAATTTGTTTTTAAGTGTATTGTAATTATTTTATTGTGCTAACGGGCCATTTTTGTCAAAAACATTGTAATTTCTTGCGGCCAACAATGCTCCAAAATTCTTTTTCTTGACTCGAAGTTGCTCAGTGGTGACAATTATGCCATGTGGAAAACCAAAATTTGAACTCAACTTGAGTTTGAAAATATTTGTCTTGTTGTAAATGGTTCTTTAACTAAATCGGTAGATGATGCAACACAACAACATCGGTTTGACAAGGCTAATCAGAAGGCCAAATTGATCATCTTGTTCGGTGTGTCCAATGATGTGCAACCATTCTCCAACCCGAGAATCAATCTTGTGATCGAATCTGACAAGCTAATTCACTCTCTTCCTCTCATTCCTTGTACTTTCTTATTTTTATTGACATACAATCACGCACTTTGGGTAATTATCTAGTCTCGATTGCATTCTACTATTCATATGATTCCTAAGTAAGAAAAGTACTATTAACCCATGTCTTTGGCCACCTTTCTTTGTTTTATCTTACTACTTTCAATATTACACCCTTACTTGCTCGGGATGTCTTTTTACTCTTCAGCATTAGCCATCTTGGACACTAGCGCCCAACCAGGACACCGGCGTCGGGCACCCTTGTCCCCTCTGGGCGCTCTTGTTGTCTTTGTACTTTACTCTCACTTTTTAGGTCCTTTCTAGCCGTTTGAACATCTTATCTTTTTGGTAGTCGGCCTTTTCGGGGTTAATTACAAAATTCAAGCAAGGAATCATATAAATATAAAGTTATGTGATCATAATAAGGTACCAAGCACTAAGCACTATCTATCACCACCTAAGGTTGTATCCATCAAGGCATCTAAGAGCTCCATTGCATCCATATAACTCCATCACAGGGACATAAGGGATGGTTTTCTGCATCACACTTCATAGGAGGGAAGTTCATTCTATTCCATGCACACATTTACTACATTCTACATCTAGCTACTTGCTCGCTATTCCAAGTGTGACACACACAAGAGTAACCTAGGGCACAATTTTGAACACACACACATAACTACATTGGGTTTAAGATGTAGTGCAACACTCAATGTAAGTCCATCATTGTGGCGGTGAGGAATGTCGACCCCTCATTTTGCATCTTTCTTTTTAGGATTTGATGTCTATTTGAGGGTTTTGTAGGTCTATTCTTTATTGCAGGTTTCTTGTGACCTTGGCGATCATTGTGTGAATTCATAAAGACAAAAGGTGAACATCAAAGAACATCTTGTGACCCTAAGAATTCAATTTTTGAGCATTTCCATGAGACACCAAGCACCCGAAACATGCCTAAAGCACCCACGGTGCGCCCATGTCCCTCTCAGGGTGCCCCCATAAAATCTTCAAGATTTGTAATTTTACAAGCTCCCATGTGACGGTCAATGCTTTGAATTTTCCAATTTTCCAACTCAAGTATGCTTTTGAGAATTCTACAAATTAGCTAAGGCTTCTTACTCTCTCTTTGCAATTAGGGTTTTCATTATTTATTGCTCAATTGCGTAGATCTATTGCTTAATGATTTTGGTGAACTCAAGATCGATCTTCGCACTCCTAGGATCCTCATTATTTTATTGCTCGTCTTTCTATAATCTTATCATCACGAGTATCTCAATTAATGACTTCTTGTTTGCATCTTGAATCAATACATAGAGTCCAACATCTCCTCGTTCTTTTCGCATTCCCGCCGACATACATCCAGACTCAATCTATTAATAATTTGTTGATGCATTTTCTCAACATATTACTTTCCCAACCAATCCTAATGCTAATCTTTCTATTTTTGAAAAAGATCCACCCTTGTATACCATGATTCACATCTCTGATGTGGGTATCAAATGCACTTTAATCAACAAATGGATATGAAATTAATATTTTCCCTATGTCATTCCTAAAAAAGTTGCGTCTTTCCACTTTCATGCGTTGTTTGTCCATCATGTCTTTCCCTTCGTGTATATGATGGTTTTGTTCATCCATGTGTAGGTCACATTATTTTACCTATCATTGTAGGGCCAAAACTCTTAACACAATATTCTTTGTCATTGACTTTCGATTTCATATAACTATTTACTTGGTAGGTCATGGCTCCACTCCATGTAATTCGGTCCCTCTACAAGGTACATCATTGTGTTAAATTCATATATGAGGCATTGAGTATACAGTTCCTCATGATCATCACCGAATCAAATATTGTGATCGTGATCACAACACCACACTCCCTACTCCAAGGTCTAACACTCAAATGATGAGCCATGACCAATCGATGAGCTACCAAATTTACCACCACTTAAAGGTCTTATTTGCATGTTAGATTCACTCAGTAACTACATCTATGCCTCCCTTTCTTCTACTCTTCTGCTATGATTCTTTATCGAGTGGTCTTCGCATTGGGCGTCACTCCAACTCCTCCACCTTCTCATGCGCCACCTCCATCCAGTCGACCTCCTTTCACATGCATGTTTTTGTGAATAATTATTTTTGGGAACACATTCATTTGAACCTACTTGCGATGTCACTATATGTTCACATGATGGTTTGGCTCGGCTAGGTTTCACTTTCGAGGACCTTTATCCTCCTACTCATGATCCTCATTTATATTATGGATTCATCACCATCACTGTTGCTTATGGTCTACGTGTCTTCCATCTCATAGTCTACCTTGTGTGCACTCCTCGCTCTTCTCCACTCACATTAGGGCAATCTTGGCTCACTTACATAGGGGGCACATTAGACCCTGATCATATTGATATCTCATTTCATATGCCCTTTGTTTATGTTTTCATTTACAACAACTCCTTTCTTGGCTACACACAAAATCTCACTCGTTGGTATGCACACGGATTCCCATTACCTCCTTTCACTGATGAGGAATATGTTATGGGCATGTACAACCTATGCCTTAATGGATCTTTACATGATCAACCCGACACTATTGCTTACCAAGTCTCTAATGCTACCCCATTTGGCTTTGACCATGATACTGAAACGACCTCCTAGATGACATTACATGATTTATCTCTTCATCCTCCACACACTTAGGAGGCATTTCATTTAAACCCCTAATATCAACACAAGTATTACATTCACATCATTGCACACCTAACTCCTCGCATATACATCATTACACATGCTAGCATCGTCATTACCCTATGACACACTTTAGCTCCATGGTCCATACTTGACTGTTGAGGGTATGCAACTCAAATGGACCTCATCACACCTACACAATCAATCAATCAATATTTTTATCATAATATGTGACATTTTTAGCCACCACCTTATTTATACATTTCGTGATATACGCTTTGTGCTAAATCACCACCCTAGCTATCATCCTATCTATACATTTTGTGATATACGTTGTGTGTTAAATCATCACGTTTTCTAGCATCTTACCCATCCCTATATTTCATGCTATACGCTTTACTGCTTTACATCATCATATTTTCTACCATTCATATATTTCATGATATACACCTTGTCTTTACATCATCACGCTTTACTAGAATCTTACTCACCCATCTAGTGATATATGCTTTAGGCTAAATCATCACACATTCTAGCACATTATTCTAGCACATCATCCTTATGTCACATTTAATATTATCAATACATTACAATTCTACACATCATCACCCCATTCATTCATCAACCCTTTTCACACACGACATGTCACACAAACCATTTCTGATGATGTAATCTCATTTACGGTTCATTCTTGACTCTTGAGGGGGCACAAAAAATGAACCTTTACTGCATACACTCCATTCACATCCACTCGGGGGGCACATTGCCCCTATCATTCATTTTGCATTCCATTCCATCTCATCCACAACATACTTTGCATATCTTGGTTGCATTTACTCTTGTTTACTCATGCTTTTACATGTTCATCTTATTACACATGCTAGATATATATCTTGTATTTCATTATCTTTATCATACACACATGTGTGTTCACTTACCTTTCTACTTGTGATCGCATATTTTATAGATCCATTACATGCAGCATGGATGCTTTGCATAGTACCTATTACCAGTCCCACAAAGGCTCTGGGGCATCCACTTTCGTACACTACATGTGTTATTGTTTCATTTTGTACTTAACACTTTACATTATCGGCTTATACACATTTTGAAATACTTTTATCTTTCTAACATGCTAACAAGTGCTTCATATGCAACATTTTTTGCAAGACTATTTGTTTCCATGGTTGTCTACTACACTGTTTGCCTTTACTTGTCATTTTTTGTGGGCTTTTCCCTATGTCTTGCTTGTTCTCTGATTGCTTACGGCCACTATGACCTTGATTGTCTTGTGACATTGTGAGTGATTTCCTATGTTTGCAACATGATTTTAGTCGTCTACTTTGTCTTACTGCTTGCATCTTAACTTACACATTGTCTGCTTAGATTACATTTCGTGTTATACATGAGTGTTTGCCTTTACTTGTACTAACACTTGTTTTCCTAACCACTTGTTTGTGTGTGCCTTGGTTTCTACCAAGCACATTCCCTTCCCCTTATAGGGCACAATTTTAGCACAATGGTTGGTCCTCTTTTGGGCCACATAATCCTTCAACGACATCGCATGCACCCCCATACAACATTATACACATCACGGTACTAAGTATGACACACTTTTCGAGTTTCAGGACATGGCTATGAATAAGACTTGGGTCCTCAACACATGACCTTTTATGGATGCCTGAAACTAGTGTGAAATACAATGGTCTTTCCTAGATGCACGAGACTAGGGAGAATTACATAACGATTGGTAGTTCAACACAATATATAGAATTCCATACACAATGAATTTTACAAGACATACAGTCTTTAGCACGTGCACACCATCCGCAAAGGTGTTTGACATGATGGGAAATAATTAAAGGTTGGCAGATGACACCAGACAATTCTCCCTAAACTTCTTCCATTACTCTAGCGTGAGATTTCCCGAAAAACTTCCGCGTTGACATAATCTATAGGATCGTTTCTACACCCTTTTCTCATCATGGATCAAGTGCACATGTTTCTTTTTCATTTTTAGCATTTTTACACAATTTCTTTACATACTTTGATCATATACATGCGTATTTGACTAATTGTCGGCTTCTCTTTTGTAGGTCCATCCGTATGGGAAGCGGTAGTCAACAACACCACCAACAACAACATCACACACATCGACATCGACAATAGGTACATCATGACATCTACACATGCGTTTTCACCCTAGGTTCATTTTCATCATCACTTTTTACACTTTTCCTCCTTAGCATCCACACTTCACATTTTTATCATTTCACACTTTGTCTAGGTCCCCGACACATTTTCTACATCAATCTACATGGATATTAGGTACACATATCTATTTACTTTATGTTATCGAGCTTTTCGCTCACCAACATAAAGTGGGGGCAAATGTAGACACACAATCACACACTTTGGGTAATTATCTAGTCTCGATCACATACTACTATTCATATGATTCCTAAGTAAGAAAAGTACTAATCAACCCATGTCTTTGGCCACCTTTCTTTGCTTTATCTTGTTACTTTCAATATTGCACCCTTACTTGCTCAGTTTGTCTTTTTACTCTTTGACATTAGCCATCCTTGACATTAGCCATCTTGGACATTAATGCCAAACCAGGACACCAATGCTTAGGTGCCCTTGTCTCCTTTGGGTGCTCTCTGTCCCCTTTGTACTTTAATCTCACTTTTTGGGTCCTTTCTAGCCATTTGAGCATCTTATCTTTTTGGTAGTCGGCCTTTTCGGGGTTAATTACGAAATTCAAGCAAGGGAATCATATAAATATAAAGTTATGTGATCATAATAAGGAACCAAACACTAAGCACTATCTATCACCACCTAAGGTTGCATCCATCAAGGCATATAAGAGCTCTATTAGCATCCATATAGCTCCATCACACATGACACAAGTGTTGGTTTTCTGCATCACACTTCATTGGAGGGAAGTTCATTCTATTCCATGCACACATCTACTACATTCTACATCTAGCTACTTGCTCGATATTCCAAGTGCGACACATACAAGAACAACCTATGGCACAATTCCACACACACACACACACAACTACATTAGGTATGAGATGTAGTGCACCGCTTAGTTGCAAAGTCCATCATTGTAGATTAATCGAGGACAATACGAACCCTCATTTTGCATCTTTCTTTTTAGGATTTGATGTCTATTTAAGAGTGTAGTAGGTCTATTATTTATTTCACATTTCCCACGACCTCGAGAGAACATTGTGCGAATTCATAGCGATAAAAGGCAAGCATCAGTGAACATCTTGTGACCCCGAGAATTCAGCTTTACGAGTATTTCCACGATCCAGGAGCCTGAAACAGGCCTAAGGCACCCATAAGTGCCCTTGTCCCTCTCTAGGTGCCCCGGTTCACCAAATCCTCCAAATTTGCAATTTCTACGAGCTCTGTGTGATGGTCATTGCTTCACATTTTCTAGTTTTTGTACTCTGTATGCTTTCCAGAACTTTACTGAATCAGCTAAGGCTTCTTACCCTCTCTTTACAATTAGGGTTTTCATTATTTATTGCTTAATTTCTTAGATTTATTTCAACATTTCATGATTCATTTATTTGCTACAATATTGCATTCATGTTAGGCTTATAAATTACGTTTTAGCTAAATCAATTTTAGATATATCTGTTTGATTTGTCCTCGATTTAAGATTTAAATTCTATTAAATCAACTTCATCGAAATGATAAATCCTCTATCCAAAGTGATGGCCGTAAGTTAATATTGATTCTTTATAGACTCTTTTACAAGATGGCTAGAGGTTGTGCCTTTGAAACAAACAACTGAAAGAGTTATCGTGGACTCATTGGAAGACATTGCGACCAACTTTGGGGTTCCCCACACAATTATAGTTAATAATGCCAAGGCCTTCATTGGAGCCAAAGTGTCTAGTTTTTCCTTAGGGTGTGGTATTTACTTGAAAACGTCTTCAAACTATTACCCTCAAGCAAATGCTCTTGTTGAATCCTCTAATAATTTTTTGATCGAGAATCATGAAGAGAACTATGGAGGACAGTCAAAGGTAATAACATACTAAGGTAAAGATAACACTTTAGGCTAATCAAATCGCACCCAAGAAGTTTGTTGGGAACTTTCCAATCATGCTTGCATACATAAGATAAGTTAGGTTGCCCATTTCATTTGAACTTCTAGCTTTGGAGTTGGCTCACCGAATGGAATTAGAGCATCACGATACAAGACCCATAAGGATTTTCGAGTTGATAAAGTTAGGAGAAATCACGAAGAATCCATAAGGAAACTATAAGACCACCAAAAAGCTATGCAAAAATGGTTTAAGAAGAAATCCCAACCTCAAAAATTCATGAGAGGAGAGTTGGTCCTAAAATGGGATGAAGACCACTCTAAATCAAGACGATATAAGAAGTTTGATGTTATTTGGAGTTATCCTTATCGGATCGCAAAGATAAAGGAGAGTAATGCTTTTGAATTGGTAAGGCTTGATGGTGAAATATTGCCTATCCCGATCAATGGGGATCTTCCTCATGCCTTATTATGAAGATTTCCTCTCCCTTGTACATAGATGTAAATACTTTCCTTTTCCCGATATGTTTTTTTTTCCTTGTTATCCTCGTTGTTGTGTGTATTTTTGGACTTACTTTTGGATTATGGGTGTTTTCTACTCTTAAATCTACATTTTTAGTTGTTTTGCCCAATTGTGTCGAGTCTAAACTACTAAGACTTATTTTCTTTTTGTTGGAGGGTTTTTATGGTTACCTCTAAGTCACCATAGTCATCTCTCTAGATCTTAAGCATTCTTAAGGTTTTCCATCAACTTAGTCATGATTAAAGAAACACTTGTAGTCTTATAATCACTCTTTTCATTATACAAAGCAATTTAGTACTCCATACCCCTTCCACTCCTCATTTGACCCACCGTTTGCATCTCGATCTGATTATACCTTTTTAACATTTGGATTGTCTTCAAGTTTGTTAAGAGTTTTAGGTATAGGGGCACATATCCGAGAATCATTCAAATAATTTTGGGGAGGAGAGTTTGAGATCAAAAGAAGTGAAAATCCTCTATTTTTGGGGTGCATAATAGATTCAGGGTAAATTACGGTCATGGAGAGGAGATTTTCACAGTTTTCACTTGACTCCATAGCCCAATGGAAACACAAGGCTACTAATCAATCTATCTAGCAGGAAGATGACCCCTATGAGTCACCAAAAATGTTGCCAAAAATGAGCTCACGCTTCATTTTTAGGCAACTAGTTACAAAAACAAATACTTGGAGGCTTTGATCACATTTTTCAAGTATTTTAAGCACTATGATGGCTCTAATTCCATCCAAGTTACTTGCATCGGATGGATCAATGTATATTTAAGATAAACCATGTAGGACATAGCCAAAATCACATTTCCCCCAAAATAGATTGGTGATGTCATGATCCATATCTTCCTTTATTCTCTAGATTGTCAAAGTTAATCCAATAGATTGAGGATTCTTGTCGCTTAAACCTGTTCACTTAGTTCACATTTTGTCTCTTGGGATTAATCCTATATGTACTAAAAAGAGGATTTGATCACATATTTGAGCAAGGTGGTCACCAAGTCTAAATGGAGTGAAGGCTCCACACTTACATTTTCGCTGGGTTCAAGATTGGACGAGCTTGAATTAACTAAGGTGAGCTAGAAACAAGTTGACGAGTTCAAACTAAGTCAATTAAGTCCAAGTCATGGTGAGGGGGCAAGACCGAGATCAGTGACATATCATTAGTCCACATGGACCAATCATGAATCACTTGGGTTCCCAAAAAATGGTGCTCAAGGTTGGCTAAGTTTGGAAGGACAAAGATATGAGAGCTTGGGAGTTTGTGGTGGTGATTGGGGGCGAGATAATGTTAGAGGTATAGGGATTTCGAGACTTTGAGAACATGTGGCAACCCTAAGAATGATCCAGTGACCCCAAATCAAAGCCAAAGGGATTGAAAACAACACACGAGACATGAAACTTGAGATCCTAAATGACACATGATTGGTTAACGTGACCCAATCATGGGTCACTCGAACTCCTAGGAAATTGAGATTGGCGAGGCCAAGGCCAAGTAGTGAAGGGTGACCACGTGGCCCCGAATCCAATGAGGATGTGAAACTTGGATTCAATTGTGGGCGGAATGGATCAAGGATCACCGAGTAGGGAAAAACACATTGAAAATACGACAAAGGTTAAAATTATTGACCTCATGACCGTTAAACGTGTGAGAAATGGCTTGGAAATCTTTTTTTGTTCATAACTTTTACTCGGGCCCACCTATTTGAGAAAAAATGCTATTGTTAGAGAGGATTTGAAGAGAGCTACACAGTGGAGATGGTTTAGGTCACAATAATTTTATTTTTGGGCCTAAAAGCATGGTAAAAACATTCACAACCATTTTCGATCGGGTTTCGTGGCAATTGAAATGGAGTCTAGTTTTGGATCAAAAGATATGATCTGGAAATCCTATTCACCTACTCATAATATTGATGGAAGGGTCTTAGGAAGAGCTTCACTTTGCACTAAAGTTTCAAAGAGAATGGTGAGAGTCCAAGGAGAACTTAGTGATAGAGTTTGGGATGATTTTTGATGGTTTTCCTAATCAATGGAGCCCAAATCTATTTTCTTTTGCTTATGGGTGATCCTCATTATTTCATGATGTTTCTGGATCAAGAATATGCCTTTATGGGCCCACAAAATGCAAGGGAAGGTAGTTATCAAGTCGTTGATCAAAAATGAGTTGTATTCAGTGGTCCCAAGTGAAATCATGGCGGTTTTAGACATATGTTAGTTTGATTTGCCATTTTTTCCCATTGATCTCCCTATAAACTTATCAACAAATAAATATATGTTTGTTTCCTTGAGGATCAAGGCACCTCTATGGTTGTTGATTATCGTAGCCTACAAATATACCTCAGAATATGTTTGGGGTTTATCATGGGCAAATCATTTCGGTTGTGTGCATTAATAGGCCTCTAAAAGTTCTTGTGAACAAATCAAGTCCCTTATGAAGCATCTTTTGATCCCCTCTTCCTTCCTTTCCTTATATAAATGCAATGAATTTCATAAGTAAAAGTATCCTCGCTTGAATGCAAAGAAACTCTGCCTAATTTGTTTCCCAAAAAAATTGAGTTTGTGCGGACCTTTGTGTTGGGTAATGCAATTCTTTCACTACCTTCTCAATGACTGTAAGAGATTGTGTATTCCTTAAGCAATGATATTTGGTTTATTGTGACTCATATTTGTCCTTTGGCTCGTGTCATTGTATATTACCTTTCTCTGCTTTATTATTGAATGATGTGTATGAACTATATTTGTATAGTTTTAGTCCATAGTGTCATCTATATAGAGGAATATAGCAAATTGTGGCTCATATTTGCCTCTTTTGCATTATGTTTGTCCTCTTTTCTTTGATCTCAAGGAGAGTGATCCCTTCATACTCTAGTATATCATCATTTTTGTCAAATTTCAACACTCCTACCCCTTAACTTTGCGAGCTTTTATCTAGATTAGATTAGTGGTTAATCTAGAGCTATTTAAGAGACGAACCAACCTTTTACGGAGGTTTATCTCGGGGGTTAAGTTTCCACACCTTAGAGATATTCCCATTATTGTTGTAGAGACCTTCGATATACTTAAGTAACAACCTAAATGAGAAGGGTGCACATAATTCTTCGCCAACAATTGTAGTTTGGGGTTTGCTTTTTTTTTTCTTAGAAAGGTTTTTGAGACTAACACATTGGCGTAGCTAGATTGATAGCATTTGTCACCAATCAACGGAAATTAACAGAGAATGTAAAAGAGTTGTTAATCAATGTGGTAGTGAAAAAATCAAGGTAAGAAATTTCAAAAGGACATCTATTGACATATTTCATAGAGATATACTTAAGACATCTTTACTCATTAATTTTTGTGAGATTTTTACTTGTGTATGTTTTAAGTCATCTCAAAAATAACCACCATGATTAATAACAAACATCTATGTTGATTATGTACCAAGTGGGTTCCTTACCTTATTACAGAAGGCGTTCCCCCTATGGTAAAGGACCTCTAGACGTTTCTCTGACTAAGTTAAATTTGACGGCCGTTTCGACGTTTTTTAAAGCAATTACATTTGACGGCCGTTTTGACGGTTACGACGGCTTGTTTGACGTTTTCGTTTTTTGCGGCTATTTTTACCAGTTTTGATTTTTCGTTTTTGCATGCTGGATGCAGGTTCAAAATTGGTTTGACGTTTTCATTTTTTTGTGGATTTCGTCAGACTAACCCAAACCCAAATAAATCAAAATGGAACTCGGATTTCGTTTCCAGGAGAAATTTTTTAACAGAAATCTTCGGACCCTCAAAAATATGCCAATCAGTTGGTGCATGCAAATCTGATAGGTTTGAGTTCGAAGCATCGCATGCCATATTAACATGTTAACGTTTTCATTGCATGGCATTGATGTTTTAAAATTAAATTTAAAAACAATCTATTTCTATTACATTTGCTATTTATAAAAGCAAGATATTTTAGAACTACCCAATAAAAGAAATTGTCGTATTTCTTTTAGTAAGTTCAACATAATTTCTTCGTTGAATATAGTGTTGCAAATCATGTTCAGTGTAGAGTTAGAAAACAACAGTAGTACCTATTTCTCAATCAATTGATCATTATATTAGTGAGAGGGCCATCTCATATTATTGACCATGCTAATTACGCCGAAGGCATTCTCCCATGGGAAAGGCCTTGTGGACGTTTACGAGATTGTGTAAAATTTGACGGCCCAATAAAAGAAATTGTCATATTTTTTAGTAAGTTCAATGCAATTTCTTCGTTGAATATAGTGTTGCAAATCATGTTCAGTGTAGAGTTAGAAAACAACAGTAATACCTATTTCTCAATCAATTGATCATTATATTAGTGAGAGGGCCATCTCATATTATCGACCATGCTAATTACGCCGAAGGCATTCCCCCATGGGAAAGGCCTTGGCGGACGTTTATGAGATTGTGTAAAATTTGACGGCCGTTTTGACGTTTTGGACGTTTTCATTTTTTCGGGTTATTTTTGACAGTTGCTTTTTGCATGTAATGTTTTTTGTGGAAGATTAAATATTTCATCGTTTTTCCTAATATTAATTGACATTCGTAGGTTTTACAAAGGGAAAACATGAACCTGCAACGAAATATGAGATTGAGAATAAAAATCCAATCTTTGTTTTACAATAAATGGCAACACAGAATGGCAATGGCGGTTTCAACAATCGAAATAATTTGTTTCGCTTTGCTGCTGCTTTTGCTTTCCATGAAAGCATGCAAACAGATCAGAGGTCTTGACAGTTTTTTGGACATTTTTTCACGCGATTAAATTTGTTTTTAGTTTTGTTGCTCGATCACATTGAACTGGTGGCATTGGAGATGACAAAGAACATCGATAACGTCTTCATGATTTGAACCCTTTTCATGGAGACCGAAGAGGGGTGGGACAAATCCGTATAGACCACCCAACATCTTAATGATTTGAACCCTTTTCAAATCTTTTCTCTAGATTGTGTTGTTGCATTTATTTTTACAGTTTGCCCTGATTTTAGCGGTCGAATCCATCTATTTTTATTTTCTCTTTGCTTTGAACCGCTTAGTTAGAGGGTTGGGTTTCAAATTCGTATATGATGTAGGCTTTGTTCAAAACAGTTAATATTTTTTTCACCCATGATTCTTTTTATTCTTTTTATATGAGATTTTGGTGACTTTTATGATGAAACCCCTCTTTCCTTTAACATCCCATTTTTTTCTTATTAATTCAGTCCACTCGGAATCCTTAAAACTTTCGTATAGGTTTTTCCTGAGTGTTCTCCATATATTGTTTTCAGGGTAGAAATGGTGAATCATTTGAACAGGAAGGAAACAACTAATATTGAAGCGGAGTATTCCTATGGCGATTTCCTGGCATCTTCAAAAAGATTTTCTGGTAAGTCTTTTCTTTTAAAATGTGTGTTAGGGTTTTGGTTATTTTTTAGGGTTTCATGGCATGGTTTGTACAGATCAGAGACAAAACTTGTAGATATTCGTCTTGCAAGTGGTTCCATGGGTGTCATCTCAATTTACCACGTGTGTACAGGAGTTGTCATCATGAATTTCAACACCTGGATTCTTGCAGAGCAGAAAAAAGAACCAAGATAGAGTACTTGCAATTGTGTCCCTTACAGAAATCATGAAATTCAACAATATATCTCGTAGATACTTGTCATATAACTTTGCTGGCTCCTTTTCACTTAAACCAATGAAGCGAGACAGTATATCTATTTTTTCCTGTAAACAGTTTCAAAGCCAGTGAAGTGAAAAGCAACGTGGTTATAAGTAATGATGAAAAGGGCTAACTTATTATTTATGCAAAGTTCTCAATAGCCATTATGGTTGATGTGAGTATTTCCTTACGTTGTTGTTTTGAGCAGAAATCTTTTGCCTTCTACTTTGAATGATCTTGTAGACAAAATCATCCACAGTTTTGATGCTCTCCTTCATGATGGCCTCCGACCCAATATTGAAATATCTTTTGAATTTCCAAAAATGTCAAGATAATGCCATAAAACCATACTACTTGCAGTATCAAAAGCCCTTGTGAAAGAAGCTTCCGGCCCAGAGTTTGACTTTGATAAGTTGTTCATCTCTAACCCAAAACTGACTTTGCAAATTGAATCCATTGTTGATCTCAGGAAGAGATCCTAATTGACAATCATTCACCAAATTATATGGTTACTATCAACTGCAAATATGAGTGACACTAATGATTTCTAAATAAATTGATTCGTAGTGATATTTCCCCTGTTATTGCTTATAGTATACATACGTTCCTAAAGAATAGAAAAGTCTACACCACAAATTTGAGAAAACTTGTGGGTGTCCGGTGTTGGTTGAATTCTGATGAAAATTGGTATATAAATTAGAAAAGACACAAAAATATTCTGACCCATACAATTACAACAATGCATACTTGGAAATAAAACATTCACAATGTTAACATGGTATATACTAAAGTGTAAGAGTGGGGTCTCATGGAGAGGGCTACTACTACAAAATTTAAGTTGCAGGTCTTATATAACATTATTCATTAAAAAACTTGAGCTAATTACATGATCTCAAATGTCTTTACCAGACTTGGTATTACATTTCAATACTCTTATTGTTGTATATTCTTGCATCAAAACTTGGTGGAAGTCTCTTTAAATTTGAATTATGCTTAAATTCAAGAGTTGTAAGAATTATGCATTTGTTGTCGTTCTCTAAGGGAGAAAATAATATATCCTTGAAGTTGTCATTATTCATACCACAATCACTTTTTCCATATTCCAACCACTATGGAACTCCATTGGCAAAGATGTTGACTTCCTGTAGGTGGGGCATGTCTTGTCAATCCATTGAGATGATAAGTTCAAAACTCATTTTATAGGTGTTTAAATTTAGAATTCACAAAACATTAAAACCACTTACCTCAAAAATCTCACAAAGTTGTAATATATAAATACCTGATCCACAAAAGTGTAATGTTTCCAATGAACTCAACCCTTCATCCACATCTAAATTTATAATTTTCAGGCATCCTGATATGTTGAGAATTTCCAAGTATTGGGATGAGCTTAGCTTGGGGAAACGTTTTAGTTTTTCATAGTTTCAGAGGATCAATATCTTGAGTCTATTCAAATGTGACATGTCAGATATTCTTTTTAGTTGCGTGCAAACACGCCAACATCCAACTCAACCAACCCCACAGAAAGAGTTGGAAGTTTCTCAAGACACTTGCATTTATTCAAATTGAGCTTGGTTAAATGAACATGTTTATCAATGCTCAGAGGCATTACAGAAAAAAGAATATTTTCTAGGTTCAACATTCCCAATGCCAATAAATCTCCAATTTGTTCAGGAAGACCATCAAAGAGATTACAATCACTTGCATCAAACAAGATGTGCGATTCAAGTTCAGAAAACTTGGTGGAAGTCTCTTTAAATTTGAATTATGCTTCAATTCAAGAAATGTAAAGGGGGAATGCAAAGTGACAATAATGTGTAACACAAATACCATTTCAAAATTTGCAATTGCAGATGTATCTTATATTTATTGATACCATTATATTCATGCATCATGTATCGCCACCAACAAAACACCAACTGAACAACCGATGCACAACTAACACAATAAACCCGAATTAAATACATATAACATCAACTATAAAATAAATTAACTATCGAAAATGGTATCAAATATAGTCATGTACAAATTTTTAACAAGTTTGAAATGTAGAAACAACCTTAAAATTAAGTAGCCCATCTATATTTCTACACTTACGAAATCAATCACACCCCTTATCAACAACTACAAAAGTAATAACTATCCCTCTAAATCAAATAACATATACAGTTGGGCGTTCACATTGCATTGTACACATGATTGCCAGTAAGTATTTATTTATAAAAAAACAATATCGCTACTTATGTTAACGAGTAAGCATTTTGGTATATAAGAAAGATAAAGTTAAGTGTATAAATTTAAAATATTCCGTGAACATTACGGATTTTATCATTCCATGACGTAAACTTACTCGTCATTGTAATCGAAAATGCTCATCACAGGCGCTAGCGTTGATTCGCGAACATTGGTCTTTGGTGGAACGGGGTTAAATTTTGTTGCGGAATTTTTTATTCTGGCGGTTTGAATCTCTAACCCTTATTTTTCCTGTTTTTAAACCCTAGTTGTTGCCGAGGGTTTGTTGCAGACGGAATGGCGAGCGCTACAGTGGAGAAGACTGCAGAGGAACTCCGCAAGGAGATCGAGGAGCTCAGCCGCCAGCAGTGGGAGGTGCGTATTTGAGTTTATTTGTAATGGGCACTTTCTTATTCTGTTTTATAAGGTTTTAGTTAAAATGGGATATTTTTAGGGTTTTTAGCTTTTTTGATTGTTGTATTGGTAAATCACAGTTAAAATGCTAGGCATGGTTACCAAATAAAATGGGATGGCGTTTGAGCATTGATTGGTGTAAGTAAGTTGCGGACAAAACGGGACAACAGTATCCGTCTGATATTTTCAAGATTTTTCCGTCATTTGCTTTTCCAAACTGTTATTTATACTACGTATGACGTTGAGCATGCGAGCCAACTATTTTCTCAATTTGAACTCGTAACCTTTGTCAAATCGAAAACGCTCTTGCCATTTTGGATTTCGAATTACTGGTTCGGTTTTAAAAACCAGTGGCTTATTTGAAACGTCCTTTTTCAATCATAGTTTTGTAAATAGTAAATGTTTCAAAAGTTATATTTACAAGGTTTAAACCTATACCGTATTATATTACTTCACAAAAATTAAATGTAGCCTCGTTATGAGTATGTATCAGGTTTTTTTCATAGGGCAGTCGTGCTTAGTGTTAAATTTTGAATTTTAATATATAGGTAAGCTCTTTTGTTTGCCAAATCTTGTGTGCTGGGGTTATAGAGGTGAGACTATTGGGATTTTATATGCTAGGAGTGATTCCTCTGGTGTTATTTATAATCCAACTCAGTGGGTATTCCCTGCTGGAGAATTCTTTGTATCCAAGAGTTGAATGCACATTTGTTCTATTAAGTGCAGGTGTGCATTTGCCACCTTAGCCGTGCTTAATTAAAACAAAAACTCACTGTCTATGCAGTTGTTGTATTTGGAAGTTGCCAATGCTATATTTTATGTTGGTGTGCAGATTACTGAGAGACTACGTGATCCAAGAGGGATTCGGAAGGGTGGTTTCATTGGCAACAATACTCGCAATGTTGGCCCTGTTGGAGGTCGGACACTTGGGAGAGGGCGAGATTTGTCCGGATGGTGTGCACTCCCCCTTCCATCTTAATTTAAAGTTTTGTGTAGTAACAGCCACTCATAATTACTCGACTTTTGAAGAATTAAGATCAAATCAAAAGGACTCTTTACCAGTTTTTGATGATTTGGCAGGCAGAGAGGCCTGAGATTGAAGACGAACCACCAGCCAAGAGGCGTCTTTCCTCAGCTGTAGTAAAGGCAAGATTACAAGCAAGATTATTGTGCTATCTTCTCCATTTTTAAACAGTGAGTTACACATATAATCTACTGAAAAATTAAATTACTGTCTTTGCATTCCATAGGTTGAGGATGGAGAAATTGTTGACGATTCTAAGGAGAAGAAAGAAGGAAAGGAACAAGATAAAGGGGCAGACCTGAAACCTGATGATAGCCAAGCCAATGGCAAACGCACAAATTTACAACGTAATCAGATTGGTGTAAGGAGAGATAGAGGAAGCTGGATGGTGAGTCACATGTCATGACTTATTTGGCTCTATTATTGGATTGCATGTCATGAAATTGCTTCTTTTTCCAAGCAGAACTTATATAAACTTGCAAGTTGTTTTGCAACTTTATTCCCTAAGTATGCTGTACATGTACTTTGCATCTGTTGAGAACAGGTTTTCATGTGAATTGAAGTTGCATATACTCTTGTTTGTTGGACTATCTTTTAGTCATTTTTATTTGCAATTTTAGATTAGCTGGTTGATTACAATTATCTCCTAAAGCAAGACAATGGTTTGTTCATTTTCTT
The DNA here is from genome assembly GCA_018340775.1 of Taxus wallichiana var. yunnanensis. Lineage (NCBI taxonomy): Eukaryota > Viridiplantae > Streptophyta > Pinopsida > Cupressales > Taxaceae > Taxus > Taxus wallichiana. The sequence continues at coordinate 7,379,357 of CM031244.1, forward strand.
GATTTTGTATTTCCGGAACATGGTTTTTTGGAATATGTATTGGTAGAATCAACCTGTTTTTAGCCCATGCATCCTGGACATTTCTTCTAAAATTATTCTTTTGTTATTGGATGTCATTTTGTGTGTACTCAAATGGCAGGGAAACCACTCAAAAAGGTTTTCTGGTTTTGCTGTTTGTTTTGATAAGTGCATTAATTGTGTGGGAGTTCTAAGGTATCTACCATTCATAAAAAGTTTTACAGGGTTATATGTGGACATGTTTCCAGGAACCTGTTGTGGAATGGAAACCAGTGAAATGGTTTTCTGGTTTTGAATCTTGATGTTTGTTTTGATAAGATAAGTGCATTAGTTGTGTAGAAGCTCGAAGTTATCTACCATTCATATGAAGTTTTCAGGGTTCCATGGGGACACAGTCCTAGGTTCCCATTGATGTCTTGGACGTCTTGGGGATGGGACTTTCCTGAAATTGGGGACGTTCTGAGGATGCCCTCGAGACAAAAAGAAACCTAAAAATCCAACAAGAAATCCAAAGTCGATTTAAAGAAAAAGAAACCTAAAGTTGATTTTTGAAAAAGAAACACAAATCTAAAACAAATAAAAAATTCCCTTTCCATCACCCTATCTCTTCCTGCTTTCGATTTGCGTACTTGACCTGCATATTAGTTTATTTTCTGTTGCCTTTGTCACAGTTAACTGCAAAAATTTCGCCTGATGCTTTATCTGGCTCGTTAATTGAGGACTGCTGCTTTTCTGATTATGATATTGTCAGAATGGATTGTTAAATCAATAGTTTTGTTTAGTAATTTAATGTTCTAATTTCAGCTTATTTTAGTTTGGTTGAGCTATATTTAATTTATTTAAATCTTGAATTGTAAAGAAATATATGTTATTTTAATAGCTGTCCACAGCAGTCTCCAAAAACTGGAAATTTGTTCCATTTCCGAGATGCGTGGGATTATTTTTGTCATTTTGGGTATGTTGGTAGAATAAAGTTGGGTTGATTTTCGGAGGGTATTGTTGTCCCTCACACTTGTCAGCGTTTGTTTATTCTTATGATATTCTGATCTTATAGTGCACTCTACTTGAATTATGGTTTTGCTTTCTGAGAATTCAATTATATTTGTGGGCTGCTTAAAAGGTAGTAACCTCTTGTTGTTGTTCATAAACCTTATTTATGAACTGACTTTTATAAGTATGTTGGCAATTTTCTGGGAAGCTCTAACTTTTGCTTGTAAGTTGTGATATACTAGGAGCAAGAAGCCCAACCTGTCGAGAATGTACCAAGGGTTTTACCTAAGGATGAAGATCCAAGCTTGGTGAAGCGAAATAGGAGAATGCTTGGACAACTTTTGGGAACACTTGAGGTAATTCTTAATTTTCTTTTGTGCTTCACATATATATAAGACAAATGCATATTCTTAACTCTAAATATACTATCAAATGGAGCTTTGTTGAACATAATGATATATAAGGCAGGTCACAATTTATCATTTGCAAAACTGATGTGGCATCCTTTTGTTTGCATTCTGTTCTTAGTTATTTGCACTGATTGGGGATGGATTAACTACAGTTTCTTAATTTAAACAGAAATTTCGGGAGGAGGACAAGCAACTGTCGTCATCGGAAGCATTCATGCGGCGATCAGATTCTCTGAGAAGAGTGAGTGACTTCTCTCTATTGTCAGTGTCGTGGCATTAAAAAAAATGCTCAAAACTCCTGCATCTTATTTATCATTTCAGGCAGAGCAAAGGGCCCGTGAAGAAAGTGAAAAACTTCGCCAACAAGAGCGTGAGCAGCTTGCTGAAAAGAGACGCCGGGATTTAGTATGTTTTGCTTATTTCTTCTGCTTTGCTACATATTAATTATATAATGTATTGCAAGGGCATATAATCCTATGAGCATGGCACCGTGCATCAAAGAGGCATTTGAAGTATTTCATAGGTTTATATTTTAATTTTACATGCAGACTCTTCGTGCACGGCTTGCTGCGAAGGCAGAAGAGAAGAAATTGGATTTGCTTTTCCTGCAATGGACTGAGCACCATAACAAGCTTTGCAAATTTTTAAGGTAAAATGTATTTAGTTCTATGCGGGTTATTTACAGTTATTGAGTTGATTATCCATTTTAATGGATTTGTTTTCTAGTAATGTCTTTTTTTCAAGGGTGGAGTGGATCTAGATCATTTCAATTTTACCTTTTAAAGTTTAGAATTTTAAACCTTTTTTCTATATCACCTGAGAATTGATAATAAACATGTTCATGCACACAGTAGGGGAACATGGGAGATGAGTCATGGGTTGACATAAACTGTATGGCAGAGTTTGGTCTATACAGGATTTATATTTATATGTCTATAAATATTTTTGCAGGTTATTATTTTGGCTCAAAGACATTTCACAATTTGTTTGGGAGCAAAGATAAGTTTCTGTTGGATGCATAGCATTATCTGCTGTATTAGTTTTGTAGTTAGAGTCAAATAGATAATGTACGAGTAGTTCTCTAGAAGAATATCTCTTCTTTGATAATAAGACCAACATCTTTAACTTGTGCATCGTTGGCTCAATCCTCACCTTAGATCCCGGTTTATTATCTGTTGTCAAACATGATGCCACATCTGCGAGAATGTCAGTTTTTCATATTAATTGTTTGTACATCTTCTTTACAGGACAAAAATAGAACCTTCAATATACTATGTTCCAGCAAAACCTTCAGAGAACTGTTCAAAGTTGCTTGAGGAGCAACAGAAGGTAGTATTACATCAGTGGTGTTTTTCTGATTTTGATTATAAGAAATTATCCAGTTTTTTTTTCTTATTAATTCTTTAATTTTTGTGGTTTTGATTTCAATATATTATTATTGTTTGAAGGAATTTTTGGAATGGAAAGCCAACCGTAGACAAGAGTTAACAGAATACCAGAAAGAAGTTAGTGAGCAGCTACTTGCCAATGTTGAAGTTGAAATTCAAAGGTGGCAAAATGCTGGCAATGCTAGGAACGGGAGCACAGCAGCCAGTCTACAGGAGAGCATGGACAATGACCTGGAGTCACATAAATTGAGTCATGGTCCTAAAACACGTGTTCCACGAGGAGCAGAAGATGCAGAGGAGGATGTTGAGGATGTTGGGGAGGATGATATCATGGATGATGTCCTCGAGGACGAAGAATCTGCAGCAAGAAGGGATGATGATACAGGAACAGGTAAAGGTATTGTTAGCTATGGGGGTGGAGAGGATTAAAAATTTAAAATCATTTTGATATTTAATTTTGATCATCAAATTTGTTAGAATATCGAGTTCTGTATAAGGGTTTCCAGTGTTCCAAAGGCGGTGACAACTATTCATGTAATTTGTTGCAATTCTACTCGAATGAATTGCTTGCATGTTTCCTCCATTTAGCATATAGAAATGACTTTTAAAAAAATGTTGAAGAATTCTGTCACTGTGAATGATGCTTTCTTATCACTATAGATTCCGTGATGTTATGTTGATCAGCTTTGAATTAATTTGTGATTTCATGCAATTTTTGCATAGTTTGAAAATCAATGACACCAACATTCTCGCTTCAGTAAATGTAGGCAATTGACATTAACATGGAAAATTTTGGTCTCCAGGATGTTAAAGGAGAATTGTCTCCTAGAGCACACACATACACACGCACACACATATCTGTAGATATCTTATTGAAACATGCGAACCAAACAAGGCAATGGAATTTCATGCCTGGGAGATCATGATTGTCAAGAAAAACAGGCGAGGTATTGAATATGCAATAAGCAAAAATACGGTGAACAGATACATAACCAAGGCAGCATCAGAAGGATCCCCAAAGGAGACAGCCTACAACAATTACAGTGAAACAATAAAAATTCACAATGCAACCTAGATTAAGTGATGGGTGATGTTATTGTAGGTTATTTTCAATCCTTTTGGGGACTGCCAATATATAATTTTTTCCAGCTCCTTAAACAAATGATTTAAAGGCCATGGCAAATGTGTTCTGTCCTTTTTAAGGATCCTTGTGCATTTGTAAAGATCAAAGCTTTGTATAAATAAACTGCTTTGTCAAACATTGGTAGCAAGATTCTTTTCTAGCTTTATTTGGCATTGAATGTTGTAAAGGTATGCAACATATATAATGCTTGTACTATATATATTAGTCTTCAAACGAGTTTTTAAATTCAAAATCTGTGTCAAGCATATGCTAGCATAATTACTGGCTATTTATTCATAATTTACAACAGATCATTGTAAATAATAGTTTATATTGATTGCTTGTTATGTTGAAAAAGTGTCTTTCATTTAGCATCCCTTATTTCTAATTGCAGTTAGCTTGGTTGCTAGTGAGTGTACCTGCGAGTTATTCAGGCTTTGACTTGTGAATGCTATATACTTGTATGTGTAGTTATATTTTAACAGTTTTTGTTAGCTCCTGCCCTTTGAGTGCAGTGAGTAGAGTTCCCAATCCTCTCATTCAGGTAACATCCTCTTATTTCTAATGGCAGTTAGCTTGGTTGCTAGTGAATATACCAGCGAGTTATTCAGGATTTGACTTGTGAATGTTATCTACTTGAATGTGTAGCTGGACTCATCAGATTTTTGTTAGCTCTTGAGTGCAGTGATTAGAGTTTCCCAATCCTCTCATTCAGGGATCAAATGTTAACACTTCCATATCTTCTTGCACTCAATGGCATTACAATTATTTATATTAGATGATACGAGAGGTACCAGGAAAATACCATATAAAGTTTAAACCCCTAAAATTATATCCGTGACAATCTCCTTTGGAGTTCATTAAATCAGGTTATAGACCTTTTGGAGTTGATTATTTCTAATTGCAGTTAGCCTGGTTGCTAGTGAATGTACCAGCGAGTTATTCAGGCTTTGACTTGTGAATGCTATATACTTCTAAGTGTAGTCAGAATTCAACAGTTTTTTGTTAGCTCCTGTCCTTTGAGTGCAGCGAGTAGAGTTTCCCAATCGTCTCTTTCAGGTAGCATCTTCTTATTTCTAATGGCAGTTAGCTTGGTTGCTAGTGAACGTACTACAGCAAGTTATTCAGGCATTGACTTGTGAATGTTATTTACTTGAATGTGTAGTTGGACTTAACAGATTCTTGTTAGCCCGAGTGCAGTGAGTATAGTTTCCCAATCCTCTCATTCAGGGATCAAATGTTAACACTTCCATATCTTCTGGCACTCAATGGCATTACAATTATTTATAGTAGATGATATGAGAGGTGCTAGGAAAATACCCAATAAACTCGTAAAATTAGAACTGCTTTGTATGACACGTATGTAATGGCCACCACTGACCAGAAATACAAAGTAATGGATACTGGTCTTTTTATTTTGGTAGGGGTGAGTAATTTCATGAATATGAGTGCTTCATGTGTAGCATTTGTCTTGCAAGCTTACTTCCAACCATGTTTTTGCTTATACTATTTGCTTGTGTCTTGTCTTCTATGATTGTGACTTGTTTGCCATTGTTTGTTGGCTATGGCCTCTGATTGCTTGTATGGTTTTGAAAGCCTTGGATGTCTTGTGACATCTAGAGTGGTATCCCATGTTTTTCACAATCTACTATACTGCTCTCTTGATGTGTTATTGTGTGTTTGGCTAGTTTCTATTATATTAGGCCATGATTGTTTATCACTTACACTTCTTAGTTTTTTTTCCATTGTTTTGCATCAGCCATGGTTGTTACCATGCACACCCTATTCCTCATGCATGAATCCTTCTTTAGATGTGCACATAAGATTTATGTCCTCGTTCGGGCTGTGCTTGCATTGATCCATTTCACATCATCCTGTTCAAAGGGGGCTGCCACAGTGTGATTATTTCACCCTCTCAATAGTTCAATAATCGAGTCAAAATGTTACAGAGCAGAATCGGGCAGAATAGAGACTTAGAAAATGGTTCAAAATCAAACACGGATAAGAAGCAACAGAGGGGGACAAAAGCGCCCATAACAATCTGTAATAGTGGGCGCTATTGTTCCGTCGGGTGTTTTTGTCTTGGGGAAAAAACATGCATTTGATAGTTGGCATAGTTTCTCAATGACAATTTTGCACATAATCAAACAACAAACATTTAGTTTACTATTCAAAACCAAGGGACAAAATCAATATCATGTTTCATACTTTAGGAAAGGGAACTAACCACTTTTCTTTCTTGGGTCACATTTTTCCTACTTCCATATTGGTATCCAATAAGGAGTGGCACTTGGGCATATGCATGGACAATGATATGTCTAGAACGAAGTGTCATCCATGACCATTTACTATTGAGTTGATAACCATTTGCAATGACACTTATCTCGTGGGTTTTGGGGAAACGCAATGATAGAGGGAAAAATTAATCGCCCTCTCAAGACTCTTCCTTTGATGACAAGATGTCTAAATTCCAAGAGTATTCACATCGGTTCAGGAATTGATCACTCCTAACCCTTCCAACCATCACTAAGGCAAAATTTTCTAAGGCAACAATACACAAACATTCTATCCTTTCTTTCTCGGCGTTCAGGTGTACCCTATCCTTGATTCACTTGTTTATTTTACACATGCATAGAATTTTGATTTCTTTAAGTTAAATTTCAATCTCATATAATGTGAACATTGACTACACTTTTCTTCTTTTGCAAGTCTGTCCTTACCCCGACAAAAGGCAAAACAACTGGAACGAGGAGCAATCTCGGGCACATAATGCTCAAGAAAAGGCAATATTTGATTCCTAATGAAGGTATTCTTTTCACCATGCACACAAGTCACCCTTAGGGTGCTTATCCTCTCTTAGACTCTACAATACACATTTTACAATTTTTATTTGGCACGCTATCGGTTGTAATCTCCTTTGGCTTTATAAGGTATGCTCTTCCTATTTACTTAATGCTCTTTGAGATTCATTCACCAACATAAAGTGGGGGCAAATGTAGACACAAAATTATGCACTTATTACTATTACATTATGCTTATAATATGTCGTTATATGCATGATTCCTAAAAGAAAACTAGACATTGATAACACTTGTTTTGCTTTTTACATTGACATTGTTTTACCTTTCCATGCTTTCGTCCTCTACTTTTCTAAAATTATCTTGTTACTTTTGGACATCACATATTGTGTTATTCAACTAAGCATTTCTTGATTTATCTTTGGAGCTTTTTGGACATAAGTGCCAAGGGACAATAGCGGTTAATGCTATTGTCCTTTTGTGGGTACTCTTGTCCTTTCGCTTGTGTTCTTACATTTCAAAATTACACACTTGTTTATCTTTTCTAAACTTGTATTGATCACTTTGGGTCAATTTTCAGGGTTGATGTCGAAATTCAAACATATGAATTATATATATATATATATACACACACACACAACTTACTAACTATTTTAAGGGGCACGAGGTTATTATTTTCTATCTATTACTTGGGCAAAAAGGAGCAACTTAAGGACCACATTTGGTTTTTATTATTCACTTTGCATATGAAGGACATTCTAATTTCATAACACATTATCTTGGGATCAAAGTAGTTGTAGCCCATTATATTGGTGCAACTTGCATAAGGGCAACCTAGTTTTAAGGGACACAATTTCTATCACGAGATATACTAGAATTACATTAAGTTTGAAATCTAGCACAACGCTTGATGACAATCACATTGAGGTGATTGTCGAGGTTAGTTTGACTCAAGCACATGCATATTTTATATAGTTTATGTGAGCTTGAGTATTGTACATGTAGCTAGGGTTTGTTTTGTATGAACAAGTGTGACAAGAGAACTCTATAGTGAAGTGATCGCAACACAAATGAAGTGAATGTGACAATGTTAGATACTGAAAGAACCACATCTCGCATCTATTGTCAGGACACTTAACACCAAGAGATACTATCATCTTCTGGGCGATATTGTTCTAACATATTTTTCAGATCATGCTCTTCTATACGAAGCATACACGTTTTAGACTGAGCCTGTTCCACCATTAGTCTAGCTCGGATCCAATCCAAACCACCATACGTTAGCTAAGTCATTCATGTCTTCTCATTATTTGCACTTGCTCATCATTATACGTTGGTATATTGCATGTTTCTAACATCTAATTTACTTCATTCCTCTAATTAAGATTTATCTTTGTTAAATCATTGTGCACGTTTTATAAAGAAAAAGTGAAATCTCAACTCCATGAAGACCATTAATGGAAATATTTTGTACATTTGAGTGAATTACTTAGTGAAAGGGGAATGTCATTATCTCACATACTACGAGGTTTCTCCCATTTTGGGTTTCTCCAAGACAAACATTGTGTTCACATGTTTGTGAAACTTTAATGCTTCTCATATGTGTGTGTTTAATATTGTGCCCATTCATTTCCAACTCTTTGTAGCTCTGTTTGGTATAAAAATGAGTTATTTTACAATCTCTTTATAAGCTAAGAATCACAATGTCCCCATGTTGGCGAATTTTAGTGTGGAATATCCATCCGAGTTACGGACTGATTGGTATAAGAGATGTTTTTCCTTTTTTTCGTTAAAAGTTTTCTAGCACTTCCCGCAAATTTGTGTCGAGTTTTTGTTCCATTGTGGTTTGGTGACTTGTGTTGTAGTTTTATGCCCAAGAAACAAGTGCTTGTGGGAAAGGTGACTTGGTTCCCTTGCTAGAAAATATCTCCACCAAGAGGTGGAAGAAAAAGTGAGAAGCATGGCACACTTTAATGATGAGGAGACCTGTACAAATGAAGAATGGTTCCACAAGTTGGAGGATGTTACAAGTATTTCTCTTTCATTGTTGAAGCTGGATGGGTTGCATTCCATCACGGAGACTCCCATGGAGAATCTTGGTGTTTCAATGGAGGCACTAGAAGCAAATGAGGAGGACGCTCCCAAATGTGAGAGGATTGTAGAACCACTCCATGCCAACCAAGCTCTACCTCCATTCAAGGCTGAGGCAAAGATTGAAATTCAGTTGTATGATGGAGAGGTGAATGTGGAGAGGCTAGACCATTGGCTAGCTTAGCTTGAGGTATACTTTGGTTTACATCAAATTAATGAATGTCAACAAATCTCATTTGCAAGGTTGAAGTTATCTAAACATGCATTATCTTGGTTTGAGAGTTATGTTCATTCTTTGGTTATGAAGAAGCTACCACCCCTTAGTAAGTGGGAGGAATTTAAAGTTTTGATTAAGAAACAATTTTATCCTATTTGCTATGAAGAGGAAAGATATATTGTTTGGCAATATCTTAGTTAAGAACAAGGACAAAGTGTAGGACTATATTAACGTGTTCCGAAAGAGGACGATACATATGAGTCAAGACACCCTTGATCATGACATCTTGATGAAGTATGTTGGAGGGCTGCATAGTCACTTGAGGAGGTTGGTGTTGCTAGCTAAGCCCAAGGATCTTGATGAGGCTTGTTCTCAAGCTCATTACCTTGAGATGGATGAAGATAAGGGTTCATTTACCTCTTTAGATGATGATAAGGAAGGTGAGTTGAATGCTACTTCTATTTCTAACAAAGAATGTGTACAACATTGTGGGCATTGTGACGTGGATGGTCATATATAGGATAATTTTTGGAAGTTGCATCCAAAATTGCATCATTTTAGGAACAAGAGGAAGAATAAAGTTATGACCTTGGTTTTGGAAAAAGAGGATGGGTGTAGCCAATATGGAGAAGAGAGGAAGTGCTTCACTTATTTTCAAGGGAAGGTATGTTTGGAATTTTTAATGATAAAGTTGTTCCACAAAAAGGTGTAATGAAATTATTTAGATGATCGAATATCAACAACAATATAACACCAAATAACACCAAAACATAGAAAATTGATCACAATATGCAAGTAGAATGACTCATCCACTTTGAGGGGGTAACCTCCAAACCATACAATAAGACTCAAGTGCTCAATATGATCATAATAATATCATAAAACACCAAGGCAACTATATATACCCTACTATGCTATGTAAAACACCAAGGCCAACACACTAATAATATGAAATCATAAATAAATATGATATGACATGATAAGAAATGGTGTTAACCAAAAATCGGCTATCTATATCTCGACATATGACCTAGGGTTAAGAGCATCTTAAATGGTGATCTTTTTAAGCTTTTCCATATCAAAGTTCAAGTTAAGAAGATAAAGGTAGATGCTCTTTTTGATGCATGTTCTCTATTTTACACACTTATTAGATTTGTAATATATTAGTGAGTTAAATACACTAAAAAGAATGTAAAGGGGAACTACAAGAGGTTATTTTGATTAATTAATTTCCAACATTAATTATACAATATCATAACAATGCATTAATTGTTGAAACTAATGTATACAACATGATATGAACTTAAGAACACAAGGGGTTGTATTTAGCCACTTGTAGATGAAAATGAGAAGTTTTAAGTGTGTAGAGTGTTGAACTGGATATTTGAACTTGAGAGTGCTTCATTTCTAGAATTGTAGCCTACAAAATGACCTGATGTAAGACCATATAGATCTTCCAGGACTTTTTGTATGGTTTTGCACCCAATGTAGTGTTTTAGATGTACTATGATCTTGCTTTATGTAACTTTTTAAGATTGTCTCCTACCTAAAAATGTCTGTCATTGTCAAACCCTAGTTGTTGCTCATAATGTGAAGCTCTGTGAATATTTTGAATAAGGTCTCAAACCCTAGCCATGAATGGGAGACTATGAAACAAACATTAGTTGGGTTAAAGTGCAATCCTTGCACCATTGACATCGGCACCACGGTGAAGAGGCCTTAAACCACATGAAATTCTCCACCTAATATGTGACATTTGAATGAATGCAACTATATTTGACAATTGAGACCTTAACAATTCTTGAATTGAGTTTTGCCCTTTCTTATCCTTGAATTGGGAATATTTGAGTGCTTGCAAATGAGAGAAACTGGTTCCTTGGCTTGGTAGAATGCTTCATATTTGTAGTTATTGTTTCCCTAATGGTTGTGCATGAGATTTGGTGAGATTTAGGGAGCCTTCACGCCTTTAGTGCTATAGCTTTCACAATAAAAGTTCATGAGAATATTAGGTTGTGTCGAGTTAGCAAATGAGGTGAGTTTAAATTGCTTATATATGGTTCCGAAGGTAATTTATTATGTAAAAGCTGACCTAGAGGGAATAAATGGCCTAATGAAGAATATGAAATTGAAAGATCAGATGGAGGATATGTTGGTCCAAATCGTACAAGTTGGCTAGGACCGGATTTCACAATCGACCAAAGTGGAGGTTTTGAACAAAGATGAAAAATATGAAAACTAAAAGGTTGTATCCTCATCAAATAGAGTTTGCCTATGGAGTTTATGCATTTATTTCTCAGAATCTGTTGACATATCAATTTGTATGAATAAACAAGCTAGACAAGAGACCTTGGGATGTACTGAGTGAGGATATAAAGAGTAAATTTGTCTTAGCAAGAGTGTATTGTCAAAATTAACAGTGTTAAAAGGATAAATTGACAAATTTGAGTGTCTACATTTGCCCCTCTTTAAGTATGAAATGAAAATTACATGCTTAAATAAAAAGATACCAAAGTTTGTAGACACACTTTGTCTTCATTCAAAATTTGTTTTGCAGCGTCCCATTGTGTTGGTGTTATTATACTCCGTGATGAAACCTATAACACATAGTGTAGTCAATTTCCATAGTAAAGAATCGAACTTTAATTCAAATTTAAAATGTAATATATAAAATTTATATTTGCATAAGTGAAATAAAAAAAAGAGATACAAAGCATGAAAGGAATACACATGTTTATTTTGTGTAGGAGTGATTCTCATTCTTTGCTTACACTTGGATATTTGAATTGTTGATTTTGCTAAAGGATTGGGGGTAATCAATTCCCAATTGCATAGAAGAGAAATCGAAGTATTAGGTGCATGCAAACCAACACAAAATGGAGGAGAGAGAAGAAGAGTGATATATTGAAGCACCCCGTGAAGAAAGTAGACCATGTATCAAATTCATTCAACAACTTTGATATTTTCTCCTTGGAATTTAAGAGGAAATGAAGGATTTCCTATAAAGAACTTAGCTATGCTTTGATAGCTTTCGTAACCCATGGCCACACCACCGCACAAAGATCTAGGCCTAATTCTATAAATAAAGACACACAATAGAAAAGAGAATGAGTTGCCCAATGCCCTTCCCATGTGCCACACAACTAAATATAAACTGAATAAAATTTGTAATGTATTGAAATGTAGATGGAGAGAGGAGAGCTATCCCCCAAGATCCTTAAACTATATAAACGAAACTAAGTGTCATGGTGAAGGAGTGAAGTACTTTGTGCCCTTGTAACTGATATGAATTTAGTGAAATGTATATGAAATTGTGTTAAGAAATCATACCTATAGGTGAAAATATGAAACTATTGAGAAAATTGGTGTAATTACCATTGAGAAAATCCATGTGAAGAGGTCAAAACCGTTCATACGGTCTTGACCACGATGTACATTTTTGAACATGTGCATGATTTTCTAAATATTTTTATTTGATGTTGGTTATGAATACCTTTACCATGTAGTGTATACCTATATCTTAGCCCAAAAGTCTTCCCATGTCTATTGTAGGTGTATAATATACTTAAATTAAGACCCCTTTCTTTTGAGGCATGTGTGATAAATTATTCAAGTGCATGGCTCAAAATAATAAATATGTAACCATGTCGATAAGTTTGATAGTATGCATATAATCATATGGAAGGATATAGTGGTGGCCATCGATGAAGGAATCTCAAACTTGCAGGGGATGCACATGGTAGAAACCATGACATGCAACAATGACAACAATAGAAACATTAACAACATAAACAACAACAACAACAATAATAACATATGTATAAGGAAAACAAGTGCAAAGATATAACAACAATAGTTATGCAAACAATATCACACAAAAGACATAGAGCCAAAAACATGGGACACCCATAGTGTTACAAGACAATCAAGGTCCTTAGGCTGCAAATATGAGAAGCAAGATCACACAAAAATTCATAAAACCAAACCACAATTATGGGGCACCCACAAAGTGTCACAAGACAAGAAAGTCACTCGAGGCCAAAATCAATGATCATGTAAGTAGTAAGATACACAACTAGAAAACACGTACAAAAAACAAGCGTCGATGAATGATATAGCTAAAAACATGTGAAACAAGAGATGTCAACGTTGTACAAGACACATGTTAGTTTTGTTAGCTCAAAAGATAACATGTACACAATATATGTAATCAAAATAAAGAAATAGAAAAGAACTATAATAGAACAATAACACCCATGTATAGTGTATAATAGATGCCCCCAAATGTATAAGAAGTTTGGGTAAAGGGAAAGCCAACACTTGTCATCATGTATTGTTATGTGTATATCTCACATCAAGATCAATATACCATGTGAACACATGTGTAAAGAGTAAAGAGATATGCTATCTATCAAACCAAAGTGATAAACATGTATAATTTAAAGTGATAACAACACAAGCTATGTATAGGTCTCGTTTTTATATTTTCCAAATATATGAATGTTTTTCTATTTTATAACTATGTCAGTGTTTTTGTATTTTTGAATGTTAAGATATGTATATGGAAAGGGGTAGCACAAAATCTAAAGAGTGTTAGAAGAAGAATGTAATTAGGTGACACCCATAAGCCGTGGTCGTAACACCATATCACGAAAAATAGGGGTCGAAGGTAGGACATGGAGCTATGATTAAGTATATTTCATAGTGATAGAGCATGTGGACACAATGTGATAATCGGGAAAGTGTCATGCCCTATATCGAGGAGAGATGAACCTATAGTACAAATAGTATTGTGAGCGATGTGGGGAGATGTATTGGGATATTGATGTAACATATTAGTTCCCTCGATGGGCATGAATTTTCCATAAAGTAACTTAACAGGGATTGATGTACAAGAAAAATCAGATTCACCTTGTTGTAATTGTAAGACAACAGTCATGAAAATCCCTAACAAGGTTTTCACATGTATGCAAATTAACAAAGATAAGAGCATCCATATAAATAGTCTCTGCAATAATGTTTATATTGTCATGAGATCTACAAAAGTCGACATAAGATGAGGTGCATCGATAAGAGACACAAGTGCTAAAGTAGAACATGGGGGATATGTATCAAGTGTAGTGTCGGCGTGGTTGTGAGACTCATGAGGTAGATGATCGTTAGATGTATATCTAATTTTTCCTATGTAATCGATGTGAATGCCATAGTCATGGTGACATTTTAAAGACGCCCTAACACCATGGGTACAATAGATGTAGCCACAAGAGGCAGAGTGTGAGAAACAACTGGAGGGAAAAAATTGAGTGATTGATCTAAATTTCAAGTAATAAAATGTGTGGCAAGAGTAGGTTTCATAGTGACTCAAAAGGATATCCCATTCAAAAGCATGTGCATCAAGAAGATCTTGTATAACATGACAAAGTTTAGCACATTGATCAATATGGTGCCCAATGCATCTATGATAGTTACAATAAACATGAGCATTGAATTTTTTGCTAGGAGGCTCACTCCTATCAACCTCAAATGGTGGATGTAGATATGTGAGGTTGCACTCAAGTAAGTGTTTCAATGCAATATGTGGAGCACAAGGTAAATGCACAAATTGCCATCTAGGTGGAACAAAAGAAAGAGATAGGCCGTGATTGTTAATGGATTCCTTTTGCTTTGTAGAGAATAATATTTAAAATGGGAAGGATCCCATTTGTAAACATGAGTAAAGATTTGATGAGAAAATTGTAGACCATCGAGTGCTAAGGTGATGTGTAGCATGTAACCAAGGGTGCTCAAGGATGATGTTATAGTTAGGATCATCAAGGACAACATAACGAATACTATCAAATTTTTTAGTGCCAATAATGATAGAACCAAAGAATTTGTGAGGGACATTGTTAGATGTGTGGATGCTAAGATGAGAAGGAGAAATATCCTTAATAAAGACACTTAGATGGTGGATAAAAGAAATGTTGCAAACATTGATGCCTAATGTTTTTCAATCATAACATACTTGACCAAAGTCTTATACACAAATACTTGAACATATAGATGAAGTCCATTGTTAACAAGTGGTTGTGGAGGAGTTACCATATAATGATCATCAATGTTGAAATATAAAGCTTTTTGAAGAATAAATTGAACATGATCGACGGGTGTATTGGGATAAATCCAAGTGTTATGAAAAGTTAAAGGATCACATCCTTGCATGTTGGGTATTGCTTTAAATACTCAAGGATTGCTATGATTTGATCATGCGAGGAATCTATTATTACTGAACCAAAAATAGAATAAGCAAGCCTAGAAGAAGAATCATGCAACAAGATAGAAAAGGGGAACCCTAAGGTAATTAGGGTTGATGCAAAGATTGAGTCACAAGTCAAGTTTACCAATTTTTTTACACCCTTATTAGATTTGTAACAAATTAGCAAGTTAAATATACTTAAAGGATGTAAAGGGGAGCTACATGAGGTTATTCGATTAATTAATTCTAACATTAACTATGCAATATCAAAACAACAACACATTAATTCTTGCGAATAATGTTCACAATATGATATGAACTTAAAAACATAAGGGGATGAGTGCACTTAGGCGATTACGATGGATATGTGAATTTTTGGGTGTGTAGAGTGTTGGAACTAGGAGATATGAACTCGAGAGTGCTTCGTTCTTAGAATGTAGCTAGAAAATGACTTGATGTAGAATTGTACATATATGCCGGGATAGTTCGTATGGTTTTGCACTTATTGTATGGTTTCGGACCTGCTTTGAATATTTCTCTGTAACTTGCTAAGGTTGTCACATTCTAGGAAATGTATGTTGATGTCAAACTCTAGTTGTTGCTTATGCTACAAATCCCTTTGAATACTTTGTGTAAGGTATCAAAATTTAGCCATGGTTGGGAGATCCTGAATAAAAACATTAGTTGGGTTGAAGTACAATCTTTGCACCACCAACATTGACACTATCCAAAAAGGCCTCAAACCACACATAATTTTATATCTAGTATGCCATATTTGAATTAATGCAACTAGATTTGAAAATTGGAACCTCCTTGACAATGCTCGAATCTTGCTTGAGTTTGGATCTTGCTAATACTTGAAGTGGGGATGTTTGAGAAAAGATGATTCCTTGATTTGGTAGAATGTTTTAGTTACGTAGTGATTACTACTCTAATGGTTGTGCATGAGCTTTGGAAATATTTAGGGAGCCTTGGGTGCCTTTAGTGCTAGATTTTGCAATAAGAGTTCATGAGAATGCTAGGTTGTGCTAGGTTAGCAAATGAGGTGAGTTTAACTTTCTTATATAGGGTTTTGAAGGTTAAGTACCATGTAAAGGCTAACCATAGGGAGTAAATGACCCAATGAAGAATATGAAATTAAAATATCGATGGGGGATATGTTAGTCCAAAACCGTACAAGTCGGCCATGAATAGATTTCACAAACCAACCAAAGTGGACATTTTTGAACAAGGATGAAATATGAAAAATGAAGGTTGTATCTTATTAAGTGGAGGTCATCTATGGATTTTATGCACTAACATCCAAGACAACCTCTAACCGAGATAGAAAAGAGACCTTGGGATGTTACATTTGAGGGATAGAAAGAGTGGTTTTGTCTTAGCAAGACTTTATTTTCAAAACCAGGTAGTGTTAAAGGGTAAATTGCCAAATTTCAAAGTGTCTACATTCTCAAGAAAATTTATATAGTAGAGAAATGGTAGATAGACTTGGGTTGGAAGAGTAAAATCATCCTAATACTTATAAATTAGGTTGGGTGAAACAAGGAACATAGATTTAGGTTTCCGATCAATGTAATGTGTGACGATGTTGTTGTGGATGTAGTACCTATGGATGTTTGTGGCATAATCTTTGGCAACCCCTAAATTTATGAGCATGATGCAATCTTCATGTGAAGGGAAAATTAGTATCAATTGGTTAAGGATTAAAAGAGCTACATTATCCATTCCTATGAAGAGAAATCTCATATCTCCTTGGTAAGTTCGATTAAGGTAACAAGTTGTTGAATGCTAGTGGAAATATTTCTCTTCTCCTTTTGAAATATAGGGTTATTGATTAGTGTAAACCAATGCATGTCATATATACTAACAAAGAGCAAAATTTTCTACCTAGTTGTTTTCTATCTGGTTGCAGTATTCAACCTTCTTTGATGGAAGGAAATTGGCCATGTAAGATGGAGCAAAGAGGTGAACATTGGAGTTCAAAAGATACATCTCTAAGAGGGAAAAAGTGTGGGAAGGAAATTTCATCACTTAATTAGTTCCTAAAGCTTTTAGGGACTTAAAAACCTCAAATTGTGGAGGTGTGATCTAAAATTGGATATGAGATATGCCTAATTCATGTAATTTGTATTGTAAATACTTTTAAAATATATATCTTGTAAAATAACAATAAAACACATATGTTTTAATGACACATTTGGATTCCTCTCTAAAAATTACACACAAAAAAAATGGTACCCGATTTCGAGTTCATTAGCGAAGTTATGGCCTCTGGAAGATAACGAACATTTGTTGGTTATACAACCACCCCTAAAGATGGAGCAGAGGTTGAACAACCACCAATATGCATAGGGGAAGTTTCACAACTCGCATCTATGCAAACCGACGGTTACATCACGGAACAATGTAAAACACTAGTAAGTAATAAATGAGAATGATTCATCTTCCAAAACAATTTCTTGGTAGATTCTCATGGAAGGGGCATCTTTGCAAGATCATTAAGTGTCGCTTATCATGAAATAATGTAAGAGGAGTTATGAAATTTTATTCCCATTATTGTTGATAATCAAGTTGGAGTCTTTATCTATAGGAACACAATGATTTCCCAGTAGTGAGAGGTTGTTTATTGTGAGTTTTTGGTAGAGAAGTGTTGGAAAGGTGTTAAGCATTTTGTTGTGTAAGTTTAGGGGAGAAATAGTGAAATATCAACTCCATGAAGGCCATTAATGGCAGTATTTTGTACATTTGAGTGAATTACATAGTGAAAGAGGAGTGTAATTGCCTCACCCACTGACATTTTCTCCCATTTTGGGTTTCTCTAGGATAAACATTGTGTTCACATATGTTTACAACTTTTCATACTTCTCATATGTGTGTTTAATATTGTGCACATTCATTTACAACTCTTCATAACTCTATTTGGTATAAAAATGAGTTATTTTGCAATCTCTTTGTAAGTTAGGAATCACAAGGTCCGTGTTGGTGAAGCCTAGTGTGGAATATCCACCGGCTTACAAATCATTTGGAGTGTGTCAAGGAAATAGTAGGTGGGCACACATATTTTTGATCAAAAATAATTGTGGCAATGACATGTTTAATATTATCTAGGAAGAGAGATACGTGCTAAGATTATCTAGATAGGTATCCCCCGCCCCCATGAGGGATAGATATTGTGCACGATATTTTGAACATGTATATGACCCTACGGGGAACAATCAACGGTGTTAGTAGAGATCGGAAGGATACAAGAGTGTGTGATGATATAGGTATCACACATTTACCCAACACCAATGAGATCCAGGAGAGGCTTCTACCTCTCATGCTAGTGTAAATGTATCTAGCTTAGATGATTTCTAGGATGTTGATGATGTGTGATAGATTATTGTAAGGGGCATACCCTTCATTGTATATGCTTTTTGATGTTTAACAATACACACGCATACATATACATATAAAAACACATACAAAGATATGTAAAATTTAGGTAGCCATATAGATTTAGGATATTGAGACAAGCGTAATGAGAGAATATTCTCTAGGGAGCATCAATCATGGAGACCGAAAGACCGATGGCTCCCAGAAGTGGTATCATGGGAGATTCCAATCTCAATGGAGTGATGCGTTAGAGGAGGAGACAAAGGATGGTGTCTATAAAAAGAAATAATGTCCTTAGTTTCAAGCTTCTTTAACCATTTATTTAGAGCATAACAATCATTTTCATGATGTCCTTTAATGCTATGATAGTAGTAATTCAATCAATATTTCACCTTCTCAAGATAATGAGGAGGAGGATGACCATTAGATGGTATTATGATTAAGCATTTAACTAATAAGGTATGGAAATTATTGTGTGGCCTATCTTGAGCATTACGGAAGTGAAGTAGTTCTCACTTATGTATTGTAGAAGGGATAAGTGCTACCTTCTTCATACTTAGGTGGCACTAGAGGGAGGTCCAAAACCTCTTCTTCGATTTTACAAGCATTAAGGCCTTCGGAAGCCAAATCATAGTCTTTGATCTTTTAATACAAATCATAGTATTTTCTTCCCAAGATGGAGGAAGGATGCAAAGTCATGGAAAAAAACCCTCTTATGATGTGAGGGAGGAAGGTGTTCATAAGCATGTAGATACTCTAGAATGGCTTCATTGTTATCTGTTATGTCAAGGTATTTAACAATTCAAGGTCATCTATCTTGACATATGCTTCCTTGAGTTGGGATCCTTTCTTGATAATAGGTTTGCCCCAGTGATACAAAAAAGTCACTTCGGGAAACTCATGAAAAAAATAATACCATGTGGAAGCAATGGCAATGACATCGGCTAGCTAGTTTTAATTCCTAGGGATATACACAATATATATGAAATCAAAATCTTGAACTAACCTTTAAGTGGCATTCTTATATAGATGCAAGTCTTTGACCTTCGTGTGATAGACCTCTGCCACTTGGCTAGTGATAAGTTGTGAATCTCCATGGATCTAAAATCTCCAAATATCAAGTCTGCAAGCTAATAGAAGGCTGGTTAATAAGACACCATATTTGGTTGTGTTATTGGTGGATTCAAAGTCTAGAAGAAAACTAAAAGGAAAAATCCTCCTCCCACTAGAAATAAGGACCACACCAAGTTCTACCCCTATAGCGCATTTGGCTCCATCATAATACATGGTCTATAAATTACTCTCGGGGAGAGGAGCATAAGTTAAGATGGATGGAGGGACTTGATCACCGATAATTTCTACCATATTGACATCCGCTACCATATCCAGAGAAGGTTGATACTTGTTATTTTCAAGTAAGCAAAAGTGATACATAGAGGTGTTTTTGGGTCAAACAAGCACAAGAAGTGAATCTTTTTCTAGGATGTTAATAATATGTGTTGTTGTCTTCAAGGACATGGTTTTAATTTTTAATTTAAGGTTCATTGTTGATGGAGAGCTTCTTTTTCCTCCTTGACACCCTCATTTATATTTTTCTTGTAAGGAGGATAAAAATTAAGATAGCGGGTTTCAACCCAACATCAACCTTTGTAATATGCTTCTTCCCTTTTCTAAGGATGTTTGTGTTCATAAGTCATTCGTAGGTAATTCACAATGAACATAGATTGCTTTGGTAATATTTTAGTCTTGGCTTGAACTATATTAAATGGGTCCAAGTCTCCTTTGCAATGAAAACATTTCCCAAATATAAAAAGTGGATTACTTGAAAGAGAGTTGAAGGAATAAAATTCATTCGATGGATCCATGGTCATCCCGATATCGATTATAGTTGGTTTCTTAGTTTATGGGGAAAAAAATTCGGAAGGGTCATTTTTGGACCAAGAGTTATGGGGAGAAGATGGCCTCGATAGATGTAGCTCTAAGACTATTGCACCCATGAAGAGTGTTGCAAGTGGATGAGCAATTAGTTTTACCATATCCAAGGTTCCGCAAAAAGAAGAAAGGGATGATGTTGATAGCTATCCAATCATCCACCATAGCCCATTTCACTAGGTTATCATATATCCAAATTTGTAAATGGAGAACGAGGTCTCTGCTTCTAGTAATTTTTGCATGCAAAGGTAATTGTCACAAGTTGAATAATTATCCCACATCTCTCATCGCGACACTCGAAAAACATATCCACGTCAATGTGGTTAACTTGTGCCTCAAGAGGGGGTAATGTAAGCTAAGTGTCCAAGTCCTATGGCACATAAAAGTGCAAGTCGATGGGATGGGGAATTCTTCATAAGGTCAAGAAACAAAATATGATAAAATGCCTTTGCAAGATCAATAATGATATCATAATTCTCCTACTTTGTTTGGGGATTCTATTATTTTGTACATTTAAAAGGGCCTCCAGTGGGGGTTGGGAGCTTGATATTCCTTTGTTTTGGTAAACATATTGTCTTCTTTGTTAGTTTCTAATTCAATGAAATTGATCATATGTGGTTGTCATAGTGTTCCTAGGTATGGGCCACCATTAGGGTTAACTATATTGGAAGTTGAGGCCTTAGCGTCATGATTTCTGTTTAAGGTTATTTTTGTTTTTATTGTTGTGGTAGAGGTGGTTGTCTTTACTATTGTATATTATTTGGATGTGCATTATCTACAAGGGCATTTTGTTGATGATTTGGGAAACAGATTTTGATAAATTCCTAAGTGGGCGTTAAGGGTACAACATAACCTAAATGAACTAAACACTCGATTATTAAGGTTCGTTGCCCTAGAAATTATTCTTTAAAGGCTTGTTTTTAGTGTTTAGGTAGGCAATGGATAAACTAGTTATATTCCCTTTAGGTAGTGGTATCGTGAACTTGGACCCTATGGAGTAGACAAAATAGGTTGGGGTTATAGTTCTATGGATGATGGTTTTACTCGTCTACAACCGGTTGTAAATTGACAAAGTTATTGAGGTAGGCTTGCGACTAGGACAATTTTTTTGTTTGGATATGGACCCCCTCGGTTCATGTTATGAATTGGAAATTAATTTTTATTCGTGTTGTAATTCGGATTGACATTAGAATCTTGGTTAAAGTTGACCACATTCATGGTAGGTTGATTGTTATTGGCGTTGATTTTTTTTATTATGATTGTTGTTGTTGGGTTGGTTGGCCGTGTTATTAGGGAAGTTTGGATATTTTGGTTGGTTTGTAATTCCATCTTAGTGGCGTTATGGTTTGGATTGAGTAATTTTAGACCTTGGGCATTTGGGAGGATTATGTATTATTATTATTATTTTGGCATCCACCAGATTTTTGGTTGGGAAAAACAAGTCTCCCATTCAAACCATAGGTCATACAACCATTATCTACTACTACATGTTCAATCCATAATACACTCTTTAATGATTCTTTGTAAGACTTGCATGAGAGCTTATGCACATCTTCCTTGGTTTCCTGTTGAGGGCATGGAGGAAAAGATCACATAGATTCCTTTGATACATTCTTGGGGCTTTGGGTAAGAAATGAAGCACTTGACACAATCTCATGATGAAATGTATAGTAAACTCATTGGGATTTGGTTTAAAATGGAGAAACCCCTAATACCAATCTTTATGTGTGTATTCATATCAAAGTCCTTGACATATTCAGCTATAAGCTTCTTGAATGAATGTATGGGGATTTCAGAAAACTATAATACTAGTAAAGTGTTATGCCATTGAGGATCTTGGGGAATATTTTTGTGACAACTCCATCCTACGAGAGTAATTCATGAATTACATTGTGTATCCTTTTATGTGGGTATTAGGGTCTCCTTCACTAATGTATTTTGTTAACTTAGAAAGAGAGCAAGGAAGGAGTGTTATACAAATGTTAGAATTGAGAGGTTCTTTTATATATTTTGTATAGTTTCCCAATGTATTTAAATCAATGTGAGCGGGAATGCTTGTTGTGCCTAAAAATAGTTGTGAAAATTGAAAGTTACTAGTATATGGAAGATTCATAATGGAAGTGTAGGTAGGAACATTCGATATGGAAAAAGTGGTGAAAAACTGTCACATTGGGTGGATTTAGAGTATAAATTCATGTAAGGTGGCATGGGACTTGTGGGAGAGGGATTGCCAAACCGTTGAGTGGGTTGGGGAAAGGTTTGTAATGGTTGAGGAAAAGTTTGCGGGGCCTAAACATAGGATCGTGTTTGTTGAACATATGGTTGTGGTTGATTTTAGTCCTATGATGTAACTGTAGATTGTGCATGGTTTTGTACATTCAACACGTCAACACAAAATATGCCCTTATTATTATTACTTCATGCCTCTAGTATGTTATATACATGATTTTCAAGTACAAATTTTAAACACTAGTGAGACCATTTCTTGGTCCTTTTATTGGTTTTGACTCATTTAGATTGAGACTTTACCTTTTATTGCTTGCATTCATATCTTTTGGTCATGTCATAGGGATCCCTATCCCTAGTTTTAGTGTTATTTATATTTCTTGGCTTTGGGACAGTACCACCCGGTTAAGACACTAACACCCTGGGACACTAATGTCCCTTATGAGAATTTTTGTTCATGTTACTTTATTTTCCAATTTTCCGAGTTTATGTAGTCATGAAATCATGCACTTTCTACTTACATCATACCTCTAAGTATTTCATTATATACATGATTCCTAAGCAAGAATACTAGACATTAACAACACTTGTTTTACTCTTTCATTGCTTTTATCTTTCCCACACTCTTGTTATTTACTTTTCTGAAATGACCACTTTACTTTTGGATACTAAACGACATGTGACCCGATTAACTGTATTGATTGTTATATCTTCTAAGAATCCTAGACACTATCTGCGCATTAGGAACAGGAACGCCCTAGGCGCTACTGTCCCTTCTGGGCGCTACTTGTCCCTTTCCCTCCTTTTCTTGATTTTAAATTTCCACATCATTTGGTATTTTTTCTAGAGTCTCTTTTATCACTTTGGGTCAGATTTTCAATTGTTAATGATGAAATTCAAACAAGGGAATCATATATATACATGAATTACTTACCATTATTAAGAGCAAATACAATTGGGGCTCATACTTACTGTCTACTTGGGAAAAGAACAACATTCAAAGACTACATTTGGGTTGCATCATTCACTGCATAAGAAGGGACATTTTTGAATTCCATCTCACACATTCATCTTGGGGAAAAAGTAGTTGTATCCCATTATCTTGGTGTGAATGACGCATGGGGAACCTAGCTTCAAGAGAAATGATTCCAATCACACATACACACACACACGAACTATGTAGAGTTTGAAATGTAGTGCAACACTCGGTGATAATAACAATAGGGTGATTGTTGTGGTCGTCGCTCCAACTCAAGCATATGCATTATTTATTCGATCTAGTGTTTGCTTGAGCTTTGTGCAAGTAGCTAGGGTTTTTCTTGTAGGAACAAGTGTGATATATGAACCTTAAAACAAAGTGGATGCCACAAATAGCTAAGAGAAGAAGCTAAGTTCGAACCTTGAAAAGACCAGAAGCAGAGTTGTTACAGGGACACTCACAACCATATCAAACACTAGCACATAGGGCGGTGTTGTCCTATTGTGGGTGCTCCTGTTTGAAGAAGTCTCAAATATCAGTTTTCCAGACAAAGCTCACACATTCTATATATAGCATGTTCCAATCATCTTCTAGTCCAAAATCACCCCGGATCTCCCAATACAAGCTAAGTTACACTTATCTCCTATCTTGCATATTTACTTGTACTTTGCATGCTAGATCTTGTTTGTTATTGTTCTATTAATTTGATCTTAGTCCACTAACAAATATTTAAATTTCTTTATATCATTTGGTGAACATTTTTATTGATCGAACCTTAACTTACCTTCTATTTAATGGATATCTCTATGAATAAATTTTATAAATCCCATCTTGAATGCATACATGCCTTACGACACAATATAAATCATACTCTTATCAACTCGATACTTCCCTATTTACATCAACCAACTAGTCTCCACTACCTTAGCAATCAATGATGAACATATAAGTTTACTCCGGATGATATCCCATCCCAAACCATTGTTGACAATACACCTCCTTTGTATATACAAGTTCATATTCATAATATAATAGTTAAGCATGCTTTGACTAATAATGGGTATGGTATGCATATATACTATTTCTTTTTACACTAGTTAGGATTTCTAGTTCTTGATTTAACTTCATCTACATTATGTATTTGTGGTTTTGATAATACACCCAAGCAAGTCCTAGGTGAAATTTCTTTACCCATTATTGTAGGGCCATGCACTCTTCAAGTTTTATGTCATGTCATGCCTAATAATCTCAATTATAATCTCCTCCTAGGTCGTCCCTGTTACATTTTATGCATGCCATCTCTTCCACCCTACATGCTTGACTCAAATTTCTCCATGAGGGTGTTGTATATGATGTTTTGGATGATCCATCTCCGTTCACCTTTTGTGATACTATTGACCATGAGCCCACTCCTTAAGATCACTCTCCTCCACTTATTGTTGATTATGTAACCTATGACATTAGTTATAAGTGTTTGTTATGACATGGCTTTTTGGATAAACACTTGGTTGTATTGGCCAAGGTATTATTGAGCTTGTTATTCTTCCTAAGCAACATGATAGGGCTAGTATAGGATTTTCCCCTAGCTCATATATAGGGTGCCGTAGTGCCCACATTTTATACACCCAAACACAACAGTAAAATACTAGGATTTTTTTTTTTGACATACATTGCTCACTACACACAACACAACATGGGCTTCAAGTACAAAACTCGACTCGCATACGACAATCACAAAAATCATCGACTCACATAGACACATGAAAACGACATAGGCATGCTGACGCTACACCTTTCCCCATGGAAGATTACTAGTAGAGACCCAACCACAAGAACATGGCTTCAGGAACGGCGAACCCACAACACATCATTTCCTTAAATGTATTTTTGGTTAAAGTTAACATTCCAAGGACATTATGAGCAAGGATAAATTTTCTCGTATGTCCACCCACATTTTCTTAAGTTTATTCCGCGGTTGAAAATACAATTCGACCTTCTCAAGTGGGCTTCTTATACTTTATATAACTTTCCATAACTGACATACATATTTGGCATAAATCAAAATTGCATATAAGGTACTCAATTATCTTATTATTATGTAAAAAATATTCTTCTCTAACTTTTATTTGATGTCTATAGTTTTACCCTTACAACTCAAACGAAAGTGACTTGATGTCCAAAACGCAATAAAAGGATTTGACGGAGTTTTAAATACAGGGTAGCTTTTCACCAAAAAATATTTCTTGATTCACACTATATTTATTTCCCTACCATTGTTATTATAATTTGAAAACTTATTGAATTCCTATAAGATATATATATATATATATATATATATATATATATATATATATATATATATATTTTGTTTTCTCAAAGTTTGGTCGCACCAAGGTAACTTATATTCTTTGCAACGCATGAAAAAGTTTAATTAAGTTATAAAGACTCCAAGATTGACCTTAGTCCTAAACTCCAATCTCGTGTGCAACATTTATATAATATGCTCTTACATCGCACTAAGATCTCGCTCTTAGCGTTGTTTTGAAATCAGGAGTTACATAAGCATTTGACTAGCATCTTGAAGGGGTACATGACCGGAAGAATTGTAACTATACATGAACCACATTCAAGAAAATACCAAGATGTTATTTTGATGGAAACCAAGGTAGCACCGCTGAATCGTTCCTTCGAACAATGACTCCTAAGGTGCCTTCTAAGGCGGTCTTCAACACTCAACCTGGTGTCGGACCTGAAGGGAGGGCATTCTTCTCGCGATTACCAAAACTAGAAGGAAACCACATACTCTGGGTAGGTTGGACCATGACATTCCTAAATATGGGTTCACGACAATGTCGCTAAACCTAATGACTATGATGGTAAACCCGACTGGGGGTTTTATTTACCTAACCTAGGGATCTCATCGAGTGCAAAGCTTAAGTTCGTTCTACGGTTTAAAATTTCTTATATGGTAAAAAGGATCACACATGCAGGCAAGTTATGCACGAATATTTTATTATGGTTGAGTGTTCCCATTAAAACTCTTTATTATGTTTGCAAGGTAAGAAGATAACCCAGAATTTAATTTAATCGTTTATTAAATACTGAGAAGGTACTACAAGATATTAACTTCAATTTCAATTTACTATGTATAAATCAAACCCTTTTTGCCATACACAACTAATAAACAAATTGAACCGGTGATTAGATGCACATTTCCTAAGTATCCCTAAACTAGCATATCATGCATGTTAACAAATCTCAATTATAACTTTTCGGTAACAAGAGACTACATAACACAGTTATTCATTTTAAAATGACCTATAAGAATTACAATAATAATAATTAAATTTCCCATCGCCTTCTTCGTCGTCATTCATCCATCTTACAAAACCCACGTGAGCATGATATCATCGATAATTGACGGCATGGCATCCACCTAATCAATCATAAGTATCATATTTCGGTTTCCCATTTACATCTAACAATAATTACCATTTGCAATAAAAAAGGTCTAGGAACATGTATCCATTGCATTTCATTTTCTTCATTTTGAAACCTAGGAGAGAGAAAGAAGGGAAGAGAGAGAAACACCACTTTGTCAAAATTTTGATTTCACACAACGAGATACACTAAAGGGTTTTAAACAATTATTTGCATGTGTTAAAAGTTTTCAGGGTGATTTGGAAACCCTACGAGGGTCCGCAGTTTTCTATTTTTATATTTTCTTACTAACTACAAAGACGTACAAAATGTGCTTGGAGGCTAAGAAACCGCTCCCAAAAGTTACCTTCCAATGAGAATGCCCTCCACGATCAACTTTCTACGTGTTCCTAGATATACCAAGAGTTCAAAGCAACTGACGGAATTGAAAAAGAGCGCACGGTTTGCGTTTGGCGGCTAGTTTTCCGGGCCACTGGTCGTAGTTCACCCAGTTGTAAAGAGACAAAAGTTAGCTCGAGTGGCCCGAAAAAGTGTCCCAAACGACGTTTGACGGATGCGCACACAACGAGACTCTTCCTACTAGTTCCCCTATATAAGGAGAATTCGTCAGAGTCGACGGGACGGAGAACTAGAAAACCATGTTCAAACGGCGACAAGTTTTCTGGAGCGACAAGACAAAATTGGACCAGTTTGACCTCGTCAAACTGCGACCGGAGGCCTACAAAATGGCTTCGCCAAACTATCCCAAAAGGTGCTCTTTCCTATACTGAATGTTCCATGCATTTTTCTAGTATAAACGCTAGAGGTTTGCGAAGACGGAACGTGATTTCTCTTTCTGGGTTTCAATGGTGGTCCAAAACGAAAGCCAACTTTCTAGTTTTAACAACTCTCTATTGTTGTAAACCGGTGTAACAGGGCTCCTATAAGAGCGTCAAAAGGATGTCATATGATCGTTTCGGGTCAAACCAAAAATCAAGGCGACTCCTCGTATACCAAGGTACACGAATGAAACTTCACATCTCGTTTCCAGAGTTGCGAAGGGTACTTAGTGAGTCTCCGAAAATTGCAAAATTTAACTATTTTAAGCAGGAAGGTCAACTTAATCAATGGAGAGTCAAATTTGTCTGGTCGATAAAATCGATATTGAAGCGATAAAAAAGGGTAAGAGTTTTCTAGATCATCTCGAAGCGAGGGTGATAGTTCATGGTTTAAAGTAGGCGAGTTATAATGGCTTCGAGAGTTGTGACACGACACTTTATTTTTGCCAAAGAGTTGAAGGGACATTAAAGCGTATTAAAAATCTAATAACTTAATATTCTATTTAGTTGCAAAAGAGAACTAAAACACGAGAATTATGAGAGGTAAGGAAAGAAGAACCATGCCTGGAGAATGAAGTCGGTCGAAGCCGCAGGCTTTGGTTCAACATCTTGCTCGGGCACTTTGCCAAACGGTTCACGAGCCTGGATCTAACCTCCACCACGTCACACCCACTTCCCGATCACTTGAAGTTTTCCAACAGAGTAAGCAGTTGCTTGTGCGTTTCCAAAACCTTCTAAACAGATCCATTATGTGCACATCCTTGCATAAAATTTCAGCTATCCACATGGGCTAATCTGTGTTTATTTCTTGGAGGAACTTTGTCAAACGCTTCATGTGCTTTGTCTCTAATTCCAGGCTTTGCATTCAGGTCTAACCAAGCATTTACAACTACATGCAATGACCATATCCATACGACTTGATTCAAAGCGCCCATTTTAACATAGTCTGGGATATACTAGCAATGGCAAATATGTCCATGAAGACACTAGGTGTTTGCATTTGAAGGAACAACCACCGAGCTTCGGGCGATTATGTGGTCTTCTGGACTATCATGGACATCCATAACCTGCTCCTACGTTGCCATTTTGGCACAAACACTAAGGATGTTGGAATTGCATATTGTCAAACAGTTTTGTGCCTTTTCTACACATCCATTTTGTGCATATGCTGCCATCATGGCATTCCATGAGACAACATTTCTTTGAGGCATTATATCAAATAGTTCAGCGCCTTTTAACATACCAATTTTTGCATACCCCGCTATCATTGCAGTCCAGGAGATGCACATCTTACTGAGTATTTTGTCAAACAGTTCACATACGTTGTGTATGCCTTCACATTTTGCATACACTGTTGATGCAGGGTACTTGACAAGACATTTAGAGATAACATCTTCCCATGATGCTTTGATGGATGTCCATGCGCTGTTCTAAAGCTCCCATTTGTGGCAAAGGTGGAGGTTCTTTGGAAAGAAAGAAAAAGGCATGGATTACGGCTTTACACGCGCCATATACATTCTTGGCTTTACTCGTACCAAATGCATTTGCTTGGAAGTTTCAAAGGCTCTTTCAACAAACACATCTGCATGCATATCCCGAAATGATTGCGATCGAAGAAACTTTATTTTTTTCCCACGCATTTATACAAACAGTTCACACGTTTCCACATTTTTGCATTAAAATCGATTAGGGCTTTGGCAATAAGAACAACCGACAAAAGTCTCTTTACGTTTTTGACTTCGATGGGAGCCCACACGATCCCTGGGTGTGGGGTGGAAGAATGCTTGCCGCGTTACCAAAAGGAATAGACACAAAACCACTTTGTTTTTGCATTATTTTCCACGTGGGTGTGAGTGGCATGGCTTGGGTGCATGTTGCACGGTAGGAGAGGCTGGGAGGAGGCCCAATAGTGATGGCACTCCATGAGATGTCATTTGGCGAGGCATTGCTTGGGGACAGTCCAAGGAAAACACCCTGGTTTGTTCAGACCGCCGCCGCCAACCCCACCTGGTGTTTTTGCATTCCGCCCTTCTCTTCTTTGCCCTAATCCACCCTCATAAGAAGTCACGGGTTTTTTTATTTTCTTTTAAAATTTGAATCCTTTTATTTTATTTTATTTTATTATTTATTATTATTATTATTTTTTTAAATACACGGAGGCATTACGGGGTCCTCCCTTTCGGGACTCAATTCCTTCTAGCTAAACACCTATTTGAGGTTTGTACTACCTCCCACTCGCATACCCTCTAGTTAGTCAATCTACACCTCATCGATGATGTTGCCTCATAGGGCTTACCATGCTTAGATGAATTTCACTATGATAAGGTCCTCTTAGAGTACATCAGAGCCTATGCTCCCTTCCCTTCACATCATCACAAGAGGAGATTTCCCCATTCTCTCCATGTTCTTGTTTATTTAAGTGAAAGTGACGCTAATAGTGTACATATTGATGCTCATGATACCATATGTCGAGGATTGATCCAAATTAATTAATGAAGAGATGCACCATAGAACCTAAGCATCGATCACAACCCACAAATAGTTCTTTTAGCTATGCACAATATCATACTCCATGAGGTGCACAATCCATACAACATTTTTTTTTGAAAAATATACCCACATGTGGCTTTGTTACTCAAAGAAGAAATCCAACGCTTATTAGATGTCGGGTTCAATTGCATTGTTGACTACCCATAATGGCTCTCAAATATTGTCCTTGTCATAAAACCTAATGGTCAAGTTCATTATTGTACCAACTTTCGTGATCTTAGGTTCTCCAAAGGACAATTTTCCTTTACCACTTATTGACTCTATCATTGATTCCATTGTGGGTCATGACATGCTTTCCTTTATAGATGGCTTTACTGGTTACAATAAAATAAAAATCAACACATTTGACCAAGAGAAAACTTCTTTCACAACCCCATGGGGCACATTTTGGTATATTGTCACGCCCTTTGGCTTTTAAAATGCGGGTGCCACATACCAAAGGTGTGGCATGACTCATATCTTTCATGATTACATCTATAAATTATCAAATATTATGTTGATGATATTCTCGCCAAATCAAAACATTGTGCCCACCACGCTCAAGACCTTCATACCCTCTTCACACGATTATAAAAAATAATGTCTGTCTCAATCCTTAAAAATTTGTTTTTGGTGTAACTACTAGGAAATTATTAGTATACATCATCTCTCGACGTGGTATTGAAATCGATCCACAAAATATTAGCAATATTGTAGACATGCCTCCTTATAATCTTCATCGATTCTGAATCACTACAAGGTAAAATTCAAGCTATTTGTCGAATCATAACACAACTAGATGATAAAACCCAACCCTTTACATGGCTCATGAAAAAAGATACCACATTTACATGGGATGAAAAATGTCAATAGGCTTTCAATGATATCACAGATTATTTACTTAACCCGCATGCCTTGATTCCTCACATTCTGATAAACCACTACTCTTATATATCTCGGCTACATTTCATGCCTTAGGAGCCTTACTCAACATGATGCAACCCAACGTAAGCATGCCATTTATTATATTAGTTGCACTTTACTTTCCTACGAGTGCAATTGTAGTTATATTGAAAATTTGTGTTTGGGACTTATCTTTGTCGTTGAAAAACTCCGACATTACCTGATCAATGCTGAAATTCATGTCATTACTAAGGTTGATCCTTTTCACTATTTACTTTCTCAGATTCATTTATCAGGTCATCTTGCTCGATGGGTTATGTTACTTACTGAATTTGACCTTAAATTTGTTCCACAAAAATCCATTAAGGGACAAGTCATTGTTGATCAATTAGCCAAAGCTCCTATCAATGATCCTTTCCCCATTTGTGACAATTTTCGTGATGACTTCACTTGCTTATACCATTGATGCTAATCTTTGAACTATGTGTTTTGACGTCTCTCTATGTTCTACTAGAGTTGGAGTTGTAGCGATATTGTCTTCATCACACCACATGCTAAACCTATGCCCTTTTCTTACCGTGTTAGTTTCCATTGCACAAACACTACAAATGAATATGAATCCCTCATTTTAGGTTTATCTATTGCTTGCTCCCTTCCTATACATCATCTTCGATTATAGGTGTCTCTTAGCTCTTTATCAATCAAGTCACTAGTACATAATGAAATAAAAGAAGAGAAACACATTCCCTATCATACAATCATTACTAACATGGTCACTATAGTCAATTCCTACACCATCACGATTGTACCCCACAAAGACAATCAACATGTTGATGGTATGGATAGCGTTGCTTCTCTTATCCCCTTAAATGTTACTTGATGACCTTGCTACATTCATCATTTATCATTTATGACAGCCCGTTATTGATTTTTGTAGCATAGAGGCTCTGTAAGTCCTTTCCATCATCTCAGACATCTTGTAACACTGACAATCCATAATGGTATACTAATATATATAATTTCCTTTACTACCAAACATTACTGGCTGACATATCCTCACATGAGGCACACCAACTATGTCGCGAAGCCACATGATATGTCATTATTGGTGGTACTTTATTTAAACATGATATTGATGGCAATCTCCTTTCGCTATTTGGGATTGGATGATATTGCACTTGCTTTATCCCGTGTACGAAAACATATGTAGTGGACATTTCGTGGCAAAGTTATGGCCCAAAAAATCATTACTGTGATGGTTACTATTAGCCAACCATGGAACAAGATTTCTTAGACTATGCTAAACGATGTGACAAATGTCAATGCCATAGTAATCTTCACTATGCACCCACATATGATTTACAACCTATTGCATCCCCATGGAATTTCTCCTTATGGGGCTTTGATCTCATTAGCAAGGTCAATCCTGAGTTAGCTAAAGGACACAAATTTATAATCACTGCTATTGAATATTTTACCAAATGGGTTGAGGATGCTCCTTTACACACCACTACTGGTGAAGATATTTGTAGATTTCTTAATACACATATCATCATCCACTTTGGGGTTTTGTTTGCTATTGTATAGAATCGAAAATGGTTCATCTTTCAAAAATTATTATCTCAAAAATTTATGCTAAATATAAGATCAAACACACATTTTCTACTCCCTATTACCCTTAAGGTAATGACCAAATCGCAAATACCAATAAAACAATCATTAAAGTTTTGCATAAAATTGTTGATCAATGTGGTGATGATTAACATAATCAAATGTTATATGCCTTTTGGGCATACCGCACTAGTGTGCGCACCCCCAAAAATGCCATCCCTTTTTCTCTAGT
The DNA here is from genome assembly GCA_018340775.1 of Taxus wallichiana var. yunnanensis. Taxonomy (NCBI): domain Eukaryota; kingdom Viridiplantae; phylum Streptophyta; class Pinopsida; order Cupressales; family Taxaceae; genus Taxus; species Taxus wallichiana. The sequence continues at coordinate 7,412,670 of CM031244.1, forward strand.
TTATGGAATTGAAGTAGTTATTCCTTTGGAACTTGAAATTCCAGATTTGTGTGTTTCTCTTAAACATATCCTCCAAGACAATGAATATCAAGAGTGAGGTTTACATGAAATGGAAATGTTTGATTCTTGCCAGGTACAAGCTTTAAAACATCTTCATGCTTACTAAACACACATCAAACGTGCTTATCATACCAAGGTACATCCATGAGAATTCAATGTTGGAGATTTATTACTCAAAGAAAATCAAAAGAACACTAATGAAAAACCCTCTCTTAAAGGAAAATTCAAACCTAATTAGCTAGGCCCATATGTTATCACTGAAAAACTTGGCCAAGGTGTTTATCGCCTCACTACTTTCTTGGGAAAACCTCTTAAAAATCTAATGAACGTCATGCATATTAAGAAATATTTTTCCTAGCTATACACTTTATCCCACACTTGGGGTCATATTCTACTCCTTCGCTACCTAATGATGCACTCTTGTTCTACGTTGAAACACAACTGTTGAGGGTGCATTTACTTTTATGGACCTCACTTTGCACACATACACTAGGGGGAAACCTTGCTCCCCTATTATAGCTATTCTATTTCATGTTCACATATTTTCAAAAATTTAAAAATACTAGCTTAGATATTGATTGGATGTATCCTTGCTTTCTCATTCTATTCTATGTTGTACACTACTTATCATGTTACTTGGGTTCATAGTATGTTTTATCATTTTTCCATACACACATGTGTGTTCACATGGTACTTTTTGAGGTGAATGCAAATCACTTACATGTTTCTACATGATGTATGATGTTGACACTATACCATACCGGTCCTACTAGGCTCCCGATGGCATCTACCTTTCTTATTTTCCTATATTCATGTTTTATCATTGCACAATCTATTACTTTCATTCTTATTTTTAATCGTATACATTGTAACATACTATCGAAATTTCTAACATGTTAACGGGTGCTTCAGAGTAGGATTTGTATTGCAAGCCTATTTCCAATCATCTTTGCTCTTATTTGATTATATCTTGTCTTCCTTTCTTGTGTTTTGATTGTCATTTTTTACAGGCTATGTCCTATGTTCATTTCTTGTTTTCTTGTATCGCCTTGAAGGCTTTGATTTTCTTGCAAAATCCTGAGTGGTGTCCCATGCATTTGACCAACTAATCGTTGTGTTTTTTACAATGTTACTGTGTGTTGTGACTTGTTTTTATTACATCATGTATACTTTTTTATGACTAAAACTTTTGGCTAGCCTTTTTCCCATTGCTTACATATGCCGTGGTTATTACCATGTGTATTCCTTATCCCCCTTATAGGAGTTATATTTTATATATGTACATCATTTTCAACTTTTCTCGTTTGGGTCACGCTCTCCTTTGTCAATATCATGCACCCCAAACAAGTGGGGGCAATAATCGGGTGACTATTTCACCCTCTTAGTAGTTCACATACCATATACAAAATGATACATAAAAAAATCAGGGTATAAAAAAGCTAAGAAACATGTTCAGAATTAGAATTGGGCATAAATCGCCTAGGACAAAAGTGTCCAACATAGACAGGGACTAGTGGGCACTAGTGTCCCACCTAAGCGCTCTTGTCTTGGAGGTAGAGACAATTACAATGCAGAATCAAGAGGTTCTCAGTGACAATAATTTCCAATTTCCGGCAACATAGGCTCGGTTACAAGTTACTATCAATGACACATTACACACTTGGCATAATAAAACTAACTACTTCATATGGTTCGGGGTTTGTGACGATTTTTAGTGGCATTTATCCATGGGAAAGTGTTAAGGGTTGGAGAGAAAAGTTGTCCAATCTCCCAATACTCTTCCCTTGGCGGTAGGGCGCCTAAATCCAAAGTTTAGCAACAAGACGCTCAAATCTGAATTCTAGCAACATGACACTCAAATCCAAAGTTTGGCGATAGGATGCCCAAATCCGTAATACTATTCCAACAATTTCCAAGGAAATAAACATAAAGGAACAATTATATTTTCTCTCACGGCACACAAGTGTATTATACCCTTGATTCACTTGTTTTTCAATACGTATTTCTATTTTTACATGTACTAAGTTAAATTTCAATCTCATTTACCATGAACATTGACCACACTTATTTTAAAGCAAGTATAACCTTACTTTGATAAAAGGGCAACACATAACAAGGAACAATTTCAAGCACAACGACGCCGCAACAAAGACAATATCCAAAAATGCACACATACATCACCTCTACTACACATGTAAAGGTCAGCCCTAGGATCCTTATGCTTCTCTAGATTCCATGATGCACATTGTACTATTGGTTACAACTTCCTTCACTCTACACATGGTATGCTCTTCTTATCTACTTTATGCTACTAAATATTCATTTACCTAAGGCATAAAGTAGGGGCAAATGTAGTCATGAAATCATGCACTTTCTACTTACATTATGCCTTTAATTATTTCAATATATACATGATTCCTAAGAAATAAGACTAGACATTAACAACTCTTGTTTTACTCTTTCATTACTTTTATCTTTCCCACACTCTTGTTATTTACTTTTTAAAAATAACCACTTTACTTTTGGATACTAAAAAACATGTGACCCAACTTTGTATTGATCATATCTTTTGAGCATCCCGACACTACCTCCCATCGTGGAAAGTAGAGCCCAGTCTTCTTCTACCCAGCGCTTATATTCCTTTCCCTCTTTTTTTGATTTTGAATTGGCACATCATTTGGTATCTTTTCTAGAGTCTGTTTTATCACTTTGTGTCGATTTTCACTTGTTAATGATGAAATTCAAATAAGGCACACACACACACACACACACACACACACACACACACACACACACACACACACACACGCACACACACACGCACGCACACACACACGCACGCACGCACGCACGCACACGCACGCACGCACACGCACGCACACGCACACGCACGCACACACACGCACACACATGCACACACACACGCACACACACACACGCACGCACACGCACGCACGCACACACACACACACACACACACACACATACACACACACACACACGACTTACTTACCATTATTTAGAGGAAGGAAAATTGAGGCTAATACTTACTAGTTACTACTTGGGCAAAGAGAAACATTCAAAGACCGTATTTGGGTTGTATCATTTATTGCATAGGAAGGGACATTTCCGAATTCCATCTCACACATTCATCTTAGGGGAAAACTAGTTATATCCCCTTATCTTGGTACGAATAACACAAGGAAAACCTAGCTTTAAGAGACATGATTCCAATCACACTCACAAGAATTACATAGAGTCTGAAATGTAGCGCAACACCTAGTGACAATCACATTGGGGTGACTGCTGAGGTCGGTCTACCTCAAACACATGTATTATTTATTCCATCTAATATTTGCTTGAGATTTATGTAAGTAACTAGGGTTTGTCTTGTAGGAACAAGTGCAATACATGAACCCTACAAGAAAGTGGATGCAACAAACAACAAAGAGAAGAAGCTAAGTTTAAACCACGAAAAGACTAGAAGTACAATTGTTGCAGGGACACTAGTGCCTGATCGACACTTACACGTGAGGAAGTCCTATCCTACTGTGGGTGCTCTTGTTTGAAGAAGTATTAGATATTAGTTTTCCGTATAGAGCTCACACAGCTAGATCTAGCATGTTTCAGGTTATCTTCCAACCTAGAATCAAACCAGATCTCCCGATACAAGCTAAGTTACTTTTATCTCCTATTTTACGTACTTCTACTTTGCATGCTAGATTATTTTGTTATTTCTATATTCATTTGATCTCAGTCCTCTTATAAAGATTTAAACTTGTTTAAATCAATTTCTTTCTTACTCTGGGTCTTTTCTCATCTTTATTCCACGACCTAGGTCGAGTTTTTGGTTTCACTAAGTGCCGAAATTCAAACAAGGAAGTCATATATATACACAAATTACTCACTATTATTAGAGGCATGACAATTGGGCTATCAATCTCTACCTACCATCTGCAAGAGCACCCTTAAGAACTACATGTTGGGCCGCATTATTCACTGCATAAGGGGGATTATTCTGAATTCTATCTCACACATTCATCTTGGGGCAAAGTAGTTGTAACCCACTATCTTGTGCAACTGGTGTAAGGGAAATATAGCTTCAAGGGACATAATTCAATCACACAAACACATACACACACTAGAACTACATAAACTCTAAAATATAGTGCAACGCTCGATGACAATCACATAGGGGTGACCTGAGGTCAATCTGCTCAAACATATGCATTATTTATTCCATCTAATGTTTGTTTGAGCCTTGTGGAGGTAAATAGGGTTTATTTTGTAGGAATATGTGTGACACATGAGACTTATAATGAAGTGGATGTGAAAAATAATGAAAGGAAGAAGTTAAGTTCGGACTCACGAAAGAGTAGAAGCGAGAGAACCTATTAGGAGACTAACACCCGAGGTGATCCTGTCCCCATTTGGGTGGTTCCGTCCAAAGAGGTTCCAGATCCCAATTTCTTAGACATAACATACACATGTCAAATCCATCCTTCTCGGCTTGTTTTCGGCCCGAGAATCAATCCAAATCTACCAATACAAGCTAAGTCATTCTTATCTCCCATCTTGCACACTTTCTTGTTGTTTGCATGCAAGATCTTGATTATTCTTGTTATATTTATTTGATTTCAGTCCTTTGATTAAGATTTTATTAAATCATAATGGCATAGAGTATGAGGTGGTGTTGCATCTAATGTGTAAGTCGGAAAGTGTATGATGAGGTCCCACTCATGTCTAACATGCCAACACTATAAGGAATTATATTGCATGTTAATTTGTGGCCTAGTCAAGACTTGCAGATAAATCCCTCCTTGTCAAGTAAATATCATTTTATTAGAATTGGAAGGTTCCACATAAGATTCTTGATAGGTTAATGGTTGATCAATCTCTCTAATCCTTACATTATAAGAAAAACTTGACATTTAGATCGAAGAAACACAAAACAATGGTGTCTTTATGAGAATAGTATCATCCCAACCAAACAAAGAAGGTGATATTTAAGCATTCATGCAAGCATAAAAATCCTTAAGTCCTAACATAGACTTATTCAATTCCCGACCTAACATATTCGGGGTGTGTAAACACCCAAAGGTCATGGGAGAGGGAGAAGGTGGCATGAAATAAATAAAAGATACAAAAATGAGAAGAAACTAGTCCTTCACGCCGGGTTCAACAAATTTTGTACACGCAAAAAAGTGTCGATGCCTTTCATGGGCACTTGATTATTTATGATTTTGTGCCAAGGTAGTCAACATAGAAGGTGATGGGATGATAGTGGGTGAGATCTACGAATAGTGTGAGGATGGTATGATTTAGTCTGTTCTTGAGAGAGAAAAACCTATTCGCAAGGGCATCAAAGCTTCTAAGGACTTGATCATGTTGGATATTACGGTAAAGGATGATAGTAACATGGAGCCCTTGATCTATATCATGATATGTGAAGGGAGGAATGTTAGGTTTTGTAACTCGATGAAGTATTTGTTTAAAGAAGGTTAGCCCTCATCTAGCAAGAAGTTATGTGGAAGGGAGTGATGGAGGGTGTTAGATGAACTAAGATCACTCAAATCCATAATGGGAGTATATGTGTGATGAGATGTTAGACATGGTTGTATCTTGGGGTTTCACCATCGATAACAAAAAATATAGGGGTGATCTATATTGGGGATTATGAGGAACGAAATACCTCTCATTTGAGCTCAAACAAGATGTCGCCCTATATGTTTTGTTGTCCAAATAGGGTGGGAACATGAAGGAAGTGTTTGACTCTTCCTATAAATATCGGCTATTTAGATTCATTCATGGTTAGATGAGACATAAATACTAGATAATGTTTGCTACAGTATGGAGCAATGCACGATGAGAGCCCACGTTGAAGGTTTTGGTGTGGAGATCTTGGGATATGACTAGACTCATGGAGATGTGTTGTTGTGCTATTTTATAAAAAAGTATAGCTTGTTGTCCTATGGATCAACAAGATTCCTTGTCTTATTTTTGTTGTTCCCTTGTACTTGAAATAACAATGTTATGTGTGGTGTTTGTTACAAGATTGTGTTGTTGATTTTTAAGCTTGTTTGGGTCTTTAAAGCCACATGTTTTGATGCATTTAATTCAATTTTGATGGCTTATTCCCATGTTTGTTTCATTTGGTTTCTTTATAAGTTGTTTGAACATAATTTAAACACCATAAAAGGAATTAAAATTGCTAGAAATGAGTGTAAATGCTAACTTTAAGATTGCATGTGATGAAGACTTAACAATTAATTCTCATTTTCACTACTCTAGTTGATAAGAACATGAATTGCTATGTTTTTGGTGTTTTTTTGTTTTCAAAAATGCAATAAATGTGCAAATAAATATGGATCTACAATAGTGAGCTAACATGTACTTTTATTACACTTAAGCGTGCCACAAAACAAGAGATAAAAGCAACAACTATCCTAGAACAACCATTGTTTTCATATATGGTTTTGTACATTGTTTGACTACGATTTCCCTAAATTAAATTCTGATTTGGAAAGACAAGAGTTTTGTGAATTAGGATCTATAATTTAAACTATAGTTTACGTATTCTATATTTGAAACTATTTATCCTAGAACAATTTCATAAGCAAATCTAAATCTCTTTTTTTGTGTGTTTCTAATGTGTAAACTCCAAAATTATACTATCCTGGATTTTAAATGCAACAAATTATGGTCCTACTCTAAACCTAAGATCTAATCCTAGAGATGGGAGAAGCCTAGTGCAAGGAGGTTTTACTCTTTTAAACTACAATGCATGAATTCAATCAAACAAAACAAATGTAACACTTTTTTGCTTCCTTTTTACATTTTTTTGATTAATATTAAAGGAAGAAAGTTAAATCTAAGATAACAATGTAAATAAACAAACTTGATTCAAATCCAACCTCTTTTTGTAATCGAATGGAGTTGATATGAACTTTGTTTTCTTATACCCTCACGAACCTACTCCATTTGATGCTCTTGATAACCGGTGTGAGGGTAATTGTGCAATAGGAAGAAATGGAAACTTGGTGTGCCTTGGAACAAGAACAAACAACATATCTATGGATTTTTCAAGAGGAAAAGATCGGTTTAGATGCCCTTGTGTTCTCTGCTTTGTAACAACATCAAATCAAGTTCCTTGGGGTGCTTAGTGCGGGAAGCAATCCCCTTGGGCTTGATCTTTCTTTCTCTAAGGGGTCGAGTAAATGAGTGCTTAATTTTGCTTAATAGAAAGCATCTAAGTGATCTTAACACTAACTCTAGATCCAAATCAAATATATGGATTAGATTAGATCATTAGATGGTAAAATCAAGTGCTAGGGGTGGGACCGATGAAATGGGTGTAAAAATGAGGTCAAATGTGTACATGGTGAAAATAAGGATAAAAAATCACGAAAGAGAAGTTTATTTTGAACTAGAATTATACGGAGATGGAACCGCGGGTTCCTCCGGGAGGTGGTTACACAACTATCATGGAAGGGGATGAAACCGCTGGTGGGTAAAATAGAAGACGGCCAAAAAGAGAAGAAGAGGAGAAAACAAGGCTCGGGAGGGTTCAAAAGGATCGAAAGGAGAAGTAAACAAGTCTAAATGGTCAAAGGGGGTTAGGAGGTGGTGTTGAGAATTTCAAAACATTTCTCCATGTTTTTAGAGATCTTCATCATCATCATTTGGTATTTTTACTTTGGCACCATACAAAATGGGGTGCATAAAGGTGTCACCACTCCCCTCTTATGATCACCCCTTGGATATAGTGATTGACATTATCACTCATACATCATCTTCTGTACCACTCATTTCTTTTATTTACTTTGATATAGATGACACACTTGTATTTGATACTCTATTTATTCTTGTCTCTATTGATCAATTACCTATATGCAATGTTTTGGTCGACCTTGACAACAAAGATAATGGATGGACTCTTTTGGTTCTTTAATATCTTTGCATTATACACAAAATCTTGCATTTGACACTAATCCTTGATAATGATGTTGTTGTCATGAGACCTAAAAATGTGAAAATTTCAATTTTTTTGAATTTTGGTTAAGTATATTGCTCATCTTGGTTGCATTTGCCTTATTTACGTCAAGTCCGAGGAGAAAAGTTCAAAGAGTTAGTCATTTTTGAGTTGTTTTGGGTTTGATCGAATGACTGGTCATTTGAGGAACATGAGGAATTGTTCCCTTGTTCCTCCTATTCCTCGCATCACCACTCCACCCACTCGCTTTGCTTTTGTTAGATGAATCAGATAAGTCGGGTACTCCAGTACAAGTGGAACCATTCCTTGCTTCCTTTTGTTCGCCACTTCCACACCATTGCTGATTTTCTACCCTTCCTTAACTCATCGCTTAATTCAAATGTTTCAGTTTTGCAAGCACCTTCTACGCCCCATTCCTCATGGCCCTTCATTCTTGGCATCCCCACGATCGCCACTTTCATTGGAAGTATCGACCATTTCGGTACCATTAGAACTTTAGGCCCTATTCCTTTGGGTCTTTGGTTCACCAATCACCCACTTTTTCTAACTTCCTCCCATCATCGGTTGTTTCAACAATTGCAGCACAAGAGGAACATTTGGCATTGTGCTTGCATTCCATCAATTCCCGAAGCACCGATACATCCGATTTAAAGTAAAAAGGAGGAGTTTATGTTTGGATACGTTGCTTAGGCCTCATTACACTCGACTTCTTGCTATAGAGGTAGAGCAGACTATTTGAACTCCCAAAGCATTATATAAACATCTCATATTCGACTCTTTTATCACATTCACTTGAGACTCCTATGTTGTCGTATTGTGCCCCATTCCTTCCCTCTCGTGAAAAAATGCCTTTTTGCTCGTAACTCCCTCATTTTTCAAGCAAATCAAAATTCTAGTTGTCTTATGACCGTTGAGTAGTCGCCTTCATCTACATTCAAGAGGTGAGTAATTTTACCCTTGTTTCATCCACTTTGGTAGTTATTTGATTTTTTGAGCTCTTTCCCTTACATCCTCTTTAAAACCCATTGTAAAATTGTTATCTTTACTGAATCCTACCCAACTTGTTGCATTGAAGTTCTAATATGTTGGATATGAGCATATCTCCTCCTTGAAACCTCTGTCCCTGAGATAGGAGACAATGATGTAAAACACATGAATTTAGAATATTTTTGGGCTAGGATGAAAGATGATAACCCAACTTGTTGGCCCAATGTATCATGAATAGTGGGTTGGCTCATGTAGCTAGTTTTCTTACATTAGTCCAATGTACTTGATATAGTCCTAGCCCATGCCTCTACCTTCGATCCTCAAACCAAGGAGTTAAAATATCTTCAGGGGCATGTTATTGCTCAATTGGATTCTCATCATATTAACCTGGCCTTTGGTATTCACACCTTCGAAGATTCAAAAGTCCTAACCAAGGAAGAAGCTCAAAGGGAATATGACCTCACTCATGTCAAATACTAAACAATGATTACTAAAACTTGGCTAAGAGTTAAAATGAAAGGGCCATCTAAATTGCCTAAGACTCTTTACATAATTGAATTCTTGGAGGAGATATCTGATATGATAACATTGCTTGCAAGAGTAATGGGTTTTCTCTTAACTCAAGAGTTTCAGAATTGGATTAGTGTCTATATCAATTTTATTTGTGAAGGTTCATCACAAGTGAACTGGGGAGATATTATTTGTGAGAATTTAACTCAACAACTCACTCCAGTTCATCAAAATAATTTTTTTACATGACCTCCTACTTGGTGTATATCATAGTTGGCTATAGAATATGGATTGGCTTATCGAGTCTAGGGCATGAAAAATCTAGCTATATATGATTTCTATAGTCAACTTACCTATGAGAACAATAAGATCCATCATAGGAGGGTTAATGATGCCTTCACAATGTTTTTGGTGAGGTTTCTTGAGGGAAATGTAACAAGGAGGTTTGCTTTTAGTATATGACATCTTGTTCATACAATTTAGGAAGTTTTCCTACATATGAACAATTGGATTCGAGGGAGCTCCATATAAGCTTCCGATATATTGTAGTGATAATATTATTCTTGTTGAACTTTATAGACAACTGGATATTCTTCATAGGACATGTAGGGATAAGAAAATATTTGGTATACAATTTACCATAGCTTTGGGAAATTACACGTGCGGAAAACTCTTGATGCACATAATGTTGAAAGGACTATTTCCCCATTCAACTTACATCCTTACCAGAAGAGGACCTATTTTGATAGCAAGAACTTCATTGGGAATAATCTCATACTAACTTACCAACATTTGCTAACATTTGAAGACTACTTTGGGGAAGATCAGTATTGATGATTATGAGGTCAGAAGAAGAGCTTATGGTAGGCTATCCTTGAAAAATCAAATATTTTAAGCTATATGTATTTCTAGAGGGAATGCCAGATGATGGTTCAAACGTGTTTACTATAGAATTCATAAATTCCATTCAATAGACTCCTCTTCCCACCATTGATTGGTCACGAAGGAGAAGGATAATCCTGATGATGTTAACACCCATGTGCTTTTGAGGTCAAGACACTTTTTGAATAAGAAAGTTAAAGAATTCAATAAGTCCTCAAAAGATAACTTATTCTCATGAGGACTATTCTTTGCGCAAAGACTACTCCTGCTCATCAAACTCCTTCCTCTCCTCTTGATTCCGGAACCAAGGTGTATACTAAGAAGGAAAAGAATAAAGGAGAAGAGAATGGTGGAGAGAAGAAGGTAAAACACCGGGTGGTGATCAAGAGGAAACTCAAGAGTTGGTAGGTGGATCTATTATGTTGTGGAGCATGTTTTCATGTGTGGAAGATTGTACACTAAAAGTACTTTGTACATTATCCATGTGTTCTTCTCATACGGGTGAGATTTTTGACCCATAGGTTGATGGACGGTTTTGGCCCATGGTTTTGGTACCCACGGTATTGTAAAAATACTTAAGCAATTGCCTTTTTATGTGGTTTTTGTATATGGTAGGGTTGATGTAACATTGCAGATGTTTGTGAGTTCAAGTGTGATTTCAAGAGATTTTGTTGAGCACATCTCCAAATAGATCTGGGTATTGTATTGAGAGAAAGAGGTGGCGTGTAACCAAAATTTGAGCAAGTGATTCTTGGTGGACGTAGCCCAAATTGGGTGAACCACGTCAAATATTGTCTTTGTTTCATTCTTTTATTTTTCGCACTTTTATTTGAAATCATGATATTATTATGCATATTAATTTCTACTATTGCAATTATGTGTGGGATTGTTCCACATAGTTTATCCCTTATTTCCTAATGAGCGGTTCTGAACAAACACAACAACATGATGAAGGAGAAGTAACTGAGAAGAAACAGGTTGAAGAAGAAGAAGGTATTGGAGAAAGTGATGAAGAAGAGGATGTAGTTGAAGTAGCTTCCCCGATCCAGGAAAGACCATTGCTTTGAGGCCAAAGCTAGATGTGAAGAGACCCTCTTCTTCTATTGATACTTCCACTACATAGGTTTCAGGTTTCCCAACCTATAAGTTCTTAAATTGCTCTTGCATTGCCTCCTCCGACAACATCTTCCAAAGATTCATTTACCTAGGTTCAAACCATGGTAGATAGTAGAAAGAGAAAGGCTCAATCCAGGATTTCCTAAGTTTGATGCAGTGGCTGCCCTTGTTGAAACTTCCCTCCTCCAAAGAAAGCCATGACTACCTCTTGTCTTGTTTCAGACTCTACATGACAACAATTCCTAGAAATTTCTAGACCAAAGGAGGATAAGAATGAAAAGGATGTATCATTATTAGATCTTGAACTGACAAGAATCTCATTGGGAGAATCAAATCCAGAGGGTGAAGTACATAATCTTAGAGAAACTGTCTCTAAGGTTATTGAGAGAGTTGAAAAGGGAAAACAAACTCAAGAGCAATTAGAGGAACATGTACAAGTACTTGCAAGTTTTATCAAGTCTTTCCTCTCATCTGAAAAAACTCCATTGGATCCAACTCCTCTATCTACACTTCCACCAACTGTTGCTACTGTTGGTATTGATTTGAAGGAAATAAAAATATTCACAAACATGCCACTTTTGGAAAAGCATCAAAATCTTGGGTTGAGAGAATTCTTGTTTCAAGATTGGAATTCATCGATGAAGCATGTAAAATATATGATAATATCATTTTAGCTCAGGAACAAATCAATTCAGGATGATAACATTGACAAAGAACTCAAAGTTTTGGGCTGATGTTATCCAAGATCTCCAAATCATGACTCTCACAGATGAGAAAATCCTTCTTTTGGAGAATATTTTCAATGAATCTAAGAGTAATTTATCTAGGACTTTGAATTTCAGTGTAGAGTGGAGGATAAGGGTTCTTGAAGAAGCCTCAAATAAATTACAAAATGTAGTTCAGAAAGGAGAGTGTCTAAAAGCTGATATTTTTGCAGACTTACAAGCCCTTTGTTGCCCATTGTTCAAAGATAATTCATCGGAGAGAAATTCAATTGATTATATTAAGGGATATTTTAATGCAATCATCAAGGATAACCTATTCAAGGTAGAATTGGTGAACAAGGAGAAGATGGAAGAATTGTCAGAGCTCAACAATGTCATCATAGAGGCAATAAAAGGACTTGCTCAATATGGTGGAACAACAAAAGAAATGGAGTCTTCTCTTGGTAGTTGGTTGACAAATCTCTCCAACACCATTGTACCCAAAGATACAAAGATATCAACTATAGTGACCAAGTTCTGAATGCACATTTTAAAGCTCAAGGTCCTTAGACTTCTATCTCTTCTATTCCTTCTTCCTCCAATTCATAATATCACTAGTTGTTCTATTTTGTAATTGACTTTATTGTATAAAAAACAAAATTGTAATATAAAGTCATTGAATGTAAATCAATTAATTAAGTGTTTTAACACTTAATTAAGACAACTAGTTAGTTTGGGTAGTTATCCTCTCCCCTTTTCCTATATAAGGCTTCATTTTCTTTGTAAAAGGGGTTGGATATTGGTGCATTTGTATGTAAGAGATACATATTTTGAGATACGAAGAAGAACCTTCTTCTATCTCCATTATTATTCTTCCTACCTTCTTTTCTTGTTTAAATTTCGGTGGGTATCTTTGCTTGATTTAGTTGGAATTTGAAGCTTTTTATTCTTATTCATGGGTTAAGATTTGATGAACTTTGATTCAATCAAGATATCTTATTTACCATTAAAGTTCCATGTTCTTTACTTCCATTTACATGCAAGAGTATGATAAGATCTATAGTCTTCTTATCTAAAAGTGTTGTTATTACTCCTTCTCATTTGTTCATTCATGTGGTAATCTCGTGGAAACAAAGAAGAAGAACATGTCTTTGATTAATAAGTTAGATAGAATTGTGCATCCCTAATTTATCTATCTTACCACATTCTCCATGTTGCGATCTTTTATCTTTCTAGTCCTTTATCTATCTTCTATATTAAAAATCATGGGGTTATTCATCCTCACTAATGTCCTCATTAAAAATTAATTAGTCTGTATATCTTGTGAATATCCTAGAGTTATAGGTTTTGGCTCAATAAAGGAAACTCCCCATTAGAGAGGAAGGTCTGTCATCCCCTAAACAATTACTTATTTTTCCAATGACATATTTTCCAACCAAGAATTTTTGTGCCCACCATGGGGCACGTATCACGATACTCACAAGATATTTTTGCCTTAGATGAATAACAATTAATCTGGATGTTTTGTCACTGTTGGATGAACGAAGATACACTCGAGTCTAAGAGTCCAGGGCATTGAATATTCTACTTTCCAGTTTTAACAACATTGTTCTTTTCATTCATCTCTGGAAAGAAGTGGTAAAAGCAAGAGATCTACAAGAACACCACCAACATAAAGGAAATCTGGTTCATTTTCACAAGTACAACTCAAGATTTGATTTTAGTGGTGTTACCCTTCCTTTGAAAACTATTTTTCCTAGAATGGCTACACATGTGCCTTAGGAAAAAATATTGGACTTTAGCTCTTTCTCAACCTTTCCATGATCTACCCAAAGGAAGTCAAAAGAACTTCATGAAATTTAGAGGAGATGGTAAGGTTCACCTTGATGGACATCTCGCAGCATTCTCTATTTCTTGCAAAGTTCTTGGTGTTGCACATGAGGATGTATCTATGAGACTGCTTTTTTGAAAGTTTGTAAGATAACGTTGCTGAATGGTTTTATCATCTTCTAGCTAACAATATCACTAATGAAAGCCAACGAGAAGATGCCCATGCACTTTTGGCACAAATTTCCCAGGACATGAAGAAGGAACTCTATGAACCAATGATAGATTTTGTAGAAACATTTAAGAGATTGGCTCAAAAATTCTAGTTGCTGAACCCATTGCTGAGAATTTGAAAATTTTCTTCACAACGCTCAACTTCATGAGGTAATTTTCACACCGAGAAGAACACGACTAGAAAACTTGAATGAAGAACAAGAATTTTCCATAAGTGCTTAATATTATTTGATCATGTATGGAAAGTTGAAGAAATAACCTTCTAAGTCTAATGCTTCCATTTTAGGCTCAACTAATTATGATCTATTAGTCTAAAACTTGGCTAACAATCTGATTGCTATAAACACACATCTTTCTTAAAATATTCCTTACAAAGATATTCCCACGAAGAATTTTCAGCCTAGGAATCATCTTCCGGATGCTCAACCCAAGCTTTCCATTGAATCTCCTCCCGTAAAAGTCCCAAGTGAATGTAAATTATGAATTTCAAGAAGCAGAGGAAGACATCATTACATAAGAAGTTGAAGAAGTCGAGGAAGAATATGAGTAAGCCAATGAAGAGGTTTAATATTCTCAAATTATCTATGTTGTGTATGAATCAAGAGGATGATTATGAAGAAGTAGTGACAAAGATGAAAAATGAGTCTTGTGCGGTCATGACCAGAGAACAATTGAGTAAAAATAAAGATATTGTTCTTCCCGATAAAAAGGAGAAAGCTAATGAGGCTCTCTTTGTTATTCCAATTGTTGCAAAGAGTGGATTTTCTGTCCCTTCTATAGCTAAAAAGGTACGTACTTTTACACCTTCAAATACCCCTGTATCCTCAACACCCGTGCCTATTGAAACAACTCTTGCTAAAGTTGATAAGCCTAAAACTCCCATTGTGTCCGATCAAGAGGATTATTATTCTTGAAGGTCTTATGATATAATTGGTCATATCAAGAAAACCAAGAGTCGATCTCTGCCGAGTATTATCAAACCAACCTAGAGGATTTTTCCGAGGTTGTTAAGTTTGTAAATGTAAAACCTGCTCAAGATTATCCCTCTTATTCCAAAGGCCTTTTGCCTACTCCTATGACCCTTTCTCCAAAAATTTGACGGCCTCTACTCCTCCACATCTAAAAATATTGATCCATTTTATGTAACTTTATTGATAAATTGGCATAAGTTAAGAAATTGTGTCATTGGATCTCAAGCATTAGATAATGTTATGCTTGCACAAGTATCCCATGCATTAGGCCTTAGCCTAACTTAGAAATTTGGTTCATGTTACTCAATGGAGACTAAAGAGGTGCCTTTAGTGGGTAGAATAAAATATTCCCAAGTAACTATACGGATGAAAATCGACACGTGACTTTCAATCGCACTCGACTCCCGAGGTCGTCTTTGAGAAACTGATGTTGAAAAATGGATGACTGGATGGTAGCGAAATGTGGTGTATGTACGAAAGTGTATGTAGATGAGGTGGAACAAGTCGTTAATGTAAAACAATGTCCTCAAAATGCCATAATAGGATCTGCTCATCAAGGGCACGAAAATCTGTTTAACTCGGATGGTTCCGATAGATGGATCGAAATAATGGCTATATGGAGACTCTAGTCAATATCCGGCTCCAAATATGGATCATATCTACCGGTTGTGGAATTCATGGAAAACCACTAGGAGTCTTGTAAATATGTCCAAATAGGGTCATGGAACAAGTGAAGTGAGGCATGGTTTCACGAAACCTAGATCCGATTGGCGGGAGCGTTCCAAAATGAAAGGGCTTGATGAGCTTCCTCATTTAGATTGTTAAATTGTGATATGATGTTAGGTGGCAACAATGATGTGTGGAAAACCAATGTGCTAGATTCATTTGCCTCCTTAAGTTCCATCGCTTCACCCACTTGGTGAAATAGTTTGTTTCCGGAAGTATCCACTTGTGGCCTTGAATTGAATTTGGATTGATAACTCCAATGAAGTCCAATCTCCATTGCATGAATGAATGATCCAATGAAATCGAGATGAAGAGGTAGGGCTGCTAACCTTTCTCTTCTTGTGAAGAGTGCACATTTTTACATTTCTTAATCTATGAATAACAATCACTAAACACTTTGTAGAGGCCAATAATAACCAACTTTCATGGTCTTGAAAGATGTTACACGCAGAGCAAAGTGGCCTCCCGCTTTTTCGTCATGGAACTCTTGCGAATATCCTTTTAATCTGATTTGTTAGCACACACCTCAATAACACCCCATTCACATCCTTATTGAATAGGATGCCATCAATGAGCGAATACATAATGGATTGCAATCTAAAATATCTTCTCTTGGATTTGTTCCATTCTGGAGGGCACAAAATTGTTTGGAGATAATGCACCATGTCTTGAGTCCAACATGGAATGGGTGCATCATCAAGCTGATTGTTCTTGATCATTTTGTAGCACTAAGATAACCTCTTCTTCACTTTTTGACTCGGCTTGTTGTTTGAAAGTGAGAGGCTCGCACAAACCTTTGCCACACACCATCTTGGTCACTTTGATTTCAATATCATACTCCATTACGCGAGTGATCCAACCTGATCTCTTCTCGTTCAAATATTTTTAGGAGAAAATCCTTGACCCCGACATGAGATACCAACAATTGGATCCTATTGTTCGAGACCAAGTGTCTGAACTTCTTCAAGCCCATAATGAAAGCAAGGACTGTTTCTCAATGAAATAATACCCTACTTTGTAATCTTCCAAGCTTTGATGAAGAATGATATGGGATTTTTTGAACCTTCTTTATTTAGCTGCCCCAAGATAGCTTGAGATTGTGTCCGATCCTAGAAAAGCATACAACGTGAAGTTCTTGGAGAAATTTGGGTTGATAAGAGTTGGAGCTTGTGATATTGCATGCTTGATAGCCTCAAAAATCTCTTTGCCTTCTGCTGTCCATTTGAATGCAAGATTCTTCTTCAACATCATTGTTAATGGATTCACAAGAGTGGAAAAATCAGATACAAATATGCAAAAAAGTTTATCCTTCCCAAGAATCTTTAGAGAGATTTCTTGTGGTGTGGTAATGGAAGTGTTCAGATGGCTTTAACTCTTTCGGGATCAATTGTTAATCCTTCCTTTGAAACAATGTGGCCCAACAATTTTCCTTCATGTGCTAGGAATACACACTTTTTAGATTCAAAGACACTCTCGAATCTTTTACACCTTTTAAATACTTTCCTGAGGTGAAAGAGGTTGTATGCTGCATTCTTTGAGAAGAGGTGATATAATCCATACATACCAAAGACTATCTTGTTGATTATCCCTTTGAATGCCATATCCATAGCTCGCTAAAATGTTGCTCCTACATTTGATACAGTCCAAATGACATCTTCTCGTAAGCATACTCGATTATAGCTTGAGTAGTCATTTAGCAATAAAACCTTTCCGAACTAGCTACTACTTGTAGTATTTTCTCCATTAATGGGAGTGGGTAATGATATTTGAGTGAGACTCTATTCAAGTCATGGAATTCTACACACAATCTATCTCTCCGTTTCTCTTTCTCACTTTGGCACCAAGTTTGCAACCCAACTTGAATGCTTGATAAGAAAGATGATGCTAGCTTCAATTAACTTGTTTAGTTCTTTCCTCATAAGAGGTTCAATCGAGGATTCACTAGTCTTTGCTTTTGCTGATGGGATTAGATTCGGATCCATCTCAATAGTGTGCTATGATAGTTTTGGATTGAAACTTCTTAAATCCTTATAAGTCCAGGAAAAGACATATAGGAATTCTTGAAAAAGTTGAACAAATTCAGATTTCTCTTGTCAAGTACTTACTTTGCCGATTTGCAATGTATTACCTTCACCTACTAAGATAGACTGTAAATCTTCACCCTTTGCCTTCTCTTTTTGGAATTGATCATTTGGGTTGAATATTGATTCCAAAGTCACAAGGCCTCTGTAATTTGTTAGTTCTTAGCTGCACCACTTGGTCACCATACTGTTGCTCTAACTTGTCTTGGTTTCTAGTGGAGAACTTAGCTTCTTCTTGTATAAAATTGATGATATGCTTGATCATTCTATAAGACTTGGCAACTTGTGTTGTTATACGAAACAACTGGTCTTCAAACCACTTTGATATGAGGTTGAGTTTTCTCACTTTTGATACTTTCGAGAATATCAAATGCTTCCCCAATGGCTGCAAGTCTATCCGCTACTTCATTCTTCTTTCTTGGAATGGAATTGATGTTAAAATATTCAAAATATTCAATGAGGTCCCATACCCAATTCTTGTAATTCTTGAAGATCATTCTTGGCAGCATTTTGCTTCTTACTTGGTTCACGATCAACTCACTATCCCCAAATACTTGCAAGTTTTTAATACCTCTCTTTCTTGCCCAATGCAATCTGTGGATCAAGGCTTCATACTCAGTTGTGTTGTTTGAGCAAGCAAACTGAAAATGGAAAGCTGAGTAATATTTCATACCTTGTGGTGAAACAAACATAGCTCCCCCTCGCACCTTGTCTACTCCTTGAGCCATCAAAGAATAGCTAACATACTTCATTATCATCTTTGAGATCCGGCTTCGTAATTCTAGGAGAAGTTGATCCTTTTCGTCAAACAATAGAATACCAGTTCAAATTCTTCCATTTCTCTGTAAGGATCAAAAGTGTGCCTCTATTTTCCCATTCATCAAGAGTCAAGTCTAGAATGCATCCGACTTTGGTATCCACTTCATAGGTGCTTGGAAAATCCTCTTGATCAAATGCTTTGAATAATTTGCATTGATTGGACTTGGTGTGTGAGGCTCAATATGAAAGTTTGCAATAGGCTTAGATCTGATTGTAGCCTTAGCTCCATATCTTTTTCTGAATAACATGTGTGACCAATCAACAGACAAATAACCTCCAATTTTAGCGGTGAAGTCTCTTGAAAAACACAATGCAAAGAGTGGTGGCAAGTCTATGACCGATACATCTTGCAAGATGGTCACATTAGGACATGCATGCAATGTGAGGCTCAATCCTTTGATTAATCCAACCATTGTTCTAATGCTGTCCCGTCTAATTGTACTACACCTATGGAAATGACTTGATATTGAAGGCCCAATTGATCAACTATTTGTTTCGGCATGACAGAGCTACTTTCTCTGAATCAATCATGCAATTGTGGACAAGATTATTTCCAATAATCAGAGATATATAAAATGGAGGGGCTTCATGTTTTTACCTTGTTGACCTCCTTCATTTCTTCCTTGTTGGGCTGCATTGGTAAGCACTTTCTCTTGTTCTTTGGATGGCTGATTTGATGTGGACCAATTTTCCATGGCAACTGTAGGAGATCTCTTTGTCCTGGGATAGCTAATGACTCCCACATTGAGATGTTTACATTTGTCTTCTTCATCTGCTCAATGATATTGAATGGGGATGAGCTATCCTTTTGCATCCCTCTACCTTGTACAACTTTCTCTTGCATGTGGGATGTTACAACCGGTACTTGAGCTGATTTGGGAGGTGGCTTGGGTTGATTTTGAACGTTTGGAGCTGTACTTTGATTGTCAACTCCTTGATGAGTGATAGAGGGGTGTGGATCATTTGAATTGGATGACTGTCCCTCTCCAATATTTCTCTTCTTAGACTGTGTATTAGCTGCTACACTTTGAGAAGGGGCTTGATTTATACCACATAAATATTCAACCCGCCAATTGTGACAGTGTGGTTTCACTCGGAGGTACTTCTTGAGTAACTTCCTCTTTGCTGATTTTCTTCCTAGATTTTCTCTTGTTCTTCACCCGTTGTTATCACCATAAGAGCTTATTTTGGAGCACCATTGAAACACATTGACTGGTTATGAGGTTGATTGCATGGGAAACACCAGTCATACTCTTGAGCCATATTATTTTGCATTGGAACCATAGCTCTAGATGTCGATGTAGTATTGGGATTGTAAGGCTAAAATGGTGTATTAGCGGAGGTTTTGTTTTATTCTAACTTGTAGTTTGAACGGGTGGCCTATTAGGCTAATACAAAGGTCTATTGGATTGGGTTTGAGGCTGGTATGACCTGAAATTTTGAGCTTGTTGCCTCTTAATTGTTACCAATTCATTTCCTGAGTTTTCCAACTGCTTCATGAATTATTGGAGCTCATTTGAGGTACTAGAAGATGAGGTAGAAACTTTGATAAAACTTTTATTTTTGGAGCAGGAATGAGAGCTAATGTAGGTGCTTGACTAGTGCTTGGACTTCCTAATTCGGATAAAGAGGCATGGGTGGCCTAGGTGCAAGTTTACTAGCTTGAATCAAATAATTTTCAGCTCTAATGGCAATACTATAAGCTGCGGGTAAAGTTGTACCTCCCATGGATTGTATCATCATTGCAATATTTGAATTTAGAGATTTTAGGAAGTAGAGAAAAAACACCTTCAACTGTTGGTCTCACAACAAGTGGAATTCTATCCCATGTCCTTTGAAACTGAAGTTAAAATCAACCATCTGCTCATTTGGTGCTTTCTTGATTGTGGTTAGTTGTTCCAATAGAGATAAGTTGCTGCCTTCTCCCCAAATTGATTGTGAAGAGCTGTGCACAAATGGTCCCAATTTTAGATAGATCTTGCTATTAGAATCTTGAACCATTGCAAAGCTTTACCCTTAAAGGAGGATGCTAACAACTTAACAAAAATGTCCATTTCAAGTAATTTCGTGAATTACACAGACATTTGCAATGTCTTGAATGTGGTCAATCGGAGTTGTATGGTTCTCTCCAGTGAAATATGGAATGTTCTTTAATGCTACAACTGAATTGGATTTTGTGCATTGAGAGCAAGTGGGATGCTTCTGTGAAGTTGACATAGGGATTTGGTGGCCCTTGTGGTGGTTGTTGTTGTAGATGTGCCATTATAATCGGTCTAAGAACTCTAGTTGATTGAATGAAAGGCCTACCAGGTGGAGGTGTGGATAGTGTTCTATTTGGTGGAGATGGAGACCTTTGAGCTCTTCTTCCCCTTCTTCCTCTACCTGGAGATAACTACAAGTATTCAAAAATTCCTTCCTCTCTAGTTCTTGACCTTGTTTGAATTCTTCTCATAAATCTGTCAAGATTGGGCTGCTAAAACCAGTGGATTCTTTTATTTTTGGGAGTCACGAGATGTGTAATTTCAAAGCTTCTTACAAGCTAGGATCTTACAACAAGAGCACATCAAAATTTTTGCAACTAAAATAAAAACTTCTTCTCTCTCCCACCGGGCGTGCCAGAATCTGTTATCACCGAATCACAACACCCTCGATTTGCACAAGTGTGTGTGCTTGAGCTCATGGTGTGATTGGGTAACATGGGTACTATCTCTAAGTTGTGGGACTTGCTACTTGAGATAGACCTCCAGAGAAAGCTAGTTCTTGCTCCTAAACTACCTGCCACAATCTACTCCTAATGCAGGAAAAACTATCTTATCCTAATCTAACTTTCCAAGGGACTAGGGAGAGAGTGCATGAAAGTAAAGCCTACACTAACAATGGTGATACACTAGAAAAGGAGGGTATGAGAATAGTCCCCAATGTGTGAAAATGGAAGCAAAATACATATTAGAGAGGGTGATAACAATTCTCCACAGTCTAATAACAACACTCACAACACCTTTCCATGTAAACACAATAACAATGAATCCTTGCAAGAGCATAAAATAGACACAATATATTTGCAATGAGATTGAAGAGGCAAGAAGAATGCAAACAAACACAACAAGGGAAGATACATCCACAAACTTGCATCTATTGCTTCATTGATATGCACAATTCAAGCTATTACAAAATAAAGGCCTGGATCACCATGCAAGGAGTCCACTACAAAGGCCTGCAGCACATTGGCTTCACAAAACCAAAATGACAGAGTTTTTCTACTCAAACTATCCTCCTAGAATGAACCCAACACATCAATTTATAGAATTTTGAGAGGGAGAGAGAGAGAGAGGATGCAATTCCCAAAATTCCCTTTCCCACCAATTGCAAGTCATGATAAATGAGTGTGGTTGGTGGTTTTGGACCTGTAGAAGAAATCTCAAGGTACCCCATAACTTGTAGCAGTGAAGAATGATTTCCCATGCTCATTGAATTCTCCTTCAACCACTTTCCAACCACCAAACATAACTAGGATTGTTTTCCTTAAAACTTTCCACCAAAATTTCATCAAATACTACATTTCTTGATTGTTGTTCATTGGACTCAGAGTCACGATTCCAACGATACAAATTTTGTGAAAATTCATTGAGGATTGCTCTAGTTATGGTCCTCTGAATGTAGGTTGCTAATCTAAGATGCACAGGCTTGCTTCAGCTCCACGGGACTGGTAATTAATTTTTGGCTGAAAATCATCATTTAAATTATTTTCCCCTTTTCTAATGTTTTCCATCATCATTTTAAAATGATCGACATTTAAAATTCTTGTGGGGCCTCTTCATTGATCTTCATTGATTTGTATAGGAAAGGGATTTGATGTTTTATGTTTGACATGGACGAGCCAACTCGGCCCGACAGTCGAAATGGCTCTTCTCTTACATTGTCGGGATATTCATCAGTTTCGGTGAGCCATCTGTCTACCTTGGACCCCTTCTGCATTACTCACCGACCCCATTTACTATCGATTCAATCCCTACCCCTCTATCTCCACACTTATCCTTTATGCCTTGTATTGGTAGGTTTTTAAATTGCCAACTCGATGACATGACGACCGCCGGATGAAACTCTCCAACTCGGCTTCCCAACGTTCCACGTTCTGCGGTGCTGACCCCAACTCCGCATTGGTTTTATGGACCAGTGCTTCATGGCTCTTACTAACTCGGCGAGAACTCCCTCACTTCAAGACTCGTTCCACTTGGGTTGCTCAATTCCGTCTCGGCTGATTTGAGGGCCTCGTGTACCTTCGACTGACTGACGTGCTTGCTTGTCCCATGCTTTGATTAGGCCACTTGGGCCATCGACCCCTAAGATTCCCACACTCCTTGTTCATCGGTGAAATTGGTCACCTGAGCCCGCACGTCCCATGTGCCAACCGGGCCATCTTCCTTCACCTTACCCGCATCACATTGATTGTGGGTGTTTCATGTCTAATTATCCCGACTTGCTCTTAGACCACATGGGACACTTTTCTTTGACGTTGTCGCACACTACTACATTCAACCAATTCACCCCTTTTGGGCCCATATGTCCCAAATTGTTTGGGCATTTCGCTTGGGTAGTCTATTTCCGTGACTCTTGCAATCCATTTTGCGGCTATTTTGGCTTGTCCCTACACAAGTGGTTTGATGTCAACTCGAGCCTTCCAAACTTTTATATTCCACACTATACAATGCCCTCATCCCTATGGAGCTATTCCAAATCCCTTCATTGCTTCGTCTAAGTCCCTCATGTTCGAGCCATACTTCATTGCTAAAACTCACCATTTACACCACTCGACTCGGCCTTCCTTGCTATTTCAAATATTCCACCGAGATTGCAAGTATCACTTGGAAAGAGCTCATCTTGATTCCCAACAATCTCCATGGACTTGCTTTGCCTTGCATGTGTTCAACCATTGTATCTTGCTCATGCTCCTGAAGTTGCACCGAAATGTCCTTTATTGTAACAACTCAAATTTTTCCATATCAAATCAGCTAGGCCTATGGACTCAATGGTTCCCTACAAGCTCACATAATCTTTCTTCATTGGCTCGGATTATAGTGATTGAGCTCTGTCTGTCTTCGCTGATGGCCCAATGTCCCAAAAATGAACTATGTGCTTATGTGAATGGAGCTCAGGTTCCATTGAGCCTCTCTATTTATGAGCTATGTGGCTCAATCAAAATGGTCACTTTTACTGCAAAACTCAAAAGTGCTCAGATTTTGAGTGGCTCGGCCACCATGGATGAAGCTAGATGCTTCTCAAATTGACTTGATAGCCTTCAAAAGCACTCGTTCTTGTCCTACACACAACTTGCTATAGGGTGGACATGATACGTTTGGGGAGTTCGTGCCTTCATTGCTCACACGATTCGAGCTATATCCACATGTAGTGAGCTATCGGTTTGGTTTCTGCAACTCGGGCCTAACCACAATGTATGAATTTTTAATGGCCCATTCTTGAATAGCTCGATGTTTTCATTTTGAACTCGGTCCACTACATAACATTTCCCATTACAGAAAGTGACTCGGTATGATCTTTGTATGAGCTTGGTCAGTGGATTCACAACTCATCGTCACAATTGATGATAACCAGCTCGGTGGTATGATCCTCCTCATCCATTATTTTGTAATTGATGGTTTCGGGTTAGCTTGATGGTCTTGATGATAGCTCGGTTGAGTTGAATAAGATCTCGAGGGGATTGGTTAAGGGAATCAACTTGGTGAGCACACTTCAGGGCTCAAGCCATTCTTTAAGCTTCTTTGTCTTCTTTAAATATTGGGTGTAATCTCCTGGATTTTAAATGCTCTGAGGCTTCTGCAAGGATGTTTTGAGGTATTTTCAGGGTATTGTATCTGATTTCACCATTTGGCTGATTAGGAATCTGACCGCTTGTTACTCCAACTTTGGATAAAATTGTGAGTTCCATTTTGACCAAGAAGAGTTCTGTTATGAATTTAAAAACCTTCAAGAACCTTGAAACACTAAAGTTAATCTGTCTCTGCAGAATCACATTACAAACTTGCCCTACCATCCAAATTTATACTTTGGGAAAAATTGACAACAAGAAGAGGAGAAATTAAAATGGATTGGTCTCATGCTCTAATCCATGTAAAAGGATAAATGAAATATTTGTTACTTGAAAGACAAGCTAAGTACATAGTCCAAAATATTGATGATCCTCAAGAAATTTTTTTGTATGAAGACATTGGACGTGGTAACTACATGATGATGTCTGGTGTAGAATTGAATATTGCATAAGTTATTCAAGGTGTTTTGAATGATATTTGGACCTTCAAGTTTGATGGAAGATGTTCTACAACAATTTACGGAGCAGGGGGTAGTTCTTGTCTCACCCTCAAGTAAAATTCACCCATTCTCATACAAGTTACAGTTTGCTAATACCAATAACACTTTGTTGAGTATGAGGCTCTTCTTCTTGGCTTAGCAACAACAAAAGAGACATGAATCAATAGTGTTTGTGCGTGAGGGGATGCATAAATAATATTCAAACAAGTTTGAGGATCATTTCAAGTCAAGAATGAGAGGTTGAAGAATTATCGAAATAAAGTGTGTGATTTAATTGAATTTTTTGATGTTTTCTCAATTGATGCAATAACAAGAGACAATTATTCCATAGCAAATGCCTTGGCAATTTCAGGTTCTTTGCTAATTCCCCATTTGGACTTCACTAAGGACAAGTACATGACTAAGATGATTTTTAGACCTAGTGTTCTAGACAATGTAGATAATTGGAAGATGTTCAACGATGATCATCATCTCATTTAATTTCTTAATCTAAAGGAGAACTTTTATTATTGTATTTTGAAGGTAGTGAAGTTGGTTACCGGGAGTCAATTTTATCCACAACCAAGGAGGCTATTGAATCTGAATTTGATCAGGATGGATGTATTAAGATGAAAGGTAATAAAATACCCAAGGGCATTGTTATCCCATAATATTTATTTGATAAGTACGATCACTATGTAAAAAATAGGATGTCACAAAGCATAG
The DNA here is from genome assembly GCA_018340775.1 of Taxus wallichiana var. yunnanensis. NCBI lineage: Eukaryota > Viridiplantae > Streptophyta > Pinopsida > Cupressales > Taxaceae > Taxus > Taxus wallichiana. Next base: position 7,438,609 of record CM031244.1, read on the forward strand.
ATAAGTCATATGAATATGAAAAGGTAAACTCGGGAAATGATGAAGAGCTTAAAATTGTTAATATAGGGAAGTCTGTTATGCTTTGAAGAAAGGAATAAGCTAGTTGAATTGTTAAATAAATACATAAATGTGCTTGCATATTCATATGAAGATTTGAAGAATTTTAAGCCAAGAGAAATGCAACACTATATTCCTTGAAGCCATGTATTCAACCTTTCAAACAGAAACAAAGACATTATAATCCTAAGATTGCAAGAACAATTTATCAAGAAATTCAGAAATTGTTAAGTGCTAAGATTATTTTTCCCATTCATCATTCAGCTTGGATTGCCAATATTGTTTCGGTATGGAAAAAGAATGGGAAATAAGGATTTGTGTAGATTTCTGCAATCTAAATCAGGGATTCTTTAAAGGATAATTATCCTCTTCCCATGATGGATCAAATTTTATAGGGTGACTGGTTCGAGAGATGTTATTTCGAGAGATGTTATCAATGCTTGATGGGTTTTCGAGTTATAACCAAATTGAAGTAGATGTACAAGATCAACATAAAATTGCCTTTACAACTCCATGGGGAACTTTTTCTTATCGAAGAATGCCTTTTGGCCTCATCAATGCATGTGAAACTTTCCAAAGAGCTATGGATTTATCCTTTGGAGATCTTAAAAATAAGTGTATTATTGTTTACTGGATGATCTTACCGTTTTCTCTTAGAATGTGGGGAGATAGCTTTCAACACCTTGAGCCTTTTTCCCAACAATGTAAAGATCATGACATATATCGCAACCCAAAGAAATCTAATTTTGGAGTTACGAAGGGAAGTTGCTTGGGCATATTGTCTCAAGGGATTGAATCAAGATATATCTAGAAAGAGGGCATGCTATTAAGAAGATTTCTCTTCTTACAAGTAAGAAAGAAGTACATTATTTCTCCGGTAAAATAAATTTCCTTAGAAGTTTTTTTACCGTGTTTTTGTAAATTGACTCAAAGTATATCTAACATGATGTGTAGTCACAAAATTATGCACTTTCGATATTATTTATCTTGGTCTCATACTACTATTTAGAAGGTTCTTGAGTGAAGAAAGTACTATTTAATCCTGTCTTTTGGCCATCTTGTTTGATTTTATTTTGTCATTACCACCACTTTTCATCCGCATACCCAGTCTATTTCAGTAATTTCCCATTATTTTAGCCTCGACTTGGGCACCCAAGCTAGTCTTTGGGCGCTCGTGGGTGCCACTGGTCCCACCAGGGGCGCCAAGGTCCTTTTACACTTTCCCGCAACTTTTTGGGACCTTTCTATCCATTTTCCATCTTTATCTTTCTTATGGTCAACCTTTTCAAGGTTAATTACAAAATTAGATCAAGAGAACCCTATAAATATAAAGTTATGAGACCATAATGAGGGACCTAGCATCACTTACTACTATCACTACATCTAGATTTGCATCCATTTATTGTAGTGGAGATCACTTGCATCCACATAGCTCCATACTCAAGGCACAAGGCTAGGAAATATGCATCACACTTCAAAGGGGAGGGATTTTATTCTATTCCATGCACACATTCTATTACATTTTCTACATATAGTTATTGCTCGCTACTTCACAAAGTGCAACTGACATAAGAGTAACCTAGGGCATGTTCACACACATTTACATATAGAACTACATCGGGTTTGCGATGTAGTGCAACACTCAGTTAGTAAGTCCGCCATTGTGGCAAATGAGGTCAATTTGACCCCTTCATATGCATTTTTTTAGGGTTTGATGCTTGTTTTGGGATCTTGCAGGTATTTCTTTCATCTTGGAGTATTGGTGACATTCAACATAGGAAAACAAAGTTGATGCAACATATAACGAGAGTTTCAGACCACCTTTTGACCCTCTAAAAGTTAGTTTTAGAGCTTTTGCATAGACTAGGGTGCCTAAATTGCAGACTAGAGTGCCCTCAGCACCCCGTCCTCCTCCAAGCACTCCAGTCTAGCTAGATCTTCCAAATCTATCCTTTTCGAGACTTTTGCAAAGTCATTCCCGCGTCCCGATTTTTTCCAGTCATCTCTGACACTCTCGAGACAAACATCTATTATCACCGAGTTATTTCCTCACTCTCTTTTGCATATTAGGGTTATAATTTCCTTTTGCATAGTTTTTAGCTCATTTACATTTTTTTTACTACATTTATCTACTTTATTACAATTGTTCATAGCTTAGATTAACTATCTATACACTACATAGTTAGTCCATTTTTAGTTAATCATTTTGGTGAACCCGACCCTTCTTCATTGCACCTTCTAGGGATTGCTTTTACATTTAGTCATCATGCGTATTTCAATCAATGATTATTTTCTTGCAAATCCTGATTTACTCCATAGAGTCCAAAATTTTCTTTCTACTACTCGTATTCATGCTGACATGCATCCCAAATCGGTTTATCAGGCCTTTGTTGATGCATTCTCTCCACACTTAGTATTTAAGTCCAACCTTCCCTCTAATGTTCACACTTTTGATAATGATCTGCCTTTGCATATTATCTCTCGCATTTATAATGTTCTTTTAAGCATACTTTGATTGACAATGGATATGGGCTTAATTTGTGTCCCATGTCATTTCTCAAAGTTTTAGGTCTTACTGCTCATGACATTAGTCCCTCTAGTGTTTCACTACATGCTTATGATGGTTCCATCCATCCATGTTTCAGTCACATCACATTACCCATCATTGTTGTTCCTAAGACTATCCACACTGTCTTTTTCATTGTTGATTTCCCAGTTTCCTATAACTATCTACTTGGCAGGACATGGATTCATCCCATTCAAGTCACCTCTCTACTATCCATAATTGTGTTAAATTATTATATGAGAGCATGGAGTATACCATTTTTCGTGATCGTGATCCATTTCAAGATCTTGTGACTCGGCTCCCGATACTAATCTTCCTATTGCACACATAGACATTACGAGATAAGCCCCAACCTAGGGAAGAACCAACGCACTTACCACCACTTACAACACTTAGCTTGGGAGCAGACATCTTGGGCACCACATACCATGATTTATACTAGGTGGTGAGGTTATAGGGATAGTCACTGAGTCATCCCACACTCGTGATGAGTTGGGTATACAGAGGATCATCCCCTATCATAGGGGAGTAGGGGTACAAGACCCAGGGGCCGTTAGGGCTGCGAGATGGACCAAAGTGTCAATGCTTAGGTCCTACACCAGCCAATGGTTACCTTGACTACAATGATTTTGTTGCTACACCCTACCAGGATATGGCAGGAGTATGGGGATAAGATGGGACCACAATGGTTGCTTGTTCCACTACTAGTCAGTTAGTAGATAGATCAGGGAAGGTGGAGACTCATCCATTTGATAGAGTTCCCTAGTAGTTCAGATTACCATACGTTGATATTCTTCCTCCCATGCTAGTTGTTTACAGGAGTATTAGGGAGTCTCAAGGCGGCCCTACAGGTGACCATGGTTGGACCATTGTGACTCCAGGGTTTTCTATTATATTGATATGGGCTATACGTGCTCGACAAACACCTATGACCACACCGCTTCTTCGATCGAGGCTGCACATACTCATAGTGGGGAGGAGGAGCGCGAAGATACCTATTGATGTAGATACCGAGACCGAGGTGGAAATGAGGGAGGAGACTGGTGAGGATACGAGGGAGGAGACTTATGCGAGGGAGGTGGTGATGATGAAGAGGATAGCGATATAGAGTGACATGATACTCACGAGAGATCCATGGTTGAGAGGGAGGAGGCAGAGATGCAGAGACGAGACATTAGTTTCGAGAAACCACTTCCTCCGAGGGAGGTGGAGAGAGGAGTATTTCATGGGGAAACATGTTACCTCGGGAGAGTGAGAGGCACAACAGTACCTATAATAGCAGCACCACTGGATGCACCAGGTTGACCCTATGTGGATGCACTGGAGATCCGAGTATGTGGACACTCTTCTATCAAATTTGTTTGTTATAAATGTTAGTCACTACGATTTGTACTTCTATTTTTGGTTTTTATGGTTTTCTAACTCACCATTATTTTCTTTTTTTTGCATCGATTGCTCGGGGATGGAGAGATCTTATTCATCGGTCTACATGGACACATTATTGATTCCTTTAGGGAAGACCTGGGTGGAGTTGATTGAGGATTCAGGATAGCTACTATGGGCTAGCCGACATACTTGATGTGTTCGCACCTGTTTGGAGAGCGACAAAGATCATGGCTACTCAGAACACAAGTATCGCCACATATGAGATGGCCAAGAGATTGGTGAAGCGAGAGTAATTCACGTAGTGAGGACATGGTTAGTGGTCATTCTCATGACTATTCTCACCACTCGGTAGCATTCACGATGCCGGAGCTGCGCAACATGAGTCTTGGCCATAGCCGTGCACCATCCTGTGGATCTCATAGAGATTGATAGGCCATTGATCCTTTATTGCTTTGTTTCCATTTTGTGAGGCATATATACAATTTTTTTTGTATTTTTGGGCTCATTGTGAGTGTTTTTACCACACCTAGCATGTGATGGCATTGTACTCAAAATTGAATTATTATGATATATATATACAATTACCTCTTTTTGGTTTGGCTATCTTTTGTATTAGAGTTGACTTCATTTGTGGTTTTCTTCGCACATGTACTCTAGATGTTTAGAATTTTCCATTTTATATGCTTTTCATAATATATACAATGGATGATGAATGCTAACAAAATGATTTCTTTTTTCTTTTGTAATGCTGATATGTGATGATTATACAAACACTTTGTAATGCTGAACTCTAGCTTTTCAAGTAATGTTTGTTACTTCTTTTTGTATTGGCAATGTGTGATGAATAATGATATGATAATAAAATGAATTCACTCCACTCCTAACCCCACACAACCAATAAGATGTGAGGGCTTCAAAACTGAGAGCCATGAGGGACACAAATTGTATGGTTTTGATAGAAATGGGAATGGTGAAAGAAAGACATGATTTTGACCTAAACCCAATCAGGAACCTACAACTAAGCTTTGCATACAATTTACTACACAACCTAGAATGTGATTTCTGCAAGTTTATCTAGACTTAGATCCATAGATGGCCTCTTGATTGACACAATCTAGTTTTAAGGTTTTGACTCTCTTTTGGAACATGCACATCTAATTCATTCTTCTTTGGATTTTAAGATTTTTAAATCACCTTTATTAAATGAAATTACTTTAACTTATTAACTTATTTGCAAAGACCCCTACACCTTGCCCATACTACCAGTAGGAAGTATGGGCTCATCACCAAGGACAAGGCATAGGTGAGTAAGGGCACTTCCCTCCTTTCCCAACCTCACGCCACTTGTAAGATGCGTGAGCTCAACACCAAGATGAAGGTTGGTGGGGATAAGAAATGTGTAAATGAAAATTTTGATTGATTTTGATTTTAGATATATAATTTTTTTATTTTTGAATTTTAACCCGTGATTTTGGGAAGGAAGGCTTTCCCCTAGCCTCAACCCCACGCAACCAATGAAGATGTGAGGGCTTAACACCTAATGTTGAGATATGCGAGCAAACCTCCGGGTGAAAATGTTTAGAATTTTTTTGTACCAAAGAGGTTTTTCTAGGGAAAGATATGACATCACGAAGCTTCTAGAACTGACTATGGGTAAAGACAACTATGTTAGAAGAAAGCTATAGTCGAGTAACCAAGTATGCAGGCCTTGGTAGGATTAGTGTCAAAATTTCATCTTGTCTTGTTGAACCAATGAAATGATAAGAAATGTTGATGTATGTTTGAAGAGATATGATTTGAATAATTTCCAATATTTTGTAGAAGTTTTTGAGAGTTACTTGAAAATAAGCTCCTTGATTAAAAATTTCACAAAATGAGCTAACTGATGATAATGCAATGAGAATGTAGTAATGTACATATGGAAATGTTGATGGATCATGTGTAGTATCTCTTTAGGTGAAGAGAGTTGACGGATTCACCAAATTCCTCACCTTCTAGTGTACATAGGTGGTATGCCCGATTTTTATAGTCCTCTATGACTTGATATGGGCCCATGGGCCCAACTTCACTTGGGCTTGGTTTTCGAGTCTTCCTCCCTCACATTGCCGGACTTTCTTTTTTGCAAAGCCACATCCGCTATCAAGTCTTAATACTTTCAGTGAGAGAGTCTCACTCACATATTTCACATTCATGGGCACCAACATTAATCCAAAATCATTCTAGATCATCTAATGTGATCTGCGATGATTTGTCCTTTACTTTTGGTAACCCTTGTCACCCATTAGAGTCTTCCAACCTTCTTAATAAAGCATGTAGTGTCTTAACCGTTTTTGTTAAACAGCAAAAAAACTATAGCAAGGAATTCTTTCTCTTCCTGCGTATAGTGTGTCTCATAGTTGAGCAACGTTCTTGAATTAAGTTTCTTAGTTAAGCGGTAGTGTCTTAACAACGCTTAAAAACTATGTTTGAATGATAAATTAGACTACACACTCTCATTTTCATTGTCCTCTTGAGCTAGCATGTAAGCTAATGAGACATCTATAACCCGTGAATATAAAATTAGAGGATGATCCAATTTGGGAGGCATGAGCATGGGAGGTGATAGTAGGAATCATTTGACTGACTCAAATGCCTCATGACACTCTTCCATCTAGATGTTGCAGCAATCCTTTTTCAATAAATTGTTTATTGGATGAATGATGAAGGTCAAATTAGGAATGAACCTTTAGATTGCACCGAGTTTTTGAGAAAGAACCTTTTCCTAACTCATTTGATGGTGGAACCATTTCTAGAACTACTCAAATTTTGGTTGGATCTACATCAATCCCTCGTGAAGAGATGATGTATCCCAGTAACTTCCCTCCCATCACACTAAACACGCATTTTTCTAGATTGAGTGTAACACCATATTCGATTAGATGAGAGAGGATGATGCGAAGCACCTCAGGGTGATCACAACACTTTCTAGCCTTATCCAGAAGGTCATCAACATAGGATTCCAAAATATTATGAATGAGATCATGGAATATATAAGTCATTGCCCATTGGTAAGTGGCACCAACATTCTTAAGATCGAATGACATGACTACATAACAATAGGTTCCCAAGGAGTGATAAATGTGGTCTTTGTTTGATCTTTCTCGAGATCCTGATTTGATTGTACCCATGAAAATCCATCCATAAGGGACAAAAACTCGTAACTAGCTATCATGTCAATGATGATATCGATGGATGGCAATGGGAAATCATCCTTGGGACATGCTTTGTTGATATCCCGAAAATAATATAAATACAAATTTTTCTGTTCTTTTTTAGAATGGGGACGATGTTGGATACCCACATTGAGTAATCAACAGGTTTAATGAACCCCACATGTAGGAGTTTCATAACTTCCTCTTTGACCATTAATGCCACCTTTGGTTTCATGGGTCTATATTTTTGCTTGATGGGCTTAGTGTCAAGCTTAGTCACTAGGTTGTGAAATGCCACATGATGAGCAATTCTAATCATTTATTTGTAGTTGAATGTAAAGGATTTCGAATGCTCCTTAAGGATTTTAGTGTGTATCTCTACTTCTTCAAGAGTTAGCAAAGAACCTAACTTCAATTTTTTTGGTCTTCCTCCATCTTGATGTTAATGTCAATCATCCCTTTGATCAAAGAGGCATTACCCTCTTCAAACTTAGGTGGGGCCGGAGGTAATTCTAATTCCCCTTCCTCTTCTATTTCACAAACTTCAAGGCCTTTCGAGGAGGAAGGGTCCATCGTGTGATCTCTGAAATAGGAGGAAGAGTGAGGAATGAGAGAAAACCTCTCTTGATGTGCAAGATGTAAATATGTGTAAGTGTTAAGGTATCCTAAGATAGCCTCATCATTTTCTACATAATCTAGAGTGGCAAGTTCATTTTTGGCCTCAACATATGCCAAGATTTGGCTTGTTGGAACTTTGTGTACTAAGGGTTCTACATGAACCGAAACTGTGAAGCTAGTTTCTTCTAACTCTCTACTTAGACATAAGTGAGAAATAGAGGTAGCTATATAGAATATGTGAGAAGGTTTTGTTCTCGTGGAATGGCTTTGATTGAGATGAAGTCAAAACCTTTTGTCAAATTAAGCATTTCGGTTTATAGAGTTGTAAGTGTTCCACCCTAGTCTCATATACTTCTAAACTTGATTGATGACTAGCTGCGAATCACCCAACACTCTAATATTACAAGTGCCGATCCTTTTGGCTACTATGAGACTAAGAAGGAGAGCCTCATACTTTGCACCATTATTTGTGCATTCAAAATACTAGTTTGAAGGCAAAAGGCATGACCTTTCCTTCTGAGAAGTGAGGATCACACCTTTCCCCAACGCCAAAGTGAAACTTTTCTCCATCAAAGTGAAGAGTCCAACAGTTGCTTGGGAAGATTGATGTTGGATCATTCTTTGTATCCTCTTCCTTTTCTTCTGACACTTCAACCATGCAAATCCCATCAGCTGGAAGAGAGCCGAGTCCCAAAGCATGTCCTATGCCCATGGAATCAAATGGAAGGAGAATATGTAAATCATTCTCCAACAACTCAAAAATATTTTCCGTGGTTTTTGTTGATACCGTCTTCATGACAAATTTCATCCTTGACTATAGGAATCCCCTCAATCAAGCTAGTAGTTTCTAATTCCATTGTAGGAATTAGTTTTGTTTCAGTGTTGAGCTAGTTGGTTTATTTAACTAGTTTTCAGGGAGCTCAAACTTAGAATGCACCCTAGTTTTTTTCGGTTAGCTAGGTGTATGTCAAAGGGCTTTCGGGTCACCTGTGCAATGAATACCTTCCCCAAGTGTAGGAATCTTAATTCCTCAAATAAAGTGGAGGGAATCACCTTCATTCGATGTATCCAAGGATGTCCAAGGATCATATTATAGTTGGTTTCCCGTCTATAATATAAAACTTTGTGAGGACTATCTTGGGTCCCAAGGTGACTGGAAGCACTATGGTTCCAATTGATGTTTCCTTGATGCTGCTCTCAATGTGTTTCTCGTTGAAGAACAGTTAGTTTCTCCATAACCTAATTTCTAGAGAAAAGAAAAGGGAACAATGTTGATCATCGCGCGCTTTACATAGTTATTGTAAATCCAAACTTGTAGATATAGGGCCGGATCACCTCTACATGTTATTTTAACGTCTGGGAATCTTACTATGTTGAATACAAATCTCACATCTCTTTCTATGCCCAGAGAGGATAGAAATCGAAGTCTATATGGTTTATCTGTGCCTCCGGAGGAGTGACATTGATCAAATGTCCAAGACCCAATTCTTCCAATAAAGCAAGCTCTATGAGTAGGGGAGTTCTTCAACAAGTCCAAGAAGGAGATGTGAGAAAATGTCTTTGTTAGGTCATTGATCAAGTCATAAGCCCTTACAAGCATCTTACGATATCATCCATATAGATGGGTAAATTAGAATAGGCTATGAAGAATAATCTCTAGTTCTAGTGCAACATTTATCTAGGGCTTAGTCTCTAGCTCTACAAGACCAACTATCTTAGTTTGATAATGGCCATCCAACGGAGGCACCACCGATGGGTTTGATGAAGTTGAAGCTTCATGATCATTGTTTCCCACTTAAGATACCCTTGTTTGAGCCATTGGGGTCTAGCTTACCATTGTTGGGAATCATTAGGGAGGGGATCACCAAGATCCTGAGTGGTGTATTTTGGGGGACACAGCCCCATGTAATTATTTTGAGTTGGTGTCATAGGATTTTCCAAAAACATGTCAATAAAGAGTTGTCTTTGGTCTTCGGGTAAGGACTTTAAGAACTTGTTACAATCTTGACAGTTTCAAGCGTCATGCCCTCGAGACCTTAAAAGCCACAATATAGGTTAGGATCGTAATCTTGAGGCCTTTGGTTTGCATTTTGTGGTGGTCCGAGTTCTAATTTTTATTGTTCAAATGGTGGTTATTGTAGTTGAATTTCGGAGGGCATTGCCCTTGATTTTAAAATTGGTTTGGGTACTCGCTTGGATACTTAGTTAGGGCCTTGAGCCAACTTGTTGTTGTTGTTGGGGTGGAGGATGATTGAAGTCCACCGCATTGATCATGGGAGAAAAATTGTTACTCCTTTGATTATTACCGTTATTGCTTATTATCGTTGTTAGTGTTATTTGTATTCGGGGTATTAACAACGTTGGGTTTCTTTGTTTGATCGGTAACACCGTCGGTTGTAACACCACAGGTTTTTATGGAGGACTTTAGGTCCTTGGTTGTTTACGTTGTTAGGGTAGCTTGAATTACCCTGATTGGGAGTGATCAATCTCTTGTTAGAGCCGTAGGTATTTTGACCACTGTCTATCACCGCTTGATCAATGCGGAGGGCTCCTTCCAACACTTCCTCATAGCTCCTTAGAGGGAATTTCTGGACTTCTTTCCTTCGATTTCTGGCTTAAAGAATAGAGGAGTAGGTCGCAAAGCTCTGTCTAATCCATGTTAGGAGCACTTGCTGAAGAATATAGGACTTGTCGCCACCTCTGGATGAAGTGCATGATAGACTCATTGTGCTCTTGTTTTATGTGTAGGAATTATGTGATTCATGTCCTTAGTAATTTGTTCATATCAAAAGATTTCATAAACTCACAAATGAGTTGTTTAAAAAGTGTATCGAAGCCTTATCCTATAATACCACCAAACCTTCTAAAGTCTTAGGGAAGATCTTTGCAATGATTGCATCCCATGGGAGTAGCTCTCGAATGGAAATTGCATACGCCTTGATGTACGCATTTGGATCTCCCTCCCATTCAAATTTTGGAAGGTCTGATAGAGGCCTTGGGAGCATGACACTTCGTATGGTGAAGTCGAGGGATCCTTGAGATATTCATTAGGTCCCCATTGTGTAAGACTCACCATTGATGATCTCCATTGGTGAGGTGGAGGTGGAATTGGTTGTTGATGTGGTGCAACATATATATACGTTTGTCGGGGCATAAGGAATACCCTGTGGCTAACCATATTGGCTAGGGTAAGAGTACATGTCCCCCTGTGGTGACTTAGAATACATATGTACGTATGGGGAACATTACTTTGGTACGGAGTTAGAGGCACAAATCCAAGGAATGTTGTATTTCTAGTTGGGATGGTGTTTGAGAACATACTTTCAATTCATGATTGTTGTGGGTATCCGTACACAACATGAGGGGGGCATACCCAAGGTTCCCATCCCTAGTGAGAAGATCCCGAGGCTAAGAACACCCATGTAAATTGGAGTATTTGGTGATGTAGGCATTTGGCCATAGTTTTGTGGATGATGGTGAACTCCCCCTTGCCTAGCAAAATATGAAGCTTGAGTAGCTTGGGCAAGTTCTAGTTCTCTAAACTTGTCCACCAACATTGAGATTACCTCACCTGATGATGTCATGGTGTTTTGTTTTGGTGTATGTTATTGAACCTTGTTGGGTTGCAAAGGAGTGTGATATCCTATAAATTGTTCGTTATTTTTCCACCCCTCATTAACAACATTTTCTGTTGTGGGAGGGGTAGTGGTGTTATTTTAAAGCAAGACATCTGCATGTCCTTGCACCCTATCTAAAGGTTGACTCATGTTTTGGAAGTGTTGCTCGCTTCTAACATAATGCACTAAGTAATCCTCATCTAGAAATGGGATTTGATCATATCGCATACTACGATTGGATGTTTAAATAAAACCTGAGGAGATGAGTCTGAATCTCTGGTAAAAGTCATATTATTAGAGCTTGAAATTTCAAGAAGTTGTGTTTGTGTAATTTGATCAATTTCCTCGATCCTAACCGAGGATCCATTGTTGGTCCCTTGAGGAGGAGTTTGAGAGGCATGAAAATGGGTTAAGTAGTTATCTACCCATGCAGATAATGAGGGCGAATTGTTGTTGTCTTCCCATTTGATAGTAGTATGCCTCTAGACCCAAGATGGGTCAGTTGTACCCATCGTATCTTGACATATTTTGGGGTATATGAATACCCACAAAATAATGGGAGAGAGAGAAGATGGAAATGAAAAGAGACTAGCTCTTCACATCGGGTTCACCAATTTACATACGAGATGAAAATCGACACACAACTTTCAACCTCACTTGACTCCTTAAGGTTGTCTTGAGGCAGACGATGTCAAAAAATGGATGGTTGGATGGTAGCGAAATTTGGTGTATGGATGAAAGTGTGTGTAGATGAGGTGGAACAAGTCATTAAGGGAAAACAATGTCCCTAACACACAATAATGTGAACTTCTATAAAGGGCACGGAAATCCTATCTAACCAGGAAAAGTTTGATAGATGGATCAGAAATAATGGCTACACGGAGACTCCAGTCAATATCGAGCTTTGTAGAGATCCTATCTACCGTTTACGGAATTCATGGAAAAATAATGTGAGCCTTGTAAATATGTCCAGGTAGGGTCATGGAACAAGCGAAGTGAGGCGTGGTTTCACGAAACCTAGATCCAGTTGGTGGGAGTTTTCCAAATGCAAGGGCTCGGTGAGCTTCCTCGTTTAGAATGTTCAATTTTGATATGATGTCAGGTGGCAATGGTGATGTGTGGAAAACCAATGTGCGCAAACTTGTGTCAATATCTGTGAGAAGCTCGGCTTATTTGGTTGAGGTACTCTAGGGTCACTACCGTATGTTCGGGTGTTGAGTTCCCTCTATGGTCATGTGAACGGTCAAAATCATTGCCGAGACAGTGTAGAACTCATAGGCCTTATCAGCCATGATGTTTAAGATATTTAACTGTTATGTTTTCTTAGTGTATCAAGCTGGTGTTCTAAGGACAAGAAGATGGAGTCTCGTATCTATATCCATGAGTAACTTGGGACCATTTGGTTGTGGTACCCGTGGATTGATTCCGTAAGTACATTCTTTCTTGGTACCGTTGATGGTCATGAATTGAAAATATATAATCTAATTAAACAAATAATGACTAATCTAATTGAATTAAAACTATCCATGTTTTTGTATTTTCAAGATATAAGTGCAATAAAATAATAAAAAGCTACTAATCTAATAACAAGTTGATGGTCATGAATTGAAAATATATAATCTAATTAAACAAATAATGACTAATCTAATTGAATTGAAACTATCTATGTTTTTGTATTTTCAAGACATAAGTGCAATAAAATAATTAAAAGTTGTTAATCTAATGAAATAATTTTTTTTTCTATTTAAATGAAGAAATAACAATAAAGCTTCTACTCTAATTAATTAAATCCTAAAAAAAAAAACAACCGGATGTGGTTGTTTATCTGTGTAGAGAGGAAATCTATTTTATTTTAAATGAAAGCTTCACTAATTATGAATGTAAATATAACCTTTATTCTGTCTCGGGCGTAAGAAGAAATCAGAGCTTACTAGAATATTTTCTTCTCTGCAACTTCCCAACAAAATAACAGAGGATTTTTCTATATGGATTGATGCTTGTGTTTACTTCTAAAAGCCATATAATCTTTCTTCCAGATTTACTTCCTTGTAAACCTACAAAGATAGGAAAGAGAAGCAATCTTTCCTAAGAAATCTTTGGGTTTGAAACAAATAATCTACTATAATTTTGAATGATTATAATCTGTGGAAATGATTCTCTACTATATTTGATAATGTGCGTACAATTTAGAAATAAAAAATTTGAAGCAATGAAAGAAACAAGCAATAACTCCAACCTGGAATACAGAAAAATGGTAATCTGATTGTGTTGTACACTATCCCCTCAGTTTATCTTTTCAGTCTTCCATGTCCACGTGAGTCCAAGAGGTTGGGAATGCAGTGAGAGAAATAGAGAGAAGTTGTTGGAGCAATGACAAATTGAATTGGAAATCTGGTAGCAATGCAAGTGGAAGAAAGCTAGCAAAAGGGAACAAATATTGGCTATGTAGTTTCCAACAAGAAAGAGACAACTTAGAAATTGCAAGAATACTCAAAATGATCTCCGACCATTTGCTTGAGAACAAGTGATCAATTTATAGAAGGTTTGTTGGGCTATGCAATACAACACTTGGCAACCATGGGGTGCCACATCAACAATGAAGAGGGATTTTGAACTATCAATCACAATCAATTACAAATTACAAGTGAAGAAGAGAATTCCATAAGGAAATAAAGCTTAAAATCAGCTAAAACAGGTAAGAAACACGCTTTCAAAGTGAATTTAAGTGAAACAACACGGGTCTTAAATCAAGTTGGAAGATTCTAGAAAATGCGTACGGGGCCACCGCCCTATGTAGAGTGGAAATTACAGGACCACTTTGCCCGCCGCTCAGGCGGCGGTTATAAAACTACTGTCCGAGGCAGAGTGGTGGTTTTGACACTAAAGGTCAAAATAGGGCTAAAAAGAAATAGGAAGCTAAGAAAAAGCATGCAAATGCTAAGTAAGGCATACTATGCTACAAATATAAGTTGTAAGTAGGTTTAGGAGCTCAAACACCTTTGGAAAAGACATTAATCATCATTGGGGACCTTTTATAACCATTTTATGACAATGTAGCATGTGCAAATTTGGGTGCGTCATAACCTTTGCATCTTTACCTAGAAAATGAGTTAAGGCTACTATCTTTTTACCGATATACCTCCATCTTATGGAATGCTTTTAAGTAATTTTTTTGCATAGATGTAGGAGGATAAATTCAAATGGACTGGTCTCATGCTCTAATCCTGTAAAAGGATAAATGAAAAACTTGTTACTTGAAAGACAAGCTAAGTACATAGTCTAAAAGACTGATGATCCTCAAGACAAATATTTGTATGATGACTTTGAACATGAAAACCACATGATAATGTCTAGTGTAGAATTGAATATCCCCTAAGTTATTCAAGGTGTTTCAAATGATATTTGGACCTTCAAATTTGATGGAAGATGTTCTACAATCAGTTCTGGAGCATGGGTAGTTCTTGTCTCACCCTCAGATAAAATTCACCCATTCTCATACAAGTTATAGTTTGTTGATACCAATAACACTCTGCTTGAGTATGATGCTATTCTTTTTGCCTAACAATAACAAAAGAGACATGAATCAATAATGTTTTTACGTGAAGGGATACCTAAATAATAGTCAAACAAGTTTGATGATCATTCCAAGTTAAGAATGAGAGGTTCAAGCATTATTGAAATAAAGTGTGGGGTTTAATTGAACTTTTTGATGCTTTCTTAATTGATGCAATAACAAGAGACAATAATTCTAGAGCAGATGCCTTGACAGTTTTAGGTTCTTTTCTAAATCCCCATTTAGACTTCACTAAGGACAAGTACATGATTGAGATGATTTTTAGACCCAGTGTTCTAGATAATGCAAATAATTGGAAGGTGTTCACCGATTATCATCATCACATTTAATTTCTTGATCTAAAAGACAACTTTAATCAGTTATATTTTTAAGGTAGTCAAGTTGATTATCGGTAGTCAATTTCATCCACAACCAAGGAAGGTATTGAATCTGAATTTGATCAGGATGGATGTATCAAGTGAAAGGTAATAAAATACCAAAGGGAATTGTTATCCCAAAATATTTATTTTATAAACACTATCGTTATATCAAAAACAGGATGTCACAGAGCACAAATCAGTCATGTGAATATGAAAAGGTAAACTTGGGAAATGATGAAGAACCTAAAATTGTTAATATGGGGAAGTGCTATTCTACTAAAGAAAGGAAGGAGCTAGTTGAATTGTTAAAGAAATAAATAGATATGAAGTCACATAATCATGCACTTTAGACATTATTAATCCCGGTCTTATACTACTATTTAGAAGGTTCTTGAGTGAAGAAAGTAATAATTAACCCCCATCTTTTGGCCATCTTGTTTTATTTTATTTCATCATTACCACCCCTTTTCATCCACATACCCAGTTTGTTTCAATCATTTCCCATTATTTTAGCCTCGAATGGGGCGCCCGTGGGCACCCTGGTCCTACTAGGGGCACCCCGATCCTTTTGCACTTTCCTACCACTTTTTGGGCTCTTTCTAGCCATTTGACATCTTTATCTTTCTTGTGGTCGGCCTTTTTGGGGTTAATTATGAAATTAGATCAAGAGAACCCTATAAATATAAAGTTATGAGACCATAATGAGGGACCTAGCATCACTTACTACTATCACTCCATCTAGAGTTGCATCCATCTATTGCATTGGAGATCACTTGCATCCACATAGCTCCATCATCAAGGCACAAGGCTAGGACATTTGCATCACACTTCATAGGGGGAGGGATTTTATTCTATTCCATGCACACATTCTATTAAATTTTCTACATATAGTTATTGCTCGCTACTTCACAAAGTGCGATGACAAAAAGAGCAACCTAGGGCATGTTCACACACACTTGCACATAGAACTACATTAGGTTTAAGATGTAGTGCAATGCTCAGTTAGTAAGTCCACCATTATGGCAACTGAGGTCAGTCTTAACCCTTCATATGCATTTTTTTTTTAGGGTTTGATGTCTTGTTTTGGGGTCTTGCAGGTCTTTTTTCATCTTGGAGTATTGGTGACATTTAGCGTAGGACAACAAAGTTGATGCGACATACAACGAGGGTTCGGATCACCTTCCACCCTTAAAAAGTCAGTTTCAGAGATTTTGACATAGAGAGGGTGCCTCTATTACATACACTAGAGTGCCTTGAGGCACTCCAATCCTCCTCCAGTACTCTAGTCTAGGTAGATCCTCCAGATCCATCCTTTTCGGACTTCTGCACAATCATTCTTACTTCTAATTTTTTCTAGTCACCTCTACAAAACTCTCCATATAGGCATCTATTATCAACTTGTTTTTCCTCATTCTCTTTTTCATATTAGGGTTATCATTTCCTTTTGCATAGTGTTTAGCCATTTACATCTTGTTTAATTCATTTATCTACTTTTTTATAGCTATTTCATATAGCTTAGATTAACTATCTATATACTACATAGTTAGTCCATTTTTAGTTAATCATTTTGTGAACCCAACCCTTCTTCATTAAGATCCTCATTGATTTTACATTCCTTCATCATGCGTATCTCATTCAATGATTATTTAGTTGCAAATCTTGATTTACTCCATAGAGTTCAAATTTTTCTTTTTTACTACTACTCATATTCTATTCGATGATCATCCATGCATCTCAACTCTAGGTTATATTAGGAATTTGCTTTGATTCATTCTCTCCACACTTAGTATTTAAGTCCAACCTTCCCTCTGATGTTCACACTTTTGATAATGATCCGCCTTTGCATATTATCTCTTGCATTTATAATGTCATTGTTAAGCGTACTTTGATTGACAATGGATCTAAGCTTAATTTGTGTCCCATGTCATTTCTCAAAGTTTTAGGTCTTACTGCTCATGACATTAGTCCCTCTAGTATTTCATTACATGTTTATGATGGTTCCATCCATCCATGTTTTGTTAGTCACATTACATTGCCCATCATTGTTGGTCCTAAGACTGTCCACACTATTGTTTTTTATTGTTGATTTCCCAGTTTCCTATAACTGTCTACTTGGTAGGCCATGGCTTCATGCCATGCAAGTTGTCACCTCTACTATCCATAATTATGTTAAATTCTTACATGAGAGCATGGAGTATACCATTTTTTGTGATTGTGATCCATTTCAATATTGTGACCAAGATCCTAATACTAATCTTCCTATCCCATATAAATATTACGAAATGAGCCCCAACCTAGGGAAGAACCACCACACTTTACCACCACTTGATGGTACTATTTGTGTGATAGATTCTATTTCTTCTATGCCACCTACTACTACTACTACTACTACTATGATTCCTTATTAGGGGCTCATGTCTAGTCTATGGACATCGATCTATCACATCCACCTCCACATACATTACTCATTTAACATGCCCACCATTCACTTGCACACTTTTCATCAATAACTCATATTGGGAACATATTCCATTTGATCCTACATGTGATGTCACTACATGTTCCCATGATGGTCTAGCTTGTCTTGGTTTCACCTTTGAGGATCTCCATCCTTCTACTCATGCCCCTCATCTCTACTATGGCTTTGTCAATATAACTGCCACTTTGGTTTGGTTTTTCATTTATCTAGTTATCACCCCCTCATTCTTCTCTACTCACATTAGGGGAATCTTGGATTACTTATATTGGAGGCACATTAGATCCTAGTCATACCGACATTTCATTTCATATGCCTTTCGATCATTTTTTATCTTGCAATAGTTATTTTCTTGGCTATTCACAAAATCTCACTTGTTGGTATGCATATGGTTTCCCACATCCTCCATTCACCGATGAGGAATATGCTATGGGCATGTAAAACTTGCACCTTAATGGCTCATTACATGATCAACTAGACACTATTTATTATCAAGTCACCAATGCTTATCCATATGACTTTGACCTAGAGGATGACAATCTTCTTGATGATTTTACATGATTTCTTTGTGCACACATTTGGGGGGCATAACACTTCACATTCCCCCTCACTCATCATAACATTTTCACATTTATCATCTTTGCATTTTCATATAGGAATTTTTCATCATCATGTTTTAGTGTCATCATTGCAATGACACACTCTTGTGCTTCCGTTCACACTTGACTTGTTGAGGATTACTACTACACTGAACCCACACACTTGCACTCTAGGAATTACATACCACATTTAGTCACACATTGTGCATCATACACTATATATCATACGTTCTCCGCATTATGCCATTTCTACATTTCATGTATCATCAACATTATACTAGTCCTCACCTTATGCGTTTTACATCATATACTATTAGGCTATTTATACATGTTGCCTCACATTCTATATATATACATCATACACATTATGCATTAATCACATTATGCTAGTCTTCATCATATATGCATCTAGCATTACATTCATCCCTACATAATACATTACTCATCTATCTACATGTATTACACTACATGTTATACATTATATATATCTATCATCACATCTTAAACACCACGTATTTATACATTCTACTCATCACATCGTCATTTAATCATTGAATTTTTTTCTATGCGCATCACTCACCACCCTATGACACACTTTAGTTCCTCGGTCCATACTCAAATGCCGAGGGTTTACAAATCAAATGGACCTTACACTCATCACACATGCACAATCCTAGGCTCATGACATATGCTTTAGGATAAATCATCACCTATTCTATCATTTTGTAGTGGTATACACCTTAGGTTACATCACCACTCCCTCCTTTCATCTTGTAGTGACATACGCTTTAGGCTAAATCATCACCTATTCTATCATTTTTAGTGGTATACACTTTAGGTTACATCACCACTTCCTCATTTTATCTTGTAGTGATATACACTTAGGGATAAATCATCACTCATTTATTCATCTTATAGTGATATACGCTTAGGATAAATCATCACTTATACATTCATCTAGTCATGATATACGCTTTAGGCTATGGTTTCACACACACATCATTTTAGGTCACATCTCATCACTATACCTACACATTTATCAAATTGCATTAGACACAACACCCAATACTCAACCATTTCCCGATGACACACTCTCATTTATGGTTCATTCTTGACTATTGAAAGGGGAAAACAAAATGAACCTCATTTCATACATTTCCATTCACTTAGGGGCACACACGACTCCTATCATTCCATCTTGCATTCCATTCCATCCATCCACAACATACTTGCATTGTCTTGGGGGCATTTACTCTTGTTTACTAGTGTTTTACATGATCACTTTACTACACATGTTAGATTGATTTCTTATATGTCATTATCTATACCATCCACACATGCATGCATTCACATATTTGTTTAGTTGTGATCACAAATACAAATATTTTTACATGCAACATGGATGCTCACCTTCTACCCTTCCTACACTGGTCACTTTGGGGGCATCCACATTCATTTCTTCTTTCATAGGTGCTATTGTTTCATTTTGTACTTAGCACTTTACATTACTTGGTTATTCACACTTTGACATATTGGTTATTTCTCTAACATGCTAATGGGTGTTCCATGTGTAACACTTGTTTTGCAAGATTACATGTTTCCATGACTACTTCTTGTTTTTACTTATTTGCTTATTTTTTTCTTCTTGTATGCGGGCTTTTCCCTATGTTTTATGTGCACACTTGTTTTTTGTTTGTGGCCATGATGGCCTTGCATGTCTTATGACATCATGAGTGATGTCCCATGTTTGTAACCCACTTTGTGTGGCTTACTTTGTCTTCTTGCATGTTTACACTACTATGCTTAGTAGTTTTTAATTGTCTGTGTACTTTACACATTTGTCTTCTTACATGCATGTGTTTTCGTACTAACACTTGTTTTGGCTAGCCATCCTTGTTTTTGTGTGCCTTGGTTTCTACCAAGCACATTCCCTTCCCCCTGTAGGGTAGAGTTACAAAGTACATGTGGTTGGTCCTCTTTTGGGGCTGCATTCTCCTATCAGTGATGTTGCATGCGCCCCCAAAGAGGGGGCATCATTTGGGGTTTTTACACACTACACAAAGATTATACACCGGTTCGGTTCAATTATATACAATGAGTGGGTTTAGACTAGTCTATGAACCCCATACACAATGGATTTTATAGGACATGGTGTCCTTATCATTTTGGAAGCAATTACAGTCTTAGAGGTTACAATGGGTGTGCCTCTCTACACTACTTCGGCCAGTGGCATCGGATTACCCAAAAACCAGGACGATACAAAGATCTCTTCACATACATTCAGGGAAGCAATTAGAGCTTGGAGGACACAAACAAAGCATTTCCTCCCTACACTTCTTCGGCCTAGGGTGGCATGAGATCGCCCAAAAAAACTCATAGTACATGATATCCTTCTACACTCTCTTTCTCAATATGGATCAGGTGCACATGTTCCATTTACACATTTCCATTTATATTTTACATTTTGCATATTTTACATTCATACATGCATCTTTTACATTATGTTTTTACACTTACATACATACATATATTTGAATACTTGATCATTTTCTCCTTGCAGGTCCGGCCATATGAGAAACAAGTAGTCAAATTGGGGGCAACAACAATAACAACAACAACAACAACACTTCGCGACAACACACACTTTACTAACCATGTAGGTACATTATACATCACAACAAATACACATGCGTTCTGCCCTAGGTTCACTCTCATCACTTTTTCTTTGCACATTTTTCATCTTTAGTTTCCACACTCCTCCATATTTTTTGTTATTCCAATATTTTTTATAGTTCTTCGATGCATTTCTACTACACTCTTCATGGACATTAGGTACACATCTCTATCTACTTTATGTTACCAAGCTTTCCACTCACCAACATAAAGTGGGGGCAAAATATAGTCACAAAATCATGCACTTTAGACATTTATTTATCTCGGTCTCATACTACTATTTAGAAGGTTCTTGAGTGAAGAAATTACTAATTAACCCCTATCTTTTGGCCATCTTGTTTTATTTTATTTCATTGTTACCACCCTTTTCATCCACATACCCTATTTTTTTCAGTCATTTCCCATTATTTAGCCTCAATTGGGGTGCCTCGGCTAGTATTGGGGCACCCGTGGGTGATCTCATCCCACTAGGGCCGCACGATCCTTTTACACTTTCCCACCACTTTTTGGGCTCTTTCTAGCCATTTGACATCTTTATTTTTTTTGTGGTTGGAATTTTCGGGGTTAATTACGAAATTATATCAAGATAACCTATAAATATAAAGTTATGAGACCATAATGAGGGACATAACATCACTTAATACTATCACTCCATTTAGAGTTGCATCCATCTATTGCATTAGAGATCACTTGTATCCACATAGCTCCATCATCAAGGCACAAGGCGAGGAATTTGCATCACACTTTATAGGGGGAGGGATTCTATTCTATTCCATACACACATTCTATTAAATTTTCTACACATAGTTATTTCTCATTACGTCACAACGTGTGACTGACACAAGAGAAACATAGGGCATGTTCACACACACTTGCACATAGAAATACATTAGGTCTGAGATGTAGTGCAATGCTCAGTTAGTAAGTCCACCATTGTGGTAGCCGAGGTCAATCCGACCCCTTCATATGAATTATTTTATTTTTAGGTTTTGATGCTTGTTTTGAGATCTAACAAGTGTTTCTTTCATCTTGGAGTATTGACAACATTCAACATAGGACAATGAAGTTGATGCGACACAAAACAAGGGTTTCAGACCACCTTCTGACCTGTAAAAGTTAGTTACGAGTTTTTCACGAGACTAGGGTGCCTAGATTATAGACCGCAGTACCTGCAGTGCTCCAGGTCCTCCTCTAGGTGCTCCAGTCTAGTTAGATCCTCTAGATCTATCCTTTTTTAGACTTTTGCATAGTCGTTCCTATTTCGATTTTTTCTAGTCACCTCTGCGACACTCTCCAACAGTTATATGTTATCAACTAAGATATTTCCTCACTTTGTCTTTTGCATATAATGGTTAGAACTTCCTTTTGCATAGTTGTTTAGCTCGATTTACACTTTTGCTTACTGCATTTATCTACTTTATTATAGTTTTTCATATCTTAGATTAACTATCTATATACTACATAGTCTATTTTTAGTTAATCATGATGAAAGAGAAGTAATACTTTCACTTTGGAGTTCGAGGGAAAGAATGTCTTTGATGAGATAAATAAGGCCATCATAAGAACCACTACTATACTTTTCCTTTATCTCGATAAGGACTTCATCATTTATTGTTATGCCTTGGAACACACCCTCTCTACCATCTTAGTTCAAAATAATTTCAAAGGGTGTGAAATGCCAATTACTTTTATGAGCTATGTTCTTAAGTCATATGAGTTGAAGTATTCTTAGCTTGAAAATCATGCTTTCACTTGTAGTCAAGGTTGTGAAACAATTCAGGTTCTATATTCTTAATTCTCATTCCACTATTTTTATTCCAAATATAAATTTGAAGTCTATTCTAACTCAACAAGATTTCAGGTCAGAGGGGTAGTTGGGTTGAAAAGGTTCTTAAGTATTATCTAGATATGAATATAAAGCCAAACTAGTCTCGAGGATGAGGTCTATGTCAACTAATTGCAGAAAGTTCAAATAACAACAAACATCATTTGAAATGCCCACTATTATGTTCCTAAGTTCCACAAATGAATGGTATTCCAACATTGCCCACTTTCTCACATATGGGGAATGTCCCACACATCTTAATGCTAAGGAGAAAAGAGCAATTAAACTCAAAGTGTAAGGTATGTTCTTTAGAACATTTCTCTTTTTAGAAAAGGGATTGATGGTCGTTTCTTAATATTTGTAGATAAGGAATAATAGAAGAGGTTGTTAAGAGATTATCACGATCAAGCTTGTGGAGGAAATTTCTATTCTTATGTAACAACTCATAAGATTCTTCGAGGAGGATACTATTGGATGAAGTTATTCAAGGAAGAAGCTAAATGGGTATCAAAGTGTGAATCTTGTCATAATTTTGTTGGAAGACCCAAGTTTTTCACTCTTTCATTGAAGCATGTAGTAATTGAGGAACCTTTCCAACAATGGGGATTAGACTTCATTGGAACCCTCAATCCTAAATCTAGTTCAAGACACAATCATGTTCTAATTGAAATATATTATTTCACAAAGTTGGTGGAGGCCATCTATGTCAAGAAAATAACTTCTAAAGTCATTTGTAACTTCATCAAGGAAAATATTTTTGTTCGATTTGGAGTTCCCAACAAAATTGTAACAAATAATGCTCCTAAATTTTCCTCCTATGAACTCATAGATTTCTATTATGGATATGGAATTTCCCTTTCACATTCTTCATATTATTACCCATAAGGAAATAGACAAGTTGAATCAACCAACAAAAATTGGTAACCATAGTCAGAAAATTGGTTGATGAATCACAACAAAATTGACATAAGAAGTTGTATGATGCTCTTTGGGCTGATCATATAACACCCAAGAGAGCTATTAGAATGTCTCCATTTCAGCTAGTTTATGGGATGGATGCTCGTTACTAGTTATTATCGAGTTACTAGCCTTGCACTTGGTTAAGGATATTGAGGATTAACATTTCAAAGATGCTCTTGAGAAGAGATTATCTACTAGCACAAGTTAGAAGAAGAAATGACTCATGTGGTTGATCACATCTCGGTTCATCAAAAAAATGACAAATAAATTTTTGACAAGAAGGCCAAGGCCCATGACTTTCAAGTTGGAGATATTTTTCTACTCTGGGATAAAAGGAGAGAACCTCACGTGGAGCCATGGTAAGTTTGAATCACTTTGGCTTGGTCCATTTTAGATTCAACACTTTGCTTTGTGAAAATTATTATTACTTAGCCTATATGGATGGGAACTCCTCTCCCATTTCCATATAGTGGGAAGTATCTCAAGTTGTACAAGTTTTGAGTGGTGTCGGTCTCTTGTACACAATCTTTGGTTTGGTTTTGGTTATGCTTATTTGTGTATGTTTGTTTTCCTTTTCCTTTGTTTTGGTTCTCTTTTGTATACCAATGGATAAGGCACTAGATCTTGTAAACCATGAAATTATGGAGTTCTTTTCTTTTCCTTGTTTGTACTTTGTTTCAAACCAAGTCAAGCCCCAGAAAGAGCCAACTGTTGTCATGAGACTTGAAAATGTGAAATTATTAAAAAAATTGAATTTTGGTTAAGTATATTGCTCCTCTTCATTGAATTTTCCTTAATTGTGTCAAGTCTTAAGGGGAAAATTTCAAAGAGTTAGTCATTTTTGAGTTGTTTTGGGTCTAATAGGATGAATCCATTTTTTGAGGAATAAGAGGAATTGTTCCCTTGTTCCTCATGTTCCCCTCTTATCGCTACCCCACCCACTTAGCTTTTCTTTTTCAATGAATCGGATAAGTTGGGTACTTTGGGCATAAATGGAACCATTCCTTACTTCCTTTTATTCATCCACTTCCCGCCATTGCCAATTTTCCAGCTCTTCCTAAGCTCATCTATTAAGCGAATGTTTTTGGTACTGCAAGAACCTTCTACCCCATTCCTCAAAGCCCTCCTTTTTCTACATACCCATTATCTCAACTTTTCATTGGCACGCATCGGAAAATTCAAGTAATGTTAGAACTTTGGGCTCTGTTCCTTTGAGCATTTGGTTCACTCGATTTCCTAATTCTCCGACTTCCCTCCCATCATTAATTATTACCGTAATTATGGGCACAGAGGAAAATTTGGCACTGTGATTGCGTTCCATTGATTCCTTGAACACCGATACATTCGTTTTAAAGAAAAGGAGAGACTTTTATGTTTGGATGTGTTCCATCGAGCCTCATATCACCCGATTCATTGACTTGTAGTTATAGTGGTAGAGTAGATTGTTTGAACTCCCAAAGCATTATAAAAATATCTCATATTCGACTTCTTTTATCACATTTTACGTTTCAAACTCCTTTGTTGTTATATTTTACCCCATTCCTCCTCCCTCGCATGCAAAAGTGCATTTTTCACTCACAAATCCTTCATCCCTCAACCAAATTACAAAATTCCAGATTATTGTGACCATTGAGAAGTCACCTTCATCTACATTCAAGAGGTGAGTAATTTTACTCTTGTTTTATCTAATTTGGTAGTTTTTTTGGGTTTTTGAGATCTTCCTCTCAATTCCTCTTTAAAACCCATTGTAAAATATTGTATTTCCTAAATCCTACCCAACTTGTTAGAATGAAGTTCCAATATGCATTATATGAGCATATTTCCTCCTTGAAACCTTTGTCCCTAGATATAGGAGATAACAATATAAAAACATGAATTTAGAAGATTTTTGGGCTAGGATGAAATATGATAACCCAACCCCATCGCCCAATGTATCATGAATAGTGGATTGGCTCATGCGCTTTGTTTTCCTACATCAATCTAGTGTATCGATACAATCCTATCACGTGCCTCTAGCTTTGAATCCCCAAACCAAGGAGTTAAAATATCCTCAGGGAAAGTTATTACTTAATTAGATGTTCATCATATTAACTTGGCCTTGGTATTCCCAAATTCGAGATATTTTAAAATCCTAACCAAGGAAGAAGCTCAAAGGGAATATGACCTCACTCCTATCAAATACCAAACAGTGATTTCTAAAACTTGGCTAAGAGTAAAAGGAAAAGGACCATCTAAATTTCCCAAGACTCTCTATAGAATTGAATTATTGGAGGAGTTTTCAGATATGATAACATTTCTTGCAAGAGTAATGGGTTTGCCCTCAACTCAAGAGTTTTAGAATTGGATGAGTGTCTATATCAACTTGATTTTGAAGGTACACAACACTTAAACCTAGGAGAGATTATTTGTGAGTATTTAACTCAACAACTCACTCAGGTTCACTAGAATACAAATTTTTACATGACCTCCTACTTGATGATACCATAACTAGCTATAGAATATGGATTGGATTTACAGGCCGGGATAACGGAAAAATATAGCTATATATGATTTATATACTCAAATTATCTATGAGAAAAACAAGAGCCATCATAAGAGGGTCAATGATGCCTTCACAATGTTTTTGGTGAGGTTTCTTGAGGGAAATGTAACAACTATAGTATCTCAAGAGGCAAGGCAATTTATTTTAGTATATGGAAGCTTATTCATATAATTTAGGAAGTTTTCCTACATCCGAACAACTGGATTCGAGGGATCTCCATATAAGCTTCCGATATATTACAGTGATAAAATTATTCTAGTTGAACTTTGCAGACATATAATATCCTTCATAGGACCTAAAGGATAAGAACATATCTAGTATATAATTTCCCATAAATTTGGGAAATTACATGTATAGGACAACTCTTGATGCACAAAATGTTGAAAGGACTATTTCCCCATTCAACTTACATCCTTACTAGAAGAGGACCTATTTTGATAGCAAGAAATTCATTGGGAAATAATCTCAGGCTAACATACCACCATTTTCTATCATTTAAAGACTTCTAGGAGGACCGTATTGATGATTATAAGGTCAAAATAAAAGCTTATGACAGGTTATCCTTAATAAATCAAATATTTTAAGCTATATATAGTTCTGAAAGGAATGATAGATGATGGTTCATACATTTTCACTACAGAATTCATAAATTCCATTTAGTACACTCCTCTCCCCACCATTGATTGGTCACAAAAGGAGAAGGATAATCCTAATGATCTTAACACCCATGTGCTCTTAAGGTCAAGACATTTGTTGAATAGGAAGGTTAAAGAATTCAATGAGTCTCAAAAGATAGCTTCTTCTCATGAGGCATCTTCTTCACAAAAGACTACTCCTACTTCAACAAACTCCTTCTTCCTCTCCTCTTGATTATAGAACCAAAGTTTATACTAATAAGGAAAATACCAAATGTGGAGTGAAGAGTGAAGAGAAGAAGGTAGAAACTCTCGGTGGTGATCAAGAGGAAATTCAAGAGTTAGTAGGTGGAACAGGTTCTGAACAAACACAACAACATGATAAAGAAGAAGTAACTAAGAAGAAAAAAGTTGAAGAAGAATAAGGAAGTGAATAAAGTGATGAAGAAGAGAGATGTAGTAGAATTATCTTTCCCCGATCCAGGGAAAGACCATTTCTTTGAGGCCAAATCTAGATGTGAGGATTCTCTCTTCTTCTATTGAGACTTCCACTATAAAGGTTTCAGTTTCCCAACCTCTAAGTTATCAGATTAATCTTACATTTCCTCCTCGGAAACATCTTCTAGAGATTCATTCACCTAGGTTTAACCCATGATAGATAGTAGAAAGAGAAATCCTCAATCTAGGATTCCATAAGTTTGATGCATTGGCTTATATTTTTGGAACTTCCCCTCTCCTCCAAAGAAAGCCAAGACTACCTCTCGTCTTGTTTTTGATTCTATAGGAAACAACTTTCTAGAAATTGCTAGGCCAAAGGAGGATAAGAATGAAAAGGATGTATCATTATCAGATCTTGAACTAACAAGAATCTCATTGGGAGAATCAACTCCAGAGGGTGAAGTACACATAATCTTAGAGAAATTATCTCTAAGGTTATTGAGAGAGTTGAAAAGGGAAAGTAGACTCAAGTAAAATTAAAGGAATAGTACAAGTACTTGTAAGTTTTATCAAGTCTTTCCTCTCATCATGAAAAAACTCCATTAGATCCAACTCCTATATCTACACTTCCACCCACTTTTCTATTATCGTTAGTATTGATTTGAAGGCAATCACATAAATTCACAAACATGCCACTTTTGGAAAAGCATTAGAAGCTTGGGTTGGAGAGCATTCTTGTCTCAGATTAGAATTCATTGATGAAGCATGTAAAATATATGATAATATCATTTCATCTCAGGAACAAATCAATTCAGGGAATGATAATATTGAAAAAAACTAAAAGTTTGGGCTGATTTTATCCAAGATCTCCAAATCATGACTCTCACAGATGAGAAAATCCTTCATTTGAGAATATTTTCGATGAATCTAAAAGTAATTTATCTAGGACTCAAACTTTCAGGTGTAGAGTGGAGTATAAGGGTTCTTGAAGAATCCTCAACTAATTACGAAACCTAGTTCGAAAAGGAGAGTCTTTGAAAGCTATTTTTTTACAGATTTGAAGCCCTTCATTGCAAATTATTCAAAGACAATTCACTCGAGAGAAATTATGTTGATCATATCAATGGATATTTAAATGCACTCATAAAGGAGAACATGTTCAAGGTAGTATTGGTCAACAAGGAGAAAATGGAAGAATTGTCAGAGCTCAACAATGTCATCATAGAAGTAGAAAAAGGAATTTCTCAATATGGTGGAACAAAAGAAATGGAGTCTTCTCTTGGTAGTTGGTTGACAAATCTCTCCAACACCATCACACCCAAAGATACAAAGATATCAACTATAGACCTATTTACGAATGCATGTTTTAAAGCTCAAGGTCCCCTGTAGAATTCTATCTCTTCTATTCCTTCTTCCTCCAGTTCATAATATCACTAGTTGTTATATTTTGTAATTGAATTTATTGTATAAAAACAAAATTGTAATATAAAGTCATTGAATGTAAATCAATTAATTAAGTTTTTTAACACTTAATTAAGATAACTAGTTAGTTTGGGTAGTTATCCTCTCCCCTTTTCCTATATAAGGCTTCATTTTATTTGTAAAAGGGGTTGGATATTGGTGCATTTGTATGTAAGAGATACATATTTTGAAATACAAAAGAATAACCCTCTTCTATTTCCATTCATATTATTCCTACCTTCTTTTCTTGTATACATTTTAGTAGGTATGTTGTTTGCTTTATTTGGAATTTGAAGCTTTGTATTATTATTCATGGGTTAAGATTTGATGAAATTTGATTCAATCTATATCTTATTTACTATGAAAGTTCCATTTACATGCAATAGTATGATAAGATCTGCAATATTCTTATCTGAAAGTGTTGTTATTACTCCCTCTTATTTGTTCATTCATGTGGTAATATTGTAGACAAAAGGAGGATTAACATATCCTTGATTAATAAGTTAGTTATAACTATGTATCCCTGATTTATCTATCTTGCCGCATTCACAATGTTGTGTTCTTCTATCTTTCCAATCCTTTATCTATCTTTTGTATTAAAAATATTGGGTTTATTCATCTTCACCAATATCCTCAATAAAAATTAGTTAGTATTTATATTTGTGAATATCCTAGAGTTAAAGGTTTTGGATCAATAAGGGAACCTCCCCATTAAAGAGGAGGGACTGTCAAGGAGACACAACATGTCCTTGATTGATAAGTTAGATAGAACTGTGTATCCCTAATTTATCTATCTTGCCATATTCTTAATGTAGCGTTCTTCTATCTTTCCAATCCTTTATCTATCTTTTGTATTAAAAATAACGGGGTTATTCATCTTCACCAATATCCTCATTAAAAATTAATTAGTCTCGTATATTTGTGAATATCCCGAGTTCAAAGTTTTTGGATGAATAAGGGAACCTCCCCATTAAAGAGGAGGGGCTGTCATCCCCTAAAATATTGATTATTTCTCCAACGACATATTTTCTAACTAACAAATGAATTACTCTACCCATCATTTTTGGTTCTATTATTACTCGACTTCATTTTTTGTTTTCAATACTCTTAATTCTAATGCATTATGTCTAGGTATCCCTTGGCTACATGCTTTTAGGGTTATTCCTTCGACATCCATGAATATGCCAAGTTTATCCATAACCAGTAGGTTATCACTATTAGAGGTATTCCCTTTGAGGCTCCCTTTCCTATTTTTCCTAGTTTTTCTTCTTCGAGTTCCTATTCCTAAACCTAGTACATCTACATATAAGTCCTTGGTTCCACATAATGTCCTCAAAACTTTATCCATGATAGGTTTCTTCTTAGGTCTATGGTTCTACCTTCTACTTCTCACATTTATAGCTTTCTTAGGTATTCTAATAGGCCTTTGGTTGCACACACTACCTCTCATGGCTCTAGCTCTCCTAGGTCTCTTGATAGGACTTTGGTCGCACACATTAATTTTCATGTACCTCACTCTTCTCATTATTTTGATAAGCCTTTAGTCACACACATTATCTCTCACATTCACTCTCCTATGTCTTCTCGATAGGATTTATATTTCAAAAATTGTTTCCCATGTATCTTCCCCACTCAAGGTTCTATCTATGTCCTCTAACACACACATAATCTCCCAAATTTCCTAAATGAAATCTACTATTCATGGTATGTCTAGAATTACTATCTCTTTAATCCTCTATGTAGGTCTTCTACTTCACACACTTGTCATACATATTCTTTATCTTGTGGACCCTTTTTTTGTAACCATTGCCACTATTGTACCTTTTGTATTTGAGTCACCTCGTTTTGCACAATTGAGGCCTAAGCGTCCATAACCTTTTCAAATTACTCCATATCCTCCTAAGGTTCTCATAGGGTATATCAATTCTTCCCCTCTTTCACGTACATATCTAAGCACATCAAAAATACCAAAACATGCACATAATTTCAAAATACAAAAACATTCACATGTTTACAAAAATTAAAAAATTAATACCTGTACACTTAACTTGAATTGTTAGCACTTTACATTATGCATGTTGTTTGCCACTTTGGTTTAATATATATCACACTTATTTACTCTTTGCACACATGCATTCATGACATACATTGAGCTTGATGTAGGAAATACAAGAAGTGGTACACGATGATATATGTTGGATGGAACTTTATCCAAATTTACTATACATTTGGGGGAATCTATTTTACACTACATTTATGTGTTATATTTTATTATAGTTCCTTTTTACTTCTTCAACATTATTATTACATATATCATGTACACATTATCTTTCAATCTAATAGGACTGACACATGTGTCTTGTGCAACGTTGACATCTCTTACATGTCTTCACCTATATTGGCTATTATATCATATCATCATGTTATAACACTCTTATTTTTCATGCATTATTTCTTTTGTGTGTGTTTTTTTCTTGCTTATTTGACTATTTTCTTCCTATATGCCTTGTTTTTCTTGTGACACCATGGGTGTCCCATGTTGGTGGATTTATGCCTATCTTGTTTGATTTTTTCTATAGACATATAGGCCTTGATTGTCTTGCAATACCTTGGGAGTCCCATGTTTGCGGCTTTATACCCTTTTTGTGACATTATTTACCAACTTGCTTCATATTATTTCATTATTGTTGTACTTGTTTTCTAACACATGGATTAATACTAATATTGTTATCATCTATTTTATTTCTATCTATTTTAATCATTATTTTTATTGTGCACCATGGTTACCACCATTTGTAAATACCTTCCTTTTTACAGTACATGTTCTTCAGGGGGCCACCTCTTCAAAACTCTACACTCTCCTACAGTTTCTTAGACATATAATGCATGGGAACACATGTTTTCTTTTGAGCCATGTTCTTAACTTTGTTTTCACACATTACTCAAAAGAGGGGGAATTAATTAAGGTATATTCTACACTTACAACAAACATGGGTAGAATTCTCGGGTAGCATACATGTACTAACAGGGTATAGGTACTTAGAAATATATTCAAACAAAAAGATTATAAAAATATGAACATATTTATAACCATACAGATTGGAGAGGCCGTATGTACGTTCTTAACCCTCCCACACATTTTTTCGCAAGAGACACTTATATCAAATTTCTATACAATTTCACATTATCAAATACAGATTCGAGTTTTTACACAATTTCAAATCTAGATCACTCAATTCAGAATAGTACAGAAGGAATGAATTACTTCACTCCTTCATCTCAGAATTCAGTTTCTACTATAGTTTTAGGAATCTTGGGGCATAAATTTCCTTCCTCCATCAACATTTTAATACATTCAAATTTCTATTCATTTGTGCGGCACATGGGAAGGGCATGCAAGTACTCATTCTCTTTTCTATCATGTGTCTTTATTTATAGAATTAGGTCTAGATCCATCTGCAGGTTGTGTGGTTTGTAGGGTTATGGAAGGTATCAAAGTAGATAAGTTCTTCATAGACAGATTTTCCTCTCCTCCCGCACTCAAAGGGGAAGATATAAAATTTGTTGAATAACTTTAATACACGTTCTTCTTCCTTAGTGGGGTGTTTTAACACTTCATTCTTATTCTTTTCTCCTTGAAATTCCATGTTAGGTTGCATGCTTCAAACCCAATAGCTTATCCTAGGCACAATTGGGGACTAATCACCCCTAATTATTTGACAAAGTTCAAAAAATTCAGCAATGAAAATATTAAAACATAACCAAAGCGTGATAGCTTATACTTTTACGAGAACAAACATGTGCATTCCTTCTTTATTTATATCTCTTTCATTTCATGTTTATTAAAATACAAATATTTCATGTTACACTTTACATTTGAGTTAAGGTTTAGTTTTCATCATGGACATTGACTACACTCTGTGTTATAGGTTTCACTATGGAACATACCAACACCAAGTACAATAAGACTCTACAAATAAACTCGAGCAAATATAAAGTGTGTTTACACACTTAGATATCTTTTCCTTTAAACATGTAATTTTATTTCATACTTAAAAGTGGGGAACATAGACACTAAAATTTGGTAAGTTACTCTTTGACACTTCTAGTTTTGAAAATGCGCTCTTGTTAAGATACACATAACCTTCGTATTCCCACTTAACACATTATGATGTCTCTTGTTTATCATATTTATCCTTTCACATTAACATGTCATCAAATTCTAAGAACACAATACATAAAATACATAGAAAAACATTAGTTGACAAGTTGTAAACTTTAGATTGCATGTTTTTCGTCCCTTAGGAAAGACCATACAATTTGGTGAGGATGTTATATCTAGTCCTGGCTGACTTGTGCAGTCTTGGACCAACATGTTCTCCAATTTTTTTCTAATTCATATTCTTTTTTGGGTATTCTAATCCATCTAGGTCAACCTTTCTTAGATAAATCATCTACAAAACCCTATATAATCAAGTAAACACTACCTCATTTGCTAACCTAGAAATATTATGGCACTACATTGATACACTCACTTCCAATACTTGCAAAAGGCACCCAAGGATCCCTAAATATTGTAATAACACATTTATAAACACTAGGGAAGAAATAATTATAGGTTTGAAGCTTCTTACTAGGTCGGAAGTCATCACATACCATCTACAAGAACTCACGAATGCTTTCCCCAAGTATTTTAGCAATATCCAACTCAACTCAAGCATTTCCAAATAGGGTTGTTAAATCTAGTTGTAGTCATCCAAATATAACATACTAGGTGGAGAACAATGCACAATTTGATGCCTCCTCGAGTAGTTCCACTATTGGTAGGCATGGGGGTGCCCACAACCCAACTAATGTTTGTTTTGTAGGACTTCCCATCCATGAATAGGGTTTAATACCATGTTTACAATATTCAAAGAGATTCACAACATGACAAAAATTAGAGTTTTATAAATGGCGATAGTTCCGAGAAGGTAACAATTCCATAAATTTATAGAGCCGAAATCAATTAGAACTAAGACCATATATAGAAGGGTAAAAACCATATAGACGGTCCTAACATGGTTATATGATCCTACACCATATCAATTTCCAGTCACATAATCCATAATGAATCATAATTAGGTTTATATCTTCCTATTTCATCATTGCATCCTCCCGAGAACATTATAAAATCATCTCGTAATTACCTAAGTGTATTCATTCCTTTGTGTTTTCAAGTTTGTATCTTGTTTAACATATCAATTACAAGTATTGAGGCATTATTTTGATATTGGTAACCAATGTTGAAAGTTAACTAATCAAATGATGTTAACCCTTACATCCTTTCGTTTAATAATTCACTAAAATATTAGATCTCAAATAAATCTAATTAGGGTCTAAACAACATCCATTTCATTGACTCAAATTCCTCTTATTGTGGGGGCAAAGTTAGTAGGGAAAGGGATATTGTTTCGAAAAATGGAAAGGAAAGATCCAATATGTTAACATAACATCGAAAATTCAAGGTTTAATGGGCTCACTTTTTTCCTCTAATTTAATCAGTTGTTTCAACTGTGCCAAAAAGTACAAATACAACTAGGGTAAGTGCTAATGTGCCTTTTTCAGCTACAAATGCAAGTTTGGATGTGAATTCTATTTTGTCGTCATCTATAATGGTTTCCACTTCTCCCCATCATTTCTACCATTCCCTCCACCATGTTCACATCACCCTCACTTCCTCCAACTGTCACCACATCTCTCATTTATTCCTCCTCTCCCCAAGTTTCTTCTATTATTCATACTTCCACTATATTGTCGCCACCATCAATCATCATGAGAATAACACCGAGAAGACCAATATATTCTACTACGAGATCCCATCTCCTTTATGAAGATGATGAAATTGAAGGATTTAAATGTTGTCATGCCACTACCACCATTTTCATCTCTTTAGATAGGTCCAACCATTCACTTTGGACCCAATTTGTCTATGTCAAGATGATTAGTGCTTATGTTTACAATTCCAAGATCACCAATACTAAGTGTTCCTATGCAAATAGAAAAGGGTCATCTCATTTGTTAGAAATGGTGACAAGTACACAATGCAACTCATATGGGTCATCCCATGGAGAAAATGTCTATTTAAATGAATAATATTTTAGGTTCTTCAATTCTTCTAGTCTCCATAGTGACTACATCATCTACCTCTTCCATCATGATATCTTTAATTACAATTGAATTTTTAGAATAAAAAAAAGAGTAGCTTGAATTGGAAAAGTAGTAGTGGCAATAACAACATTTGGTCACTAAATCACAAACCCTTGCATATAAGCCTCTTGAGGTGTTTCTAGTTTAAAATAAGAAGGAAAAGAAAATGCACAAGATAACAACTGGTAGAATAAAGAGACAAGGACAACATATCTTACTAAGGACAAATGAGGATGTTATGAGCCTATATAGAAAAATATGAAGAGAGGGAGAACCATCCATTGATGATTTATCCATTCAATATGGTGTAAGATTCACTAAAAATGGCTACAAGAGGTTTAGAGGAAGATAAGAACGATGTAATTACTTCATAGTCACAAATTACTTTGCCCCAACTCTTAGTTCTGACATTTACCATGCCTTTAATGATTTATTTATTAACTTTAGAGATATTATAACATCAAGGAAAAGGTAGAAACAAAAATACAAAGTCAAACAACATGAAACAAGAGGTTATTAAACTTAAAGCTAAAATTACAGTCATAACAAGGATATTAAAGGGAAACTTATTGCCAAATTTGTCACATATGTCCATTGATGATGTGATTACCATTGAGAACAAGCTATACAAGGCCAAAGTAGAGTTGACATAGGCATCTAATCAACTTACAACCACTTACAAACATTTGGACATGTTTTATATTTGTTGTGCCCATGAACTTCATGACCCAAAATAACTATCCAAATACCTTGTAAAATTGGGACATTTAAAAATGTTAGTTATGTATTAAAGGATATTAAACCATTATTATTCTAAAATAACTCAATTTATTAAGGATGCACTTTGCACTACTAAAGTAATTTGTGTGGCTCAACACCATTGTTCACGCAATTAAGACTAGTTAGGTTTATTTTGACATCTACCATCAAGAGGGTAAACAATCATCATCAAGCTATATTGTAGAAATAAAGTTAATCAAAAGGGGTTAATGATAAATACATCAAGGGTTACTTGCGCTAATTAAGGTGACTTGAAATTAGTTATGTTTATTCTAATCTAGTATATTTAGTTGCAAAGTGTGAGATTAATGGTAGTAATTTTTCCACAATTATCTTTAATCCAATTATGGGTGAATGTAAATAGTCTAAATATTATAAGTGCGAAATAAGGTTACTATTTAAATATCCACCATTTATTTTTTCTAAGAGGGTAATAAAAATGTCATATTGTACTACATATAAAGATTCAATCCAATACAAATGTTTAGAATTATTCCAAGTGTCACTTGCACTAGTTTAGATTACGGGTTAATTTTTCATCAACGTTTTATTGCATTACTAATTAAGCTCTACTAAACCAAATTTTATTCCAAAAAATTGTTTCAAGTTAGGGATGTTTTTTGAACTACCATAATAACATCACATGATTAAACGTGAATTAGATTTTACTTGAGGTTATTGGATAGTTGTGTTTTCCCCACCAAGGGACTAATTTAACACTATATCAAGCTAGACATGGTTTAGGATAGTTAATTTTAAATCAAATTTATTCATTCAACATCTAGGGGCAAGGTGAGCCCACTTATCCCACCAAGATCAAATCCTAATCCCTAATATGAAAGTGGCATTATCTAGGTAGAATGCGAGCCTTTAGATTAAAGGATTCTCCTCCCTTAATCCCTAAGGCAAATAAAAACCCTAATTCAACTTTATATTCTTATTACTTTTTATTCTACCCTATTTATGTATCATTTCTTCTTTGTAGGTTTGTTGTAGGTTAGGAAGCATCCATGGAGGAACCAATGAAGCATTTTATTCAATTTTCTTCAATGCATTTTTATTTAATTTTATTTTCCATTATTAGGGTTTAATTAGAGGAGTGCATATATACATGAGTGCATATGTATACATAATCATATTTTCTTTAGTGTGGTTTAAAACATATTGGGGTAGTTGTAATTATAAACTATGTATGTATGTATGTGTATATATATATATATATATATATAGGTGTACATGTGTGCAAGTGAAACAATGGAAAGGTGAAATCATGGAGGCCAAATGGCATGATCCACAAGCGCATGCTTACAAAGAAGGGTTGTGACAGAGGATAATATAGAGGTCTACATGGAGTAAGAATAACCCAAGGTTTTGGAATGCATCCCTATAATGAGCGAGGGTTAAGGGGGTGTGGTCGAAACCAATGTTGGATTCTAGTGTGGTTCCTTATAAGCATAACATATCCCAACCTATTGTGCAAAATTATCCTTTACCACCACATTGGCATATCACACCTAGCTAAGTTAGGTGCCCTCACCAAGTACGAGAGCTTTCCAGTTCCCTTAATAAGTTAGCAAATAATAAATGACTATAACATCCAATTATTCAAATATTCAATATTGGACAGAGAAAATTGACTAAGTATCATTAGAGCATAAAGACTACATAAAGATATGTGTGTGCAGAGGATTAGAGTAGCGCGAGAGGGGGTGCACAAAGGTGGGAAAATAGGACAATGTGCATGGTTATGCACATGTGTACTTAAAGTTAGTGACTTAGCTAATTTTCTAGAGAGGCTAAAAATAGAAAAATAGAGTTAAATTACTGCCCAAGTAAAGAATCGAAGATAGACAAAAGAGAGAAGACTTAGTGGCCAAGTAAGGGAAGAGAAAGCACATAAAGAGCAAGATAAAACACACGCATGGACCAAGATAAAAATAGGATAAAAACATGATGCATATTTAGTTTGAGCTATTATTATGAAGGTATGTGAGTTATTGTGAGCATGGCTATTTTTAGGAAAGAAAGCATGTAGGCTATTTTATATGCACACCTATTATTAGGTGAGTGCATGAAGTGGTGAAGGGAAAGTCCCCACCCTTATATATAGGTAGTGTGTCCTTATTGTAGTATGAGATATTTTGGTATGATAGAGTGAATTGTGAATGGAGGGTTCAACAATCTAGGGTTTTGAGTATGTATGGGAGTGTGCATTGTCTAACACATGAATGGATTGAGGTTATTATAATCAACTACTTTGCTATGTATTTCAATGGGAAAATGAATTTGGGTTGATAAATTGATTATGTTTGAGTATGAAGTAATGCAAATTTAAATCTTTTTAATAATTCTTTATGTTGATTAAGTTTTCTTTTTATATGTGTTTCTAGATTTCCATGGTTATGATGATTCCTAGTGCATAAGTGGTTGAATTGGTTATGAATATGGCACACATGCATGCTAACCTTTTAATGGGCATAACAAAGGAGGGACCTGGTGGCTGCGCACACTTCGAGTGAGATTACAAAATCTATTTGGATGAAGTGCCAGTGCACATAGCCATTATTGGGTAAAACAAGACTACATTTTGGTTTCATTGTTAGGACCTCTTTTCAATTTATCTACCAAGATGTTACAAGAAGATGACATATTGAATGTCTTTGGAGAGTATTGAGAGTTGGATAGAAGATGACCAAGACATTTTTGCACAAAGATATAACACTGGACCTGATTTTAATGCATGAAATTGGGTGGAAGACAATTTGTATGACTTCTTGTACGAGACATTATTCAGTTTTTCCTAGTAGAGTTGTACCAGTGGTTGGTAGCTTACGCGGAAAAAATAGGTCTCCACCTAGAAATAGAGCTTAGATGTAGGAATACTATCGAATCTCTTTGATTCAACCGAGACGTGGATTAAAGTTGTAGATTGTTGGTGGGAAGGTGTACTACACAACTATACTTTAGAGTACATAATTTTAACATATTCTTGTCTAGAGGAAGCAAATTTCTAGTTTTTTACGTGAGCCAAGAGGATCCTATTTGCACAACAATACCCTTAGCTATCAATATCTTGATGGTAGAACTAGGAATGGAGAACTTACCTATGGCTAGATAAATACTCACCGCGTGCAAGGGTAGGAGTAGGTTTGTGAAGGATGGCGGATGCCCTAGTGGAAGAAAGAAAAGAGAAGAGAGATGGGTTGAGTATAATGAGGCGCGACAGAGGGAAGTTGATGAAGTGCTGAGATCAAGAAGAATGATGAGTGTAAAAAGTGATGAGAGCCCCATGGAAGATGAGAAGCTACCGTAGTATCTTGTCCTCTCGACATTAGGAAAGTGTAGTAGAGAGACCCCATCGCCTTCCGATGAGATCTTGTTGTGATTGGATTTTCTTATTGTACTTGAATGAGATACCTAAATCATATCAACTACAGTAGGAATTTACTTATTTCTCGCATTAATTTGTTTTAAACAATGGATTGACAGCCATCTAGGAAGTATCACACTTCCTGGAACTAGCATACGCTAGGTAGTCCACTGTCATATATCATTTAACTTCTCTTTTGTGGTCTTGTTTTCTATTACAGGTAGTTCCTCCTAGCCAAAAGGAAGCTCTCACAATTGACATTGGGTCAAGAAGTCAGAATGCACGCATCAACCTCTAACCAACCCATTTAACATGTATTCCTCCTAGCCCATAACCCTATCTATTTCGTCATTCAAAAACGTAAAGAAAATGGTGAAACATTTTGGCATGCCCAGTGGGACCCATCAGGGGTTCTATTACATTTTCTTCATTTCTAGGAAAAATTTGTGTGTTTGTTTCCCTTTAAAAGGCTTACACAAGTAATTTTATTCCCTAGTAATCCTCTCTTCTTTCAAATTTCTCTAAAAGAAACATTTCTCTTGGTGCATTTAAAAGGAATCATTCTTCTTTCTTGCTTTCTACATTTAGTGAAAGAGCATACCCTCTCCTATTCATCATTTTCTTCATCGAATGTAATCTTTTCAATTTGGGATTAAAATTGGTTGCATTACATTCTGATTTGTTGCATTTAGCTCACATTAAAATGAGGGCAACCTATATGCTGGAAGTCATGCCTAGTTGATGGTTGACACAAAGAATCGTAGAAAGCACATTCTCTCTCTCTCTCTGTGCCTTACCAAAGTGCATAAAATTGAAATATACACATCTTTCTTAAACAAAATCTTACATGGGAACACCTTTCAGTGATCACACAATCTGATAGGTAGGTACTCCCTAGCTCGTTACCTTTGTCGAGTCATTATCTCAGAGGATGGCTTGCCCCCGCCATAACATACCTAAAACCTATCCTTTAAGATATCCTTCTTTAGTAGGAAGCCTTCCTCACAAAAAAATCTATTCTAAATTCATGAGTCAATATTGTAAATAGCATAAGCTCAACACATTAAAAATCACTTGTTAGGTATGTGTTTTTAGTGTTTGATTAACGTACATTTGTAGGTGTGAGGATACACTTATCCATTTTTTTTTCATCTTGTTGCCTTGCACACTCCACAATCATAGTTGGAGTATTTTGACTTCTTCTGAGTGTGTTAGGACTTCATTGCATCATCTCCAGACCTCTAGGTTGATTATTTATCTCACTAAAATTCACAACAATCCATTTTTCTACATTTTCCAAATTTTCACAATAACCGACATTAGTTACCCCTGACCGGCATCAATTTTGCTTAACCGACATCGGTTTTCTATTCTTTTGGGTTAAATTTCCTAAAGAACCCTTATTTCATTTTCTTTGTTTGTTAGAGTTCTTGTGAGTCTCTATACTCTCTAGGCTTTGATAAATAGTCATCATACAACTTTTCATCTAACCATCAATAGTGTTTGGTTCATCTGTAAAACTGTTCCTATTTCATAGGAACTCGACATCGCTTACCCCCGAACCGCATCGGTCACCCTTTATCATTATCGGTTACCTTATGCTGAATCTCAGCTAGTATATTGCCCAAATCCACCTATAAACACCTATTTTCTTCATTCTTGTTGCTCTCTGTGTCATCTGCAGATACAACATCACTTGATATACATTCATTCACATGGTGTTGACTCGCAATCAAGCTAACACTCTTACATTTCACGCAAGTTGTCAACCACTCCTACCTATTCCTTCACCACCCTCTATCCTGTCACCCATGGATCTAACCCTACCTACCACCATTGCCGCAGGCGACGAGGAATTTGCACGACTCCTTGATCATAAATCTCGTGGCCTTATAGTTCTACCTTTCCCACTCTTCCACCCGGACTCCTTGGGTCAGTTGATATATGGCATGCCTGTATCCATCTCTCCGCCCTTATTCCCACTTCTACATCAACCCCTAATAATGTGGCATTACCTTCACCTAGCTTCACCCCTAGTGGTTTCACAGCTAGGACCCATACCCGCTATGACCATTGTGTCTGTAGTATCAATCACACCCGTAGTATCTGTTGTCCCCTCATCGACCAACCAGACCATAACCCCGTCTCGCACCCATTGTCTCACAAATACCCATTGCAACACAACCACCCATGGTGTTGATGACCCCTACTCCATTCCAGAATATTGTCCTCTCCATCCCATAAACACTACCCCCAATCGCTACTAGAGTCACTACGACCATCCCACCTACATACACATACTATCAACAACCCCCTATCTCATCTATCACCCATTCTAGATACATACCCTCTATGTCGATCCCCTATTCTCAACCTCCCTATTTGGAATCACCATACAATGGAATGTTGCCCACATCATAGGTTCAATACCAGCCCCCTTATGCCACAGAGGTTCCCTTCCATCACAACCTACCAATGACCTCATCAAATTGATGATGGAAAGGATGCAAACACTAGAAGCATCGGTTTCTGGCTCACGTAATTCTCTCACCTATGATGAAATCTGTAATGAGCCCATTCATCCATCCATCCCTATTCTCCCATACCATGTACATTAGGAAATGCCAAAATTCAACCGTTTCAATAGTAAAGAAGACCCACATCAATTTGAAACATGGGTGTTACGATGACACTTTACTCCTACGAACCTTCCCAATGTCCCTAATAGGACCTACATTGACTAGTACAGTGGGGATACCAAGACACTCCATCTACTCATTTAATCAAGTAGCCCAAGCCTTCTTAGATCACTTCTCCATCAACATTGTTAAGAAGGTTACCATGACTGATCTTTATTCCACATGACAATACGATGATGAGTCTATCGCTGACTTTGTCACTCACTTTGGTGCAACCTAATTAACTAGCTCACATTTCAATTACCTCAAATTGAACTCATAGAGTTGTTTACTTAGGCTTGTGCAAGACACATCTCACCAACCCTACAGGTGCAAACCTTTCACACTTTTGACGAGGCATTCACCATGGCACAAAAATTGGAAATTCATGCTATCAAAGAGAAGAAAATTCAACTTCATAACAAGAACATCACATTCAAATCAAATGATGCTTCTTCATCTTCAAACCCCAAAACAACTATTCAAAACCCAAAGGATCTACCAACGCCATAGTTCTCAAGGCATGGCCCCCTCATCAATCAAACCCAACCAAACCTCCTTCTAATCTCTCTCCCATCCAAGCTTTCTAGTTCAGACGAGAACAAAAAAGTACACTTCGATAGGAGAATCTTATTCTTCTGTTTTGGAAAAGCTTGTTAAGGTTAGTGCCATTACCCTTCCACCTATAAAACCACATACTAGTTTTGACCCTGAGCACCCCATGCCCATGTGGTATAAGGAACATGAATTTTGCAACTATCATCATGTCAAAGGTCATAGCGAATAAAACTGTATCACCTTCAAGAATATCATCCAAGAAATGTTAGACAACAAAGATCTAGTCTTGGATAGCCCGAATGCACCCAACCAAAACCTACATATATTCAAGAATCCATTCCCTAATCATGCCCCTTCTTCCAACCAAGCTAGTGACACTTCAAATAATGATAGAAATGTCCGTGAGGTCCACACTATTTTTGATGACATACCAGTTGCTTCCCAATTGCCTCATGTTCCTTCCATAGATGAAATCTTAGCCCGAGCTCCCCTACCTACACAAGAACCTATTTCATGTACTCCTCCACCCATAGAGGAACCCCCTTCATTTTCTCCTTCACCCATGGAAGAGCCTATAATTAGCACACCACCTTTGACCCCTCAAATTTCTAAGCAATCATCAGTGGCACCTCTCCTACTCATAGGAGATACATGTCCACAACC
This sequence comes from Taxus wallichiana var. yunnanensis, assembly GCA_018340775.1. Lineage (NCBI taxonomy): Eukaryota > Viridiplantae > Streptophyta > Pinopsida > Cupressales > Taxaceae > Taxus > Taxus wallichiana. The sequence continues at coordinate 7,481,824 of CM031244.1, forward strand.
TACACCATCACAAGGAGAGTCAACCTCATCTAGCCCATCCTCTCCTCTACCCATAGAGGATCCTATAGAAATACCATTTCCTTTAGATGACCATTCACCATTAGACCTTCAAGATCCCATTGATATGCTTTCGGATCTCTTACCCACAGAGTTTGAGGCTAGCCATTTCCTCTATGCCTCAAACACATTTTACAAGAATTGCTACTCAATCCACATCGGCCCCACTTACAACAATACCATTTTCATGCTTGGCCAATCACCTAGAACTATGTTGATAGATCCTTACTTTGGGGACACCTTCTACTTCCTATATCAACACAAATGTAGTTGTCACTCACCGACACCTCCACTATCTACCCAAAAGTGTTTCAAGCAACCAAAACAAACACAACCATGACTATTGCAACACCTTCCATGTCACCACCCATGACCCAAATCACACCTCTTCCCATAACCCAACATACATCTACACCCAAACACCTACCCACACCTATATCATCTCCCTTACCTAAACCTATTACTACCTTAGGGGTCATACCGACAACTAGCCTTACTCACCCACCCATCAAATTAGATTTAGCCACATCTTCCAAAACTAACACTAAACTTACCCCCCCCTAAAAAGAAGACCCAACCTCCTAGGACTCATACACCAACCTCACCTACCATACCATTATCACCTTCACCTCTTCCATCCATCCTAGGACCTCACCCCTCGACCCTGGCCAAGAAATCATCTTCCACCGGAAAACCAAGAGTGCAACAACCCATCTCCACATCACTAACCTCTAATATACCCAAGTGATCCACACAACTTCCACCTCACCCGTAACCTTCTTACCACCCATACCACCACTACCATCCATAACTTCTTCACTACCCATGACACTTTCTTCTCTTTCACTCACACCTTCTACCCAACCTCTACCACCACCTCCACAACTCCTCGGTTACCCCATGGGTAACCCGTCCTCTTCCACCATCTATTTTTCCTCCACATCTCATACACCCATGTCACCTTTTCCCAAAAAGGTGCAACCTAAAGCTAAAAATCCACTACCCTCCAATAAGGTAGTTAAACCAACCAAACCTTCCATCCGCTAGCTCTTCTACCATGCCCATACCCGAGCAGATGCAACCAAGACCTAAGACCACTCCACACACCAAACTAGTAAACCAAACCATTCCCCCCTCCTGTAAAGCCTCTTCCTCCACAATCATCCATACTGTACCTAAACCCACATTCACCTCCCATTGTGATCCACTAGTAGGGTCCTATGCCAAAATCTTAACCAATCTCCTTAAAACTTCTGTCATCACATTACCACCTCTTAGACCTTACGACCTACTCAAACCCAAACCAAAAGGGTTTGACAAAACTAAAATCTGTGCCTACCATCGTGTGCCAGACATGATGTAGAGAACTGTAAGGCTTTAAAAACCACTCTTGTCCAATTGTGTCCTCCTAAAGAAAATTTTTGACAATGACGATCTTCTTGATGAGGACCCCATTTCACCTTCACCAATTTCCCCAGATCCTCTTCCATTACCTACTTAGTGACCAATATCTCCACCCCACAACATTTTTGATCCACCCCCAGATTCGAGATTAACATGGTCCATATAAGAGAGTTGGCCAAACCACCACCCAAATGCCAATGCACCCTACTCATTTCACAAGGATCGTATCCCCCACTAGGGTTTTGTCCCTCATGCCATTATACCTTCCATGACACACCCTCTTCCTCCACCTCCCCTCAAATTAACATGGTTCATGTTACCACCATGTGCTTAGAAAGACAAGGGCAAGGAAAAGGAAACTAACCCATCAACCAACCCTATACCCAACATACCATCTACACCCATACCCAAAGTCACCATTCGAGGTCCTACATATCCTATTTCTGATGGGGTCACACACACAAATGCTAAAACAACTACACCAATCCCCCTCAAAATGTCTTTATATGACCTCGTCCAAACCTCTGAGTCACATTGTCAAGCCCTCATGGAGGTCCTTCAATCTATTGAAGTCTTACCAAATGACCCCACACCCATCGTAGCCTCCATCATTACCCCTCACCACGTAGCCTCTCTCACTAGGTCATCACCTTCCTCTACGCCTCCACCTACTCACCAAGTAGCCACCCTCAGCTTTTCAGATGAAGAGATCACTCCCTTCCAGTCCGATGACCCCGACCCCGCTCTTTTCATCTCCATCTTTATCGATAATATACGCATACGACGTGTTATGATCGATGGTGGTGCTAGTATTAACATCATCTCCTCCCATGCATATGACCAAATGTGAATACCTACCAATTACATGCATGGTAACCCAGTTATGTTGTGCTCCTTCAATGACGCCATGACCTCTACCCTAGGTACCATCATTCTCCATGTCCGTGTAGGTCCCCACACTATCCTAGAACTTTTCTATGTCCTAGAGGGGATTTCTAATATAACTTGTTTTGCTGAACCTTGGATCCATGCCATGGGTTGTGTCCTTTGACTTTACACTATTGCCTCAAATTTGAACACGAGGGACATAATTACACCATCCCTGCCAACCATCACCTTTCAAGACCTGTAACATGCTATACTAGCCCAATGATGTGCTTGTACCAGTCAAGGCATCTGCCACTATCCCTACTTCACCTTCACCTACTAGCCCATCCACCAAGACCGCCACCACCTCTTCTACATCTAACCTTGCTATCCCCATTGTAGTTGTAGCCTCTACCACTAACTCACTTGTTTCCCCATCATCTAGCAAGCCATCCATCCCTTTCTACCCACATACCAACTACTGATCCCTTAGAAGGTGTTTTTCAATGCCTCACTGGGGGAATACCGCCTATACAATATCGACACCTTCCTCACCCCACAAGAGTATGGGAACCTGCGCCAACACCCCAGTTATGACATCCACATAGGCTGAGATTTTTCCTTATGGTCCTCCCCACCTTCGCACTAATCTAATGTATGGGGGACTTGATATGGCCACCTATAAACCTGAACCTCCATCCCAAACCCAACCATTTTCATCCACCTACACTCCCTCACTAACCACCACTTCACTCACACTTTCCTCCACCGGTGCATGTGGAAAGGATTTGGCTTCAGATTTTATGAACAGGCCACCATACTATCATTTCCTATACCTCTCATAAACACAATGACCGTAGTGGCATTGGTTTTGATGCTCCACCTTCCAAGAAGGTTCACGTTGACCTCATCCAGATGGGAAATCTTCCCCATCTCATTCACCCACATTACCATCTTCACCCATGAGTCCATAGATCCCAATCTATTCCTCCTAACTTTTTTTTTTCATAAACACCATTTCCCTGGGACCGCTGACCTATCAACGATGGAGAAGCTCCTCTTCTCTCCCATTCCTATATCCTAACATGATCAATGATGATACACCTTCTATTAACGTCATTCAATGTTAGGATGATGAGTCCATCCTCACCTACCTTGGTGTGGAAGACTCTTATATTCATCGGTCATTACCCTTTGAGATGTAAACCATGTTGAATGAATCGACCATCAAAATCAACATTAACACTCAGATGACCCGCACATTCTAAAGATCAGCCAATCCTTAGACGCTACTGAACAAGAAGCCTTCACCTCTTTCCTTCGGGACCATAACAATGCATTTTCTTGGTCCTATGCCGATATGCCCGTATTGACCCAAAAATCATGGTCCACAATATCAGTAACCATTCCTGATGCCAAACCCATCAAACAAAAGTTGTGAAAATGCATCCTCGCATTACTCTTCTAGTCAAAGAAGAGCTTCAACACCTTCTCTCAGTTTCCTTCATTCTACCCATTGACTATCCCTAATGGATTTCTAACATCATTCCTATCACAAAGGTGATAGGGGGACTCCACATTTGCATAGACTTCCATGACCTCAACTCTCTTTGTCCCAAAGATGATTTCCCCCTACTGGCATCGACCAACTAGTTGATCTCACCGCTGGCCATGAAATGTTATCACTCATGGATGGTTTCTCGGCTACAATCAAATATTACTAGCTCCAGAAGATCAACACAAGACTACTTTCATCACCCCTTGGGGAAATTTCTGCTATCGAGTCATGCCTTTTGGCCTAAAAATGTTGGTGCTACATATCAGCAGCCATGACTTACATCTTCCATGACATCATGCATCGCATATTGGAAGATTACGTAGATGATCTTCTAGCCAAATCTAAACATCAAACCAACACTTATCCATCCTTAAAGTCATCTTTGACCATCTCATCAAGTATTGTGTGCGTCTTTAACCAAAGAAGTGCGTCTTTGTGGTACTTTCTGGAAAACTCCTAGGTTTCATCATTTCTTTGTGTGGCATAGAAGTCGATCCTACTAAAGTCAAGGCTATTCTAGAAATGCCTCCACCCACTAATCTCTATCAACTTTGAAGCCTACAAGGAAAGTTGTAATCTATTCATCATTTTATCTCACAGCTTTTCGACCATCAACCATTTCATCATCTTCTCAAGAAAGATGTTTCATTCAAATGGGATGATGAATGCCATAAATCCTTTGAGGCATTAAAACAATACCTCCTTCAACCACCAGTGCTCATTCCTCCTAAGGATGACCAACCCTTTTACCTATATTTCCACCACTGACCATTCTTTAGGTGCCATGCTCGCTCATCATGATGAGCAACACAGAGAGCAAGTGGTTTATTACATAAGCCATACCCTTCTTGACTACAAAACTAGATATACCCACACCGAAAAACTCTTCTTAGCCTTAGTTTTCATCGCCACCAAACTCGCCATTACCTACTCAATCACAAAACCTTTTTCATTACTAATAATATTGACCCATTACACTATATGTATGCCAAACCCTATCAACATCAACGTGCCACACGTTGGCTTATGCTTCTTGCCAACCTTGACCTCAAATTCATTCATCAAAATTCCATCAAGGGCCAGGCTATCACTAACCAACTGGTCGATGCACCTATTTCTGGGAATCATCCATCTAACTTTGATTTCCCAGATGAGTCTATAGCTACCCTTTCCTAGACAAACCCGCTTACCAAATGACACTCTTCTTCGATGGTTCCAAGTGTCAATGTGGGGGTGGGGATAGTGTTATCCTCATTCCTCTTGATGGTGAACCTATGCCTTTGTCTTTCAAACTCAATTTTGATTGTATAAACAATATTGCTGAATACAAGGCACTCGTATTGGGTCTCTAGGCTACATATGCCTTAGATGTTATGACAATTAATATCTTTGGTGATTCTCAGTTGGTCATAAACCAAGTCAATGGTATATACCAATGTTTCATAATGAGATCCTTCAAAAGTATAAGCAACACGTAGACATACTTTTGACCACCTTTGACCATTATACACTTCAAACCACCCCACATTCTACCAATAAATTTGTGGATACCATGGCCTGCTTGGCTTCTCAGATACCTACTTCACCCGCTGACTCTAAAATATTTGTCACCATACAAAGGCTACAATCACCCTCTTATTTACCTCATGAAGTTTACTCCATCGAACCATTTCCCCTGACCCACATGACCTTTGGTATAAGAAATATGTAGACTATCTTTCCCTTTCCATTCTACCCCCGATCTCACTCGTAATGGACAATGGGCCTTTCTTAAAAGTGTCTCCCATTATGTCCTCATGGGTGGTCTCCTTTACAAGCATGGATTCGATGACATTCTCTTACGATGCCTTACAAGTTCTAAAATTCCTTACACCATTAAGGAAGTTCATGATGGAATTTGTGGAGGTCACTTTAGTGGTTTAGCTGTCACAAAAACATTCTTTTCCTAGGCTATTATTGGCCAACCCTAAACCATGATTGTTGTGATTATGTCAAACATTGCATGAAATGCCAACAACATGCTAATCTCCACCACACACCTAGTCATGCCTTACAAGTCACACGAGACCTTTGGCCTTTCTCTCAATGGGGTTTGATCTTGTCGATGAGATCAACCCCATTCTTCACAATGCCACCAATGGATCATAACCACTACTAAATATTACACTAAATGGGTAGAGGCCATTCCCCTCATTTCTACAAAAGCTAAGAAAATATGTGAATTCATCAACCATCACATCATTTTCATTTTGGTGTTCCTCACCGCCTCATCACTGATAACAAAAAACAATTCAAAAACAAAACCCTACGCAAACTATGTGATGCTTTTGACATCCAACTCAGTTTCTCATCACCTTATTACCCACAAACCAATGGTCAAGCTGAATCAACCAATAAAACCTTGAACAAAATTCTTATGAAGGTAGTCAATGATACTTGGGAAAGATTGGCATACGCACATTCCTTTTTCCTTGTGGGCTTATCACACTAGTATTCACACTTCGACTACTGCCACACCTTTTCTCTCTGTCTATGGTACCGAGGTTGTCTTACCTCTCGAAGTCCAGATTCCATCTCTCCACATCTCACTACAAGACATGCTCAATGATGATGACTTTTGCAAGATCATTTAGCACAACTTGAGTTATTAGATGAACACCATCTCAATGCTCTTGACCATCTCCAAATCTACCAAAAATGTATCAAACATGCCTATGAAAAACGTGTTCATGAATGAACCTTTTTGGTCGGTGACCTCATCCTAAAAAAATCAACATGTAACCAAAGAGGAGAAAAGTAAACGGGAAAATTTTCTCCTAATTGGCTTGGACCCTATATCGTTACCCATGCCTATGGATCAGGTGCTTATCATTTGTCTTCACTCAAGGTAAACCCAAACCTAAGCCCCTTAATGCCTTGCATCTTCGACCATTTTATTGTTGATATCAAGTTCTATATCACTTTCTATTAATTGATCGCTCATCCCTTGAGTGTTGTTCACCTTCCATATTACCCATTTTGAAGATCCATGACTAAACAAGAATCATGTGATTACCCATCACCATTTTAGCCTTGTCTTCAATATGAGTACCATGACTCTACTCATAGCATGATTCTCATGGATAATTTTCATCTTCTTCAAGATGGAATCCCATGGTCGTTCATCACTCAAAACCACCCCTTTCATAGTTAACTCCTGTACTATGGTTTTGTCATCCGAACAAAACCTACCCTTCCTCTATAGTCTTGTCCATGACTTAAACATCCAAAAACAAAAAGGGATGCCACTCCTTGAGTCAAACTTCTAGTAAAAGATGACTCCCTCAAAAGGGACATCTCTTCATTCTAATTCCACCACTATAAATAGACTACTCCCTTGAAGGACAACTATATCATAGTTATTTCAAAAATTTAATAAAAATATCCAAAAGCTTCCCATCGATCAGCTTCACAAAGACCTCAAGGAGATAATATAATCATCCCATATAGACTTCCCACATCGATCAGTCTATTAAAAAAAAAAAATGAAGAAAAAGATGAAATTTTCATCATGGACTTGCCTATTCTTGATCCTAGGTTTCTTGTTCCAAAGACACGCTGATTGTCTACTAATTTACGCTAAACCACCTATTCTCACCTCCTTTCCTTTTTATCCTAATTCCTCGTTACTCAAGGGACTTTCCGCAAACGTGACATTTTGTGATTATGTAACTTTCTTCACCCTTAGAATGGTCCATTATGTAATGCCTTTAGGGTCTTACATTCATAAGCCCCTCTTAGGTATGGTTGACTCATTAGGGTTCTTATCAATTAAGCAACTCTTTTACCACCTCTTACCATTCTCCTTCCTCATTACTTATTGATTATCCTATACAGACCAGATTATCGACACTTATATTTAAAAACCACTCAACCATGCATGTGACCTAAACTCAACCATGCCTATGACCTAAACTCAACCATGCCTATGACCTACACTCAATCATGCCTATGACCTACATTCAACAATGCCTAACACTTACCAACCCATTCTTCTACTTCATCATAATCTTCCCTAGCTTATGGGAGAACTACATCGGCCTGAGGTCCTTTTTCATCGGGACTATGTAGGTAGCACTTCGAGGGCATGGGGCCCTTGAGGTTAGCTCGGCCACTCTCTACCCTAACCAATTCCCCCTTTCCCTTTCCTTTTCCTATTCACATTCTACCCTAGTTAGTTTCCTTTCTATATCAATAACTAGAAATTAAACCAAACAAGCAACAATTGCTAAACATCTTTACCATCATAATTTACACATTCATTTCATCACATCTACCATTTCTCTACCATAATCATACATTTTCCTACAAATCATCTTAACATGATCCATACCATCACAAATTACACACATTAATGAATTAGAAATTCAATCAACCATAAAACCTGACTCAACCATGCCTAAATCAACTCCACCATGCCTAAATCAACTTGACTCCACCATGCCTAAATCAACCTGACTCAACCATGCCTAACTAACCTAACTCCACCATGCCTAAATCAACTCGAATCGACCATGTGATGCAAATCCATCAACCTAACCCCACCATGCCTAAATTAACCTGACTCAACCATGCCTAAATCAACCTGACTCCACCATGCCTAAATCAACCTACCTTAATCATGCCTACACCGACCTGACTCTATCATGCCTAACTTACCTAGTTTCCATCACATGTACAAAATCGTCATCGAAGTTACATATAATCATACACATCATACCATAAAACATCATCATCTCTATATATATCATCCAAATCTGAGTGTCCATACATATATATTCGACTGCAAAATCTATACAAATATATCTCATCTACCATATAACAAATATAAAGGTCTCAAAATCTTCGGCACGTAGGCCAAAGGCCTATATCATGTATACAAAAAAAAAATCAAAACTCCCTCATAAAAATCCTCACTATCATCTCGTGCGTAGTCTGGTGCTAACCTACCATATCACATCTGTATGTATTAAAAATAATCACAATACTATCCAAAATGACGATATCCCTCGTTTGCCCCTTAGATATCTGAGTCAATCTCTCCCTAATCCTCTGTCACTCCTATGTGGTGCCCACCAACCCACCTCCCATATGCTATGGGCCTATGGCCTAACCATCATAAATGGCCCCTCACCCAGGCCGTCTCCGTATACTAAGTAGCCTCATTATGTTCCTATTTATGGAACCATCACCGTCCCCCATGCTCCCTCCATATATTGTGAGGCAGGATGGGTCCTCTCACTTGAGGCATGCTATGATCGGTACTCTGCATATGAAGGGACATCTATCCTTGCCACTAACAAATGATGCTTGATCATCCATCAAACTCACCTAGGGCATCCTTGAATCTTACCATAGACACTGTGCTAAGGAGGTGCCATGGTTCTCACATATGACTCATAATGTCCTACTTGATAGGCCCTCCAATATGTGCCTGTAATAGGCTATATCATGTGTATCCCTAATAGCTTGTGTGCTCCAACAACCAGCACCCAACGCCCTATAACCCACTCAAACCAAGCTGACGTAAATGCATCAAAGTTGGGGCATACCTAGTGGCCTCACACATATAATGTGCTCATATGCCCAGTAGTGGAGAAGAAAGGTGAAACATAGGTCGAACCATCGTAATCTCTTGTATACCCAAAAATCTCTGTACAATTGCACCAAGTATGCTTTGGTGCCCAAGTAAAAATGGGTCCTCTCCTCCATCATGTCACGGAGGACCCCCATTAACACCCATGGGAATCTCCCACCCTCTGCATCTGGTAGTGCAAAACAACACACTACCTCCATAATAAGAACAACTAGCCTCATCTCCTCAAGATGGGCTACATACATCTCCCCATAGCTTAGAATTGCGCTATAGAACCTCATCTCTTCCATCCCCTCACCAAACACATTCAACATCAACTCCTCAAATTTCTCTCGAGGAGATAAAATACACTCACGTCCCCACTATCGGTAACCACAGGATCCTGTACACATCCTCCAGGGTGATTGTGATCTCACCTATCGGTAGATGGAAGGTATTGGTTGTTAAGTCCCATATGTCGATGAGGGTGACCATCAAACTCGGCTCCCAAACTATGTGCTTGCTCTAATTCTCACTCCTATCAAGCCGACGCGTCGCGCCTTCACTTCACTCATCGGCGGTGACACTCGATCGTACCGACAGCAACAGGGGTGGTACTTGGTCTCTCATCCGTAGCTGCTCTCTAGCCTACATTCAACAAAACACAACCATTATTCAAGCTTGATTTTACCCAACATTGACCTTAACCCTCCCTTCTTAGAACCCTCCCCCACTATCTATTTGACCCACTTTACCCATCCTTCTCCTTTATCCTTCCTATACCTCTATCCCTTTACCTCTAATCGGCATCGGTCACCCCTCACCCATAACACTCGGTCCATTATAACCAGCATCGATTCCCCCATACATAACCGATGTCGGTATATACAGACCGACGTCGGCCATACCTTGATTGGCGTCGGTCACTATCACCGTGCCCACACCCAAAACCCCAATTTTCTTTCTCTCAATTCTTTCCAATCCACCTACCTACCCACCTACCCCTACCCACACCTAATCTAAATCCCTCTCTAACCTTCTTTACCCTTCCTTATCCCCTTCCATACCTCATTACGTCCCTTTTCCCCACAAATTTCAAATTCTCTACCCTACCCAAACCCCCCTAACCCATGTTCCCTTCTACATATAACCAAAACAACAAAGGGATTCAACCTTACCTCATCTCGACATTGCCTTTGTGGTGGCATGTATGGCTATTGTGTTTGTGGTCCACCCAAACCTTCTCTTGCCTTCGCCATGTCAAATCTCTACCTCACTCCTCTCCACCAATCACCTCACTTTTCCCGATCTCTTTGACCCATCTACCTAGATCCTCTCACCAATCGGTACTCTCCACCTCTGACAGGTTTGGTAATATGCCCTTTTCTCGATGATAGGTGCAAAAGTCAAAAATCACTCTATCATTTTCTCAAAGCCAACACATGCAAATGAATTTGTCCAATATGATTTTTCCTTTTAAAACCCCAACCTTGACCTGAATGGTGTCTGTTCGACCGACATCGGTCCTCGTGCCCTAAAAAACCATGACCTCATTGTTGTACACATACACCAACATCGGTCTTGTGCCCTAGAAAACTATTGTCGGTTTACCTAGATCATCACCAGTTAAACATGACCGACATCGATTAGTCAATTTAGACTCCTTTTAGTATATTTTTCCCATTTTGACCCACATTTACCCTTCCCACCCCTTATTGACTTTTACCCATCCTTATAGCCACATACCTACCAGCCCACATCACCTAACCTATCCTTACTTGCGTTTTAGGGACTTGTTATCTTAACCATACCTTGGCCTTCCCCCATGTTGTGACCTATATGCCTACTCGGAACACTAGTTGTGACCTTTGAACCCATGTGCTCGTTATACCTTGCCTTGCGATGTGTTCCCTATTGTTTTTCCTAATGAACTTACTTTTCCTATTGTTATGACGTTTATCCAACCCTACCTTTGTTGTACCGAACATACCTAAATGTTCCTACACCTGACCTACGTCGTGTTTCCACACCATATCATATGCCTTGGATACTAGAATCACTTCAACCTTGTTTGGATAAACCTATCGAACTTGGACAATGTAGATTTTGCAAGTTCTTCAACATGGAACCATGTCATAGTTTATAATGTGTGCATGCGTTTGACTACCACTACCTTTGACCCTGGCCCATTTACCTATTTTTGACCTCTACCCTTTCCCACATTCACCCACATCTATGCTCCTTTTCACCACATCCACCTTTTATCAAACCACTCACCACTTCCTGTCTTCCACCTCACTAGTTCCTAGCCGGTTCTGGTTTGAGGGGGATCACATTCACCCACACATAGGGCACCCACTTCTTATTTTTGTCAGCATCGCTTACCAATACAAGCTATGTGACAAAAAGGGGCAAATGTAGACACCTAAATTTGGTCACATTCCCCTTAGCCCCAATCGATAACCAACTTAAACATGGGCACCTAACCATGGCCCCTTTCACCCCACATTAATATTAATTTAATTATTTTAATTAAATTAATCCTCATCCTCACAAATTTCATTATTTAATTGTCTTAATTGACCTAGTTCCCACCTCACCTAGACACCTCACCCAACCATCTCACCCTAGACCTATTCTTGGCATGTTCCCATAACTAACTACAACTAAGTCTTACTTTCCTTAATGAGCTAAGATTTGGTCTAACCCTAAAATCACATGCCTAAGATTTCTCTAACCACATTCCCACTCATTAGAAGGAAAGATTTTATTCTGATCCGTGACAACAAACCAACTTGGCCCAAGAAATTAGAAAGATCTACCCATTTTAGTAAACCTAGGGAATCCCGCCTTAACCGACACACCGGTCGACCTAAACCAAATGGCTTTGGTCAAGACAAAACCGTTATCGATTACCATTTATTCACCTTAGCAACCTTGTTTGAGAGGTTGGCACATTCTGGACCATAAGAGAGAGATCATAGCTGCATGTAAGTAGAACCAACATCCTTTCACGCATCCAGACATTCACAACCAACACTAGGACAAATCCAAAAGCATTGCACTCATGGAAGCATTCCGGGATTCACTGCTACGATCCCAAATACCATCCTTCTAATCAACTATCATTACCATTCATCCATCCTTTATACATCACAGTAAGTGTATCCCTAACCAAAAATTTATTTCAGTTAGTAGATTTTGTTACTCCTATTATGAATCTACACTTTGAAAGCTCATTCTCCTATCCCTTACTAACCTGTAACCCAACCATTTCCTTACCCACATCACCAAATCACCCATCCTCACCTTCATTCATGCATGAATACTCCTAAGACTTCTATAAACCTCATTATCTACCCTACCATCTCTATCAAATCCCAAATCAAACCTTGCAATCAGATATCTTTGAGTTTCGTACACCCCGACCTTACCGACATCGAGTTACCCATAACCATCGTTGGTTCTGCATAAACTATCATCGGTCATACTAGAATGATGTCAATCTCTGTGTTTTATACCCTTCCCAAGAATAGAGCCAAATAACCTCCTACCAATTGACCTAAACAACCCAAAATTAGACCCTGACCAGTCCCAATACCTTGACAAATCACCTCATCCTTTAGATCCAACTATAGCCTAGCATGTTGTGATTAGATTTGCTTATTGTACTTGAATGAGATACCTAAATCATATCAACTATAATAGGAATTTACTTATTTCTCACATTAATTTGTTTTAAACAATGGGATTGACAACCATCTAGGAAGTATCACACTTCTCGGAACTAACATACACTAGGCAGTCCACTATCATATATCATTTAACTTCTCTTTTTTGGTCTTGTTTTCTATTACAGGTAGTTCCTCCTAGCCAAAAGGAAGCTCTCACAATCGGCATTGGGTCAAGAAGTTAGAACGTGCACATCAATCTCTAACCAACCCATTTAACATGTATTCCTCCTAGCCCATAACCCTATCTGTTTCGTCATTCAAAAACGTAAAGAAAATGATGAAATAGGAGGCTCGTAAGGTTTAGGTTAGTCATCGCATAGAGGAAATCCTAGTGGAGGTTCCGAATTTGGGCATGGTCCTAACTTGAAGTAGGGTCTACCACCAAAATGACCTCCCCAACTACCACCACCGAATCACCCTCATAAGGCACCACCTCAATAATCACAACAATATACACCTCAAGTCTAGTTTGAGACATCTTTTCACTTTCTAGAGTATAAAGGTGTGGAGGAGGCAGGCGGTGAGCATGTAAAAACTCGTGAATTGCTATGGAGATAAAAAGGGATTACTGATCATGATAGAAAGGTAGGCTAGATTTCCACTACACTTCAACGATGCGCAAAGAATTGGTATAAAGTACGATCCACATCGAATGTGGTGGATTATGTTGCGTTACACGCTACATTTTTAGCTGAATTTCACATCTCATACTTTGATCGACATAAAATTAGAGTGCTAAAGGATATCAAGCAGGCTTATATGAAAGTGTGAGGAAGTATGATGTGTGGTTTAAAAATATCTTGTCTAAATTATCAAATGATATTCATCAAATACAACACGCACAAAGGGTTCATTGGAGGATTGGTGACTCCATTTCAAAGGGCCTTATCACATAAGACCTACTCAAATCTGCATGAGGCTTTATAAGTACCTTTGCGCACTAAAGTGGTTGGGAGTGTAAAAGCTTGAGTGAGCCATTTTTTAGAGGCACAAATTGTAGTAATGGCTTAACAATTGCATAATCTCTTTTCCAACTCAACACATGAGATGCACATTGGGCTATAGTGCATTGATTATGATGTGGAGGGGAATACTAATGATAGTTGTCTATGTAGGAATGCACACACATTGCTACAATCTTGTGATATTTTCCATAAGAACCATGATGTCTGGAATTGCCTCCTTTTGCAGGTGTGTAATGATGAAGAATGTCTCTATTTACTGTAAAATTTATGATGTGCACACTCATGATACAAAATATTACCATTTGATAGACTAGATTCATGAGGCATGCGAGACTAGATTACGATAGACTGATCTTTATGAAAATATGTGAAATAAAAAGGATAAACGTACAGGATGATCAAGGTACAACACACAAAGAATGAGAAATGGAAACCTAAGAAGATGCATGATCTAGAATTACAACCTATGTTAGTCACTATACATGCATGGAAGAAGTAAGTGCATATGAGCCTCTTAAAGATAAACCTCTCATTAGGAGGGAAGATATTATGCATGTGAAATATCCAGATGTCTTGCTCACCGAATGAAATCTACCAGAAAAATGGGAGTGATAAAATATTTACATGGTGAGATTCATTATATGAAGGAACAAGCATGCGAAAGGGAACACGTGAAAAATATTATGCTCTAATAGAAAGATGTAGATAATTTGAAGGAGATATGCAGGATGCAAAGGTAGGATAACATCATCCCACTTTTAGGAGAATGGGTACGCGAGAAGGTACCACACGTAAGGGCTGAGTGTGAGCATCGATATCTTGCATGAAAATTTTCCACCATAGAACCATGAGTATGATAAGGAAATCACACTAGATGAGGTGATTGACTTTTGGCTGGTGAGTAATATCCTTATTGACATAGGTACATAAGTGAATGTTCTAACTTTGGATGCATGGAACTAGATGGGGAGACCACCATTATAGCCATCTTTTAGTGTGTTTTATATGAAAAATAAAATAAGGGTTATGCCTATTAGGGTGTTGAAGGATGCTTCAATTACCATTCAGAGCCAAGTTTATAGAGGATTTTGTAGTGTTGGAGCTAGTTGAGGTAGATAATTTCTAAGCACTACTTGGGCATCCTTGGTCCTATAAAAACAAATCTGACTTGCAATTTAAAAAAAAAAGATATATCAATTTTTATAATAAGGAGGAACGCATGGTCATACCCTTGGATGATGTGAATGCTTCACCTTACATTCAATCAAGAAGTGAAGAAGAGCTGAATATGATTTATGCATTCATATTGTGTGACCCTAAGAATGTGGAACCATCTAAGGAAGACATACTTTAGTGGGAAGACATGAAATATATTAGTGACACTACCAAGATTTCTCATGAATATTGACCTATGATACATATGAAATGGTTGGGTTCGAGGTCAAGGGAAGAGTCACCAAGATGATCAGCCGCACATGATTAGGTGCTTGGGCAAAACCTAGTTACCTAGGTATACTAGAGAGGAGAATCCTAAATATTTATTGTGTGCCATGGAAGGATAATGGAGAAATGAAGGAGATAGGAGGAAAATGATGGTTTATAATTTATGTGAAATAGTAGTACATTGGTGGGCAAATGCAGACAAAAATAATATTTTGGGTGACATGAGATAAGGGTATCCTTTTTGACAAGGTTTACTTAGAGCATTATTCCTTCTCTTATACACGAGTATGATGGAAAGAATCCTACTTTGATACACGTTCATAACTATTAGAGACAATAGGCGTAAGGCCATGAGGATTTACCACCATCTCTTTGGGTACATAAGGTCTAGTCCACTCTGCATGGATGCACACACGCTTGGTATGTCCATGCCGAGTTGAAACAAGATACTTTGCAAGTTAACGAGACATGACCAAGGTACGGCTCACATTTTTGATTATTTTTCTAATAATCCACCAATAAATGAGGCATTACAGATCATGAAACCCATCAAATTAGGGGATAATGCAAAAGCGGAGGAGTGCATGTTTTAATTACTTATGGAGCTTGATCCCGAGGTAGGAAAAGATACATTGGAAACAAAGGAGACACTGTTGGGGTGTGCTTGGAAAGAAAGTAAAACAGGAAAATGGTATACCTCATTGATGATGAGGAAGTGGAGAATATGGATATTATCGATCTAGAGGGTGCCTATGAGGTAATATAATTTATAGATGAAAAGGCACACACGTACCATGCTCATATGAAGACTAAGAAGGTTAACATTGAGACTGAGGATGCACCTAAGGAGGGCATCATTAGAGATTATTGGTTAGAAAAGGAGGTTACAAAGATCATTGAGCTATTGTGTGACTTTAAGGACTTTTTTTCCAAAAGGCTATCATGAGTTGAAATGTGTATACCCCTCATTAGGAGAGATGAAGGTTAAACTGAAAGAAGGTATGCATCTAGTTCGAAAGAGGCCTTATAGGATGAACCCAAACCTACGTGTGAAGGTGAAAGAGGAAATTGATAAAATTCTTAAGTCTAGAATCATTGAACTAATTGAGGAATTTGAGTGGGTTAACCCCATGGTGATCAACATTAAGAAGGATGGCCGGATTAGGATCTGTGTTGATTACAGGTAACTTAATGCCTCATGTGTCATAGATCCTTTTCCTACACCATTCATAGAGGAAATCCTTGAAGGATTTGCTAGGCGTGAAATTTATTCATTTACTAATGGATTTTTAGGGTATCACCAAAGCGTGCATTGTGTGAGAGGATCAAGAAAAGACCACCGTTTGGATTAAAGAATCGATCAACAATGTTCTTAGGAATTTTGGTACAAGCATAATGAATTCATTCATAATTTTTGCATGTTTATCTTGATGATTGAAAAATTTAAGGGCTAGTAAAGGATCACCGTGATAATTTGAGGTTAACGTTTGAGATGTGTAGGAAACTTAGCATCTCCCAAACATCAAGAAGTGTATTTTTGATACACCATTTGGCACTTTTCTTGGACATATAATTTGTAAGGATGGATTATTGGTGGATCCAAATAAGATTGTAGTAATCTTGGGGTTGGAAGAGCCCAAAATCATAGTGAAGTGTGTGGTTTCTTGGGGCATACTAGCTATTACATGAAGTTTATCAAATGATATGAAAATATTGCTATGCCCCTGGAGGAATTTATTAAGGCCAAAGGAAAATTTTATTGGGGTAATGTGAAGCAATAGGAATTTAAAACATTGAAGGAGAAGCTTACCACTACACTAATGTTACACTTCCCTTCATGGAAAAAACCTTTCCATATACATGTTGATGCCTTTGGCATAACTATTGGGTAGTCTTGGTGCAACCAGAGAGGGTAATGTGGATCATCCTATATGCTTTGCAAGTAGGAAGTTAACACTAGCAAAGAAAAACTATACGGCGAATAAGTGTGAGGCATTATCCATAATCTATGCGCTTCAAAAATTTTGACAGTACTTATTGGCCACACCATTTATTTTATATACGATCATATGGCATTGAAGTAATTGGTTAATAAACCTATTTTGTAAGGGCACATCTGCCGGTGGATACTCCTCTTTCAAGAATTATACTTTAGAGTTATAGTAAAGACATGCAAGAGAAATTTGGGACCTGATCACTTATCAAGGATCAATTCTAGAGAGGATGCATAAAGTATTTTGGACACTATGTATGATGCACAATTATTTAGATTAAACCATGTGCTAGGTGATTTGGAGGACATATTCATATTTTTACGTCTTGGAATTGTACTAGAGGGGATGAAGACATTAGAAAAGAAACACCTTTCTATTTGAGAAACACCATATTAGCTTATCGAAGGAGACTTGTATAAAATGGGTGGAGATGAGGTATTACACCGATGTGTTCTAGAGAATAAGCATGATGCCATTATGGAAGAGTCTCATAGAAGAATATCGGGATGACATTATGCAGAGATGCGACTACACGCAAGATCCTTTTAGTTGACCTATAGTGGGAAAAATTGTACAAGGACACTAAGGAATTTTTTAAATAATGTGTTAACTATAAATGAATTAGAAATCCTAGAAATAGAGATGAGATTCCTTGAGGCCTATAAGAAGTGCAAAACCTTTCAAGAAATGGGCTATTGATTTTTAGGGCCTATTACACCACCCCTCGCATAGGACATGAATGTGCTAAATCATCACATGTATAGACTACTTGAAAATGTGGGAAGAAGTTGTGCCTACAAAGTATTCCAAAATTACCACAGAAGCAAGGTTCATATGGGAGAATATTATTGGTAGGTATGGACACCCTTTGAGCTTGACAAGTGATAGAGGAACTCATTTATTGAATGAGACAATTTGAATCTTGCTAGCAAAGTTTATGGTGTCACACCATAAGACTGCTCCTTATCTCCCCCGAGAAAATGGCATCGATGAAGCTTTCAACAAGATCTTAGGACAAACATTAATGAAGATATGTGATGTTGGAAGATTGGGATGACAAGGTATCAGATGTCCTTTTGGTACACATAACAACCTATAAACAACTGAACAAGGTCACACCCTTTTAGTTGGTGTTTAGAAAATAGGTTGTACTACATGTAGAACTTAAGTTACCCTCAATACATATTGCGTGTGCAAGTGGATAAAATGATGAAAAGGATGTGGAAGAGAGCATTGATAAATTGATGCAATTAGATGAGCGACGCATCATTGTGCGTTAGATCAAGAAGACCAAAATGGCACGACAGAAGGCTTGACATGAAAAGCACATCAAGAGAAAGTATTTTATAGTTGGAAAGATGGTACTTCTGTATGACTCCAAGTTTGTGTGCTACCTAGGGAAATTGAAAATCCATTGGTAACGACCATTTTATAACCCATATACTAGAATCAGTACATGTCAATTGTAAGCGTTGAATGGCACCATGTTTTTGGTTACTTCAATGGGAATAGGATGAATCCTTACTATAAATAAGATTCTTTTATGTTTGTAATAAGGTAATATTTCCACTTAGATTAGTTTTCCCCTTATATTTTTTTTTTGTTTTGCTTGTTTTATTACAATAAGCACGTTCACGTGCGGAGCTGATTACTATTTGTGTTGATGTGTAGAGGAATACACATGATTTTAGTGTGGGGTGGAAGCAGGTGTGACCATTGGACATGAAATCTTGGATGTTAGTACTTTCCTTAGAGTTAGTTCAGAGGTGCACATGAGAAATTCAAAATTAGGGTACCCTATAGATACGAGATGGGTTCACGTGAGAAAAAGTGAGGTGTTATAGGTGTTGTAAGTGTTTAAAAGGAATTTATCAGATTGGGAAGCCATGTAAGAAAATAGGCCATGCAACCTAATGGGAGGGATGTAACAACATGAAAAACTACTTGGTATATGGCACATAGGAAGATGGGTTGCAATGCAAAAGAGGGTTTGTAAGGATGATTGTAACCTTGGAAGTAGTGGTGCCTTTGAAGGTTACGACTACCACTTGTAGAAGAAAGTAGGAGAAAAGCGTGGAAAAGAAAAAAAAATAATTTTAATGCTTTTAAATCGGTGGAAGGTGAGGAGAAATTAATGTGATTTTTTTTAGAAATTATAAAAGGGTCATGGGTGAGTTCATTGTTACCTTGCATATTGAAGAGATTTGAGCCATTAAAGATTGATTTAGAGTAATTAAGTACAAATATCTTGTGCAAAAGTGATCGAGATGGACTCGAGAAAGTTTGTACATGACCTAAGTTAGAGATCCTTCGGAGGAAGTGTGAGCATGGAGATGAGTAATACGAGTTTCAAAAGATTTTTTCGCAAAGCTAGGGTTTGATCACAAAACTTCCACTTTACAAAGCTAAGGAAAAAATAATTAAAGAACGAAACAGAGTGTATGAGGGAGAGCAAGGATTTGAGAGGAAAGTTAAATAATTAAATCCTTGAAGAGAAGTAAATAAAATTGAGTAAGTGGTTTTGAGCACCTAGGGCAAAAAAAAATTGTGAATTTGTACAAATAAAAATGACACCAAAGAAGGCACCAAATGTATCACCTAAGGGAAAAGGAAAGGAAAAAGGGAAGAATCCTGTAGTAGAAGATGTGCCGAACAATGGTTCTTCGAGATGCAATACCCTAGTGAGGTAATTATTGGTTAGCCGTTCGAGTCACACTTAACCAAGTGAAAGATAAGTTACTAGAAAAATTGTTTAAAATCGCATGAGCTTGAGATAGAAAGGGTATTGCTGAAAAAATGGATTAGAGGACTGAAGATGGTAAGTTGGTCTATGATGAAAATTTTTAGAATGACTCGAGAGAGCATGAGAGTTCTCCAAATTTATGAGTTACCCTTCTTTAGAAATCTTGAGAGATTATATCAATAGTTATTATTGTGTGTCCACGAGGACTATTTTTACTTTTTAGGAAGAAAGATGCACATCACCACACATCTAATTTGGAGAGTCACGAGTTTGTGCAACTCGTGGCCTTGAGAAAGAGCCTGACTTGGAAGATGACATCGGATTGGAGGAAAATTCCATCACATTCAAATACCGCAGGGGAGGTCACACAATGGACATATTGAATATCAAGAATCTAGGAATAAGATTCGTCGCACACCTAGTTATTTACAAGTTGGGTACGTCGAAAAAGTGGAATCGGGGGAACAAAAAGTGGCTTCATATAACACGGAAGATGGCACAAAAGACTACATACAACATTGCACGATTTATTGCTGAAGAAATTATTGAAGAAGGACACATACAAGAAAAGATAACTTGGGGCGCCATCCTCCTCTTGATTATATTTTGTGAGATAGGAGTGCCTGATGGGTCTGATGACAAAGTATGGAAATATCCATTAGAGAATAAGTATCTAGTGTAGAGGCTCACCAAATGTACTTGTGATGGAGGTATTGCTAATTGTTACAAGCTATGGGTGGACAAATGGTACAGAGGATGCACAAAGCACTTGAACATGAATGACACGTACTTGGAGGTAGCCTTCAATTTTGAATGGTAAGGATAAATTTGTAGTTTACCAACATTATTGTTTGGGGAGATTTTATATGAAGACTAGAGACAAGAGCCCATAGTGAAAACTTCCTTTCTCCTTCACAGCCAAATATTTCCAAGCTTTGGTGAATATTATTTTTAATGCGTGGAAGCTAAAGTTTAATGTAGATAGGGTAGATTCCGATTGCCACACTTTGCACACTACGTATGTGTATCCTAGATAATTGACATATGTGCGAGACTATAGAGGATGACAATATAGATATCACTTATGAGACTTTGTTAGTAGGAAATGAGACACCAAATATATATATATATATATATAGACCACCAAAAGGAAAGATGGCAATGGGTATTAAAAGAGCATGTGAGGAGACCCCTCCCATACAAGAATAATAAGAAAAGGAAAAGTATGAGGAGGAGGAGGTGGTGTAAGAAGAAGAAGATAACACCACACTCGACCATAGTTGTAAGAAGTTACAAAGAAGACATAAGGGAAGAGATGGAGGTACATGGACTTCGGAGAGAAAACAAGGAAGTCACCAAGGGTTACCATAACCAAGTCGAGTGCAAAGAAGAAGACCACTCCAAAAAGGAGAAGGTGAAGGTTAGTTACCACTGGAGATAGTGAAGAGGAGAAGTCCAA
Source organism: Taxus wallichiana var. yunnanensis (assembly GCA_018340775.1). Lineage (NCBI taxonomy): Eukaryota > Viridiplantae > Streptophyta > Pinopsida > Cupressales > Taxaceae > Taxus > Taxus wallichiana. The sequence continues at coordinate 7,503,662 of CM031244.1, forward strand.
GGAAGAGGTCAGGCGCAATGAATATTCCCGATCATCCACAATAAAGACAAGGATGAAGAAGTTCCTAAATATGATAATGTGCAACAAGATGAAGATATTCCTACTACGTACAAAAGTGAAGGTACCACAAGAGAAGATGAAGAGAAAGAGAAGAGCGACGATGATCCATTTGGAGAAGGAACGGGCCCCATAGGCGGAGAGGGAATTAGTGCACACTTAAGTGCAGAGAAGCATGTACCAACATACAAACACACCTTGGTGGAAATTCATGGCGACATCGAACTCTATTTCATTGTCCAACGCTTAAGGTAATAGGAGCGGGGTCCTCGAGTATTTCTCTAAGACATTGCACCAAGTGTTTGGGCCAACTTTCCAACCTTGCCTTATAAGTAATGTTAAGGTTGAGGGTGCCATGCATGCCTTATACATAACTACCGGTGATGGGTCTTCAATGGAAACATCCACATTGGTTCACTATCTCCTTCTCGGCATGCCAATCTATCGAAGATGACCAATAACAATATCGAACCCCATCGAATTGAATCCATTTTTGTTATTGGGATAATTCGACATCCTCTACTATGTTTCTTACAAAAAACTGAGAGTAGTTAAAATAGTGTTATGCGTTCCCTTGTGTGTAATGCTAAGAAATATTTTGTTGATTTCCATCCACCTTTCGCTCGTAAAAGCTTAGCATTAATAAGTCATGTAGAGACTTTTGTCTCATTGTCTTTCACTCTTCTATGGACATGAATTTTCCTCCATGCTTATACTTGAGGAAGCCGCCAATACTATCAACTGATGAATCATCCCCAATGCTTGTACCAAATATTCCTCGGTATTGTTAAGCCCTATTATTTTGTAATTAAAATGTGTAATATTTTCATTCATTGTCTTGAAAAATAGAAATATCATTCTATAACGCATGAAATGAGGTATTGATATAGCTCCTTGGGCTTGTTAAAAAGGGAAGTTGTAGTAATTTAAGGACCCCTATTTTTTCCAATGCCTTACACACATTGTTGCTATAGACATCATTATTAGGCTTATCCTTCGACCTATTTTGAGCATCATTTCTTTTTTGATGGTTCCATCAAGCACTCACATAAGATGATTATAGTAAATTTTTTGGTGAAGGTTACATTATTGTTCCAATCCCCAATGGTTTTGGCTTCTTTTGGGTACTTTGCATCTCAATGTTTATTATAGGTACATTGGAGACTCAAGCCTTCTTAAGCGCCATGATTTTGACCATTGTGATTTTTTCCTTATGACTTCCTGAAGTTCTTACAGACCTCCCTTGATGTCGTTTCTTCAATTATGATGGTATCCTCTTCAACATTCCTATCTTATTTGATTAGCATGGGTTTCAAATTACTTGAAAATGTAATTGATGATATAGTCATTGAGCTTGGGATCTATTGTTTATTGCCTTCTCCTTTCTCCTTGCTTTCATGTCTAACCTATTTTATGGATGGTCTTAAATCAATTTGGCTTACCATGGGGTATTTTGTTTCCCCAAAGTATGTAATAGTGGTCGGGATCGGTGTGAGAAAGGAAAATTACCAGATAAATGAAAGATAAAGAAAATAAGCAACAATATACCTTCTCTGTAACTCTCTTCAAAACCTCAAGAAGATCATGGAAGTTCTTAGACTTGTATGATCTTGAATATTTGGATTTGTAGATGCTCTTGATATGACTCTCCAAAGTGGATTTGCAATGCTACGAGCTTGGATACACAAGGATGTGGGAAATAAATTCAAAAAAAGTTAGATATAATTTGCATAAAACTTCCAGGGATTCTTGAGGGAGTTTTAAAAGGATATGACCTAATTTTACAGCTGAGGGTAAGGTAATGGAATGTACATGAAAGTTTGACTAAGCTCGAGGTTAATAATTGTAATTACATAGAATAGAAAGTAGTTTGGGTCTTTAGATTTACAGATTTGAAGGGGAAATGGACATTTGGAATGTAAGACATTACATTTGGGAGATTAAATTACACGTATGACACAATTTCCCCCACCTTTCTAGGAATATAGAAGTGGAGTCCAAGTATAATAGGGAAGCAGAGTTCAAGTGGAATAGGGAAGTGGAGTTCAAGTGGAGTTCAAATGGAATAGGGAGTGGATTTTAAGTGTAGTTAACTAGAAAGAAGAAGTGGATTCCAAGTTAGTTAACTAGAATGAGGAAGTGGAGTCCAAATAGAATCAACTAGGATAGAGAAGTGGTAGTTGACTTGGAAAATAGGTGTTATTTCTTAATTAAGTAACTAATTTAATTAGCTACAATGTGCAAGATAATTAATTAATAATTTATTTAATAAATGTTAATTAATTTAGTCAAGTGTGCTTTAGGAACTAATATAATTAATCCCAAGGCATGGATAATTAATTAATTTTATAAATCAATCGCAAATGGGATATGAACTAGGATAAGATGGAAACAAGTATGTCAACATGTATGCAATTTTAGGGTGTCTACATTTGCCCCTCTTTAAAGTGATATTGTGAATTGATAGTGTTTTAAAGATAGTAAAAACATGCAAATCGGTGAACGAGCGACAAGACAACAAGGTAGATGTTTATATTTTCCTCGGTGAAGCATTTAGATTCCCTAATGAGTAGGATAGTAAGGGAATTACCCCTTAAGTGGGTGGATGATGCAACAAGGTAGTGGATGACCAGTTGATAGGAAGAAAATAAGGAGTTTGAACAAGAATGGGAGGAATTGTTCTCGTAGCATGAGCGTCATTTGGAAAGTGTGAATATAATAACAACATTTATTTTGTTGTTGCACAATAGAGTTGTCACCATGATTATGAAAGAATCAATATGGGTAACCCAAAAACACATAAACAAACACACATGCAATAAAGAAAAGATAAAATATAAAATAGAACCAATATATAGAGTAGGTGCAGGCATCAAGGTTATAAAGGAACTAAGATGTAATCACACTACTTGTAATTGGTCCAAAAAGAAAACATAAAAATGTAACACAACGTTGAAAAAGAAGACAATCAATTATGCCCCTAATGTATGCCACAATGATGATTAAATATATGCAAATTACCGCATGCACTATATGTATGAAAGGAATGGGAATATGATCATAATGAAGAGCGAAGTAATGATACTCCTCATGAAACTCTTGTTGGATCTATTTTTTAAATGATCTGAGATAAATTGCCCCAGCGGTTATATCGCGAAGGAAAAACAATTTTATGAATTTCCCCTAGCAAAGTTAGGAACATGCAAAGGGAAGAAAGTGATAGTCATAAGATTGGAATGATTATTAGGGTAGTAGATAAAAGTAGTATTTTATCAAGATTGAATTGAAATGTTGAAATATTAACTTCAAGGGTTTTCCAATTGTAGGATATTTTTGATAAGGGAATGTTTGTTTGAAGAAAAATTAATTTATGATTTTTTAATTAATTTTTGTTTTTTTAATATATGATTTTTTATGGTTTTAAAATTCTTAGAAAAAATTTGATGCAAAGAAGAGGAGCAGTGTGTTTGTTACACCTGATTTATTATGGATAAATGATGTTGCTAAAAACATAAAACAAGCATGTCAAACAAACCCAATATGAACAGGAAGGAACCACACCAAAGTTATATGTGACTTAGGATGCGGAGACAAGTTTCCTAAAATTGGTCTATAACAAAGGTAAACAAAGTACAAAAAATAACAAACTGACAAAAACCAAAAGTATTGTCACAATGTTGACAAACCACAACAATACACAACCATTTTACAATAATGACATCTAATGACACTCCTAATGTGTTCCAAATTGAAGAACTAGACATATATGAATGCCCCTGAATGATAACTTAGAATGCGAGAGGATTGGATCAAGCCAAAGAGTGAAGTGATGCTTAGATACTCCAAAATATACTCTTGTCGGATCCCATTGAAGTTTTATTTGTATTGGATTAAAATGTGAAATCCAAGTGTGCCCCAAACAAAGTTATATTGTGAAAGGGTAAATTATTTCCTTGAGCATAGATATACACTTAAATAAATAAAGATGATTATTGAAATATGATTTGGAATGATCATGAGGAGTTTCGTCAAATGGAGAAATTGTTGAACTGTGTTATTCAATTTTTGAAATTTGGTCAAACATTATATGAATGTTTTATTTTTTCTAGTTTTATATTGTTTTTGTTTTTGAAACATATTTGATTGTTTTTAGAAACATATTTGAATATTTTTGAATTTTTTGAGAAACATATTTGAATGTTTTTGGATTTTGTGAAACATATTAGATTTTTTTTTACTCGATAAAAGGGTTGCGCAGTCTAAAATCATGTTGAAACAATTATAAGAGTTTCATTCCATTGGTAGAATGTAGATGATGTAATGATATAATTTCTCACTACACCCGTGACTCCATGTAACTACGAAGATGTGAGGGCTCATCACCGAGATCCAAGAAGAACGTAAGGATGAGGTGAATAGTGATTTGAAAATGAAGATGATGGATATCAAGACACAAGGTGTAACAATGATCCATGTGATAAAAATGTAATGCATCTTTAGTCAAGATTATCTGACCAACTCCAAGATGATTCCACTTTATAGGTTTTGACTAGACTTAAATCTAAAGATGTCCCGTTGATTAGAAAAATCTGAAAGGAATTGTTGTCTCTCTTAACATGAACAACTAAATTACTTATTGGGATGTTTTTGATTAATAATTTTTGATTTAGATTTGATAAAGGCTTTATTGATTTTTTTGTGAAGGACCCCCTACATCTTGCCCCATGTCACCAAGTAAGAGACAAGGGCTCAACACCAAAGAAAAATGTAGGCGAGTAAGGACATATTCCTCCATTCCTAATCTCATACTACTAGTAAGAAGTATGGGCTCATCACCGAAGACTGTGAAGGAAAAAAGGTGTAATGATTGATTTTTATTTTAGCTTGATTTTTCCATGTTTTTTATAGTGTGCTTGTTGGGAAGGAACATTATGCCCCCAAGTCTCATCCTCATGTGGCTAGTAATATTTAAGGGTTCAAAACCTTAGATAGAGATGTATAGTCAAAAGATTAGGGTAAAGAAGTTTAGTGATTTATTTTAAAGAGAGATTATTTGAAAAGAGGATTTTCCATTAGTAATCTTCGAGACAAAACCATAGGTAAAAAGATCTAGGATGGAAGAAACCATAACAGAATGAGACACATAATGCCTAATAGGAATAAGATTAACCCATGTTGTAGAGGTGAAGAATGCAAAGATATGATAATGTTATGATTAAGATATATGTTAATGGATGAAATAATTAAAATTGTTTGTTAAATGAGTTAATTGTGCAAGAGGCCTTCCACTAGTGCGAGAGAGAACTTGTGAAAGAATATGTTTTTGCCTCTACATTTTTTATGTTCAAATAGTGTTTTAATGATGGGTTTGATATGGAGTTTTATTCTCTTTTTATGCTTTTTTAATCTTTCTAAACTTTGGCGGATGAGGTTTTGCAATGGACTCATCAAGAGAAAGGTCCATGTTTATGAAAATTGAATAGTCTTGATTTACGAGACTTAGGCAATTGATATCTAAGTCAAAGGAGTGAATCAAAAGATTCAAAGAGTCCTAATTTACAAGACTTGAGTGGATGAGATCCAAGTTAAAGGAGTGAATCAAAATATTCAGGGAGTCCCGAGTTACGATATTTGAGAAGATAAGGTCCAGTTAAAGGAGTGAATCAAAATATTCAAGGATTATTATGTTACAAGACTTGAGTAGACAAGCTCCAAGTCAAAGGAGTGAATTAAAAGATTCAAGGAGTCTTGAGTTACGATACTTGATCGGACAAGGTCTAAGTCAAAGGAGTGAATTGAAATATTTAAGGAGTCTTAAGTTATGATACTTGAGCGGACGAGGTAGATGTCATTCGAGGGGATCGAAATATTTTGATGAATAATTGATTTAAGTCATCCCGATTTACAAGACTTGGGTGGATGAGGTTTAAGTCAAAGGAGGGAATATGGGGATTCAATGAGTCCTAAAGTACAAGACTTGGGTGGAAGAAATCCAAGTCAATAGATGTATGATTGGATAAGTATTTGATGGGATCGGAAGACCTATGTGATGTTAGAGGAGGATTGTCGAGGTGGGGAATATGTTGAGATTCATATTCATCCGTGAGTGGAAGAGTGCAAGGAAATAAGGATTGATCCCTAGATTTACACGCAAGGCTCCTTATAGGTTGTAGAGAGAAAATATTCAATGTTTCTCTTTTAAGGCAATGGATTAATTAATTTGATGATATATTTGTAATTAATGTGTGAAAAGGTTGTATAAGGATATTCTTGGGTATACGTAACTCATAGAGTGCATGCATGTAGATGTCTTGACATCCAGGTATCATCATTGAAGAGATGCATGTAAGATTGATTGTTTCAGGTATAATGGACATGGAAGACTACATTGGTGCAAGTGTCCAAGCTTTTTGTGATTGTGTTTCTACAACAAGACTAGAAATGTCGAGGCATAAGAGTCAAGATGGAAAGAATAGAATCAAGATCAAACGTGCTTAATGATGGACCCTCTTCTATATAATATTCAATTATATTGAGGGTTGAAAGGGAGTCTTGAAGAAAGGTCAATCTCTCGTTTGATGTTGGAAGGTTGTTGTCCAAAACAAGTTCAATATATGTTTGAACTATATGAAGAAAATCTATAGAAGAGAGTGATTGGTGTTGTGTTAGAGATACTTCTTCATCGTTGTGATCTTATGGAGTTGTATTATGTACATGATTTGGGACAACATTCAATTCTTCTTGAGAATTTGTGGTAGTTGACGTGTCTTCGGTTTTGACAAATTCATCGTCAAGCTCTATAGAAATGACTATGTCACCAATCAAGTCTTGGATATAATGACAAAGACTTGAACAATTATCAGTAGAGAGGCCTTCAATGTAGTGGTATTCACAATATTCTAGTTCATTATACCACTTAGGCTTGGTTTCCCATTATAAAAGGGTCTTGTTATTGTATATTTGATCATGTTAGCCTTTGTTAATTGTTAAAAGGTACTAGAGAGACTTTCTCCAAAGGGTTTAAATTGACGTTTGAATTTACGTGGAGTAGTGTCTATGAAAAATTATATGAGTGATTTAAAGTCAATGTTGTTCGAGGATTCACCTTGTTATGAAGCTTTTCCCTTTATCTTTGGGTTTAGGTGTATTTGGTGTTAGGTCTATTAGAACGTAATATTAAGTGCCTATAAACCTTAGTTTATAATTAAATAATTTAGAATAGTTATATTCTTAATTATTTAATATAAACTTTGTGTTTATGTTTAATTGGTTAATTATTAACTAATTTATATTAAATCGGGGTGCATTTAATTACACCTTGTCACTTGATATGGTTCGTGACCCGTGAGGTCAAATAAATATGACCGTGGGTCATATTGTTTATTCACCTAGGGTGGATTTGATTGGAAGAGAAGTGAGGAGGGAGATTTATTGGACTGTAATAATGTTTCTCAGATTAATGGAAATATCTCTTTGACCGTGGTTTTTACCCCTCGGGGCTTTTCCACGTAAAACCATGTCACTGTGTGTTTTATTTTATTTCATGTTTAAATGTTATTTACAATGTTAGGTGAAATATTTCATATTTAAATGCTAGTTATAATATTTTGTGAAATATTTCATGTTTAAATGCTAGTTATAATGTTTAGTGAAATATTCTTTAAATATGTTAAATTAATTACCTCATTCCTAACAAGGTCTTTGACCGCTATTTTTTCATTATTAATGAGGTCTTGGATGTAATTGCAAAGTGGTTTGCATCTATCTGTTTGATGACCATTAATGTGATGAAAATCACAATATGCATTAGGTTCATACCAAGATGGGTTAGGTTCCCCTTTAGGAAAGGGTTGCATGATAGGGTAAGTGACCATATTGGAACTTTCCAGTTGTTTCAAGATGCTTGAAAGAGATTCCCCCAATGATGTATATTTTCTTCATTTGTAATCATGAGGGGGAGGAGTTTCAATTTTTGGAATGGTGATGGATGGTTTAGAATTAGTTTGTTTAGATTAACGACTTTGTATGTCGTGCACATTATGCAGTATCCATGAAAAAAATCATTGACAATGTTATGATTGTGGTTGATGTACATATAATTATCGTGATCGAGTGCTAGGGTTGCTGTTATTATGATCATGCCCAATATCTTGAGAATGAGGCTTGATCAAGACTTTAGAAATGATGGATTTTTCTATTTGAGTTCCCTTTTGATAACTGCCTAAAAATTGGTGAGGTAGTGCATCTGCATGTGAATGGACAACTTGTTGGTAAGGTTTGGAAAACAAATGCTCATGAGTTTTTTTTTTTGGGATAGAGCATGGGAACCAACTTGTAAGTCCTCTCCTTTGTTGTAGGAATTGTGTGAAGATTTCATTTGAGCATTGTTTGGCATTACAAAAATCCATAATTGTGACTTTGGAGTCAAGGTTGAAAGAGAAATGCTTGAAAAATTTCTCCGAAAGGTCTGTGAAGAAGTAGCTATACATCCATTTGGAATGTGTAATAACCAAATCAAAGCTTTCCATCCTAAACTTCTAGGAAAGAGACGTAAGAGAAAGATATCATTATATGCCACTTCTTGACATGTGATGAAAAATTATTTAATATGCTCTCTTGGATTGGTTTTTCCCTTGTATTTATCAAATTTAGGCATCTTGAAAGAGTGTGGGAAGGGTATGTGTAATATTTCCATGTCGAAAGGATAAGGACACAATTCATCAAAATTGAATTATTTGCGTTATTTTTACATACCTAAAATAATGTCTTTCATCATTTTCCATTCTTGAGAAAATGGTGAATTGGTTTATGGGATAAATGATGAATTATAATTATTCATATTGGTGTTCTCTTTATTTTTCATAGAATGAATTTTGAAGGTATCGTCACTTGTCCTCATGTGTTTGGTACCTTTGGTATCGTTGTTAGTGATTTTGGAGGATATGAGAGCCAATTGTTTTCTCATCTAAGTAATTTATTCTAATAACACATCGCATGATTTCTTGTGTGAATCCATCATATTTGAAAGAGAGGGAGGATGAAGAAAGGTGTGATAAATAACTCAACCCTTAGTAAAGTGAATGCTAAGATGGAAGAGGATTAAAAGGAATATTAAAGAATTCAACCCTTAGAAAATTGAATGTTAATATATAAGAGGTCGAATAAAGCTCAAATTTTCGAGACCCTTAACAAAGGGAGTGTTAAGATGGAAGAGGTTTTTTAGTCGATTAAACATACTCAACCTCTAGCAAAGTGGATGTTAGAATGGAAGAGGGTGATGAAAATATTGAACAATACGACCCTTAACAACGTGAATGCTAATATGGAAGTGATATTGAAAATATTTTATTTGTTCAACCCTTAACAATGTGAATGTTAAGATGAACAAAGTGTTAAATGATGATAAAATACTCAAACATTTACAACATAATTGTAAATATGGAATATTTTGAAAACCGAAGTTTCTCGACTCTTAATAAAGAGAATGCTAAGGTAGAATATACTTAGTGATGAAAAAAGTTACTCAATTCCTTACAAAGTGAATGTAAGAAAAGAGGAGTGGAAAATATTTGATAGAATCAACCCTTAACAACTTGAATGTTAAGACGGACGAAGAGAAAAAGTTTTGAAAGTGAAAGTATGATTATGGAACTGTTGGTGAGAAAATTTATCAGGTGGAAAAATTGGAGGGTATTTGCCAATGCTGCGGGGATATAAATCCCTCTATTTGAATGGTGCAACTCCATGTTATTATGCGTGAATGAAATAAAATTTTTGGTGTCCTTAAAGGCCGAGGATACAACAAGAAAACTCCTTTGTACTTGTAGAAAAAGCTTGCAATTACTTGAAAGGGAGGAATTTGCTAAGTTAGTAGGAAAGGGAGTGGGAAAAAATAGAGAGAGATTAATATTGTAGGTAGAAAATTATATTCCTACAACCATTAATCGAGTACTTTAACACACATAGATAAGAAGAAACAACTAAGCTATCGGGAACAAGACAAGATATTATTATAAATACAAAGTTTTAGTAATATTCTCATAAAAAAAGGCAAGAAAATCCTCTCTTCTATTGAAATTTTAACAAAGGTGTACATGGTGGGAAAATGGAAGAACATAAGGGAGTAAAATAGAAGAAATAACTATCTCCTTTTCTTTACTTCCAAAGTGATAATCTCTCTTGAGCTTACAAAATTAACAACCCTTAAGAATGAGGGTGTCATTACATTACATAGACCAAGAAATGACTCTTCACCTACCCTCACACGAAATTTCATTTTTCCTCACAACATGTTGACATTCCTAAGAAAGAATATTAAGTCCCCTTTTATTAATTAAGGGTAACTTATTACATTTTAGCCTATATTCACATTAACTAATAAAACGAATGTCATGATTTCTCACGATGAAGAATTAGAAAAAATGAGGGGTAGAGAAGAGGAGGAATAATGAAGAGAGATAAGAATAATTATCCATAACATGAATGGGGGAACTTCCCAAAGGGGGTGGATGGAGAAGAAGAAAAAAACAACCAAAAATAAGCTCTACATATCCTTTCATCAACCACAACAAGAAATAAAAAAACAATATTTTAATTCTAAATCAAAACAAGATAGAAGGTGCGAGGCCTACCTCACAAAAAATAAAATCCAATCACCAACTTGCAAATCTAACTTTAAAATCTCACTTTCTTCCAAGCGTCCCAAAATCTCCAAGAAAAAATGAACAAAAATGTCCCAACCCTCTCTAAAATGGAGGGTTAAAAAATAAAAGGACTCAAAATAACAATCAATGGGGTGGTGACATGTGTTACACATCCCTTACTAAATCCAATTCACCCAAAATTCCCTACCAAGGATAAAACATAAATAATAAATGAAGAGGATTTCTCAAAATCAATAATCAACACATTTATCGTTCCCCAAATCCCATGCTTCACAAAAATCAAAACATAAAGGTTGATGGGGACAAAAGATGGGTCAAAAGGGAGGGAAAAATATTTTTATCCTTGTTATTAGATCCCCTACCCATAGATATGGTCTACGGGGCTCATTATAAGGAAAAAGTGACCAGCAACTTTCCAAACACACCCCTAAATTTCCAATTTTAACCAAAATTTGAGATTTAGGAAAAGTAACTCATTAAGAGGGAGTGGTGGGCCTAAGTAGTCTATGATTAGGTGGCCCAAAACCCACTTAATCAAGGATTAAAAATTAAACCTTCCCTAATCAAATGGAAACAAATTAGCCCATAAAAGTGACTTAAACAAACAATTAATTATAATAATCTAATTTAATTTTAAGTGGGGAAAAGTGAGCTAAAATACCCAAAACAATTAAATAAACATGCCAAGAGGATACTTTTCATATTTCCCATCCTTAGTTTACAATATAATATAACAAGGAAAAAAACAAGGGGATAGATTCAACATAAATGACCTATTGTGTAACTTGGAAGTGCAAACCACGAGTTGTAAATTCTCATATGGTGTGAAAGCGCCATCCGCACACTCAACTCGATTAAATATGATAAATGAAACAATCACACACATCTCAAGAAATCAAACCATACATACACAACTAACCAAATAGTTACAAATTCATTCGTCCATTATACAAGATGTTAGAAATCACGACAATCAACCATACCATGTTTCACAATCGGTTAGAAGATAAGGGAGAGGATCCAGTGGTTGTGCACCCTAACTTGAGATGTGTACAAAACTCATATAAATACCATAAATTTTGAAAAAAACCTTTAATATTTTTAAAAATTTTAATCTAAATATTTTTTTGAGCATTTATATTGTATGGAAAGTGGTTTTAAAGGTATTTAAATCAAGTAGTTTTCCATACAAAGAAAAATAAGGGTGGACCATTAGTAGGGCATTATGTCATGATTTTTTTCCACTTATGTGGCATCATGTGATTCGGTGATTGTTTGATGTGATTTGATGTGACTCATTTTATTGGCTACTTTTTTTCAAATTTTAAATGACAAATGTACATGTACTAGTCCCTGAATTTACATCTACTCTCACCATTATTGGTCCATGTTCCACTATTGGCTCCTCTCCATTACATGCTACTCTAAAAATCCATCAAGATATAAAATCAACACATCATAATTAGATGATAGTAATAATACCCATGAATTGGCCCCATAGTCCAAATACAACAACCTTCCCAGAAAAGTTAGCACATATAAGATAAAGAGATGATAAAACAATGTATATCCAAATATAATAACCATACTAATAGTATATATAATGTCTCAATTATGAATAGTAAAATTATTTGGCGTGATAAAAAATTAGGGGCAAAATGTTAGGCACTACACCCCTCCACTAGGAATAGAATTCCTCCTGGAAGTCACTAGACGAGGTAAGGATTATGATCCCTCAATGGTGTCACATCCTCCCATGAGGTTGTTATCTCATCAAACAAGTCCTATTGAACTCTACTTGGTCCAACATTGAGTGCACCTTGGAATATGAGAATGTTAATCAAGAAAGTTGTAGCTACAAAAATTTTCATTAGTATCATCTTCCAAATTCCCCACAAGTTTCAACATAAGTGGATGTTCAACATAAGGATTAACCTAAGGAATTCGGTAAGAGGAGAGTAAAGAGAAAACATATTATCTTATTTTAGAAATATTGAGAAGTTGTGTGCACACAATATACACGAAGCCACCCATGGGGTCACATATACCAAACGAGAAAAAAAAGTTTTCCATTTTGCGTAAGGTTCTACTTCTTAGAGTACTCAAATCTTACGAAAAGACAAATTTCTCACATGTCCATCAAATACACACTTGTATTTTCACTTTCCCCAAATGGCCAATGATGTAGGATCACACAACACACAACTTAATACAAAGGAGGATGAATAGATTTGACAATAATGTTCATAAGGGTGTATATGGTAAACATTGATCAAAGGCAATAGAATATGTATGTACCAAACATACAAACACAATACAATTAATTTTTTATTTTATCTTATAGTTTCCATAGATCAAACCTTGCTTAGAATAATATGACATACCCTACAATTACATTTAATTCGAATACCAATAAAATAAGGTACACTTTTTTGTTTACAAGTTAATAGTTTATCAAAGTTTCTACCATGTTAGTCCAAATCCCACACTACCACATCTTTAAAATGCTACCATCATTTATTGAAAATAATCAACTAATTTTGAGCTCTTCATGACACACTAGAAGCTTAATACTATCACAAAATTTCCCATTATATCCATAACAAAACTCAAATAAGGTAGTTAGAAAATATGTTAGAATTTGAGGATTCTAATAAATATGGATTTAATCAACTTACATATTACATAATGTTAAAATAAATATTTAAATAAATATTACATCATAACATAAGTAAATAAAAAAATACTTACAGGAAATAAATAACACATGTGACACAATATTTATAGTGGAAAACCCCATAGGGTAAAAACCACTTTGAAAATAACCTCTTACTTCGAGAGAACTTATTTTACATTTAGGAAGATCACTTCTTCTTTTGAAACACTATTTACCAAGGGTAAAACCAAATCACTTGATTTGCACACCTTTGATATATTTCCCAAATATATCAAATGAGGACCTAAAGTCCTTTTTATATAAGGTGATCGAGTATGTCTCCCGACCCACCTTTTCAACCTAAAATGGTTGACACATACACCTAGGTTTATAATATTTAATATTAGAAATATAATAATTTCATGATATTAAATATTTAACCTAAAGTATATACTTAGGTTAGCATATTTAATAATAGAAATAGAAATATTTTATATTATTAAATATTAATCTATATATTAGTGATGGACCCATATACATTAAGGGTTGGCTAGACCACTTAATCATTATGTTCCAACACTCCCCCTTAATGTTAAGTGGGATAACATAACATATGACAATAGACTACCTGCCCGTGGTACACTACAGGATTTACAATCCTTAAACCATAAAGGTTTTAGGCTAGCATATCAGTTGAAGGAATTATAACACCTTCATCATACTCAATTTACCTTTTGGTATAAAAGGATTTGGAATCCCAAAGATTATCCCATGATCAGTGACTAAGTATGATTTGTGAGTTTTATATGTTCTCACATGTTCTCATAAAATGTTATTGAACCCAAGCATATAGGTGCTTTTTTACAACCAAGGACCTCCTTAAAAATATGCTTGTACTAGATGTTTACTAGTAAAATCAATAGCACTAAAGAGTTTACTAAAGACCGCCTTTAAGATCTTTCTACACTTCTTTCTAAAAAATAAGTTGAGGAGGTATACATGCCCGAAGGTCTTTTTACACTTGCCCAAAGGTCTTTTACAAATGCCTGAAGGTCTTTTTACAAAAACCAAGTTCCATTAGGAGGTGACATTGTCATGCACACTCCCCTCAATGGCAACTCCGACAATCCAAGATTTTCACGAAAGTGATAAAATTTTGCAACACTCAGGGACTTTGTGAAGATGTCAGCAACATGCTCTTCAGTCAACATGAACTTGAGATTTATCTCATCACTTTGCACCTTCTCACGGGTGAAGCGTATATGTATCTCAATGTTCTTTGTCCTTTGATGTTGAACTAGATTCTTAATCAAGAGTAATACAACTCTGACCACCACATAGAAGATAAATACTTCCTTTAGCTTCCATGTGTATCTCTACCAACAACCATTGCAACCACATGACTTCTTTACTTCTTTCATTGTACTTCTCTGCCGCATCAGAGAAAAATGGAAATCTGCTGATTGTATTTGTTGTTCAAAGTAATGGTTCCTACACCAAAAACTTGAACACATATATAGTATATTTTATAACACAACATCAGTATGGTTAGATTAAAAAAATCCATATAAGATAGTATTTTCATTCTTATTATAATGCAACCCATAATTGATTATTCCTTTCAAATATCTAAAAATTCTTTTTGCAAGATTCTAATGATCTCTAAAAAAGTTCCTGCATAAACCTTGAAGTAATTCCTTTTGTATAGGAAATATCTGATCTAGTTATAGTTAGATAAATCAAACTATCAACTAATAACGTATATAAAATAGGATCAACCTTTTTCATATGCAAATTTATGATCAATATTTATTCCAACTTCCATTGAAGTAGAAAATGGTTTACAATCAATCATAAGAAACTTTTTCAATACAATGGTTGCATATTGTGTTTTGAAAAATAACAATAGAATGAAATACAATCATAAAAATAACATGATGTGAGAGACCTAACTCATTCATTTCAAAGTACTTGCTTTAATTTCTCTTTAATCCTATGAATTAAATCAGAATTGTCACCAAACATAATCAAATCATCAACATATATACATATAATGATAATATGCGAGCCTTATTGCTTAATGAATATATCATTATTAGAAAAATAATTAATAAAACCTAACAATTTAAAGAAGGAAATAATTTTTGAATACTAAGCTCTAAGAGCTTGTTTTAAACCATACAAGGATTTCTCAACTTAGAAGCATAGTTTTCTTTACTAGTTTCTTCAAATCCTTTACGATGAAACATGTAAAGTTCTTCTTTTAAATCGCAATTCAAAAAAATATTTTCTTATCCATTTGGTGGATTTCCCACCCAAATTAAGTGACAATTACAAATAAGGCCTTAACAGTACTCATTTTAGCTACAAAAATGTCTCAACATAATCAATACCAAGTTTATGAGTGAAACCTCTAACAATAAGTCTAGCTTTATGTTTGTTAATGTTACATCACCATTATATTTTACTTTGTATATCCACCTAGACCTATAATACTTCACGACTCATATTCATACAAGGTAATTAATGCATGGTACATATGATGGCTTCTGGTCATTTTTCTAAGGTTAATAGGATTTGAGTTTTCTAACATAGATTGAGCCCAATTTAATTTCTTATCTAGGAAGATAATATTTTCAGAAACATCTATAAGCGTCAAAACATCATCATGACCATTTACTAAATAAGAATCAAAATCATCATTTAGAATCATTTAATAAAGTAAATTCAAGAGAAGAAGACAACACATGTAAACCTTTCACTAGACTATATCTATACATTTCATATAAGCTTCATAATTAACATGTCCTAACCTTTCATGCCATAGTTTTGAATTATTCAAACTTTGAGATATAAAACAAGATGCAAAAGAGAAATCATCAAAAATATATAGATCATTTATTTGAATTCTTTCAGCTATTATAATCTCATTACTATCCTTGATATACCAAGTATCCTTCATGCATGGATTCTAGTTGTGTCCATACCTCTTTCGGATGTTTGATATTACCAATGTGTAGAAGGTACTCATCGTTCACATTGCATAGAAAGAACATCTTACATTCGTTGCAAGAATGCATTCATGTTATCTATATTTTCTTGATGACCGGTGGGAGCAACCTCAGATCTAGAAATAATCATCTAGAGTTTCCTCGTCATAAATTCTATTTTGACCCAAATGTTGTAGTTGGTTTCATTCAGGATCTGGGTTTTGTCAAGATAGAAATAGTTGGATGTCATTGTTTTCCTAAACCTATAAAACACACCCCATTATAATATACAATGTACCATAGAGTTAGATACATATTTATCAATAAAAACAACACTTTTAATAGAATCAGATCTAAATTTTACAGATCTAAAGAAACTATTTGATCATAACTAATTTTGTCATTACAATGTATACTATTAACCTCCCATGATCAAAATAATAACCCGCATTATAAAGGGCTTTGCATTATACCTCAAATTTATATAAAAATATTTCCGACCATATAAAAGTGAAGAAGAGACCCCTAAGAATGCATAACAACTTCAAATTTCTGAAAAAAATTAATGTAGACAAAAATCTGGCCAACTTAAATTTGACGTCTAAATGACTGTCATAATGACTTATTTTTGGTCTATCATGACGGTCATTTGACCGTCAATTTTAACACAATTAAAGTTTCCTAGAACCTACGAGCTTAAATTTTATGTCTAAATGATTGTCATTTTGTTTTATTTTTGGTCTACCGTGATGGTTATTTGACCGTCAAATTTAATGAAGCCAAAAATTGTTGTGTATTTCCAGAATGTAAAATTCCATAATTTCTTCTTGTATAATATTAGGGAGGTTATATTTTAACACATTATAATAACCTATTATAATTTATAATGTAAAAATATATACACTTTTTAATTAAAAATGTATATAATGTATAAAATGAAAATAAAAAACAACATATAGTTCATAAAATTTATAAACTATAGTATATTGTTTTTATATAAAAAAACACAACCCTTATTAAAGAGGTTTAAAGGACATAGACTGATTAAAATAATTTTACCAGTGCAAGTAGGTTTATGAGAGTATAGATTAACTTGCATATTTTACGAGGGGGACAAGTAATTTCACCAAATAAATTGAAATTCCTATTTTCATGAACCTTGTCTTCTCCTTCATTTACTCTTAATTTTACCCGCACACATTTAAAAGTATGGAAATATTGCAAAACATTTTATATAATTCCTATGAAGCTAAAAACTTTAAAACTTTTATGTGGCTATAATTACCAATATTTTAATAAATATTTACCACACTTCATGTGGGCCACCAATAAACTAGCTTTTTTAAAATTCTTCATTTATACTTGAGAGTTCCACATTTATACGAGATATTATCTCATTTTATTTTTCACTTCCACTCTTATATAAAAGAAAACCTTTAAATATGTTTATTTACATAGTTTTTATAAACTATAAGATCTAAATGAATGGGGCCGCCCCTTACATGGATAATATAAATGGCTAGGGACACATGTTAGGTTTTATTTAATAAGTATTAAGATTTAAAAAGTAATCCCTTTGTGGGGGCCCCTTACTAAAAAAAAAAAGTAACCACTTTAATTTTTTTAAACATATATAAACCAAATCTAATAAAATTTATATTTTAAGTGGTTTAAAATAAACATATATATAAAATATGATTCAAACTTAGGTTTGTTTCTTTAAAAAATAAACTAGATATGCCTAAAGTTATAAGTTAAGTTTAAGTATGATTTAAACTTAGGCTTAGAATATGGTGTGTTGACTCTTCCCTCAATCACATGTAATTTTAATATATTTTAAGGCTTCTCATATATAGTTTTTTTACAAAACTTTATAAATTTTAATATGATGTTTATATAAATTATTATATAAACTTTATTCTATATTATATATATTTATTTAAAAATAATAATATAGTTTTCAAATTATATAGGATATAGTTATAGATTAACTATAAACTATAGTTTTTCAAATCAAATCCTTTGTATGAATTTACCTTCCGAAATATTTAACCTGCAAACATTTGAAATTATAGAAAACACGAAAATTATTTCATATAGTAATAAATCCTTTCTTTTTTGTATGTGACTTTCACACAGGTAAATATTTAAAGCCCCTTTCACTTGTGCACACATCAATCTCCAAACAAACATTAATTCCATATAATTTACAAAATGTAAATGAAATTAAGAATCATATCATATTACATCTCTCCCCAAAAAAAATAGGGATTTAAAATTGAAAAACTATAAATTTTTTTGAGAGTTTAATTGCACAAACGTAATGCCAAAATAAATTGGGAAGAAAAAGAAGGGGACCAAATACTTTTAAATACCCTTTTGGGTTGGTTGAAAAAATCCGTACAAATTAAATAATTAAAATACAAAATAGGAAATAAATAACACAAGTGACACAATATTTATAGTGGAAAACCCCAATAGGATAAAAATCACTTTGAAAATAACCTTTTACTTCAGAGAACTTATTTTACATCCAATAAGATCACCTCCTCCTTTGAAACCCTATTTACCAAGGGTAAAACCAAATCACTTGATTTACACACCTTTGATATATTTCTTGAATATATCAAATGAGGACCTAAAGTCCTTTTTATATAAGGTGATCGAGTATATCTCTCAACCCACCTTTTCAACCTAAAATGGTTGACACATACACCTAGGTTTATAATATTTAATATTAGAAATATAATCATTTCATGATATTAAATATTTAACCTAAAGTATATACCTAGGTTAGCATATTTAATAATAGAAATATAAATATTTCATATTATTAAATATTAACATATATATTAGTGATGGACCCATATACATTAAGGGTTGGCCAGACCACTTAATCATTATGTTCCAACAAAATATACCCAAAGGGGTTTCAAAACTTATCAAAGTTCTAGGAAAATCACCAAATAATTTCTTGGAAAAGCTCGAAACAAATTGTCTTTTCACATTTTCTCAAGAGGTCAAAAGGACAAAAATAAATGTTCCCTTCAAATGGAAAGGAAGATTCCAATATTTTCTCAATATCCTTAACATGTGTTGCGTAAAATTTTCAATTAACTTAGGTCACCAATGATCCACTAAGTCCAAAGGGATGGTAATTTCCTCAAATGAGAGGTATAAGTCCATTTTATGATAAGTAACTCAAGTCTACAACCCCATTTTGTTGTAAAAAAATAGGGATACATTAGTCAATAATGACACCAACAATAGGAAAACTCATAATCCAACACCGAACATGCATTTCCCAACTAGAGGCAACTCTTATTTGAAGGATGTCATCATTCAGGTGTTGGTTCCTGTTTTACACCCTAAAGACAAGGCATACATTTAGAAACAAATGGCTTAGAGAATTATAGATGGAAGATATTATTTTTGTAGTCGGGGAAAGATCTAACACTCTTTTATCACCATGTCTTGGAAATGACTAGGAGGCTTGTACAAAGGAAGTGACTAACTCCCGCTACTTCTAGATATGCCTAATCCAGGGTGGGATAACCTTAAGAGCAACTTGAATGAAGGAGGGATGTTATGAGTAAATCTCCTACAATTATTAGTAGATTAATAGCCATAATTATACATACCTAATGCATAATTTATCACTCAAATATTTATCACACAAACATTGTACATATTTAATGCATTAGATACAAGATACTAAAGACAAATAAAATGTGATAAAAAACATCACTTGGGAAGGATGTGTTAAAAATTAAGATAAGACGACACTTGATATGTTCATCTTTTATATTTCATGGAAAATTCACTTAAAATATCCAGGATAAATGTGATTTGCAGGAAGACATCATGTTGTATATGCAAAGGGATGTGAGATCTGCAAGAGGGTAATATGGAATAGTATTTTAGTTTAAATGAGGTGGGGGTGGTGGATCTGGTGGGGAGAAATGTTAGTGCTTACCATTTAAACCTGCTAATTACAAGATGCAAAGAAACAAAATCAAGAGAACATAACCCCTGAAGGGTGATTTGCATTCATTGATACCAATTTAGGAAAATACTACTACTCAACTTCTATATTCTCAGCACAAACACTCATACATGAATTTACAAAAAAATGTTTTTTTGTACTAAATCATAACACTCAATATACACTCAAGCGTTGTAAAAATTCACTTCCTAAGCAATATTACAGAAAGGATATTAAAAATAAACAAATATTGTAAAGTAACACTACATCACAATACTAATTCAATGACTAATGTTATGGAATAATAAAAAATAAATCCTTTGTATTTCATTGATCTAACATAAACAAGATTGACTAATCAAGGAGCTAGAGGTTACTAAGGATATCAAGGAATGACGAAAAATGTGAATGTACGAATAAGAGTGAAGGAGGGTTTAGAGGAATTGTAAGCGAGGGGTTGGGTGGTATTCATGATGGAGGCATAAATGAATCCCTATGTAATAAGATCTCCTTTCAAAGACAGTGGTGGGAGATAGGCCTTGGTGGAGTGATTGTTAGAGTGGTTTTAGAAGGTGGAGGGATAGAAGACTAGATTTTCAGGGGAGAATAAGCTTTAAGATGAATGAAGAAGGCCAAACTAAGACTAGGGAAAATGTGATCCCTTTGGGATGAGGTAGAAAGGTGGAATCAATGTTGAAGAAAGTATTTGAAGTTTGTGAAGTCAAAAATTAGGATGATTCTCCGATTCTTGATTTTGGTTTTTCCAAAAGCCTCTGTGAGCCGAGTAATTATCTATTGTCAAAAGTGCCTCAAGATGGAGGAGGGGTGGAGGCATTTTTAGAGGATGCGGAGGATATCCTAGCCTTGATATCTCCGGGGAAGTGGAGGTGAAGGTCTCTAAGTCAGTAAAATTGGTAGATGTTGGCTCTTCAAATGCGATAGACAAAATATGTGAAAGGATGGGAGACAGGTGCTCATTTGTAACTTTATTGGTACTTGACCATCCAAGGATGATCTTCGGAGTTGGATTGATAGGAATTGGAATTTATAGGAGTGACTTGTCATACGATTTTTAACCAAAGTATTTTTCCAAGTATGTTTTGGTAGTAATGAGGATAGAGATAAAGTATTATTTGGAGGCTCATGATTCTTTAAAAAGGATAGGCTATATTTAAGTCCTTGGTCCCCTCTCTTTAATCTGGAAGAAGAGATGGTTCGAAAGGTTCTGCTTTGGGTAAGGTTGTATAAAATTCCCCTTGAATTATGGGGCCATGAGACCTTAAGAGAGATTACGGAGGCTCAGGCAAGCCTATTGGCTTGGGAAAGGAAACGAAAGTGGCGAATTTTTCTTCTTATGTCGAATCTACATCAAAATTTATATTTCCAAGCCCCTAGTGCAAGATATTAGAATTAACACTCCTATGGGCTTATGGTTCCAACTTATCAATTATGAGTGTTTTATGTCCTGATGCTTCAAGTGTAGAGAAATTGGGCATAAGATGACTAATTTCCCATTGTTGGGAACTAAAGCTAAGGAAAGATCCTTGCCTCAAAACTTTGTCAAGGAAGAATGGAAAGCAAAAGGGGAAGGTTTTGAGACTTCGATTAATTTTAGGGATGATTCGGTGTTAGATCCTTCTAAATAGGTAGGATTACATGGAGTTAAGGATTTGAATCTCCCTCCTTAATCCTTGATGCGAGAAGAAAATTTAGGTTGTGCGGGCATTTTTAGGATGAGTCCTTTGATCAAAGGAAAAATTTGTCTTAGGAAATTCCTCCGGAGAAGGAAGACTTGGAAATTCTATTGGAAGCTTTTGGATTTTAGAATGGGAAGAATGTGTCCCTGCATCGGGTCGAGTTCCCCAATTCTAGGAAAAATTTCCCTCTTAAGCTGATGATAATAAGGATAATGAGGCTCCTAAAGGGAAATCCGCTTTTGAGCTTGGTGATCCTCTCAAGGAGGGTGAAGTGATCTAGAAAGTCTTGGCTACTATGGTAAGGAATTCGTAAAGATGGCCTCTTCCCAATCCAAACCTCAACTAGATACAAGCAATGTTAAAGTAGTTGGGAGGAAACCCAATGCTCTCAAAACTCAGCTTGAAGCTAAGCTAAATATTGACATTGGAAGTCAAAGCACCTTAGAGGCTTTTTCTTGATGAAGGGTCTCCCCTCTCACACGTGACCCATGAAGATTGTAAGATGGAATTTCATAGGATTAAACTCCTACGAAAAATGTTGGCTAGTGAAGTGGCTAGGGAATCTAAAGCCCCAAATTTCCTCATGATTCAAGAAACAAGGCTCAAAAGATGATGGAGCTTGAGTCCGGAAAAATATATGGCTTAATTATGAAGTGGTTGTGATGGAAGCTGATGGTAGTGTTGGTGGGCTAGCGATAGCCTAGGCTCCTAATAGATTTTAGTACTTTCCTTTGTTCAAATGTAAGTGGTTCATCGCCCTTGATTGTCTATATTTTAATTCGAATGATAGTTTTGTTCTTGTCAATGTTTATGGTCCGGTTTTGCTGGAAGAAAAAAGAGAATGATGGCTTGCTCTGAACTCTGTGTTGAAAGATGAGGAGAGAAGGAAGGTTTTGGGGGATATTTTAATGCAATCCTTAATTTGAAGGGGAAAAATGGGGGTAAGAAATTCCTCCCTCCAAGCTCTATAGAATTTAAAAGCTTTTGTAATGATCTTACTTTGATTAATGTGGAACCTAGATATGGGCGTTTCACCTAGAACAATAAAAAAGGCTAGGATTGGATGCTATTCGGAAAGGTTAGACATGTTCTTGATCTGCTCAAGCTAGGGTTTAGAGAAATTACTCTTCTCCTCTGATATATTGAAGGTCTTCGGGTTTGATCATGCTCCCCTTTGTCTTTCATTAATATCGATGAAAATTTGAAGGAGATCCCTTTCAAGATGAAATTCACATGGTTTCTAGATCCCTCTTTTGAATAAAATCTGAAATATTGGTGGGACGTGAGAATGGAAGGGAGAAAAAGATTCTAGTTAATGTGAAAAATGAAAAATGTGAAGGAGGAAGCAAAATAATGGAATAAATTGTCCTTCGGAAACCTTTTTCATAAGGAGGAATTTTCTTCCAATATGGAATTGGTTCAAGAGGAATTGATGAGGGATGGGGCTTCAAAGCCATTGTTGGCTAGAGAAAAGGAAGGTTTGGTGTATTTAGATCATATTCTCAAGATGGAGGAGGTGTTTTGGAAACAAAAATATAGAGTTAAGTGGCTAAAAGAAGGTGATAGAAATACAAAAAAAAACCATTTAGACACTACTATAAGGAGAAATGTAAACAAAATCAAGCAGGTGACCCTACTCACGGGTGAAGTTATCATTGGCATGGATAGGATTAGAGAGGAAGGAGCTTCTTTCTTTAAAAATATCCTTTCAGAAGAGGATGTGGATAGCATCTTGGATGAAGAGGCTTTGCTCTCTAATATCCCCAAGGTTTTGAATGAGAACAAGGTGGCTAGCCTGATGAATCCTATCTCCCATGAAGAAGTTTGGGTTGTTGTCTTCAGCCTTGGGGTAGATAAGCCCCATGACCTGATGGTTTTCAGATTGGGTTCTTTCGAAGTTTTGGCATATAGTGGGGAATTATGTTTGGTTCATCGTTGAAGAGTGTAGAAAGAAGAGAGCTATTTTGAAGGAATGGAACTTCACCTTTCTCGGCTCTCATCCCCGAATATGAGGATCTAATATATTTTGATGCATTCGGACCTATTGCCTTATATAATGGGATTTATAAAATTGAGTCAAAATTTATATCCTTAAGGCTAAAAGTCTTCTTTTTCTTGGTCATCTCTGATATTCAAAATGGGTTTGTTGAGGGTAAGAAGATTCTAGATGGAATTGTGGTGGCTTATGACACCATCCACTCTCTTTCTCACAAGAAGAATCCTAGTATGATCATTAAGTTGGATATGTTGAAGGCATATGACAAATTTAAATGAAGTTTCCTGGAAGTTGTTATCTCTAAGTTTGGTTTTCCTCCAGATTGGATTCAATTCATCAAGAATTACTATTCCACTCCAAAGTTTTCTGTGTTGATAAATAGTGTCCCCTGTAGGGCACTTTGATGCCTCTCGTGGTGTCAGGGAGGGTGATCCGCTCTCTCATTTTATTTTTATTATTATGGCTGAGAGTCTTTCAAGGGCTATTCAAAAGGAAGTGGAAACTAAAGAGATAAAAAGATTGAAAATATCTTTGATAATTAAGCCTATTTCGAATGCCCAGTTCATTGATGAAACAACGTTCTTTTGTGATCCTTCGATTGCTGAAATAAAGAAATTTCAAGAGATTCTTCTCCAATATGGAAATGTTACTGGTCAAAAGGTGAGTGCTCCTAAATATATTATATTTTTTATTAATGTGGATCTAAGATTGCAAAGAAAAATAACTGGCATCTTTGGTTTTTCTATTGGCTCTCTGCCCGATTCATATCTAGAGATGCCCTTAATAGGGCGAGCGGTGGGTAACGATCTTTGGAAACCTATGGTGAATAGAATACATGTGAAGTTAGCTTCGTGGAAAGAAAATGGATTTCTCTTGCTAGGAGAGCTGAGCTAATCGATCCTCTCTTCGGGTGATCCCTACGTACTTCATATCACTCTTGAACTTGCCGGAAAAAGTGGCTCGATGCATTGTGAGCCTTCAAAGAAACTTCTTGTGGTGTGGTTACGAGGATAAGAAATTTTTAGCTTAGTGTCTTGGGATGAGATCTTTTGTCCCAAAAAAAGGGGCCTAGGATTTAGAAATTCTAGGATAATGAATAAGGCCCTTAGGGGTAAGCTTATTTGGATAATTTATGAAGATATGAATCATTTTTGGAGTAAGATCTTGGTTGCTAAATACTTGGAGTCGTAGGATCCAGCGGATCTCTTCTTTAAAGTTGAGCTTCCTTGTGGTTCAGGGGTTTGGAACTAAGTCAAGAGCTATAGAGATGGTTTTCCCGGGTCTAAAGTGGCAACCTCACGATGGTAGTAGAATTGACATGTGGGTGGAAAATTGGCTCTCGGCTGGTCCCCTAGCTGAAGTAGATGTAGTAAATGGATTCCAAGATGAAGCAATTTCATTTTGGGGCCCCAAGGTGGTGGGCTATATTTGTAAGGCTAGTGGTTTTAATAGTTGAAATTATCCATGTATAAACATATTTTCTAATCGGGAGGGAGCTAGAGTCTTTTTAGAATCCTTGAGTGTGCCCCATGCCCAGATGGATTTTTGAGGATTGTTTGATCTTGTTTGGGTCTAGTTCGGGAGCTGTCATCACAAATCAAAGCTTTACATGTTGTTATCTTTGGGAAGGTATTCTCTGGTGAAAACTTTAAATCCTTCCCGTAGTTTTTAATGGATAAAGGAAGGCCTTTCTAAAGCTAATCACTTCATGTGGTTGGATTTGCTTGGTAAATGCTTGACTTATGACAATTTGATTAAAAGAGGATTTCATGGGCCAAGTTTTTGTTTTTTATGTGAGGATGTGGAGGAGTCGGGAAACCATATCTTTTTACACTGTTCCTTTTCTCTTCAAGTTTGGTCATGTGTCTGGAATCTTTGGAATATTGCCCAGGTTTTTCCTTCCTCATTTTTGGACCTCATCTCCCAGTGGCAGCGAAAAGTGGCCCACAAAGGTCTTTTGCTCTTGTGGAATCTATCCCCGGTGGTGGTGATCTAGAGCCTTTGGCTTGAAAGAAATAGAAGATTTTTTTAGGGTCGGAATTTATATGTGTGGCAAGTTTGGAATAGGCTTGAAAGCTCTCTTTTGGAATTGCTGGGTCTTGGATTTCAAATCTGATCTGTAAGTCAAGTGAAGATGGATTTTTATGTGGGAAGTGGCCTTCTATTTTGTGGAAATATGATGCTCTAGTTCCTGATAAGGGGAGGAAGGAAGAAAAAGGTATCTTGGAAACCTCCTCTTGAGGGTTGGATAAAGATGAATTTTGATGGCGCATCGAAAGGTAATCCTGGTTTAGCGGGATGTGGTTGTGTGTTTAGAAAATACGACTTCCATCCCCTTTTGGATATGGCTTGGGATTATAGAGTTTCCTCCAAAATTACGTGGAAGGTATGGATCTTATTTTTGGTTTAAGGAAGCTAAGCGTAGGAATTGTCTCTGGATATGGATTGAAGGGGTCTCTTTAGCTATTTTAAATATGGCCCGGGAAGGCCTCCTAAATCATGGAAATTGAAATCCATTTGTGTGAATATTAAGTCTATTATGGCTTCCTTTTCGAGGTTATTTTCTCTCACACTCTGAGGGATGGTAATAAGGTGGTAGATTTTTTTAGCAAATAGAGGGTTTGGTTTATGGGATAGTCTTCATTTGATGTCCCTTTCTTAGGATTCAGGATTTCCTTATGACATCCAAGTGATTTTAGTAGGAGATGCACAATTGACGTTAGTTGGTGTTCAATAATGATTATAAAGGATGCCTCTTTTTCATATTCACATCCATATGTGTGATTTGAGTGTATTCTAAGATTTGGGAAATGATTGTGAAGCCTTGTCATGTGTGAAGTTTAAATTTTTTTGTGTAGAGGCGTTGGTTTTAAAGCAAGCTCGGTGTGAGGCTTGTTTTTTTCAAAGAAAGGTTTCTTTTTTATTGTCATGTTGGTTCATCTCCATGATCTACCCGATTCCATCCTTATTTGGGTGGTTTCATCTCCTTTTCTATGGGAATATGGCATTGGAGGGAAATTCTATTGAGGGGATGGGTCGAAGCAAAGGGTGCCAGATAAGGGATTCTTTGGGGAATCCTTTTACGAATGGTTGAATGGCGAGAATAAATAATGTGGCGATGCGTGGCTGGCATGAGTAGGTCTGGATGATGGTGGAGAGTGTTGATGTAGAGGAAGAGGATATTGTCATCTCAGAAAAACCGAGGAAGCTTATGGTTGACCCTACCCGAATTTGTGTGGCGGATAAATGTCTTTGACATGGCTCAAGGCTTGAGTGTTGCCAACATTATTTCGAATGTGTCGGGTCAATTCATCCTGCACAAGGATCGAAGGACATGGAGGAGAGATTGGTGAGCATGAAGTATCATATACATGCTTTGGCTCATGGGATTTAGGCCCTCTCGCATTTTTGGAGGCGGTGGCGTAGCATCAAGGTGTTCGGCTTCTTGTTAAGGCTAGGGTGGAAATGCTCAAGTGCTGCATTGATCATTCTCTCTTCTTCTCCTTCTCAGCCGCAGAGCGACTCAGAGGTGGAGATTCTAGCAGAAAATCCATCTGCTTTGGGTATAGATCTTTGATGTTTTCATGGTACCAATTTGGTGATTATAGCAGTTTTTGGCTTGGTTTTTAGCTATGGTTTTAGGAATTGTGTTTATAGGAAGCTCGATATACTGTAGTATGTAGTTACATTTATTTTTTGTATATGATTGCACGATAATGTGCCTTATAACTTTTTGTGAGTCTATGATGATTGTTCATATCATGGATTAGTGTAGAAAGTTTTTTTAGGTTAGGCCCTTTGCCCTAGGGATCTTAAGCGAAAACAAAATAATATTTCATCAAATATTATATCCATCAAAATATGTTCTCAATTACATCTCAAAACATAAGATCATACATGGCATACATTTCTATACACTTTAATTTAAACAAGTGAGGTATAAAAATGCTCTTAATTCCTACTAATGACTATGTAATGTAATCACCTTAGCGAAAAATCCAAATCTTAGAAAAACTAAAAATAGAACCATTAGAATGAATATAATCCTTCATTATTTTATGAAAATCCCCCTAAGGTAATATACCCCGATATCCTAAAAACCTCCATAAACTAGAAAAAATGTGGGGCAAAAGATTCGAACTCACCAAAATGAATGGAAGGATCCTCCAATTGAAAATATTTTGTTTTAATACACCCAGGCTAGAATGGTTCTAAATTATGATTAAGCTCGTGGAGGAATGGTGAATATTATATTTTCTAATAAACTCCCTTTTATATTTTTCTCTCTGTCACCATCATGCATGCACACTTGGGGAGAGTCTGTTAATTTTCATCATCATTTGATTTGATTCCCTACTTGAAAGGATGTTTCAATAAAAATAGTAAAGAATGGAGATGAAGAACTTGACAATCAGTTTTCATTTGACCTTGCATGGGTAGCAATTCATAATCAAACTTGGGAAACACATTCTTGTGCAAATAGTTTACGCTCGTCTCCTCCATTAGTCCCGCATTTAAAATGATTCGTAATGGCCTGGCTGATTAATGGCTCACACACATTTTCCTAGGAAAATCTATCTTTCAAATCACCATTCCATTCTATAAATTACAAGTCTCTCTTTATTTTTCATACCAAAGCACATGTGAAATTTTCTTGGGCAGTTGTTTTAGAAAATGGCATATGAAGAGGTAAGAACCAATCTGTGGATATATCTTTAGAGAACCTATGGTATATCTTTCACCTCTCATGCCCTAATGAAGAATTTATCAAGATGGTAGTTGAAATTACAGATAGAAAAGTGCTCCCCCTAAGAATTCGGCACAAAATACAATGTAATTGGCCTTGATGAGTAAGTTAGCCAAGATGACACCCTCATTTGTAATTTTTTGAGGTCTGCTCCACCATCTCCTTCATCCACGGGACTACATCCACAAGGGAAATTTGAAGTAATTATGGATTCATCATCGCCTGTTATCAAGGGAGAGAATTTGACAACCTCAAAGTCTTATTTTTCTACCATGGTGTTCGAACATGAGCTCCCACACTATGAGCTTGTAGGCGGGCCTTAGGGAGATAAAGTCCCAATCACTCAAAGATTGGATAAGCTAGGGAAAAGAGTAATCTCCCTTGAGAAAGCCACTATAAATTCCAATCCTCCTCCCTAGAAAAATGGCGAGACAACCCAAGGAAAACTAGCAGATAAATCCAAACCAAATCCATTACCAAAACATAAATTTCTTCATGGAACAAAAGTGTACCTCATGGGAGGATTTGATCTATTGGAGTGGGTTATAACCACGAGGAAAAAATATGAGTTGATTTGAGTTCTTGATGGACCCCACATGAACATCAAGGACCTCAATGATATGGGAATGTCCTGTAGAATGGTGGGTGACATACATTATGTATTTTGCATAGCTAACATGAAGGAGTTTATGGCTCACAAAGATAAAATTCTGAGCCCTATTCGATATTCATAAGGGACTATGTGAATATTGACACATAATACAGTAAGTCTGATATTTTTTTTATGCCTTTTGTATGCATTTATATGGGTTTAGGCCATTATAAAATCCCCTATTATTTTCATGCATATGTGATGAAGATGTTTCACAAAATCCACCTTTTCACTCTTTGCTTGTTATTTGTAATCATTTTTTACTTTGATTTTCATGAAATGAGCCCACTTATCATCTACATGGTTATCCAACATAAATGGAGTTCCTATGAATCCACCCACCCTTATATATGAAAAAGTATGAAATTGTACCAAGTAACATCCCCATTTAGTAATAAGCCTTTTTGATTTGAGAAATAACCTCACATGGTGCTAATCTGGTAAAAATAAATATAACATGGACAAATGAGGTGTCAAACACCCTTCTAAATTGTTCACAATGCTTCACAAGGTGAAAATATGGGTATAACTCACACACTCTTAATGCACTAGCGTCCTTTTCCTACCTCAAACTTGGGAAAACTCTAAAAATGTAAGATTGTAAACCAAGTAAGAGGTCATATAGAATTCTATAGTTCCAATAGCTTTCCCATTTGAAATAATGGCCACACTCAATAACTACTCATGGATGTATTTACTAATCAAATCTCCCCAATAAATTGGAGGTTTTTGATAGGATAAGTTGGATGAAATAACACATCCAATCTTGGTATGGGTAGGCATAATCCTTCCCCATAACCCTATTCATCAATAATATACAGTCCTCAATTTCTTCAATGAAATCTACTCTATTCAATTTCTTGGGTACCCTAGAAGTAGATTCCCTTAGTTTCATAAGCCAACGTTCATTCAACATCTTGCTCAATCATATTGAATTGGCATCGTAATATTTTTCTCTCTTTCCATACTTGACATCCAAAATTTTTTGTGTATTAGGGATACCTAACATCCTGTCAAATGCATATGTGGTTAAGGATAATACTACAACACCACTCCTATACCTTAACTCCTAGTTTTTGGGTTGTAGTTTTGAGCACATACCCATACAAGTTCGGGGCATTGGGCGATGGGGGAAATGAAGTATCTAGTTTTATCCCACTATTATTAATCCATTGTAACATATCAATTATTTTGGGACCCTATAATATTTAATTAAATCCAACCTAGTTTGTGCTTAGTAAATTGGTATCTGTAATTTTATCAAGAGGGGAAGTCGGACTTGAAGTGGTGCAGGGAGAACTTAATAACATCTTCATTTTCGACAACTTAGGTTGAATTCATAATGTAAATGAAGCACCTTATATCTCCAATTGGATCAAAAATCTTGCACAATTATGACCCTTAGAACCTTACACCAAGAAAGCAAAATAAGAGACAAGCTAGGGGCACTTATCTATGGAAACAGTTCCACAAACACATGCTAAGAAGAAAACATAGCTTCGATCGTCCCCGTACTACTACAACAATCACTCCATCTTTCATGGTATGTGCTCACTCTTTTAAAATTTCTTATGGATTTGCATAATGCTTCTTAAATTGTGGCTTGATGCAAAGTGTTTATCATTAATTGATTTTTATTATAATGACTCTGCATACTCACATTAATGGCACAAAGGACTTCATGCCATCATTTCCTTTTTTATATTTTTGACCATTGTCTCTTTATTCCTATATGAGAACATGTCACATGGACCCCCTTAGATGACACGATCCTTTCCAATTGGCCACTTTTAACACCACCTCGCTTATGTAGCATCCACTTGTTCATTAAAAAATTTAAACACTAACGGGATTCAAAACCAAACTTGAATCTTACAAAAGTACAAGGATGCAAAGTGCATATTACAACTTTCCCTTCCACTCGCGAAATGATGTCATGTGTCATGTTGACCATAGTTACCCCAGTAGACCTTGAATTTAAATTTGCATCCTGTAAAAGTGTAAGGATGAAAATACTAACTACACCTACCTCGTAAACCTCTAGGTTGTTGTCATGTGTCCTTCCTTTGTGGGTTTCGGATATGTATCTACACTTTTTATTTTGCATGCAATGTAAAAATGTAAAAGTATGTAGAGTAAAGTGTGATATTGACTTATTCATTCTAGGCCACTACGTACCCTTCTTCCATCGAGCTTCATGGAAGGAATTACATTTTGCATCTTTTCAAAAATGCAAATTACCATATGTATTTACGCCCATGACCTCTAGATTCCTCAAATATTCCATCCAATGGGGTTCGGGGATGGAATTGTAATTTGTAACTTGCATCTCTTGAATTTTCTTCAAATGACAAAATGGAGAAGGGAATATTAGAATAATATTCCTTCGAGGCTCGAGTATTTATATTTTGCAAAATTGCTAAAAGCGTAAAGTTTCGATTAAGACCCAAGCTCCCATATACTTAGAATATTCCATTTTTTGGGTACGAGGGATGAATTTTTATTTTGTAATTTTCATAAAGAAAAATCACAAAAAGGATAAGTCCCTGTAGATCATACTAAGGTGCAAATACACCCATATTTCCTCCATTAAACCAAAAAACCCTGTTAAGAAACAAACATAATGTTAAGGAAAAACATAGAAAAGGGATCATAAGGTCAAAATATGACATTACCATGCTCAAGAGCTTAGGAGATGATTAAAAAAATGGAAAAGATCGAGGACAACAACAAAGGATGAACAAAATATTAATAAGTATTCAAGGGACTCATAAAGTGGTGTCTAAAATTAAACATGAAATTTGTGGGCACTAACATTGGCTCTTGCTCGAGGATGGACACCCCCAATGGGTGTATAAAGAACCATAAAAATACTCATGGAAGTAGACCAGGTTCCTATCCATTTGGAAAGGATTCACATAGCAATACACCTGGGTATTTTCAATTTAGAACACCATGAGCACAAAACTAAAAAAGTTGATCACAGAGAGATCGAAGGGAACAAAAACAAACAAACAAAAATATACATTATGCATATTTACAAGGTGACACAAAATTAATCCAAAAGTGCTTGAGGTTTCTTACATTGTGCAGTAGATCAAGCAATTATCCTTCCAAATCCCTTAAGAAGAAATTGTTTTCTCCAATTTTGATATTAATGGAATAAGGACCCATCCATAATGCATCAAAATTCCCATGCTTTCCTTTATCTTCATGCCTATTATCCCATAGTAGAACTAAATCACTAACATGGAACTATCTTGGAGTAACATTTTTGTCAAATATCTTCTTAAGTTTTTCCTTAAATCTAATGTGCCTTTGATGAGACTCTCTCCTAACCTCATCAAGCTAAATAATCTAGTTTATCCTTGTAACATAAGGATAAAATCCTTTCTCATCTCCTAATTGTTTCATAAACCGGTAAGCAAACAACCTGCAAATGG
This sequence comes from Taxus wallichiana var. yunnanensis, assembly GCA_018340775.1. Lineage (NCBI taxonomy): Eukaryota > Viridiplantae > Streptophyta > Pinopsida > Cupressales > Taxaceae > Taxus > Taxus wallichiana. Next base: position 7,536,549 of record CM031244.1, read on the forward strand.
AGAGGCAAGACTGCCAGTACACCATATACAAGCTAAAATGGTATTTTTTTAGGAAATTTCTTTGACATGACCCTATCATCCCATAATGCAAACTAGAGTTACTCACCCCACTTTCTCTTATTAAATTCCAATTTCCTTATGAGTTTATTGAGCAAGTTCTTGTTGCTTGATTTTTCTTTCCGTTTCCTTGAGTATTGAGTGAGACTTATTCCATATTCATGACACACACGATTGATAAAGTTTTGGATCTAAATCTCATGGTATTATCAACAACCATCTTGACAAGGACAAGGAATCTACAAATAATGTGGTTTAGGAGAAAATCCATGACCACTTAGCGCATTGCTTTCTTGGTAGGAATTGCTCCAACCCACTTAGTGAAATAGTTAGATTCCACTAATATCAATTTATGTCTAACACTAGAAGCATATGATATTTCACCAATAAAATCTAACCCCCATTGTCTAAAAGGACCCTCAACTGAAACATGATGTAATTGGAGAGATCCAAAATATTTTAAACTACAAGAGAAACATTGGAAATCTTCACAATTTATTACCAATCGAGTGACATCCTTGAAAAGAGATGGTCACTAATATCCTACTCTCAAAATCTTATGAGTAGTTCATTTACAACATAGTGGCCACCACACACCCCTCTATAAAACTCATCAATTAACTTATGAGCTTCATCTTAAGTTATACATCTCAATAGAACCCCTTCAGAATTTTTCCAAGCTAAGCCAAGGTCCATCAAGATGTATTTATGAGACACTAATTTTAGTCTCCTTCTCTAAATCTTATCCAGTACTAAAGGACAATTTAAATTTTACAAATAATAAATTATGTCCTTTACCGATAGATGCACTTACCTTCTCATGAGGATCATTGAAATCAACATCTGTAGTGTGCACTTCAACAACTTGTAAGTTGGATTTTGTCATTAATTTTGTCAAACCAAGGAATCTTACAAATTTTGTGGTTCGGATGTCTATGTCATACTCCCAGTTTGTTGATCCATCTACATATTTTTCTTGATACTTCCATTTAGGTCAAGATTTCCTTGACTATAGTATGTGGGACATATGAAATTATTAGGGAGCTCATGATATAAAGTCTAAAAATATTTTTGGATTTTACCAAAAGAAAATATTGTTTCGCCATGATTGTATACTTTATCTCAAATCCTTGCAAGGAATTGCTAAAAAATGAAAATGGTTTTTCATGGCCTTGATCATATTTCTACAATAAAATTGAAGCAATATTAAATTCGAGATGCAAAGGAGAAGATTTGAAACTACCTCTTATAATCGGGAATGGCCAACACAGGGGTAGTATTTAATGCATAATTTAATCCTTTGAATGCTTATTTTTCCTCATCTCCCCATCTAATGACTCAATATTTCTTCAACATAATTGTGACGTGTAAAATTATCTTAGAAAAGTTGGATATGAATCTCCTCACAAATTTGATTTGACCAAAGAAAGATTGTATACATTTTTTTAGATTAGGGGATAGGAACCTTATCAATTGCCTCTACTCTTTCAGGGATCAATCATGACTCCCTCTTGAGACACAATGTGTCCTAATAAATTTTCCTTTTGCACACCAAAGTGGAATTTTCTTGGATTTAATGAGATACTAAGTTCTCTGCATCTGATAATAATATTTTTAAGGTGCTACAAGTGGTCACCTATTCTCTTAGAAAAGATAGCTATATCATATTGGTATACCATAATGAATTCATTTATGAATACCCCAAATGAAACATATCTTGTTGAAAAGTAGATTTAACATTCATTAACCCAAAAGGCATTTTGACATAAACATAAGTTCCTCGGGAGTAGTAAAAGTATTCTTATATTGCCCTGATTCTTAGGATGGTTTTAATATTTAATTGAATTACCTCCTTCCCAAAAACAATTTTTTTCCCATGATAAATCTCCACCATAGGCTCAAGTTTTATTAGTTGGTTAGAAAAATCATCTTTACAATTGAAAATTTTGATGATATGTGAGTCATCATCAAATACTTTCCAATGTTGAATGTTTTCGGGTATAAAAGGCCTAATAAGCACTTTAAATTCAAGTTTACAGTATGGGGACATACTTTGGTTATTATACTGATAAGATAACACTATCAACATATCAGTTGTTCTATTCTAACTCCCTCATGGTATTAAATATTAAAAGAATCAAACTACTCAATAAAATCACACACTTTGCGCATTCCTTTATTGTTTCACCTCGATTCTTGGCTGCATATAATTTCCTGATTTGTTTCACAACCAACTCATAATCACCTTTCACCATTAGGTACTTTATTTTATGCCTCCAAGTAATTCTCAAGCCAAGTAAAAGCACTTCGTATTAAGCAATATTGTCTGTGCACTCAAAACATAGCTTTAAAGAAAATTTGAAGGATCACTACCTATGGGAGGCCAACACAACTCCTACTCCATTCCCCAAACTAGAGAATTCTCCATAAAAAAAAAATGGTCTAAGGAGCAGAAGGATATTCTAAGTGAGTTTCCAAATCAAGGAATTGATCTTTAAAAACAGCAGTGCTAATAAAATTATCCAAATCCACATCATTATAAAGTACCTCATAGGATGCATTCATAGGATCCTAGATTAAGTGTAACAATTTGGCCTCCTTGTGAAATTTTAATAACTTTTCCTCCAGAGGATGGTATCATAAGAGAGATCCATCTGCACACTTCCTCCCACACTCATTTCCCACTTTATTCATGATAAGATACCCCACTTGGTTGGGAAATCTACAACAACCACATTCATTGTCAAATATTTCCCCGGATGGGATGCTAACTTTACAGCCAAACCTTTGACACATCCCACTACAGGTACCTCTCTTGAGTCCATAACATAACATCTTCCATAAATGGTTGTTATTTTTATGCCCAACTCATTCATAACCACTAATGGAATTATGTTGCAAGAAGTACCTGAATCAAACATGTAATTGTGCAAGAGCTAACCTTTTACAATTAGTGTGGTGAAAAAGGGTTTCACATATAGTTGAATTTATACTAGATATGTGCCTATATATACCTAAGGGGAGGGATCAAGAATTCCATGATATTATTTGACCTCATTTGCAACATTAATTAGGAGATTTATTTATTTATAATAGGAGTCTCATTAAAAATAACACCCTCACTAAACCCCAAATACTCAAATGCCCTTTTTCTATGCTTATAAATCCTAATAAATTCCACCAAAGGAACTATGATCTTTAGTTTGCTTAGGATTTGAGCCATATCACATACATTATACTTAAGTAAATATATATTAGGAGGAAGAGAGACAATTTTATCGGATGGTATACATTATTTCAAAGTGGAAACAATAGGGGGTGTACTTAAACTTGGGTCGTTCACATAATTTTTGCAAGGCACAAATTTCTTGGGAATACACTTGGGAACATTAGTCGATAAGTATTTTATCTTTGGTAGTTGGGGCATGACCCTTAACATGTCTACTTCTTAGATTGTACTTCATTTCTGAGAAACAACTACATTAATCAACAATTCTCTTTCCTATTTGGAAGGCACCTATCCATCATAAAAATTTTATCATAAAAGCCCTAAGATGCTCAAAATCATGATTGGGAAGCTCAAAATATTGAGCCATATAAATCTTTGCATCAAATTTAAGAGGAAGATAACACACTTTTTTTACACATGCCCAAATATCCTCTATAGTTTTAGCACAGAGGATATCGGTAGAAGTAGTACCTTATTCACGGTTACTTGATAATCAAGTAAACATGTATCATCAAAATCTAATCCAAATATATCCTTAGTTGAAGAATGCTATTCACATGGAACTTGAGGCATTGAACATTTATCACACTAATCAATGACGTGTTCTTCTTCAACTCTTGTAACTTTTTCACCCAACGGGTTAGGGACTTCTCTATTATATCCGAATACATGTTTCCTATTGTTTTGACCCATGGGTCTCTTTCCTCTATCATCATTTCTTTGATATCCTTTACAAAAATTTATGATTTTGATTTTGATGTTGATTCTTAGGACTAGAGGAAAACCCCTTCTCAAATCTTTCCAACTTGTAGGATATTTCCTTTACTACTCCTACCAAGGTCTTGACCACTTCCTCTAGATGAGTAGACTTACTAGCTTTTGGTTTCTTAAGATTATCAAGTTTTACTCCTCTTTTTAGGGGTTTACTAACACCCTTAATGTTATTTTAAATTTTGATAGCCATGGTAAACTCTTGCCTAAAAATAAAAGTATTCTTATCTCTCAAATAGTAGGTTGCCTTATTATCAAAAGTTTAGAATACTTGATTAAGCAAGATTCATCACTAGGTCTTAAACTAGTTGGTAACCTTGTCAGAGTTTTATTGAACCTTGTATTAAAATCTTGCACACAATCATTAAGTTCTTCTTTATATTATAAAAATTTTAGAAGAGGAATGTAGGGTCAGTTCTATCACCGTCTTTGAATCCTTAAGGAAATTTTCATTTTTTCCCAGAATCAATGTTCCCATAAGGAAAAGCATTAAACCATTCCATAGCATCTTCTTCCAAAGTGTGCACAAATAATTTTAAACAAACATCATCATAATCCATTTTATAATCATCCATGATATTGTGAAACAATTTGAGGTGTTGATCACCATTAATAGCATTGTTTCCTTGAAATTTAGGAAATATAACTCTTATTTAATTTGGCACATTATTTGGATATTTGATCATGCTATTAAAATTGATAGGTTTGAAGGCATTAACTATGAAGGGAGCATGCGAAGGAGGATGATACATATTATTATGAACTTGGATTTTGGGAGGAGGATCAACCAAGTTATGGATGGGTGGTTTGTGGCCTAGGGAGTATGGTCAATGTTATGGAGATTTCTTGGATGAATGACTTCAAGGAAAAGCTCTATTTTCACTTGTGAATAAATGTGTAGGTTAAGGAAAAATTTATTTGATTTGGGTGTGGATCCTTTTTGAAACAAGGAGTGAAGGTGATATTTTGGGATATGTGTTTTAGAGCTATCAGAAGAACTAGAATAATCTTCAACCAAAGGGAAATCACCAAACTCAGAAGGCTGAATGTTCTTACCTTTTGAACTTTGATCACTTACTCGGCTTTCATACTTGCTTCCTTATTTTTTATAGAAGAAGATTCTTAGTTAAATATGATCTGAATGATGATCGTAGTCCTTATAGCTTTGTAAATTTGAGAACACCAATTACATATAACAAATAATAAGGCATTGGTCTGACCCAAAACCTAAGATGGAGTCACCACTAAATATTTGCACTCTAGAAATGATGGATCAAGCCTAAAAGGAAGTAGATAACACTCATAGAAAATTAAACAAGTGATATTAAATAAATTATTTGTAAAACTTGTGTATACAAATACTCAAAAAATTTACTCGGACAATTGAACAAATATTGAGAAAGCCTAGATAATTTTTGACTAGAAATTTGATGCATTATGCGTCAAACTCTTAAAATGGTCTTAGAGCTAAGTTGAGACAACCATGTCCCTAACAACGGCACCAAAAGCATGTTAGTTCAAATTTTTACACCCCAAATGTCACACCTTGTATTTAATGTATTTTTCATAAGGTTGTTGGTTGATTAAGTTTCAATGATTCTCGATAAGAGCAAGTGATGCAACAAAGAAAAAAATTAATGTCGATAATTAATATGGTGATTGATTGATAATGAATTATTTAATTATAAATGTTAATTTAATATATATATGTATGTATGCATGTATGTATGTATAGATAAGCATGTATATATTGTTTATGTTTGAAATTATTATTTTGATGACCACTGTTGGTTTACATTACATAAAGGCGTTTGAATGGTTTATTTGCATTGGTTAAGGGTGATTGACATTGTTTAAGGTTTAATGGTCTTAAACCACATTGTTTGGAGATTGCTTAAATTTTAATGTTTATGAATAATTGGTATTAGACCACTTGGAAAATAATGTTGATGTTTTAAACTATGGTCATCAACCCCTTCCTTAGCATTGTCGATAATAAATTATGGTCATAGAACATTTGGAAAGGTAATTAGTTAATGTTTAATATTGGAAAGTTGGTCATAGACCACGAGGCATATAATAAGGTGATTGTTATTGTTTGGTGTTTTTTTGGTCATAGACCATATAACATGCAAAGGGTTTTGGGTTTATTGGAGACTACGATGTGGCACTAATAGTATTAAATGGAATTTAATGTGCATGGTTCCTTGGGAACTAATAATTTCCTTTGGAATAAAAAGCATGCATGGTTTCCCTCCATTCACATTTTTGACATTGATGTTGGTCTTTAGTTTGAACTCTGCATGATATTTTTGGGGAAATTATTCAGGAAGTTTTTTTATCATTTACATGCAATGGGAAAGCCATTTTTAATGGAAACTCGATTTTTAAAAGCTCTATTTGGAGTTTTTGTGGGCATTTGAGTTACATATTTTAATGAAGTTAGAAGAAAGCAAGGAAAACTAGGCATGGTTTTCTCTCTTCTATTCTTGTTTTTTTAATATGAAATTTTAGGAATTCATTTTTTGTTATGCAAATCGGTTTTTAAATCGGAGATGGTAGACATTGGTTGTTGCATTTATTATCCTTCTTACTAGGTTAGAAGGGAAATTTGGAAAGGATATTTTTAAGTATTAGAACTCTTTGGATCTTTTTATCAAATGATTTCTTTTTATTGAATAACCCACCGGTTTAAATCGGGACGTTTCCTAAATTTTAATGTGGAAATTTGGAAATGAAATCAATGTAAAGTTCGGGAAAGAGATATGGGTTTGCTTTAAAATGTGTGATTTTCATTTCCAATCAATTTAGAGTATTATGTATGTTTATTTTTCTTTAGAATCTAGAAATAATGAAAGGCATTGTGATTTGGTTTAACCTTGCGATGCATGCGTTGTTTTATGGAAATCAGGCAAGATATTTTAAAATATTATATATTTCTTGGATATGTTGTTAAATATTTTTTCATAGAGCTAAATGCTTGAGTTTTTGTTGTTTTAAAATATAACTATTTTCTTCGTTTTAACATGAAAGTTTGAAATGGAAACAAGAAAAAAATTTGAAAATGAAATGGGTTTTCTGGGTTTGTTACTTTGTTTGAAATTTGAGGAATATGCATTAAGTTTATATATTTTAATCATCTCGATAAGATCTATGTTGTTCTTATTTTTTAATACACTCCTTTGGATATGGGGGCCTCTGTTTGATGAATGATTCATTTTCCTAATAATGGAAAACTAGAAAATGTGTTTTTATGAAGTGGGAATTTCGTAAAAACTCAAATCATCTTCATGTGGGTTGTTTTGTATCATTGATCTAGGTTGTCTTTGTTATTGGGTTTGGTTGTAGTTGCATGATGAAACCAATTTATTTTTGTGCTTTCCTTATATACGCTTTTAACTCATTTAATGTGTAATATCTCAAGGAGTGGGCCAATATTATTGTTTATCATAATATCTTAGAAGGTTTTGATAACATTGTTTAACTCAGCTCTTGAATAGCTTGTTTGTATTTTCGAAGAGTAGCTCATATCGAGCTTCTTTTTGCTCCATCTTTGTAAACATGTTCCATGATGAATGGTTCAATGCTCCATTTTTGTTAAGATTGTAGCAAGGCTTGGAAATTTGTGGGTATTTGATCATTGTGGGTTGTTGAATGAGAATTTTTAGCTCCTTTTGAGCATGTTGTTATTTTCTCTGGGAATAAATGTTTCATTGGGTTTTGGTGGAAGAGATATTGTGTTTACAACCTCTTTTGAGATTGTAGGCATATTCTTTTTAGTTAATGTTGGGCATGATTGTATGAGTGTAATTAGTTAATTCATAGCTTGATGATTTGGTTGTTAGAGAGAACCATTGGGGAAGTAGATATTATTTGGTTTATATCTAGAAGTGTTTTATAGCTCAACAATATACTTGATGTGGTAGTGATTAGCTCCTTTTTAGTATGACTATTGACTTGGTTTAAAGAGATGAAATTTGGGCAAGCTGTTTGGTATTGTATGATTTCTTATAAAGTTTGATGTCATTTCTTATCTTTGCATTAATTACGGGAATAATGAATATTCAAGTAAAGAATGAGAAATTCATACATTGTTGATTATTATTTGCTAAGATAAATGATTAATTTGTTAGTCAAGTATGGGTAATGGGAATAGAGTTAGTTTATGAACCTTCATCTGAACATGATAGTTATACATTGATGAAGTTTACATTGTTGATATTAATCTTGGTGGAATATTTCAAAGGAATTGAAGGATGTTGTTATAAATTTTATTCTTGATTATTGTAATAAATATTTGCAATAGTATGTTACTTTTACAATTTAAAAATTTATGTTTTTAAGTTGAATTCTTGTGTTTGAAAATATAGCTTACAATATGAAGCATCATTTCATTTATGAATGATATAGTTAACTTATAAATATACTAGGAAGTTTATTTATTTCCGGTTAAGTTAACCTTAACTTATTCTATTATTTCATTTAAATACAACAAGAATATGAGTTAGTAAACTCATGTCAATTATTTGAACTAACCCATATATACATTTTCTCTCTACTCGAATTTTACAAGAAGGAATGAAATTCATGAATTGATTGATTGGATTGTTTACGCATAATTACGTCATATGAATTTTTTTAAAATTCGATAAGGATTGGTGTATTTTGTTTTTAATGTGAATGAACTATATTTACAAGTTTATTAATGGGCATTTTGCCTAATTTATTATCGTGATGAATTATACATCATTATTTATGAAAATAAGGGTTTATCCTTATTAAGTTGAATAAAATAATTGGTTGTTTTGTTTCTTATTTTTATGGATATGAAAGTATTTATATGTTGTTTTACAACTGAGTATAAATAAAATTAATTGATATTAAGATATGTATTCATTACTAATTTTATTAATTCCTTTGAAATGTACAAATATGTTGAATGTCGAACATAGAATGATAAGTAAAACTACATAACGAAAACAACCTAAATTATTATTGTACCTTATGGAATGTAATGAACCTGTCATGATAATTAATGAACTTATGAGAATGAGGACTATATTTAATGAGCTATGAATGGATCAACTTAATGTGAGGCGTGGTTAGTAAACCTATATTTAATGACAAACATTATGTTGTGCTAGTTTGATAAGAGGTACTAATGAAAGATAGTAATTCATTGAGTTATTATAAACCTCATTTGAGAAACTAATATTGTGAAATGATATGTTATAACATTTCGTAAAGATGAACTTAATTACTTTGGATTTCATGGATAACATTGAGTGTAAATGAAGCGTAAGTGTTATCTACCATCGTCCTTTCGATAGTATCCTACTTGTGCTAACTTAGGATGGCTATGGGAAGGGTAATGAGGAAGTAATGATGAAAATCATTACATGGTCACTATCTTTCCCACATAAATCCTAAGGTGGAATGGATAGGATCCTTTCAATCACCTTTATATATGAAAAAGTAGGGAACTATACAATGTAACAACCCCAATAAGTAATAATCCTTTTTGCTTCCATAAATAACCTCAAATATTGCCAATCTCGAGAAAATAAACATATAGCATGGGCAAATAAGGTGTCAAACACCCTTCTAAATTGGTCAAAATACTTCACAAGGTGCAAATATGGGTATACATCATACACTCTAAATTAACTAGCATCCTTTTCCTACCTCAAGCTTAGGATAACTCTAAAACATGCAAGTAAGAGGTCATGTAGAATTCTAAAGTGCTAACAGTCTCCCCTTTGTAATAATGGCCACACTCAATAATTTCTCATGCATACAATAACTAATAAAATCTCCCAATGAATTGGAGGTTTTTTTGATAGGTTAAGTTGGATGAAATAACACATCCAATCTTGGTATGGGTAGGAAAAATCCTTCCCCATAACCCTATTCAACAATAATATACGATCCTCAATTTCTGCAATGAAATCTTCTCTATTTAACTTCTCATGTACCTAGAAGTAGATTCCCTTGGTTTCACAAGCCAACGTTCATTCAATATCTTTCCCAATCTTACTCAATTAAAATCTCGATATTTTTGTGCTCTTTCCATATTGACATTAGAAAAAAATTTCTCATTGGGGATAACTAACATCCTGTCAAATGCGTTTGTAGTTAAGGATAATTCTAGGGAACCACTCCCCTCACTTACCTCCCTAGTTGTTGGATTGTAGTTTTGAGCACATACCCATACAAGTTTAGGGCATTGGGAAGATAGGGGAAAAGAAGTAGACAATGATATCCCACTACCATTAATCTTTTGTAACATCTCTCTTCTTTCAAGATCCTAAAATCCATGATTAAATTCAACCAATTTTGCACTTAGAAAATTGGTATCCATGATTTTATCTAGAGGAGAGGTCGACTTGAAGTGGTATGGGGAGAATTCATTAATGTCTTCATTTATAAACAACTTAGGAAATATTTAGAATGCAAAAGAAACATCTTATTTCTCCAAGTATATCAAAACCCTTACACAATTGCAAACCTTGGAACCTTGCAATTGATAAAACATACATAACAAGAGACAAGCTAGAGTACTTATCTCAGTAAAATCGGTTCGCAAACTAGTATGAGAAGAAAAACTATCTTTGATCATCCCCTTACTACTGTAACAATCACTTATGATTTAGGTGTATGTGCTCAACTCTTTTAAAATGGCTTTTGGATTTGCATAATGCTTCATAAATTATAGCTTGATGCAAATTGTTTATCATTAATCAATTTTTAATTATATAATGTCTTCTCATACTCACATTAATGGTGCGAAGGACTTCGTGTCATCATTTCCTTTTTATATTTATGTTTATTGCCTCTTTATTCCTGTATGAGAACATGTAATGTAGATCCCATTGGAAGATATGATCCTTTTCAATTGACCACTTTTAACACCTACGTACATAACATCCACTTATTTATTGACAAATTCAAACATTAATATGCTTTCGAACCAAATTTGCATCTTGCAAAAGTGTAAGGATGTAAAGTACATATTGTAACTTGCCCTTTCACTCTCAAAATTATGTCACTTGTCTTGTTGACCATATTTACCCCATCTCACCTTGGGGTCAAATTTTCATCGTACAAAAGTTTAAGGATGCAAACTTCTAACTACACCTACCTCCTAGACCTTCGGGTTTCTTCCATGTGTCCTTCTTTTGCGAATTTCAGATATACATACGCACTTTACATTTTGCATGAAATACAAAAATGCAAAAGTGTGTAATTCAAAGTGTGATCTTCACTTGTTCATTATGAGGGTGCCACATACCCTCCTTGCATTAGTTTTGAGAAAGGAATTGGATTTTACAGGTTTACAAAAATGCAAGGGCATAAAAATGCAAATTGTCATATGTACTTGTTCTGTAACCTCCAAATTCCTTGAATATTCCATCTGGCGGGGTTTGGGAATGGAATTACAATTTGTAACTCGTATCTCTTGAATTTTCTTTAAAGGAAGAAATGGAGAGAGGAATATTAGAAGAATATTTTTTTGGATTAGGGTAAACTTTGAGGGTGTTAAAAGGACCCACATTCTTTTACAATTGAGGGTATTTGGGAGGATCCACAAACTTGGTTATAATGGAGGATACCACCATTAGGAACCCAATTAAAGCAACCATGAATCCATAATGAAGATGTTGCGACCAATGACAATGGCATGCAGCAAAGAATCAACCAAAGGTGGCGGCGGTGAGTGAGGTAGCAACTAGACAATAGAGAGAGAATCAACAACTAGTGACAACAAAGAACCAAAGTGATGGGAGTGAGTGAAGTAGAAATCGACAACAACGAGAGAAGCTACAACCACCCGACAACAATGAGAGAAACATTGACCAACAACAACATAGTGAGCGGAGATTCCGCATCTAGCGATGAAACCACCTCCGAGGAGGATCATGCCTCAGGGGGATTTGAACATGGGTGGGTAAGCATATAACCATGTGAATTGACCACACCACTCCCACCCTATCGATAATATTAGAATAATATTCATTTAGGGCTCGAGGGTGTATTTAAATTTTACAATATTGTAAAAAAGTGAAAAATTGCGATTAAGGCCCAATTACCCAAAAATTTATAATATTCATTTTTCGAACGGGGACATGATTTGAATTTTTCAATTAGCATGAATAAAAATCATAAAAATGGCTAATTCCTTGTATCATATTGAGGTGTAAATACACCCTATTTCCTAAAACCCTATTAAGAAATAGACAAAATGTCAATGAAAAATATATATGAGGGCTCAAAAGGTTAAAACACGACATTATCATGCTTGGGATCTTGGGAGATGACTACAAAAATGGAAAAGGTCGAGGACAACAACAAAGGATGAACAAAATATTAACAAGTATTCATGGGAATCACAAAGTGGTGCCTAAAATTAAACATGAAATTTGCAGGCACCAACATAAGTTAGGTGGGAACTTAGGTGGGAGGATTGGAAATTTATAAATCCTATAATTTTATTGGGTAGAGCTTAAAATATCTTAATAAAAGTTATATTTTATATCAAGGTAATAAAACCTTATACAATTGTCTCTTAAGAACCAAGAGGTCAAAGAAGTACAAAAAGATAACTTTATACTATACTCATTATTATTATTATTTGTTATATTAAAAGAGGATAAGGGAAGTGTATTAACCAGCTCCACATGACGAAAAATTAGTGTGTAAAATAGACTAGAAGTTCATATTGCGATCAATAAGAATGAAAAAGTATGTTTCCATTTATTCAGTACAAATATGTCTTGTCCTTCCTAGGTTCAAGGGGTATGAAGATAATATTGGCCTATAACAAATCTTTTTTATTTATACATTCTACACATTCTCAAATACAAATAATAATCTAAATTCCATTCACAATTATGAGACACAAGCTATAAATACACTGTAGATATCACTCTTGTGGGTTTTAGGTTATTACATTCTTCGTTCTTAGTGTCTTACAAAATTACAACATCAAGGATCAACACTAATTTTTCCATGTAATTTCACCCCATCAAGTGAGAAAATGAACAAATCATTTGATTTCTAGAGAGAAGAAAAATATATGGTGAAATAATACTTCGTTGTTTTCACATAATCATTGTTTTTCCTTCTAATAGCTAGGGTTACAGAGAGGGAACTATATGATAAAATTAAATTATAGGAAGTAGGTATAGAAAATCATGCCTCCTAAATAGATTCCTTATAGATTCATGTTTATTACATTCAAAAATTTAACTTCTAATGTGTAATAAGGTCCAATCAAGTTGCAATGTTACATTTAAAGAAACGAGTTTTAACAAACGACCACTTTGCATATTCAAATACGCAACTTTAAGGAGGATTATAAAGAACTAAAAACATCATTAATATGTCCAAAATGATCCTCACATGTCACAATAACAATGATCTCGACCAAATTTAAATTGTGGAGCCAAAATTTTCTTCTAAAAATTCAAGGAATTTTCAGCTTTGGGAAGGAGGATCTTTTATCTCTTAAAACCTTCCAACTTGCTCACTAGGCTTTCATGTTCACTTCTCAACTGATGTGTTTTGGCCCCATCCTCGTGAATCCTTCACCCTAAGAAAAATTTTCATAGCTTGATGTCCCTTTTTCACTTAATAAATGTGGTAAGGGATATGGGGACATCTCAAACCCATTTGGAAATTTTTAACCCACCCTCACTTGCTAGTTAACTCCGGTTAAGCTAGAATGGTCAAAATTGAGTTAGATGGTGAGTTAGCTGGGTTAGTGTTATAAGGTGAGTATAACAATCAAACCTAGCCATTTTAAATGTTATATTTCATTATTTTTTCCCTCCCATTTCTAGTGTGTACTATTATGTTGCCCATTTTTTCTAGAACCACCATTTCCAAAACACCCTTATTGCTCATATCTCCCGTATTGTGGCTCTATTTTCCTTGAAATTTTGACTCAAGATCCTAATTTTGAACACCTTGAAGATGATGTAAAATTCATTTCCATTAATTCCCTACTTTTTTCACAACATCCCCATTAATATTTCATAGAATTTTTTTCCTTTTTTAGATCTTGAAAAATTTGGAGATTAAAAAGACTTGAAAATTGGAGCATGAATTCGCAGAACAAAAACTAATCAAATGAAACAATTTTCACCTCAATCGGACATCGGTAAAGCATAATTATATTTTTATGAATTTTTTATCTAATACTTACTAAAAATAGTAATTTTAAAGATAAATAAGAAATAATTTTGAATTCTTTGTGCAATTCTCTTGGTTCGGAACCTAGAAAACTAAAATGTGAAAATTGGGAAAGTTGGCTAAAAATAGTAACTAAGGGTGAGGTGTGACTTAATAAAAATAGTAAGTACTCTGATCAAACCCAAATTTCACACACACCTTCATCCCCTCATTCTGATCCTAATTTTGGAATGGTGCATTCATCTTCTCTTTCCTCAATTTCATGGAATGCTCAAGAAATAGGTGACATCAAATAAAGAACAATGGATGTTTTAGGAAAGAAAAAGAGGTTGGATGTTGATGATGTTAAAATAATCCTTATGTGAAGGCATACAAGAGCTCTAAGGTTAAAGAAAATCTTCTAGAATAACTTGAACAAGGCAATATTGATCCTTTCCAATATCCTAATAATTTGGTAGATCCATGTGTTCCTATTGAAGCACTTGAATCAAATCATCTCGGTCATGCTTTGGTCTTCCACCAAGGACTGAGCTAACTAGTTTCATTTCCACACTTACTGATCCTTTCTCATGGGTAAAGGACTTACTTGGAGAATAATCCAGGATAATGCAACAAGTAGTGACACCTAATTTTGAGGCCATCTCGAAATACATAAGGACCAAAAGGGACAAGAGAGCACAAACAACTTCCTATTTCTACACCGAGGCTTCCAGAGCTCAATATGTGGAGGTGCCACATCTGAAGGTAAATAATCCCATGGGAGAAATGACACATGATGATTATGTAATGATAAGAGTTTCTTTGGGGCAAGCCACTCATGAGGGTGATGCTCACCTTTTTAATAAATATTCATCTTGAATCCTTGCACGGAATGAAGAGTACAAGCAAACCATCAATCAATTGGAGGATCATGTCAAGAAATTTTCATCATATGTAGAATCCTTTCTTGAACCAAACTCATCATCCTTTCCTCCAATGGAAGCATTCAAACTCCCATTTTATCTTTGATTCCAAAAAAATCAAGAAATATCTGGTGTTCACCATACATGGAAGATCTAATGATAAATGGGTGAACATGATCATTGAAAATGGGAAGACCTTTCTTATTGAGGTGATATCGTTGTTCTAATATGTCTCTATTAATATGTCAACGATAAGGGATACTAGGAAGGAAATTGAGAAAGAAAGGGCCATTTGGGAAAATCTTCTCTCATTGGTCTCTGAGATGACCTATCTTGACTCTTGCTTCTTAGTGAATCATAATGTGTTTTCATCCATTACTGAGAACTTGTCCCACATTTGGTCCTGCACAATGATTGTAAGGTGTGATGTGCTGAATGAGGCCATTTCTGAGCTCGAGGCCTGTGAAGATCATGTATCTGGGATCTCAAATAAGATTCTAAAAATTATGCAAGAGTTGGGAACACCTTCACTTGATGAGAACACATTCGAAGAAACACTCTTGACTTCCTTTCAAGCGCTGGTCCAAATAGCTACAAGAAACCCCTCTTCATTCAATGAGAATACTTTGGAATCTCTCACAGATATTAGGGGCTCTATTTCCAATCTTATAAAAGATCATGAGAATTTTTTCACACAAGTGTAGAAGGATTGGTATTATTCCTAATACTTGGCTCAAGATTGGAACATGTGCACATCCCGCATTCTAAGAAGGTAGCATTTGTAGTGGCTCAATCGAAAGGAGGTCAACGGCACCAATTTCATCATCTAGGATCTTCTACGGAATCCTACGAGAGTTGATTCTTCATCAAGTAGTTAGTCAACTCCTTTCTTCCTTTCCCTCTTTCTCCCTCTTTCTTCTCCCCCTTTTTAATTCTTCATTGTATGTAATCATTGTATTTCATCTTATTCACTTAAGTGAATTTCTAAAGTTATATTGTAAAAGTCCCTTTTGATTTATAAAAGGGGACTTATTCACTCACTTCTTAGGAAGATAAAAAGTGTAGATGAAGAGGAAATTCACAAAGCTATAAATTGGAATGGCTTCTCCATTCCAAAGGAGCTTGAATGTTAGTTTTTCTATAGAAATTTTGGATTGTGGTAGATTGTTTAGATTTATATCATCACTACACAAGAAATAAAATTTGCATTTCTTCTATTTCCCTTTTCTTATGTTTTCCTTTATTCCCTCTCTATCCTACAACTTTGAAAATATAGTGATCTTAAATAATCAAGAAGGAACTTTGTGTCCTTGATTGATGAATCTAAAGAATTGTGTGTCTTCATTTTTATTAGTCTTGATGATTTTTTTGTTTCTTTCCTCTGATTTAAATGTAAATCTACCTCGGTTATTACACGCGGGGGAAGGGGGTCACTTAGTAAAATTATGGTATAGCACGTTTGTTCGAAGGGTATTAAAGAATACCCTTAATTCTAGTTTTTACCTCTAATTATTCAATTGATAATACCCCTCCCATTATATTATTAGAATGAAAATACCCCTATTTTTCCAATGTACCTTAGCTACCCATTTTTCCATGACAATTTTATTTACCCCTTTTTATTTCTACCCTAATATATTAAACAGAAAATATATCATATTTCTCACTTAATTTTTTTAATATGCATTTTCTCTCAAAAGTATAGTTTGAAGCCATTCAAGACATATTACCAATTACCTTATAAATGTTAATATTTAATCATTTATCAATATTTCTTCAAATAATTAAGATGGTGAAATAATATCACTTGTGTTGAAAAGCATACTCAATCCTAGTTTTCTACCATCTTATTATTTCTTGGTTAAGAATCTCTTAATTGAGATTTATTTATTCAAAAAGAGATTATAATTTAACTTTATGACCACACTCCTTAAATTGCAATTTTAAGGTATTTAGTTTTAAAAACTAGGGTTCAAATTTTTTAGTTTTATATTAAAATTAAACCTCCCTTTCCTTTGGCCCACCTCTCTAACCTACCCCCAATACCTGATTCAAAATATTAATAAATTAAACCCTTTCACCCCTCATGTCTACTAGTATATTGACTTTACTTTTATTAATTTTAATTACCTCAATATGAACTCACGTGCTAAGATATTTCCTAGCTAATGAACCCCATGTGGGTTATTATGTGTGAAATCACAGTAGTGCTACTCACAACAAATAGTCGTCTCTTCCCTAATTCCTCTCCTTCACCCCTCATCACTGAAAATTTCCCCTTGTACCCCATACAAGTAATTTTCCATAGGTTCAATGAAGTGTTCATGTGTGACCCATGTCCTATTTGGCCACCCCACAACATTTAATAGAATTACGATAGTTTATATTCGGTAATTAGAGCCTCCCCATACACAAGAAGGAGGGGCATAGCCCCATGAGTGGTAATGGAAACACATAATTTGAAACATGAGAAATTATTTCACCAACACATAACAAATCAAGAGAAATTACATCTCCCCTATGTACATACATATATTCAAAGAACTTTCCTTCGAGTTGAGAACACAACACATTCTCCCCCTAAACTAGATCACAAAATAACTTACCACATCCTTGACATGACAAAACACCTTTCTAAGTACCAACAACTCTCCCAACTTTGTCACTAATCACCAATCAAGTCTCAAGCCCCGTGAACCAAATTACCTACTTTCTTGAGCTGAGAAACATACCTAATTGACTCCCCCGAGTCCTTGACCTTTCATGATGCCAACAACACTTCTCAAACTCTATCAACATGATTTAGCTGCAAACATATCTTCATGGATTTCAAAAATCATTAATCCTATTGATATGTCTCATAAACACACCCGTATAGATTCTTGGTGTAGTCTAATTTATCATATAGCCCTGTTTAGCTCCATCTCGACTCATGCACACCTTAAGGAAATAAAACACCATGACTAGATATAATAAATTATGGAAATGCTTTGTAACTTACCTTTTTCTTCTCTCATCTTTTTCATGCAACTCCTAAGTTTGATCAACTCATTATATCACTATACACAACTCTATTTATCCTTTTTCATGTCTTATACACATTATTGGCACAAATCACATGTTCATGGATCTTTTATCAACTCCCATTCAGACCTAGAGATCTCCAAATCTGATCAAGGGCCTTATAAAAACCAAACAACACTTCTTAGCTCCCCTCTCTTCCTATCATCTTGAAAAATTGTTGGATACCATAATAATTTGCTTTCTTGATTCTTTATAGAAATCAAGATTTCAGCTAAGGTGGTACCATCTTGTTCACATCTTCAAGCAACACAAACTTAGAAGTCCCCCTAACCAAATGCACTCCTTTAAAAGAACACAAGTCCACTAACCTAGTCTTGATATGAATTGATCAACACATTTTTGATGTCAAATCTACTTATTACTCACATATGTCTAATTTCAAACCAAAATACCAATTTTTATCAATGACCACAAATAACTTACCTCTAGCACTTTGTAATATTCTGTTTGAACTTATATGTCATCTTGTTCACATCAACCTACTCATGAAGCTTAATTATCGACTTCTCCATCCACCTTGCATTTAGACACCTCAATGATCGCTCTGATTAGATCATAGAGATTTTTCATCTCCCCCTCAGTGTAAGACACCTCATAGATCGCTAAAATATATGCCAAACATGATTTTTTAACTTTTGATCATGCCACCTCATATCATTCATTATCAATACCTCTACAAAAATGCCTTATCGACTTCTTTCTTATAATCTTTGGACCTCTTAAGTAAAAGAAACAACATAGTCAAGATTTTTCATTATATTATGTCATACTTGTTTCCCCTCATGTTTTTCCAAATGGGACAATCCTCTATGCAAGACACAACTCATGCCAATACCTTAGAAAACACTCTTATGGACTAATATGGATCTTCATAACAAGCATAACCTAGAATGCTTATAGAACACATTGTCTAACAAAAAATATCCTTCTCAAATGACACAAACCTAAATAAGATTTTAAGACACCTTATTTTTCACGTCTCACTCTTCAAACTACTTTCAATCCCACACACATGAATATGTTGATGCTTAAACCATATAGCACACTCAAAACTCTCTGCTGTCAAGACCTCAAATGAAAACCATAAGAATAATCAATGCAACACATGTTCTCATGATTTCACCTTATCCTAATGCCAACAATACTTCTTAGTTGATACAAACCAATATACGTCTCAAAACAAAAATTAATATCTAATATGCATAACACAGCTTATTCAAATAACCTACACACCTTTGATGTACCTTACAAGGCAATATAACCTTGTGAAAAACATGAATAATTGCATGCAAATACTTTGTAACATACCTCCAAGATGTCAATCATCCTGAATAGGTTCTCTAAATCTTAACAACGTATAAGATACTTCATCTCTATCTAACATGCCTTTGAAAATGTCACCGATCGGGTAACCATCTTCTCATAACAGCCTCAATCCTTTTCAATCATACCTCAAACATCTTTATTGTCCATCTCATAGTTGTACCAAGCCTTGCTACATGTTATTCTACCTCTAGAAATACCATAACTCATAATTCTCAACAAAAGCTTTTAGCAACATGATTTTACCAAGAACTTCACGAATTTTTCTCACATTATATTATCACAACCTATTAGGCTCATGTAACATAACTCTCATACCAG
Source organism: Taxus wallichiana var. yunnanensis (assembly GCA_018340775.1). Lineage (NCBI taxonomy): Eukaryota > Viridiplantae > Streptophyta > Pinopsida > Cupressales > Taxaceae > Taxus > Taxus wallichiana. The sequence continues at coordinate 7,556,430 of CM031244.1, forward strand.
TTTTCCAAAGATTTATAAATCTATATTGATTCTTCAACATGAATTCATTTCTATTAATCCTCTACACATCTTCTTGACTCATGACACAACATTCTTGAATCCCTTCTTTGTTTGCAACATGATAACTAGAAATAAAACCTCAAAACAAAGACATATAAGATCAACAACAAAATCATACCTTATAACATTACTTTAAATGTATTCAAACAAGTCCATATCAATCATCATTTAGGATTCAATGGGAATAATTAAAAAAATTGTGATTATTTTCTTCAAGTCTTCAATACGATTGTATCGAAACTTTGTCTCCAACTTATAAACCCAAATTTGACCATACTCTATTTTCAGTGACACATACCTATACTAGTTCTCAACGCAATATTAAGCTCCAATATGTATGCCAATATAACTTTCACACTTCTTGATTAAGAAAACACCTTAAAATACTTCACAAATCACCTTTATACCCCTTTTTTCGCATCATGAATTTTCCTAACTAAGAAAGATCAAATCGAAACATACCTTGTAATCCCGTAAGGCCTCAATAACACAAAAATTTGTCTAGTTGTGAATACAATAACTTCAAGTTGAATCTAATAGGAACCACATACCTTATGAAATCTCTCATGGCTATCTTTAGGTCTCCAACATGAAAAACACTTACAATGACTTTTGATACATACTTATATTGACCATAATATCCTTGTCATACACATTCAAACAAATAGAGAACAATACATACCTTCTCATGACTAAACAGATCCTTATTTATCGCATCCTTGCAGTCAAAATCTCATGATGTTTCTACTAACTTGAACAATTCCTGTATAAAGCATAGAAGAGACACTCCACAACACACAGGGATATTAAAACAACATAAACTTAGGAGATTACCAAATATCCATCTTCTTCTCATCCAACTTGTAGTCATACTTTAGGATCCTTTTGCTTCTCTTTGAACATTACTCTTGATATACAACTTATCCTTCTTATCTTTCTTTGGTTGTATAGCTATCAAACATGCATGTCTTTCTTCAACCTTTGATTCATGCTCAATTATGGAAAACATACCATATTTTCTTGTGAACAAATTAGAATTAGGCTTGATCGAATTTGGTTCATGCTTCATAGGATCAAACTTCAAGATGATGTCCTTAACTATCATAGTTTATTTATCAAATAAATCAACATATTTGTAATTCTTGAATGACTTAGGTTCATCCTTCTTAACCATATTTTCATGATCAAAATTTGGTAACCATACTTTTTTGACTTTGGGAGCATCAAACTTCTTGACTTTCCTTGAATACTTGTGGATACAAAACCTACCAACAGAATCTTCTTGGTGACACTTGTAAAAAACAACAAGTATGCATACCTCTTTCCCCGATCGTTCCATGGATACTCACTTTTTAAGAACCACTTGCACTTTTTACCTATGACCAAACTCATTTCAAGAATAACAATAACCATTGAAACACTTCTCATAGGTCATTGCATTTGGATACCTAATAGGTTGAGATATCATGTTATCCATTCTAGCATCCTTTTTACTTTGAAAAACATATTTTTTTCTTGTGTCATCATTCTTTTGGTATCCATCAAAACCTAGGTTTATTATATCACATGAATCCTTCTCGACTACTCAAAAGATCATTTAGAGCCTCAAAGATCTTCTCCAACTTCTCATAAGTCTTCAACTTTTTAGATACCTGCTCCATTTATTCCTTCAAGGACCTCATCTCATCTTCATACCTAATGCAATCTTCTTATTTATATTTTAGGGATTTTGTCACCGACTCAACTTGAGTTTCATACTCTTATTCTTTTACCTTGAGACAAGTTGTCAAACCTTTAATCTTAGAATCCTTCTCCTTGATGATATTATTATATACACTATCCATGTTAATGATTTCTTCTTCATACTTCTTAACTTATTTGACCATGTCACCTTTTAGGGCACATACCTGCTCCTTAAGAACTTTGACCATAGATGTTAACTCTTGGTTCTCTTTCCTTAACTTCTTATCCATCTTGTGCTTCTGAGGATCACCTCAAATTTTTTAAGATTACTTCAGGTATCTCTTTGACACCAATTATTAGAAGTAAAATCACTAAGGTAGGGGGTGAATCAATGAGCCTTAAAATTTTCATTCACATTTACTTTAGCATTCATCAATCATTCCATTTAGTTTAATCATTCAAACCATCTTAACATGAATCATCAAAACATAACAACATCCATGCATGCAAATGAGACATAAGAACACATGAACACCATATATGAGTGGGAAACCATCAATAGGAAGAAAACACACTAAAAAAATATTAATTATAGAAATGATTCAAATTTATTTGAGTACCGACCCAATAAGGAGCACCAACCCCTAGGTTTAGTGAGGCACTAACCCCATAAAAAACACCAACCCCTAGATTTAGTAGGGCACTTACCCTACAAGGAGGAACCAACCCTCTAGATGAAAATCACAAAAAAAAAGACACATAATATGTTTTTAACCTTTGAAATGTTGCACCAATAACTGATGATGACACCAATTTATCTCACATTCACTCTATCTTCTTCAAAACTGCCTTCTAACCTTCCTTGCTCGAGAACTTCTTACTTTAAGCTAATTATGTCATCTAACCTAGCTCGCCTATATCTAATCACATCATAGAACATTAAAATTCATTATATTACCTCTCTTTTATGGTTACACATACCTCTTACACTTCCACAAGTTTCCCTGTAGCTCACATTTTCTCTAACCCTCATAAAAACCTCAAATGAGCAATACAATTTGCTTTTATACATGAATTATGATTATAACTCATATAGGTGAGAAATAATATGGAAAATAAAATTAAAAAACATAATAACATCCTATAAACATCATACAAAGGACCATATAGGTCATAAATATCATCTTCACACTCAAATCCCTCATTAGGACACAAGAAGCCCTAAAGCACTCAAATAGCCCACTCACCAAAGCTAAATGTTCTTGAGAAAAATAACCTTAAAAAATATAAAGTACAACATAAACATGTTTTACAATACCAAAATAAACCTTAAAAAATATTTAGTCACATTACATCATCAACTCATGCAAAGACACCACCATTTAGAGAAACCTTCTTCACTAGGTCTAAGACCTACAAAACTAGTCTTCAAAGATTGAAGCCAAAACCTCATCAAATCTCCTCAAATATGAAAGTGTGATATATCATTGGAAATATCATGACCTTAGTGTCATAAAAATATTATAATCATGCCACAAATCATATTGAATCTCTACCAAAACACCTATGCAATCGATCACACCGAAAATTCCTAAGACTTTCCCAAAACCAGGTCATACAATAATGACTTCAAAAACCTCCTAAAGGATAAAAATTTATTTTAAACCACTCCATACATGTATAATATCTTCCATAATTCTTTAAATACCAATTTAGTCAACAGGTCCAATGCAAAGCTTGAGAGAAAACCAAACTTATTAAAAACATGTAAATTTGAGTGGGGTCCACATACTGTCAAAACCTATAAATACCACCTAGATAAAGATGGAGGAGTCCTCTAAAACATAAAATCAAAAATATTGAAAAAATATCAATTATTTACATGTACAATCAAGTTCTTTTCCATCATTTTAGAACTAGGGTTTTAAACCTCCTTAGCTTCTTAACGATTGCTCAGAAAGTTATGCCCCTTAATCTCTAAACTAATACCCAGAAATTCATATTAGAACCCTTCCCAAAATACCATGATTATTTTCCTCCCATTCAGAATTCAAATGTGCCAACGAGCATCAAAAATTCCATTTCGAGCTAAAAACTCACTTCTAGAAACTCGATAGAGGTAAAAATATAATATCTTGCTCAAACTTGCAAACCAACACCTAAAATTTGGACCACACCTCAATAAAAACCTACTTCACATTTTCTAATGATAAAATTTGAATCACCGTGCTGAAAAATATTCCACCAATCTTATATGGACACCTAGGGCTTAAGAATAGGTCTAGTGTAGACCTAGAAAACATGACTTCACCTCATATTTTCACATTGAGACACTTGTGAGTGTCCCTAAAATTCATCCTATTACCATCCATGAACTTACCATGCTTAAATATATTATGCATACATTTACTCCATCATATCATACCATACATGTTGACTAAGCCTCCTAATTAGGCCACTTGAACATGTTTGTTTCACCAAAACTAACCTCCTCATCACTTTTCCACACTTACATACCTACTAGGACCTTCAACACACTCCATGAAACCTCAACAACAACATCCTAACAATGTAACACCTCTGTAATATAATAAAATCCATCATACCTACTCATGAACCCATGAAACATCACCAAGACCAAACAACTCAACTCAACACTACTAATCAACCTTTATGCTTATTACCTCTTTTGACATCAATAAAATCATCACACTTTGACATCAATGAAAACACAATAATAACATAGTTGATGAATTATTATTTTTATGTGATAGTTGTTATTGTGTCTTTTCTATTGATGTCAAAGAGGGAGAGTTATGACAAGGGGGGTATTATGTTCTTGATATACTCACAAGTAATCTCTATGTAAGGTTATGGAAAGTTGCCATGGAATTATTGTCATTGATGTCAAAGGAATGACAATGTCAAAGAAATTAATGTTTGTCAAATATTTTTTTCAAATGAGAAATCAAGTTACATGTTGGAAATACTTTTCATTGATGTTTAAGGAATGTGTCAATCAAGAAAAAGATACTTCAATTTGAATTTTTTTATGCTACACAACAAAAGAAAATTTTCATTATTTTTCTATGGGTTTGTATAGTGTTCTGTGGGTTTGAAATCAATTGATAATGTTTCACGGGGCTGTTGTAGTGTTTCACATGTTTTGAAGGTAATTCAATACTCACAGATAAAGGGGGTAACATTTTAGTGTCCCTTGGGTATTTTAAGGATAAAATGTTGCTGAAAAAAGGACGTATGTTGCGGATCAAAGGAAGAGATGTATAGTGTCTTGCATGTGGCAATAAGACTAAAAATTAGGATAACAAAGGATTTGGAATTCTACAAAAGTCAAATAAGGGTCACATAAATCAAAGGATGCCGCAAAAGTCAATAAAGTCTATAGAGGTCATAGTAATCTATAGAAGAAAGAGAAAATAAGGGAATTTTGTGGAAGCCTAGGAAAATCTCAAAAATTAAATATCATTCTAAAAATGTCAACTCATGTTTTACATCTAAAAGAAGGTTATTTGGTCCACCCTTGAAATAAATCACACCCTTTCAAGAGATGAAAATGGTATAAAAGGACATTGAGTTGGAAATCAATTTATGTGTTATGAATGGAGAATATGAAAAATTTATAAGAAAAGGAAAGTGTGAATTAAGGAGGAGAAGGTAGATTTCTGCAAGTGAAGGAATGAGAAATTATTAGAAGCATATTTCTGAGTATGAGAGGAATAAAATAGAAATTATACAAGGCATTAAAAGGGTGGAAATAAGTAGAAGATCATTCAAGCATAGTGTGTGAAGAAGAGTTGATTATTTCAAAGGCAAATTTTGAAGGTGGAATTCAGAGCATATTTTTGTGGAGAAGTTAATTGTTATTCATTGTAGAAGATTGCTTGGAAGTTGGTGCTTCCTAAAAGAAGTGATTGGTCTCTTGCTAAGTTGGTGCTTAGCTTTGGGGATTGGTGTCTCCAGTAGGTTGGTGCTTACAAATTTTGTAAAATATTTTCATTATTTTGTGATTGGATTTGAATAGTAGATCAAAGTAGTCTCTCTTTTTTTTGTTTTCCCATGAAAGGGTTTCCACATACATCTTGTGTTTTATAATTATTGTATCTTGTGTGATTGATGATATTATGTACTTTAAGTTTTTGAATAAGTAAAATATTATATTATACTAATTCACCCCCTCTCAAGATAAGTATGTGTTGTTCAGATCAAGGGAGGAGATTCCTTTGATCCAAGGGCTCTCATTCAACCTAAATACTACCACTTATATATTAGGGCTTATGAGTTGATCTTTATGGGACAAGTGGGATTACCTTTCCCCTAGATGTTGAATAAATAAATTGGATTCAAAATTAATTAGCCTAAACTATGCTTATCTAGCTTTCTATCTTTCTAAATTAGCCCCTTAGTGGGGAAAACACAATTATCATATAACCTCGAGTTAAATCTAACTCACACTTAATCATGTGATATTATTATGGTAGTTCAAAAACATCCCTAAATTGAAGCAATGTTTTGGAATAAAATTTGGTTTAGCAAAGATTAATTAGTAATGTAATGCAACATTGGTGACAAATTAACCCGTAATCTAAACTAGTGTAAGTGACACTTGGAATAATTCTTGACATCCATATTTGGATTGAATATTTCTACGCAATACAATACGACGATGTTTGTATTACCCTCTTAGCACAAATAAATGATGGGGATTTAAATAGTGAACTTATTTGGTACTTATAATATTTGGAATATTTACATTCACCCATAATTGGATTAAAGTTAATTATGGAAATAATGTTACGGTTAATATCACACTCTGCAACTAAATCTACCTGATTAGAATAAATGTAACTAAGTTCAAGTCACCTTAATTAGCTCAAGTAACCTTTGGTTTATTTCTAGTTGACCCCTTTTGATTATCTTTATTTCTACAATACAGCTCAACGATGATTTTTACCCTCTTGATGGTAGAGATCGGAATAAACCTAACTAGTCTTAATCATGTGAACAATGGTGTTGAGGTGAAAAAATTACTTTACTAGTGCGGTGCATCCTTAGTAAAGATAATTGGTTTAGAACAATAATGGTTTAATATCCTTTAATACTTAACTAACACTTTTTAAAATGTCCTAATTTTTTGGTGTATCTCGGATGATTATTTTGGGTAGTGAAATTAATGGGCATGACATTTGGTATTAGAGATCGGTTACAACACAAAGTTCTTTATGGGAAATGAATAAAAGACATTTAATTGGTTTGGACTAGTTAGTTTCCCATTCAATAAAATATTTGTGCATAACTAGAACAATCATTATATAGTTTTGACCATGCTCATAAGATGTGATTCAAGATTAATTATAAGTTTAGAGGAGAAAATTTTGGAAATGGAACCACCAATGGTAAGTGTAATGCAAGTTTTCATTTAAACACCCTATTTTCAAACACTTTGCAAAAGCTAGAAAAAAAAGCCATTTTAAAATAGTGTGTAAAATGCCTCCCAACTCCCATAAAAGAGATGTAAAGGTTTGGTCATGTTCTCCTAAGGTGACGGGATGTCAAATCAACCCTTAAAAATTTGGGATGACTTGTTGATCATTTAACATCATGTGTTTTTAAACCTAATTGGTTGTTTTTACAAAGATGTGACAACCGCCAAAAGATAGAAATTTGTTTTGGTTTTGACTTACCATTTACATATCCGTGTTTGTGAAATGTAGATATTTTACCTCATAGCTCTATAATTTCACCGTGAAAATTTCTATTGAGAAATAGTTTTCAGAAAACTACTTTGGGGGATGGTTTTATAAGCATGTTTTGTATGCCACTTATCGTTTTACAACAAGAATGAACTGCCACAATTGTGATAATCAGCTCCGTAAATGGGGTCATAGTTTGAAACCAGTTATCGAAATGTGTTACATCAATCGCATTAGATTCTATACATACATGAGAGTATACGGGAATTGACCAATTTGTTTTTGACTTTTGGTTGCATGTTTTTTAACTCCGTTTCGTAGCCACCTTAGCTATAACTTCTAAAGTGCAACAACAAAATTTTAACAATTGGCTTCAGAGAGGTGCTTCCAGGTTTGAGATGCATTTGCTAGTTTCGGTATGAGAAGTCTCATTGGATTATCTATATAATAAATAATATGTTAAATGTGTTATTTTTTCCATTCAGGTTATTGGATATCATTTTGTCGGGCCTTTTCATAGCCATTTGGGCTAGATTGTGCAATAGGGAAATTGGGTCCTAGTGATCCGTTTGACCTTTTGAGACCACCTTATGTGGGTGAAAACTAATTTAATGTTGTAAAAATGTTATGTTATGTATGGTTATTGGTTTACAAATGTGACCCATATGAGTTTAGTTTCAGAAATCATGATTGCTTTGGTTTGGTTTTGTCATTTTTGACAACATAAGGAGCATTGGTTTTGGTATTGAAAAAAATTAGTAATATGATAAGAGAGTGTTGTAGTTTTGTTCCCCTAGAGCCCAAATGCATGTTTTTTGTTTAATTTTTTTAGTATGCATCTCCTATTTGAGTCATTATCTCTATAACACTCGCTTACGGTGTTAAAAACACATCTTTTAGACCTAGCAAAACCCGTTGGGAATGGGCATGAAACAAATAGTTTTGATCCATATTAGTTCAACCCTTTATCTTGATTTTTTTCATGGATTAAAATTTTTTAGATTATGAGTTAAACGAATGTAATCATTCAATAATGTGTTGCTCGATCCTGATTTCTAAACCTCTTTATAAGAAAATTTGGTAAAAGCAACATATAAACCTTGTAAATTCTTTCTTATTAGTATGGACAAAACACTTATACCATAGTGAAAATATTTTTATCAACTATCCTAAAGTTTTAACTATCAAGAAATAATATGTAAGTGATGATTTTTCGATCCAATTATAGAGTGATTTTATTCAAGGGTTTCAGATTTACATGAGGAAGGGGCTAAATGTGAGTGTGAGTGGAAAACCTCTTTCTAACACATGAAATGGTGACTTAAGTGATGAAACTTCTTCTTCATGTTGTGGCACACTTTCATGTCCCTCATGGCCCCTTGAGAAAGGGAAAAAATTGAAATCACACCCTCATAAATTTTCCATGGGTCCAAGCATCATGAGAAAGGTGCCTAGATCATAAAGTTAGTTTATAACACCTTTCGATCACCTCAAGTTGCATTTTAAGTGATACAAGCTTCTAATCCATGTGGTGGCACATTCTAGTGTCCCCTATGTCCCCATTGACTTTTTTCAAAGTTAAAAAGATATATCGGGGGTCTACAAGTGTGCCTTACCACTTTTAGAAGCCTTGCCTTCACCAAACACTATTAACAATAGCCACCCAAGAAGGTTTTCTTGCCCCAAGAGACTCCCTAGGAGTTACATAGGAAAAAATTATATGATTTTGAATCCAAAATTTTTGATAATAACATTACCATAATTTTTAGGAGCCAATTCTTCTTACAATTTGAAATTTATCCCCTTTTTCAATTCTACTCAAGTTTGTGCGCTGGTGAAAAATATTACCACTAAAGTTTATGATGACCACGAGGAAAACCAACACATTAGGTGTGAAGAGGGCCTCACATATGTCACTTTGGATTTTCAATTAGGTCCCAAACCTCCATATAACTCCCAAAACCTTTTGTTGAATCTCAACCGGGATCATGGATCTTCATCTCACTGCATTGCTTTGTCTAATATATCAAAATATGCACTATATAATCTTATAAAACGTTTTTCAATGTGAATTAGGCCTCCTTATATTTTTGATGAGTTTTTATTGCTTTCCAATTCATCTTGAGGCTCCTGATATGTCTAGAACAAGATAACTAGCTTTTTCACTATTTTCATTTCCTTACACCATGCCACAAGTAGCCCGATGTTACACAACTTGTTCCTAAACCTGATTTTTCTTGAAAAAATTTCCTAAACTACCAAGGATGATTATATATATTTTCCACACTCTTTTTGGATGCTTTATCTTTACCTTGAACATTCCTTGGGGGTGCTCACCAGGAGTAAAAAGCCTAAAAATAGACCTTTTGGGCCTTCAGAGTGTTTTCCTTCTCTAGGATCCGATACCTTCATGAATCACATAGAATCGCATCATTACACATGAAACCTACTTTAAAATCATATTATCAAATCCCTCATGGACATTATGAGGGAAACAAAATGATTGAGTTGGATGGAGGGTGGGTTTACATTGATAGGGAGAAGGATTTTCAAGAGTGAGTTAGGTTGTCATGACAATTTTTTTAATTTTTCATGCTAAACATTTTTTATGACAACACTAAGATTCAAAATAGTGATGAAGAAGTTCAAATGGACCTTATTTTATTTGGTTCATGTTTCCAACCAAAAAGTCACCTATTGTGTTCTCGGAAGGAGGAGTTTTGGGTATGTATCTTTGTCATTTATGTTAAAAGGGGGAATGAGATGATGGCACATGTGAGTACCTTAGGGGGAGATGTTGTTTTATGAATTTTTCCATCAATGAAAAAGGTGGTGATTTTTGGCATTGTGTTATCATTGATGTCAAAGTGTCATTGATGTCAAAAGAGGTAAAAGGCATGAAGGTTTATTGGTAGTGTTGAGTTGAGTTGTTTGGTATTGGTGATGTTTCATGGGTTCGTGAGTAGGTGTGATGTCTTGTAGTGTCTTACAGAGGTGTTTTAGTGTTAGAATGATGTTGTTGAGGTGTCATGGAGTGTTTTGAATGTCCTAGTAGGTGTGCAAGTGTGGAAAAGTGATGAGGAGGTCGGTTACGGTAAAGCAAACATGCTCAAGTAGCCTAATTAGGAGGCCTAGTCAGCATGTATGGTATGATATGATATTATAGGCATGTAGTAGTTTTTTTAGCATGGTAACTGAATGTAGGTCATAAGAATGAAGTGTAGGGACACTCACAAGTGTCTTAATGTGTAAATATGAGGTGAAGTTGTGTTTTGTAGGTCTACACCAGACCTATTCTTAAGCATTAGGTGCCTAGATGAGATTGGTGGAACAATTTTCAGCATGGTGATGCAAATTTGATTATTAGAAAATGTGAAGTAGGTATTCTTGAGGTGTGTTCCAAGTTTCGTGGTGGTTTGTGAATTTGAGAAAGATATTGTATTTTTACCTCTACTAGATTTCTAGAAGTGTGTTTTTGAGCTTGAATTGGACTTTTTGATGCTTCTTGACATGTGTGAATTATGCATGGCAGGAAAATATCTTCATGGTAGTTGGGTAAGGGTCCTAATATGATTTTATGGGAATTAGTTCGAGATTCAAGGGTAAAGCTTTATGAACAATTGTTAAGAAGCTAAGGAGGTTTAAAACCTTAGTTCTAAAGCGATGGAGAATAACTTGATTTTACAAGCCCAAAATTTATTGTTTGCTCAATATTGATGATTTGAGGTTGTAGAGGACTCCTCTAGATTTCTCCATGTGGTATTTAGAGCTTTGACAAGTATGTGGGCCTCAAATTTGCATGTTTCATAAGAAGTTCAATTTTCTCTCAAGTTTTGCATTGGACCTATTGACTAAATTGGTGTTTGAGGAAGTATGGAATATATTCTACATGCATAGATTGGGTTAAGATCAATTTTGAGCACTAAGTAGGTTTTTTGAAGGCATTCTTATATGACTAGTTTTGGGTAGCTTCAGGTGATTTTATTGTAGATGTGTTTTGGTGGTGCTTCAATATGATTTGTGGCATGGTTATCATTTGGTGATGACCTCGAGGTCATTTTATTTATATTGATATATCAAACTTGCATAGTTGAATATATTTGATGATGTTTTGGCTTCAATCTTTGAAGACTAGTTTTGTAGGTCTTAGACCTAGTGAAGAAGGTTACTCCAAATGGTGGTGTCTTTGCATAAGTTGATGATGAAAGGTGATTCAAGATTTTTGAAGGTTTCTTATGGTCTTATAAAACATGTATAAGTGATCCTTGATGTTTGGTGAATATGTTTTTCTCAAGAACATTCAGATTTAGCGAGTGGGTTATTTGAGTGCATTAGGGATTCTTGTGTCGAATGAGGGATTTGAGTGTAAAGATGATATTTACAGCCTATATGGTCCTTTGAATTATGCTTCTTAGATGTTATTATGTTTTTTTAATTTTATTTTTCATATGATGTCTGACTTATATGAGTTATAATCATAAGTCATGTATAAAAGAAAGTTGTATTGCTCATTTGAGATTGTTAGGATGGTTAGAGAAAATGTGAGCTAGAGGGCAACTTGTTCTGTGTGACCATCAAAGAGAGCTAAGAGATGGTGTGTTTTTTTATTAGAGTGTGATAAACTATGGGTGAGCTAGGTCAGATAACCTAATCATCTTAAAGGAAGAAGTTATTGAGCAAGGAAGGCCAAAAGGTAGTTTTGAAGAAGATAGAGAGAAGGTGAACTAAATTAGTGTCATCGTCAGTTGTTGGTGCAACATTTCAAAGGTTAAAAACATATAAGGTGGATTTAGTTGGTGTTGAGTAATCTAGGGGTTGGTGTCTCCTTATAGGGTTGGTGATCTACTAAATCTAGGGGTTAGTGCTCCTTGTGAAGTTGGTTCCTCACTAAACCTAGGGATTGGCGCTCCTTATGGATTGGTGCTCAACTAAATCTGAATCATGGCTCTAATAAATACATTTTTAGTGGTTTTTATTCCCCTTGAGGGTTTTCCACTCATATATGGTGTTCGTGTGTTCATACGTCTCATTTTTATGCATGGATGTTGTTATGTTTTTATGATTCGTGTTAATATGATTTAAATGATTAAAGTAAATGGAATGGTTGATGAATGCTAAAGTAAATGTGAATGAAAGTTTTAAGGGTAGCTTATTTGCCCCCTCGGTGAGTGTGATTCCAAAAACTAAGATTTCTCTTAATAGACTTCACTATAAAGCTAAAGATAATGTAGTGATTAGCTCCCCCTGAATTGATGCTTCTCCTTTTAGTGAATGGATGAGAAAGATATCACTCTTATTTTTTTCCTAATATATTCAAATGTTTCTTTTGGAAGGGGATTTGTAAAAATTTCCATAATCTGATCTTTTGTAGTAATGTATTCCAACTTAACATGTTGTTCTACTACTTGTTCTCTTAAGAAATGATACTTTATAGGAATGTGCTTTGTTCTAGAGTGCATAATAGGATTCTTTGAAATATTTATTGCACTAGTATTATCAAAAAGTATGGAAATTATAAAATTAGACTCTATCTTGATGTATTTTGATGTATGCTTCATCCAGATAACTTGTGTACAACATGAAACTTCTATAATGTATTATGCCTATGTTGTAGATAAAGAGATAAAATCCTACTTCTTGCTTAACCAAGATACCAAACTATTTCCCAAAAATAATGCTCCTCCACTTGTACTCTTTCTATCATCAACACAACCAACCCAATCTACATATGTATATGTTATTAGAGTGAAATATTCTCCTCTTGATGCTAAAGGACATAGTCCAACGTACCCTTTAGATATTTAAATATCCTTTTGACTGCTTACACATGAGTTTATTTTGGTGCATCTTGAAACCGTGCCACCATACCTACTGCTTGCATAACATCTAGCCTTAATATTGTCACATATAGTAAAATACCAATCACCGAATTGTAAAGAGTCTGATTTACTTTAGGAGATTCATCATCCTTTCTCAATTTACATTTTGTGACCATGGGTGTACTAACTAGTTTGCAATATTCCATTCTAAACTTCTTCAAAATCTCCTTAATATACTTAGTTTGTGAAATAAATAATCCTTTTTCAAATTTAGAAATTTTTAAGCCAAGAAATAATGACAACTCGAAAACATGGACATTTCAAAATCCTTTTGCATTTCCATGGCAAACTCTTAGCACATTTTTTCTCTACTACCTTAAAAAATAATATCATCTACATAGACCACAACAATCATCTAATCCTTACCTTTAGTTTTGATGTAAATATTTCTTTAGAAAATCCCTTTCTAAAACCTTGATGTTGTATATACTTGTCCAGTCTTGAGTATCAAGATTTGGGGGCTTGTTTCAGCCCATAAAGTTTTTTCTTTAGTTAACATACATAATACTTTTCATCTAATAATAAGAAACCTTCTAGATGTTTAATGTATACCTCTTCTTATAAATTTCCATTGAGAAAAGTAGACTTAACATCCATTTGATAAAATTTAAAGTTATTAAAACAAGAAAATGTCAAGAACATTATTATAGCCTCTAGTCTTGCAACAGGGGAAATTTTTATTCAAAATCAATTCCTTCAACTTGAGCATACCCCTTACAAACTAATCTTGCTTTATTTCTCACAAATTGACCATCTTCATTCAACTTGTTCCTGAAAACCCACTTGGTGCCAATCACATTTTTTCTTTTGGTCTTGGGACAAGTTCCCAAGTCTCATTCTTTTCAATATGATCTAGCTCTTCTTCCATAGCTCCAATCCAATGTTTTTCTTCACTTGCTTTAGAAAATTTCTTAGGTTTTATTTTGGATAGGGATGACATGTTTGCATGTCCATATGCATTTTCTAATCTTATTCTAGTAAATACTTTAATATTTTTATCACCAATAATATACTTTTCAGAATGATTCTTCTAGATATATCTATATGGTGTCTTTGTATCCTTTCACTCAGTCTCTTCTTTACAACATTATTCCTTTCATTAATCAAATTCTTCTACTTTAATTTTTTGATACCCGACATCACACACTTTTACATTTGCACTTTCAAAAATCTTGTGTGTTCTCATATTGTAGCATCTATAATATTTTCTTCTTTAATAGTAACCAATGAATGTAACTTCATCATATATGGATTCAAACTTTCCTAAGTCTTCGTCATCTCTTTTTATGAATCATTTACTTCCAAACACTCTAAAATATTTAACTATTGTTGGTATGCCCTTCCATAGGTCTAATGTTTTTTACTATGTTTTACTCTAATTTTCCCTCTATTCAAAATGTAGACAATTATGTTGATTGCTTCTCTCCAAAACATGTCTGATAGCTTAGATTCATTTAGCATTGTTCTAGCCATTTCCTGTACAGTTCTATTTTTCCTTTCTACAAATCCATTCTGTTGTGGAGTCCTTGTAGCTGAGAAATGTCTCCTTATTCCATAATGTTCAAAAAATTATTCAAATTCATTTGAAGTAAATTCTCCTCCTCGATCAGATCTTAGGCACTTAATTTTTAGACCAGTTTCATTCCGAACTAGGGATTTGAATGCCTTAAACTTCTCAAATGCTTCATATTTCTCTTTTATAAAATTAACCCATGTCATTCTAGAATAGTCATCACTAAATAACATAAAATATCTTTCATCTTACATACTTTGAGTTCTTATAGGCCCACAAAGGTTTGTATGAAAAATTTCCAATGGATTTTTTGTTGATTACTCCTTTATCTTGAACCTAACTCTTGTATGCTTCCCATACCGACACTACTTGTAGAGAGTACTTGATGGTTTAGTGATATTTGACACATATCTTACAACTTACTTGGTACTAATTTTTTCTATATTATCAAATTTTCTATGACCCATTATTCTATGTCATAGCCATCTCTAATATACTTTCCCCATGTAGCATTTTAATATTTTAATCTCACTAAGAATGTAAAGGTTATTTTATTTTCTCGCATGCATCTGTAATGACATTTCATGTACTTTCCTTTATGAAATCATAACCTTTAGTATGAAATGTTAGAGTGTATCCTTGATCACTCATTTGAATTACACTCAGAAGATTATGCTTCAATCCTTCAACATACAAGACATTTTCAGTTTTTTTTTCCATTATTAAGGATAATAGTACCTTTACCAGATATTCTTGTTGTAGCATTGTCTCTAAATTTCATAGTACCTCCATTTACTTATTTCAAGGTGAGGAACTTGCTCTTGTCCCCAGTCATGTTGCTTGAGTAACCACTATCAATGTACCATTTATTACCTTCATTTTGATCATGAAACTGATTTTGTGCAAGCATGGATTTCTCTTTATTATTTTCTTGATCCTACTTCTTCTTCCAAGATTTGTAGGTCCATACTTTGATTATCAATAATTTCCTTGTTCTTGTTCTTCTTGGGAGATTCCAAAAACCCACTTCTACAAAAGCGTGTTATATTTCCATAGTTGGTGTACTTATAACATTTAACATTATAATCCATCAAAGGAGAAAATGAATTGTAGTTTCTATTTGAGGATACATAAAAACTTGCATTATTCTTTCTACCAAAATTTCTTACACAAGACTTATAATCTAATCCTTTATGACCAAACTGATTATATGAAAAACAATATCCATAGAATGAGTTTTGAAACATGGTCATGTGATAACAATTTAAGAACACACATTTATACTTTGAGGAGGGGCATAAATCAATATAATACAATATGGGAGAAAACCACATAGAAGATACTGCTTGGATCTACTATCCAAATCCAATCACAAAATAATGAAAATATTTTATGAAATTTATAGGAACCAACCTACTTGAGACATAAATCCCCACTGGTATGTAATTCGTTGGCACCAACGTAATGGAGACAAAAATCCCCATAATTCATAAGAACCAACATACTGGAGACACAAATCCCAACAACTAAGCACCAACTTAGCAAGATACACCAATATCTTCTATAAGAAGCACCAACTTCTAAGAAATATTCTACAATGAATAAGAATTAACTTCTCCATAAAAATATTTTCTGAAATCCACCTTCAAAATCTACCTTTGAAATAATTAAATCTTCTTCACACACCATGTTTTAATGATATTCTACTTCTTTTCACCCATCCAATGCCTTGTATAGTTTATATTTTAGTCCTCTCATACTCAGAAATATGCCTCTAATAATTTCTCATTCCTTCACTTATATATCTTCCTTCTCCTCAATTCACACTTTTCTTAACAATTCACCATATTCTCCATTCATCACACACATCAAACCTTTCCAACTCAATTTACTTATATACCATTTTCATCTTTTGAAGGGGTGTGATTTCTTTCCAATGTTTGGCCAAATAACCTTCTTTATAGATGTAAAACATGAGTCATCCTTTTTAGAATGATATTTAAATTTCTTACATTTTCCTAGGTTTCCACGAACTTCCTTGTTTTCTCTTTGTTATGTAGTTTTATATAACCTCCATGTATTTTCTTGACTTTTGTGACATCCCTTAACTTTTGTAACCCTTCTTTGAATTTTCATGCAATCCAAATCCTTTTTTATGTTGATTTTTAGTCTTGTTTCCCCATAGAACACTATACATATCTTCCTTTGATCCATGACATATGTCCTTTATTCAGCAACATTTTCTCCTTTAGATACATGTGGGACACTTAAAATTCCCCCCTTGTAAAACATTGACTTGCCTTCAAAACCCATGAATCGCTATTAACTAATTTCAATTGAACACTATACAAACCCGTGGAACACTAATGACTATTTTCCTTTATTGTCTGTCATGTAGAATTCAAACCGAAGTAGCTTTTTCTTGATTGAAACATTCCTTAACCATCAATGACAAGTATTTCTAACATGTAAGTTGATTTCTCCTTTGACAAACATTAATGACAATATACAAATTTATTTGACATCACCATTCCATTGACATCAATGACAATATTTCCAATAGATCTCTAGGGAAAATAAGAAACCCCGATTTCACTTTATATTACTTTTTCTTATACCCTATTTACCTCTCATTTCTTCTGTGTAAGTTTGTTGCAAATCAGAGAAGCATCCATGGAGGCACCAATGAAGCATTTTTTTCAGTTTCCTTTAATACACTTTCATTTAATTTTAGTTTCCCTTATTAGGGTTTACTAAGAGGTGTGTGTATATAAATAAGTGTATATATACACACACAAATATATACTCATATTTTCTTTTGTGTGGTTTAAAACATATTAGGGCTACCATAATTATAAACTTTGTATAAGTATGTATATATATATATATATATATATATATATATATATATATACACATATATAATATATGTATATATGCATATATTATATATGTTCATGTATGTATATACACATATACATATATAAGCGTCTATATGTGCAAGTGAAATGACGGAAAGGTACAATCATGGAGGCTGAATAGCCTAATATGCATGAACATTATTACAAAGAATAGTCATAGAAAATGATAGTGTAAATGGTTGCAAGTGAAGGTAAGAATAACCCAAGATTTTTTATTGCATCCCTATCATGAGCGAGGGTTAAGGGGTGGGTTCGCGACTAGGCCACTACCCCTCCTATTAAATAATATATAGAATTTTTTTTTGAGCCGACTTTATATGTGTGTGTGTGTGTGTGTGTGTGTGTGTGTGTGTGTGTGTGTGTGTGTGTGTGTGTGTGTGTGTGTGTCATGTTTTAAATAAAAGGAGTCACATTCCTTTAGATAAGTATATGATCTTAAACCTGTTACAACTAATATGCTCTAAAAGTAATTTCAAATGTAATAAGATCTCTAAATTATATATATATATATATATGATTAAAATGGAATTACCAACTCTTATCTAAAACATGAAGGTTTTGTTTTGTCTTGGTAACACAATTTAAATTAGAGATGGATTCAACTACATAAACCAAGATCCATTATATTTTGATAACCATAAGGTTATAATTTAAACTTGTAGCTTGATAAATAAGATCAAGGTTTTATTCTACCCATAATGATGCAACAAAACCAACAACCATTTTTGTTTTTTCTCATGAGATTCATTGGTCAAAAATTAAAACAAACTAAATGAAGTTAAGTCCAAGTTTTGGAAAGCAAAATACTAACACCATTAGATACTTATTTTATTTATAAATTTGTAGTATAATCAACAATACATTGAGCTCAACTAAAAATAAACTTTTCCTTTATTTAACCAATTCATTATTTATCTTTACTATAACAAGGGGTAGATATATTTCATAGTGCACATAGCATACTAGCTTTCCCATTTCAAAAATTAAGATTTATGTATTTTTTCAAATGATTTAAAAATAATAAAGAAACCCATACATTTCTTCATTTTCAAAAAGAAAGATGAATATGTTTGATCCAGTCTATCTTTAATCAAGGATAATGCAAATACAAACATAATTTTCTCATTTCCAAACAAGGTATACAATTGTGATAACAATAATATTTCTCATTCTAATACAACACAACTTTGTATTTCTTCTTCTCTTACAAGTTAACAAGAAAATATTCAAATATTCAAATATAAGCGTAAAATCCTCCCACTAAGTGGGAACAACATGCGAAATTTTTGATTGAAAAATCCACTCTTTCTCCAAAAAGGAACGCTCCAAGTAAGTTCCAAATCAAGCTCCAAACTCCAATTAACATACCTCCAATATCACAAGAATAAATGGATTGGTTGTCCACCCAACCAAATGGAATCATCATATGCCACTTCTAAATAATGAGGACATGTTAGCCTCCCTCTCCAAGCCCGTGGGAGATAAGAGAAGAAAAATAGGGATAGGGAAAATAATGCACCGCACACATACAAGTATCTCAAAAATATTAAAGGAAAACACCACACACAAGAAGATTTGTGCTTCTACAAGAGGGGAAGAGAGGTAGAAAACCCCATTTTATCAAACTTTACCATGTACCTAAATTATTTTAAAAACTTTTCCAAGTATCCACAAGCCACCCAAAAGTTCATTATCCCTCCCAAAGGCATTATCTCTCCTTGCCTCCTCCTTGCCAAGGTTTTTCAAACCTTGATGTTTCCTTAGCAAGGATGGGATATGGTTTCCAAACCATATGGAAAACCATCTCCCACTTCAACCATATGAAGGGAGTTTAGTAATAATCCAAACAAGGATTTCCCATCAAGCCTTGTGAGAGAAATAGGGATTCTTTCCTATTCCCAAAACTCAAAAATCCACTGCCCAAAGGGGGTGGATGGAGAAGAAAAAAACCAAAACAAGTTCTACATATCCTTTCATCAACCACAAAAAGAAAATAAAAACAATATTTTAATTATAAATCAAAACAAGATAGAAGGTGTGAGGCCTACCTCACAAATACCGCACAAAAAATAAAATCTAATCACCAACTTGCAAGTCTAACTTAAAAGCTCACTTTCTTCCAAGGCTTCCAAAATCTCCAAGCAAAAATGAAGCAAGAAGTTCCAACCCTCTCCAAAATGGAGGGTTAAATAAGAAAAAGGTATCAAAACAACAACCAATGGGATGGTGACATGTGTCACTCATCCCTTCCCAAATCCAAGTCACCCAAAATTCCATATCAAGGATAAAACAAAAATAATAAATGAAGAGGATTTCTCAAAATTAACAATCAACACATTCATGCATTCCCCAAATCCCATGTCTCACACAAAATCAAAACATAAGTGTTGATGGGGATAAGAGAGGGGTCAAAAATGAGGGAAAATACTTTTTGAGCTTTGGGAAGACCCCCTACCCATAGGTATGGTCTATGGGGCTCATTTTAAGGAAAACATGACCCCTAACTTTGTAAACACGACCCTAAATTTCCATTTTTTTCCCAAATTCAAGATTTGGGAAAAGTATCTCATTAAAAGAAGGTGGTAGGCCCACCTAGTCCATGATTAGGTGGCCCAAAACCCACTTAATCAATTATAAACAAAATTAAACCTTACCTAATCAAGTGGAAAAAAATTATCCCATAAAAGTGAATTAAACAAGCGCTAAGTATAATAAATCAATTTATTTTTAATTGGGGGAAAAGTGAGCTAAAATAACTAAAATAATTGAATACACATGCCAAGAGGGATAATTTTCCCATTTCCCATCCTTATTCTACAACATAATAGATCAAGGCCAAAAAAGTAAGGGGGATAGATTCACCTAAATGGCCTATTGTGCAATGTGGAGGTGCAACCCCTGAGTCCCACATTCTCTTGTGGCATGAGCCTATCGCCTACACACTCGGTTGTAAACATCTTACCTACTCGATACAATATGCTTAATGAAACAATCACACACATGTCAAGAAATTAAACCATACATACAAAGCTAACCAAATAGTACAAATGCATATGTCCATTATAAAATATGTTATAAATTACAACAATCAACCATGGGGCATTTCACAATCTGTTATAAGATACATACTACTCTATGAATCCATTAAGATATAAAATCAACACATCATAATTAGACGATAATAATAATACCCATGAATTGGCCTAGTTGTCCAAATACAATAACTCGCTAAGACAAGTTAGCATATACAAGATAAAGAGACAAAAAAATAATGTATATCCAAATCAAATAACCATACTAATAGTTTATCCAATGTCTCAATCATGAATAGTATAATGAGTTGGTGTGATAAGAAATTAGGGGTGGAATTATTGGGCACTACAATGTTAACATTGTGTCACTTTTTATAGACGTGGGTTTAATGAAACTATTGGATTTAGCTGGTCGGGTTTTCACAATAGAAAAATTTGATGGTCTCTTATTGTAGTTTATGTCACTATTTTATCAAAATATACAAAGTCCTCTTCTGTGAAATAATATTGAGATGCATGATTTTATCCTCCCTATTATAGTTAAGCTAGAAAAGGTGAAAGGTATAAAACTATTTTAAAAGGGAATGTTACATGACCTTATCCATGTGATTTAAAAGAGTGAGGATCCATGTAAATTATTTATCATAAACATACAAGAAATAGAGGTTAATTTTAGATTGTGCAACAAGATCAAAGCATCAATTTGAATTTTGGATGAAGTAATTAATGCTACATACAAAAACAAGGATGTAATTTTACTTTTTAAAGGATCTATTTTTATCTCTTTATACATGTAAGGGTCTTCCGGGCTTCGATGATTTGAGATGTGTAGATAGTTTTAAACATAAGATCATATAATTAAGATAAAAATAAATAAATATGAGATCTTATTCTCATTAATATCTTTTCAAGGTTTAGTTAGTTACGATTATTTTTGGTTTTAGTTTAGTTTCTTTTATTAGAAGCTCCAAAATTATCATATAAAGTATGAGGTCATGTGACCCATGACTCTATAAAAGAACAAATTGTATTGTAAAACATCATCATGACACCAATGAATTAATGCAAGTAATGATTTTGGAGCTTCAAATTGGTTTTGTGAGTTTCCTTTTGTCTTAGAGTGTTTATGTGTAATCTTTTGTATCCGCTCTATGTGTACGTCATCATGATTCTAGGTAACTTTGATAGAAATGGATTTGAGGCATGAAATTTTTCTGAATGCATTAAATTAAGACACATGGATCAATTTACTACTTTAGCATTAAAATAATCAATAATTAATAATCAAGATTTGATTTCGGGAAAGTCTATATAGAAATTTTACAAGACATGAAACTTGAATGAAATGATTACGATGTTGACACATGACACGATTCTAGGGGATTTTGGATGGAATGATTACAATGTTGACACATGACATGATTCTAGGGGCTTTTGGATGAAATGATTTCCAAGCATGAGATTTGGCCATAATTTCTAGGTCATTCATAAATCATAATCATGGTTTTAGAGTAATATGAAAACTACTAGAGAATACAAAATAATTTTAAAAAAATTAATTGTTTAAATTAATTTAATTAACTTTATTACATGTCATTTTTACACCTAAAATTTGATTTTAAAAATATCCAATACAACTAGTCACAGACTCACATCAAGTCCCCTCACATCAAAAAATTAGGCACTCAAGAATCCAAAATTGAAATACTTTCCATATGTGACATAATTTAAATGCTTGAAAGAAAATTGGTATATTAAGAAATTCATAATATATTAAAGGATTTTTAAAAAAACTATATCAAATTATCCGTATGGTGTTTAGGTCACTCTATGAACCCTTTAAATTGGGGTTCACATTACATAGTTAATTTTAAATAGATAGTTTAGATGTCAACTACTGGTTAGACCTTTTGAATTTTTAGTGTTTAGGGTGTCCTACTTGTGATATTAATGGTGACCCATTTGTGTCTATAGTGTCATGATTTTGTTATTTTAAGTGACACATTAGTATTTAGGTTTCTATGAGTGTTGAGGGTGTTACTTAGTGGTTATGATATCACATGAGTGTTTAGGGTTTCAAGTTTGCATTTAGGGTTAAGGGTATGTGTTAAGGGTTCAAAATTTAGTATAAATATGGTTTAACTTTTAGTATATTTTCATATGTGTCTATGTTATTTAAAAATTATGGTGACCCATTACTCTTTGCATTAATCAGATTCATGACACCATAAACATTAATGTGAGTCGTGATACCTTAAAAATATACGACCTTTGAAGACACTAATGCATAATGTGACACCCCAAAACATTAATGTAACACCATAAACACTCATACAATACTATAAATAACACTATCATGACACCTTAAATACTCATGCAACACCCTAAACACTATTGCGACACCCTAAACACTAATGTATCACCATAAATAACACAAAATCAGATACGACATTGTAAACCTTAAACCCTAAGGACTAAATCCTGAAAACATACGTTAAATTGTAGTCACTAATGTGAATCCCTAAAAACTATGGATCATTATAGATAGCACAATTAGGGAACCATAAAATGACACCTTCGACATTTATGCAACACCCTAAACACTACTAGTAATGGGTCATCATAAATAAAACCAAGTTCTACTTCTATTTAGGTTGATTCCGAATCCATGTGGATGTGAAATATAGTGTGTAAATATCAATAGGAATTATTTTGCTTATATATCTTGTGAATCTATGATACAGATTATAAACATTAGTATGAATTTCATTCTAAGTGACTAATGTGAAACCCTAAACATCATAAGTGGGACACGATGAGATCCTAAACACCAATGTGATACTCGAAAAATTTGACACCTTAATGGGAAATTTAATCAAGTTAAAAATTAACATTTAATTTGAAATAATTAATGAGAAATTCAATTTGGGATACTAAATTGATGTTTAGGAATATGGTGTCCCAATGGTCATACTTAACAAGTTCCATTCATGTTTAGATTCATATTGGTTTTCAAGTAATAAGATGTCAAATTAGAATTTAGTGTATATGTTATCGTCTTAGCACCTAGGGTGATCGATATTTCTTGTTTGACTTCCTTGTATAGCATAAACATAAGTGGGACACCATAAACATAAGTTATATACCATAAAACCTATTTTAAAACCCTAAACATCACAAGTTGAACACCCTAAACACCAATGTGACACCCTAAAAACTAATATGACACCTTAAACACTCGATGGAAGTTAGAAAGATTTCAAAACTAATCTAACACCATAAAAACTCATAAGACAAATATTAAAATTTTGGAAAAAATATCAAAAGGAAAATATTTGGTACACAAATCCCGAAATCACCAGAGCTATTAGATTGGATTACATCAATAATTGATATTTGTTTTAGTTTGCATATCATAATTACAATATCCTTAATTGTAATTATTTAGATTGCATGATACCTATACTTGTCACTTGTCTCAATTTTCAGACTCAAAGTGACTATGTTGGGGTTGGAAAGCAACGAGATTTAAAAAATTGTAAAGTCCATTTGTAAGTGAGACTACAAGTGTAGACTTTAAAGTGTTATAACTTTTCCATTGGATTCTAGGAAGTGATACTACACCTGAAGGATGAAGAAAATTTGTGCACAAGACAAATTCGTTATATTAAAATTTTCAAGGTAATTCATAAGGAAAATCATATTATCCTATATATTTTCTATATGATTCATTGTATTAAACATCCATTTCAAATTTTATAGGTTGAGGGTTAACAAAAATGTCTATCGCCGGAGTAGCAAAAAAAAAACCTTTACACCAAACTACTTAAAACCATGGGTTTTATTGATGAATACCATGTTAGTTAGGATCCCTTAATAACTGGTAAAATCATCTTAGAACTTAGATACATGTCTCGAGAGTAAGGAAAATAATATTAGGGTTACTAATAAAAATAGTCTTGTAACATGGGTAGTTGGATTGGGAAACATGATGTTCCATGAGGTTTTCCCCTACCCATAGTTTGTCATGGTCTATTCCCATAACTATGATGAAAAAGAAAAGCTATTATTAGGAAAGGTAGTGTCACTAAACAATAAATCGTGTCCATTACCAAGAAAAATCTTGGTGGTGTGTTGGGGTTACTCGTGAACAATTAGGAACCGTTCACACTAACATAGAAGAAAATTTTAATGATTATAATGTAGCTAGTCAAAATTTCAAAATATTTTTTTACAAAATATAACATTTTATGGTAATGTACCCTCCTTAAAATGGTATATAATATCCATTACAATAACTCACTGTTGCATACATAGTTGTTGAGAACATTGCGAGAATCCACACATAAATATTTTTAACAATCAAAGTAGGTTCTAAAACTAAGACCTTTAGGTTCAAAATGTACTTGCGTTATTTATTTCTATGGTGGTTTAGTGAATGGTTTAAGGCCAACAAGCTTCAAATTCAGCCCTACCCGATGTTTAAGGGATTAAAGTGGTGGTTTCAATAACTGATTGGACCCATAATATAAGGATGCATGATCATGAAGAACTACGATCATTTTGTGGACTACTTTTTGGCTTCGATTTATTATGTAATTATAAAAACTAATGCCTAGATTGTCCATCTTGTAGATATTGCATTCAATTAGGATCAAAAACAAAATTGGTTAACTGGTACTTCATGGATACATACACCGTGCTAATATTTTATGGATCTGGAGTAAATCCCCACAAACTTCTAGTACATGTGTCAGAGAGGGTTTTTGTATCATAATATATACATTAGATGGAAAGAACAGATAAACTCTATATGATTAGTGAGAAAATAAAAACATACTTCCTTACCTTTTTCATGTAGAGGGTTCATATTCGAGAGAAAAACATTCTTTTTATTACATAGTTCTTTTGAAATTTAAAATCTTGATGTTGAATTTAGCTGGTTGTATGAACCATGTAAGGTTATTAAATCAAAGATAGTGGTGAACAAGAACTCTACAAGTAAAATTCAACATGAAATTAAACCCCACTAGAAATATTGGAAAACAAGGACTCATGGGAAGAGGTGAAAAAAGTAATGGACGAAATTTTTGTTGAGAAAGGAATTGTTTTTAAGAGTTGTCAACATAAATTTTGGAATTTCATCCATAAAAAGAGGCAAAGATGAGTATTATAATCAAGAGCATTAAATAAAATAATGTTTATACAAAATATGCCAATAAATGCATACTATAGGCTCTAAAATAAGCTTGTGAAGATGTTGGATGGACAAGGTAAAAATAACCACCTTTTGGTTTATAAGGAAGGACCTAGTGATCTAAAAGCTACTTCATAATTGGAGGATGTTGATGAAGATAAATTTTTTTGTAGATTTTGGAATGATTACCATCCCTCCAAGAAAAGAAGTGATGAATCTAATGATGAAACTGAGGAATAACTATTTCCTCCCCTACTAGTGGAGATTACTCATAAACCTAATCAAACTAAAAGAATAACACAAACATATGGTACATGGGTAGTTATAACCCAAAAAATGGGTTAGGAGGGTTGTGGTTTTGGTTGAACAAGACAAGGCCTTTGGAAGGCACCATAGGTTCAAACTAGATGATCTATGGATAAGCTAAGTATTGGACCTAGGAAAAGACCCACTTCATACAAGAAGTGGTATTCCAATTCAATTTGTTTTTCCTTTAGATCATTCGAATAAATTACATTTTAAAGATTCAAGTGATAGAAGATATGCAAAGGAATTTGGGGCTATTAGTGATGGTAGCATAGATATTACTAGTGGTTAGGAGTGCAAAAACAATAGAGCATTCAAAAGAGGTTAATAAAGACAGTACACTACAACCCAATAAGAACCTAATAAGAGGAAAAAGACAATGACAAATATGAGTAATCTTTTTCCCAATATCTTCACCTCAAAGGAATTATTTCGCAATGTGAAGTGGCACCCCTTTTGTTGGTAGTGTGACTGGGTCAACTATGAAAATTTAGATTTCTCCTTCTCCATTCAATTAGTGGATTACCCCAACAACCTCATATTTTAATTACCAAGATGAGTTTTCCTAGAAATCAAAAAGAGATAAAAGAAAAAAGAAACAAATGCTACAACCAAAGCCTCGAACCACTGTGGTATTACCTATATATAACCCATATACAAATACGATGGAGTACATATATGTTGTGCCAAAAGTTATAAAATTAAAGGATCAAATGGTTTGCACTGAATATGAATTAAGAACCCTTTCATTAGATTTTATCAGAATGAATTTTTTTTATAAGATAAATGTATAAAAAAGGAACAATCATGTGGTATACACATCATTGCAAAATATAAAGAGAGAGAAAATAATTTGAATAATAAAATACAAAATTTAGAGGCAGATTTGAAGAATGAGAAAACAAGTATGAAAGTGGTAGTTAACAAGAGTAGTGACTTGGAGAAGAGGATAAAAACATATACCTCTATATCTATGATCACTAATGTTGTCATGATAATTTTCAAGGGCAAAAATTCAATGTTGAATCATGACAACTATACCCTAATGTTGACAATTTTTCCCAAAACCCCTCCCGTGTCATCCTTTGGATCATCTCACCTTCCGAGTCATGACCCTCCATCCTTGAAAATAGTCATCATTTTATGTGCATCCTTCCCAAGTTTCTACAAGGTTCTCATAAAGTCACCCGGTCCATTCAATGCAGTGTTGTCGAAAGTAGAAGTTGGCATTAGGCCTTGAAAATTCATGTCCTAGCCTTTCCCAACCAAGTGCACATACTTTGGGGTTGATCAAGAAGCCTAAAATAATTTTAGGATGTTATAAAAGAGTCTATTATGTAATGTAATAGGTTTTGGGAAGATTTGGAAAGTTTCAGAGGTGTTGGGATCAGAATAGTGAAAGTGAGTCTTTGAGGCTTAAGGAAATTGCAATGCAAAAAACACACCTAACCTTCAAATGAATATTTCAGATCTCTCGGGATAAGTCAAGAAGAAAACAATAAACTATTGTAATTATATTCGAATTCTATATATGATAGAAAAATCATATTCTTCACAACACCTAAGTGATTCTCTGTGCAGAGATATTTGTGTAGACTCGCCTCGCGAGCTAGAATGAAAAATCATAATTTTTGGAGTAAGAAGAATAATAAAGTCTTGAAAACCATTTCATTGTTCTAAAAATGGTATTTTCAATCAAATTAATATAAAATTTCACCCAAAATACCTCCTACAACTTCGGGAAAGTTTGTTTCATGTTTCCAACAGTTAGAAAATTTCACAGTTTGGGGCATGGTGCATTTTGGTGTCCCAATTTTCCCAAATTTCCCAACAGTATAGGAAAATGGGGATATAAGAGATATTAAATTTTTCCCTACCCCCAAATTAAGCCCTTGTACCCATCATGTGACTCGATTCCTCTCCAAAAGGTTCTAGATGATTATAAGTGATTCAAACTCGCTCGAAATTGCAAAATTGGATAAGTATTGATATTCCTAGCCTTGGGCACATTTTTATAACCCTATTGTCCCAAATATATAGGAAATTTTGGATAATAAAATGTGCCCCACCCTTATCCCTTTCTTAGGTTCACCATATGACTAGGAATTTTGTCTCCAACGTGCTTGTAACTTTTCTCTCTCCTCCTCCATCCTCACCCACTCATCTCTCGCCACTTGTCAGGATTTGGGAAGGGGGCACATTTGACCATAACAACTATCTCAAGATAGTGGGGACCATTGGGACACAAAAATTCACCCCATTCCTTGGAGGTTTCAAATTTGAAAAATGATATAACTGTTTCATACCTTGTTTCTTCTCATTTCTTCTTCCCGTGAAGTGAAAGTGTTGTCATAAGTTATAAAAACACAAAGTGGCTGCTACCCACTTAATTTATTCACATGAGCACCATTAATTCTGAGTAATAACCTCCATTAAACCTATAAAATTTCTAGAAACCATGTCAAAATCCTTCTAGGAATTCGTATGCACCGAAATTTAAGAATCTTGTATCTTTCAATCCAATGAACGAAATCGGGTGAGATTTTCTCAGTTATTCTTCAACCCAAGAGCCTTCAAGAAAATTTTAGCAGTATACCACATGATTATATAAATAATTAATGGTAACCAACCTTATTTTTATTCCCTATAATCTTCTTTTTCAATTTCTCGGGCATTTCGGCGGTGGATTGAGATGAAATTCGTAACACAAGATCGTAATAGGGAACCTAATCCAATTATCTCATTTTCATTAGAAACCAAGCTGGAAAAATGCACTTTATAAAAATATTAAGTATCTAGCATCCTTTTTTTTTTAAAATATAAACATTATTAAAAATAGTGAGTCCCCTCAAATCAGTGCACTCAGAGAACATTGAAAATGAGAAACTAGGCAACCTTTCCAAAAATAGCAAAAAGTAGAATAATGTATAAATAAAAAAACAACCCGATAAAAATATAAAGTGCCCAAAAATGTAAAAAAATCACCAAAATAGTGGAACCATGTATTCTAGATGATTAATAAGTCCATATTTTATCAAAATAGTGAAATTTCCCAAAATAACAAGTCATGACTCCTACCTGCTAAAAATAGAAAGTCTCTATTTTGAGTGTAGAAAGTTACAATAGACTATGTTTTCGGTCATCTTGTTGTTTTTTTACATCCTTATAGGGTGTATAATAGTTTCCTAGTTTAATCAATTCAATTCACCATTCATAGAAGGCCTAAAGCATAATTTTAGTCATAGTAGCGAGGGGGGACATCATTATGCGCAACAGAAATATCCAAGGACACTACATGCAGTTAAAGAAGAATTGAAAAAGGTCAATATATTAGTTGAGATTCAAGAAAAGTATGTCATCATAGCTCATCAATTAGGCTTAAGCCATCCACACCTCCATGGTGAGCCGATTAAGTGGGCTCGGTGAGCTATTTGGGTTGATTTGATCAAGTAAGCCTAGTGAGTTGTTCAAAGTCAATTGGTTGAGATAATTTTTGTGAGAAAGAGATGACAATGATGTAGTGAGGGTAATTAAAAAGATCATAAATTTATCCCATATCCCAGGAGATCTCACAAAAAGACAAAGCTCGTTGGAGATCTCACAAAACCCCATAAGTCAAGCAAGAGTGATTTTGTGCAGAGCATCCAAGTATTCAAGATGTTAGAACTTCCCTATGGTGATCAATAATTGATTCCAAAAAAACACCTAAGGATGATCCATTGAAAAACATCATGTCAATACTCGATTATCCATCTCCATGGAATCAAGAAATGATCAGGAGTGAGCCAAGGATAACACAGCTTGTTGTTGTACATAGTCTCAAAGAAATCCCAAGAACCCTAAAGTCCAAGCGAAGAAAAATAAGGCCCAGAGAACATCTCGCTTCTTCAAAGGGCACCTTAGGTAATCAACATATTGAATTTTCTAGGCCTAAGATTGAAAAACATATTGAAGACATGACTCAATCGGACTATGATTTGACCCGCATCTCATTGGGTCAAGCTTCTCGCACGAAGGTGAATATTGTTTATTCAAAAAATGCTCTTCCCACCTTATGTCTCATAACGAAGAATAAGAATACAAGAAAAAAATTTTGTAATTGGAGGGATAGGTAAAATATCTCAGTGCTTACATTCAACCCTTCTCGGAACCTGAATCAACATCCTCTCTTTTGATTGAAGACATTCCTCCAATCAACAGTGTTAATCCTGAGGTAATCAAGAAAGCACAAGGATACATGATGCAAGGGAATGTTAACGAGAAATGGGTTGAGAAAATCATCGAGCAAGGAAAGGTATTGTTTCGGATGTCATTTCTCTCATCGGTATGTCCTTGCAATTTTTCAAAATTCAAATAAGTAAAGGAGGATTTTGTAAAAGAGGTCAATAATTTAGATGAGATGTTCCCACTGATGTCTAAGATGATCTCCTTCGACTCTCACACCCTCGTGAGTAAGAGTGTGTTCACATCTGTTGTAGAGAACTTGTCTTAGGTTTGGATCCATGTCATGGATGTGAAATATACAATTCTCAAGAATGTAATATCTCGAGTTGGAATATTGTGGACAACATGATTTTGAGATATTGAACGATGTCTATAATTGTGTTCAAGAGGCTTGAGTTCCCCTCACTCACTAAGGACTCATCATCAGAAGAACTCATTGTCTCGTTCCCAAGATGTGATCAAGAAAGAGGCGGTGACTCTCTCTCTCTCTCAATGAAGACAACTTAGAGTCATTAACTAATGATAGAAGTTGTATTAGAGCAACTCCGATCTAGAGCGATGGATTTTCTCATTAGCAAAACTAGGAATTATGTGAAATTCGTGAAAATAGCAAATTATGGGAAAATGCGAAAAAGGAAAAAAGCTTATTTTTTCAAAAATAACAAAGGTTGTGGCGGGAGATGGGCTTCCCACACTGGGTGTCGGGTCTCACTAGTGCGAACAAGATCCCAGTGGGAAATGGCTGGCGAGGTGGCACCTATGGATCTGCCCGTGAACTTGAAGCGAAAAGGTTGTGCTTGAATTGATTGGACAATTCGGCGCTTGCTTGGTTGTCAAAACCCTAGTTTCCTTGTTCGGGAGTCGGTAATAGAAAACATGGTGGCGGAAAAAAGTTTGGTGTAGGCTGAGCCAACCATTGAGGTGATACAGAGGTCCCTTTCAATCCAACCCCGTTGGGTCTAATAGGCTGAAGAGCTCGGAAGACTTCAAGGTTGGCGGAATCGATTTCAAAATCGTTGTAGAAAGTGTACATCTCTCGGTGCCTCCTCCTCCCAAAGCTGATTTTTCGATTCGCGGGTGAAAAGGGCAATTTTCTGCAAGTTTGTAGGCTCTGTTTCTCTCGGAGGAGGATTTCAAGCTAGGTCACGTGCTACTGGGCTCAAATGCTAAACCAAAAGTCAGTTTCCTTGCCAATGGATTTTTCCAGGTATGTTTCCCCTCCCCTGATTTGTTGAATTTGGTGCTTAAAGAAGGACCCTAGTTCATGAACTCTTCCAGCCTATACTTTCATCCTTGGTCACCAAATTTCAACCCCTGGAAGGAAAAAATTTCCAAGGCCCGCTTTGGTTAAGCATTCATGATCTACCTTTGGATCTCCGTAAATGGTCTGTTCTGAAGCCAATTGCGAACTCCCTGGGACCCTCGTGCCCATCCGTAATCTTGCCCTGAATTTCTGGTGCAAAAGCTCGGTGCATCTCTCTGTGTGGTGATGGACTTGACTACCCCTCTGCCATCGTCTTTGACTCTCCAAACAAATTCCAGCCCCAAGTGCTTTACCATTGAGTATGAGGGTCTAAATGCAAAGTGTTTTTATTGCGGGTAGTTGGGTCATCTGAGTAAGGCCTGCTCTTTGAAACTGGCCAAGGCTTCCAAGGAGTTGGATTCTCAGAAGGTTGGCTCTATGATGAAAGGGCTGGAGGAGAGTGAAATGGCATCACCCTTGGTGGGTGATATTTCACCTCTTTCTCTTTTAAAAGAAACTGAAGAAGTGCATAAAAACTTTGGGGAATTAATTTCCCTTATTAAGGAAGGTTTCGATCAAGGGCAAGCGGCTTCCCTGAACTTGCTACAATCTTGGCTCTTGGATAAAGTCAAGACTAATAAGATTCATTCCCTTTTAGGTGGCGGCATCTTGGAGGATGGAGAATTTGAACTGGATCTACTGGTACCGGCTTTAGCTTCCACAAAATTTTCTTCGATTCCAAGATTGAAGGAGGCCATATGTGGCTTAGCCGGAAAAAAAGGTAGAAAATCCAAACAAGAACTAACACTGTTGAAAGTAGATGCTGGTAAAAAAGTGTCCTAAACTTTTCCAAAGTTGTGTCCAGGAAGGTGAATGTCCTTCCCTCTCCTAAATGATAATACTTTCTTGGAATATCAGGGGTCTCAACACCCCTGATAAACAATTTTTGTTTAAGTGTTATCTCTTCTCCTTGGAGGTGAGTATGGTGTTGCTTCAAGAAACAAAGATGGCCGCTATGGAAGCAGCTACGCTCTGGAAAAATTTAGTTAAGGGCTGGAATTTCTTCTTCTCCGATGCTACCGGGGCCTTAGGGGGCTTGGGATTCTGGTGGAAGGAATTTCGGTTCAAGTTGATCTTATCCACCAGAATCATAGTTGGCAGTTGGGTTGGGTTTTCTTGAAACGTTCTCATTCGGTCTTCTACCTCCTTAATGTGTATGGTCCAAATAGCATAATTGGCAAAAGAGAGGTTTGACAAGACATATCCAGGTCTTTTCTCCCCTCAAAGATCAACTATTTCTTCTTGGTGGTGATTTCAATGCTATCACCTCTAAGAAAGATAAAAAAGGTGGTATTTCTAGAAATCGGCAATCCTAGGATGATTTTTGTTCCTTTATCTCTGACAACTCTCTTTTAGATATCGAGCCCAAGCAAGGTTGGTTCACCTGGAGAAATCATAGGAAGGGATTTAGTAATATTACTGAAAGGCTTGATAGGTTCTTAGCCGACCCTAAGTGGTCTCTGAATAATGTTGTCTTAGAATGCTTGATTCTCGCACCGTCCGCTCTTATCACTTCCCGGTTTATTGTCACCAATATCGACCTTACCCTCGCAAATCCCCTTTTAAGTTTGAGCTTATGTGGCTAAGGGATGCCTCTCTGGAAAAAAACATTTCACAATGGTGGCACTCCTATCAGGTTGAAGGTTCAAAGATGTTGGTGCTTGCACAAAAACTAAAACTTCTCAAAAGGGATCTAAGGTCTTGGAACAAATCTTGTTTTAAGAATATCTTCCAAGAAAAGGCTAGAGTGGAAGCCGAGTTGAAAGCTCTGAATGAGTTAATTTTTGTCTCTAGCATGGGGGAGGCGGAGTTTCTTCTGGAGAAGTCTTTACTAGCCGAACTTGGTGAATTTCTTCTGTGTGAGGAGGTCTTCTGGAAACAAAAATCACAGGAATTATGGCTCAAGGATGGGGATAGGAACACAAAGTTTTTTCATTCATCCATAAAAGCAAGGCGAGCTCATCTTTCATCTCCGAGATAAAGAGTCATGATGGTATTTTCCTCTCTGATCAAAAATAGATTTCTGATGAAGGGGTCTGGTTCTTTACTTCCCTCCTTCAAGGTGACATCGCATCCTTTGATTTTGCGTTAATTATCCTTTTTCTCGCAAATCGACGACATATCATCAAAAGCACTCATTTTCCCTCATATCATCATTAATTAATTACACTAAGCTAATTAATTAAGTCACCTATCTAACAAATACCTAATTAACGACCTTCCATTAATAAATCACCCCTTCTACCTAGACTAATTAATTATTATTAATTAATTAGCTTTCCCTTCCATTTAACCAATAAATCAATATTTAATTGATTTAATCCCCTTCTAATAGCCTAAATCGTACTAATATTCCTTTAATTAGCTTCTATAAGCTTACATCTACCTATTAATTAATCACCTTTGATTAATTAAAACACCCCCCAACTCCCATGACTTGCTAATTATAAATTAAACCCTTCTAAAGTAAGGTTACCTTTTATAAAGCAACCTTATCC
Organism: Taxus wallichiana var. yunnanensis; assembly: GCA_018340775.1. Taxonomy (NCBI): domain Eukaryota; kingdom Viridiplantae; phylum Streptophyta; class Pinopsida; order Cupressales; family Taxaceae; genus Taxus; species Taxus wallichiana. The sequence continues at coordinate 7,590,757 of CM031244.1, forward strand.
ATTCCTAATCATGTTTTACCTTTATCCTGCATTCAAGGGATGAAGTGTTTCTTTATCCATTGGGCTATATAAGGAGCCCTCCTTCTACCTTTATACCTACACCTAAACTTCTTAAGAGAGCAAATGCAAAGCATATAGCAAAGAGACTAAGAGCTTGCCTTTTGTTTTCTTGAGAGGTCACCATTGTTAAGAGCTAAAGCTTCATATTCTTGCATTCTTTAAGGATCAAACAAAGCAATTTTTGATTGCCATTGGAGCTAAATAGGTCCATTCATTCTTATTGGTAATCTAGGAGAGTAGAGATGTTAAAATAGCATGCATAGTTTTGATCTCATGTTTTCAAAGTTATAATGTTAGTTTAGATCTTGCTTAGTTCTCTATCTTGATGGTGTTTATGCTTTGTTTTAGCTAAATTGTAGAACTATTTTAGGTGGTAGTTCTTGCTTCATTTGATTTAGCATTAAGCAAAGTATACATGCACACATTTGGCATGCCGTGGGACTTACTCCATTGTCCTTTGCACTTAATTTCAAGTTTTTGTAGTTAAGTTTCATTTTTGGTTACTAACCCTCTTTTACACATGTTGATCTAACTTATTTTTCTTAACTTGTTTTGTTGAGTTTGCATGTGTTGAGTCTTCCTTGTAGGTATAAAGGAGGTGAAGTGCTTTCAAAATTGGAATTGATGGGAAAATTTCAAGATTTCTCCATGTTTTCATTTTTAGAGCTTACTTTTTCAACATTCTACATGCTAGTTTTGTCAATTTCTTGAAAATTTTAAATTCTTGAGCATGTAGGTTAGTGTTTGATAGTGATGAGTCTTCTATTTACATATTAATGTGGTGGGTTGTTAAAATTTAATCTTGGTGAGAAAATTTCAAGATTTCATCATGTTTTCATTTTTAGAGCTTACTTTTTCATCATTCTACATGCTAGTTTTGTCAATTTCTTGAAAATTTTAAATTCTTGAGCATGTATGTTAATGTTTGATAGCGTTGAGTCTTCTATTCATATATTAATGTGATGGGTTGTTGTCAAAATTGAATCTTGGTTGGAAAATTTTTCCCATTTTGCAGATTAAGGGACGTTTTTTTGACATTTTTTGAGTGCATGTCAAGTGCATACCCGTGAGCATAAGAGCATATGTGTAACCCATCTTCCGAAGGCCATAAATTTTTCTCCCGAACTCGAAATGACTCCATTTTTTTGCGTTGGAAAGGTATTGAAGTTAAATATGTAATGAAAACATAAATTTGGATTTATACTTACAAAAATTGTAGGTTTTTCTATTAGTTTAAATTGGTCATTTTCTAACATGTCTAATGTTTTGATGAATGTTGTATTTCCATGCTTACTCGATTTAGACCAAATCGTGTGTATATCTTCTCTTGCACCTTTTGGTGATCTTGAGAATCAAAAACAACTTTGATCTCTATCTTTTTAACATTGGGATTAAACTTGAAAATTTGATTATTCATTTTACTTAAGGGAATGAACCTTTTACAAAGCATTTTTCAATGGTCCTTTGATTTGAAGTTTTCCATTTCTATATAGTTGGGATAAAGTTTGTGTATGCTCTTCTCTTGCACCTTAGGGTGATCTTGAGAATCAAAAACAACTTTAGTCTTCATTTTATAACATTTGGTAAATTGGAAACTTCATCTTTCACTTTTGGTTTAGGGGAATGAACATTTATCAAGAATTTTGTATGGTTCATTGATTGAAAATATTTTCTTTACTTTTTAGTTGGATTATTTGTTGTGTATGCTCTTCTCTTGCATCCTTGGATGATCTTGAGAATCAAAAGCAACTCTTAATCCTCTTTTAAATAATGTGATTTTCTTGGAGAACTACTAACGCTTGAGTGCAGGACCTAAAAACACTTGTCAAAGAAAGGAGGAATCAAAATGAAATCAAAAACTACTAATACAGTTGTTATACAGGTTGCCAAAAGGTGTTCAAGCAAACCACACCTAATTAAACAAGATAAAAAGAACAACATATTCAAAACACTATATTGCAGGTTTTGAAAAGGGTACGTCCCTCTCCGCTCAACTGGAACATAACCCCTTTGGCATAACGCCTTAAGCTACAACAATGGGGGTGGTTCCAAGAACCCCAAAGTAGTCCACAAGAGGGAACCTTGTGGATGAAATGGGAAGTGCTCCGCACTACCTACCTAACTAGTGATTCCTTTGTGAGATAGCGTTACAAGTTGTCCCTACGTGACCCTTTTAAGTACATGATGGATGCATTTACGCCCACTTGTGCTTGAAGGGGAAAAGTCGAGATACTCCCAAGATATTCGGGACTATTTGGGTAAATCGTCCTGCTCGTGGATAATTTTGTAACACCTAGGATGAGAGAACCACCTAGGAAAATATACTTTGGCCAGGAGCCCACTTTGACCATTCTAAAACATTGTTGAGTTGTGAACCATATTTTCATCGTGAAACATGTGACGCGTTACTTTTTCTTAGTTTTTCACTTGCCTTAAGGCAAGGTGAAACTCTGCCAAAGTGAGGCCAGCATTTTTCATCCCCAATTTGTTCTACTTCCTTCACATTCTTTTGACACTTTGTTGATCAAAAGAAGGGTGACTACCTCTGTGTTACCAATCGATTGTTTCTGCCACTTTTTTGTCCGTTTACGCCCATCCATGTTTGCGGTTGGGTAAGTTAAATGTCTAAAGTGTGTGGAGATGTATTTATATCATTGGTAGCCTTTGTGATCTTGATACCCACGTCAAGATCATCATCATAGTTAGGAATGATTCATCATTTTATCTCCCTTTGACATGTTACCTCATTTGTATTGTCTCGACATAATTAAGATACTTATGTCACGTTTCTCATAAACATGATCTAAGTGTCTCGTATTGTGGCGTTACGCTGCCCACGTTTTAACACATCCTTAGTATACTTTGACTTAGTTTGATTTCAAACATTGTCCCAAATCTTGAAGGGTGTCGCTTACTTTGTTTGCATCGTTTCGATACCACTTTGACACTAATATCTCACTTCTCCATGAAGCTTGATAGACGTGTCCAATTGGTGTGGTTACGTAGCTTACATTTGTAAACCTCACCCTTTAACATTTAGGCCTTGTTGGTTGTTAAACTTGTCGTGGTATCCTTTGATTGGGATTCACATCTACCCTTTGTTAATATTTACGCCTTGTTCATTTTGAGCTTGACGTAAATATTGATGTTGTGTTGATCATCTTTGCATCACATTTTCATATGGTGTATTTCCTTGTTGATTGGCTTTGTGTTTCACACTTGCATGATTGTTCCTTGTGATTATTCATTTAAAAAAACTTATTTTCTAGGACAATCCCTTTCGATCTCATCGAGATTGCGTCATCACGATGTCTATTTTCCTTAGACCTTCTTCAAAAAATCATGCATGCATCTCCATACTTACACAATGTCTAGTTGGTTGTCCTTATGCTACCCAAATCGACATGTCACTTCCTTCCCTTTGAAGGAGTTCCATCACACTATCTAGATCTAGACATTTGTGCTTAAAACAGCACCAAAAATGACTGACTATCACGTGGTTCCCCATACTTACAAAAATATGGAACCTAGGTTTAGCAATTCAAATCAAAAGATTCCCATTACAACTAAACCTTGTTTGGTTCTTCGTGCTAGAGAGCCCATACGGGTAACTCATTCCCCACCTTCATCTCATAGTCGGTGGTATGATTTGGATGCTTTTGATCCAAATTATTATTCGAGTTCCCCCACTCTTCTTTTGATTCTAATCCAAACATTTCTTCTTCTTCTGAGGATTCCAATCCAAACATTTCTTCTGATTCTTCTGATGATTTGGATCCAAACTACTATTCGGATCCAAACTACTATTCAGATTCATCCAATTTGACTCCTAAGTCATGGTCCTCCCCTTCTTCGCAGGACCTCTATTATCAGTCATCTAAACAATGTTCTCCTCCTCTAAAGATTTGTGTCACCACAAATCATCTTCATCCTTCATCTAATGTGACTCCTACGTCGTGGTCCTCCCTCTCTTTGCAGGACCCCTTTTATCAGTCACCTCAATGATGTCTTCTTCCTTTGAAGATACGTGCGACTCCAAATCCATCCAATCAAAAATCTAATACAATTCTTGAATCGTGGTCCTCCCTTTCTTTGTAGGACCCTTGTTATTATTCATCCAATGTGATTCTTGAATCATGGTCCTCCCCTTCTTCAGGACCTTCTTCATCAATCACCCCCAATAAGTCTTCCTCCTTTGAAGATTCATGTGACTCAAAGTCCTTCGAGAAAAACGTCTGAATCGACCCATGCATCACAATCTATAGACTTTGGAATTAATCCTACTATTTTACATATGACATACCATTGTATAGGTAGGTCCACACCACCTTCTTCTACTCCTGAGACATATAGCTACACATCTTCTTCGTCCCCCACAACATCTTCTTCTATCAATCATCATCAAGCATCTTCTAAGTCTCCCACACCAATTGGATCTCTTTCTTCCAATCAACCCCTGGTGGTTGATCAAAAACTCATACCGATTGATCTCTTTCAGAATGAAGAAACAATCAGGGCATTTATAGGGGCATATGAAGATATTCCTTTAGCAGATTACGAGAAAGGATTCTCTTTAGACTTTGATGCATCTGCATATTGTGAGGAAAAGGTTGATTCCTTTTATCAAGAAATGGAGGAAGAGCCTCAGATCATGCAACTTGATCCTCCTCTTATCTTCCATCTTCCCATTCTTCATTATGTGATGAAACTCCTTGGTCTTGCATTGATCCATGGCCTATCTTCTCATCACCCAATAACTCTTTGTCTATCATAATTCCTCAATCACAATCTCTTATGGGGTCAATGCCAAGTAGCCCTTCATCTTCATCTAGGTGTGGGTCACCTTCTAGTAGCCCTCCCTCTACTATTTGTGGGACATTTTTGAGTAGTCCACTATCTTCTATTCTTGGGGCACGTCCAACTAGTCCCTTGTTCTTCTAAGTATGGATCACCCCGGGTAGTCCATCATCTTCTATTCTTGGGCCATATCCTAGTAGTCCATCATCTTACATCTATGGGTCACGTCCTAGTAGCCCTTCTTCTTCTATTCTTGGGCCACATCCTAGTAGCCCTTCATCTTCTATCTATGGCTCACCTCCCAGTAGCCCATCTTCTTCAATCCTTGGACCGTATCCTTTTCATCAATCACATTATTCTTCTACCAAAGATGGTGGCAAGCCCGATGGTCATTTCTCACATCAGTTCTAAATGTCCATGTTCACTTTCTTCTCCTTCTCGGGATCAGAAAAGTCACACGTTAGCTTATAAGAAACCCAAACAGTTCATTATCAAGCTCAAGTCAAAACTTCCAAGAGCTCAAAATCCCCCAACAACTCAAACAATCTCAAAATTCTAAATCAAGCGTGATTCAAGAACACACATCAACGTAACCATCAAGTATGGCGCAAAGTGCATAAACCTCTGGATAGGGAACTCAAGCTCCCATACAAAATCCATGTTTCAGGATAAATCATAGTCCTTTGTTGAGTGTGAACTCACCATGATCATTGAGATCGGGAAAACATGACTCTTGATAAACAAACACGCCTAGTCTCCCTTATCAAGGAAGTCACAAACATTGTTGTTGGATCTTACCACACATAGTGACTTTGTTAGTCCCAACCTCTTAAAACTATCAAAAATCTAAAAATAAAAAACAATTCAAAAATACAAAAAAAAACATTGAGAAAACACAACAAAAATCAAAGGTACAAAGATCAAACATTGCAATCAGGTGTTGCGTACACATGGATATTTCTTTCTTCCCTTCCTTGTTATTCTTCTACAAGTCTTCCTACCATTTTCATCCCTTCGGTGATATTTTGGTTAGCTTATTCGCATGCATTTTGTGACATTTATCTCTATGGTATCCATTTGACCCTGGTCTTTTATCACCTTGGTAAATTAAAGAATGACTAACCTCTTAGAGATCCTATCACATTCAACATCTAATAAACTTGTTGCGAAGAACTTTTGGACATATTTGTTGACACTAGCCAATGTCATCATCGTAAGCACTTCCACCTCCTTCCATCAAGCCATCAGTGGTTCTTAACCCCTTGGCAAACAAGAGAGCTGAAATAAGTTTTCAAAAAGCAAAAGAATCAAAATCAATCAAAAATCAAAAGCTAAAAGCTACAAAGCAAAAGCAAATTGATATATTACTCTCTCTTGGGTATTTCCAATAATCTCTATCGGGGCTATGGATGCCTAACTAGTAGTAGAGAAATGTTGCGATTAGAATCAAATACATCTCCGTCGAGGCTATGGACGCCTGGTTGCAATGGAGCAATGTACGGCTATCCTTTCACCATCCATTCACAAAATCACCTTTCACAATAAATCATTCCTACACATTGGCTAGGGTCTCTTCACTTGTTGTCTATTAAATCTTCACTTCAAGAGGTAATAAACTCCACGTGCACACATTGGATCTCTATGAGTAAACAAGATTAGTATGTTACCAAGTGTCTTTTTTGGACCTTGTTCAGACTCTTACTCTAGTCCATATCTCGTCTCACGATTTATGCCTTTGGCTAATCACTTCTTCATCATGAGGCTTCTAAGCTACATTCATATCATTCACATCGTTCTTCTACTTTTTTCAGAACATCCATGTGTATAAGATTACTTTTTGCCATGTTTTTGGACACCTTTGTCCCCTTTCACAAAAACAATCTTCTCCTTCCTTTCTATCATGTGCTTTTAGGCCAACTTACGCTGGGGGCATCCTTGCTTCTTCCCAGCACTTCATTGGTTTACGTTCACCATCATGTTGAACCTATCCATAATGGCCTTGGGTCCCACTTCTACTTGTGAAGAGTTTGCCTTTGAATATTCCCACCTAATCACTTTGGGGCATTTTGCATCTTCACCTTTCTCGTACACACGTGGCCTTATGCCCTTGTACATCCCATCTATCATTGGGGGCATCCACGCTTCCTCATCTTCCTGTACATAGTTTCATAAAACTTTTAAAATCAACCAAAACATTCAAATATGTTAGAAAAATCATCAAAAACATTCAAATATGTTTCAAAAACTTCTAAAAATTGAAAATCATCCTACAAAATCATCACTCTTTGGTTCTCACTTGTTCATGTGTGCGACTTGTGGATCATCTTGATCTACCTCCATCAATAAAAGCTAGGTTGCTTACTTCGTCTATACTCTGGGGCACAATGAGTTTCCTGGTACTATTTCATAGTGCACATTGCTTTTCCATCGGACCCAAGTGTCCTCCGTTATTCCCCTCACATGTATCCTTGCTTGGGGCACCATCATCAACCCTTGTCATTAATTTACACAGGTCGTAACTGAAGCTTGATAATAAAAACATTACATTATGTTTCTCTGTTAGTTTATCTTGTTTACTTTCTCGTATTGCATTACATTTTGTATGTTGCATGGAGTTAGGCATCTTTCACTTTCTCGTATTGCATTGCATTTTGTATGTTGCATGGAGTTGGTGTTTTCAACAATGGACAATCATTCGTAGTATGGATTTTCATGTCATTCTACCTTTGTCGTATGCTTATATTTTTCATAAGGACCGATGACGTAGCTCTTATGGCAATATGATGACACCAAATTGTTCCAATACACAGTGGCTAGAGGCTAAGCTCTTCTCTCCCCTCCTCCATATTCCTTCTGCATCGCTTTCCTCTCACCCCTATTCTTCCATCTTACTGGGGCATCTTACCTCTTCCCATTCTTCTATCTATCTCTCACCTTTTTCGATCGTCGATCATCTTCTTTCATCACCCCATCGACACTCGAGGGGGCATCTCTCACTTCTACTAATTTTTCTTCTACCTCTTCATTTAATTTAGAGATGCATCTTTTTCGATCGTCGATCGGCTTCTTTCATCATCCCATCAACACTCGAGGGGGATCTCTCCCTCCTACTAATATTTCTTCCATTCCTTCAAAATTTTCTTCTGTCTACTATCTTTGAAGTGGCGTCACTTACACCACCCCAAAGAGGGGCAAATGTAGACACCCATAATTACGCCCAAGTAATTTAAATACTTAAATTGCGTTAATTATCCTCTTTCTCACAAATCGATGACATATCGTCAAAAGCGCTCATTTTCCCTCATATCATCATTAATTAATTACACTAAGCTAATTAATTAAGTTGCACTATCTAAAAAATACCTAATTAACGACCTTCCGTTAATAAATCACCCCTTCTACCTAGACTAATTAATTATTATTAATTAATTAGCTTTCCCTTCCATTTAACCAATAAATCAATATTTAATTGATTTAATCCCCTTCTAATAGCCTAAATCGTACTAATATTCCTCTAATTAGCTTCTATAAGCTTACATCTACCTATTAGTTAATCACCTTTGATTAATTAAAACACCCCCAACTCCCATGACTTGCTAATTATAAATTAAACCCTTCTAAAGTAAGGTTACCTTTAATAAAGCAACCTTATCCATTCCTAATCATGTTTTACCTTTATCCCACATGCAAAGGGATGAAGTGTTTCCTTTATCCATTGGGCTATATAAGGAGCCCTCCTTCTACCTTTATACCTACACCTAAACTTCTTAAGAGAGCAAATGCAAAGCATATAGCAAAGAGACTAAGAGCTTGCCTTTTGTTTTCTTGAGAGGTCACCATTGTTAAGAGCTAAAACTTCCTATTCTTGCATTCTTTAAGGATCAAACAAAGAAATTTTTGATTTCCATTGGAGCTAAATAGGTCCATTCATTCTTGTTGGTAATCTAGGAGAGTAGAGATGTTAAAATAGCATGCATAGTTTTGATCTCATGTTTTCAAAGTTATAATGTTAGTTTAGATCTTACTTAGTTCTCTATCTTGATGGTGTTTATGCTTTGTTTTAGCTAAATTGTAGAATTATTTTAGGTGGTAGTTCTTGCTTCATTTGATTTATCATCAAGCAAAGTATACATGCACACCGTCAAAGAGTTGGATGCCATCAAAGGAATCTTGGGCGAAGAATATCTATTTGTTGTTGGTTGGCCATGCGTCAACAGTGGCATTGCCTCTGTATTCATTGAGAACCTGCTGATAATTTGTCCCTCTAAAGTGGATGTTGTGAATCTGGCTCTACACTCGGCTTCACCAAAGATATTGTGGTAACCTAGCCTTCGAAGTGGTGAATTATTGTTTGGAGTTTTGGGTTGTGCATGAGTCTTTGTTGAGCACATCAAGGGTGGCTATGGGTGTCTTCAATGAAATCAAAAATGGTTTGGCATTCTCCTAGCCTTCACTGAGTAGTTGGTGGTGTATGCATGGGACCGAGCTGCCAACCATGCCCACCTGGTGCTTCCTAATCTGAAGACCCTTTGCACTCCGTTGAACTCTATCCCACCCGGGTGGTCTAAGTTGCATGGCTATCTCGGCAAGAACCTATGACTTTCTCTAGTTGAACTGGTGAATTCTAAAGTGAAATTTGAAATGGAAGATGATACCAACCTTGGTCGGGTGTCTCAGGCTGCTAGTGTTGTTGTCACCTTGGGGTCTGGAGAGTAATCCCTCTCTTGCCTAGTACTATAGTTATAGTATATCTCGAGATAATGTTGGCCTATGTTCGTGTATATCCAACTATTTTTTTCTTATGATTTTGTTGTTTTGCTTTGAAATCTTGAGGCCGGGCCTCTGTTTATGTAAATAGGGAACGGGTCCCTTCAACCCACTTTATCTATCAAAATAATAATAATAGAAGTTGTATTGTTGTAATTGCAATGGATCATGAAGAATGGCTTCATCAATGTAAGAGGATTAGTGATGTCCCCGAGACATGGACCAAGGTGTTGGGATTCATTTTCATTCTAGAGGTAGATAAGTTGATAGTTGTGATAGCTCAATTCAACAAGGAATTCAAGGAACAGAACCCACCCCGCAGACCCATCATTAGGAGACATGATCTAGTAAGGCTCATCATTTTAGTGAGCTTCTTCATCGGATATGACAACCTCTCCCTTCTTCTCTCTTTATCCCTCTTCCTTCTCCCCCTTTCTAATTCTTCATTGGGCATAATCATTGTATTTTGTCTCGTACTTAAGTGACTTATAAAGTTACATTGTAAAGGTACCTTTAATTTACTTCTCACTTCCTAGGAAGGCAAAATTCATGAGTTGAATGATACCATGAAGAGTTATGCGGGGTAAGCGAAGAGTCAATTCACATTCTTATAAATTTGATGGCTTTTCTATTGCTAAGGATCCTGAAAATTCTAGATTTTGATAGCATCTATGTTGTAGCAATTGTGGATTTTTGTTGTTGGACTTTGTGTCATCAATACACATGAAATAAAAGATACATTTCTTCCATTCTCCTTTTCTTATGTTTCTTTTATTTCTCTCTTATGCACTTTGCAAGCATAGTGATCTAGAAAGAGCTTTGTATCTTTGATAAATGAATCTAAGAACTTTGTGTTTGGGTTTGTTCTTCTCACTAGATAGCTTCATTGTTGCTTTCCTCTATATTGAATGTTGAACTACTCCAGCTTATTAGATCTTAACTCTACTCACAACAATAACCTTCCTTTCCTAATTTCCCTCCTTCACCCCTCATCATTGTAATTTCCTCCCTTGTACCCCATACAAGCACTTTTTCATAGGTTCAGTGGAGTGTTCTTATGTGATCCCCAACCTATTTGGCCAACCCACAACATTTAGATAGGAATAGATTAGTTATTATTCAATAATGGGAGCTACATCATTCAATGCAGAGGGGAATATCCTCATAAACGTTGGTGGAGACACCTAATTTTCCATATCGACAAATTTTCTCACCAACAAATATGAATGAACAGAAGTAGTGGAACTAGAATAAGTGAAAAAAGTTAGAGGAAACCAATAAGTGTAGTAATTTACAACAGAGGCTAGGTTAAGTGCAAAAGAATGTGAAGGAGGAGAAAAAGGAAACAAACTTGGGAATATTAACTATAGGAAGATAAAAATGAAGTGAAATATTTCCAAAAGGAAGAGAAAAAAATCCAATGAAATATTGTAAAAGGAGGTGGCAAAATGGGAAAGGAATTACTATCTTCCAAAACAAACTACCCAAATTTTATAAATAAAAAATGATTTGTATACAAGATACTATTTGGGGGATATAAACTATAAAAATGATGATTTTATTAAAATATTTGAGTTCATGGATAGTCTGCAGCTCACTCTATCAAGTTTTGAAAATATTTAACTGAAAGCAAAAATGATTACTTCAAGAGAGGATATAAAAAGAATTTTTGTAGAAACTATCAACAAAATTAGTGACAATGAATTGACATCCAAAGGAATTCACAACCAAAGTGATGCTTCAATAAAGGAATCATCTATCATTCGAAAGTGTGTGATGTTAGGTGAAGCACAAGAATTGTTGAATAATTGTCAAACAATGTTACGAGACTTGTGTGGAAAAGTAGTGTAGTCACAAAATCACACACTTACTACTATAATTATACCGCCAAGTATGTTGTTTTATATATGGATCTTGCAAGAAGAAAAATTATTCACTAATGACCCATCCCCTAGTCCTGTCATCAATCTAGTTGGTCATTATTGTTTTTGTCTTGCACATTCATCATTTACTTACACAGTTCTAGTCATCTCTCAGGGAGTCATAATTGTCGTTATTTACTCAGTTGTTGTCTTTATTCTATGACTAGGGCGTCTAGGAAGGGATTAGTTCACCCTAGTCCTCATTTCTAGGCACCCTGGTCCTAGTCACACTTGGTTCTCATTTAGATGTTTGAGGTCAGTCTTTATGATTTTCCCTCCCATTCCCCTAGGTACTAGTCGGCATGTCAAGTCATTAGTGTCAAAATTTGAGCAAGATATCCCTATATAAACACAACATACATACTACCTTATGGGCGGACTATTTCTATTAAGGGATAACTATCTACATAGAGCAAGGGACTGCATTTGGGCACTATTCTGCATCACACACTACATAAGAAAGGGAATTATATTCTATTCCATCCACCATTTTGCATTTTATCTAGTTATTTCTTGATATCTCTACATCATTGGCGCTAGGGCATCCTAGGCACATTATTGCACATAAAACAACATTAGGTCAGAGATGTAGTGCAACACTTAGTTGTAAGACCACCATTGTGGTTGTTAAGGACAGTCTAATGCCTTCATATGCATATTTCTTTTTTATGGTTTTGATTCTTTGTATGGATTTTTGCAGGTGATTCTTCATTGCATGTTCACGGCGTCATCTACAAAGTTAGTACAACATCTACGCGAAAAATTCAAGTAATTGCGAAGACCTAGTGACCAACTCCAACTCGGGTTACGAGTTGTCCCAAAGACTAGGGTTACAAATTTTAGACCAGGTGCCCTAATCCTTCCCTGTGCACCCAGTCGGCCGCGATCTTCCTCTACTACAATTTTTTGAGGTGTGTTACAACACTTTGTTCTACATGGTCATCATCACACTTAGTCCCGATCACTACTAGGTAAGTTCCTTTCGTGTTAGTACATTTTCCCTCCTATTTCATTTCATTTAAAATATCAAATAAATTAGTTAGTATTTACATTTTGTTTATTACATTGTTGTACTTCATAGATTAACTTCTAAAAATTCAAATTTTAGTTAATCAGGTAGAAGACCTCACAAAGATTATTTTTCCAATGCCTTTTAACAAAATAGATAAATTCATTACAAAGGATGTTTTCTAGAGGAATTTGAAGGGAAAAATGATGTAATATAAGGACCAATTTCTTAAGAAATTAGATGAGGCCAAAAATTTTGGTTACCTCAAACGATTGATAACATTGGCAATGAGTTTTCATAATACAATAAAGGAATACCCCAATCGTAATTATGAATTATTTACAAATCTATATGTAAGTCACTATGAGTTATATCAAATTGCAATTCCAACATATGAAGAATGAAACATGATACGAATGATAATGTGCATGGCTACTAGCCACTAAATACGTAAAAATGTATAATTTAGTTAAGAGTAATTTATTGTTGTAATTTTTTTAATTTGTTGCACCTTTCATTTTTGTTCAATGAAGAGGTGTCTCAAGAAAGATGAATTAGGAATAGAGTTATATTTTATTTTAAGATAATGGTTCACATAAGTTTCTTTTAATAAATGTATCTCTACTTTGCATGATATTGTCGGGAGTATGGGATTCTTACTTTAGTATAACTAAGGCATTTGGTTGGAAACACATCTTACATGGCTATTTGGTGATGGAATCGGTATAATAACTTCTAGTTTAATTATTTACCATCAATTGGGAGTTACACTTGTGAAATCTATTATGAAGAAAATATTGAAATGTAAGCATTTAGAATAATATCTAACATGGATAAGATTAGATTAGAGTTAAGAGCTACATAATGTCATAAGAGTAATTAGTCTAGGTTTTAGAGGAATATGAACTATTCTAGGTTCGAGGAAAGGATTCATGCAAAAACTATGAATAAGTAGTAATTTTATACCAATGCACACAAATAATTACTTTCTCTTTTACTCAATACACACAACTAGAAAAAATAGAACAATATCAAAATATCCTGGACGATACAAGTTTTCATTCATTATGTGTTTCAAATCCTTGAACTTTTCATCCTCAAGACTCTACAAATTGATTCAATAGTTTAATATGATTTCTACTTTGTATTTTAAATAAATATAAATAAATATTCAAGAATAAGATATTATCTTAACAATGTAATGACTATCTAAATATAAGTGAAAGAATAATTAAGGCATCATTCGAAATTCAAATTTTCATTGAAATAGATCAAATAAATATCATATTTTCATCCATATTTGTTAATGTATCCATCTAGGGGTATCATTTGGGCATCATCTCAATAATTTGCAAGTTTAGATCAATTTTAGTAACAAGGAATCATTTCTAGACTAGGGCAATCTCATTTGCAACCTTTTCCCAAATTAATTTTATAATTTTTTATATTTAGTTGATTAATTTAAAATAAAATTTAATTGTGTGCACTTGATTGGATAAAATTTTGCCATTTGTTTCAACAAACTTGTTATTTCCAGTTCTACATAAAAATTCATAATTCTATTTTCAGATTTAGGGTTTTAATTGAAAATATAGAAAAAATAAAAAATTATGAAATTTTGCTCTAAGGGTTTTGTTCTAAAATTTAGATCTCATAATTTTGAAAAGTTTAGATAAGGGTTTACTACAAATTTTATATTACACTAATCTTTCTGAAAAGGGACATTACAATGTTCCTTTGGATGAAATTGAATATGTATCAATAGAAGCATTACATTATAAATCTAGTGTTGGGACGCCATGTTTTACTCAATTGAATGATGGAAGTGAAAATTTTGGCAATCAACCAAATTAAACCACACTAAATACTCCAGGATATTTCTTTCTAATACAAAGAGGAAGAAAAGAAAAAGGGACTCGGGAAGGAGTTTTTGGTTAGAGTAGGTTTCTAAGTTTTCATTTATTGAACTTGTTAAAAATGAAAATAAAATTGAACCTCCCAAGGAATGAAAATGTACAATTTATAGCTAGAAATTAGGCAGGGATAAGACAATGCAACTTAAATTAGATACTATTGAAAAGTATGTTGGGAAGATATATGAAAAAAATTGTCATTGGAGTTGTGAAGAATTTTGTGAAATGGAAAACTGTGGATGATTTTTTACATATGAGGTATGCAAAATATTGTGAGGAGGAAATGAAAATTAAAAAAATACTTACTAAAAATGGAAGGACAATTAAATCTCAATTTAACAAGGCCATTTAAAGCAATCTTTTAGGTAAAATAGTTTAGCTAGCTATTGCCTTTCACGCTCTAAAAAAGAGCCCTTCCTATAATAGATTTTCCTAAAAATAAAAATATTTTCTCTTTTCTTGGTGTCCCATACTTTCCTCATTCCCATTGGTTTCAAAGTAATGGTTAGGATTGGGTGAAATTCCTATGGTTGAGAAAGAAATTTAAGTGTGTATGGTATGTGTCTTTGTCTATTGATGAGGTTATAATAGTAGATAATACTTCTTGGGTCTATATGCATGTTTATACTATTGAAAATCATGTGAGATAACCTCACTTACTTTTCATTCACAAGATGAAAGAAAACTCCAATGATGAAAACCTTTATGAACTTGTAATAAGAAGTTTGAAGGAGATCAATGGCATGGATGATTATTTAATTGCAAAAAAATGATATGTATTGGAGCAGGGGGGCATCTACAACACAAGGTCTTCATAATGGTATGTGTCTAATAATCCAACATACCATTTCTTGTAAATGATTTTCAGTCATTGTATGGTTCATATAATGAATCTAACATCAAAATAGTCAACAAATTTAAACATGTAGAAAAATGGAAGAACTTATTCGAAAGGTACATGCTTATTTCTATAGAAGTCCTAATGGAATTCCAAAGCTTTACAAAATGACTAACAAATGGGCATACACTATTGAAATATGTCGAAACCAAGTGGGTCTCATTATATCAACTAGTTTGCATGGTGTACAATGAGTATCCATCCTTATTGGGAGTAATGTAGGAGAATCCTATGGAAGTGGAAAAGGTGAAGATTTGATACATTGTTTGATTGATATAGAGACATTGTTTATGTTTTGTGGTCTCCTTTCCATGTCAAATGAAATGCATTGTTTAATGAAACAATCCCAAGAAAGAAGTATATATATATATATATATTTGATTTTATAAGTTTGAAGAAATGTGTTTGTCTCTGCATAGAAAAAAATTTGTGAATGAGACAACGTTTCAGTCTAAAATTTTGAGAGTTGGAACAATTTGATAAACATTGGAAGTCAATGTAATTATTCAAAGCTCAATTTTTTGGATAAGTATGTACTTTTATACGCAGATATCAAAGAGTAAACAATGGTAACATTGAGAAGTTAAATGTTGCACGTACGTTCTTTGATAAGAATGTATCATCAACAAGGATAAGGTTAAGAGAATTTACAACCTCCCTACTAGGAGAAATAAGAGAACATTTTAGTATGCATTATTTGCTTGAGGCAATGGTTGTAGTAAATCCCGCCTATTGGAATAATGCACAAAATGAAAATTATTTGTAAGTTAACTACCACAATAGATTGCCGATATCGATTCAACATTTTTGTAGGTTTGTTGATATCAATAGAATGAATATTCGGATATTTTAAACAAGAATATGTTGATCGATCGATCCCAACTATTTACTTATACAATGATTGATCAATTCAAATATTTGGATGCTCCCTTTAAGTAAACAAAACTATGTTTTTTTTTCATTAGATGATCTATGTCAAATAATGATTATTGGTTATGTTGAAAATGAAATATTTTTCAACCCCTTCTCCTTTGTAAAGTCAAAATTACAAAACATACTTCACAAAAATTTGGAAAAATGTTTGAGAATTTACACATTATGGTACAAAGTGAATAAATTTCCCTATGACATGGCTTTGGTAATGTGAAGTTTGATTAATGAAAGGAGAGGATATGATAACAATTTTTCCAACACAATAGATGACCCTGTTGGAAACATGGATGGATCTATTCCTCTAGTTGAATGTCAAAAAGTCGAGAAATGGTCAAGAAAATGATATAGACGCTCCAACAACAAAAAATTGGAAGCTTTCATTCATTGATACGTGATATAATTTTTTCGTTATGAAAGTTGATATTCATGTAGATATGAAGCCCAATGTTGCCCTAGCTGAAATGTGATAAAACTTAGATTTGAAGCCCAAATGTGATTCCTGGATGGAATCACCACAAAGAACCAAAGAGTTTTCATCCCCAAGCTCTTGTCCACCGACGTGTTTTCATCCTCTAATGCACCAATAAAGGGTTTTCATCCTCAATGGTTGAAAGTTGTAGTAGAATGCTCAAACTTACCAAATATGGATGAGTCAAAAATGATTGATAAAATATGTTTTCCAAATGAGCTCAATGCACATTTTTATAATTTCCCTTTTACCCTTTTTAAGGAAAGACACTCATAAAGAAAGTTCACCTACTTTTATTTTAATTTTGAGTTACTTTATAAAAATTTACCATTATTTTAATAATGAAACATAAGTTACATTTTTATGATATAACAAAATGTTACTTTTTGGCCACTTAAGTTAAATTGCTAATTAATTCCCCTTATCAAAATATTTTGAAAGGGGGCATGATAATCCACCCTTCCCAAGATTACTTGTCCTCAAAAAATTGTAAACCTAAATGATGAATCATGCTGTAATGTCCATAGAGTCTGAATCCTGTACCTGTTAGATGACACATTTCCTACCAAAGAATACTATGTAAACCTAGATACTCAAGTGTCACCGTGCCCATGTCATGAATCAAGCTGAAATGCCCATGTAATTTTATCACCTATTTGAAAAATAACTTGACCTCATGACTCCCAACCTCATAAATTTAAACCTTAGGGAGATCCATGAGGCGGTGCATGATTATACCTTTCCACCTTTGACTTGAATCAAACAATGAATGCAACCCTTACAACTTAGGAAACAATTCAAAAATTAAGAGTGTATACAATATGAGTCCTCTAGGAGTCTCCTTCCAATCCTAATTAATATCCATGAGTTCCCACAAGACCAAAAGTTGCCACATGTACTCACCACCATGTTCTTATTACACCTCTTGGTTTTTCAAATGTGATGGAGAATTTGGAACACTTATTTCATCTTCATGATCTAACTTATGGGTGCCTATATCTAGATAGATAGATAGATAGATAGATAGATAGATAGATAGGTAAATAGATAGATAGATAGGGGTGCATAAATGACTGACCTTCGTCGGAGAGGGCCCCTGGGCTTGACCCCAAACTCTCGATAGGGGGTCGAGTACCCCATAAATAGGGGCCTCGGCCCCAAGTTGATCCCGTGGGTTAGGTGGTTGTGTTCGGAGGGATCAATTGAGTTTAATTTCATATGGCCTCTTCAAATATATTGAAGTGTATACCTTATAAATTAGATTTTAAATCACATTGTGTAAGGGCTTAAAATAAGTTAGAACAATCATAATTCACTTGAAATTTTACCCAACTAGATACCATGATGGCTGCAATGATGATTATATTCAACTAAAACCTTTCTCTAACTTCTTCCATTAAGGATATTCCCTTGAATTATGCCAAATTGTAGTTATTTGTGATTGATAACTTTTGTTCCAGCAACTTGACAATGTTATAAAAACAACAAAATGGATATGCCTTTACAAAAATCAAAGGTGTGAACAATGTAGGAGCTTTTGAGATATTTTCCTTGACACAACCATTCTTGTGATTCATAATTTTAGAATTAGTGGCATCAACAGAAACATTATCCTTACTTACATGCCCATCACTTTAATAACTCTAAAATTCATTTTCATATGGTAATGAGTCAAATTTTGCAATGTTTCAAGATTAATATGTGCTTTCTATGGATAAAACAACCATAATTTTGGATAGTTAGAATTTAACATGTAATGCTTCTTCCTTTATATTTTTAATACAAACATTTTTTTATGAGAAGTCATACCTTTTATATTGAAGATACTTCACTTTCCACTTGCATGGTGGATTCCTTTATGGGTTACTCACTAGCTTCTTTCAAATATGAATTTTCTTGCTTCGTGATTTCTTCATGCTCCAACATTACAATTGGATAATTTTTTCCCTTCATTTTATTTAGGTTTTATTTTTCTTGAGTGGTTATCAACTTAGCTTCATTAGCTCTTCTTATCCATTCATCACAACTTTTCTGGATCCCCATTACATCCTCTGCGCTTGTCTACAATGTGGTTAGTTTTTTTCAACCACTTTTTCTAGTTCCTTTTCTTCCTTCAAGAGGAACTATTCTGGTTTTACCTCTTTGGAATATTATTGAGACTTAAATTTTGACCCTTCCTTATTTTTTATTTCTATCTCCATCCATGCCTTTAAATCCTTTTGATATTCTTGCAAATCTTGCAACATTTCTAACATGGATTTTTGCACTATCCTCATCACTCACATGTTGGAAAGATCACAACTCTAATACCACTATAATGTTCCTTTTAAAAATATTCATGTAATCTAGAATTTATACTAAAATCTTATCTAAACATTTCAAAAGTATGAGATTTGAATTTTAGAGAAAAACACTTAAAGGGAAAATTTAAGATTTATGGAATTTTTTAATATTTTCAATAAAAAAACCTAGATCTGAAAATAAAATTATGAATTTTAATGTAGAACTAGAAATAACAAGTTTGTTGAAACATATGGGAGAATTTTGATCCATTCAAGTGTAAAAATATATATTCTATTCCAAAATAATTAGTTGATTAAAAATTACAAAATTAACCCGGGAAAAGGCTGCAAATGAGGATACCATAGCCTAGAAATGATGCCCGACTACTAAAACTGATATAAACTTGCAAATCGTTGATCAAATGCCAAAATACCGCCCTTTGATGGATGACCATGATATTTCCTTGACTAATTTTGATGATGGTCTACATTCCTGAATGATGGCCTAATTATTTTTTCACTCTAAAATTTGATGTTGATGTAGATATAAAGCTCAATGTGATAAAAATCATATTTGAATCCCAAATTTGATTCATGGATGGAATCTCCACAAAGAACTCGGAGGGTTTTCATCCCCAAACTCTTATCCACCGGAGGGTTTTCATCCTTTGATGCTCCAATGGAGGGTTTTCATCCTCAATGGTTGAAATCTAAAGTGAAATGCTCAAACTTGTCACATGTGGATGAGTAAAAATGATTGATAAAAGATTCTTTCCAAATGAGCCCGATTCCCCTTTTTATACTTCCCTTTCATCTTTTTGATGAAAGACACTCATAAAGCAACTTCAATAAATTTTATTTTAATTTTGAGTTGATTTATCAAAGTTTACCTTTAGTTTAATAACCAAACATAAGATTAATTTTTATGATATAACATAAAGTTACTTTTTGGCCACTTAAGTTAAATTATTAATTTATTTCACTTATTAAAATATTTTGAAAAGGGAACATGATAATTTTTCCTTTCCAAAATTTCTTGTCCTCAAGAAATTGCAAACCCAAATGATGAATCATGTTATAATGTCCATAGAGTTTGGATCTTATACTTGTCATATGATGCATTTCCTACTAAAGAATACT
Organism: Taxus wallichiana var. yunnanensis; assembly: GCA_018340775.1. Taxonomy (NCBI): domain Eukaryota; kingdom Viridiplantae; phylum Streptophyta; class Pinopsida; order Cupressales; family Taxaceae; genus Taxus; species Taxus wallichiana. Next base: position 7,610,947 of record CM031244.1, read on the forward strand.
ATGTAAACCTAGATACTCAAGTGTTACCTTTTCCCATGTCATGAATCAAGTTTAAATGCCCATATAATTGTATCACATCTTTTAAAAATGACTTAACCTCATGACTCCCAACCTCATAAATGTAAACCTTAGGGAGATCCATGAGGTGGTGCATGATTATACCTTTCCACCTTCGACTTGGATCAAGCAATGAAGGAAACCCTTGCAACTTAGGAAACAATTCAATAGTCAAGAGTGTATTTGATATGAGTCCTTTAAGATTCTCCTTGCAATCCTAATAAGTATTAGAAAAAGGATGAAATTAATTCTCAATATGTTTTTTTCTATTTGGCAATGTATGAAAATATCCACGAGTTCCCGTAAGACCAAAATCTACTACATGTACTTTTCACCTTGTGTTTGTTGCACTACTTGGTTCTTCCCATGTGATGGGGAATTTGGAACACTTATGTGAGTTTCATGATCCAACTTGTAAGTTCCTATGGCCTCTTCAAAAATATTATAGTGTATTCCTTCCAAATTAGAGTTCAAATCACATTGTGTAAGGGCTGGAAATATGTTAGAACGGTCAAAATTCACCTAAAAGTTTACCCAAACTAAGTACCCTAGTGGTTGCAGTAATCATGATTCTATTCAATTTGAAACTTTTTCTAACTTATTCCATTAATGATATTCCCTAAATTGTGCCAAATTTTAGTTGTTTATGACTGATAACAACTATTCCATCAACTCCGACAATGTTAGAACAATAGAAAAATTATATTCCTTTACAAAAATCTAAGGTGTGAATAATGTAGGAGCTTTTGAGAGATTTTCCTTGACACAACCGTTCTTGTAATTCAAAATTTCAGAATTAGTGGCATTAACGGAAACATTCTTCTTACTTGCATGCTCATCACTATAGTTACTCTAAAAATCATTCTCATATGGTAATGACTCAAACTTTGCATCACTTGGAAGATTGATATGTGCTTTTAGGGTTGAAAAAACCTTAATGTTAGATACTTGGAATTCAACATGTAATGTTTCTTTCTTTACATTGTTAATACAAACGTTTTGGCTATTAGAAGTCAAACATTTTTCTATAGAAGATCCTTCACTTTCCACTTGCATGTTGGATTCCTTTATGGGTTGGTCACTAACTTCTTTCGGATCTAAGTTTTCTTTCTTTCTGATTTCTTCATGCTACATTATTACAATTGCAGAATTTTTTTCCTTTATTTTGTGTAGGTATTGTTTTTCTTGAGTGACTATCAACGTAGATTCCTTAATTCTTATTATCCATTCACCACGCCTTTTTTGGGTCCCAATTACATCCTCACTTATCTATAATGTGGTTAGCTTCTTTTCAACCACATTATTTGATTATTTTTCTTCCTTCAAGAAAATTAATTTTGGTTTTGACTCTTTGGAAAATTATTGAGGCTTAGATTTTGACCCTTCTTTCTTCTTTATTTCTATCTCCATCCATGTATTTAGATCCTTATGATATTCTTGCAAATCTTGTAACATTTCTAACATAGATTCTTGCACTCTCCTCGTGACTCACATTCTAGAAAGATCACAACTCGTATACCACCGAAATGTCCCTTTTAGAAATATTAATGTAATCTAGAATTTGTAGCAAACCACGAGATAAAATTTTCAAAATTATGAGATCTAAATTTTAAAACAAACCCTTCGGGGAAAAATTCATAATCATGAAATGTTATGATAATTTAAATAAAACCCTAGATCTGAAAATAAAATTACAGAATGTTAAAGTAGAACTAAAAATAACAAGTTTGTTGAAACAAATGGCAGAATTTTAATCCAATCAATATAGAAAATTATATTCTATTCCAAAGCAATCAAATGAATACAAAAATATTGAATTAATCGTAGAAAAAGATGAAAATGAGGATGTCATATCCTAGAAATGATGTCCTATCTACTAAAACTTATCTAAATTAGCAAATCACTACTTTGATGCCCAAACACTAAACTTGGATGGATTCCGAACAAATTGTTGGATATTTTGTCAAGGATGAAATATGAGGCTCAACCATACCATGTGGGACAAATTCCCTCCTCAAATAAAGGGGAGGTGCCCTATTTATTACTATTCTAAACACACCAAATAGAATTCATGATATTTACACTATTCTAACCATTGGGGGTTAGGATCTCATACCAATATTTTTAATTTTGGTAGAATGCACGATAGATCAAGAATGGAAGAAAGATTTAGAAAGTGAGAGTAGGGATTAGAAGCATTTGAATGGATAGTGGACATGCTTTTTCTCTGGAAAATGTAGATCCGAAGATACTAACACAAGATAAAACATTAATAAATTGATTAAAGATATAAGGAACAATACACTGGAATCTAAAGAATAGTATAATGCATTGAACTTAAGAACAATACTTTAAATAAAGAAATAACACTTCAACACACAATTTTTAAAGTATATCTTATATTCCTTATCACAAAATATTGAAAACACAAAGTTTTTCTTCTCTTTAACAAATCCAACTTATAAGCATTTTGTTCCAAAATATCCTCTAAAAATGCCTCAATGATTTTACATTTATAGAAAAGGAGAAGAGAGAAAAGGGGAAGTTGTTTGGATTGCATTCTAAAAATAGAAAATACACATTAAGAGTTTCCTTGACTGGTTCTTACAAAATGACCAAGTCAACTTGCAAATCCAAACAATGTCTTGACATCTCAAAAATTTACATGCTTGATGTTAGAAAGGAAAAACATGGAAAAACCTTAATCTTTTTTTTTTTTCGGTTTCATGTTTGGTTTATCGATCCATAGGGATCCGAAAAACACACCACTTCATCGATTTGTTGGTGCTCAAATTAGTCTCACCCCGTTTGTCATTGAAATTCCTCAGTTTGCAGCCTCTGTCATGTTTTCTATCTCCCCGAGTTGGTGCTTGAAGACTCTGTCCTCCATTTGGTTGCCATGATCAGTCCCTTCCTTGGTCGAAGATCACTTAAAGGTCCAGAATTTTTTTTTTTTCTCTGTCCATCTGAAGGAGTCTATAAATTGGGCGTAAAACTCGGGTTGTTCCTTTCCTTCCATTTTCCGTAGTCATGTATTGTTGTCCCTGTCATTTTTGTCCCAAATACCTGAGGAAACATGATTGGATGTAGCTCGAGAGGATCATGTTTGAACCTTATAACATTTCCAAATTCTCTGTCCTTGAAGAAAAATTCATCTCCGGGCTCAAATGGTGGTTTTCCTGCATTTTTACGGTTTGATGGGTGTGTTTTTCCCTATCAAATTTACATCTCTACATCAGTGGAAATGTGGCCCTTTTTGGTTGGATGTGGCTCGGCGGGGCACTCTAAAAACTCTAAGGCTTGCTTCAACCCAAAACTTGTCCACGTGGAGGAACGATGCTCATTTGAAAATTCACCTTTTGGTTTGGCCTTGGAGTTGCGCTAAGGAGACACATGGAGGTTTCCGTAGCTTTGTCCATACTTAGAATTTTTAAAGTGACTTTCTAAGGCTTGGGACACGTGGAGGGACCACACATGTTTGGGGACCGGCCCCTAAGTTTTATTTTGAAGAAGCACCAGGAGGACACTTGGAGGCTTCCACTCACTCGCCCTTTGCTTGGACTTTTCAACGGCCTAAGGAAACTGTCTCGGACCCTAGACACATGGCACCTTTTGCTGAACCTTCAACTTTTTTAACAAACTCGTCGACTGAGACACGTGTTGAGCCCACACTTGTTTGGGGTCTCTACTTTTGGGGACCATCTCAAAATGTGCCATTAAGACACATGGAGGCTTCCGCTAGCTCCTTTTACACCGAGACTTTTCAAAGGCCAAAAGGCATTTTTTTGGCCCAGGGTATGTGGAAGGCTTGCACTTGTTTGGGACTTTCCTCTGTGCTTCTCCTTTGTAGTTGCGCTAAGGAAACACGTGGACGGTTATGATATAAAGTGGAAAAGGGGTAGAATCAACGGTTGTGCATTTCACCTATTTTTTCCACCATTTTTTCCAAGATTCCTGGAGAGTGAATACACACTATTTTTATTTGTTCTTTGATGAAATTCCTTGTCATATTTGTGCAGTAAGATGCCATTAAATGGATTTGAAACTTAAATTATGAGTCCAAGGATTGTTAAGGTCGATATTTTGAAGTGGGAATTGCTCAGGCACTCGCAAAGATGGGAATTACTAGAGGAAATGGATGCGGGGTAGAATTGCAGAGGAAAGAGAGGGAAAAGGGATGAAATGATGAGGTTGTAGGCATAAAAGGTGAAAAAGGTGTTGCCTCGAGAATGAAAAAGATTACTGTTAGATCCAGCTATGCAGAGCCTCTAGAAAATGATTAAAAGGGGGATTTCTTGCATGACATAATCAGAATGATTAAAAGGAGTGTCAAAACGGTTGTGGCATGGCATCCTAGTCATTAGTCGAGGGTCTGAGAAATGTGATCAATTCATGATTTGTCCACCTGGCAGATGCGGGTGCGAATTTGTTAAACATCAATGTATGAAACAAATTGGTAACAAATAAAGGTCCCTCGAATATTATTCTCTTTTAGGGGGAAAATTGAGTGAGAAAAATGTATAAATGCAATGAGATTACTCTTGCAAAAGGTCGAGTTTGAATTCCTAAGAGAAAATTTGAGAAAGCCTTATTCTGAGAAGCCCATCTGAGATACCTGGTTAATTTCCTTTGTGTTAGATTTTCTATCATGTCAAGTTGGTTACATATGTATAGCCATTGACGAGCACTGAGATTTCTCTGGAAGCTTTCCCTTGCTGATGAATTTAAGCAATTTTGAAATTAATTTGTGTCCAATCTCTAGCAATTTGTATCTGCTTTGTTTCATAATGTCTGCAAATAGTTTATTTCATTCCTATTGCAATCTTACATTGAAATCTTTGTGAAATCACACAGATCTCATCCCTGTGATAGTTTAATGGTATTTTCAATTTCATTTCAAGAAGAGCCTTCATCTTGGATGAGATAAACAAATTTAAAATCAATTCACTTGTCATTTGTTGATAAAGATTGTTTGTAAGTCTTCGGTGTACCTTAGGCATGATTGATCAGACACTTTAGTGTTTAATTGAGTGTTTCAATTCCAGCCTTTGTGTTAGAGTCTCAAATATTATGTGAAAATGTGCTGATCTAGGCCTCCACTGAAGCACACCTTCTAGTTGAAGGAACGTCTTAACTGTTCTGAAGTATTTTGTTGTTGAGTTGTTCATTATTGTGAAGTCCCTTTGAATATCTGGTATAATCAACTTTATCCTACTTCATCTCCCACCAAAATCATTCAAAGACCATGAATCCACCCTGAACCACCCTGTTTTCCCTATGTATCAACAAAGGAACAAAATCTACTTGCAAAAATATGCAAAACAATCAGGATTCCATAATGTCTTTAGTAACCTTAGCCTTGTGTTGAAAATATCTCCATCTTCTGGAAGTGACAACTCATGAGAGTCAAATTTGGTGTGTTGATCATATTTTCCCAAGGTTTTCTTTATAAAATTTGTGCAAAAGAAAGGTATTTATGTCTCCTTCAATAACAAAGGTTACAAAATAGGTTCTCTTACCTTGGTTGAAAGGCACAACCTAAAATAGTTAAGATAAGATCAAATATTTTAAGGTGCTACCCACTTCTTCAAGGCTTACGAGTGCTAAAAAGTTAGATAAATTGCTTCCCACTACAAAACAACATACATAATCATTTATCTGCTTTTGAGTGTCCTGTCAAATCCATGATGTTGCTCGGTTTGTGAAGAAGAGTAAATCTGGGTACCAACATACTTCCTGCGCCATTGTTTGGGAGCTGATTTGCAGATCGCTTTAGGAACTGATTTGCATTGCTAAGGATTATTTGTTGCCGCTTCATATCCATTTGGCCCATCAACAACACTTCTAGCACCATTTTCAGGGATTCTTTGAAGAATTTAAATTTTTCCAAACTTTGGTAATGTTTCTTGCAGTTTTGTGTGTAAATACGTTTTGTAAACATCATTCTCTGATCATATCTATAAAGATTGAACAAAGTTATAAGTTCTGTGTGCAGTATTTCTAATTTTCTAGCAGTTATTGTACTAATTTTTCCTCACCATTGATAAATTTGGGTGAAGGAAGGTCTGATTTGTAAAGCTTTGTATGATTTTTTAGTGCATTTGCACGCATACTAGGGTGAAAATCCTTAGTGGTGACTCCGTGTTGATTTATTTTGGATAAATGTCAGTGTCTTGACCTCTGTCAATGTGAATTTGTTACTAATCTTTGCAAATCTGGAAGGAAGAAGATATTTCTTTGTTAAGGACCCTACTAGAAGGTTGTTTCTAGAGCTGGGAAAATCAAATTCTGAAGGAAGAGGAATTTGGAAAGTGGTTGGAGATCAGAATTCAAGAAAAGGGATCTCCATTGTTGAAAGTGATCACTGTCATTGAATTTTTAGTTCTTCCTCAAGTGTTTCTGAATCAAGTAGTTTCTTTGTAAATCCAAATTCTCCAACTAGAGAGGGTCCTTCTTTTGTATTTGAAAGATTTACATCTCATTCTACCCCTATATTTTCCAAATCTGATAGTGTCTACCGTGAAAAAGATCCATTAGGGGATATTCATTTTCAAAATCTCATTCATATTCCTAACAGACCCCTCAGTCCTCATCATCTTGTAACTCCTCTAAGATCACCTCCACAAAACAACATGGCTCAGCCTCCACCTAGACCTCCATTTGTTTTTAATACTTTTGGTCCCATCAAATTTAGAGGTATGGTTGGCTATCCAAATGTTGTGCCACAGATGTAAAAAATAGATTGCCTAAGTTTCAAGGAAATAATGCAATCACTGGTGATCAGCACTTGAAGCTCTTTGTCAATATGATGGAGGACTTTGAAATAGAATTTGAGGATGTATACATTAAATTGTTTATCCATACTCTAGAAGAAGATGCAAGGGACTGGTATAAATCTTTGCCAGATAATTCCATTGACTCCTGGAAAGAGATGAAAATGCTTTTAGAATGCAGTATGGTGATAAACAAACCCTAGGTTTCTTTTATCAGAGTTTGAAAATATAAAAAAGAATCCTAATGAATCAGTGCATGATTTCAATACTAGATTTAATAAACATCAAGAAGACTGCCTGTTAATTTGAGGCCATGTGATTAATCATGTCTGATGAAGTATTCAGATGCATTTGATAAGAAAGTTTCTTACTATTTGAGGGATAAGAACCCTGGAACTTTAAGGCAAGCCTTTACCATGGCTCTGCAAATTGAGAACAACATTAAAGTAGTTGGAGAACTTCCTAAGAGGGAGGGTGTTGAACCCGATCAACCTAGAGAAGCCTTAATCAAGTAAGGTTGTGGATCTTGGGGAAGTTGTAAAGACTTTGGTCAGAGTTGTCAAATAAATCTCTTACAAGCTAGCTAGGGCAGATAAAGGAATTGGACAAGGTTCTCAAGGTCATCATAGGCAACAAGGACAAGACAAATCTGCAAATCATCCAAGAAATGATCAAAGATCTGATGACAGAGGTAAAGGACCCATGGGAGCTAGATAACCCCAAGCTAGGGAAAATAGAGTAGTGCCTGATCCTCTAAATGCTAGAGTTGTTGTTGTTGGTGAAGCTCATGAAATTTAGTGGTGTGATAACTATTTCTTGCCACATTCTCCATGTGAAGTAGATCAGCAAGTTGAAGAAGCTGATGATGATGATAACACTAATGATGATGCATGCATGATGGTTTCCTCTATGAGTTCACAGCAGGGAGAAACCTCAACTAACTCCGATGAGTGCCGAACTATTAAATATTTCTAGGATTGCATTCACCTGAGTATTACCTCTTCCTCCCACTCATGCTTCTAAAATTGATATGGTGCAATATTTTTAACTTCCTAATAATGATTTTGAGTACCTAAGAGCTTTAATGATTGAGAAGTATGATGGAGGGATCCCTTCTAAGGAGGATAGGAAGTTGTTAATGAATTTTGTGGTTGGCCATGAAAAAGAATATAATACCAGGAGTAAGGTTGCCAAAGGGGCAGGGCCTCAGGCCAAACCAAAAATTCTAGTGCTTACCAGTATCCCAAAAGAAACTCCAAGGAAAGACGCATCTGGAAAAGGCCTTGTTGTCTCAAGTAGAACTTGTGTCCCTCCCCATGCTCAGACTATAAAAAATCATGTGCCATCAGATGAATTTGTAAACCTTCCTCCTAACACTACATTACCCAAATATGTTCCTTGTGACATAGCCCAAATCTTGAGTCAGATCAAGATTTTTGTTCCTATTGTTGAATTGCTTAGAATCCCTGAGCATAGGAGCAAAGCATTCAAATATCTAGGGTTTAGAGAAGAAAAGGTCACCCAAGGTAAAAATGTTGAGGCTCCTCCTACAATTTCAGAGTTAAAAAAACCCCGAGTACTGGAGGAACCAGGTGAACCACCTGAAGTTTACTTGGGAACATCTTTGGTTGAGTCTCAATTGAATGTTGATCTATTTTTTACAACGTTGATTATTAAGGACAGACTACTGCACAATTGTATGTTTGATTCCATAACATCATGTAATGTTATGCCTCTGGAGGTTATGAATGAATTGAACATTAAAGTGACATCAGCTTATGGCAAGTGTACTGCAATGGATTCTAGAGAGGTGTTGATTGTAGGATGTGTAAAAGGTTTGGTGGTACAACTTGCAGCTTATCCGGGTAAGAACTTGAAACTTGATGTTGTTGTTGTTGATTTCCCTACCAAATGGGGCATGTTATTATCAAGAAAGTGGGCTGCAAGTGTTGGTGGAAATGTTCAGATGGACATGTCTTATGCCACCATACCAATTGAGGGAAGCCTTGTGAAGTTACCTGGTGAAAATAAAATGTTATATCTTATTAAGGACCCCAACAATGCTTCTTATGAAGTATTGCATGCAGATATTGATATTGATAACTTTGTGAGCTATGTTGCTTTCAAGGAATATGAAATTGATCAATGTAGGTATCATGAGTAGGATGATTTTCCTGGGAATTTGATGTTTGATGTAGCCTCGAAGGATGTTAAAAACTTGGCCCAGCACGAGGGGTAAGCCTGAAAAAATGTGGTCAGATAGCAACTTGGATGAAAAGAGAGACAATCATATGACCAATTTGTTAAAGACATATCAGGACTGCTTAGCATGGTCATATCTAGAATGGCAGGCACTTGAATATTTTCCTTGATTGTTTTCTTTGAATCAGGTTGCTCGCCATTGTATAGTGTATAGTTCTTTGTTTTCATTATGCTTTTGTGTTTTTGTTCATTCTGGTCCTTGGTGACCTAGTTTTGCTGGTTTCTCGGTTCATTTTTGGAGGATGGTTATGGTTTCTCTACTGCAAGATTTTTCTTTGACTCTGTTTCCCAATGGTTTGTTTTTGGCACTTGGTCTGCTATTTATTCTTGTGGCACTCATAGGGAGTGCCCATCCTCGAGTCGGAGCCGATGTTGGTGCTCAAATTAGTCTCGCCTTGTTTGTCATTGAAATTCCTTAGTTTGCGGCCTCTGTCATGTTTTCTATCTCCCCGAGTTGGTGTTTGAATACTCTGTCCTCCATTTGGTTGCCATGATCAGTCCCTTCTTTGGTCAAAGATCACTTAAAGGTCTAGAATTTGTTTTTCGTTTCTCTGTCCATCTGAAGGAGTCTATAAATTGGGTGTAAAACTCGGGTTGTTCCTTTCCTTCTATTTTCCGCAGTCACGTATTGTTGTCCCTATCATTTTTGTCCCAAATACCGAGGAAACATAATTGGATGTAGCTCGAAGGATCATGATTGAACCTTATAACATTTCAAAATTCTCTGTCCTTGAAGAAAAATTCATCTCCGGGCTCAAATGGTGGTTTTCCTACATTTTTATGGTTTGATGGGTGTGTTTTTTCCTGTCAAATTTACATCTCTACATCAGTGGAAACGTGGCCCTTTTTGGTTGGATGCGGCTCACAGGCACTCTAAAAACTCTAAGGCTCGCTTCAACCCAAAACTTGTCCACGTGGAGGAACGGCACTCATTTGAAAATTCACCTTTTGGTTTGGCCTTGGAGTTACGCCAGGGAGACACGTGGAGGTTTCTACGGCTCTGTCCATACTTAGACTTTTTAAAGTGACTTTCTAAGGCCTAGGACAGATGGAGGGACCATGCATGTTTGGGGATAGACCCTAAGTTTTATTTTGAAGAAGCACCAGGAGGACACTTGGAGGCTTCCACTCACTCGCCCTTTGCTTGGACTTTTCAACGGCCTAAGGAAATTGTCTTGGACCCTAGACACATGGTGCCTTCTGCTGAACATGTGTTGAGCCCGCACTTGTTTGGGGTCTCTACTTTGGGGCCATCTCAAAATGCGCCAATAAGACACGTGGAGGCTTCCGCTGGCCCCTTTTTACACCAAGACTTTTCAAAGGCCAAAAGGTGTTTTTTTTTGCCCAAGGTATGTGGAAGGCTCGCCCTTGTTTAATACTTGCCTCTGTGCTTCTCCTTTGCAGTTGCGCCAAGGAAACACATGGACAGTTATGATATAGAGTGGAAAAGGGGTAGAATCAATGGTTGTTATGCATTTCACCTATTTTTTCTGCCATTTTTCTCCAAGATTCCTGGAGACGTGAATACACACTATTTGTCATCGTTCTTTGATGAAATTCCTTGTTATATATGTTTGTAAGGTGCCATTAAATGGATTTGAAACTTAAATTGTGATTCCAAGGATTATTAAGGTCGATATTTTGAAGTGGAAATTTCTCGGCACTCGCATGAAAAGAAGGAATTACTAAAGGAAATGGATGTGGGGAAGAATTGCAGAGGAAAGAGAGGGAAAGGGATGAAATGATGAGGTTGCAGGAGCAAAAGGTGTTTCCTCGAGAATGAAAAAGATTTCTGTCGATCCAAATTGCATAAAGCCTCTAGAAAATGATTAAAAGGGGGATTTCTCGCATGACAAAATCAAAATGATTAAAAGGAGTGTCAAAATGGTTGTGGCATGGCATCTTAGTCATTAGTCAAGGGTCTGAGAAACGTGATCAATTCGTGATTTGTCCACTTGGCAAATGCAGTGCAAATTTGTTAAACGTCATCATTCAAACAAATTGGTAACAAGAAAAGGTCCCTCAAATATTCTTCTCTTTTGGGGGGAAAATTGAGTGAGAAAAATGTATAAATGCAATGAGATTACTCTTGCAAAAGGTCAGAGTTTGAATTCTTAAAAGAAAATTTGAGAAATCCTTATTATGAGAAGCCCGTCTGAGATACCTGGTTAATTTCCTTTGTGCTATATTTTCTATCATGTCAAGTTGGTTACATATGTATAGCCATTAACGAGCACTGAGATTACTCTGGAAGCTTTCCCCTACTAATGAATTTAAGCAATTTTGAAATTAATTTATGTCCAATCTCTAGCAATTTGTGTCTAGCTTTGTTTCAGAATGTCTGCAAATAGTTTCTTTCATTCCTATTGCAATCTTACATTGAAATCTTTGTGAAATCACACAGGATCTCATCCCTGTGACAATTTAATGGTATTTGCAATTTCATTTCAAGAAGAGCCTTCATCTTGGATGAGATAAACAAATTTAAAATCAATTCACTGTCATTTGTTGATAAAGATTGTTTGTAAGTCTTCGAGTGTACCTTAGGCGTGATTGATTAGAGACTTTGGTGTTTAATTTAGTCTTTCAATTCGATCCTTCGTGTTAGAGTCTCAAAGATTATGTGAAAACATGCTGATCTGGGCCTCCACTGAAGCACACCTTCTGGTTGAAGGAACGTCTTAACTGTTCTGAAGTATTCTGTTGTTGAGTTGTTCATTATTGTGAAGTCCCTTCGAAGATCTGGTATAATCAACTTTATCCTGCTTCATCTCCCACCAAAATCATTCAAAGACCATGAATCCACCCTGAACCACCCCTGTTTGCCCTATGTATCAACAAAGGAACAAAATCTACTTGCAAAAATATGCAGAACAATCAGGATTCCATAATGTCTTTAGTAACCTTAGCCTTGTGTTGAAAATATCTCCATCTTCTGAAGTGACAACTCGTGAGAGTCAAATTTGGTGTGTTGATCATATTTTCCCAAGGTTTTCTTTATAAAATTTGTGCAAAAGAAAGGTATTTGCGTCTCCTTCAATAACAAAGGTTACAAAATAGGTTCTCTTACCTTGGTTGAAAGGCACAACCTAAAATAGTTAGGATAAGATCAAATAATTTTAAGGTGCTACCCACTTCTTCAAGGCCTGAGTGCTAAAAAGTCAAATAAATTGCTTCCCTGGCTACAAAACGACATACATAATCATTTATTTGCTTTGGAGTGTCCTGTCAAATCCATGATGTTGCTCGGTTTGTGAAGAAGAGTAAATCTGGGTACTAACAAGTTCCATCAGCACCAAGAAGGAGAAACAAGAAAAGTGAATAAAATGAGGTAAACGGCGCCTTCTGGAAGGAACCGCCGCTTTGTGTAGAGCTTCGGTTTCAGAGTAGACGCCCTGTAAGGGCAACAGTCATGAAACCACCACCCAACCAAGGTGGTGGTCTTGAGACCGTCTGTCTCCTAAGGGCGGCCAGTCCCGACACTTTCGAATGTAGAAAGAAGAATGGAATGTGAATGGACGTGAATTTGAAGTGCCCAACTATGTCTCATCCCCTTCCATTCCCTTTCACATCCTCCAAAGGTGCACGGAGGACATGGGAAGGCCTATAAATGCATAAAAGGAGCAAGAGAACGATCATTCGAATATCTAGAGAGACCGAGAAGAAGTGTTTAATGAGAGCAAAGAGCAAGATCTTCAATCTTTGGAATGGAATTATATGAGCGAGGTGTAAATTCGAGCAAGCAAGTAATTGGAGAGAAGGTTTACATTGTTTCTTCTTTTCATATTTATTGTAATTTGTAATTGTCTATATTAGACCAATACAAGTGGGAAGAAATAGCAATTGCCCTTCTCGATCGGTTTTCCTCCATAGGAGGTTTCCGGGATAAAATTGTTGGTGTTGAAGTTTTGAATTATTGCATTCTCTACAATTTCATTTCTATAGCACTAGATAATCAGTCACGAAGCTCTAATTTTTCGAGAAAATCCATCATTTTCTAAAGTTGAAACTAGAACAACATAATAATGTGATTCTTAGAGTTCCAAAGTAGAATTTTACGAATCATTTTAGTATCAGAGCTGATTATATATCTAGGAATGTGGTATTCGAATCTTTCTTGTGATTTTGTATGACAGTGATAAGGTCCAAAGGTGAAGAATTTTTACCTTGTGAGCCAAATATTTCTATGAAGAAGTGGAAATAGAGAATTTGAGCTCAAATGGAGGAAGAGAACTTGGTTCGTAGAGTCGAGATGCTAGAGACCATGATGGATAGATTGCATAGGAAACAAGAAGAGATTTCAGATCTGCAAAAGATGGCTTCGGTTAAGAAAGATTCCATGGACTCGGTGGTTCGAGCACTAGCCAAAAATTTGGTATCAGAAAGAGCCACGAAGAGGAAGAATGGGAAGAGCATGAAGAGACACCAATTGTAAGTGAGAAGGTAAAATCTACACATACACCTTTTAAAGTTGAAACAAAAGTGGAAATAAAGAATTTTGAAGGAAAAGTAGATGCAAAATTACTAGATAAATGGCTAAAACAAATGTAAGTCTACTTTAGTGTGCATAATGTCACTGAGGCACAAAGGATCACCTTTACACATATGAAAATGGAGGGTTATGCTCCGGTTTGGTGGGAAACCCATCTAGCCACTTGTGAGAAGAAGAAACATCCTATTGTTAGTACTTGGAAGGTTTTAAAGAATTTATTAGAGCTAAATTCTATCCTATTGGCCATAAGACTGGCATGATGATTAAGTGGCAGATTTTTTAGAAAGGGTAGCGGTCAAAGTGTGCAAGACTACACTACGAAATTTCGGAGATAAGCCATGTTGCTTAATATGGACTTGGAGGATGAGGACATTCTGACCAAGTATTTGGGAGGACTTCACACTCACCTTCGGAGGAAGGTAATCTCCACAAAGCCCAAGGATCTCAATGAAGCTTGTATACAAGCATACTACATTGATGACGAGAAGAAGCAAGGAGAAATAGAGCCAAAGGGAGACCAGTCAATAGAACAATAGGACAAAGAACAAGGGAAGACAAGTAGCAGAGGTAAATGGAAAGGTAAACATACCGCTATTGCTTTGCATACTTGTAAAGATCCTAAGAATTTTTGTAAGAATTGTGATGTAAATGGACATACTGATGCCACATGTTGGAAGTTACATCCGGAATTGCACCCAAAGCACTCGAACCAAGGATTCCAAGAAATCCATGGCCACTGTGAAGAAAAAAAGAGGTGGAGATTGAGGATGATTCAGATGTAGATGAGAGGCTAGGATGCACGGCCACTAACATGTATGGGGCATCGAAGAAGAAAAGATGAGTAAGTTATTTCAAATCAAAATCCAAATCAAGAAGACTAAGGTAAATGCTTTAGTAGATTCTGGTTCTCATTCAAATTTGATATCTGATGCGGTTGTAGAACACCTTGGTCTAGAGACTTATGCGCATCCACATCCATACCCACTGGGATGGGTGAAGAAGGGTGTAGAAATACAAGTTACAAGGAAGTGTAAGTTTCAGGTTTTGGGATAAATACCCAATACATAGATGTATTAGAGGCTGATATTATTCCACTTGATGCATTTGATGTTGTCTTCGCAAGTCCTTACTTGTATGTCGGGATGCTTGTGTTCACAAGGAGGGAGAACCAATACATGATGGGTCGATGATGGAGTCGGTTTTAACATCCGGGGCACACCGTGAGCAAATCAAAGAAGGCTATGGTAAGTGCCAACCAAGCACCAAGACTTATTCAGAAAATCATTAGTTTTTTTTGCTTTCATTGGAAGAAAAGTAAAATGAACTTGAGAGTACGAATATTTCTAACCAAATGATAGAGAATTAGGATAACACTTGTCAATTTTTACAAAATAATCCACCACATGAACTTCTCATTTAAGGAGAAAAACAAACTTTTGTTATGCAGCCACCGTATCTACCTATTGATTCACTACACCCGACCATGGGGCGGTAAGAAGAAGAAGAGGAGATACAAGGAACGGTGGTGACTATAGCAAGATAGCGTACTTGGAGAGGATTCACCAATCCATCTCAAGATACAAGGACAAGTAAGAAGGACTAAACTAGTACAAGTATGAGACCTTCACCATACTTGACCAAGTTAGAGAAGAAACCTTTAGGACATACTTCATGCAAATGCACGTAATACCAAGTTTTAAGATCTTGTAATCACTAACGCCATCTATGCATGACAAAGAAGGAAAGATACATAAGTTACCTTCCAAAGAGAGTTATGCTTGTGGTAACTCGAGAGGAGGATGTATCACTCGGAGCAAAAAACCGAGAGATCCACAGGAGCCTTGGCAGGTTAGACAAGAGAAGACACCAAGGCAGACCTAGTGGTACTCGAATGAGCATGAGAGGGAGTTGATTCCTCTACCACTCCCCCAATAAGATTTTGTGGGACCAAAATCCTCCTAAGTAGGGGAGTTATGATCCATAGGGATCCAAAAACACACCACTTCATCAGTTCCATCAACACTAAGAAGGAGAAACAAGAAAAGTGAATAAAATGAGGTAAATAGAGGTTCTGGAAGGAATCGCCACTCTATGCAGAGCGGCGGTCCCGAGACACCGGTCTGCTCAAGGTGGTAGTCCCGACACTTTCAAACAAAAAAGAAGAATGGAATGCGAATGGACATGAATTTGAAGCACCCAACCATGTCTCTTCCCCTTTCATTCCCTTTCACATCCTCCAGTGCATGGGAGGACATGGGAAGGCCTATAAATGCATGAAAGGAGCAAGAGAATGATCATTCAAAGATCTAGAGAGATCGAGAAGTAGATTTTAATGAGAGAAGTGAGCAAGATCTTCAGTCTGGAATGGAATTATAGGAGCAAGGTGTAGATTCAAAGCAAGCAAGTAATTGGAGAGAAGGTTTACATTGTTGCTTCTTTTCATATTTATTATAATATGTAATTGTCTATATTAGACCAATAAAAGTGGGAAGAAAGAGCAATTTCCATTCCCGACTAGATTTCCTCCATAGGAGGTTTCCTAGATAAAATTGTTGGTGTTAAAGTTTTGAATTATTTCATTCTTTGCAATTTCCTTTCTATAACACTAGATAATCATCACGAAGCTCTAATTTTTCAAGAAAATCATCATTTTCTAAATTTGAAAGTAGAACAACATAATTGTGTGATTCGCAGTTCCAAAGTAGAAGTTTACGGATCATTTACCTATAACGATACTCATGGAATTTCTAAACCATATCTTGTGTTTATTTTTCATTGGGTCTGCATGAGTATTGGTTCATAACGTCGATATTTCAAGTACATTAACCATCCTTCCAAGGATTTTTTGGATCCTTCTGATACTCTTGGCGAATTGCTCAAAACATTTTGGAACAAGACCAACTTATCAATTTCCTTTAAATCAAAATCATTTTTAGTTAAGGACTCTTTTTCAACTAACTCCTTAAATTCCTTGAAGATGTCATCACTTCTAGCATATTTAAATCATCATCTAGGACATGGTGAAAGATCTTGGAAAACTCATCACTAGTATCAGTGGTGGCATCTATTCCCTCTTCTCGCACCTTTTAAAGATTTTCACAAGCTTCTTGTAAAATATTGACTCGAAAGTCAACAAATTTGTGAAACTCAAAATGTTTTTCCCTTTCATTAATTACCCCTTCTTGAACAAGGGTATCCAGATTAAATTTCTTTGAGCTCGCTCAAGGATTCCAAAGTCAACTCCCAATTTTTGCATTCTTCTTGGAGCTCATTATTCATTTTTTCAATATCTAATTTCTCCCTCTTAATATCATCATGGACTTCAATAACATCCTTGATCAACCTTTTACCTTGAGTTAGGATTCATTGAATCTAACAATCTACTACTCAACCCTTTTGTCGAATCTTTTCCATCTTGAATATGGAGGACATGTCAAAATTGATCAGAGCTTGAGAAGTGATCAAGGCTGGTTGGTAGATTTTGAGAAGGATAGTCATCAATTGTTCCACTTTTTCTTTCAGCTCATCCTTGGTAGCCTTAGTTTCTTTGATATTTTTGAACAAATTTTCCATATCCACCAATACATCCTTTTGTGCTCCTTCAATGCTGAATTTCCTTAGTGCCACCTTGGTTATTTGATAAACGGAAGCAATGATTTCTTCCTTGGTCTTATCAACAACATGCATAACAATGTCAACAAACCTTTGACTTGATGCATCAATGGTGATGTGAGAAATGGTCTTGGGTTTCTTAGATGTGTGAGATGGGACGTGGGTCAACATATTGAAATCAAAGGCTTTAGGAGGGAAAACATTCTTCCTTTTCTTTTTGGGTTTGGCTTGCTAGCCAAGATGAAACAAAAGAGAAGGGTGCTTATTGAGGGGGAGCATTGATCATCAATGTGGTACTAGGAGTAATAAATGTGGTCACTAAGGATGGAGGAGTGTAGAAGATAGTTATGGAAACAATCAAGATAGAGGAGGGGAAGAAGATGTGAAGGAGAAAGTAATGGACGAAGACGAGAATTGGGTTATGTGAGGAGAACCCAAGGTCATACTTATCCCAGAGGAGAGAGGAGAAAGGAATGAAAATACATGTGCCATAAGTGACACATGAGGAGATGAAGGTGAAGGAGAAGAAATGGGAGCAATGGAAGTGAAATCGATGATATCGAAATGAAGAGGAGAGTGGAAGGGATGAAACATGTAGAGAAGAGGACACGTGAGGAAAGAAAACATGAGGAGGAGATGTGAGAAGAAGTTTCACCTATGGGAACAAGGTTATAGTGGGGGACCACATGGGTGACATGGAGGGAAGAAATGAGAGGATACTAGGTAACCATGGTATTGGTTGATGTCTCATGTGCCCGTTGAGGAGAAGGAGATTCCACGTTGACAATGGTTGTTGAAGATAGAACGAATAAAGAGGAGTCCTTGCTCCACTGCTATAGAACTTGAATTTCAACTTCTTCCTAGGTACTTCACTTTTATCTTTTTCTTCTTGAGAGGGGCCCACCTTTGACACAGAAGTCACTGCCACTTTTGGGAATTTGAGATATTTTGGTTGAATATTCATTTAGTACAACCAAGATTTGGTTTGGAAAAGAATTTAAGAAATTTGATATTTGATGGATGTGTATTATTTGATCAACTAATTGATAGGAGGAAAACCCATAGGCTCAACATTTATTTGCACATACATGGGGTCTAAAATGTCCCTGTCATTAACAACACCTTTAGGGATGTCAGTGAGATTAAATGTTGCTTCCTCATCTAAATTCAAGCAACTATAGTCCCTCCTCCCCGATTGCTACCTTGTCCCCGTAATCAATCTAAATATCTTTAATGTCAAGGACATGAAACTACAATGCCCCATAAGCCTTCAATATTCCTTGATAATCAAATCCGGGAATTGGAAGGAGAGAATTTTTTATTACTTCCCGCATTTCAATAGTGATATTTTTCACCTTGATTACCAACGTGTAAGTATAATGATCAACATATTCATGTCTTATGCTTACTCTGTTAGAATTTGTGAAGGTCCAACAATCGCCTAACCAATTCCATTAGAACCCAATTGTCACTTGGAAATTTGGGTAATAGATATGGGGATCTTTGGAATGCTCCTACTTTGAGGTAGGTGAATGTGGGAAACTATAGAAAGAGACAACCCCAATGAGAAATTGTGTTCCAAATTGCATCATTGCAAAGACACCTAGAAATATCTCTATCTAGTTTACAGATGATGTTATAAAAATGACATCATTCACCCTCCCGAAGTGGCTCAAGCTCTGCTTCAATGTCAATTGGGTGTAGAAGTTGTATACATGATTTGATGACCTGGTTCCTTGGGTGGTTAACCCAGATAAATTCTCATTCTTGTTGCCACATAGGCAACATATGAAGGCATATATAACTTCCTCGTTGTTAGAAATTATTTCAACTCGATCATTTAATTTATCACTAATGAGTTCACCCTAATCAAAGAACTGGTCATTCTTGCATATGATATTGATAAAATGGTACATCCATCCTTGGAATTATCTTGCTTTGAGAAGAAAAAAATTGTTTAATAATTTGATAATGTTGTTGATTTTGAGAATGAAATCACTTCAAGGTAAGGTATTACGGAACCTACTTACTATGGGCTTAGGTTTCACAAGATACTTATTGTTAACATGTTTGATGTAATCAATTGAGTTCTTATCACAAGCTTGTTGGGCCTTCTTGAGGCGGTGTCGACATATGGAGTGATGTTGGGAAACTTAAGGAGATTATCAAAATAATCAATATCCAAATGAATTACCACCTCCCCATCATGATTTTTGACATCGCTAACTTTGGAATCATAGTGACTGGTTGTTGCAAGAATTAACTTTAGGCAATCGAGTGGATATGGAAAAGGTAGTAGCGAAGAGGTAATCCGTTATTACAGATGCATTGCATCCATGCCATTTGTGAAGAACCCTTGACCCTATTCCAAAAGTCATCCATGTCTACAAGTCCTAATTCAATATCTCTAATATCAATATTAGAAGTTGACACAGCCCTTGGTACTTAAACTTCATATCTTTGGATGATTTTGACTTGCCCCCTTACTCGAATTAGACATGGAGAACTAACTAAAAATACTTGTCTGAAGAACCCTCACGAATGCTTAAGAATGAAATAAGAAAACTTTTCCTTTTTTAAAACCCTAGAAAGTCCAAAAAATATTGTCGAGTTTTTCTTTGTGTAAGACACCTTAAAGAGTCCGACAATCTATCGAACTTGGCCTTGATTTATAGTTTGGAATCCTCGAAAGACCTTCGAGATTCGGTGCCTATCCGAACACTTCATGAAACCAAAACATGGGAGGAACAACGGCCCTACTTTGCAGCTTTGAAACCTTGAAAAACTAGCGAGAACTTAGTTTTGCTTTACAATTCCAAATCTCGAGACACATTGTCGAACTCCAAACCTATCTCGCAATGAAAAAACCCTAAACATGATGAGTTAGCTCATAAGTACATTTTTCTTTTTGATTCGGGATTTTCACCATGAAAAACATGTCAAAAATCCTTACAAGTTCATGTTAGATTTTTTGACATGTTTGTCATTGTGAAAAATCAAGGGAATGACAAGAATAGTTGAGTTTCTTTGTCAACACAAAAGAGAAATGAGTAAGGGAGAAGGGGAAGATAAAGAAAAATAAGAATAACTCCCACAACAATGGTGTATTAAAAATGATGAAGAAAACCTAACAAAAACCTCAGAAAATGAAGGAAAACCAACAAGATGAGAATCACTTACCAAGAAATGAGGCTAGAAGCTAAAAAATGAAGAAAAATATATTAAAAACACCAAAAAAATCCAAAGTTGGGTTTTGAAACGAGAGCAAGAGTGAAAATTCAAATTTGGAAATCATATTGAGTATGAATGATGTGGAAAATCACATATTTATACTCCCTAACATTAATTACATGTAAGACGGTACGTGTGGTGACCAACCTCCACCGTAGCAATAATTGCGTTGACTTGGGGGTGAAAAGTTGATTGTATGAAGCATGTTATGCCAATGTGCAATCGGGTCCCACAAACCCGACATGAACCGAACCCCAAGTAATTTTTAGAATCAAGGATCAAAGTACATGATACATTTGACATATTTCATACCCTCTCATGTTTCGGTGTAGAAAAATCCAAAAGTTCGACAAGAAGAAGCCATCATACTTCGGAGTTGGGAAACATTGTATATTTGACATGTAAAACCCTCATGATGTTCCGATGTACATGAAACCTAAAAACCCAATACACTATAGCGTTTTGGGGTTCAGGTTAAGAAAACATCAAGCATGAAGCATGTGTTTTTATATTTGATGTCATGATGCTTTCAAAACTCCGAAACCAGAAATATTATAGTGTATCGTGTTTCGAGGTTGGAAAACACTTAGCATAAAATATGTAGATAAATCCCAAAACCTAAAAAAGACTTAGAAGAAAAACTTCAAGGTAGAAAAAATGGGATTTTCAAGGTCACTTAGAAAGATCAAAACCCCCGAAGATGGAAAATATTTAATTGGTTATATCAATTTTATCGTAAAACTCAAAAATTGGGAAAATAGTTGGCTCCAATCGGGATTTTCTTTGGTTTAAGACAAATCGAGGAAGAGAACTCCATATTTCACAAGTGCCTATCCATTAGGCCATGGAGTCAAAGATTTGTGGAACGAAGAGATATAAATAAATACAACACACCAAAGTAAAAATGAAGACCGAAAGCAAGCAAACCAAACGGAAAGGGAAGCACATGACATAAAGGGAATAATATGGTAAAAACAAGAGAAAAATTGCTCTACTACATGAATAACTTGAGGTATTTCCCACTTTGTGAGGTAGAAGGAGATGATTTCCATCTAGGTATGACATATAAAAATGTTTTCTCCACACATAAGGTGAATCTTGAAGGGGCGTCTCCATAAGGAGTCAAATTTTCCATGCATTCCCTTTGGCTCTCTCCTTTTTTCCCATAGAAGGACCAAGTCTTCAACCTGAAAATCTCGTTGCTTGGCCTTCTTGTCAAAAATGTTTTGACCTTACTCTGGTGCTTAGTAATCCTATCAACTAATTTGGACCTCTTCTCTTCCAACTCTATCAAGTACACGATTCTCTTCTCCATATAATTTTGGAATGTGTCATCTTCAATCATCTTAGATAACTTCAAAGCGAAGCTCTAGGGGAGATAGGAATTTCAACATCGAGACTATAAAAACATGGAAAAATTATATACCGATAGCACGTTTAGGAGATACGGTCTTCCCAAAGTGCATCATGTAGAGAGCCTTGTGCCAAGTTCATTGATTATCATCAACTAACATGTTGATTATAGTCCCTAAGTGTTTGTTACTTTATTTCGCTTGACCATTCCCTTGAGGATAATAATCGAAGCATAAGCCAGGGTAATCTCACAGCCATAACATAAATTAGTGAGTTCATAAGATGAGAAGTTGGAAGCATTGTCATTATGATTTTATGAGGAATGCCACACCTTACTATTGTATTTTCTTTAATTAAGTTGCAAACAACTTCAGGGTAGCATGTTTCACAGAATGGCTTCTACCCACTTGCTGAAAAATCAATTTTTGTTTAGACATAACTATGTCTAACACTTGAAAAAATATTCAATGCTACAATAAAATATATTCCCCATTTCTAAAAAGGCTCATCGATTACTACTGTCCTAAGGGAAAGTGCTTTGCTAATTTAGGACAACCAACAAATTGTTAGAAGCCTCACTTCTTATCACCCATTTTTATACATCTTGGAATACAATGGGCCAATAGTATCTTTCTCGTTGGATATTATGAGTATTAACAGATGCTGAAAAATGTCCTCCACAAGCCAAGTTATGATAAGCTTCCAAAAGGTTACCTTGTTGATTTTTATCCCCACAACAAAGAAAAACTCCATGAATCCCTCTCTTATATAGGCCAATGTACCAAAGCACGTACTTAGTTGATCTCAACTTCACATTCATATTTTCTTTTGAGATTAAGTTCTCAGGACATTCTCCATAGGTGAAGAAGTATGCAATGTTGGAGTACCATTTATCTATTGTGCTTACAAATAACACCATGGGTAATTGCTCCTTGACATCATTTTTGCTATTAGTTGTTTCTCCTAGGTTGTTCTCAACAACGAGTTGACATAATCCTCTCCCACGTACAATTTTAATAGGTTTGATCTCTAATTCATACTTTTGGACTTTAGTGATCTAGTTAAATTTCGACTACCTAACTCTTGTTGAGTTAAAATGGACTTGAAAGCCATATCAGGAACTATAACCAATGAGTGAGAATTCATGATATAATACCTAAAATGTTTTACTTTATTGTGTAAGCATGTTTCTAGATGTGCAACATATTTAACTCATGATCCTTCAGAGGAAAAATCATAAAAGCAATATGAGGCTCCACTCCTTCAATGTTCTTTTGCATCGATATGGTAGATATGGTGTAAGTTGAGGCGTAATTGTACATGATGAAGTCTTTTTCAAAATTTGAGCATATAAGGACTAGGACATGCGTGATGGCTTCTTTGATTTCATTAAAGGCATACTTTCCATCAAAATTCCACTGAAATGGAAATTTTTCTTTCATCATCTCGGCAATGTATCGTCTTATCAACAAAATCGTGTACAAACCTCCTCGAAAATTGACTTTTTATGAAGAATGATTGCATGCCCATTTTACTCATAGGAAGCATGAGACTTTGACTTGTTTAGAGTCAATTTTGTTCCTTTGTTACAATGTGCCCCGATAATTTTCCTTTTATGACCCCAAACATGGATTTCTTAGGATTCAAGGAAATCACATGTTGTCGACATCTAATTAGGATTTGATCTAAATGATCGCAATGATCCTTTCTTTTCTTTGAAAATACCGCAAGGTCATCAAGATACACCATAATAATATTTCCCATCAAATCCTCAAGGCCATGTCCATTGCCTTCTAAAAGTGGCTCCTACATTGATCGACCAAATGACATTCTTTGGTATGTGAAGGTACCCCAAGGAGTAGTGAAGCCTATCTTGTGTTGGTCCTCAACAAAAACTTCAACCTAGTTGTATCCTAAAAAACCATCCAACATGGAAAGCATTTCAGAACCGCTTATTGTTTGTAAAACTTGATCCATAATGGGCAAGGGATAATTATCATTTAGTGAAGACTAGTTAAGGTTTGAAGTCTACACAAATGTGGATTTCTTTGTTTATCTTCCATATTGGGATGATATTGGCAACCCACATCGAATGACGAATGGGAAACCGAAAGATGATCCTTGCATCTAACATCTTTTGAATTTCTAAAAGAATTGTGCATGAGATCTTTGGATTATAATGACGTTGCTTCTACCCGTAGGGTTGAGCGTCGACTTAAGAGGAATGTTGTGTTGAACATCCTTCATCTTGAAAGATTTTAAATCTACATATGACCAAGCTAGAACATCTATATATTTCTTTAAAAGCACGAAAAACCTTCTCTTTTCCTTGGGAAAGCAATATTTTCCAATATTTACAATCCTTGGTTGCTCTGCGGATCCCAAATTCACCTATTCGACTTCGATGGAAGAGTTGGTTTCACCATGCCACTTCTTCTGAATGAAGCAATCATACTTATGGAACAATCCTTCCAAAGCCACCAATCCTTTTAGGATCTTGTTCCCTTTGAGCTGAAGAACTTATCCATTAACTTCTTATCACGAATTAGAGGTTGATTCATGAAAAGCTGATTTAGAACCTTTGAAGTAGACTTCGTTAAAGTTATCAGACTTCTCGAGAAAAGTCAAGATCTATTGATTCTCATTAAAAACTTGCCAACGGGTAGCATTATTAGGAACACTTGGTCAGTAAAATATCTCAATTGTGTATTTTTCTTCCTTGAACTCTAGATGTGGTAGCAATAGCGAAGTAGACATGGCATGTGAGTCAACTTTGTCATTTTGATCTTTGGATACCGCCTTGAAAGAAAAAGCTTCGAAACCTTCCATGCAGTCCAAAACCATGTTCTGTAATGTTTTAAGTGATCAATCTTCACTTGATACACATTCATGAATTAATTTACTATGAGTTCGACATCCCCTTGGGACTTGAGATTCTTAAATCCTTTTTTCTTTTCCATCTTTAGTCCTAATAACAAAGCCTTATATTTGGCTCTGTTATTGGTGTTGTTGAATTGTAGTTTGAAAGAGAAACGAAACTTTTCATAGTAAGAAGATATGAGCACCACACCAAGATCGGATCCGAAGTTGAATAACTTCCATTAAATTCCAATATGAGCACCACACCAAGATACAAATGCGGAAGTTGAACAACTTCCATTAAATTCCAAAGTCCGATTTCACTAGGATCCCTTTCGGTGTGACGAAAAAGGCTTATATATGAGTAGAAATCAAGTGGAAGGCAAAAATGTTGATGTCTTAGCTAAGGACTCCTCAGTATCATCTTAAATGTGAGGACGAGGTTGGAAACCTTTGAGGAGTGAGAAATGAGAATATGCCTATTTTATAACAAAGGGTTGGTGGAGAAAGAATGACACTACATCATAGAGTGTGTAGAAATGAGAATATGCCTATTTTGTAACATAGGGTTGATGGAGAAAGAATGCCACTACTTTATAAAATGTGTAGCCTATAGAGACATCCGTAAACCTTTATGGAGGGGTGGGAAACGAGAATCTGCCTATTCTATAACAAAGGGTTGGTGGAGAACGAATGTCACTACATTATGAGTGCATAGCCTATAGAGACATCCTTACCATGTATAAAGACAATATGAAAGGAAACAATCTAACCGCCTTAATCTATGTAGAAGATCCAACATCAAAAAGATTAGTTACAACACTCGGTAGAACACTTGTTGAGACAAGTGAATGTGTTAACATATTGTGAACGTTTCTAAATTTTGTTTTGTTTTGAACGTTATTGAATGAATTCTTTATTTAATTTAATTTTATTTTGTTTTGGATGTTATAGAATGAATTCTTTATTTTGTTTTGTTTTGGACGTTATTGAAATCTTTCATTCATTCAACATTGACATCGTCATAAGAGTTGCCTGCCAGCTCAATGTGCAACTGCTAGTAAAGATGGTAAAACTTCGAGTTGCATCTACCTGGTGGGGATTTGTTGCTGGAATTCTAGGTTGTTAGTTTACCTCCACCTCCAACTCCAAGAGATCAGCTATGTCTTCGCTTTTCCTCATCCCTTTTTCTGCGTATGCCAGGGTCGCTCACCCCCGCATGTCATCACCTCACGGAAATGCCAGACTGTCGCTGCCACCTCATATCTCGCACCATGTCGGGGCCTGGAGTTGTCCGCCTAGTCCAATCAATCTCCGCCAGCGTGGAATCTTTGAGTCCACGTGTACAGCGAAGCGGATGATTGCATGGCACACATCCAGGAAAAGGCAGAGCATTTGCAAAGTTCAATCGAGCGTCATCCCAGCGGATTCAGGGAAAGCGTTATTCTGCGCGCTTGCAGCCTGCGCTGCATTTGCTCAGGTCAGACATATGCAAGGAATGCTAATCTTATTAAATGTTTACAGTTGATTGTTTTGGTTTTTGTTTTTCACGTTAAGTTGAAGGTTTTCAAGGGCAATTCAATTAGATTATATTTTTATCGGAATTTTATTCAACTATGTTGTAGTAGTTATTTCCTCATGTATCTTTGTTAATAATAGCAAGTCTGCCACCGTAAACATTTATTAAATGTAATCCGCCAATTGGGCCTTTCACCTTCTAACCTCTTCCCTATTAACAAATTTAAACTTTTTGATGGTGATTGTTGGGAACTAACTCACACTTAACTACACAGTGAAATTGGTTGGTAGAAATAACAAGTGATTGCAAAAATAAGAACTGATTCACACTATCCTCATTGTGGAACTGGTAGATGAATGAATAAAATTAAATGGTTTCAATCACGTCCATGATACCCGGCGGTTTATGGGACCACAGTTTGTTACAACTGTTGAGCAACCACGTGACGATGCAGAAAATGAGGAACATGTTGTTTCATTGAGAAGGTGGTTCTTCTCCAATTGATTTGTGTCAAGAACTCCCTCTACGCTTTTATTCTTGTCTCTTCAAAGAGCTCCGACTTGAAATCTACTCTCAATGTTTCTGTGTACTTGTCTCGGATGTCTTTGTGAGGTGGTCATTCTAGGACAAAGTGCTTCTCTATTTCTATTGCTCGTGTGGTGTAGAACAAATATATCCTTTGCTCCTATTCTTCCTCAGGGGTCACCCATCTACTTGTCTCACATCTGAGCCTGTAGGAACCAATTTTTATCTAAGCTATGAGTATCTTCTCCTCCATTTGATTTCAGCCCCTATGTATAATTTTTCACGATGTTTATAGGTTGGCTTGAATTTTAGAAGATTATATTGTCATTTCATGCTTGTTTTCTTTCTCCATACGATTGTTCTAAAATTTTCATTCACACAATTTTTTTTTTGTTAAGTTTTGGACATTTATTTATGTCAATATTCAATCTACCCACCCATTTGCAGCTATGTTTCATCAACGTGCTCTTTCTCCTATGTAACTCTTCTCTTGCTGCCATTGACCGCATGTCGGTCATGGTGTCACCCAGATTTCACCCTGAAATCTGTGACTACCCAATCCGAAAATTTTTCGTACTTTTAAAATAATGGGTCATTTGTTGTTTTTATTGCCTGAAAGTTCTTGTATTGCGTCAAGATAATCCCAAAGAGCCATATTAGCCCTTTTCGCCAAATACCCAGATGCCCAAAATTGTTTTATTCTGTCATCGGGATTTGTCTGCGGGAAATTTGTATTTAATTATTTTGAGCCCCGTATGAGGCTATTTGCGCTCCGTTTCAACTCTGTTATGAGCGGATATGTTATTATTCCTATGTACCAGAAGGATTTTAACTTATTTTAAGTTTTGGGCTTTATTTGTAACTTTTGGCAATTTTTCGTGTTTTTGTGGTGTCCCTCTTCTTTTACTCAAAATTTCTTTGGAACAACTCCTTCACGGTAAGCCTGATTTTGGCCTGGAGCAAATTAAAAACATACACGCACATTTTGCTCGAGGAAGTCGTCATCGAGGTCCGGATCACCGGGAAAAAGCGAAGTCGTGCATGAGAAAAGCCTCTCGGGGATGGGCGCATTTTGGAAAGCAAAGGATTTAAGGCTGCGATGGGAAAAATATAAGCCGCAGTGTGGATGGGAATTGTATACCGCCTGGCAGGTACTTTTCCCGTGTTATAAAAGTCACTTAAGCTGCAGCAAAGGGAAAAATAGAGGTCGCAGGGCGTGGGAATTTATTGGCTGCCTTGCAGGGTAAAAATTCCCATGATATAATAAAAGGAAAGTGACTTAAGTGAAATCATGGGATTTTAGTGCCTGCCTTGCAGGGTAAAGAATCCCATTGTCAAAGTCAAATCACTTAAGTGGATCACGGGATTTTGGTGCCTGCCTGGCAGGGTAAAGAATCCCATTATGGAAAAATTCTTAAAAATAGAATTACATGTGCAAAAAAGTGCGCCTATTAGAGGAAAAATTTTGCACAAACAAAGTGCTAACAAAGGCTAAAAGCTTCCAGATTTGGCGCATGCTTTGGAGAAGGTTGATCTTCGTCTGCATAATTGTTTTCACAGGTGTTACAGGAGCTCAGGTGTTGATTGAAAGGATTCATGCTCTCTTTATGTGCAAATTAAACACCAAATTTTGGGGCAGCAGGCTTGAAAAGTGTAGATTTTTATAATTTAAATTCACTATTCATGCTCCGGTGGCCATTTTTGTCTGAATAAATTGTAGGAACTCATTACAGGTGCTTTATAAAAGAAAATGAGTTTTTATCAATGTCCAATACATTGCAAATATCCTCCGAATCTGAAGAATTGTCCAGATCTGCACCAGTATTGAAGAAATCCGGCCAAGTTAGAAGAAAAAGAATTATTCGGACAAAGATTGATAAAGCCATGGCAAAAGGAGATGAAAAAGAGAGCACGATGGATTCATGCATTGCTTCCAAACTTTCAGACATAGGAGACACAGATCTAGGCCCAGAACCTCTTTCTGATTTGATTGATAGATCCAGAGCTGGAAAGACTTCACTCATGCGTGCGGTCAAAAGTAGTGGAATTATTCGAGCTGCAGCTTTTCCCGTGTCTGACCCAATTGCGCAGTTTGTGATGGAGTGTGCTAGATCTTATCATCCTTCATCCAGATCGGTGCGTGATGTTGCGGGAAAGACAATAATTCGTTTGATGCGAATTCTTCGATTATTGTCCAAGTTTCCAAAGATTTACGAAGGTGGTGACTTCTATTAGCATTCGTGATGCTTTGACGATGAGGTGGGAAAACATAGAGCCGACTGTGTGAGCATCATGAATAAATGGTTCATGAAGAAGCCTAGATCCCCTTCCAAGTTCCCGAGAATTCTTCCACGATCCAATTTGGTGCGGAGGTGGATGATATCGTCAAATCAAGCTATGCAGGTTGAATGGTGAAGCGAATGCCTACACTTTCCTAGACATGGATGTATGCTTTCATCAGACCATTGAAATCAACAAGGTTGATTCTATAATCATTGATGGTCGAAATTATTAGCAAAGAACATCGGTGAGCAATCGGGCGTGAAGCGTACCGCCTTCAAGATGACTTCATACTTGGTGTATGCTGCAGCTTCACAGGGTGTCTTTTCCAAGCTGGATAGATGTGGTATCCTTTCCAAGGATCCCATTTTCGAGTGCTACCCACACTTCGTACTCCGCATGCGAGAAGGACTTCAAAGTGATCAACGATGACTTCTTCTATGATTTCATCTGCAGGTTAGACAAAGACTTGAAGACTCACAGGGTAAGCAAGGAAGCATGGGAAGTAGTGTCCAAGATTGGCAGTGTATTCATTCAGTTTGTAGATTTCACATACCTCAGGGTTACGAGCTTTTCAGGTGAACCAACAAAGATGCCAAGGTACCCGAGTGATAGATTGATTGCCATGGAGCTGAGCAGTAACTTGTGGAGTTACACGACCTTCAGTCGAAGCGGCACAAGTCTACGGGCTTCTTCCCACTCACTGTGGGATATTACAGTTGCATCAGCATTCACAGAGCTCGAGGGATGGAAGCACAAATGTTGTCTGAGTATGAGCAAGAGTTCTTCCTCGCGGCTTAATTTCGATCCATTTGGAATAGCCAGAAGACAATCTCCCAGAGTACGCACATGTGCCTTCGCTAGAAGATTTCGGATGAAGTGCGTAAGTGAGTACGAGGTCGAAAGAAAGATTTCAGCAGCTATCGCAAAGCAAGTATTTGACTTTGGACTAGCATGCGATACTGCGGATCTTAAAGATGATGGGAACGTGGTACTTGATACTTACCATCAAATGGGAGGAGATAAGGCTATACTTGCGCAGATAGCAATATGGCCGCAGCACAATAGAAGAGAGATCCGGAGCTGTGTTGGTGAGTACTTCGAGTGGGCTCTGGCGAGAGGGATACTGCCTTGATGAAGTATTGATGAATCAAATCACGGGCAACTTCGGCGTAGGAGATTCCCTCAAACGAAAGCATGAAGGAGAAAGCAGCAAAAGGTCCGAGAAGTTGAAAGTACATAGAAGATCTCAAGAGAAAGAGAAGACCACTTCTACGACCATAGCCTTGACTCCGACTTCTCCAGTACCTAGAGGATCACGAACTATTGCACCACAGCAACAGGATGCTTCCATGCCTTTATCGAAACCAGCAACGTTCGTCTTCTCTCTCAGCCACTTCGCTTCAAAGACCCGTCCCAGAGGAGATGTTAAAGCTGCAGATGACGGAGTTCGAAAGAGCTTTGTCCTTGGATGTTTCAGAAGATGGCAGCCATGATACTGTGGCACTTTCTGATGGAGAGGATGCAGAGCGGGAGATGGTAGTGCACTCAGCGACTTCTCACTCTCCGAGAAGTAATTTCTCGGAATGGTTAGCTTTGCAGTTGGTTCCGGAAGCAAGAGTAGAGATGAACTTAGAGGAACATGACTTGCAGCTACTTCAGGATCTGAGCAGAAGAGACAGAAGGCCTAAAGTTGCTAAAGCAACTTCTAGGTTGATCATCAAGGATTCGGGAGAGAAGTTTGCTGAGATATCAATTCCGGCGGAAGGAAAGGTAGAAGAGGAGCTCACGGCAGAAGATGTGACGGTGACCAAAATACCACTCGGTCAAGCTACCACTGAAGGATTGAAGCAGGACACGCAGACATTGCTGGATGCTTTGTTCCTTAGGCTTGACAATGAAAAGGCGGAGAAAGAAGAGCTACAGAAGCAAATATCTCAATTATGTGAGATCATAGCCAAGGTTGCTAAATCTTCCGTTCAGCCCATTTCAGCGCAGGTGAGTGATCATCTTATGCAGGAAATGGAAGATGCAAGCAATCAAGTAAAGGCTATTGATGAATGGAAGGATCTGATTATTCGTCAAGCTTCTGTGCAACTTGGAGAAGTGCCAGCCCGCCTAAAGGTTATGAACGATGCAGAAAATCAACTAAAGCAACTGATAGAAAGCATAAAAGGAATAAATACAGTTGCAGAGAGTAACCTGAGTGTTTTGGCCGAGATCAACAAGTCACGCCGAGAGATGTATTGGTCATGCAGAACAAATTGTGCTTGGATGGATTAGTCGAGAAGGGGAAGTAATTTAGAGTTTGCGAATATCTTTCCGTTTGGAGATCTGCAGAGTTTTGCCTGAAAAGGATGTAGACGCTTGAGAGTAGAACATCGATTTGCTTGGATAGTATCATTTCTTTCACTGAGGAAAGAGTGGATGGAGGTGTTACTTCATACGTGCGGATTGTTTCTAACGAGGTGTATGATTCCTCGGAAAGTTCTCTTCGATGGTACAAAAGAGAATTGATAAAGCTACCAAGCCTTTCACGATGAACTCTATCGCAGGGTCTGGTGACACCGCAGTGCATATCATTGAGATTTGGGCCAAGTTTGGAAGAAGTGGAAGCATGCAAAGAAAGTGTTGAATGAAGGATTGCTGCAATTCGGAATGATGAAAGGAAGCAGTAGCTAAAACAGACGGAAAGATGCTGAATTATATGTTCGACAAGTATATCAGATATCAGAACAAGAAGAAGATGTAGATGCTTACAACTGGCATGACTTCTTCTATTTCTTTCTTCTTCTACTTTCTATGTTCCCGAATGAAATTGTAAACTTCTAAGTTATTGGTTTTGCAACCATTACTTGAAGTCATGTGGAACCTTTCTATTAGTTAAGTGATACATGTGTCACTTAAGAAGAAGTTAGTTGAGGATGATTGCCAAATGTCATCTTTACTTGTTGTTCATACTTTAGTTCAGTTTGAGTCTTCTATTTGTACTTTCCCTTCTACATTCTATAAGTAGGAGAAGAACCTACGGGTTAATGATCGATCAGAATTTGTAAGAAGCAATCTTGTGTTCTAGACTTTGTGCTGAACCCCTGAGAGCCACTTGTTGCAGAGGAATACAAAGAAGCAGGTTTCCGGAGAACTTTGTGTCACGGCGTACTGTGTTTCTTGCTTTTAAATCTTAGATCTTTAAAGTAAACTTTGTGTTATTTTAGATCTGGATCTAGAACCGCTTTGCTTTAGAATTCGTGTGTTCAAATCTATTAAGTTTCTTCTATGTGCATGCAATTAGCTCTGCTATCTACTAATCGGGATGCACATCTTCCTTACTTCTTCTCTCTGTAATACCTTGATTTTCTTCTTCTATCATTTTTCCTTTCTTAGGCAATTTTGCTTACTTTGCTGCAGAACTTCTTAGTTATGGTTCATGAACTAAGTGGTTAAAGTAAAACCCCTGATAGATAAAAACACATTTATATTGACAAATCTGACACGGGAGCCTCACCGGTTAAATGAGGGAGATTTATCTCATGACTGCCTAGGTTTGATGCTATGCAGAAAATCTAGCCAACAAGTCATCATGCTTTGTATTTTTTCAAGTAGCATAATACCCCGATCATAGATGTTGTCTTTAAAGGTAAAGTGCCCCATTTTTAGTGTGATATATGAGGAGTGACACTTCAAGCTTGAAATGGAGGCAAATAAAAGGATGAAAAATGCTTAATTACAAACAATCATATAGGGCCTCCGAGGTGACAAGTAGTCCAAATAAGATCCCGGTGGTCTTCCAATCCCATAGCTCTACATTCTTGCTCCTATTTTGTAGCATGTACAAAGCTGTCCAACCATCTTGCATTCTTTTGATTCTATATGTTTCCCAACTAAG
Source organism: Taxus wallichiana var. yunnanensis (assembly GCA_018340775.1). Taxonomy (NCBI): domain Eukaryota; kingdom Viridiplantae; phylum Streptophyta; class Pinopsida; order Cupressales; family Taxaceae; genus Taxus; species Taxus wallichiana. The sequence continues at coordinate 7,643,796 of CM031244.1, forward strand.
TTTGTTGTGAAAATCTTGACCAAAATACTTGTATTCAGGGATAATTTTAAGAACGGACCCCTAAAATTTTCTTTAATATCCTCGTGAATCCTAGACGAAAGATTATTTCCATTGGCCAATCTTTGAAAAAATTGCCATGTAGGTCTAAATTGATCCGGCTATTTCACTGCCCTTTCAAAAAAAACATTTATCTAGTGAACTAAATGTAATATTCAAAGCAAGATATAATTTGGTGGCATCTCAAGAATATGTTAGATATTTAGATCTAAATTATATATTGTAATTATTATTTTTGTGCATTTTTGGAGTTTACAAACTTTGAGCCCCTAAATCCTAGAAAGGATTATAGTAAAGATTGTCGTAGAAGAAATGTTGTAATTGTTTCCTTATGTGAAAAGGTTCCATTCCAGTCATAAAATAAACATTGTTTTAAATGGGCACAAAAACCCAAAAATAAATGCAAGTAAACAGTGACATTTAAAGATTCGGGAAAGTAAAATAAGACAAAATCAAAGGCACTTAACATATCCATGTGAAGGGGGTGGGGGAGAGGGGTGAGGCATTCTTATTCTAAACTGTAGTCGGAAACAATGAAGGGTAATAATCAATGCAAACAATAATAATTTGAACAATATCTCATCTCAAGTTTTGTCTAGCACTATAGATTTCTCAATGCTAACTCTGCTCATCTGCATGTATCAAATATCTCATTATCAGTACTGTCGATAAAAAAAAGACCTTTCCAATAAAAATATTCAAGCCTTGCATTCATTGCTAAACTACTGATTCCCTTTCTGTAAAACCAATGCTAACAAAATTGAAAACAAGGTATCAAACAATTTGTACGGCTTATATACTAACAACTTAATCATTAAAGCATGGTTTATAACTCACTAAAAGTACCAATTTAACTTTTCAATCTTAAGGATCATTGATCAACAGTTGGGTCTAAAATCTTGAAATGATAGAGCTCGGAAAGTGTTATTGTAAACATAAATCTCTTTAAAACTCTCGCTCATACATCTAACTAACAAATAAATAGTGAAGTAATGCTTTCAAAATATCAAGCGTCTAATTGATCTATCGAAGATTTTTATCAAAACCGGATGTTGTAATGGGGGATGAATTGCAAGCAATGTGTTCAAAATATTCTGCTATAACTCTGAATCTCAAAGGAAAACCACTTCATACTGATATAACCCACAGACCTTTAAAAGACCAATTTTGAAAACAAGAGAGAACATCTTGGATTTTCAACAGAGTGTCATATTGAAGACAAAAATCAATACAAACTTGTAATCCTTAAGCCTCTTCAAAACAACTCATATTCTTTGTCAACTTAGATCTCTGTCATAAATATCAATCGAATTCTTGCGGAAGGAAAAATCCTTCTAGATGAGAATCAACTAAGCTTGCCCAACAACTTTTCAAATACCAAACTTCTCTTGACGCCTTAAACCACTTCTTACTGAAATAACTCACAGACCTTTAAAAGACCAATTTCAAAAACAAAAGAGAACATCTTGGATTTTCAACGCAGCGTCATATTGAAGACAAAAATCAATACAAACTTGTAATCCTTAAGCCTCTTCAAAATAACTCATAGTCTTTGCCAACTTAGGTCTCTGTCGTAAATCTCAATCAAATTTGTGGAAGGAAAAATTCTTCTAGATGAGAATCAACTAAGATTGCCTAACAACTTTTCAAATAACAAACTTCTCTTGACACCTTCTGGGAGATTTAAAAAGATTGAAATCATACTTTAAAATATCAAGGCGTGAATGATAATTTTCTTACATCAATACAAAATTCCTGCCAATGGGTATATGGTGCCTCCAGATCTCTTAGAAAATGTGATAATGCATTGACTAATGGAAAGCATAGATAATCACATCACAACAAAACTCAGAGCAGAACTATACAAATGAGAAATGACAGTGAGATATAAAAGAACTTACTGAAAACTTATCCAAAATCTGCAGTTTCAGCACATTAAGGTGCTTGAAATTCCTATAACGAGTTCAAGAATGGCATGGGATATGGCATAGATCAGTAATATATTCTATTATAGAGCACACCAAAGGAAAAAAAAGCTACAAAGAGCTGCTTATGATCTGAACAAGAACGCAAAACAAAACACCAAGAGGGAAAACACAGATCATAGAAAATCCACCCTCCTCCCCCAAAATAAACATTGCATAAGATCTGATATAAATTTAGATAAAAATTTCTCGATAACCAAATGCACACAGCTGAATCAACAAGAAAATTACTGTATGGAAAATCAAGAAGAACTATATGCTCAACTCGAAGTACGGCACTGTTACAAAAGAAAGAAAAATAGCTGAAAGAACGACGAAAGACATTATTCGCAGCCATTTAATTCTTCGAGACCTCATAAAGAAATACTCTTAACTCCATTCTGACAAGAACAAGTAATGAAAACAAGCATCTTTTCTTGACAAATAGGTTAAAATAATACTTGGAACCGACATCTTTAACACACCGGTTTTCCAAAAAAATCCACCTTTTCTCAACAAAAACAAATTCAAAATTATGCAACAAAGATGCTTGAAACCATGCATAACCGAACTCATTCAAGAAAACCACCTTTCAGATCCCAAAATTGTCAGGGCTACACCATCCCATTAGACACTTAGCAAAGAGGAGAATAAGCACTATATATATAGATTTTTGATAACTTCTCCAAGAGGCCTCCCAAATTTCAAAGCACTAAAATAATTCAATGTTTGCCTCGGATTCCTGACAGGTGATGGTGCGGCATTAATGTTTGGCAATGTCACGGGAAAAGATTTTGAAATAAATTATACTTTTGTTAATATTAATGAAGTGAAAGATGGTAAGTACCTAATTTCAATACAAGGTTAGTGAGGTTTGCAAACGTGAAATTTGTCAAATTAAAAGCATAAATAACCTAAAAAAACACTGGAATAAATATATGTACAACTAATGAAAGGGTTTGCACACACAAATTCTTTTTAAATACTGAAGAGAATATTGTTTTAGAATAAAAGTTCCTCTACTCATTCTTTTGTACATCTGTGGAGGGAAGGTTATACCAACAATTGGCTCTATGCCTTGCCATTTCCACATATCCAAAGCAAAGCAAGGTATGAATTTTATGCCAAAAATAACAAGAAATTTTCTTTTCCCTTGATAAAAAATATGAATGCACATCAAGTTGACCTAAGAAAATCATATTTATCAACTTAAAACAAGCTTTTCATAGCCTTGTTGAAATCTAAGCATGAAATGTGAGAAGACATTGAAGGGATGTGCCATTATCAAAAATCTGTACTTGCACTCTTGAACATAGCCATGCTTCGCTTGTGTTTATGTGTCTACCATGGAACATTTGGCATATATCTAACAATACACCCCAAAAATGCATATATATAATTTCGTGGTGACAAAAATAAATGCCATGTCACCATTATAAATTGCCACCTAGATATATGTTCAGGGTTATTGTTTTGGGAATGTAACTTCGATAATGAATGATAAATACAACTTAGTTAAAAAACATATATCACGACTCATGAGGAGGCTGAAATGATGGGGTGAAGGTCATAAAAAACCACAAGCACCGATCAAGAAGGGTATGAAAAATCACTCCGAGAATATCTTACCTACAAGAAAATGTTGCCTACAAGATTAATCAATTAAATTCATGTTCTTGCTTTTTTGAGTTGTTGATGTTAATTTTAGACTTATAATGTAAAAAGAGTTCAGGGATCCGAAAGTGATCCATACATCAATAATGAAAGTGATACCAAAATGGACAATTATACTTCAAACTTAATACATGAAATTTTGCATCCATTACTTTTTCAAGTAACCATACAAAATAAGTATGTGCTCGGATGCCTCTGCCATTTATATAATATTATATTCATACAAAACTAAAGAGAATGATATTTGTATTCAAGAAATGCACAACATTTAAACTGAAAAAGAGAAATATTAATAGAGAAATGGAAAAAAACTTCTTTATTTATATAAAACCCAGAATGACCAGCTTATCCTCCAACAAACTATTGCCAATTTTCTTGTTCCCTATACCCTCCTCATGCTAGCTGCGATACAATGGAGGAATTTTGGGCTTGATACTAGGCTTGGAAAAAGTCAAGCTACTACTCAAAATTTAGTGCAATACCATGTTGCAAAAGTTTGATCTTCTCTGATCTTTTTGTAGTTGTTCTGCACCTAACACCCTTCTGCTTTGTCCTGAAATTCTTCTATTTTCCCTAAAATCCCCCTTTCTGCATTTCTGGGTTTCTTCCGTTCTATCCAGAAACCCCTCCGTTCTGCTATGGAAAGCCTGCCTAGAAACCCCTCCATTATGCCTTGAAACCTCCGCTCATTGTGATAACTTGTTACACCACTCTCAAGGACCATCTGCTTTCCAAGTAAAAATACATCTTATTATTAATGTCTGCTCATTATATTATTATTAGTATTTAAGAGGTCCCATTGGGCTATCTGATGATTAAGGCCATCTTCATTGTCATCTGTGGCGAGCATGTTTTGATAAATTTGCCACCAATCTAGGCTAGTCTCTTCCATATGAACTGCAGCAGTTTGGATCTTGTTAGCATCAATGCTCCCAGGGCAAGCTTCAAATATACCTCAAGGTTGTGAAGCAAGAGTTGAGCTTCTGACTATTGCAGCTACTATCAAAACTATGGATCTTGATGGTGTTTGATGTGTTGCTATTGGAGCTCTATTCAACAATGGGTGTTGAAATGATCTCATCATTTCTTGTATCATCTTCTTCTGGTTTTCAATTTGACTTGTCAGAATCTGTTCAATAGTGCCAACCTGATTGGCAAGGATTTGCTCGAGAGCATCACTATTCATAGATGCATGTGACAGTTCCTCAATAACTTTATTTTTCAGAGGCATTATGAACCCAAACAGGGACGTGTCAACAAGATCAAGGCTTGTTTTGCGGTGAACTGAGCTGAAATGCAATGATCTATAGGATTGAGGTTTGAATGTGATAATCTATTGGTCTGTGATGCTCGCAGATGTGGCTGAAAGCCGCAAGTGTGTTTTGTTTATATTATATAATAAGAGGGGGAGTCATAGGAAGCAGTAGCAACAAAGGAGGCAGAAAAGAAATCCATTATGTTCTTGAAGTGAGTTAATAGGAAGGGTAAGAAACTGAAACCCTCAACGAGACTAGATCAAAGGCCTTGATCAGGAAAGGCCTAAGGGTGTTAGATGACCTTGATCATGATAATCCTAAGGGTTTTAGACATAGAAAGAATAAAAGATGGAAACCCTTGAGAGAGCTGGATCTCTTGTGGTCTCTCTTGTTGATTCAATTGTGCTCACATCATTTGGTATCAAAGCCTGACAATCTGTATCAACAAATATTTCTCTAAAACCTGCTGAAGATGAGATTGGTGTTGATCAATCCCCTCATTGACTATCCAAAGTATTGCTCAACCTGTTGATAGACTTGAACATCCCAGATTTTCTCGATTATTTGCAATTTATCAAGTTTTTTTGAATTAAAAACTTGATTCTACGAAGCATTAAATTCTTCTTCTTAGGTAGCATCTTGCTTTTTTTCCACTAAAATCCTTGCAGTCAGAATTTTGTTCTTTCCTGAGTAAAATCCTTGTAAGACTCAAATTTATATTGCTTCCTACCACAATTAACTTACTCTATTACACTTAATGCAGGAAATTAAAACAAAAACACAAAACAAACCTTGATTCAATCAACATCATTGCTCATGTGATTCCAAAGCGGATTATCTAAATACCTGTATAAAGACACAATCCTTTCCCCGCTTCCCCCCTCTCCCCACCCCCTACGTAAGAAAAAAATTCTTCTTTATTCAAAAACAATGAAGAGAGGATTATGAACTTTCCAAATCAAAAGCATAAAGAAAGCAGGTGGTGGAATTTCTCAGCAAAAAAATCTTCAAAGATAGATTTACTGTCATCCCCAAACTCCAAAGAACTAGGCAGATGCCTTGGCAATTGGGGCATCCTCTATTTCCGCTGAAGTGCCTAGGAAACAGTATGACTCTGAGCCTTGACCAGCTTCCTGAATTGGATTGCAACAGTCAATTGTGCTTACCCTGGCTCATCCATGTAACATATACGCAACTCATGATCCTTCCCCTGTGTAACTCATGATCTTCCCCAGGAATGCCTTCTATATTAGAATATAAAAAATTACTTAGGCTGGAAGCTTTGCAGCCAAAATTGAGTTTATTGGATTACTTTTTTCCTCCACGGACTTCCAAACATTTTCCTTGAAGAGTCCATTGTCCCTTTCAAGTCAATTATTGTTTAACTTGCTTGCCCATATTATTTGGAAAAAATCTTGTAAGATCTACAAAGTGTTTCATTGCTCTCAAAGGTTGAGGAAGAAGCCAAGTAGCTTTGATCTCCCAAAAGTGCAATCTTGGATCCAAATATCATATCTTTATAAGGGAATCTAAATTAAAGATATGTTTTGGATCCATACAATTGAGATACTTTGTTTTCAAATCCGGATACTGGACCTTCCTCTTTGCAGATGTTTGCTTGAGACGATTCTAATTTTTTCTGGGATTCATGCCTCTTATTGAAAGAGCTATTGGCCTATGAGCTTGTTTGTGGTGGTTTTGGGCCATATCTCACCGCTAAACGCGTTTTATAGCCTCATAGTTATTTTTCTGCCATTAGTTGATGATGATGTATTGACATGTCTTTTTAGATGGCAATGGTTCTTGTTATAAAAACCACATTTATCCATCCAAAAACGATACTTTGTTCTTGTTTACACCCTTTTTAAATTTTAAATTAAGTTATGGAAATACACAACAATAAAAAGGAATGCAAGGTTTGTTATAGGGGTTATTCTGACTAATCAACTTCTAATATTAATCATGCAATATCAAAACATCACATTAATACTTGCAACTAGTGATGACAATATGCACAAACTCAAATACACAAAAGAGATGCACTTAGCTATACAAAGTGATACATGAGAGATCTGGGTGCACTAATTGGAAAATTTGGGAGTACTTGAACTTGGGAAGATGCTTTGTTCCTTAGATTGCCATTGGAAAATGCCCCGATATAAACCGCATAAACTCTTCAAAAATCGATTGTATGGCCTTGGACCTATTGCATGGTCTTGGACCTGCTTAGAGTGGGGTTCTGTAACTTTATGTGCCCTTCGGTGGTTTAGAAATGTGTGTCGCTGTCAAACACTTAGTGTCACACTATCCCGAAACCACCCGAATCAAACTCAAACCCTAACCATGGGTGGGAGACCTTGCAAGAAGGTTAGTGTTTGGGTTGAAGTGCTTTGTGCATTGCCTACATCGACACTACTCCAAAGAGGCCTCAAACCATACATAGTTCTCCACCTAGCATGTAATATCTATATGAATGCAACTAGTTGGTAACTTGAACTGCTTTGATCGTGCTTGAGGTGACCCTAATGAGTGCTTCAAAACTATAGTAGTGACTGCCCTAATGAATGTGCATCATCTCTGGGAAGATTTAGGAGGATGTGTCTGTCCAAGACCATACGGGTTGGCCAAGATCGGAAATTACATCCTGACCTTACTATACGGTTTGGGACAAGATGACAGTGAACGCAATCTGAAATTTATATCATGACAAGCAGAGGTTAAGTACTGATTTTATGCATTTATATTCAGAATGTGATGACACATTTTTTTGTAGGAATAAGCAAGTTGGGAGAGAGATAGTAAGATGTACAAAGGAACATAGTCATAACCAATAGTGTCAAAAGGGTAAATAGTCAATTTAGTAGATGACTAACTATGTGGCTGATTTTTAGAAGTTATTAGTAATGGTACCAGATGTGGTAGAAAGGAGGCTTGTGGTATTGTTTATTGAGGGTTTAGCTGAACCACTTAGAGGATTAGTGAAAGCTTTCAACCCTACTTCTCTTGAAGCCATTAAAAAGGCTTTGGATCTGGAAACATCAACCCCAAAAGGGAAGTTTTTGCCCTTAGGACAACAAAAGGCAGCAACTGTTGGGCAACCAAAATCAGTACCTAATGAACAACAAGAGATATCAGTTATAGAGCAACAAAGAACACCTCCAAATGGGCAACAAAGAAAGCCATTTCAAAGCAGGGAATTCACAGAAAGAGCTTCCCTGGGTTTAGGGAAGGATATCGAGACCAAAAATGAGCTTAGAAGGAAGAAACTTTGTTTTACTTGCAAGGATCCATGGGAACTGGGTCATAGATGTCTTGGGCGAGGTCAGGTACACTACATAGGTGATATCAGATGATGAGACAAAAGCAGAGGAACCTAAACCGAGAAAATAAAAAAGGAAGAATGAGGTAGCTCGGAGGTACCCCGACCACTCCAATTTTTGGGAGCACTTTTGCTTCACTTTTAGGTACACCACAGTATCATCCTTTCGAGTTCGTGGAGTGTTGCATGGGCACAAGATCACAGTGTTGATTGACAGTGGGGCAACCCACAATTTCATAGAGGGATTAGTAGCCAGAAGAGGATTGAAAACAGAGAACTTTGATGGGTTCAATGTTATGGTAGCTAATGGCTCTACTATTCCTTGCACCAGGAGAATTCAACAGTTAGAGGTGACACTTGGCAGTCACAGGATGCATGATGATTTCTATGTGGTGGGCATAAAACAACCTGTGATGGTCTTAGGTGTGCAGTGGTTACATTCCCTTGGGAATTCACACAGAATTACCAGACTATGGAGCTGAAATTCCAATCAGATGGGGAGGAGGTAGTACTTTAGGGTATTGCTAATGGAGCCCCTACAATTGTCACAACAAACAAAATGGAGAGTGTTGCATTTGGTAGTACTCTCACTAGATCACAACTGATTCATGATTCAACTATCATGGGTTCACTCATGGAGGTTGTTGGGAAACATCATTGGGTACAGGGCTTCCATTTCATCATTATATCAGAGTAGCGCAACAGAAGCTAACTACCTCACATGGAGGAATGGAAGAGACAAAAAGGTTGGTTTGGGATCCTGGTCTTTGCATGATGGTTCAAGCATTGCTTGAGGGAAAGCAATTCTGGGAAGGGCGGACTGTAATGTCCCCTTTCTCGAATTAATTAAATCGGAGGACCTAAAGCCTATTTTTTATTCCCGTTGGTCAGGGGGTTAAAGAGAGATAATATAATAATAATTCATTAAGTTGTCCAAAAAGGTACTTTAAGTTATAACTTGGAAAAATGACACTTAGTGTATTATTAAAAGGGGCCAAAAAGAAAATATTAATTACATGGCTCTAATGTCCCCTATTTTGAAATAAAATAATTAATGTTTTAAGTTGGGCCCGGTCATTTCCAAATCTTGAGTAACTTAATATAATTAAGATAAAAGGTTTGTTTAAATACTTAAAAGTATTCAGCCTATTCATTATTATATGTTGGCTAAAGGGATGAAAAGAAAGGGAATTTATGGAATAAAGTGAAAACATAAAAGGAGAAAAGTATTAAAATATTAATTTATTTTAAATGCTAAAGTGGCTGACCCAAGGTGAAGAAAGAAACTAGAGGGAAAAGACAATAATTAAATCAAATTAATTCTCCAAGTGGGGTGACCCCTTTTGGAGATTGTTCTAGAGGTTTGTGCCATCATTTGTGTATAAAAGGAGGTTGCTTGGCTTGTTTGAGGATCATCTATTCCTTATCATAATTTTCATGAGGTTTTTGGGCTGTTGCTCATTCCTTTCCACTTGAGGATAGAAACCCTCTTGTGGGGCTGCAAGTGAGGACGAAAACCCTCCTTGTTCCCTAATTGAAGGACGAAAACCCTTCAATCCTTGAGGATTCTCCATTCAAGGGTTTCCATTGGGCTTCAATAAATTGATTTCAACAAGGGTTCTTGTGATGAAGGGCTGCTAGGGCATTTTTGGGAGTTTTCAGACCCTCTACTAGGGTGGCGACCCCTCTTGGGGTGAAGTTTGTTGGCTTCTAGGGCACGACAACTCACTTTCTATCGGTAATTGGGTTCCTCATATTTTTAGAGGTTGATTGCACTTTCCAGAATTGTATTTGGGCTTTGGAATCATTATTTCCAGCCATATTTGTGAAGTGTATTTGCTGCTGTCATTCATTTATTCCAGCTGGTCCAAAAATACAATTTTTTTTTTTCAGGTGAGCTCTTACCTTGTAATTGTTCTAGCTCATGAATAAAATATTTTGAAGGGTTTCTATATTTATTTCTAGTTGTTTTGTGTATGTGAGCTGCCATAAATTAATAAAAATCAGTCGCTGCTAGGGTTTGAAAATTTATTTCAGTTTGCTATCATTGGGTTTTCTACAAATTCCGTATCTTTCATATTTGAGCCCAAAAGGGACATTACAAGTGGTATCAAAGCACTTGATCTTACCAACTCCGTGATTCAAAGAAGAAGATTAAATGCTAGATATAATTTTTAATGATGTTAGGTTTGAGAGGTTTGCCTAAGGACAAGAGAGATTGGCTAATATGATGGCACAACTGATCCATACCGCAACAACCAAAATGGTGAAAGAAGCTCTTTAAAGGAAAACAATTAAATCTAGCCACCAAGAACTCGTTAGTGATTCTTCATCTAGGTCATTCCGGCCTACATTCCCTCCAAAAGAAGAAACCATTCCAGTGAGGCAAAGTCAACCCTCCATAGTGGATGACATTATTGCTAGCTATGTTGAATATAGAGCCCTTCCAGTTGAGATCTAGAAAGAACTACCACTTGCCAACTTCATGGGATTGAAGAAAGATCGAGTTGGAATTGGACCAAGACCTAAACCACGAGCTACACAAGGAGACTTGCAACATGTCTTGAGGAAGGAAGAGGAATTTTTTTCCAAATGGTAATGGTGGAGCAAGAAGAACAATCAAAGTTGTTGGACATTGAGGAGCAGCCCATGGAAGCCCTAGAAGCACCTATCACTCCAAAGATTGAGTCATTACCCTATGAGGTGGATTTTCAGGACAACTCTGGGAAGATACTTGACACGAGCAATAGTGTGAAGGCAAATCTATCAAAGGCTCCTACTTCATCTCAAGGAGGTGAGCATTCTAATGACATCCCAACAAATACTCATCCAAAAAGAAGGTAAACACTCGAGAGGACAACCAAAGGTATGAAAAAAATGTTTCTAAAATGTGGCATGGAGCTGAAGTTTTTGATAAACATCTTCAAGGTAGTACATTGAATAAGAATAACATTCCTTGCATTGAAAAGAAATATGTTGTGAGTACTAGCCAGATCATAGAAGTTCAATGGTTGCAGCCCATGGGACATATGCAAGGTCAAAAGACATGTCACTCCACATTTGGAAGTGTTCTCCACACAACTACAAGGGGGCAGCGTAGGATTGTGTAATATCCTCTTTCTCGGAAGCAATCGGCCGAAGACCCTTAGCCCATTCATTATTTCTGGATGGCTAAAGGATGAGAAAAAGGAAAACTAAGTCATAATAAATTAATTATAAAGTGCAATATAAAATTTTATTATAAGCACTTAATTTATTAATGAAAAAATAAAAAAGAAAAGGGAAAAAGTATTTTATATATTTTTATTTCCCTAGAGGAAAAAGGCAACCCATGTGGAGAAGAAAATAAGCAAAGGAAAATATTAAATGTGGGTAAAGTGAGCTGATTGGTTGTTTTGAGTGGCTTATGGGCCAAAACAAATTATAAAAGGTCACCATGGATGTAGAAGACATCCTTTTGACATCTTATCATTTCAGAATTTTGGTCTAAGTTTGCATGTTTTCCAATTCAACTCCAAAGGACGAAAACCCTTTGTAGTCTTGCTCGAGAGGACGTGTGATGACCCTTTCAAGGGTTTAGACCAAAGAAAAAGAATTTAGCCAAACACCAAAATTATTCAGATCTGATTTTTAATTGCAGCAGACTGAAAATGCAAAATCAGCGAACTGTACTCTTCACAAAATATGCCAAAACACCATGAAATACTTCAAATTCACTTGCCACAATTTATATATATATTTTATACATCCATAAGAGCCAAAATCAATGAAAATACTGAAGAAACACACTGCTGGAAATTAATTAATGTCCAGTTAATTGCAGCCACAAGAAAAATGTAGATCTAGGGTCTAGAAACCCCCAAAAATCATGAAACTTGAGATTCTGGCCTTAGAAATTATGATAATTCAAATTATCAACTGAAAATGCATATATAAATTCACCAAACCACCTAAACCCTACTCAAGGTAGGTCGCTCCACTAGAAAGAAGCCAATATCAATATGAAAATGATAGATCTCTCCTTAAATTTGCCTTATACACCAATTCCAAGCCAAGATGAAGGGTTTTCGTCCTTCACTCAACCTCTAGAAGGGTTTTCGTCCTTCTAGGAAAACACACATGAGGGTTTTCGTCCCCAAGTGCAAGAACAAGGAGCCACTAGCTCACAATGCCCAAGTAAGATAAAATGTGCCAAAGTCTAGAGCTGAAATGATGCCTTAGCTCTCCTTTTATAACCTCCTTTTGGTGCCAAGGCTCATAAAGGAAAGGCCGACCTCTAATGAGCCATTATAACATTTTATTAAGCCTTATTAAAGACACTAAACCTAGCTGATCTCGTTAAGATGGAAAATACAAAAATAAAACATGAATATAAAAGATGAAATTTGAAATATAATCCATGATCTCCCATGATTCAACCGCTGCTTGCTAAGGAATTCTTTACTTCAAATTTTTCCCGAAAAGGGGGACATTACAGTCCCCTTTTCTGAAATTGCTTGTCCTCAAGCAATTGCAAGAACACGGATCCCAAATGAATCTTAACTGATTCTTCTTTGACATACCTGCACATGAAGCAAACATATTAGAGAAAAAATGTGTTTTCTTCATCCACTTATGCCTTGTGGAAATGGTGGCCAATTACCCTTCTTTTCTTGCACAACTCTCATACATACATTGGCTGTCCCAAAATACCATAATGCTGCCCCAAACACTGCTGTAGTCATGCATTTTCCACTCAAAATTCAGAATTAAAGTGGCTGGAATCCACCTCAAAACAACCTTGCATAAATCAACATCAAGTGTCAACAACAACCCTTTCAACTGTATGGCTGGAAACTCATCTGTGGAAGTGATAAGGGGCTGGAAAAGTTTATGACAGCAGTGAAAATAACATGGCAGCAGTTGTCATACTTCAAAATTCTTACCAAATCAAGAAATGATAACAATCTAGGGGCTGAAATGACCTTATAATGATTGTAGCTTTACCACCAACTTCAGCAAACTGAAAATAACTCAAGTGCACAGCCACAAAATTTTGTATGTAGCTCAATCCCCAATCCATTCTTGGTGAATGATGATCACGGATCAACTTCGTGGCAAGATGTACACTACTATGCACTAGTGATCCTTGAATAAATTCATTGGGTGCCAAACAATGTTGTATAGGAAACATTTGAAAGCCAACATCAACAAGGAAATCATATGGCTTACCCACTTTATACAATAAACACCTTGCTGCCCCAACCGTGATGATTGCCCTTATAATCTTGTTCTCAAGTGTATGACTTGGCTTCAAAGAGTGCTCCATAAATGGTGAGCATTGGTTCTCCATCATACCATTGGTATGCATGACATAACATATAAGCTCTTTTCCTAACCATATGCATGATGTCATCACTTCATTACACTTAGAAACATGGAATCTTTCAATGAACTTACCTTCCGTGGCTGTTATAACAAGTTTCCCAATCAACAAATTACCATTAGCACCTTGGAAAGTGCTTTTCCTTTTCACTTCCGGATCTTCTAATGCCAAATTTGAGTTGCCAATACTCATGCTTGCCATAGACAACTTTGAACTGTCCCTATTTCTCATGAGATCAGATGTATACATCACAAAATCAGATCTGATTATCTTTGTAGAAAGTGAAAAAACACTTGATTCCCATACCTTAGAGAGCCCAACATGGTGACTTTGAACCTGTAGTATCCCTTGCTTGGCTATCACAGATTCCTCAAAAACTGAATCCATTGCATCCCATGAACCAATGTAACTTCAGCTGGCTTCAATCTAAGGAAAGCATCACATACCTTGCACCTTTGGCTACACCATTCACTTCTTATCTTCCTTCTACTTGGCATAGGTTGAACATTAGAGTAAAAACCCAACAATAACATGGAGTAGAGCAATGAAATATAGTCATCATACCTTTCTAAAAATGCGAACTGTTTTGGCATGTTGGGGAGCAATGAATTTGAAACCCTCTTGAGCCATGAGCTGCCCAATCCTCCCAACTCTTCCATTTTTATGGATCCATGGGTTAGCCACATAAGAAATGAAAAGTTAGGATCACCATTATGACCCCCACACTTCATGATAGAGCTCTCTTTCATACTGATTTTAAAATTAGATATTCTTCCCTTTGAAGACCTCATCATAGCACCTATATGCCATTTGTGAGAACACCATAGAAATTGAGCCCAAGTGTCTATATGTTCTTTGCAAAAAACAACACTTCTTACCTCCTTACCCCATGAAGCATGATGTGCACAAAGGTGTTCAATCAACGGTGACAAAAGAGGATACAACATACATGAAACATGAGTATTCCTAACCATCCGTCCATGGTAGAAAATCTGCAATGATACATAGGCAAAAATTGAAATACCTTCATTCCGTGGGCTGCCCATAACATCCAGAAATTCTGAGTTTAAATCAACATTCCTTCTTGACATGATTTCCTTTCGTGGATGGGATAATTTCTTCCTTGCATTCATTCCCAAGCTGTTGGTGCTTGTCTTGGGTAACTCTTGGCTTCTTGCTTGGGCTGAGATATCCATCAAACGAACTCCCATTGTCTGCTGTTAGGAACAGTCCAACAGCTCCACCTATTGTGATCCTCGGTTTATCATGGAGAAATTCTTCCTCTCTCCTTGACCTTATCAATTTGGGTGAGTTATCTTTAAGGCATTCATCATTGTGACCCCAAAATTCCTCTCTAGGCACATGTATAACAACTGATATATGAATCAAATGAAAAAAGAATTGGTTATCTTTACAAACATACCATAGTCTTTGGAAGGGGGAAGCTTCTCACCAATTCTATCTTGGCCCATGCACATAAAGCGGTCTTCACCCGGTTTGGATGTTGCATGAGAGAGTGTATGTGCCCTTTACCATCAAGGTGTTCCCACTCTTTAGTCCATGTTTCTCCAATCAAATGATCTTCCTTTTTTGGACTATCTCCATATCTTGATTGCTTGAGCTTGGTTTGCCTTTGTGGCCTTTACCAAGGCTCAATTCTTCCTCATTATGCTTCCTTTTGACCGCTGTTATAAAAATTCCAGCAAGCTTGTTGTCCTCATATCTATTCGGACAAAGGTTCCCTTCTTCTTTTCCCACTTGCTCAAGCCTAAATTCATCATGAGCTAAAAGAAAATTAGTATTAACCAAACCATGATCCAAAATTACCTCATATTGTTGAATATCCGGAATAGGAATGGAAGTAAGGGTTGCAACTTCATCCTTCCTTGGCTCGTGCTTCATTAGTTCATCAAACCCTTGTGTCACCAAGGTGTTGTTAGGATACCCATCCAAGTGATCAATTGTGGCAAGAGGATTGGAGGTTTTTAACCCTCCCAAGGGCTGCCCCTTCTCAATAACCAGCTGCTGCAATTTATCATCCATTTTCTTGTCCTTAGGGCAATAAGCATGCCCATCATCTCCCAACGAACTTGGGGTTTTGGCCCCTTCTTCAACCAGCTCCATAGCCACTCCTTGCTTTGCCAACAAGATGGGGCTCTCTTCTACTAGGGTAGGGGTATTTTCCCCAAAACCCTTGTGCATGCCTCAAGGCTTGGACCAAGTTCCAATGCCCACTCTTTCTGTTTCCAAATTTATGAATTCTGAAAAGGTTAGGGCATCACAGATCTTCTTCAAAGGGCTTGATATTCTTCAAAGCAAGTTGCCACCTTGTTGACCTTGGAAACCCTAGGCTCTTCCTTGAAAGTCCTTCCTCCTTGTAGGCTTTGCATGGTGGAGGCCGATAATCCAAAGGTGCCTCGCTAATCTTTCTTAAGCCTTCACAATCTATCCATTGAAACTCTAGGTCTTGAGAATCCATGCTCGATACCACCGTAATGGCCCTTTCAAGGGTTTAATCCAACGAAAAGGAGTAGTAGAGGCTTTGGGTGATCATTTGGAGGCCCAAAGATATGTTGAGCTTTGTTGGCATGATATTGGTGATGAAAAGAAGGGTGGAAGAGGTTGCTGAAGTTTTTCCACACTCTGAAGAGTTTCGGAGGTCGATTTGGGACCTTGGTGTTTGCAGGTAGGTACAAGGAGTTGAAGAATGGAGCTTGCATTTGCTTGAGGGAAAGCAAATTTGGGAGGGGAAGACTGTAATGTCCCCTTTTCTAAAATAAAATAATTAATAATGTTTTAAGTTGGGCCTGATCATTTCCAAATCTTGAGTAACTTAATAATATCATTAAAATAAAAGGTATTTTTAAATACTTAAAAGTATTTAGCCTATTCATTATTATATGTTGGCTAAAGGGATGAAAAGGAAGGGACTTTATGGAATAAAGTGAAAACATAAAAAGGAGAAAAGTATTAAAAGATTAATTTATTTTAAATGCTAAAGTGGCCGACCCAAGGTGAAGAAAGAAACTAGAGGGAAAAGGCAATAATTAAATCAAATTAATTCTCCAAGTGGGGCGACCCCTTTTGGAGATTGTTCTAGAGGTTTGTGCCATCATTTGTGTATAAAAGGAGGTCGCTTGGCTTGTTTGAGGATCATCTATTCCTTATCATAATTTTCATGAGGTTTTTGGGCTGTTGCTCATTCCTTTCCACTTGAGGACGGAAACCCTCTTGTGGGGCTGCAAGTGACGACGAAAACCCTCCTTGTTCCCTAATTAAAGGACGAAAACCCTTCAATCCTTGAGGATTCTCCATTCAAGGGTTTCCATTGGGCTTCAATAAATTGATTTAGTGAATTTAGTGAGGGTTCTTGTGATGAAGGGTGAATAGGGCATTTTTGGGAGTTTTCAGACCTCTCCTAGGGTGGCAACCCCTCACAGGGTGAAGTTTGTTGGCTTCTAGGGTATGACAACTCACTTTCTATAGGTAATTGGGTAACTCATATTTTTAGAGGCTAATTGCACTTTCTGGACTTGTATTTGGGATTTGAAATCATTATTTCCAGCCATATTGGTGAAGTTTATTTGTTGTTGTCATTCATTTATTCCAACTGGTCCAAAAATACAAAAAAATTCCTTTGGTGGGCTCTTGTCTTATAGTTGTTCTAGCTCATGAACAAAATATTTTGAAGGGTTTTTTTATAATTATTTCTAGATGTTTTGTGTATGAGAGTTTCTCTAAATTAATAAAAATCAATTATTGCTAGGGTTTGAAAATTTACTTCAGTTTCTATCATTGGGGTTTTTTGCAAATTTCGTATCTTCCATATTTAAGCCCGAAAGTAATTAATAATTATGAGGATGGAAAAAGGTGAATATCTAATTAAAAGTAATTTTAATTAATTTTAGGGTTTTGGATGAAAAAGAGCTTATTAAAAGAATTGATTGGAAAAATTGAATCATTCAATCATTTGAACAATTTCACAAATGCTTGTTTTGCAAGTTTGGGGCAACAACTTCCATTTTTAACATAGAGGATGAAAACCCTCATGTGTCAAGGCTTGGGGACGAAAACCCTCACACCCATTTGGTAATTCCATCCAGGATTACACCGAGCTTTCAAATTCAAAGGAAATCCATCACACAGTACAAACAAGCTGATTTATGGCTATGTATGGGGCTGCAATAGTTCAGAAAATTAATAAAATATTCTCTAGAAGTGACATTTCAGCTTGATGTCACTATTCATGGTGTCACTATTCATTCATTGTTGTACCTCCAATTATCAGATGTATGTTGTACTACCTTTAGTACACTTCTAGCCTTGGCATCATTCTTTTCAAAGAAATTTCTACCAACATCACACTCACACGGAGTTTGTAATGTCCCCTTCTAGGACAAGTTAGGAATTCATACAAATCTGATCACAAATGTAAATAATTAATTTTCAAACCCCAATTGCTTGTAATTTTTAAAAATTCATATCTTTGGCTAGAGAAGTCCAAATAAGTTGAAATTTTGGATAAGGGACCACAAAATATGAAGAACAATATGCAAAAATCAGATTTTGCATACCAACCCGAAACCCTAATGTTGACCTAAAAATTAGTTCGCCCAACACATTTAGGGCATCAAATCCACTCTAAAAATTATGAAAACATCTTCTCCTTATTTCTCCTAGTTTCTACAATCATATGCAATATTAAATCAAACCCAAACTACGATCTGATATAAATATCAATTTTCCATACCTGAAAAGCTCCAGACGGCTGAAATATTCAAAAATGCATAACTCCTTCAATATACCATATTTTCCCCTCAAAATGCAGATAATTCTATAAATTAAGATCTTTCCAAAGACCTAAAGATCTGAATTTTATGACAACCGTAAACCCTCCAAAACAACCCCCAAAAGTTCCAAATCTAGTCGCTAGGGTTAGATGGAATGACAAATTATTTTCAGCTCTTTCTACACTTCAAAAACCCTCCAAATAACAGTCCTACACTTGGAAAATTATACCAACATAGAGCAGATTATATTTTTCCTTGTTCACTCACAAAACATGCCAAAACAAGTCCCATATCAAGTCGCCATTGTTAGCAAGTATGAATCATGCAAAGAACATACTTCAACACAAGAGAACTCAACAAATGGAACAAGAGAGAATACTTCAATTGATCAAAACCAGCGCACTAACTTCCCACGCAAGAGAGAGAGAGAGAGAGAGAGAGAGCATCAATGGGCATGCATCGCAACTCCAAGCATGGAGCATAAAATAAATATCATCATAACATAAGTCTAACAATGATCCTAGCACTCCTTTTATAAGCAAGGAGGCACAAAGTTCGAGATCCCCTCGGGAGAGGGAAATTATTAAATAAAAGAAGTTTATTTCCCCTAGTGTGGCGTCCCCTTTTTAAAAGGGTGATTTTAATTTTTAAAAGCCACCTAAATATTACTTAATTAATTCCCCTTTTTAGTTTGCATTTTGAGAATTTAATTAAACAATTACTTGCTCCATAAATATTAAATAATTAAATAAATATTGCTTTATAATGTCAAATGATAAAAATCACTCTCAGTGCGATATTATAAAAGTATTTAATATAATTTTCCCCTCGCAACATCCCTAAAGCCCACTTTGGAATGATAGGCTAAGGGTCTTCAAAAATGGGGACATTAGAGTCCTTCCTTCTCAAGATTGCTTGCCCTCAAGCAATAAAGCAAGCTCATGTGTTTGTGTTGGCTAGATTTTCTCGCATAGCATCAAACCTAGGCGATCATGAGATAAATCTCCCTCATTTAACCGGTGAGGCTCCCGTGTCGATTTGTCAATAAAAATGTGTTATTATCTATCGTGGTTTTACTTTAACCACTTAGTTCATGAACCATAACTAAGAAGTTCTCGCAGCAAGTAAGCGGTTGTTTAAGAAATGAAATTTATAGAAGAAGGAAGTAAAGAAAATACAAAGAAGAAATGGGGAAAATGTGCATCCCAATTAGTAGATAAATAGCAGAGCTAATTGCATGCACATAGAAGAAACTCAATAGATATGAACACACGAATTATAAAACAAAGGCAGCTCTAGATCCGGATCTATAATAACACAAAGTTTACTTAAGAGATCTAAACTTATTATTATTGATTGCGGTTCCGGTTGTTGAAATTCCGAGCAAGGGCGATATTGCCTTGAACCATTTGAGCCATTTGTTTCTTCATCTCGCATCATCTCATTTGCTAACTTTTGCGAGCAAGAATCGAATCAAGTAGTAGAGGATGAAATTTCCGCTCTGAAGTGTTGTTTTTATCTTTCCAAACCATGATGAGGTCGTCTTCAATTTCAACCGCCATGTTTTGAGCTACTAACAAATTAGTAGGACGTGCTCTTCGCAGTTGATAGCTTACTTCAGGAAGCAAAGCATTGATGAAGAACACCTTTTGATTCTCATCATTCAGAGAAGCAGAAGCTGGAATTTTGTACAGTAATCTTTGGAATTTTGCAATAAAATCCCGCATGTGCTCATGTGGTTCCTTCTTCACCGAGTTGGGTTATCAAAGTGCTGGAATCTTCAGCGCCTTGAATCTTTTCAGGAACACATCCCGCATAGTAGCCCAGTTGGTTATGGTACCAGGAGCTAGCCGGTAGAACCATTCTCCAGCCAAGTCATGCAGAGTCTCTATGAAGAGTCTGACAGATACATCTTCATGTTCGACTGCAAGCACTCCACAGGATATGAAAACGCAGCCAAGTGGTCATTTGGATTTTGCTTGCCATCTCTAAAGAATTTTGGAAAATTCTTTCTCGTCCCTTTAGGTAGATCATGCATAGGAGTCAGATTCAAAGGTCCAAAGGTTGCACCCCATGGAACAGGCGCTGCAGGGGCAAGTGGATGATTCTGCATCATGAAAGGAGCACGTCTTCTTTGAGAATAGACTTGATGAATAATTCCAGCTGCCGGATTATGTTGAAGATGATCCGGATCTGGATGTGTTTGCACTCTTCTTCCTGGTGAGAGACTAGATCTGCAGCTTCTAACTTGAGGAGGATGATTGAAATTGAATTGCTCCTGCAGTCTGAAGAAATGATCAGTCCTTCCTTGCGCCTTCACAGATCGGGTGAATGGACGTTCAGCCAGGTTGAGATTTGTATGGAAAACACTGATCTGCAATAGATAAACCTTGATCTGCAAAGATAGTTGTTCCCCAGTGGAGTCGCCAAAAATTGTTGGCTAGATTTTCTGCATAGCATCAAACCTAGGCAACATGATGAGATAAATCTCCCTCATTTAACCGGTGAGGCTCCGTGTTAGATTTGTCAATAAAAATGTGTTATTATCTATCGTGGGTTTTACTTTAACCACTTAGTTCATGAACCATAACTAATAAGTTCTCAACGTTAGCAAAGTAGTTGTTTAAGAAAGGAAGTTATAGAAGAAGGAAGTAAAGAAAATACAAAGAAGAAATGGGAAGATGTGCATCCCAATTAGTAGATAAAGCAGAGCTAATTGCATATGCACATAAGAAACTCAATAAATATGAACACACGAATTATAAAACAAAGGCAAATCTAGATCCGTTTTATAATAATACAAAGTTTACTTAAGAGATCTAAAGATTTAAAAGCAAGAAAAATAGTACACCGTGACACAAAGTTCTCCTAAACCTCGCTCCTTTGTATTCCTTTGCTCCAAGTTGCTCTCAAGGGTTCAACACAAAGTCTAGAACACAAGATCGTGCTTCACAAAATTCCGATTGATTAACCCGAAGGTTCTTTCTCTACTTATAGAATGTAGAGGGGCAATTACAAGTCGGAAGCTTTTAGTTGAACCGGCACATGTGGAAATCGGAAAATAAACAACTAGCAATCTCCTCTCGAATTCCTCTTCGCATGACATGTATGATTTGCAATCAAAATAGAACCTTCTATTTTGCACACGCCACCTATCTCCAAGTAATTGAATTCTTCAAGTAATGGCTTTTAAACCAATCACTTAAGTTGTATAACTTAATTGATCGCTCAATTACTTTGTCGAGGAAAGAAGAAGGAATAGGAAAGCTGACTTTGTCGGAGGAAAGAAGAAGGAAGAGGAAAGCTGACTTTGTCCTTTTTCATGTCTCTTTGCAGCTGATTCTTTGCCTTTGATTCTCACCAAAGGTGATTTGGGAACAACTGGATCTCGGAAGTAAGATGGAATTTTGCCTTCGCCTTGTCTTCTCTTTTATCCTCAAGCTTTTGCAGTTCTTCTCCAGTACATGCATCAATGCATTGTTTGCCGTAGATAACTCATCATCCTTATTTTTAATTGCATATGAGCAATTAAAAATCCTGGAAAGCACTTCGATGAATGAAAATTCAAGGAAGGCTTCAACTGGAAGATGAGAGCACATGCACAGGATCTTGGAGGGAATTTTCCACGCACTGACTTCTTCACGGGTTGCATTCGAAACAAGAGGATGAAGCCTTTGTGTCGGAAGCTTTTGCAACTATGAGATCTGGATCTGGATCTACATATGGATTTCAGCATGCATCTCGCATCTCGATATGAATATGCATAACAAACTTTGGCAACTGGACTATGGATGGAAAAGCTGCAACTCGAATAATTCCATTGCTTTTAATCTGCACGCATGAGTGAAGTTTCTCCTGCACGCATGAGTGAAGTCTTTCCTGCTTTGGATTTGTCTATCAATTCAGCAAGAGGTTTCGAGCCTAGATTTGTGTCTCCAATATCTACAAATTTAGAAGTGATGCATGACTCACAGCTTTCTTTTTCATCTTTCTTCGCCATAGCTTTGTCTATCTTTGTCTGAATAATTCTTTTTCTTCTTACTTGGCCGGATTTCTTCAATACTGGTGCAGATCTGGACAATTCTTTAGATTCAGAGGATATATGCAATGTATCGACATTGATAAAAACTCCTTTTCCTTTGTAGAAACACAAGCCGTAATGAATTCCCATAAAGAGCTCATGAATCCTAACACTTGAGCTCGTGCAAAACAATTATGCAAAAAGATCAACCTCTTTCAAAGCATATGCCAAATTTGGAAGCTTTTAGCCTTGTTGCCACCTTGCCTGAGCAAAATCCTTCTTCAAAAGGGGGCACACTTTTCCTCTTGGCTGCAATTCTTTACCTGTGAATTAAATAATTCACCCATATGGCTGCCCATGCTTATATAACCCTCACAATTTTATAATTAATAATTGCCCTAACAATTAAAGGCAATTAATTAATTAAAAATCAAGCTCTTCTCTTTTAAATATAGCATGTTTAAGGACAGCCATCCAATCAATTAAATTAATTCAATTTAATCATCCACACTTCACTTCACTTAAGCTTCACAGTGTGCTTTGACCATAGCCACTGAAAATAGGAATTAATATAATCATTTAATACTTTAAAAAGTATTAATTCCTTCTCAAAAGGGGCTGCATTAAATAAATTAAATTTATTTAATTTTGGAATTCTATTTCCAATTGATTTATTCCCCTTTGCTTTTGTTGACTTTTCCACAAGCCTGGTGCCAAAATTGGGTGAATAAATATTAACAAATATTTATTTAATGCATTATTATTCACCCAAGGTGGGTCGCACTTTTTGCATAATAGAATTCTATTTTTAAGAATTTCTGACAATGGGATTCTTTACCCTGCAAGGCAGCCCCGGAAATCCCATGATCCACTTAAGTGATTTGACTTTGACAATGAGATTATTTATCTCTGCAAGGTGCAATAAAATCCCGTGATTTCACTTAAGTCACTTTTCTTTATTTCACCATGGGAATTTTTACCGCAAGGCATAATAAATTCCCGCCCGCTGCTGAAAGATCTAACTTTCCCACCGCAACTTAAGTGAATTTTCTATCACAAGAAAAGTACCTCAGCAAGGCAGTGCATAAAATCCCACTTGCTCACGCTTTATTTTTTCCATCAGAGCTTAAATCCTTTGTTTTTCAAAATGTGTCCATCCCCGTAAGGGCTTTTCTCGCACACGACTTCACTTTTTCCCAAAGTGATCCGACTCCGATGGTGACTTCCTCCGGCATAATGTGTGTATATGTTTTCCACCGCTTCTCCAGCCAAAAATCGGGCTTACCCGTGAAAGGAATTGTTCTAGAGAAATTTCACAAAAACGAAACGGACAACACAAAAACACGAAAAATTGCCAAAAGTCACAAATAAAGCCCCAAACTCATTCCTTGTTAAAATCCTTCTAGTACAAGGGAATAATGATATGTTCAATCATAACAGAGTTAAAACGGAGCGCAAATAGCCTCATATGGGGCTCAAAATAATTAAATACAAATTTCTCGCAGACAAATCTCGACGACAGAATATAACAATTTTGGGCATCTGGGTATTTGGCGAAAAAAACTAATATGGCTCTTTGGGAATATCTTGACGCAATACAAGAACTTTCAGGCAATAAAAACACAAAACGACCCATTATTTTAAAAGTACGAATTTTTTTCGATAGGGTAGTCACAGATTTCAGGATGAAATCAGGTACACCACCTGTGTCCAAAAGTGTGGTACTCCAAAAGCCGTGCTCCCATGCCACTCAAGTGAAGTAGCATTTGCAATATCTTGGACCACTTCATTCTCTTAAAAGTTAGGAGTGTAGTCTGTTGTAATTTCTTCTTCAAACCTACGCATGAAGCAAACAAATTAAAAAAATAAGAGTTGAAGAACACTTTTCCAATGTCTCCATGGCATGTACAACTCCTCCGTGTATGGGCTTCCCCCAAACTCTATTATGTGGCCCCAAGTGCTGCTGTAATCTCCAAAAATCAGAATTGGAGTGGCTGGTTTCCACCCCCAAATAGTCACCCATGAGTCAAAATCAAGTACCAACACCCATATCATCAACTGCATGTGAAAAATCTGAATGATGGAAGTGATAGTAGAGCTGGTCATAAAGATATCTTCCATCAAAATGAAAGGACAACATCTATCATATTTCAGAATTCTTTTCCCCACATGAATGAGCAACAATCTAGTGAATGAGATAGGCCCCCATGCAACTGAAATTCCATGCCCAACAATAACAAACTGAAGACTATCCATATGCTTGGCTGGAAAAGAAACTCTTACCATGCAAAATGTGGTCCATGTGATCCATTCTTCATCTTCACAACCCTCAATACATTGTTCCCAAGAAAACAAATGCTGAAACTTAATCATATGCATCATATAGAGCTGATTCAAAGTGAATCTCATGACAAATGTGGTACTTTTCACTATCATGGCTGAAAATACAACATGTTTACCCTTTTTTCTCAGAACATAACATGACAACTCAAAACCATACTTTCCTCTTCGCTGCTCCCCATGTAAAAGAAGTGTTAAATGGTCAAAAGAAGAACCTGTAACATGTACCCATGATGCTCCAAAATGAAAATCAGCGTACCATGTGACTAAATCCTTTTGTAAGCATGTTAACATGTCCTCGAACAAACCAAAAATGTATATTACAGTAATGTGAATTTTAAGTATGCAATATTCTTCTTGGATGCAAACTCAAACATGAATAGATGATGCTCGTACCTTCCTCTTATGACCTCAACAATCAAAAACTGAATTTTATCAAGGTATGAGAACAATAGAATGTCCATCTTAATCATCTTATGAGCACTAGTAAATACAAACAACTTGTTATTTACTTCTCCATACCATGTAGAGGGATGACATCTCACTATTTTTATTGCACCATGCACATAAGAAAAAGAGGAACCATAATTCATGCATCCATAAACCATATCACCGTAAACCCAAGGAACTTCAAACCTTTGATTGTGCCCATGTACCTTCTTTATGGATAAAGAAAATAAATCTAAAATATCATGCTTGGGGTTGCTCATTACATTTTCGTACCATAAAACACCACTTCTCACCTTGTAATTATGTACCTTTACTTGACATGTGCATGGAGCTTCCTTGGAACTTGATTCTAGAAGAGAAAAGACACTTATTTGCTCCCTAATAACTGCTGTTATACATAGGCCAGCAAACTTAGTGTCATGATTTTCATTTGTAGGAGTCTTAGGCATCCCTTTCCTTTTTCCATGTTGACACTTATGCACCCAAGTGTTAGGAACAAAAACATTAACAATAGTATGACCGAAATACCTTTTATCCATCCATCTAACATGCTCGTACTCATATTCATCAAAGCTCAACATATAAGGAGGAAATAAACATGAAAAATCATACCTTGGGCTACCCCCAACATCTACAAAACTCAGAATTTCTGAGTTTTTGAGTTTAGGACAGTGCTCTTTCCCTCATCATTTTCTTAATCTAAACCCCTTTTTTCTCCTTCACCAATGTTTGTGTCATGTAGGAAATGACTTGGAGTAACCATGAGACTCATACTCCCTTCTTGTCCTTCAAATGGCTCATGATGAAGGTGAATGGTATCCTTCAAATCTGATTTTTCCTTATGCACATGCTCATCAACAACTCCATCATTAGTACTAGCCAAATCACACTTGGAATAATTTATTACCTCAATGTAGTTGTTAAGTGGTTGCTTTTTATGTGGAGGGAGATATGGTGAAATAGACCTCTTTAAGGCCATATTGAGGTCTACCCTTGGCTGCCCCTTTGAAGCTTGTGTTTGATCACTCAATAGTGACCTTGGCTGCTCCTCCTTCACTATTTTTCGTTGCACATGTACAACAGTACCGTACAGACCAGCAAGCTGAGAATGGTCTAAAGTGCTTGGAAATGCCTCTTCTCCTTTCCTATCATTCATCTCCCCATCCTTGCATTCATTGCCAATCCAAGTAGCATTAGTAAAAACTAAATAATGATCATTAGTTACCTCTTGGCTATCCTCATTTGGCTTGTCCATGCAAACTTGCAAATTAGATTTCTCTTCCCTCTTGGGCTCATCTCCCATGATTATCTTATCAAAATGCATGCAATCATACAAAGGCAAGGAAACCTCTTCAAAAAATAACTCTTTACCTTGCTTATTTGCATCTAGGGGCTCTTCTTCCTTCTCTTCCTTTTGAACTAAGTCTGATTTTTCTCGTGTTGGCTAGATTTTCTACATAGCACAAAACCTAGGCAGTCATGAGATAAATCTCCCTCATTTACCGGTGAGGCTCCCGTGTCAGATTTGTCAATTAAAGTATGCTAGTATCTATATGGGGTTTTACTTTAACTGTTCAGCTCATGAACCATAGTCAGATAGTTCAGCAAGTAAGTAAGCAGCTGTTTAAAGAAAGGAAATATTTATAGAAGAAGGGAATTATATAAACATAGAGAAGAAATGGGGAAGATGTGCATCCCAATCAATAGATAACAGAGTTGATTGCATGCACATAGAAGAAACCAATAGATATAAACACAGAATTATAAGCAAAGGTAGCTCTAGATCTAGATCTAAAATAACACAAAGTCTATTAAAAGATCTAAGATAAAAAGCAAGAAACACAATACACCGTGACACAAAGTTCTCCGGAAATCTGCTCCTGTATATTCCTTTGCTTCAAGTGGCTCTCAAGGGTTTCAACACAAAGTCTGGAACACAAGGATGCTGCTTACAAATTCTGATCATTAACCCGAGGTTCTTCTCCTACTTATAGAATGTAGGAGGGAAAGTACAAATGGGAAACTCAACTGAACTGAAACATAAACAACAAGTAAAGATGACATTTGGCAATCATCCTCCACTAACTTCTCCTTAAGTGACACATGTATCACTTAACTAATAGAATTGTTCCACATAACTTTAAGTAATGGTTTCAAAACCAATAACTTTAAAGTTTTACAATTTCATCCGGGAACGTGGAAAATAGAAGAAGAAAGAATAGAAGAAGTCAAGTCAAGCTAACTGTAACATTTATGTCTTCTTTTTGTTCTGATACTGGATATACTTGTCGAACATGTAATTCAACATCTTCCCATCTGTTTTAGCCACCGCTTCCTTTTCTGTCCTGAACTGCAGCAATCCTTCGTTCAACACCTTGATACACGCTTCCACATCTTCCAAGCTCGGCCCGAACCTCGCAATATCCGCCTGCAGTGCCACCAGTCTGCTAATGGAATTCATCGTGAAAGGTTTAGTAGCTCCATCAATTCTCTTTTGTACCATCAGAAGAGACCCTTCCAGGAATTAGGCACTCTGCTAGGAATGATCCGTACGTATGAAGTAACATTTCCAACCACTTCCTCCTCAGTGAAAGAAATGATACTGTCTGGTAAGGATGATGTCCTACTCTCAAGTGCCTGCATCCTCTTCAACAAAACTCTGCAGATCTCCAAACGGAAAGATACTGCAAACTCCAGCTGCTTCCCCTTCTCAACTGATCCATCCGGTACAATCTGCTCCGCAACCAATACTTCTCCTGGCAGCTTGTTGATTTCGGCCAAAGTACTCAGGTTACTCTCAACAACTGTGTTCATATCTACTATGCTCGTCACCAGTTGCTTCAGCTGATTTGCTGCATCATTCATAACCTTCAGGCGGGCTGGCACCTCTCCAAGTTGTATGTGCTTTCGACGAATAATCAGATTCTTCCATTCATCAATAGCTTTCACTTGATTGCTTGCATCCTCCATCTCCTGCATAAGATGATCACTCACCTGCTCTGAAATGGGCTGAGTGGAAGATTTAGCAACCTTGGCTATGATCTCGCACAACTGAGATACCTGCTTCTGAAGCTCGTCTTTCTCCGCCTTTTCTCTGTCAAGCCTAAGGAATAGAGCATCTATCAATGTCTGTGTGTCCTGCTTCAATCCTTCTGTGGTGGCTTGACCGAGGGGTACTGCCACATACATCTTCTCGCCGTGAGCTCATCCTCCTTCTTTCCTTCCGCCGAATTGACATCTCAACAAATTTCTGCCCCGACTCCTCGATGATCAACCTTGAAGTTACCTTAGCAACTTTAGGTCTTCTGTCTTTTCCGCCTAGGCTCGGAGTAGTAGCTGCAAGTCGTGTTCTTCCAAGTTCATCTCCACTCTAGCTTCTGGAACCAACTGCAAAGCCAACCATTCTGAGAAGTTACTTCTCGGAGAATGAGAAGTCACTGAGTGCACTACTATCTCCCGCTCTATTTCCTCTCCATCAGAAAGTGCTACAGTGTTATGGCTGCCATCTTCTGAATCATCCAAGGACAAAGCTCTTTCAACTCTCGCCATCTGCAGCTTCAACGTCTCTTCTGAACAGGTGCTGAACGGAGTGGCTGAGGAGAGAAGATGAATGTTGCCGGATTCAGTGGAGGCATGGAAGTGTCCTGCTGAGGTGCAACAATTGGTGAAGTAGTAGATGCTGGAGAAGCCGAAACTAAAGTCATAGCCGTGGAAGTGATCTTCTCCTTTGATTGAGATCTTCTATGTACTTTCAACTTCTCGGACCTTCTGCTGCTTTCTCCTCCGTGCTTCCTCTTGAGGAATCTCCTCGCCGAAGTTGCCCGTGATTTGATTCATCAATGCTTCATCAAGGCAAGATCCCTTCACAAGAACCAGCTTGAAGTATTCACCAACATCACTGACCTTTCTTCAATCGTATGGCAGCCCCTACGTTATCCTGAAGTACGGCTCTATCTCCTCCCATTTGATGGTAAGCGTCAAGTAACACATTCCCATCATCTTTAAGATCCGTAGGTATCCGTGCTAGTCCAAAGTCGAACACTTGCCGTGCTGATAGCCTGCTAAAATCCTTCTTTCTAACCTCATACTCACTTTTGCACTTCATCCAGAAATCCTCTAATGAAGGCACATGTGCATACTCTGGGAGAGATCGCCTTCTTGGCTACTCCAAATGGATCAAGTTCAGCCATGCGGAAGAATTCTTGCTCATATTCTGGATAACATTTCCGTCTCCATCCCTCGAGCTCTATGAATGCTCGCAGCCTATAATGTCCCACAATGATTGGGAAGAAGCCCATAGACTTGTGCCGTTTCGACTGAAGGTCATGTATCTCCACAAGTTGTCTGCTCAGCTCCATGGTGATCAATCTATCATTCGGATATCTGGGTAGCTTAACCGGTTCTCCAGAAAAGCCAGTAACCCTGAGGTATGTGAAATCCACAAACTGAATGAATAGACTGCCAATTTTGGATACAACTTCCCACGCTTCCTTGCTCACCCTGTTGGCCTTTAGGTCCTCTGTCTAGCCTGCAAATGAATTCGTAGAAGAATCCATCATTGACCACTTTGAAATCTTTCTCGCATGCAGGTACAATAAGCTGTGGGTAACACTCGAAAATGGGGTCCTTAGAAAGAACGCCACATCTATCCAGCTTGGAGAAGACGCCTTGTGAAGCTCACAAGATACCAAGTAGAAGTCATTTTGAAGTTGAAAGTACGCTTCACGTTTCGGAGTTGCTCACCAATGTTGTCGCTAATGATTTTTGACCAATTGATTATGGAATCAACCTTGTTGACTTCAATGGTCCTGATGAAAGCATACATCCATGTACGGAAAGTGTGAGCATTCGCCTCGCCATTAATCCTGCATAACAATTTGACAATATCATCAACCTCCTGCACTGAGATTGGACCGTGGAAGAGTTCTTGGGAACTTAGAAGGAGATCTGGGCTTCTTCATGTATCTGCTGTTCATTATGTTCACGCAGTCAACTCTATGCTTCTCCCACCTGCTGCCGGCATCTTGAATGCTAATGGAAGTCACCACCTTTCGCGCTGAATCTTCAAACAATAATTGATGAACTCTGCGTCCAACCGAATTATTGTTTTCCCTATAGCATCTCGCATTGATCTGGATGAAGGATGATAAGATTTAACACACTCCATAACGAACTCTGGCAATCGGGCCGTGTATGGAAAGGCTACAACTCGAATAATTCCACTGCTTTTAACCGCACGCATGAGTGAAGTCTTTCTTGCTCGATTTATCAATCAATTCGGAAAGAGGTTCCGACCTAGATCTCGTGTCTCCTTATGTCTCGCAAATTTTGAAGTGATGCACGACTCACAGTTTCTTTTTCGTCCCTCTTTGCTATGGCTTTGTCTATCTTTGTCTAAACAATTCTTTTTCTTCTTATTTGGCCGGATTTCTTCAAAACTCAAAAGTGCAGATTTGAATAATTCTTCGATTCGAGGATATATTCAATGTATTGACATTGATTAAAGCTCCTTTTCTTTTATAAAGCACCCGTAATGAATTCCGCAATTAATTCGCATAAAGATGGCAACCGAATATGAACAAATGAATTTTAATCATAAAAATCTGCATTATTCAAGCCTGCTACCCCAAAAATTGATGTTTTATTTGCATGCAAAGTGAACATGAATTTTTCCAACTTCACCTGAGCACCTGTATCACTTATGCAAACAATTATCCGACACCAACCTTCAATGCATGCGCCAAAATTAGAAGCTTTTAGCATTAAATCCACCTTCTTCTGAGCAAAAATCCTCTCCAAATGGGGCGCACTTTTCCTTTGGGCTGCACTTCTTTACCTGTGAATTAACTAATTCATCTTTATGGCAGCCCATGCTTATATAACCCTCATAATTCTATAATTAATAATTGTTCTTCCTATTCCCGACAATTAATTAATTAAAAATCATGTTTTTTTCTTTAATTGGTGTGCTAAAATTGCATGTTTAAGGACAACCATCCAATAAATTAAATTTAATGAATTTAATCATTCACTCTTCACTCCACTTAAGCTTCACAATGTGCTTTAACCTTAGCCACTGAAAATAGAAATTAATTTAATCATTAAATACTTTAAAAAGTATTATTCTTCTCCCAAATGGGGCACACTTTTTTAGCATGAAGGGGCTGCCTTTAAATAAATATTATTTATTTAATTTAGACAATCTATTTTCATCTCCTTTATTCCCCTTTGCTTTTGTTGACTTTCTTCCATGCTTGGGCGCCAATTTTAGAAGAGGAATTAATTAATTTAATCACTTTAAAGGCTGCCTTTATCTCCCTAAAGGGGTCACACTTTTTGGCTAAAGAGAATTCTATTTTTAAAAACACATGACAATGGGAATTTTTACCCTACAAGGCAGCCCCGAAAATCCCATTGTCACTTAAGTCATTTGACTTCCATAATGGGATTATTTACCCTGCAAGGCAGGTAATAAAATCCCATGATTCACTTAAGTGATCTTTCTTTTATTCCACAATGGAATTTTTATCCCGTAAGGCAGCAATAAATTTCCCCGCCGCCTCGCGCCTCTAATTTTCCCACCGCAACTTAAGTGACTTTTCTATCATGGGAAAAAGTACCCGTGCAGATAGGTACAAAATTCCCACCGCCCGCTTTTCTAATTTTCCCATTATCCACTCTAATCCTTTGTTTTCCAAAATGTAGCCAGCCCGTAAGAGGCTTTTTTGGTGCACAACTTCGCTTTTCCTAGTGAACCGACCTCCGATGGCGACTTCCTTCCGCATAACGTGCGTATATGATCCCCAGCTACTCAAAGCGAAGAATCAAAGCCAAACCGCAAAGGAATTGATCTAGAGAAATTTCACGTAAAAACGAAACGGAAAACACAAAAACACAAAAAGTTGCCAAAAGTCACAAATAAAGCCCAACTCATTCCTAGTTAAAACCCTTCCGTATATAGGAATAATGATATGTTCGATCACAACGGGTTAAATCGAGCACAAATTGCCTTAAACGGGCTAAAAATAATTAAATACAAATTTCCCGAGACATCCCGACGACGTAATATAACAATTTTGGGCATCCGGGTATTTGGCGAAAATGGCTAATATGGCTCTTTAGGAATATCTTGACACAATACAAGAACTTTCAGGCAATAAAAACACAAAACGACCCATTATTTTAAAAGTACGAATTTTTTTTTTCGAATAGGGTAGTCACATTTCGGATGAAATCTGGGATACCACCGTGCAAATGCCAACTCTCATGCAAGTATTAGATATCAAAATTTTATCATTAGACACCAAAGAACTCATACCTTGGAAAATCATAGTCTTCACTTTGTTCGAACATTTCTCGAGGACACCTTGGGCTAGTGTATGAGCAACACATGATGCCTCTTGACCCAATCCTTCCTCCAACATAGATAGCAAGTGTGTCAGGGGACTCTCATATTCATTTAATATTAAAGACATAATGGCTTGCTTGGAAATCATGATCTTTTGAGCATGATCATTACATATAAGATCAAAGAACACCTCAAACATTTGAGAAATAAGATCATTCATTACATTCTAAATCCATCATTATAACACAAGATCTTACTTTTGCCATAGTGTTCAAAATGCAAACCCTCTTACCAAAACAAGGGCTTGTGAGGTCCCACAGACCTTGGAAACTTCCCACCATGACCTCAAAGATGTCTTCCATGATAACATCACAATATGACAATTTTGGGGTTGTAATTTGTATAACCTCACTAATGCAGAAGATAACCATAATTCTTACCTCCCCATTTTCATGATCCAACAACTCGTGCTTAGCCAGCTGCATTACCAAGGAATCCCTTGCAAGAAGCATAGATCCATAATCATCTTGCTCTATTGTTACCAAGCAACTTGCCGCTTCTTCCAAAATTTTGAGCAACTCATCCTTCGATGGAGGTAGGTGCTTGAGAGCTCTACTAAGTCTCCTAATCTTGCCTTCATGTTACTTGCACTAGATAAATCCATGGTCCACAAGCAATGTCAAACCTCACAGGTGCAGAAGAACATGCTCTCATACCACTGTAATGTCCCCTTCTAAGACAAGTTAGGAATTCATACAAATCTGATCACACAGCTGTAAATAATTAATTTTCAAACCCCAACTGGTGCAATTTTTAAAAATTCATATCTTTGGCTAGAGAAGTCCAAATGAGCCGAAATTTTGGATAATGGACCACAAAAATATGAAGAACAATATGCAAAAATCAGATTTCGTATGCACCAAACCGAAGCCTTAATTTTGACCTAAAAAGTAGGTCGCCCAACACATTTAGGGCATCAAATCCACTCTAAAAATTATGAAAACATCTTCTCCTTATTTCTCCTAGTTTCTACAATCATATGCAATATTAAATCAAACCCAAATTGTAGATCTGATATAAATATCAATTTTCCATACCTAGAAAAACCTCGCAGAGCCTGAAATATTAAAAATGCATAACTCTTTCAATATCCCATATTTTCCCCTCAAATAAAATGCAGATAA
Source organism: Taxus wallichiana var. yunnanensis (assembly GCA_018340775.1). Taxonomy (NCBI): domain Eukaryota; kingdom Viridiplantae; phylum Streptophyta; class Pinopsida; order Cupressales; family Taxaceae; genus Taxus; species Taxus wallichiana. The sequence continues at coordinate 7,677,564 of CM031244.1, forward strand.
TTCTATAAATTAAGATCTTTCCAAAGAACTAAAGATCTGAATTTTATGACGACCGAAACCCTCCAAAACAGCCCCCAAAAGTCCCAAATAGTCGCTAGGGATAGATGGAATGACAAATTATTTTCAGCTCTTTCTACACTTCAAAACCCTCCAAATGACAAATCATACACTTGGAAAATTATACTAACATAGAGCAGATTATATTTTTCTTATTCACTCACAAAACATGCCAAAACAAGTCCCATATCAAGTCACCATTGTTAGCAAGTATGAATCATGCAAAGAACACACTTCAACACGAGAAACTCAACAAATGAAACAAGAGAGAATACTTCATTGATCAAAACCAGCTCACTAACTTCCCACGCAAGAGAGAGAGAGAGAGAGAGAGAGAGAGAGAGAGATCAATGGGCATGCATCCCAACTCCAAGCATGGAGCATAAAATAAATATCATCATAACATAAATCTAACAATGATCCTAGCACTCCTTTTATAAGCAAGGAGGCACAAAATTCAAAATCCCTAGGAGAGGGAAATTATTAAATAAAAACAGTTTATTTTCCCTAGGTGTGGCGTCCCTTTTTAAAAGGGTGATTTTAATATTTAAAAGCCACCTAAATATTATTTAATTAATTCCCCTTTTTAATTTGCATTTTGAGAATTTAATTAAATAATTACTTGCTCCATAAATATTAAATAATTAAATAAATATTGCTTTATAATGTCAAATGATAAAAATCACTCTCCAGGCAATATTATAAAATTATTTAATATAATTTTCCCTCGAACATCCCTAAAGCCCACGGGAATGATAGGCTAAGGGTCTTCAAAATGGCGACATTACAGATTTATTATTATCGCTGTGTGGGTCTCTGCATGTACATTCCAACAGGTCTTTGACTTCCAAAATTCCTCTTTCAGCTAGGGTTTCAGAGAAAATTCAGTTTTCATGCTTTCTATGTAGTTTCAGGTTAGGGTTTGATGTAATAAATTCATATTCAACATATTTGAATAAATATTGCAGTTGGGTATTTTCAGTTTTGCATATTTCAGTGATTTATTATTATTTAGGGTTTATATCAGCATTGATACTCAGAAAAATTACAATATTGAATCTTTTTATAATAGAAATATTACAATCAAAATAATTTTCTATGCACAACTTATCTACCTAATCCTTTAAACACCATTTTCATAATAAAATACATGATAAAATGCAGTGGAAAGAGGATAGGAGCGATTTTAGAAATGAATCAGGCAAGCATATGGATGTAAGAAAGACTATCCATGTACTTGTAAATGGACTAATGGAAGTTCTACTTTTATGATGGAAATAAGCTATAGCCGGTTGCTAAAGTTGAATTTCCATTCACCTTGAAAGCACAACATGCATAAAAACCTAAATCCAGTAAGTCTTGAAACAAAATAGATGAAATAACATTAAGTATGAGCAAGACATGATTGATGGTTAATAATGACGGGTGGGTTTATGGTCTTAACAAAAATGACAATAAGGGCTTGGGCATGGCTAATGGAAAGGTGACAATTGAGTAGTTCCCACCTATAGAAAAATACATGGAAAAAATTGGTAGGAAAATCCCTACAAATTCACTTAGAGCTGAGGGCATAAGATATTATGTAAAAGAGCTCGAAAGGAAATTTGGCATTTCTCAGTCTTGGATGGTAGTAGTGAAGTTTCTGAAATATGATCATGAGGGCATAAGATATTATGTAAAGGAGCTTGAAAGGAGATTAGGCAATTCTCAGCTTTGGATGGTAGTAGTGAAGTTTCTGAAAGATGATCCAGTCAAATGAGCTCTTTGCATTAATGATTTGTCACCAAAGAAAGCTTATTTGAGGTACACCATCTATTCAACCATAAGTCGTCAGCTTTCTCATTTGAAAAATTTAAATGATATTATTCCTAGGCCTTATTTGAGAAAGAGGTAAGTTTCTTTCATGTTCTAAAATATCACAGGGAGCCGTATGCAATCTGGCAACTATAGTCTAATTTGTTTGCAACATGTACTCCTTGTCCAAGATGTATGAAGCTCTCCACTGAATGTTATTTGAGTTAACAATTGAATGCTTATTTGACTTAATACTGAAATAAATCTGACTTTCCTTCAACGAGTTTAATTTTGCCTTTCAGAGTATATTTATTAACAAAACTTGACATCCAATGGAAACACTGCATATTTAATGACAATAATGAAAGGATGTACATGCCAATTAAATCTATGATACTAATGGAAGTACATGGTGGTTAGTTATAACATAGCAGTAACTAGGTAGTTTTCTGTTGATTTTTTGCAGTCAATTCTCTTTTCAAGTGTTTGAAATCGTAAATGACATGGAAAGGATTGTTTTTGTGTTTAACAAAGGCGGTCATGTCAAATGGACAGGTTACAGAAAACAATACAAAGTGGGGATCTTATATTTCAGCTCCCTGATTGCAATGGGCACAACTATGTTTTTGTCTGCCATCCAGTTTATCCCAGTTGCCTCTGCAACATATGATTCTGTAGGTGATTTCTGCTCGTAGTTTGTTTTGTGCATTTCTCCAGATACATTCTATTATACTCTACATTTATTTGGTATTGATGAAATTATTCAGTTTTATGGGCTTACTAGACAGTTTCACTTTTCTATTCATGCGAAACTATTCAACCCCTTTACCTGCATGCATGTTGCTTTTCACTAAAGACACACCTCTTGGAAAATGGAAATGTTTCTTTGTTATTCTTTTTCTGTTTTTGCAATAGTCACCTTGAGATGCGGGGTTGTGGGTACAGGTACGGGGCAGGGATGCCATTTCATATCAGGGTATGGGAGTAAATGAATAAGGGTACGGCTATATTATATATAAATTCAAGCACCAGAAGAAGCAGGTATGTGGATGAGGATGTATGATCCTTGGCTTTATACTGGAATCCCATAGTGAATGAATTTTTGTTAGATTGAAATGAGTGTTAAAGTATCGAAACAACTATCTGGAGAATAAAATTTACACATTCCAGGAGTGTTCTCATGCAGAAAGCAAGGTAAAAGCTTTATTTACCTTTAACTCTTCAATAAGTCTATACACACTTTGAAATTCCAAACTACCAGCGTAACACGAGTGATTATATCTTGGAGCTTAGAATGCCAATTATGTGTCTTGTATATAGTTCAATTGCGCTCAATTAGAACTACCAAAATACCAGTGACCTGTCATGAGAACTTGGCATGAAATGCATGGGCACAACCTTCATTCCTGAAATATCAAATTCTCTAAACAAAGTTGTATTATTAGGTGCTCTGTTTATGTAGAGAGTTCACATGAACAAAATATTGTTTACATTTACATTATATTTTACAATTTTTTTGCATTTCCTATTTATTATCAAAGCCTCCACATCACTGTAACATTTCAATCATGTAATTGATGTGTTTTTCTAAGGAATTTTGTAGATTCTAGATCAAACATTTTGAGTGTCTTGGTTCTGATTGCTGATTTTGTTTCCCAGAGCAAGTCGTGGAATCTACATCATCTTGTTTGTTCTCTACCATCTTTGCTTGTAAATCCCACTTCACTGTCTGATCTCTACCAAGAAAAGGGTTTTATACTTTCCAATAATTGGAGTCAATCTCGGCTTCCCATTGCCATTATGTTACTTTACCCTGCTCAATCCTGTCCTGGTTTGGAATGTCATCCAATTCGGCTTATGTGGGTCCTCAATTCCCGGAGGTACTACTAGTTCAATATCCCTTGAACATCAATTCTTGTTGGGTTTTTGACGCTTTCACAAACTTCTAGTTTTGTTATAACATTCCTTTCACAAATACTAATAATTTATAGAAAAACCTTTAATAAATAGATACTTGGCATTGTTCCTTAAATATTTTATTCTACTTCTTTGCTTGAGCTCTACTTGCCTTTTGATGTGTTGTCGAAGAGTTATCTGGCCAATGTTGTTGGCTTTGATTCCATGATGGTAATTCAAGGTTCCAATACATTTATAAATAAAAACTTTAGAAAAGAAAGAACTTATATTTATGCTCATGGATGACCAAAAATTGGTCAATGGGACTCGAGAATACATTCAATTACAATAGAAAGTGCTAGGGTAAAAGGACCCTAGGATCAAAGACTAACTAAAGCATTGAAAATAAATGAGGGGTAAACCCAAAGCAGTAAAGCCCCAACCCGTGTAGTTAAGGTACCAATACAAATAGTCTTATAGGGGAGGGGCGGGGGGCGGGGAGAGCAAGAACCCCAAAGAATATGGGTTGATGAAAGTTAGAAAGACTGCATGCTAGTCCCATCAAACATCTTTGACCATGCCTAAGATAGCGGAATCATCTGCATCATTGTCTATCGCTATGAAAGGGCCAATGCGAGATTTGATAATGCGCATAAGGGACTGCTTTAGGGATGAGGTGGCCTGTGTTAGGTAATCTTAGAAGGAAGCAAAGCTCTTCCCTTAGAATCCCTCCTAACATCTTGTAATGTCCCTTTTTCCAAGTTAGTTCACTATGGAAGACCTTATGCCCATTCCTCTTCCCGTGGGCATCAAGGAAGGAGCTAGGGAGGGAAACTCGCCATGGTTGTAAGTATTGTACTTTAGTAATTAATTATTTTATTTACTAATCATGGCATTGGAGGGGTTCGACTAGGTGGTGGAAGACTTGTCCAACAATGCAAGGAGGATTTCTATTTGTTCATTATGGAGGTTGTTCTTGTGGGAGGCCTACATGGTGACTTTAAGGTTCTTTTCCTTCATTAAGGGGGTTCAACCTCTCTAGAGGATTCTATTTGCCCATTGACATCTTCAAGGCCTATATAAGGTGGTTCAACTTGCTAAAGGAGGGTTATGCTGATTTTGATATTGATTTCTCTTGAAGGTGGAGCAAGTAACTTATCTTCTTGCATTTGAAGGACAAAAACCCTTCCTTGGTCACCCATTGAAGATGAAACCCTTCAATAGGATCACACTAGGGATGAAAAACCCTCTTGTGTGTAAGGGTGATCTCACACGGAGGTCACATTGGTACTTCAAAGTGATTTTATACAATTGATTTACATTCCAACCCTAGGAAACTTGCTTGAGGGTTGAGTTCGGTGTCTTCTAAGGCACATTTTGGTATTTTGAGTTGGTATTCTTGTTCCTCATAATTTATAAGGCCGGAATCTACATTTTGGTGATTTTAGGAGTTTATCTATTTTTTTCAGCCCTCGGTTTGGCTGTATTGTTGCTGTAATAAAAATTAATTACAACTGTGATTTATCATTCGTTTCTCCATATTTTTGATGTATTTGAGATTGATAAATATTGTCGTGGTTGGATAAATTATTTTGGTGGCATTTCAACTCTATTTGCATGGTTAAATGTTGATGTGAACCTCATATGCAATTCGCTGCCCTAGAGGACTGTGTATTGATTGTTTGAAGAGCATTCTCAGCTATTTCAGTTTGATGTTGTGTGTGTTTGAAGGTGCAATTTCAGATTTGGGTTTAAGGCCAAAAGATTATTTCCAGATTCAGCCCTAGAAAGGGACATTACAATGGTATCAGAGCTTCGATCCTCCCACTGGAGGGTTTCATTGTGAAGAAGAATTCAGATCAGCCAGTTGAAGAGCTTAGCATGGCCCACCAAGATTCACAAGGAGCCAAAATCAATAAGCTCATTGAAGGGCAAGTTAGATTGGTGGACACCATGGACTTGTTGGCCCTAACCCTACAAAAATTCCATGAACCAAGGCCTCATAATGGTGAGGGCAGCTCATCCGGAGTTAACACTTCACGGCAGCCCCAAGGATCAACTTATGGTTCAACCACTAGGCCTACTTTCCTTCCAAGGGAAGAAGCCATTCCGGAGGTGGGAACAAGACATTCAGTAGGGCAGAGTATTGCTACCATCTATGAGGAGTACATGGCTCTTCCGGATGAGATTTGTGATGTCATGTCACTCACTGAGTTTATAGGGTTGAAGAAAGGTGAAATGGGACTTAGACCAAGGTTTAAACCTTGAGCCATGCCCAAGAAAACTGTGGAATATATACCAGCCCTAAGGGGAAAGAATCCCTCTATCATGATCAAAGAAGAAGAACAACTGAAGTTGATGGGCATTGAAAGGGAGCAGCGCATTGAAGCCATAGAAGCACCCATCACTCTTTTCGAGAACAAGCCATTGATTGATTTTTAGAACAGTATGAAGGGTCAAGGGTTTGATGAAATCTTGAAGCACGAGCCTAGGAAAGAGAAGGAAATCATGAAGCACGAGTTGGAAGGTAAAAATCCTTTGATATTCAAAGATGATTCATTGATTTCTAATGATGGCATGTGGCAGAAAAATGGAGAAGAAAAATCAGATTTGCATGAAATATATGAGGATGACATTATGGAAGGGTATGTCCATGAAGGAAGGGCACTTCCAGTTCCTCATGATTACTTTCAATTCATTGGAAATTCCCAAACAACAGTCAATGATGGGCAGATTGAGGGAGTTCATAACCTTGAAGAGAGTTCCAAAGATGTTCCAAACAAGTACCAACAAAATAAGGGTGAGCTCCTTGTTGAAAGCCCGAGATATGATCGTATTTCCAATTTATTGTTTCCTTTTATATTGCTGCCATATTTTTGTCGTCATGGGAAATACACTAAAAGCATGTTAGAGACAACTATGGGCATATTGCTTCTTTTATTCAAGGTGAAGATTACCTTGGCATGGGTAGTCTTCGAGAGATACGAACTATCAATTCTTGCACTTGGATCCAGTGTACTTGCAATTGCTTGGGACAAACAATCTTGGGAAGGGGGGACTGTCATGTTCCTTTTTGGAGGCTGATTTTCGAAGACCTTAACCCATTCTCTCCCCATGGGTTTAAGGAGAAAAGCAAGGGGAAGATCTGAATTATGTTTTTATTGTTATCATTTATCCTATTGAGAAGCCTAGTGCTCCAATAGGGAACTTAAGTAGTTAGGAAATAAAGGTATTATGAGCATGTAGGCTCCAAATACCATTTATATATTTAAAAACACTTATCTTAAGGGGTCGGCCATCATTTCTTATGTTAAGCACTCCTTGTGGCTATTTAAGGAGGTCGCTTGGGCATTAATGATTTATGTTTTTGGTGATTATTCTTATCTTGGTGAAAGTTGGCTAGTGTAGCCCTTTACTCTCTCTCTCTCTCTCTCTCAAGGACGAAACCCCTTGGGTTGAGGACCTCATCTAAGGACGAAAACCCTTGGTTGGGAAACTTGTGAAGGACGAAAACCCTTCATGAGGGTTTTGGTGTGCAAGCTGATTTGAAAAGTAATAAAGTATCTTTCTCTTGCATGTGTGGTCTCTTTGGTGCAATATTATATTTGTTTAGAGTGGAGTGACCTACCTTGGAGTGGAAATTTGGTATGTGTGATGCAATTTTGGAAAATCTGAAATTACTCTCTTGTTCTCTATATTTTCTAAGGCCAAGATTCCGAGTTTGATGAATTTTGGAGGTGATCTACTATTTTTTTCAAGCTTGATGATGTTCGCTGGTTAGGGTTTCATAATTAATTAATTCCACATACAATTCTGATTTTTAACAACTATAATTGTTTGCTAAGGGTTTTCTACTAATTTTGGCATAAGTTTGGAAGGATTTTCGCAATGTTGGACCCCTCTCTGTGAATGGCTTATCTCATCTAGGTAGCGCCCTAGGAAAAGTTTGAAATTCAGTTTTGCAGGGTTATATCATCAGTTCTATAAATCTGATTTGTAAGCTTTTTTCCGTTTCTTGAGTCCCCCTACTAAAGGGGGACATTACGCTTTTCTCAACCGCCACACCCATCAACTATCATTGTGCTTATGGTCGTGACATAAAACTGGATAGGCGATCTTGTGTGTGTAATATCCTTGGTTTTCTATCTACTTTGTACTTTGCTATAGATAATACAAGCACCGATGCATATATTTGTGTTGCACTCAATCTTGATTTTTAACAACTGCAATCGTTTGCTAAGGGTTTTCTACTAATTCTCGCATAAGTTTGGAAGGATTTTCGCAAGGTTGGACCCCTCTCAGTGAAGGGCTTATCTCATCTAGGGTAGTCTTACCGTAGGAAAAGTTTGAAATTCAGTTTTGTAGGGTTATAACATCAGTTTTGTAAATCTGATTTGTAAGCTTTTCGCGCTCTCGAGTCCTAAAAAGGGACATTGCAATTTTCTCAACTACCACACCCATCGGCTATCATTGTGCTTATGGTCGTGACATAGAACTGAATAGTGCGATCTTGTGTGTGCAATATCCTTGGTGTCTATCTATTGTACTTTAGCTATAGATAATACAAGCACAAATGCATATATTTGTGTTGCACTCAAATTTGTTTGTTTACATTGTTTTTTCATAAATTTGTTTTTACAAATTGTGTTGGTTTTATTAGACGTTTAAACTAGGAAATCTACATTTTTGGCGCCATTTTGTAGATGAATCCAAGTCGATGAGTGTAATGTCCTCAATGGGATTAATTCTGACCCCAAACGGACAACCGCAATTATGATCTAAAACAACAAAGGTGTCTAGAAGATATACTTAAAAGAATTGATGCAGATTTGAATTATTTAAGGAAAATGTGACTTGCCTAAGAGATGGAAGGCACTCAAAATTGAAGTAAAATCAATAAAATATTTTACCGAACAAATCAACAATTTTTATTATGCAAGAACATCAACAAATATAAATTTTATGACGAAGAAGAAGAGTTTGGAATTTTTTAAAATTCTGCAGAATTTCAGCTTACAAAAATGGCTGGAAGGAAGTGATCCCAAGCCCAAATCCACTGAAACAAAGTTGAATATGGCCTCCAAAATTATGGCAAAGATGTTGGTGATGAGATTCGGGACAGCCGTTCCTAGAATGTGTCAAACTCCACCCACAAGGGTGTAGATAACCCTAGATCTGGCTGAATTTGAAGGTAAAAATCTGCCCCAACACTTGTGTCTTCAAACCCTAGCTGGAAATGCCTCAAATCTGCAATATTGGGTCTTCAATCACTGTTGAAATTCTAAAATAATCAACCCTTGAATAGAGTTTCCTCACACAAAGGATGAAGAGTTTTTCGTTCTTCAACCTTGGCAATAGAGGGTTTTCGTTCTCTAATGCAACACATCGAAGGGTTTTCGTCCTTTGAGGTAAAAATGGAAAGCAAATAGCTCAAACAAATTTCAGATATGAAAATAATAAATATGTAAAAAGTGATCCTTCTCCAAGTGTGGCGATTTCCTTTTCTAATTTCTCGTAGCATCTTTGCCCACACAAAGGCCCAATCAGTTCCCTTCACTTTTTTTAATACTTTCCCCTTGCTTTACTTTATTTAATATTTTTATCCCCTCCCTATATGGGTCACATTTTCTCACTAAGGGGAAATAAAAATAAAGTGTTTTTTTCTTTTATTATTTTATCACTAATAAATTATTAAAGTGCTTATAATAAAATTATTATGCACTTTTAATTAACTTATTAGGATTAATTTCCTTTTTTCCCATTTCCTTAGCCGTCAGGAAACCAAGAATAGGCTAAGGGTCTTCGAGTTGTTATGTTCGAGAAGGGGATATTACATTTACAATAAGGTGACGTGCATGGAAGATTTGTTTGACAAAGAACTTGAGTGATGTTTGATGGCGGCCATGTACAACGAGCGGTTGAACACAAGAGGAATAAGGTAGTAATAGGAGTGTTGGGGGAATGAATAGAAGTTGAATATTTGCACGACCTATGGAATAAAGAGTATAGAAATAGAGGTTTAGTTGGTAAAGATGATTTTTTAAATCAACGGTTTGAGTATGTGTCGAGAATAAAGTCGTTGGATTTTTAGGATCCATGCTACAATCATTATGGATCTGTCACGCCCACAATTTTGACACACAAATACAACAAAAATATCGGAATAATTTTTTTGATTTACATTGCTTGATACACGACACCACATGGGATCACTTAGGATAACTCAACATCACATAAGACATTTACACAAACATGAACCCACATATATAACATGAAACACATGATGCACATCAAGCCACATTTTCCCCAAATGACAAGGTACAAAATAACGATTCAACTACAATATAAACTCACATATAGGCACTTTCCACGACATGACACTTTCATGGTTTACATATTTATTACAATCATATTTCATTATTGACCTTAATTATTTGAAAAACACTTAACATGTAAACCTTCATTCTTCTTTAAACTAGATTGCATTTTCTTTATTTCGTTTAACATTTTACCTATGATGGTTCCATTTAAAATCTAACTTTTAATAAGTACACTTAAATTTGGTTCTTTCTCCATTATAATAATTTCCATAACTCAATTGTTAGTTCTATGCATTTTAAACATGTATAAATACCCGATGTTGGATCTTATGCCAAGGGTTTGTTCCCAAAATAAGTTTACTTGAAGTTTAGTTTTACCTTCATTACACAAGTGAAACTGACATGAAGTCGGGAAGTAATCTTAAGATTTAAAGGAGATTAAGGTCCAAGTTCCCTTTTCATATAATCTTCCATCCATTAGGGCATGTCTATTTCCTTTTTGAAGTTGTTATCATTCAATGCTTGGTTTGAGTCTTTGTTAATATTTACACGCCATAAGCTTTGTTTTTCCATATGAATTCATGTTCTCATGAAAGCTTAAACTCCTTCGAGCAATTTACCCCCTTTTCGTTTACAACATAAAACAAGGTCTAATTAAGTTATAATGAGAACTCTGAGTATCCCTTTGCTCCTAAACCGACATCTCACTTACTCTAGATTTGTCAGGACCAGAGGTGCTTCTTCCTAGCCCAGAGATTTATGGACTCAGACACGGCCAAGGGTCCCTTCTCATGGGCGTCAGACCACTAGGCTCACTCGAAGAACACGATTCTCCACGAATTATAGGCGTCTTAGATAGCTTCCAATTCCCGACACCGACATCAAACATCACCAGTTTTTCCAGTTGACCTTGGGCGACAGTCTTGAGGGTTGGTGTCGAGGCTTCTCCCTTCACCTCCCTTTCTTCTTCTTCATTCTCTCTTTCCTCTTCTTTTGTTGTTCTCGGGGACCTGTTTGGGTCCTCTCCGCTGCTTCTATCCTGCTTTGTATGGTGCAGTCCCATTGACCTATTTTGTGGTCATTTGTTGGACACTTAATATAATTATCTTATCTTATCTTGTTCTTATTTCACTTACGTTATTACTTTGGTCTCTTGTTAGCATTCTTTTAAAATAATATCAAGTTACACAATACTTGCTTAACATTTAGGGTCTCAAGACTCCAAGGGGAGTGATTTCACGCCAAACATTTCATTTCACTATCATTAACCACTCAAACATTAAACACGTATTACAAATGAGGACTCCAACTCACCTTACACTTCCAAAGGCCTTCTAAGACACTAAAATGACTATTGGGTAACATATTTCAAGGTTTCATTCACCGATAACCTCAAGGAGGTACTACAATTAATTAATTCATTTTCTCTCCATACTCTACACCCTACTAAAGTCACAATTGGAGTAATCGAACACCCTTATCTCCCACAATCTTTGTGCAACTCAAGGCAACTTCGATACTTCTTGCCAAGCTAACACTTTTGTTTGAGAGGGGTTTAAGGGGTTCAAAGTCAATAGTCTCATGTGTAGGTAACTTAAAACATAGGTTCCACTCGTGTCATTTATATTTCTTTAATGAGATCATTTGAAGATGAAAACACCCCAATTATATTCACAAGGCTTGTCTACCCCTTATAGGGCCAAGGACAATACACACACGGAAGGATATTTTTTTTCTCATGATAAGATAAGATAAGATAGATAAGATAATTATATTAAATGTCCAACAAGTGACCACAAAGATAGGTCAATGGGACTGTACAATACAAAGCAAAGCAGAAACAACAGGGAAAACCCAAGAGGGTCTCCGAAAACAACAAAAGAAGAAAAAGAAGAAGAGAGCACAAGGGATGAGAGGAAGGTGGAGGGAAAGGCCTCGACACCAACCCTCACGACTGTCACCCAAGGTCAACTGTAAAGAAATTGGTGATGTGTTGCTGTCTGGTATCAGGGACTGGAAACTGTTGGAGACGCCCATGTTCCGTGGAATGTCGAGCTCTCTGGGTGGACCTAGTGGTCTGTCGTCTAAAAGAGGGGGCTCTTGGCTGTGCACGAATCCGGAAGTCTCTGGTCAAGGAAGAAGCTCCTCTAATCTTGACAGACCTAGCCAGGAGATCTCCACTAGGGTCATGCCCCCGCTTAGTGCCCCTCACACCCGGGAGCAAATCAAAGAAAGATGTGATCTGTCGAATAGTAGCCTCCCTGGATGGAGGATGAAGGGCCTTGTCACGGAGCTTAATGGCTTCCTGTAAATAGAGAGCAAGACACCTCTGATCATAATACCTGAAGAAGGTCGTGAATGTAGGAAGTTCACGGAAGAGACAATGAAACCTCCCTCTGATCTCATAATAGATGGGGCATCGGAAGATGAAATGTTCCTCTGTCTCAACCTCCTGGAGGGAGCAAAGCTGGCAGATCCTCTCAGAACGAACCAAATGGTGATCACTCTCGACCCGAAGCCTGTGGGATCCGACTCTGAACTGGCCCAAAGATATGCGAAGAGCATGCATCCAATGACGGGAGATATAGGTGGGCCGAATGATGAGTCCGTTGCTGACTTCCAGGAAGTGATTGGCGTAGAAGGCCATTTTCGGGCGTAGTTCCTCTCGGAGTTGGTCCACGTAACCTGGGTGAATAGTCTGTATATGTCGTCTCTGATAATTTTGTGCAAATCCTGCGTGCTCGGAAGGAGGTGAGCAGGAGCATCCATGGAATACCTAAAAGGGGGAAGACGGTCCATGTTGATCCGAAGAGATCCAAGAAGATGAGAGGTCTCGGCATACCAGCACCGAACACGACCACTACAGTCGGAGAGAGTAATGGCCTTAGAAGAGCAGTAAGCAAGGTAGATGTATCTATCCCTGCCAGTGGAGGAGTCCGAAAGTCCCTGGATGCGGTGCAAGAGTGAGATGAGACCAAAGATGACCTCTAGTTTGAAAGGGCGAGCCCCAAACTCGGCAAGGATGATATGATGAGAAACAATCTCTTTGCATCTGATGATCCGTCTGAGCAAAAGGATCTGAACCCGCTCAATAGAGGCCCAATCCGACTCGAGCAGGGAGGGGCCCCAAACCTCAGAACCATAAAGAACAATGGGTCTCACAAGAGAGTCCGAGAGAGACATCTTGGACAATGTGTCCTGAAAGTGATGGCGGAAGCATTGTCTCTCCAAGATCGCGAGGGAACCATACCCCTTGTTGATGCGGGGTTGAATAGCCGGACGTAAACTGAACCGAGGTCCAGAGAAGAGAACCCCCAGATAGGTGTAGGAGTTGGTGATCTCCAACTCCTCCCCTTGTAGAAGAAATGGAAATCAGAGGTCTTCAACACATTGAAGACCATAACCTTGGTTTTACCCATGTTGACTGTAAGCTGCCTATGATCGCAGAAGAGGGCTAAAGCATCAAGTTGTCTCTGTAACCCCTCCGCCGAAGAGGCCAAAAGGACCACATCATCTGCGAAGAGAAGAATGTAGATCAGAACATGGTGGAGAAGACAACCGTCCCCGTCCTGTATGTGGTCTCTAAGAAAATCCTCCAGCTCATCAATATAGATACCAAACAAAGTAGGAGAGAGAGGGCAGCCTTGTTTGACCCCGATGGTGCTCCTAATGAAATCGGAAAGCCTAGCAGCAGTGCGAAGGCGACCCAAAACCTCCTCATACAGCCGAGTAATGGCAACAAGAAGGGTTTCGAAATACCAATGTCTCTAAGTCTGCAGAAAAGGGCTTCCTCGCGAACAGAGTCAAAGGCTTTCCGAAAGTCCACAAAGCAACAAAAGACCCTGCACGAACGGTGACGTGCTTCCTCGATGATAGCACGAAGGGTAAGAATGTGATCAGTAGTCTGGTATCTTGTCCTAAAGCCAGCCTGTCCTCTGGCTCTGCATTGGTACTGCTCAAGAAATGTCGAAAGCTGCAAATGAAGAACTGTGGCGTACAACTTAGAGAAGGTGTGACCCACCATAATTGTCCTGTAATTATTAGGATCAGAACTAGGACCGGATTTGTGAATAGGGTGGATAATGTGGTGGGACCAAGATTGTGGGAAGCCAGTACACACCACTTGATTGAAGAGGTCTACCAAATAACTAATGATGGTGTCGATCCCATGTTTGAAAAATTCTGCTTGGAAGCCTTCCTCATCTGCTGCTTTGCTGCAATTCATGGGATAAGACTAGAACTATGACATCTAGGGATGATGGTCATACTCACACCATGAATGGCATGGTACACATAGTGCAACCCTTTTCTCACAAAAATGTACCTAAGCTATGGAAACTTTTTGCAAGGCTTGTACCAAGTGCAAAACAAGAAAACAACTAGTGAAAGGTCTAATTCTTTTCTTAACATGATATGGGTTTTCAGACTTGACATGACTCGACTAAGTGTGAAAGGAGGACAAAGGGGTTATATATTAGTTTGGTTTAGTTAGCTAAGGCAAGATAATATCCGTCTAAACATTCTAAGTGTTAAGAAGGAAAATACGACAATTAACGTGGCAAAAGATTGTTTTAAACACCTTAAATCACAAGTACAACATTCCAATACAACTACGTATCCATTTCGATGCACACATGGTATATCCAAATTTTATTCTATTTTCATGCTATAAGATGATTGACGATTTCCTTCCAAATGAAACACACAACTACAAGTTGTTATTCTTCCTAGGAGACTAAGAGAGTTCCCTAGGTCAACACCTCACCTAACCATTGAATAAATTTAGCCATTCTCACTTTGTCACCATCAATTTTACTGGTACAAGCAACATTTAAACTACAATTGTTCTAACAGTTCTAAATAACAAGTTTCCAAATTCATCTACCTACACTGATTGCAGATACTATCTATAGGAGTTCTTTTGACATCAAGTTCAACATAATACATCAACTTATTTTACTCAACCAACATATAAAAGTATGACAAGTAGGAACTATTCAAACATATAAAAGTGTAACAAGTATGAAAATAACACACTTTTCCCAATGGGCTAACAATTCCGTAATCATCACAGAAAACAATAATTTACATTTCCATTCATAACAATGTCACTGATATAACATATACAACTACATTATTTCAAGATCACATGCTAATATGCAAACACTAGTATGCTCCACTTGTCCTTATTTTGGTACCTGCATCCACCGCATGGTCGTCCACAAACCGTTGGCATGACATCTACCCAAAAACTAGCATAACTCACATTTTCATAGTTTCCCATTCTCATGATTATAATTCTAATCACGCAACAAGAGAGAGTTAAAGATATATTCATTCCATTCCATTCATTTCCTAACTAGAGGGGAGAGAGAGAGAGAGAGAGAGAGAGAGAGAGAGAGAGAGAGAGAGACACCATTTTCCGATAGACAAATTCCTAAAAAAAAAAAGCAACAAAAGAGAGTTCCATATAGTCATATATAAGTGTCTACAAGTTTACTCGTCAGTTAATTGACTTGGAGAGGGTCCTATGACATTCTTTCACATTTTCCTACTAATATGCGAAAACGCTCAATTTTAACTCGAGGGCTAAGAAAACGCGTTCAAAAACTGGTTTCAATGGGCGAACGCACCGCTGGGCAATTCCTATTTGCTCTCATATACAGGGGAATACACAAGGCTTTACGAAACTTAGAACTAGTGAACGGGTATGACGAATACTTTTCCGAGTCACCAAATCGTAGTTGGACCAATTTGTCTGGTCACCCAATGACCGGAGGCCTACTAAACCCCCTTGTAAAACTAATTGGCCAGGTGTTTTGCTCGATTTAAGGGTTGCAAGTAATTTTCATGTAAAAATACTAGAGGCATATAGAGGCCGATATCCATTTTTTCGCTCAGGTTCCAAATGGCAAGCCGAAACCAAACCCAACTTTTGACTTTCAACAACTTCCCAAAACTGTAAAATGGGTTAACAGGGCTCCTAGAGGGGTGGCGAAAAGTGCACAAACAGTCATTCGAGGGTATTCGAAGGTTTGATGCGACACCCTACATGATAGGGAACACATCTAAAAATTGACTTTCCCATTTTGGGGTTTGTAGAGGCGTTTTGCTAGTCACCGAAAATCGTGTTTGTTAACTTTTGTAAGGTAAACAACAAAGTAGTCTTAAACTAGTAAAACAAGTTTGTCTTGTCATTCGGGTGGTTTCTATTATCCAATAAGAGTCTCCAAGCTAACCAAACATCTAAGGGGGTAAAACAAAAACTGGGTTTGCACTAAAATAGACATTTCTTCAGTTGCACAGAAAGAGGGAATTTTCAGGGCTGTGTTATGGTTCGTTTTAATCACACAATAATATATTCCTCTTTTAGTTTATTTTCAATATCATTGTAAAAAACAAAACTAGAATACAAAAATCATGCAAGGGAGAGAAAACCATGCCTCAGTAGCTGATGAGGCGGTGAGGGAAGGGTGTGTTCGAGGCACTTTTGCACGCACTCTAAGAAGCCACATTTTGTTGATGCATACTGTCATTCATTTTTTGTTCCTTTGGCACGATTCCACACTTTTACATCTGACTCAAACTTTCATTTCCACATAGTTGAAAGATGCCCGTAGACTGATCTAAAGCCCCTATTTGATATGCCTTATGTCTCCATTTCCATCTCCAGCACCCCTCTTTCTCTAGTCTTATGTTTCTACCACTTCCCACCGTCTAATCCTAACCACACTTTGCACATATATACTTCCACTCTACTATTCATTTCCACTTTATAGTTATATCTTCCATCTCCCTCTCACATTCATGGCACACTTCACCTTGTACACTAACCACCTCGTGCGTAGATACAATATTAAATCCTTCTCACCTTTTCCTCTAATCAACAACAATCTTTGTGTTTGATTCATTATTTCGACCTTACCAAACATGGGCCTAAGGTCTTTAACCTGACACAATATCTGTAAAAACCCCTCTTCTTTTATCTAGTCCGTTGACTCAAAGACATCTATGTTCTTAGAAAAGGGATGAAAATCAAGATGAATTGAAAAGGAGTCTAACTATGTTTACATAGCACCAGATCACTTAACAGGTGTTGAAGGTGAAAGATATTTTCAAAGTCCCTTTCCACAACAAAAGCTTCTATTTCTTTTGTTGCATCTATGAATTTAGTGTCTCCCATACAAGTCTTGGGTAGCCAACTTCACTTCACAACAAGGAGATATTTAAAGGGATAGGGGAGCATTTTGAGATGACCTTTTAGCAGGTTTTTCCAGCAGTCACAAGCTCTAAGCAAACAAATCCACACAACCACCCCAGGTTTCCTTGGCATGTTGAAGGTAAAGTTTAGAGTTTCTTCAAGACAACAAGCGCAACCCAGAAGGTCTTGCACGCCTGCCTGCCTATTATTAAAATAAAAGAATCTTACATGGTCAGAACGTGACCCTTGAGACTGCCTCTCCCTTAGGCGCTTTGCCCAGCTGTCTCTCACATGTGTTGGACCTCACACACGGCTGTCAGGCACTTGCAAAAAATAACATCTAACAAAACCAATGCCATCCACTATAAATCTCAGACTCACGGCAATATGTAAAGGGGGTGAGCTGACAATCTCAAACGCCTTCCAAGGCATTTGCCAAACAGTCCATATGCCTTGTGTTTGCTTCCATATTTTCCTACACCTCTACCATCAAACAACCAATGTGCCTTCTGTATGCGTCCCCACTTTGCATCCATGTTTGCCAGGGCACTTGAACTACAAATTTGGAAATCTGCTTCCCACTGCGCTTTGATGGATGACCAAACCTGTTCCAAAGCTCTCATCTTGGCACGACAGGGAGACATGAATGCTGGCAGGAGAAGAGTGATGGCACTCATTCCCTGTCAATCTGCAACCCCTGACACAGGCCTGCCCCACACGTCTCCTCCTTTTCACCTACTCGCCTTCCCTCATTTACATTCCACTGCCATTTTCATTCACCTGCTTCACCAACTTTCCTACCCGCCACTAAAGCTTCATCCACCCACTGCACTTCGAAAGTTTATTTAATGTTTTTAATTATTTATTTTTATTTTCATTGCTTTACTTTGCTTAATTTTATTTTAATCTCTTAAACATTTTATTTACTCAAATCTAAATATCGATTTTGTATAAATTTTATAAACGTAACTCGGATTTATGGTTTGTTTAAGAGGAAAACTCTAAACATTACGGTCACCTCAAAATTACTTGACAGGCATCAGTAGGGTTTGTCTCCCGTCAAATAATGGTAAGAGCAACCCCACCTTAACACTTCAACCGAGTTCACGACAAGATTCCCAAGGAATTAGATCGGTTAGTTTGTGCACCACTCCAATGATCAAAGTTGAAAAAATGACGGCCTATGGACAACTCTTCAACTCGATTGGATAGGACAGGGTGAGACACACACGTAACAGGGTACTACAGGATCTGATATTTTGAGCAAATGAAGGTGAAGAGAAAGCACATCCAAAGCCTTCTAGGAGATAGATAGCCAGGCTCCAAGGATTGTGTACGAGTGGATAGGAGTGGACAATGATTCATTTGCTAGTGCTTAGAAGTGAATTACAACACGAGCGTGTGAAACACTATTTTATTAATAGAGGAGGATCTTGCATTATGAGGATTGCTATGGAGAAGGCAATAATGCTTGGATCACCATCATACCAAGTCTGGAAATGAATTTAGAGAGATTGCAAGTCCTGCCCAAAGTATGGTAGAGGGAGTTTGAGGCGATGAGGTCAATGTTGCTAACAGGGGTTGCAGTCAGGCCACATGCCTCATTGTTCTGTCAAAAAAGAAAGCATCTTGTGTTGATAGTGGGTGCGAACAATATTTTCCCTAAGTGTTTAGGAAACATACCATTCAAGTTTGGCAGCATAGGCATAAAATACTGATCTGGAGATAGTAATACATGAGAGAAAATGGACGTTTGTCCTCAAAATGACTTCATTCAACATGATGGACAAGAAAATACAAGCACACTTGAAAGGAAAAAGGAAGAAAGAATGTTGTTTATATCGGAAGAAGTATATAAGCAAAGTGAAACTTGTGCGGAATCCTATAAGGGAAGTTGAAGGAGTGGTTGGGAGTCAAAACCATATCCTATTCCAAATGCCAACAAGTTGTCGGGCGATTTGAGCCTAAAGAACAAGTTGAGATGAAAGATTGAGTACAAAGTGTAAACTAAGTGTTCTGTGGTATCGTAAAGAAAGATGTAGAAGCCTTGACATTGTCTCTTACATTGGGTGATCTAAGTGCAGTTGGTTTCCATTTTCTTGATGATGAAGCTAACTTTTTTATTGGGTCGAGAGATTGGTGTTATTTTGGTGCTTGAGTGTAATGTCCCTTTCTAATGGAACATTGCTGAAAATGATGCCAACCACATGTAGAAAACCTGATTTTTATGATAACAAACCAATTTTATTTAATAATTAAGGCAGTGATCTGTTTTAGGTCCACAAAACCCTAAACGACCTAGGTAGAATTCAGATTTTAGCCTTTCCCACACACAAATCTTCAAAAATACATCAACAACATGAAACACTTGATGAATTCATGCAAAATAAATGCTTCAACAATAAATTATAGATTGTTGGAATTAATTATTGCTCAAAAACAACTGAAACTTCAAAATTCCATATCTTCATAAATACTTGGAGATAAAATGCAAATGATAGCTCAAATTGACCACAAAAATATTAACTATCCAATAAAATTAGAATCATATTTTTCCAACCACAAAAACCCATTGAAAAGTGATCCCGAAATCTCCAAATGGGTAGATCAAGCTAGAACGAATGTGACGGCCCCCTAAAAGTGTCCTAGTTGGAATGTGTGCCCTAGCACTGATAGAAACCCTTGCCGTTTGAAATTATAAATTTTGAAGATCCAATGTGACTCTCGGACGAAGTCACCAATGCAATAAATGAGGGTTTCCGTTCCCAAGTGTTGTGACTATTGAGGGTTTTCGTCCCCAATAGGATCCAAAGAGGTTTTCATCCCCGAAGGGTGAAAATGAGAGCTCAATGTTCCAATTTCCAAAAGAGAAGTATATAATTCACAAGATGATGATTATAATGAGCCCGAACATCTGCTTTTATAGCCTTTTTTTTTTCCTTTCTTTGTGGAGCGCTCCATATAGGCCTCTTTATTTCTTTTTTAACATTTGCTTTTCGTAATGTCCCCTTTTTCAAGCAACAATTAATTGATAAAGGTTGATATCCTTTAATCCACTCCCCTTGGATTAAAGGGGTTTTATTTAGGGAAATCGACTTTCGTTGTGCATTTAAAAATTTAATATTATTCATCTCGGGTAAGTCAAAGTTATAAGGAGAAAATTGATTTATTTATAGGCTAATTAATTATCATTTGGTGGTAAATTGATTTAATTAAGGCAAGTTGAATTTATTGAAGGCAAATCAATTCATCCCATAAGCTAATTATTTGTTATTTTGGGTGAATCGATTTATTTAGGCAAAGGTCGATTCCTTTTGAGCATTAATTATTATTTTTAAATTCTCTCTTGTATTTAATTCGAAAATGTTTTGGAGGGAATTAATATTTTTAAATGGAGTTTGACTTTTCAGGACATGGAGACTATTTTAATTCAAATCTCTCATATTTAGAGAATTGTGCCAAAATTGGAGGGAAACATTGAAGCTCTACATTGCAAAATCTATAAAAAGAGATGAGATGTCCCCTTTTTGGCATGTTTGACGGTTCTATGAACTTATCTTCATCCTTGAAGATGAATGTATGCCTACTTGTGATCCAAAAATAAAAGGTGTTTTTAGCACCATCATTGTGTGAAGTGCGTGTGACCCCTCAAGCTTTATTTGATAAGTTTTAGCATATTATTATTCGGTTTATATAAGGCACTTGTATGTGAGTTCATTCACATGCTTTGTGGAGGTTTAATTGAAGGTTTTATGTTGAATACATGCTACTGGTAAATCCTAGTGAAATCGACTTGATTTGGGAGTGTGTTGCATATTTTCGAGGTCTTTCATGTGGCTAAAAGTCTGCTATTAATTCCATCATTTACTCTTGCCCAAATTGACTAGTTTGGAGGTTAATTTGATATAATTTCATGGTAGTTTCATATGGGTTTAAATCTGATTTATTTCTGCATGTTATTCCAAGTATATTGTGCTTATTGATGATATTTTGAGCCTTATTCACTGTTGGAATTAATTAAAGCGATTGACTTGCTTGAAGATTTAAAATATTATTTTGAGTGGGTTTTTGGCAAGATTACAAGTTCTATTGTTTAGATATTTATTGCAGATCCGGGGACAATATTTTAAGGGTTTTGAAAGCATCTAAAAGATCAGTAAATTATTTATTTAAATTTTCTAACCCTAGGCGACTTGTTTCTGATTTCCAGGGGAAGATTTGAAAAGGTTTTTGTTGTCGAAAAAATCAGTTTGATGGTTGGAAAGATTATATTTTTAGCTTTCAAATGCATTTGGTTTCATGGAAAAATGACAAGTATTGAGAGATTTATTATTTTTTGAAGTTCAGCTAGTTTTCATGTGCATTTGATTATTTTTTTACTATTGCAAATTAAATCTGGTTTAGTGAAGTTTGAATTCCAACTAGCTAGCCCATCTAACCCATCACCTTGGCTCACTCCAACCCCATTTGGGTTGAATTAAAACTAAGATTGGGTTATTTGTGGTGAATCTAGAACGGTTTGTTCTTCTAAGTTCATTTGGGAGTAGTTTATTTTTTAATTTAATTAAATATCCCACTAGGGGATATTACAGGTGGTATCAAAGCTTCTTTCTTCTGTTTGTATCGGTAATTTGTGGATGTAGAACAATAAAGAATATTTGTATTACAAAAGGAGGAATAAGGGAGCCATGGATGAGGGAGCATTCACTTCGGATCAAGTGAAGTTCTTGCGAAGAGTGTGGGAAAGAAATTCAAAAATCCATGAGTGAGCAAATGTCCAAGCTCATCAAGGATGCCTTGGGCAAGGACAAATCTACAAGCTCCAATAGAGAGGGGAGTTCACATAGTGGAGAAAAGGGTTCAACACAACCCCCTCCTAAGTTCTTCAAAGGCACTTTCTTACCTAAGGATACCCATAGGAAATTGAGGAACCATCAATGGTAGACGCCATCAAGAAACCAAAGGATACCCATAGGGAAATTGAGGAACCATCAATGATAGACGCCATTGAAGCATGCAACATGGAATATAGCAGTTGTATACGACTACAAGGGCGATATTGTCTTTTGAGGAATTTTGTGCCTTGAAGATGGGCACCAAGGCCAAGAAGGGCCATAAGCAACCTCCTAAGGATCTCTAACAAAGATTGGGGAAAGTCTCTCTTCCTAGCTTTGATGGGTCTAACCAAATTTCGGTAAGAGCTTGGTTGCAAAAGATGGAGACTTATTTCTCCTCAATCACATTCAAGAAGAAGAAGCCCTCAAATTTGTTACTCTTCACTTAGAGGGCATGGCACATGAGTGGTGGTTCCATGGTATGCACACACAAGGACATGACTTGATCCACACAATGGAAGAGTTTAGTCAAAGGATCATGGAGAGGTTTGATAGGAAGGATCCGGAGCTTCATTTCCGTGAGTTGGCACAACTCAAACAATCAAGTAGTGTTGAGGAGTATGTGGCGGATTTTCAGAGGATTGCGGTTATGGTCATGAATGTTAGTGAAAAGAGATTGATAGTCCTCTTCACCGAAGGCTTAATGGAGCCTCTAAAAGGTTTGGTAAGAGCTTTTAATCCCATGTCTTTGCAAGATTGTATTACTAAAGCTCTAGATTTAGAATGTGCAGCTTATAGAGGGGATTATGGGCTTAAAGGGCAGCGTTCTAATGTCCCTCATTCGCTGTTCAAAAGTGGATTCAGAGGGCAGCCAAGGTCTAATTTACAGCAGCGCTCGAAAATGCAAGGGTGTAGCCCTTGCGTTATCAAAAGAAGCCCCAAAAAGGTCAAATCAACGCTATGTACCACCTCATAGAAATCAGCCCCAAAACAACGAACTAAAGGACATGAGGGATGAATTAAGGAAGAAAGGTTTGTGTTTTGATTGCATTGCTCCATGGGTAAGAGGACACAATTGCAAGGGTAAAGGTCAAATCTATTTCATTGAAGTTGTTGATTTAGAGTTTGATTTAGTTTTAGCTTTTGATAATACTAACAATGTGGTGGATGAGGTTGTGGATGAGCATATACAAGAAGGAGAAGAAGAAATAGAAGGTACATTAGCAGCCCTTTCTGGCACTCCTAAGTATCTTCCCTTCCAGGTGGAAGGTATGCTAGGCAAACAAAAGGTAATTATTCTAATTGATAGTAGAGCTACCCATAATTTCATTAATGAAAGGTTGGTAACAAATTGTGAATTAAATGTTGAAGAGTTCTAGGGATTTAATGTTACCATAGCGGATGGATTCATTTTATCATGCGCAAAGAAAGTTCCCAAACTTTCCATTTCTATTGATGATTATGAGCTTGTTGATGACTTTTATATGATTAACATGGAGGATATGGATCTTGTGTTAGGAGTACAATGGTTGCACTCATTGGAGGACTTTACCCTCAACTATAAGAATCTAATGCTCAAGTTTGTGATAGGTGATAAGATCATCATTTTACAAGGTATGACAAAAAGAACACCTCATGATTTTTATGATCATCCACTAAGGGAAGTAGAAATCTGTTATGTGTCTTTTATATCAGCTGATTGGAAGGATTTAATTGCTCTTGAATATGCTAAAGATCAGTTTTCTAGTGATGTGATTGAAGGAGTGATAATTGATGAAAGATACAAGGTGGTAGATGGCCTCATACTCTACAAAGGGAGGGTGTATTTGACCCCAAAATCAGAGGTAAAGAATCTGATTTTAAAATCTGCACATGACGCTCCTACAAGTGGACACCAAGGGTACTTCAAAACCTACAAATTGTTAAGGGAAAGGTATGTCTCATTTTAAGGCTTTTTACGGTTATGATGTTAACTCTTTCATGGATATAATGATGACAGATAGTAGAGTGCCTAGTGCACAAGAGTTGGTGCAACAAAGCATGGATATCGTGAAAAGTTCTCAAAGAAAATTTGCACCAAGCCCAAGGTAGACAAAAGTTATATGGAGATCAACATAAGAGTGAGAGATCCTTTGAAGTGGATGATTGGTGTATCTTAGATTGCATCCCTATAGGCAATCTACACTCAAACAAAGTGGCAAGGAAAAGTTGAAGCCACATTTCTATGGGCCCTACAAAGTTCTAAGGAGAGTTGGTAAGATGGCCTACGAATTAGACCTTCCGGAAAATGGTAAGATTCACAATGTCTTTCATGTTTCTTGTATTAAGAAAGCACTTGGGCAACATGTTACACCTTCTCTAGAGTTGCCTTCTTTAGATGAAGAAGGAAAATTGGTTTTAATTCCGGTATGCATACTTGATACACGAGAAAGGAATTTAAGGAGACGTGTAATCAAAGTGTTGGCTAGATTTTCTGCAGCATCAAACCTAGGCGGTCATGAGATAAATCTCCCTCATTTAACCGGTGAGGCTCCCGTGTCGATTTGTCAATATAAATGCGTTTTTATCTATCGGGGTTTTACTTTAACCACTTAGTTCATGAACCATAACTAAGAAGTTCTCACGCAAGTAAGCAAATTGTTTAAGAAAGGAAAATTATAGAAGAAGAAAGTAAAGGTATTACAGAGAAGAAGTAAGGAAGATGTGCATCCCAATTAGTAGATAGCAGAGCTAATTGCATGCACATAGAAGAAACTTAATAGATTTGAACACACAGAATTATAAAGCAAAGGCAGCTCTAGATCCAGATCTAAAATAACACAAAGTTTACTCAAAAGATCTAAAGATTTAAAAGCAAGAAACACAGTACGCCGTGACACAAAGTTCTCCGGAAACCTGCTTCTTTGTATTCCTCTGCAACAAGTGGCTCTCAGGGGTTCAGCACAAAGTCTAGAACACAAGATTGCTTCTTACAAATTCTGATCGATCATTAACCCGGAGGTTCTTCTCCTACTTATAGAATGTAGGAGGGAAAGTACAAATAGAAGACTCAAACTGAACTAAAGTATGAACAACAAGTAAAGATGACATTTGGCAATCATCCTCAACTAACTTCTTCTTAAGTGACACATGTATCACTTAACTAATAGAATAGTTCCACATGACTTCAAGTAATGGTTGCAAAACCAATAACTTAGAAGTTTTACAATTTCATCCGGGAACATAGAAAATAGAAGAAGAAAGAATAGAAGAAGTCATGCCAGCTGTAATGTTTACATCTTCTTCTTGTTCTGATATCTGATATACTTGTCGAACATATAATTCAGCATCCTTCCATCTGTTTTAGCCACTGCTTCCTTCTCTGTCCTGAACTGCAGCAACCCTTCATTCAACACTTTGCTGCATGCTTCCACCTCTTCCAAACTCGGCCCGAATCTCGCAATGTCTGCCTGCAGCGCCACCAATCTACTGATAGAATTCATCGTGAAAGGCTTGGTAGCTTTATCAATTCTCTTTTGCACCATCAGAAGAGAACCTTCCAGGGAATCATGCACTTCGTTAGAAACAATCCGCACGTATGAAGTAACACCTCCGTCCACTCTTTCCTCAGTGAAAGAAACGCTACTGTCTGGTAAATCTGATGTTCTACTCTCAAGCACCTGCATCCTTTTCAGCAAAACTCTGCAGATCTCCAAACGGAAAGATACTGCAAACTCTAGCTGCTTCCCCTTCTCGACTGATCCATCCGGTACAATTTGTTCTGCAACCAATACATCTCCCGGCAGCTTGTTGATCTCGGCCAAAATACTCAGGTTACTCTCTGCAACTGTATTCATGCCTTCTATGCTTTCCATCAGTTGCTTTAGTTGATTTGCTGCATCTTTCATAACCTTTAGGCAGGCTGGCACTTCCCAAGTTGCTGAAGCTTGATTTAATAATCGATCTTTCCATTCGTCAATAGCCTTTACTTGATTGCTTGCATCTTCCATTTCCTGCATAAGATGATCACTCACCTGCTCTGAAATGGGCTGAATGGAAGGTTTAGCAACCTTGGCTATGATCTCACATAATTGAGATATTTGCTTCTGCAGCTCTTCTTTCTCCGCCTTTTCACTGTCAAGCCTAAGGAACAAAGCATTCAACAACGTCTGCGTGTCCTGCTTCAATCCTTCAGTGGTAGCTTGACCGAGTGGTATTTTGGTCACCGTCACATCTTCTGCCGTGAGCTCCTCTTCTATCTTTCCTTCCGCCGGAATTGATATCTCAGCAAACTTCTCTCCCGAATCTTTGATGATCAACCTAGAAGTTGCTTTAGCAACTTTAGGCCTTCTGTCTCTTACTCTCAGATCTTGAAGTAGCTGCAAGTCATGTTCCTCCAAGTTCATCTCTGCTCTTGCTTCCGGAACCAACTGCAAAGCTACCATCTCCCACTCTGCATCCTCTCCATCAGAAA
The DNA here is from genome assembly GCA_018340775.1 of Taxus wallichiana var. yunnanensis. Taxonomy (NCBI): domain Eukaryota; kingdom Viridiplantae; phylum Streptophyta; class Pinopsida; order Cupressales; family Taxaceae; genus Taxus; species Taxus wallichiana. Next base: position 7,704,120 of record CM031244.1, read on the forward strand.
GTGCCACAGTGTCATGGCTGCCATCTTCTGAAACATCCAAGGACAAAGCTCTTTCGAACTCCGTCATCTGCAGCTTCAACATCTCCTCTGGAACGGGTGCTGAACGAAGTGGCTGCGGAGAGAAAACGAATGTCGCCGGTTTCAATGAAGGCATGGAAGCATCCTGCTGCTGCGGTGCAATAGTTGGTGATCCTCTGGGTACTGGAGAAGTCGGAGTCAAAGCTATGGTCGTAGAAGTGGTCTTCTCTTTCTCTTGAGATCTTCTGTGTACTTTCAACTTCTCGGACCTTCTGCTGCTTTCTCCTTCATGCTTTCGTTTGAGGGAATCTCCTGCGCCGAAGTTGCCCGTGATTTGATTCATCAATACTTCATCAAGGCAGTATCCCTTCGTTAGCAGCCAGCTCGAAGTATTCACCAACACAGCTCCAGATCTCTCTTCAATTGAATGGCAGCCTCCAATGTTGTCCTGCAGTATAGCTTTATCTCCTCCCATCTGATGGTAAGTGTCAAGTACCACGTTCCCATCATCTTTAAGATCCGCAGGTATCCGCGCTAGTCCAAAGTCGAACACTTGCTTTGTTGATAGCCTGTTGAAATCTTTCTTTCTAACCTCGTACTCACTTCTGCACTTCATCCAGAAATCTTCTAACGAAGGCACATGTGCGTACTCCTGGGAGATTGTCTTCCTGGCTACTCCAAATGGATCGAAGTTAAGCCGTGCAGGGAAGAACTCTTGCTCATACTCGGATAACATTTGCGCTTCCATCCCTCGAGCTCTGTGAATGCTGATGCAACTGTAATATCCCACAGTGATTGGGAAGAAGCCCGTAGACTTGTGCCGTTTCAACTGCAGGTCGTGTAACTCTACGAGTTGTCTGCTCAGCTCCATGGCGACCACTCTATCACTTGGATACCTGGGAATCTTTATAGGTTCACCAGAAAAGCCCGTAACTCTGAGGTATGTGAAATCTGCAAACTGGATGAATAAACTGCCAATCTTGGACACTGCTTCCCACGCTTCCTTGCTTACCTTGTGAGTCTTCAAGTCTTTGTCTAGCCTGCAGATGAAATCGTAGAAGTCATCGTTGATCACTTTGAAGTCCTTCTCGCACGCAGGTACAGTAAGCTGTGGGTAGCACTCGAAAATGGGGTCCTTGGAAAGAACACCACATCTATCCAGCTTGGAAAAGACACCCTGTGAAGCTGCAGCATATACCAAGTACGAAGTCATCTTGAAGCTGAAAGTACGCTTCACGTTCCGAAGTTGCTCACCGATGTTGCTGCTAATAATTTCCGACCAATTGATTATAGAATCAACCTTGTTGATTTCAATGGTCCTGATGAAAGCATACATCCATGTACGGAAAGTGTAGGCATTCGCTTCGCCATTCAACCTGCATAGCAATTTGACGACATCATCTGCCTCCTGCACCAAATTGGACCGTGGAAGAGTTCTCGGGAACTTTGAAGGGGATCTAGGCTTCTTCATGAACCGGCTGTTCATTATGCTCACGCAATCAGCTCTATGTTTCTCCCATCTACTGTCAGCATCCTGAATGCTAATAGAAGTCACCACCTTTCGCACTGGAATCTTCAGACAATAATTGATGAATTCCGCATCCAAACGAATTATTGTCTTTCCCGCAACATCACGCACTGATCTGGATGAAGGATGATAAGATCTAGCACACTCCATCACGAACTCTGGCAATTGGGTTGTACATGGGAAAGCTGCAGCTCGGATAATTCCGCTACTTTTGACCGCACGCATGAGTGAAGTCTTTCCCGCTCTGGATCTATCAATCAAATCAGAAAGAGGTTCTGGGCCTAGATCTGTGTCTCCTATGTCTGAAAGTTTGGAAGCAATGCATGAATCCATCGTGCTCTCTTTTTCATCTCCTTTCGCCATGGCTTTATCAATCTTTGTCTGAATAATTCTTTTTCTTCTAACTTGGCCGGATTTCTTCAATACTGGTGCAGATCTGGACAATTCTTCAGATTCGGAGGATATTTGCAATGTATTGGACATTGATAAAAACTCCTTTTCTTTTGTAAAGCACCTGTAATGAATTCCTGCAATTTATTCAAACAAAAATGGCCACCGGAGCATGAATAGTGAATTTAAATTATAAAAATCTGCACTTTTCAAGCCTGCTGCCCCAAAAATTGGTGTTTAATTTGCACATAAAGAGAGCATGAATCCTTTCAATCAACACCTGAGCTCCTGTAACACCTGTGAAAACAACTATGCAGACGAAGATCAACCTTCTCCAAAGCATGCACCAAATCTGAAGCTTTTAGCCTTGTTAGCACTTTGTCCAACAAAATCCTTCCTCTAATGGGGTGCACTTTTCCTCCTAGCTGCAATTCTTTACCCGTGAATTAAATTATTCACCCATATGGCTGCCCCTGCTTATATAACTTTCACAATTCTATAATTAATAATTGCCCTAACAATTAAAGGCAATTAATTAATTAAAAATCATGCTTTTCTCTTTTAAAAATAACATGTTGAAGGACAGCCATTGAATAAATTAAATTAATCCAATTTAATCCTTCACACAACATTTCACTCAAGCCCCACAAAGGTGTGCTTTGACCATAGCCACTGAAAATAGAAATTAATTTAATGTTTTAATGCTTCAAAAAACATTAAATAATGCCCAAATGGGGCGCACTTTTTGAGAGGAAGGGGGCAGCCACTAAATAAATTAAATTTAATTAATTTAATTCCTTTCTTTTATTCCACCTTTGACTTGTTGACCTCCTCCAAGCTTGGGCGCACTTTTTGAGAAGAAAGATTAATAAAAATAATCAATTTTAATTCTTTTAATCTCTCACCAAAGGGGGCGCACTTTTTTGCACATGTAATTCTATTTTTAAGAATTTTTTGATAACGGGATGCTTTACCCTGCCAGGCAGGCACCAAAACCCCGTGATCCACTTAAGTGATTTTTATAACACGGGAAAAAGTACCCTGCCAGGCAAGTATAAAATTCCCACCCTGCCTGCGGCTTATATTTTTCCCATCGCAGCTTAAATCCTTTGTTTTCCAAAAATGCGCCCATCCCCGCAGGGGCTTTTCTGTGCACGACTTCGCTTTTTCCCAGTGATCCAGACCTCCGATGGCGACTTCCTCCGGGCACAATGTGCGTATATGTTTTCTAGCCGCTCCAGGCCAAAAATCGGGCTTACCCGGCAAAGGAGTTGTTCCAGAGAAATTTTACAGAAAACAGAACGGGACACCACAAAAACACGAAAAATTGCCAAAAGTTACAAATAAAGCCCAAAACTTAAAATAAGTTAAAATCCTTCTGGTACATAGGAATAATAACATATTCGCTCATAATGGAGTTAAAACAGAGCGCAAATAGCCTCATACGGGGCTCAAAATAATTAAATACAAATTCCTGCAGACAAATGCCGACGACAGAATAAAACAATTTTGGGCATCTGGGTATTTGGTGAAAAAGGCTAATATGGCACTTTAGGATTATTTTGATGCAATACAGGAACTTTCAGGCAATAAAAACAACAAACGACCCACTATTTTAAAAGTATGAATTTTTTTCGAATTGGGTAGTCACAGATTTCAGGGTGAAATCTGAGTGACACCACAAAGAATATTTAGTGAAGTGGAAGGATTTACCAATGATGTCACATAGGAAAATGATTCAGTTTTAGGGCATCCAAATTTGATATTGCTCGAGGACAAGCAATCTTGGGAAGGGAGGATTGTAATGTCCCCTTTTTCGAGCAATAATTAATTGATGAAGGTTGATGTCCTTTAATCCACTCCCCTTGGATTAAAGGGGTTTTATTTAGGGGGAAATCGAATTTCCTTGTGCATTTAAAAATTTAATATTATTCATCTTGGGCAAATCGAAGTTATAAGGAGAAAATCGATTTATTTATAGGCCAATTATTTATCATCCGTGGTAAATCGATTTAATTAAGGCAAGTCGAATTTTTTGAAGGCAAATCAATTTATCCCATGAGCTAATTATTTATTATTTTGGGTGAATTGATTTATTTAGGCAAAGATTGATTCCTTTTGGGCATTAATTATTATTTTTAAATTCTCTCTTGTATTTAATTTGAAAATGTTTTGGAGGGAATTAACATTTTTAAATGGAGTTTGACTTTTCAAGACATGGAGACTATTTTAATTCAAATCTCTCCTATCTAGAGAATTGTGCCAAAATTGGAGGGAAACATTGAAGCTCTACATTGCAAAATCTATAAAAGGAGATGAGACGTCCCTTTTTGGCATGTTTGACGTTTCTACGAAATTATCGTCATCCTTGAAGATGAATGTATGCCCACTTGTGATCCAAAAATAAAAGGTGTTTTTAGCACCACCATTGTGTGAAGTGTGTGACCCCTTAAGCTTTATTTGATAAGTTCTAGCATATTATTATTCAGTTTATATAAGGCACTTGTATGGGAGTTCATTTATATGCTTTGTGAAGGATTAATTGAAGGTTTTATGTTGAATACATGTTGTTGGTTTATCTTAGTGAAGTCGACTTGCTTTGGGAGTGTGTTTGCATATTTTGGAGGTCTTTCATGTGGCTAAAAGTCTGCTATTAATTCCATCATTTACTCTTGCCCAAATTGACTAGTTTGGAGGTTAATTTGATATAATTTCATGGTGATTTGATAAGGGTTTAAATCTGATTTATTTCTGCATGTTATTCCAAGTATATTGTGCTTCTATTGATGATATTTTGAGCCATATTCACTGCTGGAATTAATTAATGCCAAATCGACTTGCTTGAGGATTTAAAATATTATTTTGAGTGGGTTTTTGGCAAGATTACAAGTTGTTATTGTTTAGATATTTATTGCAGATCCGGGGACAATATTTTAAGGGTTTTGAAAGCATCTAAAAGATCAAATTATTTATTTAAATTTCCTAACCCTAGGCGACTTGTTTACAAATTTCTAGGGAAAATTTGAAATGGTTTTTTGTTGTCGAAAAAATCAGTCTGAAGTTGGTTAGAAATATTATATTTTTAGCTTTCAAATGCACTTGGTTTCATGGAAAAATGATAAGTATTGAGAGACTTATTAATTTTTGAAGTTCAGTTGATTTTTTGTGCATTTGATTATTTTTCCACTTCTACAAATGAAATCTGGTTTAGTGAAATTTGAATTCCAACTAGCTAGCCCATCTAACCTATCACCTTGGCTCACTCTAACCCCATTTGGGTTGAATTGAAGCTAACAATAGGTTATTTGAGGTGATTTCAGAAGGGTTTTCTCTTCTAAGTTCATTTGGGAGTAGTTTATTTTCTAATTTAATTAAATATCCCACGAGGGGATATTACATTTTCTCTCTTAAAGAGGTACGACGTCTCCTTTTAACCAACCAACCTGAAAATAATGAAAATAGGCTAATGGTATTTTTCTAATTTAGTATTTATAAATACCTTTTATTTTAATAATAATATTATTAAGTTGTCCAAATTAAAGAATTGGTTGGGCCCATTTAATGTCCCTTTTTTGGGGAAAAATGTAATGTCATCATTCCGACCTCCACGGTCTAGCGATTGGTTTTTCGCTTAGCCTTGGTCATACCCAAGGGGCTAGCGGTGTCGATGGTTGTTGGGTATGGATTTCACCTACATTTCACTTATATGTTATGTTTTGGCGTTATGCATGTACTTTATGATGATTTAAGTGAAAAGGTGGGGTAATGTTCTATTTCTTCATTGGGGTCACTTTGTAATATCCCTTATGGGATACTACTTAAAAATGCACAAAATATGAGAAAATTGTAGAAAGCAGAGTAAAATTTTTGATTTTTACTGAAAATGTCCAGCTTAGAATAAATAATGGTATTAAATTGATATCCCACAAAATATTTTCCCACAGTGCATGAAATTTGAGGGAAGCTTGCAACAGTTAATAATAAACACTATGAAAACATATTTGGAATAATATAATGCTGCCGAATAATTACGAGAATGCCCTAGACGGTTGAAAAACTTGAGTCTCGTAACTCTCCAAATACCGAAGCATAAATTAAGGGTCTTTGGTAATAACATTAACAGATAAAGGAAATAATATTTCCACCTTCAGATCTGGGAATGGCCTACTGGAAAACCCTCCAAATAAAGGCTGCGCTTTCGGATCTGAAAATGGCCGACTGAAAAACCCCCAAATAAAGGCTGCAAGTCGCCTCGCTTGGAATGGGGTCGGAAAATGATGGAGGCGCCTTCAACATGCTGCCACGCCCAGCCCAAATGGCTGCCGTGAATCTGATCTAGAGCCCCTCTAATTATCTTCCCCAAATGCCCCCAAAACCCTTGAAATCCTTCCTTTGAAACCTCTGATAATGTCTCTGCCACACAACCCTGAAAGCGGCTCCAAAATGACAGACTAGGGTAGATCTCTCACTACCGAAGAATGCCCTGCTAGCTAGGGACGGGTCTCTCACCACCGAAGCTAGGGTCCCTGTGGGATTTGACTCCACAAGCTATAGATGCGCAACATGGCGATTGCGTGACGAAGGGGCAGAAAAATGTATACGACCAAAAGTTTTCTTTCCTTTCTCTCCCAGCTCCTTATATACCTTCCAAGGCAAAAGAGCCCCAAAAGACCTAGACGCGTTTCATTCCACGGAGGGGTCAATAAAATAAAAATAACTTTAAGTTGCTTTTCCCCTTTAAGTCGCCATGGTCCAAAAGCGACCCTCAACGCAAAATTAGAATATTGGAACCATGTGGCCCCTTCCCATTAGCTCTCAGCGTCCACAGCCCCTTGGGTCTGACCACGGCTTGGACTCGACTTGACCCTTAGGCTTTTGGCGTAGAAAAGGGGACATTACAGTCCTCCCTTCCCGAGAAATGCTTGACCCCAAGCATTATCTGTCATGCTGCAGAGGCTGAATACCACGCCGTAAGTTTCTCCACCTCACCCTCACAATCAATGATGAATGGGTGAATGCAAGTAACCAAGACACCCCATGTAGTGATCATGCTCTCCATGCCGTAGAGAACAATGTTGCTCCTAAAGTAGTATGATGCCCACACCGACTCTCCCCTGGTACCCACACCGAAATTGCCAATCTGTCCAATCCATGCCAATGCAAGGCTATCATCATGTGATCACTCACTGCCTCTCCAATCGACTCCTGGGTATGAAAGTTCACTCTGGATCCCGTAGAATCCCCTGAATCCACCTGTGAAACAACTTGTATACGCACAAATGGTGCTAACTCTCCCACATGACCTGCACTCGTGTGAGAGCAAGGCTCCTCATAATGTATCTCAATGTGTCCCATGGAGGAAAAGTCCCAAGACTCCAGTAGACAGTCAACCGGCAATATTGGCTCCACATAGTCCACCTCCTACGTTGAATGTGAACCTACTGAATAACCATGAGTCAATTTCGTCTCTCCACTGACTAACACGTGGGTGAAGTGCTCACCGGGCATAGAAGCAGTAAAATACATAGGAGTGTTATCCAATGTCGATTCAAAAAATGATGAACCCGTAGGCTTTGACTTGTCACAGTGACAAACCGTATATGCCTGTATAAAGTTGGGGATATCCTCCCTCAACCTATGCCATATGAACCTCTCTGACATGAACCTGTAGGTCTCATCGTAGCTCAAATGCCCAGTCACGGAAGGACAATGCACATGTCACAATATCTCCATCCTCAACCATGAATCTGACACAAGGCTCAATCTTCCCTGATAGAAGATCATCTCATCCTCCGATCTGTAGCTGTCATCCTGTATGTGACCATCCAGAAGCTCACAAGTGTGTCGGTTCTTGGAGTACTCAACAAGCAAATGAGGTCTCCAGTCTTCAAACTTTAGATAACCAACATAATGATAAGCTCGGATGATCTGAACATGTAATCCCAATCTCAGTAACAGTCTCCTGTGCAACATTGCTGGCCACACCCACATCCATCATATTCCACATCGATCTGCAATAATAAAACTCCTCACCATGCCGGATCGTCCTCTCCATCCCCTCAACTGTAACCACCCTAGGTGCTCCTGTAGATAATCCCCTCAAAATCACATTCTTGCCCTCGATTTAAACTTCAGCTCCATCGTCTGAAAGTTAGTCCAAGACTCACCAAGAGAGTGAAGCCACTTTGCACTCCCAACACTATGTTGGTCACTCCCATACCAACGATGTGGAGATCATCGGTAACTGTATAGTTACCCATCATGATGCTCACTTGGGGAACCCGCCGTGTGCCCCTCATAGACTCTCCATTGGCTATAACCCCGTTGAGGCCCTCAAAATCCTCTGTTTGTAATCCTCGCCTCTCAACCAATGAGGCATCAATACAGTTGTGGGTTGCCCCACTCTCAATGAGTACCCCAACTCGCTGACCTTGCATAACTCCTCTAATCCTAAATGCCTTGTACATCAGAGTACTAGACAATGTGGCTATAATCTCCCGAGGAAAAGTCTCCTCCTCCTGCCCCGCATCAAGCACTATCCAACGCAACCCCATCTCCATCATCCATCTCGCGAGTCTCTAACTCACCTCTATCACCCTTGCTCTCCTCGAAGACCTCAATGAATTGGGCCTTCCCTCTACCTCTGCAATCATGTCCTGAATCCAAGGTGTGTGGCAATCAAAACATAGTTTCTTTCGCCTCAACTCATCTCTGTCCTCTCGGGAAGTGATTGGATTCTTTGCCACCTCCTGCCTTTACAAAGTGGAGGCTCCCTCTGCTGAAATTCGTTTGATCTAGATGGAGGTTCCCTTTGCTGTACGCGAGGTGGAACCCTCGATTTTGGAGTGGATAGCTCCAAGTCCCGAGCTCTCCTAACATCCGTGAGCAAAGAAGAAGGTTCAAATGCATTGACAAACCCAACAAAAGCACCTGTCAAACTTACTGCGAATAGTGAAATCAACCTCATCTCCGTGATATCAGGTACCATGACTGATAATCTCTAAAAATCTGCGATATATTTAGGGGACCGGTTTGTCTCAAATGAGTCAACTCCCTGAAATACCTGTCAGGGTCCCTCCTATCAAATCTGCTCACTAGCCTCTGCGCGAACTCTGCATAAGTAGTAATGTGTATGTGTCCCTGTGTAATCAACCCATGATGCCACCAATCATGAGCGTCTCCCTCAAGATGCAAGCTTGCAAACTTAATTGCATCTTCCTCATGCATAGGATTCAAGTCGGAGTATGTCTTCAACTTCTGGACCCAAGACGGTGCAGTACACTTCTTAGAACCATCGAAGTGTGGAATGGAGATCTGTCCCAATCTCCTCTGTAACTCTGGTACCTGTTTCTGATGATCTTTCTTGGGTCTACTGCCAATCTTCATTTTGCATTATTCCCGGAATGGCATGTTGTTACGAAAGCCCTCGCTCAAGGTTTGGTTCCTCTCCCAACAAGACTCCTCATCCAAAATATCTACTAGCTGTTGTACCTGTGAAACTTCCGATCCTTCAAGAAAGAAGGTTCGTGAAGCCCCAAAGGCCTGGCAGAAGAATGGGGAGGCCGCTGCCCTGAATGTCCACTCTCACCTCTTTGACCTTGTTGTCCCATATTGCTATTTTCTCCTCTCATTATGACTGCTGTTATACACAGTCCAGCAGGCTGAAGATGATTAAAGAATATTCTCTTACCCTTCTTAGCAATCATAGAACCAATTCTAGTACCTTGAGAGGTACTCTCCCTTCTTGCACCGGAGTCTCCAATGAAGAAATCATGCTTGCCAACACTTGTAATCCCAAAAGACACATTGGAATTCCTTCTTTTGCTTATGAAATCAGTCACAAAGTTTTCAAAAACAGAATTGATAGTTTTGGATAATGGCCACATATTACCAGGATCCCATAGCTTATAATGCCCATGAGCCCTTGTATCTGTTAAGTGAGCTAAAACTTGCCACCATATATCATCCACAAGATGCTCATATACACATAGTTGGAGCAACGGTCCAACAAACTCCATGATGAAGACTTCATCATCTACCATACCATGCATCTCATGATGGAAATAAATTGGAATAGGCAACAATAAATAAGACACCTTAGTGTGCTCTTCATACCTTTCAAGGCCAACAATGTCCTCCGTGTGTTCAAGATAGACATATGTTGAGCTGCCCCCAACATTGTTGCCTAAGTGCCTGTTGAAAGTATCTGAAAGCTGATCAACAGTTGCTGGTTTGGAAATTACAGCAGGCTGCAATTTTACACAAGTGTCCATGTGAGGCTCCTCCTCATGTGCCAGCTGCTCCATAGAGTCTTCTTTCGTGGGTGTAGACTTCCTTGCATCAATTGCCCTCATCGTTTCCTTGAACTCTTGTATGTGTTGTCTTGCTTGAGTCGCTATCAACCTAGCAGCTCTAGCTCTGCTATTCCCTTCCTCACACTTTTTAAGAGTTTCCATTACATCCTCCTTGCTTGCATAAACAAGTTTCTTCTCCTGAGCTGGAATAATTTCTCTAACAAGCAAAGTTTCACTAATGCAATTATTTTTCTCAATGGAAATCATACCCTTTTGTCTAGAAGCTTCTTCTACAAATGAGTTCTTTTGTAATTTAGGTACCGGTATATGATGATCTCGCTTGGGCTTGCTACCAATCTTCATCATGCAATAATCTGGAAATGGCATATTATCTCTGAAACCCTACTCAAAGATTGGTACTTCCTCCAACAAGAATCCTCATCAATCACCTCTATTGGCCGCCCTTTATCACTGTTCTCACCATGTTCCTTATTGTCCCTAGATTTGCTTTGATTCAAATTCTGAGTGAGCTGACTCAAATAAAGGTTAGTGGCTTCTTGTTGTTTCACCATGTTGGTGAACATTTCCTTCATAAAACTCACATTGAGATCTTTCCAAACTACCATATTTAACCCACACAGGCTGGAGAGGAACAACTCTGATACCATTGTAATATCCCTTATGGGATACTACTTAAAAATGCACAAAATATGGGAAAATTGCAGCAGAGTAAAATTTTTGATTTTTACTGAAAATGTCCAGCTAGGACAGCGAATGGTATTAAATTGATATCACACAAAATATTTTCCCACAGTGCATGAAATTTGAGGGAAGCTTGCAACAGTAATAATAAACACTATGAAAACATTTTTGGAATAATATATTGCTGCCAAAAAAATTACAGAATGCCCTAGACGGTTGGAAACTTCAGAGGCTCGTAACTCTCCAAATACGAGCAGAAATTAAGGGTCTTTGGTAATAACATTAACAAATAAAGGAAATAATATTTCCACCTTCAGATCTAGGAATGGCCGACTGGAAAACCCTCCAAATAAAGGTTGCGCTTTCGGATCTGAAAATGGCCGACTGGAAAACCCCAAATAAAGGCTGCAAGTCGCCTCGCTTGAAATGGGGTCGGAAAATGAAGGAGGCGCCTTCAACATGCTGCCACGCCCAACCCAAATGGCTGCCGTGAATCTGATCTGAGCCCCTCTAATTATCTTCTCCAAATGCCCCCAAAACCCCAAAATCCTTCCTCTGAAACCTCTGATAATGTCTCTGCCACACAGCCCTGAAAGCGGCTCCAAAATGATAGACTAGGGTAGATCTCTCACTACCGAAGAATGCCTGCTAGCTAGGGACGGGTCTCTCACCACCGAAGCTAGGGTCCCTGTGGGATTTGACTCCATAAGTTGTAGATGCGCAACAGCGTAAGCAATGCACGCACGTGAAGGGGCGGTAAAATGTATATGACTGAAAGTTTTCTCTCCTTTCTCCCCTAGCTCCTTATATACCTTCTAAGGCAAAAGATCCCCAAAAGACCTAGACGCGTTTTATTCCACGAGGGGTTAATAAAATAAAAAGAACTTTAAGTTGCTTTTCCCCTTAAAGTCGCCATGGTCCAAAAGCGACCCTCAACGCAAAATTAATATTGGAACCACGTGGCCCCTTCCCATTATCTCTCGGCGTCCACGACCTTGGGTTTGACCACGACTTGGACTCGACTTGACCCTCGGGCTTTTGGCGTTGAAAAGGGAACATTACACACTTAAGTGGACCTTTTTTTGGCCTAGGAGAAATAAAGTCACTTTAAGTGACGATTAAATCATGACATATCTCCAAGGGGGGTCGAATTAGGGTTTTATGGGCACTTTTATGATGGAAAAAGTTATAAAAGGTGTTTTTTGGGGAGGAAAAAGGATGGGGGATCATTTTGCCATCTTATGTTGGAGCTTTCAGCTTGCTTTTCCTTTCTTGTGAGGTGAAATTCCCAGAACCCTAGCTTCGGTAGTGAAAGATCTACCCCTAGCTAGAAGAGCACTCTTCGGTGGTAAAAGATCCAACCCTAGTTTGCTTTATTGTGGAGTTTATTTAGATCGGGTTGTTAGATTTAGAGTTTCACAGACTTGTTGATCCAGTTTCAAGTCCGAGAAGAGAAGACGACCATATTCGAGAAGAGAGATCATCTATTTTATCGGTGAAACTTCTTGTTGATGCATGTCATTGCATATTGATGCATGTTACTACATATTGATGCATGTTACTTGCATGTCATTGCATGTTGATGCATGTTACTTGCATGTTGTTGCAAGTTAGTTTAATTGCAATAAAAGTGAAGATATTGGTTATTTTCTGATTTTATACCTTGTTGCTATAATTGTACTTTCTTGTCATATTTTTCTATATACTTGCTGTCATAAAAATCAGAGTGTTATTTGTGAAAATTTGGTTGGAAATCTTGAATATAAAATAAATCCGGAAAAGGGATATTTCAAAAAAGCAAAGAATAAGGAATTAACACACATCCCAATTATATCAAATATGATTTTCAAATTAGCAAACTGAAAATTAAGCCCAGTTCAAAATCAGTGATCAGATTTTCAGAACAGTACAAAAATGGCTTTGCCAAAATATAAATATGTACTTTAGGCATCAACCAAACCAATTTTCAATATGAAATCTGATGGAAAACACTGCTAGAAAGTAATTAAAAATCAACAAAGTACAACTCCAATAAAAATAATGAATTGAGGGTTTACAAACCCCAAACTTCACAAAGAATAGTAGATTCCGGCTTTATAAATTATGAGAAAGCCAAATATGAAAACAAATCTGATTTCCATGCCCTAGAAGGCACCAAATTCCACACTAGGGTAAGTCGCTCCACCTAGGAGAGGCTCAACAATGCATGTAAATATCTGAAATTGTCTTCTCTTCTTCCAAATCTGCAATATGCCTTCAAACCAAACAAGGATGGAGGGTTTTCATCCCCAACCAGCCACAAGAAGGGTTTTCGTCCTTCTTGGAAGAGCCACACACTTGGATTTTCACCCAAGAGTGGAGAGAACAATGAGCAACAACCCAAAAGTCCAATTTAGAGAAAATGCGCCAAAAGTAGATGCTCCAAATGAAGTCTTCATCTCCTTTTATATCCCCAACTTTGGCGCCAAGGCCCAAAAGGACAAGCATGTCCCATATAAAGCTAATGCAATTCTCTAATTTGCCTTTTAAAAGTGCACCAAACCCAATCGACTTGCTAAAGAGAAGAACACACTAAAAAGAAATATTAAAAACTAGAAAATAAAAGTGCAATGAGAGTTCACTTCCTTTTCTAGCTCATTCCACTTCGTTGCCATGGAAAAGGGAATGGCAAGAAGTCCAAAATCATGCTCTCAAGTTGGAAAAGGGGACATTACAATCCTCCCTTCCCAAAATTGCTTGTCCCCAAGTAATTGCAATTGTGGATGCTCCAATATTGTTGCATTTTCCCATGTAGCGAGTAATCCCTTCCAACGAACCAAATACTCCTTGATACTTCGATTCCTCAACTTTCTTTCACGAGCTTCTAGGATGCTTTCCGAAATTAGAACCAACTTGCCCTCCTCATCTAATGGTGGCAACTCATGTGAGGAAGTAAGGTGTTGTCCAAGTGCCTTTTTGAGGCAAGAAACAGGAAAACATTATGTATCTTGCTATTTTTCGGAAGCTCAAGTTCATATGCCATATTTCCCACCTTTTCGTTTACCTTATAAGGACCATAAAAGTGTGGTTTTAACTTTTCCGCACCTCTTTGCTTGATAGAAGATTGCCTATAGGGCTGCAATCTTAGAAACACCATGTCACCCACTTCAAATGTCCTTTCTTTCCTATGCTGATCTGCATATAGCTTTTGCTGATTTTGGGCATGTAAGAGGTTCTCCTTGAGCTCTTTTAAAATTTCATGACACCGCTGAACCAACTCTTGAGCCTTGGGTACTCTACTATCTGTCATAACCAAATCAACGAAAGAGGGAGCATCATAACCATACAAAGCTTTAAAAGGAGACATACCAATGGATGTTTGGAAGGTGGTGTTGTAGCAAAACTCAGCCATGTATAACCACTTCATCCATGTTGATTGTTGCCCATCAATGTAGTTCCATAGGTATCCTTCCACCCATTTATTAACTATTTCAGTTTGCCCATCTGTTTGGGGATGGTAGCTAGTGCTAGGAGTGAGTTGGGTGCCCACCAATTGAAACAACTCTTGCCAAAACATGCTCATGAACCTGCTGTCCCTATCACTTACTATATCCTTGGGCAGCCCATGAAGTCTAAATACTTCTTTGAAAAACACATCAGCCACTATAGGAGCATTATATTTAGCCGGAAGTGGACAAAAATGAGCATATTTAGTGAGTCTATCAACCACTACATATAAAGCAACTCTTACCTTGAACCATAGGCAACCCCGTGATGAAGTCCATAGAGATGCTTTCCCATTTTTGAGTGGGAATGGGGAGAGGTTGTAGGAGACCTGCTGGAAATGTATGTTCTGCCTTGTTTTGTTGGCATGTAAGGCATTCCCAAATGTATTGGAGCACTTCCCCTTTGAGGCCTTTCCAATAGAATCTTTCCCTCACCTGTTTATATGTCTTAAAGTAACTGGATGACCAGTTGATGGGTCATCATGAACAACCCTCAATATTTTACTTTTTACCTTCGATTCGGGCACCAAATAGACCCGGTCTTTGTAAAGAATAAGCCCATCCATTACCTTGTACCTTTCATCACTTATTTCCCCTTCAAAAACAACATTAGCAAACTTGTTCTTGACATACTCAGCTGTAATTAATGACTTCCAATCTGTTGTAATCTTAGATAAAGAGCAAAAATGTGACTCCCATGACAAAGTATCTTCTACCAAATAATTAACTTGAGGTGTTTCCGGAAGCATACCTTGTAACGAAACCTTCTTACCCTTGTCCATGAAGCTCATTTCCATGCATTGGTAATTGAAAATGAGTTCTCCCAATGAATGCAACCATTGGATCCCAAGCACAATATTCATATCAGCCATGTTAATCAAATAGAAATCAGCACATACCTCATGTTGTCCCAATGTAACATGGAGTTGGGAACACCTCTTTGTGCATGGCATGGAATAACCATCCGCTATCTTCACCGTGAATCCCTTGAAGTCTTCTACCTTCAACTCCAATTTGGCCACCAAGCACTCATCAATGAAATTATGAGTGGCTCCACCATCAATCAAAACTATAACTTCGTGCCCTTGTAGATCACCCTTCATACGGAATGAATGGTAACTAGGTGCTCCCTTCAAGGTAGCAAGAGTACTATCAACCTTTTCCGGATCCTCTTCTCGGCATACTATCAAGCTTGGTTTCATCAACATTATTTTCATCATCCTCACAATCTGAAAATACTTCAATATAATGTACTTTACCTTTACCCAAACAGCGATGCCCAGAGTCCATGGATCCTTGCATGAGAAGCACAAACTCTTCTTTCTAAGCTCATTTCTAGATTCTCCTTCATTGCTGGTTTTGGGCAGCTCCTTGTGAGTATTTGGCATTTTTGGGAAGGATTCCTTGGCTGGTCCAAGGGAGGGTTTCTAGGCTGTCCCAAAGATCTAGTTGGCTGTCCTCCACTTGAATTTCCCTTGGGATGACTGTTGTTCGCTGCTGTTTTTGGGGCAGCTCCTTCAAGATCCAAAGCCCTTTTGATTGCCTCTTGAAGAGACAAAGGATCAAAGACTCTAACCAAACCTTTGAGGGGCTTGATCAAACTCTCAATGAAAATTACCACAAGTCTCCTCTCTGAAGCATTCGTGATCATAACAGAAAGCCTTTGAAATTTTGTCACATACTCATCCACCTTGCCTTGTCTCAAATGTGCAAGCTCACGAAAGTGAACTTCTGGATCAACTCTATCAAACCGATCAATGAGTCTTTGACAAAACACATCATAGGAATGGATCTCATTGTGCCCTTGTGTTCGCTAAATTGTGGAATCACCATTCATGAGCAATCCCTTCAAGGTGAAGGGTTGCAAACATGATGGCATCCTCCTCCATCACGGGCTTCAAGGATAAATATGTATCAAGCTTTTGGATCCAAGCCCTAGCTCTCCTTTGGTTGATCCATCAAAGGTGGAGAAGGTCATCTTCCCCAACACATTTTGTACCTCCTTTTGCGGCATATGTTGCTTAGGCTCGAGCCTAGACCTTCCTCTATTCACTCCAATGAATTCGGCAAGTGAAATAGCTTCAAACCATGAAATGAATGAAAGCGGATTTTTAACCTTATGAATCTTTATTGGAAGAGCCATATACTCTTCATAGCTTGTGGTAATGTTTTTCCCCGTAGAGGGCCTTGCTCCAACATCCGGAATAGTTTCTTCCCTTGGAAGAAAGGTAGGCCTTGTGGCTGATCCATGGGCTGATCCCATAGGTCGCCGTGCATTATTAGCTCCAGATGAGCTACCATCACCGTTATGAACCCTAGGTTCAATCATCCTTTGAAGAGATAGGGCAAGGAAGTCCATTGTGTCCGCTAATCTCTCTTGACCTACAATCAACTTATCAAATTTGGCTTCTTGAGGATCTTGATTGGCCATATTATCCTCTTCTCTTGGCTGATCCGCTTTCCTTCTTCTTTGGTAGTATAAAAAACCCTTATTGCCCTCTTCCATGAAACCCTAAGTGGGAAGATCTGATCTTTGATGCCACTTGTAATGTCCCTTTCTACGGGGAAAAAAAGAATAAGGAATTAATCGGTGTTTTCAACCGGTTGAATTGGAACTGAATCGGCCGGTTCGGCCGACTCTGGTTCGAGTATTTTTGGCATGAACCGGTTAAAAACCAAATTGTTTGACCAGTTTGGGGCCAAACCAGTCCGATTTCAATGCAAACTGGCCAAGTTGTGTCCCTGTGTAGCTATACGGCGCAATTTTTAAAAATTCACTTTTTTAATTAAAATTTCTATTTTTTATACAACCTAAACCCTAATTTATTACTATATAGACACCCCCCTCTATTCACCTCACACCTCTCTCATTGAGCATTTGTGAGCATTGTGAGCAAAAGATTGAAGAGTTTAGTTTTGGAGTGAGCTTGGAAGTTGGAGCTTGTTTGCCATTGCTTGTGGGCTCTTTGTGGTGATATTGGCATCCATATAGAGACTTCCTCACTTCTATTTGTGAGCACCTCTCTCATTTGTAAGGATTTGGAGGCTTGGGGCAGCATTGAAGAGTGTTGATTTGGAGTGAGCTTGGGGTTTGTTTGGCATTGCTTGTGGGCTCTTTGTTGTGGTCTTCACATCTACATTTGGAGGGTGTAACCCATATACAAGCTTCGAGTGTTTCTTGACCTCATTTGTGTGCACATTGAAAGGTATGTTAAGTTTTAAACTTGCCCCTATTTCTAAATCTTATTAAATAGGAAATCTGAAATATATATTTTTTATTTGCATTTTCAGATTGCTTTGCATTTGCAAATGCCCCCCGAGTTGAAGACCCTACATGGAACCATGTAGACATAGTTGATGATAAAATATTTTGTAAATATTGTAAGAAACACATCAAGGGGGGGAATTCATAGGTTGAAATAACATTTGGCTGGTCACAGAGGCCAAGTTTCCCCATGTGATGCACCGGATATTGATGCCATTAAATTGGAAATGATAAACTTGCTTGAGAAACATAAAGAACAGAAGGTTAGGAAATAAGAGATGGAAGCTGAAATAAGGAGGGAACATGCCATAGCCTAAACAAGTGTTGAAGGCTTTTGCTCTGACCCCTCTGTCCATGTTAGAGACCCCTTTCGGTATATGCCTCTCACATCCACTCATAGTCAAGAAAACTGGCCTAAAAAAGAAAGAACATCCAAAGCTTTTTTCCATCTTCCACACTTGCTAGTGCCTCCATGCCAACAAAAAATCAACCCACCTTAGATAACCATTGGAAGAAGCAATACAAAGAAGCAACTTTTGAATACATTGCTAGATGGTGGTATGATGTAGATATCCCTTTCAATGCTGCCCGCTCACCTTATTACCAGCCTATGTTTGATTCCATTGTTGTTGTTGGTAAGGGCTTCAAAGGCCCTAATATGCATGACTTGAGAGGATCTCTTTTGCAGAAAGAAGTTAGCATCCATAAATGAATATTTGAAGAGTTGTAAATTATCATGGGCCAAAACAGATGTACTATTATGTCAAATGGGTGGAGTGATGGCAAAAACGCACCATAATAAATTTTCTTGCCTCTTGTCCACAAGGTACTATGTTTTTGAAATCAATTGATGCATCTGATAGGGTGAAATATGCAAATTTGTTTGAGATTGTGATATTGTTTAGAGGTGGGGGTGAAAAATGTTATACAAATCATCACAAATAATGCCTCTAACTATGTTCTTACTGGTAAGATGTTAGAGACTAAACACAAAACAATATTTTGGACTCCATATGCTGCACATTGCATAGACCTCATGCTTGAGGATATAAGAAAACAAGATTGGATCAAGAACACAGAGCATGCCAAACCATCACAAAATACATCTATAATCACTCATGGGTATTGAACCTAATGAGGAAAAACATCGAAGGCAGAGAACTTGTTAGGCCAACCATCACGTGATTTGCAACAAACGTTCTCACTTTGTAGTTTCTTTGTTCCTAAGCACAAAACTTGAAAAAATGTTTTCAAGTGATGAATGGAATGCATTAAAGTGGAGCTGCAAACAAGATGGGAAAGACACAAGAAGAAAGTTTTTGACAATTTATTTTGGAAAAAATAGTAGAGGTGAAAATTGTTGAGCCTCTTGTTAAGGTGTTGCGGTTGGTGGATGGGGAAAAATTAGCCATGGGCTATATTTATGAGGCTATGGATCAGGCAAAGGAGCAGATAAGGGCAACATACAAAGACATGGTAACTAAGTATGGGCCTATATGGGAGATTATAGATAATAGATGGAACAATCAACTCCATCGCCCTATACATGCAACTGGATATTTCTTGAACCCAAGATATCATTATAGAGCTCAGCTTGGAGAAGATCAAACAAGAGAAGTAAAAGATGGTTTGTATGAGTGCCTAGAGCGCATGGTCCCTGATGAGAGGCAACAACTTGAGGTTCACCAACAGATCAGTTTCTTTAGCAAAGCCACAGTACCTTTGGGAAAAACTTTTCAAAGATTGCGAAGACCAACCAGGTAAGCAATTCTAAGTTTTTTGAAGTTCATTTAATTAAATTTTTAATGAATAATCATGAATTTTTAGCATAAGACAATCTAATTTGTTGAATTACGCTTTAAGTTATAAGTTTTACTTTTAATTTTTAACTTTGTTTTTTATTGTCATTGTTTAATAATTAAACATTTACATTTTTATCAGTAGCACATTTATGGGATTCATTTGTTAGTCAATGTTCTCAATTTTAAAAGTTTGCAATTAGGATCCTGAGCCAAACTTGTAATGCTTCTGGGTGCGAGCGCAAGAATCTGGTCCGTCTTTGAGTGGATTCACACGAAGAAGAGAAACCGTTTGGAACAACGGTTGAATGATCTTGTCTTTGTGCAGTACAACCTTCGACTAAGACGCAACCGGTTCTTGAACCGAAGACTCATTCATGATCCCATTGTCTTGGATGATATAGATTCAACCTCAGATTGGGTAGATGAGAGTCAACCAACAGAGTTTGATCCCGATGAATTGGGTGGATGGGTTTGGATCAAGATGATGAGCCTTTAGTAGCACCATTGCCATCGTCATGAGACATAACAGAGCATTAATCGCACTCGTCTTCTGCCGAAGGCTGCAATATAGTTGTTGCAGATATACTTGAGGATTTGGATGGATCCAAGTCAGAGGACGATGATGATATTGATGAGGATGAGCCTGAGGATCCCATTCTTAGCAGTGGTGCAGAGTGTAATAATTGATCATTGATGTCATCTAGTTTCTTCTAGAGTTTTGTAACTTGTAGTATCTGTGTATCAATGATTATAGCATGTTTTTTTGGAGTCTTGGACTATAGAGGCCATTTAGAGCCTCATTATTTATGTATTTTGTTTCGGAATCTCATATAAAATATGTATTGTGTATTGGACTTGGAGTTCGTGCCATTTTACTATAAACACCTTTCTTACATATATACATGAGCAAGCTTTGCATATTTTGTGTGTAATTGTTGGAATCATGGTTTTTAATCTTTCAAATATATTGTTTTCATTAAAAATATAAATTTTTGTGTTTTTTAGTAAACCGGTTCATAAAGTTTGAACCGATCCGGTCCAACCCTCGATTGGTTCCGAGTCCGGTTCCGATTTTTAAAACATTGGTCGCACACCGACATAACTTAGAGTTTGGCCTAACAAATAACTTAAATTTACTTAGTTTTATTCAAACATAACTTTATGTAATACTTGCAGAATCGACTTATACAAAATGCAGGACCACATATGGAAAACTTAAATGACATATTTTGGCACCTACATCTACCCCGACATCCATGCCAAAACTCAATAACTCAACTCTCCATTGTGGTTGCTCATTTGTCACAATTGG
Organism: Taxus wallichiana var. yunnanensis; assembly: GCA_018340775.1. NCBI lineage: Eukaryota > Viridiplantae > Streptophyta > Pinopsida > Cupressales > Taxaceae > Taxus > Taxus wallichiana. The sequence continues at coordinate 7,724,916 of CM031244.1, forward strand.
CATCCAATAGTGGTTGCTTCAAAAACTCAAAACATAGAGAAATATCTATACAATTTTTTTATGGCCAAATTTTTGATGTTGACCACATTGCCATTGTTGACCAACCTCTCTAATTTACATATCACTTCACTAAATTTTATTGTGAACCAAGTGTTTCCACCATATGGGCTCCATTAGGTGGATGTTTTCTTTCGGTGATGCCCAAGTGTCGACGATGTCTAGGTGCAAGGCCAACAATGTTTTCTGGAAAATCTTATGCAAACAAGCCTTCAAGAAATTTCAATTTCTTGTATTTGAATTTCATGCCCTATATGACACCCATGCACATCTTGGTTTTGAGCGTCTGACCTTGTTCTATTTTTGTACAACTTTAACAACATACGATCATGGTGTGGCCCTATACCCCTCGAAAGGAGTACCATACAACATTGTTAGAGGCTCACACAACTTTGTCATTCCTCGCTGCTTATACTGACCCTAACAAAGGCATGTAAGGCCTTGTTAGGGGCTAACTAACCTTTTGGGCCAACATGTATGTGTAATGTCCCCATTTTTGAAGACCCTTAGCCTATCATTCCCCGTGGGCTTTAGGGATGTTGCAAGGGGAAAATTATATTAAATAATTTTATAATATTGCCTGGAGAGTGATTTTTATCATTTGACATTATAAAACAATATTTATTTAATTATTTAATATTTATGGAGCAAGTAATTATTTAATTAAATTCCCAAAATGCAAATTAAAAAGGGGAATTAATTAAATAATATTTAGGTGGCTTTTAAATATTAAAATCACCCTTCTAAAAAGAGGATGCCACACCTAGGGAAAATAAACTTTTATTTAATAATTTTCCTCTCTAGGGATCTCGAATTTTGTGCCTTCTTGCTTATAAAAGGAGTGCTAGGATCATTGTTAGACTTATGTTATGATGATATTTATTTTATGCTCCATGCTTGGAGTTGGGATGCATGCCCATTGATGCTTTCTCTCTCTTGCATGGGAAGTTAGTGAGCTGGTTTTGATCAATCAAGTATTCTCTCTTGTTCCATTTGTTGAGTTTCTCTTGTGTTGAAGTATGTTCTTTGCATGATTCATACTTGCTAACAATGGCGACTTGATATGTGACTTGTTTTTGCATGTTTTGTGAGTGAATAAGGAAAAATATAACCTGCTCTATGTTGGTATAATTTTCCAAGTGTAGGATTGTTAGTTGGAGGGTTTTTGAAGTGTAGAAAGAGCTGAAAATAATTTATGTCATTCCATCTAACCCTAGTGACTAGACTTGGACTTTTGGGGGCTGTTTTGGAGGGTTTCCGGTTGTCATAAAATTAAGATCTTTAGTTCTTTGGAAAGATCTTAATTTATAGAATTATCTGCATTTTATTTGAGGGGAAAATATGGGATATTGAAGGAGTTATGCATTTTTGAATATTTCAGCTGTTTCATGGGCTTTTAAGGTATGGAAAATTGATATTTATATCAGATCTGCAGTTTGGGTTTGATTTAATATTGCATATGATTGCAGAAACTAGGAGAAATAAGGAGAAGATGTTTTCATAATTTTTGAGTGGATTTGATGCCCTAAATGTGTTTGGGCGACTTACTTTTAGGTCAAAATTAGGGTTTCAGGTTGGCTGTACGAAATTTGATTTTTTCATATTGTTCATATTTTTGTGGTCCATTATCCAAAATTTCAGCTCATTTGGACTTCTCTAGCCAAAGATATGAATTTTTAAAAATTGTAGTAGTTGGGGTTTGAAAATTAATTATTTACAGCTGTGTGTGATCAAATTTGTATAAATTCCTAACTTGTCCTAGAAGGGGACATTACAGTGGTATCAAAGCATGTTCTTCTGCACTTGTGAGGTTTGTAATTGCTTGTGGACCATGGATTTATCTAGTGCAGGTAACATGAAGGCAAGGTTCCGGAGACTTGGTAGAGCTTTCAAGCACCTACCTCCATCAAAGGATGAGTTACTCAAAATTTTGGAAGAAGCGGAAAGTTGCTTGATAACAATAGAGCAAGATGATTATGGATCTATGCTTCTTGCAAGGGATTCGTTGGTAATGCAGCTGGCTAAGCATGAGTTGGATCATGAAAATGGGGAGGTAAGAATTATGGATATCTTCTGCATTAGTGAGGTTATACGAATTACAGCCCCAAAATTGCCATATTGTGATGTTATCATGGAAGACATTTTTGAGGTCATGGTGGGAAGTTTCCAAGATCTGTGGGACCTCACAAGCCCTTGTTTTGGTAAGAGGGTTTGCATTTTGAACATTATGGCAAAAGTAAGATCTTGTGTTATAATGATGGATTTATAATGTAATGATTTTATTTCTAACATGTTTGAGGTGTTCTTTGATGTTATATGTAATGATCATGCTCAAAAGATCATGATTTCCATGCAAGCCATTATATCTTTGATATTAAATGAATATGAAAGTCCCAAAACACACTTCTATCTATGTTGGAGGAAACATTGGGTCAAGAGGCATCATGTGTTGCTCATACACTAGCCCAAGGTGTCCTAGAGAAATGTTCGAACAAAGTGAAGACTATGATTTTCCAAGGTATGAGTTCTTTGGTGTCTAATGATAAAATTTTGGTATCTAATACTTGCATGAGAGTTGGCATTTGCACAGAAAAATCAAACTTAGTTCAAAAGGAAGAGAAGGAAGAAGAGCCCCTAGATGCAAATAAGCAAGGTAAAGAGTTATTTTTTGAAGAGGTTTCCTTGCCTTTGTATGATTGCATGCATGTTGATAAGATAATCATGGGAGATGAGCCCAAGAGGGAAGAGAAATTTGATTTGCAAGTTTGCATGGACAAGCCAAATGAGGACAGCCAAGAGGTAACTAATGATCATTATTTAGTTGTTACTAATGCTACTTGGATTGGCAATGAATGCAAGGATGAGGGGATGAATGATAGGAAAGGAGAAGAGGCATTTCCGAGCACTTTAGACCATTATCAGCTTGCTGGTCTGTACGGTACTACTGTACATGTGCAACGAAAAATAGTGAAGGAGGAGCAGCCAAGGTCACTATTGAGTGATCAAATAAAAGCTTCAAGGGACAGCCAAGGGTAGACCTCAATATGGCCTTAAAAGGTCTATTTCACCATATCTCCTCCACATAAAAAGCAACTTCTTAATAGCTACATTAAGGTAATACATTATTCCAAGTGTGATTTGGCTAGTGCTAATGGTGGAGTTGTTGATGAGCATGTGCATAAGGAAAAATCAGATTTGAAGGATATCATTCACCTTCGTAATGAGCCATTTGAAGGACAAGAAGGGAGTATGAGTCTCATGGTTACTCCAAATCATTTCCTTCATGACACAAGCATTGGTGAAGGAGAAAAAAAGGGGTTTAGATGAAGAAAATGATGAGGGAAAGAGTGCTGTCCTAAACTCAGAAATTTTGAGTTTTGTAGATGTTGGGGGCAGCCCAAGGTATGATTTTTCATGTTTATTTCCTCCTTACATGTTGAGCTTTGATGAATATGGGTATGAGCATGTTAGATGGATGGATAAGAGGTATTTTGGTCATACTATTGTTGATGTTATTGCTCCTAACACTTGGGTGCATAAGTGTCAACATGGAAAAAGGAAAGGGATGCCTAAGACTCCTACAAATGAAAATCATGACAATAAGTTTGCTGGCTTGTGTATAACAACAGTTATTAGGGAGCAAATAAGTGTGTTTTCTCTTCTAGAATCAAGTTCCAAGGAAGCTCCATGCACATGTCAAGTAAAGGTACATAATTACAAGGTGAGAAGTGGTGTTTTATGGTGCGAAAATGTAATGAGCAGCCCCAAGCATGATATTTTAGATTTATTTTCTTTATCCATAAAGAAGGTACATGGGCACAATCAAAGGTTTGAAGTTCCTTGGGTTTATGGTGATATGGTTTATGGATGCATGAATTATGGTTTCTCTTTTTCTTATGTGCATGGTGCAACAAAAATAGTGAGATGTCATCCCTCTACATGGTATGGAGAAGTAAATAACAAGTTGTTTGTATTTACTAATGCTCATAAGATGATTAAGATGGACATTCTACTGTTCTCATACCTTGATAAAATTCAGTTTTTGATTGTTGAGGTCATAAGAGGAAGGTACAAGTATTATCTATTCATGTTTGAGTTTGCATCCAAGAAGAAAATGTACATACTTAACATTCACACTGCTGTAATATACATTTTTGGTTTGTTTGAGGACATGTTAACATGCTTACAAAAGGATTTAGTCACATGGTACGCTGATTTCCAGTTTGGAGCATCATGGGTACATGTTACAGGTTCTTCTTTTGACCATTTAACACTTCTTTTACATGGGGAGCAACGAAGAGGAAGGTATGGTGTTGAGTTGTCATGTTATGTTCTGAGAAAAAAGGGTAAGCATGTTGTATTTTCAGCCATGATAGTGAGAAGTACCACATTTGTCATGAGATTCACTTTGAATCAGCTCTATATGATGCATATGATTAAGTTTCAGTATTTGTTTTCTTGGGATCAATGTATTGAGGGTTGTGAAGATGAAGGATCACATGGACCACATTTTGCATGGTAAGAGTTTCTTTTCCAGCCAAGCATATGGATAGTCTTCAGTTTGTTATTGTTGGGCATGGAATTTCAGTTGCATGGGGGCCTATCTCATTCACTAGATTGTTGCTCATTCATGTGGGGAAAAGAATTCTGAAATATGATAGATGTCCTTTCATTTTGATGGAAGATATCTTTATGACCAGCTCTACTATCACTTCCATCATTCAGATTTTTCACATGCAGTTGATGATATGGGTGTTGGTACTTGATTTTGACTCATGGGTGACTATTTGGGGGTGGAAACCAGCCACTCCAATTCTGATTTTTGGAGATTACAGCAGCACTTGGGGCCACATAACAGAGTTTGGGGGCAGCCCATACATGGAGGAGTTGTACATGCCATGGAGACACATTGGAAAAGTGTTCTTCAACACTTATTTTTCTAATTTGTTTGCTTCATGCGTAGGTGTAATTACCCCATTTTTAAGACCCTTAGTCTATTATTCCCCGTTGGCTTTAGGGATGTTGCAAAGGGAAAAATATATTAAATAATTAGATAATATTGCACGAGAGTGATTTTAATCATTTTCAACATTATAAAATAATATTTATTTATATATTTAATATTTATGGAGCAAGTAATGTATTTAATTATTTAATTAAATTCTCAAAATGCAAATTAAAAAGGGGAATTAATTAAATAATAATTAGGTGGCTTTTAAATATTAAAATCACCCTTTTTAAAAGGGGACGCCACACCTAGGGAAATAAACTTCTTTTATTTAATAATTTCCCTCTCCTAGGGATTTCGAATTTTGTGCCTCCTTGCTTATAAAAGGAGTGCTAGGATCATTGTTAGAATTATGTTATGATGATATTTATTTTATGCTCCATGCTTGGAGTTGGGATGCATGCCCATTGATGCTTTCTCTCTCTCTCTTGCATGGGAAGTTAGTGAGCTGGTTTTGATCAATTGAAGTATTCTCTCTTGTTCTCTTCATCGCGGTCTCTTGTGTTGGTATTGGTGCATTTATTTGGATGATAAATCTATATTTTTGTGAAGTGTTTGAAGTACTTTTATGACTATTATTGTTGCTGCAATTTATTTAGCCGTAGTAATTGGTATTGGGGTTTGATCTTTCATATTTTGAAGTTATTTATGCTAGATCTATTTGCTTTGCATGTGTCTAATCAATTACTTTAGATCAAGGGTTGATTGTTTAAGGGTTTTTGGAAGGGTTTTATGAGTTAGAAATTATTTAATTAATTTTCCCTAACCCTAGCGACTGGTTTTCAGATTTTAGAGGTAGATTTGAGTGGGTTTCAGTGGATAAAAATTTAGTTTGTTAGTTCATTGGAAAGATCTTTATTTCTACTTTATTCTGCAATTTATTTCATGCAAAAACTCTAAGTATTGAAGGAGTTATGAGTTTTAGAAGATTTTAGCTGTCTGCAAGTTTTTGGTTCTTATAAACTAATATTTATTTCAGATCTGCAGTTTTGGGGTCAGATTAATATTGGTTTTGGTTGTAGAAATTAGGAGAGATAAGGAGAAAGCAATTTCATAATTTTTGGAGGAGATTTGGTGCCCTAAAAGTGCTTTGGCGACCTACTTTTAGGTCAAAATTAGGGTTTCGGGTTGGTGTGCAAAATTTGATTTTTGCATATTGTTCCTCATATTTTTATGGTTTATTATCCAAAATTTCAGCTCATTTGGACTTCCCTAGCCAAATATATGAATTTTGAAGTTTGCAGCAATCGGGGTTTGAAAATTAATTATTTTTAGTGTGTGTAATCAGATTTGTATTAATTCCTAACTTATTCTAAGGGGATATTACAATGGTATCGAGAAAACTTTCTTTTGCTCCTTGTGGGTTTGTTTGTAGAGTGAATCATGGAGCTTGCTAGTGTCGGAGGTTTGAGGACCAAGCTCTATAAGCTTGGAAAAATGCTCAAGGGTCCCTCACTTGAGAAGAGCATATTGATCTACACTTTGGAAAATGTGGTAAGTTGTTTGTGTTTGGTTAAGCAATCAGATTGTGGCTTGATGATTTCAGTTCTAGATCCTTTGGGGGCACAATTGGTTAGATTTTTGGGACATACAGATCCAGATGTAAGGCTTGTAGTTATCACTTGTATAAGTGAAATTATGAGGATTAAGGCTCCGGAACCACCCTATAACGATCACATCATGAAGGAAATATTTCAGATCATGGTAGATAGTTTTGAGGGTCTTGGTGACACCACAAATGTTCTTTTTGCTAAGAGGGTCACTATTTTGAAAAATATGGCAGACATTAGATCTTGGGTCCTAATGATAGACTTGGAATGTGATGAACTCATTTTTCAAATGTTTGAAAATTTCTTTACTTCTATTCATAGGGATCATGCAGAGATTGTGGTTTCTTCAATGCAAATTATTATGACTTCAATTCAAGAGGCTGATATTTTGATGCCACTTCTAACAATTTTATTTGCCTACGTGAGAAAGGAGAAGGAAGAAGTGTCATCCATAATTTGAAACACTTGCTCAAAGTATAGTAGATCGATGTCAAGAGAAGTTGAGGCCCTATTTGATTGATGAAGAGCTTGCTGGTCCTGCTATACATGTGCAACAAAAAACAAGAAGGAAGAGACCCATTAGATGAAGAGCAAGGTAAAAGTTCCTCCTTGGTTGAAAGTATTTCCTTGTCTTCTAATATTTGCATGCCTAGTGAAGTGACAGAAAAAGGGAATCATGAAAGAGGAGCAAAAAGATAAATCAGATCTGCACATGGTAAAGTTAAGTTTGGGGAATGAAGCACCAAAGAAGAATATGATGATTTTCAGTTTAAAAAGCTTGTTAATGTAGCCCCTAAGGGTAAGCATTTTGATTTATTATATCCTCATCATATTTTGTCTTCTTCATACCTTGTCACCTATGAGTATGATGCTAACATAAAGGTCAAGGAAAATGGTGCGTTGTTGGATGGAAATTGCAAAAAGAAAGGGGCTGAAATTCTGAGTTATGAAGAGTTTATGGGCAGCATGTATGAAGGAAAAACACATGACATCATTCCAAGGTATGAAGGGTTGCATACTTCTCCATTTCATCTTTGTCATCTTTATGATATACATTTGAAAATTGATGATAAGGGAAGGGTACACTGCATCTTCTTGGGAAGCGTGTAGGGAAGAATAAGCATGTGCATAATTTAGTACCCTATGGTTTACCTTGCTACAAATATGATCCAACAAGGGCAGCCTTTGATTGGATAAGAGTAGTCCATGTATTTCCAGTTATGTCATCATTCCTTGAGAACTTTACTTGCATACATGATGGGTATGTTTCTCCATGGGTGAATCTCCAAGGAATCATTGATAAGATGTCCCATAATTATTCTTTGCTAGACCATACTTGGCGTCAATATGACAAATTATATGAAGGTATGAGCTCTTTTGTTTTTGATGACACATTTTTGGCATCTAATGATTGCATGGAATTGAATGGGTGCAAGAAGAAATCAGATTTAGAAGATGGGCTTGTGAAGAGGTATGCTTATGAAGGAAGAACACCATGGGATGCTTATGGTAATTTTCAGTTCGCTGTAATTTTCCAAACAGCAAGCCCCAATGGGCAAATGAATGAGGTTTTTCACGTAAGCATGGGTCTTATGAATGTCCCAAGTCATCACCCACCAAGTATGAAGGCTTGTGAGGAAGAAAAAGGGGCTTTAGATGAAGAAAATGGTAAAGGAAAGACTGCTGTCCCAAACTCAAAAATTCTGAGTTTTATAGATGTTGGGAGCAACCCAAGGTATGATATTCTATATTTTATTTCTCCTTCCATATTGAGTTTCGTTGGGTATGATTTTGAGCATGATAGGGAGATGGATATGGTGTGTCACATGGGGTATAATGGTCACATTCTTGTTGGTACTTTTGCTCCTAACAATTGGGTGCATGATGGAAGAAAAGAAAGAGTGACTATCACTCTCCCCAATGAAGGAAGCCATAATAGTAAGCTTGTTCCATATGAAGAAATCATCATTAGAGGACACAAAAGCATGATTGATTCCTATGTTTCTCTTTCTTTCATAAGGGAAAGTCATTTTCACAAAGAAAGGTACAAAGTTCCTTGGTCTATCTATGATAATATTCATACATGCATGCACTATATTTCAGTTTTCTCCTCTTCTTATGAGCATAGAAAAAAAGGAAATTGGGGTATCTTCTTGCACATATTGCTCCATGTGGAATGAGAATAAAAGGATTTGAGTTTTGCAAGTTCGGTGTGGATACAAGGAAATCATTTCATTTCTTTTGTCAAATGATGCTAACTCCTATCTCTTTAGAAGACTTGAAAGAAGGGTGGATCACATGGACTACACTTGGCATGGTAAAAAGTTCATTTTCAGATTTTGAGCTACAGTTATGTCTTCCATTTGAATGTTTGATTGATGTGCTTCCAAAAGCTATGTGTTGGGAATGTTTGGTTGTTGCTTACATTTGGGCTTCAATGGAAAGTTTGGAAAAGGTGAAGGAACATGGTATGAATTCTTCTCAAAGCATTTCATTTTCAGCTATACATGTGGATAATTTTCAGTTGATTATGGTTGAGGATGAAATTTCAGTTATATGGGAGCCACTTGTATTCACTAGATTGATGTTCTTTCATGTTGGGGAAAAGATTTTGAAACATGCTAGCTGCTGCCCCATCATTTTTATGATTGACATCACTATGACCAGCCTCCCTATCACATCTATAATTCAGATTTTTGCCATGCATTTGATGATATGGTTGTTGGTGCTTGATTTTGGCTCATGGGTGAATATTTGGGGGTGGAAACCAGCCACTCCAATTCTGATTTGTGGAGATTACAACAGCACTTGGGGCCACATAATAGAGTTTGGGGTCAGCCCATACACAGAGGAATTGTACATACCGTGAAGACACATTGGAAAAGTGTTCTTCAACACTTATTTTTCTAATTTGTTTGCTTCATGCGCAGGTTTGAAGAAGAAATTACAACAGACTACACTCCTAACTTTTAGGAGAATGAAGCGGTCCAAGATATTGCAAATGCTACTTCACTTGAGTGGCATGGGAGCATGGCTTTTGGAGTACCACACTTTTGGACACGGACACATGAGCCTGCTATTGTTTGAGGGCAAATAATCTTGGGAAGGGAGGACTGTAATGTCCCCATTTTTGAAGACCCATAACCTATCATTCTCTGTGGGCTTTAGGGATGTTGTAAGGGAAAAATATATTAAATAATTAGATAATATTGCCTTGGAGAGTGATTTTAATCATTTGACATTATAAAACAATATTTATTTAATTATTTAATATTTATGGAGTAAGTAATGTATTTAATTATTTAATTAAATTCCCAAAATGCAAATTAAAAAGGGGAATTAATTAAATAATAATTAGGTGGTTTTTAAATATTAAAATCACCCTTTTAAAAAGGGGATGCCACACCTAGGGAAATAAACTTCTTTTATTTAATAATTTCCCTCTCCTAGGGATTTCGAATTTTGTGCCTCCTTGCTTATAAAAAGAGTGCTAGGATCATTGTTAGACTTATGTTATGATGATATTTATTTTATGCTCCATGTTTGCAGTTGGGATGCATGCCCATTAAAACTCTCTCTCTCTCTCTCTCTTCGTGGGAAGTTAGTAAGCTAGTTTGATCAATTGAAGTATTCTCTCTTGTTCTCTTCATTGCGGTCTCTTGTGTTTGTATTGACGCATTTAGTATTTTGGATGATAAATCTATATTTTTGTGAAGTGTTTGAAGTACTTTTATGACTATTATTGCTGCTTTGCAATTTATTTAGCCATAACAATCGGTATTGGCGTTTGATCTTTCATATTTTGAAGTTATTTATGATAGATCTATTTGTTGCTTTGTGTCTAATCAATTATTTTAGATCAAGGGTTGATTGTTTAAGGGTTTTTGGAAGGGTATTATGTACTGAAATTATTTAATTAATTTTCCCTAACCCTAGCGACTGGTTTTCAGATTTCAGAGGCATATTTGAGTGGGTTTCAGTGGGATAAAAATTCAGTTTGTTAGTTCATTGGAAAGATCTTTATTTCTACTTTATTCTGCAATTTATTTCATGCAAAAACTCTAAGTATTGAAGCGTTATGAACTTTAGAAGATTTTAGCTGTCTGCAAGCTTTCTGGGTTCTTATAAATTAATATTTATTTCAGATCTGCAGTTTTGGGGTCAGATTAATATTGGTTTTGGTTGTAGAAATTAGGAGAGATAAGGAGAAAGCAATTTCATAATTTTTGGAGGAGATTTGGTGCCCTAAAAGTGCTTGGGCGACCTACTTTTTAGGTCAAAATTAGGGTTTCGGGTTGGCTGTGCAAAATTTGATTTTTGCATATTGTTCCTCATATTTTTATGGTCCATTATCCAAAATTTCAGCTCATTTGGACTTCCCTAGCCAAAGATATGAATTTTTGAAGTTTGCAGCAGTTAGGGTTTGAAAATTAATTATTTTCAGCTGTGTGTGATCAGATTTGTATTAATTCCTAACTTATTCTAGAAGGGGATATTACAATTAAAGAGGTTTGAAGAAGAAATTACAACAGACTACACTCCTAACTTTTAGGAGAATGAAGTGGTCCAAGATATTGCAAATGCTACTTCACTTGAGTGGCATGGGAGCACGACTTTTGGAGTACCACACTTTTGGACACGGACACATGAGCTTACTATTGCTTGAGGGCAAGCAATCTTAGGAAGGGAGCACTGTAATGTCCCCATTTTTGAAGACCCTTAGCCTATCATTCCCCATGGGCTTTAGGGATGTTGCAAAGGGAAAAATTATATTAAATAATTTTATAATATTGCACTGAGAGTGATTTTTATCATTTGACATTATAAAACAATATTTATTTAATTATTTAATATTTATGGAGCAAGTAATTATTTAATTAAATTCCCAAAATACAAATTAAAAAGGGGAATTAATTAAATAATATTTAGGTGGCTTTTAAATATTAAAATCACCCTTTTAAAAAGGGACGCCACACCTAGGGAAAATAAACTGCTTTTATTTAATAATTTCCCTCTCCTAGGATTTCGAATTTTGTGCCTCCTTGCTTATAAAAGGAGTGCTAGGATCATTGTTAGACTTATGTTATGATGATATTTATTTTATGCTCCATGCTTGGAGTTGGGATGCATGCCCATTGATGCTTTCTCTCTCTTGCGTGGGAAGTTAGTGAGCTGGTTTTGATCAATTGAAGTATTCTCTCTTGTTCCATTTGTTGAGTTCTCTTGTGTTGAAGTATGTTCTTTGCATGATTCATACTTGCTAACAATGGCGACTTGATATGGGACTTGTTTTGGCATGTTTTGTGAGTGAACAAGGTAAAATATAATCTGCTCTATGTTGGTATAATTTTCCAAGTGTAGGAATGTTATTTGGAGGGTTTTTGAAGTGTAGAAAGAGCTGAAAATAATTTATGTCATTCCATCTAACCCTAGCGACTAGACTGGGACTTTTGGGGGCTGTTTTGGAGGGTTTCCAGTTGTCATAAAATTCAGATCTTTAGTTCTTTGGAAAGATCTTAATTTATAGAATTATCTGCATTTTATTTGAGGGGAAAATATGGGATATTGAAGGAGTTATGCATTTTTGAATATTTCAGCTGTTTGCAGGCTTTTCTGGGTATGGAAAATTGATATTTATATCAGATCTGCAGTTTGGGTTTGATTTAATATTGCATATGATTGCAGAAACTAGGAGAAATAAGGAGAAGATGTTTTCATAATTTTTGGAGTGGATTTGATGCCCTAAATGTGCTGGGCGACTTACTTTTTAGGTCAAAATTAGGGTTTCAGGTTGGCTGTACGAAATTTGATTTTTTCATATTGTTCTTCGTATTTTTGTGGTCCATTATCCAAAATTTCAGCTCATTTGGACTTTTCTAGCCAAAGATATGAATTTTTAAAAATTGCAGCAGTTGAGATTTGAAAATTAATTATTTTCAACTGTGTGTGATCAGATTTGTATGAATTCCTAACTTGTCCTAGAAGGGGACATTACAAGATGCCTTTCAAGTTGTCTCCGACAACTCACATAACAGATTTGGTAGCCATACAAGTGGTGTATTGTAATGTCCCCTTTTCCGGGACATTATTAAATAGGTATTGAAGACCTTTAGTTCACTTTTCCCCATGGACTAAAGGATCAATTTGGGGACTTTATTTTATTAATTAATTAAGATTGCTTGAATAGTGATTTTTATCATTTATCCACATAAGACAATTTTAATTATTTAATAGAATACTAATTAAAAAGTGGTTCTTACCACTAAAGCATTATAAAAATGGTTTAACCACTAAGCTCCTTAAAATGTATTTTTAATTAATTATTTCCCCAAGTGATTTAATCACTCTCATGAGTGGGTGAATTAATTAATTATTTATTTCATGTATTTATTAAATTATTGCCTTAGAGTAATTTTAATTACTAATTGTATTTGGCAATTAATTTAATATAAAAAGATGTAATGTTGGCTATTGGAACAAGACAAAAGATTAAAAGCAAGATAAGCTGGAAGGGGGAATTCAAATTGTATTTTCCCTCCCTAAGTGATTCACCCCACTTGGGAGGGTATTTGAGCACAAGCAAGGCTCATTTGAAAGGATGCTGATCAATATATTTGATATTTCTTCATGCTTGAAGAAAGGGATGGATGCCCATTGATGTTGCTGCTGATTGGAGACTTTGTGTTGCTGAATTTGAAGGTTTTGTGTTGCTAGTTGAGTTTCTGTTTTGGAGCCATTGTAGTTGCTGTTCATAGACTTCAATTGTTGAAGTATTTCACTTGTATCTCGCTGTTTTTCCCTCCTCTAGGAAGCGATTGGAATAGGCTTTTCAATGTGGTGTTTGATGGTGATTTTGCCATCCAAAATTGTGATTCATAGCTCATTTGAAAGATGCTGTTTGGTAGATGAAATTGATCTTTGATTCGCTGGAAAATTCTAAGTCTTGAGCAAGTTATTGAATTTACAAGTTTTAGTTGTCCTTCGCGAATTAAAAATCATATTTCCAGTATTTTGTGATTCCGCAAGTTCCATTGTGTTTGGTAATTCAAGGGTTGTTCACATTTCAAGTTTCATAATTTTTGGAGAAGTTCTAAGGGCTCAAATACAATTTTACCCTTGCTGCCTAGGGTTCAAGGAGAGATTTTACCGTTGTTTTTATTTTTTGATTTTCTTGGATTCGCTCCATTTACCTCGCTCTTTCCTAACCCCATTTGGGTTGGAAATTGCAGACATTGGAACTTTTTAGGGTATTTGAAAATCGAGGGTTTTGATAAATACTTGTTGAATATTGATTTGTCCAAGTTGGGGACATTACAGTGGTATCAGAGCACCGATATGGTGCACCTGTGAGGGTTTGTGGATGTAGATTTGAATGCAAGCTGAAAAAGAAATTCTATATTATCAAAGGAGAAAGAAAGCCATGGGTGATGAAGGGTTCACTTCGGATCAAGTGAAGTTTTTGCAAGAGTTGGTCAAAGAGAGCCATAAGGATCTGCAACACACCATAAGTACACAAGTGGCAGCCATGTTGAAAGATGCCCTAGATTCAAGCAAAAACCATCATACTAATGGAGAGGGAAGTTCGAATGGTGGTGAAAGGATTTCTACCCACCCCACCCCCAAATTCTTCAAAGGCACCTTCTTGCATAGAGAACCAGTTGAGGAAGAGGAGACATCAGTAGGTGAATTGTTTGATGCACAAAGACAAGAGTATTCCACCCTACATCCAGCTACACGAGCAATCTTGAATTTCAATGAATTTTGTGCTTTGAGGATTGGATCAAAACCAAGGAGACCAAGTATGCAGCCCCATAGAGATTTACAACAGAAGTTGGGTAAGGTTTCCCTTCCGGTTTTTGATGGCACTGATAGAATTCCGGTGAGATCTTGGTTGCAGAAAATGGAGACTTATTTTTCACTCAACCCTATGTTTGAGGATGAAGCTCTCAAGTTTATCATTGTTGGCTAGATTTTCTGCATAGCATAAAACCTAGGCAGTCATGAGATAAATCTCCCTCATTTACCGGTGAGGCTCCCATGTCAGATTTGTCAATTAAAGTATGCTAGTATCTATATGGGGTTTTACTTTAACTATTTAGCTCATGAACCATAGTTGTACAGTTCTGCAGCAAGTAAGCAGTTGTTTAAAGAAAGGAAATATTTATAGAAGGGAATTATATAAACACAGAGAAGAAATGGGGAAGATGTGCATCCCAATCAATAGATAGTAGAGTTGATTGCATGCACATAGAAGAAACCAATAGATATAAACACAAAATTATAAGCAAAGGTAACTCTAGATCTAGATCTAAAATAACACAAAGTTTATTCAAAGATCTAAGATAGAAAGCTAGAAACAAAATACACCGTGACACAAAGTTCTCCGGAAATCTGCTCCTGTATATTCCTTTGCTTCAAGTGGCTCTCAAGGGTTTCAGCACAAAGTCTGGAACACAAAAATGCTGTTTACAAATTCTGATCTTTAACCTGGAGGTTCTTCTTCTACTTATAAAATGTAGAAGGGAAAGTACAAATGGGAAACTCAACTGAACTGAAACATAAACAACAAGTAAAGATGACATTTGACAATCATCCTCCACTAACTTCTTAAGTGACACATGCATCACTTAACTAATATAATTGTTCCACATAACTTTAAGTAATGGTTTCAAAACCAATAACTTTAAAGTTTTACAATTTCATCTCGGAACGTGGAAAATAGAAGAAGAAATAATAGAAGAAGTCAAGCCACCGTAACATTTATGTCTTCTTTTTCTCGATATCGATATACTTGTCGAACATGTAAGTCAAAGATCTTCCCATCTGTTTTAGCCACTGCTTCCTTCCTTTTCTCGTCTCGAACTATAAAGCAATCCCTCATTCAACACCTCGATACACGCTTCCACATCCTCCAAGCTTGGCTCGAACCTCGCAATATCCGCTGCAGCAGTGCCACCTGCTAATGGAATTCATCATGTGAAAGGCTTAAGTAGCTGCATCAATTCTCCTTGTACCATAAGAAGAGACCCTTTCAGGAATTAGGCATTCTGCTAGAAATGATCTGTACGTATGAAGTAACATTTTTGACCATTTCCTCCTCAAAGAAAGCAATGATATCATGTCTGGTAAAGACGATGTCTTACTCTCAAGTGCTCGTCCTCTTTCAAAGAAAACTCTCAGATTTCCAAACGAGAAAAGATACCGCAAACTCCACCGTGCTTCCCCTTCTCAACCGATCCGTCCGGCATAAATCTGCTCGCAACCAATACTTCTCCCGGTAGCTTGTTGATTTCGCCAAAGTATTTAGGTTTCTCTCAAAGAATCGTGTTCATATCTACTTTGCTCGTCACTAGTCGCTTTCCGCTGATTTGCCACATCATTCATAACCCTTAGCGGGTTGGTACCTCTTTGAGTTTTACGAAGTTTGACGAATAATCAAATTCTTCTATTCGTCAATAGCTTTCACTTGATTGCTTGCATATTCCATCTCTTGCATAAGATGATCACTCACCTGAGCTGAAATGGGCTGAGTGGAAGATTTAACAACCTTGGCTATGATCTTGCACAGCTGAGATACCTGCTTCTGAAGCTCGTCTTTCTCTTCGCCTTTTCTCCGTCAAGCCTAAGGAATAAAGCATCTATCAATGTCTGTGTGTCCTGCTTCAATCCTTCTGTGGTGGCTTGACCGAGGGGAACTCTGGTTACTGTTACATCTTCTGCCATGAGCTCATCCTCCTTTCCTTCTGTCGGAATTGACATCTCAGCAAATTTCTTCCCCGACTCCTCTATGATCAACCTTGAAGTTACCTTAGCAACTTTAGGTCTTCTGTTTTTTCCACCTAGGCTCTGGAGTAGCTGAAAGTTGTGTTCTTCCAAGTTCATCTCCACTCTAGCTTCTGGAACCAACTGCAAAGCCAACCATTCTAAGAAGTTACTTCTCGGAGAATGAGAAGTTGCTAAATGCACTACTATCTCCCGCTCTATTTCCTCTCCGTCAGAAAGTGCTACAGTGTTATGGCTGCCATCTTCTGAATCATCCAAGGACAAAGCTCTTTCGAACTCGCCATCTGCAGCCTTCAACGCTTTTCCGGAACAGTGCTTTGACGGAGTGGCTGAGGAGAAAAGATGAATGTCGTCGGATTTAGTGGAGGCATGGAAGTGTCCTGCCGAGGTGCAACAATGCGGTGGAGTAGTAGATGCTGGAGAAGCCGGAACTAAATTCATAGCCATGGAAGTGATCTTCTCCTTTGATTGAGATCTTCTGTGTACTTTCAACTTCTCGGACCTTTTGCTTTGCTTTCTCCTTCGTGCTTCCTCTTGAAGGAATCTCCTGCACCGAAGTTGCCCATGATTTGATTCATCAGTGCTTCATCAAGGTAGTATCCCTTTGTCAGCAACCAGTTTGAAGTATTCACCAGAACAACGCCAGACCTTTCTTCAATCATATGGCAGCCCCCTACGTTATCTTGAAGTACGGCTCTATCTCCTCCCATTTGATGGTAAGCGTCAAGTAACACATTCCCATCATCTTTAAGATCCGCAGGTATCCGTGCTAGTCCAAAGTCGAACACTTGCCGTGTTGATAGCCTGCTGAAATCCTTCTTTCTAACCTCGTACTCACTTTTGCACTTCATCCAGAAATCCTCTAATGAAGGCACATGTGCGTACTCCTGGGAGATCGTCTTCCTGGCTACTCCAAATGGATCGAAGTTCAGCCGTGCCGGGAAGAACTCTTGCTCATACTCGGATAACATTTCCGCTTCCAATCCTCGGGCCTTATGAATGCTCTGGCAGCTATAATGTCCCACAGTGATCGGGAAGAAGCCCGTAGACTTGTGCCGTTTCGACTGAAGGTCGTGTATCTCCACAAGTTGTCTGCTCAGCTCCATGGTGACCAATCTATCATTCGGATATCTGGGCAGCTTAACCGGTTCTCCAGAAAAGCCAGTAACCCTGAGGTATGTGAAATCCGCAAACTGAATGAATAGACTGCCAATTCTGGATAAGGCTTCCCATGCTTCCTTGCTCACTTTGTTGTCCAGCTGCAAATGAATTCATAGAAGAATCCATCGTTGACCACTTTGAAATCTTTCTTGCACGCAGGTACAGTAAGTTGTGGGTAGCACTCGAAAATGGGGTCCTTAGAAAGAACACCACATCTATCCAGCTTGGAGAAGATGCCTTGTGAAGCTACTGCATATACCAAATAGGAAGTCATTTTGAAGCTGAAAGTACGCTTCACATTTCGGAGCTGCTCACCAATATTGTTGCTAATGATTTCCGACCAATTGATTATGGAATCAACCTTGTTGACTTCAATGGTCCTGATGAAAGCATACATCCATGTACGGAAAGTGTGAGTGTTTGCCTCGCCATTTATCCTGCATAACAATTTGGCAATATCATCTACCTCCTATACCAGATTGGACCGTGGAAGAGTTCCCACCTCGCTGCCTTTAATTTTCCAATTGTCACTTAAGTGGCGTTGCTTCCATGGGAAAAAGTGCCCTACTAGGCAGGTACAAAATTCGCACCTGCCTGCTGCTTCTAATTTTCCCATGATCCACTTCAATTCTTCTATTTCCAAAATGCGGCTAGCCCGAAGAGGCTTTTTTGGTGCACGACTTCCTTTTTCCCAAAGGAACCAAACCTCTCGATGGGAATTCCTTCTGACATAACATGCGTATATGATCTCCAGCTACTCCGTGCCAAAAATCGAGCCAAACCGCAAAGGAATTGATCCGAGAGAAATTTCACGTAAAACGAAGCGGAAAAAACACAAAATGTTGCTAAGTCGAAATAAAGTCTAGAATGCATTCCTGGTTAAAACCCTACTAGTATATAGGAATAACGATATGTACAATCACAACAGAGTCAAACCGGAGCACAAATTGCCTCAAACGGGGCTTAAAATAATTAAATACAAATTTCTGCAGCAAATCCCGACGATAGAATATAACAATTTCGGGCATCTGGGTATTTGGCGAAAATGGCTAATATGGATCTTTGAGAATATCTTGACACAATACAAGAACTTTCTGGCAATAAAAACACAAAACGACCCATTATTTTAAAAGTACGATTTTTTTAAATCATATTTCGGGATAGGGTAGTCTCAAATTTCGGGATGAAATCTGGGGACACCAATCATGCTCCACTTGGAGGGTATGGATCATGAATGGTGGTTTCATGGTATGATCACCCAAGGCCATGGATCTATTACCACCTTGGAAGAATTTAACAAGAGGGTAATGAAGAGATTTGATCGGAAGGATCTGGAGATCCACTTTCGTGAGTTGGCTCAGCTCAAGCAACAACATGATGTGGAAAGGTATGTTGCTGATATTGGATGTTAGAGAAAAGAGATTGGTTGTCCTTTTCACCGAGGTTTGATTGAGCCCTTGAGAGGTTTGGTAAGAGCTTTCAACCCTACTTCATTACAAGATGCAATCACTAAAGCCTTGGATTTAGAATGTTCAGCATATAGAGGCAATGTATGGCAGAAAGGACAGCAAGGGACAACCACTCATTCGCTGTCAAAAGTTGGAAATATGGGACAGCCAAGGTCTGATTTTAGTGGACAGCCTAGGGCAGCACCCAATGAGCCCCCAAAGAAGCCATTCCAGTCCTACGTACCACCTCACAAAGCACTGCCTAACAGCAGCAACAATAAAGACACGAGATGAGTTGAGGAAGAGTTTGTGCTTTGATTGCAGAGATCCGTGGACTAGAGGCCATCATTGCAAGGGCAAGGGACAAATCCACTACATTGAGGTAATTGATGAAGATTCAGACTTTGATTTTGATGATACTAATACTGTACCAAATGAGGATGTTGTTAGTGAGCATGATCATGAGGAGGAAGCCAAAGAGGTGGGCAGCACACTTGCTTCTCTTTCGGGAGCACCCAAGTACCATCCTTTCCGGGTGAAAGGAACATTGAACAAACACAAGGTAATCATTTTGATTGATAGTGGGGCAACTCACAATTTCATTGGCAAAAATTTGGTGGCTAAGTTTGATTTGGTTGTAGAAGAGTTCAAGGGATTTAAGGTTACCATAGCTGATGGGTTTTCTTTGCCATGCACCAAAAGAATATCCAAGCTTACCATTTCTTTAGGTGAGTATGAAGTGTGTGATGATTTTTATGTAATTGACATTGGGGATATGGATCTTGTGTTGGGGGTCCAATGGCTGCATTCATTGGGGGAATTCACCCTCAATTATCAAAGCTTGATGCTTAAATTCAAGGTGGGTGACAAGGAAGTAACACTTCAAGGCATGCTCAATGGGTCACCCCAAGCTAATTCTATGTTCAACAAAGCTTTACAAGAGGATGCAGAAATCTGTTCTATGTCATTTATAACAGCAGATTGGAAGGAGTTAATTATCTCGGAATATGCAAAAAATCAGTTCACTAACAATTTGCTTGAGGGGGTAATTGTTGATGAAAGGTACAGAATGTTGGATGGGCTTATACTCTACAAAGAAAGGGTCTATTTGGTTCCAGAATCTAGGGTGAAGAACCTGATTTTAAAGGCTGCCCATGACACTCCATTAGCTGGTCATCAAGGGTATTTTAAGACCTACAAACTTGTGAGGGAAAGATTCTTTTGGAAGGGATTGAAGAAGGAGGTCCTCAAATACATTCGAGAGTGCTTAGTATGTCAAAGGAATAAGAGTGAACATGCATTTCCAGCTGGACTCTTGCAGCCCCTCCCTATTCCATCTCAAAAATGGGAGAGCATCTCCATGGACTTCATCACCGGTTTGCCTATGGTACAAGGTAAAAATTGTTTGTATGTTGTAGTGGATAGACTCACAAAATATGCACATTTTTATCCACTTCCAGCCAAGTACAATGCTCCTATGGTTGCTGATGTGTTTTTTAAGGAAGTATTTAAATTGCATGGGCTACCCAAAAACATTGTGAGTGACAGGGACAGTACGTTCATGAGTAATTTTTGGCAATAACTCTTCCGTCTAAACGGGACGGAACTCACACCAAGCACTAGTTATCACCCACAAACTGATGGGCAAACTGAAATTGTGAATAAATGGGTGGAAGGATACTTAAGGATCTATGTTTCAGGGCAGCAATCAGCATGGATTAAGTGGCTGCATATGGCTGAGTATTGCTACAACACAACTCATCACATGTCTATAGGTATGACTCCTTTCAAGGCACTCTATGGTTATTAAGAAAATTCATTCATGGACTTGATTATGACGGATAGTAGAGTACCACTATGGTTATGAAGAAAATTCTTTCATGGACTTGATTATGACGGATAGTAGAGTACCAAGTGCTAAGGAATTGGTGCAGCAAAGCTATGATATCATGAAAGCATTGAAGGAGAATCTACAACAAGCACAAAATAGACAAAAATTGTATGCAGATCAGCATAGAGTTGAGAGGTCTTTTGAGATAGGAGATTGGGTTTTCTTAAGGTTGCAGCCCTATAGGCAGTCTTCCCTCAAACAAAGAGGTGCTGAGAAGTTGAAGCCACGTTTCTATGGACCCTACAAGGTGAAGAGAAAAGTGGGGGAAGTGGCATACGAATTGGAACTTCCGAAAAATGGTAAGATTCACAATGTATTCCATGTTTCTTGCATTAAAAAGGTTCTTGGGCAACATACCACTCCTTTAGAGCTGCCCCCTCTAGATGAAGAAGGTAGATTGATATTGATTCCGAAACCATCATTGAGATGCGTGAAAGGAAATTAAGAAACCGCAACATCAAAGAGTATTTGGTGAAATGGAAAGATTTGCCACTTGAGGATTCTACATGGGAAGGTGAGTCAATTTTGGAGCATCCAAGCTTACAATTGCTTGAGGGCAAACAATTTTGGGAGGGGAGGACTGTAATGTCCCCTTTTCCGACATTATTAAACAGGTACTGAAGACTTTTAGTTCACTTTTCCCCATGGACTAAAGGATCAATTTGGGAATTAATTAAGATTGCCCGAATAGTGATTTTTATCATTTATCCACATAAGGCAATTTTAATTATTTAATAGAATACTAATTAAAAAGTGGTTCTTACCACTAAAGCATTATAAAAGTGGTTTTAACCACTAAGGTACTTAAAATGTATTTTTAATTAATTATTTCCCCAAGTGATTTAATCACTCTCATAAGTGGGTGAATTAATTAATTATTTATTTCATGTATTTATTAAATTATTGCCTTAGAGTAATTTTAATTACTAATTGTGGTGTCACTCATTTCACCAAATCAAATGTGACTACCCATTCGAAAATTTTTCGTGCTTTTAAAATAGTGGGTCGCTTTGTGTTTTTATTGCCTCGAAAGTTCTTGTATTACACAAGATAATCCTAAAGAGCCATATTAGCCTTTTTCGCCAAATACCCGTGATGCCCAAAATTGTTTTATTCTCGTCAGTGGGATTTGTCTCATGGGAAATTTGTATTTAATTATTTTGAGCCTCGTATGAGGCTATTTGCGCTCTGTTTTAACTCTATTATGAGCGAATATGTTATTATTCTTATGTGCTTTAAAGGATTTTAACTTATTTTAAGTTTTGGGCTTTATTTGTAACTTTTGGCAATTTTTCGTGTTTTTGTGGTGTCCCGTTTCGTTTTCTGTGAAATTTCTCTAGAACAATTCCTTTGCCGGGTAAGCCCGATTTTTGGCCTGGAGCAGCTGGAAAACATATACGCACATTATGCCCGAGGAAGTCACCATCGGAGGTCTGGATCACTGGGAAAAAGTGAAGTCATGCATGAGAAAAGCCCTTGCGGGGATGGACGCATTTTTGGAAAACAAAGGATTTAAGCTGCGATGGGAAAATAGAAGCCGCAAGCATGATGGGAATTTTATACCTGCTAACCTACAGGTACTTTTTCCCATGTTATAAAATTCACTTAAGCTGCAGTGGGAAAAATAGAAGCGAAAGGCGGCGGGAATTTATTGCACACTTACAGGTACTTTTTCCCGTGATATAAAATTCACTTAAGCTGCAGTGGGAAAGTTAGAGGTTGCAGGCAGGCGGGAATTTATTGCCTGCCTTGCAGGGTAAAAATTCCCATGGTGAAATAAAAGAAAAGTGACTTAAGTGAAATCACGGGATTTTATTGCCTGCCTTGCAGGTTAAAAAATCCCATTGTCAGAAATTCTTAAAAATAGAATTCTATTATGCAAAAAAGTGCGACCCACCTTGGGTGAATAATAATGCATTAAATAAATATTTGTTAATATTTATTCACCCAATTTTGGCACCTAGGCTTGTGGAAAAGTCAACAAAAGCAAAGGGGAATAAATCAATTGGAAATAGAATTTCAAAATTAAATAAATTTAATTTATTTAATGCAGCCCCTTTTGAGAAGGAATTAATACTTTTTAAAGTATTAAATGATTATATTAATTCCTATTTTCAGTGGCTATGGTCAAAGCACACTGTGAAGCTTAAGTGAAGTGAAGTGTGGATGATTAAATTGGATTAATTTAATTTATTGGATGGCTGTCCTTAAACATGCTATTTTTAAAAGAGAAGAGCATGATTTTTAATTAATTAATTGCCTTTAATTGTTAGGGCAATTATTAATTATAGAATTGTGAAGGTTATATAAGCATGGGCAGCCATATGGGTGAATTATTTAATTCACAGGTCAAGAATTGCAGCCAAGTGGAAAAGTGCGCCCCCATTAAAGGAAGGATTTTGCTCAGGCAAGGTGGAAACAAGGCTAAAAGCTTCCAAATTTGGCGCATGCTTTGAAGGAGGTTGATCTTTGTCTACATAATTGTTTGCACAGGTGTTACAGGAGCTCAGGTGTTGTTGAAAGGATTCATGCTCTCTTTATGTGCAAATTAAACACCATTTTTTTGGGGCAGCAGGCTTGAAAAGTGCAGATTTTTACAATTAAAATTCACTATTCATGCTCCGGTGGCCATTTTTGTCTGGATAAATTGCAGGAATTCATTACAGGTGCTTTACAAAGGAAAATGAGCTTTTATCAATGTCCAATACATTGCATATATCCTCCAAATCTGAAGAATTGTCCAGATCTGCACCAGTATTGAAGAATTCCAGTCAAATAAGAAGAAAAAGACATTCAGACAAAGATAGACAAAGCTATGGCGAAGAAAGATGAAAAAGAAAGCACAACGGAGTCATGCATCACTTCTAAATTTGTAGATATTGGAAACACGGATCTAGGCTCGGAACCTCTTGCTAAATTGATAGACAGATCCAGAGCAAGAAAGACTTCACTCATGCGTGCAGGAGAAACTTCACTCATGCGTGCAGATTAAAAGCAAGGGGAATTATTTGAGTCAGCTTTTCCATCCATAGCCCAAATGCGCTAATTTGTTATGCAGTGCGAGATCCATATCTAGATGCGAGATGCGAGATGCAAATCCAGATCTAGATCTCATAGTTGCAAAAGCTTCTGGCACAAAGGCTTCATCCTCTTGTTTCGAATGCAGCCCATGAAGAAGACAATGCGAAGGCAAAATTCCAGCTTGCTTCCAATTCCAACCGCTCATTGCAATTCCACTTGTTTCGCATCCATGCAGTGCTTCCAGATCCAGGCCAATCAGCCGTCATGCAGACATGAAAAAGGATAAAGTCAGCTTTCCTCTTCCTTCTTCTTTCATCCGACAAAGTCAGCTTTCCTCTTCCTTCTTCTTTCCTACGACAAAGTAATTGAGCGATCAATTCAATTATACAACTTAAGTGATTGGTTTAAAAGCCATTACTTGAAGAAGTCAATTACTTGGAGATAGGTGGCGGACATGCAAAATAGAAGCTTCTATTTTCAGTTGCAAATCATACATGTCACGCAAAGAGGAATTCCAGGAGGAAGATTGCCAGTTGTTTCTTTCCGACTTCCACATGTGCCAGTTCAACTAAAGCTTCCAATTTGTACTTTCCCTCCTACATTCTATAAGTAGGAGAAGAACCTCCGGGTTAATGATCGATCAGAATTTGTAAGAAGCAATCTTGTGTTCTAGACTTTGTGTTGAACCCCTGAGAGCAACTTGGAGCAAAGGAATACAAAGGAGCAGGTTTCCGGAGAACTTTGTGTCATGGTGTACTGTGTTTCTTGCTTTTAATCTTAGATCTCTTAATAGACTTTGTGTTATTTTAGATCTGGATCTAGAGCTGCCTTTGCTTTATAATTCTGTGTTCATATCTATTAAGTTTCTTCTATGTGCATGCAATTAGCTCTGCTATCTACTAATTGGGATGCACATCTTCCCCATTTCTTCTCTGTATTTCCTTTACTTCCTTCTTCTATAACTTTCCTTTCTTAAACAGCTGCTTACTTGCTGCAGAACTTCTTAGTTATGGTTCATGAACTAAGTGGTTAAAGTAAAACCCCTGATAGATAATAACACATTTTTATTGACAAATCTGACACGGGAGCCTCACCGGTTAAATGAGGGAGATTTATCTCATGACTGCCTAGGTTTGATGCTATGCAGAAAATCTAGCCAACAAATTGTATTTGACAATTAATTTAATATAAAAAGATGTAATGTCGGCTATTGGAACAAGACAAAAGATTAAAAGCAAGATAAGCCAGAAGGGGGAGTTCAAATTGTATTTTCCCTCCCTAAGTGATTCGCCCCACTTGGGAGGGTATTTGAGCACAAGCAAGGCTCATTTGAAAGGATACTGATCAATATATTTGATATTTCTTCATGCTTGAAGAAAGGGATGGATGCCCATTGATGTTGCTTGATGATTGGAGACTTTGTGTTGTTGAATTTGAAGGTTTTGTGTTGCTAGTTGAGTTGCTGTTTTGGAGCCATTGTAGTTTCTGTTCGTAGACTTCAATTGTTGAAGTATTTCACTTGTATCTCGCTGTTTTTCCCTCCTCTAGGGCAGCAACTGGAATTGGCTTTTCAGTGTGGTGTTTGATGGTGATTTTGCCATCCAAAAATTGTGATTCATAGCTCATTTGAAAGCTGTTGTTTGGTAGATGAAATTGATCTTTGATTCGCTGGAAAATTCTATGTCTTGAGCAAGTTATTGAATTTACAAGTTTTAGCTGTCCTTCATGAATTAAAAATCATATTTCTAGTATTTTGTGATTCCGCAAGTTCCATTGTGTTTGGTAATTCAAGGGCTGTTCACATTTCAAGTTTCATAATTTTTGGAGAAGTTCTAAGGGCTCAAATACAATTTTACCCTAGTCGCCTAGGGTTTGAAGGAGAGATTTTACTGTTGTTTTTATTTTGTGATTTTCCTGAATTCGTTCCATTTACCTCGGCTCTTTCCTAACCCCATTTGGGTTGGAAATTGCAGACATTGGAACTTTTCAGGGTATTTAAAAATCAAGGGTTTTGATAAATACTTGTTGAATATTGATTTGTCCAAGTTGGGGACATTATATGTATTCGCACAAAACATTGATTTTCTTGTCCTCATTATACGTGCACGTTCCTTCATTCTTCCCTCTCAACTGTCACAAACTCTTGATCACTGAATTTTTCAGCAATGCAGAGTTATCTACAAGTCTCAACGAACTTAACTTGTAGGTAAGTCTTCACCAAAAATAAAACCTCTACTTTGCAAACAAAATTGTGTTTTCCTTATTTTTTTGAATTCATACTTGCATTGGTGTCTTCAATAAATAGATGTTCTGATTGTATCTCGCTTAGTGGTTACTGCCTCTTCAATCCACAGACATCTTGTTCACCATTCTCTTGTCGGTTCTCTTCTTCACTACTCACTTGGCAGTCCTCTTCTCCTTTTTTCATATCAGGTTTTCCATATCACTCAATGTAATGTCCCCTTTTCTAAATTAAAAATAATTAATAATTTTTTAAGTTGGGATGTAATGCCCCCTTTTCCAACTTGAGAGCATGATTTCAGACTTCTTGCCATTCCCTTTTCCATGGCAAAGAAGTGGAATGAGCTGGAAAAGGAAGTGAACTCTCATTGCACTTTTATTTTCTAATTTTTAATGTTTTTTTTTAGTGTGTTCTTCTTTTTAGCAGGTCGGCTGGGTTTGGTGCATTTAAAAAGCAAATTAAAGGATTAAATTAGCTTTATATGGGTCAGCCTTGTCCTTTTGGGCATTGGCGCCAAAGTTAGGGTTATAAAAGGAGATGAAGACTTCATTTGGAGCATTTATTTTTGGCGCATTTTCTCTAAATTGGATTTTGGGCTATTGCTCATTGTTCTCTCCACTCTTGGGCGAAAATCCAAGTGTGGCTCTTTCCAAGAAGGACGAAAACCCTTCTTGTGGTTGGTTGGGGACAAAACCCTCCATCCTTGTTTGGTTTGAAGGCATATTGCAGATTTGGAAGAAGAGAAGACAATTTCAAATATTTACATGCATTGTTGAGCCTCTCCTAGGTGGAGCGACTTACCCTAGTGTGGAATTTGGTGCCTTCTAGGGCACGGAAAATCAGATTTGTTTTCATATTTGGCTTTCTCATAATTTATAAAGCTGGAATCTACTATTCTTTGTGAAGTTTGGGGTTTGTAAACCCTCATTTCATAATTTTTATTGGAGTTGTACTTCGCTGATTTTTAATTAATTTCCAGCAGTGTTTTCCATCAGATTTCATATTGAAAATTGGTTTAGTTGATGCCTAAAGTACATATTAATTATTTGGAATGTTATTTGAGGAGTTTAAAGCGTTTTGCATCCATTTTTGTACCGTCGTTCTCTGAAAATCTGATCGCTGATTTTGAACTGGGTTTAATTTTCAGTTTGCTGATTTGAAAATGATTTGATATAATTGGGATTTGTGCTGATTCCTAATGTTTTAAAAATCAGAATCTGGACTCGGATCGCCGAGGTCGACCGAACCAATCGAATCGAGACCAAAACCGGATCGATTAAAACTATGAACCAGATTTACTAAAAATTACATAAAACATTACAATTTTTAATGAAAACAAGAAATTTTAAAGATTCCAAACCATGATTACAAACAATTAGAGACAAATATGCAAAGTTTTCTCATGTATATACCATGTAAGGGTAAATATAGAAAACGACACCGAGTGCACTATGCATAGCCAAAACAAAATGCATAAACAAAGAGGCTCTAAATGGCCTATAGAGTCCAAAAACAATATGCACAAGCTACTACATGTTTGATATCAATCATCAAACTCAACACGATAAAGTTAAGAATGGGATCCTCATCTTCATCAATGTCATCATGTTCCTTTGCTCGGACACATGGACTCCCGAGGGACATCTGTAGTAGTTGTAGTAACACGGCTAGTGTTTGCCATGTCTTGTGCTACTAATGGTTCATCATCCAAAGCCATCCGCCCCAAGTCATCAGGATCAAACTCTGCCAGGTGATTCTCCTTTACCCATTATGAGGTTGGATCAATATCATCCAAGACAATGGGATCTATATTAGGTATCCTATTCAGAATTGGTTGCGCCTTAGCCGGAGGTTGTATTGCATGAAGACGAGATCATTTAACTGTTGTTCCAAATGGGGTCTATATAACATCATTTTAGGGTTAGGGTTGGAAAAAGGTAACTTAAAAGCTAAAAGTGGGAAAAAATTGTTTTAAGGCAAACCCCTCTCAATCGTTTCAGATAGGTCCAAGACGGAACTGGTCATTGGTTTGGTTTTTCTAATGATTTGCAATTTTTTTTTAATGAACCGTCAAGCTTGCCATCAAGCCGAATCGGAACCGGAATGGTTTTGAAAACACCCCAGTGTGCGACCATTATTAATTTTTGTTAGTATTAGTGGTTGGGTGGTTGGCGATGGTTATCTCAACATCATCCATCGCCATCATTGTACTTGTGGTTACATAGAATTGGACATGGAGCTCTCGTGTGTGCAATCCCATTGATGTTCATTGTGCAATCCCCCTATCATTCAATCGTTTGTACTTTCTTTATAGATAATACAAGAAGTGTAATGCATACATCTAGGTTTCTCTCTATTTTGTTTTCTTACATGTTTGTTCTTAATTTTGTTTAACTACAAGTGGTTGCTAGTTTTATCATGTACATTTAGACTATGCGAACTTACAATCCAATTCCATTGCACCAAATCCTTAGCTCATTCTCGTGGTTGATGTCATGTCTACCAACTATAGAGAATCTTTTTTCACTGATAACCATAAAGTCAAAGATGGATTGGTGGAGCATATCCTCTAATGTTAGCCAAAAACACCTAATCTCTTAGACATTGGTGGATGATCTTCAGTTGTAATGTAAAGTGCAACCACATCCATGTCTCTTGAGACGGGTCGAGAGAGGCAATCCACCCTTTTAGCATCACAAGTGTTCAATTACATTTGCCATTGAGCCATTCCATGACATGGTTGATCATGATGCAACTCCACTTGATTTTTGCAAGTTGATACTTGGAGCACCTTATTAGAAAGATCATAGGGATGTTTTTGATGGATTGTACAAGGTGTACTAACCCAAAAAGATGACATGGTCTATAAATTCACTTATTCTATTTGCCTATAAATTCCCCTCTTGCTTGAATACTTGCTTCGTTGCATTATTTTGGAAGTTTATAAATGCTGGCAAGCTTTGCCCAAACCAATCAATCTCTTGTTGATGCATATTATAATATTTTTGGGACCCCAAAAGACATATGCCTTTGAGGTCCATTCAACATCCTATCAAGCATGTTCTTGGTTCTCAATTGCCAAATTGGTCACCTTATGAAATATCCCTTTTAAGGGCTGAAACTGAAAATAAGAAATTAGCACCAATCCCAATTAATTCAAATCTGATTTCTAAAATCAGCAGACTGGAAATAAATGCAGATTTAGGACAACGAACATATTTTTGGAACAGCAGTATGAAAAACACACAAATTCACCAAAATACCATTCAACAATGCATCCACACTTTTTATAAACCTTTTTGAGATATTTTAGAACTGTTTTCAACCCCAAAAATATGCTAATACTTAGCTGAAAAATTAATAAAGACCAGCAGAAGTACAACTCCAAAATAATTATGAAAAGAGGGTTTAGAAACTCCAATCTTAACAACAAAAAGTAGATTCCGTCCTTAGAAATTATGAGGAAGACAAATGTGATTGCCTTGCCCTAGATGGCACCAAACCCTTCACCAATGCAAGTCGCTCCACAAGGGAGAGACTCAACAATGCCTCTAAAAATCTGATAATGTCTTCTCTCTACTAAAATAAGTCTTCAAGCCAATGAAGGAGGGTTTCTGTCTCCCAACCAACCACTAGAAGGGTTTTTCGTCCTTCTAGGAAGATGCCACACACTTGGATTGCTGCCCAAGAGTGGAAGAACAATGAGCTACCAGCCCACAAGTCCAAATAGAGAAAATGCACCAATGTATGATGATGCAAATGAGCTCTCCAACCTTCCTTTATATCCTCTCTTTGGTGCCAAAGCCCCAAAAGGACAAGGACGACCCATACAGTGTTCTTTTTAATTCTTTAATTGGCTTCATTAAAGCTCCAAAACCAGCCCACCTTCTAAAAGCAAAAACACACAAAAAAAAAACATTAAAATTAGAAAATTAATGCAAAAGAAGCTCAATTCCTTTTCCCAACTCTTCTACTTCATTGCCATGGAAAAGGGGATGACAAGACGTCCAAAATCAGGTCCTTAAGTGGGAAAAAGGGACATTAAACCTTATTGCACCTACCCATGGAGAAAGCTAAGATAGATTTCCAAATCAAGAAGTCGTCGAAGCGGGCAAGATCCAACTCAACAATCTCCTTGTAGATCTCTTGCTTTGGTATTATTGAAGGAGCAACATGATTGGTTATTGATAATAGATTATTTAGATCTCAATAAAATCATTGTGAAGAACTACTACCCACTTCCCATGGTTAATGATCTTCTTGACCAGCTTTAAGGTGCCAAATATTTCATTAAAATCGACTTCTAGATATCACCAACTTTGCATGGAACCTCGGGATGTCTGGAAGACAACTTTCAAGACCAAGTTTGGGCTGCGAGTGGTTGGTCATGCCTTTTGGTCTCACTAATGCATTTGCCACATTCATTTGCATCATCAATGATATTTTCAAGATCAATCTTGGAAAATGTATTTTTACCTATCTCAATAACATCTTGGATTACAATGTGACCTTGAATGACCACTTGGTCCATGTACATACAAGTTTCCTTCATGGATTTCAACATTAGCTCCAAGCCAAGATGAAATCTTATGGGAAGACCTTTTCCAAGTACTTAGGCTTTCTCATCCATGCGAGTTTGGAGTACAAGTAGATCCAAATAAAGTCAGCTTTTGTTGTGAATGGTCCACTCCATGTAGCACTATGATCTAAAGAGTTTTCTAGGGCTATGGACTTAAATAAGAAGTTCATTTGTAACTTGTTATACAACACCTTCATTAGTTCACTAAAAGAAGTCTATTTTCTTTGCTCCACCTCTTTCTCTCCCGACTTGTGTAACATGCATTTGAATTTGAGACACATGCTTCCCATTTTGCCATAGCGGTGTATTTAAGAAGGTAGGACATTCAATGACCTACCACTTAATGTCGTTATTACTGAGACAAGCTCGATTAACACCTATGTGGTAGTGTCCCCTTTTCCAAGCTAGTTCGATTTGGAGACTTTGAGCCCATTCCACTTCCCACAGGCAAGAATGAAATGAACAAGGGAAGTGATTCTCATGTTTTTCAGTTATTTCCGTGAGTATTGCATTTTATTTAATAGTTTTCTATATAAAGTTAGATTGGCAGGTTAAGAAGGTGAAAAGCCAAAGAAAAATAAAGAAAAGTATCCATTATGAGGTTGGTCCTAATTGGAAGCTTTCTAATTGGGTTTGGTGCCACAACAAGGTATAAAAGGGTCGCTTGGCTCATTTGTGCATCATGATCTTGTCTAAAAATTAACTTTGCATGGTTTTTGGGTTGATTTCTCAATTACTTCCACTTAAGGGTGAAAATCCTTTGATGTGGCCAACAAGGAGGACAAAACCTTCCTTGCTTGATTGAAGAATGAAAACTCTTCAATTTATTGAGGATTCTCCATCTTGGGGTTTCCAAAGTGCTTCAAGAAGATTGATGTTGCAGATTTTCAGCTAGGGTTTGTGTAATGTCCCCTTTTTGGGACATTACTAATATCTATTTTCATTTGCATTGTAACCCCTTGGCATGCCTAGCGCTACAAGTGGGAGTCTCTAGTTAGTTTAAATGTGCACATATGATAGTTGCTTTTATTATTTAATTAAAAATAATAAAGTGCGCAAAGACTTAGTTTATTGGAGACTTTATTATAATGAGAGTTTATGTTTTACTTACAAATGGGGAGTCGGTCTTTTTGAATATTGCACTCCTTAACTCTATAAAAGGAGGTCCCATTTCCTCTAGTGGGGTTATGTTGATTGAACTTTTGAAATTACTCCATGCTTGGAGAAATGGGATGTATGCCCTAGCTTTGAAGCCTTCTTGCAATCATTGTTGGGTGAATCTATGCATTGTTTCTCCATTCTAAGTATTGGCGACTTGGTTTAGAGTATTGGTGCATTCATTTGAGAGTAAATCTGCATTGTATGTGAAGGGTTTGAAGTACTTTTGTGACTATTATTGCTGCTGCAATTTATTTAGCCATAGCGACTGGGATTGGGGTTTATTTTATCATGTTTTGGTGTCATATATGCTAGATCTGCAATCTGATCTGTGTTAGCATTTTTATCTAAGTTTGGGGCAATTATTTGGAGTGTTTTGAGGCTAAAGAAGGGCTGATAATAATTTATATAATTTTATCTAACCCTAGTGACTTGAAATCAATTTTTCTGGGGCTGTTTTGGAGTGGTTTTGTTGATCGAAAATTCAGATTCTTAATGCAGTGGAAAACCCTAAATTTCTAGTTTATTTTGCATCTTGTTTCATGGAAAAACACTGAGTATTGAATGAGTTATGAATTTTAGAAGATTTCAGCATTTGCTACAAGCTATCTAGTTGATATTAATTAATATTTATTTCAGATCTGCAGTTTGGGTTCAATTTAATATTGGATTTGGTTGTAGAAATTAGGAGGAATAAGGAGAAAGTAATTTTATAATTTTTGGAGTTGATTTGATGCCCTAAATGTGTTGGGCGACCTACTTTTAGGGAAAAATTAGGGTTTTGTGTTGATCGTATGCGTAATTTTATTTTTGCATATTATTCTTCATATTTTTGTGGCCCAAAATCCAGAGTTGGAAGGTTTTTGCTTGGCTGGTTAAGCGAAATCATTTTGGAAGATTGTAGTAGTTGGGTGTGATTATTAATTATTTTTCAGTTTAAAAATCTGGTTTGAATGTGTTTAAATTCCAATTGTTTTCTTCCATCTATCCCACCACCTTGGCTAGTTCCAACTCCATTTGGGTTCGAAATAACTGACATTGGAATATTTTAGGTTGAAGCAAAAGGGTTTATCCATTCTTTGCTTGATCTTGATAAGTATTTCTCCATTTCCTAACTTGTCCTAAGAGGGGACATTACAGTGGTATCAAAGCAACTTTCCTCTACTCTTGTGGGTGTTGTTTGCAGAGTTTTTGGATCATGGGGATTGCAAGTGATGGAGATGTGAAGGCCAAGCTCTATAGGCTTGGGAGATGGCTTGAATTTACTCCTCATGAGAAGAGTGTGTTGCTCAACACTCTTGAAGAAGCGACAAGTTGTTTATCTTTGATAGAGCAATCAGATTATGGCTCTATGTCTGCAGCAATGGACCCTTTGGTGACCCATTTGGCTAGATCTAATTTATTGAGGCATGAGGAGGTGGATGTGAGACTTCGGTCATCACATGCATTAGTGAGATCACACGGATATCAGCCCCAAGCTTGCCATATGATGACATCACTATGGAGGAGATCTATGAGCTCATGATTGGAAGCTTTCAAAAGCTTTGGGACACCACCAACCCTCACTTTGGCAAGAGGGTTAAGATCTTGGAGAATATGGCTAAGGTAAGGTCTTGCATTCCAATGTTAGATCTTGATTGTGATGACCTCATTTCACATATGTTTGAAGTCTTCTTTGATGTTCTACATGAGGATCATTCACAAGATATAATGGATGCTATGCAAACTATAATGTCCCTAATGTTGAATGAGTATGAGGAACCTCCACAATTATGGCTATCCATACTTATGGAAGGATTGGGACAAGAAGGGCCATGCATTGCTCACACCTTAGCAAGAAGAGTTGTGGATCAATGCTCAAGCAAAGTGAAGACATGCATCCAAGGTATGAGTTCCTTTGTTTTTGATGATAAATTTTTGGCATCTAATGATTGCATGTATTTGAGTGGGTGCAAGGAGAAATCAGATTTGGTTGATGGGCATGAAGAGGACATTGGCAACAAGCATATACATGATGAAGAAATGATGGCCAAAGAACCCATGATGGACAAATCAGATTTGAGGGACATCATTCACCTTCACCATGAGCCATTTGAAGAACAAGAAGGGAGCATGAGTCTCATGGTTGCTCCAAGTCATTTCCCACCTAGCATGAGCATGGGTAAGGAAGAAAAAAGGGCTTTGGATGAAGAAAATGGTGAAGAAAAGAGTGTTGTTCCAAACTCAGAAATTCTGAGTTTTGTAGATGTTGGGAGCAGCCCAAGGTATGATTTTTCATATTTTATTTCTCCTTCCATATTGAGCTTTGATGGGTACGATTTTGAGCATGATAGGGAGATGGGTATGATGTGCAACATGGGGTATAATGGTCACATTCTTGTTGGTACTTTTGCTCTTAACCTTTGGTGCATAAGGAACATGATGGAAAAGGAGAAAGAGTGATTATCACTCTTCCCAATGAAGGAAGCCATAACAATAAGCTTGCTGGTCCGTATGAGGAATTCATCATTAGAAGGCACAAAGGTATGATGGCTTCATGTGTTTTGCTCCCTCTCATAAGGGAAAGTCATTGGCACAAAGTAAGGTACAAGGTTCCTTGGCTTCTCTATGATGATATTCATAAATGCATGCATTATATTTCAGCTTTCTCCTTTCCTTGTGAGCATAGAAGAAGAAGAAATTTGGGGTGTCATCTTGCACATTGTTGGCTAGATTTTCTGCATAGCACAAAACCTAGGCAATCATGAGATAAATCTCCCTCATTTAACCGGTGAGGCTCCCGTGTCAGATTTGTCAATAAAAATGTGTTATTATCTATCAGGGGTTTTACTTTAACCACTTAGTTCATGAACCATAACTAAGAAGTTCTGCAGCAAGTAAGCAGCTGTTTAAGAAAGGAAAGTTATAGAAGAAGGAAGTAAAGGAAATACAAAGAAGAAATGGGGAAGATGTGCATCCCAATTAGTAGATAGCAGAGCTAATTGCATGCACATAGAAGAAACTTAATAGATATGAACACACAGAATTATAAAACAAAGGCAGCTCTAGATCCAGATCTATAATAACACAAAGTTTACTTAAGAGATCTAAGATTTAAAAGCAAGAAACACAGTACACCGTGACACAAAGTTCTCCGGAAACCTGCTCCTTTGTATTCCTTTGCTCCAAGTTGCTCTCAAGGGTTCAACACAAAGTCTAGAACACAGGATTGCTGCTTACAAATTCTGATCGATGATTAACTCGGAGGTTCTTCTCCTACTTATAGAATGTAGGAGGGAAAGTACAAATGGAAAACTCAAACTGAACTGAAACATAAACAACAAGTAACGATGACATTTGGCAATCATCCTCAACTATCTTCTCCTTAAGTGACACATGTATCACTTAACTAATAGAATGGTTCCACATGACTTTAAGTAATGGTTGCAAAACCAATAACTTAGAAGTTTTACAATTTCATCCGGGAACATAGAAAATAGAAGAAGAAAGAAATAGAAGAAGTCATGCCAGCTGTAACATTTATGTCTTCTTCTTGTTCTGATATCGGATATACTTGTCGAACATGTAATTCAGCATCCCTCCATCTGTTTTAGCCACTGCTTCTTTCTCTGTCCTGAATTGCAGCAACCCTTCATTCAACACTTTGATGCACGATTCCACATCTTCCAAGCTCGGCCCAAACCTTGCAATGTCCGCTGCTGCACCACCAGTCTACTGATAGAATTCATCGTAAAAGGCTTGGTAGCTTTATCAATTCTCTTTTGTACCATCAGAAGAGAACCTTCCAGGGAATTAGGCACCTTAGTTGAGACGATCCGCACGTATGAAGTGACATTCCCGTCCATTATCTCTTCAGTGAAAGAAATGACACTGTCTGGTAAATCTGATGTTCTACTCTCAAGTGCCTGCATCCTCTTCAGCAAAACTCTGCAGATTTCCAAACGGAAAGATACTGCAAACTCTAAATTTCCCCTTCTCGACCGATCCCTCCGATACATTCCCGCAATCAATACATCTCCCTAAGCACTTGTTGATCTCGGCCAAAATACTCAGGTTACTCTCTGCAACTGTATTCATGCCTTCTATGTTTGCCATCAGTTGCTTTAGTTGATTTGCTGCATCGTTCATAACCTTTAGGTGGGCTGGCACTTCCCAAGTTGTACAGAAGCTTGACGAATAATCAAATCCTTCCATTCGTCAATAGCCTTTACTTGATTGCTTGCATCCTCCATTTCCTGCATAAGATGATCACTCACCTGCTTTGAAATGGGCTGAATGGAAGGTTTAAGCAACCTTGGCTATGATCTCACATAATTGAGATACTTGCTTCTGCAGCTCTTCTTTCTCCGCCTTTTCACTGTCAAGCCTAAGGAATAAAGCATCCACCAATGTCTGCGTGTCCTGCTTCAATCCTTCAGTGGTGGCTTGACCGAGGGGTACTTTGGTCACTGTCACATCTTCTCGCCGTGAGCTCCTCCTCTATCTTTCCTTCTGCCGGAATTGATATCTCAGCAAACTTCTCTCCTGAATCCTTGATGATCAACCTAGAAGTTACGAATGTCCGCCGCAGCACTGGCACCACCGGTCTCGATAGAATTCATCGTAAAAGGCTTGGTAGCTTTATCATTCTCTTTTGTACCATCGAAGAGAACCTTCCAGGGAATTAGGCACCTTAGTTGAGACGATCCGCACGCATGAAGTGACATTCCCGTCCATTATCTCTTGATTAAAGAAATGACACTGTCTGGTAAATCGATGTTTTACTCTCAAGTGCACCTGCATCCTCTTGACAAAACTCTCATTTCCAAACGGAAAGATACTGCAAACTCTATTGCTTCCCTTCTCGATTTATCCGTCAAAATCGCGATAATCTGCTCCGCAATCAATACATCTCCCTGGCACTTGTTGATCTCGGCCAAAATACTCAGTTTACTCTCTCTCGCAATCGTATTCATGCCTTCTATGTTTTCCATCGGTTGCTTTAGTTGATTTGCTTTGCATCGTTCATAACCTTTAGGTGGTGGCACTTCCCAAGTTGTATGCGAAGCTTGACGAATAATCAAATCCTTCCATTCGTCAATAGCCTTTACTTGATTGCTTGCATCCTCCATTTCTTGCATAAGATGATCACTCACCAATTTTGAAATGGGCTGAATGGAAGGTTTAGAACCTTGGCTATGATCTCACATAATTGAGACACTTGCCATGCAGCTCTTCTTTCTCCGCCTTTTCACTGCTCGAAGCCTAAGGAATAAAGCATCCACCAATGTATCGCGTGTCTGCTTGATCCTTCAGCAGTGGTGGCTTGACCGAGGGGTACTTTGGTCACCGCTATGTCATCTTCTTCTGCCGTGAGCTCCTCCTCTATCTTTCCTTCTGCCGAATTGATATCTCAAAGAAACTTCTCTCCCGAATCCTTGATGATCAACCTAGAAGTTCGATGTCCGCCTGCAGCACACCACCGGTCTGATAGAATTCATCGTAAAAGGCTTGGTAGCTTTATCAATTCTCTTTTGTACCATCAGAAGAGAACCTTCCAGGGAATTAGGCACCTTAGTTGAGACGATCCGCACGTATGAAGTGACATTCCCGTCCATTATCTCTTCAGTGAAAGAAATGACACTGTCTGGTAAATCTGATGTTCTACTCTCAAGTGCCTGCATCCTCTTCAGCAAAACTCTGCAGATTTCCAAACGGAAAGATACTGCAAACTCTAGCTGCTTCCCCTTCTCGACTGATCCGTCCGGTACAATCTGTTCCGCAATCAATACATCTCCCGGCAGCTTGTTGATCTCGGCCAAAATACTCAGGTTACTCTCTGCAACTGTATTCATGCCTTCTATGTTTGCCATCAGTTGCTTTAGTTGATTTGCTGCATCGTTCATAACCTTTAGGTGGGCTGGCACTTCCCCAAGTTGTACAGAAGCTTGACGAATAATCAAATCCTTCCATTCGTCAATAGCCTTTACTTGATTGCTTGCATCCTCCATTTCTTGCATAAGATGATCACTCACCTGTTCTGAAATGGGCTGAATGGAAGGTTTAGCAACCTTGGCTATGATCTCACATAATTGAGACACTTGCTTCTGCAGCTCTTCTTTCTCCGCCTTTTCACTTTATCAAGCCTAAGGAATAAAGCATCCACCAATGTCTGCGTGTCCTGCTTCAATCCTTCAGTGGTGGCTTGACCGAGGGGTACTTTGGTCACTTGTCACATCTTCTCGCCGTGAGCTCCTCTATCTTTCCTTCTGCCGGAATTGATATCTCAACAAACTTCTCCCGAATCCTTGATGATCAACCTAGAAGTTGCTTTGGCAACTTAAGGCCTTCTATCTCTTCCGCCTAGATTCTGGAGTAGCTGCAAGTCGTGCTCCTCTAAGTTCATCTTCATTCTCGCTTCTGGAACCAAATGCGAAGCCAACCATTCTGAGAAGTTACTTTTTGGAGAATGAGAAGTCGCTGAGTGTACTACCATCTTCCGCTCTGTATCCTCTTCATCAGAAAGTGCCACAGTGTTATGGCTGCCATCTTCTGAGTCATCCAAGACAAAGCGCTTTCAATTCCGCCATCTGCAGCCTTCAACGTATCCTCCGGGAACAAGCAGCCAACGAGCGGTGGGGAGAGAAGATGAATGTCGCTGGATTCAGTGGAGGCATGGAAGCATCCTGTTGCTGCGGTGCAATAGTTGGTGAAGTATTGGGTATTGGAGAAACCGGAGTTAAAGTCATGGTCGTAGAAGTGATCCTCTCCTTGGATTGAGATCTTCTATGCACTTTCAACTTCTTGACTTTCTTGCTTTGCTTTCTCCTCCGTGCTTTCGCTTGAGGGAATCTCCTGCGCCGAAGTTGCCCGTGACTTGATTCATCAATGCTTCATCAAGGCAATATCCCTTCGTCAGCAACCAGTTTGAAGTATTCACCAACACAGCTCCCGACCTTTCTTCAATTGTGTTGCAGCCTCCTATGTTATTCTGCAGTATGGCTTTATCTCCTCCCATTTGATGGTAAGTGTCAAGTACCACATTCCCATCATCTTTAAGATCCGCAGTATCCGCGCTAGTCCAAAGTCGAACACTTTGCTTTGTTGATAGCCTCACTGAAATCTTTCTTTCTAACCTTGTACTCACTTTTGCACTTCATCCAGAAATCTTCTAATGAAGGCACATGTGCGTACTCCTGGGAGATTGTCTTCTTGGCTACTCCAAATGGATCGAAGTTCAGCCGTGCAGGGAAGAAATCTTGCTCATACTCGGATAACATTTGCGCTTCCATCCCCCGAGCTCTATGAATGCTAATGCAGCTGTAATATCCCACAGTGATTGGGAAGAAGCCCGTAGACTTGTGCCGCTTTGACTGAAGGTCATGTAACTCCACAAGTTGCCTGCTCAGCTCCATGGCAATCAATCTATCATTCGGATACCTGGGCATCTTTATTGGTTCTCCAAAAAAGCCCGTAACCTTGAGGTATGTGAAATCTGCAAATTGAATGAATAGACTGCCAATCTTGGACACAGCTTCCCACGCTTCCTTGCTTATCCTGTTGGCCTTCAAGTCTTTGTCTAGCCTGCAGATGAAATCGAAGAAGTCATCGTTGATCACTTTGAAGTCTTTCTCGCATGCAGGTGCAGTAAGTTGTGGGTAGCACTCGAAAATGGGGTCCTTGGAAAGAACACCACATCTATCCAGCTTGGAAAAGACGCCTTGTGAAGCTGCAGCATACACCAAGTATGAAGTCATCTTGAAGCTGAAAGTACGCTTCACGTTTTGGAGTTGCTCACCGATGTTGTTGCTAATAATTTCCGACCAATTGATTATAGAATCAACCTTGTTGATTTCAATGGTCCTGATGAAAGCATACATCCATGTACGGAAAGTGTAAGCATTCGCTTCGCCATTCATCCTGCATAGCAATTTGACGACATCATCTACCTCCTGCACCAAATTGGACCGTGGAAGAGTTCTCGGGAACTTTGAAGGAGATCTAGGCTTCTTCATGTATCGGCTATTCATTATGCTCACACAATCAGCTCTATGCTTCTCCCATCTACTGTCAGCATCCTGAATGCTAATAGAAGTCACCACCTTTCGCACTGGAATCTTCAAACAATAATTGATGAACTCTGCGTCCAAACGAATTATTGTCTTTCCCGAAGCATCACGCACTGATCTGGATGAAGGATGATAAGATCTAGCACACTCCATCACAAACTCTGGCAATTGGGCTGTACATGGAAAAGTTGCAGCTCGGATAATTCCACTACTTTTGACCGCATGCATGAGTGAAGTCTTTCCCGCTCTAGATCTATCAATCAAATCGGCAAGAGGTTCCGGGCCTAGATCATGTCTCCTATGTCTACAAGTTTGGAAGCAATGCATGACTCCATCGTGCTTTCTTTTTCATCTCCCTTCGCCATGGCTTTGTCTATCTTCGTCTGAATAATTCTTTTTCTTCTTACTTGGCCGGATTTCTTCAAAATTGGTGCAGATCTGGACAATTCTTCAGATTCGGAGGATATATGCAATGTATTGGACATTGATAAAAGCTCATTTTCCTTTGTAAAGCACCTGTATTGAATTCCTGCAATTTATTCAGACAAAAATGGCCACCGGAGAATGAATAGTGAATTTTAATTGTAAAAATCTGCACTTTTCAAGCCTGCTGCCCCAAAAATTGGTGTTTAATTTGCACATAAAGAGAGCATGAATCCTTTCAACAACACTTGAGCACCTGTAACACATGCAAACAATTATGCAGACAAAGATCAACCTCCTTCAAAGCATGCGCCAAATCTGGAAGCTTTTAGCCTTGTTGTCACCTTGTCTGAGCAAAATCCTTCTTCTAATGGGGGCGCACTTTTCCACTTGGCTGCAATTCTTTACCTGTGATTTGAATAATTCACCCATATGGCTGCCCATGCTTATATAACCTTCACAATTCTATAATTAATAATTGCCCTAACAATTAAAGGCAATTAATTAATTAAAAATCATGTTTTTCTCTTTTAAAAATAGCATGTTTAAGGACAACCATCCAATAAATTAAATTAATCCAATTTAATCCTTCACACATCACTTCACTTAAGCTTCACAGTGTGCTTTGACCATAGCCACTGAAAATAGAAATTAATTTAATGTTTTAATGCCTTTAAAAACATTAAATAACTCCTAAATGGGGCGCACTTTTTGAGAGGAAGGGGGCAGCCACTAAATAAATTAAATTTAATGCTTTTTAATCCTTTCTTTTATTTCCTCTTTGACTTGTTGACTTCCTCCAAGCTTGGGCGCACTTTTTGAGAGGAAAGATTAATTAAAATAATCAATTTAAGTCTTCCATCATCTCACCAAAGGGGGCGCACTTTTTTGCACATATAATTCTATTTTTAGGAATTTTTCCACAATGGGATTCTTTACCCTGCAAGGCAGGCACCAAAATCCCATGATCCACTTAAGTGATTTGACTTTGACAATGGGATTATTTACCTGCCAAGGCAAGGGCACTAAAATCCCATGATTTCACTTAAGTCACTTTCCTTTTATTTTATCATGGGAATTTTCACCCTGCAAGGCAGGTAATAAATTCCCGCCTGCCTGT
The DNA here is from genome assembly GCA_018340775.1 of Taxus wallichiana var. yunnanensis. NCBI lineage: Eukaryota > Viridiplantae > Streptophyta > Pinopsida > Cupressales > Taxaceae > Taxus > Taxus wallichiana. The sequence continues at coordinate 7,766,405 of CM031244.1, forward strand.
GGCCTCTAACTTTCCCACTGCAACTTAAGTGAATTTTATAACACGGAAAAAGTACTCTGCTAGGCAGAAATAAAATTCCCACCCTGCCTGCGGCTTCTATTTTTCCCATTGCGCTTAAATCCTTTGTTTTCCAAAATGCACCCATCCCATCAGGGGCTTTTCCGTGCACGACTTCGCTTTTTCCCGGTGATCCAGACCTCCGATGGCGACTTCCTCCGGCATAATGTGCGTATATGTTTTCCAGCTGCTCCAGACCAAAAATTGGGCTTACCCGGCAAAGGAATTGCTCTAGAGAAATTTCACAGAAAATGAAACGGGACAACACAAAAACACGAAAAATTGCCAAAAGTTACAAATAAAGCCTAAAACTTATTCCAAGTTAAAACCCTTCTGGTACATAAGAGTAATGACATATCCGATCATAACAGATTTAAAACGGAGCGCAAATAGCCTCATACGGGGCTCAAAATAATTAAATACAAATTTCCCTCGAGACAAATCCCGACGCGACGAGAATATAACAACTTTGGGCATCCGGGTATTTGGCAAAAAAGGCTAATACGGATCTTTGGGATTATCTTGACGCAATACAAGAACTTTCAGTGCAATAAAAACACAAAACCACCCATTATTTTAAAAGTACGAAAATTTTCTGATAGGGTAGTCGCAGATTTCAGGTGAAACCTAGGTGACACCACACATGTTGCTTCATGTGATAAGGGGATAAAATGATTTGAGTTTTACAAGCTTTATTTGGATACATGGATATCATTTCCTTTTTTTTTTCAAATAGTGCTATCTCCTATCTCCTTGGAAGCCTTGAAGGAAGGATGGATCACATGGACTACATCTTGCATGGTAAGAAGTCCATTTTCAGATTTTGAATAAGCAGTTATGTCTTCCACTTGGATGTTTGATTGATGTGCTTCCAAAGGTAAAATCAACAAAGGATATGTGTTGGGAATGTTTGGTTGTTGTTTGCATGACCACAAACTTTTGGGCTTCAATGAAAGGTTTGGAAAGAATGAAGGGACATGGTATGAATTCTTCACAAGACATTTCATTTTCAGCTGTGCATATGAGTCATTTTCAGTTTGCTATTATTGAGGATGAAATTTCAGTCACATGGGAGCCATATTTATTCACTAGATTGATGTTCTTTCATTATGTGCTATTTCCTTTGACTTTTAGTTAGAGCCCGAAAGGGACATTACATATGCCAAGATATTCAATGCCCTGGTCCAAGAACGCAAGTAAGCGGTGCCATTATGTTTTTGGTTTGGAAGTCATTCTACATTCGATCAACAAACCCTTTAGTTCTTGGACTCTTAGTCCAAGATTCATGAACATCAACATTCGTAGTGGCCATCTTACATCCAACAGCTTTTATTTGGGGATCAAGTTGAAGGAGAAGAAGAAGAACAAAGTGGTAGATATTCTGACCCATCTTCCACAAGTGCTTAGCATATTAAATATTTGGTGCACATTCGATGATGAGTGGTAAGGTCTTCACCCCATGGATTCCTAGTTTGGTTTGATTGTTCATGCTTTATGAAAACCCGAAGTGATCAATCATACACCATTCCTTGATTACAGGTTTGCGGGATGGGTTGCCATACAAGCTCACTTTGCTTGTCGTTCCCATAGAACCATCTTGCCAATTTCTGCTTTGAAGGAGGCTCATTTGTCTTCCCTGTGGTGGATATCTTAGTGTATCAAAGATCTTTGCAACATATTCAATGATAGTTTTATTGGATTTCTATGTGGAAGCAAGTTGAGGATTAGATTAATTGCTGCCATCTTCGCAATCTATCCAAGCCTTCCAACGTGGTGTCCCCTGATTTCATCCCAAAATCTGTGACTACCCTATCTGAATTTTTTTGTACTTTTAAAATATTGGGTCGTTTTGTGTTTTTATTGCCAGAAAGTTCTTGTATTATGTCAAGATATTCCCAAAGAGCCATATTAGCTATTTTCGCCAAATACCCAGATGCCCAAAATTGTTATATTCTCATCGTCGGATTTGTCTCATGGGAAATTTGTATTTAATTATTTTGAGCCCCATTTGAGGAAATTTGCGCTCTGATTTAACCCTATTGTGATCGAACATATCATTATTCCTATATACCGAAAGGTTTTAACTAGGAATAAGTTTTGGGCTTTATTTGTGACTTTTGACAATTTTTCGTGTTTTTGTGTTTTCTGTTTCGTTTTCTGTGAAATTTCTCTAGATCAATTCCTTTGCTGGGTTAGCCCGATTCTTGGCCTAGAGTATTCGGAGATCACATACGCACATTATGCCAGAAGGAATTTGCCATCGGAGTTCTGGTTCACCGGAAAAGGCGAAGTCGTGCACTAAAAAGCCCCTGCGGGGTTGGGCGCATTTTTGGAAAACAAAGGATTTAAGTGGATCATGGAAAAATAGAAGCAACAGGTAGGTGGGATTTTATTGCTTGCCTTGCAGGGTACTTTTTTCCATGATAGAAAAGTCACTTAAGTTGCAGTGGGAAAATTAGAGGTAGCAGGCAGGCGGGAATTTATTACCTGCCTTGCAAGGTAAAAATTCCCATGGTGAAATAAAAGAAAAGTGACTTAAGTGAAATCATGAGATTTTATTCCCTGCCATGTAGGGTAAATAATCCCATTGTCAAATTCAAATCACTTAAGTGGATCATGGGATTTCCGAGGCTGCCTTTTAGGTTAAAAGTTCCCATTGCCATGTGTTTTTAAAAATAGAATTCTATTATGTTAAAAAGTGCGCCCCCTTTGGAGAGAGAAAGGTAGCCTTTAATGTGATTAAATTAATTAATTTCTCTTCTAATTTTGGCATCCAGGTATGGAGAAAAGTCAACAAAAGCAAAGGGGAATAAATCAATTGGAAATAGATTGTCTAAAATTAAATAAATTAATTTATTTAAAGGCAGCCCCTCTTGTAAAAAGTGCGCCCTTTTAGGAAGGATTTAATGCTTTTTTTAAAGTATTAAATGATTAAATAAATTCCTATTTTCAGTGGCTAAGGTTAAGGCACACTGTGAAGCTTCAGTTGAGTGAAGAGTGGATGTTTAAATTGGATTAATTTAATTAATTGGATGGCTGTCCTTAAACATGCTATTTTAACACATCAGTTAAAGAGAAAAACATGATTTTTAATTAATTAATTGCCAGGAATAGAAGGGCAATTATTAATTAAATAATTATGAGGGCTATATAAGCATGGGCTGCCATAAGGATGAATTAATTAATTCACAGGTGAAGAAGTGCAGCCCAGAGGAAAAGTGTGCCCCATTTGGAGAAGGATTTTGCTCAAGAGGAAGGTGGATTTGATGCTAAAAGCTTCTAGTTTTGGCGCATGCTTTGAAGAAGGCTGATTTGTGTCTGCATAATTGTTTGTAGAAGTGATACAGGTGCTCAGGTGAAGTTGGAAAAATTCATGCTCACTTTGCAGGCAAATAAAACATCAATTTTTGGGGCAGCAGGCTTGAATAGTGCAGATTTTTATTATTAAAATTCACTGTTCATGTTCCAGTGGCCATCTTTGTCTGAATTAATTGTAGGAATTCATTACAGGTGCTTTACAAAAAGAAAATGAGCTCTAATCAATGTCCAATACATTGAATATATCCTCCGAATCTGAAGAATTATCTAGATCTGCACCAGTTTTGAAGAATTCCAGTCAAATAAGAAGAAAAAGAATTGTTCAGACAAAGATAGACAAAGCTATGGCGAAGAAAGATGAAAAAGAAAGCACAACGGAGTCATGCATCACTTCTAAATTTGCAGATATTGGAGACACGGATCTAGGCTCGGAACCTCTTGCTGAATTGATAGACGGATCTACTGCGGGAAATACTTCACTCATGCATGCAGTTTAAAAGGTGGAATTATTCGAGGCTGCAGCTTTTCCATCCACAAAATTTATTGCCAAAGTTTGTTATACAGTGCGAGTGCAGATCCATATCCAGATGCGATGCAAATCCATATGCAGATCCGCATCCGAGATGTCATAGTTGCAAAGCTTCCACACAAAGGCTTCGTCCTCTTGTTTCGAATACAGCCTGTGAAGAAGTTAGTGCATGGAAAATTCCTTCCAAGATCTTGTGCAAATGCTCCCATCTTCCAGTTGAAGCCTTCATTGAATTTTCATTCATCCGGAGTGCTTTCCAGAATTTTTAATTGCTCATATGCAATTAAAAATAAGGATGATGAGTTATCTACGACAAACATTGCATTGATGCATGTACTGGAGAAGAACTGCAAAAGCTTCAAGGATAAAAGAGAAGACAAGGCGAAGGCAAAATCCAGTTGTTTCCAATTCCAGCTTGTTTCCAGATCCAGCTACTCCCAGATCTAGTTTGGTGAGAATCAAAGGCAAAAGAATCAGCTGCATGCAGACATGAAAAAGGACAAGACTGCAGCTTTCCTCTTCCTTCTTCTTTCCTCCGACAAAGTAATTGAGCGATCAATTAAATTATACAACTTAAGTGATTGGTTTAAAAGCCATTACTTGAAGAAGTCAACTACTTGGAGATAGGTGGCGAGACGTGCAAAATAGAAGGTTCTATTTTCAGTTGCAAATCATACATGTCATGCAAAGAGGAATTCCGGAGGGAGATTGCCCGATTGTTTCCTTTCCGACTTCCACATGTGCCGCTTCAACTAAAAGCTTCCAACTTGTAATGGCCCCTCTACATTCTCTAAGTAGAGGAAGAACCTTCGGGTTAAGGAAGAGAAATTGTAAGCAACATCTTTGTGTTCCAGACTTTGTGCTGAAACCCTTGAGAGCCACTTGAAGCAAAGGAATATATAGGAGCAGATTTCCGGAGAACTTTGTGTCACGATGTATTGTGTTTCTTGTTTTTTTATCTTAGATCTTTTAATAAACTGTGTTATTTCAGATCTAGATCTAGAGCTACCTTTGCTTAGAATTCTGTGTTTATATCTATTGGTTTCTTCTATGTGCATGCAATCAACTCTGCTATCTATTGATTGGGATGCACATCTTCCCCATTTCTTCTTTGTGTTTATATAATTCCCTTCTTCTATAAATATTTTCTTTCTTTAAACAATCTGCTTTTGCTGCGCAGCTGTCTGCATAACTATGGTTCATGAGTTGAACAGTTAAAGTAAAACCCCATAGAGATACTAGCATACTTTAATTGACAAATCGACACGGGAGCCTCACCGGTAAATGAAGGAGATTTATCTCATGACCGCTTAGGTTTTATGCTATGCAGAAAATCTAGCCAACACAACGGGAAGCTTGGATTGTATTAGTCAAACTGGTAATTTCTTAACCATTGGAATCCATTTCCATGAACATTAAGACAAGATAACAATTTTCTAAAATGACCTTCTTTATGTCGTGCTCCAAGACAACTCTTTCTCTATAGGATGCCGACTTAAATTTCAAGTATGTTTGGAGCAATTTTGGCCTGCCACTCACCATCATTTCATAGATTGCAACTCGCACTTCTTGGTTGTCGAGTTACACCTCTACTTCCTTTCATCCACAAAATAATGGTCAAGAGTGAGGCTGTTAATCGCATCTTAGTTGCATCAAGACTAAGTAGTGGGAAATCGCTTGCCTATCATTCAAACATGTGCAAAGCAGGCTACCCATACCTACAAGAGGCTACCTATGCTAATGAAGAGTGTATAACACCGGTTTTGGTAGACGATTCCTTATTGTCTTTAATTGTTCTCGCATTCTCTTTTTATGCTTTGTTAGAGTTATAATATACCTCAACATGTCCCCGAGATGTAACATGCATTGTTTGCTAAATTTTTCTATATTAGTATGTCATGTCCCTTTTTTCGAGCCAATTCCAATTGAAGACCTTGGCCCATTTTCCTTCCTCATGGGTCCAAGCGAACAAGCTAGAGGAAGCTAGCAATGTCATCATGTGCTTCATTTCATGTTCATTTCTTAATTGGCATTGTAATTGTTGGTGAGCCTAGCGCCCAACAATAAATTAGAAATAAAAAGCTATTGGTGAGCATGTAGGCTCCAAAATACCAATTAGAAATTAGAAAGTACTTTTATTAAGAGGTCGGCCATCATTTACATTATAAGCCCCCTTATGGTTATAAAAGGGAGGTCGCTTGGCCATTAGAGGATTATGTTATGTGGATTTCTCATTTTTGGTAAAGGATTGCTTGTTAAGCATCTTTTCCCTCTCTCTCAAGGACGAAAACCCTTGATTGAGGCACTCCCAAGGACGAAAACCCTTGTGGAGAAGTGGTGTGGATGAAACCCCACACTACCCTTTGGTGGATTTCTTTCTATTGCTGGTTATAACAGATTTCTTCCCTAAGCAACTTGCTTGGAGGTGTGTTTTTAGGGATATTGCTAGTTTCTATGTGATCTCTTTGCATGGTTGAGCTCCTTATGATTTATAAAGGTGGAATCTTCTATTAATGCAAATTATATTTAATTTCAAGAGGGGCGACCTATATTGAGGTGATGTTTTGGTATGTGCGGTGACATTTTGGCAAATATGAAATTATCATCTTGTTCTCTATATTTCATAAGGCCAATATCTCAAGTTTCATGATTTTTGGTGCTTTCTAAGTTGAGTTATGAATTTTTAAAAATAACACTGCAGACAAGGGTTTCATGAAATTCATATCTTCATATCTAGGGTATTAAAAATCAGATTTCTTGCACTACATGATTGTTGAGGTTATATCATAATTTTAGAGATTCAAGTGAAGCTAATTTGAAGGGTTTTGAAGGCTCAAAAGTGGAGTTGAATTCCATAAACAGTTCGCTGCCCTAGAATATTGCTAAAATCAGATTATTTCCAGTTGGCTGGTTTTAGAAAATCAGACTTGGTTATTGGGGTTTGAGCTAATTTCCTTAATTTTCAGTTTTGTCCCTGAAAGGGACATTACATAGTGTTCTTTCTTGTGACGGGCTACTCTAACAACAAAAGGCTGGCCATTAAACTTAGCATATTTGTCATCACGAAAACTAAACATTTTTGTAAAATTGTCTTTCCTCATTCGTATGGCCTATCTTTTAGAGGTCTTTGTTAAGCCTTACCTGTTACCTATTGCTATTCTTGGTTTTATTAGTGAGGATTATTTGTTCATATCCAAAAGGAACTTTCCGTTGGTTTTATAAGTGTGGCTTATTTGTTCATATCCATAAACTAGTAGTTTTTAGTTGAAGTGAATCGAATGTCTAAAAGCTCGATAAATTTCAATCTGCCAATTTTTTTAAAGTGTTAAGTTTTCATTAAATAAGCGATATTGAGTTAAAAAATTTATTGTCTATTAGGATTGGTATCCTGCTTATATTTTCAGACAAGATCTACAATTAGTTTTTTATATGTAAATTTGTTTAGTAATTTTTTTGAGAAGTTTTGATTGCAGGTATTTACATTAATTATGCCAATGGCTGTATCATTATCACTACTAGAAATAGATGTTAAGATGCGCCTTCTCTGATGCAGGTATGTTAAAAGGAGTATACTTCACCTTTTTTATGAAAGAAACAATATTTATTCAAGTTCAGTTTTGCATGGCATATGACATGCAGACTTAGATTCAACATTGCCACTTTAATTGAATAATTTAAGACCCAAATAGTTAGAGATAGCTGAAACAACAATGGTTATTGCCTCGCATAAACATGTGCATGCTTGTTTGTACACTTTTCCAAGCAGCTATTATGACATACAAGATGCACAACTTGGAAGATGTAATGTGTACCTTCCCTGATGAATGTTTCTAACCCACCTAAGATAACGAATTCCCAGAGTTATACTTTCAGTTTCAACTATATCTTTTTCATCAAATTGAAAAACCATTAAAATGCATTAATATTGCTAATAATTCAGCCTTACCTAGTGTTTTTTCAAATGTTTTTGTATGTCCCCATAACCTTCTTGCATTCTTTTGAGTACCTAGAATTATGCTGTGTCTTTCACTTGCAATGTTGTAGTTGAAAACCCATTACCAAATCCATACACGGATTTGACTGGGATCATATTTCTGTCCATATAATTTCATTAGTTAATTGACCATGAAAAATATGTAAAAATTCCCTTCCGAATCAGGTATTTTTGTAATGAAGTCCATCGAGACATCTTCCCACTATTCATTTGGAATTAGTAATGGTCGCAACAGTCCTGGAGATGCTACATATTCATTTTTTTGGGTCTTTGGCTCGTATCAGATTCGCTGACCCATTAATTAATACCCTTTTTTCTTTTCTGCAATAAATTGGTTTCCTAATCCTATATTACAAAACCCATCATGAACAGTTTACAGAGCTTCATGTCTGTCCCTTATTGTTTATGCTTTGAATTTTCAAGTTATAGGTATGCATATTAAAATTTGATACTAGAAAATATCACTTTTCTATGAAGAACTAGAATCAATCCTATGGATGATTGAGATGTTGTGAATTAATTTGTATGTTGCTTCATTTCTTACTTATTCTTTTGGCACTTTTTCTTTCTATTTAGGAGCAGCTGCGGTCATGACACATGATTTGAATTTTCATCACGTGATAGTGCATCAGCGAGGACATTGTCCTTGCTGTTTGAATATATAATATAAAATTGTAATGATTCTACTTTATATCCATTTTTGTTGTTCGGAAGGTTAATATTTCTATTTAAATAAATATTTGGATTCATGATTTTGGTTCTTATTATCTTGCTTGAATGTGATAGTGCTGCACTTTGCTAACCATGTCTTGAATATGGGGTACTAAGGCCGTGTGGAGACTATCCTTGTGTTGGCTAGATTTTCGCATAGCACAAAACCTAGGCGAAATCATGAGATAAATCTCCCTCATTTAACCGGTGAGGCTCCCGTGTCGATTTGTCAATTTTAAGTATGCTAATATCTAAATGGGGTTTTACTTTAACTACTCGGTTCATGAACTATAATCGAAACAGCTTCACGCAGTGTAAGCAATGTTTAAAAAAAAAAGGAAAAGTTATAGAAGAAGGTAATTACATAAACACATAGAAGAAATAGGGAAGATGTGCATCCCAATCAGTAGATGGCAGAGCTGATCGCATGCACATAGAAGAATCCAATAGATATAAACACAAAATTCTAAAACAAAGACAACTCTAAATCCAGATCTAAAATAACACGAGTTTATTAAGTACACCGTGACACAAAGTTCTCCGGAAACCTGCTCCTTTGTATTCCTTTGCTCCAAGTGGCTCTCGGGGTTCAAGCACAAAGTCTAGAACACAAGATTGCTGCTTACAAATTCTGATTTTTAACCCGAAGGTTCTTCCTCTACTTATAGAATGTAGAGGGGCAATTACAAGTTGGAAGCTTTAGTTGAACTGACACATGTGGAAGTCGGAAAGAAACAACTGACAATCTTCCTCCTGGAATTCCTCTTTGCGTGACATGTATGATTTGCAACTGAAAATAGAACCTTCTACTTTGCACGTGCCACCTATCTCCAAGTAGTTGACTTCTTCAAGTAATGGCTTTTAAACCAATCACTTAAGTTGTATAATTTAATTGATCGCTCAATTACTTTGTCGGAGGAAAGAAGAAGGAAGAGGAAAGCTGCAGTCTTGTCCTTTTTCATGTCTGCATGCAACTGATTCTTTTGCCTTTGATTCTCACCAAACTAGATCTGGGAGTAGATTTGGATCTGAAACAAGCTGGAATTAGAAATAGTTGGATTTTGCCTTCGCCTTGTCTTCTCTTTTATCCTTGAAGCTTTTGTAGTTCTTCTCCAGTACATGCATCAATGCAATGTTTGTCGTAGATAACTCATCATCCTTATTTTTAATTGCATATGAGCAATTAAAAATCTGAAAGCACTCCGGATGAATGAAAATTCAATGAAGGCTTCAACTGGAAGATGGGAGCATTTGCACAAGATCTTGGAAGGACTTTTTCACGCACTGACTTCTTCACGGGCTGCATTTGAAACAAGAGGATGAAGCCTTTGTGCCGGAAGCTTTTGCAACTATGAGATCTGGATCTGGATCTGGATCTGCATATGGATTTGCATCTGCATCTAGATATGGATCTGCACCTGCATAACAAACTTTGGCAACTGGGCTATGGATGGAAAAGCTACAACTCAAATAATTCCACTACTTTTAATCTGCACGCATGAGTGAAGTTTCTCCTGCACGCATGAGTGAAGTCTTTCCTGCTCTGGATCTGTCTATCAATTCAACAAGAGGTTCCGAGCCTAGATCCGTGTCTCCAATATCTGCAAATTTAGAAGTGATGCATGACTCCGTTGTGCTTTCTTTTTCATCTTTCTTCGCCATAGCTTTGTCTATCTTTGTCTGAACAATTCTTTTTCTTCTTATTTGACTGGAATTCTTCAATACTGGTGTAGATCTGGATATTTCTTTAGATTCGGAGGATATATGCAATGTATTGGACATTGATTAAAGCTCATTTTCTTTTGTAAAACACCTGTAATGAATTTCTGCAATTAATCCAGACAAAGATGACCACCGTAGCATGAATAGTGAATTTTAATTATAAAAATCTACACTTTTCAAGCCTGCTGCCCCAAAAAATGGTGTTTAATTTGCACATAAAGAGAGCATGAATCTTTTCAACAACACTTGAGCACTTGTAACACCTATGCAAACAATTATGCAGACAAAGATCAACCTCCTTCAAAGCATGCGCCAATTTTGGAAGCTTTTAGCCTTGTTGCCACCTTGCCTGAGCAAAATCCTTCTTCAAATGCCTTATTTCCACCTTGCCTGAGCAAAATCCTTCTTCAAATGGGGCGCACTTTTCCTCTTGGCTGCAATTCTTTACCTGTGAATTAAATAATTCACCCATATGGCAGCCCATGCTTATATAACTCTCACAATTCTATAATTAATAATTGCCCTTCCTATTCCTGGCAATTAATTAATTAAAAATCATGCTTCTCTCTTTAAAAATAGCATGTTTAAGGACAACCATCCAATCAATTAAATTAATTCAATTTAATCATCCACACTTCACTTCACTTAAGCTTCACAGTGTGCTTTGACCATAGCCACTGAAAATAGGAATTAATATAATCATTTAATACTTTAAAAAGTATTAATTCCTTCTCAAAAGGGGCTGCATTAAATAAATTAAATTTATTTAATTTTGGAATTCTATTTTTAAATTCCTTATGTCCACTTCCCTTTGTTGACTTTTCCACAAGCCTGGGTGCCAAAATTGGGTGAATAAATATTAACAAATATTTATTTAATGCATTATTATTCACCCAAGGTGGGTCACACTTTTTTGTATAATAGAATTCTATTTTTAAAAAATTTTCACAATGGAATTCTTTACCCTGCAAGGCAGCCCCGGAAATCCCATGATCCACTTAAGTGATTTGACTTTGACAATGGGATTATTTACCCTGCAAGGCAGGCAATAAAATCCCATGATTTCACTTAAGTCACTTTTCTTTTATTTCACCATGGGAATTTTTACCCTGCAAGGCAAGCAATAAATTCCCTTTGCCTGCTTTGCCTCTAATTTTCTCACTGCGCACCTTAAGTGAATTTTTCTATCACGAGAAAAAGTACCTGCAAAGGCGACGAATAAAATTCCACTTGCCTGCTTCTTCTATTTTTCCCATTGCAGCTTGAATCCTTTGTTTTCCAAAATGCGCCCAACCCCGTAGGGCTTTTCTGCGTGCACGACTTCGCCTTTTCCCAAAGGAACTGGACCTCCGATGGTGACTTCTCCGGGCATAACGTGCGTATATGTTTTCCAGTGCTCCAGCCAAAATCGGGCTTACCCGTGCAAAGGAATTGTTCTAGATAAATTTCACGAGAAAAGCGAAACGGAAAAACACAAAAACACGGAAAATTGGCAAAAGTCACAAATAAAGCCTTAACTTATTCCTTGTTAAAACCCTTCCGTACATAGGAATAATGACATGTTCGATTATAACGAGTTGAAGCAGAGCGCAAATAGCCTCAAATAGGGCTTAAAATAATTAAATACAAATTTCCTGCAGACAAATCCCAACGACAAAATATAACAATTTTGGGCCTCTGGGTATTTGGCGAAAAAGGCTAATATGGCTCTTTGGGAATATCCTGACACAATACAAGAACTTTCAGATAATAAAAACACAAACGACCCATTATTTTAAAAGTACGAAATTTTTTTAGATAGGGTAGTCACAGATTTCAAGATGAAATCTGGGACACCACCTGTATCCTTAAGAATTGATCTTTCTATATTTTTGGGATTGAAGAATATTATTCCTAGTTTTGGGAGATAACACTTAAATGTATAAGCTATGTATATGACCAATAGTTATTGTTAAGCGAGATAGGGTGGGTTGGGGTAATTAATTAAGACTTCGACAATAAAAAGAAACAAAGTATAGTGTAAATATTTACACCGTAATAGAAGTTTTTAATTTTTGAAAGAAATAAACCTTTTATTACTCAAGAGAACAAATGATTTAAATCACCGAGCATTATGATTAGAAGGAAAATCTCTCTGTACATAGGCGAGAAAAGAAGCACCAAGGCATGAGCCCCAATGAGAAAATAATTCACATCCTTTTGGAACCACACAAGCTTAGGTTTCACAATTGAATCCAAATCATGTCAAAAATTTGCAACTTCTCCATACTAAGTGGAGAGGTTTCTTCCTGAAAAGTAGATTTGCATCTTGTCTTCCAAAGGAAATTGATAGCTGCTAATTGATTTGTATGCCATACTCTCTTGCAGCTGTTCCTGATCATCCAAGAATCCCCTAGCAGAGAGGCCCTTGCCAAGAGAGAGAGAATCATTAAAGAGCAATTTGAATTCAGCTTGTAACCATGCCCGAAACTCTCTAGACATTTAACACTTCTAGAAAATATGATGAATTACACCCTCTTTCTCATGCACACTGCAAAAAGCATCTGCAATACCAACCTATCTTGGCCGTGCTTTAACAGTATAAAAGCTTCTAATTTATTGTATGATGAACACACATTTATACTGGGGTGAATCAGTATAATACAATCTTTTACTTATTTAAAAACTTAATATCCATAATAACAACAATCACACAAGATCCAAAAATTATGAAACACAAGATTTATGTGGAAACCCTTTGGGAGAAAACTATAGAGAAAAGAATGCTTGGATCTATTGTCCAAATCTAGTCACAAATAGCTTTCTTACAAAAATTTTGCAGGCACCAACCTGCTGGAGACACCAATCACCATCGCTAGCAATTTGTAGGCACCAACCTACTGGAGACACCAATCCCCACAATTTGTAGGCACCAACCTACTGGAGACACCAATCCCCACATGCTAAGCACCAACTTAGCAAGAGACACCAATCTCTTTTCTTAAGAGGCACCAACCTCTAAATAATCTTCTTCAATGAATATCAATAACATAAACTTCTTCACAAAGATCTGCTCTGTATTCCACCTTCAGAATTCAACCTTCTAAATGATCTTCAATCTCAGAGATCTGCCTTTTAATTCATTCCACACTTCACTCAAAAATTTGCTTTGAAAATGATCAACACTTCATTACACACTCAAGAAATTTGCTTGAATGATTCTCAGTTCATTCCACCCTCTCAATGCTCTTTAATGATTTCTATTTCATTCCACTCATACTCAAAAATCTGCTCTTAATGATCTCTCATTCATTTACTTGCAAAAATCTGCCTTTATCTCTTTATTTCACACTCCCTTCTTCTTCAGCAGTTCGTCATTTCTCCACACTTGCTTTATTTAAATCTTTCCAACTATATGTCCTTTTATACCATTTTCATCTCTTGAAAGGGTGTGATTTCTTCCCAAGGGTTGGCCCAATAACATTCTTGTGGATGCAAGACATGAGTTGCCCTTTTCAGATTGATATTTGAATTTATGAGCTTTTCCTTGACTTCCATGAGACTTGCTCTGTTTTCACCTTGTTATGCGGCTTTCCATGGCATTCGTGGACCTTCTTTGACCTTTGCAGCTTTTCTTTGACCTCCGCAATTTTTCTTTGACCTCTACGGCTTTCCTTGACCCCTGCAGATTTTCATGACCAAATCCTTTGTTACACGGATATTTAGACTTGTTACCACCCGCGGAACACTATGGATCACTTCCTTTGTTCTGCGGCACACATCCTTTGTTTCACGGCGTTCTCACCTCCAAAAACCCGTGGGACACTAAAAATGGTCCCCCTTTGTTGTGTAACATTGACTTGTCTTCAAACCTGCGAAACACTACAAAATGACTTCCTTTGTTGCGTGGCTTTGAAAACCCGTGAAACACTACAAAATGACTTCCTTTGTTGCGCGGCATGCAAAATTCAAACTGCAATAACTTTTTCTTGATTAACTCATTCCTTAGACATCAATGACAAGTATTTCCAACATATGGAACATGTAAGCTAATTTCTTTGACATCATCATTCCTTTGACATCAATGACAATATTTCCAACATTTTATTACTTCATTCTTTCACCGTGGTGTTAGAGTCGATACCTTTTTGGATTGAACTTGTGATGAGTGATATTGTTACAAATATATTGTGAAATTATTAATAAATTGTAATATTATTAATAATGAGTTTATAGAACTCATATTAATAATATAGTTGTAATAGTTAGTATTAGTATTTGGGTGAGTTGTGAGAACAACTCACGTAGCTATTTTGGTGTGTGAGATAATAAAGGGATGAGAGAGATATCCTAGGGATAAATATGAGAGATTCATGGAGAGAGATTGTAGGGTTTGAAGATGAGTGTTGACTCCACCTTTGTAGGAGATCAAACACTATAAATTGTATGCTCCATCTATGTAAAGATATCCCGAATGAATTCAATTTGTATATTATAGTATTCGGTGATTATTTCTCATATTATTGTGCATTTTTAATAGTGGTATCGAGTAGGTTGTTCACGTGTTTACAATGAAATGAATTTATCGCATGCATGATGTTAAAAGTTTTAAAAAAAAAAAAAATACTCTAATCTCCTATGCAATTAGTTTGTAGCTGCTTGCATTTAACAGTCTGTTCATATATTTAGACGTAGAAGTGGGCAGATCTATATATCATGATTTCTATGTCTCATATGTTGTAGCTGGTTTCATCTACTGTGCTGGAAATGTGGACACGTCTCAGTTTCATCAGCAATTTGTGGGAATCCTCATGCATTGAAATTGGCTTCTATATGCATATAGATCTGATCGACGGTATTTTCGCTTTACAGCCGTAAAGTGAAAAGTGCTAAGTTTGAGGTAGACGAGCCTAAAAGTGAAGAGAAATTATAGTAATATTTGTGTGGAAATTTTCCGCAGGCGGATCTAACTAATACAACTGGAAGTGGAACCATGGTTGTTTAATTTGACATGAGCAGAGACCATATCAACATCCTTCGTATTCATATTCTTCTCCAAATTGACATGAGCGTATACTATCTTCCAACCAGAAATATGGAACAGATCTATTCACGGGTACATTGACATGGTTTATAGTTTTTTAAATGTCTCATCTCCATTTACGTTTTATTTGAGGTTTTATAAGTATGAGTATTTAAATGTCCTTCCATTTTTTAAGTCCATTAAAATAAGAGTCATTTAAGTATTTTTGTCTTATTCTCTTGTTATTTAGTTTTAAGAATATATTGTTTAAAAAATACCATACCCGTTAAACTAAAAATAAGTATTTATTTAGGTTTATTCTTATTCATATAAAGTAATATAATAATATTACTTTTTCTTTATAATAAAAATGTGTTAAGTAATAGTTTTGTCATTTGTCTTAATGTTATTTTAAGTCAAGTTTATTTAATGTTCGGTTAAAGTTTAAAAAAGTATTGATTTAAATTTAGTAATTTGTAATATTATTTTAAAAGTAATATTTTATTATTATTTTTAAAATATATTATCGTGTTGTGTCATGTTTTGTAAGAGTAAAATGTAATTGTCAAAGTCAATAATTATTATTGAGTCTAAAAGTGTCATTTAGGTGATTATTAGGAAAATTGTATTAAAAAAATGCCCGCATTTCTCTGGTCGCATTTTCACTTGTACGCGATGACCAAGTTCAAATTGAGGGGGGGAATTTTATATTGAGCTTCATTTTCAAATTTGCTGAGTAACTAAGCAGTTTCACATGGAGGATGGAGGCAACGGAGGCTGGAGGTCAATCATAACCTCTCATCGATCACTAACGAAGGGGCCGCACGAAGTTGTGGTGGCAATATTTGTGTGTGTGTTTTCTTTTATTTCAGATTTGCAATATGATTTTAGAGTTCCTGTTTGAATAAGTGAAATGTTCACATTGAGGGGGAACTGGAACATGGTCTCAATGTTCAATTTTCCCTCTATTCAGTTTGTATTCAGTAAGCAATGGTTCCTACATGATTCCCTAAAGGAAAGACGAAAGCATAAAGGAAAAACAACAACATGATATTTGGGTTGTTGGTTGTCTTGTAAAACCATCCTTTGTTTTAGGTTGTTGGTTGACCTACAAAACCATCTAGATCATGAGCATGCATGGGCGACAAGCTGCAGAAGGAAGTGTGATTGTTGTTTCTATAATGTCAACATTAGGGGAGTGTATATTGGGAATTAATAATGTTAACAATAGGGGAGTGAATGTTACAAATATATTGTGACATTATTAATAAATTGTAATATTATTAATAATGAGTTTATAGAACTCATATTAATAATATAGTTGTAATAGTTAGTATTAGTATTTGGGTGAGTTGTGAGAACAACTCACGTAGCTATTTTGGTGTGTGAGATAATAAAGGGATGAGAGAGATATCCTAGGGATAAATCGAGAGATTCATGGAGAGAGATTGTAGGGTTTGAAGATGAGTGTTGACTCCACCTTTGTAGGAGATCAAACACTATAAATTGTATGCTCCATCTATGTAAAGACATCCCGAATGAATTCAATTTGTAGATTATAGTATTCGGTGATTATTTCTCATATTGTTGTGCAATTTTTAACAGATATTTCGAGAGAGCCAAGTTGTATGAAGAAGATAGGAGAATGTATAAAAGTTCGAATGTCGATAGTTTATAAGAAGCTAGTGCAACTTGTGTGCTTAATGGTAGTGAATTAGTTTGGAAAGGTGACCTTATTACGGTTGGTGCCCTACATGGATGATTATCGATAACATTGAGTGATGGGTGATGAAATAATTCAAGTTAAGAAACTTACAACCACTTACAAGTTTTTATTGGCGAAATAGAATGCAATTTTTCCCTTGGATGTATGTAGCGTAGTTCTTGGAATTTGTTATTGTGGGATGACAATGTAGAGTTCCACGGGTGTCTAATCAAGATAGATTGATTAAGAATGTTCATGGTGTCACTCAGATTTCACCCTGAAATCTGTGACTACTCTATCCGAAATTTTTTCGTACTTTTAAAATAATGGGTCGTTTTGTGTTTTTATTGCTTGAAAGTTCTTGTATTGTGTCAAGATAATCCCAAAGAACCATATTAGCCTTTTTCGCCAAATACCCAGATGCCCAAAATTGTTTTATTCTCGTAAGTCGGGTTTGTCTGCGGGAAATTTGTATTTAATTATTTTGAGTCCCGTATGAGGCTATTTGCGCTCTGTTTTAACTCTATTATGAGCGAATATTTTATTATTCCTATGTGCTAGAAGGGTTTTAACTTATTTTAAGTTTTGGGCTTTATTTGTAACTTTTGACAATTTTTCATGTTTTTGTGGTGTCCCGTTTCGTTTTCTGTGAAATTTCTCTGGAGCAATTCCTTTGCTGGGTAAGCCCGATTTTTGGCCTGGAGCAGCTGGAAAACATATACGCACATTATGCCCGGAGGAAGTCACCATCGGAGGTCTGGATCACTGGGAAAAAGCGAAGTCGTGCACAGAAAAACCCCTGCGGGGATGGGCGCATTTTTGGAAAACAAAGGATTTAAGCTGCGATGGGAAAAATATAAGCAGCAAGTAGGGCGGGAATTTTATACACTGCTGGCAGGTACTTTTCCCGTGTTATAAAAGTCACTTAAGGCTGCAGTGGGAAAAATAGAGGTTTGCAGCGGTGGGAATTTATTGCACACCTTGCGGGGGTAAATAATCCCATTGTCAAAGTCAAATCACTTAAGTGGATCATGGGATTTTGGTGCCTGCCTTGCAGGGTAAAGAATCCCATTATGAAAAAATTCTTAAAAATAGAATTACATGTGCAAAAAAGTGCGCCCCCTTTGGTGAGAGAATAAAAGCCTTAAATTGATTATTTTAATTAATCTTTTCTCTCAAAAAGTGCGCCCAAGCTTGGAGGAAGTCAACAAGTCAAAGATGAAATAAAAGAAAGGGTTTAAAAGCATTAAAATTAATTTATTTAATGGCTGCCCTCTTCCTCTCAAAAAGTGCGCCCCATTTGGGTATTATTTAATGTTTTTTAAGGCATTAAAACATTAAATTAATTTCTATTTTCGATGGTCATGTGGTCAAAGCACCTTTGTGAAGCTTAAGTGAAGTGATGTGTGAAGGATTAAATTGGATTAATTTAATTTATTGGATGGCTGTCCTTAAACATGCTATTTTTAAAAGAGAAAAACATGATTTTTAATTAATTAATTGCCTTTAATTGTTAGGGCAATTATTAATTATAGAATTGTGAAGGTTATATAAGCATGGGCAGCCATATGGGTGAATTATTCAAATCACAGGTGAAGAATTGCAGCCAAGTGGAAAAGTGCGCCCCCATTAAAGGAAGGATTTTGTTCAGACAAAGTGCTAACAAGGCTAAAAGCTTCCAGATTTGGCGCATGCGTTAGAGGAGGTTGATCTTTGTCTGCATAATTGTTTCCACAGGTGTTACAGGAGCTCAGGTGTTGATTGAAAGGATTTATGCTCTCTTTATGTGCAAATTAAACACCATTTTTTGGGGCAGCAGGCTTGAAAAGTGCAGATTTTTACAATTTAAATTCACTATTCATGCTCCGGTGGCCATTTTTGTCTGAATAAATTGCAGGAATTCATTACAGGTGCTTTACAAAAGAAAAGGAGTTTTTATCAATGTCCAATACATTGCAAATATCCTCTGAATCTGAAGAATTGTCCAGATCTGCACCAGTATTGAAGAAATCCGGCCAAGTAAGGAGAAAAAGAATTATTCAGACGAAGATAGACAAAGCCATGGCGAAGGGAGATGAAAAAGAAAGCACGATGGAGTCATGCATTGCTTCCAAACTTGCAGACATAGGAGACACAGATCTAGGCCCGGAACCTCTTGCTGATTTGATTGATAGATCCAGAGCGGGAAAGACTTCACTCATGCGTGCGGTCAAAAGCAGTGGAATTATCCGAGCTGCAGCTTTTCCATGTACAACCCAATTGCCAGAGTTCGTGATGGAGTGTGCTAGATCTTATCATCCTTCATCCAGATCAGTGCGTGATGCTTCGGGAAAGACAATAATTCGTTTGGACATAGAGTTCATCAATTATTGTTTGAAGATTCCAGTACGAAAGGTGGTGACTTCTATTAGCATTCAGGATGCTGACAGTAGGTGGGAGAAGCATAGAGCTGATTGTGTGAGCATCATGAATAGCCGGTTCATGAAGAAGCCTAGATCCCCTTCAAAGTTCCCAAGAACTCTTCCACGGTCCAATTTGGTGCAGGAGGCAGATGATGTCGTCAAATTGCTATGCAGGATGAATGGCAAAGCGAATGCCTACACTTTCCGTACATGGATGTATGCTTTCATTAGGACCATTGAAATCAAAAAGGTTGATTCTATAATCAATTGGTGGAAATTATTAAGCGGCTGAACATCGGTGAGCAACTTCGGAACGTGAAGCGTACTTTCAGCTTCAAGATGACTTCATACTTGGTGTATGCTGTAGCTTCACAAGGTGTCTTTTCCAAGCTGGATAGATGTGTTCTTTCCAAGGACCCCATTTTCGAGTGCTACCCGCAGCTTACTGCACCTACAGGCGAGAAAGACTTCAAAGTGATCAACGATGACTTCTTCTACAATTTCATCTCCGCAGGCTAGACAAAGACTTGAAGGCCAACAGGGTAAGCAAGAAGCGTGGGAAGCCGTGTCCAAAATTGCGATCTATTCATTCAATTTGCAGATTTCATATACCTCGGGGTTACGGGCTTTTCTCGGAGAACCAATAAAGATGCTCAGGTATCCGAATGATAGATTGATCACCATGGAGCTGAGCAGACAACTTGTGGAGTTACACGACCTTCAGTCAAAGCGGCACAAGTCTACGGGCTTCTTCCCAATCACTGTGGGATATTACAACTACATTAGCATTCACAGAGCTCGAGGGATGGAAGCGCAAATGTTATCCGAGTATGAGCAAGAGTTCTTCCCTACATGGCTGAACTTCGATCCATTTGGAGTAGCCAGGAAGACAATCTCCCAAAGAAGATGCACATGTGCCTTCGTTAGAAGATTTACGGATGAAGTGCGGAAGTGAGTATGTGGTTAGAAGAGAGATTCCAGCGAGTCACAAGAAAGCAAGTGTTCGACTTTGGACTAGCGCGGATACTGCGGATCTTAAAGATGATTGGAATGTGGTACTTGACACTTACCATCAAATGGGAGGAGATAAAGCCATCTGCAGAGAATAACATGGGAGGCTGCAACACAATTGAAGAAAGGTCGAGAGTGTGTGTTGGTGAATACTTCAAACCAGTTCTTGTGAAGGGATATTCCCTTGATGAAGCATTGATGAATCAAATCACGGCAACTTTGGCACAGGAGATTCCCTCAAGCGAAAGCATGAAGGAGAAAGCAGCAGAAGGTCCGAGAAGTTGAAAGTACACAGAAGATCTCAAGAGAAAGAGAAGATCACTTCTACGACCATAGCTTTGACTCCGGCTTCTCCAAGAACTTCACCAACTATTGCACCGCAGCAGCAGGACGTTTCCATGCCTTCATTGAATCCGGCGACGTTCGTCTTCTCTCCTCAGCCACTTCGTTCATCACCCGTTCCAGAGGAGATGTTGAAGTTGCAGATGGCAGAGTTCGAAAGAGCTTTGTCCTTGGATGATTCAGAGGATGGCAGCCATAACACTGTGGCACTTTCTGACGGAGAGGATGCAGAGCGGGAGATGGTAGTGCACTCAGCGACTTCTCACTCTCCGAGAAGTAATTTCTCGGAATGGTTGGCTTTGCAGTTGGTTCCAGAAGTGAGAATGGAGATGAACTTAGAGGAGCACGACTTGCAGCTACTCCAGGATCTGAGCAGAAGAGACAGAAGGCCTAAAGTTGCTAAAGCAACTTCTAGGTTGATCATTGAGAATTCGGGAGAGAAGTTTGCTGAGATATCAATTCCGGCAGAAGGAAAGAGGAGCTCACGGCGGAAGATGTGACAGTGACCAAAGTACCACTCGGTCAAGCCACCACTGAAGGATTGAAGCAGGACACGCAGACATTGATAGACGCTTTATTCCTTAGGCTTGACAGTGAAAAGGCGGAGAAAGAAGAGCTGCAGAAGCAAGTATCTCAATTATGTGAGATCATAGCCAAGGTTGCTAAACCTTCCATTCAGCCCATTTCAGAGCAGGTGAGTGATCATCTTATGTAGGAAATGGAGGACGCAAGCAATCAAGTAAAGGCTATTGACGAATGGAAGGATCTGATTATTCGTCAAGCTTCTGTCTGACTTGGGAAGTGCCGGCCCCTTCTAAAGGTTATGAACGATGCAGCAAATCAACTAAAGCAACTGATGGAAAACATAGAAGGCATGAATACAGTTGCAGAGAGTAACCTGAGTATTTTGGCCGAGATCAACAAGCTGCCGAGAGATGTATTGATTGCGGAACAGATTGTACCAGACGGATCAGTCGAGAAGGGGAAGCAGCTAGAGTTTGCAGTATCTTTCCGCTTGGAAATCTGCAGAGTTTTGTTGAAGAGGATGGACGCAGCACTTGAGTAGTAACATCAGATTTACCAGACAGTATCATTTCTTTCACTGAGGAAAGAGTGGACGGAGGTGTTACTTCATACGTGCGGATCGTTTCAACTAAGGTGCCTAATTCCCTGGAAGATTCTCTTCTGATGGTACAAAAGAGAATTGATAAAGCTACCAAGCCTTTCACGATGAATTCTATCAAGTGATCGTGGTGGCGCTGCAGCAGTGCATTGCGAGGGGCCGAGTTTGGAAGAGGTGGAAGCATGCAGCAAAGTGTTGAATGAAGGGTTGCTGCAATTCAGGACAGAGAAGGAAGCAGTGGCTAAAACAGATGGAAAGATGCTGAATTACATGTTCGACAAGTATATCCGATATCAGAACAAGAAGAAGACATAAATGTTACAGCTGGCATGACTTCTTCTATTCTTTCTTCTTCTATTTTCTATGTTCCCGAATGAAATTGTAAAACTTCTAAGTTATTGGTTTTGCAACCATTACTTGAAGTCATGTGGAACCATTCTGTTAGTTAAGTGATACATGTGTCACTTAAGGAGAAGATAGTTGAGGATGATTGCCAAATGTCATCGTTACTTGTTGTTTATGTTTCAGTTCAGTTTAAGTTTTCCATTTGTACTTTCCCTCCTACATTCTATAAGTAGGAGAAGAACCTCCGGGTTAAGGATCGATCAGAATTTGTAAGCAACAATCTTGTGTTCTAGACTTTGTGCTGAACCCTTGAGAGCAACTTGGAGCAAAGGAATACAAAGGAGCAGGTTTCCGAAGAACTTTGTGTCATGGTGTACTGTGTTTCTTGCTTTGAATCTTAGATCTCTTGATAAACTGTGTTATTTTAGATCTAGATCTAGAGCTGCCTTTGTTTTATAATTCTGTGTGTTCATATCTATTAAGTTTCTTCTATGTGCATGCAATTAGCTCTGCTATCTACTAATTGGGATGCACATTTTCCCCTTTTCTTCTCTGTATTTCCTTTACTTCCTTCTTCTATAAAATACTTCCTTTCTTGAACAACTGCTTACTTGCTGCAGAACTTCTTAGTTATGGTTCATGAACTAAGTGGTTAAAGTAAAACCCCTGATAGATAATAACACATTTTTATTGACAAATCTGACACGGGAGCCTCACCGGTTATAAAGTAGGCCGGCTGTGATTGACTGTCATAAAGGCAAATTAAAAGATTAAAAGAAGCCCAAGGAGGTCAGTCCACTTCTATTTGGCCTTTGGCGCCAAACAAGTGCTATAAAAGGAGATTTGTGACTTCATTTGCATCCTATCTTTGGCGCATTTTATCTATACTTGGTTTTTTGGGCAAAGTGCTCATTAACTATCCACTTGAGGACGAAACCCCTCTTGTGTGGCATTCCAAGGAAGACGAAAACCTTCCTTGTGGCTTGGTGGAGGACGGAAACCCTCCATTGTGGGTGATTTGAAGATATCTATTGAAGACTTCTTGCAGATTTGGATCTAGGGCATCAAGGAAAATATCTACAAAGGCTTTGCATGCATTTTGGAGCTCTCCCTAAAGGGAGCGACTAGGGTTTGGTGTTAGTTGGGTGCCTTCTAGGGCACATACTTCAGATTTTATTTGATATTCTGATTCGGCATAATTTCTAAGGCCGGAATCTATCTTTCTTTGTGGTTATCAGGGTTTGGAAACCTCTCTTTTCATTATTTTCATGGGCTGTACTTTTGCTGTTCAGAAATATATTTCTAGCTGAGTGTGTGATTTGATTTAATGAATTGTGTTAAATTCTTCCTAAAATATCTATCTATATTTTGGTTGAGTTATTTGATGATATTTGAGTGATTTTCCTCTATTTCCGGACTGCTGTTATAAAAATCAGACTGCTGATTTCCAGCTGTTAGAAAAATTAGTTTGCTGATCTAAAAATCTGAATTTAATCTTGGTGTCCCCAGATTTCACCTTGAAATCTGAGACTACCCCATGTAAAAATTTCGTACTTTTAAAATAATGGGTCATTGTGTTTTTATTGCCAAAAAGTGTCTATATTGTGTCAAGATATTCCCAGAGAGTTATATTAGCCAATTTCGCTAAATACCCAAATGCCCGAAATCGTTATAATTTGTCGCTGGGGTTTGCGTGCGAAATTTTATTTAATTATTCTGAGCCCGTTTGAGGCAAATTGTGCTCCGGTTTAACCCTGTTGTGGTCTTACATGTCAATATTCTCATATACCAGTAGGGTTTTAACCAGAATGAATCCTGGGCTTTATCTGTGACTTCTGGCAATGTTTTGCGTTTTTGGTGTTTTCTGTTTTGTTTTCTGTGAAATTTCTCTAGGTCAATTCCTTTGCGGTTTAGTCTGATTTCTTGCCTGGAGTATCTGGAGATCATCTATGGACGTTATGCCAGAAGGAATTTGCCACAGGAGGTTTGGTTCTCTCTGAAAAGACGAAGTCATGCACGAAAAAACTTCTTCTGGGCAGGTCACATTTTTGGGAAAAGAAGGTTTTAAGCTACAATGGGATTTTTGGTAGCAGTAGGCAGGTGGGAATTTTGTACCTGCCTAGCAGGGTACTTTTTCCATGGGGGCAAAGCCACTTAAGTCATGATGGGATTATTAGAGGCAACATGCAGATGAGAATTTCTTACCTGCCTTGCAGGGTGAAAATTCCCATTGTGAAATAAAAGAAAATTACTCAAGGCATTGATGAGAATTTTTACCTACCTTGCGGGTAAAAAAATTCCATTATGAAAGTCAAACAACTTAAGTGGATCATGGGATTTTTGGAGCTGCGGTGCAGGGTGAATAATCCCATTAGATATTGACTTTTAAAAATAGAATTCACCCTTGCCAAAAGTCGACCCACCCTTGGGTGAATAATAATGCGTTTAATAATATTTATTCACCCAATTTTGGCGCCCAAGCATGAGGAAAAGTCAACACATGATGAAAGGATAAAGAAGATTGGAAATAGAATTCTAAAATTAAATAAATTTAATTTATTTAATGCAGCCCCCTCTCATGCAAAAAAGTGCGACCCATATTGAGGAGAGATAATACTTTTTAAAGTATTAATTAATGGAATTAATTCCTATTTTTGGTGCATAAGGTCAAAGCACACTGTGAAGTCAAAGTGGACTGGAAGTAGAAAGCTAAAATTAAATAAATTTAATTTATTTAATGGCAGCCATGAGCATGCACAAAATAGGTGCCCAAATTGAAGAGAAAAGCATGTTAATTAATTAATTAATTGCCAGGAATAGGAGGGGCAATAATTAATTATAGAATGATGAAGGTTATATAAGCATGGGCTGCCATAAGGATGAATTAATTAATTCTTTAGCAAGGAAGTGCAGCCCAGACAATTTTGGCGCCCAATTAAGGAGGAATTTTGCTCAGAAGAAGGTGTTTTCACTGCCAAAAAGCTTCAAAGTTTGGCGCCTAGGTTTGAAGGAGCTTGATTTGTGTCTGATTAATTGTCTGCATAGTGGTACAGGTGCTCAGGTGAAGTTGACAAAATTCATGCTTGCTTTGCATGCAAATAAAACATCAAATTTTGGGGCAGCAAGCTTGATATATGCAGATTTTTATAATTAAAATCAAGTGTTCATGTTCCGGTTGCTATCTTTGTCTGAATTAATTGCAAGAATTCATTACAGGTGCTTTTATAAGAGAAAGGGAGCTTAAATCAATGTCCAATACATTGAACATATCCTCTGAATCTGAAGAAATCTCCAGATCTGCACGGTTGTAAAGAATTCCGGCCGAATAAAGAGAAAAAGAATTGCTCAGACAAAGACAGATACGGCCATGGCAAAGCGGGATGAAAAAGAAAGCTCAGCAGAGTCATGCATCACTTCTAAGTTTGCTGACATTGGAGATACAGATCTAGGTCCAGAACCTCTTTCTAAATTGATTGATAGATCCAGAGCTAGAAAGACTTCCCTCATGCGTGCAATCAAAAACACTAGAATCATTTGAGCTGCAGCATTTCCATTCATAGCCCAGTTGCCAGAATTCGTCATGGAGTGTGCTAGGTCTTACCATCCATTATCCAGATCAGTCCGAGATGTTGCGGGGAAGACAATAATCCGATTGGATGCATAGTTCATCAATTATTGTCTGAAGATTCCAGCATGACAGGTGGTGACTACTATTAGCATACAGGATGCCGGCAACAGATGGGAAAAGCATAAAGTTGACTGTGGGCATAATGAACAACAGATACATGAAGAAGCCTAGATCTCCATCCAAGTTCCCGAGAACTCTTCCACGATCCAATCTGGTACAAGAGGTGGATGATATTGCCAAGTTGTTATGCAGGATAAATGGCAAGCTAACGCTAAAGGATGTATGATTCAGGACCATTGAAATCAACAAAGCAGATTCAATAATCAATTGGTCGGAAATCATTAGTGACAACATTGGTGAGCAGCTTCAAGAATGTGAGGCGTACTTACAGCTTCAAAATGACTTCGTATTTGGTATATGCGGCAGCTTCACAGGGTGTCTTCTCCAAGCTGGATAGATGTGGTGTGCTTTCCAAGGATCCTATTTTTGAGTGCTATCCACAACTTACTGCGCTGCGTATGTCTGAAGATTATAAAGTGGTCAACGATGGATTCTTCTACGGATTCATTTGCAGGCTGAATGGTGATCTAAAGGCCAACAGGGTAAGCAAGGAAGCTTGGGAAGTTGTGTCCAGATTGTGGATCTTCATATTTGGGATTTTACATACCTCGGGTCATCGGCTTTTAGGAGAACTAGTTAAGTTGCCCAGATATCCAGTGATAGATTGGTCATCATGGAGTTGAGCAGACAACTCGTGGAGATGCATGACCTACAGTCGAAACGACACAAGTCTATAGGCTTCTTCCCGATCACTGTGGGCTATTATAGCTGCCAGAGTATTCATAAAGCCCGAGGAATTGAAGCGAGAAATGTTCTCTGAGTACGAGCGGACTTCTTCCCAAAGACAACCGAACTTGATCCATTTGGAGTGGCAAGGAAGACAATCTCTTAGAGTACGCACATGTGCCTTCATTGGAAGATTTCTGGATGAAGTGCAGAAGCAAGTACAAGGTTAGAAAGAAAGATTTCAGCAGGTTATCAGCGTGGCAAGTGTTTGACTTTGGATTAGCACGGATACCTGCGGATCTTAAAGATGATGGGCCTGTGTTACTCGATGCATACCATCGGATGGGAGGAGATAGAGCTGTACTTCGGAGAGCATAGGTGGTTGCCATATGATCGAGGAAAGGTCTACCACCGTTTTGGTCAATACTTCAAACTGGTTGCTGACGAAGGGATATTGCCTTGATGAAGCATTGATGAATCAAATCACAAGCAACTTTGGCACAGGAGATTCCCTCAAGAGGAAGCACGAAGGAGAAAGCAGCAGGAGGCCTGAAAAGATTAAAGTGCACAGAAAGTCTCATTCGAGGAGAAGATCACTTCTACTGCTATGGTGTTAGTTCGACTTCTCCAGCAGCAAGTACTACTTCACCGACTGCCGCACCTCAGCAAGATACTGCCGTTCCTCCGTTGAATCCGGCAACATTCGTCTTTTCTCCTCAGCCACTCCGTTTGGCACCTCTTCTGAAGAAACGTTAAAGCTGCAGATGACAGAATTTGAAAGAGCTTTGTCTTTGGACAATTCAGAGGACGGCAGCCACAACACTGTAGCAATTTCAGATGGAGAGGAATCAGAGCGCGAGATAGTGGTACACTCGGCAACTTCTCATTCTCCGAGAAGTAATTTCTCGGAATGGTTGGCTTCACAGTTAGTTCCAGAGGCTAGAGAAGAGATCAACTTGGAAGAACACGACTTACAACTCCTGAATCTAGGCGGAAAAGACAGAAAACCTAAAGTTGCTAAGGTAACTTCAAAGCTGATCGTTGAGGAGTCGAGGCAAAAGTTTGCTTTGAGATGTCGATTCAACCCGAAAGGAAGAGGAAGGATGAGCTCACGGCAGAAGATATAACAGTGACCAGAGTACCCATAGGTCAAGCCACCACAGAAGGATTGAAGCAGGACACACAGATGTTGATAGATGCTTTATTCCTTAGGCTTGACAAAGAAAAGGCAGAGAAAGTTGAACTTCAGAAGCAGGTATCTCAGTTGTGCGAGATCATTGCCAAGGTTGCCAAATCTTCCACTCAGCCAATTTCAGCACAAAAGTAGGTGAGTGATCATCTGATGCAGGAAGTGGAAGATGCAAGTAACCAGGTTAAAGCTATCGACGAATGGAAGAGTCTAATCATTCGCCAAGCTTTTGTACAGCTCGAGAGGTGCCAGCCCATCTAAAGGTTATGAAAGATGCATCAGATCAGCTGAAGCAATTGGTAACAAGCACGATAGATATGAACATAGTTGCTGAGAGTAACTTGAGTACTTTGGCCGAAATAAATAAGTTGCCGAGAGAGGTGTTGATTGCGGAACGAATTGTGCCCGATGGATCAGTTGAGAAGGGGAAGCAACTTGAGTTTGCAGTATCTTTCCGTTTGGAGATCTGCAGAATTATGTTGAAAAGGATGCAGGCACTCGAGAGTATGGCATCATCTTTACCAGACAATGTCATTGCTTTCACTAATGAGGAAGTGGTCGGAAACGTTTCTTCGTACACGAGGATCATTCCTAGCAAAGTGCCTGATTCCCTGGAGGGATCTCTTCTGATGGTGCAAGGGAGAATTGATGGAGCTGTTAGGCCTTTCACGATGGATTCCATCAGTAAGCTGGTGACGCTGCAGTCAGATATTGAGAAGTTTGGGCCTAGCTTGGAGGATGTGGAAGCATGCATCAGGGTATTGAACGAAGGCTTGCTGCAATTCAGGACAGAAAAGGAAGCTGTGGCTAAGATAGATGGGAAGTTGCTGAATTACATGTTCGACAAGTATATTCAATATCAAAACAAAAAGAAGATGTAGATGTTACATCTGGCGAATCTTTCTTCTATTTTTTCACGTCCACGTCCCGGATATAATTGTAAAACTTTAAAGTTATTGGTTTTGAAACCATTACTTTAAGTTATGCGGAACGATTTTATTAGTTAACTGATAGATGTGTATAAGTTTGACTATGGATCCGGATGCATGTCACTTGAAGAGGAATTAGAGGATGATGATTGTCAGATGTTATCTTTACTTCTTGTTTATGTTCTAGTTCAGTTGAGTTTCTCATTTGTATTTTCCGTTCTACATTCTATAAGTAGAGGAAGAACCTTCGGGTTAATGACCCGAATTTGTAAGCAACATTCTTGTATTCTAGACTTTGTTGAAGCCCCTGATAGCTATTTGAAGAAAACGAATAGAAAGGAGCAGATTTCCAGAGAACTTTGTGTCACGGTGCATTTTGTTTCTAGTTTATTGTCTTAGATCTATTTATAAACTTTGTGTTATCTTAGATCTAGATTTGAAAGCTACCTTTGCTTAAAATTCTGAGTGTTAATATCATTGGTCCTGTCCTCGCCTATGTGCTTCGCAATCAACTCTGTAATCTATTGATTGGGTTGCACATCTTTCCTCTTTCTTTCTGTGTTTTTATTACTTCCTTCTTCTTTAGATATTTCCTTTCTTTAAACAATTGCTTACTTGCTTTGTAAAACTATACAGCTATGGTTCATGAGTTTGTGATGTCCCCGTTTCACCTTGAAATCTGAGACTACCCCATGTTAAAATTTTCGTACTTTTAAAATAATGGGTCGTTTTGTGTTTTTATTGCCAGAAAGTTCTTGTATTGTGTCAAGATATTTCCAAAGAGCCATATTAGCTATTTTCGCCAAATACCCAGATGCCCAAAATTGTTTTATTCTACCGTTGGGGTTTGCCTACGGAAATTTGTATTTAATTATTTTGAGCCCCGTTTGAGGCAATTTGTGCTCCGGTTTAACCTTGTTGTGATCGTACATGTCAATATTCCCATATACCAGTAGGGTTTTAACCAGGAATGGATCCTAGGCTTTATTTGTAACTTCTGGCAACGTTTTGTGTTTTTAGTGTTTTCCCGTTTCGTTTTCTATGAAATTTCTCTGGATCAATTCCTTTGCGGTTTGGCTGATTCTTGGCCTGGAGTATCTGGAGATCACATATGCATGTTGTGCCAGAAGGAATTCGCCATCGGAGGTCTGGTTCTCTTGGAAAAGATGAAGTCGTGCACCAAAAAAGCTTCTTCTGGGCTGGCCACATTTTTGGAAAAGGGGGTTTGAAGTGGATCATGGGATTTTTGGAAGCAGCAGGCAGGTGGGAATTTTGTACCTACCTAGCAGGGTACTTTTTCCCATGGAAGCAACGTCACTTAAGTCACAATGGGAAAATTAGAGGCAGCAGGTAGGCGGGAATTTCTTACCTGCCTTGCAGGGTAAAAATTCCTATTGTGGAATAAAAGAAAAATCACTTAAGTGAATCATGGGATTTTATTGCACCTTGCAGGTAAATAATCCCATTATGAAAGTTAAACGACTTAGGGTAAATAATCTCATTGCCAATTGACTTTTAAAAATAGAAATTCCTTATTCCAAAAAGTGCGACCCACCTTGGGTGAATAATTATTCATTAAATAAATATTTGTTAATATTTATTCACCCAATTTTGGCGCCCCGGTTTGTGGAAAAGTCAACAAAAGGAAGTTGGAAATAGACAGTTCTAAAATTAAATAAATATTATTTATTTAATGCAGCCCCTTCATGTCAAAAAGTGCGCCCCTTTTGGGAGATAAATAATATTTTTAAGTATTAAATGATTAAATTAATTCCTATTTTCAAGGGCTAAGGTCAAAGCATCTTGTGAGGCTTGAGTTAAATGGAACTAAAATTAAATAAATTTATTTTATTTAATGGCAGCCATAAGCATGCACAAAATAGGCGCCCCATTTGAAGAGTGAAGCTTATTAATTAATTAATTTCAAACTAATAGGAAATGCATTAATTAATTATAGAATCATAAAGATTATATAAGCAGGGGCTGCCATAAGGATGAATTAATTAATTCACAGGCAAAGAAGTGCAGCCCAGAGGAAAAGTGCACCCCATTTGAAGAGGATTTTTGCTCAAAAGAAGGTGAAATTAATGCTAAAAGCTTCCAGAATTGGCGCACAGGTTGAAGGAGGTTGATTTGTGTCTGGATAATTGTTTGCATAAGTGATACAGGTGCTCAGGTGAAGTTGGTAAAATTCATGCTTGCTTTGCATGCAAATAAAACATCAAATTTGGGGCAGCAGGCTTGAATTATGCAGATTTTTATGATTAAAATCCACTGTTCATGTTCCGGTTGCCATCTTTGTCTGAATTAATTGCAGGAATTCATTACAGGTGCTTTATAAGAGAAAGGGAGCTTAAATCAATGTCCAATACATTGAATATATCCTCCGAATCTGAAGAATTATCCAGATCTGCACCAGTTTTGAAGAATTCCGGCAAGATAAGGAGAAAAAGAATTGTTCAGACAAAGATTGCTCCAGCCATGGCAAAGCGGGATGAACGAGAAAGATCAACAGCAGAATCATGCATTACTTCCAGATTTGCTGACATTGGAGACACAAATCCAAACCCCAGAATCTAGATCCGCATTAAGATCCATATCTCATAATTACAAAAGCTTCCAAAAATTCATCCTCTTGTTTTAAGCAGATGCATGGAAAATTTCTTCCAAGATCTTGTGAATGTGCTTCCAATCTTCCAGTTGAAGCCTTCATTGAAGTTGCATTCACCCGGAGTGCTTTCCAGAATTTGTAATTGCTCATATGCAATTAAAAATAAAAATGATGAGTTATTTACGACAGTTGCAGACCGATGCATGTACGGGAGAAGAAGCTGCAAAAGCTTCAGGATAAAAGAGAAGACAAGGCGAAGGCAAAATTCCCGCCGCCTCCGGTCACTTCCAGATTCATCTGCTTCCAGATCCAGTTTGAATCAATCAGATGCTGAGAATATGAAAAAGGACAAGATTGCAGCTTTCCTCTTTCTTCTTCTTTCTCTTCTTTCCTCCGACAAAGTAATTGAGCTTTCAATTAAATTATAAAACTTAAGTGATTGGTTTAAAAACCATTACTTGAAGAAGTCAACTACTTGGAGATAGGTGGCAAACGTGCAAAATAGAAGGTTCTATCTTCAGTTGCAAATCATGCATGTCATGCAAAGAGGAATTCTAGGAGGGAGATTGCCAGTTGTTTCCTTTCCCACTTCCACATGTGCCAGTTCAACTAAAAGCTTCCGACTTGTAATTGCCCCTCTACATTCTATAAGTAGAGGAAGAACCTTCGGGTTAATAATCAGAATTTGTAAGCAACATTCTTGTGTTCCAGACTTTGTGCTGAAACCCTTGAGAGCCACTTGAAGCAAAGGAATATACAGGAGCAGATTTCCGGAGAACTTTGTGTCACGGTGTATTTTGTTTCTAGCTTTCTATCTTAGATCTTTGAATAAACTTTGTGTTATTTTAGATCTAGATCTAGAGCTGCCTTTGCTTATAATTCTGTGTTGATATCTATTGGTTTCTTCTATGTGCATGCAATCAACTCTGTTATCTATTGATTGGGATGCACATCTTCCCCATTTCTTCTCTGTGTTTTATAATTCCCTTCTTTAAAATATTTCCTTTCTTAAACAATTGTTTATTGCTTTGTAGAATCGTCTGTTATATGGTTCATGAGCTGAACAGTTAAAGTAAAACCCCATATAGATACTAGCATATTTTAATTGACAAATCTGACATGGGAGCCTCACCGGTAAATGAGGGAGATTTATCTCATGATTGCCTAGGTTTTATGCTATGCAGAAAATCTAGCCAACAAGCTGCATGGTTAAAGTAAAACCTCTAAATAGATACTAGCATACTTTATTGACAAATCTTACATGGGAGCCTCACCGGTAAATGAAGGAGATTTATCTCATGACTACTTGATTCAGGTTTTCAGCTATGTAGGAAATCTAGCCAACAAATCTATTGAGGTTTGTGTGGTTTCCTACCTTTTCAGTTTCAGTCCCAAAAATGGACATTACAATCGGTGGGCACGTTAGGGGAGTTATAATGGTCCCATTTCCGAGTAGGTGGCCTAGGAGGCCTTTCATCCGTCTTAACCTTGGTCATGCCCAAGAGGCTAGTGACGTTGATGGTTATTGGGTATGGTTTGCACCTTCATTTCACTTATAGGTTATGTTTCGACATTGGACATGTACTTTGAGGTGACTTAAGTGAAATAAGGTTGTGAGATGCTCCCCTAAGGTACTTTATGTTATATTTAGTCGATGACTTAAGTAATGGGTGAATATATGGTACTTTATGTTCTAATTCTTCGTTGGGGTGACTTAAGTGCACTTTTTGGCATGTGGGGAATAAAGTGACTTAAGTTATTTTAATTAATTAAAGAAAAGACCCAAGGGGGTGATTAGGGTTCTTTTGGGCCTTTTGTTGCAATGAGAAGTTATAAAAGGAAGCGCTTGGGGGAGAATAGGCATTCATTCATACTCACCTATTTTGATATTGAAGCAACTGTTGTTTGTGCTTTCCTTGCTTGTGGAGGTGAAATTCCTTCACAAACCCTAGCTTCATAGAGGAAAGATCTATCCTTAGATAGTAGAGCACTCTTCGGTGGTGAAAGATTCAGCCCTAGTTTGCTATTGTGGAGTTTATTTAGATCGGGTTGTCCGATTCGAGTTTCGAGGCTTGCTTGATCTAGTTTCAAGTCCGAGAAAGAGAAGACTACCATATTCAAGTAAGAGACATCTATTTTATCGCTGGAAAATTCTTGTTATTGCATGTCATTGCATGTTGATGCATGTTACTTGCATGTTGTTGCATGTTAGTTTAATTCCAATAAAAGTGAAGATATTGGTTATTTTCGATTTTATACCTTGCTGCCATAATCAGTACTTTATAGTCATATTTTTCTATCTACCGCTGTCATAAAAATTTGATTGTTATTTGTGAAAATTTGGTTGGAAATCTTGAATATAAATTAAATCCGGAAAAGGGATATTTCAAAGTGGTATTTGGCTTGGGACTCTTCCCCAAAGGGACACATTGAGACACATTATGAGGAGCCTTACTCTCACACGAGTATGGGTCATGTGGGATATTTGGCACGCTTTGTGCTTATACGGGTTGTTTCACAGGTTGATCCAGAGGATGCCATAAAGTTCAGAGAGGACATTCGTACCCATGGTTTGATTGGAGAGGCAGTGAGTGATCACATGATGACAACTTCACATTGGCAGGGACTAGACAAATTTGTAGTTTCAGTGTGGGTATCAGTGGAGAGTTCGTGTGGGCATCATACCACTTCAAGGGCAACATTGTTCTCTACATGGCATGGAGAGCATGATGACTACATGAGGTGTCTTAGTTACTTCGGATCACACCAATCTTTGGTTGATTGCAAGGTGAGGTGGAGAAACTTACTTTGTGGTATTTAGCTTCGAAATGACAAGATAATGTTTGGGGTCAAGCATTTCTCGGGAGGGGAGGATTGTAATGTCCCCATTTCCGAGTAGGTGGCCTAGGAGGCCTTTCATCCGTCTTAGCCTTGGTCATGCCCAAGGGGCTAGTGATGTTGATGGTTATTGGGTATGGTTTGCACCTTCATTTCACTTATAGGTTATGTTTCAACGTTGGACACGTACTTTGAGGTGACTTAAGTGAAATAAGGTTGTGAGATGATCTCCTAAGGTACTTTATGTTATATTTAGTCGATGACTTAAGTAATGGGTGAATATATGGTACTTTATGTTTTGATTCTTCGTTGGGGTGACTTAAGTGTACTTTTTGGCATGTGGGGAATAAAGTGACTTAAGTTATTTTAATTAATTAGAAAAAAACCCAATGGGGTGATTAGGGTTCTTTTGGGCCTTTTGTTGCAATGAGAAGTGATAAACGAAGTGCTTGGGGAGAATAGGATTCATTCATGCTCACCTATTTTGATATTGAAACAACTGTTGTTTGTGCTTTCCTTGCTCGTGGATGTGAAATTCTGCACAAACCCTAGCTTCGGTAGTGAAAGATCTACCCTAGCTAGTAGAGCACTCTTCGGTGGTGAAAGATCCAACCCTAGTTTGCTATTGTGGAGTCTATTCAAATCGGGTTGTCCGATTCGAGTTTCGAGGCTTGCTGATCCAGTTTCAAGTCCGAGAAGAGAAGACAACCATATTGATAAGTGAGATCATCTATTTTATCGGTGGAAAATTCTTGTTATCGCATGTCATTGCATGTTGATGCATGTTACTTGCATGTTGTTGCATGTTAGTTTAATTGCACTAAAAGTGAAGATATTGGTTATTTTATGATTTTATACCTTGCTGCCATAACTGTACTTTGTTGTCATATTTTTCTATATACTGCCGTCATAAAAATCAGATTGTTATTTGTGAAAATTTGGTTGGAAATCTTGAATATAAATTAAATCTGGAAAAGGGATATTTTAGGAGTAATATTGAGTATGGACAAGACAAACCAAACATTATCGTGATGAAGTATCTTACCTAGGGATAGACCCTCGATTGTCTCTATGCATTGAGTGCTTCGAGCTACTTGGTTTCTCTAAAAATATACCTCCCTTCTTTTTGTTGTAGCCATGCTTGAGACTCCATTCAGTATACCTCGAAGTATTGCTTCTTTCTCTTCATCCTTGAATGTCAGCTCCATAGTTAGTTCTTCAAGAGTAGAACTTGGCTCCATGGAGTGTCCCAAAACTAATCCTTCACAACTTTGTTAGAATACACCACATACCCTATATGATTCTTCATGTACTTCCTTTTTATCCAATTAAGAGATGGAGAACTCAATAGTGATATTAATCCCTCTATTCAGTTTAGCCCTCAAAAGATCACTTGGATCCCATATGTAAAAACAATCTTGAACCTGAGTCAAAGAGTGCACATGCCTACTGCAAATTTTGTCCTTCACCCTTTCTCCATTCTTAGAGTGCTTACCATGATGACAACAAATCTGAAATGGCATAGTATGAAACAACAAATCTGAAATATGACTTTCCTTTTCATACCTTGGGCTGTAATCAAAATGCTTACCTCCTTTTTCTGATTTAGAAGGAGCTTTTGAGAGATTTTCCTTGACACAACCATTCTTGTAATTCAGAATTTCAGAATTAGTGGCATCAACTGAAACACTCTCCTTACTTGCATGCTCATCACTATAGTTACTCTAAAAATCAATCTCATATGGTAATGACTCAAACTTTGCAATGCTTGGAAGATTGATAGGTGCTTTTGGGCTGAAACAACCTTAATTTTGGATACTTGGCATTCAACATGTAATGCTTCTTCCTTTACAAACATTTTGTTTATCGAAGTCATACCTTTTTCTATTGAAGATCCTTCACTTTCCACTTGCATGGTGGATTCCTTTATGGGCTGCTCACTAACTTCTTTCGGATCTGAATTTTCTTGCTTCTTGATTTCTTCATGCTCCACCATTACAATTGGAGATTTTTTTCCTTAATTTTTGTAGGTGTTGTTTTGTTTGAGTGGCTATCAACTTAGCTTCCTTAGCTCTTCTTATCCATTCATCACACCTTTTCTGGGTCCTCATTACATCCTTTGTGCTTGTCTGCAATGTGGTTAGTTTCTTTTCAACCATATTCTATAGTTCTTTTTCTTCCTTCAAGAGAAACTCCTTTGGTTTTGGCTTTGGCATATTCTTGAGGCTTAGATTTTGACCCTTCTTCTTTATTTCTATCTCCATCCATGCCTTTAGATCCTTCTGATATTCTTGCAAAGCTTGCAACATTTCTAACATAGATTCTTGCATTGTTCTCATGACTCACAGGATGAAAAGGACAACTTAAATACCATTGTAATGTCCCTAAGCGAACAATTTTAAATAATTTCAGATTACTAGAAATCCTCGGGCAAGAATTGATAAAAACTAATTTTCATTGCAAGCCCTAACAATAAAAAAATTAAAATTACTTGACAAATGATGGGAAATAATTTCTAAACCCTTAGAAAAATACAGATTTGTTGAATATAATAACAGCCGTAAAATAAATACTGAAAACTGAATTTAAACCCTGAAATTTAGATTTTTTATTTATTATTTTTAACTCAGAAAACCAGGAAAATTACAGTTGACCGTATACACCCAAAATTATTGGCAAATGACATTGCAGGAGGATGAAATAGACCAATTGTTGGCCCCAAAACTTGGAAATGATGGTGTCAGCCTCCTGCACATGACATCAATGCTAGAAATTTTCCCCAATGGTGATGTTAGCCCTAAAGGTGATGCCCTAGCTGCTGTAAATGATGCCCTAGCTACTAAAACTGATATGAACTTGCAAATCGCTGATCTGATGCCCAAATGCTACCCTTGGATGGATGCCCTAGCAAATATGGATGAAAATATAATATTCCCTCGACTGATTGATGAGGATCTGAATTTTTGAATGATGCCCTAATTTTTTTGTCACTCTGAAAGTTGATGTTGATGTAGATATGAAGCCCAACGCTGCCCTAGCTGAAATGTGATAAAAATCAGATTTGAAGCCCAAATGTGATTCCTAGATGGAATCACCACAAAGAACCGAAGGGTTTTCATCCGTAATGTCCCTTTTTGGGGCTGAAACTGAAAAAAGGAATTAGCACAAACCTCAATCTGATTTTTATCTGATTTTTGGACCAACTGAAAATTAAATCAATATGGAACAGTGAACTGATTTTTATAACAGTTTAAAAAACACAATTTTCACCCAAATATCACCCTACAATTCATCCACAATATTTATAGAACCTTTTGCAATATTTTAAAGCAATTTCCCCCACAAAAATAAGGCTAATACTCAGCTGGAAAATTACTTAATAACAAAAAAAGTGCAGCGAAGAGAAATAATCAAAATGAGCCTTTCCAAACCCCAACAATGCCCAAATATGAGTGGTTCCGTCCTTATAAATTATATCAATAAATGAATGAGCGTTGTTCCTAGAAGGCACTTAGAATGAGCTCTACTATAGTCGCTCCTCAAGGAGAGGTCTCCAAAAATATGTAAAATCTCTTGTAGGTCTTCTTCTTGATGCCCTATATCCAAATCTGCAAGAGAGTCTTCAATAGAGACCTTCAATTCACCATCATGGAGATTTTTCGTTCTCCACCAAGCCACAAGGAAGGGTTTCGTCTTCCTTGGATGCTACACGAGGGTTTTCGTCCTCAAATGGAATGGTATTGAACAACCAACCCAACAAATCAAGTGTAAGTGTAAATGCGCCAAAAGATGATCTCCAAATGAAGTCATACAACCTCTTTTATATCCCTTGCTTGGCGCCAAAGGCCAAATAGATGAGGACCGACCTCCAAGCTAACTTTATCTTTTAATTCTTTGTTGTGAAACTCCTAATCTGAGCCGACTTGCCTGGAGGAGATAAATACTAAAGAAAAACATTAAAAGAAATACAAAAACGAAGCTCACTTACTTCCCTTGTTCACTTAATCTTCTTGGCCATGGGAAGAGAATGGCAAGAAGTCTTCATTTGGCCTCAATTCGAAAAAGGGGACATTAGAGTCCTCCCTTCCCAAAATTGCTTGCCCTCAAGCAATTGCAAACTCATATGCCCAAGTATCATCATATCAAGGTGAAGGAACATGTTGTAGTGCTCCCATAATCTAGATCCTGTGCCTATTAAATGAAGGAGCTTCAACCCAAACAAACTCATACCTCTATTGCCCCTTTCTTTGCTTGTCATCATCTCATAATTTCCACCCAAATGATGGATTCCCAATACCTATCCCAAAAACAGCTGTAACCTTGCATTTTCCTCTCAAAAATCAGAATGTAGGTGGCTGGAAACAAGGTATGACAGTCATAAATCACCTGATTTTTCCCCAATTTGGAGCTATGTTGGTTGAAGTAGTTGTCTTCTTCAGCTGGAACCATCTACCACTTTTTTCAATGATTTTATGACCTCAAAATGACCACTCTTGCATCTGATCAAGTTTGAAAACAACTCATAATCTGATTTTATCAAAATCAGCAACTTAAAAATGGAACAACAGCTGCAAAACTGAAATCTCCTTGCAAAATTAGGAATTGTGAGCATGGCAATGACTAAAAACACCTCTCTAAAGGCTGAAAATTTTCTCCCAACATTCATCAATCGAAAAATGCTCCATCTCTTGACTGAAAATACTTGCCTACCCACTTGTATGCATGCAAATGAAATCATGTGGTGGCTGATATGAATAATGACAACAGTACCAAGTCTGAAATTCTGAGCTATGGTTCTCCAAAGTACACTCCTTTTGTCACCACTAACCACCCACATACTTTGTTGGTGTTCCCTTGCATGAATACTCAACCATGAAGTAACTCTACCATGCTTATGCTGCACTACTCTGATATTATACTTGGCTGGAAATGTACAAAATGGGGCATGTTTTGTGAATCCATCAACCACAACATGTAAACAACTCTTACCTTGAACCACGAGACAGACCAATGATGATTTCCATGGAGATACCTTTAAGTGTCACCTTCTTGCCCATATCCATAAAGCTTATTTCCATGTTTTGGAAATTGAAAGTGAGTTCTCCCAAAGAGTGCAACCATTGGACCCCAAGCACAAGATAGATACCAACCATGCTAATCAAATAAAATACAACACATACCTCATGTTTTCCCAATGTGAAGAGGAGTTGGGGGCACCTCCTTGTACATGGCATAGAGTAGCCAACCGCTATCTTAACCGTGAAGTCTTCCACCTTCAAATTCACCTTTGCCCTCAAACTCTCATCAATGAAACTGTGAGTAGCCCCATCAATCAAAATCGTGACTCCTTGTCCATGGAGAGTAGAACTTGGTTTCAAGGGACACTCTAGGAGTAAATCCTTCACAACTTTGTTAGGATACATAACAAATTCCAAACAATCCTCCATAAAATTTCTTCCTAACCATATGCAGGAGTAGCAACATTGAATTCAACAAGGGCTTCCTCTTTCTTATAATTCAAAGGATTAACTGAACCCAAACTTTAATGCTCACATAGTCTTGCAAGAAAAGATCTATGTGCCATATGTTACTCCTCAAGTTCTTCACATCATCACCAATTATATTACCAAACATCAAACATGATGTAATGTCCCCTTTTCCGGGGCATTACTAATATATTAGTTCATCTCTTTCATTTGCATTATAACCCCTTGGCATGCCTAGCGCTACAAGTGGGAGTCTTATTTAGTCTTTAAATGTGCACATAGGTTAGTTACTCTTTATTATTTAATTAGAAAATAATAAAGTGCACATTAAGTGAGTCTTTTAATATTTTAATTAAGTTTTATTTGTTTTCCCTTCAAAAGGGAAAAGGTCGGCCATTTGAATGTTGCACCCTTATGTTATAAAAGGAGGTTGCATGGCCATTTTTGGGGATGTTGATTTTGATCATTTATGTCTCTCCATGCTTGGAGAAATGGGATGTATGCCCAAGGGATGTATGCCCTAGCTCTCATTGTGCTCTCTCTCTCTCTCTCTTTCGACTTGGAATTGAAGCAAATCTGATTTTGATAAGGATCCATTTGTGTGTGTGTTGCATCTAGTGTGTGGCGAATTGCTTGGAAAAGAATTCCTTGCCCTAGCAAATTTATTTATGGTGCAAATCTGATTATTATTGCATGATTTGGAGCATATTTGTTGGTTTTCAGATCTACTATGTTTTGCAATTAATTTCATAATTTTTGGAGATGATTTGATGCCCTAAATGTGCTGGGTGACCTAATTTTTAGGGAAAAATTAGGGTTTTGTGTCTGCTATGCTGAAAACTAATTTTGGAATATTATTCTTCATATTTTTGTGGCCCAAAATCCAAAGTTTGAAGGTTTTTGCTTGATTGGTTAAGCGGGAAATAATTTTAGAAGTTGCAGCAGTTTGGGGTTGGATTATTAATTGTTTGTGACACATTTTGATGCTTAAAAATTGTGGTTTCAGTTCAGATCTGTTCTTGGCATTTTTGTGCATCAAAACAAGCTTTTGGAGGGTGAAAACAATTGAGGGAAGTGTTGGTTATTAATTTATTAATTTCTGCTAACCCTAGCGCCCAGATCTAGAAGTTTAGATGTTATTTTGAAGGGGTTTAAGTGCTCAGAAAAATCTGATCTTTAGTTCATTGGAAAGCTCTAAAATTCTAGTTTATTATGCACTTGGTTTCATGCAAAAATATGGAGTAGTGATTGAGTTATGAATTTTTGAAGTTTTCAGTTGTTGGCAACTGTTTCAAATTAATTCACTGCTGTAATAAAAATCAGAATTGAGAAGAATAAAAATTTGATTGTCTCCACCAATCTAGCTCACCACCTTGACCACTTCCAACCCCATTTGGGTTGTAATTGGTTGACATTGGGCTATTTTAGGTTGATTCAAAAGGATCTAATCCTTCTTGGTTCAATTGGTGTTAAGAGTGTTGTAGATTTCTATTTGTCCCTAAAGGGGATATTACACATGACATGTGATCTTTCTTAACAACAAGCTGCCCATAATGACACAAGTATGGCAGCGGCATAAGAGGAAATAAAATGTGATTTTTTTCATCATACCTTGGGCTGCCAACAAGGATCCCACCATTCCTTTGTTGGTACTTGTTTGGAACATCTCTGGAACTCACTCCAAGGTGATAAACTCCCTCAATTTTCCCATCCTTGACTGCTGTTTGGAAATTTCCAGCGAACTGAAAGTAATCATGAGGAACCGGAAGTGCCTTTCCTTCATGAACATACCCTTCCGTAATGTCATCCTCTTTGCCCTTATGCAAATCTGATTTCTTTTCAACAATTTGCCACAAGCACCCATTAGAAACCAATGAAATATCATTAAATATTAAAGAGCTTTTACCTTGGGACTCATGCTCCATGATTTCCCTAGGTTCATGCTTCAAACTTTCATCAAACTGTGATGTCTTCACGCTGTTGTTTTGAAAATCAGTCAAGAGATTTACTTTGGCAATGGAAATGGGGGCTTCTAGGGCTTCAATGGGTTGTTCCCTCTCAATGCCCAACAACTTTGGTTGTTCTTTCTTCTTTGGCTCAATCTTTGGACTGCTCGGAAGATGGTTAGGGGCCTCTTGGGAAATATCCTTTTTCCCTTTAGTACCCTTCATCCTCTCATCTTTGTTAGAATAATTCTCATGATGATCAAAACCTTGCAAATACATAGTGTGAGGGTGATGCAATAAATTAAATTGCTTACCATTTGTTGCTGATATGTAAATTCCAACAGACTGAAAACCCACATGAGTATCAGGTGAGGCCTCCTTTTGAAGGGCATGCCTCTCAAAAGGGTCATCCCGAATCTCAACCTCATGAATCTCTTGTAGATCTGATTTTCCTTCACTATCTTGCTGCCACATGCAATCATTGGAAATTAATAAAACATCATTTGTAGAATCTTTACCTTCATGCTGCATATTGGTCTTCTCTTGTTCTTGTTTTTGATTTCTTCTTCTTGCTCCGCCATTGCCATTTGGAAGTTCTCATCCTCTTCCTTTCTCCATGCATGTTGAAGATCCTTTTGTGGTGCCTGATACCTAAGTCCTTGCCTTGCTCTTCCTTTGTTCACTCCTATGAATTCTGCAAGGGATAGGTATCCAAATCTCAACGTAGGAAGGGCCCTATACTCCTCATAGCTGGCCGCAATGTTATGACCCACTGAATGTTGTGTTTCAACCATTGGAATGACTTCTTTTCTTGGGAGGAAGGTAGGCTGAATGACCTAGATGAAGAATCACTCGCAATTCTTGGTGGCTGAATATTATTGCTTTCCTTTGAAGAGCTTCCTTCACCATTTAGGTTTTGCATGGCATGGATCAACTGTGCCATCTTATTCGCCAATCTTTCTTGCCCTAGGGCAAGCCTCTCAACCCTAACATCATCAATATGTATGTTTTCCATTTATCTGTTCTTTTGAATGAAACCCTCCAGGTTGGGAGGATCGATGCTCTGATACCACTATAATTGTCCATTTCAAGGGCTGAAACTGAAAAACAAGGAATTATCACAAACCCTAATATGATTTTTATCTGATTTTTAGACCAACAAACTAAAAATTAAATCAATATGGAACAATGAACTGATTTGTATAACAGTTCGAAAAACACAAATTTTCGCTCAAATATCACCATACAATTCATCCACAATATTTAGACCATTTTGGAATATTTTAGAACAATTTCCAACACAAAAATCAAGCTAATACTCAGCTGGAAAATTATTTAATAATAGCGGAAGTGCAGCAAAGAGAAATAATCAAAATGAGGGTTTCCAAACCCCAACAATGTTCAAATATGAGTGATTCCAGCCCTATAAATTATATCAAATCTGAATATCAATAAATAAATGAGTGTTTTTCCCTAGAAGGCATTTAGAATGACCTCTTCCCCAGTTGCTCCTTTAGAAGAGGGCTCCAAAATTTGTAAAAGCTCTTGTAGGTCTTCTTCCTGATGCCCTATATTCAAATATGCAAGAGAGTCTTCAATAGAGATCTTCAATTCACCAACATGGAGAGTTTTTGTTCTCCACCAAGTCACAGGGTTTCGCCCTCCTTAGATGCCACACAGAGGGTCTTCGTCCTCAAGTGGAATGGTATTGAGCAACTAGCCCAACAAACCAAGTGTAAGTGTAAATGTGCCAAAAGATGATCTCTCCAAATGAGGTCATACAACCTCTTGTATGACCTTGCTTGGCGACAAAGGCCAAATAGATGATGACCGACCTCCAAGCTCACTTTATCTTTTAATACTTTGTTGGGAAACTCATAATCCCAACCGACCTGTCTGGAGGAGATAAACACTAAAGAAAAACATTAAAAATAATAAAAGAAAACATAAACAAAGTTCACTTACTTCCCTTGTTCACTTAATCTTCTTGGCCACGGGAAGAGAATGGAAAGAAGTCTTCATTGGGCCTCAATTTGAAGAAGGGGACATTACATCATCCTTAAGCTCGTCCACCCGAGGGTTTTTCCTCTATGTTCCATGGGGACGTGTCCCCTGCCTTTTTAGGCTCGTCTCCGTATTGAGACGTTTTGGAAACTCTCGGGATGGGTAGAAACGTCCCATACCCATCCCCAATTTGTTAATAAAATTAGAACGTCCCTGTGGATGTAAAAATTGGAGCGGGACGTGTAAACGTCCCCCGGCACGGCTGGGGACTTCTACAAGTCTCTTGCCGTCCCGGGACGTCTAGGCGTCCCCTACGTCCCAACAAAGGTAAAGTTAATTTTTTTAAGAAAACACAGTTAATTTAAAAAAGGAATTTGGTCCCCTCCACACTCATTCCTAACTAACCTATACCTAAAATAACCTCTCTTACAACTAAAACAAAAAAAGAAGCCATAATGCATCAAATAACTTCTTATGCCAAGTTCTTTGATTCTCGGTTACTAGCTTTCACATGATAGTCACCAAATTTTTGTTACTTGATTCAGCCTGGCCATTCCCTTGTGGATAGTAGTTGGAGGAATGTACCAGCTGGATCCCATGAGTGTAACAAATCAACCAGCTCCTCAGAAGACAAATTTGGAGCATTGTCTGCTACTATTTTATTAGGCACGCCAAACCTAACAACAATATTTTCCTTTATAAAATTACACACCTCCGCGAAGTGGCGTTCTTAACAGGAATGGCTTCTACCCACTTACTGAAATAATCAGTAGTTGTCAGAATATAGTGATGGCCGGCACTGGAGGCCGGGTTGAGCATACCAATAAAATCCATTCCCCATTGCTGGAAAGGTTCTTCAATTACAATTGGTTTTAAAGGTAATGCGGGCAATTTTACACGCCCAACAAAGTGTTGGCACGCTTGGCACTTAGATACCCACTCTACAATATCCTG
Source organism: Taxus wallichiana var. yunnanensis (assembly GCA_018340775.1). Lineage (NCBI taxonomy): Eukaryota > Viridiplantae > Streptophyta > Pinopsida > Cupressales > Taxaceae > Taxus > Taxus wallichiana. The sequence goes on from CM031244.1 coordinate 7,811,037, forward strand.
AAAAAGTGTGGGCCAGTAATACCTTGCTCGGAGGATCTTGTGAGTAGTGACTCGGGCTGAGAAATGACCACCGCAAGCCATGTTATGAAATTGTTTTAAGAGCTGATCCTGCTGAGCTTTATCTACGCATCGAGAGAAACACACCATCAATTCCTCTTTTGTATAAACCATTATCCCAAAGAACAAAATCTTTGGACTTTAGTTTAATAGTATGTCTTTTTTTTGAGAAAGTTGATCCGGGCATTCTCCATAAGTCAGAAAATAGGCAATGTTACTGTACCACTCTTCCATTAGATCTATAAAAAGGACCATAGGCAGATCTTGATCTCCCTCTGGCGCTGTTGCTTTCATCTCCATCATCAATTCGCACAGACCTCTTCCTCGAACCAGCTTTGTAGGTTTGATATTCAGGTCGTATTCTTGAACTTTTGTCACCCATGTGCCTCTTGACAACCCCAACTCTTGTTGGGTGAGGATAGATTTCACTGCAGTATCTGGAACCGAGACCACAATATGTGAAGAAAGAATATAGTACCTGAATATTTTACACGCCTTTACCACTGCATACACATGTTTTTCCATTGGAGTATATTTCAACTCATAAGATTTGAGAGGCATGCTCATGAAAGCAATCGGAGCTTCTACATCCTCTTGATTCTTTTGCATCAAGATTGCTGACATGGTGTGTTCGGAGGAATAACAATAAAGAATAAATTCTTTACTAAAGTCAGGTGAAACCAAGACTGGGGCTTTTGACAGGGCCTCTTTAATCTTCTCAAAAGCTTCCTTCCCTTCATTGCTCCATTTGAAATCTTACGTCTTCTTCATCATATTTGAGATATGACAAGTTAGCTCAACAAAGTCAGGGATGAATCTCCTGAGAAAATTAACTTTACCAAAGAAAGAGTGAACCCCTTTTTAGATGTTGGCAATGGCAAAGTCTGAATAGATTGGACACGTTCCGGATCTATCTTGGTTCATTCCTTGGAGACAATGTGTCCTAGTAGCTTTCCTTCCACATTAGCAAAGATAGATTTCTCGTGGTTCGAGAAATACCATGTTTGCGGCATTGTATGAAGACCTCTTCCAGATTTGAAATGTGCGTGCTTCTATTCTTGGAAAAGACTATCAGATCATCAAGGTATACCACTATGCTTATATCCTTGAGATGAGCAAAAGCTAAGTTCATAGATCTCAAACGTAGCTCCAACGTTGATCAAACCAAAAGGCATTTTCTGGTAAGCAAAAGTTCCCCAAGGTGTAATGAATGCCGTTTTATATTGATCTTCTTCAGCCACCTTGACTTGATTGTAGCCTGAGAAACCATCAAGCATGGAAAGCATCTCAGATCCAGTGACCACCTGCAAAGTGTGATCCATGATGGAGATGGGGTAGTTATCTTTCAATGAGGCTTGATTGAGGTTGCGAAAATCTACACACAACCTAATTTCGCCACTCTTCTTTCTCACAAGAACTATGTTGGCTAACCATTCAGAGTGATGTACATGATAAATTATCTTTGCATCAAACGACTTCTCGGATTTCTGCAAAGATAGTCCCCTAAATAGTAGGGTTATACCGCGGTAGCTTTTGCTTGAAAGGCTTTTTTTCTGGTTTTAATGGGATGTAATGTTGAACTTCTGTAGGCTGATATGTTTTTAGATCCTGGTAAGACCAGGAAAAAACATCCATGTATTTCTTAAGAAGCTCTGTAAAAGCTTCTCTTTCGCCTCTGAGCAACACTTACCCAAATTTACTAATTTGGGGTCATTGCTTGCTCCCAAATTTAGTAACTGTGTATCGAAGGAAGAACCTTCCCCACTTTCTTCATTCTTTTTAAGCATCTGATCATGTTTGTCGAACATTTCCTCAAGAGATACCAAGCCTTTAGGAATTTTATTTCCCTTCAGCTGGATAATCTCCTGACTTCCTGAGACATCTACATCCATTTCTCCCACAGTAGTTTGTCTCGGAGGTGAGTTGCTTCCCTCATAGTAGATCTCTTCAAAGTTGTCCTTTTGTTGGAGAAATGTAGCAATCTGCTTGTCATCGTTAAAAACCTGCCATTGTTGGACGTTGTCAGGAACTTTTGGGCGGAAGACCATCTCAACTTTGTAATCCCCCTGTCTAGAAAAATGTGGGAGGCTGATCTGGATTTAACAAAGCTGCAGTCACTGCAAGTGAATCAGCTCTAGAATTTTGTTCTCTCGGAATGTAAGATACCGAGAAAGCTAAAAAATCCAGGATAGCAGAGTAGACTCGATCTCTATAATGCCGAAGTTTGTCCTTTTTTACTTGATAGAGACCTCTTATCTGCTTAACAATCAACTCAACATCTCCCTTTGCATGTAAGAGCTTGATTCCCATTGTTCTTGCCTGCTCCATACCTAACAACAGTGCTTCATACTCTGCCGTGTTAGTATTTTCGAACATCAATTTGAAGGAATGTGCATGCACCTTTCCCTCAGGAGAGAAAACAACGCCTGCACCGGATCCAAATGAACAACAACTACCATCAAATTCCAGAGACCAAACCTTATTATCAAGTTGATGTGGTTCTTGGATCACAGGTTGAACTTCTTCTTTATCCATTTCTAGATAATAGACTCCGTGATCAGATTCTTGAAACAAGATCTGAGATCTAGGATCCTCAGACTTCGATACTATGTACTTGGATTTCTTCTCAGGTTCTAACTTTTGATTAACTCCTTTGATTGGTATGTGTGCACAAGACCAATCCATCTTGACTTCTCCGCCCAGCTCTTTACAGAAATTTCTACTCAACAGCATGCCATAAGACACTGGGATGTCTGCTACAAGGATAGTCATCTTCAATCTTTTGTCTGGGAAAGAAGCCAGTCTTGCTGTGCATCTTTGATTTTCCCAACAAGAGGAACTTGCCTTTCCATTGAATAGCATCTTCCGATGGTTTTTGTCAATGTGAGACCCAAGGCATCAACAACTTTGGCAGGCATGACGTTGTCAGAAGCTCCAGAGTCCAAAATGCAATTGCTCAATTTGTATCCATTAATAAGCAATGATACATAGAATGGCTTGATCCTTTCCGATGTAGCAGGAGAAGAAGTAGAGGGAGAAGAACTTGCAGCCGCATTATTTGAAGGAGTAATCTTTGGACTTGACAAGATACCCCGTGAAGTATTATTTGTTGGAGGGTTGGGACCATTACTTTGCACATACTTGACCAATCTATTTAGCTGATCAGGAAATGCCCTCAAATACTCAGCTTCCGACATTTGGACCTTGGTCTTTTTAATGTGATCAATAATGTCGAAAGCTTGACTTGCTTCAACCGGATGCGTGTTGGCCCTCTACTACGAATTGAAAGAATTTGCATATTTATCTTTTGGAGCTAATGAAGCAGGTAGTGTACTACCTCTTTTTAGGATAGTAACATCCGGCCCAAGATCTTCTCTTTCTCTTCTTTGGCCGCTTGTGGATGCTTCGGCATTTTGGCGTGTCTGGGACCTTGTGAACACCGCAAATGTGTGACCATCAAAATCTTCAAAAGATTCATAATAGCCCTCATCAGATTTGTAGTCCAGGTAACCAATATTGGAGTCGCCAGTGGATCTACAAAGTCCTCATCATCAAATGATTCGTCAATGCCTAGATCTTCTTCATTAGTTTCCAAGTTATTCCTTGGAGCAGCTTCAATTGCCAACCGCTGTGGTGCAACAAGTCTATTTCGATTTTGATTTTGACCGTTAAAGGTCCGAGTAGGAGCTATTCTTGAAGGGGTCGCATTTCCTGCTTGAGATATCTGCTTCTTGATTTGCAGCATATCATTAGCCAACCTTTGCAACAAAGGATCTGAAGTACTTGAAGAAGCTCCATCGCCTTTGTGGGATGATTGTTTGATTTTTCCAGCCATGATCAAGTCATCTTCAACCTCCATGGCAACATTTTGTGCTTCAAGTAGATTCATCGCTCAATGCGGCAACAAAGCGTTTATAAAAACGTCTTTTGATTTTTAAAGCTCAATGCGTAAGTGGGGATTTTATATAAAATCCTTTGGAACCTTGCAATAAAGTCCCGCATGTTCTCACTTGGCTCTTTCTTCAATCAAGTCAACAGTAATCAACGTGTTAGCATCTTCTGCGGGCTTGAATCTTTTCAGAAATTGCTCTCGCATCGTCGCCCAATTGGTTATGGTGCGGGAGCTAGCCGATAGAATCATTCGCCAGCCAAGTCGTGTAGAGTCTCAATGAAGAGTCTGACCGAGACATCTTCATGCTCCACTGCAAGCACACCACAAGATATGAAGAAGGCTGCCAAATGATCATCCAGATTTTGCTTTCCATCTCCAAAGAATTTGAAAAATTCTTCCTGGATCCTTTAGGCAGATCATGCATAGGCGGAGTCAAATTCAGTGGCCCAAAAGCTGCTCCCCATGGGACAGGTACTATCTGGTTCTGATTTTGATTTTGTTCTGCATGATGAGTGGGGCACGTCTTCTCCTTGTGTAGACTTGGTGAATAATTCTAGCCGCCGGATTATGCTGAAGATGATCTGGATTTGGATGAGTGTGCACTCTCCTTCTTGGTGAGAGACTAGATCTACGGCTTCTAACTTGAGGAGGATGATTGAAATTGAATTGCTCTTGCAATTTGAAGAAATGATCAGTCCTTCCTTGTGCCTTCACAGATCGGTGAATGGACGTTCAGCCAGGTTGAGAGGTGTATGGAAAACACTCTGATCTTCAAAAGATAAGCTTTGATCTGCAAAGATAGTTGTTCCCCAACGGAGTCACCAAAAACTATTGGCTAGATTTTCTGCATAGCTGAAAACCTAGGCAATCATGAGATAAATCTCCCTCATTTACTAGTGAGACTCCGTGTCATATTTGTCAATAAAATATGCTAGTATCTATATGGGGTTTTACTTTAACCATGCAGCTCATGAACCATAGTTGTATAGTTTTGCAGCAAGTAAGCAACTATTTAAAGAAAGGAAATATTTAAAGAAGAAGGAAATAATAAAACACAGGGAAGAAATAGGGAAGATGTGCAACCCAATCAATAGATAACAGAGTTGATTGCATGCACATAGACGGAACCAATAGATATCAACACATAGAATTATAAGCAAAGGTAGCTTCCAGATCTAGATCTAAAATAACACAAAGTTTATAAGTAGATCTAAGACAAAAGCTAGAAACAAAATGCACCATGACACAAAGTTCTCCGGAAATCTTCTCCTTTATATTCTTTTGCTTCAAATAGCTATCAGGGGTTTCAAAGACAAAGTCCGAACACAAGAATGCTTGCTTACAAATTCTCGCTCATTAACTTGAAGGTTCTTCTCCTACTTATAGAATGTAGAAGGGAAAGTACAAATGAGAAATTCAACTGAGCTGAAACATAAACAAAAAGTAAAGATAACATCTGGCAATCATCCCCCTCTAATTCCTCTTCAAGTGACACATCTGTCACTTAACTAATAGAATTGTTCCACATAACTTAAAGTAATGGTTTCAAAACCAATAACTTTAAAGTTTTACAATTACATCCGGGAACGTGAAAAATAAGAAGAAAAAGTAGAAGAAGAAAGACACGCCATTGTAACATCTACATCTTTTTGTTCTGATACTGAATATACTTGTCGAACATGTAATTCAGCATCTTCCCATCTGTCTTAGCCACAACTTCTTTTTCTGTCCTGAATTGCAACAAGCCTTCGTTCAATACCCTGATACATGCTTCCACCTCCTCCAAGCTAGGCCCAAACTTCTCAATATCTGACTGCAGTGCCACCAATTTGCTGATGGAATTCATCGTGAAAGGCTTAACAGCTCCATCAATTCTCCCTTGCACCATCAGAAGAGATCCTTCCAGGAATTAGGCACTTTGCTAGGAATGATCCTCGTGTATGAAGTAACGTTTCCGACCACTTCCTCATTAGTGAAAGCAATGACATTGTCTGGTAAAGATGATGCCATACTCTCAAGTGCCTGCATCCTTTTCAACATAATTCTGCAGATCTCCAAACGGAAAGATACTGCAAACTCAAGTTGCTTCCCCTTCTCAACTGATCCGTCAGAGCACAATCCATTTCACAATCAACACCTCTCTCGGCAGCTTATTTATTTCGGCCAGAGTACTCAGTTACTTTCAAAGAATCGTGTTCATATCTATCATGTTTGTCACTTTAGTTGCTTGCAAATGATCTGATACATCTTTCATAACCTTTAGGCGGGCTAGCACCTCTCCGAGTTGTACAGAAGCTTGATGAATGATCAGACTTTTCCATTCATCGATAGCTTTAACCTGGTTGCTTGCATCTTCCACTTCCTACATCAAATGATCACTCACCTGCTTTTGTGCTGAAATGGGCTGAGTGGAAGATTTAACAACCTTGGCAATGATCTCGCACAACTGAGATACCTGCTTCTGAAGTTCAACTTTCTCTACCTTTTCTTTGTCAAGCCTAAGGAATAGAGCATCTATCAATGTCTGTGTGTCCTGCTTCAATCCTTCTGTGGTGGCTTGACCTATGGGTACTCTAGTTACTGTTATGTCTTCTGTCGTGAGCTCATCCTCCTTCCCTTCTGCCGGAACTGACATCTCAGTGAACTTCGCCCGACTCCTCAATGATCAACCTTGAAGTTACCTTAGCAACTTTAGGTTTTCTGTCTTTTCCGCCTAGATTCAGGAGCAGCTGCAAGTCATGTTCCTCCAAGTTGATTTCCTCTCTAGCCTCTGGAACCAACTGCGAAGTCAACCATTCTGAGAAATTACTTCTCGGAGAATGAGAAGTTGCCGAGTGTACCACTATCTCGCGCTCTGATTCCTCTCCATCTGAAACCGCTACAGTGTTGTGGCTGCCATCCTCTGAGTCATCCAAAGACAAAGCTCTTTCAAATTCTGCCATCTGCAGCTTGACTTTTTTCTTCAGGAAGAGGCGCTGAACGGAGTGGCTGAGGAGAGAAGATGAATGTTGCCGGATTCAATGGAGGAATGGCAGTATCCGGCTGAGGTGCAACAGTTGGTGAAGTACTTGGAGAAGCTGGAACTAACATCATAGCCGTAGAAGTGATCTTCTCCTTCGAATGAGACCTTCTGTGCACTTTAATCTTCTCAGGCCTTCTGTTGCTTTCTCCTCGTGCTTCCTCTTGAGGGAATCTCCTGTGCCGAAGTTGCCCGTGATTTGATTCATCAATGCTTCATCAAAGCAATATCCCTTCCTCAGTAACCAGTTTGAAGTATTGACTAGAACAGCGGTAGACCTTTCCTCGATCATATGGCAGCCCCCTACGTTCTCCTGAAGTACAGCTCTATCTCCTCCCATCCGATGGTATGTGTCAAGTAACACAGGCCCATCATCTTTAAGATCTGCAAGTATCCGTGCTAATCCAAAGTCAAACACTTACCGCACTGATAACCTGTTGAAATCTTTCTTTCTAACCTTGTACTCGCTTCTGCACTTCATCCAAAAATCTTCCAATGAAGGCATGTGCACGTACTCCTAGGAGATTGTCTTCCTTGCCACTCCAAATGGATCGAAGTTCAGCCGTGCTGGGAAGAACTCTTGCTCGTACTCAGAGAACATCTCCGCTTCAATTCCTCGGGCCTTATGAATGCTCTGCAGCCTATAATGGCCCATAGTGATCGGGAAGAAGCCTGTAGACTTGTGCCATTTCGACTGTAGGTCATGCATCTCCACGAGTTGTCTGCTCAGCTCCATGATGACCAATCTATCACTCGGATATCTGGGCAACTTAACTGGTTCTCCAGAAAAGCCGGTGACCCTGAGGTATGTAAAATCCGCAAACTGAATGAAGATACTGCCAATCCTGGACACAGCTTCCCACGCTTCCTTGCTCACCCTGTTGGCCTTTAGATCATCGTCCAACCTGCAAATGAATTCGTAGAAGAATCCATCGTTGACCACCTTGTAATCTTTCTTGCACGCAGGTACAGTAAGTTGTGGGTAGCACTCGAAAATAGGGTCCTTGGAAAGAACACCACATCTTTCTAGCTTGGAGAAGATCCCCTGTGAAGCTGCTGCATATACCAAATAGAAGTCATTTTGAAGTTGTAAGTACGCCTCACATTCCGGAGCTGCTCACCAATGTTGTCACTAATGATTTCTGACCAATTGATTATTGAATCTGCTTTGTTGATTTCAATGGTCTTGATGAAAGCATACATCCATGCGTGGAAGTTGTGAGCGTTAGCTTCGCCATTTACCTGCGCATAACAATTTGGCAATATCATCCACCTCTTGTACTAGATTGGATCGTGGAAGAGTTCTCGGGAACTTGGAAGGAGATCTGGGCTTCTTCATGTATCTGCTGTTCATTATGCCCACGCAGTCAACTTTATGCTTTTCCCATCTGTTGTCGGCATCTTGTATGCTAATAGTAGTCACCACCTTTCGTGCCGGAATCTTCAAACAATAATTGATGAACTGTGCGTCCAACCGGATTATTGTTTTCCCCGCAACATCTCGGACTGATCTGGATAATGGATGGTAAGACCTAGCACACTCCATGACGAACTCTGGCAACTGGGCTATGAATGGAAATGCTGCAGCTCGGATGATTCCATTGCTTTTGACTGCACGCATGAGGGATATCTTTCCAGCTCTAGATTTGTCAATCAATTCGGAAAGAGGTTCCGGACCTAGATCTGTATCTCCAATGTCAGCAAACTTAGAAGTGATGCATGACTTTGTTGTGCTCTCTTTCTCATCCCTCTTTGCCATGGCCGTATCTGTCTTTGTCTGAGCAATTCTTTTTCTTTTTATTCGGCCGGAATTCTTCACAACCAGTGCGGATCTGGATAATTCTTCAGATTCGGAGGATATGTTCAATGTATTGGACATTGATTTAAGCTTCCTTTCTCTTATAAAAACACCTGTAATGAATTCCTGCAATTAATTCAGACAAAGATGGCAACTGGAACATGAACAGTGGATTTTAATCATAAAAATCTGCATATATCAAGCCTGCTGCCCCGAAATTTGATGTTTTATTTGCATGGAAAGCAAACATGAATTTTATCAACTTCACCTGAGCACCTGTATCTCTATGCAGACAATTAATCAGACACAAACCAAACTCCATCAAACCTAGGCACCAAATTTTGAAGCTTCCAGCAGTAATTACACCTTCTGAGCAAAATTCCTCTCCAAATGGGGCACACTTTTTGTCTGGGCTGCACTTCCTTGCTAAAGAATTAATTAATTCATCCTTATGACAGCCCTTGCTTATATAACCCTCATCATTCTATAATTAATTATTGCCCCTCCTATTCCTGACAATTAATTAATTAATTAATAAGGTTCTCTTCAAATGGGGTGCCTATTTTGTGCATGTTCATGGGCCATGGCTGCCATTAAATAAATTAAATTTATTTAATTTTAGCTCTCTACTTCCAGTTCACTTAAGCCTCACAGTATGCTTTGACCTCATCCACTAAAAATAGGAATTAATTATATCAATTAATACTTTAAAAAGTATTATTCTTCTTCCAAATGGGGCGCACTTTTTGACATGAAGGGGCTGCATTAAATAAATAATATTTATTTAATTTTAGAATTTATAATTCTAATTTCCTTTATCCACTTTCCTTTGTTGACTTTTCCACATGCTTGGGTGCCAAATTTGGAGAAGGAATTAATTAATTTAATGCATTTAAAGCTACCCTTCTATCCCAAAAGGGGTCACACTTTTTGACATAGGCAATTTCTATTTTTAAAAGCCAATTTTCAATGGGATTATTCACCCTGCACCGCAGCTCCAAAAATCCCATGATCCACTTAAGTTGTTTGACTTTCATAATGAGATTATTTACCCTGTAAGGTAGGTAAGAAAATCCCATCAATGCCTTAAGTGATTTTCTTTTATTTCACAATGAGAATTTTCACCTTGCAAGGCAGGTAAGAAATTCCCTTTGCTTGCTGCCTCTAATTTTCCCATTGTGACTTAAGTGGCGTTGCTTCCATGGGAAAAAGTACCCTGCTAGGCAGGTACAAAAATCCCACCTGCCTGCTTACCAAAATTCCATTGTAGCTTTAAAGTCTTCTTTTTCCAAAAATGCGGCCTGCCCAGAAGAAGCTTTTTCGTGCATGACTTCGTCTTTTCAGAGAGAACCAAACCTCCTGTGGCGAATTCCTTCTGGCATAACGTCCATAGGTGATCTCCAGATACTCTAGGCAAAGAATCAAACCAAACCGACAAAGGAATTGACCCAGAGAAATTTCACAGAAAACGAAACGGAAAACACCAAAAACACAAAACGTTGCCAGAAGTCACAAATAAAGCCCAAAATTCATTCCTGGTTAAAACCCTACTGGTATATGGGAATATTGACATGTATGATCACAACAGGGTTAAACTGGAGCACAATTTGCCTCAAACGGGCTCAAAATAATTAAATACAAATTTCCCGCAGGCAAACCCCAACGACAGAATATAACGATTTTGGGCATCTGGGTATTTGGCGAAATTGGCTTATATGGCTCTTTGGGAATATCTTGACACAATACAGAAACTTTCTGGCAATAAAAACACAAAACGACCCATTATTTTAAAAGTATGAATTTTTTTACATAGGGTAGTCCTAGATTTCAGGGTGAAATCTGGGGACACCAAGTTCAATGTTCACAGTGCAAAGACAAGGTGTACAAACAGAGCATAGAGCAATACTAATATGTTTTCCAAAGAAGATTGTTTTTGACTCAATGTTGTGAAAGGTGTCTAAGACTACAAAGCATAGAGTAAAATCAAAATGTTTTGGTAAAAAGAGTGTTATTCAGTTCAATGTTGTGTTGTGCAGCAAAGGTGTATGAACAGAGCATAAAGTAATATGTTTCATTGAAAAAAACAGCGGGTTATTACTCATGGAGTCATTTATGAAAAACCCTATTATCATGACTGGTCCAATATGCCTGCTCAAACGTGTAATATCCCCTTCCCAATCGAAGACCCTTAGCCTATTTTGTCTACCCGACGGCTAAGGGGAGATCCTAAGGGTGACTTAAGTCAATTGTAAGTTATTATAAAGTGCCATTAATAAAAGAAAAAAATATATAGAGCACTTATAATAATTTATATGACTTAATAATTATTAAATCTAGGATGGAAAAGGCCCAAATATAATTTGTTATCCATCCTAGGTGAAATGGCGACTTGCCTTAGAAGGGAAATGGGAACTTAGAAAGGATAAAAGCCCATTTCATTGTGTATTCCCTCTAGGAAAAATGCAACCAACTTTGGGAGGGAAAAATAAGTATTAAATATCTTTTGTATTCTCCCTAAGGGAAATGGCGACTTGTCCTAGGAAGGGAAATGGAGGGTGGAAAATGCATAGAGAAATTCAATGAATGTTGATTGGATGTTTAAGAGGTTGCCTTTGGGTCTCTTCTTTCTTTATAAGGAGAAGTCGACTTGCTTAGGCATTCATTCTATGATCATTTTATAATTTCTGATTTTATGCCTAAAGCTTGTAGCTTGGCACAAATGTTCTAAGGACGAAAACCCTCATAGAACATGTGAGGAATTTCTACACAAGGAATTCCATTGAGCTTGCAAAGTTTTTAGTTATTTCCAGCAATTGTTCGAAGGGATTTTACAGATTTGGTACATGGGTTTGAAGGGAAGAGAGTGCAGCTGTGTTTCCTACATTATTTCAGCCTGAGCAACGTATCTTCTGCATAAATCTGAATTGTTTTGAGGTATTTCAGACCAGATTTGTATTGCTATATCATAATCTGATTTTTATGAATTAAAGCAGCCAGTTTTCAGTATTTTTCCAGCCCAAAACCCTAGGGGCGAGTTGGTGTTTTGGCTGTTTAGGGAACTTATGGTGGTCATTTGCATGCATGGGTAACATCATTGCGTTCTCCTTAATTTTCTGAATCCGTGCATAGTTTATTTGTGTGGATCGGAGCATTTTTTAGGGAGTTATGAATTTTTGAAGTTGCCATAATTTTCTACAGATTGGGGTTTCAAAATAAATTTATTTCAGCCTTGTTTGCATCAGAAACCTGCATATTCATGCATATTTTGGCTTTATAAATAGATGAAATCAGATTGGAGTGGTGAAAGTATAATTTATTGGTTGATTTGTATGAGTTTCTTGCTATGCCCTAGTCACATTTTTCCATTAAAATTCAGATCTGCATAGTAAAAATCTGATTTTAATTTTGTGAGCTTGCATTTGGTTGTGGGATTTGCCTAAAATCCATTGAGGGCAAAATATGTCCATTTGGGGACATTACAAACGTGTGACAATGCATTTGCTAATTGTATGCTTGATGATGCATATGATTGCATTTGAATTGTTAGACTTTTGTGCATGTGTTGTATCTTGTATATACTTTTGTATAGGTGTTGTGTACTATATACTTTTTCCATGTTTCGAGAGATATTGTAGTGAGTACTTGAAACTTGAGTCCTTGAGCATTTCATTGTGATTATTATTGTCATTGAAACTTGAATCTTATGTGAAATTTCAATTCAGCTCCAATTTTATGTATTACGGTTCTATAATATGTGTGATGAATGCTTTGTCAATGTTATCATATGAATATTTGAAATTTCCTATATTTTTTATATTTTCCCTTATTTTTAATAGCCGTCCCTGCCGTCCGGCCTCCAAAAATCCGTCCCTAAAACAAGTTCCCCCTGTCCCTTCCGTCCCCGTCCTGAAACTTGGTGGAACATAGTTTTTCCTCCTTTGATGTTCCAACAAAGGGTTTTCATCCTCGTGGTTGAAAGCTGAAGCAGAATGCTCAAACTTGCAAATTTAGATGAGTAAAAATGATTGATAAAAGATATTTTTTCAAATGAGCCCAATGCCCCTTTTTATAATTTCCCTTTCACTTTTTTCGAGGAAAGACACCCATAAAACTTCACCTACTTTTGTTTTAATTTTGAGTTGCTTTATCAAAATTTACCTTTATTTTAATAATAAAACATAAGTTGCCTTTTTATGATATAACATAAAGTTATTTTTGGCCACTTAAGTTAAATTATTAATTTATCTCCCTTATTAAAATATTTCGAAAAGGGATGGATAACCGATTCGCGACTTTGATAGATGGTTCGACATAGGGTTTTTCACGGTGAATCCATTTGCGAATCCTCGTTTGATTTTCGGTCATCGTTTTTGTCATTAAAGACCTTTCCATTATTTCTCCCCCCACATCTCGATCCCTAGGGTTCAAGATTGGGTTTTGTTAGATTCGTTGCTTTGGTGTTTTTGCCATTTCGTGACTCTCATTTTTCCCTTGTCTTTGTTTATCATTATTTCCTATCTTCTTTCTTTCATATCATGGTTCCCCGGCATGTATATATTCTCGTGCCTCGATTTCTCTGTCTCGCCCTTCATGGCTGAAGGTTTGAGTTAATTCTGGATAGATCCTTCTAAAGTAAGGTTTTGAGAAAGGTGAACCCTCCTGCATGTCATTTCGAGATGCTATTCGTGGACCCCGTGACCAGCCTTTTTCCTCCACTCTTGGTGTGAATCGTCCATTCCGCTTAGTAAAAGAAGATCCTAGGAAAACTCCAACAGGCTGTATGAAAGTTGTGGATGGTACTCCGGTTATAAAAATTGCAGCGTCAGACGTTCAAGCCAATATTCGAGAACTAGAAGACAGAGCCCTTATAGTTCGTTTTTGGGGTTTAAACCCTCTCTATATGCTTTTAAGGATTGGGCCCGAAAACGTGGAATATTCTAGGTGAGTATATTGTTTTTGTCTATCCTAATAGTTATTTCTTGGTTTTTTTTGCTAATTATGCTTTGAGAAGGAATATATCTTCCAAGGGGGTCCATGGTTTTTTGGGAAAATGGGTTTGTTTATGAAACCATGGCAACCCCTTTTCAAAGCTGAAGAGGAACTCCCATCGGTTGTTCTGTTTGGATTCGTCTTTTTGGATTGCTGCTGAATTTTGGAATCTAGTGGTTTTCCAGGATATTGGAAATTCCATAGGCAAATTTGTTAGAGTGACTTGATTCTTCAATTCGAATGGAGCAAATGGTCTATGTTCGGATGTGTGTTTACATGGACATGAATCAACCTTTTCCTGCTAAAATTCTATTGGAAGTTGGGGAAGATAAATGGGAACAACAAATTGATTATGAGAACATTCCTTTCAGATGTCGATTTTGTCATGAATATGGTCACCTTGTCAAAGATTGTCCCCAGCGGATGAAGGAACAAAAGCAGGAACCACATAGTTATGAGGATTTTATGGTCCCGCCGAAAAGAAAGATAGTTAAAGAAAAAAACATAGGAAAATTCCAGCAGAATAGTACAAATAGATTTGCAGCCCTACAATCAGAAGAAGCAAAGGAAGACATGGAAGAATTGCAGGAAACCCAAGTCCCTGAAACTTCAAGATGTTGTACCACCACAACATGGTCCAGAAAATCCTCATCCTCAATCAGTATCTAAAGCTTTGGTGGTGCACCCAACACATTCGGGAGACTTGAAAAGTTATCAAAGGAAACACAAGCTCATAGAGGAACATAGGAAGGAAGAAGTGGGATTGGAAATGGGAAATGGTCGGGTCATGTTTTACCTTTATTGCCTTCTTCGTAGAGATACTTCCGTTGAGAACCACCATCTGGAGAGTGACCCCACAAGAATTCAACAAGAAAAGCAGAAAAAGTTGCGTATGGACTCTACTTTGAAAGTGGGAAGAAAATCTAACCAACTTCGTATCCAGAAAACAGGGTAGCAATTAACTGGTACTTGGTAAAGTAGGGGATTTGGCTACAATTTTTGAACAAATCCCTCAATGAAGTTGATCACTTGGAATGTTCGAGGGCTAAAAGGTAGCCCATCTAAAGTTAATGAAATTAAACGTATCTTGAACCAACATCACCCTCACATGATATTTCTCCAGGAGACTAAAGCATCTATAGATTTTATGGCAGATAGTGACTCCTAACATTCAGAAAAAACTTCAAGTTGTCTCTTTAAGTTCACATGGAGCTTTTGGAGGCATGGCATGCATATGGGATCCTCAACAGGTTCATTGTATAGATAGTGGAGGACATCATGGAGTTCTCTATATGGTGGTTAGATATGTTCCTGATAACCAGATTACTTTATTATTGAACATCTATGCTCCGGTTCAGGTGGAAGCAAAAAAAGCCCAGTGGAAGATTATTTATGATATTGTTGCAGCCCACTCTGGAATACTGTCATTATAGGGGGAGATTTCAATACAGTCTTATTTTCTCATGAGAAACAGGGAGGGAATTCTGCCCTTGATGCCTCTGTTGCTAACATGTTGGATTTTATTCAAAAGATGAAATTGGTTGATATTCAAACCCAAAATGGACTAATGACATGGTCCAACAAAAGAGTGGGTGAGAATTGTATCCTAGAAAGGTTGGATAGATTTTTAATTTCAGAAGAATGGTTAGAAAGCAACATTATCCGATTGCTAATGTTCTTGAAAATTCAGGATCTGACCATTGGCCGGTTTTGTTGGAAATGGGAAAATCAAAACCGTTCAGAGCTCCTTTCAAATTCCAATTGATGTGGTTAAGAGATGAACATCTTCCTTCTTTAATTGACAAGTGGTGGAAGGAGGGCCAACCCAAGCATGGTACCAAAATGTTTTGTTTCACTAGAAGACTACAACATATTACTAACCAATTGAAGCAGTGGAATAAATCTGTTTTTGGGAATGTCCATGGGAAAAAACGTGAAATCTTGGAAACTTTACAGGAGGTGTCTCATCAAGTAAGAATGCAAGGGTACTCAAAAGAACTACAAACAAAGGAAATCTTTCTTAAGCAAGAGCTGACGGAATGGGAATTAAGAGAAGAAATTTTCTAGAAATAGAAATCCATAATTAAATGGCTGAAAGAGGGAGATAAAACACTTCCTTTTTCCATAAATCTCTCTTAGCTCACCATTCTCATAATCACATTGCTTACCTGGAAAAAGGAGATGGAACTCAGGCTAATTCACAGGAAGATATTCAACAATTAGCAATACAATACTTTTCTGGGATCTTTGCTGCTACTAATCTGGATGGAAATGCTCAACAACTGCTTAATATCATTCCAACCTTGGTTAGTGAGGAGGACAATACTTTTCTTTTGCAGCCGGTTTCAGAGAAGGAACTCCAAACAGTTGTATGGGCTATGAAAAAGGGAAAACACCAGGACCGGATGGCTTTCCGATAGAATTCTATCAGAATTCTGGGACATTATCAAAAATGATCTTTTGGAAGTGGTGGAAGAATGCAGACAAGCGAAGACTGTTCTGAAAGTCATCAATCAAACCTATATTGCTTTGGTTCCCAAGAAAGAAGAAGGCCTCTACCCTTGCGAATATCGTCCCATTGCTTTATGCAACGTGCTCTATAAAATAATTACCAAAGTCATAGCTGAAAGGTGAAGACTATCATTTATAAAGTAATATCTCTCGGAACAAGGGGGATTTGTTCCTCATAGACAAATCTATGATGATATTGTTTTGGCCCAGGAAGCCCTCCATTCCATGGAAATTCAAAAAAAACCAACTATGTTTTTGAGACTGGATTTGTCTAAAGCATATGATAGGGTGAACTAGTCTCTCCTCACTGAAATCCTCTTGAGGTTTGGCTTTTCCCCCTTTGGGTTCAATGGATACAAGCTTGTATTTCTTCGGTTTCTTATTCAATTTTGGTTAATGGAGTTCCTACAACTAGATTTTTGCTTCTCGAGGTATAAGGCAAGGAGATCCCTTATCTCCATTTCTTTTCATAATAGTTGTTGAATCTTTTGGCAGACTTGTTTCCAGGACGAGAACCCAGAGAGAAGTTAAGGGGCATTAAATTGGTTAGACAGTGGATCCTCTATCCCATTTGCAGTTTGTAGATGATTCTTCTATTATGGGAGAAGCATCGTTAAAAGAAGCTAATCAAGTCCACAACAACTTGGAACTCTTTTCAATGGCCACTGATTAGGATATAAACAAAAAAGTCAAAAATCATTTTCTTCCATTGCTCACCCAAGAAGGAACATGATATTTTGGCAAAATTAGGATTTCAGAAGGGCACGTTACCTCTAAAATACTTGGGTATCCCATTAGATTCTAAAAGATTAACGGATTGGAGTTGGCTTCTGTAAAGATTCTTCAGAAGTTTAGTAAATGGACTCATAGATGGTTAACTTCTGGGGACATATAACTTTGATTAAAGCTGTTTTACAAGCTATTCCTATCTATTTTTCTTCTCTTTTGAATATTCCTGTGAAAGTTTTACATCAGCTTGATTCCATTAGCCAGAAATTCTTATGGACAGGAACTCAACAGGTTCGGAAATGACATCTTGTGAAATGGAAAACATTATGTTTGCCAAAGAAAGAGGGGGATTGGGTTTTAGATCCAGTGCACAAAATAATAAAGCTTTAGCTGCAAAGTTATATTGGAGATTGCTGCAAAATCCGTATCAGCTATGGGCCATCAATATTAGAGAAAATATGCGGAAGGAATGATGCCACAAGAATTGATTCGACATTCTTTACCTTCTCGGGGATCTCCGATTCTATCGGTCCTCAAAATTGGTGAAGGAATTATTAAAAACAATTTTTTTGGAAAATTGGGAAAGGTGATCAGGCTAACTTCTGGACTGATTCGTGGGATGGACACCCACCTTTGATTGAACAAGTATCCGGATTTTAGAAATATTATGAATATTCTTCACAATAAAGGAAAGGAAAAGGTGAGCCATTATATACAATCATCGTCTCAGGGGATTGAATGGATCTCTCGTCTTTGTGGCAGACCAACTTGTCTATGGGCCAAATACACTTTTTTCAAACTCTCCTGCAGAACAAGATCCTTCCTATTTCTTTTGACTCTGATACCCTTGCTTGGGGAAAATCTTCGGATGGAAATTACTCTGTAGCTGAAGGATATAATACTTTGATAGGTACTCAGCCGCACCCTTGGAAGGACATTTTCGTTGATCTCTGACAACCTACTTTGTGGCCTAAAGTTAGATTCTTTATCTGGCTTTTATTATACAGGAGGATTCTTACTTGGAGACAATTTGATGAAAAGAGGGATGGTCGGACCTTTTTGGTGTCCTTTATGTAAAGAAGCAGATGAAACTTTAATCCACCTTTTTCTTCAATGCCCTTTTGTTATGTTTCTATGGAATATCTTGGCTGATTGGCTTTTTGTTACTTGGAACCCTTTACGAATCTAGTGGATACAGTTAGAGTTTGGAAATGCTCAGTCTCTGATACTCAGGACCTTAGCAAAGGAATCTGATTGCTATTTCTCTTATGTTGTGGAATGTATGGAAAGAGAGAAATAGACGTATCTTCAAATCCGAAAGTAGAGACATTTGGTATGTCAAGGAACTAACTCAAAGTAATATTGTGGAAACTATTGTGCATAATTTGAAAATTCCCTCACCAATTCCTGGAAAATGGAAAGTTTTACTTCAAAAACTTAACTTGGGGGAAAGCAAATTACAGACAAAGACATGTTCAAAACTATCGGTGCCCATTGTTGTGAGAAAATGGATTCCGCCTCCGTTTGACTTTGTAAACTAAATATTGATGGAGCAACAAGAGGCAATCCGGGTCCAACTAGTATGGGAGGGAGAGCTTATGATTCATTGGGAACTCCCCTCTTATTTTTTTCTCATCAATTGGGGCACTGTACTAATAATGTGGTTGAGATCTTGGTAATTCAACAGGCTCTTCTGGAGGCAAATAACTGTGATGTCTTAGAATTATAGTTGAATCGGATTCTAAGGTTATTGTTAACATTCTGTCAGCTCAAGAGTAGCATAGATCCAATAATTGGCTTATCGCTAGGATTTAGGATAATATTAAGGTTATAGCTCGACACTTTCAGACCATCATATTTCAATATGTGCCTAGAGATTAGAACAAGGTGGTAGATGCTTTAGCTAACTGGGCTTTGGATCATCATAATCTGATCAACTTTGGCTCTTTACCTTTGACATGGCCTCTAGAGCAGCGAAACAGATTGAAAAGATTCTTCACTTGCAATCACTGGATGGATAAATTGCAGATGTGCTCTATCTCTTCTTTAATCTATTGTTGGAATTCCAAGGATATATCTTGGAGTATGAGTATCATGGCTTGGCATTGTAATTTGAACACTTCTTATAATATAATTCTGGTTTTCTTTTAATTTTTTTTTTTAGAAAAGGGAACATGACATATTTTCCGTGCTTTTGTTCTTTTTTATTTGGTTATTCTTTGATCCTAGATTCCTTTCACCCTACCACTTTCTATTGTAATTGGATGTACTCTCGAATCTTCCTTGGACATTAATATAACATAATCTTATTTCATCTTTAAGTGCAACCATCATTGTGATTGTACCACCATAAAACATTAAATGGTACTAACTCCAACAAGCTGTGTTTTCCAAGGTTTTTCAAGATGTTCGAGAAATTCCTACATAATGTGAAATTGAGCACATTATTTAGCAGACACATGGTTTTGTCTTACCTCTCTTACCTTTGTGATGCACCGCCTTGCTTGAAAACCAAGAAATCAAGAAGCGGTTCCAACACATGTTAAATAAAGGATTCATAAAGCCCAGTGCTTCAGGACTTGTGTCTTTTTCATGGGTGTGACTAATCATCTTGACTAGCTCATGCCACATTTTTCGAGATTAGGTTCCTTATGCATTTTAGAGGGAACAAATTTTCCATACATGAGGGTAATATCAAGAGAAAACACTTAATGCTATTAACACACATGCAATGTCCCAACAATTGATGTTTGTCAACTATTTGAGGTTCAAGTAGATACAAGCAAGCACACTATGGGTGCAATATCATGCCAAAAGGGTAGCTTAGTTCATTCCACTTGGAAACTATTTTTGCAAAGGACATAGGTATCTAGTTTATGACCAATAGATGTATGTTACTATGTTGTTGTTTAGGTAGTAAAACAAATGGTGCCATTATCTTTCGGGCAAGGATTGTCCATTCAAACCATAAGGAATTTCAATATTTTTAGAGAAAATCAATACTTCAGAATACTTGACATATAAAGTGAATGTGTCATCTTCAACCACCTGACTTGGTTAGCAAGTATAGGAATTCAAACTGCTATAAGGCTCTATTGTAGTTGGCAATAAGGCTATTGTTGTATCCCAATGATAGCCTGTTTTGATTGCAACAAATGTGATGGTTGATTGTTCGAGCAACCATACACTTGATTCGATGTTCTCATTGAACACTTTTGTAAACTTTGACACGATAACTTCAAGGAGTTCAAGGAATTATGTGCCACCGACCAAGATTACGGTGCCATTTTCTTTACCTTATACCAAAACAATTCTATCTGTATCTTACGTATGAAATCCATAGTTTCTAGGATATAGGTCACTTAGAGATGCACAAAATCATTGCTACTTTCCAGAGGTCTTTCTACTAACCTAGACTTTTAGTATACAAGCACAAAATTTTCAAAACATACATCATATGTGGTGATTCCAAGCTTTGAATGGAATCTTTGCATCTATTTCCCATTACTTGTGCCTTTTTATCCATGGAAGTATCTTGCCATGGACATCTCATCTTTCTATGCAATGGGTTGAGGACGACAATATTGAATGCATGCAAACATGATATGTAATATCCCCCTTTGGGATATTATTTAAATCTGCAAATTAATTAACCAAATCGACTCTAGAAGGATTAAATCCTCTTAGCTCGACCTCAAATAACCCAATGTCAACATTAATACAACCCAAATGGGGTTGGAGTAAGCCAAAGTAGTGGGTTAGATGGGAGAACTAGTTAGGAAATTAATCTTTTCCAGATCTGAAATTTATTGCAGCAGTTAATTAATTAAAAATGCACCAGAACAACTGAAACTTCAAAAATTAATATCTCACTCAATATTCCATATTTTGCCACCAAATAAAATGCACAATAAACTATAAATCAAGGCCTTTCCAATGAATAAGCATATGAATTTTCTGATCATTGAAACCACCTCAAAACAATCCCCAAAATCTGAAAACCAATCACTAGGGTTAGAATAAATTGCATAAATTATTATCAGCTCTTTCTATGCTTCCAAAACCCTCAAAATAACAGCCCCACACTTGGAAAAATATGCCAATACAGATCAGATTGCAGATCTAGCTCAAAAGACACCCAAACATGCCAAAACAACCTCCCATGCAAGTCGCTTTAGCTCTAATAAATGCAACAGTAACAACAGATTATAAATCACTATCAAACCCCTCAATAACAATCAATAACATGCAGATTTCCTTCTCAAATAAATGTGCCAATCATAGAATGAATATATCATGCAACATTCACTCAATGAAAGCTTAGAAGGTCTCACACTCTCCACAATAATGGTGGTGTTGAAGAACACCTTTATAATGTGATCACATGGGCATACATCCCTCTTCAAGCATGAAGATATTTTAATAAAAATCTCAACATGCCCCCAAGGGGTCGCCATATCTCCTTATATAGCTTTGACATTTCAAATCTCCAAGTTTCCCTCCTTCCTTTGACGCATTTTCTCATGTAGAAGGGTCACTTTTAATATGGGTCTCTTTTCTTGAAAAATCAAACTCCAAATAGAATATTAATTTCCTCTTTTAATAGTTAAAAAAATAAAACATAAGAGGAGAATTAATTATTTAATTATAAAATAAAAGGAGTAATGACATTTTCCCAATTTTTATCCTTTAATCCATGGGAAGAGTGGATTAAAGGTCTCCTATATTTTTAATTAATTAATATCCCGAAAAGGGGACATTACATGATATCATTGGGCTGCAAGCTACTGAATGTTTTTTCAGTGCCATCTAGTTTCACTCAAGGCTGCATTCATCCATTATATCCCAAAGAGATAACGAATTTCTCGGTGTCTTTTAGAAAACGCTATGGGTACTAATGGGGATTTATCATACACGCAACATAGCTTTTCCTCCACATACCAATAGGTAAACTGAGGTACCTAATAGGACTATGGGCAAATGTTTAGAGCATATAACCATAGAAACCTGATAATATGGCATACGTATATCTTACATTCAATACAATTAAGACTACTAAATGCATAGTTCTTCAAAGATGTCATGCTTGACATACGTCATAAATTTCTGTCATGGGATGTTTTTAGCATCATTGCCATAGTTCCACTAGTCAATATGTACAGCAATAATCCAGCATATTCGTAGGATGGATTTTTTAGATTCAAGATACCCATAGGTGCAAGAGACATTAATGCAAAACCATGAGAAGTATAAAGCACAACATGACTAGAACCGGGAATAATTTTGTGTCAATGATCAACTTTGTTTGCATAGTCTGAGGATGACATCAATGAATCCAACCACAAGATCAATCACTCCAATATTGACATTCCAAGATTATAGAACATGTTGCTACCTCTACCAAATTGGACCTTCTACAGTTCCTCCATATTCATCCTATTTTCAATACTAAGTTGACGATAATATATGGTTCTTTGATCTCTCTTTTCCATACAACATGCAAAAATTGCATGCCATGTTATCATGTAATCACTATAAACTTATCTCTAGCGATCTCATAAAATGCATCTAAGACACAATCTTCTAGATGAATACTTTCCAGTTTCATTAATGCTCGACAAAATTGGAAAAGGACGACTTCTGTTTCCAACCAAGCGATACCTAACATAGTAGGTACAACAACAGTCCTTTGTCTTAAGCCTGAAATTAGTGAGTAGTTTACTCACCAACCTCTGCCACCAAAGAGTTGGGAGGGACCTTTAATGTTGAGAGACCTACAGTCCATTAAGTAGAGGGCCTTGATCCAAAGACAAGATAAATCCAAGGTCTTTGCACCTCTCAAAGTTTGGCATCACATAACAAAACTTAGAAAATCCATATGTGACCTATCATTTTTGCGAAGAGAACTTATTGACATGGAACCTCTAGGCTAGCAGAAAAATTTACCAGCTAGAAAGAACCTTATCACTATTCAAGTTATTACGCTAACATCTACACATACACGAGCATCAGTTTTGTGCATAGAATAAACTATGATGTTATGGATGTGATGAAATCATATGTGCTATGTAAATTCTTAATGTCATCATGTATAAAATCATAATCTAATAAGTAATAAGATGTGACAAGAACTGCAATTATGATTAGCTGGCTGGTTGTGAGCATTTACTCCCATCTATCACAACTAGGTGGGTTTTGTAGAAATAACACCATAGGGAGGTCCCCATTCACTTTTGATTTCACGGCCAAGGGCCAGTCTATGCATCATTATTCAAAGACCATCCAAAAGAGTCATAATAGTTTGGGCATCAAACCAGATTTTGGTGACAACTTGCTCCACACTAGTAGTGCTTAAATTCACAAAATATTATCACATCATTCACACGATGTGATTTTTTCATATACTTTGTGTGCTTGTATTGTTCACACAATGTGATTTTTCACTCACCTGGTACAATTGCACTATTCTGAATGTATTTATTGTGATCTATATTGTAGAAAACACTGCAAGGCTCCTCGCAGCAGAACCCAGATGTTTCAGGTACAGAAATAGTATTGGAAACTCTTCGGAAATGCTACCCAGTCTTGGGTCCATGCTGGAAACGACATGGAAATGGCTCTGCCATTTCTGGCATGTACCCAGGCATTTGCGGGCCATTTCTGGTGGGACGGGTACTTCAAAAAGCCCCAAAATAAAGCTAAAACATAAAAACTAAACTCTAAACTTCTATAAGACACCAACTTAAATGTATACATAGGCACTACATGCAATGCTAAAACACACTCTCATTTATGAATACTATATTTTGTAAGTGGTTTATCTTTCTTGAACTAAAAATGAGTATTATGCATTCATGTATATATATATATATATATATATATATATAGTACAGACGTTTCCGTACTATTTCATACTGTAGGATTTTTTTAAAATCAGTGTTTCCACGTTTCGGACCAATTTCCATTTCCATACCTGTTTCTAATTCCTAACAACATTGCTCATGATTGTCCATACTTCCACAGTTCACGACCAATTTTCACTAACCTTGCACCCAAGAATATTATTTTCGAACAAAGGTAGCATTAACTTATGAGCTTAAACTTGCACAATTAATTTTCTGGGAATATGGTTAAAGCTTATTCAGGTTGTGTTTCTTGTTGCAGGAAACACCTTAAAAGCCTTTTGGCTGGGTGCTTTTGGCACTATCATTGGAACAATTATTTCCTTCAAAATTGTTGGACATTCTCTTGGACCAGAAGGGTGGAAGGTATTGAGTGTATTCATATAAAGATGATGCTATGCTATGCTCTTTACTTTTGCAACGGTCTTCCTCTCACGTGGTTATTGTATCATTTGTAATACTCAGCATTCTCTTTTCTGACATGTTTATGTTTTCCCATTTTCAGTTCTCCCCTAGTTAGTTGGAATTTTCTGTTGTGCTTCTTACTTTTAGACTCAATATCTCATTTATCTAATACATCAAAGCTTATGTTCAGATCCCTCATGCTATTGCTACTAGATGTACTTTTGAGTCCCATTTACCTATTTTGGCGATTCATGGACATTAATACAATTTCTTTCTTTCTTTAGCATTGGTTAGTTTTGTGTAAATGTGATTTTCTTATTTAACACTTGTATTATCTTGTTTTATGGTTTCACTAAGCTATGCAAAAATTTTGCATCCCAGATTGCTTCATCCCTTTGTGCAAGTTACATTGGTGGTAGCATAAACTATGCAGCAACGGCGCAGGTAATCGTGTCCTTCTATGTTTGATGCGTCGTGTCATTAATGAAAATATTTAGGTTAATATGCAGTACCATATGATATTTCTCTACAATCTATAAATGATGTTTGAATTTATTGTTTTCCTTAGAAATATTCCAAGTCATAAGTTCCTTGAGTATTAGTAGCATAAGATCGGGATACATTTCTTGACAATTGAAGTTTAGCGGTCAAGACTTTGCTTCTAGTTTTATGTTGATAGGATTACCAAGATGTCAACATTTTTCTTTAAGAAAGGAAATATTTATAGAAGAAGGGAATTATAAAAACACAGAGAAGAAATGGGGAAGATGTGCATCCCAATCAATAGATAACAGAGTTGATTGCATGCACATAGAAGAAACCAATAGATATCAACACAAAATTATAAGCAAAGGTAGCTCTAGATCTAGATCTAAAATAACACAAAGTTTATTCAAAGATCTAAGATGGAAAGCTAGAAACAAAATACACCGTGACACAAAGTTCTCCGGAAATCTGCTCCTGTATATTCCTTTGCTTCAAGTGGCTCTCAAGGGTTTCAGCACAAAGTCTGGAACACAAGAATGCTGCTTACAAATTCTGATCTCTTAACCCGAAGGTTCTTCCTCTACTTATAGAATGTAGAGGGGCAATTACAAGTCGGAAGCTTTTAGTTGAACTAGCACATGTGGAAGTCGGAAAGGAAACAACTGACAATCTCCCTCTTAGAATTCCTCTTTGCATGACATGCATGATTTGCAACTAAAAATAGAACCTTCTATTTTGCACGTCTGCCACCTATCTCCAAGTAGTTGACTTCTTCAAGTAATGGCTTTTAAACCAATCACTTAAGTTTTATAATTTAATTGATCGCTCAATTACTTTGTCGAGGAAATAAGAGAAAGAAGAAGAAAGAGGAAAGTCTGCAGTCTTGTCCTTTTTCATATTCTGCATGCAGTTGATTCTTTTGCCTTTGATTCTCACCAAACCGGATCTAGGAGCTAAGCTGATCTCGAAGCTGATCTGGAAGATCTGGAAACAAGCTGATCTTGAAGCGCGGGAGTTTTTCCTTCGCCTTGTCTTCTCTTTTATCCTCAAGCTTTTGCAGCTTCTTCTCCGTATATGCATCAAAGGCAATGTCTGCCAGAAATAACTCATCATTTTTATTTTTAATCGCATATGAGCAATTAAAAATTCGAAAGCACTCCGGTGAATGCAACTTCAATGAAGGCTTCAATCGAAAGATTGGAAGCACATGCACAAGATCCTCGGAAGGAATTTTCCACGCACCGACTTCTTCACACGGGCCGCATTCAAACAAGAGGATGAAGCCTTTCAGCTCTAAGCTTTTGCAATTATGAGATCTCGATCTCGGGCCTATGATGTCAACAAAAATCTGAAGTAATGTATGATGTCCTTGAGCTTTCTTTTTCATCCTGCTTTGCCATGGCTGGAGCAATCTTTGTCTGAACAATTCTTTTTCTCCTTATCTTGTCGGAATTCTTCAAAACTGGTGCAGATCTGGATAATTCTTCAGATTCGGGGATATATTCAATGTATTGATATTGATTTAAGCTCTCTTTCTCTTATAAAGCACCTCGTAATGAATTCCTCGCAATTAATTCGCATAAAGATGGCAACCGAACATGAACAAAGTGGATTTTAATCATAAAAATTTGCATAATTCAAGCCTGCTGCCCCAAATTTGATGTTTTATTTGCATGCAAAGCAAACATGAATTTTACCAACTTCACCTGAGCACCTGTATCACTTATGCAAACAATTATCCAGACACAAATCAACCTCCTTCAACCTGTGCGCCAAAATTGGAAGCTTTCAACATTAATTTCACCTTCTTCTGAGCAAAAATCCTCTCCAAATGGGGCGCACTTTTCCTCTGGGCTGCACTTCTCTGCCTTTGAATTAATTAATTCATCCTTATGGCAGCCCCTGCTTATATAATCCTCATAATTCTATAATTAATTAATGCCTTTCCTATTCCTGGCAATTAATTAATTAATTAATAAGCTTTACTCTTCAAATGGGGCGCCTATTTTGTGCATGCTCATGGCTGCCATTAAATAAATTAAATTTATTTAATTTTAGACTTTTGCTTCCAGTTAACTCAAGCCTCACAATGATGCTTTGACCTTAGCCACTGAAAATAGAATTAATTAAATCATTTAATACTTTAAAAAGTATTATTTCTCTCCCAAATGGGGCGCACTTTTTGACATGAAGGGGCTGCATTAAATAAATATTATTTATTTAATTTTAGAACAGTCTATTTTCAACCTCCTTTTGTCCATTTACCTCTGTTGACTTTTCCACAAGCCTGGGCACCAAAATTGGGTGAATAAATATTAACAAATATTTATTTAATGCATTTATTATTCACCCAAGGTGGGTCGCACTTTTTGGAATAAAGAATTTCTATTTTTAAAAGTCAGATGTCAATGGGATTATTTACCCTGCAAGGCAGCCCTGAAAATCCCATGATTCACTTAAGTTGTTTGACTTTCATAATGGGATTATTTACCCTGCAAGGCAATAAAATCCCATGATTCACTTAAGTGATTTTTCTTTTATTCCACAATGGGAATTTTTACCCTACAAGGCAGGTAAGAAATTCCCGCCTGCCTGCTGCCTCTAATTTTCCCATTGTGACTTAAGTGACGTTGCTTCCATGGGAAAAAGTACCTGCCAGTGTGCACAAAATTCCCACCTGCCTGCTACCTCCAAAATCCCATGATCCACTTCAAACCCTCTTTTTCCAAAAATGCGGCCAGCCCAGAAGAGGCTTTTTGGTGCACGACTTCGTCTTTTCCCAGAGAACCAGACCTCCGATGGCGAATTCCTTCTGGCACAACGTGCGTATGTGATCTCCAGATACTCCAGGCCAAGAATCAGGCCAAACCAGCAAAGGAATTGATCCAGAGAAATTTCACAGAAAACGAAACGGAAAACACTAAAAACACAAAACGTTGCCAAAAGTCACAAATAAAGCCCAGATTCATTCCTGGTTAAAACCCTACTGGTATATGGGAATAATGATATGTATGATCACAACAGGGTTAAACCGGAGCTCAATTTGCCTCAAACGGGCTCAAAATAATTAAATACAAATTTCCCGTAGGCAAACCCCAGCGACAGAATAAAATAATTTTGGGCATCTGGGTATTTGTCGAAAATGGCTTATATGGCTCCTTGGGAATATCTTGACATAATACAGAAACTTTCTGGCAATAAAAACACAAAACGACCCATTATTTTAAAAGTACGAAATTTTTTTAACATGGGGTAGTCTCAGATTTCAGGGTGAAATCTGGGACACCAATGGCTTGGCTCTCGTCTCAGGACATCTTTTTCCTCTGTCCAAATGACAAGGGGTAAAGATGAGATCCCAACATCTCTCGGTTTCGTGTCTTGTCTTTTGGGCACGGGTCGTCGAAACAAAAAAACACAAAACAAAAAAAAACAAGGAAAAAAAAACAAAGTTTTATTTATATACATACAGTTTTACCCTACTTTTTTATGTCCGGAAAAGCTTCAGATGCTGCCCGTTGAAAGGAAATGGTAACTCAATTCCATCCCGGTAGGCAAGGAAGAAAGTATCCATTCCTTCAACTCTTTTGATCACGAAGGGCCCTTTCCAGAGTGAATCAGATTTTTCATGCATGCCCTTCGGTTCATGTCTCATTTCCCACCAGAGTACCCAGTCTCCGATCTCGAACTTCCTTTCTTTAGCCTTCTTGTCAAATACTTGGGCAAGTCCTTATCAACTTCATCTAGTGGTGGCTCATCCTTTCTTCTCTCTCGTGGGGGTAAGTCTGCATCAACTTCTCTCGTTCCCAGATTCATTTGCTGCATTTCTGAAGATTCACTATCACCATATTCTTTGTTCTTCTTCAAGTACCGATCATGCTTGTTGAAAGTCTCCACTAAGGAAACTAAACCCTTGGGGATTTTGTTACCTTTTGGTCGATTACTTCCACTATTGTCATCATAACCTGATCAACTTTTCTTGATCGTTTGTCGTGGTGGTGATTTACTCCTTCAACATACGCAAACATGCAGATGTTTGTTCGTGGACTTTGGGACTTTGGGGCAGACCATCTCCACTTTATAGTTTCTTGTTTGAATATGGACGGTGGTCTATCCGGATTCAATAGTGCGGCCGTGCCGTGATCGCCAAAGAATCTCGCTTGAGTTTTGATTTATTGAATGAAGTCAATAGAGAAGGCTGCAAAATCGAATGTGGTAGTAAAGTACTCTATCTCTCGTAATGCTCCACTTATCTCTTTTGACTTGATTTTGCCTCGAACCTGCTTTACTAGAAGTTCAAAGATCTCCTTGGGCTTTGAGGAGTTTTACTCCTTTCTTTTTAGCTTGCTCCCATTCCTAAGAAGCAATGCTTCATACTCCACCATATTATTGGTGTTCTCGAACATCACTTGTGGGAGTATGGAAATATCTCATGATCTCGAGATATTAGTAGAACGCGCCGGCTCCCGATCCAAAAGAACAACATGCCTTTAAACTCCGTGAGTCCAAACTTTTTCTTCTTCTTTTTGCTCTAGCTCTCAGTCAAGTTCTGCTCTGAATGTCTTTATCCATTTCCAAGAAATAGACCCCACGGTCAGATTCCTGAAAAAGAATTTGAGATCTAGGATCCTCAGATTTTGTCACCGTGTACTTGGACTTCTTTTCCGGCTCCAGCTTATGGTTAAGCCCTTTGATAGGAATATGCGCACAGGACCAATCCATCTTTACTTCTCCTCCCAATTCTTTGCAGAAGTTTCTGCTCAACGCAACATCCCGTAGGAGACAGGAATATCTGCAACTAGAATTGTCATCTTTAATCTTTTGTCAGGAAAAGCTGCCAGAACAACTTGTGCATCTTTGATTTGTCTGATTAAAGGGACTTGTCTCTCCATGGAGTAACACCTTTTTATGGTCTTTGTCAAGGTAAGCCCAAGAGCATCTCGCAACTTTAGCCGACATGACATCGTCGACGCACCAATCTAAAACGCAATTGCTTAACTTGAAACCATTAAGCAATAGGAAACATAGAAAGGTTCCACTCTTTCGGAAGATGGTGAGGATTTAACAACTGCAGTGTTGTTCTTGGGGAGGAGTATCTTTGGGCTTAGGCAAAAGGCCTTTTGATGTATTGGATTGTCCTGGTGATTGTACATATTTGACTAGCCTATTTAACTACTCAGAAAAGCTCTCAAGTATTCAACTTCTGACATTTGAACTTTGGTTTTCTTAACATGATCAATAATGTCAAAAGAAGAAATAGATTCAGATACCTGAGCCGCTTTCTGTGGTTGAGATGAAGAACTCGCATGCTTACTTCCGGGAGCTAAGGAAGAAGGCAAAGGGATGCCCCTTCTTTTCTCGTCTGCTAATGCTTCAGCTTGCGAGTTTGTGATCTTGTAAGTACTGCATATGTATGACCATGATCATCTTCATGAAGTTTCTCATCGTCATGTTCAAATTTGTAGTTCAGGTAATTAATGTTGGAGTCACCAGCAGTCCTATAAAATCATCATCCTCGAGCTGATCAATGTCAGCTTCCTGGTCTTCTTCATTCATCTCCACGTTGTTTCTGGAGCAACTTCAATTGCTAATCTTTGGGAACCAACAATGCGTTCCGGTTGTTGTTGAAATTCCGAGCAAAGGGGCAAGATTTGCTTGCGAGCCATTTGAGCCATTTGTTTCTTTATCTGCATCATCTCATTTGCTAACTTTTGCAATAGTGAATCGGATGTAGTAGCAGAGGATGAACTTTCAGCTCTAGAAGTGTTGCTTTTTATCTTTCCAGCCATGATGAGGTCATCTTCAATTTCAACCGCCATGTTTTGGGCTAACAAATCAGCAGGATGTGCTCTTCGTAGTTGATAGCTTACTTCAGGAAGTAAAGCATTGATGAAGAACACCTTTTGATTCTCATCATTCGTAGAGAAGCGTGCTTAGAATTTTGTATAGTAATCTTTGAATTTTGCAATAAAATCCCGCATGTGCTCATGTGGCTCCTTCTTCAACTGAGTGAGCTGAGTAATCAATGTACTGGAATCTTCAGCTGGTTTGAATCTTTTCAGGAACGCATCCCGCATAAGAGCCTCAGCTTGGTTATGGTGTGAGCTAGCCGGTGAGAAACCATTCTCCACAGTCATGCAGAGTCTATGAAGAGTCTACAGAGACATCTTTCATGTTCGACTGCAAGCACTCCACAAGATATGAAAACGTAGCCAAGTGGTCATCTGGATTCTTGCTTTCCATCTCCAAAGAATTTCAGAAAATTCTTTCTCGTCCCTTTAGGTAGATCATGCATAGGAGTCGATTCGGAGGTCCAAAGGCCGCACCCCGGATGGACAAAGCAGGGGCAGGGGCAAGTGGCATGATGAAAGGGCACGTCTTCTCTCAGAGATAGATCATGAAAGGAGCACATCTTCTCCGAGAGAGATTTGATGAATAATTCCATGCTTCTAACTTGATAATGTTGAAGATGATCCGGATCTGATGTGTTTCGCACTCTTCTTCTAGTGAAAGATTGATCTATAACACTTCTAACTTGAGAAAGCTAAGTTTGATCTCGCTAATTTGTGTTGTTCCCAAAGAGAGTCGCTAAAATCAAGTTGGCTAGATTTTCTCAGCATAGCATAAAACCTAGGCAAATCATGAGATAAATCTCCTCATTTACCGGTGAGGCTCCCGTGTCGATTTGTCAATTAAAATATGCTAGTATCTATATGGGGTTTTACTTTAACTGTTCAGCTCATGAACCATAGTTATACAGTTCTGCAGCAAGTAAGCAATTGTTTAAAGAAAGAAATATTTATAGAAGAAGGGAATTATATAAACACAGAGAAGAAATGGGGAAGATGTGCATCCCAATCAATAGATAACAAAGTTGATTGCATGCACATAGAAGAAACCAATAGATATCAACACAAAATTATAAGCAAAGGTAGCTCTAGATCTAGATCTAAAATAACACAAAGTTTATTCAAAGATCTAAGATAAAAAGCTAGAAACAAAATACACCGTGACACAAAGTTCTCCGGAAATTTGCTCCTGTATATTCCTTTGCTTCAAGTGGCTCTCAAGGGTTTCAACACAAAGTCTGGAACACAAGAATGCTGCTTACAAATTCTGATCTCTTAACCCGAAGGTTCTTCCTCTACTTATAGAATGTAGAGGGGCAATTACAAGTCGGAAGCTTTTAGTTGAACTGGCACATGTGGAAGTCGGAAAGGAAACAACTAGCAATCTCCCTCCTGGAATTCCTCTTTGCATGACATGCATGATTTGCAACTGAAAATAGAACCTTCTATTTTGCACGTCTGCCACCTATCTCCAAGTAGTTGACTTCTTCAAGTAATGGCTTTTAAACCAATCACTTAAGTTTTATAATTTAATTGATCGCTCAATTACTTTGTCGAGGAAATAAGAGAAAGAAGAAGAAAGAGGAAAGTTTGCAGTCTTGTCCTTTTTCATATTTTCATGCGCATGATTCTTTGCCTGATTCTTTTGATTTGATTCTCACCAAGCTTGATCTCGGGAAGCGGTTGGATCTGATTGGAAACTGATCGATCTCGAAAAGCGTCGGGAGTTTTTCCTTCGCCTTGTCTTCTCTTTTATCCTCAAGCTTTTGCAGCTTCTTCTCCCGTACATGCATCAAAGCTGCAATGTCCGTAAGAAATAACTCATCATTTTTATTTTTAATTGCATATGAGCAATTAAAAATTCTGGAAAGCACTCCGGGTGAATGCAACTTCAATGAAGGCTTCAACTGGAAGATTGAAGCACATGCACAAGATCCTGGAAGGAATTTTCCACGCACTGACTTCTTCACGGGTTGCATTCGAAACAAGAGGATGAAGCCTTTGTGTCGAAAGCTTTTGCAATTATGAGATCTGGATCTGGATCTGGGCCTATGATGTCAACAAATCTGGAAGTAATGTATGATGCTGCTGAGCTTTCTTTTTCATCCCGCTTTGCCATGGCTGGAGCAATCTTTGTCTCGAACAATTCTTTTTCTCTTATTTTGTCGAATTCTTCAAAATCGGTGCAGATCTCGATAATTCTTCGATTCGAGGATATATTCAATGTATCGACATTGATTTAAGCTCTCTTTCTCTTATAAAGCACCCGTGATGAATTCCATCAATTAATTCGCACAAAGATGGCAACCGAACATGAACAATGGATTTTAATCATAAAAATCTGCATAATTCAAGCTCGCTTCCCCAAATTTGATGTTTTATTTACATGCATGCAAAGCAAAACATGAATTTTACCAACTTCACCTGAGCACCTGTATCACTTATGCAAACAATTATCCAGACACAAATCAACCTCCTTCAACCTGTGCACCAATTCTGGAAGCTTTCAACATTAATTTCACCTTCTTTTGAGCAAAAATCCTCTCCAAATGGGGCGCACTTTTCCTCTGGGCTGCACTTCTCTGCTTTTGAATTAATTAATTCATCCTTATGGCAGCCCCTGCTTATATAATCCTCATAATTCTATAATTAATTAATGCCTTTCCTATTCCTGGCAATTAATTAATTATTAATAAGCTTTACTCTTCAAATGGGGCGCCTATTTTGTGCATGTTCATGGGCCATGGCTGCCATTAAATAAATTAAATTTATTTAATTTTAGACTTCGCTTCCAGTTAACTCAAGCCTCACAATGATGCTTTGACCTTAGCCACTGAAAATAGGAATTAATTAAATCATTTAATACTTTAAAAGTATTATTTCTCTCCCAAATGGGGCGCACTTTTTGACATGAAGGGGCTGCATTAAATAAATATTATTTATTTAATTTTAGAATGTCTCTATTTTCAACCTCCTTTTGTCCATTTACCTCTGTTGACTTTTCCACAAGCCTGGGCGCCAAAATTGGGTGAATAAATATTAACAAATATTTATTTAATGCATTTATTATTCACCCAAGGTGGGTCGCACTTTTTGGAATAAAGAATTTCTATTTTTAAAAGTCAGATGTCAATGGGATTATTTACCCTGCAAGGCAGCCCTGAAAATCCCATGATTCACTTAAGTCGTTTGACTTTCATAATGGGATTATTTACCCTGCAAGGCAGGCAATAAAATCCCATGATTCACTTAAGTGATTTTTCTTTTATTCCACAATGAGAATTTTTACCCTGCAAGGCAGGTAAGAAATTCCCCTGCCTGCTGCCTCTAATTTTCCCATTGTGACTTAAGTGACGTTGCTTCCATGGGAAAAAGTACCCTGCTAGGCAGGTACAAAATTCCCACCTGCCTGCTACCTCCAAAAATCCCATGATCCACTTCAAACCCTTTTTCCAAAAATGCGGCCAACCCAGAAGAGGCTTTTTGGTGCACGACTTCGTCTTTTCCCAGAGAACCAGACCTCCGATGGCAAATTCCTTCCGCACAACGTGCGTATGTGATCTCCGTGATACTCCAGTGCAAGAATCAAAGCCAAACCAAAGCAAAGGAATTGATCCAGAGAAATTTCACAGAAAACGAAACGGAAAATACTCAAAACACAAAACGTTGTCAGAAGTCACAAATAAAGCCCAGATTCATTCCTGGTTAAAACCCTACTGGTATATGGGAATATTGACATGTACGATCACAACAGGGTTAAACCGAGTTCAATTTGCCTCAAACGGGGCTCAAAATAATTAAATACAAATTTCCCGCAGGCAAACCCCAACGACAAAATAAAATAATTTTGGGCATCTGGGTATTTGTCAAAAATGGCTTATATGGCTCCTTGGGAATATCTTGACATAATATAGAAATTTTCTGGCAATAAAAATACAAAACGACCCATTATTTTAAAAGTATGAAATTTTTAACATGGGGTAGTCTCAAATTTCAGGGTGAAATCTGGGGACACCAGGATGTCGGCGATTTTGTAAAACTACATATTTGGGGACATGAGGTTTATGGATTGCAGTTGTATGTATTATTACAAATATGGTCACCAATTAACAACCGTCTTTTAGTTGAAGGCTTCCACGAGCAATTTAATTAGATTATTATTAAATTTTGTGGGATTTTACTTGTGTTTAAGTCATCTCAAGATGACCTCCATGAGTAGTCACTACCCTAATGACATTTTTTTCTTTATGTATTTTCACAACAATCATGAGGCAAGAGGACCCACTTAGCACACAAGGACAGTTAGTATTTATTACTAGGGTGAATGTAATCCATCGCTTTGGGCTTATCACCCTCTAGCCTCTTCTCACAAATTCTTACAAAGTGTTTTTGTGCTAAGTGGGGCCCTTTACCCGTAATTATTACCAAAATACATGAGGAAAAATATCATTAGGGTAATGACTACTCATGGAGGTCATCTTGAGATGAATTTAACACACGTGTAAAATCCCACAACATTTAATAATAATCTATCTTTTAATCGTATGCATGTGTTCTCTAGATATTTCATTCATAAGGGTTTTTACTAGGCCTTTTTGTATTCATGACTCTAGTTTTCACTTTAAAAGTATTTCACTATTTTTATAAATATGTAATATACCTATTAGGGCTGAAAAGTTTGTTATTTTTATCATCGTATATTATACACATAAGGTTCCCTCAGTAACTAGTACACAACCTAGTCCAAAAGAATTCCAAGTTAAGTCTTTCAAGAGCATGATTGCGATTCTACCTGGTTTATGATTAGTTTCAAGATTCTAATGACAAGATAGGAGTAAAAATTAATGGTAATGCATATCGCAATGCTAATGTAACCAAATTCTTAATAGTAAAAGGTGAACTATACTATTATCTAAGCTCCTTAAATGTATGTGCCCAAGATTATAGTGCCACTGGGACCTTTGTCATAATCACCCTAATTACACGAGGGGTTCACACATACATCTGGGTCATCTTAACTCTTGTGTTTATACTAGGCCAATGGAATTTACAAGTGAATTGTTCAAATCATTAATTATTTGGGAATATTGTCATATGGTTGCCTTATCTCCCAAGGCAAGAGTGATGTAGAAGTTTAATTACCTTAGTTATATTTTTATTTTGATCATGAATACCTGGAGGTAACCGTATCAATCAAGAACCCCTCATGTTATCTGATTACCAATCGTTGTTCTCTACCCGGGTAGATAGGACAGGTTGTTCTTTCAACGCAAGAGACATTTGCATGGAAGGAGCATTTGTTTGAGTCGGCATGCTATGCTTCCCCACCTCTATCAATTCTTGTTGAACGAGAAAGATAAGACATAAAAAGGGGGTCCTCTCCCACCTAAGGGGGTTGATCCATCTATATATGCCAACAGAGCATGCAACTTCTAACTTCTAACTCTAGATAGTTCTGTGGGAGCCCGCCCATTCATCTATTCTTTTCTGCTTGTCCTACCTATTTGTCGGGAGTGGACTGGACGGCCTCTTGTCTCGGAAAGGAAACTTGGATGGTAGAGAGAAAATTGAGTGCTCTGCCCAGTTCCAAGTTCGATGGAGTGCGGTCCATGATCAGAATCCCTGGTCTTCTCCACTCACCGACAGAATACAAGGAAAGACCTTAAACAATAGGGGGAGGAAATTCACTAGACAAGCAATGGCCTCCAAGGTGGTCTTTAATTAGTATCTTGATAGAAGTATGACCCTACTTAGGAGATACATCATGATTATAATTTAATAAGTTTTGTTGTCCACTGTTTTGACACATAGAAAGAGATTAAAAACACTCCCGTTTTAGCCTAAGTTACAAAATCTAAACAGGGTATTTGTTACCTACACGTATATAAGGCTCATTAATATTTACATATATAAGAGAAACCTAATCAGTTGTGGATACTGCTAAAGGAAGGGAAGAAAGAAGCGAATTTTATTGTTTTCTGGATTGCATATGGAGACACAATCATTGATGATGGAAAATTAACTTGAAGGAGTACAAATATTTCTGCATAAATGAACTGCTTACAACAAAAATGACTTAAAACCAAATTTATAGTAAACAATATAAGAATAAAAATGACTTATTAAACTTTAGTTTCTGAATAACACCCGTTCAGACAAATTTAAAGCTAACAAACCAACGAAGCTATCGAACCATTCATGTAAACAACATTAGTTCAAATGCGCAAATAGTGCTTACACTTCTTTAAATCAATAAAAAGAAGTAAACAATACAACACAACATTAACATAGCAAAAACTCAAATCAACGCCACACCACATACAAACATAATCGTTGCAGAGAACAATTCCTTGTATTGAAATCCACATTGTCTTGATACCTCCTTACAAAGTATTTTACAATTTTTTTCATCCCTAGGTTGCAAGAGATCATTCAACTTCTGCAAAACAGACAAAAGTGTTTCGTTTTACTTTTCAGAATCTCAGAGAGAAGCCCATGTAACCACCAAAGGCTGCTGAGATAGCAATGCCAGTGAAGTAAGTGGCATCAGCCACCCGTGACCAGAGCAGCAAGCATTGTGCTCTGACCTCCACCGGACTCCACCATGCTTGAAGCACATTTAACATGTTCCCTCCTTCATTGTGACAGGTTTGAAGCCAATCCGAGGCATTCCTTCCTCCACATCAGCGGGCTTGCAGCCAATCTAATGTGCCCCTCCACTAGCAGTGTTGACCTTTAAACTAATCTGATGGCCCTTGGAGCCAATCTGATGTAACTTGAAGGAGACTCGACGGATTGCCATTTACGTACATTTGGGGAGATACTGTAGTAAATGTAGGCAGAGCATTCCAACTTGTACCAACCTTTGCATAGAGAAATTCAGAAGCAGAGGTTGGTAGAGCAATTTTCCCTGTACAAGCTGTCTCCAAATGTGCATGAACAATACAATAGTCCAGGGCCTTTGTTTGGGTCAGTGGATAAGGCGTAAGCACTTGCCATGGTCTGGTTGTGGGTTCCATTTTGCTGGCTGGTTCCTGGCTGAGCTTTAATGTTAGGTGTAGATTGAAGGTGCATGAGAAACACCGTTTCTGCAGAGCTAACAATCTATTGAATAAAGTGTTTTATGCTTTGATGGAAATATGCGTGAGAAGATGTATGAACACTTCACACAAAATACTGGAATTGAATTTTGATGCTTGACCTTGAATGGCAATAGATGGGAGAGATTTTTGAAGGTAGAGGTACAGATAGATGCATGGATATCCGTAGATGAAAGACCACATAAAAACCTTCTCAAGGAAGATGCATATCACCAAGGATCCAACACATGAAACACATCCCTGATTTCTTCCCATAATAGATTATTGTACATAGTCCTCCAGGTTTTGATGCCTTCAATTTGACAAGCGATAATTGACTATCTGCCAGTCCTCACATCAGTTCATTTTATCTCAGATATGTGGAGGAACTAGGTGAGTATTGGGGTCCGTGTAGCTAGGACTTACGGACACCTCGAGAGTAGATGATCTTTTCTATGTTTTTATTTTTGTTTTTGTTTTTTTTTTGTTGTAATGATATATTTTATCTTTCCTCATTTCTCGTCTCTTTTTGTATGTTTTTATATAATTATATTTGGCTCAGATATATTTCTCATTTGAAATGCATTAATCATGTTATCCTCAATGTACTTCAAATATTAAATTGCATTTCACTCACATTGACTACTGTTGGTTGCTTAGGGCATTAATATAATTTCAATTCTGATTTCGTGGCATACATATAGTTAAGCCCTAATGTGACCCTTGGATGATTGTTTTTGTTGAGGTCATTCAAATTTTTAGTCCGCACAAAACTCTTTGTATCACCCTAGTTCTGTAGTTATGCCTGTCCAAGAAATTCTTGGGTATTATGGATATCCCATCCCATGAAAGTCGAAATCTCGTTGAGGTTAAGACCCTTAATATATTTTTTTGAGCTATATAAAACATAATTGTTCATGAACACCTTCATCATCACTTATATTTACAATAATATTATTTCTAATGTACTAAAATTGAAATCCTAGAAATGTTGATTTGGTGAATTTACTCTATATCAGTATGTCAGTTATTACTTATTCAACGTGGGCAGGCATTGGGGTTAACTTCATCTAGCACATTGGCTGCTGGAATGGCTGCTGATAACTTGGCAATGGCTGGTTATTTTGCGCTTATTTTTTCATTGCGTGAGAAAAGTATAGGTAATATACAGACTGAAGACAAATCAGAAGGTATTCTCACTGACATCAGAATATTTTTAATTGTTTGATTCCATCTCTGTTAGAAATATGCAATGATTTGAAAATATTAACAAAAGGACGAAGAATTCACAAGCTTGATGATGGTAGAAGAAGAGTTGAATCAAACAATATTCAATCTATATTACTGTTTTACATTTCTTTTTCTCAGAAAATTGGGAGGTACAATAGCATTGTGAATCTCAACTCAAGAATATAGCATTCAAATAATTAAGAACACTAATGAGACAGATAGAAAGTAGCATAGATACATCTAACATGGATCTGATATGCACCAAGAAGTATCCAAAGGCTTGAACTTTCAATGCCGCCACAAGCCTCACAACATTGGGATTGACAACTCGACTCTTTGGTGCATATTAAATCCATGTTAAGATGGATTTGTACTAGTATAGACGATGTGCATTCTATATGTTTTGTTTTTATGGCATGACATATGCATGCATATAGGTTGTATTTGCAGGTGCCGAATTCTTGATTTGTGGAATGTGATTTTGGCTTAGAGGGCCTTGTATTACAGCTTAGTTTTTTTTTTTTTTTTCTGCCAAGTTCCTCAAATTCTCTGTGGTAATTATTTCGAGTATTTCTTAACAGGGAATTATGGCTTAGAAAAACATTCCTCTGTAAAAATGCCATGTAAAAACATTCCCTGCACAAGAAAAACATATCTAGGGCCTTTAATCCAAAAACATGCATATAAACATACTTTTGCAAGCCGTGGTTTGCGTGTATGAATAGATTTTTAGCTGACTTTGTATATTTTTCTGTAGCATTTACTTTTCTCCAAATTATTTCTTTTTATAATGCACACATGTCGCCAGCATTATAATTACAAAATTTCATTAATTTTTCAATCTTCTACCTTCTTGGAATTTTTTTGATTTTATGATATCAGTTGCATGTGTTATATGTTAGTACTTTCTGTATGCACTTGTCATGCTCTAGTTCATACAGAGCGTATAACTAAGTTGGAACCAAGAAGTAGAACATGCATCTTTCTTCACTATTCAAATGCTAAAAGGGGTATTGTTATCTTGCACACTATGCTACCTGGAAATGTCCCCTAGTGCCCTGTACCTGTGTATGAACGTACCAGAAACAGGTATGGATCTGGTGATGCCACAAAATGCCCTCAATATGATTTACAGTCTTGGGGTCGTACTTGGGACGTTTCCGTACCATTTCAGCAGTACACAAACTTTAAAACGTCAAAAATTAAAAAAAAATTCAAAAACAAAAAAAAAAAAGCCTGCCCCGACTTGATAAAGACATTTTCTAAAAGTATATAAGCACATCTTTGCTTCATTTGAAAACACACTTTCAGATTTTCAGTATTATGTTTTTTTAATAATATATTGTATGAATGTCACCGTGCCATTCGTACCCAAGGGTTTTTTGAAAATTGGCATTTTTACGTTTCAGACCCGCACCCAACCCATACCCATACCTGTTTCCTGGCAATCTAGTTTGCACATGATACATGAAAGTTTTTGATGAATTGATGTGCAATTTTTGACGAGTTTAGGACCATGAACGTTGTAGAAATTGATTCATAGTTTGATAGACTGGAAAGAAAAATTTAGAAGCATCAAAATACTTAGAGAATGAACAATATAATTGGCTTTCATCGGTTGCGGTATGAAATTTATTTGAATTAACCCAGTATTTCTTCAGCCCATAGTTACCATGTTCATCTGAACATGGTCAAAATTCGATTTGAACCGTACTTTGATTGACAGTCAAACTTGTTCAATGTAGTTTGAATGAGTGCCTCGAATGCCCAAAAAAACTATAATCCTACGCAAAAAGGAAACCCTATATGCACTGTTTGAGCTATGTAGGGGAAAGAGAAATATAGCTGAAAGGAAACCCTATTGCTGCACAGAACAAGTTGAGCAGTGTTTGAGCCATCAAGCAACAATCACGTATAAGGACATTTTGAGTGGTTGACGTTTTCATACTATTTCGTGTTCATGCTGCATTTCATGACCCATTTGGTGTCTTGTATTCACGTTTTTGTGCTATAAGGGCTTTCGGCTACATCTGATTTGACTAGTGACTAGTGAAATCTGTTCGAGCTAGATCCTGTCATTGCTAGCGGCAAGTGTCTTGCATCCGTACAAATGCAATGTTTGAGCTAGAGATGCTATTTAGTTTAATATTTTTTTAGTTTGTAAATGTATTTAGTGTATTTTTTCATTATTTTAAATTAGTTTAAAAAGAAATAAATTGTATTTAGTTAATTACGTTTAAATTTTGTTGATATTTATTTAATTTTTAGTATATAAAAAAATATTTATTCAAACTGAACTAAACCTTATGTGAAATCCTGAACTTCCGAACTTATTCCCCATCCAAACGGTCCAAATTTTTTGAACATGGTAACTATGCTTCATTCATTTCTGATTCGCAGGTGGATATTCCTCAAGCTAAATCTTCTTACCTACACATTGATAATTAGAATAATACCCATGATGATTCATGGGTGAAGGCTTTTGGGTTTCCATATTTTGACACCTTTGCAAAGTTATCTATGTGGGCTCGTAGAACCTCTTACGCCTTGAAAGTAGAAGTGTAATGTCCCTTTTTGGGGGACTTCTGGAAAATAGCTAGGGCTGAATGAGAGATGACTGAAATTAATTTTTAGATGGCTGTAATCAGACTTCCGAGGGCTGGATATGACTGAAAATGCACATGGAAACCTGCAATTTTTCCCTTCCTAGGGCAGTGACCTATTTTGGGAACTCCCACTCACTTTTGGATGCCCTAAACTCGCTGAAAATATGCCCAATCAAGCTAAAAATTCTGATTAATTACCAGCAATCAAAATATGAAGGAAAACTGATTTTTAGTGCCCTAGAATTGAAGATATGAATTTCTATAAACCCTTGTCTGCAGAGTTACTTTAAAAATTCATAACTTTACCTAGGAAGCTCCAAAATTCATGAAACTTGGGATCTTGGGGTTTAAAAATATGAAGAATGCAAATATCAACTCAACTTGCCCAAACATCCACTCAAACATGCCAAATCTGACCTACAAGCAATTCGCCCTCTTGGAAATAATGAATTAGTGGCTCAAACATGCAAGGAAATGATTGCTTTCACCTTTAATAATTAGTATAAGTCCATCCATGCAAGAAATCATACCATACATCCATCAAAACATATCCAACATGCTCATGATACAAGTTGCCTAGGGCTAGATAGAAAGATATCAGCTCCAAATTCCTTGAGATATTCAATAATTCCAAATATCCTTGCTTGAGGGTTTTCGTCCCCAAGACAAGTTCCACTATCAAGGGTTTTCGTCCTTGAAGTGGTCTCCAACAAGGGTTTTTGTCCTTGATGAGAGAGAGGAAAGGTACAACCTTTACCCAAAAGAAATAATAAGATTCAACATATGACATAATGGCCAAGCATCCTCTTTTTATAACATAAGAGGTGCTATATCATAACTCATGGCTAACTTTATAATAAGTACCTTTTAATTATCTAGTTTGTATTTAGAGCCTTCATGCTCAAAATACTTTATTTATGAATACATGATAATAATAAAAATATTTGCTTAGATAATAATAAAAATGTCACCCAAGTCTTCCCCTTGCTTCCTTCCTTAAACCCACGGGGAGGAAAATGGGTTAAGGTCTTCAAATCCACTAGTCTCCAAAAAGGGACATGACAAAAGAAATCGTGCAGAGTATCCAAGTTCATGAACAATCTTGTATCAACCAAAACATGGTTGGGGTTCTTATGTGCGTGTGTTTCTAGGACTCATCGGCCATGATGACAATGTTGTGTCCATGGAAAAAGAGTGATGAAAATCTTGAAGGCATCACCAAAATTCCAGCATATCAGAAAACCCAAGGGAAGATAAGAGAAGGTTTCAGTCATCACCTTGAGGTGAAATACCCCATTTTTTGGACAGTGATGAAATTGTTGCTAAAAAAAGGTGGCGGTTTCATAATCATCGATCTATCTAATTTGGTAGTTGCAAAATTCTTAGTCTGGGACGATTGAAGGTTTCACTTGCAGAGAAAGGATGTGTAGAGTAACTTTCCAAAATTGAATTTTGTGTTGTGTGGACCTTTTTTCCAAGGTATATGAAATTCAAGAGACTTGTAGGTTGTCAGTTTCAAGGAAGTAGGATTTAGATTAGTTTTGCGGTAGTTATTTAACCGCTTAAGTCTATATCAACCAAAAATTTCATTTGTGGAGAAAGCATGGGTAGAGTAACTGCTCGAATTGAATTTTATGATGTATGGACCGTTTTTCCAAGGAAGAGGGAACTCAAGGGGCTTCGCAGGATGTCGAGTGTCGGTCCAAGAAAGATTCTAATCAGTTTGGAAAAGAAGAGTGGGAAGTCGCAGTTTAGAGAGAGAGGTTGTTGGAAAGAAGGTTTTAACTTCCAACTCTATGAGGCGTAAAAGTTGAGAAAGGTACATAGTTTTTAGGCCGAGAGAGAGAGAGAGAGGAGCAGAGCTAGAGAGCTTGCGATTTGTGATATATGTTCATCGAGGCCATTCTTTGAGATTGAGTGTATTGTCTTCTTCATAGTCAATAGGGGAAGGGTGTGGGTATGTGTGGATCTTTGTAATACATCATGTTTCTTTGATTAAGTAAGTGTGTTTGGTTCCACTTTGATTTCTTGTGCATGTCCATTAGAGACTAAGTGATAGTTTTAGTTGGGAGCAGGGGCAACCATTCAATTGGCCCTATCGCTCCCATTTACATCAATTGATATCGAGGAAGGTCTTCCTTATTGGGTCGATCGCACAAGAGGCTCTTGTTTAGTTAGTTGTATGTTGTAAAAGAGAATCCTGTATTGTTGTATGGCACATAGAGGAGAACCTCTTGGAAGAGGAAGGGTACCTAGAGTTGCAGACTTGAAAGGGATGCTAATAGGAATCCAAGTGAGGTTGGATGCAATGGAGTTTGGAAAAAGGAGAGGAACAACAATTGCTGATGGAAGTGATGATGGAGGAGGACCTTAAGAGACCCAAGTGGAAGATATAGTGGATAAACCAGAGAATAGATATTTA
The DNA here is from genome assembly GCA_018340775.1 of Taxus wallichiana var. yunnanensis. Taxonomy (NCBI): domain Eukaryota; kingdom Viridiplantae; phylum Streptophyta; class Pinopsida; order Cupressales; family Taxaceae; genus Taxus; species Taxus wallichiana. The sequence continues at coordinate 7,855,008 of CM031244.1, forward strand.
AAAGCTATAGCAAAGATGGAAAGTAAACCAAAGTTAAATACCCCTAGCTATGTAGGAAGCTTGAGTTGTGAGGATCTGGTGTCACTCAGATTTCACCCTGAAATCTGCGACTACCCTATCCAAAAAAATTTCGTACTTTTAAAATAATGGGTCATTTGTTGTTTTTATTGCCTGAAAGTTCTTGTATTGCGTCAAGATAATCCCAAAGAGCCATATTAGCCCTTTTCGCCAAATACCCAGATGCCCAAAATTGTTTTATTCTGTCGTCGGGATTTGTCTGCGGGAAATTTGTATTTAATTATTTTGAGCCCCGTATGAGGCTATTTGCGCTCCGTTTTAACTCTGTTATGAGCGGATATGTTATTATTCCTATGTGCCAGAAGGGTTTTAACTTATTTTAAGTTTTGGGCTTTATTTGTAACTTTTGGCAATTTTTCGTGTTTTTGTGGTGTCCTGCTTGCTTTTCTGTAAAATTTCTCTGAACAACTCCTTCGCCGGTAAGCCCGATTTTTGGCTTGAGCAGTGGAAAACATACACGCACATTTTTCCCGGAGGAAGTCGTCATCGGAGGTCTGGATCACTGGGAAAAAGCGAAGTCGTGCACAGAAAAGCCCCTGCGGGGATGGGCGCATTTTTGGAAAACAAAGGATTTAAGTGCGATGGGAAAATATAAGCCGCAGGTGGGTGGTGGGAATTGTATACCGCCTGCAGCAGGTACTTTTCCCGTGTTATAAAAGTCACTTAAGTCAGCAGTGGAAAAAATAGAAGTCTGCAGCGTGTGGAATTTATTATTCGCCTTACAGGGTAAAAATTCCCATGATATAATAAAAGGAAAGTGACTTAAGTGAAATCATGGGATTTTAGTGCCTGCGCCTGCAGGTAAAGAATCCCATTGTCAAAAGTCAAATCACTTAAGTGGATCACGGGATTTTGGTGCCTACCTGGCAGGGTAAAGAATCCCATTATGGAAAAATTCTTAAAAATAGAATTACATGTGCAAAAAAGTGCGCCCCCTTTGGTGATAGATTAAAAAGATTAAATTGATTATTTTTAATAATCTTTCTTCTTAAAAAAGTGCGCCCAAGCTTGAGGAGGTCAAAAAGTCAAAGAAGGAATAAAAGAAAGGAATTAAATTAATTAAATTTAATTTATTTAGTGGCTGCCCCCTTCCTCTCAAAAAGTGCGCCCCATTTGGGCATTATTTAATGTTTTTTGAAGCATTAAAACATTAAATTAATTTCTATTTTCAGTGGCTATGGTCAAAGCACACTGTGGGGCTTGAGTGAAGTGCTGTGTGAAGGATTAAATTGGATTAATTTAATTTATTGGATGGCTGTCCTTAAACATGCTATTTTTAAAAGAGAAAAGCATGATTTTTAATTAATTAATTGCCTTTAATTGTTAGGGCAATTATTAATTATAGAATTGTGAAGGTTATATAAGCATGGGCAGCCATATGGATGAATTATTTAATTCACAGGTTAAGAATTGCAGCAAGGAGGAAAAGTGCGCCCCCATTAGAGGAAGGATTTTGCTCAGACAAAGTGCTAACAAAGGCTAAAAGCTTCCAGATTTGGCGCATGCTTTGGAGAAGGTTGATCTTCGTCTGCATAATTGTTTTCACAGGTGTTACAGGAGCTCAGGTGTTGATTGAAAGGATTCATGCTCTCTTTATGTGCAAATTAAACACCAATTTTTGGGGCAGCAGGCTTGAAAAGTGCAGATTTTTATAATTTAAATTCACTATTCATGCTCCGGTGGCCATTTTTGTCTGAATAAATTGCAGGAACTCATTACAGGTGCTTTATAAAAGAAAAGGAGTTTTTATCAATGTCCAATACATTGCAAATATCCTCCGAATCTGAAGAATTGTCCAGATCTGCACCAGTATTGAAGAAATCCGGCCAAGTTAGAAGAAAAAGAATTATTCAGACAAAGATTGATAAAGCCATGGCGAAAGGAGATGAAAAAGAGAGCACGATGGATTCATGCATTGCTTCCAAACTTTCAGACATAGGAGACACGGATCTAGGCCCAGAACCTCTTTCTGATTTGATTGATAGATCCAGAGCTGGAAAGACTTCACTCATGCGTGCGGTCAAAAGTAGTGGAATTATTCGAGCTGCAGCTTTCCCGTGTACAACCCAATTGCCAGAGTTTGTGATGGAGTGTGCTAGATCTTATCATCCTTCATCCAGATCAGTGCGTGATGTTGCGGGAAAGACAATAATTCGTTTGGATGCAGAATTCTTCAATTATTGTCTAAAGATTCCAGTGCGAAAGGTGGTGACTTCTATTAGCATTCGGATGCGCCGACGAAGTGGGAAAAGCATAGAGCTGACTGTGTGAGCATCATGAATAGCCGGTTCATGAAGAAGCCTAGATCCCCTTCCAAGTTCCCGAGAACTCTTCCACGATCCAATTTGGTGCAGGAGGTGGATGATATCGTCAAATTGCTATGCAGGTTGAATGGTGAAGCGAATGCCTACACTTTCCGGACATGGATGTATGCTTTCATCAGGACCATTGAAATCAACAAGGTTGATTCTATAATCAATTGGTCAGAAATTATTAGCAGCAACATCGGTGAGCAACTGCGGAACGTGAAGCGTACCTTCAGCTTCAAGATGACTTCATACTTGGTGTATGTTGCAGCTTCACAGGGTGTCTTTTCCAAGCTGGATAGATGTGGTATTCTTTCCAAGGATCCCATTTTCGAGTGCTACCCACAGCTTACTGTACCTACGTGCGAGAAGGACTTCAAAGTGATCAACGATGACTTCTTCTACGATTTCATCTGCAGGTTAGACAAAGACTTGAAGACTCACAGGGTAAGCAAGGAAGCATGGGAAGCAGTGTCCAAGATTGGCAGTGTATTCATCCAGTTTGCAGATTTCACATACCTCAGGGTTACGAGCTTTTCAGGTGAACCAATAAAGATGCCAAGGTACCCGAGTGACAGATTGATCGCCATGGAGCTGAGTAGGCAACTTGTGGAGTTACACGACCTTCAGTCGAAGCGGCACAAGTCTACGGGCTTCTTCCCACTCACTGTGGGATATTACAGTTGCATCAGCATTCACAGAGCTCGAGGGATGGAAGCACAAATGTTGTCCGAGTATGAGCAAGAGTTCTTCCCTGCGCAGCTTAATTTCGATCCATTTGGAATAGCCAGGAAGACAATCTCCCAGGAGTACGCACATGTGCCTTCGTTAGAAGATTTCTGGATGAAGTGCAGAAGTGAGTATGAGGTTAGAAAGAAAGATTTCAGCAGGCTATCGGCAAAGCAAGTATTTGACTTTGGACTAGCGCGGATACCTGCGGATCTTAAAGATGATGGGAACGTGGTACTTGACACTTACCATCAAATGGGAGGAGATAAAGCTATCTTAGGGATAGCAATGGCGGCGCAAAGACAATGAAGAAAGATCTGAGTCAGTGTTGGTGAGTACTTCGAGCTGGTTCTTTAGCGAAGGGATACTGCCTTGATGAAGTATTGATAAATCAAATCACGGGCAACTTCGGCGCAGGAGATTCCCTCAAACGAAAGCATGAAGGAGAAAGCAGCAGAAGGTCCGAGAAGTTGAAAGTACACAGAAGATCTCAAGAGAAAGAGAAGACCACTTCTACGACCATAGCTTTGACTCCGACTTCTCCAGTACCTCCAGAGGATCACCAACTATTGCACCGCAGCAGCAGGATGCTTCCATGCCTTCATTGAAACCAGCGACGTTCATCTTCTCTCCGCAGCCACTTCGTTCAGCACCCGTTCCAGAGGAGATGTTGAAGCTGCAGATGACGGAGTTCGAAAGAGCTTTGTCCTTGGATGTTTCAGAAGATGGCAGCCATGATACTGTGGCACTTTCTGATGGAGAGGATGCAGAGCGAGAGATGGTAGTGCACTCAGCAGACTTCTCACTCTCCGAGAAGTAATTTCTCGGAATGGTTAGCTTTGCAGTTGGTTCCGGAAGCAAGAGTAGAGATGAACTTAGAGGAACATGATGTGCAAATACTCAGGATCTCAATGAAGAGACAGAAGGCCTAAAGTTGCTAAAGCAACTTCTAGGTTGATCATCAAGGATTCGGGAGAGAATTTTGTTGAGATATCAATTCCGGTGGAAGGAAAGGTAGAAGAGGAGCTCACAAAGAAGATGTGAAGGTGAACAAAATACCACTCGGTCAAGCTACCACCGAAGGATCAAGCGAGAACACGCAGACGCGTTCTTTGGATGCTTTGTTCCTTAGGCTTGATGAAAGAAAAGGCGGAGAAAGAAGAGTCTGCAGAAGCAAATATCTCAATTATGTGAGATCATAGCCAAGGTTGCTAAACCTTCCGTTCAGCCCATTTCAGCGCAGGTGAGTGATCATCTTATGCAGGAAATGGAAGATGCAAGCAATCAAGTAAAGGCTATTGACGAATGGAAGGATCTGATTATTCGTCAAGCTTCTGTGCAACTTGGGGAAGTGCCAGCCCACCTAAAGGTTATGAACGATGCAGCAAATCAACTAAAGCAACTGATAGAAAGCATAGAAGGAATGAATACAGTTGCAGAGAGTAACCTGAGTATTTTGGCCGAGATCAACAAGTTGCCGGGAGATGTATTGGTTGCAGAACAAATTGTGCCGGATGGATCAGTCGAGAAGGGGAAGCAGCTAGAGTTTGCAGTATCTTTCCGTTTGGAGATCTGCAGAGTTTTGCTGAAAAGGATGCAGGCGCTTGAGAGTAGAACATCAGATTTGCCGGACAGTATCATTTCTTTCACTGAGGAAAGAGTGGATGGAGGTGTTACTTCATACGTGCGGATTGTTTCTAACGAGGTGCATGATTCCCTGGAAAGTTCTCTTCTGATGGTACAAAAGAGAATTGATAAAGCTACCAAGCCTTTCACGATGAACTCTATCAATAGGCTGGTGGCACTGCAGGCAGACATTGCGAGATTTGGGCCAAGTTTGGAAGAGGTGGAGGCATGCAGCAAAGTGTTGAATGAAGGGTCTTGCAGCTGAGTTCGGACAGAGAGGAAGCAAGGGCAAAAGAGATGGAAGGACGCTGAATTATATGTTCGACAAGTATATCGAGATATCGAACAAGAAGAAGATGTAAACATTACAAATTTGGCATGACTTCTTCTATTCTTTCTTCTTCTACTTTCTATGTTCCCGATGAAATTGTAAACTTCTAAGTTATTGGTTTTGCAACCATTACTTGAAGTCATGTGGAACCTTTCTATTAGTTAAGTGATACATGTGTCACTTAAGAAGAAGTTAGTTGAGGATGATTGCCAAATGTCATCTTTACTTGTTGTTCATGCTTTAGTTCAGTTTGAGTCTTCTATTTGTACTTTCCCTCCTACATTCTATAAGTAGGAGAAGAACCTCCGGGTTAATGATTGATCAGAATTTGTAAGAAGCAATCTTGTGTTCTAGACTTTGTGCTGAACCCCTGAGAGCCACTTGTTGCAGAGGAATACAAAGAAGCAGGTTTCCGGAGAACTTTGTGTCACGGCGTACTGTGTTTCTTGCTTTTAAATCTTAGATCTTTAAAGTAAACTTTGTGTTATTTTAGATCTGGATCTAGAACTGCCTTTGCTTTATAATTCTGTGTGTTCAAATCTATTAAGTTTCTTCTATGTGCATGCAATTAGCTCTGCTATCTACTAATTGGGATGCACATCTTCCTTACTTCTTCTCTGTAATTCCTTTACTTTCTTCTTCTATAATTTTCCTTTCTTAAACAACTGCTTACTTGCTGCAGAACTTCTTAGTTATGGTTCATGAACTAAGTGGTTAAAGTAAAACCCCTGATAGATAAAAACACATTTATATTGACAAATCTGACACGGGAGCCTCACCGGTTAAATGAGGGAGATTTATCTCATGACTGCCTAGGTTTGATGCTATGCAGAAAATCTAGCCAACAGATCTTATTAGATCACGAGTTGGAGAAATATTTTGACTATGAGACAATGGAGGACCCTAGGAGGGTTATCTTGCATGAAGTTGAAATTCCGTGCATTGTTGTAGTGGGATCATGTTCAGCTGGAGAGAGAAAGAAGACACAAAGAAAGAGACAAGACTTGGGACATAATGGTTGCAAAGCTGAAAGGAAAATGATTGTCTTATGATTATTTGATGAGTTTATTCAAGAAGTTGCATAATTTGAGATAAAGAGAGATGAGTGTGAAAGCCTACCTCGAGGAGTTTTACAATCTTTCCATTAGAGCTGGTCATGTGGAATATGCTCAAGAAAAGATATCAAGGTATGTGAATGGACTTTGTATTTCCATTCAATATGCGTTTGGAAAGTTTTAGGTTAAAGTCGGTGGAAATGGCCTATCGGTGTGCATTGAAAGCAAAGAACTTGTCTAGGAGGCAAAATAATACATCTAGAGGTAGAGGAATGTTCTCAAGAGGAAGCAAGCAAAAAAATAATGGTAGAGGACAACCATACTCATGAAGGAGAAGCTAGCACTTCTCAAAATCAGAATCAAACACAATGAGGAAAAGGGTATTCTTCTAGAGGAAGAGGATACTTTGGTAGAGGATGCATGGGTATTTTTTTAATGCGAGAGGTTGTATATAGAGCTTTTGAATGTCCTAAAGCATTTCAGAACAACAGTAGGAGGGTCAAAGCAATTAATCATATCGCTCATGTGGATGGGGAGAGTGTTGCACCCCCACCCGGGTACATGGAAGAACCGATGTGTGGTGAAGATCTTATGATGAAGAGAGTGTTGTTAAAACCAACCAAGGAGGACGATGAGGAAGTGAAAAGAAAAAATATTATCCAAACTATATGCAAAGTAGGAAGTAAGTATTGTAAGATTATTGTTGATAGTGGTAGCACGAATAATCTAGTTTCCAATGAAATGGTGGAGAAGCTTGGATTGAAAAGATTAGTGCAATCTAATCCATACGAGGTGTCTTGGCTGCTTAAGGGACATCAAGTGTTAGGAAATGAACAATGTATCGCGAGTTTTCAGACTGGGTCTTTTAAAGATGAAGTATTGTGTGACATAATGCTCATGGATGTATGCCATCTGCTGTTGGGCAAATCATGGCAGTTTTGATACAAAGGCCATGCATGATGGGAGAGAAAACACCTACACACTTGTGAATGATGGCAAGAGGCTCACACCGAGCCCTTTGAAGGAAGAGGATAAGTGATGGACATCAGTCGAAAGGTTGGTTTGGTTTCTGGTAGACTATTTTTTGAAGGAGGCACATAAGGAGAAGGCGGTCTTTTCTTTCATTTTCAATCCAATGCAAGTTGGGACAAATAATGAGGTTAGTGAAATTCCTCGTGAAGTGCAGAATTTGTTGAATGAATATGCTGATATTATTTCTAAGGATTTTCCAAATGGATTGCCACCTATGAGAAGCATTAGCCATCATATGGATCTAGTGCCTGGATAAAGGTTGCCAAATAAGGCAGCATACACCTACGGAAAATGAGGAGGTGAAGAAGCAATAGAATGAGTTGTTGGAGAAGGGTTTGATAAGGGAGAAGCATTAGAAGGGTATTTGGTGTTGTTAAAACATTGGTTTAGTTGAATGAGAGTACTATTAGCTAAAGTTGTAGAATTTTCGAACACGATAAGGGAAAAATTCAAAATACCGGTTTGTATCAGCCTTCACTAATTCCGGAGAGGCCATGGGAAGAGATAAGCATTCAAAGATAATCATTCAACATGAGAACCTTAAAAAAGAAACCACAACCCACCGAGAATCTATCCAATAACGGGTTGAGGAATATTGTGGGTGCAAGTGGTCATGAGGAAGAAAACACCTCCAATTGTAGAAATGACTGTCCAAGAAAAGTTTTAACAAGAAAATCCTCTTCAATCAAAGGCACTCAAACTTCATCTTGTGGCCTACCTAAACCAGTTGATCTCTAGTAGGCAGGTCACACGTTCTTGGGTGAATTTTTGGACTTGAAAGATATCCCCCTTAACACAACTTGAATATTGTCGAACAACAACCTTATCATCAGTTTTGAACTCTAGAAGAGAGTTTGCAAGTTCTTAAAGAAAACATGATACTCTTTTCCCTCCCACAAAAATCTATGTAGATGCAAAACCCACACGACTCTAGGTGGAAGAGCTTTGGAAAGATCGTATTCAAGTTGTAGTTGCTACGAAAGAAGACAAGTCTGATATCATAATTTAGGGCTGTCAATTTTGATTCTCCTCCTCCCGGGGTCACGCTCTAGACCATTAACATGACAACTACCATAATACTATATGGTCTTCTCCAGTACCTTCCAAGATGTTATTGTTTCCCAGGATCTCATATTCCTCAATGAGACCCATGAGAGCCTCGAACAAGCCCTCCCTCTAGTCATAGGGTACCCATGGGTAATGGCTTCTCGTTGTGAAACTTGCAGATTAGGGGGTGCTTGTGGTTCTAGTGGTGTGAACTACCTCATTCGGGATACCCCCAAGTTTAGAGTTTCACTTATGGCTTCTGATCTCACACTCTAGATACATATGCTATAGGTTCAAAGGGTTCGACCTTTTGGGACATCTTCATATATGTATGCTACTTCCCCTTACCACATCTCCATTTGTCATTCATGTTGACGAGGACCTTACCTTGACCTTTATCCAAAGATCTCTTAGTACTCCACTATTGGTGATATCATTCTTTTGGGAGATTTTAGTGTCCGCATGGGAAACCTCTAGATGCCTATTCATGCCCTTGCACATGATGAGCTATGTCTTCATTGTTTGGATATACAAGAGTTTGGTTTATATAAAACCTTTGTTGATAGAAATTCTTCAACTATGGCCTATGGGAGACACCTTCTTTGGTTGAGTGAATTTTACAACCTCCACATTCTCATTGGGAGCAGCATTACTTCCCCGACTGGTAGATTCAGTTATTTTCACCATGGCGTGGATACGAGCATCGTGGAATTTGTTCTCACCAACAAATTCCTTACCCCCACATCTGTGGCTTCCTTATTTCAACTCAGCAACCCTTGCTGACCATGTTGTCTTGACATTCAACCTCCATACTAGTTCTCACCCCTCCCCCACCACGCACCCAACCCTCCAACATTAGACATACCGCAATCCACTTTGATGATGACAACACCATTGACTATGTTTCCCGTCTCTCCCTTCTCACGTTTGGGTTCTACTCCCTCCCTCTTCCCACTACCAACTCCATGTTTGAGTTTGTATGTCAAACCCTTTGGGACACTACCCTTGACTCTCGTCTCCACGCCGTACATTAGTCAAGACCCCTTTTCGCCACGGATCTCGCCCTGTGAACTAGTGGTTTGATGGTGAGCATAAATCCCTTTATTAGAGATTTCGGTTTTCCTTAGCCTATGACCCTCCGTCCACACCCATCCTCCGTAGGGAATATAGTTTTTTTCCTTGATGAAGAAATACAGTTTCTTGCATCTAGATGGGTTGCACTCCTTGCTGACCTCCACCACTCACCAAAGACCTTTTGCGTACTCTCAATCGAAGAAAAACTACATTTTTTGACTTCACCCTTGTTGCATGGGTCTCCTATGTTGGTTCCCTCTATATGATGTCCTAGACCATCCTATTGTCACTACCCCCGCTCCTCCACCATCCTCCTCTATGTTCTCCACTTCTTCCGTCAAGAGATCTATTTTGAAACTGTGCACCAACAAAGCAGCTGATTGCGAAGGTCTCCAAGACGAATCCATCAAATATGGTGTGGATTCTCTTGCCTTTCCCTTTTCCAAATTCTTTAATGAGGTGGTGTCTTTGGGTTATCCTCGGTCGTGGTTCCACCGCATCAATCACCCTATTCATAAGTTTGGGTATCTCTCTATCCATGGAAACTACTTAACCATTATGATTGGGCATACATTTGCAAAACTTTATGCCACAGGGCATTGCAGGTTGTCATGGTACTTAGGAAGGAATAATATCAAAGCCGGGGTGAGATAGCTTTAGGAGGGACTACCTGGACTATTTACCTCATCTTTACACTCTAGAATATTATTGAGGCTCCTCACAGGTCTTCTAAAGTCTTTTGTTGTTCGTTGACTTTAAAAGGCCTTTGACTGCTCCGAGACACCTACTTTTCCGTAAGTTGACAGATATTAGGATCCCGATTCTTTGATTACCGTTGCTTTGAGGATTTATTAGACAACTATTTGACTTTGTACTTCTCATGGTTCCTCTTACTTTTTGAAGAATACCATTGGGATCAAGCAAGGATGCTCTCTCTCACCGATCCTAATTAGCATTTATATTGACGAGTTAGAGGAGTTTCTTCAGTGACATACCCATTTGGATGACGATTGCATTTTACATGAGGTGGTTATAGCTATCCTTCTTTTTGTTGATGTTGTCCTCTTACACCCTAGCGAGGTGTTATAGTGAAAACTTGATGTCCTTCCTCATTTCGTGAACTTTAACAACTTGTGGTCAACCTTAGCAAAACTAAGGTCACATTTTTCAATGTCTCCAAGCACTTTCTCACCATATTCCAGTTTTTCTACAAAGGGGAACGTCTAGAGATCACATCGGTGTACACATACTTGGGTGTCCAATTTTTTGGTCCATTCTTTAACATGAGGTCTATCTCTTTCTCATGCCTTTGCAAGGGGTATGCCTCTCTTTCCGTCTTGGAATGCTAGTTATTTCCGATCTACTTACAACACATCACCTCCAAGCTATACCTTTTTGATACAATCATCAAACTTGTAGTTTTATATAGTTAAGAGGTTTGAGGACCTAGCTTGGGGGCCATTGAATGGCTTGTGTTAAGAGGGTTTGGAATCTCATTCTACAACACATGATCTGTCGCAAGCGGACAATTCCTCGGTGCATTGTTGAAGCTGAATTTTCTGCCCAACTGCTACTACTCGAGACTACCTTGAGGTTTACTTTCTATATCCACAAACTCAAATCCATGGGGGCCTTAGCTTCTTCTCGTGAAAGATATCCATACTTAGCACTTTTCTATTCAAAGAGGATTGCTTTACTTTCCTACACTACTTCACTTATCCCCAATAGATGCTGGCACTTTTGGTACTTGGATACTAGGTTGTTTCATCTTTCTTTTGGCATCTCTATTGATAGGATTGCCCCTTTCATGTACTCCTTGGATGCTTCCCCTAGATCCTTCCCACAAAGGATATCAACATGGGAGCTGCTAGAGAGGACTTCTACAAATAGTATATCTAGGCCGCCTCAGTTTGACCCTTGAGTCGCTCGTGCCCAAGCTTGTTTTTTATGTTGAGTGTCTCTTACAAATAGTGGATGGTATTATTCGTTGCTCTCAATATCTTTAATGCCACTAGTCCCACAACTTAAGATTTCCCCTTGGCTAGATGAGAGAGTGCTCTCACTAGTTACAAGTTGAAATTGATCATCACATCCTCCGTCAGAAATAGATCTGCCATTTTTACTCTCTCTAGGTGGTTGAGACCATGGAAAACTTCATTTTTAGATGCCCCACTTACGATGAGATTTGGGCAAGATATCAATGCCTTTACATGGACTTTGGAAACACTCTATCTACTTTCTTCAGATATCTAGACCAATGGTGGCTAGCTCTTTATCTTCACAAGACTGCCACCATCCGACACAGATCTCTATGGGGGGTCTAGAGGCTCTAGATCCCCCATGTTGATAACCTTCGTTTTCTAGCCCACCTACGTGATAGGCATCACTAAACGCCCTTTGGAGATCAATACCTCACATGCCAAAGATGATAAATTAGTTAGGCTACTCTTCTCTTAGTGCATCAACTTACTCAAATTCTCAGCTTGCTCTCCCTCGACATTGTGGTTTTGCTCATTCCTATCAACATGACTTGGCCCCCTTTTGGCGACAGAGATCTACAACTTACTGAAATATCCCTTGTGGGATATTACGTAAAATCCACAAAATATATAAAAATTTGCAGAAAATAAAGATTATGATTTTTCTGGAATTAACTCAACTAGGGCAGCAAACTGAAATTCAATGCTATCTTGCAGACGCTTTATCCAAATCTCACGAAAATTTATAGAGAGCTTGCTAAATGATAACAAAGACTAGAAAAATGTTTTTGGATTTTTCTGAATAAGTATATGACTGCCAATAATTTTTAGAATGCCCTAAACTGCTGGAAATCTTCAAAATTCATAACTTTGCAAATACAATAGATATAAATCTGATTTTCTGGAAATAACATCTACAAATGATATAGAAAAGAACTGAACCTCCAGATATGGAAACGGACATTTGTAAAACTCCTAAAACTTTGCTACAAAACCCTAATGCTGACGTCACCCTCAAGGAGGGGCTGAAGATCCACCAAAATGATCCTAAAAGTTGTGCCAAACTCTGCCCTGAATGCTGCAAATAATTTGATCTGCAAACCTTTGGAAATCTCTCTCCCTGGCACAAAAAATAACCTCAAAGCCTTTGAAAATCCTTCTTGAAGTCTTTGAAAAATATGCTTGAATATTTATCCTGAATCAGCTCCAAAATAGCAAACTAGGGTGGATCTTTCACCACCGAAGAGTGCCCTACTAGCTAGGAGTGGATCTCTCACCACTGAAGCTAGGGTTCCTGGGGATTTTACTCACAAGCAAGAAGAATGCAAACAACAATTGCTTCAATGAAAAAAATATGTGTGAGTAAGAATGAGCTCTATCACTCCCAACCTCCTTAAATAATTTCTCCATGCAACAAGAGGGCCAAAAAGACCCCAATCAACCCCTTCTAGGGAGAACCACACAAATATAAAGCAACTTAAGTTTTCCCACCCTAATCGCCAAAGGGACTTAAGTGACCCCCAATGAAAGAATATAACAATAAAGTGTCACAAGTCCCGCTTAACGACAAAACATAACACTCATTCCCATCAAGTTGCTTAATAACAATACCAATGGAAAAATACAACAAATAAGAAAGGTGGAAACAATTCCCCCATACCCAATAGCCTCTAGCGTCGTTAACCCCTTGGGTATGACCAAGGCTAAGACGAAAAATGGCCCTTAGGCCCTCGGTGAAAGAACGGGACATTACAATCCACCCTTGCTAAAATTTGCTTGTCCCAAGAAAATGCAAACTAGGATGTTGTAAGATCTCTCACTCTCAAGTAGCATCCTCAAGTGGTAAGCCTCTCCACCGCACCAAGTATTCCATGATCACCCTGTTTCTAAGATTCCTTTGTCTCACCTCAATGATAGATTCTGGTTCCAAGACTAACTTCCCCTCATTGTCCAATGGTGGCAACTCCGTAGAAGGCACAATATGCTGCCCTAGCGCCCTTTTAAGGCACAAAACATGAAAGACATTGTGTATCTTGTTGCTCTGAAGCTCCAGCTCATATGCAACTACCCTAACATGTTGTGCTACCTTGTATGGACCATAGAACTGGTTTCAACTTCTCAGCACCACTCTGCTTAAGTGAGGATTGCTTGTAGGGCTGCAAACGTAGGAAGACTAAATCTCCCACCTCAAAAGACCTCTCTACCCTGTGCCTATCTGCATACATCTTCTGCTGATTTTGTGCTTTCTGAAGGTTCTCCTTGAGGGCTTTTAGAATATCCTGGTTCTCCTGTAACCAATCACGAGCTTTGGGAGCTTGACTATCTGATAATACTAAATCTGCAAATGACATAGCATCATACCCGTATAATGCTTGGAAAGGAGTCATGCCAATGCTCATCTGATAGGTGGTATTGTAGCAATACTCACCCATGTGTAGCCATCTAATCCATGCACATTGATGTCCTGTCACATAACTACACAAATAGCCCTCTATCCACTTATTAACTATCTCCGTCTGTCTCGTGGATGGTAGCTCATTCCAGGAGTCAACTTCGTACACACAAATCTGAAGATCTCCTGCCAAAAGGTGCTCATGAAGATCTTGTCCGTGTCACTGACAATATTTTTAGGCAACCCATGAAGCCTAAAAACACTTGTATAGAATAACTGAGCCACCTTTGGTGCCTTATGCCCCTTAGGCATAGAAAAGAAATGGGCATACTTGGTCAATCGATCAACTACCACATATATGCAATCATGCCGATGCACTAAGGGAAGTCCTGTGATGATATCCATGGATATGCTCTCCCACTTCTGTTTTGGAATGGGAAGAGGTCAAGTAATTCTTCCGGAAAAGAATGCTCGGCTTTGGTTCGCTGGCAAACCACACACTCTCTAATGTGGTTAAGGACATCATCCTTCAACCCTTTCCATGCAAATCTCTCCCTGATATACCTGTAGGTCTTAAAATAAAATATCCGCTAATGTCCTCGACTGAGGTGTGTCATGCAACCCTTTCCATGCACTCGCCTCTCCCTCGAAGGATTTTCTCCTTCATTTTGGATTCTTTTTCTCCTTCACAAGGAAAATCCTATCCTTGTAGTATATGAGGTCATCCAAGACACTGTACTCTATCATCGTGTATAATGCCATCCATAATCGCATGCAAACTGGTTTTTGGAATACTCAACAAGTATGTGAGCCTTCCAATCTGCTGAATTCTCGGACATAGAACTAAGCATAGAGGTAAGGTGAGGCCTCCTAGATAATGCATCAAAAACAACATTATTCTTACCTTTGTGTACTCTATGTCGAAGTCATATGTTTGTACCTTGTTCACCCATCTCTGTTGGCGGTCGTTGAGATCCTTCTACCCCAAGAAAAACCTCAAGCTGTTGTGATTCGTACGAACCACAAATTTGTTGCCCACAAGGTACTGTCTAAATTTGGCCAAAGCATGCATAATGGCCAACATCTCCTATCGTAAATTGAGTATCCCTTCTCCACAAGGCTCAATTTTCGACTCTCGTAGGCAATGGATGCCTATCTTGCATAAGAACTGATCCAACTCCCTCATCTGATGCATCACACTCAAACACGAAAGGACGAGAGAAGTCTGACAATGCAAGAACAGGACATGAACTCATCACCTCCTTAAGGTGATAAAAAATCTGTTGTGCTGATTTTGACCAAGCAAAAGCCCCCTTCTTGGTCAAATTTGTCAATGGTGCACAATCAATCGAGAGTTCTTCACAAATCTTCTATAGTATGTTCATAGTCCCAAGAACCCTTTCAATTGTGTCAATGTCCTGGGTGGTGGCTAATCTAATATCGCCTTGAATCTTTTCTCTCACAACCTTAACTCCACCTCCTCCAATCACATATCCCAAATACAATAGCTTTATGTCATACTAAACTCACACTTAGAAGCTTTCGCAGATAGCGAGTTAGCTTCCAATATGCCCAATACCTCATCAAGGTGTTTAATGTGATCCTCCCAAGTCCTCGCTGTAGACCAATATATCGTCGAAGAAGACCAATACAAACTTCCGCAAATGGCAGTTGAACACATGGTTCATATAAGACTGAAAAGTGGCTGGTGTATTAGACAAACCGAATGGCATCACTAGAGACTCAAAGGGACCATAATGGCATCTAAAAGCTATCTTATGCACATCCTCCTCTCTTACGTTGATCTGGTGATATTCAGATTGCAAATCTATTTTAGAAAAATAGATTGCCCCTGTAGCTCATCTAACAACTCATCAATGCATGGCATTGGATACTTATTTTTTATTGTCTTCTTGTTCAATGCACGGTAATCTATGCACATTCGCATGGTTCCATCCTTCTTCTTCACCAACACTACTGAAGAAGCAAAAGGACTGGAACTAGGTCTAATATGCCCCATCTCTATGAGCTCATGTATAGTCCTCTTGATCTCATCCTTAAACCATTTGGGATGATGATAAGGAGTAGTAACCACAGGCATGTTGTCCTCAAGCTCAATCACATGCTCAAATCCCCTATTTGGAGGCACACCTTGGAGGTATGTTGCCAAAAATTGCACTATGCCTATCCAGTAGGCCCTGGACATCCACATGATACTTTGGTTGCCCATCCTCTTAACTTCTTGGTCGAAACCAAGCACTATATCGCCAATCCACTCCACAGTTGTGCTCTGTGAATCCTCTCAATCCTCTTCGTCATGACAACCCTAGGGTGCATCTATAGATAAACCTCTCAAAATCACATTCCTCCCCTCGACTTGAACTTCAACTCCATCGTCTAAAAGTTAGTTCGAACTCACCAAGGGAATGGAGCCACTGCACTCCAAGCACAAGGTTGGTCTCTCCAATACCAACAATGTAAAAATCATCGGTAATTGTGTAGTTACCCATCGTAATGTTCAACTGTGGGATTTGCAGCGTGCACCTCATAGACTATCCATTGGCTACCACCACATTGAAACCCTCAAAATCCTCTCGTCTCAAAACCTCATTGCTCAACCAATGATGCATCAATGAAGTTGTGGGTAACCCCACTATCAATGAGTACCACTACTCTTGGCCTTGTAAAACTCCCCGACTGACCCCGAAATGCCTTGTACTCGGGTACTAGACAAAGTGGCAATATTCTCATGAGGGAAGGTCTCATCCTCCCGCTCAATGCCAATCACTTGTCTAATGCCTCTCCATCTCCATCATCCAATCCCTAAGTATCCAGCTCTCCTCATCTCATCACCGTCACTCTCCTCAAGACCTCTATGAATTAGGCTTTTCCTCTCCCTTTGCAATCATGTTCGACTCCAAGGTGTGCGGAAATCAAACATAGTTTCTTTCGCCTCAACTCATCTTATCCTCCGAGATATGAATGGCTTCTTAGCCACTTCTTACCTGGGTGGAGGTACCTTCTCGCTAAAACCATCCGGCCTAGATGGAGGTACCCTTTGCTGGAATCTAGGTGGAAACCTCGACTTTGGAGTAGATAACTCCAAATCTCGTGCTCTCCTAATAGCATCATGCAATGAAGAAGGCTCAAATGCCTTCACAAAACTTGCTAATGCATCTGTCAACCCTGCTATGAAAAGTGAAGTTAGCCTCATCTCTGAAACATCAGGAACCATGACTGATAATCTCTGAAAATCTGCAATGTATGTGTCTAAAGAACTTGTCTGTCTCAAATGAGTCAACTCTCTGAAATACCTATCAAGATCCCTCTTGTCAAATCTGCTCATCAGCCTCTGAGTGAACTCCGCATATGTACAAATATGCATGTGCCCCTATGTAATAAGGCCATGATGCCACCAGTCATGTGCATCTCCCTCAAGGTGTAGGATTGCAAACTTAATTGCATCCTCCTCGCGCATGGGATTCAAGTCAAAGTATGTCTTCAACTTCTGAATCCAATAGGATTGTGCGGTACACTTCTTAGAACCATCGAAGTGTGGAATGGAGATTTGTCCCAATCTCCTCTGTAACTCAAGCACCTGCATCTAATGATCTCTCTTGGGCCTACTACCAATCTTCATTTTGCAATACTCTTGGAATGGCATGTTATCTCGAAACCCTCGCTCAAAGATTGGTACCTTTCCCAACAAGACTCCTCATCTAAAACATTTGTTGGTTGCCTTACCTGTGAAACTTCTGGATCCTTCAAGAAGGAGGGTTCTTGAAGTCCCAAAGACTTGGTAGAAGTGTGGGGAGACCACTGCCCTGAATTTCCACTTTCACCTCTATGGACCGGCTGTCCCATATTGCTAGTTTCCCCTATCTGTATGAGTCTCAATTTTGCCCTACTGCATTAATCTCTCAGTGAGCTGGCTCAAATAGAGATTAGTAGTTTCTTGTTGCTTCACCATGTTGGTGAATAATTGTTTCATCAAATCAACACCCATATCTTCATTGTCACCCATCTTCTCAACCCAACAAGCTAGAGGAACAACAATTTTGATACCACTGAAATATCCCTTGTGGGATATTATTTAAAATCCACAAAATATAAAAAATTTGCAGCAAATGAAAAATCTGATTTTTTTGGAATTAACTCAACTAGGGCAGCAAACTGAAATTTAATGATAACTTGCAAACTACTTATCCAAATCTCACGAAAATTTATAGAGAGCTTGCTACAATGATAACAAAGACTAGAAAATTGTTTTTGGATTTTTCTGAATAGTATATGACTGCCAATAATTTTTAGAATGCCCTAAACTGCTGGAAATCTTCAAAAATTCATAACTTTGCAAATACAATAGATATAAATCTGATTTTCTGGAAATAACATCTACAAATGATATAAAAAGAACCCAACCTCCAGATCTGGAAACAAACACTTGGAAACCCCCTAAAAATATGCTGCAAAACCCTAATGCTGACGTCACCCTTAAGGAGGGGCTAAAATCCACCAAAATGCCCCTAAAAGCTGTGCTAAACTCTGCCTGAATGCTGCAAATAATCTGATCTGCAAACCCTTTGAACTTCTCTCCTTGGCATGGAAAATAATCTCAAATCCTCTAAAATCCTTCTTGAAATCTCTGAAAAATATGCCTAAATATTTATCCTGAATCAGCTCCAAAATAGCAAACTAGGGTGGATCTTTCACCACCAAAGAGTGCCCTACTAGCTAGGAGTGGATCTCTCACCACCAAAGTTAGGGTTCCTGTGGGATTTTACTCCATAAGCAAGAAGAATGCAAACAACAGTTGCTCTATGACAAAATATGTGTGAGTGTAAGAATGAGCTCTATCACTCCCTAACCTCCTTAAATAATTTCTCCATGCAACAAGAGGCCCAAAAAGACCCCAATCGACCTTTCTAGGGAGAACCACAAAATTATAAAGCAATTTAAGTTACTTTTTCCCCCTAGTCGCCAAAGGGACTTAAGTGACCCCAACGAAAGAATATAACAATAAAGTGTCATGAGTCCCCCTTAATGACAAAACATAACAATTATTCCCACCAAGTTGCTTAATAACAATGCCAATGGAAAAATATAACAAATAAGCAAAGTGGAAACAATTCCCCATATCTAATAGCATCCAACGTCATCAGCCCCTTGGGTATGACCAAGGCTAAGACGAAAAATGGCCCTTAGGTCCTTAGTGAAGGAATAGGGCCATTATACCAACCACCCCCAAAGCACAAGCGCAAGCTCATATTACGAGTTTATTTTCTACTACGAGAGCTACACCAGCCTTGGGCGTTAGCAGAGTTTCTAGATGAAGTGCTTTGCTTCCTCCCAAGACCTCCCAACTTGGCCTCTAATACTCCTCTCGTGAGCATTAGCATATCTTTCATGGTTACTTGGTGATGGCTTAGATGACTCCACTTCGTGCACGTGCTTTTGGGGCTCTTGTTCACCCTTCATTGCTATTTGTATTGATTTAATTGCTACTTGTGTTAGTGGTCAATGCTTTATTTTGTCTCGTGTAGTTTTATTATTTTGTTTGTAGGATTCTCTCTTCCAAGAACTTTCTACTATTAATTGTTGTATCCTCAAGTCCCATTGACCTACTTTGGTCATCTATGGACATTAAAAAAATCTCTTTCTTGCGTGGGATGTCAAGAATTGAAAGAGATAAAGATTCTAATATCCCTAGTGGGATATAACTTATAGCTTGATAGATTAATAAAATTTGCAGCAAATGATATTCTTATTTTTTTGGAAAAAAACCCCAAATAAGGCAGCGAACTGAAAAATAAAGATAACATGCAAATCACTTGTCCAAATCACACAAAATTTTATAGAGAGATTGTTGATATGATAACTAACATCAGAAGTTTTTTTTTTTTTCTGAATAATAGATAACTACCAAGAAATTTCAGAATGCCGTAAACTGCTGAAATATTTTAAAAATTCATAACTACCTGAATACAACTGATAAAAATCTGATTTTTGGAAATAACATCTACAACCTTGACTGCACTGAAACATCTTAGGCCCTCTTGTACCAGGCCTGAAACGCATTACCTAGTACGGGTACTATTACGAAAACACTATGGGTATGCCCACAGTGTCCCGAATACGGATTTCCGTACTGGGACATACCCATGGCCTGTGGGTACATACCAAAAGCATACCCACAAGGAAAACTCAAAGTAAAGCAAACAAAAAACTCATGCATATAATATTTATCTTTCGCAATTTTATAATTAAGATTGGATTCATGTCAAATGGTAAACCCCACATTCTCGACATTAATCGGTTAGTACTCAATTATATTCACCCCTAATGTCATTTCACCCCAAATACTTTATTTTCTTGACCCATTGAGATCAACTTTTGTATTGGCAAAGTAAACATAAGATTAGATATGATTATGGAATATTTAAGCTCCGATTTGATCTTATATGACTTGGGAAGAGGAAGGAAAATAAATATTATGCCGATTTGATTTTAGAAAAGTGAAAGATCAAAGAAAAATATGATCAAATTTGAATGGTCAAAGTCAATCAAATCTGATATGATTTGAAAAATTCAAAATAAGCTAAAAAGGGGTGTTTCGAACGTCACGTGCCTTCATTTTGTCATTTTTTTGTATTCAATAATTTAACTATTTTAAACACCTACTAGCAGCAAACTTAGTTTCTGCATAGCATATATTTTGTTGAAAAATAAATATTAATATAACTACTAAGAAGTATACTTAAAATCTCAAACCACTTTCTATCTTTCAAATTTCCCAGCTAATGGATACGTAAGAATAATTGACCAGGCAAGAAAGATAACTACACCTAATTAATGACTTGGCTGATTATGCAAACAAGAATTTCAGGTGTGTATATGCGTTTGTGGTATACATGCATAGGTGGGAGTGTATGTAGTGTGCGGAGAAGCCACCTAAATCAAGATATGCTCAAAAATCTCAAATGTGTGTTGGCTAGATTTTATGCACAACATAAAACCTAGGTAGTCATGAGATAAATCTCCCTCATTTAACGGTGAGGCTCCCATGTAAGATGTTTACTTATTTTGTAGGGGTGAATCCTAATAACTACTTTCAGGGGTTTTACTTTAATTCCCACAACTCATGAACCACAACTGGGTAATTTGGCAGCAAGTAAGCAATTGTGATGGGTTATTTGCAGAAAGGGGGAAAAACAAAAGTAGGGAAAGAAGAAAGGAAGATGTGTTGAATCAACCAATAGTTATCAGAGTTGGTCTCATCCACACAAATTAAATAAACAGATAAATCATAACATTCAGTAGAACGGAAAGAAATGACTTCTAACCTAGATTTGAGATAACACAAAATTTATCTAAAACCTTAAATAGAAGTGATCAGCAAAGCACCGTAGACACAAAGTTCTCTAGAAAATCCACCTTTTATTCAATCCCAAGCCTTCGCAAAATCACACCAAGGGTTCCAGCACAAATTCTGAAGACTCGAGAATGCTCAAATTACAAAAGCTCTTGCTAAACAAGTTCTGCTAAAACAAATTGTGATCCTCTAACCCGTAGGCTCTTCCTCTATTTATAGTGCATAGAGGTCAATTACAAATAGGAAAATTTTAATTAATTACGGCATGCGGAAGCTACAGAAAAGGAAGCAACTAACAATATTTTCCCCTAGACTTTCTCTTTGCATGACATGGATTCTTTACAATTTCTTCTATTCTGCATGTTTGCCACCTATTTCCAAGTAATTGACTTCTTCCAGTAACTTGAAGTAATGGCTTTTACACCAATCACTTAAGTTTTACAATTCAATTGATTACTCAATTACTTTGTCGAAGAAAATAAGAGAAAGAAGAAGAAAGAGGAGAAGAAATTAGAAGAAAGCTGCAACACTCTCGATTGTTCTTCTTCCATATTCTGCATGTTGATCCAACCTGTATTGCACTTCCACCTCCCGAATGATATGAACAATACTTCGCCTTGAATATGAAATGAAATGAAATGAAAGATTTTAATGACGTCCACGAGATCAAGAGTTTTGGGACCAAAAACTGAGATTTTTTTTTAATCTAATTTCAGACTCCTTTCAATATCCGCTCTCCGGCTGTGAATCTTGAGAATGAAACCCGTGGTCACCTGAAGCTTTGTTCCTTCAAAGAGTTCCTCTAGTCTGTCCACCTTCAGGTTGTTTTCATACTGGATACGAATATCATCGTATGCCGAGCACTCCATGACAAAATGCCATTCTGTCTCAACGACCCCTTTGCTAAAAGACAAATTCTCCTTTCCCAATCTTCCTTTGGAATAGTCCATCTACCACTTTCGCATCGAAGATGGTGTGATCCAGTCCTTAACTGTGCCACTAGAATCCTTGCTTTACCCTTGATAGTTGCCCCTAGATACGCTTTTTCATCATGTTCCCCAGTGGGATTGAATTCTCTAATATAATGTGCTTTCTTTCGACCAATCTGTCCCGTCCACATGACAGTCCTGAACTTTTCTATCACATAATTTTTTATGTCCCTGTTGTTGTTAGGACACTCTTGCAAGTTGATGTCCCATTTGTTCATCCATTTATTATTTTGTTTCATCCAAGTTTTCTTTCTATGCTCCAGAGTATCATCCACAACAATTTTGGGCCAGCAAAGATTGTCCATGCTTTCAACTTTTTTCAAATAGCTTATCATCCGAGATATTGCCGAAGCTTCCAACGAGGAAGTACCCGCTTCACCAAGCGGATCTCATACGGAACAGTTGATTTGACTTTGAGAGTGCTTGTGATTAGATGTTTCTGGATTCTTTCTATCTGTCTCCACCCGTGATTTGACATGCTACTTCCCCAAACCTCGCAGCCATAGAGAACAACCGGAGTGACCAACAAACCAAAAAGGGTTTTCTTAGTTTTCCAGTCCCAAAGTTCAGCTTTCCTACACCTGTTTTGAAGTAGGTAAGATGCTTTCCAACCTCCTTGAATCCTTTTTGCTTTACAAGTCTCCCAGCTAAGCTTGTGGTGAAAGTCAATCCCAAGATATGAGAAGCTCTTTCTCCCATATGTTGTTGATTCTATGCCTTTGATTCTCACCAAACTAGATCTAGGACTAAATGACCGTGATTTCCTCATGCGGGTGTTGCTTTCCGACCTTTTTTTCTCTTATCCTCAAGCTATTGCGGTTCTTCTCAAGTATGTGCACCAGTGTAATGATTGTCGTAAGCAATTCAAACAAACTCATCATCCTTTTATTTTTAATTGCTTATGAGCAATTTTTAATTCCGGAAAGCATTCGGGTGAAGGAAAATATAAGTAAACTCGATGTGGGCTTCAATCGAAGATTGGGCACATGCACAAGCTTCAAAGGGATTTTGCATGCAATGATTTCCTCCCTAACTTTAGTGCCAACACTTGAGAAATCACTTTTTAAACATGTAATTATGCCAAAGTGGGTCACACTTTTTGGCTAGAATTTGTGTGAAAAACATGAGGGCAAGGAAGTGTTAAATTTCAACCTGCCAATCAACTCCAAAAAGTGCGACTTGCATAAGTGAATTAGTTAACTTTTGTGTGAAAAACATGAGGGCAAGGCAAAGTGTTAAATTTTAATCTGCCAAGCAGCTCCAAGTTTCACACTTTCACTTAAGTCATTGTGTTAAATCTCAAATGGCCGAGCAGCTCCAAGTTTCACACTTTTCACTTAAAACATTGTGTTAATGTAATATCCCCTTGTGGGATATTAATTAATTATTATTAATCTACTTGCAAAAGAAGCAAACTTAGAAGAGAAACCCTTCTAGGTTCACCTCAACTAACCCAGTGTCGGCTTCAATACAACCCAAATGGGGTTGGAGTGAGCCAAGGTAAGGGTTCAGATGGGCTATCTAGTTGGAATTTGCACTCCTTTAACCAATAAACTTGCAGAAGTAGAAAAATAAATTAATATGCCTGGAAATAGCTGAAAATGACTGCAAACTTTAAAAATTAATATCTCCTCAATCTTTATCCGTTTTGAATGAAATAAATTGCAGAAGGATGATAAAATTATGCACTTTCCAATGAACTAACAATCTGAATTTTCTGATCACAAAACCCACTCAAAACAGCCCCGAAACTGCAGTTCAAGTCGCTAGGGTTAGGGAAAATTATAAAATTGATTCCAGCTCAAACATACACCTCTCCACACTCAAAATTATCACTTTCAGATCTGCATTAATAGATCTATAACAACAGATTGAAAAAAGACTTCAAACCCTTCCAAAATATGATAGAAAATCACATAACCTAGTCGATTTATTTATCATAAATTCCAGCAAGGTTAGCAACTCCAAATATCATGAAACAAGTGCATTAGCAATAGAGTAATAAGCAAGAACAGTTCAGATTTTATCCTTGCAAAATACCACTAAGAAACACCATAAATCTCCCTCCACAAGTCAATTTATATAATGACAAAAACAACATGCAAATAACTCATCAACTCAAGCTCAAACGGCATACACACTTTACTCAAAGGTGGTGTTGAAGAACACCTTTTGTTTTAGATCATTAGTGGGCATACATCCCTTCTTCAAGCATAAAGATAAGTTTAATAAACCGTCAATATGCGAAAAAGGAGTACCCACATTTTATTTTATATCTTTTGCCTTGCACATCCTCCAAAGTTCTCTCTCCATCTTTGGCGCCAAAAGCTAAGAGGGAGTATCATTAAAAAGTTCTGGAGATCACACTCAAAGAAAATATTAAATGCATAGGGAAATTAAATCAAATGGGGCCCCATATGGATCGACCCATGCCTAGAAGAAATCGATTTATTTCAAATACCAAACATTAAATAATTCCCAGAAAAATGCGACTTGCTTAGTCACTTAATTCACCTTAAAAATAAGTAATTATAATCCCAAGGTGAAATCGAATTTCTCTTTTATTTTTGATTTGCACAATAAAATATATTTTATTTTTAAATTTACATGTGCAAATCGATTTTTTTCTTTTAATTTTTAATTAAAAAGGGGGACATTACGGTTAAATTCCAACTTGTCGTAGCTCCAAAAAGTGTGACTTGCATAAGTGAATTAGCTAACTTTTGTGTGAAAAACATGAGGGCGAGATAGCGTTAAATTTCAATGAACTAACAATCTGAATTTTCTGATCACAAAACCCACTCAAAATAGCCCCAGAAACTGCAGCTTCAAGTCGCTTAGGGTTAGGGAAAATTATAAAATTGATTCCAGCTCAAACATACACCTCTCCACACTCAAAATTATCACTTTCAGATCTGCATTAATAGATCTGTAACAACAGATTGAAAAAAGACTTCAAACCCTTCCAAAATATGATAGAAAATCACATAACCTAGTCGATTTATTTATCATAAATTCCAGCAAGGTTAGCAGCTCCAAATATCATGAAACAAGTGCATTAGCAATAGAGTAATAAGCAAGAACAGTTCATATTTTATCCTTGCAAAATACCACTAAGAAACACCATAAATCTCCCTCCACAAGTCGATTTATATAATGACAAAACCAACAACAATTTCCAGAATTTATTGACCAAGTAGTGGCCCAAACACTCTCCAAATAAACTCACAAGCTCTCACAATAATGACGACTTTACTTGGATTGAATAGACATGCAAATAACTCATCAACTCAAGCTCAAAGGGCATACACACTTCACTCAAAGGTGGTGTTGAAGAACACCTTTTGTTTTAGATCATTAGTGGGCATACATCCCTTCTTCAAGCATGAAGATAAGTTTAATAAACCGTCAACATGCGAAAAGGAGTACCCACATCTTCTTTTATATCTTTTGCCTTACACATCCTCCAAAGTTCTCTCAACCATCTTTGCGCCAAAAGTTAGGAGGGAGTATCATTAAAAAGTGCCCTGGAGATCACACTCAAAGAAAATATTAAATGCATAGGGAAATTAAATCGAATGGGGCCCATATGGATCGAACCATGCCCGTAAGAATCGATTTATTTCAAATACTAAACATTAAATAATTCCCGAGAAAAATGTGACTTGCTTAGTCACTTAATTCGCTTTAAAAATAAGTAACTATAATCCCAAGGTGAAATCGAACTTCTCTTTTATTTTTGATTTGCACAATAAAATATATTTTATTTTTAAATTTACATGTGCAAATCGATTTTTTTGTTTTTAAGTAAAAAGGGGGACATTATAGTTAAATTCCAACTTGTCAGGTAGCTCCAAAAAGTGCGACTTGCATAAGTGAATTAGCTAACTTTTGTGTGAAAAACATGAGGGTGAGACAGTGTTAAATTTCAACCTGCCATGCAGCTCCAAGTTTCACACTTTCCACTTAAGTCATGGCGTTAAAACTCAACCTGCTAGGCAACTCTAATTTCCACACTTTTCACTTAAGTTATGGCGTTAAATTCCAACCTGGAGGGTTTCATCTTGATAAGGCTTGATTTTGTACACTACGTGATGTTGCCGAGTAACACATTTCTCAATTCTTGAGCTAAACCATCCAATTGAGTATCGTCGTGGGTAAGGCGTTAGTGGAAAGTTCAATCTTAAAAATTGCTTAATGAGAAATGAGATTCTTTTGACTTCGTAATGAAATTACTAAAATAGATTTGAATATTATCAACAATAGAACACCAAAGAACACCAAAATATATAGAAATGATCACAATATGCAAGTAGAATGACTTAGCCACTTCGAGGGGGCAACCTCCAAACCATACAATAAGACTCAAGTGCTCAATATGATGATCATCTACCACTTACTAACTCCTATATATACCCTACTATGTTATGCAAAGCACCAAGGCTGACCTACTAAGCATATGAAAGCATAAATAAATATGATATGACATGTTAAGAGATAATGTTAGCCACATGTCAGCTATACATATCTCGATATATGACCTAGGATTAAGGGTGTAACAACTTCCATTGTCAATGATGAAGTGAATTGGCTGTCCATTGACCCACATTTGAGAATGGAATAGTTCTACTTTTTCTAACTTTGAGTTGGATGAAGAGGCAATGTTTGCTATATTGACCATGACATTAGGGTCAAAGTCCATAACTTTTTTCCCTTATCAAGTGTCATGATGATAGTACTTGTTGCTTTAAGTTACACAAGTAGAGCTTTCTTAAATGACAACATTCATTTGTGGAGTATGTTTTAGAATTATGGATTGTACACCACTTGCATGTCTTCAATCATTTAATTTGATCATTTGATGGTGTCACCTTCTTTTGAGGATGGCACGAAGAGCCATTTCCTTGTTTAGAATTTTGCTTCATTCCAAGCTTGGAATTGACAATGGTTTTTCTTGAGACTTGGATTCTCGCTAAGTTAGATTTTTCTTGGCTTTTGCTTTGAATTTACAAGAAAATTTGTAGGCTTCTTCCAAAGAGGAGATTTGTAGGAAATCCATATCAAATTAGACGTATGATCTCAAGCTTGACCTATTCTTCAAGATAAGATTTTGCTTAGACTTTCGAGCATTCTGTTTGTGGGCTAAGTGTGAAAGGTGTTTGTGTGTTCCTAAACAAATTGATAATGACCTAGGTGCAATTGTGCAAACTTGATGTACTGGTCATCGTAGTTTCCAACTGGATAATATGTACTTTTAAGTTCTTCAATGAATGTAATGTCCCTTTCGGGCTCAAATTTGAGGAATTTGGATTTTCCCCAAAACCCTAATGGAACATTGCTGGAAATGAAGACAACCACATGTAGAAAACCTGATTTTTATGACAACAAACTAATTTTATGCAAAAATTAGGGTAGCGACCTGTTTTAGGTCCACCAAACCCTAAATGACATGGGGTAAGTTCAGATTTTTGCCTTTTCCACACACAAATCTTCAAAAATACATCAACATGAAACCCTTGATGAAAACATGCAAAATAAATGCTTCAACCATAAATTATAGACTGCTGGAATTAATTATTGCTCAAAAATAGCTGAAACTTCAAAATTCCATATCTTCATAAATACTTGGAGAAATGATAGCTCAAAATGATCACAAAAATAACAGCTTATCCAACAAAATTAGAATTAGATTTTTCCAACCACGAAAACCTACTGAAAAGTGATCCCGAAATCTCCAAATGGGTAGATCAAGCTAGAAATGAATGTGGCAGCCCCAAAAAAGCATGCCCTAGTTGGAATGTGTGCCCTAGCACTGATAGAAACCCTTGCTGCTATGAAATTCTGAATTTTGAAGCTCTAATGTGACTCCCGGATGAAGCCACCAATGCAACAAATGAGGGTTTTCATCTCCAAGTGTTGTGACTATTGAGGGTTTTCATCCCCAATAAGATCCAATGAGGGTTTTCATCCTCAAAGGGTGAAAATGAGAGCTCAATGCTCCAATTTCCAAAAGAGAAGTATATAATTCACAAGATGATGATGCACAAATGAGCCAAGCGACCCCTTCTTATACCTTGTTGTGGCGCCAAAACCAATTAGAATGCTTCCAAATAGGACCGACCTCATAATGGATACTTCTCTTCTATTTTTCCTTTGGCTTTTCATCTTCTTAACCCAACCGACCTGACTTTATATGGAAAACTACTAAAGAAGAATGCAATGCTCATGAAAATAACTGAAAAACATGACAATTACTTCCCTTGCTCATTTCCTTCTTGCCCATGGGAAGTGGAATGGGCTCAAAGTCTTCCAATCAAGCTAGTTTGAAAAAGGGGACATTGATTCCATATGTCTATATAAGAGTCTAAGTTATCATCATCTTCATGTGTAGTGCAATAATTATCCTACCATTTCTTTAGAGATAAGAAACTTTAAGAAGAGTAAATATAAACTTTTCTCTACAGAGAATGGATTTAACGCATAGTTTAAACCATAGTTCACATACTCGTATTCGGCAAACCCAAAAAAATTGACTCGCAAAACTCAAAGCAAGACTCGCTAATATTCAAGAATATTTGGCAACTTAAAAAATATGCTAATTTCTTAAAAAACATAAATTTTATGCAAAATATAGCTACAAAATGTATCAAATGAGTCTGTAAAATGTTGGAGAAGTGTTTTCTATTAGATTTGAATACAAATACAATACAAAATCGCACCATCATGCGAATACAACAATCGGCTGATAAGTGCAATAAATTTATGATGATTGCCATTGAAAATTATTATCATAAATTCCATATCTGTGAAAGTTACAATATACAATAATTTACATTTTCCTCTTCCCCATTCTAGAGAAATATTGAGGAGAGGATTTATTGCCTCTACTAGTCCCCACACTCGGTTGCGTCTCCTTGCTCCTCCTAAGGCTGCAACTACGGCTCCAACCTGGTAGTAGATGGCAGTGGTTCCTTTGTTGCATGTTCAACATCACCTTCAAATATGTCATCCAATCTTGCTAGTGCTTCTCCCTCCATAGCTTCCCTCTCGAAAGAAGCAATCTCATCCTCTGTGAACACAGGGATTTCCTCTTCTTGCCCAGTCCACTCATTTGTATGGATCTATTTCATCCAAATCAATAAGCTCCTGTGATGTGGCCTCCACTTTTCTTGTGTGAAGCCGGAGATTGTATTGCACAAAAACCAAGTCGTTGAGGCATTTTTCAGTCAACTTGTCGTGCTTCTTCATGTGAATGGCCTCAAACAAAATCCAGTTGAGTTCACATCCGGAAGTGCTACAAGGTTGAGATAAAATGTAATATCCCCTTGTGGGATATTTAATTAAATCAGAAAATAAACTCCTCCCAAATGAACTTAGAAGAGCAAACCCTTCTAGATTCACCTCAAATAACCCAGTGTTAGCTTTAATTCAACCCAAATGGGGTTGGAGTGAGCCAAGGTGATGGGTTAGATGGGCTAGCTAGTTGGAATTCAAACTTCACTAAACTAGATTTAATTTGCAGCAGTGGAAAAAATAATTAAATGCACAAAGAACCAACTGAACTTCAAAAATTAACAACTCTCTCAATACTTATCATGTTTCTATGAAACCAAGTACATTTGAAATCTAAAAATATAATTTTTCCAACCAACTATCAAATTGATTTTTTCTAACAACAAAACCCTTTCAAATCTGCCCTGGAAATTTGTAAACAAGTCGCCTAGGGTTAGGAAATTTAAATAAATAATTTCCAACCTTGTAGATGTTTCCAAAACCCTTAAAATATTGTCCTCGGGTCTGCAATAAATATCTGAACAATAACAACTTGTAAACTTGCCAAAAACCCACTCAAAATAATATTTTAAATCCTTAAACAAGTTGATTTGGCTTTAATTAATTCCAGCAGTGAATAAGGTTCAAAATATCATCAATATAAGCACAATATACTTGGAATAACATGCAGAAATAAATCAAATTTAAACCATTATCAAATCACCATGAAATTATACCAAACTAGCCTCCAACCAAGTCGATTTGGGCAAGAATAAACTCAGGAATTAGCAACAAACTTTTAGGCACATGAAAGACCTCCAAAATATGCAAACACACTCCCAAAGCAAGTTGACTTCACTAGGATAAACCAACAACATGTATTCAACATAAAACCTTCAATTAATCCTCCACAAAGCATGTAAATGAACTCCCATACAAGCGCCTTATATAAACCGAATAATAATATGCTAGAACTTATCAAATAAAGCTTGAGGGGTCACACACACTTCACACAATGGTGGTGCTAAAAACACCTTTTATTTTTGGATCACAAGTGGGCATACATCCCTCTTCAAGCATGAAGATAAGTTCATAGAACCGTCAAACATGCCAAAAAGGGATGCCTCATCTCCTTTAAAGATTTTGCAATGTAGAGCTCCAATGTTTCCCTCCAATTTTGGCGCATTTCTCTAGATGGGAGAGATTTGAATTAAAATAGTCTTCATGGCCTGAAAAGTCAAACTCCATTTAAAAATGTTAATTCCCTCCAAAACATTTTCAAATTAAATACAAGAGAGAATTTAAAAATAATAATTAATGCCCAAAAGGAATCGACCTTTGCCTAAATAAATCGATTCACCCAAAATAATAAATAATTAGCTCATGGGATAAATTGATTTGCCTTCAATAAATTCGACTTGCCTTAATTAAATCGATTTACCACCAAATGATAATTAATTGGCCTATAAATAAATTGATTTTCTCCTTATAACTTCGATTTGCCCAAGATAAATAATATTTAATTTTTAAATGCACAAGGAAAGTCGATTTCCCCTAAATAAAATCCTTTTAACCCAAGGGGAATGGATTAAAGGATATCAACCTTCATCAATTAATTATTGCTTGAAAAAGGGGACATTACAGTCCTCCCTTCTCAAGATTGTTTGTCCTCAAGCAATTGCAAATATGAATGCCCTAAAACTGAATCATTTTCCCACGTGTCATCCTCCATTGGTAAATCCTTCCACTTCACTAAATATTCTTTGATTACACATCTCCTTAAATTCCTTTCTTGTGTATCAAGTATGCATTCCGGAATTAAAACCAATTTTACTTCTTCATCTAAAGGAGGCAACTCTAGAGAAGGTGTAAGATGCTGCTCAAGTGCTTTCTTAATAGAAGAGACATGAAAGACACTTGTGAATCTTACCATTTTTCGGAAGGTCGAATTCGTAGGCCATCTTACCTACTTTCTTTAGAACTTTGTAG
Source organism: Taxus wallichiana var. yunnanensis (assembly GCA_018340775.1). NCBI lineage: Eukaryota > Viridiplantae > Streptophyta > Pinopsida > Cupressales > Taxaceae > Taxus > Taxus wallichiana. The sequence continues at coordinate 7,886,279 of CM031244.1, forward strand.
GGCCCATAGAAACGTGGCTTCAACTTTTCCTTGCCACTTTGTTTGAGTGTAGATTGCCTATAGGGCTGCAATCTAAGATACACCCAATCATCCACTTCAAAGGATCTCTCACTCCTATGCTGATCTGCATACAACTTTTGTCTACTTTGGGCTTGGTGCAAATTTTCTTTGAGAGCCTTCATGATATCCATGCTTTGTTGCACCAACTCTTGTGCACTAGGCACTCTACTATCTGTCATCATTATATCCATGAAAGAGTTAGCATCATAACCGTACAAAGCCTTAAAAGGAGACATACCAATAGACATATGATGCGTAGTATTGTAGCAAACCTCAGCTATATGTAACCATTTAACCCATGCAAACTGCTGCCCTAAAACATAAAATCTCAAGTATCCCTCGGCCCACTTATTCACTATTTTGGTTTTCCCATCGGTTTGGGGATGATAACTAGTACTTGGTGTGAGTTTTGTCCTAGTTTTCCGGAATAACTCTTGCCAAAAAAGACTCATAAATCTGTTGTCCCTATCACTCACAATGTTCTTAAGCAATCCATGTAATTTGAAAATTTCTTTGAAAAATAAATCAGTAATCATAGGGCCATAAAATTTAGTAGGAAGTGGATGAAAATGAACATACTTATTGAGTCTATCCACTACTACATACATACAAGTCTTACCATTAACATTTGGCAATTCAGTAACAAAATTCATAGATACACTTTCCCACTTTTGAGAGGGAATAGGTAGGGCTTGCAAAAACCAGCTAGAAAAGTATGTTCGTTCTTATTTATTTGACATATAACACATTCTCTAACATGCGTAAGGACATATTTTTCATACCTTTCCAAGTAAACCTTTCCCTTACCAATTTTTAGGTTTTGAAGTACCTTTGGTGTCTACTTGTAGGAGCGTCATGTACAGATTTTAAAATCAGATTCTTTACCTCTTATATTGGGGTCAAATACACCCTCCCTTTGTAGAGTATGAGGCCATCTACCACCTTGTATTTTTCATCAATTATCACTCCTTCAACCACATCACTAGAAAACTGATCTTTAGCATATTCAAGAGCAATTAAATCCTTCCCATTAGCTGATATAAAAGACAGAACAAATTTCTACTTCCCTTAGTGGATGATCATGAGGTGTTCTTTTTGTCATACCTTGTAAAATGATGCTTTTATCACCTATCACAAACTTGAGCATAAGATTCTTATAGTTGAGGGTAAAGTCCCCCAATGAGTGCAACCATTGTACTCCTAACACAAGATCCATATCCTCCATGTTAATCATATAAAAGTCATCAACAAGCTCATAATCATCAATAGAAATGGAAAGTTTGGGAACTTTCTTTGTGCATGACAAAATGAATCCATCCGCTATGGTAACATTAAATCCTTGGAACTCTTCAACATTTAATCCACAATTTGTTACCAACCTTTCACTAATGAAATTATGGGTAGCTCCACTATCAATTAGAATGATTACCTTTTGTTTGCATAGCATACCTTCCACCCGAAAGGAAGATACTTAGGAGTGCCGGAAAGGGTTGCCAATGTACCTTCTATTTCTTCTTCTTCTCCTTCTTGTATATGCTCATCCACAACATTGTTAGTATCATCAAAATTTTGAACTAAATCAAAATCTGAATCAACTTCAATGAAATAGATTTGACCTTTACCCTTGCAATTATGTCCTCTTACCCATGGAGCCTTGCAATCAAAACACAAACCTTTCTTCCTTAATTCATCCCTCATGTCCTTTAGTTCACTGTTTTGGGGCTGATTTCTATGAGGTGGTACATAGGGCTGATTTGGCCTTTTTGGGGCTTCTTTTGATGACCCAAGGGGCTGCCCCCTTGCATTTTCGTGGGCTACTGTAAATTAGACTTTGGCTGCCCTCTAAATCCACTTTTGGACAGCGATTGTGGGACATTATAATGCTGCCCTTTAAGCCCATAATCCCCTCTATAAGTTGCACATTCTAAATTTAGAGCTTTAGTAATACACTCTAGTAAAGACATAGGATTAAAAGCTCTTACCAAACCTTTTAGAGGCTCCATTAAGCCTTCGATGAAGAGAACTACCAATCTCTTCTCACTAACATCCGTAACCATAACCGCAATCCTCTAAAAATCTGCCACATACTCCTCAACACTACTTGATTGTTTGAGTTGTGCCAACTCACGAAAATGAAGCTCCGGATCCTTCCTATCAAACCTCTCTACGATCCTTTGACTAAACTCTTCCATTGTGTGGATCAAATCTTGTACATGTGTGTGCATACCATGGAACCACCACTCATGTGCCATGCCCTCTAAGTGAAGAGTAACAAATTTGAGGGCTTCTTCTTCTTGTATGGGATTGAGGGAGAAATAGGTCTCCATCTTTTACAATCGAGCTCTTACCGAAATTCGGTTATAGACCCATCAAAGCTAGGCAAAGAGACTTTCCCCAATCTTTGTTAGAGATCCTTATGAGGTTGTTTATGGCCCTTCTTGGCCTTGGTGCCCATCCTCAAGGCACAAAATTCCTCAAAAGACAATATGCCCTTGTAGCTGGATGCAAGTGCTATATTCCATGTTGCATGCTTCAATGGTGTCTACCATTGATGGTTCCTCAACTTCCCTATGGATATCCTTAGGTAGGAAAGTGCCTTTGAAGAACTTAGGAGGGGATTGTGTTGAACTCTTTTCCCCGCCATGTGAGCTCCCTCCGCATTGGAGCTTGTCGATTTGTCCTTGCCCAAGGCATCCTTGATGAGCTTGGACATTTGCTCACTCATGGATTTTTGAAGTTCTTTCCACACTCTTGCATCAACTCTTGCAAGAACTTCACTTGATCCGAAGTGAATGCTCCCTCATCCATGGCTCCCTTATTCCTCCTCTTTTGTAATACAAAATTCTTTATTGCCCTGCATCCACAAATCACCCACACGAATAGAGGAAGGAGATTTGATACCACTGTAATATCCCCTTGTGGGATATTTAATTAAATCTGAAAATAAATTATTTCCAAATGAACTTAGAAGAGAAAACCCTTCTAGATTCACCTCAAATAACTCAGTGTTAGCTTCAATTCAACCCAAATGGGGTTGGAGTGAGCCAAGGTGATGGGTTAGATGGGCTAGCTAGTTGGAATTCAAACTTCACTAAACCAAATTTAATTTGCAGCAGATGGAAAATAATTAAATGCACAAAAAACCAGTTGAACTTCAAAAATCAATAACTCTCTCAATACTTATCATTTTTCCATGAAACCAAATGCATTTGAAAGCTAAAAATATAATTTTTCCAACCAACTATTAAACTGATTTATCTCGACAACAAAAGCCTTTTCAAATCTGTTATGGAAATTTGTAAACAAGTCACCTAGGGTCAGAAAATTTAAAGAAATAATTTTCAGCCTTGTAGACACTTCCAAAACCCTTAAAATATTGTCCCCGGATCTGCAATAAATATCTTAATAATAGCAGCTTGTAAACTTGTCAAAACCCACTCAAAATAATATTTTAAATCCTCAAGCAAGTCAATTTGACTTTAATTAATTCCAACAGTGAATAAAGTTCAAAATAACATTAATAGAAGCACAATATACTTGGAATAACATGCAGAAATAAATAAGATTTAAACCCTTATCAAACTACCATGAAATTATACCAAATTAACCTCCAAACAAGTCAATTTGGGCAAAAGTAAATGCTGTAATTAACAACAGACTTCTAGGCACATGAAAGACCTCAAAAATATGAAAACACACTCCCAAAGCAAGTCGACTTCACTAGGATAAACCAGCAGTATGTATTCAACATAAAACCTTCAATTAATCCTCCACAAAGCAGGTAAATGAACTCCCATACAAGCGCCTTATATAAACCGAATAATAATATGTTAGAACTTATCAAATAAATCTTAAGAGGTCACACACACTTCACACAATAGTGGTACTAAAAAAACACCTTTTATTTTTTTATCGCAAGTGGGTATACATCCCTCTTCAAGCATGAAGATAAATTCATAGAACTGTCAAACATGCCAAAAGGGGACACCTCATCTCCTTTTATAGATTTTGCAATGTAGAGGTCCAATGTTTAGCTCCAATTTTGGCGCATTTCTCTAGATGGGAGAGATTTGAATTAAAATAGTCTTTATGGCCTGAAAAGTCAAACTCCATTTAAAAATGTTAATTCCCTCTAAAACATTTTCAAATTAAATACAAGAGAGAATTTAAAAATAATAATTAATGCCCAAAATGAATCAATCTTTGCCTAAATAAATCGATTCACCCAAAATAATAATAAATTAGCTCATGGGATAAATCGATTTTCCTTCAATAAATTCGACTTGCCTTAATTAAATCGATTTACCTCCAAATGACAATTAATTGGCCCATAAATAAATCGATTTTCTCCTTATAACTTTGACTTGCCCAAGATAAATAATATTTAATTTTTAAATGCACAAGGAAAGTCGATTTCCCCAAATAAAATCCCTTTAATCCAAGGGGAGTGGATTAAAGGATATCAACCTTCATCAATTAATTATTGCTTGAAAAAGGGGACATTACATAAAATTATGAGGGCTAGCTTTTGAAGATGTGGGGTATTTTCTCCCCAATCTTCCCACTAAGAACCTACAAACAAGATAATCAAAAGTTTAAGTAATTAGTAAAATTAAATTTGTAACTTGTAACATATAAGTAATCGAGTAAACATTTTATTACCTGGTGACTGCATGGTTCTCCCTCGATAGCTAACGCCAAAGAAAAGATCTTCCCCTAACATGCTTGTAATTTTGCAGCTCTAAAATAATGAGGTCCCTCGTCTCAACCTTTGGTATCATCCTCTCAATGCATGTTGAAAGACCCTCCATAACCTCATTCACATCTCTGTGAAGCCATCGGAGAAGAAAAACTTGGGATTGAGGTAGTACCCTGCTGCATGAATAGGTTGGTGGAGTTGATTGTTCCACCTCCGATCAATTATCTCCCAAAAGGGACCAAATTTGGCTATATCCCCCTATAATAGTTTTGGATAGCCTCTTTGGCCCTATCCATGGCCTCATAAATGTACCCCATAGGGTTTTTCTCCCCATCAACCAAGCGCAAAACCTCACCAATGGCTCTAACACCTACACACAAATTAAAATTTAAGGTTACAAACTTACAAATAAAGTAAATAAGTAAATAACAATATATTTATAATTTAACAAATTAAAATAAAGGAATCGACTTGAAATATAAATCAAAGTTTGAAATTACCTTGATGATCTCTATAACTCTCTTTGCAAAGATATCATCAAAAACTATCTTTGCAATCCTCTCTCCATCAACTTTCTTTGAATATTGTGAGTCTAGCCATGCTTGACTCACAAACATTTGCTTCAATGATGACAACAAACTAGAAATACTTTGCAACGTCAAGAAGTTAGTTGCAAACCTTGTGACACCAGCTCGCACAAACTCTTTCCCCTTTGTGTGTTCTCTCATCAAGTTGAGAACCCAAGGGTGATTATATATGTACTTGGTTATGTTTCTTGCATCTTCTATAACCAACCTCACCCAATCAATTTTGTCTGTCCTCCAAAAGAAGGTCAAGGCAATGAGCCGCACAAGGAGTCCAAAAGAGTGATGGATGCCTCTTCTATAGTAGTCTCTCAGCCGCCACATATGTTGTTGCATTGTCTATGACAACTTGCACAACATTTTGGATACCCACCTCTAATACGACCTTCTCCAACATAAGACTCAAATTCTCTGCATTTTTAACTATGTTAGAGGCATCAATTGACTTCAAAAACACCATCTCACCATTTGAAGCCGCTAAAAAATTAATGAGGTTGTGGTCCTCCCATTCGTCCACTCATTTGAAAGTTGTCACTGTTTTTTTTGATCTTCTAGGATTGTCGTTGCATCTGCAACTGCACCCTTGAGCAATTTCCCACTCAAGTCTTTTGGAGAGGGTGCCTTGTACCCTTTCCCTGCAACTGTCAATGTTGTCACCAAGTACTCCCAGTACGGGCTCTTTGCCACATTGAAGGGAAGGTTGTTGTAATACCAGAAATTCGCACATGCTTTATCTTCTTCCTCATGCACATCTTTGTTCCATCTTGTACCTTGCAGCAGGAAGGTTGTGCTCCAGGTATGTTCCTTGGTACAAAAAAGCTATGTATCCCTTTTCTCGAACTCGATGAAGCAAATGTGCCTCTTCCAGTTCGTATCGTGACCCAAGTAGAACCCACAATCGTTGCCGCATCGTCCTCTGAATCCTCTGCCATTCCAGGTCTAACGGTTTCGTTATGGCTACATGCATCCTTTCCCTCTCTAGTTTCTTCTCCTCCAGCTTTGTCAACTCTGCTTTCATCTCTCGTTTTGCCTCTTTTATAACATTGGGGCATACCACACGGTGTCCCAACAAACAATACATGCAAGATGATACTTGGTGCAATGATGCCTCCAAAAAATGTTTTGTTGTAGAAATTGCAAACCACGATTCCCTGAACTACTCCACGTACACCATACTTCCAAGCAATGGTATAGGCGTTAGCGAGAACGGTTCTTGCTAGTGATGCTGACCCAAATGCTGAACCTAATGCCATTGGTAAGCTCTAATCTGCAACACAATGTACATTTAAAAATTTAAAAAACGTAAACTTAATTAAAATTAAAAAAATTAAAAAGGTGTCTTTATAACCCTATTTAACCGTAATTTCAAATTTAAAATTGTAAATCCTATAAACAAGAATACATTCTAAAAAAGAAATTAAAATAATATTTACAAAATTACAACAATACATTTTGGCAATTTCATTCATTAATGACTATGTTATGAATCCATGATAGAAAACGTGAATAAATTAATAAATATTAAATGAAGTTGCGAAACAAATTTTAAAAAACATACCTCCGAGTTCCAAATGACTATTAAAAATTTAAAATCATTCGCAATTAAATTGAATGCATTTAAAATTACAAAACATATTCGGATACAATATGAATATATAAAATTTAAATAATATAGAACGAATTTGCGAAAATAATAAAAAAACTTACCTCCGGCTCCAAATGACTATTAAAAATTTAAAATCATTCGCAATTAAATTGAATGCATTTAAAATTACAAAACATATTCGGATACAATATGAATATATAAAATTTAAATAATATAGAACAAATTTGCGAAAAGAATAAAAAAACTTACCTCCAAATGCAATTCTTCAAATTTGCTCTTCGAATTCGCTATAAAATCCCTTCAACTCATGCAATGCATGCTCAATGGTTGTGTGATTGAAAATGAGGGGGTGTTTCCTTAAAAAGAGAAATTGCAGTGTATTTGCAACATTTTTTCCGTGATTTTCCTTTATTTTGTGCTTGTTCCGCGTATGGCGAGTTTTATGCACAGATTCGCCGAATATTCTAGGCGAATATTCACCGAGTCCTACCTAGTGAGTTATAATGGCGAATATTTGTTTGTATAAAATTTTGGTGAGTACTCGCCAACTTGGTGAGTACTCGCTGAGTTTGCTAACTATGGTTTGAACAAACACAATCGGGCGAGTTATGTAGGGCATCAACATCTATTTTGATTTCAAACATAGGGATGTCTAGATTCATATTTTTATGGGGTGTGAGCATCAAAAGGTTGTGGAGGAGTTGAGTTGGAAGGAGCATGAACATGCTTGAGAAGTTGAGAAAAGTGATCAACGATACTTGCTCTTTCACATGCATGACATTCTTCCAATTCTTCTCATTGCTTCTACAAAGCATCCTCTATCATTTTCTTGAACATATATGAAATTGCAGTCTCTGACTTTGTTCAGTTTTCATCTAAGGATATGAATGAAGGTATGACAAATGATCACGGGTTTCAAGTCCTAACAACCTCGTATGAGTGGATATACAAGCAAAGAGTAATTTCAGATAAAACTTCAATACCATTGGGATATGATGAAGTGAGTATGTTCTCTAATAGCACTGATCTAGGTTCCAGGAGGAAACACGGTGGACAACACTCTAAATGAGAATCTAGATGTGTTATGTGTGGAAAACGTATTGTGAATGATAGAGGCCAAATGATATATCAAAGTTCATATGCAATAGAGAAGAAACAAAGAAGACAATTGACACTGGATGTAGAACTGTAATGCAAAGTTATATTATGCAAAGTCTTGTACAAGATCTGAGAGGTCGGATGTAGGATGTCTATGTACTCATTCTCTAGTTACTTATCACTTACAAAGAACCAAGAATAAAAGGATGCCTTAATATACAAGAGGAGGAAGAATAAGCATTGATTAGATTGTTACATTGGTTAGTAACAACTGCATAACTAATCATCAACCCATCATCTTCAGCTGGCGGTATTCCACCAGCCTCCATTATGAAGGGCTTGAATTTTCTGCTAGGCCTGGCCATTTTTTTATTCTGCTTCTAGAATAGATATGTTTACAGTGATGTCAATCCTTTAAATGCTAGTGCTAAGGCAGGCATACTTCCTATTGATCCATGTGGCAGAGCGCCAATATGCTAGTCAAGAAAGCTAGTTTGCAAGGGTCATAACTTTGGGTCTGTTACGCATACCGACTCCGTTCAGAAAGCGTCAGTAAGCTTAGATCTTGATCAACAGGTTTCAAACAATGTTCAACAAATTTCGATCCCCAAAAACCATTCCAGAGGCTTGGAAACTACTCAATAATGCCCAAAAATTGCTATGTCTCATTCTGACCTAGATTCGGGTATACATGTACCATCCTTTTGTCCTTATCCTGCAAGTCAGTTTTCCCTCCCATCTGCAACTGACAACTTCTTGGATTCTGAAGGTGGTTCACTTCATCTTGTGCTTTCAGCCTCTTCATTTCTTGATGTACTTTGCACGTATATATGGAGGTGCTTCATCCGAACGGGGAGGAAAGTAGTTTCGTAGCAAGATATATATTTGCACTTGCAGAGATTAATACCATTATACATAGCTCTTTCATATTAATAAAATATTTTGTTTAGGTGACAATATTGTTCTATCCCTAAGTCGCCGCATTCAAATTCGTGGAGGATAAAATTTGTAAAAAATTCATTACTACAAAAATCAGCCATAAAATTCGTGATTAAATTTGACTACAAGAAGTATTATGCTTGTATTTTAGATTAAATATTCAAAAAAGAAAGAACGGACTTCAATGAATAGTAATGAATTTTAACAAATTTTTACCGGATTTTTAAGTCATATTTGGTATTTGGCAAATTTCGAATTTTTACATGAAATTCGCCGAATGCAGTTACTTAGCTTTCCACACATTTGTGTGGTTCCTAAGATCTTTGAATTCTTTCTTTGGGTTTGTTTCTGTTATTGCACATTAAACCTAGAAGTTTGATGTGTTGTCCACTAGATTTCCCGAAAATCAAGATCACCTATCCTAACTTAAGTCAGGAAGGGTCTCTATTAAAGGTCAATTGTTGTATTCATTACTGTACCTGTATAGATTTTCTATGTGATACTGGATGCATGCTTCAAAAAACAAAGTTATTTCTTCCATCAACTATTATTACAGAAGCAAACAAAAAGAATACATTGAAAATAACGGTATTTTATTCATTGGAACTAATTAGTTATTTAGTACCTAAATTCATAAATATCTAATGAAAACTATTATATGTTAGGTACAGAATTAAGCTTGTATAACATTTTTTTAATTTCTTTGCAGACTCGTCTATTTTCAACAGGGATGTAGATTCCACTGTGGAATCTATAACTGTATCTCTAGCAGCTGCAGCTGTAGCATGTGCTGCTGGTGATGCCATTGCCAGACTTCTGCCCTTATCTTTTGCAGGTTGTGTATAATGGAATTGGGCATATTGTGCATTCTTAATGTGAATATTCATCTAATTTTGGTTACTGCTGAAATTCTGTTGTTATTTTATGTAAATTGCTTTTTTCCAAGGAAAACATGGTTTTTGTTATGTAAATAAGAATACTTATAGGAAACGTAGATTTATATGAATAGATATAGGGAACCATGCTTTGCCAACTGCAAAATTACTAGAACATGGATATCGGTAACTGGACAGCTGTGTTTCATATCTTTCCATATTTGAGAAGCAAAGCATCTTGAATTGGACATATTCAACAATAAATTAGCATCCATCTGTTTTTCTTCTTCTTGTATTTCAATCAGAAAAAGGATTATTCTTGTACTTGTTATGATTTTTCAGGGTCTAGTCTTGCCATAATGGCAATCATTACATCCTTATTTTCAAGCACCGCAGCACAACTTTCTGGGCTTTCAGAACATGCAAGTATTCATTGTTTTGCTGGTGCGCAAAAATGGGAGCAGCACTTATGCTTCTATTTTTCTCAGTGGTTAGATCTTTGGCTCAACTTTAGTTTTATCAATAAAATAGCAAACTAACCTCATCCATCTTCCTTGTTAATCACTGTATTTGCGGAAATCCAAAATTTGGTCCAAAAGGCTATTTTTAGAAAACATTGCTGTTATAAGAAAAAGAAATGGCAATTGAAGTTGTTTTAATTTAGTTGTTATTCTTTTAATTTCAGAGAGTCTTTGGGCATTTCATTTAGTTGAATCCTTTCTATTAATTTTCAAGTTTTTCTTTTATTTTTTCTCAATTGATATATTTTTGAATTCTTGCCAATATTTTTCATTCATGATTTTGGTAACATTGTTCAGGATGCTGGTTGAAAAAACTCTGTAAAGGAATGTAATAAATTTATACTGAATAAAACATTTGGCTATTTGGCCGAATCATTCAAAAACATGTTGTATGATAGATCTTGCATGGTTATAAATTGGATAGAAAGTTCCACATGCCATTTTTTTGTTAGGAATGTTGCAATCAACACGAGCTAGGGTATATTAAAGGCAGCATTACTTTATTTTCATTAAGTTATTTAAGGACAGCTCCACTCAGAGGAAGTTAAAAGAGGGTTGAGATGATTTAAATTAATGAAGTAGCTCATAGGTTCTAGTTGACTCTCATTATCAAAAACGGATGCCCCTTGTCAGTTTTTTCCTTAAGGACATCATTAGAGTTAAAGTTTTGATATTCATAGTCCATAAGATGGAGAATAGTTGATTCTGGATTTGAAACTGTGTGATAGTTTTTAATCAGCGTGTTTCAAATCAACACCTGTGATTCATCATTAGAATGACGAATCACAATGATGAATCACGGGTGTTGATTCGAAATGCATGGATTAAAAGCCATCACATAGTTTCAAATCTGAAATAAACTGTTCTCCATCATTAGAGTTGTCGAGAGAATATTTACATGCAATACATTCAGGTTAGTTGGACTTCTTTCCTTGACCTGTAATGTCCCCTTTTCCAAGCTAGTTCGATTTTGAGACTTGAGCCCATTCCACTTCCCGTGGGCAAGAAGAAAATGAACAAGGGAAGTGATTGTCATATTTTTCAGTTATTTTCGTGAGCATTTGCATTCTTCTTTTATAGTTTTCTACATAAGTCAGGTTGGCTGGGTTAAATAGAGGAAAAGCCAAGGAAAAATAAAAGAAAAGTATCCTTACAAGTTTAGTCCTAGTTTGGAAGCTTCCTAATTGGTTTTGGCGCCACAAAGGGGTATAAAAGAGGGTTCGCTTGGCTCATTTGGGCATCATGATCTTGTCTAAAATATACTTTGCATGGTTTTTGGGTTGATTGCTCAATCACTTCCACTTAAGGGTGAAAATCCTTTGGTGTGGCTAACAAGGAGGACAAAACCCTTCCTTGCTTGATTGAAGAACAAAAACTCTTCAATTTATTGGGGATTCTCCATTCTAGGGTTTCCAAAGTACTTCAAGAGGATTGATATTGCAGATTTTCAGCGAGGGTTTGATCCTAGAGTGATTTACAACCCCTCTCCTAGGGTAGCGACTTGCTTGGAGGTGGAGTTGGGTGCCATCTAGGGCACATTTCTTCATTTGGAGTTGATATTCATATTCCTCATAATTTTAGAGGCTGATTGCACACTTTCATGAGATTTTTGGGGTTTGGAATCTCCATTTCCAGCCATTGTTGTGAGCTGTAATTCTGCTGTCATAAATTTAATTGCAGTTGTGTAGAATTTCCAAATTTGCATATACTTTGGAGTGTTTTTGCTTGGTGTTTGTTCCATTTGTTGAGTATAATATTTTGGAGAATTTATACATCCATTTTCAGCTTGTTTGGAGGGTGTTTGATGCCCTAAAAGTGCAAATACAGTTCGCTGCTAGGGTTTATAATATTTTTTGGTTGGCTGTTGTAAAAATCAGTTTACTCTCAATTGGGATTTGTGCTATTTCCTTGTTTTTTCAGTTTCAGCCCTAAAAGGGACATTACATGGTCACTCATCCCCAAGCTTTCTTTTACACTAGGCATTTCTTGTAGGTGGTAGATAGTGTCATTAGTATCTCCAACAACTTTGGTCAACAGCTAGAGGTTCCCTCTCAACAATTTGAAAATGCACTCCCACCAGTTGCAGGTTGAGACTAGTAATCATATTCCATGTGGGGACAAGATATGTCATATTTGCATTTGAGCATCTTTTAAGCCTCACATCCCCACACAATTTAATTACACAACATTTGAGCATCCTTTGAGAAAATTGATGGGAGTTTTTAGCAAATTTATAAAGTAGATTTGAGGAATTTCATTTTGAGGTAAGTTTATTTTTTATTTCTTTTTTCCTCTTTGAATCTTTCCAAGCACGTAATTTGTTAATGCTCTGACAGAAATCATTATCAGTTTACAAAAATGTGTGGATTTGTCTATCACAGCAGTTTTATTTTATTATTTATAAGATTCGAGTAGTATATTGAAAATTATCCTTAGCTGACAAGTTTTGTTTCATGACACTTAACGGTATACGATAAGAGTATTTTAAATTTAAACTATCATTTTAAAATGGTTTTATTGGAAAATTTTCATTTAGTTATACACAACCTCTTTGATCACCAAAAAAAGTAAATTCCATAGCTGATCACAGTGCTTGATTCATCCTATGCATTCATTTGTTCTCTAAAGTGGAAATTCTTTCTTCAACTTTTGTTGTTTTTCTTAGTTGCATGTTATGATAGTTTTTTTGCATTGCCACTAGTATCTTCTTTTCTTCTACTCTCATTTCCTTGGGAAAAGTAAACATGCTCATATGTGGAAGAGCCTGGATCCTCCTTTTAGACATAAACCCTTCAATGACATTCATCGAATGCCTTTTTTTATCAACCTATTTGAAACATTTCTCTTATGTCTAATGGCTTATATGTGTCATTTGTCTTTTACTTTTTCATAGACATGGCTAGATGTGGCTTCTTTAACCAATGTTTAATTTTTGTAGCTCAATCAACAATAACCTCATTAATAGTTACTCATACTATTAAGTACCAAGGAATGACTATTTTTAATGTGTTAAGTGTCAAGTGAGTTGTGGTTCTTAATATTTACATTTACAAATTTATGTTTATTTTTTAAACGGTGTTTTTTATAATTTTTGTATTTGAATGTGTTGCAAGTTAGCATAGAATGGCGTCCACTCTGCATCGGCTCAACATCAGCGAGTGGAAGCATTCCCGCTGATACCCATATCGTGTCTTGGAAGTATCACGTACGTGGGACTAGCTTGAGGGAACCGTTATTTACACATTCTGCTTGATGAAGGTTTTGGAGGCATCAATCATTTCAAGTACCATGTCTCATGCATTTTTTTGCCGCAATGTCATGTCATGTCCTAATGCCATGGAAGATAAAAAATGAAAGTTGAGGGAAAACCATATATTGTTGGATGAGAAGAAACTAGAAAGGGAAAGGGTACAAATAGCCAGGAGAACAACCATTAAACCCAAAATGACAATGAAAATGGAGGTAGATACAGAAACGATTGTGGGCTCTAGTTGAATAATATAATTTTTTTAGTTTAGAAACATACTTGGGGCACAACCTTCGTTTGTAAGAGGTACAAGCTCGAGCAAGGAGGTGCACGAGGAAGCAAATAAGGTGTGTGCAAATTTATGGTATCATAATGACCATCCCTTCAATGTGATAAAGAGCCCATACTTGGAGTATTTGGTGATGACATTGAGAATTGTAGGGTGAGAGTACAAAGCACCCTCTCCAAGAGACTTAAGTGAGAGGTCTCTCCATGGTGCAAATACAGATGCGAAATCAATTTTGGAAGAGAAAAAGAAGCAATGGAAAATGTTTGGATGCAGTTTCAGATGGGTGGATGGATGGAAGGAATCGCACCCATTATTTTTTTAGCAACTTCAAATGGTGAGATGGGTTTTCTCAAGTCATTGATGCCTCTAACACAATAAAGATTGCAAAAATTGAGTCTTTTGTTGGAGGATAGTTTTTAAAGGTCGACATCTAGAATGTTGTGCAAGTTGTCACTAACAATACAACTACATATGTGGTGGCTAGGAGACTACTTCAGACAAACCTCCATCACTCTTTTGGACCCTTTGTGCTACCTATTGCCTTGACCTTCTTTTGGAGAACATAGGCAAAATTGATTGGGTGAGACCAGTTGTAGAAGATGCAAAAATATATAAAAATACATTTATAATCACCCTTGGGTTCTCATCTTGATGAAAGAACACACCAAGGGGAAAGAGCTTGTGTAAGTGGGTGTCACAAGGTTTGCAACTAACTTTATAATGTTGCAAAGTATTTGTAGTTTATTGACATTGTTGAAGGAAATGTTTGTGAATCAAGCATAACTAGACTCGCTATATTAAAAGAAGACTGATGGAGAGAGGACCACAAAGATAATTTTTGATGATGCCTTTGCAAAGAGAGTTGTAGAGATCATCAAGGTAACTTCAAGCTTCAATTCAAATTTCAAGTTGATTCTTTTATTTTCATTTTATAAATGTATTGCTATTTACTTTAATTGTAAGTTTGTAACTTTAAAGTTTAATTTGTTTGTAGGTGTCGAGCCTTTGGTGAGGGTTTTGCACTTGGATGGGGAGAAAAACCCAATGGGATACATTTATGAATCCATGGATAAGGCCAAAGAGACCATTCAAAACTATTATGTGGGGATATAGTTAAAATTGGTCATTTTTGGGAGTGCTAATTAATCGAAGGTAGAACAAGAAACTCCACCAATCCATTCATGCAACGGCTTATTGCCTCAACCCCAATTTTTTCTTCATTGATGACTTCATAGATGTTAATGAAGAGGTTATGGAGGGCCTCTCAACATGCATTGAGAGGATGACACTTAAGGTTGAGGTGAGAAACCTCATTATTTTAGAGTTGTAGAATTGCAAATAGGCTAGGGGAGGCTCTTTCTTTGCGCTAGCTATCTAGAGGAGACCCACCCATCCACCTTGTAACAAAAATTAAAGTTTTACTCAAATCTTACAAGTTATGAATCTACAATTATTAAGTACTTATAAATTTTTGAATATCTTGTTTGTAGGTTCTTGGTGGGAAGATTGGGGTGGAAATACCCCAAATATTCAAAAGCTAGCCCTTTGAATTTTATCTCAACCTTGTAGTGCTTTTAGATGTGAGTGCAACTAGAGTTTTTTTGAGGCCATTCACATGAAGAAGACCTTTAAGTTGACCCAACACCGCATCAATGACCTATTTTTTGAGAATAAAAAACAATGAAGTTTGTTTCATTGTGTTTTTCTTTGAAAGAAAATTAGTAATCATTTGTGTGTAGGACCATTGTGAACTTGGAAAATTTCATCAATAAAATCAAGCAACAAACTACTGACAATTTTGCATGCAAGTTTCCTTGGCCAAAGACCATTACAAATTATTAAAAATTGTTAAAATAATCTAAAAACACATTGTCATTGCAGGTTCGGATAAGGGTTAACACTCGTCCGCTTAATCAGGAAGTGCTTGGGCATAGCCCTAAAACTCATTATGAGGAGTACCACAGAACCCTAAAGTAGTTGACACCTTGAGGGAACCGACCAACGAAACAGGTAGTGCCCTAGCCCACTTGACTAGTGTTACTCGTGAGGAATACCAAAAGTTGTCCGTAAGTGATGGCCCCATTCTTAATTGATTGAGGGGTATAGTCTCGTAGCCAGAAATTCTTCTGGTGAGTGTACTCATTTAGACAAGTATTGGTGAGAGAATCTCCCTAATCCCTAGGAAGTTTAACAAACTAGGGCCATCTGATTCCATCTTGTTCCACAAATTTATCAAATCATTCTCTTAGCCTTAGTCTTTGATTTCACCAAAAATCTTAGACTTAAGAAAAATCAAATCATCTTGCGATTTAAGCCTTTCTCATTGGATATTCACTTTATCGATTGTTTAAGCACATCCGATCTAATCAAACCCCTTTATTAAGTATTCACTTTATTTGCATATTAAACTACATCAAATTGAATTCAATCAAGAGCCTTATATATTGAATATTCACTTTATTCAATTTTAGGCAATTCATAAGAAATCAAATCAAACCACAAATCCAAACGTTATTTGTCGAATATTCACTTTATTCACATATTAAGTAATCAAAAAAATCACATAAAAACCTTATACGTTGAATATTCACTTTATTCACGTATTAAGTGAACGGAATCACATTGAATCTTATATGTTGGATATTCACTTCATTCAAATATTAATCATATCAAATCACACCCAATTCAAGTCTTATACTTTGGGTATTCACTTTATCCAAATTTAAGCAAATCTTTCATCAAATTAGTCCTAACAGACTTTAAAATCAATCCCAAATCGAATCAAAAATCGAAATATCCATCGATTCGATTCAAAACACAATTTTAACCTTTGATCAAATCAAACACTGGTTTCACTAAACAATGACAACCACACATGATGCCTCAAATGAAGCTTTTCTAGAAAAACTTTGTGAGATGTCAACAAAACTCACCATGATGGACCTTTGCAATGCAAAGCAAAGGAACAATGAAACTTTCACTTCATTCAATGATGGTGATGGATCGTAAACCGGTTTCATTGCTTCATACCCGAAAAATAGTTGATAGGCATATTCATAAAAAAATCTTAATTTGGAACTCTCATTCCAAATGAAAATGTATTGTCTAAACAATTTCAAGACGTAATCAAAATAGAAACTCAAGTTGAGAAATCCCTTATAACTAAAGGCCTCATCAACATTCCTTTAAATCGTCAATCAAGTGAATCAAACAATCCAAAATAATCATACTCCCTCTTCAAGAAACTACTCCATGTGAAATCAAATGCGGACAATTCACACCTCTTGGAGAAAGCCTGTCTTAAAGACGTACTCCATCAATAGAAGAAGCTAACATGGTCACATATCCACTCACAATACTCTTCACAAAAGGGCAACCAAAACCTACGTGGTATAACGAATCGAATATTGTGAATACCATCGCATCAACGGCCATCCTATGGATCGTTGTTCAAAACTCTGTCATTACATCCAAGATTTACTTGACAATGGAGACATTGAAGTTGAAGACACTTCTAATACAACCACGCCAAATGAAGAATTGGAAGTGATTCAGGACTCCTTTTCAACTCATGGTACAAATGCAAAATCTAATGATAAGGGCCAATCATTGAATAATGTTAAGCTTGATCCTATCATTTCATCACTAGATCATACGCTTCACAATGTGGCTACCATCAAAACTGACATTCCTAGCCTTGCTATCACAAGACTCCAAGAACAGGTTTGGAAACAGTTCACAACACCTCAAACATCCACTCCTAAGTCTACTATTGTTCCACAATAGTCATCCAATACACAATCTTCATCTAAATTTTATGACACTATCAAACAAATAGTAAAGACATCTGCGCCAATCCCTTCCATGGCTTTGACCACAATGTCACCTACGCTTCACGATATCCATACTCGTGCATTCCACGATGTGTGTGTTCCTAAAGGTATCAACACACCCATTTCAAGATTTAGTCACAAATCTATCGTCGAATAATCCAATCCTCTCATTTGGTCCTCGTGACCTTTTGAAACCAAACATCATGAATAATCAATCCTTATACATTGAAAATCTTTCTATCTACTCCATTGACTTGGACCTCATCCACCCAAGTCTCGTAAATCAGACCCATCAAATCATAGATTTATTGAAAATCTCTTTATATACTCCCTCGATTTGGACCTCGTCTGCCCAAGTCTTGTAAAATATGACCCAAAAAATCGTAGATTTATTGAAAATCTCTCTATCTATTCCGTTGACTTGGACTTCGTCACCCAAGTCTCGTAAATCAAGAACAATCAAATCATAGATTTATTAAAAATCTTTCTATCTACTCCGTTGACTTGGACTTCATCTGCCCAAGTCTCATAAATCAGGACCACTCAAATCACCTATTCATTGAAAATATTTCGATTCACACCATTGACGTGGACCTCGTCCACCCTAGTCTCATAAATCAGACCATTCAACTCACATAACCATGGACTTCTTCCAAAACGATGAGTCCATTGCTAACCCTAATCCGCAAAAAATCAAAAAAATCAAAAAGCGTAAAAAGAAACGAAAAATATCCCATAGCCATCATTTCATCAAAGTGTTATATGAAAATAAAAAACGTAGAAGCAAAAACTACTTATCCATGGGTACTCTCCACACTAAGGGAGGCCACTCGTCCATGGTCAACTCATCTAAAACACGTTTTAACCTTTTCATCCATTGGTAGATATCTCAATCATAGCATCATCATATCTTCACACTCTTCACCTATAAGACACATGTTAATCTTGTTCCTATTAGGCATTGTGTACCTCATCCCTATTATGGTTTCTACCATTTCAAATATTTTTACCTATGGTCTTGTCTAGAAGCTTATTGATGGCAAATCCTCCTTTCTAAGAAGTTCTCTCTTTAATAAAAAGCACTAAACTTCTTTACCTAGGTCATTTGTCCGCCCATCTTAGTCTACGGTGTTGAATCCTTGTGTCCTACTAGTCACATGAGGCTGAGATTTGGGGGCAAATGTTCCTTCCCAACAAGCACAATATCAACAAACAAGACAAAATCAATTAAAAATACAAAAAAAAAAATTATTACACCTTTCGTCCTTTGCATTCTTTGGTGTTGAGCCCATGTTTCTTACTAGTAGTGTGAGATTGGGAAAGGAGGAAGGTATCCTTACTTGCCTACGTTTTGTCTTTGGTGTTGAACCCTTTCCTCTTACTAATGGCATGGGGCAAGATGTAGGGGTCATTTCAAAAAAAAATCAACCAAAAGCAATCCTTCAAACAATTTAAATCCCAAGTGCTTAATCATACAAATCCACATAAACAATTTAGTTGCTCATGTTAAGAGAGACAAGTCCTTCAATCGGATCTTGCCAATTAGTAGGCCATCAATGGATCTAAGTCTAGTCAAAATCTATAAAGTGAAATCATCTTGGAATCAGCAAATAATCTTGACTGGAGATGAGTTACACTTTCCCAAATGGACCATTGTTACACCTTGTGTGTTTGCTTCCATCATCTTCATTCACATATCACTATCTCACTAGTCTCATGTCCTTCTTGGCTTTCGGTGGTGAGCCCTCGCATCTTACTAGTTGCATGGAATTCAAAATGGAATCGGATATCTTATCACTCTATTATCTACAATCCATTATGCCAATGGAATGAAATCTTTAAAAAAAATTGAACATGAGTTTGACAAAGGTGCACTCTTTACTAAGTCAAAATAATCCACAAACATTTAAAAATTCAAAAACATTTAAACAAACTCAAAAATCCAAAAACATTCAAAACATCCCAAAACACTCACATAATCAAAATCCCAAAACATTCAAATAATCACAAAATCCTAAAAATTTACATAATTGGAGAATCCCAACAAAAAAACACTCAACACAACTCAACAAAAATCAAATTTTTAACTCCTATCCTAGTGATCATTCCAACTATCTTACGACTATAAAAAACAAATCATCTTACCCCTTACATGTATCCTTGCTTGGGGGCAAGTCAAATCAATCTTATCCCTTGTGTGTATCCTTGCTTGGGGCAATCTCGACTCTCATTTTCCCCTTGCATGTATCCTTGCTTGGGGGAAATGACCCATTCAATCTCAGATTAATCTTTAATGTGGATCCAACAAAGAGTGTCACTTGACCCCACTCTTTCAATCTGATCCAATCCCCTTGCATGAATCCTTGCTTGGGGCATCCAAATCTGCTCAAACATCACTTGTGAAACACATTAGGGGCATAGTTAATTGTCTTTATTTACAGTTGTGTTGCATTATCTATTCTTTCTTGACCAATTACACATTTCCTTATCATCTTGGTTCATTTATAACCATGGTGCATACTTTTACTGTGTATATTGGGTTTGCTTTACTTTTTATCTTTTGTTTTTCTTGACCAATTACAAGTATTTTGTTATCATCTTGGTTCATTTATAGCCATGGTGCATACATTTACTGTGTATATTGGGTTTATTTTACTTTTTATCTTTTGTTTTTTTGTGTGTGTGTTTGTTTACGCACATAATGGGTTAAACATCACGATTCTTTCATAATCATGGTGCCAACTCTCTTTGTGCAACATCAAAATAATGTTTCTCTCAAATACAATCTCTGAATGGAACCTCAAGCTACGAGAAAAATCACTTCCGTTAACCCTTTAATCACTCTCGCACCATGTGCCTTCTCCTTCCTCCTATCAAGTGGATGTCCACCGCTGTGTTGTGTTGTCACCCATCTACTTGAGGGGGCAATCCCTTAACATAATCCATACCTGTTGGGGCATCCAAATGTTTCATCGCGGCAAACCAAACAAGTCTACCGTACTTCCCTATCATCCGCTCATTGATCTACTTGTGTCTACTAATTTTAAAATGTTATTACTTCATAATAACACTTTAAAGAGAGGCAAATGTAGACACCATAAAAATACATACCTATTCCTAATCATTCTTATAGTCTGCACAATATGCCAAATTAGTTCTAGAACACATTTTAGACCATTATTCACCCACATCCCATTATAATTAATTAAATTAATTCTATCATGCATAAACTATACACTTGCACACCTTAGCTAATTTAATTAGCTATTTAAATAGAATAAAATCTATTTATCCACTCATCTCCACTTCACTAATCAACTCACTCAAGTTGAACTATCTCACTCCACTCAAGTTCTAGAACCTTACAAAGGTGGAAGCAAAATTGCACATATAATTGAAGAATTCAAGAGCCAACTATTCAAATTCATTTCCCCTTAAATTCTTATTCAAAATAGCCAACTACACGAACAAATCAACTTGTTAAATCAGGAAAATGCATTCATTCACCTGTAACTTATTCAAAGTTTGATCCACAATCCATGGCCTCTCCTTCAACTATAAATAAGAGGCTCTTTCCTTCACAAATCATCTCTTGGAAGCTTTAGGCATTTGCAGCATTACTCTATCAATTTTCCATTAGAATTTGCATGCCGTGAGGCTGCCCATTTGATCATCCATTGCTCAAACCACTTTCCTCTTCAATTTGGAAACAAGTTTAGAGCATCCATAATCAAATCATTCAAAGAGATTCAACAAGTGTGGTGCTCCATTCCACACTTCAACTATCTCATACGAGGTTGCAAGAGAACTCGAAGGAAGGTTTGTATTTGTTTTTCATTGCTTATTTCTTTCATTTGTTTCCATTTTCCTTATATACAGCCTCCACACTCATGCTCTTTTTCTTCAATCATGTTGAAATCACCACCAACAAGCCAGTGGATATCTTTGAAGTTTCTAGCAATGCAGTTCCACATGTCACACCTTTCTCCATAATTATTCGGGAAAAAATAAAGAAAATATGTAATGTCCCCTTTTTCAAGCAATAATTAATTGATGAAAATTGATATCCTTTAATCCACTCCCCTTGGATTAAAGGGGTTTTATTTAGGGAAATCGACTTTCCTTGTGCATTTAAAAATTTAATATTATTCATCTTGGGCAAGTCAAAGTTATAAGGAGAAAATCGATTTTATTTATAGGCCAATTATTTATCATTTGGTGGTAAATCGATTTAATTAAGGGAAGTCGAATTTATTTAAGGCAAATCAATTTATTCCATGAGCTAATTATTTATTATTTTGGGTGAATCGATTTATTTAGGCAAAAGTGGATTCCTTTTGGGCATTAATTATTATTTTTAAATTCTCTCTTGTATTTAATTCGAAAATGTTTTGGAGGGAATTAACATTTTAAAATGGAGTTTGACTTTTCAGGCCATGAAGACTATTTTAATTCAAATCTCTCCCATCTAGAGAAATGCACCAAAAAAGAGGGAAACATTGGACCTCTACATTGCAAAATCTATAAAAGGAGATGAGGCGTCCCCTTTTTGGCATGTTTGACGGTTCTATGAACTTATCTTCATGCTTGAAAAGGGATGTATGCCCACTTTTGATCAAAAAATAAAAGGTGTTTTTTAGGACCACCATTGTGTAAAGTGTGTGACCCTCAAGTTTTATTTGATAAGTTCTAGCATATTATTATTCGGTTTATATAAGGCGCTTGTATGTGAGTTCATTTGCATGCTTTGTGGAGGATTAATTGAAGGTTTTATGTTAATACATGTTGGTTTATCTTAGTGAAGTCGACTTGCTTTGGGAGTGTGTTTGCATATTTTGGAGGTCTTTCATGTGCCTAAAAGTCTGTTGCTAATTTCAGCATTTACTCTTTCCCAAATCGACTTGGTTGGAGATTCATTTGGTATAATTTCATGGTGGTTTGATAAAGGTTTAAATCTGATTTATTTCTGCAAGTTATTCCAAGTATACTTTGTGCTTTTATTGATGATATTTTGAGTCTTATTCACTTGCTGGAATTAATTAAAGTCAAATTGACTTGCTTAAAGATTTAAAATATTATTTTGAGTGGGTTTTTGGCAAGTTTACAGTTGCTATTGTTCAAATATTTGTTGCAGATCCGGGACAATATTTTAAGGGTTTTAGAAGCATCTACAAGGATGGAAATTATTTATTTAAATTTCCTAACTCTAGGCGACTTGTTTACAGATTTCCAGGGCATATTTGAAAGGGTTTTTGTTGTCAGATAAATTAGTTTGATAGTTGGTTGGAAATATTATATTTTTAGCTTTCAAATGCACTTGGTTTCATGGAAAAATGATAAGTATTGAGAGAGTTATTGATTTTTGAAGTTCAGCTGGTTTTTTGTGCATTTGATTATTTTTTCCACTTTATTTGCAAATTAAATCGGCTTAGGGAAGTTTGAATTCCAACTAGCTAGCCCATCTAAGCCATCACCTTGGCTCACTTCAACTCCATTTGGGTTGAATTGAAGCTAACACTAAGCCATTTGAGGTGAATCTAGAAGGGTTTTCTCTTCTAAGTTCATTTGGGAGTAATTTATTTTCTGATTTAATTAAATATCCCACAAGGGGATATTACAGTGGTATCAAAGCTTCTTTCCTCTATTCGTGTGGGTCATTTGTGGATGCAGGGCAATAAAGAATTTTTGTATTACAAAAGGAGGAATAAGGGAGCCATGGATGAGGGAGCATTCACTTCGGATCAAGTGAAGTTCTTGCAAGAGTTGATGCAAGAGTGTGGAAAAGAACTTCAAAAATCCATGAGTGAGCAAATGTCCAAGCTCATCAAGGATGCTTTGGGCAAGGATAAATCTACAAGCTCCAATGGAGAGGGGAGCTCACATGGTGGAGAAAAGGGTTGAACACAACCCCTTCTAAGTTCTTCAAAGTCAATTTCTTACCTAAGGATACCCATAGGGAGTTGAGGAACCATTAATGGTAGACACCATTGAAGCATGCAACATGGAATATAGCACTTTGCATCCGGCTACAAGGGCCATTTTGTCTTTTGAGGAATTTTGTGCGTCTAAGATGGGCACCAAGGCCAAAAGGGCCATAAGCAACCTCCTAAGGATCTCCAACAAAGATTGGGAAAGGTCTCTCTCCCTAGCTTTGATGGGTCTAACCAAATTTCGGTAAGAGCTTGGTTGCAAAAGATGGAGACCTATTTCTCCCTCAATCCCATGCAAGAAGAAGAAGCCCTCAAATTTGTTACTCTTCACTTAGAGGGCATGGCACATGAGTGGTGGTTCCATGGTATGCATACACAAGGACATGACTTGATCCACACAATGGAAGAGTTTAGTCATATGATTATGTAGAGATTTGATAGGAAGGATCTAGAGTTTCATTTCCGTGAGTTGGCACAACTCAAACAATCAAGTAGTGTTGAGTAGTATGTGGCGGATTTTCGGAGGATTGCGGTTATGGCCATGGATGTTAGTGAGAAGAGATTGGTAGTCCTCTTCACCGAAGGCTTAATGGAGCCTCTAAAAGGTTTGGTAAGAGCTTTTAATCCTATGTCTTTGCAAGATTCTATTACTAAAGCTCTAGATTTAGAATGTGCAGCTTATAGAGGTGATTATGGGCCTAAAGGACAGCATTCTAATGTCCCACATTCGCTGTCCAAAAGTGGATTTAGAGGGCAGCCAAGGTCTGATTTACAGCAGCCCACAAAAATGCAAGGGGGCAGCCCCTCGGATCATTAAAAGAAGCCCCAAAAAGACCAAATCAGCCCTATGTACCAACTCATAGAAATCATCCCCAAAACAAAAACTAAAGGACATGAGGGATTAATTAAGGAAGAAAGGTTTGTGTTTTGATTGCAAGGCTCCATGGGTAAGAGGACATAATTGCAAGGGTAAAGGTCATATCTATTTCATTGAAGTTGTTGATTAACGTTTTGATTTAGTTTCAGATTTTGATGATGCTAACCTAAGTAGCCAAAACATTTTGGATACGGGAGCGGGGTGTCGATACGCAAAACGGCAAAAAAATTTGACCCCAGATACTGCAGATATTTAAAACTATATAAAAATTAAAAAATATATAAATCTCAGCCTTCTAAATAGGAATTTAATTATAAACCACATATTATGTATATGAAAAACAAGATAAAAGACAAGTTATACTATTAACTATAAATTTATAATAATCTACATGTATATACAAAACGAATAAATTAAATTTATAGTGTATGTTATAGATTGTATAAAATTAAATAATGTATTTTATATAAATGTATACAATGTACATGCAGAATCTGTATAAGTTGTATATACATAGTTGGAATACTCGCATAGTTGTATTTTTAATTACTAATTTGTCTACAAAGCGATCAAAGCTCGTGATTCTTTTAGAAGATTGCGAAGAAGTTGCTTGGTCCAAAATGTGCAAAAATGGATTTTATGAAAATAAGAAAAATATTGCCATCAATGCGTAGAGCTCGAGAAAATATACACTTTTAGAGAAAACGACACTTGAAATGGAGCCACGAGAATGAAATGTATGGCTCATGCAAGTTTTTGCTACTACATCTTCCTAGACCTTTTCCAAAAATGGCAATTTTTTTCTATCCTTGTGTTTTCTTCACCAAAAATCCAAAAAAGGAAAGAAATGCCAAAAAAGAAAAAACAAGATTCGAGAAAAAAAAACCGGAGAAAATGCATTTTTTGCTATTGGGGGCAGCCAGAGGCTTGCAAAATGGCCAGTGCGGCTGTTCCATACCCGCCGTTTCCGCAGAGGCCTGGCCGCTCCTGTCCGCTTCCATGCCGCTTCGTACCCGCTCCCGAGGCCCCTGCCTGCCGTTTCGGCAACTTAGATGCTAACAATGTTGTGGATGAGCATATACAAGAAGGAGAAGATGAAGAAACAAAAGGTACATTGGCAGCCCTTTCTAGCACCGGATGGAAGGTATGCTAGGTAAACAAAAGGTAATCATTCTAATTGATAGTGGAGCTACCCATAATTGCATTAGTGAAAGGTTGGTAACAAATTGTGGATTAAATGTTGAAGAGTTCCAGGATTTTAATGGTTACCGTAGTGGATGGATTCATTTTGTCATGCACAAAAGAAAGTTCCCAAACTTTCTATTTCTGTTGATGATTATGAGCTTGTTAATGACTTTTATATGATTAACATGGAGGATATGGATCTTGTGTTAGGAGTACAATGGTTGCACTCATTGGGGACTTTACCCTCAACTATAAGAATCTTATGCTCAAGTTTTTGAAAAGTGATAAAAACATCATTTTACAAGGTATGACAAAAAGAACACCTCATGTTTTTATGATCATCCACTAAGGAAGTAGAAATCTGATGTGTCTTTTATATCAGCTGGTTAGAAGGATTTAATTGCTCTTGAATATGCTAAAGATCAGTTTTTAGTGATGTGGTTGAAGGAGTGATAATTGATGAAAGATACAAGGTAGTAGATGGCCTCATACTCTACAAAGGGAGGGTGTATTTGACCCCAAAATCAGAGGTAAAGAATCTGATTTTAAAATCTGCACATGACGCTCCTACAAGTGGACACCAAGGGTACTTCAAAACCTACAAAGTTGGTAAGGGAAAGGTTTACTTGGAAAGGTATGAAAAAGATGTCCTTAAGCATGTTAGAGAATGTGTTGTATGTCAAAGAAATAAGAATGAACATACTTTTCCAGCTGGTCTTTTGCAGCCCCTACCTATTCCCTCTCAAAAGTGGGAAAGTGTATCTATGGATTTTGTTACCGGATTGCCAAATGTTAATGGTAAGACTTGCATGTATGTAGTAGTGGATAGACTCACTAAGTATGCTCATTTTCATCCACTTCCTACTAAATTTGATGGCCCTATGATTACTGATTTATTTTTCAAAAAAATTCAAATTACATGGATTGTTTAAGAACATTGTGAGTGATAGGGACAGCAGATTTATGAGTCTTTTTTGGCAAGAGTTATTCCAGCAAACTAGGACAAAACTCACACCAAGTACTAGTTATTATCCCCAAACCGATGGGAAAACCAAAATAGTGAATAAGTGGGCTGAGGGATATTTGAGATTTTATGTTTTAGGGCAGCAGTTTGCATGGGTTAAATGGTTACATATAGCTGAGTTTTACTACAATACTACGCATCATATGTCTATTGGTATGTCTCATTTTAAGGCTTTGTACGGTTATGATGCTAACTCTTTCATGGATATAATGATGACAAATAGTAGAGTGTCTAGTGCACAAGAGTTGGTGCAACAAAACATGGATATCATGAAGGCTCTCAAAGAAAATTTGCACCAAGCCCAAGGTAGACAAAATTTATATGGAGATCAACATAAGAGTGAGAGATCCTTTGAAGTGGATGATTGGTGTATCTTAGATTGCATCCCTATAGGAAATCTACACTCAAACAAAGTGGCAAGGAAAAGTTGAAGCCACGTTTCTATGGGCCCTACAAAGTTCTAAGGAGAGTGGGTAAGATGGCCTACGAATTAGACCTTCCGAAAAATGGTAAGATTCGCAATGTCTTTCATGTCTCTTGTATTAAGAAAACACTTGTGCAACATCTTACACCTTCTCTAGAGTTGCCTCCTTTAGATGAAGAAGGAAAATTGGTTTTAATTTTGGAATGCATACTTGATACATGAGAAAGGAATTTAAGGAGACGTGTAATCAAAGAATATTTAATGAAGTGGAAGGATTTACCAATGGAGGATGCCACATGGGAAAATGATTCAATTTTAGGGCATCAATTTTTGCAATTGCTTGAGAACAAACAATCTTGGGAAGGGAGGACTGTAATGTCCCCTTTTTCAAGCAATAATTAATTGATGAAGATTGATATCCTTTAATCCACTCCCCTTGGATTAAAGGGATTTTATTTAGGGAAATCGACTTTCCTTGTGCATTTAAAAATTTAATATTATTCATCTTGGGCAAGTCAAAGTTATAAGGAGAAAATCGATTTATTTATAGGCCAATTATTTATCATTTGGTGGTAAATCGATTTAATTAAGGGAAGTCGAATTTATTTAAGGCAAATCAATTTATCCCATGAGCTAATTATTTATTATTTTGGGTGAATCGATTTATTTAGGCAAAAGTTGATTCCTTTTGGGCATTAATTATTATTTTTAAATTCTCTCTTGTATTTAATTCGAAAATGTTTTGGAGGGAATTAACATTTTTAAATGGAGTTTGACTTTTCAGGCCATGAAGACTATTTTAATTCAAATCTCTCCCATCTAGAGAAATGCACCAAAAAAGAGAGAAACATTGGACCTCTACATTGCAAAATCTATAAAAGGAGATGAGACATCCTCTTTTGGCACGGTTCTATGAACTTATCTTCATGCTTGAAAAGGGATGTATGCCCACTTGTGATCCAAAAATAAAAGGTGTTTTTCAGCACCACCATTGTGTAAATTGTGTGTGACCCCTCAAGTTTTATTTGATAAGTTCTAGTATATTATTATTCGGTTTATATAAGGTGCTTGTATGGGAGTTCATTTACATGTTTTGTGGAGGATTAATTGAAGGTTTTATGTTGAATACATGTTGTTGGTTTATCTTAGTGAAGTCAACTTGCTTTGGTAGTGTGTTTGCATATTTTGGAGGTCTTTCATGTGCCTAAAAGTCTGCTGTTAATTCCAGCATTTACTCTTGCCCAAATCGACTTGGTTGGAGGCTAATTTGGTATAATTTCATGGTGATTTGATAAGGGTTTAAATTTGATTTATTTCTGCATGTTATTCCAAGTATATTGTGCTTCTATTGATGATATTTTGAGTCATATTCACTGCTGGAATTAATTAAAGTCAAATCAACTTGCTTGAGGATTTAAAATATTATTTTGAGTGGGTTTTTGGCAAGTTTACAAGTTGCTATTGTTCAAATATTTATTGCAGATCCGGGGACAATATTTTAAGGGTTTTGGAAGCATCTACAAGGCTGGAAATTATTTATTTAATTTTCCTAACCCTAGGCGACTTGTTTACAAATTTCCAAGGCAGATTTGAAAGGGTTTTTTGTTGTCAGAAAAATCAGTTTGATAGTTGGTTGGAAAGATTATATTTTTAGCTTTCAAATGCACTTGGTTTCATGGAAAAATGATAAGTATTGAAAGAGTTATTGATTTTTGAAGTTCAGCTGGTTTTTTGTGCATTTTATTATTTTTTCCATGTTGTAAATTAAATCGGCTTAGGGAAGTTTGAATTCCAACTAGCTAGCCCATCTAAGCCATCACCTTGGCTCACTTCAACTCCATTTGGGTTGAATTGAAGCTAACACTAAGCCATTTGAAGTGAATCTAGAAGGGTTTTCTCTTAAGTTCATTTGGGAGTAATTTATTTTGTGATGTAATTAAATATCTTACAAGGGGATATTATGAAATATGTAAGATCCCTAAAGTGTTAGAAAACAAAACTTATCATAGTAAATTAATTATAAAAGTGCAATATAAAATAATATTATAAGCACTTTATATTAATTTATTAATGATAAAATAAAAAAAATAGAAAAGAAAAATATAAAGTGATAAAGTAAAAAAAGAAAAAGGGAAATATCATTTTATGTTTACTATTCTCCCCTAGGATAAAATGTTACCCCTTTGGAGGAAGAAAAAGGGTGAAAAAAACATTAATCGCGGGAGGTGCAATCTGATTGGAAGATGAGGGTGGCTATTTGGCCATGTTCATCTATAAAAGCAACTCTACTTGTTTGTTGAAGGCATGCTTTTCTATTTTACATAAATATGATTTTATTTGAGCCTAGAAATTTTTACAAAATATTTCTAAGGATGAAAGCCTTTAGAAGTACTCTTGAAGACGAAAACCCTCTAAGAGATCTAGTAGAAGGACGAAAACCCTTCTCCTAGTTGAGAGGATTCTCCACACAGGGGTTTCCATTGCACATCAAGGAGTTAGCTGATTTTCCATTGTTTTCATGCAGTTGTTGAAGGTTAGACATGCATATTTTTGTTACTTCTAGTGAGGGTTTGAAGGTGGAAGTTTTTTGCATATTTTTTACCTTCATTTGCATCCATATCTATGGTTATCTACACCCCGGTTGGTGGAGTTTAGTACATTTTAGGGAACGGTTGTTCTATATCTCATCACCAACAGCTTTGCCATATTTTTGGAAGCCAAAATTAGATGGTTTGCATAATTTTTGGGCCAAGGAAATTGTATTTTCAGCTATGTCTGAGGACTATCATCTGCAGATTTTTATAAAATAATTCAGCCTTCTATTTTGATCCAATCTGGTATTTTTCTCATGTTCTTGCCCTTATAAAAATTGTTGATCAGTTTGGGAAAGAAATTTAGTTGAATTACTTCAGTTTTGAGTGATTTTCTTCCTTCATGCAAGTCGTCATTTACTAGTAAAATTCAGATCTGCACTATACCTTTTGCTATATTTTCTATAATCTGTATTTGGGGTTTGGAATTTGCCTTAAATCCGTTTGGGGGCATAATTTGTCCATTTGGGGACATTACAAAATACCAAAAGTTTTCCCTTGAGATGTAAGCATGAACCAAACTCTATTAGAAGGATAAAATTTTGATTCAACATTAGAGTCAACCCATTATTTATTAATGAGAATGGAAGCTCCACCTCTCCCTTTATCATAGTGGCTAAATAAGGTGTTCATAAATTCAGTGCAAAGCTTCATTCCTCAACATTAATTTTTCTTACGGAAAATGATTTAGCTAAAGCCATATTTATTTTCATGATAAAAGTGCTTTCATTAATTTTAATACCAATAGCTTTATAAGTGGGATTCCCCTCTAATTTAAATAAAGCTTACATATTAAAAGGCTCAAATATTTCACAGCTAGCTAAAAATAAAGCTACGGATCCATTACCCAAATCTTAGTTAAAAGCTTTCAAGAAGCTCACAGAAGAAAATCTAAGGACAAACTACAAAAAAAAGTAGATAGAAATGCCAAAGTCAGCTAATTGAAGAAATTTCTCAAGCCACTCAAATCTGCAGCAACTGGACAATATTGGAAAATTCAAAGCTGAAAGTTAATGCTCTTGCCTCTCTTATCTTATGTTAATTCTACATAAAGCTGAAGCTCTCATTGTGTAGACATCGGATCCTTAATTTTCTCACCAAATTTTAGAGTTTAGGTATTCAGTCTAGGTGTAGTTGTATTTTTTTTAAGTAGGCAATTTCACTGAGCTCACAGTTATTTAGCTGATCTCAGACCTTTGTTGTGTTGTGTAATCCATGATGTCGAGCCTCTTGGTTATGAATATGAATTGATTGATTTACATTGTTCCTGTGGTTATTGGTTGGTCAACCATCTAGCTCCATCTTGGTACTCCACAAGATAGAGCTCACCTTGTATTCATAATTAACTGTGTTCATTCATATGCTTGTATTGCATATTGATCAGTTATGTGTCTATAAAATAAGTGAATGCAACGCTACACTTATTTTTCTTAATTTGGTGCATCACTGCTTTTTTTATTTTCTTTTCTCTAACCCTTTCCCTTTTTTCCTTCAGCATTTTCCCTTCAATACTTTTCCTTTCAGCAAGTTAGTTTAGGTGTTTTCATGCATTAGATTGGGAACAAATCAGTTCTCTAGAGGTTCTCTGCAATGTGCAAAAATCCCATGTATGTGCAAGGCTTGCGGGTGCACGCTAGATCAGACAAATCCAAGCACCAATAGGAGGGTAAACGGATATTTTTTTCATTTAAAAACTATTTGGGAAAAAACTAAGCTGGCTTAAGAGAAATCAAAATTTGAACATTTTTGGGTGTTAGCATAACCCTAAGTCACTTCCACTTTCAGGAATTTACCAAGAGGCTTTGAGAACTTGTGGCCAAAAATGGGAAATTTGCTAAGGTACATCCTTAATTTCAATCCATCTAGGGATAATTTGCAAAACAAGCTCATCCCAATCTATTTTACGGTTCCAAGCAAGAGCACGACAAAGAGAATTTCCCACATCCCAAAATGGCCTTCTTATGGCATACCTTTTATATTAAAACTCCTAAAGGATATTAAAAGAACACCTTTACGTATCAATTTGCGAAACTTCACATACAACCTCATTTCTTACTCCATACAAAGCTAATCCGGTCATCAAAAATGCCTAGAAGGAGAGAATGGTTATTCAATAGTCCAAAAATATACCCACCTTTTTAACCTAGTCTCTTCTTTATTTAAGACCTAGACATAGCTTCATTTGGAAGTAGGGTCTCAAAATAGCCTTCTTATGGCATACCTTTTATATTAAAACTCCTAAAGGATATTAAAAGAACACCTTTACGTATCATTTTGTGAAACTTCGCATACAGCCCTAATTTCTTACTCCATACAAAGCTAATCCAGGTCA
Organism: Taxus wallichiana var. yunnanensis; assembly: GCA_018340775.1. Lineage (NCBI taxonomy): Eukaryota > Viridiplantae > Streptophyta > Pinopsida > Cupressales > Taxaceae > Taxus > Taxus wallichiana. The sequence continues at coordinate 7,918,393 of CM031244.1, forward strand.
TCAAAAAAATGCCTAGAAGGGAGAGCATGGTTATTCAAGTAGTCCAAAAATATACCCACCTTTTTAACCTAGTCTCTTCTTTATTTAAGACCTAGACAACTTCATTTGGAAGTAGGGTTAGGGTTGTAGAGAAGGTGGGGGCTTATTATCTTCTCCTCCTAAATTTTCTTACCCTTCCCGCTCCCACTCTAGCCCATTTTCTTCTAGCACAAAAAAGCTCCTTGAACGAAAGACATGATTGCTTCTTCTTGCGAAACCTCGTGAAAGGATTTCTTAATCTCCTCTCGGCTTCAAAGTCTCAAGTGAATAATCTGGAGAAATCTTTTCTTGATTAACAGACTCTTTGTGCATTTTCCTTTTCTCCATTTCTATTATTTACTAGGTTTTGCACACAAGTTGCTGACATTAGTCACATCCATGAGACTCAAAGAAAATGCATTAAGCCAAATTTTTGCAAACAATAAAAAGCCTTGGTCTTACACCAAGAAGTCTATGGGGTCCACACCTATACAAAACCCTAACACAAAAAGGGAAAAACAAGAGAAGACTTAAATAGGCATGGAAACCAAGGTAAACCAAAAATGACAAAGGACCATGTTGGCTAGATTTTCTGCACAGCTGAAAACCTAGGCAGTCATGAGATAAATCTCCCTCATTTACCGGTGAGGCTCCCGTGTAAGATTTTGTCAGTTATATGTCCTAATATCTATTTGTTGGTATTACTTGAACTTTATAGCTCATGAACCATAGCTAGATAGTTTTACAACAAGTAGCTGTAAGAGAATGAAAATATACGTAAGAGAGGAAAACAATAGAAAGCAAGAAGAAAGGAAAGAAGATGTGCAACCCAATCAATAGTTCACAGAGTTGATCGCATGCACATAGATAAAACAAATAGATCTTTTAAATACAAAATTTAAAGCAAATGATAGTTTGATTAGATCTATAATAACACAAAGTTTATGAATAGATCTAGAAAGAAATAAGAAGCAAAATGCATCGTTGACACAAAGTTCTCCGGAAATCTCCTCTATTCCTCTGCTTGCAGAAATTAGGGGTTTCAGCTCAAAGTCTAGAACACAAGAATGTTGATTACAAATTCCGATCCTTTAACCCGTAGGTTCTTCCTCTACTTATAGTGTGTAGAGGGGAAATTACAAATGGGAAACTACAACTGAACTAGAACATGAAGAAGTAGTAAAGGGAACATTTGGCAGTCATCTTCCTAGAATTCCTCTCTTAGTGACATGCATCAGGAGTTTGAGCAAAAATTGTGCACATCTGCCACCTATCTTAAAGAATCTTTCCAAATAACTTAAAGTAATGGTTTTTCAACCAATAACTTTAATTTACATTTTCATTCGGGAATATAAGAAATAAGAGAAGAAAGAAGATCTCTGCAGTTGTAACACTCATACTTTCTTTTTGTTCTGATATTGAATATACTTGTCAAACGTGTAATTCAACATCTTCCCATCTATTTTAATAATAGCATCTCTCTCGGTTCGAATCAGTAACAACCCAATGGATAAAACAACGGTGTTAGCTTTCACTTTCTCTAAACTAGGCCCATATCCCTCAACATCTCGCTGAAGCTTTGTGAGTCTACCAATCGAATGCATCGTGAAAGGTACGGTGGCTTCATCAACTTCTTTCCGCACAACCAAGTATATATTCCTCATGGGAAGCGGGTAATTCATCTAGGATGTTCTTTGTCACTTCTCCCATCTTACTCTCCAAAGAATCGTCCTCTTGAAATGAGTTTGAGGATCTCTACGCGGAAGGAAACTGAAATCTCTAACCGCTTCCCCTTTTCTACCAATCCGCCAGGCACGATCTGCTCTGCAATCAACACATCCTTCGGCAACGAGTGTATCTTAGCCAAAGTATCCAGATGACTTTCAGCAACTATGTTCTCATCTTCTTCTAGTGTCATCAGTTCCTTCAGCTGAGATGTTGCCCTATGCATGTTCTCCAATTCAGTCGGTATTGGTTCGAATTGCTCTGAAGCTTGGTGAATGATTTGTTCCTTCCAATGAGCAATAGCTTTGACCTGGTCCCCTGCATCTTCTACCTCCTGCATCAGATGATCACTCACCTGCTCATGTGCTAGAATGGGCTGAGAGGAAGGTTTAGCAACCTTAGCAATGATCTCGCATAGCTGGAACACCTGCTTTTGAAGCTTGGATCTCTCAGCCTTCTCTTTGTCAAGCTTAAGGAATAAAGCATTCATTAGTGTCTGCATATCCTGCTTTAATCCTTCTATGGTAGTTTGACCTATTGGCACTTTGGTCACTGCTATATCAGCTGCCGTGAGCTCTCCCTTGTGCTTTCCTTTTGCTGGAACAGATAACTCAGTGAACTTCTGTCCCGATTCCTCAATAATCAACCTAGAAGTCATTTTGGCAACTTTAGGTCTTCTATCTCTTCCACCCAAACTTAGGAGCAGCTGAAAGTCGTGTTCTTCCAGGTTGATCTCCTCTCTGGCTTCTGGGATCGTCTGCAAAGCTAACCATGATGAAAAGTTGCTTCTTGGGGAATGAGAAGTCGCCGAGTGCACCACCATCTCATGCTCTGACTCCGCTCTATCAGAATTTTCCACCGTGTTATGACTGCCACCCTTTGAATTGTCCAAAGATAATGCTTTTTCAAACTCGCCATCTGTGCTTTCAACTTCTCCACATGGATAGGTGAAGACCTGAGTGGTTGAGGAGAAAATACAAATGACGCTAGATTCAAAGGAGGAACAACAAGATCTCTCTGAGGTTCTAGGGCTGCTGAAGTGCTATGAGTTGATGTTGGAGAAGCTAGAACTGCACAATAGCTTTGTAGATTTGGCCTTCTCTTGTATGTGAGACTTCTTGTGAACTTTAAGCTTTTCCGGCCTTCTGTTGCTTTCACCTTTGTGCTTCCTCTTGTTGGAGTCTCCTGCGGTAAAGTTTTCTGTGATTTGATTCATCAATGCTTCATCTAGGCAATACCCCTTTTCGTGACAGAACCGGTTCAAAGTGTTAACCAGAACTGCGGAAGATCTTTCTTCAATTGTCTGATAGCCACCAATGTTTTCCTGAAGAGCAGCTCTATCTCCTCCCATCTGATGATACGAGTCAAGTATCACATGCCCATCATCTGTGAGATCTGTAGGTATCCGTGCCAAACCATAATCAGACACTTGTTGCGCCGATAACCTGCTGAAGTCTTTCTTTCTGACTTCATACTCGTTCCTGCACTTCATCTAGAAGTCCTCCAACAAAGGCACATGTGAGTATTCTTGGGAGATTGTCTTCCTCACTACTCCATATGGGTCAAAGTTCAGTGTCTTTGGGAAGAACTCAAGCTCATACTCAGAAAACATTTCAGCTTCGACTCCTCTAGCTTTGTGGATGCTCTGGCAGCTGTAGTAACCCACTGTGACTGGAAAGAAACCTGTAGACTTGTGCCGCTTTGATTGTAAGTCATGCATCTCCATGAGTTGTCTACACAACTCCATGATGACCCACTTGTCGTTTGGATACCTTGGCAACTTTACTGGTTCTCCCGAAAAGCCAGTCACCCTGAGATAGGTGAAGTCTGCAAACTGGATGAAAATGCAACCATGCTGAGATACAACTTCCCAAGCTTCTTTGCTCACCCTGTTGGTCTTTAGATCACTATTTAGTTTGCAGATGAATTCATAGAAGAACCCATCGTTGACCGCTTTGTAATCTTTGTGGCATTCAGGAACTGTCAACTGTGGATAGCACTCAAAGATAGGATCTTTCGCCAGTACGCCCGTCCTATCCAGCTTGGAAAATATGCCCTGCGAGGCTGCTGCATATACCAGGTATGAAGTCATTTTGAAGCTGTAAGTCCGCCTCACACTCCGAAGTTGCTCACCGATGTTGTCACTTGATGATCTCTGCCCAATTGATTATCGAATCAACTCTATTGATCTCGATAGTCCTCACGAAAACATACATCCATGAGCAAAAGTTGTGAGTATTGGCTTCTCCACTTATCCTGCAAAGCAATTTAGTGATATCATCCACCTCCTGCACCAAGTTGGATTGCGGAAGAGTTCTCGAGAACTTTGATGGGGACCTGGGCTTCTTCATATATCTGTTGTTCATTATGCCCACGCAATCTGCTTTGTGTTTCTCCCATTTGTTGCCTGCATCCAGCATGTTAATTGCAATCACCATCGTTCGTGTCGGAATCTTCAAACAATAATTGATAAACTGTGCATCCAGCCTAATAATTGTCTTTCCCGCAACATCCTAGATTGTTCTGGAAAGAGGATGATATGATCTCGCACACTCCATGACAAATTCGGGCAACTGAGCTGTGACTGGGAATGTTGATGCTTGAATAATTCCACTACTTTTCATTGCCCGCATGAGAAATGTCTTTCTGGCCCTGGATCTGTCAATTATTTTGGAGATGGGTTCTGGCCTATGTCTATGTCATTGATATCAACAAATCTAGAAGCTATGCATGATTTAGTGACCCTTCTCTTTCATCTCGCTTCATCATGGCTGGAGCAATCTTTGTCTGAGCAATCTTTGTCTGTGTTCTTTTTCTTTTAATCCTGCCGAATTCTTTATAACTGGATCAATTCGTGCAGATCTAGCAATTTCTTCAGATTCAAAAGATATATTCAATGTACTTGACATTGATTTGAACTTCCTTTCACCTGTATGAACACCTGTAATGAATACCTGCAATTATTTAAGACAAAGATGAAGTCCAGAGCATGAATACTTGATTTCTGTCACCAAAAATCTGCATATGAAGCCCACTGCCCTAAAATTTGAGGCTTTGCTTGCATGCAAAGCAAACATAAATATTTTTAAATTCACCTGGGCACTTATAGCAACATGCAGATAATTATCATAGCATAAATCAAGTTATTCCAACCCTAGGTGCCAAACCTTGAAGCTTCCCGACAATGAAAAACACCTCCAGATGCACAAATCCTCCTTTCCTTGGCACCCCAGAACTGTATCAGGCTGCAATTCTTAGCAAAAATAATTAATTGCTTCTTCATTATGGCAGTCCATGCTTATATAACCCTCAACATTCTATTTCTAATAATTTTCCATCCTATTCCTAGCAATTAATTAATAAACAAACATGTTTATTCACCCAAATTGGGCGCCAATTTTGCATGTTGTTGGCTACCATTAAATAAATTTATTTTTAGCATGCTTCCTTCAGTTCTCTTTGGCTTATCTTCATGCATTGACTTTTCCTCCATCCTTGGCGCCAAAATTAGGCAAAGCAGCTATTAATAAATATCATTAAAAGCATTGTTTAATGCCTAAATGGGTCGCACTTTTTGGCAAGGGTGAATTCTAAAAATAAGAAGTCAACTTCTGATGGGAATTTTCACCCTGCACTGCAGCTCTAAAAATCCCTTCTTCCACTTAAGTTATTTGACTTTTATAATGGGAATTTTTACCCTGCAAGGCAGGTAATAAATTCCCACCTGCCTGCCACCTCTAATTTTCCCACTGCAGCTTAAGTGACTTCCCAAAAAGTGCGACTTGTATTGAAAATAGCTTCTTTTGAAAAAGTGCGACTTGTATGGGTGAATAAAACCTTCTGATGGGAAAAGTTAGCCTGCTAGGCGGAAAAAAATTCCCACTAGTGCTTTAAGTGATTTTTCTTTATTTTATAATGGGAATTTTCACCCTGCAAGGTAGGTAAGAAATTCCCGCCTGCCTGCTGCCTCTAACTTTCCCATCGCAGCTTAAGTGACTTTGACTCCATGGAAAAAGTACCCTGCAAGGCAGGTAAGAAATTCTCGCCTGCCTACCACTACTAAAAATCCCATTGCAGCTTACACTTATTAATTCCAGAAAATGCAACTTGCCTGGGAGAGGCTTTTTGTGCATGACTTCATCCTTTTTGGTCAGAAGCTTGCATTTTGAGGTTGATTCCTTCTGGTGTTGTGTCGGTAGATGATCTCCAGATGCTTTAGGTAATTAAACAGACTATACTGGCGAAGGAATTGACCTAGGGAATTTCATAGAGAAACAAACAGAGGAAACCAAAGAAAAATGCAAAAGAAATAAATAAAAGCGAAAAACATTGCCAAAAGTTGCAGATAATGCCCTGAATTCATTCCTGGTGAAAACCCTAATGAGATGAGTGAATAATGGCATGCAAAACTTCAACAGGATTCAACCGGAGCACAATTTACTTCAAACGAGACATTATTTATTCAATAAATAATTAAATAAAAATTTCCCGTAGACAACTTGGCGGAGGGATAAAATGAGTTTGGGCATCTGGGTATTTGTCAAAATTGGCTCATATGATTCACTAGGAATATCCTAACATAATACAAACATCTTCTGGCAATAAAAACACAAAAAGACCCGCTATTTTAAAAGAACGAAATTTTTTTCAAATGGGTTGTCCTAGATTTCAAGGTGAAATCTGGGGACACCAGACCACTAAACAAATGAAGAACTAAACGACTTAAGCTGCAACCAAGGAAAGCTCAAAGGTGGTCTCATAGAGGACAACTCTTCATCTTCCTATCCCAAACCGGAGTTTCGAGATTTCTTCTCTTAGTGGAATGACCTAATCTAGGGATATCCATCTTTGAGAAAGTATTCTTTGTAGAGAGGTCATTTGAATTACTTAATTTCTATTTTATTCTCTACGTATCTTCCCAAGAAACCATTGGTATATTTGCCTTGTTTTTCAAGGAATTTTGAGCCCAACTCCACCTTTTGTATGTCTTTGCAGTGCCTCTATCCATTTTTATGTGTCTTCTCAAGAAACCTTATGTGTTTCTCTTTTTGTTCTGTATTCATTTTTCTACATCAGTCATTAAGGATGTTGCATGACTAATATACATTTTTATTTTCTTGTAATCCCTTATTTTGGAGACCTCGTCTATGACATCATAAAAGAGGTTTGAAATCTTCATGCTCATCAAACACTGTTGTTTAGATCTTTTGTATCATAAAGGATTGTACCTTTTTATGTTTCCCCCTTAGTCAATAGCTTCCAGCTTAAAATTGCTAGCACAAATTGTGAATGATAAGGTTAGGCATTTAAGTTTATACATCCTATATAAAAGGAATTTTTGTTTGCAGATTGGTGCATCTACTGGCCTTAAGGAAGCAATTTCTGGAGGAGGTCCATTGTTTGTCTTCATCTCTATCCTCATCAGTGTTAGTAACTTGTTAATTGCTTTCAAAATCATTTACTTTTATTTTTTACAAGAGTTGCAATTTAGCTTATTATGTCTGCTTTCTTCTTTTACTTTCATATTGTCCAAGCAGAATATTAAGATATTTCTTCCATAAATTTTTACAGATTCATCTGGCTATCACGCTTTTCATCGGTCGCTGGCTTAAATTTCCACTACGAGTTGTAAGATTCTTTTATTTAAGTAGTTTGAATGGTTAAACTTGCAGGTTTAAATGTTTTCTCGTTTTTCTAATCTAGAAACTTTAAAGCATAAAATAATAAATCTAGTCGCAAAAGGCTTTGCAAAATTCCAAGCTTGAGAGGCTGCTAAGGGGTCTGAAATTGGATTTGCTACTTGCACTAACATAAACAAAAGAAAAAAATGGAAAAATATTATTAACCTGTAAAACAAAGGAAATGTCAAATAATTTCTACACAGTCAACTGTATGTCATTTATAAATACTTGTCAAGTAACTTCAAATCTGTATTTCTTTGCGCTGCAGATCCTTGTTGCATCTAATGCAAATATAGGTGGGCCAGCTACAGCCGCAGCAATGGCTAATTGTCGAAACTGGAAAGAACTGGTACTATTTTTATGAGTATTGTAGAATAAAACACCTTAGGTAGGTAAATAGTAAATAACACTGAAAACATATCAATAAAATATCATATTTGCTTCCTTCAGGTGCAACCAGCAATTTTAGTGGGTACATTAGGCTACACTATAGGTACAGCTGTTGGATGCCTTATTGGTTTGCGATGTCTACGGCCAATGCAATAAATGAATTTATGAATTTTGGAAGTTTCAAGATATATGCTAGATTCAAAATTGTGTATTCAAATTGTAAGTGCCTCACCAACCGCACTGGTTTGGTGTTTTGGTGCGGATTTGCATTTACAAGTAAATGGATCCATGTATTATTGATCATGATGTAGGATCCAAACTCGTTGCAAGGTCAAGGAATTGATTGTAGTTCTCTTAGGCAAAGCATGCCAAGAATTTTAAAGGTTTGAGGAGACAGAGTTCTATTTGTTTTTCACTGTTAAAAATTCATAGAGGCTTGCAATTTTGTAATATTTTTGTTGCTTGTAATTGAAGCATGGTTTCAATCCAAGGATGAAAACAATGTACTGTGTCATCTTACAAAGCAATAGTAATGGGATGAAAAACTTCAAAATTATTTGTACACTAGAGGTAGACAAGTTAACTGTTGTAATTTGCCATATTTGTCTTTTATTGTTAAATTAGGTATGTGAGAACTTTATTTGTTCAAAGTTCACTCCTATTGCATTGTGCAGCTATTCCTTTCTTCTTAAACTAATTAACCACTTCCTTAGCTGCTTAAAAATAAGAAAGGATATAAATAACTAAACTCAGCAGGTGATGTACTTCAAAAGTACCATTAATTGAAAAAAATACTAAACAAACTGGGACAAAGAAGTCTGTAGTTCATGATAGGAAAAATATGTTAAGACCTTGCTATAATGGAAAGGTCGTTGCAGTACTCACATCTTGAGGACAATCTTGGTTGTCCTTGGTACCCCCAACCACTAGTAGGCTCTACATCTAAGACGGCTTTTAAGCCTAGAGCAACAACATCATTTTCAAGATCTTGAAGCATGCTGTAAGAGAGATAGAAAGAGCAAAGTCAGGAAATTGTTTATCATTTTCAAAACTGTGGATGTTGGTGTTGATGTGTTGGGTGTCATTGTGAAGGAGACCCTTCATTAGACCTGGCACAACTCTTGTATGTTCTCATATTAGATCAGCATTAGGACCCCTAAGGGAGTAAGAATGCCCTTGAGGGTTAAATCAGTATCTTGTGGTTGACAACACAAGGGCATTGCTCCACTAAGGGATCAATTCTTGCAAGTGATGTAGTTACACATTTGCCTCGTTGAGTTGATCTTGAAACTAGAACAAGTTGGAAAGAAGAACTACTTTTTCATTGACTTAACATTGGCATATTGTATATGAAATAAAATGTTAATTATAACAATATTATATTTTCTTGCTATGGTTGAATGCCACATTGTGGATTCTACAAACAAAGCAACATTTCAAGAGATGGGCTCGGTATTAAAGGTTTATGAGGAGAGACATATTTCAATCCCAAATGAATTTACCTTTTGGAAAAAAAAACAAAAACAATATTTACACGATCATGCCTTGTTGCAAGTGAGACATGTAAGATAAAGGTGTCCAAGATGGTCCAATCTTACTCTGAAACATGCACATACATTGGTATATTAGGCACAAATAAAAATGAGTTTTCTTGGGCTCAATTGGAGTGTTCCAAGCTCTCAATTTTTTTGCATTCAAGTATGAGGATTTCAAAGAACCACATACTACCGAGCTTATCATAGATTAATTAAGGAGGTGAGATCCACTAATACCCTATTTTGGGTTTGTAGTTTTTAAAAATGTGTCATAATTCTATTTCCAAGCCCTCCATCAACAACTTGTAGTTAAAAGCCCAAGTTTGTGGAGCAAGGAATTATGCATCAAAGCTTGTATTTCATAGTAAGTGCATAAATGAATGACACCAAGTTTATATTGAAGAAAGTTTGAAGCTTCAACTTAAGAAAATGAAGAATATGTGTATGAGAAAAAAGAAGAGACCCCCAAAGGGAGTGGTCATTAAAAGAGGCATGTTCTGAACTATCACCATCCCACTTCAAGTATTTATTTTGATGCTTCACATAACTTCCAAATACTCTTGATTTAAAAATTACCCTTGATTTTGAAAAATATTGAAGCCACAAACAAGGTATGTAAACCCAACCCATTCCATGATTATTTTCAATTAGGAGATCCCAAAAAGATGCAATGTTTGATAATGATTTTTCAATGTCATTTCCTTTTTAAGCACAAACAATCAATTTCAAACACAAAATTATGTTGTAGCTCTAGATGTCAATGATATCGATGCCCACCACACTTCCAATAACAAAGGCTCCACACAACCCCAAGGAAACCCTATCCCATTATGGGGACACAAAAATCTCATATAATATATTCGAAATTTTCCATAGACATTTATAGAAAGTCACCCAAAGAAGAGCCATAAATATGAGAAGAAACTAGATCCATTATACAAATTTAGAATGAAACTTAGAATTAAGAGACATGGACGTGCTTATCTAATATTTTTTGTTCCACTTTAAATAACATAATTCCATAAGTTAGTAGGACTAGAATAAAAACATAAATAAATAACGAGAAACTTAAACTTTTCATCAAGTTGTATGTAAGACCAATCATAATAAACAAACAAAGTGTAGTACCTTGAATTTGGGCCGAGACAATTGGCATTAACATTTTTTGCACATTTATCTCCATTTGGTTCATTAATATATATTTGACCGCATTAAAGCATATTTCCCCATCTTAAATACCATATTATCCATAAGGTTATCCCTAATCACCAAATCAACACTATTTGAACCATTAATAGTTTGCACAAGAACTTTCTAAATATTCTAACAATTATCCTCCATCTTTCAATTTTAAATTTCATAACCTCTAGAAAAATTGTATCCCTTGTAAAGATTCAAGCCCAAACCTATCCACCTACTATGAACTCGTCCTTTCGGTATCTTAAATCATAATTTCAAATGGGTAACTTGTCTTAATCGGCCTTAGGGAGATTTTAGGGTTAATTGAGTAGGAAAACTACAAAAGGTTTCCTATAAATATAGATGCACTCTAAGCCATTTGAACCATATGACCATTACTTCATTCCTTGGAGATTATTACACGAAAGAGCTAAACCTTCCTAAAATTTCCATGAGTGGCCCTCGATCGAACAAAGAGTTGAATTATGAAGCATGTAAGGTGTCAAAGTACATGTTGCCAAATGTCAATGCCAAATCAAGGGTTTCATTGTAAGTTGCATATTCTTCCACTAACGCATCTCATCATAAGATTGTGGGAGAACTACGTGGGTTTGAGTCCTCTTTCGAGTACGTGTATGTATACAATGCTCAAACATCATGGGGTGTGCTAAAGTAACTCCCAACCCAAAATGTTGATTCCTTTTTAAGGTCTCTTATCATCAAGCAAGTGAAAGTTAGGGTTTAACGCGGGGAGAAGGAAAACCATGTTCTGTCATGGTCATCACAATAATCTAGATTCACATAATAGAATATTAGAACCAAACCAACTTGCACAAAAATTCGAGCATCATGACCTACCCTAGATTTCCTTTGTAGCCCCTTGATGCATTCGGGCCCAAACATGCACCCGACCCTATCCAAGCGGATAGATTCAAACCCACACATTCAAAATTTTCAAACTATCTACAACATATCATCATATCTTGATTTTTCCTAAGTGCCTTGACGATTACAATTGTATCTTGTGTTCAATCGAGCACACTTTTTCATATTCTGCTAGCTTAACTTGTCATTTCTTTTTATGCCCTAATTCCTATTTTCCTTATTTCAAGAATGAGTAAACTATTAGAAATTACCAAGGTATCATAATTATTGTCTAATTAGGAAAATCAGTTATTAGTTTAAAAATAATCACATTTGATTATAATTATATTATGCTTTGGTGTAATTTTATTAAATATTTTTGTGAACCCACTTTTATTTTGAACACATCCTAGGGTTTTATTTTCCCTCTTAGGGTTTTAGATTTTAGGGTTGAATTTAGATCTTAGGTTTCATTAAACCATTCTCCATGCCTATATAAGGTTAGTGTGATCATTAACTCTTGCTTTTCTCGTGTTTTACATGATTTCATCTTATGTCACCTAGGCAAGTGTTGGGGTTAGCATAAGGTTGTACATATAATATATCAGATCTAAGCTTACATGCAATAAAAGACAGATATTCTACCAAAAGATATATATAAAACAAGAGATATAAATCAACACCAGTATTTAACGTGGTTCACCCAAAGGTGGGCTACATTCACCAAGAAACAAGTTAATCTATTATCCAAAGTTTTCAGAAGATATACAATGAAGATTTACAATCTTCCACACCTCTCACAATGTACAGTACTTTCTTTCTCTCTAGCTTCTCCTTCTCCAAGAATTCTCTCTCTCACAATTATTTTCACAATAATCATTCACTCACACTTCTAACCCTAGCTTTCTAGCTTATAAATACCTTATACAAACTTAGGGCACTTAGCCATGCAATTACAATCAATAGATCTACTTTAATACTAAAATTAGATCTAATTCTCGATAGTTAAATAAAACACTCTCGCACAAGTAACACGCGTCGGTTAGCCCTAACTGATGTCGGTTTCTACTTGCCTAACCAATGTCGGTCATAGGTGAGTAATGTCGGTCTCTTCATAACCGATATCGATTCTTGTGTTTCCCGCAAGTTTAATATAATATGCTAAACTGAAGTAATTAAGCTCCACAACTCAACAATCTCCCACTTGGAGATAAATTACATGATATACCCGTACATCGTCATTCTTGGATCATTTCCTTAGCTTTTTTTTTTCCTCTTCAAGTGTCAAACTTGAAGACCAACAAGTGGAGTGTAGCTCTAACTTCTTTTTTTGCTAATGACTTCGTTAGCATATCCGCAGGTTTTCACTCGTATGAATCTTCTCCAGTTTCCAAATTTCAGCCCATCCTCCAATACCTGCCATATGAAGTGATACCTCAATTAAATGTGTTTCATTCTAGAATGAAACGCTGAGTTTTTTGCCGAATGAATTACACTTTGTGATCCACCGAATAATTTTCTATCATCTTGATCCTTTCCCAACTCTTCTATAAACCTACTCATCCATATCATCTATTTGATAGCCTTTGTAGCTATGACATATTCGCCTCTGTAGTAGACAAAGCCACAACCTTCCTAATCTTGATATCTAACTAACTATTGTCTCACCTACTCATGAAAATATATTCAATAGTACTCCTACCATCCAGATCTCTAGCCATATCTGAATCAACATAGCCACATAAAGAAATATTTAAACCTTCATAGCATAACTACATGTTAGATGTCTCTTTCAAATACATGAGTATCCATTGACTGCTTTTCAATGCTCTTTATCCGGATTGACCATAAATCTACTCACAACTCCCGAGTGCATGTGCAATGTCAGTCTATGTAATGTCCCATTTTCCCAATCAAAGACCTTTGGCCTATTTTGTCAACCCGACGGCCAAAGAAAAATATAAGAGTGACTTAAGTTATAATAAATTAATATAAAGTGCTATGAAAAATAAAATAAAATTATTAAAGAACTTATATTAATTTATTTAGCTTAATAAAAATAAATTGTAATCCCTATGGAAATAACAATTTGCCTTAAGGGGCAAAAGTCATTGTAAAGGGATTTATTATAATCCTCCTAGAAAGGATAATGACGACTTGGGCCCAAGGGAGTAATGAAGCCTAGGAAAGATAAAAACATAATTAATTTATGTATTTCCCCTAGAGAAATGTGACTTGCACTAGGAGGGAAATGTTGTTGGGAAAAACATTTAATATGGGAAAATATTAAATGTTTGTATAGGGAAAATCATGTGAGCTCATTGGCTGGTTTGGAGGTTGGTTGTTGGCCCTTTTTCTTTAAAAGGGAAGTCGACTTGCCTCTTCCATAATCCAAAATTTTATATGATATTTTCTCTTACATAGAGCTTCAGCTTTTGCATTAAAAATTATAAGGACGAAACCCCTTGTGAATTAAACCTCTTGTGGACGAAAACCCCAAGAGTTTGAGGGATTTTCACACAGAATTTTCCATTGGTTGTAATCAGATTTTCAGCCTATTTTAGGTTTTTTCCAACATTGTTATTGAAGACTTTTTGAAGTATTTCAGTGAATAAAATTGCAGCAGTGTTTTCTCTATTGGATCAACTCACCTTGGAATTGTTTGGGCATTATTATTGAGGTATTTAGATCTAAAAATCATTGTCTAATATCTCATAATTTTTGTGAATAAAAATACCCAAGTTTCATAATTCTTCCGAGGGTTATTTACCGCTTCTATAATCAGATTTCATATATGATTTATGAGTTGATTTGGCATCCAAATTTTTTATTCTTATATGAATGAGTTCCTAAAATTATAAGCAAGCATCTGTGGTAGATAAAATAATTTTTGGAGCTCATTTGATGCCCTAAATGTGTGGGCCGAAATAGTAGGAGGGCCGGATCTGCATGTTTGTAGTTATAATTTGGTTCACACCATCTCGTTCCTTGTATTTTTCTAAGTTCGGGCATATGTCATTTGCCTAGATCGAGTTATGTAGAGAAAGTTATGTTATCTTGAAGATTGCAGCGCTTAGGGTTTCATATTTAAATTATTTTCCAGTTGTTCTAGAATTTGATTCTTGCCATAAATTCTCTACGGTTGTTCCAAGGGTTTGAGAGTAAAATAATTATCAGTATGTTGATTTTGGGTGTGTTTGCACATAAAAACCTAGTCGATTTAGCTTAAATCAATCTAGTTTGCCCTAGCTTTTGAAGTTTATATTTTGTCATTGTATTTTGCTATTGTGTTGAGTAGGAAAAGTTTATATTTGCTCCAAAGATCCATTTGAGGATCTTTTAGTGGTATCAAAGCAATGTTCCTCCCACTTGTAGGGTGAAGGAAAGAAGGAAAAAAAAATCAGATCTGAATGTAAGCGAGAAAAAGGCATCAGACATGCAGTTCTTTAGAAAGTTACTACCGTGCAAGGTAAGATTTCTATTTTTGATGGTACTAATAAATTTTCTGTGAGATCATGGTTGTTAGAATTGGAGGCATACTTGCTATCAAATCCTATGTGTGTGGATGATGCCCTCAAATTCATTCCTTATCATTTGGAAGGGATAGCAAAGATTGGTGGTATCATGTGATAAAGACCCAAGGGGAAGAATCTGTCTACTTCTTTGATGACTGTAGCCAAAGGTTCATGGAGAGGTTCGATCTACCGAGGATAAAGGTGAGCAAGGGGTAGAGGAGGACAAATCAGATCTACAGCCAAATGAAGAAGAAGAAGCTTCAAAAGGTATGATTTCCATTGAACAAAATAATGGTGTTAGTGAAACTTTGCTTGCTAGAGAAATTGATAATAGACAAGAGAAGAAATTCATATATGCAAGCAAAGAAGATGTAATGGAAACTCTTAAAAAGTGTGAGGAATGGAATAGCAGAGCTAAAGCTGCTAGGTTGATAGCCGCTCAAGCAAGACAACACTTACAAGAGTTCAAGGAAAAGATGAAGGCAATTGATGCAAGGAAGTCTACACCCATGAAAGAAGACTCTATGGAGCAACTAGCACATGAGGAGGAGCCTCACATAGACACTTGTGTGGAATTGCAGGGTGCTGCAATTTCCAAACCAACAACTTTTGATCATCTTTCAGATACCTTCAACGGGCACTTAGGCAACAATGATGGGGGCAGCTCAACATATGTCTATCTTGAGCACACAGAGAACATTGATGGCATTGAAAGGTATGAAGAACATAATAATGTGTCTTATTTATTACTGCCCATTCCAATTTATTTTCATCAAGAGATGCATGATATGGTAGAAGAAGCCTTCATTTTGGAGTTTGTTGAAGCATTTCTCCAAATATATGTATATGAGCATTTTGTGGATGATATATGGGGGCAAGTTTTAGCTCACTTGACAGAAAAGGTGTCAGGCTTGCAGATCACTTCAGCATGTTTTGTCTCTTGTGCACGACACTTGGACAAAACAAAATTATAATTGCTTGAGGGCAAACAATTTTGGGAAGGGAGGACTATAATGTCCCCTTTTCCAATCGAAGACCTTTGGCTCATTTTGTCAACCCGACGGCCAAAGGAAAAATATAAGGGTGACTTAAATTATAATAAATTAGTATAAAGTGCTATAAAAATAAAATAAATTATTAAAACACTTATATTAATTTATTTAGCTTAGTAAAAATAAATTGTAATCCCTATGGAAATTTTGATTTGCCTTAAGGGGAAAAATTCATTGTAAAGGGATTTATTATATTCCTCCTAGAAAGGATAATGGCGACTTGGGCCAAAGGGGAGTAATGAAGCCTAGGAAAGATAAAAACATAATTAATTTATGTATTTCCCTAGAGAAATGTAACTTGCACTAGGAGGGAATGTTGTTGGGAAAAACATTTAATATGATAAAATATTAAATGTTTTTCATAGGAAAATCATGTGAGCTCATTCAACTGGTTTGGAGGTTTGTTGTTGGCATTTTTCCTTTAAAAGGGAAATCGACTTGTCTCTTCCATAATCCAAATTTTTATATGATATTTCTCTTGCATTTGAGCTCTAAGCTTTTGCATTAAAAATTCCAATGACGAAACCACTTGAGAGGGTTTTTCACTCGAAATTCCCATTGATTGTAATAAGATTTTTAGTCTATTTTAAGTTTTTTCCAACAATTGTGTTATTTAAGATTTTTGAAGTATTTTGGTGAATAAGATTGCAAATGAGTTTTTTCTCTATTGGATCGACTCACTTTGGGACTATTTGGGCATTATTATTAAGGTATTTAGATCTGCGAATCATTGTCTAATATCTCATAATTTATGTAAATGGAAATACCCAAGTTTCATAATTCTTCTGAGGGTTATTTGCCAATTTTATAATAAGATTTCAGATCTGATTTATGAGTTGATTTGGCATTCAAAAATTCTGATTTTTATATGAATGAGTTCCTAAAAATATAGGCAAGCATCTGGGATAGAGAAAATAATTTTTGGAGCTCATTTGATGCCCTAAATGTGTGGGTCAAAATAGTAGAAGGGCCAGATTTGCATGTTCGGTAGTTGTTATAATTTGGTTTACACCATCTTGTTGCTTGTATTTTTCCAAGTTCGGGCATATATCATTTGCTTAGATTGGAGTTATGTAGAGAAAGTTATGTTATCTTGAAGATTGCAATGCTTAGGATTTCAGATTTAAATTATTTTCCAGCTGTTGTAAAATCTGATTTTCGCCATAAATTCTCTAGGGTTATTCCAAGGGTTTGGGAGTAAAATATAATTATTGCATGCTGATTTTGGGTGTGTTTGCACATAAAACCCTAGTCGATTTGGCTAAAATCAATCCCATTTGCCCTAGTTTTTGAATTTTATATTTTACCATTGTATTTTGTGGTTATGTTGAGTGGGAAAAATTTATATTTGCTTGAAGGATCCATTTGGGAATCTTTCGGTTGGTACAAACCATAACATACATGAGAATCCCAACTGATGAAGTATGTGGTACTCGTGTCATGTATTTAACCTCCTCATGTGATGAAGGACACTGATCTTTGCTCAATTTGAAGTGTCCAACCATATGTGTACTTACACGTTTTGAATTCTGCATTTTAAACCTTTTTAACACCTTGTAGATATAATCCTCTTGAGACAAATACAATTTCTTGTTTTTCCTGTCTCTGTGTATTTGCATGCAAGGATTCTTTTTGCAGCTCCTAAATCTTTCATAGTAAATGTGTGAGATAGCTTTCCTTAAGCTCACCAATGTCTTGCATACTAGATCCTGCAATAAGCATATCATCCACATATAATAACAAAATAATATAGCTCCCATTTTCAAGCTTCTTGAAATAAACACAATGGTCAAATTCACATATCAAGTAACCATGCTCGTGCATGAAACTATCAAACCTCATGTACTATTGCCTTGGAGCTTTTTTGAGCCCATATAGGCTCTTTCTCAACATGCACACTAATTTTTCCTTACCCTTGACTTCATACCCAAGAGGTTGTTGCGTATAAATCTTTTCATCCAAATCACCATGAAAAAAATTCATCTTCACATCTAGTTACTTTAAGTGCAAATCATCTACCGCAACTATACTCAATATAGTACGTATAAAAGTCATTTTAACAATAGAAGAAAATATTTTACCAAAGTCAATACATATTTTCTGTAAATCCTTTTGCTACAAGCCTTGTCTTGTACCTTTTCTATCCACCCTCTTCTTCCTTGATCCACGTAAATCCACTTGTTTTGCAATGTCCTCTTACCTGCCGACAACTTAACCAACACTCAAGTCTATTTTTGTTCCAAAGAGTCCATCTCCTCGTCCATGTCATGCTCCCACTGAACGTGGGTCTCATCTTGCATTGCTTATTCAAAAGTTTCTGGTTCACCATTATCACCAATAATAAATAAGATAGAGAAGGTGTAAATCTTTCTGGAGGTTTACTTACCCTTTGTGACCCTCACGTAAGTTTGAGGTATCGAGGATCATTCTGGACCACCGACATTTGTTTCCACTCGACAATGATCGTTGCTTGCCGGTTACGCTAACCGATGTTAGTTTGACTCTCCTGTAATCGATACCGGTTTAGCTGACCGATGTTGGTTAGGGGTCAACGGACACCGCCATCTTGTGTAACTCGTAAGTATGAGTTTTAAATCCGAGAGTTAATTTTCATTCACAAACTTCTCAACCGATTTGTCCTTGGGTACCAAAATTTGATCCTTGTACATTCTCTTTTCATTCCATTCAATGTCACAACTCCTAATAATTTTAGAATTCTCTAAATCCCAAAACGGAATCCGAAATCACCAAATCCATAACCAATGAAAGTGCATCTCTTAGATTTTGCATCCAACTTTTTTTTTATTTTCTTTATCAATATGCACAAAGCCTTCTGAACCAAAAACTTTAAGAAAAGAAAGATCTACCTCTTTTCGGTCCAAGCTTCCTCTGGTATTCCTCCATCTAGTGAACTTGAAGGCCCACGGTTAATCAAATAAATTGTTGTATCAACTGCTTCTGCCCAAAACTGCAAGGGCAATCCAGCATGTATCCTCGTACTTCTAGAACGTTACATGATTGTCATGTTTATTCTTTCTGCAAACTCATTCTCTTGTGGTGTTCTTGGAACCATCCTTTCTCTACGTATTTCATTCACTAAATAATAATTATTGAAAACATTGCTACAATATTCACCACCATTGTCAGATTTAAGACACTTTAACTTTTAATTTGATTCATTCTTAACAAGGGCTTTCCATCTTTTAAAAGTCTCAAAAATTAGATTTATGTTTAATACAATAAACTCATACATTTTTATAGCATCATCAATGAAAGTAACATAATATTGGGATCCTCCATAAGAAGCTACATGGGCTAGTCGTCACACATCCGAGTGTACAAGCTCTAATTTCTACCCCTTCTTAGTTGCCCCAACTTTTAGAAATTTCACTCTCTTTTACTTTCCAAAGACACAATACTCACAAAAATCAAGATCTAAATATTTCAAATTTCATAACTTACCCTTAGCCTTTAAGATTTGCATTCCTTTTTTACTCATATGGCCCAACCGATTATGCAACATGCATGCATCTCAATCAAGTAGATAACACGAAAAATGAATCAAGAATACGATAGATAAATATAACGTTCCTACCTTATTGCCTCTTGCCACAACAACAACACTCTTGATGACTTTCTAAGAGTTTACTATGAATGTAACCATGCAACCAACTTCACATAATTTCCCGCAAAAATAAGATTCCTTTTGAGGCTTGACATATGTCTCACATCTTTCAATACCCATGTATTTCCATTCTCGTAATTTTAGATGAAACCAATAATAGTGCAAGGTTCATCATCACCCAAATAAACATGCCCACAATTGCCTCGGACATAATTTCTGAAATAACCCTTATTTAGGGTTACATGGAAAGAAGCTCCCGAATCTAGAACTCGTGATTCGATTATATTATCCATAGAAAGAATAAGAGTACCTTGCATTACCTCTGTTGCAATATTTGTCTTTTTATCTTTGTCTGGTGTTGGTTCTCTTTATCCTTTGACCAACAATATTTCTTTGCATTTGTTTCTTTCCACAATTTCAACAAGTAATTTCTTTACCTCTGGATTTAGATATGTCATTCCTTGACTTTGATTTCTCATTATTCTTACTCTTGGATCTCTCCTTCTACATGTCTCTGCTTTCTACATTCAAATCATTCCTAGATGATGATTCCTCTGTACTTTTCCTACGAATTTCTTCATTCAAGATTATACTAACTACATCATCAAACTTCAAAATATTATTAGTAGATGTTGTATTACTAACATCCATTACCAAGTTATCCCAACTATCAAACAAAGAACATAAGAATAAGAGTGCTTTCACTTCATCATCAAATAGAATATCAACCGATTTTAACTAATTTATAATAGATCGAAATCATTCAAATGACTAGATGCAGATCCACCTTCATGCATCTTAGAACTAAATAGTTTTTTCATCAAATAAACTTTATTTGAAGCACTAGGTTTTTCATATAAATTAGCAAATGATTTCATTAATCGTAATTGTACCATAGATGTCACTTACGTAATACTAGAAGTCACGAGATACTTTCGTGCTCAATCTTATAGATCCCAAAGCCTTTATGTCAAGAATTTTCCATTCTTAAGCTTTCATTTTCGTAGATCTAGACTTTTTATCCAATGGTAAGTACAAATCTCTTTGATACAAATAATCCCCAATCTACATCTTCCATAATTGATAATTTCAGCCAAACTTCTCTACCTTGTATTTGTTTTCTTTCTGTCATTGTTGTAGCTCTCACTCAATTAGAAAACCCTCTCAGAGTAAATCACAACACATAAAACTCTCAAATAAAGCTTTGATACCGGTTTTGGGGTTAACACAAAGTTGTACTGAGATAATAAATCGATCTAAGCATACATGCAATAAAAATAGATATTCTACCGGAAGAAATATACAAAACAAAAGATATAAATCAACACCGTTGCGTGATTCACACAGTGTGGGCTACATCCACCAAGAAACAAGTCAATCTATTATCCAAATCTTTCTGAAGATATACAATGAAAATTTACAATCTTCCACACCTCTCACGATGTACGATATTTTATTTTTCTCTAGTTTCTCCTTCTACTCCAAGAATTCTCTCTCATAATTATTTTCACAATAATCATTCATGTACACACTTCTAACCCTAACTTTTTAGCTTATAAATACCTTATACAAACTTAGGGCACTTAGCCATGCAATTATAATCAATAAACATGTTTTATTACTAAAATTAGATCTAATTCTCAAGAGTTAAATAAAACACTTCCACACAGTAAATCGACATCATCGGTTATCCCTAACCGATGTCAATTCCTACTTGTCTCGACCGATGTTGGTCATAGGTGAGAAATATCGGTCCCTTTATAACCGATGTTGATTATTGTGTTTTCTAGCAACTCTAATATAAAATGTTAAATCAAGAAGTAATTGAGCTTCACAACTCAACAAGTTATATCCCTTCTGCAAAAAGTGTTAGATTGAGTGGTGCTAATATTGATCGTAATCATATTCTTTTAATTCAATCGGTGTAAAGAAAATGAAAAATAAATGTGATGTTAATATGTCTTCTTCTATTGATGTCAATGTTTATATTGGTGCAATGTTTAAAATATTAAAACCATGTCTATGAATGTAAAGATTAATGCAACCAATGATATCAAGTTAATATTGAGATAAAACTTGTAGGTGAGGTTAGACAACATATGTTACATCCTAATGAGTTAGATGATCTACTTTATATGTCTCAACAAGAAAGATAATACTTGTTAGGAACACTAAACTTACGGAAACACATGTTGAACCATTATCATATTATAATCCACCTTTTAGAGGATCTCTTTCTATGTTAGGTTCCCAAACCGATGCATTAATCTCTCATACAAATCTATCTACACCTACAACCTCTCAAGTGTTGTTGTCACCTAGAATTCTTATTATAGGGCCATCACAAAGTCTTCCTCACATCACCATGGCTATTCCTATTTAACATGGCATCTAATATATATACCCCACCACCTTTTTTTTCATTTTGACTAATTCATCATCGATTGTTCATACATAAATGCACTTATAGGTCAAAAAAATTTACACTATTTTGCACTTACTTGGAATTGAGGATTTGGAGTTTACCTTGTTACATTTGGATCACCTTAGTGAGTAAGGACCGAAGGTTTTCTTATTGAACTTTTCCCTTCTCTACCCATGGCGATCCACTCTCAATGTTTTTATCTCTAGGGAGAATTATGCATCAACGATCACTCACACACACACACACACACGCTTACACACACAACGAGTAAATAAATTTAACCTTTTTTATTTTTTTATCTTGCACTTGTATGTTGATTGATCATTCATTGTTATAGACTAGAGTAGAGATATGTTTGCTTTTATATATTGCATTGTCTTATTCTATTACGCCCATTGGCTTTATCCATCCCTTGATCTATCTTTATTTTGAATCCTAGTAAGATATTTATCTTAGGTATAGGCCTTGGAAACCTATAGCTATCCTAGGGATAGGGTCATTGCCCTTTATAATTACAACACTAATGCTCCTTGAGCACCTTTGTATCTATATCATGCGTTTGGACTTAGATTCGGTCCTTATTTTTGAGAACCCGGTTGGGAACCTATCTTTTCTCGTCATATATTCTCGTGAACTTGACATGAATCTTACTCTTCCCTAAATTAAGTCGATTCACTCTTCTTTTTAAAATTTTCTATTTTTTTCTACGCCATCGGCCCCTATGTAGAACCCTATTGCATGATTGATCATGTTTATGCCTTGATCATCATTTCTAGATTCCATCACCCCGTGCAAACTTACTACACGAACGATATTGTTTTAAACCTCTCTTACGCTATCGGTCACTGCAAACTTCTTGCACAACCAATCCCATTAGAAAAATATTCCCAAAAGATCTCTTTCAAGCATCCTTGCTCGACAATGGAATACTTACTTGGTAATTCTACTACATCCTTTGCTAAGTCATCTTTCTATGAAAACATTAATCATGAGGTTGATTGTTTTCCTAAGTTGGTTCCTTATTATGTTGATTGTTTGGCCATAGGAGTTGTCAATGCTAAAAAGCTAAGACCTCCACCACATAATACATAGACCGATCTAACATCAAAACCCTACCTTTGAAACTAAAGAAGAATGGGAACAAGAATATGCCCCAAAATCTAATTATACTCTTGTAATAAAAAAGTCTAGAACAATTCCTTGAATATGTAGGACAATCACCCGACATGTTACAAAAACGCATTGAGGACTATCTTTCTAGAAAGTTTGATTTAGATATCAATAATAAGTATCCTTCTCTCAATGGAGTGAATGTTGATTCAACCAATAACACCAATCTTCCTCCAAATTATGATCTTACTCAACTCATCCAACTCATTGATCCCCTAAGTCAACAAGCTATGATTATTGGAGGACCAGCTTTAAATTATTAACCAGTTAAATTAGCCATAAATTAAACATGTAAAATAAATTACTGTAAAGTAAAAAACACAACACAAGATTTATGTGGGAAAACCTCATGCGAGGTAAAAACCCACAACCAATAGAAATTTCATTTATCGAGAAACTTTATAATTTACAGTCCAGTAAACCCTTCTCCACCTCACTCCTCTCCACATTAACATTATTTCAATTCCACATTGAATTAATTTTCACCAGCCCCGAGTGCCCATTATAAGTGGAGTGATTGGGTGTGACTTCCCGTGAAGCACCCCTCCACATTAATTGATTTTTAAATCAATTAAACCATAAACTATAGTTTATATTAAATAAATAAAAATATTTCATATTTTTATTTATTTAATAATAAAATAAGAACAATAAGAGGGGATAAACCCTACTTGATATTATTATTCTAACACTCCCCTTAATATTAAGTGGGGTTTATATGCCAACATTACTTGTTTATACAACAAGATTTACAATCCTTAAACCATGGTGAGGGTTTAGACTAACATATCACTTTTGAAAGATTTATACACCTTCATCATGCTAAACTTAATTTTTGTACAAAAATATTTGGAATCCATAAATCAGAAGTGATAATTTAGGCTAAGCATGATTTGTGAGACTACATTTCACAATTTTTCATGGAAAATCTATATAAGCACCTTATGAGCCTTTTTATAAAATAAGGACTTCCTTTACAAAATTATGTTTTGTTACTGACTACACAATAAACTTAGAGTGATAAGTTTACACAAAGAAACTTAGAGAGATAATTTGACTAGATCATAAAAAGATCTTTTACAATGCCTTTATCGAAAGCGTATAGTAGAGGTGAAAAATAAAACACATGGTCGACTATTAGGAGGTGGCATTGTCATGCACACTCCCCTCAATGGAAACTCGAAGACCAAATATTACACAAAACTTGCGAGAACTTCACAACTTATAATGACTTCGTAAATATGTCTACAACTTGATCTTCAATATGAAAGTACTTGAAATCTATATTACCACATAATACCTTCTCTCGGATAAAATGCATATGAATCTCTATATTTTTTTTTCTTTGGTGTTAAACTAGATTATTAGTTAGAGTAATACAACTATGTCTATCACATAAAAGA
This sequence comes from Taxus wallichiana var. yunnanensis, assembly GCA_018340775.1. Lineage (NCBI taxonomy): Eukaryota > Viridiplantae > Streptophyta > Pinopsida > Cupressales > Taxaceae > Taxus > Taxus wallichiana. Next base: position 7,942,975 of record CM031244.1, read on the forward strand.
GGAGTACTTCCTTTAACTTTCATGTGAATTTCTTCCAATAGTCGCTTTAGCCACATGGCTTCTTTCATTGCTTCCATTGCACTTCTATATTTTGCCTTAGTAGAAGAGATGGATATTGTTGGTTGTTTCTTATTACTCCAAGTAATGACACATGTACCAAACTTGAACACATATCTAGTCGTATATTTTCTATTTATTACATCACCAACATGGTCTAGAATCACAATATCCATATAAACAAACATTATCAAAAGAAGTGTAATGTAAACCAAAATTAATTGTTCCTTTAATATATCTTAATATTCTTTTTGCTAACTTCCAATGATCTTGATATGGTTCCTGCATGAATCTGTAAGTAATACCTACCGTATATGCAATATCATGTCTAGTGATTGTTAGATAGATTAAACTACCTACAAGCTGCCTATAAAGAGTAGGGTTAGCTTTTTCACATGTAGGTTTAGGATCAAGTTTACAACCAACTTCAATAGGAATAACAACTGGTTTATAATCCACCATATTAAATCTTTTAAGTAAATTAGCAACATATTGTGATTGAGATACAACAATAGAATGTTTATCTTGAAAAATAGTCATGTCTAAAAAATGATGAAGCAATCATAGATCATTCATCTCAATATATATACAACATTGAAAATAAATTGATTATCTTCAATTTTCACAAAGAATTTAGAGAAATAAAGAGATAACTCTAAATTTTGTAATAATTGATTTCCATGTTTTTGGGCTCTAAAACCTACTATTGGTTCAAAGAGTAAAAACTATACTATGTTAGATTATAGTTTCAATCATATAAATTGACATTAATATTAACCTTGACTAGGTATATGTTCATATTCATGGATTTTTACATTTTTCATTAAAAAAATGCCACAAGGATAAAATATATGCCAAGATGATGATCATGCATTCCAGACTACATGATAAACTTCTTGTCATAATTTAGATCCTTATTTCCTAAAAAATGATGTATACAATAGGTATTATAAATGTCCTTATGTACACTTCTTAAGATATTTAATTAAAAACATATACTTACAGATCCGCACTAGATATATTGCCAACTCCGACCAAATATAGTGTCGCTTTTCGGACCAAATATACTGTCATCTCCGAGCATATATACTGTTAGCTCCAGATCAAATATACTACAATCTTTGGATCAAGTATATTGACAACTCTAGACCAAATATACTATCATCTCTGAACCATTTATACTAGAAGCTATGGACCATTTATACTAGTAGCTCCATCTATTTATATAAAGAGCTCCTGATGAGATAGACATGTATGAAAATGGATAATACATAGTAACATCAACCCATACAATGTTAAATACAACGTCATCGACACCAAAGAAGAGGTGAGCCCAGTGAATGTGACCAAAACACATATTATTGGCTCACACAACAAGAGACTCACCATAAAACTTTTCCAAAAAAGGTGGAATTTACCTAAATATATGTCCGAATTGCAAAGAGGATGAGGAAATAGTTGATCCCATGTTTTTCACACTCTTATGCCATAAAATTATGGAATATATTGAGCATGAATTCCATTATCAAACCCAATAAGGTAAGTCCCTATCGAACAAGGTGTTTAACTAGACAAAATTCTAAATAGAGGTGAGGCTAGTCAAAATAATAAATCAACTAACGACTAACTCCATATTTTGTATTATGGAGCATATGGGAAGAACACTCTACTAGAGTTTTAAAAAACAATAGTCAATATGAGACACAATTGATAGGAGTATTAAAGAGTCAAATATAGGGCACTACAATGATATGTGAAAATCAAGGCCCAACAATTGTGTTTCATCCAACGAGAGGAATGTGATCATATAAAATCATTGGATAGTCCCTTAATTTCATGCATTCCCTTCTTCAAGGGGGAGGAAAACAAGCATGGTCTCCCCTCATGGATGGGTAAAACTAAATTTTAATGGATCTTTAATTATTAACCTAGGAACAATAGGGATAGGCCGCATCATAAGAAATCACGAAATGTTTGCATTTTCTTTCCTACCATCAAGATAATCGATCTTCAAACAAACAATGTGATTTTTTGATCTTGCTCTCTCACTAGACCTACCGAATGTAATTGTTGAAGGGGATTCCATGTTTGTGATAGACATGGTTAGTAAAGATTCGTTATCAAGTAACATAAATCATAGTGTTCATCGTAAGGAAACCATAAAAGTGGAAATTAATGTGAATCTCTTTACCATTCAATCAATAATATGTATGTTAAAACAAGTCAAGATACAACACTGATTAAGGCATTGCAATGTGGTTTTTGATATGCTAGTTAAGCATGCTCTTGGAAAAACCCAAAAAAATCAGCTATGGGTGAATGACAATCTAGACAATATGTCAAGTCATATTTTCAATGTGCATTCAAGGGAAACAAGAGCAACAAGAAATTTCAAATGCCACATCAATGGCATAATAGAAAGGATGTTTGTCATGGGACCGAACATCTCCAGAGAAGTTACAAAATCTACCTCACACTAAGCAACATGTAACGAGGATGTTATGATCAAGGGTGCAAAGTGGTACTACAACTTTTATAAGTGCCAAGCACACCCTATCACCCCTTCTTGAAACCCTATAAGAACCACCTCAAGTTTCAATAGAAGATGCTACAAATTCTACTATTGGAAAAGTGGGAGAATATAGAAGGCATAAAAAGTGTTTGATAATATACCTCTATTGTCAAACACCCATTAATGTAGCACCCATTTTCCAACCTATTATCAATAACAAGACTATCTAAGCCATTCAAATAGATCCTCTCACTCCTTACATCACTTCTATGGACATTGGAGGCATCACTCCTTCCACCACTTATGATGGTTCTACAATCCCTACCCTATTAAGGCCTTTGACATTCGCTAAAAAGATTGGGTCAAATCCAATTCTTATGATGTCACCCAACTCTTGGATAAAACACTTATCGAGATGCTTTGGATTGGTATCACACTCTTCCAGCCAACTCTATTGTCAAACTTGAAAGCTTGGTGACTGCCTTAGTCAATGAATTTCAATATCACGACCTTCCCAAAACAATATCCAAACTTTCATAAATTGTAGACAAGAAAATAAAATTTTTACCTAACCTTTCATCAAGCATTGGAAGACCTTATCCACTAAGGCCGAACACAACATGCATGATGGGATTCTATTTCAACTACTCCTTAGGCCCTCAAACCTCACCTTCAATACAAGGTGAGATCCTTCTCTCCTACCTATTTGGAAGAAGCATTTGAGAAATAAAATGCCAAGATTATCTCATGAAGGAATTCAAAATCCCTCAGTAGAACAACAACTACCCAAAAACATTCAAGTCCCCATGCATCCTAAAAACATGAACTTCACCGATGACAAGGTCACGAACACTCTTCCTCAAGGAACTTATTTTAATAGGACTATCCATAACATTGATCAATCTACTTCTAAGTCTTAAGGAATATCTCTTTATCCCCTGCGTTGATTGTAACCAGCCTGCGCTAAGGAAGATTTGAGACAACACCTACCCTAACCATTCACCATGTTTGTTTACCCCTCTCGACCTCTTCCTTAATGGCATGATGAAAGTAAATTTTGTTGGTGGCATGCTAACTAGGGTAATTCTTATGATAACATTTGTTCCCTCCGATCCTTTTCCTATACCTTCCTCCTTGACAACAACTTTGATCATGAGGCCATCAATTGAGAAAATATAGATGAGGCCATCAAGGAACGTGACATAACTCAACAACTTGATCAACATGAAGCGCTTCATCAAGCCAATGTATGCCTTAAAATTTACAATGATCAACTTCCCGATCACTCCAAATATGAACAACCTAATCATGGTCTTGTTCCAACCAACAATGCAACTACTAATTTTTTGACACATCATATCCTTGTACTAGTACATCTTCCAACATGATTGATATGGACAAGAATAAACATATTATCGCATGTATAGAACCCTCATATCCTTCCTTTATTCATACCAAATCCTACAAATTCATCTATTCGTGCTCTATAAGCCAAACATCTCATGAACATATCTCCATTCTTTACCCCACAATCTAAGTCAACACCATCAACCGGTGTGTAGACATTCTTTCATGGTCGATCCTATTTGTGGTGCCATCACCTCCCAAGATGCCATTAGCCTCTGTCATCTTACACAATCAATCTCATATGTTCCTAGTTATGACATCCCCTACGCCATCAAATCTTGTGAACATTTATTCCTACCACAACCTAACCCATAGAAATTTCAGAGCAAAAATAATTTCTAAAGCTATTTGTCAATTCTCCTTCTTCAAAACCTATTTAAATAGACCCCCAAGGCTCAAATTTTTGCATAGTTCAATCCTTGATATTGTGACCCTCTTGTTGAAATCTCTTGGATTCCAAATGAAATCCCATTCCTATAACTTATTCTTACCTCAACTAAACATCGTGAGCGTCTTATGTTAGCACTCTTCATGGTAAACATCCCTTTTCCACCCACATTGGAGTAGGAACCTTCCCTACATGGTTCAAAAGAGAGCATCATGCATTGACGCAAAGAGCTATCTATTTCCACTTATTATTCCTAATATATTCACTTTCCTCTTGATTTTATGAACCATGAAAATATTCTCTTTCACTTAGACAACCCTCCCCTCTTTATCTCATCTTAGATTGGTCACACTACAATTAAGAGAGTCTTTATAGATGAATGTTCTAGTACTGTGTCACTTCCTTGAATTCATTAAGACACTTGGCTACTTTATTGACAACCTAAAATCCACTAGCAACATTTTTCAAGGATATGATCACGAGATAAATTCCCCCATGGGTTGCATTTGGCTCCACATCGACGGGCTTCCTTGCATCGCTTGTATCAAATTCATGATATTCAACTTTTCCTTGTCTTATCCCCATAGGTCGACCATGGACTCATCGTATGCATGTGTGTGTGTGTGTCATCTGCATGCCAATGTGTTGAGTTTGTACACGAGTCTATCTATAAAGTACAAGGCAACACTAATCCTTGGAACTTTGACCTCCAACAATGTGGGACATTCAAAATTTCCACCCTTGAGGAACTCCCTACCATCATGTTTTGAGAATACTAATGCTTCAACTATCCTATAGATTTCCTTCATGGTTATAGTGGTCATCTTGAGGTCATGGGGTTGTAGTTTTCCTAACCTTCTCAACTTATATGATGATGACCCTGATGAAATAAAATTTAGGATCAATACTTTTGATCTCCCCAATGCCATTATATCACAATTACCCCTCACTCTATGACCTCTCTCACATAAGAAGGATGCTAGTTGATTCCCTATCACCATTACTTGCACTAAGAATCCTCCTGTAGAGCATATCATTCAACCCTAGACCATTATCAATTGATGTGTTATTGATGTCACTACATTTGATCATGATGATGGGTATTCTCTAGTCGATCCCTTCTTAGTAGGCTACACAAAAATGGATGCCTTGATGGTGAAATGGTAGACACGCGAGACTCAAAATCTCGTGTTTTTATATTTATCGTAGTAGAGAACGTACCCGTGAAGGAAATGATCTTTACAAGGAAATGAAAGAGTCGGGAGTAATTAATGAGCAAAATATATCAGAATCCAAAGTAGCTCTGGTATATGGTCAAATGAATGAACCACCAGGAGCTCGTATGAGAGTTGGTTTAACTGCTCTAACCATGGCTGAATATTTCCGAGATGTCAATAAGCAAGACGTACTCTTATTTATTGAAAATAAATTTTTCTTTCTCCAATCGTGGATCGAGGTATCAACATTATTAGGTGAGATGAGCCTTTTATAAAACGATAGGTATCAAGTGGAAGTGCAGTGATGTACGCAGCTGAGGCATCCTAACAGACCGAAAGATTTTAACCTTGTTTTAGATGTATAAAAAGGGATTACTAAACATATGTAGAAAAGGTATTTCTAAACAAATGAAGAAAAAGGGATTTCTAAACAGATGAAGAAAAAGGGATTTCTAAACAGAGGAAAGAAAAGGAATTTGGAATTTTTCCTAGGCTAGAAACCCCAGGTTTTTTTCTAGGGAGTTTTTATTGGGATAGCATAGCTCATTTCATTTAAAATAGAATGATCAAAATCATTTTGAGTTATCGAGCACAAGCCTCCTATAGATAGATGGATATGGGGGTGAAGAATTCATAAATACTTCATTTCCTAATCAATATGCTCTACCTTTAGTCATAAAGATCAACACTATCACTATCTCCCCACGAGACATACATATTTCCTTTGATATGTAGGTAGACAACCTCATGGATGATGATTATTCCTGCTCATAATTCAAATCTAAGGAAGAGATCATGAATTACACTCCCTTAATTGGTAATATAATTCTGAGCCACAACCTACTCCCTCAAATGGCCCCTTTACAATCCTTGTTGTGACATCTCCCATTCTTCTCCTTCTACATCTCCACATGCCACTACACCTCTACATTCTACAAAATCAAAACTTTGTCTTCATGTCATTATCCATCATAGCCCACCTACAAAATAACCATACTACACATGGAATAAGGCTTCTGGGTATGATGTTTTATATTGTAGAACCTATTGAAGACACATGAATAAACTCATAATGGGATTTCAGTAAGACTAACAAAAGAAATCACCACAACCATCTTCTGCTACACCACTCTTTTTTTTCTCATCACGACTTTTACTTGCATACAAACAATATTTTTTGGGTTATCTCCTAAGCATTAAGTTCGAGCACCTTCCCCTCATGTTCCTAAGAATCAAGCCTAATCGCCTCCATCATGTACTTCTATTCCATCATCTATTTCTCACAAAACTCATTACCCCCATCCCTCCCTTTACGATATCAATTGTGACATTCTCACAAATATCTCTAATCAAAGTGACGATTATCTCTTTTCCACATGATTATAAGTCCTTCATAGTTTCAACATAATTCAAGACAACCTTGAGGACCTCATGATTCATACTCGACATCAAATAATACATGATATAACTGACATAATCAATGACACATGTTAATATTTCACATGTCATCATTTTTAATTTTATTTTACCTAGTATATCGGTATTTATATCTACCTATTTGGGCTTCTCTCTTCCACTTGGGTTTCAATGACCATTGCTTCTTGTTGCCAAAATGAACTCTATGCTTCATTTTTTAGAAATTGATCATAAATTTTAAAACTTGAAGGCTTTAGTGGCATTATTTCACAATTTTGGGGCATATTTTTGGTTGAAACTCTTCAAAATATCCTTCCCTCTTCTACTATGAGTGAATACAAGCCAAATCAGATAGAACTTGCAGATTTTAATGGTGTTTATCCCTTAAAACATTCAAAAGGAACTCAACTCCATTGGTTTTCTATCAAACATGGTTTTCAAGTTAAATGGATCAAAACAAGGGCCCATGTCACCAAACGACATCTCTAAACTTTTGAACTTGGTATCTTTTCATGTCTTTTAGTGCTTCAAAGATGGATGAGTGAAAAGTTTCATAAAATAACATGTGGTAGTTATAGGATTTCCCACATCCTAGAAAAGTGTTTGTAATTTAACCACTTTTCATAATTTTTAGCGCCCGATGGATGGTTAAAACTTGGCACTAATTGGAATTGACACTCATGAAAACTCTAAGTTTTCCCTTACTCTCAAAATCTACATAATATCAATGCATGACAAGTGGCATTCATCATCTCTTTAACTTTTAAGACTCGCACTGCTCTTATCTTGAGTTGGCCTAATGGTGAAGAACTTGTTCTCTTGAAAGAGAGATCACAAGTTCAAATCCTATAGGGGTAGGGTATGTACGCCTTGTATTTGAAGCACAGTTAGGTGCCTCTTGCGTACTAGGAGTACGAGGTAGTCCCATATACTATAAGCCACCCGCAGACCCAAAAATAGGTCGCTCGGCATCATGGACTATAAAACCCATTATTATTATTATTATTATTTTCATAAATGCATGCCAAGTGGTGACCATTGACTTTTTTCTCTCCTACAAACCTTACAACACTCTTTTCCTTAAATTCCTTCACCTTGAAACACACTAATTGATGAAAAGTGGCAAGGGCACATGGTGGAAATCAAAATTCAAGGTTTTCATAGGATTTTCTCAAAGTTAAGGATTCTCACTTTAAGCTCTGTAAAGCACTGATGAGAAACATGTGGAAACCATCGGCACTCTACACTCTCTCAAGTATTATCATCCCCTCCAAGAAATGTCAAGCATTGATAGAGGATACGTGGCAATAGGAACAAATGGAAGCAATTGATGACTCGCATCATCTTGAAGATTTTATAACCTACTTCCTTGCTCCACATATTTCTAAAGCACCAATTGAATACATATAACATGGTGTACATGTGGCACAAATTAGTGAACCTTGAGATTCGCTATAGTGTCATTTAACTAGATTATATCTAACAACTTCGCCTCGTGTAAAAATGATCTCGGGGATTCCAAAAAGTGGTTGACAAATCTCTATGTTTTCATCAATAACATTTTCTAGAGATATCCAAATGACCTAAAATCAATACCATTAGAAAGTTATTTCAAAGAGCTACACATTGGTCTTAATGTCGAGAGAATGGTTAAGGGATTTGGGAGAACTTCATAACAGCTTTTGAAGAATCAGAAGTGAATAAGTAGATCATGCTCTACCAAATCATTCTCAAATTCTTTTGAAGTATATTTATCTCTTCAAGAAGATGTTTTTGCTCCGTTATCCCCCTAATTCTCCCACCAAAACAAAAATGGAGTTAAATGAGTTGATTAAAATTTGATTTGTTACAATGGTCCAAAAGTGAAATCATGATCTTTAAGAAAGTGGTGGCCTAATCTTCATTCATCCTTCTAATCTCATGAGCATTCATGGGTGGTATCTCAAAGATCAGCTCCCCCAAAAAAATGTACTTGTTTCTTATAGTTGAAGACATCTAATCGACAAAAAAACAAATATCTATTTGAATCTCATGAGGGCTTTATGGATAATGTTGTTTTAGCCCATCCCTAAGCTATGATTCATGATTATGGATAATCATGTTTCCCGCAAAGATCCCGAGAATATGCTTCAAGTGGTTTTGGGGTGAATCATTTTAGTTGGGCATCTTTTCAGACCTCCATGAGCTGTATGAAGGGATAAGCATGAGAAAGGAGATATACTTCAACATATTTTGCATCCTCCTCTTCTCGTCTTCTTCTCCTTCCCCCTTCTCTCTTTTTTCTATAAGTCCTAAATCCATCTATTGTAAAAATTATTCCTCTTCCTTGAAAGCAAGGTTACTCTTATCTTTTGGGGGTTGAGATTTTTGACCGCCTCCCACCTATATTTTAAGTGTTGTAAATGAATGAGTAACTAGTGGGATGGTTTGTTTAGACACGTTGTTTAAATATTGATCTTGTTTTTCAAGTGTTCCATTACAGAGTTATTTGTGTTCTTGTGAAATATTTTCAATATATTTAAAGAAAAGAATGCATTTTTTCTAACTTAGAACTAATTTTTGGTGTGTTTTTAGCTCATCTGGTTTTTGAACCATTTTTAAGCACCTAAAGAACTCCACCGATTGAAAGACCCATTTCTCTCATTTCTAAACCATTTCCATCCATTCCCTCCCTCATTCTCTTGAGGGTATAGATTCATAGATATTTCCTTCCCTCGTTGGAATTCTTCCACCCCATCTTCACGCACAACAAATATACCATTCTAACCTTCCTTCCTTTACCTAAAGCTTCCCAAAATATACTAATGTATATGGGTATTCTTCTGACTATGATGGTTTTCAAGAGCATGGGTATGCATATGATGAAGGTAGTTTCATCCTTGATCTTGATTTCCGGCAAAATATTCAAGTCTTGGAGGAGTACATGAGGAGAGTACAAGAGCTGATTGAAAAATGGGAGCTAGACATCCTAGTTCTAGAGAATCATGTCCATGGGGTGATCCATTCCCAATCTCATACAATACTTAGTAGAAGATGTAAATCATGGGTGGAACTTGAGAAGAATGTTGGAGTTGGTTAAAGGAATGAAAGATAAATAACCTATTTTTAAGGAACCTTTTCCATGGGTAAATCCTTTACCTTGCTCATATAGTCCTCCCAATCAATCACTACAACATCAACAACATCATTCTAAAACTTATTCCTTACCTCATTTCTTGGATCCAAAACCATATTCATACACTCCTCCCACTCAATCATCTCAAACCTTGTAGCCTAAAATGTATGCCTCTTTCCATTTCTTGGATCCATTTGAGATTTATCTTCCTCCCAAGAAGGATAATATACCCTCTCCATATTTGAAACCTCTGCATTAACAACCTAGAACTCATTATTTCCCTTATTGTTTGGATCCAAATCCATACAACTATGTAAAAGACTCATTTACTCCTTCAATTGTGCAACAATATTCCAACCCTCTCCCACCCTCACCAAATGTATTACCCAATCCCCAAGAGCTTCATAAAGATCCATTTTCAAGCCATGATGATTTACATACTAACACATTTGAATGACTAGCCATTTGGCCATCCCATTGGCCAACCATGTTCAATATTGGATTTGAACCTATGGAGGTGGATAAGGATGTTCATCATCCTTTAAAACTTGAAAAAGTGACAATATATTCGGAGAAGAAGCCTCGAGAGTTGGAAACTAGATAGGAAACCTCGTAAAAATTTGAAAGAGTGGGCCGAGATTTTTAGATCAAACAAGATCCTCATCAAGAACTCTCTAAGAACCAACCCCTTACAAGTGCACCACAATATCCTAAGATAAGCTCCATCACTCGAAACTCAATAAATAATTATTTCAAATTGGAATGAATCTAAAGCTGATGATGAAGCCATAACTTATATATTTCAAGAGATCACAATTGATTATGTTGATCAATACATTATGGAGGATTTTGTTGATGAGCTTAAAGATGAGGAGAAAGAAGTGTTTGAAACTAATGATGATCAATTAGAAATAACATATAAATAAAAGCTTGTTGACACCCCTAGAGATTGCATTTCTAATCAAACATAGTGCAATCAGATCTAAATTTTGAAAGAGACGAGGTCTAATTTGAGCTTGAATCTCTGAATAAAGAAGACAACCTGAAAAATTAATGCAACACTCTAAACAACCCTTAATGCCCAACCATTTAGTCACCTTGGAGAATTATCTTGAGAAAGAGAAAATCGGGCATGATTTTCTAAAATAAATTGAATAGTAGAGGAAAGAACTCATCATTGAGAACTTTTTGGTGTCCATTGAGTAATAAATCAAAGAGGATTATCAATCAGGTCTGAAATGTGAAGGTGAAGAGGTGTTCTCTAAACTTAAAGTTGTGGAGAAGGAAGAGAAATTAATGAAGCTCATAATTCCTCCATCTGAACCCATGTTCTTTCCCGATGAAAATATTTTTGCTGCCAAAATTTTTTTAGAACCTAAGGTAGAGAAATAAGTGTCATTGGACACCAATTATGTTCGTAAGAGGCCACAAGTGGATGAGGAACAAACGAGCTTGTGAATTTTGCATGTGAGGGACACAAGAAAGATAAAGTTCACACCATACTTGAAGACTTTAAGAGCTTCATGTTTTCCATGGAGGATGAATGTGATGATCATGCTTTGTCTTAATTTCTAGAACCTACATGGTAGGATATTATAGATGAGATCACTAGTTTGACAAAGTTTAAAGGTAAGGAATATATGTCTACAAGATTTGTTTATGGAGATAAACATAGAGAAAATGGGAAAATCAAAGAGGGAAGTACATTGTTTTTAAAATTTGGGTGTCCTATCATATACATACATACATACATACATACATACATACATGCGAGATCATAAGTTAGAGTTTCCACCATTTATTCTTATTTCAGAGCATGAGGAATATTTAAAAGCATCAAAATCATCTCAAGAATGTCCAAAAATAATGTGTAGATAAAATAGAGGTGTTTTTTTACTTTAGAGTTGACATTTTCAAAGAGAAGAAGATACATACATTATTTTCATTCTTCTCACTTTCCATGTGTGTTTCAAAGATGATCTCATGGCCCCATTTCATCAAAAAGGGAAGTTGTTTCTCCCAACCTAACTATGGATTTGTATGCTTTTTTATGTGCTTGGTTATATTAGGACTAGTTTAGGTCTTATTTTTGCAAAACAAGTGATTTGCACACTTTACATATTTCACTTGAAGTATGCATGATATCTCTTTTATAAATATTTTTTCGGGTCACTCTCGATATTTTCACATTTAGTATCTTCATATTTCCATGACGTATGTAAGAGTTACTAAGTTTTTAGGGAAGTTTCAATGAGGATAAGATCTTGATAGCTTTTCACAGTTGGTACCTTTTGATTTAGAAAAGGTTTAAGTTAAAAGTTTCAAAGGAGGTAAGCTTCAATTTTCAAAGTGTTTTCATCTCGAAATGTGGAGATAAAAATGTTTTACACTAGACTTCATGAAAAATGGATGCAAAGGCCACTGGTCCTCACATTTAGTAGGAAAAAATCACCTTTGAGTCACTATAAATGTTGCCAAAATGAGCTTCATGCTTCATTTTGAGCAACTAATCACAAATTTTAAAACTTGAAGGCTTAAATGGTGTTATTTCATAATTTTTGGGGCATCCTTGTTTTTGAAACTCTTCAATATAGATTTCCTCTTTTTTCTCTAAGTGAATACAAAACAAATTAGATAGAACTTGTAGTTTTTAAGGATTTTATCCCTTAAAATGTTTAAAAGATGTTAAACTCATTTGGTTTTCTATGGTAACAATGTTGTCAAGTTAAATGGATCAAAATAGGGGCATGTGTCACCAAACAACATCTCCAAACTTTTGACTTGGTCACTTTTCATGTTTTTAAGTGCTTCAGTGATGGATGAGTGACAAGTGGCATAAAATAACATATGAAATTTATTAGATTTCTCACATCCCATAAAACTGTTTATAACTTAACCAATTTTCATAGTTTTTAATGCCCCGATGGATGGTTCACACTTGGCACTAATTTTCATTCGGAACTCCCACAAACTTTAAGTTTTTCTCCCCGCTCTCAAAATCTACAGGATATTGATGGATGACAAGTGACATTTATTGTCTCTTCAAAATTTAAGACTACCCCTTCCTATCATGGATTCATGCCAAGTGGCAATTATCAACTTTCTGCACTCCGATAAGCCTTAAGTATTTACGTTAAAATTCACCACCTTCAAAGACAACAATGATTGATGACAAGTGGTAGGGGGATGTGTGGTGGGAATCAACATTTTGGGTTTTTAGAGGATTTTCTCAAGGTTAAGGCTTCCCACTTTAAAATCTACAAGAAACTAATGAGCGACATGTGGATATTCTGGAAATGTGGAAATCATCAACACTCTACACTCTTTAAAGCCTTAGCCTTCCCTCTAATAATGTCAAAGCACTGATGGAGGACACGTGGCAAATGGGACAAATGGAGGCAATTAGTACCCTACATCATCTTGAATATTTTATTCCCTACCTCCTCACTCCATAGAGTGTCAAAACACTGATTGAAGACACGTAACATAGTTAACATGTGGCACAAACTGGTAAGCCCTGATATTTGCTACAGTGCCTTATCACATATTAAATTTTCTGGATTTTCCTAGTGTAAAAATGAGCTTGAGGATGCTATAGAAGTAATGGAAAGATTTATATTTTTCATTGATAACTAATGTTATAGAGATCCAAATGAACTGTAATTGGTACCATTAGAAAGGTCTTTCAAAGAGCTAAACATTGGTCTTGGAGTCGGGGAGGATGGCTAAGGAGTTGGGATAAGTTTTTGGTAGACTTCTCATATATGTAGTTAAATAAATAGATCAAGCTCACCCAATTAAAACTCAAATTATTTTAAGTGTTATGATATCTTCTAGAAGATGTTTTATATTTTTTTATCCCCTAATGGTCCCACCAAAATATAAATGGAGCAGTTAAATGAGTTGTTTATTAAAATTTGAGTTGTTACATTAGTCCAAAAGTGAAACTATGATCTTTGAGAAAGTGGCATACTAGTCTTCATTAATCCTCCTAATCTCATGGGAATTCATTGATTTTATCTTAGATATTAAATCCAAAGAAGAATATCTAGTTATTTCTTGAAGTCAAGGCATCTAATTGAAAAAAACAAATATTTACAAGATTTGATTCATGGTTATGGATCATCATGACATGTGTAGAGATTCTGAGAATATACTTGTGGTGGTTTTGGGAAAATCATTTTATTTGGGAATATTTTCAAACCTCCATGAGTTGTGTGAAGGGATAAATGTGAGAAACAAGATATTCGTTAGCATATTCTCGCAACCTCCTCTTCTCTCTTCTTTCCCTTCCTCTCTCTTTGTTATAAGTAGAAAATCCATCTATTGTAAAAACAATTCCTCTTCTTTAAAATCAAGGTTACTCTTCTCTTTGGGATGTCAATATTTTTGAGTGCCTTTAACCTCTGGTTTGAGCTTTGTAGATGAAATAAAACCTTGAGTTATGTTGTCTAAAAATGCGTATACTTATAGATTTTAATACATTTATGGTTGTGGCTCATATATCCCCTATTTATTTGCATTGATTATCCATTAGATCTTTGTTATCTCCATGGTTTATTATGTGTCGATTTTCATGGAGGTTCACTTAGTAAAATTATGGTATAACACATTCGTTCAAAGGGTATTAAATAATACCCTTCATGTTATTTTTTACCTCTAATTATTAAATTGATAATACCCCTCCAGCTTATATAATTAGATTGAAAATACCCCTATTTTTTTCCATGTACCTTACTTACCCATTTTTCCATTACAATTTTATTTACCCTTTTTTATTTCTACCCTAATATATGAAACATAAAATATATCATGTTTCCCACTCAATGATTATTTTCTTAATACATATTTTCTATAGAAAGAGAGTTTGAAGCCATTCAATACCTATTACCAATTACCTTAATGTTAAACTTTAATCATTTATCAATAGTTCTTCAAATAATTAAGATATTGAAATAATATCATTTGTGTTGAAAAGCATACTCAATCTCAATTTTCTACCATCTTATTATTTCTTGGTTAAGAATATCCTAATTGAGATTTCCTTATTCAAAAAGATATTATAATTTAATTTTATGACCTAAGACATGAAGGGGAAAACCCGATTCAAATCGAGATGGACCGATTTCTTGTGAACACCCAATGGATTCATGAGCAACAATATACTCTTTCCTCTCTTGCTCGCATTGGCTCGGATCACAATCCACTATCTCGATTCTTAAATTCAATATTAGGGAGAAACCTTTTGGAAGACCTTTCAAGTTTGAAAAAATGTGGACCACTCACCCGGAGTTGGAGAAAAAGATAGAAGAATGGTGGAGTGTGGAAATCAAAGGAAATAACATGTTTAGGGTGGCTACCAAACTTAAAAACATTAAGATAAATCTCAAAAGTTGGAACAAGGAAGTTTTTGGTAATATATTTCTCCAAAAAAGTAGAATAATAGAAGATCTTCGTGCTATGGAAGAATTCATGGAACAGGGAGGATGGTGCATGGAGGAAAAATTAAAATAAAAATATTTACTTGTTGAATACCATAATATCCTACGAAGAGGAGATATATTGGAAGCATAAATCTAGAATTACTTGTCTTAAAGAGGGAGACTTGAACACTAAATTATTCCATATGTTAGCTACTATTAAGGCTAATAAGGTGAGAATTCAAGAAATAAAGAAAGACAATGGATAAATGGCTACTGAGGAAAATGATATCTCTACTACTATTGTGTCCTTCTTCAAGAACTTGTTTGTTGAAGACCTTCATTCTGATGAAATATCTAGAGCAAAAATCCTTAATCTTTTTCAACCTGCTATTAGCCAAGCTGAGAATAGTGAACTTATAGCCATCCCTTTTGAGGATGAGATAAAATATATCCTTGATGCTATGGAAGGGGATAAAATCCCAAGACCAGATGGTTTCCTTGCCTTCATTTTTCAAATGTATTGGGATATTGTTAACAATGAAGTTGTTTTAGTAGTTCAAAGTTTTTTCGATCTAAGAACTACTCAAAAAAATCAACCACACCTTTATTGCTCTCATCCCTAAAAAGACTGGAGCTAAGGACCTTGGGGACTTTAGACCCATAATTTTATGCAATACTATGTATAAGCTCATTTCTAAAATTTTGGCTTTCAGGTTGAGGGAGACTCTTAGCAATTTCATTTCACCTAATCAAGGGGCCTTTGTGCCTGGTAGGAAAATCCTGGACAGCATAATTACTATTCATGAGATGATACACTCTTTGGAGCTATCTGATAGGGAGGTTATGATTGTGAAGCTTGACATGCAGAAAGCTTATGACATAATATCTTGGGATTTCTTGTACTCCCTCTTAATTTGGTTGGGATGCCATCCCCACTTCATCAATATGAATCATGTTTGCACTAAAGAACCAAGCTTTTATGTTATAATGAATGAAAATCCCAATGGCTTCTTCAAATCTGAAAGGGGGTTGAGGAAAGGTGATCCTCTATCACCTTTCCTATACATAATAGTTGCTGAAAATTTGAGCAGGTTATGCTCTAAGGCTCAGAGAGGGGGTATTATGGAAGGTATAAAAGTGGCTCATGTATTTGAAAATCAATTCCTAGCATCTTGTTGATGATATTGTCCTTTTAGGTCAAGCATTTGTTCAGAATCCGCTTATATCAAGGACATCACCAAACATTATGAAAAATCCACGCAACAGAGGATCAACTTCAGAAAAATCTCATGCTTCTTCATTAATGTGGGGGAGGAGCAACAAAACAAACTAGCCAATATTTTAGAATGCAACATCAAGACCCTCCCTGATACTTATCTAG
The DNA here is from genome assembly GCA_018340775.1 of Taxus wallichiana var. yunnanensis. Classification (NCBI taxonomy): domain Eukaryota; kingdom Viridiplantae; phylum Streptophyta; class Pinopsida; order Cupressales; family Taxaceae; genus Taxus; species Taxus wallichiana. The sequence continues at coordinate 7,959,891 of CM031244.1, forward strand.
GAATTCCCCTTTGTGGGAAAAATTTTGAGGAAGGATTTTGAGGAAGGATTGGGAATAAATTAATTGAAATATTTCATAAAAAAACTCACCTCTTGAAAGGCACACTGCTCTCACAGGCTGGAAAATGTTAGCTTCTTCAAAGCTGCTTACAAGGTATTGTTGTTTTCATTATGTCCATCTTCACTTTTCCAGCTAGAGTTAAGAAGGCTATTGAGAGCATACAGAAAAGGTTTCTATGGACTGGATCTCGAGGAAAGGAATAGAATTCCTTTAGTTTCTTGGGATAAAGTCACTCAACCTAAGGACAGGGGTGGCTTGGGCTTAAAAAACATTCACCTCATGAACCGAGCTCTTATAGCCAAAGTTGGGTGGAGGTTCCACAGAGAATAAGGAACCTATAATTTTTTTGTTAAATGGGATTACATGGAATCTCGAAGATGGATCTAAGATAAAATTTTGGGAGTACCCTTAAATTGTGGATGGTGCCTTGAAATCGGTTGAGCCATGGAGTGAGCTTTGGTATTTTTACACTCAGGAATAGGGTGAACTGGTCTGTAATTACTAGGACGAGGAATGTAAATGGATCCATATCATCCCTCTCCCCACTTATTAGGGATTTGAAACCCTTTTAAGACTTAAATAAGAGGCTTAAGGATTACCATATCCCCCATGATAGAGCTCAGGATGAGTTGATCTAGAGAACTATGGATTCAGGGGAGTATGGTGTTAAATCTGGTTACTTGTTAAATTTTGAACACATTGAACCCAACACCCTCTAGAGAAAGGTCTAGAATAAGAATATTATTCCCAAAATTAATATTTTCTTTTGGGAAGTGGTTAAAGGTAAGATTCTAACTATGGACAGGCTTAGAAAAAGAGCAATGATCATAATTAATAGATGTAACATCTGAAAATGTAATGAATAATCTAGTCAACACCTTTTCCTTAAATGTCCCTTCTCCTTTCAGGTATTCTCTATTATTTGGGAATTTTTAAGGTGCACATGGTCCTCCCTAGAGACATGGACCTTCTTCCTAATCAATGGAGTTTTAATTTTTCGAAATGTTCTGGTTCAATAAATTTGGAAACTTTCTCTCCCTTACACATTATGGGGATTATGGCTGGAATGAAATAACAGGATTTTCAGAACAAGGTGTCCATCTTGGAGAAGGTGATTGAAAAGGTGAGACAATCCCTTAAAGATAATGCCCATATTTTAAAGCTAAAACAGGCTAAAAATTACCTAGATTGGGAAAACTACATTCTAAGGAGCATGGATATCATCCCTAATATCCCAAAAAATAAGAGGGTTAACCAAAAGGTTAAATGGTCAAAGCCCCCGATGGCAGCTTCAAGCTCAATTTTGATGGCTCAACTTATATGCGAATGGTATTCTTTGGAGGAGGTAGCCTGATCGGTGATCACAGAGGCTATTGTATCTATGCATATGTGGGACCCATTGGTAATCATACCAATAATGTTGTTGAAGCTAAGGCGATGCTCGAGGGGTCATGATGTGCAAGGATCTGGGATTAAAATCCATCATCATAGAAGGGGACTCCTTGTGTGTGATTAATGATCTCAAGGATCAGAGTAAGTGTGGGTGGAAGCTTAGTAACATGATCAAGGAAGCTCATGACATCTTAACATCATTTGATGAAGTGGTCATTCAACACGCTTTTCGAGCTAACAATAAACCCGTAGATTCCTTGGAAAACCAAAGCAATGACATGGTAGAATTGATGACGTGGATGAGGACACGTATCCCCTAGGAACCCATTAATAAGTTGATTAATGATGAAAATAACTAGGAGGCATCTTAATGATGATTACCAATATTCTCACGCTTGGGATTTTGAAAATACCTTTCTCTTTTTTATTATTGTTATGATTCATTTCATCTATCATGTGCTTAAGTTTTTTTGAGATAGGTGACTTATTATATGTATTCTATGGTAGTAAGGTTGAAAGGGCCATGGGAGGCGACAAGGTCTATACCAAACCCACTACTTTCCTTCACTTGAAAAATGACAATGTCTTGTGGAAATTGTTGCACAAAGGGGGCTTCACTAGGTACATTCATCGTTTGAAAGGTAATGACCCTGCTATTTTTGTGGATTTTGGAAATGCTTGGATTGATGGTGGTTTTACTTTTAGAGGGGTTCAAATTAGTGTCTCTGAGGGAGCTATTGCTGAGATAATGGGTTTAAAAATGGAGGGGCTTAAAATTTTCAAGGACAAAACATGAAATTGCCACTTTTTTTGAAGTTGGTGAGAACATTATGGCTTACGATGATGGTATAGCTTGTACTTGCCTTCCTGAATGATGAGCTAATGTCTGTCTCATGGTCATGAAATACTTGATCTTAGAGGGGAAATTTAGGAAGATTTTTTCCCACCATCTTTCTATTCTTAACTTCTTTCGTAGAAACCAGACCATGAGTTTAGCCTTCTTCCTCTATAGGTCTCTATTTTCCACCATTGAGGACTTTAAAAACAAGAGAATTGATATCCCTCTCCATCAAGGCCTGATTCTTCTCTTAGTGCAAAGAAGGCCACCCATTGTTCCCGCCTTGACCTTATGCTTAATACCAAACCCAAGTCGGATCATGAAACCCTAGCTTTGGCCCTCAACTATTTGAGAAAAAGGAAAGGTATTGACCCTCTACCGAGGGGATTACGAATTCCCTCTGCAATATCAAAAAGGGAGGTCAACATGTGGGGAGAGTGTTGGTAAAAGGGATCAGAATTTTGTGGATTAGGAAGCTAGATTGTTGTGGGTGGAATCGAATATTGATACTATCCTAACTATTAACAAGAACCTCATTTAGGAATTGAAGGAATGCCAACACAAGATCGAGGTACAACATAAGAGGATTGGGGGTATTCAAGTGGATTTTGTTATGTAGGAATAATGGATCTCTATTTTACAAGATCAAGTGGCCAAGATAGAGAGTAATCCCAACATGAGACTCATGCTCGGTAGCTCAGATAGTGAGTATTTTGAGAAGAATGAGGACTCTGACATGGAGGCGGTGAGCACCAAGGTTAAAGATAAGTATGTGGATGGAATATAGGAGCCAGTGATCACCCAAACTGAGGAAAAAGAGGAAAAAAGACCAAAGCGTGTTATCATAAAAGTGGTGGTAGGAAGGATGGCGGGCCGAGTACTAGGGATTACAACAAAGCCATAGAGAACTAATTGTTGACCTTTGGTTGTATTTTCTCTTTTATTTCTGTTGGTTTATCTTCGGTGGTTTTTTGTCAAAAAATTGTAATGGTTAATATGTAGACCCTTTTGATGTTTGGTGTTTTTGTGGTGGAATGTTGTTAAGTCTTTTTGACTTAGCCTCCATGGCTCGTTGTTGGTTTTTTGTTTAAAACTAGCTTTTTTTTACGGTGTTTTTTGGTACCATTTTAAAACCAAAATATTTTTATCTTATATAAGAAAAACACTCCTTTTGCAATTTAAGGTAATTAGTTTTAAAAATAGGGTTCACATGTTTTAGTTTTAGATTAAAATTAACCCTACCTCTCCTCTGGACCACCTCTCTAACCTACCCCAAATACCTAATTCAAAATATTAATTAATTAAACCCTTTCACCCCTAATGTATATCGGTATATTGAATTTGATTTTATCAATTTTAATTATCTCAATATGAATGAACGTGCTAGGATATTTCAATAAGATATGTTGATGTTGAGATAGACAAGTTCTTAAAAATTGGTGATCTTATATGGGTGCACATATTAGGTGTCAAACATTTCCTTTTTGGATACTCTTGGTACTTCTATCTCTCTCGCTTGGGTTTCTAAGGCCATTGTTTCCTATCTTGGATACTTTAGTAGTTTTTGTTATCGCCAAATCACTTGCACCCCCGAATGGCTTGAAATTGAACACAACATTCAGTTTGATTAGGAAGCATGGGATCACCTCTCAAGATATGGGACTTGGGCTCGAGGTGAATCTCCGAATAAGGCCGACTTCCTCTTCCTAAACTAAATACTACACCACTCCTAATGCAATATAAATGATTAACTAGACCTATGCTAACATTTCAAGGGATTAGGAGAGAGATTCACAAGGAAATAAAACCTATATTAGAAGCGGTGATGCACCAAGAAAGGGTTTTGTTAGACTCGAAAGGGTTAATTTGAAGAGGGTGTGTACACCACAAGTCAACTTCACTGCCGCAACTTAGAGAGGATACAAAATATCACAAACTAGGAAGCATACATTCCTTTTGTTAAGCTCAATCGATAAACAAGTTATCAGTCCTCCAAAGTGAAGTAGGATGAACCCGAGAAGGGTGAAAAAGCACCACAACTTAGATACATACAATACTCCACCACTTGATAAGGACAATGAACTCCAAAACTTGCAAAAGAAACCCAGTTTGCATAGTTCACCTGTAAACATGAGAGAGGAAAATAGAAGCAACAAAATCATGAAAAGACATATAACTCGATCGCAAAACACAATTCTCATTACTTCAAGCACTTGCACACCATCATTACATCGGGGAAAAGGCACAGCCTCCATTAAAATTTGAGAAGAAAGGCTTGAGAGCCTACAAATTCACAACATCTCAACTTGTGAAGAGAGGGGAAGCTTAGAAGAATGTCTAACTCCTTTGAAATAAGCACCCCTTTTAAATTTATAGAAAATTGTTGAATGGTTGAGAGAAAGAAGGAAGAAACCCTAGAATCTAGGCCAAAATGTAGGAAACAATTCATCACTATTGTTGGCCATGTTTTCTCATTTAATTACACCTCCACTTTTCGAGGCACCACTCAAGGAACGAAGAAAACCTAAAAATTTGGAATGAAAAATTCCAAAATCCATATTCTCATGGCTCTATTGCGTAGCTCTCTTTCTCCTAGTTCCAACAAATTTAATTTTGTAGAAAATAGGAATCCGGGGAGGAAGTTATAGTCTTCTCGAGAAAATTTTTATTTTAGGGTATCCTGAGCATTGTCCTCCATTAGCTCGCCTAGTTACCAAAATGGCTCGGCAAGTTACCTCCTTACTTGGCCAGTTTATGTGTTATGTTGTCACACCACCAATTTTATGTTGCATTGTTCACTTCATATTTTAATTAGTGGCCCGATCCACATTCCATTGGTTTCAACGTCCCCGACATCCACATAACAACTCCCAATGCTTCTTATTATCTTCACCACATCATTTGGGGAGCTCCACATATATACCATCGAGTATATCAGATTAATTGTGATAAATCCTCCATTGATCCTTAGACATAATAATTGAGCTCCTTTATTATCTCCGCCTAGCCCTCATCATTTGGTGTTTTGGTTTAATTGTTTCATTCATTGGTCAGCCACCTCATACACATCACCTCAAACTTCCCCAAAAATCCTCGTTGAATGAATCGGTGGGTGCCTTAATACCAACCGAGCTACATGGAATATGCACCAAGTTACTCATTTTGGGATCCTCCCTTCATTGCGTTAGCAATCAATTAACTCTTCACGCAACCCCACATTGACTTAGTCCACTCATGCATGGATTCCACGTGTGACTTGAATGGGATAATGGTTCCTTCACCCTACACTAACCAGATTAAATGGAAAAAATCCCACCACATCGCCACTTCTAGCTCTGAGCTACAACTGTATTCATAACCTCTGACTCCTAAAAACCCAAAACTCCTTGTTTCAAAGTTTCAGGATTTCAGACTTCGGACCCTCCCATCTATCTTGTCGAATCGCCTGATGCGAGTTCTAAAACAAAACATTCTGAAAGCCCAAAAATAGGCTATTTCCGAAATGAAATCATGCTCCATCAAAACTCTTCCACAGCTCATCATATACTTTGAAACTCTATGTAACCCATCAAACGAGCTCTTCTTTGGTATTCTCTCCATTATGACTCAATCCATTGAATTCTTTACTGAGCCATCTGCCTCGAGCTCCTTACGATATCCACCTTAGCAATGTCATTCAACCGTGTACTTATTCCAATGTTGATTTAGATCAATAAATCACCTGTAAGTCATATCCAATTTGAGCTCCTATAAAAGAGCTCACCTAACCCTTTGTAATGTTGAGTGCAACGATCCAAACTCAAAATTTTCTCGATGAATGCTCCATTCACTCTTCCTTTTGAGTTAGATTCCATATTCAGCACCATCATGAGTTGATACTCCATCCTGGGATCAACATAAGCCAACACTTGAATTGTGAGCACCATTATTTGTCTCCTATGCCATCGACTCGTGACTAAGTCATGAATCTTGGTGATGCCGACTAATCTCCTAGCTGCGAGCTTCAAAATTGGTTGGTGGAGACTTGTCGTGACGAGCCCAAAGCTCAAGCCTACCCTGATGCAAACCTCATTTCTTTAGATTCTGTAGAGTTAAGTACCACCTTGTTGTTGTCTAACTCCAAATGACTATAAGCCCAATACTCCTTTTACACTGAGCTGACCCGACATGGCTCCTAGCTTGAGCCATTTCCTTTCTCCTATGTAACAACATCGCTCAGTAAGTCGACCGAGCTCGTTTTTCCTACAACTTGATGCCCGTAACTATGATTTATTCACGATGAGTTGTTTGGATTCTCCTAATCCCATATTGGCCTATTTGTGAGATAACATCCTTCGTGAAATGTCGATTCATGCATAGCCCTTTCACATTTCAAGTTTGCGAGTTGAGGCCATCTCTACGCCGAGCAAAACCCATCTTCGAGCTCACTAGCATCTCCCATCACCGAAGTCAAACATACACCGAGTTACTCCCACAAGCTCAAACTTGCATCAATGCAACCATGGCTCATCCTTGAGTCTTGATGGGGCGAGTTAAATCCCATGACTAAATGTATATGTGTCTTTATGAGTCACCGGGATGCTCTGAGCACGATAAGCTCACCCTCACAAGACTATGACTCAGTCCTTAACCTAGAACTTCAACTTACATATTTTCACCTCTACCCTCACAATCAAATCCGTGAAATTACGTTGAGCTTGAAGGAGAACTTCCTTGAATTTCTGAGCCATTCCAAAATTATCATGCGAGCTTACCATTTCAATCTCCCGCTATGACTTGGGTCTTTTGAGATATCACTTTGTATAACTTGGCCTTGTTAAATGCTACCTCCATAGATTTACACGTACTAAGCCCTAACCCCAATGACCGCATCAATTCATGCATTCAATACTTCAAATCCTCGAGCTATATTGACCTTGGCTCACCGAGTGATTTATGAGCTTGCACGAGCTCAATGGATCATATGCCATTTTCAGTCCTATAAATACCTTTGCCATTCGAACCACCAAGACTCGCTTGTGACTCACCCCGCACCAATGTTTACATCTCAACGAGCCGAGCTATGCATTTGTGTTACAAATGGCCGAAAGGCCCAATAGGTGATTTGTATTGATCTCAAGCTCCTGATCACTTTCTTCTTGATGAGCTTACCCCATTGAGCTCAGATTTTCTAAGGCACCTGTATCCCGCCGAGTTGTCCTATGTCTGAGCCCTTGGCTGATCTAACAAACCACACCTAGCATCAATGCTACGAGCTCCAATTTAGGTATTTTCCTAACTCGAAGATCTCTTGTACTATGTCGAGCACAATCCCCCTTCAACACCATCACAAGCCATTATCTTGTCCGACTCAGGGTTTTTTAAATTTGTAGAATCTTGGTTCTGTGGCTCACTTAGTGGTGCAATCAACTGACTAGCTCACCGAGTAGCTCACCCAGCTACTCGGTGAGCTGCTCATTGAGCCATCTTTCCATTTTTCAACCTTCTACACAAACCCTTGGAATTTTCTCGAAACTAGAGGGTAGTGAAAATGAAATAAGACCCTTTTAAATATAATGTATCATTTTGATTATTTTAACAAGAGGTGGGCCCGGTAAGGCTAATTGTCTCATTCCAAAACCAATTTGAACCACCAAGACATAGAAAAGAAAGAACAAACCCATAAGATCCCAAAACCTTCTAAAACAACATACAAGGCTCTCAAAGCTTGAAACTATGGGTGTAGTTTTAACCTCGTTGTCCATTTTTTCCTAAGAGGGTAAAAATTTGACAACATTTTTGGTGACCTCTCGGGATGCTATCCTCGCTAAGCATGGTTCTAATAGCCTTGTCTATCCGTTTGGCATGGATTCATAATCACAATCCGAGACTTGATGTTGAACCATGAAACTCCTGACCTCCAAATATCCTAACATTATTGCATCCTACATCGAAAAATTAGAATGACCACCACATAATGAAGGATAATAAATGAACCTATCCTGAATCTCCTTAAACATTGCTGATCTTGGACCTCCCTAGAATGCTAAGCATGAAGTATATTGAATCTGATGAACACTTGGTGTCTAGAGCATACTTGTAGAACTTTGAATGAAGAAGCCGAGGAATTGGGGATATCTTGAAACTTTCTCTAAAACCTTGAACTTTTCTCTTCCTTGAAAAACCTCCAATGATGAAACAATGTGCATAATAACACAAGAGCGACAACGGAAAACAAAACACACTAAGATTAAAACCATACATGCCCCAATTAAAACATGCAGGGTGTGCAATGCACTTATTTTGCTAAAAGAAAACCTATTACTACCCTACACTAACCGGAAGCACATGTGAGCTAAACAAACCCTGCAACTAGTTGTGCAAAATAACTTCATGTCCTTATAATGGGCAGCCATGAAGATGATGTGATAATAGACATGGCTGAAACTAAAAGTGAAAAACTGAAGCAAGCCCAATTCTTCACCTGGTCCACCAAGGCATCACTGAAAGAGAAAATATGCCTCTTTTAGTTGATTTGTATTTGTCTTGTAGAGGCATAACAATTGATTCTTGGGGCTATGAAATTCATCCTCACATTATGAAATGAATGTGACCGGTTGAAACTTCTCTTTTGTCTCTAAATAAGCCAAATACCTTATGGGACATGGTCCGGCCCTATGAATTTACCATTTACCTTGAATCATAGCTTTTGACAAGAATGTCTACCGGAAGACTTCCTTGAAAAGAATGATTGTCTATGATCTGATTTTCCTCTTGTTCCCCATTTATAAACAACTCTTCTCCCATATGAATGAATGGTACTGAATTGATGTCCTCTCCATTTATTTTTCCTTCTTTGATAACAAGAAGTTCCTCCATGACATGCAACTACTTTGGACCACTTACAAGCTCCAATGGAATCACTTGAAAATATCTACAAGTGTTTGAAGAGTATTTCTCATATAGGAGTTCCACTTTCATTTGAAAACAAAGTTGTTTTACGTCTATAACTTCTTCATCCCACATGAAACCTGCAAGATAAAATTCTTTCACTTGTTGTTTTCTAGGACAATTAAGGGAAGCACGACCTCCTTGGTTTCTTCAACCATTACTTTTTCATCAAAAAAATCTGACTCCACAATTGAGATCAAGAAAATATCAATAATGTCATCTTCTCCCAAAGCCTCCGAATTTGAATTAGTTTCTCCCACGTGGTTCTCTCTTTCTTCATTCAATGAATGTTGCAAGAGATCTAATTCCTCCAATTTGAATTCAAGAGGATAACATGAAACTACAGGTGGTCCTGGAGTATGTCCTTGCATAACACTAGGCAACTTACATTGAAAGCTAGATAATGAAATAACAAAAATGGGTATTTCTATAGGTTCATTTTCATCCAAATATGAAAAACCAATTTTCTTCTTTGTTCTCTGACTGTGCAAAGGGTTCAACCTACCTCATGATGTTTCCTGAATTAACAGCTAATTCTCCATGACCTTCCTCATCTTCAAACATAAAATTTTCAAGATCAAAATCATCTAGGAGATCAAAGTTTTGTAAGAATGAAGAAAGAGAAGGATTTGAAAACCTCTGCATGGTCTCATCCGTATTAATGATCTGAATCTACCTTAGTCTCATGAAACTCCATGTGGTTGATCGTAACATCTAATGATGACCTTGGAAGATGCTACCACCTTCCGATGTGTTGTCGATTCTTGACATGCATCACAATTTGGATCATTGCATTCACTAGAACTATCTCATGCACTTGAGATTTTTTCTTCTTTGACTTTCACATGCTCTTATTTTGGCATATTTGGAGTTGGCTCTTGCTTTTCTACAACTGGATTTTCCACTTGCAGTTATTCAACCTCCTCTGAAGATATGGAGCCTTTATGAATACTTCATTCTGAATAGGTATATTGTTTGTCTTCCTCATATAAGCTCTGAATTTGTTTCTAGTACAAAACTAGTTTGTTCAACTTTTTATTGAGCCTCAACTTTGGTAGGAGGTTTAGTTAGGAATTAAGTTTGTTTGATGTTAGGTTTTGCAGCCCATTCCTTTAGATTCTTTACATGCTCTCCTTTTCTAGTCTCCTCGACCATATACTCCTCCCTTTTTCTCATTTCTTGATGATGTTGCTCCCAAAATGGGTTTGGGACTACAAGATGAGGGACGAATTGGGATTCAACTGATTTACTCACCATTTGAGGAAGTGGAAGAGATTCAAATTCTTGTCTTGGTGGCCTTTGCAAAAAGGAAGGAACTTTGGAAAGGCGAGGAACAAAAGATTCATGATGGGATGGAAATATAGGAAATGAAGGAATGGAATTATCGGCATGGATAGCTGGTGAAAAACTTGGAATTTGAGGTTTAGACTGAAATGACATTAACTAGGAAGTGGAAAGAGAACTCTGAGGTGGTGGTGTAGGACTTACCCATTGATAAGGATTCCTTGCATTGAACTCATAAGCCTCAATTGTTTCAATCCAACCTATTGGTATCCAAATTTGTTCTCCCTTTCAAGCCGAGAAGCAACATAGATTGGACGTGGAGCTTAGAGGTAGATAGATCATAGTGTGTGTCATTTTGTAGCCGAGGATGAGATCTAACTGGCCCTTTGTTACTCATATTTGTGGAGAGATGGATAACACCTTTAAGAGGATTTGACCTGTCCTCACTACTTTAGGTTGTGCCTCTTCGACCAAGGTGAGAGGACCCTTAGTGTAACCTTTGTTTGATGAAGGAGATGGAGATATCCTTTGTTTGGACAAATTTTATGAAGAAAACCTTGGGAAAATATGGTCAATACTCCATAATTTAACTCTTAAGAGTTGTCACTTCTAAATGATGGAGATAATTTCAACACAAGGCTAAGGTTACTGAAGACATTAAGAAATCCTGAGTGTTATGCATATTTTAGTAAGTAGATTTTGTTCCTTTGTTGATATATAGGGCAAAACAGGGGTAGTTTAGGATGGATTCATGGTTTTTGAATAATTTTGGTGGGAGATGAAGCAGGATAAAGTTGATTATACCAAATCTTTGAAGGGACTTCACAACAATGAACAACTCAACAATAGAAAGCTTCAAAATAGTTAAGACGTTCCTTCAACCAGAAGGTGTGCTTCAATGGAGGCCCGATCAACACATTTTCACATAATATTTGAGACTCTAACACGAAGGCTTGAATTGAAAGACTCAATTAAACACCAAAGTATCTGATCAATCACGCCTAAGGTACACCCAAAGACTTACAAACAATCTTTATCAACAAATGACAGTGAATTGATTTTAAATTTGTTTATCTCATCCAAGATGAAGGCTCTTCTTGAAATGAAATTGTAAATACCATTAAATTGTCATAGGGATGAGATCCTATGTGATTTCACAAAGATTTCAATGTAATATTGTAATAGGAACAAAAGAAACTATTTGTAGATATTATGAAACAAAGCAGACACAAATTGCTAGAGACTCGGGAACAAAATAATTTCAAATTTTCTTAAATTCATTAGCGGGGAGAGATTCCAAAGAAATTTCAAGTGCTCATCAATGGCTATACATCTGTAACCAACTTGACACGATAGAAAATCTAACATAGAATAAAATAACATGTTATCTTAGATTTGGTCTCTCACGAAGACGACTTTCTCAAATTTTCTCTTAGGAATTCAAACTCGACCATTTGCAAGAGTATTCTCATTGCATTTATACATTTTACTCACTCAATTTTCCCCCAAAAAGAAAGAATATTTGAGGGACCTTTGCTTGTTAACCATTTGCTTCAGAAAGTGACATTTTAAAAAATTCAGATCCGAAAGCTGCCAAGTGGACCAATTGTGAACTGATCATGTTTCTTGGGCCCTCAACTAATGACTAGGATGCCATGCCACAACTTCTTGGAAATCCTTCTAATCATTCTAATTTGTTATGTAATAAATCCCCCTTTTAATCATTTTTTAGAGACTCTGCACAACTGGATATGCATGTAATCCTTTTTGCTCTCGAGGCAACACCTTTTTCATCTTTTATGCCTGCACTTTCATCATTTCATCCCTTTTCCCTCTCTTTCCTCTGCAACTGCTCCACATCCATTTCCTCTAGTAATTCCAATTTTGCGAGTGCTTGAACAATTCCCACTTCAAAATATCGACCATTAACAATCCTTGGACTCATAATTTAAGTTTCAAATCCATTTAATGACACCTTACAGACAGAGACAACAAGGAATTTCATCAAAGAACGATGAAAAATAGTGCGTATTCACGTCTCTAGGAGTCTTGGAGAAAAAATGGTAGAAAAACAGGTGAAATGCACAAAAATCGTTGATTCTACCCTTTTCCACTTTATATCATAGCCATCCACGTGTTTCCTTAGTGCAACTGCAAAGGAGAAGCATAGAGGCAAGTCCCAAACAAGCACGAGCCTTCCACGTACCCTGGGCCCCAAGAAAATGCCTTTTGGCCTTTGAAAAGTCTCAGTGTAAAAAGGAGCCAGTAGAATCCTTCACGTGTCTTTATGGCACCCTTTTGATATGGTGCCCAAAAATAGAGACCCCAAACAAGCGCGGGCTCACCATGTGTCTCAGTCAGGCAGAGTTGTTGCAAAAGTTAAAAGTTCAGCGGAAGGCGCCATGTGTCTAGGGTCCGAGATAGTTTCCTTTGGCTATTGAAAATTCCAAGCAAAGGGCAGAGTGAGCAGAAGCCTCCAAGTGTCCTCCTAGTGCTTCTTCAAAATAAAACTTAGGGGTCGGTCCCCAAATAGCGCAGGTCCCTCCATGTGTCCTAGGCCTCCATAAATTTTCTTGAAAAGTCTAAGTATGGGAAGACCCAGCAGAAGCCTCCACGTGTCTTCATGGTGCAACTTCGAGATGGTGCCCAAGATTAGAGACCATGAACAAGCACGGGCTCACCACGTGTCTCAGGCCTTAGAATATTGCTTTGAAAAGTTTAAGTACAAAGCGAAGCCAGGCGGAATTGTTAAGGTGGGACCCTGAGGAGGATCCTCAAATGAACACCATCCCTCCATGTGTGTTGGCTAGATTTTCTGCATAGCATCAAACCTAGGCAGTCATGAGATAAATCTCCCTCATTTAACCGGTGAGGCTCCCGTGTCAGATTTGTCAATATAAATGTGTTTTTATCTATCAGGGGTTTTACTTTAACCACTTAGTTCATGAACCATAACTAAGAAGTTCTGCAGCAAGTAAGTTGCTTTAAGAAAGGAAAAATGATAGAAGAAGAAAGTCAAGGTATTACAGAGAAGAAGTAAGGAAGATGTGCATCCCAATTAGTAGATAGCAGAGCTAATTGCATGCACATAGAAGAAACTTAATAGATTTGAACACACAAAATTATAAAGCAAAGGCAGTTCTAGATCCAGATCTAAAATAACACAAAGTTTACTTTAAAGATCTAAGATTTAAAAGCAAGAAACACAGTACGCCGTGACACAAAGTTCTCCGGAAACCTGCTTCTTTGTATTCCTCTCGCAACAAGTGACTCCTGTGGGTTCAAAGACAAAGTCTAGAACACAAGATTGCTTCTTACAAATTCTGATCGATCATTAACCCGTAGGTTCTTCTCCTACTTATAGAATGTAGGAGGGAAAGTACAAATAGAAGACTCAAACTGAACTAAAGTATGAACAACAAGTAAAGATGACATTTGGCAATCATCCTCAACTAACTTCTTCTTAAGTGACACATGTATCACTTAACTAATAGAAAGGTTCCACATGACATCAAGTAATGGTTGCAAAACCAATAACTTAGAAGTTTATAATTTCATGTGGGAACATAGAAAGTAGAAGAAGAAAGAAATAGAAGAAGTCATGCCAGCTGTAACATCTACATCTTCTTGTTCTGATATCTGATATACTTGTCGAACATATAATTCAACATCTTTCCATCTGTTTTAGCTACTGCTTCCTTTTCTGTCTTGAATTGCAGCAATCCTTCATTCAACACTTTGCTTTGCTCTCGCCAAAATACTCAGTTACTCTCTGCGCAATCGTATTCATTCCTTCTATGCTTTCTACCAGTTGCTTTAGTTGATTTGCTGCATCGTTCATAACCTTTAGGCGGGCTGGCACTTCCCCAAGTTGCACAGAAGCTTGACGAATAATCAGATCCTTCCATTCGTCAATAGCCTTTACTTGATTGCTTGCATCTTCCATTTCCTGCATAAGATGATCACTCACCTACGCTGAAATGGGCTAAACGGAAGGTTTAGCAACCTTGGCTATGATCTCACATAATTGAGATATTTGCTTCTGCAGCTCTTCTTTCTCCGCCTTTTCACTGTCAAGCCTAAGGAACAAAGCATTCAGCAACATCTGCGTGTCCTGCTTCAATCCTTCAGTGGTAGCTTGACCGAGTGGTATTTTGGTCACCGTCACATCTTCTGCCGTGAGCTCCTCTTCTACCTTTCCTTCCGCCGGAATTGATATCTCAGCAAACTTCTCACCCGAATCCTTGATGATCAACCTAGAAGTTACTTTAGCAACTTTAGGCCTTCTCGTCTCTTCGCTCGATCCTCAAGTAGCCGCAAGTCATGTTCCTCTAAGTTCATCTCTACTCTTGCTTCCGAACCAACCGCAAAGCTAACCATTCCGAGAAATTACTTCTGGAGAGTGAGAAGTCGCCGAGTGCACTACCATCTCCCGCTCGCATCCTCTCCATCGAAAGTGCCACAAGATTGCATGGCTGCCATCTTCTCAAACATCCAAGGACAAAGCTCTTTCAAACTCCGTCATCTCGCAGCTTTAACATCTCCTCCGGAGCGGGTGCTTTGAACGAAGTGGCTACGGAGAGAAGACGAAACGTTGTTGGTTTCAATGAAGGCATGGAAGCATCCTGCCGTGTGGTGCAATAGTTGGTGATCCTCTGGTACTTGGAGAAGTCGAGTCAAAGCTATGGTCGTAGAAGTGGTCTTCTCTTTCTCTTGAGATCTTCTCGTACTTTCAACTTCTCGACCTTTCACGCTTTCTCCTTCATGCTTTCATTTGAGGGAATCTCTGCGCTTGAAGTTGCCCGTGATTTGATTTATCAATACTTCATCAAGGCAATATCCCTTTGTCGCCACCCATTTCAAGTACTCACCAACACACTCGGATCTCTTCTATTGTCTTTGCACCGCCATTACTATCCTCGCAAGATAGCCTTATCTCCTCCCATTTGATGGTAAGTGTCAAGTACCACGTTCCCATCATCTTTAAGATCCGCAGGTATCCGCGCTAGTCCAAAGTCAAATACTTGCTTTGCCGATAGCCTGCTGAAATCTTTCTTTCTGACCTCGTACTCACTTCTGCACTTCATCCAGAAATCTTCTAGCGAAGGCACATGTGCGTACTCCTGGGAGATTGTCTTCCTGGCTATTCCAAATGGATCGAAATTAAGCCGCGCAGGGAAGAACTCTTGCTCATACTCGGACAACATTTGTGCTTCCATCCCTCGAGCTCTGTGAATGCCGATGCAACCGTAATATCCACAAAGAGTGGGAAGAATCCCGTAGACTTGTGCCGCTTCGATCAAGGTCGTGTAACTCCACAAGTTGCTCTCCACTCCATGGCAATCAATCTACCTGGTACCTTGGCATCTTTGTTGGTTCACTGAAAAGATCGTAACACCGAGGTATGTGAAATCTGCAACCGGATGAATACACCGCCAATCTTGGACACTCGCTTCCCATGCTTCCTTGCTTACCCCGTGAGTCTTCAAGTCTTTGTCTAACTCCGTAGATGAAATCATAGAAGAAGTCATCGTTGATCACTTTGAAGTCCTTCTCGCACGTAGGTACGTAAAAGTCGTGGGTAGCACTCAAAATGGGATCCTCGAAAGGATACCAAATCTATCCAAACTTGGAAAAGACACCCCGTGAAGCTACAACATACACCAAGTATCAAGTCATCTTGAAGTCAAGGTACACTTCATGTTCCGCAGCTTGCTCACCGATGTTGCCGCTAATAATTTCTCGACCAACCGATTATAGAATCAACTTTTTTGATTTCAATGGTCCCGATGAAAGCATACATCCATGTCCTAAAAGTGTAGGCATTCGCTTCACCATTCAACCCGCATAGCAATTTGACGATATCATCCGCCTCCCGCACCAAATTGGATCGTGGAAGAGTTCTCGAACTTGGAAGGGGATCTAGGCTTCTTCATGAACCGGCTATTCATGATGCTCACATAGTCGCTCTATGCTTTTCCCACCTACTGTCAAAGATCCCGAATGCTAATAGAAGTCACCACCTTTCGCTCGAATCTTCGAGATAATAATCGAAGAATTCTAAATCCAAACGAATTATTGTCTTTCCCGCAACATCACGCACTGATCTGGATGAAGGATGATAAGATCTAGCACACTCCATCACAAACTCTGGCAATTGGGCTGTACACGGGAAAGCTGCAGCTCGAATAATTCCACTACTTTTGACCGCACGCATGAGTGAAGTCTTTCCACTTCCTGGATCTCACAATCAAATCAGAAAGAGGTTCTGGGCCTAGATCCGTGTCTCCTATGTCTGAAAGTTTGGAAGCAATGCATGAATCCATCGTGCTCTCTTTTTCATCTCCTTTTGCCATGGCTTTATCAATCTTTGTCTGAATAATTCTTTTTCTTCTAACTTGGCCGGATTTCTTCAATACTGTGCAGATCCGACAATTCTTCGATTCGAGGATATTTGCAATGTATCGACATTGATAAAAACTCCTTTTCTTTTATAAAGCACTGTAATGAGTTCCCCGCAATTTATTCGGACAAAAATGGCCACCGAAGCATGAATAGTGAATTTAAATTATAAAAATCTGCACTTTTCAAGCTCGTTGCCCCAAAATTTGGTGTTTAATTTGCACATAAAGAGAGCATGAATCCTTTCAATCAACACCTGAGCTCCTGTAACACATGTGAAAACAATTATGCAGACGAAGATCAACCTTCTCCAAAGCATGCGCCAAATCTGGAAGCTTTTAGCCTTTGTTAGCACTTTGTCTGTGCAAAATCCTTCCTCTAATGGGGCGCACTTTTCCTCCTTGCTGCAATTCTTAACCTGTGAATTAAATAATTCATCCATATGGCTGCCCATGCTTATATAACCTTCACAATTCTATAATTAATAATTGCCCTAACAATTAAAGGCAATTAATTAATTAAAAATCATGCTTTTCTCTTTTAAAAATAGCATGTTTAAGGACAACCATCCAATAAATTAAATTAATCCAATTTAATCCTTCACACAAAGACTTCACTCAAGCCCCACAAAGGTGCTTTGACCATAGCCTTAAAATAGAAATTAATTTAAAGTTTTAATGCTTCAAAATCATTAAATAATGCCCAAATGGGGCGCACTTTTTGAGAGGAAGGGGGCAGCCACTAAATAAATTAAATTTAATTAATTTAATTCCTTTCTTTTATTCCTTCTTTGACTTTTTGACCTCCTCAAGCTTGGGCGCACTTTTTAAAGGAAGAAAGATTATTAAAAATAATCAATCTAATCATTTTAATCTCTCATCAAAGGGGGCGCACTTTTTTGCACATGTAATTCTATTTTTAAGAATTTTTCCATAATGGGATTCTTTACCTCACCAGTGTGTGCACCAAAATCCCGTGATCCACTTAAGTGATTTGACTTTGACAATGGGATTCTTTACCTGCAAGGTGCACTAAAATCCTATGATTTCACTTAAGTCACTTTCCTTTTATTATATCATGGGAATTTTTACCTGCAAGGCAGCAATAAATTCCCACCGCCGCAGCCTCTATTTTTCCCACTCGCAGCTTAAGTGACTTTTATAACACGGAAAAGTACCATGCCAGTGTGGTATATAATTCTATCCCATCCACTGCGGCTTATATTTTTCCCATCGCAGCTTAAATCCTTTGCTTTCCAAAATGCGCCCATCCCGCGCAGGGGCTTTTCTGCACGACTTCACTTTTTTCCAGGTGATCCGCACTCTCGATGACGACTTCCTCCGGGAAAATGTGCGTGTATGTTTTCCAAATGCCTGCTCAGGGCCAAAAATCGGGCTTACCTGAAGGAGTTATTCCGAGAAATTTTACGTAAAATGTAACGGACACCACAAAAACACGAAAAATTGCCAAAAGTTACAAATAAAGCCCAAAACTTAAAATAAGTTAAAATCCTTCTGGTACATAGGAATAATAACATATCCGCTCATAACAGAGTTGAAACGGAGCGCAAATAGCCTCATACGGGGCTCAAAATAATTAAATACAAATTTCCATGAGATAAATCCCGATGACAGAATAAAACAATTTTGGGCATCTGGGTATTTGGTGAAAAGGGCTAATATGGCTCTTTGGGATTATTTTGACGCAATACAAGAACTTTCAGGCAATAAAAACAACAAATGACCCATTATTTTAAAAGTATGAAAATTTTTCGGATTGGGTAGTCACAGATTTCAGGGTGAAATCTGAGTGACACCAGTTGGCTCCGTCTGTGGACATCTTTTTCTCTTGTCAGAATGAAAAAGGGAAAAGATGAGATCCCAGCATCTCTGGTTTCGTATCTTGTCCTTTGGGCACGGGGTCAGGCAGACAAACACAACACAACACAACACAAAACAAGGAAAGAAAAACAAAGGTTTATTTATGTACATACAGGTTTTACCCTGCTTCTCATGTCCGGAATAGCTTCAAGTGTTGCCCATTGAAAGGCAACGGTAATTCAGCTCCATCCTGATGAGCAAGAATGAAGCTATCTGCTCCGGCGATCTTTTTGATCACAAAAGGCCCTTTCCATAGTGAATCGAACTTTCCATGCATGCCTTTTGTTTCTCTTCTTTTGTCCCATAAGAGGACCCAGTCATTAACTTCAAACTTTCTTTCCTAGCTCTTTTGTCGAAGATGACCTTCACCTTCCTCGATGCTCACGTGAACCTATCTACAACTTGAGTTTGTACTTCCCTCAGTTCAGTCAGGTACATGATTCTTTTATCTATAGCATCCGTGAATGTAGAATCCTCCATGGCTTTAGAAAGTCGTAGGGCAGGCAATTCCAATGTGAGAGGCAGCTCTGTGTCTCTACCATATAGCAGCAGATAAAAGGGGACATGCCTATTGCCCTCTTTGGTGTGATTCTATCAGCCCATAATGCATCAAACAACTTTTTATGCCAATTCCTTTGATTCTCTATTACAAGCTTGCGCATGATAGTTACCAAGTTCTTATTACTAGATTCAGCTTGACCATTCCCTTGTGGATAGTAGTTTGAGGAATGAACAAGTTGAATCCCATAAGTGTAGCAGAATTCCACCAACTCCTCAGAAGAAAGATTCGGAGCGTTGTCTGCTACAATTTTGCTGGGTACGCCAAACCTGACAATAATATTTTCTTTTATAAAATTGCACACTTCGGCGGAAGTGGCAGTCTTCACAGGAATAGCTTCTACCCACTTACTGAAATAATCAGTAGCTGTTAGAATGTAATGATGACCAGCACTGGAAGCCGGGTTAAGCATTCCAATAAAATCCATACCCCACTGTTGGAAAGGTTCTTCAATCACAATGGGTTTTAGAGGTAATGCAGGCAATTTCACATGCCCAACAAAATGTTGGCATGCTTGACACTTAGCTACCCATTCTACAGTATCTTGAAAAAGGTGGGCCAATAATACCTTGCTCTAAGGATCTTGTGTGCAGTGACTCGGGCTGAGAAATGACCACCGCAAGCCATGTCATGAAACTGTTGTAGTAGCTGATCCTGTTGAGCCTTGTCCACGCATCTGAGAAATACACCATCAATTCCCCTTTTGTACAAACCATTATCCCAAAGAACAAAATCTTTGGATTTAAGTTTGATTGTTCGTTTCTCTTTTCTGGAAAGTTGATCTGGGCATTCTCCATACGTCAGAAAGTAAGCAATGTTACTGTACCACTCCTCTACCAGATCTATAAAAAGTACTGCAGGTAAATCTTCATCTATCCCATCCTGATCTGCTTCAGGTACTGATGCTTTTATTTCTGTCATTAGTTCACACAGACCTCTTCCTCGGACTAGCTTTGTTGGTTTAATGTCCAGGTCATATTCTTGAACTTTTGTCACCCATGAGCCTCTCAATAATCCTAACTCTTGCTGAGTAAGAATGGATTTAACTGCAGTATCTGGAACCAAAACCACAGTGTGCGAGGAAAGAATATAATACCTGAATGCCTTGCATGCCTTCACTACTGCATATGCGTGCTTTTCCATTGGAGTGTATTTCAACTCATAGGCTTTAAGGGGCGTGCTCATGAAAGCAATAGGAGCTTCTGCATCCTCTTGATTCTTCTGCATTAGAATTGCTGACATGGTGTGTTCGGAAGAATAACAATAAAGAATAAATCCTCTACTGAAGTCAGGTGAAACCAAGACTGGAGCTTTCGACAGGGCCTCTTTGATTTTCTCGAAAGCTTCCTTCCCTTCGCTGCTCCATTTAAAATCTTGTGTCTTCTTCATCATATTCGAAATATGACGGGTTAGCTCAGCAAAGTCAGGAATGAATCTTCTGAGAAAATTCACTTTTCCAAAGAAAGAGTGAACTCCTTTTTTGGATGTGGGCAAAGGTAATGTCTGAATGGATTTGACACGCTCTGGATCTATCTTTGTTCCTTCTTTGGAAACAATGTGCCCAAGCAGCTTTCCTTCGGTTACAGCAAAGATGGATTTCTTAGGATTCAAAGAAATACCATGCTTGCGGCATTGTATGAAGACCTCTTCCAAGTTTGAAATATGTGTGCTTCTATCTTTGGAAAAGACTGTCAAATCATCCAGGTACACAACTATGCTTATATCTTTGAGATGAGCAAAGGCTAGATCCATAGCTCTTTGAAATGTAGCACCAGCATTAATCAGGCCGAACGGCATCTTCTGGTATGCGAAGGTTCCCCAAGGTGTGATGAACGCCGTTTATATTGATCTTCCTCACCACCTTGACTGATTGTAGCTCGAGAAACCGTCGAAGCATGGAAAGCATCTCAGATCCAGTGACCACCTGCAGAGTGTGATCCATGATGGGGATAGGGTAGTTATCCTTCAATGAAGCTTGATTAAGGTTGCGGAAATCCACGCACAACCTAATTTCACCACTTTTCTTTCTTACAGGGACTATGTTGGCCAACCACTCCGAATGGTGTATGGGATAGATAATCTTTGCATCTAACAACTTCTGGATTTCTGCAAAGATGGTTCCTGAAATGGTAGGATTGTGCCGCCGCAGCTTCTGCTTGAAAGGCTTCTGTTCTGGATTTAAGTGGGATGTAGTGTTGAACTTCCGCAGGCTGATATGTTTTTAGATCCTGATAGGACCAGGCAAAAACATCCATGTATTTCTTAAGAAGCTTAGTGAAAGCTTCCTTTTCAGCTTCTGAACAACACTTACCCAGATTTACTAATTTGGGATCATTGCTGGCTCCCAAATTTAGTAATTGTGTGTCGGAGGAAGAGCCTTCCTCATTTTCTTCATTTTTCTTAAGCATCTGATCATGCTTATCAAACATTTCCTCAAGAGATACCAAGCCTTTGGGAATTTTATTTCCCTTTAGCTGGATAATCTCCTGACCTCCTGAGACGTCAACATCCATTTCTCCGATGAGGGTCTCCTTTAGAGGTGAATTGCTTCCCTCATAGTAGATTTCTTCAAAGTTGTCTTTCTATTGAAGAAATGCAGCAATCTGTATCATCGTTGAAAACTTACCATTGCTGAACGTTGTCAAGAACCTTTGGGCGAAAAACCATTTCCACCTTGTAGTCTCCCTGTCTAAAGAATGCAGGGGGCTGATCCGGATTCAACAAGGCTGCAGTAACTGCAAGCGAATCAGCTCTTGAATTTTGTTCTCTCGGAATGTAAGATACCGAGAAAGCTGAAAAATCCAGGATAGCAGAGTAGACCCGATCTCTGTAGTGCCGCAGTTTGTCTTTTTTGACTTGGTAGAGGCCCCTTATCTGCTTCACAATCAGCTCAGCATCTCCTCTTGCGTGTAATAATTTGATTCCCATTGTTCTCGCCTGCTCCATGCCTAACAACAATGCTTCATACTCAGCCGTATTGTTAGTATTTTCGAACATCAATTTGAAGGAGTGCGCATGCACTTTCCCTTCAGGAGAGATAAGAACAACGCCTGCACCGGATCCAAATGAACAGCAGCTACCATCAAATTCCAGAGTCCAAATCTTGTTATCAATTTGATGTGATTCTCGAATCACCGGTTGAATTTCTTCTTTATCCATTTCTAGGTAATAGACTCCGTGATCCGATTCCTGAAACAAGATCTGAGATCTAGGATCTTCAGATTTTGATACTGTGTACTTGGATTTCTTCTCAGGTTCCAGCTTCTGATTTACTCCTTTGATTGGTATGTGCGCACAAGACCAATCCATCTTCACTTCTCCACCCAGCTCCTTGCAAAAATTTCTACTCAATAGCATGCCATAAGAGACTGGAATGTCTGCTACAAGGATAGTCATTTTCAGTCTTTTATCTGGAAAGGAAGCAAGTACTGCCTGCGCATCTTTGATTTGCCCCACAAGAGGGACTTGCCTTTCCATGGAATAACATCTTCCAATGGTTTTTGTCAATGTAAGACCCAAGGCATCAGCAACTTTGGCAGGCATGACATTGTCGGAAGCTCCAGAATCCAAGATGCAATTGCTTAGCTTATGTCCGTTGATGAGCAAAGACACATAGAATGGCTCAATCCTTTCTGATGTAGCAGGAGAAGGGGTGGAAGGAGAAGAACTTGCAGCAACATTATTTGAAGGTAAAGTAATCTTTGGACTTGACAAGATACCCCGTGAATTATTGTTTGTTGGGCTGGGACCATTACTTTGCACATATTTGACCAATCTATTCAGTTGATCAGGAAATGCCCTCAAATACTCAGCTTCTGACATTTGGACCTTATTTCTCTTGATGTGATCAATTATGTCAAAAGCTTGACTTGATTCAGAGGGATGTGCGTTGGTTCTTTGCTGCGAATTGAAAGAATTTGAATATTTCTCCTTGGGCGCTAACGAAGAAGGAAGAATGCTACCTCTTTTCAAGATAGTAACATCCGGGCCAGGATCTTCTCTCTCTTTCCGGCCGCTTGTGGATGCTTCAGCATTTTGGCGTGTCTGAGACCTTGTAAACACCGCAAAAGTGTGACCATCAGAATCTTCAAAAGATTCATAATAGCCCTCATCAGATTCGTAGTCCAGGTAACCAATATTGGAGTCGCCAGCGGGATCTATAAAGTCTTCATCATCAAATGATTCATCAATGCCGAGATCTTCTTCATTAGTTTCCAAGTTATTCCTTGGAGCAGCTTCTATTGCCAAACGCTGTGGTGCAGCAGCAAGTCTGTTTCGATTTTGATTTTGATTTTGACCATTGAAGGTCCGGGTAGGAGCTATTCTTGAGGGGGGTGCATTCCCTGCTTGAGAGATCTGCTTCTTGATCTGCAGCATGTCATTAGCCAATCTCTGCAACAAAGGATCAGAAGTACTAGAAGAAGCACCATCACCTTTGTGAGATAGTTGTTTAAGTTTTCCAGCCATGATCAAGTCGTCCTCAACCTCCACGGCAGCATTTTGTGCGTCCAGCAAATTTGCAGGTCTTGCCCTTCTTAGCTGATATCCAACTTCAGGCAATAGAGCGTTTATAAAAAACGTCTTTTGATTTTCGTCGCTCAATGCAGCAGAAGTGGGGATTTTATACAAAATCCTTTGGAACTTTGCAATAAAGTCCCGCATGTTCTCGTTTGGCTCTTTCTTCAATCAAGCGTCGCTTGAGTGATCATCATGCTTTTCAAGCGTCCTCTGCGCAGCTTGAATCTTTTCAGAAATTGCTCACGCATAGTCGTCCAGTTGGTTACGGTGCCAGGAGCCAGCCGATAGAACCATTCTCCAGCCAAGTCGTGTAGAGTCTCAATGAATAGCCTGACTGAGACATCTTCATGCTCCACTGCAAGCACACCACAAGATATGAAGAATGCTGCCAAATGATCATCCGGGTTTTGCTTTCCATCTCCAAAGAATTTTGGAAAATTCTTTCTGGATCCCTTTGGCAGCTCGTGCATAGGTGGAGCCAAGTTGAGAGGTCCAAAAGCCGCTCCCCATGGAACAGGTACAATTTGGTGCGCCATGTTAACTTGAGCACGTCTCCTCCTTGTGTAGACTTGATAGACTTGATGGATAATTCCAGCCGCCGGATTATGCTGAATACGATCCGGATCTGGATGGGTGTGTACTCTCCTTCCTGGTGAGAGACTAGATCTGCGGCTTCTAACTTGAGGAGGATGATTGAAATTGAATTGCTCCTGCAGTCGGAAGAAATGATCAGTCCTTCCTTGCGCCTTCACGGATCGGGTGAATGGACGTTCAGCCAGGTTGAGATTTGTATGGAAAACACTCTGATCTTCAATAGAAAATCTTTGATCTGCAAAGATAGTTGTTCCCCAACGGAGTCGCCAAAAACTGTTGGCTAGATTTTCTGCATAGCATCAAACCTAGGAAGTCATGAGATAAATCTCCCTCATTTAACCGGTGAGGCTCCCGTGTCAGATTTGTCAATATAAATGTGTTTTATCTATCAGGGGTTTTACTTTAACCACTTAGTTCATGAACCATAACTAAGAAGTTCTCGCAAGCAAGCAAATTATGCCTAAGAAAGGAAAAATTATAGAAGAAGAAAGTCAAGGTATTACAGAGAAGAAGTAAGGAAGATGTGCATCCCAATTAGTAGATAGCAGAGCTAATTGCATGCACATAGAAGAAACTTAATAGATTTGAACACACAGAATTCTAAAGCAAAGGCAGTTCTAGATCCAGATCTAAAATAACACAAAGTTTACTTTAAAGATCTAAGATTTAAAAGCAAGAAACACAGTACGCCGTGACACAAAGTTCTCCAAAACTCCTGCTTCTTTGTATTCCTCTGCAACAAGTGGCTCCTGTGGGTTCAAAGACAAAGTCTAGAACACAAGATTGCTTCTTACAAATTCTCGATCGATCATTAACCCGTAGGTTCTTCTCCTACTTATAGAATGTAGGAGGGAAAGTACAAATAGAAGACTCAAACCAACTAAAGTATGAACAACAAGTAAAGATGACATTTGGCAATCATCCTCAACTAACTTCTTCTTAAGTGACACATGTATCACTTAACTAATAGAAAGGTTCCACATGACTTCAAGTAATGGTTGCAAAACCAATAACTTAGAAGTTTACAATTTCATCCGGGAACATAGAAAATAGAAGAAGAAAGAATAGAAGAAGTCATGCCAGCTGTAGCATCTACATCTTCTTCTTGTTCTGATATCTGATATACTTGTCGAACATATAATTCAGCATCTTTCCATCTGTTTTAGCTACCGCTTCCTTTTCTCCCCGATTGCAGAATCCTTCATTCAACACTTTGCTGCATGCTTCCACTTCTTCCAAACTTGGCCCAAATCTCGCAATGTCTGCCTGCAGTGTCACCAGCCTACTGATAGAGTTCATCGTGAAAGGCTTGGTAGCTTTATCAATTCTCTTTTGTACCATCAGAAGAGAACTTTCCAGGGAATCATACACCTCGTTAGAAACAATCCGCACGTATGAAGTAACACCTCCATCCACTCTTTCCTCAGTGAAAGAAATGATACTGTCCGGCAAATCTGATGTTCTACTCTCAAGCGCCTGCATCCTTTTCAGCAAAACTCTACAGATCTCCAAACGGAAAGATACTGCAAACTCTAGCTGCTTCCCCTTCTCGATTGATCCATCCGGCACAATTTGTTCTGCAACCAATACATCTCTTGGCAACTTGTTGATCTTGACCAAAATACTCAGGTTACTCTCTGCAACTGTATTCATTCCTTCTATGCTTTCTATCAGTTGCTTTAGTTGATTTGCTGCATCGTTCATAACCTTTAGGCGGGCTGGCACTTCCCCAAGTTGCACAGAAGCTTGACGAATAATCAGATCCTTCCATTCGTCAATAGCCTTTACTTGATTGCTTGCATCTTCCATTTCCTGCATAAGATGATCACTCACCTGCGCTGAAATGGGCTGAACGGAAGGTTTAGCAACCTTGGCTATGATCTCACATAATTGAGATATTTGCTTCTGCAGCTCTTCTTTCTCCGCCTTTTCACTGTCTAGCCTAAGGAACAAAGCATTCAAAGAACGCCTCGTGTGTCCTGCTTCAATCCTTCAGTGGTAGCTTGACCGAGTGGTATTTTGGTCACCGTCACATCTTCTGCCGTGAGCTCCTCTTCTACCTTTCCTTCCGCCGGAATTGATATCTCAGCAAACTTCTCTCCCGAATCCTTGATGATCAACCTAGAAGTTGCTTTAGCAACTTTAGGCCTTCGTCTCTTACTTCGCTCGATCCTGAAGTAGCTGCAAGTCATGTTCCTCTAAGTTCATCTCTACTCTTGCTTCCGGAACCAACTGCATAGCTAACCATTCCGAGAAATTACTTCTCGGAGAGTGAGAAGTCGCTGAGTGCACTACCATCTCCCGCTCTGCATCCTCTCCATCAGAAAGTGCCACAGTATCATGGCTGCCATCTTCTGAAACATCCAAGGACAAAGCTCTTTCGAACTCCGTCATCTGCAGCTTTAACATCTCCTCTGGAACGGGTGCTGAACGAAGTGGCTGCGGAGAGAAGACGAACGTCGCTGGTTTCAATGAAGGCATGGAAGCATCCTGCTGCTGTGGTGCAATAGTTGGTGATCCTCTAGGTACTGGAGAAGTCGGAGTCAAAGCTATGGTCGTAGAAGTGGTCTTCTCTTTCTCTTGAGATCTTCTGTGTACTTTCAACTTCTCGGACCTTCTGCTGCTTTCTCCTTCATGCTTTCGTTTGAGAGAATCTCCTGCGCCGAAGTTGCCCGTGATTTGATTCATCAATACTTCATCAAGGCAGTATCCCTTTGTCGCCACCACTCAAGTACTCACCAACACACTCCGGATCTCTCTTCTATTGTGTCATAATGCTGCGCCATCGCCATTGCTATCCTCGCAAAGATAGCCTTATCTCCTCCCATTTGATGGTAAGTGTCAAGTACCACGTTCCCATCATCTTTAAGATCCGCAGGTATCGCGCTAGTCCAAAGTCAAATACTTGCTTTGTCGATAACTCGCTGAAATATTTTTTTCTCGACCTCGTACTCACTTCGCACTTCATCCGTAAATCTTCTAGCGAAGGCACATGTGCGTACTCTGGGAGATTGTCTTCATGGCTATTCCAAATGGATCGAAATTAAGCCGCGCGAGGAAGAACTCTTGCTCATACTCGACAACATTTGTGCTTCCATCCTCGAGCTCGTGAATGCCGATGCAATGTAATATCCCACAAGGTGAGTGGGAAGAAGCCCGTAGACTTGTGCCGCTTCGATCAAGGTCGTGTAACTCCACAAGTTGCTGCCGCTCAACTCCACGGCAATCAATCATCACTCGGGTACCTTGGCATCTTTGTTGGTTCACTGAAAAGCTCGTAACCCCGAGGTATGTGAAATCTCGCAAACCGGATGAATACACTGCCAATCTTGGACACTTTGCTTCCCATGCTTCCTTGCTTACCCCGTGAGTCTTCAAGTCTTTGTCTAACTGCAGATGAAATCATAGAAGAAGTCATCGTTGATCACTTTGAAGTCCTTCTCGCATGCCAGTAGTATGCAAGTAGTGTGGTAGCACTCAAAATGGGATCCTTAGAAAGGATACCACATCTATCCAAATTTTGGAAAAGACACCTGTGAAGTCATGATAGATAGACCAAGTATGAAGTCATCTTGAAGTCGAAGGTACGCTTCACGCCCGCAGCTTGCTCACCGATGTTGCTGCTAATAATTTCTGACCAATTGATTATAGAATCAACCTTGTTGATTTCAATGGTCCTGATGAAAGCATACATCCATGTCCGGAAAGTGTAGGCATTCGCTTCACCATTCAACCTGCATAGCAATTTGACGATATCATCCGCCTCCTGCACCAAATTGGATCGTGGAAGAGTTCTCGGGAACTTGGAAGGGGATCTAGGCTTCTTCATGAACCGGCTATTCATGATGCTCACACAGTCAGCTCTATGCTTTTCCCACCTACTGTCAGCATCCTGAATGCTAATAGAAGTCACCACCTTTCGCACTGGAATCTTCAGACAATAATCGAAGAATTCTGCATCCAAACGAATTATTGTCTTTCCCGCAACATCACGCACTGATCTGGATGAAGGATGATAAGATCTAGCACACTCCATCACAAACTCTGGCAATTGGGCTGTACATGGGAAAGCTGCAGCTCGAATAATTCCACTACTTTTGACCGCACGCATGAGTGAAGTCTTTCCAGCTCTGGATCTGTCAATCAAATCAGAAAGAGGTTCTGGGCCTAGATCCGTGTCTCCTATGTCTGAAAGTTTGGAAGCAATGCATGAATCCATCGTGCTCTCTTTTTCATCTCCTTTTGCCATGGCTTTATCAATCTTTGTCTGAATAATTCTTTTTCTTCTAACTTGGCCGGATTTCTTCAATACTGGTGCAGATCTGGACAATTCTTCAGATTCGGAGGATATTTGCAATGTATTGGACATTGATAAAAACTCCTTTTCTTTTATAAAGCACCTGTAATGAGTTCCTGCAATTTATTCAGACAAAAATGGCCACCGAAGCATGAATAGTGAATTTAAATTATAAAAATCTGCACTTTTCAAGCCTGCTGCCCCAAAATTTGGTGTTTAATTTGCACATAAAGAGAGCATGAATCCTTTCAATCAACACCGAGCTCATGTAACACCCAGAAAACAATTATGCAGACGAAGATCAACCTTCTCCAAAGCATGCGCCAAATCTGAAGCTTTTAGCCTTTGTTAGCACTTTGTCTCATGCAAAATCCTTCCTCTAATGGGGCGCACTTTTCCTCCTTGTTGCAATTCTTAACCCGTGAATTAAATAATTCATCCATATGGCTGCCCATGCTTATATAACCTTCACAATTCTATAATTAATAATTGCCCTAACAATTAAAGGCAATTAATTAATTAAAAATCATGCTTTTCTCTTTTAAAAATAGCATGTTTAAGGACAGCCATCCAATAAATTAAATTAATCCAATTTAATCCTTCACACAAAGACTTCACTCAAGCCCCACAAAGGTGTGCTTTGACCATAGCCACTGAAAATAGAAATTAATTTAATGTTTTAATGCTTTTAAAATCATTAAATAATGCCCAAATCGGGCGCACTTTTTGAGAGGAAGGGGGCAGCCACTAAATAAATTAAATTTAATTAATTTAATTCCTTTCTTTTATTCTTTCTTTGACTTTTTGACCTCCTCAAGCTTGGGCGCACTTTTTAAAGGAAGAAAGATTATTAAAAATAATCAATTTAATCATTTTAATCTCTCATCAAAGGGGGCGCACTTTTTTGCACATGTAATTCTATTTTTAAGAATTTTTCCATAATGGGATTCTTTACCCTGCCAGGCAGGCACCAAAATCCCGTGATCCACTTAAGTGATTTGACTTTGACAATGGGATTCTTTACCCTGCAAGGCAGGCACTAAAATCCCATGATTTCACTTAAGTCACTTTCCTTTTATTATATCATGGGAATTTTTACCCTGCAAGGCAGGCAATAAATTCCTACCTGCCTCCGCACCTCTATTTTTCCCACTGCAGCTTAAGTGACTTTTATAACACGGGAAAAAGTACCCTGCCAGGTAGGTATACAATTCCCATCCTGCCTGCAGCTTATATTTTTCCCATCGCAGCTTAAATCCTTTGTTTTCCAAAAATGCGCCCATCCCCGCAGGGGCTTTTCTGTGCACGACTTCACTTTTTCCCAGTGATCCAGACCTCCGATGACGACTTCCTCCGGGCAAAATGTGCGTGTATGTTTTCCAGCTGCTCCAGGCCAAAAATCGGGCTTACCCGGCGAAGGAGTTATTCCAGAGAAATTTTACAGAAAACAGAACGGGACACCACAAAAACACGAAAAATTGCCAAAAGTTACAAATAAAGCCCAAAACTTAAAATAAGTTAAAATCCTTCTGGTACATAGGAATAATAACATATCCGCTCATAACAGAGTTGAAACGGAGCGCAAATAGCCTCATACGGGGCTCAAAATAATTAAATACAAATTTCCCGCAGACAAATCCCGACGACAGAATAAAACAATTTTGGGCATCTGGGTATTTGGCGAAAAGGGCTAATATGGCTCTTTGGGATTATCTTGACGCAATACAAGAACTTTCAGGCAATAAAAACAACAAATGACCCATTATTTTAAAAGTACAAATTTTTTTCAGATTGGGTAGTCACAGATTTCAGGGTGAAATCTGAGTGACTTCAACGTGTTCATGGTCTGCTAAAACTATACCGACTGCATGAATTTTTTTTCTAAGTATGGGAAAAGCAACGAAACCTCCACGTGTCCCCTTGGTGCAACTCCAATGCCAAACCAAAAGGTGAATTTTCAAATGAGCGTCGTTCCTCCACATGGACAAGTTTTGGGTTGAAGCGAGCCTTAGATTTTTAAAGTGCCCCGCCGAGCCGCATCCAACCAAAAAGGGCCACATTTCCAATGATGCTGAGAAGTAAATTTGATAGGGAAACATACACCCGTTAAACCGTAAAATGCAAGAAAATCACCATTTGAGCCGGAAATGAATCTTTCTTCACAGACAGAGAGAATTTGGAAATTTTATAAGGCTCAAATATGATCCTCCGAGCTACATCCAATCATGTTTCCACAGGTATTTGGGACAAAAATGACAGGAAAACAAAAAGTGACTATGGAAAATGGAAGGAAAGGAAAAACCCGAGTTTTATGCCTAAGTTACAGACTCTTTCACACGGACAGAGGAATGAAAAACAAATTATGGACTTTTAAGTGATCCTCGACCAAGGAAGGGACTGATCATGGTAACCAAATGGAGGATAAAGTTTTTATGCATCAATATGGGAGATAGAAAACATGACAGAGGCCATAAAATGAGGAATTTCAATGACAAACGAGGTGAGACTAATTTGAGCACCAACATCGGCTCTAACTCGGGGATGGGCACTCCTGCGAGTGCCATAAGAACAAATAGTAGACCAAGTTCTAAAATAGACCATTGGGAAATGGAGTCAAGGAATAAACTTGCAGAGCATAGAAACCATAACCATCCTCCAAAAAATGAATTGAGAAACCAACCAAACCAGTCACCAAGGACTAGAACGAACGAAAACACAAAAGCAAAACAAAAACAAGGAAACTATACACTACACAATGGAGTATACCTTGATTCTAAGAAATCAATCAAGGAAATGTTTCAAATTCCTACCATTAATAGGAAATTCAAGTAGTTCCCCATCTAAGTCTTTTAGGAAGAAGGTATTTTCACCAATTCGAATATCAATGGAATAAGGGCCCATCCACAATGCATCAAATTTACCATGCTTGCCCTTATCTTCATGCCTGCTATCCCATAAAAGCACAAGATCCCCAATGTTGAAAGCTCTGGGAGTCACCTTTTTGTCAAATAACTTCTTCAACTTTTCTCTGAACTTCACATGCCGCTGATGGGATGCCCTTCTTTCTTCATCCAACTCAATAATCTGATTGATTCGAGCATCATATGGACTAACTTCTTGATCTTCAATTTGTTGAAAAAACTAAAATGAAGACAATTGCAAATGAAGGGGAAACAAATCTTGAGTTCCATATACCAACTCAAATGGGCTCTTACCAGTAGCTCTTTTGACAAGTGATTTTGTCAGCCCAAACAAAAAACTTCAGTTGCTCACCCCACTTCTTTTTGTTTAGCTCCAAGGTTCTTCTAATGATCTTCAACAAGTTTTTATTATTAGACTCAGCTTGTCCATTTCCTTGGGGATTGTAGTTAGAAGCATATGTCAAATTGATTCCATACTCTTTGCACATTGCCACCAAAGGTTTGGCTTTGAAACTCATGGAATTATCAAGCAACAATTTTAGCTAGCACTCCAAATCTGCATATGATTTGATTTAGCATGAAGTCCATGATAACTTGGTGTGTTGCCTTCTTGGTGGGGATTGCTTCCACCCACTTAGTGAAATAATCAGTGGCTACAAGAATCCATTTATGACCAGCACTGGAAGGATAAAAAAATTCCCAATGAAATCCATTCCCCATTATGCAGGATGCCCTTCTTTCTTCATCCAACTCAATAATCTAATTGATTCGAGCATCATATGGACTAACTTCTCGATCTTTAATTTTTTGAACAAACTAAAATGAAGACAATTGAAAATGAAGGGGCAATAAATATTGAGTTCCATATACCAACTCAAATGGGCTCTTACCGGTAGCTCTTTTGCGGGATTTTGTCACCCAAACAAAAACTTGATTGCTCACCCCACTCCTTTTTTTTTAGCTCCAAGGTTCTTCTAATGATCTTCAACAAGTTTTTATTATTGGACTCAACTTGTCCATTTCCTTGGGGATTGTAGTTAGAAGCATATGTCAAATTGATTCCATACTCCTTGCACATTGCCACCAAAGGTTTGGCTCTGAAACTCATGGAATTATCAGCAATAATTTGATTCAAAGCATGAAGTCCATGATAACTTGGTGTGTTGCCTTCTTGGTGGGGATTGCTTCCACCCACTTAGTGAAATAATCAGTGGCTACAAGAATCCATTTATGACCAACACTGGAAGGATAAAAAAATTCCCAATGAAATCCATTCCCCATTGTCTAAATGGGGCTTCAACTGACATAGGCTGCAAAGGAAGGGAGCTTGAAGCTTTCATTCTTCTAGAAAAATGCTAGCAACTTTCACATTTCCTAACCAATAGAGTTGTATCCTTGAAGAGAGTTGGCCACCAATAACCAGCCCTCAAGATTTTATGTGTTGTAACTCTTCCAGCAAAATGTCCCCCACAGACTCCTCCATGGAGATCAACAATTATTTTGGGGGCCTCATCTTCAGTAATGCATCTCAAGAGCACTCCCTTAGGGTTCTTCCAAGCTAACCCAAAATCAGTAATGACATACTTTTGAGAGGCTAACTTAAGAGCTCTTTTTTATTTTTACTCAAATATTCAGGGCAACATAGATGTCTGAGATAAAAGATTATATCTTTGTACCATTCAAAACTTACCAAATTTTCAAGGACATCCACCCTTTCTCCTTCTACTTCATTCACCTCAATAGTTTGCAAGTTGCTCTCAGCCATAAGCTTAGCTAGGCCCAAACCTCTTACCAATTTCATGGTTTGGATATCCATGTCATACTCTTGCAACTTGTTCACCCATCTGCATCTTTTGCTTGAGACCTCCATCTCTGATAAGATGTCTTTCACCATGGTGTGGGGAACATAAGCAACAAATTTAGAGCTCAATATGTAGGGTCTAAAAACCTTTGTTGCTTTCACCAAGGAAAATGCTTGCTTCTCCATGATGGTGTACTTCAACTCAACTCCTGTAATGCCTTACTAAAAAAGGCAATTGGTCTCTCAACCCCTTCATCATCCTTCTGTAATAAAACAGATGCAATGGTGTTTTCTGAAGCAAAAGAAAACACTTGAAAAGGCTTCTTGTAATTTGGGGCTGCCAAAATAGGGGCATGCTTTAGTGCTTCTTTGATCCCATTGAAAGCTTGAATGGAAACTTCTTCCCATTTGATAACCTGGTCCTTCTTCAACATACTAGTAATGGGGATGGTTAGCTCAACAAAGTTAGACACAAATATTTTGATAAAGTTTATTTTTCCAAAGAAGGATTGAATTCCCTTCTTAGTTCTTGGAATTGGAACCTTGTTGATGGCCTCCACTCTCTCTGGATCAATCATGACCCCTTCTTTTGATACAATGTGACCAAGCAGCTTTTCCTTTTGCACTCCAAAGTGGCACTTCTTGGGATTCAATGATATGCCATATTCTCTACACCTTATTAGCATTCTCTCCAAGTGTTACAAGTGATCATTTATTTTTCTGGAAAACACAGTTACATCATCTTGATAAACAACAATGAATTCATTGATATAACTAGAAAATGCTACATCCATTGCTCTTTGGAAAGTTGTTCCAACATTCATTAAGCCAAAAGGCATCCTGACATAGACATAAGTTCCCCAAGGAGTGGTAAAGGAAGTCTTTATTATTTCTGACTCCTTCACAACAACTTGATTATAGCCAGAGAAACCATCTAGAGTGGATAACAGCTTTAGAACCCATGTTTCCCCTTTGCTCTTTGTTCTCAAAACGTTTTTCCTCATGAAATCGATGATGTGAAGTTGTAGCTCCATTCTTGTGCATTGGATTGTTTGCAAACTCATTACCTTGCCCTAATTTGCTAAGGAGAAGTGTGTTTTTTGCCCTGTTTTTGAGAAAAAATGGCTTTGGATTCTCCCATCCTTCACATTTGGTGAAAAAACAACTTGTATTTGTGTTTAAATGCTTTGAGTTGTTCATTTTTTCTCCATTTTTGCACCATTTTGAGGAATCTCTAAGTTTGTCCCTGCATTTTCCCTAATTTTTCCCATTCAAACACCTCTATCATTTTTTTCCATGTTTTCCCGGCCTTTGGAGCTCAAAATTGTTCATTTTATACTTTTATGCCATTGAAAATCCAATTCCATGATAAAAATGCTTTGAAAACATGTTTCAGTTGGTTCAATTGATCAGAATTTTTCCCCCTTAAAAAAAATCAAATTCTAGGGCATCCTTGGCATTTTCTGTGTTTTGATGGTCAGACGGGTGTCATTTTCCCATCAATTTCATCTTCAACATTCTAGGGCATCACTGGCAATTTCTGCGTTGTTTGATACGGTCATACGGGCGTCCTTTTCCCATCAAATTTTAGCTCAAACATCTTCTCATACGTGGCCATTTGTGGTTGGACAAGATTCATGGGTCTACTTGAGCAACTTAGCATTTTTGTGTTTTTGGCAAAAAGTCTAAATTGTCCCCACTGCAGTCCAAAGCCCTCAGCCAATTAGAGGGTGACACGTGGTAGTTAGAAAATTCAAAATAGTGGAGGGGAGAGCTGCGAGGCACCATGGAAAAATTTCCTTTGGTGAAAACGAGTTAAGGTAAAAAATTGGAGCAGGCCCTCGGCAAATCAGAGGTGGACACATGTCATGTTTTCATCAAAAGTGGGATGGAAGGTGGCGGAGGACTTGGAAATTTTTGCCTTTTTGGTGAAAAGTACTAAAATGCAAAACAAGGCCGCAAGCCCGCTAGAGTAAATTAATGCCTTAGTCTTTTTTGTTTTGAAAGGAAAGGTGAGCGACGGATGTCGGGAGAGTTTGAGATTTTTAACCTTTTTCCTAAAAAGGGTTAAAGTCTTAAAAGAAGGTGCGGCCCTGACAAAGAAGAAAATTAAAGGCTTGCGTGGGTTGGTGGCCTTTGAGGAAAAAAGGAAATGTTGCCTTTTTGGCAAAATGAGTTAAAGTGGTAATTTGAAGCATGGCTCTTAATGAAATCAGAGGGAGACACGTGTCAAAATACAATGGCAAAGGGGAGTGCGGGCCACGGTGAGTTTTGAAAACTTTGAAATTTTGTGAAGGAAAGTATGAAATCAAAAAGGAGACTTATGGCCCATGGGACCAATCAATGTGGAATGACACATGTCAGGGATAGAAGTGGAGGTGCGGGTCCATGGGGATAATTGTGAAAAATTTCCTTTTTCCAAAAAGGTGGAAATGTGTAAAATTGAGCCACGACCCCGGATCCAATCATATTGTGCCACGTGTCAGCGCACCAAATCTCAAGGGCGGAGGGGCAGAGAAAAATGTCAAATTTTTACATTTTTCCAAAAGTGTTAAAATGTCAAAAAATGATCCCAAACCCATTTCTAATCACATTGTGACACGTGGAGGGCTCAGATTGAAGGGAGAAAGGAAAATCGATGGTAACTGTGCATTTTTCAGTTTGGCCACCATTTGAGCTCCAGGAAGCTTGGAGATGTGATTTTTGCATCAATTTTCACCAATTTTTTGGCGAATTCATGTCGTTTTTTCCTTCAAGGATCAATGGAATCAATTTGAAAATTCAATTTGCAGATTTGAGGTACTTTTGAAATGAAATTTTGTTCGGGCTTGAGTAGAAACGTGAAATACCAGATCCAAAAGTTGCAGAGGCAAATTTGGAAAGTGTAAAGGTGAAATGATGGAAGAGGAAGATGTTGGGGTGCCAAAGGAAGAATACATGCTCCCATGACAAGGAATGATGAAGATTTGTAATAATTTTCTTTTTTGAATGCCTGACATCTCCTCCTCGCAAAATTGGTTAAGTGTCACTTTCAGAAAGTCATGAGTGAATTTGTAACAAACTAAGATGCCATAGGATATTCTTTTCTTGGGAAAGAAGGATCAAATGTAATAGAAGATATATAATACATGTTTTGAGACATGCAAAAGGTCGGGAAATTGAAAATCACGAGAAAATTTTGAGAGAAGCTCATCTTCTGAGAAACCCTCCAAAAAAATCTAGTTAATGTCTTCTGTGTTAGATCTTCATTCATGTTGAGTTGGTTACAAGTGTATAGCCATCACACAGCTCTGAGATTGTTCCTGAAACTCTCCCCTACTGATGAATCTAACAAGCTTTTGAATTAATCTATGTTATTTTGGGAAATATGATGTTTGTTATCATGTTTAAATGTCTACAAACAATTTTCCTTGTTCTTGTTGCAATCTTGCATTGAAATCTTTAGGAATCACACAAATCTCATCCTTATTGATAGTTTAGTGGCATTTGCAATTTCATTTATCAAAAGAGCTTTCATCTGGCATTGAAAATAAGTAGTTTAAAATCACTTCACCTTCATTTGTTGACAAAGATTTGCTTGTAAGCCTTTGGGGTACCTTAGGCATGATTTGATCAGAGATTTTGATGTTTAATTGAGTCCTTTAACTCAAGATTTTGTGTTGAGGTCTCAAAGATTGTGTGAAGAGTGCAAACCTGGGCCTCCATTTGTGTATCTCTTCTAGTTGAAAGAACATCCTGACTGTTTTGAAGCATTTTATCTGATAGTTGTTCAAATGTTGTAGAGGTTGTCAAAGATCTGGCATAGTCAAGTTTTTCTTGTCAATATCCCACCAAAAATCATTCTAAACAACTTATCCTACCCCATTTACCCCTTTTTTTGACCTGTATACCCACAAGAAGATCAAAATCCATTTGCTAAAGTATGCATAATAGATCAAGATTTCAAAATGTCTTCAGTAACCCTTGCCTTGCATTGAAATTATCTCCATAATCTGGAAGTGACAACTTGTGAAAGTTATATTTGGAGTGTTGATCATATTTTCCCAAGGCCCTTTCATACTATTTACACAAATTGAGGGATATCTTCATCTCCTTCACCATTTGAGGGTTACAAAATAGGTTCTCTTACCTTGGTTGAAAGGCACAACCTAAAATAGTTAGGATAAGATCAAGTCCTATTTGAGTGCTATCCATCTCTCCACAAATCTGAGTGCCAGTTAGATCACATCCCCGGCTACAAAATGACATACATCATGATCTATCTATCTTCAAGCTTCATGCCATATCTTTGATGCTGCTCAGACTAAAAAGGAGAACAAATTTGGGTACCAACACCGTGGCACCATTGCTAGGGGACATTCTTAGTTCAATCTGATCCATGTGCATACATATTTGAGATATTTGAATGCATATCAAATGTTTCTTACAATGTGTCTTACAAGTACATTTCAAATATATTGTTAAATATTCTATACTTGTTTGTAAGATGTATGCAAAGGTTTCAAACTTTGTCAATTTTTCAGTTTCAGCATTTGCACTTCATTTGCATTTGTGGTTGATAGATTCAAGAAAAAGGAAGGTCTGATCTATAAAGTTTGGCAAGATTTTCAGTGCTTGATAGGTATTTGAATAGAGTATTTTAGTGCATTTGCACAACTAGGGTGAAAGTCCTTAGTGGCGACTCCATGCTGATTTGATCTTGATAAATACCAGTGTCTTAGCTTTCTGTCATTTATTTTTGTGTTGTTAATCTCTACAAAACTGGAAGGAAGAAGATCTCTCTTCAGGAGGGACCCAAGTAGAAAGTTATTTCAAGAATTGGGAAAGATAGTTTTAGAGGAAAGAAAAGTTTGGAAGGTTGTTGAAGGTCAGACATCAAGCAAAGTATATCCATTGGTGAGAGAGATCAGCCTTTAGTAGAGGATTATCACTCTTCTTCCAATGATTCTGATTCAAGCAATCTTCTCATAAACTTGTTTACTTCAACTAGTGAAGGTCCTTCTGTTACCTGGTGAGTTCCTTTTTCAAACTACACCTGTGTGTTTCAATTCTAGTAAAACTTTCCAAGAAAATCAGCACCTAGAGAATACCAATCTTGTGAACCACATTCTTGAGCCCCAAAGACCTCTCACTCCTCATCATTTGTTTCTCCCCCAAGATCACCACCTCAAAACAATATGGCTCAGCCTAGACCTCCATTTGTTGTTAACACCTTTGGTCCTATAAATTTTAGGGAATGGATGGTTACCCAAATGTTGTCCCACAAGATGTTAGGAATAGTTGCCAAGTTCCAAGGTAATAATGCAATAATCGCCAAATCTTCAATGGAGGATTTTGAAATAATGAAGATATGTTAAATTGTTCATTCATACACTATAAGAGGATGATCAACATCTCATGGACTGAAATTTTTCAACATTAACATGATGGAGGATTTTGAAATAGAGTTTGAAGATGTGTATGTTAAATTGTTCATTCATACACTAGAAGAGGATGCAAGGGATTGGTACAAGGCTCTGCTTGATAATTCTATTGATTCATGGACTAAAATGTAGAATGCATTTAGATTGCAATATGGTGATAAGACTGATCCTAGGTTTCTCTTGTCTGAGTTTGAAAATATCAAGAAGAACCCCAATGAATCAGTTCATGACTTCAACACAAGGTTTAACAAAACTTTGAGAAGGCTTCCTGTTAATTTGAGGCCATGTGATCAGTCATGCTTGATCAAATATGTAGATGCATTTGATAAGAAGGCAACCTATTACTTAAGAGACAAAAACCCTACTAATTTAAGGCAGGCCTTTACCATGGCACTACTAGATTGAAAATAATATCAAAGCAATTGGGAAACCTCTCAAGAGATGGTGTAAAGTTGATAAACCCTGAAAAACCTCAAGCAAGAAGAGTGTAGACTTGGAGGAAGTGGTGAAAACTTTGGTAGGGGCTGTCAAAGAGATTTCCTACAAGTTGGCAAGAGATGAGAAGGGAATTGGGTAGACTTCACAAGGTCAGAAAAAGCACAAAACCATGACATATTTTCCAATCATCCTAGGGGTGATCAAAGATCTGATGATAGAGGGAAAGGACCCATGGGGTCTGCAAATAGACATCCTCAAGCACGTGAAGGAAGAGTGTTACCTGATCCCCTAACTACTAGGGTTGTTGTTGTTGAGGAAGTTGTTGATATTGATTGGTGTGATAGGTGTTTTCTACCCCATCCTCCATGTGAAGTGGACCAGCAAGATGGTGAAGCTAATAATGATGATGGTACTTGATGATGATATTTGCATGGTGGGTTGTTCTTCAAGCTCACAAGAAGGAGCAACATCAACTAAGGTAATAAGTGCAAGGACAGCTACAACCTTTTGGGATTGCATCAAATGGGTACAAGTCCTTCTTCCCTCTCATACTCTTGAAGTTGATGTAGTGCAAGCTTTTGAAATTCCTAACAATGACTTTGAATACTTAAGAGCTTTGATGATTAAGAAGTATGATGGTGGTATCCCTTCGGAGGAAGATAGACAATTGTTAATGAATGTTGTTGTGGCTCAAGAGAAAGAGTATAACACTAGGAGAAAGGTTGTTAAGGGAGTTGGGCCTCAAGCCAAACCTAAAACACCCTTGCTTACAAGTATTCCCAAAGAAATCCTAGAAGAGAAACACCTACCAAAAGCTCTTGTTGTCCCAAGAAAAAATTAGTCCTCCTCATGCCCAAGCTGCCAAGAATCCCATGCCATCTAATGAATCTACTTGTCTCCATTCCAATGCTTACCTTGCCAAAGAGTGTTCCATATGACATAGCCCAAGTATTGAGCCAAATCAAAGTGAGTGTTCCAATCATTGAGTTGCTTAGGATTCTTGAGCACAAGAAGAGAGCATTTGAGTACTTGGGATTGAAAGAGGAGAAGAGTACCCCAAGTAGAAATGTAAACATTGTTGAAACTCCTCCTCAAATCATTGCAGACCTTGAAACACCACCAGCATTAGAGGATCTTGGAGAAACACCTGAGGTATACTTGGGGACATCCTTGGTTGATTCCCAATTGAATGTTGATCCATTCTTTACAACTTTGATCATAAAGGATAGACTACTTCACAATTGTATGTTTGATTCCGGTGCATCATGTAATGTCATGCCTCTAGAAGTCATGAATGAGTTGGATATCAAAGTGACAATAGCCTATGGAAAGTGTACTACCATGGACTCAAGAGAAGTGCCGGTAGTTGGTTGTGTGAAGGGTTTGGTGGTACAACTTGCATCTTATCCTGGGAGGAATTTAAAATTGGATGTTGTGATTGTTGATTGCCCTACCAAATGGGGTATGTTATTATCAAGAAATGGGCTGCAAGTGTTGGTGGGAGTGTCCAAATGGACATGTCTTTTTCCACTATTCCCATTGAGGGCAGCCTTGTCAAGCTCTATGGAGAAAAGAAGATGTTACACCTTATTGAAGATCCCAACAATGCTTCTTAT
Source organism: Taxus wallichiana var. yunnanensis (assembly GCA_018340775.1). NCBI lineage: Eukaryota > Viridiplantae > Streptophyta > Pinopsida > Cupressales > Taxaceae > Taxus > Taxus wallichiana. Next base: position 8,000,844 of record CM031244.1, read on the forward strand.
GAGTATTGTTTGCTGATGTTGATGTTGATAATTTTATTGGGTTTGCTGATGGTAAGGAGCACAAGATGGATCAGTCAAAGTGCCTTGAATAGGTAGGTTCTCCTTGGACCTTGCTATTTGATGGAGCTTGCTCCAAATTTGGAAATGGTGTTGGTATAATTCTAATTTCTCCTAGCTTGGAAGAGTTTGTTTTTTCCTTCAAGCTTAATTTTGAATGTACTAACAACATTGTTGAGTATGAAGCCTTGTTGTTGGGTCTAAGAATTGCATGGAAGTATGGTGTCAAGGACATCATTACAAAAGGAGATTCAGAGCTAGTTGTCAAACAAATAAGAAAATTGTATGCTACAAAAAATCAGCGGATGAAACAATACAAACATGTAGTTTGGGATCTAATTGAGATGTTTGATTCCTTCAACATTGTGCATCATGATAGAGTTTCAATGTTACTGCTAAAAATTTGGTAGTGTTGGGGTCAAGATTTGGAAATTGCACCATTTCACCTTATTGTGAGTACAATATTGAAGTGTTAACTAGCCATTGTCCCTGACAACATCAAGCATTGGCAAGTGTTTAATGATGATGCTCAAGTGCAAAGGTTCTTACAAAATCAAGGTGAGTTTGTAGATCAAATATTGATTGGGAACCAATGGTGTGTGTGACTGAAGGAAGAGAGACTTTGTTTGGAAAGGATATTATCCAATTGAAAACTAACACCATTCCTAGAGGTCTTGTTGCTCTTGAGTCAAATTTTAACAATGTTGATTACATCATCAATAGAAACATGTCTACCTCAAGGGATGTGGAAGAGCATAACTTGGGCACTAATGATAAACCAAGAAAAGTTTGGTTGGGCAGCAATCTAAACAAAGAAGAAAAATAGTCCTATGTTCAACTATTGAAGAAATATCAAGATTGTCTTGCTTGGTCTTATTCAGAGTTGAAAGCATATAGAGAGGACTTGTTTCAGCATGAGATTCCTCTTGAAACAAATGCCAAACCCTTCAGAAAAAGCAGAGGCCAATTAATCCACTCCTCTCCATGAAAATGCAAGATGAATTGAAGAAACTGAAAGAGGGAGGGATCATTCAGCCCACAAGGTATTCATCTTGGGTTGCAAACCTTGTGCTAGTCAGAAAGAAAAATGGAGATATCAGACTTTGTGTAGACTTCAAAATCTAAATAGAGCTTCATTGAAGGACAATTATCCTTTTCCAAACATGGAAAACATGCTGCAGTTAGTGACTAGATCTGAATTGTTGTCCACCTTGGATGGTTTCTCTGGCTACAATCAAGTTGTTGTCAAGGAGTCAGAAAGATTTAAAACTACCTTTACCACTCCTTGGGAACATATGTTTATGTAAGAATGCCTTTTGGTCTCATGAATGTTGGAGCTACCTTCCAAAGAGCAATGGATGTTGCTTTTTTGGTTACATAAATGACTTCATTGCAGTTTATCAGGATGATGTGACTATGTTTTCAAGGAGAAAAAAAGATCACTTGCAACACTTGGAAAGAATGTTGATCAAATGTAGAGAATATGGAATTTCTCTCAATCCAAAGAAGTGTCATTTTGGGTGCAAAAGGCCAAGTTTCTTGGTCATATTGTTTCAAAGGATGGTGTCATGATTGACCCTGAGAGGGTAGAAGCAATCAACAAGGTTCCAATTCCAAGAACAAAGAAGGGCATCCAATCCTTCTTTGGGAAGATCAATTTCATTAGAAGGTTTGTGTCTAATTTTGTTGAATTGACTCTTCCTATTACATGCATGTTAAAGAAAGACCAAGTTATCAAATGGGAGGAGGCTTTATATTCAGGGATTTTGAAGGAATCAAAGAAGCATTGAAACATGCACCTGTCTTGGCAGCTCCAATTACAAGAAGCCTTTCCAAATCTTCTCCTTTTCTTTTGAAAATACCATTGCATCTGTTTTTCTGCAAAAGGATGAAGATGGGGCTGAGAGGCCTATTGCCTTCTTTAGCAAGGCTTTACAAGCTTGTTGAGTTAAAATACACAATCATGGAAAAACAAGCATTTTCCTTGGTGAAAGCAACAAAGGTTTTCAGGCCTTATATCTTAAGTTCAAAAGTTGTTGCTTATGTTCCCCACACCATGGTAAAAGACATCTTATCAGAGATGGAGATCTCAAGAAAAAGATGTAGATGGGTGAAAAAACTGCAGGAATATGACATGGACATCCAAACCACAAAGTTGGTAAGAGGTTTGGGTCTTGCTAAGCTTATGGCTGAGAGCAACTTGCAGACAATTGAAGTGAATGAAGTAGAGGAAGAAAGGGCAGATGTTCTTGAGAAATTGGTAAGTTCTGAGTGGTACAAGGATGTAATATTTTACCTCAGACACCTATGCTTGCCTTGATCATTTAAATAAAAATCAGAAAAGAGCCCTCAAGTTGGCTTCTCAAAAATACATCATCACTGACTTTGGGCTGGCTTGGAAGAACCCTAAAGGTGTCCTCTTGAAATGTATAACTGAAGATGAAGCTCCCAAAATAGTTGTTGATTTCCATGGGGGAGTTTGTGGAGGACACTTTGCTGGAAGGGTTACAACACACAAAATTTTGAGAGCTGGTTATTGGTGGCCTACTCTCTTCAAAGATGCAACCTTGTTGGTTAGAAAATGTGAAAGTTGTTAGCATTTCTCTGGAAGAATGAAAGCTTCAGGCTCCCTTCCTTTGCAGCTTGTATCAATTGAAGCTCCTTTCAAACAATGGGGAATAGACTTCATTGGTGAGATTTCAGACCCTTCTAGTGCTGGACATAAGTGGATCCTTGTAGCCACAGATTACTTCACCAAGTGGGTAGAAGCAATCCCCACCAAGAAAGCAACACACCAAGTTGTTATGGACTTCTTGTTGAATCATATCATATGCAGATTTGGTGTGCCAGTAAAGATTGTTGCTGATAATGCCATGTGTTTTAGAGCTAAACCCTTGATGGCAATGTGCAAGGAGTATGGAACCAATCTGACTTATGCTTCAAACTATAACCCTCAAGGAAATGGACAAGCTGAGTCCAATAATAAGAACTTGTTGAAGATCATTAGGAGAACCTTGGAGTTGAACAAGAGAAAATGGGGTGAACAACTAAAATTTGTAGTTTGGGCTGATAGAATCACTGCCAAAAGAGCTACTGGTAAGAGCCCATTTGAGTTGGTGTATGGAACTCAAGCTCTGCTGCCCTTACATCTGCAATTATCTTCATTTCAGTTTGTTCAACAACTTGAAGATCAAGAGGTCAGTCCATATGAAGCAAGGATTAATCAGATTGTTGAGCTGGATGAAGAAAGAAGAGCATCACACCAAAGGCATGTCAGATTTAGAGAGAAGTTGAAGAGGTTGTTTGACAAGAAGGTCACTCCTAGGGCTTTCAATGTTGGAGATCTAGGTTTTGTTGTGGGATAGTAGAAATGAAGATAAGGGAAAACATGGTAAATTTGATGCATTGTGGATGGGCCCTTACTCCATTGATATCAGAATTGGTGAAAATACCTTTTTTCTCAAGGACTTAGATGGGGAATTGCTTGAACTTCCTATTAATGGTAGGCATCTGAAGCATTTCTTGGATTAATCCCCAAATTTGAGGTATGCACCACTTGTACAGTGTATAGTGTTTGGATTTTGCTCTGTTTTTTGGTGTTTTGTCGGTTCGTGGTTTGCCTTGGTGTGTGGCAACCATTTTTGTCGATTTCTCAGCTAGTTTTTGGTGGCTTTGGCTCATGACTCCATTTTCCCAATGGATTATTTTGGCACTTGGTCTACTTTTGTTCTTGTGGCACTCACTGGGAGTGCCCATCCCCAAGCAGGAGCCGATGTTGGTGCCCATTTTGATCCTCTACCATTTTTCCATGTTTCCCCTTTGCTCTTTGTGCTCTAAAACATTTTTTCCTCATGAAATCGATGATGTGAAGTTGTAGCTCCATTCTTGTGCATTGGATTGTTTGCAAACTCATTACCTTGCCCTAATTTGCTAAGGAGAAGTGCATTTTTGCCCTATTTCTAAGAAAAAAAATGGCTTTGGATTCTCCCATCCTTCACATTTGGTGAAAAAACAACTTGTATCTATGTTTTAAATGCTTTGAGTTGTTCATTTTTTCTCCATTTTTGCACCATTTTGAAGGAATCTCTAAGTTTTCCTATGTTTTTCCCTAATTTTTCCCATTCAAATGCCTCTGCCATTTTTCCCATGTTTTCTTGGCCTTTGGAGCTTGAAATTGTTCATTTTATACTTATATGCCATTGAAAATCCAATTCCATGATCAAAAAATGCTTTGAAAACATGTTTCATTTGTTCAATTTGATCAAAATTTTCTTCCCCAGAAAAAAAAATTGAATTCTAGGGCATCCTTGGCATTTTTTGTGTTTTGATGGTCAGACGGCATCATTTTCCCATCAATTTCATCTTCAGCATTCTAGGGCATCGTTGGCAATTTTTGTATTTTTGATGATCATACGGGCATCCTTTTCCCATCAAATTTTAGCTCAAACATCTTCTCATACGTGGCCATTTGTGGTTGGACAAGATTCGGTGGGTTTGCTTGAAAAAACTTAACATTTTTGTGTTTTTGGAAAAAGGTCTAAATTTTCCCCATGAAGTCTGTCCGCAGGCCCTCGGCCATCAGAGGGTGACACGTGGCAGTTAGAAAAGTCAAAATAGTGGAGAGGCAGAGCTGCGGAGGCATGGTGGAAAAATTTCCTTTGGTGAAAAGGAGTTAAGGTAAAAAATTGGAGCGCAAGCCCTCGGCAAATCAGAGGTGGACATGTGTCATGTTTTCATCAAAAGCGGGATGGAAGGCTAGTGAGAGGACTTAGAAAAATTTTTTTTTTTTTGGCAAAAGGGAAAATGCAAAAAAAGGCCGCAAGCCCACTAGAGTAAATTAATGCCTTAGTATTTTTGTTTTGAAAGGCAAGGCGGAGTGGTGGATGTCGAGAGAGTTTGATATTTTTAACCTTTTTCCTAAAAAGGGTTAAAGTCTTAAAAGAAGGCGCGACCCTGAAAAAGAAGAAAATTAAAGGCTTGTGCGGGTGGCGGGCCATCAAGGAAAAAAGGAAATGTTTCCTTTTTGGAAAAATGAGTTAAAGTGGTAATTTGAAGTGTGGCTCCACAATGAATCAGAGGGAGACACGTGTCAAAATCAATGGTAGAGGGAGTGCGGGCCTGCGAGTGAGTTTTGAAAAACTTTGAAATTTTTGGAAGAAAGTATGAAGTAAAATGGGGAATTATGGCCCCGACCCATGTCCAATCGGTCAACATTGCACGTGTCAGGGGGAGGATGAAAATGTGGAGGTGTGGGTCCATGGGGATAATTGTGAAAAATTTCCTTTTTCCAAAAAGGTGGAAATGTGTAAAATCGAGCCACGATTCCAATGGGGCCACCTTTGGGACACGTGTCAGGCCCATTTTCAAGGGCGGAGGGGCGGAGAAAAATGTCAAATTTTTACATTTTTCCAAAAGTGTTAAAATGTCAAAAAGTGATCCCAAGCCCATTTCTAATCACATTGTGACATGTGGAGGGCTCAGATTGAAGGGAGAAAGGAAAATCAATGGTAATGCATTTTTTAGTTTGGCCACCATTTTGCTCCAGGAAGCTTGGAGATGCATTTTTGCATCAATTTTCACCAAATTTTTGGCAAATTCATGTCGTTTTGCCTTGAGGATCAATGGAATCAATTTGAAAATTCAATTTGCAGATCTGAGGTACTTTTGAAATGAAATTTTGTTTGGCTCGAGCAAAAACATGAAATACCAGATCCAAAAGTTGCAGAGGCAAATTTGGAAAGTGTAAAGGTGAAATGATGGAAGAGGAAGATGTTGCGGGTGCCAAAGGAAGAATACATGCTCCCATGACAAGGAATGATGAAGATTTGTAATAATTTTCTTTTTTGAATGCCTGACATCTCCTCCTCACAAAATTGGTTAAATGTCACTTTCAGAAAGTCATGAGTGAATTTGTAACAAACTAAGATGCCATAGGATATTCTTTTCTTGGGAAAGAAGGATCAAATGTAATAAGATGTATATAATACATGTTTTTGAGACATGCAAAAGGTCGGGAAATTGAAAATCATGAGAAAATTTTGAGAGAATCTCATCTTCTGAGAAACCCTCCAAAAACCTGGTTAATGTCTTATGTGTTAGATCTTCATTCATGTTGAGTTGGTTACAAGTGTATAGCCATCACACAAGCTCTGAGATTGTTCCTGAAACTCTCCCCTACTGATGAATCTAACAAGATTTTGAATTAATCTATGTTATTTTGGGCAATATGATGTTTGTTATCATGTTTAAATGTCTACAAAATAGTTTTCCTTGTTCTTGTTGCAATCTTGCATTGAAATCTTTAGGAATCACACAGATCTCATCCTTATTGATAGTTTAGTGGCATTTGCAATTTCATTTGTCAGAAGAGCTTTCATCTGGCATTGAAAATAAGTAGTTTAAAATCACTTCACCTTCATTTGTTGACAGAGATTGCTTGTAAGCCTTTGGGGGTACCTTAGGCATGATTTGATCAGAGATTTTGATGTTTAATTGAGTCCTTTAACTCAAGATTTTGTGTTGAGGTCTCAAAGATTGTGTGAAGAGTGCAAACCTGGGCCTCCATTTGTGTATCTCTTCTAGTTGAAAGAACATCTTAATTGTTTTGAAGCATTTTATCTGATAGTTGTTCAAATGTTGTAGAGGTTGTCAAAGATCTGGCATAGTCAAGTTTGTCTTGTCAATATCCCACCAAAAATCATTCTAAACAACTAATCCTACCCCATTTTACCCCTTTTTTGACTTGTATACCCACAGAAGATCAAAATCCATTTGCTAAAGTATGCAAAACATATCAGGATTTCAAAATGTCTTCAGTAACCCTTGCCTTGCATTGAAAGTATCTCCATAATCTGGAAGTGACAACTTGTGAAAGTCATATTTGGAGTGTTGATCATATTTTCCCAAGGCCCCTTCATACTATTTACACAAATTGAGGGATATCTTCATCTCCTTCACCATTTGAGGGTTACAAAATAGGTCCTCTTACCTTGGTTGAAAGGCACAACCTAAAATAGTTAGGACAAGATCAAGTCCTATTTGAGTGCTATCCATCTCTCCACAAATCTGAGTGCCAATTAGATCACATCCCCAGCTACAAAATGACATACATCATGATCTATTTGTCTTCAAGATTCATGCCATATATTTGATGCTGCTTAGACTGAAAAGGAGAACAAATTTGAAAGTCCTTAGTGGCGACTCCATGCTGATTTGATCTTGATAAATACCAGTTGTCTTAGCTTTTTGTCATTTATTTTTGTGTTGTTACTCTCTACAAAATCTGGAAGGAAGAATCTCTCTTCAGGAGAGGACCCAAGTAGAAAGTTATTTCAAGAATTGGGAAAGATATTTTTAGAGGAAAGAAAAGTTTGGAAGGTTGTTGAAGGTCAGACATCAAACAAAGGTATATCCATTGGTGAGAGAGATCAGCCTTTAGTAGAGGATTATCACTCTTCTTCTAGTGATTCTAATTTAAGAAATCTTCTCATAAACTTGTTTACTTCAACTAGTGAAGGTCCTTCTATTGTACTTGGTGAGTTCCTTTTTCAAACTGCACATGTGTGTTTCAATTCTAGTAAAACTTTCTAAGAAAATCAGCACCTAGAGAATACCAATCTTGTGAACCACATTCTTGAGCCCCAAAGACCTCGCACTCCTCATCAGCTTGTGTCACCCCCAAGATCACCACCTCAAAACAATATGGCTCAGCCTAGACCTCCATTTGTTGTTAACACCTTTGGTCCTATAAATTTTAGAGGAATGGATGGTTACCCAAATGTTGTCCCACAAGATGTTAGGAATAGGTTGCCAAAGTTCCAAGGTAACAATGCAATAACTGGTGATCAACATCTCAAACTTTTTGTTAACATGATGGAGGATTTTGAAATAGAGTTTGAAGATGTGTATGTTAAATTGTTCATTCATACACTAGAAGAGGATGCAAGGGATTGGTATAAGGCTTTGCCTTATAATTCTATTGATTCATGGAATTAAATGTAGAATGCATTCAGATTGCAATATGGTGATAAGACTAATCCTAGGTTTCTCTTGTCTGAGTTTTAAAATATCAAGAAGAACCCCAATGAATCATCTCATGACTTCAACACAAGGTTTAACAACACTTTGAGAAGGATGCCTATTAATCTGAGGCCTTGTGATTAGTTATGCTTGATCAAATATGCAGATGCATTTGATAAGAAGGCAACCTACTACTTAAGAGACAAAAACCCTACTAATTTGAGGTAGGCCTTCACCATGGCACTATGCAGATTGAAAAAATATCAAAGAAATTGGGAAACCTCTCAAGAGAGATGGTGTAAAGTTGATAAACCCTGACAAGCCTCAAGCAAGCAAGAGTGTAGACTTGGAGGAAGTGGTGAAAATTTTGGCAGGGGTTGTCAAAGAGATTTCCTACAAGTTGGCAAGAGCTGAGAAGGGAATTGGGTAGACTTCACAAGGTCAACAAAAATCAAAAACCATGACAAATTTTCCAATCATCCTAGGGGTGATCAAAGAGCAGATGATAGAGGGAAAGGACCCATGGGGTCTCAGTAAATAGACATCCTCAAGCACATGAAGGAAGAGTGTTACCTGATCCCCTAATTGCTAGGGTTGTTGTTGTTGAGGAAGTTTCTGATATTTCTTGGTGTGATAGGTGTTTTGAGCCCCATCCTTCATGTGAAGTGGACCAACAAGATAGTAAAGATAATAGTGATGATGGTACTATTGATGATGATATTTACATGGTGGGTTGTTCTTTAAGATCACAAGAAGGAGTAACATCATTTGAGGTAATAAGTGCAAGGAAAACTGCAAGCTTTTGGGATTGCATCAAATGGGTACAAATCCTTCTTCCCTCTCATACTCTTGAAGTTGATGTAGTGCAAGCTTTTGAAATTCCTAACAATGAATTTGAATACTTAAGATCTTTGATGATCAAGAAGTATGATGGTGGTATCCCTTCGAGAGGAAGATAGACAATTGTTAATGAATGTTGTTGTGGCTCAAGAGAAAGAGTATAACACTAGGAGAAAGGTTGTTAAGGGAGTTGGGCCTCAAGCCAAACCTAAAACACCCTTGCTTATAAGTATTCCCAAAGAAATTCCTAGAAGAGAAACACCTACCAAAAGCTTTGTTGTCCCAAGAAAAAATCACAGTCCTCCTCATGACCAAGCTGCCAAGAATCCCATGTCATCTAATGAATCTACTTTTCTCCATTCCAACGTTACCTTTCCAAAGAGTGTTCCATATGACATAGCCCAGGTATTGAGCCAAATAAAAGTGAGTGTTCCAATCATTGAGTTACGTAGGATTCTTGAGCACAAGAAGAGAGCATTTGAGTACTTGGGATTGAAAGAGGAGAAGAGTACCCCAAGAAGAAATGTAAATGTTGTTGAAACTCCTCCTCAGATCATTGTAGAACTTGAAACACCACCAACATTAGAGGATCTTGGAGAAACACCTGAGGTATACTTGGGGAAATCCTTGGTTGATTCCCAATTTAATGTTGATCCATTCTTTACAACTTTGATCATAAAGGATAGACTACTTCACAATTGTATGTTTGATTCCAGTGCATCATGTAATGTCATGCCTCTAGAAGTCATGAATGAGTTGGATATCAAAGTGACAACAGCCTATGGAAATTTTATTTCCATGGACTCAAGAGAAGTGTCGGTAGTTGGTTGTGTGAAGGGTTTGGTTGTATAACTTGCATCTTATCTTGGGAGGAATTAAAAATTGGATGTTGTGATTGTTGATTGCCTACGAAATGGGGTATTTTATTATCAAGGAAATGGGTTGCAAGTGTTGGTGGGAGTGTCCAAATGGACATGTCTTTTTACACTATTCCCATTGAGGGCAGCCTTGTAAAGCTCTATGGAGAAAAGAAGATGTTACACCTTATTGAAGATCCCAACAATGCTTCCTATGAGGTGTTGTTTGTTGATGTTGATGTTGATAATTTTATTGGGTTTGTTGGTGGTAAGAAGCACAAGATGGATCAGTCAAAGTGCCTTGTAAGGTAGGTTCCCCTTGGACCTTGCTATTTGATTGAGCTTGCTCCAAATTTGGAAATGGTGCCGGTATAATTCTGATTTCTCCTAGCTTAGAAGAGTTTGCTTTTTCCTTCAAGCTTAATTTTGAATGTACTAACAACATTGTTGAGTATGAAGCCTTGTTGTTGGGTATGATAATTGCATGGAAGTATGGTGTCAAGGACATCATTGCAAAAGGAGATTCAGAGCTATTTGTCAAACAAATAAGAAAACTATATGCTACAAAAAATCAGCGGATGAAACAATACAAACATGTAGTTTGGGATCTAATTGAGATGTTTGATTCCTTCAACATTGTACATCATGACAGGAGTTTCAATGCTGCTGTTGACAAGTTGGTAGTGTTGGGGTCAAGATATAGAAATTGCACCATTTCACCTTATTGTGAGTACAATATTGAAGTGTTAACTAGGCCAGTTGTCCCTGAAAACATCAAGCATTGACAAGTGTTTAATGATGATGCTTAAGTGCAAAGTTTCTTACAAAATCAAGGTGAGTTTTTAGATAGGAATATTGATTGGGAACAAATGGTGTGTGTGATCAAGGAAGAGAGACTTTGTTTGGAAAGGATATCATCCAATTGAAAACTAACACCATTCCTAGAGGGTTGGTTGCTCTTGAGTCAAATTTTAACAATGTTGATTACATCATCAATAGAAACATGTCTACCTCAAGGGATGTGGAAGAGCATAAATCAGGAACTAATTATAAACCAAGAAAATTTTGGTTAGGCAACAATCTAAACAAAGAAGAAAAACAGTCCTATGTTCAACTATTGAAGAAATATCAGGACTATCTTACTTGGTCTTATTTAGAGCTGAAAGCATACAGAGAGGACTTGTTTCAACATGAGATTCCTCTTGAAACAAATGCCAATTAATCCACTCCTCTCCATGAAAATTCAAGATGAATTGAAGAAACTGAAAGAGGGAGGGATCATTCAGCCCACAAGGTATTCATCTTGGGTTGCAAACCTTGTGCCAGTCAAAAAGAAAAATGGAGACATCAGAATTTTTGTAGACTTCAGAAATATAAATAGAGATTTATTGAAGGAAAATTATCCTTTACCAAACATGGAAAACATGATGCGCTTAGTGAGTGGATCTAAATTTTTTCCACCTTGGATTGTTTTCTCTTCCTAAAATCAAGTTGTTGTCAAGGAGTCGAAAGATTTAAAACTGCCTTTACCACTCCTTGGGAACATATGTCTATGTAAGAATGCGTTTTAGTATCACAAATACTGGAGCCACCTTCCAAAGAGAAATGGATGTTTCTTTTTCTCGGTTACATAAATGAATTCATTATAGTTTATCAAGATGATGTGACTTTGTTTTCAAGGAGTAGAAAAGATCACTTGCAAAGCACGTGGAAAGAATGTTGATCGATATATAGAATATGGCATTTCTCTTGATCCAAAGAAGTGCCATTTTGGGGTGCAAAAGGCCAATTTGCTTGGTCATATTGTTTTAAAGGCTGGTGTCATGATTGACTCGAGAGGGTAAAAGCAATCGAAGGTTCTAATTCCAAGAGCAAAGAAGGGCATCCAAACCTTCTTTAGGCGATCAATTTCATTTGAAAGTTTGTGTCTAATTTTATTGAATTAACTCTTCCTATTACATGCATGTTAAAGAAATACCAAGTTATCCAATGGGAGGAGGCTCCTATTCAGGATTTTAAAGGAATCAAAGAAGCATTGAAACATGTAGTCTCTTGGCAGCCTCGAATTACAAGAAGCCTTTCCAAATCTTCTCCTTTGCTTCAAAATACTATTGAATTTGTTTTGCTGCAAAAGGATGAAGATGGGGTTGAGAGGCCTATTGACCAATTGTGAACTGATCACATTTCATGGGCCCTCGACTAATGACTAGGATGTCATGCCACAACTTCTTAGCAATCCTTCTAATCATTCTCGATATGTTATGTAAGAAATCTCCCTTTTAATCATTTTTCGGAGACTCTGCATAGCTAGATATGACATGTAATCCTTTTTGCTCTCGAGGAAACACCTTTTTCATCTTTTACACCTGCACTTGCATCATTTCATCCCTTTTCCCTCTCTTTCCTTTGCAATCATTTCCCGCATCCATTTGCTTTGGTAATTCCCATTTTTACGAGTTCCTAAACAATTCCCACTTCAAAATATCGATCATTAATAATCCTTGGACTCACAATTTAAGTTTCAAATCCATTCAATGGCACCTTACAGACATAGACAACAAGGAATTTCATCAAATAATGATGAAAAATAGTGTGTATTCACGTCTCTAGGAGTATTGGAGTAAAAATGGCGAAAAAGGTGAAATGCACAAAGAATCGCTGATTCTGCCCCTTTTCCACTTTATATCATAGCCATCCATGTGTTTCCTTTGTGAAAATGCAAAGGAGAAGCACAGAGGTGATTCCCAAACAAGCGCGAGCCTTCCACATACCCTAGGCCCAAGAAATATGCCTTTTCAAATTTGAAAAGTCTCGGTGTAAATAGGAGCTAGCAAAAGCCTCCACGTGTCTTCATGGTGCTCTTTTGATATGGTGCCCAAAAACAGAGACCCCAAATGAGCGCGGGCTCACCACGTGTCTCAACCAGTAAAGTTTTTATAAAAGTTGAAAGTTCGGTAGGGAATTGCCATGTGTCTAGGGTCTGAGATAGTTTCCTTTGGCCATTGAAAATTCCAAGCAAAGGGTAGAGTGAGTGGAAGCCTCTAAGTGTCCTCATGGCGCTTCTTCAAAATAAAACTTAGGGGTCGGTCCCCAAATAGGCGTGGTCCCTCCACGTGTCCCAGGCCTCCAAAAATTTTCTTGAAAAGTTTAAGTATGGTAAGACCCTGTGGAAGGCTCCATGTGTCTTCATGGCACAACTTCAAGATGGTTCCCAAGAGTAGAGACCACTGAAAAAGCATGGGCTCACCATGTGTCCTGTGCCTTAGAATATTGATTTGAAAATTTGAAGTACAAAGCGGAGCTGGAAAAATTGTTAAGGTGGGACCACCGAGGCATATCCTCAAATGAGCGCCATCGCTCCACATGTCCATGGTCTGCCAAAACTGTACTGACACATGACATGAAAAAATGTCTAAGTATGGGAAAAGCAACAAACCTCCACGTGTCCCCCGGCGTAACTCCAAGGCCAAACCAAAAGGTGAATTTTCAAATGAGCGCCATTCCTCCACATGGAAAAGTTTTGGGTTGAAGCGAGCCTTAGATTTTTAAAGTGCCCCACCGAGCCGCATCCAACGAAAAAGGGCCACTTTTCCACCGATGCCGAGAAGTAAATTTGACCGAAACATACACCCGTTAAACTCGTAAGATGTAGTAAAATCACCATTTGGGCCCTAAATGAATGTTTTTTCATGAGTAGAGAATTTGGAAATGTTATAAGGCTAAAATATGATCCTTCGAGCTACATCCAATCACATTTCCATAGGTATTTCGGACAAAAATGACAGGGACAACAAACATGACAGTGGAAAACAGAAAAAAAGAAACACCCGAGTTTTACACCCAAGTTACTGAGACTCTTTCACATCGACAGAGGAATGAAAAATAAATTTTGGACTTTCAAGTGATCCTCGACCAAGGAAGGAAATGATCATGGCAACCAAGTAGAGGATAGAGTTTTTATGCATCAATACAAGAGATAGAAAACATGAAAGAGGCTATAAACTAAGGAATTTCAATGACAAATTGGGTGAGACTAATTTGAGCACCAACACAAACCTCAAGTTGAGGCAACATTTCAGTCATAAAAGCAATCTTTTCCTGCAAACCGTAAAAACTTGGCATAGGGCCAACCCATGGGTAGGATACCTTGAAGCCAATCTTGAATGCCTTTATTTGAGTTGTGGCTCTAGATTGTACCATGCATGCCTCCATTATTTGAATCTTAAGTTGTAACTTTACATCTTCATCTATAGGATAGCCTCCATCATCTGCATGCTCCTGCTCTTGAAAAGATGCATAGTTAAGTGAACCATCAAACTAGCCATGGCTCTGCTCATAGAGATATGCATGTTGTTGATTCTCATCATAAAATGGAGTTGGAGGTGGATTAAAATAACTTGAATATGGAAAGTGATGTTGCTGGTGCAAGTGGAAACTCAATGTGGAAACGAAGCCATGATTGCAAAGCTTCATGAATGGGAGAAAAATGGAAAGATGTTAAAGGAAACTAGATGGAAATGGGTAAAATTGAAGGTATGGAACACGAGAGCAGGTCACTTTGACTAATGGAGTCGCTAGTTGTGCTTGGGTATACCTCCTAAGGCTAAAATTTCACTAAGAGCACAATAACTTAATGAAATGAAGTAAACACAAATACACACACCTGTGAAAGATATGAATCTTATATTATAATGGGATACTTGTGAAATGTAGAAATTTCACCTATTGTCCCACCGAGCATGCCAAAAACTATTATCACCAAATTACTGCACCTCCCTTAATGGCTTGAAAGTGAACAAAAATTTGGTGTGATTGGGAAACATGGGATCACCTCTCAAGCTATGGGACTTGGGATCAAGGTGAACCTCCGAGAGACAGTCGGCTTCCTCTTCCTAAACTAAGAACTACACTACTCCTAATGCAAGATAAATGACTAACTAGACCTATGCTAACATTTCAAGGGATTAGGGAGAGAGATTTGCAAGGAAATAAAACCTATACTAGAAGTGGTGATGCACCAAGAAAGGGTTTTGCTAGACTCAGGAAGGGTTAATTTGAAGAGGGTGTGTGCACCACAAGTCAACTTCACCTGTTGCAACTTAGAGAGGATACAAAATATCACAAACTAGGAAGCATACATTCCTTTTATTAAACTCAATCGATAAAAGTTATCAATCCTCCAAAGGTGAAGCAGGGATGAACTTGATAAGGGTGAAAAAGCACCACAACTTAGCTGCATGTAATAATCCACCAAGTGATAAGCAAAATGAACTCCAAAACTTGTAAAAGAAACCCTAGTTGCATAGTTCACCTACAATCATGAGAGAGGCAAATAGAAGGAGTAAATTCATGAAAAGACATATAACTGATCACAAAACACAATTTCCATTAATTCAAGCACTTGCATAGTGCATCATTACATCAAGGAAAAGGCATAAGATGCCATTACAATTTGAGAAGAAAGTCTTTAGAGCCTAAAAATTCACAACATCTCATCTTGTGAAGAGAGGGGAAGATTAGAAATAATGTCTAACTCCTTTAAAATAAGCACCCCTTTTACATTTATAGAAAATGACCGAGTGGTTGAGAGAAATAAGGAAGAAACCCTAGAATCTAGGCTAGAATGTAGGAAAAAATTCATCATTGTTGTTGGCCATGTTTTCTCATTTAATTGCACCTCCAATTTTCAAGGCACTACTCAAGGAATGAAAAAACCTGAAAACTTGAAGTGAAAAAAATCTGAAAATCCATATTCTCATGGCTCCCTGGCATAGTTCTCTTTCTCCTGGTTCCAACAACTATAATTTTGTAAAAACGGGCAATCGGGGAGAAATTTATAGTCTTCTCGAGCAAAAATTGCTTTTACAAAGATCCCGAGTATTGTCCTCCATCATCTCGCCGAGTTACCAAAATGGCTCAAAGAGTTACCTCCTTATTTGGCCAATTTATGTGTTATGCCATCACACCACCAATTTTATGTTGCATTATTCACTTCATATTTTGATTAGTGGCCCGATCCACAATCCATTTGTTTTAACGTCCCCTATATCCACATAATAACTCCCAATGCTTCTTATTAGCTTCGCCACATAATTCGGGATCTCCACATATATACCGTCGAGTATATAAAATTAATTGTGAAAATACTCCATTGATCTTTAGACACGATAATCGAGGTCCTTTATTATCTTCACCTAGTCCTCATAATTTGGTGTTTTGGTTTAACCGTTTCATTCATTGGTCACCACCTCATACACATCACCTCGAATTCCCCCAAAACTCCTTGTTGAATGACTCGGTGGGTGCCTTAATACTGACCAAGCTACATGGAATATACACCGAGTTACTCATTTTAGGATCCTCCCTTCATTGCCTCAGTGGTCAATTAACTCTTCACGTAACCCCACATTGACTTAGTCCACTCATGCATGGATTCCACGTGTGACTTGAATGAGCTAACAGTCCCTTCGCCCTACACTAACTGGATTAAATGGAAAACATCCCACCACATCGCCACTTCTAGCTCTGAGCTCCAACCATCTTCGCAACGCCCGACTCCCAAAAAGCCCAAAACTCCTCATTTTGAAGTTTCAGGATTTTGGGTTTCAAACTCTCCCATCTATCTTGTAGACTCACCTGATGCGAGTTTTGAAAAAAAAAATTCCAAAAGCTTGAAAATAGGCTACTTCCAAAATTAAATCATGCTCCATCAAAACTCTTTCGCAGCTTGTCATATACTCAAACTCTCTATAGCCCATTGAACGAGCTCTACTTTGGTAGTCTCTCCATTATGACTCAATCCACCAAGTCCGTAATAAGCCATCTCGCTTTAAGCTCCTTAGAATATCCACCTTAGCAATGTCATTTAACCGTGTACTTATGCCAATGTTGATTTGGATCAACGAATCACCCGTAAGTCGTATCCAATTTGGGCTCCTATGAAAGAGCTTGCCTAACCCTTTGTAATGTTGAGTGTGATGATCTAAACTCACAATTCACTCGATGAATGCTCCATTCACTCTTCCTTTTGAGTTAGATTTCACCTTCATCACCATCACGAACCGATACTCCATCATGGGATCATCATAAGCCAACACTTGAATCATGCGAGCACCATTGTTTATCTCCTATTCCATTGACTCGTGATCGAGTCATGAATCTTGGCGATGCCGAATAATATCTTGGTTGTGAGATTCAAAATTGGTTAGTAGAGACTTGCTATGATGAGCCCAAAGCTCAAGCCTACCCTGATGCAAACCTCATTTCGTCAGATTCTACAAAGTTAAGGACCACCTTGTCGTTGTCTAACTTCAAATGACTATAAGCCCAGTCTTCCTTTTACATTGAGCTAACTCAAAGATGGCTCCTAGCTTGAGCTATTTCCTTTCTCCTATCTCGATGACATCCCTTAGTAAGTGACCTAAGCTCCTTTTGCGTACAACTTGATCCTTTTGCAGCAACATTTGTTTATGGCCTTGACTAAGACAATATTGACTAAACTTGTATAGACAAGATAACATACACTTCGAGCAAATCTTAAAACCATGATCTCAATACCACATACCTTGATACATCATTTTAATACATTACAGACACTCGAATGCTTTAGACAAGACTCATTTACTCTTGTAGTCGACTTTGACTCACACACAAAAACTAACAAACTCAGAATGCTATTGATAGAGCTTAGAACACATTTAAGATAGACTTAGACCTTTATTGGACTCATTATGGTAACCATAAAATTCTTCAAATAGATACTATAAGACAAACTCAGACACCTATCACTAAAAATGACTCAAAACTCATGGATGAATCAAATGACATACCTTACAACTTTTGATGTATCCCACACTCCTAGTCTCTTCAACTTTTCATGCACTGTTGCATTGAGGCACATATGATATTCTTGACTTATGAGCCCTTCAACTAAGGAAAACATACTTCCTTAACCTAACTTAGATTTGTTGACCTTATTTTCCACCTTGATTGCACTAGAACCCTCTTTGACAACCTTAAATTGATCAGTTTCCATATTGAATACCTCTAACTTTTTAACATCTTTATTAGTTTAACTTGCATGATTAGGTCCTTTGCATGCTCCTTTAGAATCAATCGTTTCAATGAATCTTCTCTTGCCTTGGCATAGTCTTTCTATATGACCTGATTTTTGACACTTGAAGCAAACAACATCCTTCTTTCTTCTTGGCTCATATACTCTTAGATTCCATCCACAATCCTTGGCTCTATGGCCATACTCACAACATGAATGAAATTCACCATTGAATAACCCTACACCATTCCTAGGAGACCTCCTTTTACAATCTCTATCTCTATGACCAAAATCATGACAAACAAAGCAATATCCATTAAATGAAGAACCATACCTCATAGCATTAGGTTGTCTAACTGGTTAGACCTTCTCAAATCAACCTTCTTGGTCACCTTCATATCATATTTAGTACTTGGACTAGCATCACCATCACTCTTCACATGTTTTCCTTCAAACCCTAGGCCTGTTTTGTCACTAGCCACCCTTTGGAATTCTAAAATCCCATCAAGAGCTTCAAAGCTATTCTCAAGTCTCTCATACATATTCAACCTACTAGATGCATTCTCCAAATCTAATTCTAGGGCTTTCAATTTTTCCTCATACCTGGAACAAGTGTCTTCTTTCTCCTTTAGGGCTTTAGACAAACTTTCCACTTGAGATTTCAAACCCTTGATGGCTTGATCATGCTCTATCTCCATATCCTTAATCTAAAATTATAAGCAATCAATCACTGATTGAGCTACTTCATTCCTCTTCCTTAATGTTGCTTCAACATCTGAAGACTTACCCATTTCTTGTGCTTCAAAGGATCTCCTTCAAGTTGCTAAAATTTCTTCACAAGGACCTACTCTGATACCAATTGTTAGAAGCACAATGGACTGAGAGGGGGTGAATCAGTCCTAAAAATTTCTCATTTCATTAACCATTAATTGCAGCAACCATTAACATTCATCCATTCACATACATTCAACCATAGCTTATTAACTATGCATAATACATTCAAATAGCCACAACACATAAGAGAGATCTCATAAAAACATATTTAAGTGGAAAAAAATCATGGGAAAGAAAACCCACTGAAACACAAACATTATATTGTCATGTTTCAAATTTAGTGAGGCACCAACCCCACAAGGAGCACCAACCCCTAATTTAGTGAAACACCCACTCCACAAGGAGGCTAACTAAGCACCAACTCAACCACATTATGATGATGATATCTAATTTTTTTTTCTGCCACAACTGATGGAGATCTCTAATTCAGCTCATAAACCTTTGCTTAAACCCTCATTTATTCAACTCGCCCTATCTTCTTCTTCTTGAACTTGTCTTGGCTCTAAACCTTTTCTCACATTCCTTCAAACCTTATTCAACCTGAAACACACTTCCTATTATCTGAAATCATATAATCATACCTTCCATTTACTCACACTAGGGTCGTACTTTTCCCTCCAAGAGAACTAGTCCACAAATGGACTTAAACAAGTACTTAAATATGCTTTCCTTCTTTCAAAATCAATGCAGGTTGGTTTTCCTCCTTTGGTTTTCCCAATTCAACTTTAAAAAATTCCAATATAATCATAAAAATGTTCACATGTGACCCATATAGGTGGTCCATGCCCAAAACCTTCATTCTTGCACCAAAAGGCTCAAAACCCCATCACTAGGATGAGAAAAATCCACTCATATAAAGCCATGATTAGTCAAGCTCCCAAATTCACCATACATGAGTAATATAACATATAAACATCATACAAGGTTATAAATTTACTTGTACCAAATCAAATAAATTATAAAATTGACCCAATGGCTCATAACCTTCGCCAAACAATTGTTTCCAACACCCTATCTTCACCTTTGGGCCTTAAGAAAACCCAAAATGAACTCAACTATGACCGAAGTACTGACTAAAATTGATCCTTTTGCCTTAAAATTGATCCTTTTACAGCCCCATCTTTATCCTTTTGCAAAAAAAACAAATGTAATAGTATTTTCAAAACAAAGGAGAATATTTGGAAAGGCTTCTTGTAATTCGAGCTTCCAAGACACTACATGTTTCAATGCTTCTTTGATTCCTTCAAAAGCCCGAATAGGAGCCTCCTCCCATTTTATAACTTGGTATTTCTTCAACATTCATGTAATAAGAATAGTCAAATCAGCAAAATTAGACACAAACCTTGTAATGAAATTGATCCGCCCAAAGAAGGATTGGATGTCCTTCTTTGTTCTTGGAATTGGAACCTTGTTGATTGCTTCTACCCTCTCGAGTCAATCATAACACCAGCCTTTGAAATTATATGATGAAGAAATTCAGCCTTTTGCACCCCAAAATGGCATTTCTTTGGATCGAGATAAATTCCATATTCTCTACATCCGATCAACATTCTTTCCAAGTGCTACAAGTGATCTTTTCTACTCCTTGAAAACATAGTCACATTATCCCGATAAATTGATATGAATTCATTTATGTAACAAGAAAAAGCAACATCTATTGCTCTTTGGAAGGTAGCTCCAGATTCATGAGACCAAAAGGCATTCTTACATAGACATATGTTCCCCAAGGAGTGGTAAGGTAGTTTTAAA
The DNA here is from genome assembly GCA_018340775.1 of Taxus wallichiana var. yunnanensis. Lineage (NCBI taxonomy): Eukaryota > Viridiplantae > Streptophyta > Pinopsida > Cupressales > Taxaceae > Taxus > Taxus wallichiana. Next base: position 8,021,253 of record CM031244.1, read on the forward strand.
TCTGTCAATCCTTGACAACAACTTGATTTTAGCCAGAGAAAACATCCAAGGTGGACAACAATTCAGATCTAATCACTAACTGCAGCATGTTTTCCATGTTTGGAAAAAGAAAACTATCCTTTAATGAAGCTCTATTTAGATTTCTGAAGTCTACACAAAGTCTGATGTCTCCATTTTTCTTTCTGACTGGCACAAAGTTTGCAACCCAAGATGAATACCTTGTGGGCTGAATGATCCCTCCCTCTTTCAATTTCTTCAATTCATCTTGAATTTTCATGGAGAGGAGTGGATTAATTTGCCTCTTCTTTTTTTTGAAGGGCTTGGAATTTGTTTCAAGAGGAATCTCATGTTGAAACAAGTCCTCTCTGTATGCTTTCAGCTCTGAATAAGACCAAGCAAGATAGTCCTAATATTTCTTCAATAGTTGAACATAGGACTATTTTTCTTCTTTGTTTAGATTGCTGCCCAAGCAAACTTTTCTTGGTTTATCATTAGTGCCCAATTTATGCTCTTCCACATCCCTTGAGGTATACATGTTTCTATTGATGATGAAATCATCATTGTTAAAATTTGACTCAAGATCAACCAACCCTCTAGGAATGGTGTTAGTTTTCAACTGGATGATATCCTTTCCAAAAAAAAGTCTCTCTTCCTTCAATCACACACACCATTGGTTCCCAATCAATATTCTAATCTACAAACTCACCTTGATTTTTTAAGAACCTTTACACTTAAGCATCATCATTAAACACTTGCCAATGCTTGATGTTGTCGGGGATAATCGGGTCTACTTAACACTTCAATATTGTACTCACAATAAGGTGAAATAGTGTAATTTAAAAATCTTGACCCCAACACTCGCCAACTTATCACCAAAACATTAAAACTCCTGTCATAATGCACAATGTTGAAGGAATCAAACATCTTGATTAGATCCCAAACCGCATATTTGTATCTTGTTTCATCCGCTGATTTTTGTAGCATACGCTTTTCTTATTTGTTTGACAAATAGCTTTGAATCTCCTATTGCAATGATGTCCTTGACACCATACTTCCATGTAATTCTTACACCCAACAAGAAGGCTTCATACTGAACAATGTTATTAGTACATTCAAAATTAAGCTTGAAGGAAAAAACAAACTCTTCCAAGCTAGGAGAAATCAGAATTATACCAGCACCATTTCCAAATTTGGAGCAAGCTCCATCAAATAGCAAGGTCCAAGGGGAACCTACCTATTCAAGGAACTTTGACTGATCCATCTTGTGCTCCTTACCATCAGCAAACCCAATAAAATTATCAACATCAACATCAACAAACAACACCTCATAGGAAGCATTGTTGGGATCTTCAATAAGGTGTAACATCTTCTTTTCTCCATAGAGCTTGACAAGGCTGCCTTCAATGGGAATAGTGGCAAAAGACATGTCCATTTGGACACTCCCACCAACACTTGCAGCCCATTTCCTTGATAATAACATACCCCATTTGGCAGGGCAATCAACAATCACAACATCCAATTTTAAATTCCTCCCAGGATAAGATGCAAGTTGTACCACCAAACCCTTCACACAACAAACTACCAGAAATTCTCTTGAGTCCATGGAAGTACATATTCCATAGGATGTTGTCACTTTGATATCTAACTCATTCATGACTTCTAGAGGCATGACATTACATGATGCACCAGAATCAAACATACATTTGTGAAGTAGTCTATCCTTTATGATCAAAGTTGTAAAGAATGGATCAACATTCAATTGGGAATCAACCAAGGATGTCCCCAAGTATACCTCAGGTGTTTCTCCAAGATCCTCTAATGTTGGTGGTGTTTCAAGGTCTATAATGATTTGAGGAGGAGTTTCAACAACGTTTACATTTCTGCTTGGGGTACTCTTCTCCTCTTTCAATCCCAAGTACTCAAATGTTCTCTTCATGTACTCAGAATCCTAAGCAACTCAATGATTGGAACACTCACTTTGATTTGGCTCAATACCTGGCTATGTCATATGGAACACTCTTTGGCAAGGCAACATTGGAATGGAGACAAGCAGATTCATTAGATGGCATGGGATTCTTGGCAGCTTGGTCATGAGGAGGACTATAATTTTTTCTTGGGACAACAGAGCTTTTGGCAGGTGTTTCTCTTCTAGGAGATTCTTTTGGAATACTTGTAAGCAAGGGTGTTTTAGGTTTGGCTTGAGGCCCAAATCCCTTAACAACCTTACTCCTAGTGTTATACTCTTTCTCTTGAGCCACAACAACATTCATTAAAAATTGTCTATCTTCCTCCGAAGGGATACCACCATCATACTTCTTGATCATCAAATCTCTTAAGTATTCAAATTCATTGTTAGAAATTTAAAAATATTGCACTACATCAACTTCAAGAGTATGAGAGGGAAGAAGGATTTGTACCCATTTGATGCAATCCCAAAAGGTTACATCTGTCCTTGCACTTATTACCTCAGTTGATGTTACTCCTTCTTGTGAGCTTGAAAAACAACTCCCATGCAAATATCATCATCGTATCATCATCATTATTAGATTCACCATCTTGCTGGTCCACTTCACATGGAGGATGGGGCGGAAAACACCTATCACACCAATCAATATCAAAACTTCCTCAACAACAACAACCCTAGAAGTTAGGGATCAGGTAACACTCTTCTTTCACGTGCTTGAGGATGTCTATTTGTAGACCCCATGGGTCCTTTCCCTCTATCATCTACCCTTTGATCACACCTAGGATGATTGGAAAATCTGTCATGATTTTGTGCTTTTTGCTAACCTTGTGAAGTCTACCCAATTCCCTTCTCATCTTTTACCAACTTGTAGGAAATATCTTTGATAGCCTCTGCCAAAGTTTTCACCACTTCCTCCAAGTCTACACTCTTGCTTGCTTGATGCTTGTCAGGGTTTATCAACTTTACACCATCTCTCTTGAGAGGTTTCCCAATTTCTTTGATATTGTTTTCAATCTGCAGTGCCATGGTGAAGGCCTGCCTTAAATTTGTAGGGTTTTTGTCTCTTAAGTAGTAGGTTGCCTTCTTATCAAACGCATTTGCATATTTGATCAAGCATGACTGATCAAAAGGCCTCGATTAAGAATTAGCCTTCTCAAAAAAAAAAAATTAAACCTTGTGTTGAAGTCATGAACTGATTCATTGGGGTTCTTCTTGATATTTTCAAACTCAAAAAAGAGAAACCTAGGATCAGTCTTATCACCATATTGCAATCTGAATGCATTCTGCATTTTAGTCCATGAATCAATAGAATTATCGGCGAGCCTTGTACTAATCCTCGCATCCTCTTCTAGTGTAGGAATGAACAATTTAACATACACATCTTCAAACTCTATTTCAAAATCCTCCATCATGTTAACAAAAAGTTTGAGATGCTTTGATCACCAGTTATTGCATTGTTACCTTGGAACTTTGGCAACCTATTCCTTACATCTTGTGGGACAACATTTGGGTAACCATCCATTCCTCTAAAATTTATAGGACCAATGGTGTTAAAAAAATGGAGGTCCATGCTAAGCCATATTGTTTTGAGGTGGTGATCTTGGGGGTGACACAAGATGATGAGTAGTGCGAGGTCTTTGGGGCTCAAGAATGTGGTTCACAAGATTGGTATTCTCTAGGTGCTGATTTCCTTGGAAAGTTTAACTAGAATTGAAACACACAGGTGCAGTTTGAAAAAGGAACTCACTAGGTACAAATGTAAGGACCTTCACTAGTTGAAGTAAACAAGTTTATGAGAAGATTGCTTGAATCAAAATCACTAGAAGAAGAGTGATAATCCTCTACTAAAGGCTGATCTCTCTCACTAATGGATATACCTTTGCCTAATGTCTGACCTTCAACAACCTTCCAAAATTTTCTTTCCTCTAAAACTATCTTTCCCAATTCTTGAAATAACTTTCTACTTGGGTCCCTCCTGAAGAGAGATCTTCTTCCTTCTAGTTTTGCAGAGATTAGCAACACAAAAATAAATGATAGAAAGCTAAGACACTAGTATTTATCAAGATCAAATCAAGATGGATTCGCCATTAAGGACTTTCACCCTAGTTGTGCAAATGCACTAAATACTCTGTCAAATACCTATCAGCACTGAAAATATTGCCAAACTTTATAGATCGAGACCTTCCTTTTCCCGAATCTATCAACTAAAAATGCAAATGAAGTGCAACTACTTCTGAAAAAGGTTTGATATGCATTCAAATATCTCAAATATGTATGCACATGGATTAGATTGAACTAAGAATGTCCTTGCAATGGCGCCACTGGTGTTGGTACCCAATTTTTTTCTCCTTTTCATCGAGAAGCATCAAAGATATGACATGAAGCTTGAAGACAGATAGATCATGATGTATGTCATTTTGTAGTCGGGATGTGATCTAACTAACACTCAGATTTGTGGAGAGATGGATAGCACTCAAATAGGACTTGATCTTGTCCTAACTGTTTTAGGTTGTGCCTTTCAACCAAGGTAAGAGAACCTATTTTGTAACCCTCAAATGGTGAAGGAGATGAAGATATCCCTCAATTTGTGTAAATAGTATGAAGGGGCCTTGGGAAAATATGATCAACACTCCAAATCTGACTTTCACAAGTTGTCACTTCCAGATTATGGAGATAATTTCAATGCAAGGCAAGGGTTACTGAAGACATTTTGAAATCCTGATCTGTTCTACATACTTTAGCAAATGGATTTTGATCTTCTGTGGGTATACAGGTCAAAATAGGGGTAAAACAGGGTGGGATAAGTTGTTTAGAATGATTTTTGGTGGGATATTGACAAGAAAAACTTGACTATGCTAGATCTTTGACAACCTCTACAACATTTGAAACAAATATCAGATAAAATGCTTCAAAATAGTCAGGATGTTCTTTCAACCAAAAGAGATACAAAAATGGAGGCCCAGGTTTGCACTCTTCACACAATCTTTGAGACCTCAACACAAAATCTTGAGTTAAAGGACTCAATTAAACATCAAAATCTTTGATCAAATCATGCCTAAGGTACCCCCAAAGGCTTACAAGCAATCTCTGTGAACAAATGAAGGTGAAGTGATTTTAAACTGCTTATTTTCAATGTCGGATGAAAGATCTTCTGAAAAATGAAATTGCAAATGCCACTAAACTATCAGTAAGGATGATATTTGTGTGATTCCTAAATATTTCAATGCAAGATTGCAACAAGAATAAAGAAAACTGTTTGTAGACATTTAAACATGATAACAAACATCATATTTCCCAAAATAACATAGATTAATTCAAAATCTTGTTAGATTCATCAGTAGGGGAGAGTTTCAGGAACAATCTCATAGCTTTGTGATGGCTATACACTTGTAACCAACTCAACATGAATGAAGATCTAACACAGAAGACATTAACTAGGTTTTTGGAGGGTTTCTCAAAAGATGAGATTCTCTCAAAATTTTCTCGTGATTTTCAATTTCTTGACCTTTTGCATGTCTCAAAACATGTATTATATATCTTTCTATTACATTTGATCCTTCTTTCCCAAGAAAAGAATATCCTATGGCATCTTAGTTTGTTACAAATTCACTCATGACTTTCTGAAAGTGACACTTAACCAATTTTGTGAGGAGGAGATGCCAGACATTCAAAAAAGAAAATTATTACAAATATTCATCATTCCTTGTCATGGGAGCATGTATTCTTCCTTTGGTACCCATAGCATCTTCCTCTTCCATCATTTCACCTTTACACTTTCCAAATTTGCCTCTGCAACTTTTGGATCTGGTATTTCACGTTTCTGCTTGAGCCTGAACAAAATTTCATTTCAAAAGTACCTCAAATCTGTAAATTGAATTTTCAAATTGATTCCATTGATCCTTGAAGGCCAAAATGACACGAATTCACCAAAAAATTGGTGAAAATTGATATAAAAATTGCATCTCCAAGCTTCTTGGAGCTCAAATGGTGGCTAAACTAAAAAATGCATAGTTATCATTGTTTTTCCTTTCTGCCTTCAATGTGAGCCCTCCACATGTCACAATGTGATTAGAAATGGGTTTAGGATCATTTTTGACATTTCAACACTTTTGGAAAAATGTAAAAATTTGACATTTTTCTCCGCCCCTCTCGCCCTTGAGATTTGGCGCTGACACATGGCACAATATGATTGGATCCAGGGTTACAGCTCAATTTTACACATTTCCACCTTTTTGGAAAAAGGAAAATTTCACAATTATCCCCGCAAACCTGTACCTCCACTTCTGTCCCTGACATGTGTCGGTCATTGATTATTGCAGGCCATAACTCCCCTTTTTGCTTCATACTTCCTTCACAAAATTTCAAAGTTTTTCAAAAAACAAAGCGGCCCACACTCCCCTCTGCCATTACTTAGCAAATGGATCCTAGAAATGTCAATACTTCAGTCATAAGATTTTGAAGTCATAACTTCAGTGCTTATCAAGGTATAGCTCATAAGAGTGAAGACCACTGCATGGTCTTAGATATCTCAACTCATAGGATGTGTCTTCAAGAATAGTATTAGGTTTGTGATAGGTATACAAAATTTGAACTTATAAGTATCGGTGTAGGATCTTATGTAGTTTGTGTTTGAGGCCTAGTTGAGTCCTCCAAAGTTCATGATCATGTTCTTTTCTCAAAAGTATCGAGTGAATGGTCTTTGATGGTGTTCTAGACCTCAAATTGGTTTGAAGTATGGCTTTTCTAAAACATGAATAATCTTGCATCATGTAATCGTGAGGTCATTTTTGTCTTCATATTTCTCAATAAGGTCCGATAAGATGTGTTATGACTTAAGTGTGTCATGAAGATGTCATCTTCTTAGTCGTGGATTGTGTAGAATCTTGAGTTGTCATTGTTGGTGTAGAGTTTTTGTATAAGGAAAGAGTAAGTATGTAAAAGTTTCAAAAGCCAAGTCAATGGTTCAAATCAAGTCATGAGTTTCAAGCATGAAGGATTGATAATTCTATAGGTATGGAACATGGATCAAGAAGGTCTAAGTGCAATGTCTATTCTCTTTAAAGTTATTAATCTAGTTAAAAGTAAAACTTGGAGTCCGAATCAATACAAGGAAGCTTATGTAGACCTTCAAATTGTGCTTAAAGTGTCTTAACCTAATTTGAGTATGGATGCATTACCCCAAGGGATGAAGAGCTTGAAATATCACTTTGTATCGTTGAAATGGTGAGTTTTCGGAAGAAAATGTCATCTACAAGTATGCTTGAGCATGTTGAGTCAAAGGGTACTCTTGTTGATCTTTGATTATCATGTAGGTGTGTCACAGATATCACTCCAAAATGAAGGAGATGAAGCATTTAATAATTATAAGTAAAGGTTGGAATTTTGTTTATGGTTTCAAAAGAAAATTTAAATTCTAGGTTGTTTCAGTCAGTTTTTAGAGGTAAACAATGAATGAGGAGGTTAGATGTTTGAAGGACAAGATTTGAGTACTTGTAGATATATCTAGTATTGTTGTTTACTTCTTTTGATAAGGAGAAGGTTTTCAATTTTGGTTCAATCTTCTTTAGTGTGATAATGGTAGTCTACATGATACATGATGTTTTTACAAATCAAGTGAATGTTGACTGAAAGGGTTGAGTTATTCAAGAGGAATGTTGAAGCTCGAATTAGTTATAGATGGAAATGTTTTCTCTAATTGGCCATGAAGTAGTAATATCTCACACTAAATAGGGTCAAAAGGTACTATAAAAACCTATTGACAATATGACAGTCTAAATGGTGCAAGTATAATGCCAAATAAAGTTGGGAGGATCTCAAAAAGTGTATGATCAAGTCTCATTAAGGATATAAAAGAGTGTTTCCCGTGTTAACAAGCTAATCACGGGTGGGGAGTTAGTTATTTAACATCAAAGAAAAAGGTTGATGGTATACATGTGTAATAGAAGGATTGATGTCTCTCAAAAGAGATCAAGGGCTATATGGAAGATAATCATCTTGGCTAAAGCACTTTGTAAAAGGGTATTGATACTCTACATATTAGTAAAAGTCATCTAATGCAAGGAGAAGGGTATTGTGATATGATACTATGACAAAAGAATGTTAAGAACACTAAGTGTGCTTATGAGGACTGTGAATATGTATACTCCTGGGGAGTTAGTTATAAGGTGTTTTAGTTTGTGCAAAAGTATAATGTGTCATGCTTCGACTGTAAGTGGTCATTTAGGGCTAAAATGATGACTTCAATAGGTGTACAAGGTTGTAGGGTCTACTTACAAATCCTTCAAAACTTTAAGAGGATGGTTACAATCACTTGGGTTATGATATGGCCTATGCCATCCAAATTATGGGCATAAAATTTGTATATGGTCTGCAAAACTCATAGAGATATGATTTAGTGATGCTTTCAGTGTATGGAAGTGAGATTACAAGGACTGCTTTCGAGTCCTCAAATCCCTTGTTTATGTTAATACTATGAAAATATCATGTTTGTTTCCCTAAGATAGTTAATACAAATATGTAACAGAGCATGGATATGTCAAGTGCTGAGGTGTGAGCTATGTGCTTTGATATTTTATCATGTCTTCGTACCATGGTCTCAGTCTAAAGTTTGTGAGGACACAATTAAGTCTTGAAAGTTGTGGTAATCAGTGGTCTCTATAGTGAATTCATTGCTCTTGGCAAGGATAAATGTGAGTCTTGATGTTGAGATGTATGATCAAGGAGCCAAAAGGTTATTAAAATATTCATGTGCAAGTATGTTAAAGGGGTTTCAAGTGTATATGAGAGGCAAAGCATTAGGCAAGTGCTAAGTATGTATGATCTTAATGCCATCCATCTAGTATATTTTTTTCTTAAGGTGTGATTTTAGGATGAAGAAGTAATATAAATGACTGAGATAAGTTTCTACAGGTATGTATGTGTGCTAATGCAAGGGAGTTGATAGAGGATTAGGTCTGAGAGTGATGTTTAAGATAAGGGAGTTATTTATAATCTTGTGTCGGGAGATTTAGGTCTAAGATTATTGGAAGAATTGTGTGGTAGAAGAGATGATGTTTACAGGATCTTGAAGATAAAATTTTTACTCAAAGAAGTTGAATACACCGAGAGAAAACTTCAGGACAATGGAAAAGAGGTTAAGCCCTTCCCAAGGCAAGAAATCAAGGTAAGAACCTCAATTTTTGTGTTTTTAGTTAGAGTTAGATGCTATGAGCCTAGGGGGAGTATGTGAAGGTATTTTTGTATGATTGATGTTATTTTATAGCATTGATAAGTTTTTCAAAAAGGAACTAAGAATGTTATCTAGGGACAATGGTCCTAAAGATGATATGTAAGCATATCAAGACTGAATTTGTGTTCTTGAGCATGTAAATGGCCTAGAAAGTGATGTTGAAATGTGAATGAAGGAAAAATGGAGACCATATGGTCAGGGGAGGTAGTATGCATGTTTTATTAGGTCCATAATATCTTCATTTGTTATTGTTGTTGGAGTCAAAGAAGAGAGGTTTCAGTCCCAAGGGGAGCTATTGAGTCAAGTAAGTTGTTTTTGAAATTTTTTCATTGTTTCTAGTCTTGTGTTGTCATTTCTCATGTTGTGTCACCTTTTTCATAGATTTCAAAGGGGAGGGAAGCATCAAAACATGGAAATGAGGTCATGTATGTGTTGGTCTTGTTGGTTGCCATCAATGTTTCTAAATGTGGTTTCCATTAATGAAAAAGGGGGAGATTGTTGTCCATTGTGTTTTTGTGTTGTCATTGATGTCAATTCCATCAATTGAAAAGGGTGTTATGGTGTTGCATGTGTCTCCATGTGGTGTTAGTCAATGGTAAAACATGAAATTTGATTGGTAGTGTCATGTTTTACGAGTTGTCATGGTGTCCCGAGTCACGATGAGTCCTCCTAAGGTGGTTGAAGGTTTTTATGATGTCAAACATGGTTGGTATGATGTTTCATGAGTGTCTAAAGTTATTCTTGAGGTCAACAAGGTCGGGCATAAGTCTTCAATGTTGAGTTAGGTCATTCCAAGCTTATTTCTAGCCCTAGAACATGAAAAATGAGTTGGATATGTGAGATATGGAGCTGATTAGTCTTTTATAAGCATGGTATCAAAATGGTGGAAGTTTACTTGAGGTGTATGGTGAGTTTCAAGTCATTACTCAGTGGTTTGGAGGTGTTTCAGGGTCCTTGGGAAGCAAGCAGGTGAGAAACAAACAAGTAAACACATGTAAGTCTTAATGGCTAGAGAGTTTGAGAGCTATTTGAGATATATGGTGAGTATGGAAAGTTATAAGATGTTTTAATGATGCTTCATGAAAATTTTCATGTCAATATGCTAAAGATTTTTGAAGATATGTAAGTTTTGAAAACCGGGTAAGTTGTAGGTGTGTTTTTAGAGCAAAAGTGGACCTTTTGATGCTCGTTGTGAATTTTTTTCTTTGCATGGGGACCTAATATATTTAGCATAGATTCTTAGATCAATTATGAAGTTTTAACAAAAATAATGAGGTCATTTGATCTTCACTTTTTATGAATGATCGTTAACAAGGTAAAGTGGTTTGAAACCCTAACTAAACCCTAGCTAAGAACACATTAGAGAAAATTGGGTATACATATTCTATTTTGATTAGTTATGAAAAAGTGATGATTGGATGTTTTAGACGACTCTTCCATCTTTCCATAAAGTTATATTAGAGAATGTGACTGTATGTGGGACCAACTCGAAAAGTATTATTTATGAAGAGTTCCAATTTAACAAAAAAATTCCACATAAGGTAAAGACTAAATTGATATTTATGTTAACCCTAAATTTTTTATATATTTAAATGATAGTTTAAGATAATTTTGAGATTATAAATGGTAAATTTTTTCCTATTTATGAAGACTAGTTTTTGGGGTAGTTTGGAGCAGTTTGTGGTAAAATTGACATTGCAGGAGCTACAAAGGAGTTAGGAATCTATTCAAGTTTTGTTGTGATCCTGGTCGAGGTATTTACAATGGTATATTTAAATTTTTATTTATATATGTTATTAATAATTTATGACCTAATCTATGAGGATAAAATTTGGAGGATGTTTGTTCTAACAGGGTGTTAAGTGGATTCATGAGGTAAAGTGATGATTATGAGTTTTTAAAGCTTGGTAAAGGTTTCAAAGTGATTATAAATCATTTTAAAGGGCGTTCGATGATTTTTTTGAGCTTGGAAATTGTTTTTGAGGTGATGGAGCATGTTGGGCTAATGGTCAATTTTGAGTCATAGAAGGCTTAAGAAGTAGTTTGCAAAGATTGTCTTGGTTGAAGACCTTACACTTGGATTTGGAAGGAGTCCCAATATGCTATGGAAATATAATTTAGAGGGATTTTTAGTGGTATATATATATTTATCTTGGTGTGTTTAATTGATGGATCTTTCTAGTCAATTTTGGAGAAGAAGGTATGTTGGATTTCGGGATAGGTTTTCTAAAGATGAAAGATGGAGTTGGTTGCATGGAATTGTATAGATTTATTGATGATATATATCACCTAGAGAGTGAAGAGGGATGCATTTTTTTATTTTGAAGTAATTTTTAGGTATTTAAAGTGACAGAAAGGGTGTAAAATAGTTTAGTTTTCAAAACAGGTTTATGGGCAACATGATTTGGATAAGATGAAAGTTGATGCGGTTTAAGAATATGTATTTTTCATGATTTGTATAATACATGGATGTATTATAAAGGTCATGATTATTTCATAGAGTGGTCACTTGCCATATTTGAGTTCATCTTGGGTGTTCTTAAGGCCCAAAGGTGAAGACAGGGTGTTGAAAACAACTATTTGGTGAAGGTTATGAGCCAATGAGCCCAATTTATGATTTATTTTATTGGTACAAATAAATATACAACCATTTATGATTATTATATGTTATCTTAATCATGTATGGTGAATTTTGGAGCTTGAATAATCATGGTTTTGATATGAGTGGATTTTTCTCATTCTAATGATGGGTTTTGAGCCTTTTTGGTGCAAGAATGAAAGTTTTGGGCATGGACAACCTAAATGGGCCATATGTGAATGTTTTTATGATTGTATTGAAAATTTTTAAAATTTAATTGGGAAAAAATGAGGAAAAATTACCTACATTGATTTTGAAATAAGGAAATAATATTTAAGTGCTTGTTTGAGTCCATTTGTGGACTAGTTCTCTTGGAGGAAAAGTACGACCCTAGTATGAGTAAATGGCATAAATGATTGCATGATTTCAGATTAGAGAAATTTCACTTCAGGTTGAATAATTTTCGAAGGCATGTGATAAAAGGTTTATAACCAAGAAAATTTCAAGAAGAAGAAGTTGATTGATTTGAAGCAATGAGGGGTTGAACAAAGGTTTGTGAGCTGAATTAGAGATCTCCATCAATTGTGGCAGTAACTAGTTCAGAGATCATCATCATCAGATGGATGAGTTGGTGCTTAGTAATCCTAGGGGGTTTTACCCTCCTTTTGGAGTGGGTTCTTCACTAAATTAGGGGTTGGTGCTCATTGTGGGGTTGGTGCCTCACTAAATTTGAAACATGGCAATATAATGTTTGTGTTTTCGTGGGTTTTCTTCCCCATGAGAGTTTTCCACTTAAATATTGTGTCTAAAAGCTCTCTCTTATGTGTCATGGTTATTTTAATGTATTGTGCACACTTAATAAGCTATGGTTGAATGTATGTGAATGGATGAATGTTAATGGTTACTAGAATTAATGGTTAATGAAATGAGGAATTTGTAGGGTGACTCATTCACCCCCCCCCTCTCGGTACATTATTCTTCCAATACATATCCCTCCTTGGTGGAAAACCTAAGTTTCCCCTATGTATTATTTGACTTTTGACAAAGGAAAAAATGGACATCAAGGGTCTCCAAGTGCACATTTTCCATTTTTGGAAGATGGGTGTCACCATTGCACTATTAAAAATACTATGTCGGAGTTCCATTTTTCCCTGAGAGCTTCCCTTGGTATTTTCTAGGCCAAACTTATATCATATTGAGTTGTAAACACCAAATTAATATAATACAACCATTTTAAGGACCTATATCTATCTTATATTTGAAATTTAGGCCCTTTTTCAATTCCGATCGCGGGCGGTTTTCGGAAGGTCAAAATGTCACCAAAGAAAAATATGCCTTTTTGTCTAACTTAACATATGGAACATGTAGAAGGTCCAATTTAATCTACTTTGTAATTTTAATCATTCTAACTCTTCTTGGAACACCCGAATCCTTAGTTTAATCTTGACTAGGATTGAGGGTCTTTATCTACACTATTGAGCCAATTATGCAAATCTACTCCTTAGAATCCCTTGAATTTTTTTGCAAAATGAATTATACATCCTTAGATTTCCAATGATTATCTAATTTTTTCTAACTCTTATGGAGGCTCCTGAACCATTTGCAAGCTAAAAAGATGCTTTTAGGAAAGAACAATTCCCATCGGTGGCTAAAAATAGCTCGGTTTTGGAGAATATGTTCGCGAGGTTTCAAATCTTTCCTAAAATTTCCTAAATCACTTTAGTTCATCTTGTAGCTCCTCCACACAATTCCTAGTTGGGTTGTGCCTCAATAGTAATCTTTTGAGGGGTGTCCACCAAAGGTGAAAAAGCTCCGAAAATGGCCCTTTTTGGGCCTCTGGGAGCAATTCCTTATGAATGGTTATGAATGAATCCATGAATCACCTCCCTGCATATGAAACACACTTAAAAATCACATTATCACATTCTTCCTGGCCATTATGAGGGTAACATAGTAATTGAGTTGGTTGGAGGACAAGTTTACATTGAGTCAAAGAAGGATTTTCGTATGTGGGATAAATTGTCATGACAATGTTTTTGTATTTTTCATGCTAAGAATTTTACATGACAACATATAGCTTTAGCTTGGTGACTTGTTCTAGATTTAACATAATGAGGAAAGGAAAAACATGAAATCTAGAATCTCAATACATTATGTGGACTAGTGCCTTATCCATTGGGATTATATAGAGTCATAATAGAGACATACAATGGGGCTTCCTTTATTGAAATCACACACAACAAGAAAAAGGGAAATAAAACACACAAAAAGAAATAAACACATAACAGAAAGGGAAACGCCTAACCTAAAATCACCTATGGTACAGGTGGGGACAACCCACTTTTGCTAAATAACTTTTCATATTTTTGAACATGTTACCTATGCACCAAATGCAGTTTCTCAATGAACCCATTTACCGGTTCAACAAAGTATGAATTTCTCCTAGAGAGGCCAAAATGACCATCCATGTAGTCAAAGATCAAATTAAAGAATTTGTTGTCCTCGCCAAACTAGAAATTTATTTCAAATGGACAATCCATGTCTTCACTCATTTGTGTAGGTGCTCTTTCATCTAGTATCTCATGACTGCCACAAGACTTATTTCTAATCATGTTTATCTCATCATATTCTTCATTAGGCCCATCAATGATCATGTGATCTTCACTTATTATGTCCTTCATGATCATTTCTTCCACGGGATGATCCTTGATAAACATTGCATCAACACCATCAATGACTTCACTAATTTAATCCACTTGATTTGTCCAAATGTTTTACTTCCATTACATGAATTAAATTATTAGGACATTCATGAGTTGTAAAAAAACTCTCTACAAAGTGGAGACATGGAGCTTATATATGATATTATCTACATGAGGTTCCCACAACTCATTTTCTTCCTTCGATGCATCATGGATACAATATTTCTGATAGATAGGAAAGAGAAAACCTCGTGCTTACATCCATCAACCATTGTATTAAGAGAGATATCAGATTTTTCATCATTTTCTATTTCATCATGACAAATTTTTGAATCAACTGAGAATTCGTAAATGGATTCATACCTATCTTGCATTTTCATGGCTTGCATTAGGAGTTCAAGGTGAGCCATGGATATTTTGTTTCTTCTGTAACTCTTAGCATATCTCGCACATATTCCTTTTTCAAATCTTCCAAAGGATTGTCATAAATTATCCTCTCTTCTTCATGGATGACATCTTCAATGAGAGGCTCAAAATTTGTTTTATCAATACACTGATCACCAAGAGAATATTCTTCTTCAAATGGAAATAAGAACACCTATTCTTCACGAAAAAATACATTGGCTGATTTTTCAGTTTGGAACTCATCAAGAATCACTTTATCTTCCTCGTGGCCTGCATCATTTGGTAATTTTGGGTTTTTCTCTTACAATTCAATATCTTTCCACTCTTCATCATTACCAATACCCAAATGGAAAGGAATGTTTGGTCCTATCAAGATAGGAATTTCAGCCTCATCTTTAGATGTTATGAAATGATTTCCATTCCCGTTGTCCTAGTACAAGATATTAGCTCTTGGATCTTCTAAATTTTGTACCATGTATTTCATATTTCTTACCAAAAGAAAATTCTTCATTTGTCCCTTAACTAGAATGGTTGCAGAAGACCAATCCATTTAGATTTCACCTCCCAAGTCTCGAAAAACTTCTACTTAGCAACATTTCGAATGATGTTGGAATATCTACTACCAAAATAGTCAACAATACTTTCTTATCTAGAAATTCAACGAGAGCCACATGTGCATCCTTGATCCTACCCACAAGTGGGAATTCCTTTGAATCCATAGAGTAGAAATGACCATTGGTCTAAGTCAAGGTAAGTCTAAGAGAATTGGAAAATTTTATGGGCATTACATTATCAGAAGCACTCGAGTCTATTATACAATTATTCAGTTGGTATCCTCCAATGAGAAGGGAGAGATAAAATGGATAAATATTATTGGTCTTTGATGCATTCATAGGAAGCATATTCCAAGATGGAGGGGTAGGTGGAATTGGTAGTAGTCCATTGGAACTATGAACCACAATATTAGGCTTTGATGAAACACCTCATTATTACACTTCATCAAACAAAAGGAAACTTGTTTTTTTAAAATTTAACCATTTAATTATCTTGATGCCTTCATTGATTAACAATAAACAACAAATTAATCCAACATTAATTAATGTTTAGAATCCAACCAAAAATCCATGATAACCATGTGTAACCACAATGTTTACATATCCCATCTTATTACCCTCATACACTCATTATGAGTCAATATACCCAGTATATCATTTGGTTAAGCCTTATTACAAGCTGAGATAACTTGTGATGTATTCTTAGCATCCTATGGAAATTCACTACTTTAACTATCATCCTAATCTTGACACCATAACAAGAGGGCTTGGTGAATATACAATGCATCTAGTTACATGCACTACTATGCACATAGTTTGTGGCATCACGCTAGATATCCTGGTTTTGTGACTTCACATAAGCCACTTGAAACTTGTCTTCCCTTCACCTCACAACCATTCTATTCATAGACATTGGAATTCATTTATATTGCTTAAGTTATTAAGTTCACAGTTAACCATTTTAGTTTATTCATTAATTCCCATTTAAAGATACTAGGTGTGTTTAGTTTCTTAATACTTGATAAGTAAATTTGTACTATTTCAAGTGATCACAAATTACCTTTGTATTTTGTTCCATACCATTGTGATTTGGTCATATAGCGATAGTACTTAACCATGTAGGCATATGTCATTTTTTTATAAGACAACAACCTTTATTGAATTGTTTCCATCATACAACATTTTTATAACATCTTGCTTGACATCGATATACTAAGTCTTTTAAAGTGTAAGTTTCTTCCATCTAAAGGTCAGCAATAATATCTTCCTTAATTCTTTACATAATTTGAATTGTGACATATTACTTGTTTGAGTTTAACAGTTATAAGTTCATCACTTATGATTAAATATTGAGTTATTCATTCCTATTCTCTTGCTTAAATTATTGTTTGTTATTCATTAATTGATTATTGTGATATCATAAAATAGATAGCATTATTCTTTGTATGCATCCACATTATATTATATCTTTACTTGTTTTGATAAACAATTCTATAGTTGTAAAGACATATCATACAAAATATTATTTCTCAAATATATTTAGAATACTTAGTTTATAACAAAGATTACCGTAATAAATGCATGGACACCATCTTAATGATATAAGCAATAACCTTTATATTCATAATCTGACACAAAATTATATAGCCTCGATAAAGAATATCGATGTTGATATTTAAATACAAGAATCTCATTTTCTTTTTATATTAGCAAAGTAATACTTTTGCTTTTGAAACAATTACAAATTCATCTATTGCATTCATAAGAAATAGTAAAAATTTATCACAAGGTGTCATAACCATTCCTTTATCCATTTCGACATACTTTACAAATCCTTCAAATATGAAAATGATAAAGTACAACATGTACATGGCTAGTTCACAAGAACTGGCATGAAATGTTATTCATGTCACCTTGTAATTTATTTCAAAATAATGAATATATAAATAAATCAGCAATCAACAAACTAGATTATCAAATATGCACAATTATTTGACTCATGTAATAACCCATGTTACTTCCATCATTAATACTTACCATAAAGACACTCTTACTTCTTAAGATTATTACAATTTAGCTTAAGGTCCATATTTTTGGTAATAATTTAATAGATATCCAAATTACCAAGGTCAAATCATTTCTTATCCTTCCTAAATAGGTAACCTTAACCTTGTCAAAGAGAAAATGATATTCCAAAAACATATTAACAAAGAAAGATTAATACCTTCACCTTATATGCAATAAAATGATTAATGACTAGACCTTGTCAAATAAGGTAAGGCTTTAATCCTTAACCAAATCAAAATATTTTGACCTTAACAACTCAATCCATTTAAGTTCCCTTATTTCATCAACCAGATTATGATAATACCATAGACATACAAAACATGAAATGTTTGCTACCATTCACTAATAATTTTAACACAATTCCTATAATAGACAATGTTTGCCTACAATAAATTTCAACGCATAGATAAACAAATTATTTCACATGAATCTTCCGCATATCATCCACATACATCATGCCTTAAAATGACATATGTTCTTAAATCAACATTTCCTAATAGATGTAACTTTTAGCCCTATTTCAATCCCTTATTTGCATACATACATAAACCTGGGGATTCCAAATTTAATTTCTCCCATGATTTATTCAACTAAATACTTCCTAACTTATATTTTGGTCTCTTTTTTTAAAGACAAAGAACAATAAGATTTACACTACAATTACCTAGGAATGGGGGATTTTACTAAAGTTTACAACTCGTATTTACATCTTAACATGCGAGGGGTACAACCACCATCATCGAATGACCCAGATTGATTTTTCAAACAAACCTCAAAATTCAACTCAACCCGAATACTCATAAAATCATAACCAGATTAAAAGTCACGAAATATCCATACATGTGTAAGATGACAATATCCTACGTTTTTTGTATTTTAAATAGTCATCCAAACCACAACAAATTCTCACCATATCCATAATGGGTTTTAACAAATCTCGAATATAAACACACACAAATTCATACTATTTCCAAGCAATAATCCATAACATATGAAATAACATGGGAAGCAAACCTAATCCCATACAATTCAAGAGCCATTACCTACTCCAATGACATGGTTTAAACTAAAATGAAACCGATTTCACATTTATTTAACTACCCATCGATTCAAAGATCTAGGAGATTTATAAAACATTAAAAAGAATTAAATGACAAGGAGAAAGAGTAACAAATCATGCCTAAAAACAAAGAACAAATACTTCTTACAATTTCCTTTACAACTTCTCCCAATTCAAGCCGAGAAGCACAATCTCAAGAAGTTTGAACCCTGTTTAATCCTCATCCAATTCAGATTTATACCCTTCTTATATGCCCGTAATAATGGCATCCTAAAAGCAATGGATATCTCATCCACCCATGCATGCAAAATTTCTCAAATGGAGAACTACAAATCAACTGGAGCAAAATATTTAACTTCTTTACATGGATTCACCCCAAACAGATTAACGAACCCAAACAATGAAATGTAATAATACCTACTCGGGCATGCACTTAGCTTCTCGAGAGAAGCTTCATGCTTTTCGAGAATTTTAATACTCCTTCATTGTATGGTTGCCACGTAGTGGTTTATTAACTCACTCTATTAATTCCCTCCAGAATGGCAGTCAATATTTTTAAAATATCATCCAAATTAACACAAGCATGGCTACCAAATGACCAATCAATAATTAAACAATTAAATTTAAACCTTAAGCTCATGTAGGGTGTGGTCCACACAACAAGATGCCAATGCAATCCAAACCAATATGACCTTGGATTTCTAATTACCCAATGCCAAGATTTAAGGTCAGGACTATTAGAAAACTAAAACATTACATGACTAATATCCTAATCCTCAACCATTCAACGACTATCAACACAAACCTTAAAAATATTTCCATGATCGGTTGACCAACAAACCCTTAATGATTATAACCCATTTTTATGAAGTATGGTTGATGACCATAATTATACATACATACATATACACATATATATATTATGCCTTTAATCATGGTCTTAGGTCACCATTAACCTTATTTGAAATAACCTTGCTTGCCATTACCTAAGGTCTAAGACCATTTTAGATCTTAAACTTAGGTATAAGTTTGACAATAACAAAATGACTATAATAATGTCGTCATATATAATATTCAAGCCTTTTATTTTAAATGGTAATATTTATGCTCTTAGGTGCTAGACTAATCCTCCTCAATACGTTACATAATTACGCATTATGAAAATAAAATTTTTACCTTATCGAAGACTTTAAACACCGTCAACACCAAAAGGGAGGTTTCGTAATGTATTACGGTCCTTGATGATACTTGTAAGATTAAGCATTTATCAACACAAAATTATTATTTCTTGATAACAAGATGATGCAAGTATAACCAAGAAATGCATTATTGTTGCATATTTTAACATTTCTAGCAAGCCATTAATTCCAGCAGGTGAGATGTACCCGTGTATCAATAATAGTTACAACATTCAAGAAAAGTGTCAAATTTCCTCAATCATCACTTTAAGCGGGAAATTAACCCATAGCACACAACATAGCAAGATGTACATTGATATTTATTACGGGTATAAAACCAAGCAAAGCACCCAAAGACTAAAAATCATCTTGTTAATCAAGGAAGTATTCCATAATACACAACATAGCAAGGTTCACTACATTAAACATTACTGAAACAAAAATCAAACAGTACATCCTATACCAAAATCATCACACAAAACATGGTAAGTACATACAAACCTCAAATCAAGACAAGAATATGTCATAAATGATAAGTACGTTATGAGTACCGATGACAAGCATTGTTGTGCGGTTGCACATGTAACTATAAGTAAGTGTGCATATCCTTTTCAGGATATGCATACACACATGTGGCTATATATACAACTACGCAATAGAGTTTATTCTCCAGCTCTCATAACCCACTCTTTATTTATGAATTATCCCTTTCAATGAGACAAACTAAAATTATGGGATGTGACATACTCCCCCTTAATGAATCATCGTCCCGATGATTTTTACTCATTAATCACAATTAAAAACAATCAATCACAGAATTATATCTAATCGCTAAGGAGAACAATCACCATTTTCATAAAAAAATTGTAATTTTCCAAATCTGAATTGAAATTTATTGGTCAGAATAACCTTTCATTCAATAAAAGTTGTCACTTAGTCGAAAATATATTTTTGTCATTACGAACATACTCATATCATGCAATATTATTTAGTAAATATAACACATAGTAAAAAACAAGCTATATATCGCATAAAAAAAAAGAAAAATACTATTTTTAACTCCACCCAATATTCCCAAGATATTTTGTTTCATTTTTACACGTCTTTCCAGGATTTGTCTTGTGTAATTCCCAATTTATTTGAAATGCACCCAACGAATTTTATTTTTTTGGTTGGTTTTTCTAAAAAACATTTATGGTTTTCATCTTTTAGATATCTTCATCCTTGATTCATTGCCAATGATTACTTAAATCATTTGAACTGATCCCTTCTTTTCCTTTTAGGCTTGTTGTTTTCGCATAATCCCATGTATTAGTTAGCCTTTCATACCGATAAACCTTTGACATATGTTGAGAAAATATAATAATAACTATGTCTTAATTTCTTTAATGAACTCAATTACAACTCCAATTTCCATGATGAATTTTAAGCAACATTAATGTTGCATTGATGCACACATTCTGAGTTTGCACTTTTAAACTTTTTTTTTTTTCATATGGTAAAGAAAATAAAATTTCTAATTCTATTTCTAGCTAATCACTATATACAAAGAAATCAATCAGTTGTACTAGTATCAAATTGAAAACAACAATAGGAGATCCTTAACTTACCTATCATTTCGTTAGGAGAAACTTATTCCTTTTCTTTAGCCATCATAGGTGTTGTTTTACTTATTTTTGTTGGAAATTAGAGGAAGTTTTTATTATTGTACCCATCCTAGTAGTCCACATTTTCTGCCATATCATTTCCACCACTTTTCCTAAAGTTGCAGGTGAAGAAGAGCTAATGTTCTTGTCTACTTTTTCTCTTTTTTGAGTCGAATTTATTGCAGATCTTGTTCTATCCTTTTCGCTTTTCTAAGCATTGTTTCTATAGTAGATAGTCCATACCTATCTACTTCATCTACCCATTTTGGGTTTAGTTTCCAATCGAATTTAACATTCCAAAACCTATCATTAAAATACAATCCAACAATCAAGTGATTCCCTCACTGATTTCCATCAATCAGTTCAAATTATTTACCTCGGCTGATCATTTCACACTTTACCAATTGCTCCAAGAAACTTTCCAGTTTTGTGTGTCATGAAGGATTGTTAGAGTTTTATCTAACTTATTTACTGGCCGAACCTACAACATAATCTGGTCCATTTCATTCGCTATGGTTCATCCTTCACATATTTGTCTTATTAAATAACAAAATAATATTTTCAGCTAGCGTAAGGACCCAATAAGTCTAAGAGTTGCAACCTTCAGCTTTGATACCAAAATCTAACACCTCATTATCACGCTTCATCAAACAAATGGATTTTTTATTTATTTAACCATTTAATTATCTTGATACCTTCATTGATTAATAATAAATAATAGATTAATCCAACATTAATTAATGTTTAGAATCCAACCAAACAATCCATGATAGCCATGTGTAACTGTAGGGGTTTACAAATCCCATATGATTCCTCTCATACACTCATTATGAGCCAATATACCCAGTATATCATTTGGTTAAGCCTTATTATAGGTTGAGAGAACTTGTAATGTCTTCTTAATGTCCTACGGAATGTCACTGTTATAACTATCATCTGAATCTTGACACCAAAACAAGAGGACTTGGTGAATAGACAATGAATCTAGTTACATGTACAACTATGCACATATTTTTTTGGCATCACGCTAGTTATCCTGGTTTCATGACTACACATGAGCCACTTGAAATCTTTATTCCCTTCACCTCACAACCGTTCTAGTCATAGACAATGGAATTTTTTTCCGTTGCTTAAGTTATTAAGTTCACAGTTAACCATTTTAGTTTATTCATTAATGTCCATTTAAAGATACTAGGTCTCATGTAGTTTCTTAAAAATGATAAGTACATTTGTACTATTTCAAGTGATCATGAAATACCTTTGTAATTTGTTCCATACCATCGCGATTTGGTCATACAACAATATTACTTAACCATGTAAGCATATGTCGTTGGTATTAGAAGACAACAACCTTTATTGAATTGTTTCCATCATACAACATGTTTATAACATATTTTGCTAAGTCTTTTAAAGTGTAAGTTGTTGCCATCTAAAGGTCAAAGCAATAAGATCTTCTTTGATTCTTTACATATTTTGAATTGTGACATCTTACTTGTTTGAGTTTGACAGCTTATAAGTTTTTCACTTATGATTAACTCTTGAGTTATTCATTCCTATTCTCTTGCTTACACTATTATTTTTTATTTATTCATTGATTATGATGATATCCTAAAATAGATAGCATTATTCTTTTTATGCATCCACATTATATTATATATTTATTGTTTTTGATAAATAATTATATACACGTAAAGATATCTCATACAACAATATTATTTCTCAAATATATTTAGAATACTTGGTTTATAACAACAAGATTTAAATAAAGACGTGGACACTATCTTAATGATATAAGTAATCAAATTTATATTCATAATCTGACACAAAAGTACATAGTCTCGATAAAGAATATCGATGATGATCTTTTAATACAAGAAGTTCATTTTCTTTATATATTAGCAAAGAAATAATTTTGCTTTTAAAACAATTACAAGCTAATCTATTGCATTCATAAGAAATATTACAACTTTATCACAAGGTGTCGTAACTCATTATTTATCCATTTCGACATACTTTACAAATCTTGCAAATCTTAAATGATAAAGTACAACATGTACATGGTCACTTTAAGAACTGAAATGAAATGTTATTCTTATCACCTTGTAATTTATTTCAAAATAATGAATATATAAAACAACTCAACAATCAACAAATCGATTATCAAATATGCACAATTATTTGAATCATGTAATAACCCATGTTACTTCCATCATTAATACTTACCATAAACGAACTCTTACTTCTTAAGATTATTACAATTTAGCTTAAGGTCCATATTTTTGGTAACCATTTAATAGATTTTGAATTACCAAGGTCAATCAAATAAATCATTTCTTATCCTTCCTAAATAGGTTATCTTAACCTTGTCAAAGAGAAACCGGTATTCCCAAACATATTACAAAGAAAGATTAATACCCTCACCTTATATGCAATAAAATGATTAATGACTAGACCTTGTCAAATTAGGTAATGCTTTAATTCTTAACCAAATCAAAATATTTTGACCTTATCGACTCAATCCATTTAAGCTCCCTTATTTCATCAACCGAATTATGATAATACCATAGACGTACAAACCATGAAATGTTTGCTACCATTCACTAAGAATTTTAACACAATTCCTACAACAATCAATGTTTTCCTACAATAAATTTCAACCGCATAAAAAAATAAATTATTCCCCATGAATATTCTTCATCTCATCCACAAACATCATGCCTTAAAATGACTTATGTTCTTAAATCAACATTTCCAAATAGTTATAAATTCTAACCTTATTTGGATCCCTTATTTGCATACACATATCTACCTAATGGATTATGAAGTTCATTTCTCCCACGAGTTAATTAACTAGTTACTTCCTAACTTATATTTTGGTCTCTCTTTTTTAAAGAAGAAGCACATTAAGATTTACACTACAGTACCCAAGAATGGGGATTTTTGCTAAAGTTTCCAACTCTATTTACATCTTAACATGAATGGGTACAACCACCCATCATCGACTGACCCAAATTGATTTTTCAAACAGAACTAAAAATTTAACTCAACCCAAAATACTCATAAAATCATACCCATAGTGAAAGTCGCAGACTATCCATACATGCGTAAGATGGAAATATCCTACAGTTTTTAATTTGAAATATTAATCCAAACCACAAAAAATTATCACCATATCCATAATGGGTTTTAACAAAACTCAAATATTAGCACACACGTCTTTATACTATTTCCAATCAAGAATCCATAACATATGAAATAACATGGAAAGTAAACGAGATCCCATACAATTCGAGAGCCATTACCTACTCCAATGTCAGGGTTTAAACTAAAATGAAACTGATTTCACATTTATTTGACTACCCATCAGATTTAAAGATCTGGGAGATTTATAAAACATTAAAAAGAAATAAACGACAAGGAGAAAGAGTAGCAAATCATCCTTGAAAACAGAAGAACAAATCCTTCTTGCAATTTCCTTTACAAATTCTCCCAAATCAAGTTGAGAAGCATAATCTTAGGAAGTTTGGACCCATGTTCAAGGCTCATCCAGTTCAGATTTATACCCTTTTTATATGCCCAAAATAATGACGTCCTAAAAATGGATATCTCATCCACCCACGCATGCACAATTTCTCAAATAGAGAACTACATATCAACTGGAGAAAAATATTTAACTTATTTTCATGGCTTCCTCCAAATGGATTAATAGAACCAGAATAATGAAATCCAACAATATCTACCCGGGCATGTGCGTAGCTTCTCAAAGAAGATTCATTCTTTTTGGGAATTTTAATGCTCTTTCATTGCATCACTCTATTAATTCTCTCCGGAATAATGGTCGATATTTTTAAAATATCATCCAAATTAAAATAAGCATGGGAAACCAAAGGACCACTCAATAATTAAATAATTAAATTTGAACCTTAATCTCATGCAGGGTGTGGTCCACGCAACAAGGTGTCAATGCAATCCAAACCAATATGACCTTGGATTTTTTAATTATCTAATGCCAAGAATTAAGGTCAGGACTATTAGAAAAATAAAGCATTACATGACTAATATCCTGGTCCTCAACCATTCAATGACCATCAACACAAACCTTAAAAATATTTCCATGGTCGGTTGACCATCTTCTTCTTCTTCACCTTCTGAATATTCAAGGAATACAATTTTTGCATCATCCTCCACTTCTTCAATATCTAGGACATTGTTGTCCTCACTTTCTTGTTTCGGCTCTATAAATTTGTATTCATCTTCTTAAGTTATACATATTGCGTTGATTGATAGAGCCTCCAAGGAAAGCCTTTGGGGTACTCCTACAATTTTATTCCTATTCCGGTTTGGGTGGGATTCTTGTTGAGAAACTTCCTTCTTCAACATTTTCAATTCATTAGCCAACCTCTGCAACAATGAATCAATTCTCTCATCTTTGGAATTTTGGGCCTTATCCTTCATTGAATGATTCTTTATCTTTCTTGACAAGATGAGGTCATCTTCCACTTCAATGGAAATTTCTTGAGCATTGTCCAAATCTCTTGGTTGAATTCTCCATAGAAAGAAACTAACTTTAGGAAACTGGGCATTCATGAAGAACCTTTTTAGATTATCTGTAGTAGGATAGGAAATAATGGGAATCTTGTTGATCAACTTATTGAATTTTTCCATGAAGTATCTCATGGAATCTTGTGGTTATTTCTTCATTTGATTTAATTGAGCAAGGAGGGAATGAGCATATTTTGTAGTCTTGAATCTTTCTTCAAACTTTCTTTTCATATTACCCCAATCAACAATTGAGCATGATGGAAAATAGTAAAACCAGTCCTCTGCAAAGATCTTGTAATGTTTTGATAAATAACCACACTGAAACATCTTCATGTTGTACCCCAAAAATGTCACAAGTTGTGATATGATCATCTAGTCATTACTTTCCATCTCCATGGAATTTTAGAAAGTTCTTTCTTGACCCTTTTGTAAGTTCATGAAGTGGTGGAGTCAAAGCTAGTGGGACAATATTCTTTCCCCATGACATAAGTGCTTGTTCTTCCATTTATTCCTCTTCTATTTCTTCTTCTAGTGGAGTGAGGGCTAGTGGTTCTACAACTGGTTATTCGGTATGACCTTCAAGAGGATTTTTAGGACCCTTGCCTATATAATGGGATGTCATAAATCAACTTGTAATTTTTCTTCAAATGTTGGATCAACAATGCACCTAAATGATCAACTCGGTATAGCTTATTTTTTCCACTTTTCCTCAAGTAATTAGAAAGGAAAGAAACTGAAAAGTGCAGATTTTGCAACAAGATTGCAACAAGGCCTTTTGAACATAAAAAGTGTTTTTGGTATTTTCAATTTTTTAGTTTTTATGGATTTTTTAATATCTGAATTTATTGTATTTTCAGAGCTCTTTATGGGTGCACAAGGGCAGATATCTCCCTAGCAAATTCACTAAAAATGTTGGAGAAATAATTTTTCACATGGGAAACTTAGAGATCTCTCACCAAAAGTGTGGGACTAAGTCCCTTTGCTTGAATGGGGAAGCTTTATTATTGAAACCATGGAAGTTATGTACACTATTCTAATAACCAAGGGTGGTATTTTTCCCAAGGATCACATAGGGGTACTTCCCTACACCTATGGAAAAATGCTTGTAAATACTACAAGGGAGGAAATATCTTGAGATAGAGAGGTGAGAAGAGAATAGTGAGATGGTTTTTCACAATAAACAACATTGTATATTTTATTGCTTAAAACTAGAGTACATCCATGATTTCAATGAGAAGACACCATTTACATAGAACAAATAACATGATACAAATAACAAAAATTCTAAGTGCATAACATTTAACAAGTACATGCTCATGGAGTGTAGTTGAGATGGAGAGGAAACATAGACAAAGGAGATAGAGGAATTTGATCACTTGTTCTTAGAAAGAATATGAGAGCTAGTAAACAAGAATAACCTCTTTTTGAGATGACGAGGCTCTCTCAATTTATAAATTTACAATGCAACTATTCATCTACCCCCACGTGAATCTTCATGTCCCATTACTTGTGACTTTTCGATGTCCCTCAAAAGAGACAAATTAAGTACATATCTTATAATTTTGAAAGATTAATTTTACATTTTATAAATATTTTATCGTCACTTAAGTAAATAGGACAAAATGTCATGACTACATATAATGAGGAATTAGAAAGGGGAGAGAAGAGGAGAAAGAATGAAGAGAAGAGAGAAAAGATGCTCCAAAGCATAGATGAAGGTGCCTCCACCCTTGATGGATATCATCTCTGATGATGATGAAGATGGAATCTTGATCTATGATGATGCTATGTCGATGAAGATTGATCCTTTGAAATCTTTACCCCTTCGAGACCTCCCTAGAATGATGCACCTTCTATAACACATTTGGACTCATTGAAAAGAGAGGTGATAACCATTTGAACACCGAAGATAGTGAAGGATTCATTACTAACCATCTATTCCCATGAGTTACTTCCATAATTTCTTGACAAATCATTCCCATGATGGGAACCTAAAACAACTTTCTCACACAATGAAATCATGATGATCCTTGACTTTGTCACCTTGAGAACATTGATGATCAATGAAATGCAAGACCCTAAAACCTTCCGATCTAGATATGGGTGAAGGTAGGAGAGAGGGATTAAATGCAATTTCATTCATCTTATGATCAACTCATATGATGGGGTGAAGTGAAATGTCCTTTGGAGCTAGAATGCATTCTGAGACCAAAATTGGGAACCAAGTGAGATTTTGTTTTGCTTGAGACATAATTCTCTTTTCCACCCTTTGTAAGCATAAATTTATCCTCCATGAAGATTATATAATTAGTGAGGCATGCAAAGGATGAAAAACCATGACTATATTGAGCATTTTCTAGACACTTACTATTTTTAATAAGTTCTTCTCAGTGATTAGTTTTGGAATTTTCCTCAAATTATCACTTTTGAGCAATTTCATCTTAGGAGAATGGAATGAGTGAAGGAAATCCACTCATTCTTCAAACTTACCATTATTAGTA
This sequence comes from Taxus wallichiana var. yunnanensis, assembly GCA_018340775.1. Classification (NCBI taxonomy): domain Eukaryota; kingdom Viridiplantae; phylum Streptophyta; class Pinopsida; order Cupressales; family Taxaceae; genus Taxus; species Taxus wallichiana. The sequence goes on from CM031244.1 coordinate 8,049,680, forward strand.
AGTGTCTCAAATAAGAACTTAATAAAACTATACATTGGCCACGAAGTGTTAGATCGGAGTGAAAATGTTTTCCAAAAATTCTACTTTACACCGAGATGCTTTGCTCCAATTTTTAGGGGTTTCGTTGTCCGGATCTTTGTGAAAATGAAAAGTAAACTTGTAGGTATGTAATTTCTTCTTCGGATAAGGAATAATGTAAAAAATAATATTAATCAATATCTTGAAGCACAATCAATTTCATGAGGCAAGCAAATTCTCAAAAGAAAGTTGATTTTTTGTAGATCATCGACTCCGATTTTGGGGAAATTTTGATTCTTTGCTAACTCCGTAGATATGAGAAGAAATTTTTATGGCTGGAAACTTTAGGAGGCTGTAATAAATGAATGATGGCATCAATGAGGGCATGTAAACACTCTTCTTAAAGGCTTTCTCATGGGGAAGCCACAATCCAAGTTTTAGGGCCATCGGAGGTGGGGTTTGCAAGAAATCAAAAATGTGTTTTGGCCATGGTGAGTGCTTGCTTTTTATTAAATAGTGTGACATTCATAATATAAATGGAGGATGGTTAAAAAAAATAAAAATTACTAAGTGTTGAGCCACGGTAGTTTATAAATTCACCTTTTCATTCAAACATACTTTTCCCCCATTTAACTTGTTTTCAAACTCAAAATTTTGACCATAGTTGACTAACCATGGTTGGGATGGGGTTATAACTTTCCAAATGGGTCTTGTACCCCCCATGTTCCTTACCACATTTAATAAGTGACAAAGGGACATTAGATCTTCAAACATTCACCATGGGAAGCCTCAACATGAGAAAGGGACATAAGGTTGAAAACACTTATCTAACCACCTAGGTTAAATTTCTAAGTGACACAACTCTTCCTCCTCCTTGGTGGTGCATTCTTGTGTCCCCTATATCCCTTTCCAAGTGTGCATAGGGCCAACTCATCATGAATTTGTGGGAGAAGCTGTTTATCAAATGAAAATGCATCTTATTTTTAGTATGTAATAATCAAGAAGGGTGGTTATAATTTTGAACCTTCTTAATCTCTAAATAGTAGGATGCATTATGTAGAAAGGGACTTTTTGATCATTTGTTTAAGGAGGCTCTACCATTTTGAGTACTCATATACAAGATTTAGCCTTAACACTATATACAAAACAATATTTTTCCTTCATCCAATTCATTATGTTTTGTATTTCATTAGTTCATTCTATACTTGTGAATGTTTCTTTCTAGTAGTATGTGGTGATCTATTTTATGTTCACATTAAGCTATCTCTTCCTTAACAAAATTACAAGTTGTGATTATTGAGACTTATTTGTTACATTTGTGGAATTAAGTAAATCCCTTATGTTATTATTAATTTTTACCTTCATAAAGGTTCTTTGTTAGGAAGAAGTAAAAGAAAGTTGTGCATATCATTATTATTCTCTGTTAAACTATTTTATTATTGTGAAAGATGATCTTTTGTTCCTTAAACTATTGGTGCATCACCATTTTTCAATTATTTCCTTCCCCCTTTTCTCCAAAGAATTGAATATTTTAGTTTTCTTCTAACATTTTAGGTTTTGTAGCTTCGATCTTCTATCGAGATGCACATATTTTATAAGGAATCCAACCTTCTCCAGGTTCATCCCAAGGATCCAAGGTCCCACACCTTGAGGATGTTCCTATTTTGCACTAGATCATCTAATGATTCAACGGGAGTGCGATCCAAGTGACAATAATTTTTGGCACGCCCGGTGGGATAGACGCTAAGAGTTGGTACTTATTTTAGAATTTACATTAATCAAAGGTACCTGTGACTCCATATCTCTAAGTTTTTGGATCCAGTGCATGCACTTATGTGAAGTATTCAAACAAGAGATTCTCCAAGGAAAGGAAACCAAAAGAATGCTAAAATTTCTTTGTCTCCTCCAAGGAGAAGAAAAGGAAAAGCTTCATCATCTTCTTACAGAGCGTAGTCAACACATCCATTCAAAGATTCCCTCCACTAAGGAGAAATCAACCACTCATTGTAACGGTGGTCAAAAACCATGTCTTTCCCACTTTCAATGGTGGCATTCCTCTAGTGCTCACTCAACATGATGCTATAACTTTATCATCTCTCTAAAATTCTATCATTCTTCACTAGTGAAACCAATCGTTACTCCCATAGAACACATTAAATATGTTGTTAACATTTGTTCGGTCCACAATATCATCACGGAAGATAATGTGGTTGTCAGATTCTCACCACTTCCTCAAGGAAATTTCCTTCAATAGTTATTTAGTCTATGACCCAACACTATACATAATTGGGATGAATTGGGAGAAAATATTTGTAAATAATTCAAAGATAAGAGTGATCATCTATCTCTCATGGAGAAGTTGACTACTATTAAGAGAGCTCCTCAGGAGTTCATGGGAGATTTCAATTTCGATTCAAAAAGACATGGAATAGGATTCCACCACTAATCAATCCTTCCTCGAACAATGTGTTTAATATACTACTTACGATATTTGAACAATGATGTTGCAGTTATGATCCAATCAATGGGTGGAACAAAACTATGGATGCCTATGATATTGCCATACGAGTGAGAATTGTTTGATCCAGAAGGAAAAATAGCTCCAAAACCACCAATGTATTTGTTTCCTAAGTTTTCCACTAATCAACCAACCATTTCTCCTCTCCCTTCAATGTCCAACCAATCAGCTCAACCCATGCCTCCCTCCAATGATCTCTATGAGGTCAAATATTTACTTCAGAGTTTTGGCAATGAGTTGGTTGCTCTCAAAAGACAACAGTCCCAATATAATCATCCTTACCAACCTCAAAATCAATCATATCAGCCTAATCGACATCCTTTCAAGAGTAATGCCCAAATACAAAATCAGATCACCAATGTCAAACCCTTGAATACCAAAATCCCCTTATTTAGTACCTCTAGAGCTATTGTTCCCATGTGTAAAATAATCTTGTTCAAGATTATGAGTGGTGTTACCCATGCTCCCAACCACACAATTAAAACATGTGTCCCAATGGAGTTCTTAATCACTCATGGTTCAAATCATATCCACAACCATGGAGCAACAAGAAGAAGCTTCCCCATAAGAAGATGCAAGTCAACCACAAATGCAAGGGGAATCAACCTTGTTAAATTGGAAGGAGGAATATTTTTGTGGATTTAATGTGGAATCCATAATAGTAGTGTCTAATAAGTGATCAAATAAGAGGGAAATAGAAGGGAAACATCCTAAGGTATATCAAGCATCAACTTCCCAACCTTGTCCGCAAACAACAATAAATAAAGATGCAGTGGATAAATCATCAGGGACCCATGTTAATCAAGTTGTGAGAAAAGAAAATAAACCCAATATTACAATTCCAAATGCCCAACTTCCAAAGGAGGATGTAGTAGCACTAAAGAACCCATCTAAGGTAGGGAGTATCCCTTTTATCATTTTTGAACATATGAAGAAGATGAACCTTAATGTTATTATGTGGGAGGTGATTTTTATCCCTTCACAGAGAAATTATACTACAAGAATCTTTGAAAATCTTCAATCCACCAAGTGAAGAAAAAAATCAAGGGCCATCTACTTCCACCATTTTGTGCTAACATGAAGGGAGGAATGTTTCTAAGTCTAGTAAACCACCACCTTTTTACATCTCTCTGATTATCAATAAGCATCTAGTGCACAACCGCATGATTGACTTCTAAGCTAGTAGCTCGTAATGCCTAAATAGTTATTGATGTGTTGGGTATTAATATACACTAGTAATGAGGGAGTTATTTAATTAGATGGTACTATTTTTCAAACCATTGGGATGATTAAGGATATTTGAATCTTACCATTCATGCATGCCCAAGTTTATCAATTACTCAGGACATATCGGTTATTGATATCCCTCCCTTCTTTACCATATGCCTCTCTAGGTATTTCACCATCAATATGGGTGGGTATATGTATGCTAACTTGTCACACATGCTCCTTAGAACTAGATATGGGACTAAGGTGACTATAATAGTTGAGCCAATTTGTAAGGATCATGTCAATCCCTATACTCCTAGTGTCATCAACATGAATTGCACCATGCATGATCGGGAAGAAGATATTGAGGATCATGAATCCACCACTCCTATCGAATAGATCCCAGATATATTACTTGATGATTGGGGAACTGGACTTCAGTTTGATCCATATGCCCAAGAATTGGAATAGACAGGATTGGGAACTTATTGTATCCATGAGGAGGGAGCTATGATACCCAATCTTCTCAAATCCCAAGATGATCTTGAAGGATTATGGAAAATATTTTTGATGGATCAAGAAGAAAAATGGGGTGGTGTTGGTGTTGGTGTCATGTTGATTTCCCCCACAAGGTAAGAAATACTTCTCATCCTTCTAACTTTAGTTTAGTGCACTAATAATGTAGCCAAATATAAAAGCACTAGTATAGGGAATTCAACTAGCTCGAAAAGAGGTAATCAAGGCATTGACATTTTTGGAGATAACGAGCTTGTCATGTATGCATTAGGTAAAATCTTAGATGTAGTGATAAATAATCTATTGAGATCCTATAAGAATAGGGTATGGGACTTGATCAAAGACTTTGAATATTTTGCATTCATGTAGTCCCTAGGAATCAAAATCAAGATGTAGATAGACTTGCAATAGTGGGATCTCAATATGATATCCTTTCAAAGTTATGAAGGAAGGAAGAGAGTTTCTTAAGCTAGTTGTAAGACCAAAAAATAACTAGATAATGCAAGTAATTGGAAATTTTTGATAATAGTGACCAACAAATCATTCTTTTTCTTCAAGAAGAGGTCGAATTTTCATCCAAAAATCAGTCCAAGTTGTAAGAAGCCTATAATGATCAAATTATTCAATTGAAGGGTAATAAGTTTCCAAAGGGTCTAGTCACTCTTGAATCTATTTTCAATTTAGATGATTAGTTTAAAAGATAAAAAACTAACATGATTATCAAAGAAGATGATTTTGAATAGGTTTGGGTTGTAGAAGATAGATTCTTAAAAATTGGAAAGATATGTACACCAATTGAAAAGACAGGATTTCATTAGTCTTTTCCCAAGAATAAATGATATTTTTCTTGGAGTTATGAAGATCTCAAGGGATTTGATCCAGGTTTAGCACAACACACCATTGAACTTGATCCAAATGCCAAGCCAATCAGGAAAAAAAAAGACCAATTAATCCTAAAATTGAACCACTAATGATGAGAAGGAGCTTTCCAAACTCATCGAGGCTAGTATTATTTTCCCAATCAAGCACTCCTCTTGGGTGGCCAATTTGGTTCTAGTTAGGAAAAATAATGGGAAATCAGACTTTGCATGGATTTCAAAGATCTCAATCAGCTTCCTCAAAGATCATTACCCTCTCCCATCTATGGAGAAGATTCTCTAAATAGTGGTGGGGAAGAAAGGTTTTTCATTGCTTGATGGGTATTCAGGTTATAATCGATACTAGTCAAGGAATCAGATCAATTCAAAACAATTTCACTACCAAGTGGGGCACATTTTCCTATAATAAGATGTCATTTGGATTGTCCATGTTGGTGCCACTTTCCAACAAGCTATGGACATGGCCTTCAAAGGGCTTATAAATGATATGATCCTTGTTTATCTAGATGATATAATTATGTATTCTAAGCATGCACAAGACCATATGGATCATTTAAGAAAGTTTTTGATAGATGTAGGAATTCAAGGTTTCCTTGAACCCAAAAATGTATTTTTGTTGTCCATGAAGGGAAATTGTTAGGACATATCATTTCGGTGGAAGGAATTTCAATTGACCCAAAGAATACGTGTTATTTGGAACTTTCTCTTCCAAGCCATAAAAAAGGGTCTCCAAAGTTTCTTGGGGACTATCAATTTTGTAAGGAGGTTTATACCTCAATTTTCCACTTTGGCCAAGCCACTCACAACTATGTTGAAAAATAACATACCATTTAGTTGGACTAAAGAGGGTAAGAGTAGTTTTGAGGCCATCAAAAATGGCCATTTCCTAAGCCCCCACATTGGTAAATCCTATTATGAAAAATATTTCATCCTCTATGCCTTTGTAGGATCGGAAAGCATCTCCAGGATTCTCACTCAACAAAATGATGATTTGATGGAACATCCAATTACTTTCTTTATCCAATCCCTCAAGGAATACGAACTCAAGTACTCTTTTTTTGAGAAAATGTCTTTTCTCTTATTTCAGATCATTAAATAAATTCAAGAATATGCTATCCAACAACAGATCCAGTTGATGGTATCACATCCAAGAGTTAAGGATTTTTTTTGAATAAATACATAAATGAGAAAAGGGTTGGATGGATTACAAAGGTCATGGAGTACGATGTCCACATAAAGGTAACCAAAATGGTTAGAGGGAAAGGTTTGTGTCAACATCTCACTTCTAACTTAGAAGTGAAAGAGGGATGTGATAGTGTGCTACACAATCATCATCAAGAAGAGACTCACGCTCCTTTTATTGATTGGATGTCTAACATGAAGATTTTTTACAATCAGGTGAGTATCCTCCCAACCTAGAAAAACTCAAAGGTAAATCTTCCAGATTCAATCCATTCCTACATTCTCATAGATAATGTACTCTTTTCAAAGGGATTTAAATGGAGTTCTTCTTAGGTGTATAAACCCAATCAAGTTGATAAGATACTAGAAGAATTTCATAATGGGTTATCAGAGGTCATTACTTAGCAAGGAAAATACCACAAAAAAATCATGAGGGTGGTTACTATTGGCCCAACTATTTCAAGGATGCCCATATATGGGTAAGGAAATGTAAGGAATGTGCCCTTTTCATGGAAGCAAAGGTTATCGTTCTTCTTCCTCTCCATCCAATCTAGATAGACCAACCTTTCATGCAATGGGCCAGATTTTATTGGTATGATAAATCCTCCATCTAGTGATGGTCATAGATGTGTAATCTAACTAACTAATTATTTCACCCGATGGATGGAGGCAATGGCATTGAAGGAAGGAAATGAGAAATCCATTTTGGATTTTCTTGAAGGTATCATGACAAGATTTGGTGTTCCCTTCACTATTATTTTAGATAATGCCAAGGCATTCATAGGCATAAGATCAGTGAATGGGCCATGAAAAATGGTGTTTATCTAAAAACTTCATCAAACTATTACATAAGGTAATGGTTTGGCTGAGTCCAACAATAAGAATCTGATATGGATTATCAAGAGGAAAATGGCAAATAACCAAAAACTTGGCACATGCAACTCAAGACTGCTCTTTGGGCAGATATGATCACTCCAAAAAGGGCCATTGGAAATTATCCCTTTATGCTAGTGTATGGGAGGGAAGAAAATATTCCTTTATCTTTGGATTTCCATGTCTTTGGAACTAGCACAATAGTTGGAAATGATGGAAAGTGATCCTATGATAATATGGTTTGTTGAACTTATGGAATTGGAAGAAACACGAAACCAAGCCATGAAGACTCTTGAGCTGCATCAAGCTCAAACAAAGAAAACTTTTGAAAGAAAAGAAGTCACAGGGTATTTTCAAGAGGATACCTAGTTCTTAAATGGGATGCGGAAAAGGCCAAGCCAGAATGCATGTAAAAGTTTGATGCCCTTTGGAGTGGGCCATACTTGATCACTAGTTACAAAGAGGAAAATTCATTTTGCCTATCTAGGCTCAATGGAGAAATGATTTCCTATCCTAGTTAATGGGATACACCTCAAAGCTTTCTATTGAGGTATTTTCACCTTGTACAATATAGTCTAGTTTCCCTTCCTCCAAGTGCTTCTACACACATCTTTCTTTTTTTGCCTTCTTTTTTTTTCTTAATTTTTTTGTTTTTTTCTATTTTATTTTTTAGGTTCTATATATTCTTGAGGTTAAATGAATCTTATGCCTAATGGATTTCATAAGGCTATTGATTGATGCTTAGCATGAAATTATTCCCTGGAGGTCACCAAAAATGTTAACTTTTCAAGTTCCCTTGCCTAGTTTTTTCTTTTTTTGAAACACTTCCTTGCAAAAAATTTCCTTTTATCAAGTGTTATTTTTTCATGAAATTATTTGAGAAAATTTCTATGTATTAAAATTTTCTATGTATTTCATATTTCAAGTTTCAGAATCAATTTGAAATTTGCATGCAAATTACTTCCCAAAACTTGAAACCCGAAATACATAAGAAATTAGAGAAAATAAGAAGTCGGAACTCAAATTGTAATTTTCATGCAAATTGCAAGATGAGTCCCGAAACTTGAACCCCCAAGTGCATTTTGGGTTTGAACCCAAATTGCAATTTGCATGCAAATTACAAGTCGAGTCCCAAACACTTTGAATTTCACCATTCAAACCATTTCGGTTTCGAACCCGATTTGAAAATTTACATGCAAATGACTTTGACTCCTAAATACAAAAAGAGCTTAGACCATTTCGGGTTTCAGTTTGATATTACAAATTACATGCAATGTGCACATCAACTTCAAAAACTTGAAACATGTTAGAGTCAATGCATTAAATGCCACCTACCCACACGTGTCACCTATGTGGTAATTAATTTTCCCTTTTCTATTTAAGGTCAAATTTTTACATGTCTTTTTCACTGACACTTTGTATACTTACTTGTTGACATTTCACCAACCTCCCTTTATACTCCTTACATGGTTTTGGGAATTTTCACATTTTCCTCTTCGACCCACTTGATATTTTGGTAAGTTTTAGTGTTTTAATTGTTTTTCAAGGTTTTTAGGTTGTTATTTTGAGCTTTCTTTTCCATTTTTACCTGGAATTATGGGTGCCCTTACTGTTTTCATTTTTGGTTCACTTCTAGGTTTTCCTTGTATTTTTGGATTAACATTTTCTTTCCTTTTCTTCTTCCTTCACTAGTTATGTTTCGATGAAGTTTAAGTTTCAAGATCTCATTTTTTCTTAAAATTGAAGGAGGATATATCATTAAATTCCATTTCAAGCTTCAAGCTATGAAAAAGGCCTCCATTCCCGTCACAAGACCAAATCTAAAGTTTGGGCTTGTAAAAATAACTTCAACTTCTACCAAAAGTCTAGGGTAGTGCATTTCAAAATTCAAGGCATTTTAGCAAATCAAGGGTTGACTTCCACAAGTTTTCAAAATGAGAACTTTCAGTCAGTTCAAAGTAGGGCTCAAGTTCATTCCCTTAGTATTTTGAGGGTTCTTTGCTTTGCATTTCTAGGGCTAACTTATGCCCTCAAGTTTTAGAGATACTTTAAGGTTTTCAGGGACCTTCCCAAGGAAAATGTCATAATCATCATCCAAGGGAAAAGGAAAATGAAATATAGTTTCCAAGGGGTGGTCCCCCTTCTAGCATCACATCGATGTTTGACAATATCGAGACACACTTGACCTCGGCCACATCAACCTTCCATATTTTTTGGGATAGAGTTAGAGCTCCATATAAGAATTCTCGGATGAAAAGTATTTATGATAGTGGAATTTCCTTACCACCACTTTTCACCATCGATGCAATGTTCAAACTTGTTCTCATAACTACAACACATTATGATAGAGACTCTCAAATGGTTAGAGATGATGATGGAAAATTGTAATCATATTAATACTGATTATTTTGAATATTTGTTAAAGCTTCCTGATGTCGAGGGATATGCCTCAATTTCTCCTAGCTCACTTTGAGTATTGGAAAATCAATTTTGAAACTTGCCAAGTTTCTTAATAAAGGCTATTTAGAAAAACCTAAGCCTTTAGTGACTAGAGTTCCAAAGACCATTCCCCACTCAGATTTCATTCAAGAAGTGAATGACATTATCACACTATTAAGAAGATTTTTAGGGCTCCCATCTTCAAAATATTTCCAAGAATGGATGTACTTGTACATTGATACTATTCATAAAAATCTTGATTTTATTTGATGGGAAAAGCACATCAACAATTCCATACATATTCAAATGTCGATTTCCTAACCTCAGGAGATTTTTACGTGACTTACTATCTTGTGTATGCGGCTATAAGAATGAGAAACTATCCAGGTTTGTCACTCGAAGGGAATGATAAATTCATCATAGATTTTATGATTTTATCCTCAACTCACAATGAAGGAAGGATTGAGTCACTTTAGGAGGGTTAGTGATGCCTTTTTCTTCATTACCATCCTATGTGTCTTTGACAAGGAGCTTTATAATCGAAGGATATCATATAGTGCTTGGAATGTGGTGAGGACTTGGGGTTGTATTTTCCTACATTCCCAAAATTCACATATCTCAAAGTGGAAGTATTTTCAGGTGGTCCCATCAAAAATTCCAAGGTGTCCCATAGATAAGTGGGTTTTAATGGAATTAGTTTGAAAACTTCTTCACCTCCATTAAATTCAACACAACAGACATAAATCAGGGGTCCAATTCTCAATAGTCTTGGGTCGATACACTTGTGTATTCTCATATAAAATGAATAATGTTGAAGGTGAGATGCAACAAATGAAATTGAAGACCTATCACCCATGGGTTAGATTTGATTATTGGGGTGTGGTTAGCGGAGACTCGGACCAACTAGTGTCCACATACCATAGTTGGAGGATATCTGGATAAATTACAGAGATGAAATTGCGGTGCGGAAAGAGACTATGAAAGATTGACTCTTGAGGAAGTGGTTGAATATGGAATTACAGATGTTCCTAAGGGCCTTTAAGATGATGAATATGACTTATAAAATATTTATGATCAAAACTAATGTGAAGGATCAATCATTACCATGGATCAATTGGTCACTTTAGGAGTGCACCAGTTCTAGGAGTGTGCAACTCATATTCTCAATCAGACCCACCAATGGTTGATATCATTGGGAATTACACCAAAAATGTCAAAGAAACTCCCTATTGTAGTAGTGCAGGTACACCACCACCGGGCCACTCCTACTTCTTCAAAAGGAGGGAAGCCCATTCCCAAGCCTCACAAAATCACAATTTTTGTAGAGGATATGGTTCTTCTTCTAAGGTTCCTTCCATAGAGGTTATTGATCTTAGTGCTTCCCCACCACACACAACTCAAGTGTTGCAGTCACCTTCTTCACCTCCTCTCCCTTCTTCCCCATTTTCAGCTCCTCCATATCCTCCACCTCTCACTCTTCCTTTGCTCACATCTTCCATTTCTTCTCCTCCCATTTCTCCTACTCCCATCACCTCGTCTCCTACCATGGCTCAGTATTTTCCTCTCTTCCCTCTCTCTCATCTAGGGATGTTTGGCTCTAGGTTACCCTATAGGAACTCCCCTTCCTCAACAATTTCTCCCAACTTCCTCTCCCATCACTCTTCCTATTTCATCCACCTCAACAGATAACCTTTCCACTCCATCCCCACTTGTCACCACTTCATTACCACTTGTGGACACTGTAACGACTTCCCTTTCATTACCTATCTAGTTTACTATTGTGATGAAAGTTCCTATGTCATCCTCTGAATAATTATCTTCTTCTTCTACCCCTACATGGTTGAATAGGAAAACTACCAAACAGAAGAAGAAAATTACTATTGGAGATGAGGTTGATCTCAACATCCTAGATCGATTCCACCGGTGACAAGCGAAGAGACCAAGGGTTATTTCTCACCTTTCTGTCGATCAGACATGGGAGATATTTTTCAAGATAGCAACCCTAGCTACCAAAAATCAAAAGATAATATCAATACAATAGACTATCATATTTTAAAGTTCTTCTTAGGTAAGGATACACACGAAGGTGTAAAAAATGGTGTCTAGGTTTCCTCGACAACCTTCCGGACAAATTCGACAAGGATAAGATCACCAAGTATGAGCTAAAAAATAAATTGGAATAGTTGATAGTGTTGGGATGATGAATTACAAACTAAGTACTAAAGGTGCATAAGGTTGGGGCGCGTAGGTATGAGAAAAATGTATCAAAAATGGCGCGCCTAGGAAATTATGAGGTCAAGACTTATCCATTTTTCTTACAATGGGTGAAGACTTGGAGACTAAACAAAGTCTATTTTATAAAAAAAAGATGAAGCAACATGCATATTTTTGGGATATTAATAGGATCACAACTAAGAGTTAACTATAGGTGATCTATTATTAACAAGCTTGCATGATTTTTTATTTATCTTGTAGCGGCACATGACTATTCTTAGCATGCAGCCTATTTCAAGGATGCATGGGAGGTGAAGGGCAAGTCCCCACCCTATATATTTGTATTGATTTGCATGGATTTATTAGTTTGTGAATGCTTGTAAGGTTATGTTGTTGGTTTATGCGCGCATGACCTATGGTGATAATCTTATGTATGTATTTGGCTTCTGTGTTTTACAATGATTAATATAATGGATCTTTGTGGATGGATATTGGTTATTGACTTATCTGTAACTGGATATTGCATAGTAAATCTGATACTAGTTCTTGTTTAGTTCATTCTTGCATATGGTTATGATCTAGATCTAGTTGTGGTTTTCCATTTAATAGTTGTTATGGATTTGGTTATTATGTTTATAGATTATATGTCTCTTCATGTTAAATCCTTGACAAATCTACCATAAAAGAGGGACCTAGTACCCTTGTGCACTTTGGGTGAGCACTCAAATCTGTCTATGATGTGCCAACAACCCTTAGGTTGTTTGGTAAAATAAAATACTACATTTTGATTCCTTTGACAAGACTTCTTTTCAAAATTTTGTAAGGATGTTTCATGATGAAGATGTATCGCTTAACTCTTGTCGATTGAGAGTTGGGTTGAGAATTTAGAGGAAGAGTTTACTCACATATTTAACATTGGACATGATTTTGATGCGTGCGCATGGTTTGAAGAACATATGTATCATGAGATCTATGAGACGTTCTTCAAGTTTTTTCATATAGGTTTGTATGAGTGAGTGACTGCAGATATGCATCGAAGAGGAATTGGAGGTATAGAACAATTGTGTGGACACAGGAAGACTACTAGACTTTGCATGATGTTGATTTGACTTAAATGTGTGATGTAGATCATTAGTGGAGTGGTGTTTTGCATAGTTACATGTTGGAGTACATTGTTTCTACTTATTCCTGTCCATAGGTTGCTTTGAGTTTCGCTCTTGCATGAACCCAGAGGATCTTATTTGTGTGTTATCCCTTTAGTGATTAAGATCTTGATTGTAACTCTGGATTTGGAAGAATAACCTATGGCTAGCTAAACCCTCTCGCATATTGGGTCAAAGTAGGTGTGGTGAAAGATGGTAGATACTACTTGTAGAGAGAGAAAGATAAGAAATATGGCTTAAGTATAATGAAGTACGAGAGAGGGAATTGGCGAAGAAGTGCAACACCGAAGAGTTTATGGAGTGGTGGAGACTGGTGATGCATGAAGGATTCTCATTGGTGTAGGTGGTAATTATCTTCACTTATTTAGTGTTATTCCACCTCATCGGGTGAGTCATCTCACTTAGGTGGACATGGATCTAGGTGTCATCTTAGTTATGACAAATTCTCTTACATAATCTGTCATATGTGTAAGTGTGTCATATGAGTTACATTCCCATTTGGGAAAGTAACTCCTCTTCTCCATTATGGAGGAATCTTCTCTTACATGGGAGCTACACATTCGCTCCCCTATTTATACTCACCTCCTTTGATCTATGATAAGCCTAAGCCAAGCTGATTAATTTCATTCTACTCCATTTTTTGAATCTTGAGCTCTCATATGCATGCACATTGCTTTACAAAGCTTGCTTGCTTTAATCTCGCAACTCCTACACTTTGGTGAAGTGCAACTATTCGATGCACGTGAATTCCTTCCAGGTATCTGTCCTTCACTCCTTCAAGGTATCAGAGATTGGGAACCGGAATCACTCTGATTTTCATTGTTACTCCACCGTAGTAATGCTTGTGCAAGCTCTCACTTTTGCAAGTGCTCTACTTGCATATTTCAAGGTTCTTATGGTTATTTTTAGTGATTTCAAGTATTTCAAAATCTATGTGTTTAGACGTGATACCTTCCTTTTCCATCTTGGTTCATGCTCATGTTGGACTGTCAAACCTTTTGCTCGCTGCTTGCGACTTCTTGTCCTACACGGCTCAAGTTACCTAGGAGATCGCTGACTGGTTTGATGTTTCACACACTACCCTCACCATTGTTGGTCCCTACTTTTCCATTGTGATTCATGCCTTGACTACACTTTGGTTTGTTGTGATTCATGGATATTACTTATGTCAGGTCATGGTTCACTTTTCCACTATGCTTTTCTTATCGTGGCCTTGCCTTGACTCCTTCGGAATCATCGGTTCACTCCTGCATTTGTTCTATATGTGATTTGGGTTTTCAACTACTAGCTCAGGTCTACCTATGTGTGGATGGTTTTACTCACCATGGCTTTGCTTTGGATCAACTCGTGGTGACTGGTGTGTGTTTTTTGAGATGTCTCTGGTTTGACCTTGTTCATGGATTTTTTAGACTTGGCCCCGACCCTCTAACTTGAACCGTTACCTCTGCGCAGAATCTCTACACTATGCACCATCACTTGTTATAGTCTACCCGATTGCTTCCACCCTCGCAATCTCTACGTGCACAACTTGTCTCAAACATGGTCCCTGCTCAGTCTCAGAATTTCATTTGACCATTTCATTACCATTTGTCAACTCAACATTTGTGGTCTCTCTGCTCGACCTCTAACCAGCTCTCCGCATTTGCCTTGTGGATTTTTCACTACTTCGACTTTACCACAGCCCCCGCATGCGACCATTACACTTTAGGCACGAACTGCTTTTTCCAGTGATGTGACAACTCGACCTTCACCATCTTTAAAGTGGTCAACTTGATGGCTCTTCTCGGTATCTCGACATGTGGTCTTGCTCAATTGTTATATTGTGGTCTTGGAACTCTATAGTAACTTGTGCACGTGGTCATGTAACCGTGTTCCACTCGCACGTTGAATCGATGAGTCACATCTACTATCCAAGAAATCAAATCGGTGCATCCACATGGCTTGACAACGTGGGCCCCCATCCATTCCTTTTAGACTTGTTTGGCGGTCAAAACAATCCCTTGTTTTTAATGTTTTGAGGCAAAAAAATTATTATGGCATTGTAAAATATTTTAAGGCTTTATTTTTCTTGTATTATGTCCTTCATTCGTGTGTCAAAGATGGAGGGCGAGGTCCGGGGTTGGTAGGAGGCTAATCCCCCTCACAATAAAAACAAACCCTGCTTAAAATTTGATGTCATTTCTAACGAGTACCCACACAACACCCTTTGCACCCATTTCAGGCAATTTTTAATCCGTTTGCAGGACTTATTGGCATTTTCCATCAGTTGCAGGAATCATTTTTTTGCTATAAATTTTGACTCACTGCTTTTTTTTAGCGCTTCTTTAGTCAAAGTTGCATGATTTTTCACACATTACGTGATGACATTATTATTTTTGTAAACACACTACTTTATAAAGTTCCACATTCTAGGGGGTTCACTAGTACTCTTGGGTTTTTACTCGCAGACGCATTATCACCGAGTCCGACATCTTGCTTTCGTGCATCTTGCACTTTTTGATTCCGCATCATGGAGGGTACTCTTTCTAGAATTGAGCATCATAGGATCTCTTTACAGCCTCCACCACTTCTCACTAGGAGAGGGAACTATTCAGTTTGGCGTGCTTCCATGGAACGTTACTTTGCTCATGAGGGTCTTTCACCCTTCTTACTTGGGCTAGTTCCTGCACCCACTGATCATCATCATCTAGAGGACTTCTTTGACACTTGCGACCATGTTTTTGGTCACTTGATGATGCATGTCTCCATATCTCTCTAGTTTCACGTGGCAGACTCAGATCCTCCCCACCGTGTCTGGAGCATTCTTCAGTCCCTCTATGGAGACCCTTCACATACTGCCACCATTGTTGTTCTGCTACTGATTCAGTTGTCTCCTCTATTTCTTCATGTGATGATAGTTTCACTGACACAGACTCGCTTGGTTCTACTTTTGATGATGAGGATTGTGCACCCAGTTCTAATGTCGAGAGTACTATAGAGGACTCTTCTCCTCCTCTCACTATTCCAGAGAGTGTTGACACTTCCCACATCTCATCAGATATCGAACAGTCTCCTACTCAGCCTCATACAGTCATCACACCCGCCTCTTTTCCACCTTTAGTGTGTGAGGTCCCTTTCACTCCTCTACCTTCATTGGATGACTCATACCTATCTGACATCGCTCTTCTATTTGTTGAGCCCCCTCATTGGGACAAGTATCTGTTTGACCTTAGTCATCTTTTCACAAAGTACACTTGTGATGTACTACATGTTCCTCATCCATCTACAGGTATTTCAGAGGAGTTCATCATTTTTGTTGTTGGGAGTGCCCCTTCTAGGAATCTTACCACTTCCACTTTTCCAGAGACCTTCATTGATCCACCCTTACTTGTGGATCCATTTTCTATTGTGGGGGATGTTTTTTGCCTTCACATCAGTTAGACATCCTTTCTATAGGTGTTCACCCTTCATACTCAAATTTCTGCACTCGTGACATTATCTTCGGTTACTTGGCACTCTCTTGTTAGACCTATGTCACACTTTCATGGACTAGACTTAGAGTTCTTCGTGTTGTTGCCTTTGGTTTCCTTCGTGGAGTGGGCAGACTTCTAGCACATCATTTCTATCCTTCCTAAGGGTAGACACACAGTTTGGTTTGGATGGCTCTTCTTCAGTCTAGAGGTAGAGGATCTCATCATCGACATTCTTTTGGGAGACTTTCTAGAGCTACAAAGTTCAGATCTATCCATGGCATCTTCTGCATTCCTCTTGTCTCCCTCTTCTTCTCTCTTCTTCTTCTTCTTTCCAAGAGATTGTCTCTTTATACATGTGTACCTTTACAGGCTCATCTGTGGCCAGGACCCATCTTAGGAATCTTTCTTATATTAGAGAGAGGACATGTCTCTCTTTTGGGGGGAGTTTTTTCCCACTGGGTTTTCTCCTTTTACTCCACTTTTTGAGAGTTTCTTGTACATGGGTACCTCATCAAGATTTTTTCCAGGACCCATTTCTCATTTCTGACTTTCCGCCTCATCCTAAGTTATGATGAAGGGGGGTGTTGGTGTAGGTGGTATTTTTCTTCACTTATTTAGTGTTATTCCACCTCACCAAGTGAGTCATCTCACTTAGGTGGACATGGATCTAGGTGTCATCTTAGTTATGAAAGATTCTCTTACAGAATCATCATATGTGTAAGTGTGTCATATGAGTTACATTCCCATTTGGGAAATTAAATCCTCTTCTCCATTATGGAGGAATCTTCTCTTACATGGGAGTTACACATTCACTCCCCTATTTCTACTCACCTCCTTTGATCTATGATAAGCCTAAGCCAAGCTGATCAATTCCATTCTACTCCATTTTTGAATCTTGAGCTCTCATATGCATGCACATTGCTTTACAAAGCTTGCATGCTTTAATCTCGTAACTCCTACACTTTGGTGAAGTGCAACTATTTGATGCATTTTAATTCCTTCCAGGTCTTTTTCCTTCAATCCTTCAGATTCGAGGTTCATGTGGAGAACATAGAACATGAGCAACTATTACTCCCCCATTTAGGAAAGTGCAGAAGAGGATCCCCATTGGATTTTGATGAGAGCGCGTCAGAATAATAAAGAGAAAGGTTCATAGGCGTGTATCCGATCCCACCCGAAAACTTTCCCTTGTGCTTGGTGTTCCAATTTTTGAAATATTCATTGAGAATCAAGTTAGTTGTGGTGAGAGGATAGCAATAGGTAGATATCATTTTCCTTTAAATATCAAGTACATCAAGCAACACAGTCATCCATAAGATCATAGGTGACAAAATCCATGTTGTTTGGGGATTGGATTGGTGGTATATTTTCTAGTGCATCATCTACACAAAACATTGATAAAGAAGTCTCATTGTAGCAAAAATTTACAAACCGTGGGTGTTTAATTTATTAAAACAAATTAAACACAAGGTAGTAAATCCTTTGTTCGGTGCTCAATATAGCGGGAGGATCAATAGGATCAGGTGGTTCGGGATCTAGTGGATCTGGTGATTCTGTAGGTGGAGGGAATACTGGGAGATAATATAGGTTCTAGATCTCGGTGGGCATGGTCTCAGTATCAACCCTAGAAAGTGTATTATGAGGTGTCTATTCACTTACTATAATAAAGAGGAATTGAAGATGTAGCCGAGCACGTGCACATGTGTGAAGGGAATTATAGTTCTAGAGTGGAGGGTAAGTAAGTTTACTACTAATCTTTAAGGGCACACACATAGTTGAGTACAGAAGTATGATCCAAACCAGAATTGTGTAGACTATACCACATTGCATGATGCTTTCTTAGTATATTTTCATATACCTGATTTTGAGTAGAAAAGCATCAACACGTTGAAGGACACTAAGCGAGCCATGGTTGAGAGTGTCGGGGAGTACAATGCCCATTTCAAAACATTGTTTCCAAAGTTATCTTATGATATTCACCCTAGTTAGCATGCTCAATGGTTTTTTGGTGGTTTGATCACTCCTTCCAGAAGGGCACTCTCACACAAGAACTTTACAGATCCACGTAAGCCATTTGAGGCAACCCTACATGTTGAGGTGGTCAGTGGGTGAGTAGATACAAGAGTCACCCATTTTTGGAAGCTCAAATTGCATCTATGACAAAATATTTGAAAACATTGTCAGCTAATTCATCCCATGAGACGTATAGTGGTATTTTTGTATAGATTACGAGGTATAATGACATATTAAGGATAGTTTTCCTCAGTAAATAAGTGTGTGCCATGTTTTTAGATTGTGAGATTTTTCATTTGGATCATGATTCAAGTAGGTGTCCTTGTTGCAGAACATGATAAGGAATAACATGTCTTGTTATTGTAATATTGTTAATTCTACCACTCATGATAAAGAAAATTATAGATTGATTGATCAGATTCATGATGCCATTGGCGGTGTACGCTCGGACTAGTGTCAAAATGCAAATCTATGTAACAAGGTGAACATCATAATCATAACCACAATGAAGGGTTCTCTGATGGAGGTGGTAGAGGTAGAGGTTACCATGGAGGATTCAGAGGTTGAGGTCACGGTGGTGGAAGAGGTGAGTTCCCATGAGGAACCTGTTATACATGTGGATCCCTTGATCATTATAGGTGTGAATGCCTCCAACATTATTTTCTCTTAGTGTGGAAAGAATCAAAAGTTTGAGGAATGCCCATATTTGTATAAAAATATTATCAAGAAGCACAAATAGGATAAGGGTACGGGAATGGTTAGAGTATAACTCGCGGTGGAAGATCATTGGATGCCAAAGTTAGCACCTAATCCTGAGGTACTACCTGTGTTAGTAACTACACGAGCAGAGGCTTCGCGTACTCGTGAGACCCTAAAGCTGATACATGTTATTACAAAATGAGAAGTATTGCATGTAAATTATATGAATCCTTCCCATCATAAGGAAGTATATCAAGAAACTATGGAGGTTATTAGAAACTTGTAGGGTGAGATACAATGCTTGAAAGAGCAATCACGGAAGCTAGGGCGGTCTAAAGCAATTGAGCTTCCTCGTAAAGACATTGATGACTGAAAGGAGGTTTGTAAGATGTTTTGCCAAGAAAAAATAATTCTTTTGTTGGGGGAATGGTTAAGGGAGAATATATTGCATGCTGGATTTGAGCGCTAGAGGAAAATATTACATGCAAACTTACCTCCTCACAATCTTGATTATGACAAAGAGATCACCTTGAATGCAGTTGTTGGCAGATGGTTGTTGATTAATATATTGATTGATACAGTTCACAAGTGAATTTACTCACCTTTTACATGTGGAATTATATGGGAGGCCACCATTACATCCATCTTCAAACATGTTGTATATGGAAAATGGGACTAAAGACATGCCCATTGGAGTATCGAAGGATGCCACTATTACTATACAAGGGGCCACGTTTACTGGGGACTTTGAGGTCTTGACACTTGCAAAAGAAGATAGTTTTCCAACCTTACTTGGGCACCCTTGGTGTTACGTAAACAATGTTGATCTACGCTTTAATAAAGGTTATATTAGTTTTGAGAACAAAGAGGAGCACATGATCATTCCTTTGACAGATGGAAAAGAGGCACCTTATGTAGAACCTTTGAGTGAAGAGTATTTGAAAAATATTTATGTGTGCACCATTAGAGATTTGGAAGTGCTTGAGCCATCAAAAGACAAGCTTTTATTCAATGATATGATGCACATCCATGAGTGATACAACCAACATTGTATATGACAACTTGGCACATGTGAATTATGAAATGATTGGGTGTGAGATGACAAGTACAATAACATGTGTAGTTAGGCCATGTTATGTTAGGCACTTAGGAAGTAACCATGTACCAAGGTACACTGGTAAAGGGAATCCCGATGTTGTCATACCCACTATGGAGGCCCAATGAAAAGATCAAGTAAAGAGAAGGAATATGTTGGTATATGCTTTGCATGGAAAAGTAGCGCACTAGTGGATTACACATAAAGATAGTATTTTAGAGTTACAAGAGGTGAGCATTGTCTTCTCTACTATATTTCTTAGGAACAATGCACCTACCAAGACATGTGAATTTCATGGGAGGCCCGATGCCTCGCATCACGTTCAGTGTGTGAGAGACTCTAGACCGAGGGTAGGAGGCATTTACACCTTCACCGTGGGTGGATAAGCTCTACTTCACTTTTCGTGGTTGCACACGCACATGGTATGTTTATGCGGAGTTGAATCGAGAAATAGAGAATTGGCAAGAAATCACTGTAGGTATGATTTAGACATTTGAATATTTTTCTACTAAACCTCCAATGAATGAGGCATTACAAATTATGAAGTGCTTGACTATGGGAGATAGTGTAAAGGCTAAGGAGCTTATTCAGAATTACTAGGTGAGTCAGATCTAGAGGTATACTTTGAAGAAGAAGAGATAGATGAAGCAAAACTTTGGTGTGTCTGGTTAGAAAAGAGAAAGGTAAACTTGTTTACATGATTGATGATGAGGAAGTGGAGAATTTGGATGTTGATCATACTTTGTGGGTATGCACAAAGACTTAGATAGTGCGGATGAGAAGGCACATGTGTATCACGAGCCTATGAAAACAAATAAGAACAACATTGGGATGGATGCAAAACCTAAGGAGGCCATTATTGGTGATTATCATCCCACTCATAGGTACAAAGATAATTGAGTTATTATGTGACTTCCAGGACATATACCCTATAGGTTATCATGAGTTAAAAGGAGTGCATCACTCTTTGGGCAAGATGAGGATAAAATTGAAGGAAGGTGTACACCTAGTTAGGTAGAGGCCTTATATGATGAATCCTAATCTGCGCGTCAAGGTAAAGGAAGAGATTGATAATATATTGAAGTATCGAATCATTGCGCCCATTGAGGAGTCAGATTTGGTTAGCCCTATGGTGATAAGCATAAAGAAGGATGGAAGGATAAGGATCTATCTAGACTATAGATATTTGAATGCTTCTTGTGTAATAGATCCCTTTCCCACACCATTTACAGAGGATATTTTGGAAGGTGTTGTAGGGTGCGGGATCTACTCCTTCACTAATGGATTTTATGGATATCATCAAGTGCGGATTGCTAAAGAAGATCAAGAGAAGACACCTTTCACTATTAAGTGGGGAATTTTTGCATACACAGTTATGCCTTTTGGATTTAAGAATGTGCATGTAGTCTTTTCACGCATTGTTGTACAAGCATTCCAAGACTTCATTCATAAGTTTTTTTAGGTTTACTTGGATGATTGGATAATTTATGGGCTGGTAAAATATCATTGTGATAATTTAAGACTTATGTTTAAGAGGTTTTAGAAGTTAAGCATATCCTTAAAAATTAAGAAGTGTGTCTTTAGTACACCTTGCTTCAAACTCTGTTGGGCATATCATATGTAAAGAAGGCTTGTTGGTGGATCCTGCTAAGGTTGCTGTCATTTTGGGATTAGAGGAACCTACTAACCAAAGTGCGGTACATGGATTCTTGGGGCACAGTAGGGAAAATAAGTAGCGAAATTTTGTAAACTCATGAAAATCAAGGATTATGGAAATTTGAATTGGTGAATATTATGTGTTTGCAGCCGACTTATTCACCGAAAAATTCGACCAACATGTCCCTTATACTATTCGTTTCACCTAGATTTTACACATATATAAGAGCTTATGAATGTAATTCACCACAATTTTGAATCATATCATGCACATATTCACCGAAGTAAACATAAGAAAATTCAAAATCCGTAGCCGCCAACACAGAAATCTAAGCTGTCCAACCAATTAGCTATCCAACTGTAATCTATCTAACCCCGAGCCGTCCCAACTCGAGCCATCCAACCCCTAAGGCTTAAGTCGTCAAACCACTCAATAACTAAGTCGTCCCAGCTTTTTACCATCCTACCAATACCGTTTAACCTTAAACTTTCCATTCTCGTAGCTTTCGAACATAAGATCTCGCCCTAAGTGCCTAGGCAAGTAAGTAGTCTTTGATACTAGAAATTAGGGCAAGAAGATTACAAATTCAGCCAGTTCAAAAAAGGGTGCAAATAATTTGCTTGGCTATTTTGGAAAATCACAAAAAATGAAGTTGGTTTCTACATCAGCTGAAAATATTGGTATGTGGCACATGCTATTTACTGGTTATTTAATCTTACAGAATTTAATAATTATGTTTATCATATTGTTCTTGGAACTCTTTGTACTGTAAAAATTAACTATAGATAAAATTAATACTAAATAAGTAACAATTTTATAGAATTATATGCAAATGTTTCAAAATACCTTCACAGAATAATCAATTTAAAGATATCGATGATCCATTATATGTTGAGGAAAACATTCCATCCCTTGATGACTTAGAAGTACAAGAAAATTCATCGAATTCTCAAAGTACACCAACAGAGGAAGCTTCTACTCCAAGTTCTATTTCCAGGAAAAGGAGACATGAGAATCAAAATATTCTTGCTGAAAGCTCAGATGTAGAAGTTAAATCCCAAGAAAAAAAGAAAAATGTCAGAAGAAAGAGGGAAAATTGGACAATTAGAAGAAAATTCCAGTTCGAATGGGTTGCAAAATATCCTTTTATTGAACTTGTGTACACTGAAAATTGTAATGTTGTTCCAACACAATGTCGATGCAAAATATGTGGTTGGAAACAAAGGAAGGAGCACACGATGCAGCTCAAACTAGACATAATTGAAAAGCACTATGGGAAAATATACATTTCCCAAAAGCTAAAGGATGGTAGCATAGTCAGAACACATAAATGGAAAGATGCAAAAGATTGTCTACATGTCAAATACACGAAGAGTATGAAAAGGAACAAAAACATATCAAATATATAAATGAAAAATGTGGGACCATAGTATCTATATTTAACAAAGCTATAAAGGTTGAAATGCAAGCAAAGGGTATTCAATTTGCTACCGTATTTCATATAATGAAAAGGGGAAGACCGATGTCAAATTTCAGAGAAAATAAAATGTTGTATCAAGTTATTGGTCTACAAAACATTCCTCAATCTCATTGGTCAGATACCAGTGGCTGGGAGATTGCAAAATGTCTATCTCTGGTAGAAAAGGAGGATTTGAAATTGTATTCAAAAGGAAAAGTATATTTCACTTTCATTAGATGAGGTTACTACAGTCGATAATACTTCATGGATATGTATTCATGTTTACACATTTGCTAATGAAATAAGGACTCCACACCTCTTAAGAATTCATAAAATGACTTAGAATTACAATTCTAAAAATATATATAAATTGGTGGTGTCAAATCAAGGATATCGCCGAATGGATGACTTTTCCATTACAAAAAAATTAGTTTGTGTCGGAACCGATGGTGCAAACTGTAATGCAGGGGAGCTAGAAATGGTTTGCGTGTTAGACTTAGACAACTATTGCTTAGTATATGGTTTATATCCACCACATGGCTCACGAATTAATCTCACCTACAAATTGTGAGCACATTTGAAAATTTAGCTAAAGTGGAGAAAATTTATACATGATCTCGCATGCCTATTATTTTAGTCATCCGAAGAGATTTTTAGAATTTCAAAAAATTCTATTATACTTGTGAAGGAAAAAAACTTCTCAAAGATGTAGATACCAGATGGATATCTATGTATGAACCTTCCTGTAGAATATTTGATGAATATCCTTCACTGACAGGATTTATGTTTAAATACCGTAGGGATGTAGATAAAGCTATAGATATATTGTTCCATCTAACTGACATAGAAAATTTACTCACACTCTGTGGTATTTTTCCCATGTTGAGGGATCTTAATATTTTAATGAAGCATGCATAAGATCAGTCTTTCTACATTACATACTTCATAAGACTCAGAAGACGTGTTTGCTGGAGTCTAGAAATTTTATATATTTTTGATGGGGTTTTCAGGGTGCTACTTTTGAAAACTGGAATGCATTGATAGATTTGAAAATTTCAGGTGCTTTTTAAAGTACAATATACATGATCATCTATGTATAACAACACATGGAAGAGAGATTCCACTTCATATGTTCCAAAAAAGAGTTGATATGGCTAATTCAAAAATAGAAGAAGTACGAGTGATACAAAATTTATATGATGCAATATTAATGGAAACTAGGAATAAGTTGAGAAAGATATATGAATCATTAGCTAAAGAGATCCAGAAAGATTCAAAAATGATAAATACTTGAAGCAATGGGAGTTGTAAATCTACAATTTTGGAATTTTTCAGGCAACAAACCATATACATCTATCCGTCCTTTATTTATCAAAAATGTGGGTGATCTAACTGATCATTTCTCTAAGACTGAAGAGATAAATGGAGTTTCTTTAGAAGGTATTTTGAAAAGAAAACTACTTAGTTCATAGTCAATGGATTTTGCTAATACTATGATACGACAAGTTCAACTTCTACAAAACCCACAGATTACAATGTCATGAAAAGAATTTGGAAGGATATCTATTCCAAAGAGCATTCTAAGTGAAGATCTAAGTGAGTATATTAAGATGTATGAGCTCTACCAAACAATGATTTTGGGTTCAGTGGAAGATGAGAGGGTTTTTAGTGCACTATCCTTTTTAAAGTCAAAAGTTTGAAACAGATTGGATAGGAATCTAGAAATTTGTCTCAAATTGTATGTTTCACATTACTCAGTGGAGTCTTTTCCTTATGATAGAGCACGGCATTGTGGAATTCACTAGTAGAAAGAAGAGGAGTTAGTAATATTTTGCCTGACCCAGGGGATTGAGACACATCCATAGATCATGCTACAGTTGATTTCCAAGACACAAATGAAAGCGTTGCTCTAGGACTGTTCCAATTCACATAGATTTCATTACAATAATGTTATGTAATAAGTATTGATTTATTTCATACAGAGATTACAACTTTTCCATTGGAACAATGTCATTATATGTTTCAATTATCCCATTTGTGTTTTATATTTGGTTTTCAAATTCGATCAAATAAGTACACATTTGTCTTTTATATTTGTTAATTGATTTATTTTACATCTACAACAAATCAGAAACGTAAATATTTTAAAGAAACAAAATCAAGTAAATTTAAGCAACATTTACGTAAACAATAAAAAAGAAACATAGTTTGTATTAACAACATATAGTAACATTGTACAATTCTAATTTCCAAAGTTCTTTTGAAATCGATCTCTCATGTGGCGGATTACTTTATGAAGAAAAGTACAAATTCATAAAGCATTTTCAGCCAATACAATTCCAAAAAGGGGGTTATCATAACATATCAAAGCTTTTGGACAAGTTCTGTCATATAAGGACACATTACGAGGTCATCCTCTTTTCTACCTATGATTCAAAATCATAGTTTTCCTTACGTCTACCACACGGAATAAAAACTAAAAAGGGGCTGGCCACTATCTTTTAATTCCTACGCCAGTGTTGGAATTGTGACAACACACCTGTCACATGGTGAACTTTACTAACATATCTTATTTTATGTTGCAGGTGAAGCTTGTTCTTTTTCTTGTGTTAGAGGTGGAGGATTCTACTGCATTTGTACAAAGCTATCTGTTATAACTCCTGATGCTTGCAGATCTTGTGCTATGGTATTGATATTCTCTAGAATATTCAGCTCCTCCCTCGCTACATCTCCTGTAGACAAAAGTGTTGCATCTGCATCTGTCTTTTCCTTCAAAGATGAGACTTCGGATCCATCTTATGCTCCTTTATTATTCTTGTCAATGTATTACTTTTTAATTTATAACAATGAGTTTTTCCTTCAACTGTGTAAATGAATTCATGATTTTACAGCATTCTTCAAATGTGCTTCAAATACAACTACTTCTTTCTTTAAATTTTCATATTTTTCCTACAAAATAGAAATATTAATTTTTTAGTCTATTAGATAAAATGAAAAAATATATTACAGTGCTTATAATATTAGGATTTTGCATGTAAAACTAAAATCCCACTCACAACAGCTTTTTCTTTTTCAACATTTGTTATTAAGACATTTGTCTTGTCTTTAGCCCATTTATTATAGTAAGCCTATGCTTCGGCATTGAGATTCTCCAACCTATTTAGCATTATGTCTATAATTTCATCATTATAATCATTACTATATGAAATAGTACCTGATTGAGCTTTATTTAGCAAAGCATCTTGCCATGTTGGTTGGCTTTCTATGGAAGTGAACAATGAATGCCTTTGAGCATGATTATGGTATCGTGTATTTATTTCTTTTATCAAAATTTTTTCTCCTCTCCTAAGACCGCACCAAATCCACATCAGACATTACAACCTCTTGAATTGTTTCCCCCATACTATCTAATATCATATTTTCTAATATAAAATGTGTCTTTTCATCATTTGTTTGTGGAGCATTTCTTGGAGGAGGAGAGTCACTGCCCTATATTACATGAACATTAATTTGTGGTTGAGGTGGAGTAGATTGAATCATATCATGGGTGTAAAAATAGTTACCCTTTTCTACATTGCCACTTTCAAATCCCAAATACTCCTCATCAAGGGTGATGTTTTTGAAAAGTTGTGGCTGTTACACTTAAAACACCACCTAGTGACAGTCCAGGAAATTATGTGGTAGCAGGATGAATTGTTCTGTTCTCGCATGAAACCTTATATTATTTCCTGCAATTCTTCTTTTTGTTTTGGATGGACATGTTGGAGGCATTGGTGGCCTCCTTGGAAGCGGAACGTGCCTAGAAGCCACATTACCTGCATGAAGCAAACAAAAAATTGTCAGAATATTACGGTTGTGCTTTGTAAATGCTAAAAAATTGTAAGGAAACAAAACATGCTAAATATTATACATTACAATATACCTTGCATAGATGGAGACACAATCATGACATTTCGATCTTCAAACTTGGAATGAGTTTGATCTTCATCATCAAACTTAGTAGTTTCGAATACAATAAATGTATAAAAGAATAGTAGAAATATTAAAATACAATACTACATACATAATCTATATTAATTGTTTGAATTAGTTATTTATAAAAAAAGATAACTTCATACCTGAAGTTAAATGTGATGTGCATATCGACCCCGAGGTTGTTTCGATGAGGAGGTCTTACTGGTGTTGATTCTGCTGAATCCATGTCAGAATTAGTAGAGACCTCTGGAGGGGTTTTACCTCTAGAAATTTCCTCCTTATGAGATGTTACAGCTATAATTTTTCTCTGTAAAATAAAATCACACAATTATTATTTTATCCAAAAATATTGAATTTGAAATCCTTATAACAAGTAAACAATAAAAGTAATTATTACCAACTTACTTGTTGTTCTTCAAGAGTAAGACCAATCATTTGATCATTGATTGTAGTTGGAATTTTATCTTGCAAAATTTCATAGTATGCTTCATAATAAAAAGAAAGAATATAATTGCAACAAGAGAATATAGTCCTGGATTTATCATATTGATTGGCTTTGCGGGCATGGGAGATATCTATTTTTATTCTGTTGGACAAATAATTGCACCAATCGAATTGTTGCCTTGCTAGTGTCTACAATAAATATTGAACTGCCCAATACAGAATGTCTGCAGATCTACCCTGTAATATAATCTTGGCCTGAAAAAGTGACACAACTGCAATAAAGAATTTGTTTGTAATACCTTGTAGAAGAAGGCCTCTTGATGAACAATTAAGAGAATCTACAATAAAAGAGAAGAAACAATAGAGCCTTGGGTCCAAGAATGTTAAGAACAAAAGAATTTGAAAATAATAAACTTACCATCAACCTGTACATTGTAATGAGACTCCAAAAACTTTTTGTCTTCGTCTGTAAGAACAACCTTTGTAGTAATGGCCGGCTTATTTTTGAATGGTAAACCATTAACCGATGTACATCCTTGGGTTCAATTGAGAAATAAATTTGACGACGTCTCGGATGCACGAGGAGAACGGAAAATTTACCATCACTCTTGTTGTAAGAGGTGAGAAGGTAATCAAGGACTAAAGTATTAGTATCGAATTGGGGCATGTCCACAAGCCCGGTAAATTCTAAGTTTTTGAGCCAATCCTTTTGTGCATCTTTTGCTCTTAGTAGAGCTACAATCTATGGGCACATGAGGTTTTTGTATTGAAATTTAGGTGTAGGAATAGATGTGGTGCTGGCCATTGCTGAAATTTGGGAGAAGTTTGAAGATTGGAGAGCTCAAAGCACTGGAAATTTTCATAGAAAAGTGAATAATTGAACCTTGAAGGGGTATTTATAGGGGTCTGTATGGTTCAAAGGACATGTGGCGAAAAACTATTGGCTGGCCATGGTGGCCCAACCCTTACTTGCCCAACCCACACGACCAAACATTAACCGTCCAACCCACCCGCACAACCCTTAGCCGTCCAACTCTATACCATCCAAATATTAACCAATCAATGCTTTTCCATACATCCCACCCGCCCAACCCTTAGCCCTCTAACCCCTCGAGGATCAACCATCCAAGCCCCCACCTGATCAACCCACCCATCCATAAATAAGTCATCCAACCCCTCATCTATCCAACCTACATGTCAAATGATTAACCATCTAACCCCTCGATCATCCAACCCTTAGTCTTCCAACCCCTCGTATGTCCAACCCACATGTCTAACCCTCACCCATCTAACACTTAGCCATCCAACCCTTAGGCATCCAACCCCTCACTTGTCCAACCCACCATTAAACCCTTATTCATACAACCCTTAACCTTCTAACCCCTCACCCGTCTCGACCCACCATCTAACCCCTCACCCATCCATCCCTCCCACCCAACCCTCAACCATCGAACCATCTAGCCCTCACTCGTTCAACCCCACCCGCCCAATAGTCATCCAACCCTCACCCACCCAACCCCTACCAACCTATCCGACCAAATTCCTACCCAACGGAAACTCCCAACCAACCTACCCAAACAACTTTGTGAAACGAGGAAAAAATTCTCTTTGTGAAATCACCTTTGCCATAAAACATTTTTTCAGATATTCACCAATGATTCGAAAGTCGATTTTTGAGATTCGCCAATGTTTTGAAAGTAATTTTTTAGAGGGGTCTTCTTAAAATGAACCACAGGGCACACAGTTATTATAGGAATTTTATCAAGGGTTATGCTAGGATATCCACACCCTTAGAAGAATTTTTGAAGAGTAAGGGAAAGTTCCATTGGGGTGAGGTGCAACAATGTGTGTTTGAGACATTGAAGGAAAGGCTTACTTTTGTGCCTATTATGCGCTTTCCTTCATGGACCAAACCATTCCATGTGTATGTGGATGCCTCTAGCATGTCCATTGGCGTAGTGTTAGCCCAGCCTAGAGAAGGTATTGTTGATCATCCTATTTGCTTTACAAAATGGAAATTGACCCAAGCTAAACAGAATTATACAACTATGGAGCGTGAAGCATTGTCCATGATTTTTTAATAGTTAAATACTTTTGACAGGAGCTATGAACCGGGGGGTTCTTGGGTCCCCTCCCTAAATAGTATTAATGTCCTCAGATAAAATATTACAATTAATCCATCACAATCACCAAATGTGACCACTGAGCCCACACCGATGATGAAATTTTTCCGCCACCTCCATTTTTCGAGCCACCAACCACCGGCAATGCCAATGTCAAAAATGTAAAGTCTTCCACCACTGATAGGAACCACCAACTGCAACTACCGGTGATGTAACACCCGCTACCACTGATAAACCACCCTGAAGGGATTGCGCCCAATGGGATTTGAACTTGGGTGGATCCAGCACAAAACCATCCATCTTAACCGGTCCACCCAAACCCCATTGGCAATTGTCCATGATTTATGCATTGTACAAGTTTAGGAAATATTTTTGGAAACTCTGTTTATATTTTATGCATATCACATGGTACTTAAGTATTTGGTCAATAATCCCATTTTGCAAGGGCTCATATCCAGGTGGATTCTCTTGTTCCAAAAATTTGAATTTAAAGTAGTATCTTGAAGCCGAAAGAGTAACTTGGGACCAGATCATTTATCAAGGATTAACTTAGGTGAAGACATGCAAAGCATTGAGGATACAATGCCGGATGCATAACTTTTTAGATTAAACTACACGCCCTCTGACTTAGAGGATATTATTGTATTCTTACGTATATGTGTGGCACCTGAGGGGATGAAGGCTTTGGAGAAGAAACAAATTGCTATTCTTTTCATGCCTTATATGTTAATTAATGAAGATTTATACAAGTTAGGTCAAGATGAGGTTTTACGTCTGTGTGTACTTGAGCATGAGCGTACTACCATTATGGAGGAAATGCATGGTGGCATTGTAGGTGGACATTATGCAGGAAATGCTACCGCACGTAAGATTTTGTTAGTAGACTTTTGGTGGGAAATAATTTATAAGGATTGTATATAATATTGTAAAGCATGTGACCATTGTTAGCGCCTTAGGGGTATAGAGATGAAATACATTTGAGGCCTATTACTAGTGCCGAACCTTTTGAAAAGTGGAAAATTGAATTTTTGGGTCCTATTTCCCCACCAACACGCAAGACTAGATCGTGCTATATTATAACTTGTACATATTATCTTACAAGATGGGTAGAAGCAGTGCCTACAAAGGATTACATGGTAACTACAACAACAAGGTTCTTATGGGAGAACATCATTAATGTGTATGGATGTCCACCGAGTATGAAAAGTGATAGGGGAACTCATTTTTTTAATGAGACCATTAGGATACTATTGGTAGAATTTATGGTGGCACACCATAAAATAACACCCTATCACCCATAGGCCAATGACACTGTTGAAGATTTCGACAAGATATTAGGACATACATTGACCAATATCTATGTTTTTGGAAGGAAGGATTGGGATGACAAAGTCTCTTCTATACTTTGGGCATACAGGACAACCTACAAGAGGTTGAATAAGGCCACACATTTTCAATTGGTGTTTAGCGTGGAGGCTATTTTACCAAAGAGAATTTATGTTACCTTACCTCGTATTGTGTGTGTAGGTCGATTGGATGATGAGAAATCACTTGAAGATTGTATAGAAAAAATGATGCAGTTAGATGAAAGGTGTGTTATAGCTCATTGGAGTCGAAAGATAGAAAATGCCGGACATAAGGCATGACATGATAGGCACGTTAAAAATAAGCATATTGTAATTAGATAGATGATTCTTCTATATGATTCAAAAAATTTGCACCATCTTGGAAAGTTCCAAGTGCATTGGTTGGGACCGTATGTTGTGACTTACATATTTGATCCGGCACTTGCTAGTTATAGGCACTAGATGGGACACGCTTCCGTTTATTTCAATAGGAGTAGGCTAAAGCCCTAATATAAATAATTATTCTTGGTGTTTGTAATAAGGTAGTATTTACAGTTAGATTAGATTTACTTTAATGCATTCCTTTCATATGTGTTTCCTTTCATCATTGTTATGCTTTGTAAATTTAGTTCTGTGTTTTTTTAATAAGCACGCTTGTGTGCCAAAAGCTAATTACTATCTATTGAATTCATGTGTAGAGGACCGCACATACTTTTAGTGTGGGGTGGAGTATATGCAGGATAAATGGGCCAAGTTTGAACATTCTCTGGAAGATGGGTATGCATAGAGAAATATTATGTAGGTGCTTGAAGTAAGGGTGCAGATAAAGAAAAATTACTCATGAATAAAGACCACATGTGGATTAATGGACACACAATGTAATGTGAGGTAGGTTGTAATAGTGGAAACTACTTGGTTTGAGGCACATTGGATAGGTCATTCGGCACATGAAGGTGTGCGTAAAGGTATATGTGGATGAGAAGTAATGGGGGTGCCATAAGTTTATGAATGAGGTGTGGAAAAGTAAAGAAACGCCATTTAATATTGAGTATAGTGGTAAGTGGAGAGCAATAAATGTGGAGGAATTTGTAAAATTTATAAAAGGTGGGCTTGCGTTATCATTTTTACCTTGCATTGTGAAACGTTTGAGCAAGTTGACGAGTGAGTGGTGTAGAGAAAGTGTGAGAGAGTTGTGATAGAGATTGAACTAGATATATTTTTGCACAGATTGGTTGGCACTCCATTAGAGAGAGTGTTTGAGAAAAGCAAAGGTATGTGGGGAAGAAAATTGGTAAGTTAGGGTTCAAGTTTTAAGCTAGGGCACGTGGGTTTTAAGTTGTAGAGCTCGATTTGATTACAAGAACACTCTTTTATTATCACTATGACACCAAGGTGAGCACCTGGAGTGACTACAAGGGGTAGGAGGAAAAAGGAAGTAGAAGTGGAGGTGGAAGATACACCCAAGAGTCAATTTTTAGAAATGCAATACCCAGAAGGGGTATTCATGGGCTGAGATTGGGAGTCTCATATCTAATGTAGCAAAGTGAGTGACTACAACCATTGAACAAAGGATAATAAGGAAGAATTGGAAAAACTTCTGGTGGTGAAAAAAAATCTGTGAATAGAAAATGACATGGTCATTTACATCGACACAGAGAGAAACTATTGTCAAATGTGGGAGTTTTGTAGCTCTATGAGCTCCCATATTTTAGCAAGCTAGAAAATATTTACTAATGGATGATGACTTGAGTCCATGAGGACTTATTTTATTTTGTTGGGTGGTGAATGAGACTTATCATGCCCCTGATTGGGAGATTGACATGGTTGAGGAGTTTGGGCACCGATATTAGTAGTGATATTTATGATGAAGAAGGGATAGAGGAAACCAGAAAGTGTTGTCTTATGTGAAGGGAGGGCACGGAATGGATATCTACAAGTTGGATAAATACCATGTCATAAAGGCGTGAGTAGCACACACCCCATAACCAAGCTAAAATTTCAAGAGAGTGGGTCATAAGTGAACAAAATATGGTTGCACGTTACCAAGAAGATGACAGGAGGAGTCATTTACAATTTTTCTAGCTGCATAGCTGAGACTATTGTTGTAGAGGTGCACTAAGGGGATAAGATAAGTTTTGGCACTATCCTTTTGTCCATTGTGTTTGTAGATATTGGAGTGCCCAATGAGCCAAAATATAATATTTGGCAATACCCTAAAGAAAAGAGGTCCCTTGTGGATATATTTGCAAAGTATACATGTGATGGAACCATGAGTGGACCATATAAGAAGAGGATAGGACTCTGGTGTGAGCACCTATGTAGTTCATTTGAATATGAGTGGAGAATACCTAAGGATCATCCTTCAGTATTGGAGAAACATGCTTAGTTTTTTGTTTACCAACATTTTTGCATAGGGTGCTTTGGAATGAAGGATGGGAAGTGGATTCCTTGGTGCAAGCTTCCATATGCCTTCACAATGCACTATTTCTAGGCATCTGTACACATGTTTTCAAACACGTGCAGGTTGATCTTCAATGCAGATAAAGTAGACTATGATTATCATACACTCCTAAGACATATATCTACCCGGTAAGTCTATTTACATTGAGAAGATAATTTCAAATGATATCAATATCAATTCTATGAGTTTGGAAATTGGGAAGGTTGGAGTGGCTAAGGTATACATCTACCTTAAGCCCAAGATGGAAAATACATTGAGAATGAATTCAAGCTCCCTGAATTTCCCAAGGGGAAACATATTATGGGCATGTTGCAAGATGAAGAGTCTACTTTACCCCATGATGATGAAGAAGAAGAGGAGGAGGAGGAATAATTAATGGAAGACAATTGTGACATAGAACATGGCATAAAAAGGAAAAAAACTATAGGGGAGAAGAGAATGTGTGATCCAACTCCTCTAAGGAAAGAAGAAGGTAAAGAATAAGGGGTGGAAACATGCGTTATGGAGATAGGTTTAGAAGAGGGCACTAAGGACCAGTAATTTAGGAGAGTATTGAGGAGAACAA
Source organism: Taxus wallichiana var. yunnanensis (assembly GCA_018340775.1). Classification (NCBI taxonomy): domain Eukaryota; kingdom Viridiplantae; phylum Streptophyta; class Pinopsida; order Cupressales; family Taxaceae; genus Taxus; species Taxus wallichiana. The sequence continues at coordinate 8,083,980 of CM031244.1, forward strand.
GGACTCAAGGCATGGGCATAGAACCATTACAACTGCCAAGGATGTCACCTAGAAACTCTCTTGTGAAGGTAGAACTAGAAAATAAAAGGTGCAAGTACATCCCCACTAAGGATAGTGAGGGTGAGAAATTAGAAGACAATACGCAAAAGACTCTTGTTAACACTATGGATGTAGAGGAACCTCGAGGTGAAGAATTGAAACATGATGAGAGATGTCGGAAGAACAGGAGGTAGGTAGTGCCATTGTTGATAGAGAAAAGGGTGAAGATAAGGGTGAACCTCTTTTGATACACATACCGGTGAGGGGCCGTGCTTGATGTGGGAGTGCATGTTCTAAAAGGGAAGCACTTAGGGGGAGAAGGATGAAGAAATGTATAAACCTCCTACAACTAGTTATATCAATGATCCTACCAAGATCATTTGTGCTAGGTTCTAAAGTACTTTGGAGTCCGAAGAGATTTATGAATGGGAGTTGATGGATCCCGAGATGGCAACCACATGCACCCATAAGTAATTATTGTGGAATATGTAGAATCATAAAGATGAGCTTGATTTTGATGTGTGTGAGTAATCGTGTGTTTCTGAGAGGATGAAGAAAACCCCGCATTCCCGCCATGTAACAATCAAGTTGACTCATTTTTCAGATGAAAAAGTAAGTAATGCATTAACAAAGGTATTTGAAGAGGTTTCTGTATAAATATAGATAAAATGAAAACTCTTTAGGATTTTTTAGAGGATAAAAAGGATATAGAAGTAGAGATTAAGTTCCCGATAGGAAAAAGAGACAATCGGGCGAGCAGATTGGTGATGAAATTTTACAGGCAAGGCCGTATTTGGAATAGAGAGTGGTTGAGAGATTCCCCTATGCTATGCATTATTTATGCACATTAGTTCACATGTTATTAGATGAGGGTACAATGTGGATGCCGAAACCGAAGGATGCTTTGCGCAAAGACAGTGGGAAAAAAAATAAATCAACGATAGATCGCCCAAGCATAGGGTATGATTCTTTGCTCTAGACCACGAAAGATGAGTTGAACAGGGAAAATTTGGCATTAAACATATGCACATATCCTAAGGCAATAATCAAGACAAGGACTGTGGTGGAGGAGAATGTAGTCTTTGTAGTGAAGAACAATGAGAAACATGGGTGTGAGGAGAGGCTTACTTTAGTAGCAAAAATCATGATGCTCTTACAATGCACCAAGACCCTCACAAGGAGAGAATCAAGGAAATAGGGAAACTCATAGCATGACGCATGGATGTGATGGATGGGATGATCTCGAGTCTAGAAAACATCCTTAGAGTGTTGTAGAATGAGGGTGAAGATATGACTATGGATGAGATGGAAGGAGTACTTGCAGACATCCTTGACAAGATGAATAAGGCGCTCAGTGATTGGAACGAGTTAGAGGTAGAGATCAAAAGTGAGTATCCTGAGTTAATTCTGCCTTCAGAAGGATAAAGCACCCATGTATTATTTCATTCTTTATGCATATGTATTCTTTTGTTCCTTATTATTTGTTCATGGAGAGATGAGGAACAGTTACCCATTTTCGGGGCGACAATGAAGCAAGTGTGGGGTAATGTTGGGATGATGAATTACAGCCTAAGTAGTGAAGGCACATAAGTTTGGGGTGCACAAAAATGGGGTGTGTAGGTACCCACATAAATGTATCAGAAAAAATTGTACCCGATAAATTATGAGGTTGAGACTTAGCCATTTTTCTTACAATGGGCTAAAGATAGGTTTGAGTGTAGGACACACAAAGGCATGAAGAATTGGAGACTAAGCAAAGGCTATTTTAGAAAAATAGAATATGAAGTGACATGCACAATTTTGGGCTATTAATAGGATCGAACTAGGAGTTAAGTATATGTGATCTATTATTAGCATGCAACCTATTTTGAGGATGCATAGGCGGTGAAGGGAAAGTCCCCACCCCTATATATATATATATATATATATATATATATATATATATATATATATATATATTGATTTTCATGGATTTAGTAGTCCGTGAATGCTTGTAAGGTTATGCTGCTAGTTTATGGGCATGCATGACCTATGGTGATACTCTTATGTATGTATTTGGCTTCGTGTTTTAAAGTGATTAATACAATGGATCTTTGTGGATGGATAATGGTTATTGACTATTTGTAACCGGATCTTGCATATTAAATCCGATACTAGTTCTTGTTTATTTCATTCTTGCATATGGTTATGATCTATATCCAGTTGTGGTTTTCCCTTACATGGTTGTTATTTATATGATTATTATTTTTTTGGATTATATGTCTCTTCATGATAACTCCTTGATAAATTTTCCATAAAAGAAGGACCTGGTACCCTTACGTGTTTTGGGTGAGCGTTCGGATCTGCTCCGAGTGATGTGCCAACACGCCTTGGGCTGTTTGGTAAAATAAAAGACTACAAACAACCATCCCGCACAAGATCATGTAGCCAACCCCTTCAACTTCTCTTGTGACATCTAAATTTTTTTATTCAAGTTTCTTCTCTGTAATTGAGAAGATTGCACAACAAGGTCGAGCAATGGGCATGGATTTAAAGCCATATTCGGGAGGTAGAATAAGTTATAAAATATGTTGTCACTTTGTATAACGAGCTTGAACCAAAGAAGGATAAAATTACTAAGATGTATGGTGTTCTCAAAGAGGAATGTGATAATCTAGAACTCACATTGGAGGCATGGAAGGAAGTTCAAAGCGTCAAATCTGATCTACTCTTAGGAGAAGGGATCATTAATGATTCTTCAAAATTGTTTGAGTATAATGAAGCCATGGATTTCTATGTCTAGATGTTGCAAGAGGACATGCCAAAATTGGCTACAGCCAGAAATGAAAGCATTGATGGTCTTAAAGATATCACAAATGAATTCGACACCATTCATTGCAAGTTCCTGAATGAAGATATTGATGTGCTTTCAGAAGATCAAATTGTTGCTAATTTCAAGAGTCTAGTTAATGAGGATACTTGAGGTAACAAATTCTTTTGGTCTTGAATCCATTCATAAGTTGGTATCATGCAATAATTTTGTGAGCCAACACAGAAAAATGTAAATCGACCAAAACGCTTTCTGGAAAATTGAACAAAACAGTTGAATCCGCCGAGGTCCTAAACCGCTATGCATGCAGACCTGATGATAAATAAGTCCAAGAAATCATCAAACAATTTCTTGAATATAGGCATAATGTATCTGCATAAGAGGAATAAGAAATTGAAACATATTAGGAAAAAGGAGTCGCCATCCCTAGGTGATATTTTTGCCATTTTCACATAGTCTCCACCACAATCCACCATTCGAGTTGTAGGTTTGACCTAATCAAAGTTACACAACCACTTGGCTATTTTTGTGGGAGATTGTTTCTCAAATATTAATGCATCTTATTTTTAGTATGTAATAATTAAGAAGGGTGGATATAATTTCTCAACCTTCTTAATCTATAAATAGGAGGATGCATTATGTATAAAGGGACTTTTTGATCATTTTTATAAGGAGGCTCTTCCATTTTGAGTACTCATATACATGCTTTAGCCTCAATACTATATACATAACTGATATTTTCCTTCATTCACTTCAATGTGTTATGTATTTCAGTGGTTCATTTTATACTTGTGAATGTTTCTTTCCTAGTATGTGGTGATCTATTTTACCTTCACATTAAGCTATCTCTTCCTTAACAAAATTGCAAGTTGTGATTATTGAGACTTATTTGTTACAGTTGTGGAATCAAGTAAATCCCTTCTATTATTATTAAGTTTTATCTTCATAAAGGTTCTTTGTTAAAAAGAAGTAAAATAAAGTTGTGCATATCATTATTATTCTGTTAAAGTATTATGTGCTTGTGAAAGATGATCTTCTTGTTCCTTAAACTATTGGTGCATCACCATTTTCAATTATTTCCAGCTTATTTCCTTTCCCTTTTCTCCGAAGAATCATATATTTTAGTTTGTTTTTAGCATTGTATGTTTTGTAGCTTGATCTTCTATCAGATGTACATAGTTTATAATTAATCTATTCTTATCCGAGGTTCATCCCAAGGAGCCAAGGTCCCATACCTTGGAGATGTTCCCATGTTGTACTAGATTATCTAACAATTCCATGGGTGCGTGATCCAAGTGAAAATAGTTTCCTAGTTAAACCTTATATCATTTTGAGTGGAAAACACCAAAGGAATCCAATGCCACACTTTTTAGGAATTGATTTTGCATTCTCTTTGAAATTTAGGCCTTTTTTCAATTTTGGTCACGGGTGGTTCCCGAAAGGTCAAACTGCCACCAAAGAAAAATATGCCTTTTTCCAACTTAACCTATGAAAAATTTAGAGGATCCAATTTTTTATACTTTGGAATTTGAATAATATTTTAATTCTCCTTAGAACTTCCGAATCCTTAGTTGAATCTTCATTGGGATCACAGCTTTATCTCGCACTGCGAGCCAATATATGTAAATCCGCTCCTCGAATCCCTTGAATCCTTTTACAAAATGAAGTAGACATCCTTATATTTATACTTAGTGTTTTATTGTTTTCCAAATCTTCCCAAGGATCCCGAACCATCTGAAACTTGAAAATTTACTTTTTAAGGAAAGAGAAATTCTCATCATCGGCTAAAAATAACCCAGTTTTGGAGAAGATTTTCCCGAGGTTCCAAATATTTCCTAAAATTTCCTAAATAACTTCAATGCATCTTGTATATCCTATGCATAACTCCTAGGTTGTTTATGCCTCAAAATTAAGCTTCAAAGGATGTCCACTAGTGTGAAAAACCTTAAAATGGGCCTTTTTGGGCCTCCAAGAGTAATTCCTTTTGAATGGTTATGAATGAATCCATGAATCACCTCCTTGCACATGAAACACACTTTAAAATCACATTATAAAATTCCTCCTATCCATTATAAGGGTAACATAGTAACTGATTTGGTCAAAGGACAGGTTTACATTGACTGGGAGAGGGATTTTCGAATGTGAACTAGGTTGTCATGACATAAAATTTGAATTTTTTGTGCTAAAAATTTTTCATGACAACACACCCATAACTACTGACACGTATAAAAAAATACCTATGAACTATTATTTTAATACATAGTGTGGTTATCATCAATGTGTTAGGCATTCAACCAATAAATGTTTCAAGATGTGACAGTTTGCATCTTAAAATGTTTACGGGTCCTATACCTAATCATGTTACACAAAGAAACTCAAAAGATTGATGAGGTACATATAACTTACCATACAACACCTCCTCTCATGACCTATGATATTGATTCTCTACCATATATGTTCTCATTGGTATGTTACCAAATGCAATCTTATTATGACCTATGATTACATTCGATGACCTCGAGATTCATAATATTATGATTTTTATGTTGATCCTTTATTTGTGTTTGTTTTCATTTATGCAAACCCAATATAGAGTATTATAGTTGATAATGGATCAAACAAAAATGTATGTCTTATGACACTCCTCATTAGCCTTAGATACACTCCTAAGGACCTCCTTGGTATAATGGCTATGCTAAAAGGATTTGACAAATAATATCACAACCCTATTGCGGAAATTGTATCACTACTTCAAGTCGAACTTAAAAGTGTAGCAACATGATTTCTATTTCTACCTACCAATGATGTATTTGACATGTTACTTGGATGTCCATCAATACAATGTGTTTCATTCCCTTCGTGTGACATATATGTTTGAAGTATATTCACAACAATAAGGAAGTTACTATATAGAGTGTTTCCTATGAGTATATTATGCGGTCTATGACACTACTTATTTTACCTCTATGGGAGCCTAATGTACATCCTATGTAAGTACAACCTTCACTACTAACTTAGATATAACCTTAAGGATAAACAAATGACCTTTTCCAACTGCTAATTCTTCAAAACCCATTACATAATTATCTTCTTAGTACTCAATCTAAATCACACAATCAACCTATGCCAACTACTCAACTTATGGTACCTACTACTCATACCCTATGATAGTATCAAAATGACCTTATCAATGTGCTCTAAAAATAAATCCGATGCATTCTCCTCGATACAAAATAGAGTTCACATGTTACTATGACTAATCGATACCCATAGAACATAAAGTAGTATACTTTTATGATCTCAATTATCAAATGACATGAGACAACTTATCATATTCTACTACTCACCTACAGTATGTGACACTTGCACCAATCAACACACGACCTTTGTATGATCATCCCATTGATAAGATCATAAGTTAACATTCTTAACCTACCTCTTATGTCATCTTGTTTACACAAATTATTATACATATTTGTTTAATAAACCTCTCTTGTGATGATTACTAGTTCCTTGATTCTTCTACTTGGACATCAAAATTTACATTTGCATTCACATTGACCATTCTTTTGGCCCCTTGGGATTGAATTTATTATAATTTTTTATTTTCTTTTGTCTCTTGATTTTTTATCTTGTTATCTACATTCACAATTGCTAGCCTATGAAGACACATGTACACATATATTTTACAACAAGATAACCTTATTACACACACTTGAGGCATGTCACACCTCATTGTGGCATACTACTTGCTTGCCCATCCACATTGACTATCTATGTATTCTTCATGACACACATTGAGCTTACATGATCACATATTTCTATGACTACACATCTTATAATGTTTACTTATATAGTGACTATTTCCCATTTGGTGTATGTTTTAACTACAAGTCTATACACATATCCATTTAAGACATAACTTTATTATTCACACTTTTATTTACATTGGGTCCATATCACTTTCCCTCACTCTCTTTATATTTCTTTGTTACTAAATGTGAATACTAAGATCCGATAGATGTTTTGAAATTATGGAACCCTCCCACTTATTTTATTTTGCAACATTTTTCCCATTGGCCTTACTTCAATAACTAATACTTTATTATGATAATATTGCAAGAAAATATGAAACATCCAAATATTCTCAAAATTCAAAAAGACCTAATTGTGGTTTTTTTGTTTATCCATATAATTAGAAATGGTTACTTATCATGTTCTCAATTTTTTATATATCTATTTTTTGTGTACATATTTTTAACAATGTACATGAGCTAGGCATAAGACATACAAACTAGACATTATCAAGGGCACACACATGTTGTATGGCTTTACCGAGCCAACACTTAGAGGTAACATTTCTACATTAGGGATATTCCTACTCCGAGGAATCTTACACACTTTTTGTGTCTTATATTTCTATGCTAGTCTATTGATGATATAGATATACCTAAAATTCTTATACATGTATATCCCTTCCTTATACATTTCATATGTCCTTCAATATGGATGTTGTACTATGTTTTACTTATGAAAACATTTTTTTCTATATGTAATTGCATTGCTTGTTCCACGCTTACTAATTACTGATTTCTCCATACCTAATGATTATTAATTGTTACATGATCACTAATTAATGGTAATGCCATATATGTTGATTTCTCATTGATTAACTATAGGTGATTAAGCTAAAATGTGAATTTATATGCCTAATCTGATTGTTATTATAGCAGTAAATGAATAAAAAATTAAGTACGAAATTTACCCAAGTAAGCTAAGCAAGAAAGTATGAAACCCTAAGTGCAAAGAAGAGGTAAGATGACTTAGTTGTTTCACATTGTTCCACGAATGTGCCAAAGTGCTGACCAAATTAACAAAGAGGAAGGAGTGTCATACATAGCCTTAGAAAAGTGTGTGAGATGATGATTTGCCTAGACTGGGCACCTAGAGAGGGACATGGGTGCATGTGGGTGCCCTAGGCCTATTTATGGGTGCTTGTGTCTATAGAAATGATTATAAAACATCCTTTGATTGGTCATGAGGTATTCGTTATTGTTCTCCTTTGATCACTATGTGGTCTCATAATGATTTCCGAAGTCGCTTAGAAACCTGCAATGAAATAATGACCTGCAAAACCCTCAAAGAGACATCAAATCCTAAAAAATAAAGATGTAGAATGAGGGGTCAAACTGTCCTCAGCTATCATAATGGTGAACTTATGACTGAGCATTGCACTACATCTCAAACCCAATGTATTTATATGTGTGTGTGGAATCATTCCCTAGGTGGCTCTTGTGTGTGTCACACTTGATAGCGAGAAAGTAAGCTAGATGTAAAAAATGTAATAGATGTGTGCATGGAATAGAATGAACTTCCATCCTATGAAGTGTATGTAGAATAACCATCCCTTTTTTCCTTGAATATTTCTATATGTATGTAATAGAGCTCTTAGATGTTTGATGGATGCAACCTTAGGTGGTGATAGCTAATGCTTAGTGCTTGGTCCTTTATTATGATCACATAACTTTATATTTATATGATTTCTTGCTTGAATTTCGTAATTAACCCCGAAAAGGATGACTACCAAAAAGATAAGATGATAAAACGGCTATAAAGGACCCAAAAGATGTGAACAAAGTATATTGAGGTCGGGGGCATCGAGAGGGTATGATGGCACATGGTGCTAACGTCCCTGGTCAAGTGCTAGTGTCCCGAATGATAAATGTTGGGGTATGAAAAGGAAGACTGAGAAAGTAAGGGTGCAAGACCAAAATTTGCAATAGAAAAAAAAAGGTGGCCAAAGACATGGGTTAATTAGTACTTTTCTTACTTATGAATCATATGAATAGTAGTATGCAATTATGACTAGATAATTACCCAAAGTGCATGATTTTGTGTCTACATTTTCCCCACTTTATGTTGGTGAGAAGAAAGCTTGGTAACATAAAGTAGATAGAGATGCATACCTGATAACCATGTATATTGATGTAGAAAGAGCATGCCGAGGGATAAGACAAAGTGTGGAGTGATAAAAGTGTGAAGCATGGATGCTAAGGAGGAAAAAGTGTAAAAAGTGATGATGAAAATGAACCTAGGGTGGAAATGCATGTGTAGATGTTGTGATGTACCTTTTGTTAATGTCCATTTTTGTATTGTGTGATGTTGAATGATGTTGACTACTACTTCACATACGGACAAACCTACATAGAGAGAACAAAAATTAGTCAAATCTACATGTATATGTGTAAAAAAACATGTAAAGAAGTATTTAAAATGAAAAATGTGAAAAAGGAACATGTGCACTTGATCCGTGATGAGGAAAGAGTGTAGAAAGGATCCTATAGATGTTATTAAAGAACGATTTTTTGAGTGATCTCACACCAATTGTGTTGGCCATGATTTTTTTGGTGATCTCATGCCAATGACATGGAATAAGTGTAGGGAGAAAAAAACGGTGTTATCCTACAACCTTTAACAATTTCCTGCAATGTAGAAGACCACTACAAATGGTGTGTAAAATTAAAATAATTCGATCCAATGTGAAAGTGTGTAGTGAATTCATGTCAGTATGCTAAGGACTATGTACCCACCAAAATATACTGTGTGTGGAGTTCTCAGTAGACTGTGCTATACTTAAACTGCCCTTGGTCACAGGCATCCAAGAAAGGCTAGGGGTGCCCAAGCGCTACTGTCCTGGTCTGGGTGCTAGTGCCTTTGTTGTACTAAGGACCCAAGTCTCATTATGAGCCATGTCTAATACTAAAAAATGTGTTATACCGATACTATTTGTTTGTGTTGAATTGTGAGTGTATGATGTTGTATGGGGTGATTGATTCACCCAAATGATGCCCCCTCATTTGGGGTGCATGCGACATTGCTAAAGAGTATGCAGCCCAAAGGAGGACCGAACGTTGTGCTGAAATTGTGCCTTGTAGGGGGAAGGGAATGTGCTTGGTAGAAACTAAGGCACACGTAAAAAAAGTGGCTGGGAGACAATTGTTAGTACAAACAAAGGCAAACATGCATGTATAAGACAAAATGTAAGCTAAGAAGACAATGTGTAAGCTAAGATGTAAGAAGACAATGTACAAGAAGACAATATAGACCACAAAAAGTGGGTTGAAAACATGGGACACCACTCATGATGTCACAAGACAATCAAGGTCGATGAAGCCAAAAGCAAACAATGTGCACACAAGACAAAGGAAAAGCCCACAAAAGAGCATACAAAGAGTAAGCAATGAAAAGGAATGTAATAGAAAACCATTAAAGCAGATTGTCTTACATAACAAATGCTGCATAAAAATCACCCATTAGCATGTTAGAAAGATAAAAAATATGTCAAAAATTGTATAATCTGATAATGTAATGTGTTATGAAACAAAATGAAAAATAGCATCTGTGATGTATGAAATTGGATGCCCCAGAGCTAATGTGGACCGATATTAGGTACTACACCAAGCATCCATGTTGCATGTAATAGATCTGTATAATCTATGATCACAAATAGAAAGGCAAGTGAATGCACATGTGTGTATGATAAAGATAAATACATACAAGATATATATCTAACATGTGTAGTAAAGTGTACATGTAAACGCATAAGTAAGTAAGAGTAAGTCCAACCAAGATATACATTATGTTGTTGATGAGACAGAATGGAATGTAGTGTGAATGATAGGATCAACGTGCCCCCAAGTGGATGTGTATGTATGAAATGAGGTTCATTTGTATATGCCCCTTAATAAGAATAATGAAACGTAAACGAGAGTGTGTCATCGGAAATGGTTCGAATTACGTGTATGAAAAATATGTGATCATGAAAGTGAAAGGTTTAGAGTGTAAGTGTGTGAGTGATTGATTGAGTGAGTGTGGTGAGGTTCATTTTAGATTGAAACCCTCAGCAATCTGAGTATGAACCATATAACTAGAGTGCATCATAGGGTAATGATTGAAACATGTAGAATTAGATGTAAGGGAGATGTAATGTGAATGTGTATAGTGAGTAATGCACCTAGTGTGTGACAAAGCTGTGAGAAGGAGATTTCGTGTGGGTATAACACATGTTGTGTGAGATGTGTAATGTGTAGTGTGACTAAGTAATGTTATAGATATGTGTTGTAAATGTGTCAAGTGTAAGATGTGTGATATGGTCAAGTGTGTAATAATACATAGTGTGTATAGTGTGTAGTGTGTGAGGTTCATGTGTATATTATGCCCTTAACAATCAAGTGTAAACAATAGCATGAGAGTGCATCATTAGGTAATGATGACACAAGCATTATCAATATGTATATGGTGTATCCAAAAGTCTAGATGTGAAATGGTGTGAATATAAGACGTTTGTCGATGTTATGGGGAAGAAATAGGTGTGATGCTCCCCAAGTGTGTGATGATGAATGTGTTATCCATTAAAATTGAAAGAGGAGGGTCCTCTACCCGACGCTTGTGGAGATAAAGGTGTGTGATCATGCTCTAAGAGTGGTGGTATATGAGATAGAAGCTATGGAGATGAATTAATCCTATATGTATGTGACCGATGAGTATACAATGGGAACCTTTTTGTAAAAAAGTGTGGAGGTGATGGAGACCTATGTGAAGTAGAATGTGGAGATGATGGACACCTATGTGAAGTAGAGTGCGAGAGGTGATGACACCTATGTGGAGCAGAGCGTGGAGGTAATGGAAACCTATATGGAGTGAAATGAGGTGGTGAAGTATTTATAGATGAAGGAATTTTCCTAATGATGGATCTATACTAATGTGATGGACTATTAGATCAATGATATCACATAGGCAAAGCGCAAATAGGTGAGCTAGGAACAGATTGTGCTTTAGGTTTGATGGGTTAAAGGGAACTCAGTATAGTCTAGGTGCTACAATGGAAATATCAAAAAGAGGTTGTGACCATGGAGTATAAATGGAGGCACACCATTGATAGAGATGACTTGATTGTTGTGAATGAACTTCAGATGCAAGTGATTCATGGAGATGATAGATTGAGACCTATGAATCCAATTGATACCTAAGAGCATGTCACACCCTTCGATTGTTTGTGCTACAAGAAAGGGCACAAGCATGGTGAGAGGACCAATAATAACTTGAAGCTTGAAAACCCCATATGAGTTAGGCATTGGATATGAAATTTGTGAGAGTGGATAGCCAATAGCAACAAGAAGTGGAATAGAACACGTGTTGATACACCATGATGGATAAAATTTAGTGTTATTGATAGAGATGGATCTGATAGAAGCGTTGATGTGCAAGTGATCAAAAGAGAATGTAGCATGATAATCATGATCAAAGAAAGAAATTATTGGTGGAGAAATGTTAGCATGAGCAACTAGGAAATCAAGAGCTCCTAATGCAGGAGGAGGCATTATGCGATATGTATGATTAGCCAAGGAATCAACCACTTTCTTGTCATGTTTTGGAAGTGGATTATTGAATATTTTGAGCTTATGATTTTTGTTGACTGGTGAAAAATTCGTAGGCTCTGGAAGCTCGAGTTTGTTATCATTGATAATATCTTGGATGATAGTGTGGAGTTTGAAACACCTATCTATAGAATGTCCAACACATTGATGCTAATCACAATGAAATTTTTCATTGTAATTGCAACATTTAGGACGAGATGGATCTAAGTTAAGTGGAGGAGGGAGCGTAATAATATTTCTTTCAATAATTTTTTGTAATATAAGATGCGGAGCAATAGTCAAATTTTTATATGTACACTTAGGCGGTTATCATTGGAGTTATTTTTGTTAGAGACAACATTGATAATGACCTTAGCGATGAGGTTTCTTAGTTGGTTTAAAAATTAACTTAATTTGAAAGTGTGTAAAGGAGGAAGCTTGTTCTGATTCTTAACATTTCCTATAGATAAGAGTTTCATTTGGCGTAGCTTGAGAGTGTGATGCATTGATAAAATGATGGAGATGTTTCAAGCATATCACTTTCCGAAAGAGGTGACAATATACTTTGAATGAATAAGTCTTGAATCTCGAGTCGAAAGCACATAAGGCATCTTAGCTAGGTTGTTTTTGTATTGTAAGACATAGTCTACTAGATTTTCATTAGACCCTTATTTAAGTTGTGTAAGTTACGCATATGAGATCTTAGAGCTAATGTTGATAGAAAAATGAGTAAGAAAAGTATCAGCTAGATGCATGAAATATGTTACCAAGTGGACAGTAGGTCATAGAACCAACACATCACATAATCATGGAGACTGTGAGGAAAGAGCTTAGCTAGAAGAATGTGATCATTCGCAAAATCTAGATAGGCCACATGGAATGTTTGAGATGCTCTTATGGGTCACCATGCCCATTGAAAATAGGAATCTTGGGGTGACAAAATTAGAAGGAAGTGAGTAAGTGGATATGGTGGGTGTGAATGGAGTATGCAGTAATAGAGTGGAATCCAAAGATGGAGACGCATGAGAAGTAGCCTGTTGTAATTGAAAAATTTGTGCTTGAAGGTCCTGATAAAGGGAGGCTAAATCTTGAGTGTTAGCAGAAGAAAATTTCCACGTGTGAGCAACAAGAGGTGGACTAAAGTGATTGGTGGGAATAGGGATGGAAATAGGGACATTAGAAATGGGTGGAAGAGTATAAGCAGGTGGTTGAGTAGTAATGGAGGTGGGAATAGTGGTGGAAGAATTAATCTCCACAAGGTTAGTGGCTTCCTCACGAGTAGAATATAAAATAAAGTCTAGGTCATGTGGATGCTCAACAATATGATCACTAAGTTCTTTAAGGTGGGATTCATTGAATTCTCCATAAGATTTATCCTTATTAGAGGAGGATAAGAGCCCTAAAAATAAGGTGGATTCAAAGGCCAAGTTCACCAAAATGATTAAGCTAACATGTGAATTTATATTCCTAATTTGATTTCTATTGTAGCAGTAAATGAATAAACAATTAAGTATAGAAATATACCCAAGTAAGCTAAGAAATAAAGTATAAAACCCTAAGTGCAAAGAAGAGGTAAGATGACTTAGTTGTTTCACATTTTTTCTTGATTGTGTCAAGTATCTTGACCAGATGAATAGAGAGGGATGAATGTCATACGAGAGACTTAGAAAATTATGTGAGCTGATGATCTTCCCGGATTGGGGCACTGGAGAGGGAAAGGTGTGCCCGTGGGTGCCCTAGGACTATTTATGGGTGCATATATGTATCACTAGAAATAATCGAAAACCTCTGTTGAGTGGTCGTGAGGCATTTGTTGTTGTTCTCCTTTGATCCCTATGTGGTCGCATAGTGATTTTGAAGTCATGGAAACTGTAATGAAATAATGACTGCAAAACCGTCAAAGAGACATCAAATCCTTAAAAAAATGTGTAGAATGAGGGGTTAAAATTTCCTCAATTTTCACAATGGTGAACTTACAAATGAACACTACACTACATCTCGGACCCTATGTATTTCTATGTATGTGTGTGCGGAATCTTTCCTAGGTGGATCTTATGCATGCCACACTTATTACCGATCAAGTAAGCTAGATGTAAAGAAATTTAATAGATGTGTACATGGAATAGAATAAATTTCCCTCCTATGATGTGTATGTAGAATAACTAGCCCTTGTGTCCCTTGGATGGTTCTAGATGTATGCAATGGAGCTCTTAGATGCTTGATGAATGCAACCTTAGGTGGCGATAGCTAATGCTTAGTGCTTAGTCATTTATTATGATCACATAAATTTATATTTATATGATTCCCTTTCTTGAATTTCGTAATTAACCCCAAAAATTCCAACTACAAAAATATAAGATGCTCAAATGGATAGAAAGGACCCAAAATATGTGAACAAAGTATACATCGAGGTCAACGGTTCCCAGAGGGGATGAGGGCACCGCACACGGCATCCTATCTAGACTTTGGTATCTAGGATGATAAATGTTGGGGTATGAAAAGGAAAACTGAACAAGTAATGGTGCAAGACCAAAAGTGGTAACAAAAATTAAAAAAAGGTGGCCAAATACATGGGTTAATTAGTACTTTTCTTACTTAGGAATCATATGAATAGTAGTATGTAATCATGACTATATAATACCCCAAAGTGCATGAATTTGTGTCTACAATAGGTTTTAATGTGTGTTATATGCTTCCCGATTGATTGTGTAATGCCCAAAATTTTCAACCCAAATTCCAAGAAAAAACCAACACAATTTTTAGACACTTTACTTACTCTATTACAAATGGAGAAAATACATAAATATTTGCACATTATTTGTTACATTTATTTACTAAGTGGAGGAGTTAGAGAAGTGGGTAAGAGAATCGATTTGCATCAGATAGTCATGTGCAATATTTTACTACAAGTAACTTATGTTAGAGGGGAGTTTAGGAGAAATTTGTAGACATGCTCATTCATTCATTACACAAAAATGAGGGAATCTAAACACACTATTATAACAAGGATATTGTGGTCGATAAACACCTAGATAAGTTACATGATTAGTGTCATTTCCATTTCCCTACAAAGAGAGGGAACAAGGGTAAAAGACAAGAGTGAGAAAATAAGTCACACGCCAAAATATTCCCACACTAATGAACTCTAAATCTACATTTTCCTCCTAGGAGTAAAGAGCATACTAGTTCAAGATGATTTTCAAGGGGAAACCATGTTCAAAATTTGATCAAACACAATTATCTAGGTAATTTACATTACAACACACAATGGTGCAAGAAACCACTTAATTAATGCTTCCTTTCCATTGATCCATATTATAAGAGGATAATATTCAGTTTTAAGTTGCATTTTATTCATTTATATTTTTTGTGAATGATTATTTGATGTGAAATATATGCTACAACGATTGATCCAAAATAAAAAGACCAAACTATGAAGGTGTCACAATGCTCAAACACACACTAAAGAAGATGGTACATGTGCTTCTAGTGATTTACCAATTACAACACGATCTTGAAATACTACGGATTACACCTCAAAATTACTTCATGTACATAATGCATTAAGAGAAGGTGTTACATAATCGGCACCATGCACTAACCCCTATGGAACACATGTCCATGAGCGTAATGGAATAGACATTACCTTAGGTGAATTTTACAAGGCCAAACATGTGGCTAGACATAAACTTTAGGACTCACTTAAGTTTCATAGGCAAGGATCAAGCAAAGAGTTTAGGTCTTAGGTTTGGTATAAGAAAGTTCTTCATAATAATTAAGAGATAAAATTTACAAGAATATATACAACTTACATTCCATAAGAGTAATGAGTGTAGTTTTTTTATAAAAATCATACATATAGGGATTATAATGAAACAAACTAAATGACAATGTTTATTTTCAATACTTCAATTACAAGTCAAACATGCTCTTACAAGATTCAAGTACCATAATTCTCACAAAGTTCTAAAACAAGGCTACTATTTTAAACACCATTCATGCTATTTAAGTACATATGAATGACAAATATCACTCTCTTTAACCAATGAAAATATAAGTTTTAAGTATAGTTATAAATCTTCGTGGAATTCAATTAATTATGTCTTTCATTTTAACATCTCATACCTCGTAATGTTATAGGTTAGTATAATGTTGGCATGGAATTTCACTTCTATTTAGTAAGAAAATGTTAATAAATATTTATTTTTTATTAGAAGGAAAGAGAGAATAACATGTCTTCTTATGGGTTTTGTAATTATTAAAAATATCTAAAGTGTGTGTGAATGAGAAATAGATATTTCTTCCTTCACACGACTCATTTCATTAAAGTTGTAAGGATTTGAGAGAGAAAACAATGTCACCATTAAAGGCAAAGTGTCATTATGGCCATTCAACACTATTCATAAAATGTGGGTTTATTTACATTCACAAAAATATCTGATAACTAATAATTGTGGCTAACATAAAAATGATTGAAAGCGGTGGATCTACTTTCACATGCACCAATTTTTTCTATTTACAAAATTTTATCTTTTAATGGAATGTAACCACCGATTAAATAAAAAACCAACACCCAAAATCATGCCAATTGACATTAATTAATTTCCTTCATGATAGGTGGATTCACACCAATTTTCTTTAGAGGATGCCCATACCATGTTCACGCTTGGATAGGATGATGAAAACCAACTCAAAAATTGTTAAATAATTGGAATCAATTTTTGTTTACATTTTTGGAGTGGACAAGTCTTTACTGCATAGTGTGTATTTTTACTGTGCAATTTCACATAATTGTATCATTGTGTAATTTGTCCACATACTTCTTTTCACAATCTGTGCATATATGGTCGAGTTGCACAAGCCTATGTTGGTTTTTCAAGAACACGCAAATAATCAAAGGCAAGTCGAGGAATACTAAGAACCTATTTTGGAAACCACAAAGTACTACTAAAGTAGGGAAATGTTGATTTTGTGATCTTAAGCTAGGAAACACTTCAAAATTGTTTGAAAGCCCGAATCTTTGATAATTGTATGTTACAAGCTATAAGTTTCTAAAAGGTTGACTAGTTGTATATTGGGTCTATTTATGGGTCCTTTAGGACTTTGAATTTAAATTTTGTGGTTTTAGGAGTCTTTGTGAATTGCATTGGGTAACTTGTATGCTTGTATAAATGATTCACAAATCCATAAGGAAAATAGTTTAGGAAGAGAGAGTTCATTAAGTATAATTAGACTTAAAATGCAAATGCAAGCTTAAGACTCATATCGAGTAAGGTTGGTAAGTAAATGATGAAAAATATTGTAACAATATAATTTGTGGCATGCGACTAAATAGTTGTCATCGGTCTTAGTGTGCAATTTTTCTAGGTATATGAATTGAAGTCTTATTTATGTTTAAGTTTTAAAATATGCATTCATTTAATCTTCCCGGATATACGCAATTTCAATTTTTTTCCAAATATATTCTAAGGATACATGGTTGAAGGTTTTTCTTCATTGGGATTCCTGACCGCATTTGCATCATTTGGTATCGAATGATGATTTTTTTCCTTGTGAGTGGAGACATGATGAATCTTTTTCATTTTCCACATTTGTGAGTGTGGATAGAAAGTTATTACAAACATTTACCAATGGGTAATTGTTGGGAAGAAGGCATGAGGAAGTGACACAAGTAATCTTTTGTGACTTTCCATAGTGTGAAGTGTGGGTAGATGGTCATTTTGGATAACTTACAATAGGTGATTGTTGGGTATAAGGTGTGAGTACTACATAAAAAGCATTTACGATTTCCTACTTTGTGAAAGTGGGTAGAAAATTATTGGATGCATCTTCTAGCAAGATATTATTTTGTAGAAGGTGTTGAGTATTGTGGAGGCCATTGATCTCTTTATACAATATAAAATGGAACATTAGAGGAATGTAAATATTGGAGGATACTAAAACCGAGGTGCTATAGTTAAGGATTTGACAAAGTTGATGAAGACGATGCAAGTTGGCTTAGAGGTGATGGAAGCCCCACAATAACAATGTGTTGTTGTGGAGGATGTAATTCATGATAAAGAAGATCCCTACAATAGGAAGCACATGTCGTGAACATGAATGAAAATGAAGAAGAAGATGAAGTGTAACATGGCCCTAAAGACAAATCGTTATGTACACTTGGTAAAATGGGGAGTAATCCAAGAGAGAATACCTTGTGTTATTCTAGCAAAATTGGATTTGTGGGAGCTTATTGATTGGATTACATAGCTCAAAAGTATTTTGAGTATGAATATATGGGAGATCCCAAGATATTCAAATTTGTTTGAACGAAGTTGAAGGGTTGTGTATTGCTTTGGTTTGAGTGTAGAAAGGAAAACTAGAGATCAAAACATTAGATAGGTTGGATGCAAAGTTGAAGGAAAAATTCTTTCCCACAAATTATCATCTTAGTTTCTTGAAGAATTTGTAGAATTGTTAACAGAGAGATTTCAATGTAAAATAATTGTTAGTGGAAAATCACAAGACCCCTAGACAATCGATCAGATTTCTAGTTTGATCACTCTAGCATCCAAAGTGTGATTGCACAACATTGAAACCTCTCTACAAGTGTGGGACTTGTAAAATGAGAGAGGAATCTCCAGAGAAGGCCGGTTCTGCTCCATAACTACTCGCCACAAGCTATTCCAAAGCGGGAAAGCTAATCTAATCCTAATCTAACCATGTCAAGGATACAAAGAGAGAGAGAGAGAGAGAAAAGGAAAAATAGCAAAAACTACACTAAAATGGTGATACACCGTAGAAGGAGAATGTTGAACATCTATCAAAACTACCATGGGACAAAGAGAGGTGAGCAATGGGAAGGATGGACAGATGCATCACAGGCCCAAGGATAGATTTCACACAGAAAATGTCCCAAAACTCCATGAACATAGCTCCAGACCTGTAATGAACATTAGAACATGCACAAATACCTGTAATGAAGAGAGGCAAGAAGAAAACAAGCAAAAACGAGCAAGGATGGACAGATGCATCACAAAACACGTTTTTGTTGCTCCAAAAGTTTACACAGAACATCATTTCAATAGTAAAAGGCAAAAATGCCATTACAAAGCAAGGGAGGAGGTTTGAACTCCATTTTCAACCCTAGAGAAGAAAATAAGGGAGGGTCAAGCTAAAAAGATGAACAACTTGTAATCCTCCCTCCAAAATGAGCCAAATTTGGCTTTTACATTGCATGGGTCGAGCCCATGAGAGAGAAAACATACAAAAACGTGGGATCCCATTCCTCATTGACTACAAATGCATTAAATCAGCATGGAGGACCTTACAAACCCATACCCTATCATTTTTACCAAATGGGAGGAGAGTGCGACCCATTCTGTATTAAATTTGGTCGCTGAAATGTCACTTCTGGCCATGAACACGTACCAGAAATGTTTTTGAATTTTCTCTCTCCAAACTGAACCAAAATTAGAGATTGACCATGGAATCTTGTAGAGAATTTCATAAGCTTTCCAATGATATAAAGAACGTGCAAATCTGAGCTCTGGATCAAAATATATGGGGGTCTGAAGATTTAGGGCAAAAACAGGCCAAAATGGATTTTAAATTTTTTCCCGCGCTCTGCCACTTGGATGACACGTGCTAGGCTTTGATTCACTGAGCAATTCTCTCTCCTCCACCTTTCAGCGGGTTTTCCTTTAAAAATTTTGACTTTTATAACTTTGGGAAATTTTTCATTTTTTCCCCGCGCCCCCACCATTTGGGACACGTGGCGTGATCTGGTTGGAGGACGGGGCGCGGGGTCATCCTTGTCTTTTTAGCTTTTTGGCCGAAGAACTTTTGCAAAAACTTCAAAGTTTCCCCGAGCTCCGCACTTCCCTACTCCATTAGACACATGTCCAATTCCAATTTGCCACGGCCCTGGCTTCCATTTTCCCCCTTTAAAATTTTGATCGAACACTTAGCCAAAATTTTGTTTCGCTCCCCGTGCCGCAAACTCCCCAGCCCTTAGGACACGTGTCCTGTGTCTATTGGCTCGGGCCGACCCTTCAAACCTCACCCTTTGAAATTTTGGGCCCAAAAACACTTAGTCAAAATTTTATTGCACCTCCCCTTGTGACACGCGTCACATTCTGATTCGTTGGCGGCTTTTCTGGGTCTTTGTTTCCCTCGCGTATTTTTGGCACGGATGTCCCAAACCGTCTGGGAAAAATTTCTCCGATCCGCCCGATTCGGGCTTCCCTATCCCACTCTGAGGTGAAGACACGTGGCACATTTTCATTCGCTCTCGGCTCTTTCGGCTCTTCGCGTCCCATGCGTCCCTTTGTCCCAACTGTCCCAGATGAAAGTTCCCTGCTTCGCCGATCCGGCGGTTCACGCCCTTCACGTACTCATGGCCCGAGATGTCCCAAACGTCTGCACAATAGTTAGTCAATTTTTCACCTTCACCTCGGCTCGCCCTTTCGCGCCTGCGCCCCGATGTCCCAACCGCCCCGAGTGCCGTGCGAGACCACCTGGAGGCTTTTCGGCCGATTTGCGCCCCGACGTCCCAACTGTCCCAAGTGCTGTCTAGACTAGGACTTAGCCGATTTTCTTTGTTTTTCTGCCCAAGCTTGTTGTTTGCAATTTTTTCACCTTTTCTAACCCGTTGGGATTTCTTCTTAGACAGAGAGTTAGAAAGAAGTCGAGGGGACCCTGAAACATGATTTTTGCCTTAAATCAATCTATTTGCCCTGACTTGAATATTCTCGATGTATGTTATCAAAATTACCCTAGGGGGTGAATTTTGGATAACAATAATATAATGAAGAGTTTAACCGACTCACTATTCGATGTTATATACCTTGAGATATGATATTATAATGTATATGGCTGATGGAGATGTCGACATACGTAGCGCACATTCCCTTTGGTTAGTTATATGTTTATAATATATAGGGTCACATATGAATTAGTTATGTTGGATAATGAGTCAACCTTCATTAGGATTAGGTGTTACCCATCTATACAGCAGTAATGTATGCCTATATAAAGGATATGAGTATCATTATGAGGATGTCATATATGTGTTGAGTCTTCTACTTGGTAGAGGTATATTAGAGGTGTCCCTCTCAAAGTGGGATTCCCATATTGGGAGATATTGAGCTACTCCTCTCTTAAGGAGCATTGTATGGTTTTCCTCTACCTTAAGGGTATTCTAAATATATTGATTATTTGGTCACCTTGGCCCACTAATATCTCTTGGGTTGTTTTATGTTCAAATTATTCAATTATTATAAGAAAGGATCATATCAAGTGGTATCTAAGCATCGATTTGGGAAATTTGTGGGATGGAACTCTAATCTCAAAGTGAGTCACCTATATCTTAATATCGCCTGTTATTTTTTTAGAATTTATTTGTGAGAAGTAAAAAGGTATTCAAGAAAGCTACCCTCAAATTTTTTAGATTTTTTGGTCATGTTTGAAGAAATATGTTTTTAGGGTCAAAACCCTAATTTTAATGATTGATCTAGTATTCAAGAAACTAACCTCAAAATTTTATATTTTTGGGTCATGTTTGAATAAAGATATTTTTGTTTCAAGGTTAAAACCAAAATTTTAATGATTCATCTATATCTTCCAAATTCGACAAATTGTTTAGTGAATTTTTTTTGGGTGTGGTAAATTTATTTCAGGGAGAAACTCTCTAAATTTAAAAAAATGATTTATTTTGAGAGATTTATTGTAATTTGTGTTCTTAACATATTCACTCCATAGGCAAATTTTTTTGGAATATTTCTATTTTTTTACATTTTTAGAAATTTCACAAATTTTTTTATTATAGGTGAAATAGGGTTGAGGAGGCCCTACCCCTTACAAGTCAGAGCTCCAAAAAGAGCAGATAAGACATTACATAACATTCAAAAATAAACATATATATCGACTATTACATCTGAGCTCCTCCATGAGCATATAGACTAGTTTAAAACACAACAAAAAAGAGTAATAACAAAGAAAGATAAAACCATAAACTAACTAACATCAAAGTTAAAAGCATAACAATATAATAACAACCACCCCCAAAATCATCACTTTTTAAACTTTTTAAGACTTTCCATCACTTTTTCCACTCTTTTGACAAAGACTCAATGTTGACCCCCAATGATGTCAGGTCACATCCAATAACATCCCTTTTTCTTTTCTTTGAATTTCCATGCTCATCCATGAGCTTGTAAGCATTGGCCAACTGACCAAGGGTTTGGAGATGTTGTAGAGTGGATTTCACAGTGACAAAACTCCATTCCATATAGCTATGTAAAATAGCTCTAATGTGATCCACCTCATTAGAGAGGTTGTTGCAGTTGGCTTTCATAATTTCAAGCTCACCCCCATTACTGAAGTTTTGCAACATCTTCAACGTGCATTTTCATTTTATGTCAGTCATAAAGAGGAACTCGAACAAAACTCTTTGTATGCCTCATATTGCCCTTCATCTCTTCAATATCCATGGCCATCTTGGCAAGATGATTATCCCCTTTCTTAGGACCCACTTGACCCAAAGCTTCAATATGTTGCTCCAATTGGGAATTCATAAGAACCTAATTTTCTTGCATGCTTGATTCACCTTTTGTTTTGACAGATCAAATAGGAACATCTTTCAATTTTATCTCTCTGAGATTCTCGAGCGGCATCAATTTCCACGACATCCTTATCATCCCCTGACAAATCTCCTTCATGAGACTTTATATCTTCACTAGAATCCTCCTCCTCTAAGTCCGAGTCTTCTTCCTCAGCATAACCCTCAAGATATTTCATGAGGGTACCCAATTTATCAATATCAAGAGAATCTCTTTTAACTAGGGCAAGGCTAAAACCTTGGTGAAGGGGGACAATAACTCTATTATTTTTAAACTGGGAAATTGAAGCACTCAGAGAGCGAAACAAAAATACAACAAACTGAAACTATGGCCATGTTAGAAATAATTAAGCATAGGAAAATGGTAGGCATAGATACACTTATGACAACATTCTAGGGTAAGAAACTGAATAAGGGATAAAGCCACATCGTCAAAAGGCCTGGGTAAAGTAGAGTGAAGAAAACTGGAAAAATAAGTGGTGATTTTTTCATTACCTTACAAGAACAGCTTCAACTCATCCATGGCTTCCTTTTTAGGCTTATAAACCTCCCTACCATTAGTAGGAACACCCATCACTTTAGCGATAGACTCCACAATAATATCAATATGAACACCTTTCATGTCCACAACTTCCCCTTTCTAGTCATCTTCCAAGCTCTGACAAAGTCCTTACTTAGATTTTCATAATGACCTTCAAAGATTTTGAGGAAAGGTGAGAAACCCTTTCTCTCGAACACTTCCATGGCTTCCAAATTAACCCCATCTAGATCAAAAGGATCAGTTCTCACAAGATCACCCCCATTTGGAAATATGAGTACTAGTTCACAGAAAATCCTAACTTTAGATTACTTAGAATGATACAAACAATCCCAACAATGTTGATGTTACAAGCACGGATGGAAATAATGGCCCTAAGGTGACACGAGTGTATCCAAGCCCAAATCTTCACATCATCCCACCATAAATTCACATGATTCAAATGGATCTTATACATTATTACCTTAACATACCATGACATGTCATTATTACCCAGTGGTGACATGTCCATGTTGATCTTTTTGGAGGTGTGCTCACACCTTAGTATCTAAAGCTTCTTCATCATTGATTAATGTCATCTCGTGAAAATTAACCCCCTTATTGGAAAAATAATCAGCAATAAAGTTTTCCTCTCTATAGATATGTTTAAAAGTAATAGTTTCAAACAAGTTAGACATTTCCTTTATACTAGTTATAGAGTTTTGGATAGATGTAGAAGTAGTACCTTTACCAGTAATGTTGTTAATAATGTTCAATGAGTCTCCTTCCACTTCCAATCTTACAAATCTATGTTGATAGGCTATAGATACTTCCTAATAAATAGTCATTTCTTCAAAGAACGCGATTCATTTGAATACCAAGATTGCAATGATACCCAAGAATGAATCTTCCTTCAAAATCATAGAAGACCCTCCACAACCAAATTTTTCGGGGTTTCCTTTGGAGGCCCCATAAAAATTCAGCTTTATCCATTCCTTGCTAGGTTTTTCCCAACCTTGGAGCCTAGGATTATGTGTAGGAAGGTCAGTTTGAGTAGGGCTTAAACCCCAATTCTTAGATAATTTACTCTCATTTTGAAGAATAGTTTTCTTATGTGGGGCTATGTTTGAGAATTTTGCATTAATAATGTTAAAACAACGAGTTCCAAATTTCTTTTCCGATTCCTTCTTCCCTTTAAAAATCCACCTATTTCTCTCTTTCCAAATTTCCCAAGCCAAGTGCATAATAGAAAGAGTCCATAGATGTTTGAGTCCTTGACTCCTAAAAGGGGTAAACCATTGGGACCACAGTTGTTTAATGGAGCATGGGAAACCCACTTGATTTCAAATAGGTTAAGAAGGGTGTTTCTAACTGATACCAAAAAGGGTAGTGGAGGAATAGATGTAAAGATTCTTCAATATCTTTTTCACACAGAACACACCTATTCACCATATGAAAAATTCTCTTATTAAGATTGCTGACAATAAGGATTTTATCATGGAGAACCAACCACCAAAATTTATTGATCTTGGGAGTAACTTCTTTGACCCACACACTTTCCCATTTGAAGCCATGTCAGATTAAATTCATCCTTTTATTTATTTATCAAGATAATTCTTACACTTTTGTTAGCCCTACACTTGTTGGGTTAGCTTTCTTAAGTGTACTAGTTGTGTGGAGTTATCTTATTAATTGTGTTGAGTTAGCTTCTCAGTTATGTGGAGTTAGCTTACTAGTCTTTTAGAGTTAACTTAACTACCAATATCAGTTAGTGGGAGTTCTTCACCACTGATTTAGGTAGTAGTTGCACTTCCCTCCTCCTATATGTACATCTTTCTTATTGAATAATTCAAGTCATTCTATTGTAATGTATTGAGCATTATGGATTATGATGGATTTCCATATATGGTATTTTAGCTCTTCTGCTTTTGCAAATCTAATGTGGTGTGCTATTATCATCTGAGATCGCGGCTTGGAACAATCTTCTTATCGTTCCTTTTATGGTATCAGAGTGATAGATGATGTAGACATCCATCTGTAAGTTTTTCTTTACAAACAAGGGTTTATTATTTTCATGTATTTGGAATTTGTTAGCAATTTTCTACAGCATGCATTTTTATGCAAAACAGAGTGCGGCATTAGATTTGGAAGGTGGCCAAACCCTAGAACAATTATAAACTTGACCATGTTTTGAGACACCAAATTTGGATGTAGATCTCACCCTATGGGTGCATTCTTTTATCCATTGATATAAGTGTGTACCTTCCTGGATGCATTCTTTTACCCTCTAGATATTTCGGTTTTGGATGCGCCTTTTATCCACCGGACGTAGATCTGCCTCTAAGTGCATTATTTTATCCATTGGATATAAGCGGGTAACTGTTAGATGCATTCTTTTACCCTCTGGATATTTCAGTTTTGGATGCAATCTTTTATCCACTAGATGCAGATCTGTGTGCTCTGGGTGCATTCTTGTATCCATTGGATATAAGTGTGTACCTTCCAGATGCATTCTTTTACCCTCTAGATATTTTAGTTTTGGATGCAGTATTTTATCCACTGGACGTAGATATGTACCCTCTGGGTGCATTCTTTTATCCATTGGATATAAGCGTGTACCTTCTAGATGCATTCTTTTACCCTTTGGATATTTCTATTTTGATGCAGTCTTTTATCCACTAGATGCAGATTTGTACCCTCTGGGTGCATTCTTTTATCCATCGATATTGACGTGTACCCTCCGAATGAAATGATTCACGCTTTGGACATTTAGGTTTTGGGCGCAGGCTTTATTCCTTTGGTTGCAAGCCCGTATCGTGAATGCACTCTTTTACCCTTTGGATATTTGGGTGTCGCGGGTACCTTTTTTAAAAAACATCAGCATTAAAATATTATTTTAATAGCAAAACCTTCTAGAGCTCATAACTTTTGATCTGTAGCTCGAATTAAGGTGATCTTTTTTTTGAAATTGTGTATTTTTTCAAGATCTACGCATTGGTGACATTTTTATACACATATTTCAAATGTAAAAGGTACTATTACTCATTGTAATATTTACATGCACTTAATTATAAAGTGTCAAATTCGGGAGGGTGTTGTGATCACTTGTGGACGTAATTTTGGTTGAGCCCGACGTCCTAAACTTTTAGGTATTGCATTCTTGTATCTATGGGTGTATAAATTTATATCTCTCTTGTTTGTTGAGATATTTTGGATCTATATTTTCGACATTTTTTTGGCATGTTGATGAGGTCTCTCTTATGGGGAGCTATTCCTCGTGGAGCCCAAAGTGTTAGTTTGTCAATGTTCGAGTAGTAAAGGAATGAAAAGAAGATTTTTCCAAGCTGCGATCTAAGATGATAATAGCACATCACATTAGATTTTCAAGACAAAAGAGCTAAAATACCATATATGGAAATCCATCATAATTCATAATGCTCAATACATTACAATAGAATGACTTGAATTATTTAATAAGAAAGATGTACATAAAGGAGGAGGGAAGTGAAACTACTACCTAAATTAGTGGTGAAGAATTGTCACTAATCGATACTGGTAGTTAAGTTAACTCTAAAATACTAGTAAGCTAACTCCACATAACTGAGAAGCTAACTCAACACAACTAATAAGCTAACTCCACACAACTAGTACACCTAAGCAAGCTAACCCAACAAGTGTAGGGCTAACACAAGTGTAAGAATTATCCTAATAAATAAATAAAAGGATAAATAATAACCTACACTAACACCCTCCCGTAAGCATAGCTTAGGTGGGTGGAAAATAAGGTGGGTCCCAAAAACAAGGCCTAATGAGGTACCCACGTACAAAAACTAGGAAAAATGGACACCGCAAGGTACCCAAAACCAATAATAACAAAGTAGAGAGAAAAATCCTACTGCAAGATATCCTCAGAAGCTTGGCTCCAAAACTCATACAATGCTAAAGAAGTGTGGTGCACACTATGGTCTGAATCCACTGCTCGATCATAGAACTCAAAAACAACTAACACTGGGCTTCACCAGAATAGCTCTATGCAAGGAGACTATCAATGGAGTGATGTCGAAAGTGAAAAAAACACCAAACATAATTTGATCAATTGCTACAAATAGGTGTGCCACGATCCAAGAACAACCAAGGCAACAAGGCAAACACGAGATCCAAATAAATAGGAGTGCCACGATCCAAGAAAAGCCAAGGTAACAAGGCAAGGACATGAAACCCAAAGAAGTAGTATCAACACCACACCCTCCCATACTTTGCAGAATGGGTAGAGTGACACCACATATCTGTATGAGTTGTCAAAATCAACTACTCGAACACTGACAAACTAACACTGGGCTTCACCAGAATAGCTCCCCCACAAGAGAGACTGTCAACATGCCAAAAAAGTGTCAAAAATATAGATCCAAAATATCTCAACAAACAAGAGAGATATAAATGTATACACCCATAGATACAAGAATGCAACCCAAAATTTTAGGACATCGGGCTCAACCGAAATTGCATCCACAAGTGATCACAACACCCTCCCAAATTTAGCACTTTATAATTAAGTGCATGTAAATATTACAATAAGTAACAATACCTTTTACATTTGAAATATGTGTATAAAATTTTCACCAATGCGTAGATATCGAAAAAATACACAATTTCAAAAAAAAGATCACCTTAATCCGAGCTACGGATCAAAAGTTATGAGCTCTACAAGGTTTGTTATTAAAATAATATTTTAATGCCGATGTTTTTTTAAAGGTGCACACGACACCCAAATCTCCAAATGGTAAAAGAGTGCATTCACACGATACAGGCTTGCGACCAAAGGAATAAAGCCTGTGCCCAAAACCTAAATGTCCAGAGGGTAAATCATTGCATTCGGAGGGTACACGTCAATATCCAATGGATAAAAGAATGCACCCAGAGGGTATAGATCTACATCTAGTGGATAAAAGACTGCATCCAAAATAGAAATATCTAGAGGGTAAAAGAATGCATCCGGAAGGTACATGCTTATATCCAATGGATAAAAGAATGCACCCAGAGGGTACAGATCTGCGTCTAGTGGATAAAAGATTGCATCCAAAACCGAAATATCCAAAGGGTAAAAGAATGCATCCGGAAGGTACACGCTTATATCCAATGGATAAAATAATGCACCCAAAGGGTACAAATCTACATCCAGTGGATAAAATACTGCATCCAAAACCAAAAATCCAGAGGGTAAAAAAATGCGTCTAAAAGGTACATGCGTATATCCAATGGATAAAATAATGCACCTAGATTTGACTGTCTCAAAACATGGTCAAGTTTACAGTCAATTCTAGGGTTTTGGCACCTTCCAAATCCAATTCCACACTCTTTTTGCATAAAAATGCATGTTGCAGAAAATTACTAAAAAATTCCAAATACATGAAAATAATAAACCCTTGTTTGCAAAGAAAAACTTACATATGGATGTCTACATCATCTATTGCTCTGATACCATGAAAGGAATGAAAAGAAGATTGTTCCAAGCCCTTATCTCATATGATAATAGCACACCACATTATATTTGCAAAATAAAAGAGCTAAAATACCATATATGGAAATCCATCATAATCCATAATGCTCAATACATTACAATAGAATGACTTGAATTATTCAATAAGAAAGATGTACATATAGGAGGAGGGAAGTGAAACTACTACCTAAATCAGTGGTGAAGAACTCCCACTAATTGATACTAGTAGTTAAGTTAACTCCAAAAGACTAGTAAGCTAACTCCACATAACTAAGAAGCTAACTCAACACAACTAGTAAGCTAACTCCACACAACTAGTACACCTAAGCAAGCTAACCCAACAAGTGTATGGCTAACCCAAGAGTAAGAATTATCCTAATAAATAAATAGAAGGATAAATAATAACCTACACTAACAACTTCTTTGACCCACACACTTTCCCATTTGAAGCTATCAGGATCAACTTCATCTCGGAAAAATGCATTGTAGGCACTTCGAACCGAGAAGATTCCATTATCCTCTCTAGAAAAATATAAGCTATCATCTTCTAAAATCTCTTTATTAACAATAACCCCTCTTAGTTTTTGTTAATAGAAGTGATATCATTGTTGTTATGTCCATCCAATTCAATTGTTTTCCATTGACCCAGGGTTCCTCAAAATTGAAGTAATCTTTGACCTTAGTCCCATATTTAACCACAACATCCTTATAGATGTTAGGATAGATAACCTTAAGAGGTTTGTCTCCTAACCATTTGTCTTCCCAAAATTAACCACTCTCCCATTTCCAATCATCCATTTTCTTCCCTTGGAGACAATGTATTTAGCCCAATTTATAGATTTCCAAAAATTAGAACCATTAAAGTCAAGCATTGTTAAAGCACCATTCATTAGCTAGAAGATTTTACCATTATTTCTATCTTATGATGGAAGTCCACACACTGTCTTCCTTAACCAATCTCTAAATCATTTTTGACAACATAAATTTATTCATTTTACCCCAATCTCTAATACCAAGACCCCCCATTTTCTTTAGCTTACAAAACTTTTCCCACGCAATGAGAGGAATTCTATCTTTTTGTTCTGAGCCACTCCAAAGGAATCTTTTTTGGATACTCTCCAATTTATTAGCAATAGTAGAAGGTAATATATAAATAGACATAGATTACACAAGAAAATTTTGAATTGATCATTTGAGAATGAAAATTTTACCTACTTGAGATAAAAGTGAGCCTTTCCAGCCTTCTAATTTCTTAAGAAATATGTCTATCAAAAATTTCATTCCACAATCTTTGGTTTTTCAGTTCCAATAATCATTCCCAAATACCTACTAGGGAATGTTTTAGTCACAACCAAGATTACCAGCAATTTTGACACATCTTCTTTCAGGGGTATTGATAAAAAAATACCAAACTTTTACCATAATTGAGAAATTTCACAAAAAAACAATTATAGTCTATTGTCTATATTTTCTTATTTGAGGATGAAAACTAGATGAAATTGGTAGAACAAATATTGATCAAAAGGATATGTTCTTGAAACCTTAATTTTTGTGCATTGTGGGGGTGCAATATTTCTATGGAAGTTACAAGATTGATGCTTTAGAGAATAGTGGATCTAATTTAAGGGGAAAAATCGAGGAAAATCCATGGTTTATTTTTCATCTTTGACTCTGTGGTCCAACACGAACTTGGTGTTCTTAAGTGAAACAAGAGTGTCTGTATTGGTCTTGGGAGGAAATGGAAATTTTTTTCTTAGATTGGTTGGTTGACCAAGATGATGATTTAAATAATGAGGATGTTGGAGATAAGTATGAAAAAGAAGTAGAAGAAGATAATTATGATAATGAAGAGGCTACACATGATTCAAAAGGAGAGACAACATATCAAGATACAAGTTCAAATGGTGCATATCTAAAGAAAGAAGATTCAATATTACAATTTGAAGGGTGCATTCAAAAGGAAAATCTAATTGTTTCCATAAACCCTCGGCAGTAAGTATAACTTCATCAACATGGATGTAACACAACATCTACATGTTCAGAAAAAAGTATCAAGGAAGCTCAAATGGATGGTAAGCATATTCAAGTTTTTGAATATTTAAATATCTTTATGAATAAATATGTTTTGCATTCATATTTTTATGCTTTAGATATGGATGGTATGAATATTGTTCTTGAATATCCTTTGTTAGTGACATTGAAAGCAATTCATATTAATATGCAAAATAAATTCATGAAGATATGGTACATGAGAAAGAAAGTTACCTTGTAGGATATCACACTTAATAAGGAACAAAGAAATGTTGAAATATAACATGAGGATAAATTTGAAGATGGTGAAGAAGGAAATGAGGATGATTCATAAGAACATGATGAAAATAATAATAATTATTCATCTACTCAAGAGAAAAAATAAATAGAAAACAACAAGGTGGAAGAGGAAAATAAAGTTAAGGAAAAGGTTGATAAGGTTGAGGATACTAAGGTTGCAACATATAAACACCCACATCATTGTGAGAGGAAAAAATCATGGAGGCATGTTAGAGAATATGAGTGAAATAACTCAGTATGGATATACAGTGAATTGGAGGAACAATCACTATGGTTATACATGGACACAATGGAGTAGCAATTATATGACATATAATCACATGGATAATTATTACGGTTATGCATAGATGCCAAGGAGGAACAAATATGGACATGGATGGAATCAGAGTAGTGTAAAAATTATGGAACTAGGTTTAGCAATGTATCACCCACTAAGATCACATATGGATGGTTAGATGATCAAGCATGGCAACAAGTGTGTAATGATTTGAAACACACTCATTACATTGTTTCTTCTCATGTTTTGGGGATGAAACATGTTAAGGAGGGAGGCATGTTATGTACATTGGTATATGATATTAAAATGTATATAGTTGATGGAAATGTCAACATGTGTCACACATCCCCTTGGTTAGTTATATGTTTATAATATATGGGGTCACATAGAAACTAGTTATATTGGGTAATGAGTCGGTCTACATTGGGATTAGGTGTTACCCATCCATTAAGAGTAATATATGCTTATATAAAGGATATTATTATCATTATTAGGATGTCATGTATGTGTCGATTCTTCTACTTGGTAGAGGTATACCGGAGGTGTCCCCTCGATGTGGAATTCCCATATTGGGAGATCTTAGAGTTACTCCTTCCTTAATGAACATTGTATGGTTTTTCCCTACCTTAAGGGTATTATAAATATATTTAATGGTTAGGCATCTTGGATTACCATTATCTCTTAGATTGTTTTACGTTTTACATATTGTTTTAATTATTCAATTATTATATGCAAGGATTTTATCATTCAAGCGGGACACATAAAGGATATTTTAGAGAAGATCTCTTAAGTATGTGAATGGACGTGTATTACTATTCAATATGAGTTTGGAATGATCCAAGTAAGATCATTTAAGAAATCATATCATTATTCTCTAAAGGTGGAGGAGAAGTTAGAACACAAGAAACAAATTGCAACTCGTGAAAAGGGATTTCCATATAAAATTGTGGACAAGGTAGAGGAAGATGAAATTATGTGCAAAGAGAGGTTGAGTAAAATTTGAAACCATGAAGTGAATGAATTTATCAAGGATGTGGAATTGCATCCAAGGGAAGAGGATCCTTTAGACACAGGGATAGGTTTCAGATTCAATGACACATGTTATAGGTGTGGGAAACTGGGCATAGTGCTTATGAGTTCCCACACACCCATATAGATGGTAAGCGAAGTGTACACCTTGCACAAGGAGAGGAAAAGGGTATGTCAAGTCAAGAGAAATAACTATATATGGGAGAAGTGTTGATGTTCAATCACATATTGTAGAAACTAACCAAAAATAAGTTGGTCTAGAGAAGACAAAGGTTTTATTTAGAACATAATGTAATTCTGGTGGTAAGGTATGCAAGTTAATAGTATACAAAGGAATCATTGATAAATTGATTTTGAAATAGATGGTTGATAAATTAGGATTGTGTATAATTGAGAATTTGAATCCATACAAGGTTTCATGGTTGTATAAGTGACATCAATTGTTACTAATTGAGAAATTTATGGTGAAATTCCATATTGGAATATATGAAGATGTAGTCATATATGATATAATTCTCATGGACAC
Organism: Taxus wallichiana var. yunnanensis; assembly: GCA_018340775.1. Taxonomy (NCBI): domain Eukaryota; kingdom Viridiplantae; phylum Streptophyta; class Pinopsida; order Cupressales; family Taxaceae; genus Taxus; species Taxus wallichiana. The sequence continues at coordinate 8,117,021 of CM031244.1, forward strand.
ATGTCATGTTCTATTTGGACGTCCTTAACAATTTGATTGGAACGCATGACATGATAGTTGTGCAAGCACCTACTAGGTGGAGAATAATGGAAAGAAGTATACTCTAAACCTATAGACACATAAATTTTGTAGTTTATCCTTTGGCAATGAAAATTTTGGCTTCATTTCTATGTTATGAATTGTGCATACATCCTAAGATTGATTAACATATCTCTTTCACACATGACTTGTTTAACTCTATAAATTGCTTTGTTGTTCATTCACTTAATTTTATTTATTCAAAATAGTATATTACTTGCAAGCACCTCACCTATAATATGTCTTAACCATCATTATTTGTTTGTTGGAAATAATACAATCTAGACTAGGTTGTACTACGATCCGAGTTGACCCATATTGTCTTATCTCCTACTCTATAAAAACTCTTTTATCAATTTGAATATCTTCTTTAGGTCATTTCTTATCCTATAGATCAACATTAATGAGACATCTAACCTATAAAATTATATGTAACCAAGTATGATACACTTGAGAACTCACTTGTAATTCTCAAAAGAATACCTTGAACATTACACTCCTAAAAAAATCAAGGCTTTCCTAAATCTTCCTATTACAGTAGCATATCTTGTAGAGAAGCCACCACTTAGGTCTGAAACACTCAAACCATATTCAAAAGTCTATCTTCCTCCATTATCAAACCTCCAAACATCCTATATTGAAGTCATATCAAGATAAAGTCACACAAAGAATTTCCAAAGTCTTTAAGGGACAAAGGTAATCATTTTAGAATTTGAAGCACAACATATTATAACAATACCTTGCAGAGTATATCTCTATTCCATATATAGTTATGCTAGCTACTCTTTGTGTCAAGAGACAAAAGGGAAACATATGGGGTTGACTTATATTTTCATATTTTATTGCACCTACATGTAGACACTCAAATTTTCTAAATTTTCCTCAGTGCAATGCCAAGTTTGACCATGCTCTCTTACTAAGACAAATGCTCACATTTGGAATCCAATCACCTCATCTCTCCATCTCTTATATAAGTTTTCTATCTTTGCACTCTATTTTGTCGTCAATTTTGAGAATATTATTTTATCATAGTAGTTTTAAGCCGCTAATATTCATGATACAACATTCCTTTTTGGTTTTCATCTTTCTAATTCGCAAAGGTATGGAAGGGTCAAGATGTAAGGTTTGGTATTGGTTTTCTTGTACGATCCCACCCCTTCACATTAACCAAATCTGATTTCAACTTCAAAATCATATTCGACTCATTTCATCTTCCCATGGTCAACCTTATTAGAATATTTCACCTATAGAAGGCTATAAAAGTTAATCATTATCACTTATAACTCACTTGACACTCTTACAATATCCTATTGTAAATATTATTCCAAAAACACTCAAGTGATTCCTTAATCTTTCCAAATCATCTGCACATCATCTAGAGAAATCTCCACTATAAGTATGAAGCACTTAAATAGGTCAAAAAGTATATTTTCCTCCATTTCCAATCATGCAAAGTTTATAGAGCCATGTTTTACCAAAAGAAAAGTCACCCCAAACATTTCATAAGGTTTTGAATCAACAAAGGGTTGAGTCACATAGATGAGGTACACAACATATTATTACTATCATGTTAGCTACATTTATACTACATAGTTATCCTATTATCTTGATGTTAAGAGACGTGAGGGAACTCCTAAGGGGTTCATTATCTATTCAAACTTACGTAAACACCTAGGATAAATACATGAGGTTTGATCTTGTAATGAGGGAATGTGGTACAACACTTGGATTAGTCCAACATATTGAGACTAATCGGGAAGGGTAGTCCAACCTCACCACACATACATGTTTTCAAATTTTGGTTTGATAATGCTCAAATTAATGGCTATATAAGTTGCCAAGGTTTCTAATTTGTTGCTAGAAATTACGGGTCATATTGAGGCTAGATGAGAAAGAGTGACATATAGGGAATACCAATACCAAAAATAAAATCACACCAAAATTTAAAGGTCTAGACTTCCAAAGGCTCCAAGACCATATTTTTCCATATCAAAATTGTATGATAATGTATATATTGTTTAATAGTTGTATGGTCTTGTCCCTATTGATTTTGCACTTCCAAAACATTCAACAAAGCATATGTGTTTCCTTGTCAATTTTTTCCACTATGTTACACATCCAAATCATTTTTTTAATCTTGTATAACTGTGTTTATCTCTCCTCTTGTGTATTTGAGAATTTTTTTCATTTATCAATCAATTCTATCATTTTAAGAGTGAATGCATTATTCTGATTATGAATGGTTAATGTTGGAAGTTATTAAATCATAATAGCCTACCTATTACAAAACATGTCATCCTTTTTTATTTTTTCCACATAAATACACTCATTATATATTTAATTAGGGTGAAAACATATTGTGAACCCAAATCTTGAATCAAATTTATTTCTTAAACCCTAGTGGCTCTAGGGTTTTATATTTTGATCTTGAGATCATCTCCTATACAACATCATGCCTCTTCTTAAAAAAAAATTATGTTCATTATTGCAAACCCAAGGATCCATTCCTCATTCCAATATGGACTACTGTCACTCTTAGAAGTTCCATTCCCATGCCTCATTTAGATAAGGGGTTTCTATGATGGTTCTATTTGTTTCATTTCTGATCCAACTCCTACATACATTGAGATATAAGTTGAATGCATCCCTCATAATTAAGAACATCCACCTCACTTTTCTTCACCCTCTAGGTTCATGAAGTTAATGTTGTCACAAATCAGCATACTAAGCAACCTATTGGGAGAAACCCACCCTCGCCTCCACCATCTACAACTCATCACATAACACTCCTTCTAAATGGTTTTATATATTAGACCAATTATATAATACACCTTCTAAGACATCCCTTCTAAAATTAATACAAAATGCACCCATCTATAAGGACATCTTTTATGACACTTTACAATCAGTAACATTATTTTTGTTACTCATCTTGCTACTTTTTCATCTACTATGAACACATTTAAATCTATGGATAAGGCCATCACTTTTAGCCCAATCAATATCTCATCACCCCTTGGTGATGAACCATGTGCACCTTGTCTAATTACAACAAAAATCTAAGGTCTTCTCATGAAACATGTCTTAATTGACAATAGTTTTGGCATCAATATTTGTCTTAGTTCTTTGCTTCATAAAATGGGTATTTTTCTAAGCATGATTGACAAGACTATCAATATTGTTAGGGGATTTGATAACATCTCCCACTCTATATCAAGAACTATTACTCTTTACCTCCTCGTTTGTCCTAAGATGTTTCCCTCTACATTTCATATCATGGATATTGATCTACATTACAATATCCTTTTAGGTTGTCCTTTATTACACACTATGCAAGCTATCCCATCAACAATGCATCAATGATTCAATTTCATACATGATGGATTTGAATATAAAGTGGTATTTTATGTAGATCCCTTTAAATATTGTAAGGTTGACACTTCTTATTAATTACATATTATTACTACTCCTCAAAGAAAGATATTCCTATGGATGAATTACCTACCTATGTTATGGGAGAATCTAGTTACAATGTTGATACTACCACTTCTTCACCATCATTTTTAGAACAACCCACAACTTTATATGTTACTACTTGGCATTCTAATAATTTTCCATATCCTAAGCCTAATATATTATCTCATTATGTGCATCACGAAAATTTTGAATATTACTCCTCAAATAGTGATGACGATACAATTGCACTTATTGATGATCATTTTTGTAAGTTAAATTTTAATCCCATTAATGAAAAAAATTCTATGTTTCATTCTCTTTTTAGTCTCCACTAGACCGAGACATTATCGATTCAAATCTACTACATCTGAAAATTATCCCTCCAATACCTTGTCTTCTCATGATACATTTTCTATGGAAAGCTATGATACTTTACAAAATGTTATCAATACACTTGACTATATACTAGTTGTTAGTTTTGTTTCTATTCTAGCACATGTTGATACCCCAAAAGATTTACTATCTATCTTGTTGGATCTTGAGTTTCTTACTTTATAATATATATGACATCGATCGGCTATTAGGTTATCTCGCCAAGGTAACCCCCTTTGTGACTATCACCGTATATCTGGACATGACACTAATCATTGTGAGGACCTCATTGCTAACATTACAATGATAAAGGTTGATGAGCTTCTCACGACTTTCGAAAGAATCCTCGTCCTTGATATGATCATATTCACCTGATATATTTGCCTCCATAAAATAACACAATCTTCATGATTCCACATGCATACCTATTATTTATGGGAAATCCCATCCACATGCTACAACAAGTGTGGACAATAACATGCACATTACTCCATCATAGGGTCTTACTCACTTAGCTATCATTGACTTTGACCCTAACAGGATGATCTCCTTGAAGACCAATAGCCATCTTCATGGGTATCTTATCAAGTAGATATGGTTCTAACCCTTTTTTGTTATACATGGATATTTTCAAAAACACTCCAAAAATATTCAAATAATCACATAAAACAAAAAATTTAAAAATGAGTAAAATACAAAATAAAGACATGTTCTAGATTGTTTGGCTAGACTATTATTGTTATCCAAATAAGCTCCCATGCTTATTTAGATCACTTGTTTAGGTTTTGTTCTTAAAAATTCAAAATCGAGAGAAAAAGGATCAAAGTATAAAGTAAGCACAAATACACAAAAAAAGGAAGTTTGTGCGAAGGTTCACGTGACAGAGAAAATATTTGCATCAATATGTGGAAATAAAGAACGAGATCCATGCACAAGCCACACATACTTCAAAAAAATAAAGAAATGAAATTCCATGGAATGAAGAGGATGCGGGAAGTTCAAAAAAATCCTTGTGACACACAAACAAAATCCACATGATACAAAATAAATTCCATGAAACAAAGGGAAGTAGAATCTCGCACGTAAACTCATAGAAATCCATGTGACACAAACAATCTATGCAAAAATTTGCACGATAGAGGAGGAAAATTATATGGTAAGTAGTAATTAACATGGAGGAAAATTTGTTGGTTAGGCAGTCATGGGGAAATAGGCCAACAAGTTGTACAAGGCATAGCCCCTCTTTGACAAAGAAAGTGAAACTAGTTTATTGCTAATCTATCAAGCAGAATTTGTGCAAATATACACTATTCTAACTTCGTGGGGTTTGGGATCTCATCCCAAAGAGAGGTAGTTCCAACTGTGGTCATAAATGGTAGGAAGGAAGGAACAGAGGAGGATAGATCTCAAGGAAGAAAAGAAATGAATTCCAAAGACAGAAGGTCGAAGGTCTATGTTTTAGGCTGGTAGTAACAGAGTCAAACTTACTTGCATAAACAAATAAAGCAATATTGATGAACATATGACAATAATAGGAATGAATCCAATGCAGAATAGAAATCATAGATCTAACTTAAGAAAGATCTTATGTAAATAACACACATATGTAGCACAAAGTCTGAATACATGTATTAATATTTCTTCTGTTACAAGAAAGCACAAAGTCTTTCTCTCTTCACTTCTCTTTTCATACAAAAATGTCCACACGAATACAACAAGTATTCCAGTATTTATAGAAGGAGAAGAGGAAAGAAGACAAAAAAACCAACCACTATTTATAAGATATTTACAAAATATCTAAAAATTCAAAAGTTGACTTTGGGCAAGTTTTTAGATGGCAACATCCCATGATGCAACATGGATGATGTCATCATAAATGCCAACATGCTTTTTAAATATTTTTACAAAAATGATCAAAGTATACATAAGAGGAGAAACTACTCCTCATCATCTCTTTGCTTAAACTGAGTGTCTTGCTTCTGATCAGGAGAGTCAATGTGACATTGTGCTCGATATTCCATAAACTTGTTGATCATTATCTAAAGTTGATTATGATCTGGACCCTTGAAATGGTCGCCAATGAATTTACAAGTTTCTTTTTCATTCTTGAGCTTTTCAGGTAACCTAGCGAACTCCTCACATGCATCGATCAAGAAGCCAATGAAATCATGGCAGCCAAGAGGTTATTGATTGACTCTCGGTCGAAAGTGACCTCTAGTGCCAAACCTTGAGTGACTATAGCCTTGAAGTGTTGGAATGTATCGTCTTGCTTCCCTCAAGGTGTACGATTCACTGAGCATCCCTAGAGACATCTTTGTAACTGTCTACTCCATGTTGTATCGTGCATCCAGGGCTTCATCCTTGATTTTATCTATCCTCTCCAAGATATATTCCATTTGATCGACCCAATAATCTAATGCAACGAGAGCTTTATTATGTGCTCTGCAGTGATCGATGATGTCGACCTTTAATAGGTCGTCAGCTGAGCAGTTAGCCATTGCTTGGAATGTTTCATGTTGCAACCTGGCGTTGTCCAACTCCTCGAGAGGGAACCTGCTACTACTTGTAGCTCCTTATTTGCTTGATCTATATCCTGGTAGAGCACTGTGAATTTCTTAATCATTTCCTCACTATCTCTGAGGATTCACTCAATCCAGGATGATATTGTTGCACCTTGTTCACCAATCTTAGCATATTCATTTATTTTATCCTCATTGTAGTCCCGTGCCTTTTTGCAGCTCTACTAGACTTATTTCTACATATTGCTTGTGATGAGGAATGTCCAGGGTTATTTCAAAGTGACGGGTTGTGAGGTCGATGATCGTCTTTTTGTTCTTTGTCCTCGACACATCTAGTGTCCTTATTATAGCAAAGGAAACTAACATGATGAATTCATTATTCATAGCACTTACTGGCAGCCCAGCTACAAAGTGAAATCCATTGCCCACCGCTTGTTCATCCATGGGCCACTGCTTTCCTAGTTGGTCCTTGCCCAAAAGTCATCCATATCAATATGCCCTAGCTCAAAGTCTCTGATGTCGAGATCACTCTCTACATATGAGTCAGGCATCCTAACTTTCTGATATTTGTACTTCATCTCTTGTTCCGACTGCTTAGCTTTAGCTTTAGACTTTGTTGGTTTTTTGCTTGATGAAGACATGTGTGAGCTCAAGGATGGTTGTTTTTGTTCTGTAAGAAGAATCAAGGAGGTCCAACATAGAAGAGCCATGTCAACTGTCATGTTATTCATAATGAAATCTTGTAGAATGAAGAATGAGAAATTATAAGGCTTAGGGCACAAGGCGTAGGTTCACAACGCATGTTGTAGAGGCTTAAAAAAGTTGGGTGCACTTTTAGAGATGTCAACATGTAAAAAGTTGCACCAAAGTTATTAAGGGTGCACTTTTGAGAGGTGTTGCACAAAAAGTTTTAAAGCACCAAGGAGAAAGGTGTGGAGAGTGGTTTTGTAACACACATCATGGCATGTTGATGTCAAGGAATATGCGCCTGTGCCTTAGGAAGTTTTGCTTTAGCAGGGCACAAGAAAAGTCTATGTTGCATGGGTTTAGGCTATGCCAAGGCACAACTTTGAGAGATGTTGCAAGAAGGTACAATGCGCTAAAGGAAAAATGTGTGGCGTGGATTTGCAGTACACAACATCCAATGTTGATGTTGCATAAGTGGCGCATGTGCCTTTGGAAAAACTGCTAAGTGCTCTTTCAACTGGGCACGGGTTTAGATTATGTCATGCAGAAGGTGAAGTGCACCAAGGTGAAATTTCAAAATATGTTACAATCAAGGACAGTGCGCCAAGGCACGACTATGGGGGGTGCAACATGGAAAAATAGTGCGCCAAGGTTTTTCATGATTTCTTGTAATTTCTTTGATTTCTTCTCTCTTTTGGTTTCTTCAAATGGTAAAGAGAGGGTTTTAAAAAGATAGCAAACAGGAAAAATAGCCTTTGGTTTCTTCAGAGGCAGGGGCCTTCCAGATTTACAGATCTGGAAGGAGAGGAAAAGGGGATTCTAGTTGGTTATAGATTGTTAGGTTCCTCTTTTTAGATTTAATCTTTTTATACAAGCCCTTAATACCTAACACAACCAAAAAAACCCACAAAGAACAACAAGGATGGAAAAAACCACTTACCTGGATTTATAAAGGACGAAGGACGATGTTGGGGTCCACAAGCTCAAAAAATGGCACGTGGGGGTGACAAGGATAGCTGATAGGCGCAGAGAAAATACTTTTCACAATTTTCAAATCATGAAAATGACAGGTGTCGGGTGCCTATTTATAGAAAAACTGGCATTTATTGTTTCACCAACTTTCTTTGGCGCACCTTTCAGAGTGTCAACACGGGTTAAAATGCGCCTTGGCACAATTTTATTAGCATTGACATAATACTTTCAGCGCCTTAACGCACATTTCATGGTGTCAACACACCATTTCCCACGCCTTAGCGCACATATTTGGCACATGTTTTATGATGTTGACACGAAATTTCTTGTGCTAAAAGGGCTTTCTAAGGGCGCACATTTGGGTATGTCGACATGACATTTCCTGCGCCTAGTTCAAAAAAGGCACAATTTTGGAATTGTTGACACATGAAAAACTACATGAGGGAAAAAGCTAAAAATGGCTAAGTTCAGAAAACTTGATTTTTTGAAAGGGAGTTTTAGGCCATTTTGAATGTTATCGACTTCTCCAGGGGACCAAAACGGAATTTTTGGTATGGTTACTGCAAATTTCCCTTGTCAATTTTGCAGATAACAAAGTGACAACAATTTCTAGCATGCCCAGTGGGACTTATAATGAAGAATTGATCAAACTTTGATGTTGTCCTTAGTAAATATCGTTGTTACAGGGCACATTCATTAAGCATTTGGTGACTCCATAAGTTCAAAGCACATCATGGTAGCAGATCAATACATATTTCATGCCAAAGGTTACAACCAAATCATCTACAAAAGGTATTCCATTTGATTTCATTAAGTTACCTTTGAATTCAACTAAGAGGAGAAGATTTTCAAGTTCCAAACCATATCCTAAATATTTTCCCGCTCCACAAAAACTAATTTCATTTCTCAAATTTTCCATACCCATTCCCAATCTGAATATGGCCCTCCCAAGAAATCAATTTTTTGTTTCATTCAATGATGGCAACCCATTATTGCTCTCTCAGCATGATGATATCCTGGTTTCTGCTCTTAAGAGAATCCCATTTTTTACTAGGAGAAAATCATGTTACACCCATAGAACATGTTAAATATGTGGCCAATATATGCTCTATTTATCATATTACTCAAGACAATGTCGCATGGTCAAAATTATTAGCAAATTCTTTCAAAGGAAAAGTGTTGCAGTGGTACATGGGATTAATTGGGATAAGTCTTTTATAGGAATTTCAAGATAAATCAAATCATATTTCATTAGTGAAACAATTTATCACCATCAAGAGAGAACCAAAATAGTTCATGATTGATTTCAACTACAGATTCCAAAAGACTTGGGACAGAATTTCACAATTGGTAAGGCCTACTCCTCGATACTTTTTTATATTATCTAAGGGCTTTGAATTTTGATATTTCAGTGATGATACAATCAATGGGTGGAAGAAAAATTCCTGATTCTTATGACATAGCAATTAGATCTGAAAATAATATTATACATGTGGGTAAAATATCTCCAAGGCCTCCCATGCACATCTTTCTATATATTTATCCTTCCACTTCTTTAAAAATACCTACAATAGCTCCAATTTCAATGCCTAATTCTCATCCTCTGAGTCAAATCAAGACAGCCCCAAGCCAATAAAATGATTTAAAAGAGATAAAAAGTTTATTAAAATATTTTGGGAATGATATTGTTGCTCTTAAAAGATAAAAAAATCAAGGTTTTCAACCTTATTATCCTTTCAATCAATAGAATAGAGCTCTTTTCCAACAAAATTTATGAAACCAAAGTCACTTGCTAATGCCAAACCTATCCAAACAAATCAATCCTAATGTTGCTATCAAATCCAAAGAAATTGTTCTAGTCTAGAACAAATTGATACAATATTATGAGTGATGTTACCCAAGTAATCAAGCCCATAATTAGAATTATTTCTTCAATGGTATTCAAAATCAAGCACTTATGGTACAATCAGCTGTTATGTTCCAAATTTCATCTTTTGATATTTCACTACAAAGATGAGGTTTCAAAAGAGCTAGTGAGAGGTGATGATATATTCCTAAATTGGAAAGAAGATGGTTTTTTGTGGAATAAATCAACTTGACAGTTAGAAAAATTATAGTTTTGTTTATGTGGCAGTGAATACAAGGTCAAAAAAGAGCATTAGAAGTGGAGCATCCTACTGGTAAAAGAAATTATCATCCTCCTCCATTGTCACAAGCTATTATTATCAAAAAAATCAAAGGAGTCATTCTACAAATGCTCAAAATCAACAAGAAACTCCAAACTCCATGCCACCAATGCAAGAAGATGTTATTGTTAGAAAAATACAACGTATAGAAGTTACTACCCCATTATTTAATATCCTTGAACATATAATGAAAACAAAATTTAATGTCAATATGGGATTCCTTGTATCTTCCCGAACAAAAGGATCTCTTATAAGAATATTTTTCTAACCTCAGTATTTCTAGCCAACCATCTAAAGAACCATCTAAGGTTGTGCTCACCAATACACCTGATCCAAAAGAAGATTAAGAAAATAAGAGTATTAATCCACCTCCCTTATATGTTTCATTGATCATATGTCAAGACCTAGTTCACAATTTCTTTTTGATTCTAGATCCTCTAGCTAGCGCTTATGCCCAAGAAAATTGTTGATAAAATTGGTCTAGATTATAAGAATCTTTCTAAGGGAGCAGTTCATCTTGATGGGACACTCATAGAAACACTTGGATTCATTAGGGATTTGACCTTAACCTTACATGCAAGCCCCAATTTCTCCATTCCTCAAGAATTTTTATCATTTATCTTCCTCCTCTCTTTGCCTTATGTATTTCTAGATATTTTATGGCCAAAATTGGAGGCTACTTATCATCATACTGGTCTCACATGTTGTTTAGAATAAGATATGACACCAAAGTTACCATAAGGTCTGAACCCATCTTAACAAATCACATAGAACCTTATGTTCCTAGTGTCATTAACTCAAATTGTATGATCATAGATGAAGAAGACCAACCAGTTGACCAAGATCCAACCACACTTCTTGAGGGAATTCCTGATTTATTGCTTGATGAATGGGCTACTCAAACTCATGTTACTGATCCACATAGCTATATTGAAGAAGTAGGTCTTGGAACATATTGTTTGTATGATGTCAAAACATATCAACAAGATGAAATTTTATGGAAATTATACTTTGATGGATCAATAATATAGAGTGAAGTAAGTGGAGGGATCATGTTTTTTCTCCAACAAAGGAAAAATATTTCTCATCTATAATATTTCATTTTACTTGCACTAACAACACATCTGAATATCAAGCCATTTGTATGACTTTAAATAGGAAAAGAAGAAAGGAGTGAAGCAATTGCAAGTTTTTGGTGACAATGAGTTGGTGGCTAATCAAATCAAAGGACAGGATGCAACTAAGAACAACTTGTTGAGATCCTACAAGAACGGGTATGTGATTTAAATGCATATTTTGATGCTTTCAATGTTCAATATATTCCTAGAGTGAAGAACAAACATGTAGATAGATTAGATTTCATTAGTGCTCAAGTTGATATTCTAGATCAGATTAAGAAAGAGAAAGATCAACAATATATCAATATAGTGGTGAGGCCTTCTATCCTAGATAATAATATCAATTGGAAAGTGTTTGAATCAAATCAACAAATTGTTAATTTCTTGCAAGAGGAAGATGAGTTTTCAATCAAAAATTAGGAAAGGTTACAACAACAGTATGATGATCAAATTATTTAGCTAAAATATAATAATATTCCTCAAGGATTGGTTACTCTTGAGTCCATTTTAACACTAATGATTAGGTCATAAATGAGAAGTCCAATATGATGATCAAACAAGAAAATTAAGAACCAATCAACATTGAAATGAAAAAGCACTCAAGTTGGGTAAAGTATGTGGTAATGATGAAAGTATTGCTTTTGTTTAAATTTCTCAAGAATTTGATGATGTTTTTACATGGACTTATGTAGACTTCGTGGTTTTTAACTTTGGATTTATCTCAAGATATGATAGAGTTAGATTTATAAACAAAACTAGATAGGAAAAAGTAGAGAGACCTATCAATCCTAAAATTGAACCATTGATGAAGTAAGAGTTGGATAAGTTGATCAAAGCTAACATTATTTTCCCTATCAAGCACTCATCATGGGTGGCCAATTTGGTTCCCATAAGGAAAAATAATGGAGAGATACAATTATGCATGGATTTCAGAGATTTAAACAAAGCTTATTTAAAAGATCATTACCCACTACCGTCAATGGAGAAAATTTTGCAAAGGGTAAGTGGTTCAGAGCGTTTCTCATTGTTTGATGGCTATTCTAGTTACAATCATATTTTGGTATATGAATCAACCAGTTTAAAACATTTTTCACAATAAAATGGGGCACATATGCATATAAAAATATGCTTTTGGATTGTCAAATGCAAGAGACACCTTTCAGCACACAATGGACTTGGTGTTTCAAGGGTTAATCAATACTTGTGTTCTTATTTATTTGGATGACATAACTATTTTTCTAAGCATGATGTAGATCATATAATACATCTCGAGACATGTTTTTGAGAGATGTAGGAAATATGGCGTTTCATTAAATCCAAAGAAGTGTGTGTTTTCATTCCATGAGGGTAAGTTTCTTGGTCATATTGTCTCAAGAAAGCACTAATAATTGATCTAGAATGAATAAGTGTAATCTTGTCCTTATCCTTTCCTAATAAAAAAATTATGTTGGAAATTTTCATAGGAAAATCAATTTTATCAAAAGGTTTATTCCAAATTTTACAAATCTTGTAAAGCCACTAACCTCAATGCTAAAGAATAACATGGTTTTCAGTTGGAAAATGGAGGGAAAGAACACGTTTGAATAAATCAAACATGTTATCTCACAAGCTCCAACACTTTCCAATCTAGATTTTAGCAGAGATTTCATTTTGTATGATTTTGGAGCGACTGATACAATCTTAGCTATTTTGTTGCAACAAAATGATGAAAATCGAGTAGCTAATTTCCTTCTTCAGTCAAGGATTGCATGATTATGAGGTGAAGTATTATTTTATTGAGAAACAAGTTCTTCATTCATTAGAATCCTTAAGAAATTTAGACATCTACTTTCTAACAATAATATTCATATGATGGTTTCCCATCCAAGTGTTAAAGATTTTTTTTTAAGTAAGTAGGTTGATAAAAAAATCATGGAATATGATGTTGATATTAAGTTCACTAAGTTGGTTAGAGGAAGAGGACTATGTGAACAATTAGCTTCAGACTTGCATGGTGATAAAAATCATATTTTAGTGCTTCAAGATGATCTAAACACGGCCACTCCTCAAAGTTGGACCCAAAAATGATCCATTTTCTTCAGATCAATAATGCCCACATGGATTAGATAAAACAAAAAGGAGGTATTTCATATTATAATCCATTCCTTATGTTCTTATTGATAACATGTTGTTTAGAAAAGATGTGAATGGATTTATTTTAAGATGCATAGATTCGATCAGATTGAGCATGTTTTGGAGAAATTTCATGATGGTTCATCTGGTGGCCATTTTCACTAAGAGATAAATCCCTAAAGATTATGAGATAGGGTTATTATTGGCCAAACTTATTCAAATATGTTCATGCATGGGTAAGGAAGTGTGCCAAGTGTGCCATTTTTATAGAGAAATAAAAGTTAGTTGTTCTTCCTCTTCAACCTATTCAGTAAATCAACCTTTCATGCAATGGGGATTAGATTTTATTGGTATGATTAATCCACCTTCTAGTGCAGGTCATAAATGGATTCTCATAGCTACATATTACTTCACAAGATGGATGTAAGCAATTTATTTGAAAGAGGCAAATGATACTTCAATTTTAGACTTTTATGAAATTCTAGTCACAAGATTTGGTTTCCCCACAATGATCATCTCATACAACGCATTGGCCTTCCTTGGCACCAATATTTTCACATGGATAATCAAGCTTGGAATTCATATCTCAACATATTCTAATTAGTACACTCAAGGTAATGGATTAACTAAGTCAACTAATAATAATATTCTTAGAATCATCAAAAGAACTATGGCATAAAATCAAAGATCATGGCTTACAAAGTTGAAATCAGCCTTATGGACTGATAGGATTACTCTATAAAGATCAATTGTAAATTCTCCTTTCACACTTTTCTATGGTAGAGAAGAAAGGTTACTTATTTATAATTAATTACTATCTCTAGACCTCATTAAACAGATGGAGATGATGGATGAAGATTCAATGGAAATCAGATTTGGGAGTTAATAGAGTTGGAGGAAATCAGAAACAAAGAAATGACGACAATGGAACTTCATCAAGCACAAGTAAAGAGGTATTTTAATAAGAAATCATTTACAAGAAAATTTAGAGAAGGAGACATTTTTTTGAAGTGGGATGAATAAATAACTAATCCTAGAAGACACACAATGCCTTTCACCTCTCCAAGATGGATGGTGATGAGCTATATATCCTAGTTAATGGTATATACCTCAAAATTTGTTAATGAGTTCATGTTTCACCTAGGTTATTTGTTCTAGGATGTTGTTTTTACTTTCTTCTAAGTGGTTCATGAACATTATTGTATGTATTTTCCTTTCTTGTGTGCCTTGTGCACTTTGTTGGTGTGTTTGTTGTCTAATAAGAGATTCTAGCATAGTTTTTATTTCCTTTCTGTAAGGTATTATCAGTTCTCTTACAGTTTTAAAAAGTTGTAGAATTTGATACATGACTCCATGCCTAATGGATGTTTTAAGGCTACTGGATGTTTTTGCATCTAGTAGCTAAATGTCCCTGAAATTCACCAAATTTTTATCCAAATAATCTCCCATGCTTATTCAATCACTTGTTTAGGTTGTGTGCTTTAAAAAATCCAAATCAAGAGTAAAAGGATCAAAGTAAAAAGTAAACATAGCCACACAACAAAAGGAAGTCCGTGCAAGGGTCCATGTGACAAAGAAAAATAGTCGCATCAATCAAAAGCAAAAACAAAGAATGAGATCTGCATGCAAGCCATGCACGCTTCAACAAAATAAAGGAATGAAATTACACCGAACAAAGAGGATACATGGAATTTCAAACAAAATATGTGTGACACACAAACAAAATCCATGTGACACATAATAAATTCTGTAGAAAAGAGGTAAATAGAATATTTGCACAAACCCACACAAAGTCACGCAACACAAATAGTTCACACACAAAGGTGTGAGATAGAGGAGGAAAAGTTCACGATACAAAGGAATTAATGCACAAAGGCCATGAAGATAAAAAAAGGGAAGAAAAATCCACACGTGGGTCCGTGTGACATAGAGGAAATGATAATCTTCCCAAGTACTAAGTTGTGTGAAGTCCACACAACACGAGAATATAATCCGCATGAAGACTCATGTGACGAATAGAACTAGAAGTCACGTGAAAAGGGAAATGAATTCCATGTGATGAAGGTGTAAAGATGCATAATACAATACAAGAAAATTTACGTAACAAAAATAACAATCCACATGAAATCCACATTCACACATAAAAGAACCCACGCAAAATTTACGTGTCAAAAGGAAAGTGAAATCCATGTAAAAAAGGCGGAAAAGAAGCACAAAAAGGAAAATTTACAAAGTCACAAGAAGAATTCCATACAAATTCATATGAAAAAGGAACATAAAATACACTTGGAAATCCATGAAACAAAGGGAAATCAAAGAAAGTCTTCGTGGTGACCTGTGGATGAATCACGAAATGCTTTTTTTTTTTTTCAAAAACAAAAATTATTATTTTTAGCACCAAAAATGCATGACAAAGCATGCAAAGGTGGTTAGTTTTACCATCCTAATAATAGAACAAATCATGAAAGTGGAAGAAAAGTTGTTTTCATATTTCATGGAGCACAATTTCTATTTTTAGTGTAAAATTTAATAAAAGCAAAGCATGAAGACTTTTTTAAGAAGTGAATAAAATTAGGACACGTGCCTTTCACACACAAAATCTATTTTTAGAGCCCAAAAGCAAGAAGTACATGTTTTTTCTTATTTTCGAACTCATACTTGAATGTGTGATCACTTTTTCTTCTTTCTCTCTCTCATATTTTCTATAAAACTCCATAACACATTGTAAAAATAATCTTTGCCTCTTCATTCATATTTCTAGAGAATTTCAATTTTTTGGGTGAGAAAGCAAGGGTCATGAGTGATTCTTTGTGCTTATTCCACCTCTTAGAGCAATAAAGGAGTTATTTTTACCTTCCTACAGTCTATGTTTAGTGCATATTTTGTTTTAAACTAGTTTTATCTTCATGATACATGTTTATCCTTAGTTTAACAATTTAATCTTCATGTCTTCATGCAGTTTTGTGTCAATTTATGCGTCATAGATCATGTTTAACAAGTTGTATGTAGGATTTATTTTTGGATCCATTTGTTTCCCCTTCTTTATCTTGTCACAATTCAGCTCAAACCCTTCTATGAAACAATTTTTCTTTGATATAATCACTTGTAGTTAGTGTATGGTGTGTTGGCTCCCATGTTTCATCTATGTGATTCCAATAAGCCTGAGATCCTCAAAACATTATGGTGTATCACCATCCTTTTTTAAGTTTTTCTCTTCTTTCCTTCTCCCTTTTCCTTATTAGTTTTGGTAGAATAAAGTAGCCTTAGAGATATGAATAGTTTAGGTGTTGCACTAGGGGAACCAACCCTCTCTAAAGACTCACTCTAACATAGAAGTCACCCATAACATAGGAGTGTTTCCATTTTTTCAATTGAAAGGAGAGTTATCACACCATTCTCTAAAGGGTGAATTTTAAAGTGACACCAATTACTTTATAAATTTGTTTTTGAGATTAATTTGATAGATAATATATATTTTATTTACACAAATGCTTTCACACGACATCTTGAAATTTATGCAAGAAATTCACAAATTTTTTCACAATGATAGGATTCGGCTTGGTTCCTCGTGCACTAATCTATTTGGAGGAATCCCTCAACATTATACTTGTTTATTGGTACTGTACAAGTACCTCTTCCTCGTACCTAACCTCTCGAGGTCGTGTCGAGACAACCAGGTGAATGTTGAATGCAGATAGATACAAACAAGCTAATCGGGTAATCTTAAATCCTCAATACGCAATAATGGAATCAAATATACAATCTAAGGCGAAGAAGGCCCTCCTAACCTAAATTGGTGTAATGGTTCATTCGGATATAATGGCTGCTCGGAGGCTCCAATCAATGTCGAGCTCTGCCGAGATCCTGTTTCTTGGTTGTTGGATACGTGGGAAGTGACTTGTGGGAGCTTCGTATATATCTCCAAATAAGGTCATAAAAGTAGTGGTAGGTGGTTTAATGGATTTGTAGTGAACTATGGGTGGTTTTCTAGTCTAGCCCAGAAAATATTAGATTGATTGGCTTCTATGTTTAATACGGAGAACTATACTATAATATCTCGGGAGTGGTGAGGATCTAAATACCAGTGTTCGTAAGCCGGTGTCAATACTTGACTGGTTTGTTGGCCCGTTGGGTTGTGGGACTTGGGGATCACAACCGTGAGTTCATGGTTGTTGTGGACCTATTATGGTCATGTGAAGAATCAATCCCTTCTCCCAACTATCTAGTAATCATATGCCTTTTCAGCCTCTACGTTTAGAACTAGAAGTTGTATGATTTTCTCGAAGTACCTAACAGGTGTTCTGGAAACTTGAATACGTAAGCTAGTGTCTATGTCAATGAGGAGGTCTCCCGCATTAGGTTATGGAACCAAAGGATCGCAACCAAATGTTTTCTCTCATTTGAATCCTTGCACAGTCATTCGGTGTTTTATCAAGGTGATCTATAGTTTGGATGGTTTGACCAGAATGTGTAAGCTTTGTCATCTTCATATTTAATCCTCTTAGTTGCTCACTAATTGCTTGTAAGTTTTTTGTTGCTCGAAAGACCTGTATCCTAAGGTCTTGATCTATATCAGCTAAAGTCATGGGTAGATTTGGTTGAGGTACTATGGGTTCAAATATATATTCTCTAGGCTCTCTAGGTCCTATGATTGTCATACAAAATGATTCAACTTTTAACTAACATTTAATAAACTGATTACAAAAGAGGTATTTACACTATGTAAGCATCCTTCTATTTTTGTATTTTTCAATGATGTATTTTAATGAAATTAAAGAGAAGCTACTCTAGTATATCTATAAAATGAACAACTAATCTAATAACAGAATAAAAACAAGCAACGTAGCCTAGTATGGCTATTTGCCTATGCAGTTGTGATTTTATCCTAAATATCTAAGCAGCTATATATTTTGAATTGAAAGGCTCTCGATCCTACCTCAGAAGTGAGGAATGAATCACAGTTTCTTAGAAACTATCAATCCCCACAGCTTCCCAGTGATATCGAGAGTGAACTTTTAATTGATAAAATAATTCACTACTCTATTTGATATGTCGTAACTAGAACTTTGATAGCTCAAACCTGCATTTACAGAATAGTGGTAAATCCAGTTGTGTGTGATTTCATCCCCTCAGTGTGATCTCCTCATTCCTTCATGTCCTCATGAATCCAGAAAAGTGTGTATATGATAGTATCAATAGAAGATGGTATTTGAAACAATGGCAGCTTTGGATATAGACCGAATACAATGCGAGTAGGAGAGGATAGCGCAAGTGAATAGAGCTTGACTATGTAATTCCTAGCGGGATTTATTGTGGGAATACAACACAAGTGTACCAGAGTTTTAGAAACTATCCTTGTGACAAAACAAAACCTACAACTTTAATGGATTCTAGTCTAGAAATGAAGCTATTCTATGTTAAACTGATTGTATGTAAGTAATGAAACAAGACTTGAAACAAGAAGATGATATGACCTCCAAAATGCCAACAATGGAAGAAAAACATGAAACTAACAGAATTCTAAGCAAGGAATTGAAAAAATGAACAAGAGAATTGAGAGGATGAGGGGCCATTTTCTTGAAAACAAGCCAGGCTATTTATAACCAATGCATTTACCAGAGGGTAACTCCCATTTGATCTCTTTTACTATAAACAAAGGAAAAACACTATTCACAGGGAGCAAAAACATTAATGCAAGCCAAAGTGGTTGAAGAAAGTGTGTAAATTTGAAGATTTATGTTTGACGCGATCATCGAGGAATCTCGAAAATGCAACAAAAAACCGCCACCCTATGCGGTGGTGGTTACGGACCATGCCCCTATCTGGCGGTGGCGGTCATGGGACCACCGCCCAGCAGGGCGGCGGTTCCATCACTGAAAGACAAAAATGCAAGAAGAAAGGGGGAAAAGGGAAAACCAAGCATGCGAAGGCTGAGCGGGGCATGTGGGATACAAGCGTATACATGGCAAGCCTTTCTAGATTCCGAACACCTTGCAAGGAGATTTGTATCATCATTGGGGCATGTGTAACATCATTCTGGTGGTGCAGGTACCTACAATTTTGGGTACGTACATATTGCCCCCTCGGAGAAGTGTCTTAGCCATGAAGAGGCGTAAAATGGTGGGTCCAGTATGGCGGTCCCGAAATGGGGGGTTAGGAGTTATACCTGACATGCCCATGTGCTGGAAAGTCACCATCCAAGATCCCGCTACCTGTAAAATAAAAAAAAAAAGGGACTCAAGTGCAGCTAGATAAAAAAATTGAGAAATAAGACTGAATTGACATGAAAAGAGGACTTACCATCTACGCGGGTTTTAGAACTTACCTCGTCGGCGCTCCGACCCTATGAAAGACATTCAAAATCAAATTAAGAGGGCTATTTATATAAAATGAGGTCATTTTACTATTCATTTACGTGGATTGATTTGATAGTTTTGAGCTCTGGGACCCACGGTGACGGTTTTCGATGAGAGTATAGTCAAAACATTCATGGTGAGATAGTGATCATGCCTCCGAGAGTGGAACATCGACCCGCGAAGTCTCAGGTTAGTTCTTCTCGATTTATTGCTTTTAAACCTAAAATGTGGAAATGATGAAATCTTTCCCTTGGGGGATCATTTTTGAAAATGTTAGTTTTAAATGTGTCTTTAGGGGGCACCCATAGGGTAGGTTTCTTTTTTTAAAAAGGTGTTTTTGCTTGTTTTAAAGCATTTTTAGGGCTTACGACCCGTTTGGGTTTGCGGGATAGGACCGCCGCCCTATGCAGGGTGGTGGTTATGGGACCACCACCTTAGAAGGTGGTGGTTACTGGAACCACCGCTCTGCACAGGGTGGCGGTCCATGACAGAGGACAAAAACAATACAAAGTTTAACTTGTTTTTGCATGTATAGAATTTTTACATGTTTTTACTAGTTTTTTTAACTAGATTTCAGTACTAACTCACTTCTTTTTGTGTTTTTGGGTGTATGCAGAAGGAGGAGTACATTAGATGGAGCCGGAGAGGGAGTGTGATTGGCTCTCGGCAGTGTTAGAGGCACTCTCCCAGGTAGAGAGTGGGATACTCTCCAGAGGGCTGGTATATGGAGGATTACACAGGTTCCTCATGTTGCACCTGCCAGTCACATATTGTGTGACTTGTTCTCATATTGGGATGCGGATCAGAACACCTTCCAATTTCCAGGAGTTAGGGGTGAGTGGTCCATCACCCGGAGGATGTTTACCATATCTTGGGGTTCCGATCCTTGGGCGGTGGTTGTCTCTTAAGACAACGTAGTATCTAGATCACAGGTGGTTCAGTGGGCCACCTATATGGGAGATGTGGTTGTATCGATGGGATCAAAGAAGGGCATGAGGATCCACTCTATTATTGAGTCAGACATTCCCTTGCTCCACAAGGCCATCATGGGCATCCTTGCATCCAGACTGATTGGGGATAAGGGAGGGGACACCCTCTTATATTGTTGGGCCCCCATTATTACACAGATTGAGGGCCATGGACGTGTCTACTGCTTGGGGAGTAGATATCCTCGGGACTACCTACCATGACTTATACAGGGTAGTCCATTTACAGGGGTAGTCACTGAGCCACCCGACTCTTGTCATGAGTTGGGTGTATGAGCATATCACCCCATATGGGAGAGGTGTAGAGGTGGAGGATCCCGGGGCCGTCAGAGCAGTGAGGTGGATGGGGATGATAGTTCTTAGAGCACCCCACCAGCCAGTGGCTTCCCTGACCACTGCAGACATGGAGGCCACTCCTTATCAGGCCATGGCAGGGGTATGGGGAGAGGAGACCATTACACTTTGATTTCCTGCCAGACCACCAGCCAGTTGATAGACAGGGTGGGGAAGTTGGAGATACACCCCTTTGACAGAGTTCCACAGCAGTTTGGCCTCCCCTATAGTGACATGCTTCCTCCGGCGATGCCAGTGTATAGATCTATCCGCGAGGCTCGGGGAGGTCCTAGAGGCCGGGGTTGGACTATTGTTACTCCTGGTACTCCTATTGCATGGCTAGGAGGGTGGTACATGCATGAGGGAGAGCCGGTGCTCCTCAGGCACCCTTACTTTGGATTGCCGCCGGTCCCACTCATAGTAGTGATGAGCCATTGACGTGGACTCCGAGTCTAAGGAGTTCACTGGGGGAGAGACCGAGGAGGAGACAAAGGACATGGAGATCAGTGAGATGGGTGGGGGGGATGATAGTGATCCTGAGTGGCATGACACTCAGGAGATCCTACAGGCTGAGAGGGTGGAGCGGAGCGCAGAGAGGGTGACTCTAGTTTCAGAGGAGTTTCTCTCTCAGGATTTAGGTGGGATGGTGAGTCTGTTGCAGGCCATCACATTGCCCCAAACGTGGGCGAGGGGCACCGGTGGTGGCATGGCATCGAGTGGTGGGCACGGATCCTAGAGATCCTTCTTGGAGGCCTAGAGATCCGAGTGAGTTATCACTCTTCTCTTGACATTTTTTTAGTTAGAGTTGTCCTAGTTTGTTGTTTCTTTTTGTTTTGTTTACTCTTGGTTTTATCATTGATCATTTTCTAACTTGTTTTCTCCTTTGTTTGCAGTGACTGCTTGATGAGTGGCGAGACTTGATTCACCGAGTGTGCACTGATACCTTGCTTCTCCCCTCGGAGAAGACTCATGCTGAGCTTTCCATGGATGTGGGGAGCCCTCAGCAGCTGGTAGGCACACTGATGTTTTTGCCTCTGTCTGGTATGTGGTGAAGATCATGACTTCTCTCCACATGGAGGTAGCTAGGATATAGGACAGCCAGCACTTGATGAGGAGGATCCATTCTCATAGTGAGACGGCAGCTACTGGTCGTGACCGTGAGCCCTCAGTGCACTCGGAGCACCGGCGTAGCCGAGTCCTAGGTGTGGTCATGCACCTTCTAAGGGATCCCATAGGGATTGAGAGACTATCTTTGTAGCATTTTTTCAGATGTCTATATGAGTGTTTTTGTACTTTTCGGGCTCATTGAGCGTTTTGACCATGCCTAGTGCATGATGGCATTGTATATGAAACCTAATATATATATATATATATATATATATATATATATATCTTTCTTTTGGATCTAGACTCTTGGCATCTAGAATTTCATGACTTGTTTCCACATGCGTACTTTAGATATTTTTAGAATATTGTTTTCATGTTTTCAGAATGTATGCAATGGATAACAAATGATAGTAGATAGAATGTTTTACTCTGTATGTTTTTGTAATGCTGATATGAGATGATACTAACATATGGTAGTACTTGAACTTTTGAACTCTTTGGGAAATGTTTGTAATTTCTTCTTATGTTGGAAAAATGTGATGAATGCATAGTGATAAAGAGATGAACTTGCCCCAATCCCAAATCCATGCAACTAGTAAGATGCGAGGGCTCAACACCAAGAGTTAGGAAGGGCACAAGTTGTATGAGTTTGATTGAATGGAATGATGAGAGACAGAACAAACCAGTAACAAGAACCAAATTTGGACCTACACACCCACCCTACTCAGAACTACTACCACGCTTAGAAGCCACTTACTTTCTAGTTTATCTAGACTTAGATTCATGAATGGCAACCTGGTTGACAAAATCTGGTTTTGAGGATTTGATCTCTTTGGAATTTGGATATTTGGATATTTACTTTCTCTTAATAGAATTTGATTTGTGTTTTTAGCATACCAAGATTTGTTAATTTGTGTGATTGACCCCCACACCTTGCCTCATGCCACCAGTAAGAAGCATGGGTTTGTCACCAAAGGCAGGATATAGGTGAGTAAGGGCACTTCTTTCCTTTCCCAACCTCACACCACCAGTAAGAGATGTGGGCTTATCACCGAAGGTTGATGGGGCAAAGAAGTGTGTAAAATAAAATATTTTGTTTGCTTGGTGCTTTTGATTTCATTTGATTTTGACATTTCTGATCTATGACTTTGGGATATCCTTTCATTCCAAGAGATTTAAGAGGGATAGATGTGACACCAAGAAGCTTCTAGAATAGACCGTAGGCAAGGACAACTTCACCTAGTAGAAAGAAAGAGCAAAGCCAAGTATGTAGGCCTTGGTATGGTTTCTCATCAATGTTTGTCTGTCAAACTTGATGAGAAGATTTGAAAATAGTTGATGATGCTTGGAGAGATGTGATATGAATGCTTTTGCCAATATTTTCATAAATTTGTAACAGATTGTTTAAGAGTAAGCTCCTGGACTACCATTTTTATGAAATGGATAGAATGAAGCAGCTAAAAGACTAATGCAATGTAGGTAGCTATAATGTACTAGTAATGACTTTGATGTTTTATGCGTAAAACCGCTTAAGATGCAAGGAATTGATAGTTTCACCGAATTCCTCACCTTCTAGCATACATAAAAGATATGCACCATTTCCATAGTCCTTCATGACTCGGTATGGGCCCAACCATTTGGGCGGAACTTCCTTCCTTCACCGGTTTTCTTATCAATCCGTTGTCTAGTCTTAGAACTAGATCTCCTTCATATATTTCTCACTCATAGACTTTTTTTGTTGTACTGCCAACACATCCGGTCAACATAGGCTCTATGCCATTGTTCGGCATTTAACCTAGCCTCATCAAGGCTTTCTAGTTGAGAGAGGTGTGCCTCCCTATAAGCTTCTTCATCCAAAATCCCTTGTAATGAGATACGGAGACTGGGTATTTCAACCTCAAGTGGGAGAACTACTTCTGCTCCAAATACCAGTGAGAAAGGAGTTGCTCCTGTTGGTGTTCTTATTGAGGTTCGATGGGCCCACAAGGCTGGATATAGTTTTAAATGCCAATCTCACTTGTTCTCCTTGACCATTTTGAGGAGAATAGCTTTTAACGTTTTGTTTGTTGCTTCAGCCTGCCCATTGGCTTGAGGGTAGTAAAGAGAGGCCATGTGATGGTTTATCTTGAACTTGCTACATAACTCACGGACTTCATCATTTTTAAAGGAAGTGCCATTATCTGAGATAATGACTTGTGGGACACCATACCTACAGATAATTTGGTTCAGAATGAATTTGGCAATTACCGAACTTGGTACGGTGGTGAGAGGCATGGCCTCCACCCATTTGGTAAAATATTCCATGGCTGTAATTATAAAATTATGGCCATCGGTTGATGAGGGAGAGAACTTCCCTATCAAGTCTAGACCCCACATGGAGAAGGGCCATGAGTCACTATTGGTTGCAGGGATTGTCTTTGGCATGTGAATCTCGTGAGAGAATTCTTGGCATTTGTGGCACTTACGTACAAATTCCACTTGCATCATGCTCGAGAGTGGGCCAAAAATAGCCCATCCGATGTATTTTACGAGTGGTGGCATGACCACCGAAGTGGCCTCCACATATCCCACTTTGTGGGATTCATGAAGAATCTTCTTGGATTCTTCTATGTCAACGCATCTTAGAAGCATGTCGTCGAAGGCTTTACGATAGAGTACCTGGTCTAAAACAACATATTTAGTGGTAATAATGCATAACCACCTTCTTTGTTGTGATGTGGCACCTTCCAGGTATGTATGGTCCATGATAAAATTGATGATATCAGTATACCAGGACATGTAGAAATGGGGGGCCTGGTTTCGATGAAGTATACACACTCATCGGGAAAGTCTAGATTTACCAGCTCACCTCCATCTAGTGGATTGTTAGCTAACTAGTCTGCAATGATTTGTCCCTTAACAGATTTTTGGTTTACGAATGTTAACTCAAATTCTCCCATTAAGGTTATGAAACGCCCAACCTTTTTAGATAAAGATCCTTGTGTGAGAAATGTTCGTAAATGGTCTATCTTTACAATGACCCTTGTTTCCTGGTTTAACATGTAATGTCTTAAACATTTTGTTGCAAAAATTATGGTGAGGCATTCTCTCTCTACCTGTGTGTAGTGTCTCATAATCGAGCAACGTTCGGCTAATGAAATAGACCGCACATTCCCATTTATCATCGTCTTCTTGAGCCAACATGCAGGCTAGCGAAACATGTGAGTGGCTCGTGAGTATAGGATCAAAGGGCGGTCTGGTTTGGGAGGCATTAGCATGGGTGGAGACAAAAAGAAGTGTTTAACTACTTTGAAGGCCTCATTGCATTCTTCATTCCAATCAACACTATAATCTTTCTTCAATAGATTGTTGATTGGATGAATGGCAAAAACTTAGATCTGGGATGAACCTGCGGATTGCACCGAGTTTCCCAAGAAATGACCTAATTCTAGACTCATCTGAGGGTGGGACCATTTCGAGAACAGCCCATATTTTGGCTGGATCAACATCAATCCCTCGTGAAGATATAATGTAGCCCAAAAGTTTTGCCTCTGTCACACCAAACATGCACTTCTCTGGATTTAATGTGACGCCATATTCAATTAATCGTGAGAGGATGATACGGAGCACTTCTAGATGATCACAATGTTTCTTGGCTTTGGCCAACAAGTCATCCACATAGGATTCCACAATTTTATGGATAAGATCATGGAATATATAAGTCATTTCCCACTGATACGTAGTAGCATTGGCGTTCTTAAGACCAAATGGCATGACAACGTAACAATAAGTTCCCCAGGAGTTATGAATGTAGTTTTGGCTTGATCCTGTTTAGATATTTTAATCTGATTGTACCCTGAGAACCCATCCATGAGGGACAAGTTTCAAATCTAGTTGTTGCATCAATGATAATGTCAATGGATGGTAATGGGAAGTCATCCTTGGGACAAGCTTTGTTAATATCCCAAAAATCTATGCAAATGCGTATCTTCCCATTCTTTTTTAGGACGGGAACAATATTAGATACCCATTGTGAATAGTCAATGGGCTTGATGAATCCCACTTGGAGAAGTTTTATTACTTCCTCTTTTACCATGAGAGCCACTTTTGGCTTCATTGGTCTTGACTTTTGTTTAATTGGCTTCGCATCTAGTTTAGTGACAAGATTATGTACTATGACTTGTGGTGCAATGCCCGTCATTTCTTTATAATTAAATGTGAAAGCCTTTTGATGTTCTTTGAGGATTTGGGTGTGTATTTCTATCTCCTCCGGAGTTAACGAGGATCCCAACTTCAAAATTCTTGGTTCTTCCTCCATTCCAATGTTTATGTCAATGGTTTCTTCTATCAAAGAAGCGTTACCTTCTTCAAATTCAGGTGGGGCTGGAGGTAGCTCCAAGCTTTCTCCATTTTCTATCTCGTAGATATCGAGATCCTTTTGTGGAGGAGACTCTACCATGGGATTTCCAAAGTAGGAAGAGGAATGTGGTATTAGGGAAAGATCAACTATACGGTGAGCAAGGTGTAGCTCCGCATAGGCATTTAGATATTCGAGAGTGACTCTATCATCGTCAAAGTGACCTATGATAGAAAAATCATCCTCAGCTTCTCCATGAGCTAGGAGTGAGTTTGTTGGTATTTTATGCACTAATGGTTTGGTACGAAGTGATACCATGAAATTTGTATCCTCCAACTCATTATTTGGGGTGAAACAGGGAAGCTGAGGTTGCTATTGAGTCTGCGAGAAGGTTCTGCTCTCGTGGGATTGCTTTAATTGATATGAAGTTAAATACCCTACTTAGATGTAATACCATTGTTTTATAGAGTTGTAAGTGCTCAGCTCTAGTTTCATATACCTCAGAGGCTTGGTTTGCAACCAATTGCAAGTCTCTTAGTACTCTAATGTTGTCAACACCCATTCTTTTAGCTAGGATGAGGCCAAGGAGGAGAGCTTCGTACTCAGCCCCGTTGTTTGTACATTCAAAGTTTAATTTAAAGGTGAAAGGTAAGATTTTTCCATCAGGTGAAGTAAAGATTACTCCCGCTCCAGCTCCAAAGTGACATCTAGCTCCATCGAAGTGGAGAGTCCAATACTCGCTTGGAAAAATGGATGTTGGGATATCTGTCGTAGCTGTTTCTTTTGCTTCGGTTACCTCTACCATAAAAATTTCATCTGATGGAAGAGAAGCAATTCCCAGGGTGTGTCCCATACCCATGGAATCAAATGGTAGGAGAATAGGTAAGTCTTTCTCCAGCAACTCGACAATTTTTGTGGTAGTCCCTAGTGATATTGTTTTTATAACATTGGTCTCACTTTTGAGTACTGGAACGTCCTCAGCTGGATTTGAAATTTCCAACTCAGTGGTGGGTATCAACTTTTCTTTTGGTTGTGAATTAGTTGGTTTGACAAGTTGGTTTGCTGGAAGTTCAAACTCGGAGTGAATACCCGGTCTTTTCTTTAAATCAGCTAGGTGTATATCGAAGGGTTTTGGGTCACCTTGTGCCACAAATATTTTCCCTAAGTGTAGAAATCTTATTTCTTGGAATAATGTGGAAGGGATTGCCTTCATGCGGTGTATCCATGGCCGACCAAGGATCATATTATAATTGGTTTCCCGATCTATAATATAAAACTTGGTGAGGACCGTCTTGGGTCCTAAAGTGACTGGTAAAACTATGGTTCCAATCGAAGTGGCTTTGAGGCTATCATAACCTCTTAGCATATTTCACGTTGTGGAACAGTTTGTCTCTCCATATCCTAACTTTTGAAGGAAAGTGAAGGGGACTATGTTAACTACTGCCCCATCATCAACCATTGCATGTTTAACATAATTATTGTAGACCCAAACTTGTAAATGTAAAGCTGGGTCACCTCTTCATGTAATTTCAGCATCTGTTGGCATTTTTCTTATATCGAATATAAATTTTGTATCCCTATCTGGCTGCCCCGAGGATAAACATCAAAGTCCACATGGTTTACTTGCATTTTCGGGGAGGAGTGATGTTGATTAAATGACCAAGGCCTAATGCTTCTAAGAGAGCAGCCTTATGGGTGGGAGAGTTCTTTAACAAATCCAAGAAGGAGATGTGTGAGAAGGTTTTAGTTAAATCATTAATTAAATCATAGGCACCTATAGGTTTTACCAATGTTTGTTGAGTGTTGTCTAGCTCTAATGAATAACTTGGAGTTGGTTGAGAAGAATAATCCTATGTTCTTGTTATGGTTTCTACGGGTAGCTCGGTGTCTAACTCCACTAAACCAACTATCTTAGTTTGAGGTCGAGTTCCTAATTGGGGTGCGACTGGTGGATTTAATGAAGTTGAAGCTTCATGATCATTGTTTCCTGTCATGACACCCTTATTTGTTCCATTAGGATCTAACCTGATTATTGTTAGAATGGTTTGGGAGTGGGTCATTGAAGATCTTGAGGGATGCATTTTGAGGGGAAACTACCCCTGCATAAGCATTTGGCATGGGTACTATAGAATTTGCTAAAAACATATCTATAAAGAGTTGTTTTTGATCTTCTGGAAAATGTTGCATGAATTTATTGTATTCATGACAAGTCCTAGTATCGTGGCCTTGAATCTTGTGGAAGCCACAATATAGATTAGGATTATAGTTTCAAGGTTGTTGATTTAAAATCTGTTGTGACCCAAAATTCTGATAAGGTTGTTGGTTGTTAGAGTTAAAATTTTGAGGTTGTTGCCTTTGGTTTTGACTCTGATATCCAGTGGGTTTCGATTTGGACTTTGTGTTTGGACTTGTCATTGTTGTTGTTGTTGTTGCCGGTGGTGATTAAAATCCACCGCATTGATTGTTGGAGTAAAATTGTTATTTCGTTGATTATTAACAGGTGGCAAAATGTTTACAACGTTTTCCCTTTTAACTTGATCAGTTACTCCATCTGTTGTAACTCCGCGGTTCTTGTTAAGGATCTTAGGTCCTTGATTAGCATTCCCAGGTATTAGGATAGGCCACGGTGTTTTGATTGGGAGTGGTTAATTTCCCATTTGTCCCATATATCTTATGACCACTATCTATCGTTGCTTGGTCGATTCGGAGAGCACTCTCGAGTACTTCATCGTAAGTTCTTAGTGGGAACTTCTGGACTTCTTCCTTTATCTCTCTATTGAGAGAATTAAGGAATAAATCACATAGTTCCATTTGATCCATGTTTGGAGCACTTGTTGATGAGTAGAGAACCATACGCCATCTTTGAATAAAATGAGCAGCGGACTCATTATGTTCTTGTTTGATATGCAAGAACTCCTTGATTCCCATTCTTAACAATTTGTTCATGTCAAAAGCTTTGATAAACTCAAACACGAGTTGTTTGAATGAGTGTATCGAGGCTTCAGGTATTCTGTAATACCAATCAAGGAAATACCTTCTAAGGTTTTAGGGAATATTTTAGTGACAACCCCATCCCAAGGGAGTAACTCCCATATGGTTGTGGCATAGGCCTTAATGTGTGTGTTTGGGTCCCCTTCTCCTTTGTATTTGGGAAAATCGGGAAGAGGTCTTGGAAGCATAACACTTCGTATGGTGAAGTCTAGGGGCTCTTTTAAATATTTTGAATAAGTCCCTACTACGTAGGCCTCGACCATCGATGGGCTTGTTGAGGGGGTGGAGGTGGAATGGGTTGTTGATATGGCATAACATATGTGTTTGTAGGGACATAAGGGAATCCCTGTGGTTGAACGAACATCCCGGGAGAAGAGAACATGTCTCCTTGTGGTGACTTTGAATAAATGTTTAAATAAGGAGGAGCATTGTTTTGGTATGGATTGTTTGGTGCCAAGCCGGGAGGTGTCATGTTTTCAACTGGAGCGGCATTTGAAAATGTTGTCCTAGTTGGCGTTTGTTGTGGATAATTATAAGGATTTTGAGGAGGCATGCCTAACGTGCCTATTCCTATAAGGAGGTCAACTTGACTAGGGTGATGCGGAGGGTTGGGGATTCCCGCTTGCCCAAAATATGAATTTTGGTTTGCTTGAGCAAGTTCCAGCCCTCTAACCTTTTCAACTAAGGCTGAAATGACTTCTATTGGTGAAGACACTGTGTTTTTCCTTAACGGCATTTGTTGTATACCTTGAGGTTGTAAAGGGGTGTGATACCCTGCTATGAATTGATCATTACCTTTCCAAGCTTCACCGAGGGCATTTCCCATAGGTGGAGGGATGGGGGTGTTTTCCTGGAATAGGGTATCAGATTGTATTTGTAAACTCCCTATAGGTGGATACATATTTTGGAAGCATTGTTCACTTTTAGCAAAGCATGCTAAGTACTCCTCATCCAAAAAGGGGAGTGGATCTGACTGTCTACTGATCTATGGTCTGAACAAGACCAGGAGATGAAGTGGACTCTCTAGTAAATGTCATATTATTAGAGCCTGATGGCTCTGGCTGTTGTGTTTGTGCAAGCTGATCAAACTCCTCAATTCGGAATGAAGAATTTGAGCTAGTTCTTTGAGGGGGAGTTTGAGATGACAAGTAATTACTTGAATAGTTATCAGCCCATGCAGAAAGTGAGGGCGATGGTTGTCTATTTGTTTGACTATAGTTTACTTTGAGACCTGAGAGAGGTCTGCCATATGCATCGTATCCTAACATATTCGGGGGTATATGAATACCCATAGAATAATGGGAAAGAGTGAAGGTGGATGAGAGAAATGAAAAATAAAAGGAAGAATTGTTTTTTCACGTCGGGTTCACCAATTTTGTATGATGGAAAAGTAACATGCGAGCATGGGAATCTACAAGTACCTCTTCCTCATACCCGACCTCTCGAGGTCATGTCAAGACAGCTAGTGAATGTTGAATGCGGATAGATATAGACAAGCTAATCGGGTAATCTTAAATCCTCAATACGCAATAATGGAATCTGTGAATCTAAGGCAAGAAGGCCCTCCTAACCTGAATTGGTGTAATGGTTCATTCGGATATAATGGCTTCTCAGAGGCTCCAATCAATGTCGAGCTCTGTCGAGATCCTGTTTCTTGGTTGTTGGATACGTGGGAAGTGACCTGTGGGAGCTTCGTATATATCTCCAAATAAGGTCATAAAAGTAGTGGTAGGTGGTTTAATGGATTTGTAGTGAACTATGGGTGGTTTTTTGGTCTAGCCTAGAAAATATTAGATTGATTGGCTTCTATGTTTAATACGGAGAACTGTGCTATAATATCTGGCGGGAGTGGTGAGGATCTAAATACCAACGTTCGTAAGCCGGTGTCAATACTTGACTAGTTTTGTTGGCCCGTTGGGTTGTGGGACTTGGGGATCACAACCGTGAGTTCATGGTTGTTGTGGACCTGTTATGGTCATGTGAAGAATCAATCCCTTCTCCCAACTATCCAGTAATCGTATGCCTTTTCAACCTCTATGTTTAGAACTAGAAGTTGTATGATTTTCTCGAGTACCTAACAGGTGTTCTGGCAACTTGAATACGTAAGCTAGTGTCTATGTCGATGAGGAGGTCTCTCGTGTTAGGCTATGGAACCAAAGGATCACAACCAAATGTTTGCTCTCATTCGAATCCTTGCACAGTCATTTAGGTGTTTTATCAAGGCAATCTATAGTTTGGATGGTTTGACCAGAATGTGTAAGCTTTGTCGTCTTTGATATTTAATCCTCTTAGTTGCTCACTAATTGCTTGTAAGTTTGTTGTTGCTCAAAAGACCTATATCCTAAGGTCCTGATCTATATCAGCTAAAGTCATGGGTAGATTTGGTTGAGGTACTATGGGTTCAAATATATATTCTCTAGGCTCTCTAGGTCTTGTGATTGTCATACAAAATGATTCAACTTTTAACTAACATTTAATAAACTGATTACAAAAGAGGTATTTACACTATGTAAGCATCCTTCTATTTTTGTATTTTTCAATGACGTATTTTAATGAAATTAAAGAGCAACTACTCTAGTATATCTATAAAATGAACAACTAATCTAATAACAAAATAAAAACAAGCAACGTAGCCTGGTATGGCTATTTTCCTATGCAGTTGTGATTTTATCCTAAATATCTAAGTAGCTATATATTTTGAATTGAAAGGCTCTCAATCCTACCTCAGAAGTGAGGAATGAATCATAGTTTCTCAGAAACTATCAATCCCCACAGCTTCCCTGGTGATATCGAGAGTGAACTTTTAACTGAAATAAAATAATTCACTACTCTATTTGATATGTCATAACTAGAACTTTGATAGCTCAAACCTGGCATTTACATAATAGTGGTAAATCTAGTTGTGTGTGATTTCATCCCCTCAGTGTGATCTCCTCATTCCTTTATGTCCTCATGAATCCAGAAAAGCATGTATATGATAGTATCAATAGAAGATGGTATTCAAACAATGGCAACTTTGGATATAGAATGAATACAATGCAAGTAGGAGAGAGATAGCACAAGTGAATAGAGCTTGACTATGTAATTCCTAGTGGGATTTATTGTGGGAATACAACACAAGTGTACCGAGAGTTTCAAAAACTATCCTTGTGACAAAAAAAACCTACAACTTTAATGGATTCTAGTCTAGAAATGAAGCTATTCTATGTTAAACTAATTTGTATGCAGAGAATGAAACAAGACTTGAAACAAGAAGATGATATGACCTCCAAAATGCCAACAATGGAAGCAAAACATGAAACTAATAGAATTCTAAGCAAGGAATTGAAAAACTAAACAAGAGAATTGAGAGGATGAGGGGCCATTTGCTTGAAAACAAGCTGGCTATTTATAACCAATGCATTTACTAGAGGGTAACTCCCATTTGATCTCTTTTACTATAAACAAAGGAAAAACACTATTCATAGGGAGCAAAAACATTAATGCAAGCCAAAGTGGTTGAAGAAAGTGTGTAAATTTGAAGATTTATGTTTGACGCGATCGTCGGAGGAATCTGGAAAATGTGAACAAAACCACCACCCTGTGCAAGGCGGCGGTTACGGGACCTCCGCCTGTCCTAGGTGGCGGTCACAAGACCACCGCCTGCAGGGGCAGCGGTTCACATCAAGACACAAATGCAAGAAGAAAGGGGGAAAAGGAAAAACCAAGCATGCGGAGGATGAGCGGGGATGATAAGGGGAACCTTTTTGAAAACACTTGCAGGAGATCTGTATCATCGTTGGGGCATGTGTAACATCGTTACTTGAATTTACACTTCTATTTTTATTATTTCTTCTGACATGATTTTTATTTTTGCTTTTATACTTATCCTACTATGGAGTATGACAAAAATGACACTTTTCTTTGTTTTTGCTATTTTCTTTACACATTATTCTTTATTGTTGTTTGTTTCTTTTTCACCATGGCATCATTACCACCATGCACAACCCCTTGTGTAAGTATATGTTGTCAAAGGTAGCCACCAATGTATCTTTCTATGCGATCCTATACAAATTTTCAAACATATGGTACATAGGCACACATATATTCTTCTCGAGTTACTTGCTCAAATGTTTTATCACATGTGCCCCAAAATAGGAAGTATTCATCGTGTTATTTCTAAATTATAGACATGTTACGTATCACAGGAATATATTTTTACAAGGTTCAAATCCTCAGAAAAGGTCACAAATATTGAAATGTTGCATTACTTATATAAGGTGAAAATTGTATAATATGGTCAGACCATGGTACAGTCTTGACCATTTCTCTACATTCCTCGATAGAGGGAAGATTCACTTAATTTTTCAATTTCTACATATTCTATCATTTATTTAAAATATTTTCACACAATTAAAAATACAAATAACACAATTCATATCAATTTATAGGGGGCATGGGTACCTCATTCCTTCTTCATAACACTATTCATATTCAGTTTCAAAAATGGGATTTAGGGGCATGGGCCTTCCCCCTTTGATTTATCAAATTCTACATGATTAGTTTTAATTACAATAACACCTTATGG
This sequence comes from Taxus wallichiana var. yunnanensis, assembly GCA_018340775.1. Taxonomy (NCBI): domain Eukaryota; kingdom Viridiplantae; phylum Streptophyta; class Pinopsida; order Cupressales; family Taxaceae; genus Taxus; species Taxus wallichiana. The sequence goes on from CM031244.1 coordinate 8,151,197, forward strand.
AGACATGATAATGTCCATTCCTTTCAAGATCTAATTTTTCAAATGGGTACAAATTGGACCTAGATCTATTTCCGGTGGAGTGTTTTGTGGGGTTAGTGGAGGGTGTTTAAGTGGCTAGGTTCTTTGTAGATTAATATTTCCACTTCTCTCACCAAATTCCCAAATGGTGAAGGCATCGAAGTAGTTAAGTTCTTTGTATTGTATACCTTCTTCTCTACAAATTTCCAAAAATGAAGGCATTTTGGCTCATTTGACAGAAAATTAGGGACTGATGACCCTCAATCCTTCCACATTTCAGTAACAAATCCAAATATTTAAGGTGTGTCATGAAATAAGAGATCCTCCCTCCGCAAAATGAACATGTGTATTCCTTCCATGTTTTGCACATCTTTACTTACAATTTTGTAAATTTCAAAGTTACATGAATTGTCTATATTTTGAGTTAAAGTTTAGTTTCTATCATAGACATTGAATAAATATGTGTTACAGGCTCCATCATGGAGCATGCCAATACCAACACATCATATAACCATTGTCGAGAGAAGACAAAGTGTGTGTGCACACTCAGGTATGTATTTACTTTAAGCATATAATTTTTAATTAAACACCTAAAGAGGGGAATGTAGACACTAAAATTTGGTAAATTTTATTTGTGTGATGCCAAGTTTGATCGAGTTCCTCCTAAGACAAATTCTCACATTCGAATCCAATCACATCATTTCTCTAGCTCTTTTATAACTTGTTTATCTTTACACTCTTCTCTTTCATCAATTATGAGAATATTATTTGATCAAATCCGTATTAAATGTTTGATATTCATGACACAAATTTTGGTTTTGGTTTTCATATCTTTGGTTCATAAACATAGGAAAGGTTTTGATGTAAGGTTTGATCTTAGCCGACCTATACAATCCCAACCCTTCAAATTACTCCGACTCGATTTCAATGTAAAAATATTATTTGGGTCTTTTCATCTTCCTAGGGTCGGCCTTATTATAATATTTCACCTACAAAAGGCTATAAAAGTAAGTCATTATCACTTTATAATTCACTTAATACTCTTATAATATTTTGTTGCAAATATTATTCCAAAATCAATCAAATGGCTCCTAAATCTATCCATATTAATTACACATCATCGAGAGTGGTCCCTACTACAAGTATGAATTACTTAACTAGGTCGAATATTATAGTTTCCTCCATTTCCAAGCAAGCAAATGTCATAAAGCCATGTTTTAGAAAAAGAATCACTCTAATATTTTCACAAGGGTTTCAATCAACAAACGGTTAAGTCACGAGTTAAGGCATAACACATCTCACTACTACCATGTTGGGTATATTATATACTATGTATATAGCTCACTATATTAGTGTCAAGAGACATGAAGGAACCCATAAGGGTTGATTAGTGATGAAAATATCCATAATCATTTACATGCATTCATCAAGTTCATAACAATTATTATCATTCATTACTCCTAATGCCTTGTCCTTGGATGATCTCTTCATTAGGTGATAATAGTTCAAATTTGAAAAAGGAACTTTCAAACACATACTTGATCCACAACCACTATAAAAAAATTTTGACAACTAGTTCCCAACCACACTCAACTATCCTAAATGGCCCAAAACCTTGAAAACTTCATTCACCTTGTTTTACCTCCATTTTTCATCTTTTAGATTTTCACTATCTAGTCCAAGCTCAAGAAAATTTGATATTTTAGACTCAAATGACTCCTTACAAATATCCTTCTCCTATTTCAAAAATCAAACCATGAATTAACAATCCTTACTTTGGTTAGGCTAGAGAAATTTATCATATTCCTTAAATTCCTTTTAAAACTTTCCTTAGTATTCTCAAGAGTAAGTACTCTACTCACCCATGATTGAACACACTTGTACATACCTGCAATAGAAAAATCACACATTCAAATACCCTTTTAGTTCCTTGAGGTATCTAGTAAATTTCAAACTCTATCTCCTTGAACTTCTCCCACCACTGTCACTTAATGGAAGCTGATATTCAATATATTTGACATCACCGAAGTTACCCGATGATATTGTCCAATCCTGGGAACAATGGAAACCACCTTTCAAACATGGCTTGCTCAGGAGAATTTGTAATATTTTATTTTGACACACCATTTGGAGAATTTGGAAGGCTTGTAATTCCCTCATTTTCAGAATTGCTAACAAAACCATCAAAAGGATCCTCAATGAAATCACAACAGCATTCAAGGAAGACATCTTAAGATTCAATCCTCCCAAAAATACTAAGTACCCCAAAAAAAGAGGAAAGATTATTGATGGATTGGAATATTGATTTATAGTAAGATCAAATTACTTCTCCCAAAGATTGACATGAATCTTGTTCACTGATACCCCCCAGCATGAAGGATGACGTAAATTGAACTTTGATGGAGCCTCTAAGGGAAACCTAGGTGTAGTTGGTTATAGGGGATTATTTAAAACCATCATGGTCACCCTATTGCTTCCTATGCAGGCCTTATGGGTAAACAATCAAATCACTATGTTGAGGCCCTAGCCGCTCTCTGGGGAATCAGAACTATTAGGGATCTCAAGATAAGTAATTTAATTATTGAGGGAGATTATATGAATGTTATAAACAACCTTATTCACTCCCTACCCCCCAGATGGACCATAAAATACTTTATTATTGAAGCCAATATTTTATGTGAATATTTTTCAAACATTCATATTTTTCATATTTATAGAGAAGGGAATGGGGTGGAAGATGTGCTTGCAAATGATGGTGTCATCATTAATAGGTTCAAAATATGGTATGATTTTGAGGGTCTCTCTACTGCAGCTAAAAAAGTAATTTTTAATGAAGCAAAAGACACGTATCCCTCTAATAATGCTTAGTCAGTGGTCACGACATGTGTGGGGTAATGATATTTTGTACTCCAAGATTATGTGAATTTACCCTTCCAAACGGATACCTTTTCATTTCTTTTCATGCTGGAGCTTTCAAAGAAGGGGTTTCAAAAAAATTTCGCAGCTCTCCGTGGGTTGGTTTGAAAGTTCTCGCAACTTCACCGTATCACATATCACATTTTAAGGTCGATTTCTAGTTTTTTTCTCAGCTTGTTGCCACTCTATTTACAAGATTAATTTCCATCATCGGGGTCCTCCTCAGAGTGGAGCCTATTTGCGACCCATCCTAGAGAAATAATGTAGAATTATGGGAGGTTTTAAGTGTGGATAGTTTCAAAGAGTTCATGCAACGAATTAAGGGCTATGATGTTCACATCTCCCTGACATTCACACAAAAATGGAAAGAGAAAGTTATCCATTTCAAGGATAAAGAGTTTGTTATCACATAAGAGATGATATCCTTCATCATAGGCATGAGCATGGAGGGAGTAAATTTCTTTCGTAACAAATTTGAGAAAGAAGTTGAGGAGCAACGTTTCTTGGTAGGGGATGAGTATCTAGAGATCAGAAATTAGGGATTTTGTGCTCTTCCATTCCCTCACCATTTAATAAGGTTGCAAAAATGGTAGTTTGGTACATCATTTTGGAGGTTCACTTCTCAATGCTGCCACTGCATCAATTAGTGCTTTTGAACCATTTTTGACATGTTGTCAAGGTTAGTTTTCCTTATTATATCTTACATTCTCTTGAAAATTCAAAGTGAGGGATGTCCAAGCTCATATGAGGGTCCTTCCCCTGCACCAAGGAGTGATTTTCCTCCTTCACCATTACTTCCTTGATGTGGATGTTGTTGATCCCACACCCTCTCTCGCCCCCACATCCTCAACAACCAGGATTCATACTAAGAATCCCAATATTAGAGCTCCCATTTTAGACCCCCCTCCTACTAATAAATTTCTCTATAATATCTCTAAGAATAAGGAAATTATAAGAGCTAAAAATCTATTAGATATCAGTCATTCTACCCATTTCCCTTCTACCACCATAGCCTATTTGCTTAAATCAAACAACAGAAAAGGCCCTTAAGGGAATTGAAGAAAACGTTGATATTCTCATTAAGGAAGGTGTCAAGTCCAATGTGGACCCCTCAACTCTTTCAAAACTGGAGGAAAATATTGACAATCTTTCCACTCAACTCACTGAACTGGAAGATAGATTTTTTCAATTTGAAGATAAGCAATCTAACCAACTTGTCATCCATAGAGAAATAATTTATTATATTCAAACAAATGTCAAGTAGGTTTTTGATGTTTCTTGGTATTACAATGTCTACTTGGAAGAATGAAAATATCAAGAAGAATACAATCACTTATAAGTAGAATGATCCTAAGTCAAAACTACAATCAACCTCTATAAGGCCTTTAAGATAGCTCTTAAAGTCTATAACAATTCTCTTTTCTAGTATCGGCTTGTTGTTTTGGTTTTGTTTTGATGCTTTGGTTTTGTTGTTTTGTATTGTATTTTGGGCTCCTTTTAGGTAGTTGGCCCCGCCTTAGTCTATTTTCGAATATCTTGATCTTATGATTTTTGTTGGGGTGTGGTCCCCATGTATCAAAAAACCACTATGCTAACATGATCTTTTATTGATTTTGAGCCTTTTGTAATACAGTGTATGGTCCCTTCAAAACCATTTACCAATAGTAAAAAGACTTCTCCATCAAAACTCATTTTTGCTTTCTAGGATAGTGTACTCCTATTAACCCTTGTTTTAGGTACTTTCCTACATATTTTCTTTCACATGAGGGTTCGAGACAAAACTCAAGCATTTAAGGACACCCTTTATCAAGTTCTTGATGCCTGCAAAGTCTCAAGACCGTATTCTAACTCTATCACTTACTTCCTTAAGAAATTAACCCTCTTCATTAGGATCGGGACTTGGGCACATCTATCTTCTTTTAAACTATTATGAATAACTTGGGATTGCACCAAAAATTTCAAAATTTCTTCTTTTATCTGTTTATAGACCATGTAGGGATGATAATTTCCAATTTTCATACTTATAGTCCACTTCTAAATCCTCGTATCATAAGCCCTAAGAAAACCCCGAATCAAGTTTCCCAGATCCCGTGTAGAGATAATTTTCTATAAATCTATTAAAAAGCTTTAAAGTCCCAATATTTTAACCCAAGGGCTATATTAGTATCTTGCACATGATTATTTTAGCAAGTGGCTCTTAGTTCTTTTCCAAATTCTTAAACCATCCCTCTTTCTTCCTAGTTTAAATTATGCATGTAAGGGTTGTAAATGCAAACAATGGTTAGAAATAAAGAATGAACATGTAAGATTTCTAACTGACCTTATCATATTTCACATGAGTTTTCAAGAAATAATCAAGTAAATTCCCAAGCTTATCAAGGAATTCATCTATGCTCATAATCGAGACAGGGTATCAACATTCTACACTACGACTAGCCAAGAATATACTGCACCAATAATCGTACTTCTTTTACCTTAATAAGATTAGCATGGCTTCTTAAAATAGTCTCTACACCTTTTTCACTTCTAATATCATCAATATTGAACAACAACTTGTTAAGAAAGACTCAAATTCAATCAGAAATAGAGGATTACTCCATAGATTGTGTATTATCATGCATGCATAGTAAAAACATTGATCTTCAAACTAAAATCAAGGAAAATTCCATCTCATATCGTCATCAAACTCACAAAAGATCCTAATTAAATTTACATACTCACAAAGAAAGGATAAATATTTGTTCAAAACTCAAGATTATTCACGTCTATGACAAATATTTCATACCAAACAAAGTTATTTATGTACAAAGCTATAGTTTGTTTACAAAAATGCTTCAACCCTCTTCTGCACCCCTAGGATTCCTTCTCCTTTCTTCCTCCCAGAATCCCCGAATAACTGACTTCTTGCACCTATTTAAATCATTCTCTCCCTTGTTTCCTAACTAACCTCTTCATGAACTTTCATCTTCCCTAACCGACCTTTCAACTTCCTTCTCCTCATACATAACATGATCGTTTTATACATTATTCACTCATATTCCCTAGAAAATACTTGCAACATGCTTAGATGTACACATACACCCTAGGAATTGCTCATATTCACTGTTTACATTCATTACAATCCATTTGTCCCTTTTACATGCTTTAAAATTTTGAATTACTATAAAGGAGGGAAAACCTCTCATTTGAAAATTTGGATGACTTTCCTCTTTATAAAGACTATAGAATGAACTCAAACCTTTTTGATGAACTTGTTGATATGATAAGAGTAAAATTTCCACAATTTGACATTCTTATGATGATTCCCCTACATCAAATATCTATTCACACTTGCATAAACACCTTGATAACTACATGAAACTTGATTTCATGATGAGGGAATGTAGTGCAACACTTGGATTGGTTTAGCAACTAATATTTTGACCACAAATTGTAGTCCAACCTCACCACACACATGTTTTCTTCTTTTGTTTTTTTAATGTTTTGATGAAGGGTTATACATGTTGCTAAGTTTTACACTTTTTTTTGCAGTGATGACAGTCATCCGAAGGTTGTGTGAGTAAGAGCGACATACAATGAATACCGTTACTAGACAAGTGAAGAATGTAAAAAGTTACAAGTCCAAACTATCCAAGGGTCCGAGATTATATAGTTCTAGTTCAAGATTATACATATCAAGTCAAAATTGTATAGTAGTTGTACAGTCTTTTCCCTATTGATTTTATAGTTCTATATCTTTCATCAAAGCATCTATAATTCCCGATCACTATGTTCCACTATCTCGCACATCCAAATCATCATTTTTTATCATGTATAACTAGGTGTATCTCTATTTTTTTGTATTTTATCAATTACTTATCTTTTATCAATACTTTTTATCATTTCAATAACAAATACATTATTCTAATTATGAATGGTTAAATTTGGAATTTAATTAATCATACCAATCTACTTGTTACAAAATATTTCATCCTTCTTAATGGTTGACATCAATACACTCATTAGATATTTAATTAGGGTGAAAACAATACACTGGGAGAAATACATGGAGTTTTATCCTATTTGTGAGGAAATGTATTGCAATGCCTACATTATTTTAACAAGTTTCACCACTAGGATTATTCCAACTCGCACCCATGTATAAATTTCTCCTTTTATTATCTAATCATATTCATGAAGTATTAGTGCAGTATTATATGGTTTGATCTATTTCATGTCACTACATGAAGGTGTCACAAAGTTGTAAGCCCTAGCAGAAAATAGTAAAGCATATTTCAAGCCACTAATAATCACAAAAAAATTAGAAGCTTAGTACCTACCAGAGACCATACAACCTAGGACCAAACCATACTACACCCCAAAACAATTTGTATGAATCCATGCAAATCAATTTGTAGAAACACATTATAGAGATGATGCACCTTCAAATTATTATCATCTTGTACACCTAGTCTACACATCCATATCACTTTTATACCTATCTATTCACCTAAGTATTCTTCCTTGATTATGTCTCTATCAATCACTCTATCATTCTATCATCGCATATCAGTATTAAAATATATATTCTGAAATGTATGGTAATTTTTATTATTTAATTTAGAATATTCTACCGATAATATTTTTACAACTTGAAATAAATAAGGAAATAACTATATACCCAAACCATTTTTTATTTTATTTAGGGCATAAATGTAACCCATTACAGAGAAGAGTGGAAGAATTTTTTTATAAGTGTTGTTCCTCTCAAGAAATATATTCTTCATTAATTAATTTCTTCATCCCATTTCAAATCCCATTAAAGATTAATAAATAATTAATTAATGAATAACTAATATAATCACATCCTAATCACCAACGACATCATGTCTCTACACCATCAACCACATCAACTTTTCACTATCCCCCAAATCCCAAAGTACCTAATAAAATACTTTTGTCGATTACTTATGTCCCCCACTATCAAATAAAATAATCCAATTAATTACCCATTTAAAAATATGCTTCAATATTCACCACCGCCTGCCTCCATTTTCAAATATGCCTCACTATTCACCACCCACCTTCCTCCATTTTCAAAGAAGAATCACTATTCTCCACCTATCTCCTCCCACTTTCAAAATTCCTCACTATTCATGCATTATGCATCACTATTCATCTACCTAATTTCTCAAGATTCTTGAGAGAAATTAAGTATCCCCATTCACTTACTATATCTTGAGACCCTATAAATACACCATTTACCTTTTATCTAAGATATAATTCATGAGCATAACTCCATTATGCTCTTTTCCCCCTTTGAGATTTTGCTATAAGCCCTTTGTTCTTGAATCCCTCCTCTCTATTTTTCAAAGCAACACAATGTTTTTAGATTGGTCTTGTATGACGGAGAAAACTTTTGGGCATCTACATCTAAATTATCTATGGGAAAATCCACTTGATGAACTGAATTGATGTGTATGGTAGCAATTGATTTCATTTATGATGTATGTATTTGATTTATATTTTGCATCGATGAGCATTATTATCATTTTACTTTGATAAATGTCTTTTATCACCTTAAAATAGTTACAAATCTATCCGAGGAAGCTCCCCTAACCAATAAAAAATTAGTATTTTTATCTAGCTTGTGATTTGAAAACTCAAACTCAGATTGTGGAGATGTTAACCTACTTTATTCATTAGAATAACCTCATGAATTCCCTCTCTCATTCAACGGAAACAATGTAAGCTCCTTTTATTTTTTAAGTTGAATTTATCAACACATCTTGCGTGGTGGCTCAATATCCGTGCATACATGTTGGCAACCACGTTAGGACCTATTTTTGTTATGGGTTACTTTTATTTCATTTTTAAATATAATGTTCAATGGGTTTTGAAGGTTATTATACTTGTGTTGCATTTGATGAGTCGAGTGACCCATAGTTCAAAGTTAGATGGGGAGGGAGGTAGGGGAATATATATGTTATGTGGTTACAATAATATCTTCCCTTGACCCATATCTATATATTCCAATTATAGGGGAGATAAAATTTCTCTTTGTGTGTTTGAAAACCCGTGTATAGTGATTTTGTTTTATAACTATTCCCATAGATTAATTTTTCCTAGTGTGTATGTATGTATCCTAACCGGTCTCATTGAGTTCACGGGAGGCTAAAACAATAATATCAATTATAAATATGCATATTATTCGTCATTTTTGTTTTAGTGCATTTTTTCCTTAGGAATAACCTCCATTTCGTATTTGTAATTTTACATTATCATATATTCCATATTGATGACAATATGAATCCTTCATTGATTGATATTTACATATAATAGCATTCATTTGTTCTACAAATAACAATATTATTTACATAAATATTTGTACTTTTCGAGTAAATAAGGGACTTATTTTGGTAAATAATGCTTTGGAGAGTTTAAATCAATTGTATTTTCATTATAATGGGTTACAATTAAACCAAAAGGCATGGATGGTCACAAGTCAAAAATGATGTAGTTTAGTATCTTGTGTGCAAAGTGTAGGCTACGAGGTTTGATTCATCATGGAACAACAATCGTAAGTAAATTATCTTTCAAAAATATTCTTTTAATGACGATTTAAATTTCTTTTTCATATCAAATTGCAATCATTGATTATTAAGGAGAGGATCCAATGTTTGTGCACCCTAACTTTATGAGTGCACATAGAAACCTAAACATCATATAATTAAAAACAAAAAATACCCTTTAATAGATCATGCTCTCCCCATTATAAATATTTCATTTTTAAAAAAATAATTATGTGGAAGGGACTTTTTAATATTTAAATTTGGTAATTTGAAATACAAAGAAATTCAAGGTGCACCATTACTTGAGAGTTAAGTCATACATTTTCTTTTACTTATTTGTCATCATTTGATTGGTTAATTAGTTTGATATGACTTGATGTGACATATTCTATAGGGTGCATTTTTTTCAAAATTTAAGTGGGAAAGTGACATGTACTAGCTCCTTTAATTTTAGCTACACGTCACATATATGAGTCCATGCTCAAATATTGGTTCCTCTTCCTTACCTCTCTACTTGATTGATTGATCTAGAATTCTATAGCTCGAATCGCCATTTATTATATTTTTATTTATGTGTTTGTATATAACAAACGACAACTTTATTGATTGGTTTTTAATTATATTTGTTGCATATGTCAAAGTGAGTATGAATGCCAATATTTCAATGTTTTTCCAATTTAATCATCATGGATCTAATCTCCATTTTATTTTGTATTATGAAGGCAAAGAGGAAGAGAGGGGAAGGTTGAGCAAGCAAACATACTCATCCAACAACCAATCTACCATTACATTATTAAGAGGGAAAATTCCATTGTGGCACCACTCATATTAGCATAAAAATTATGGTACATTGGGATCATATATTTCATATGGATCATGGTATATTGGTATTTATTCATTTCTAAAGACCAAATGAGGACGAGATGGGAAGGCTATCAAATCAAATGTGTACTCAAAATTTTTTAATGAATGAATATTTTCAAAGTGTCATGGAAGTAATTCCAAGATGCACTAAAGAGGCACATCTAATCATTTGGTATAGTACCTAGTATATAAAAAATAGATAATATTTTATTATTTATGTTTTTGAATATGAAGCCACCCCTTAATGGCATAAGGATCATGACTATAATAGGGTTTATATGTTGATTTCGCCAATCATGTTAGTGGTAACGCAACCAACTAAGTATTATGTTATTGAGAGGACCACCTCCATTATTTTTTCATTTTTATTAACATAATGATCATGGTATTTTTAATTTTACATGTTACACTAAAGCAATCCAATCAACGAAAGTGGATTTAAAATAATATGAACAAACGTAAGGAACATTTACCAAAAAGCCTAATGTAAAAAAACAACATTCATGGTAACAAGGACTAGACTTAAGTAACTCAATTCTAACTTTAACCATGAATATTGAACGATAAGCTTTGTGAAATTTTGATGAACTAGAAAAAATTGGAAGGTGGTGATCCATCCCCCCAAAAAAAATATTGAAATTGAATTGGTAAAGAAACATGTCATTAATTAACTATATTTCGATAGTACCATTAACAACTCACAGGGTAAGTGCACGAAGTAGGGGGCCAAAAAGTGGAAAAAACCCCAAAAAAATCAAAATGCGTACTCGTTCTATTATAACATGATCGCATTTTAAATTCTTAGGTTTGGGATTTACCAAAGCATAACGCGTACGCGTTATGTCTGCTATAAATTAAAAAAGAGGCTTGAGCCTCTATCATTTTATCTCCCTCAAAATCAATTTTTAGAGCTTAACCATACCCTCGTGTTTTTCATTCAGCTAGATCTCAAGCTCAAAGGATCATTTCTGGATCGCCAGAAGATCTGAATCGACGATGGTGCCACGGAGAAGAGGTAGGCACAATTATTTTCTCAAAATTGCATTGAAATATGATAATTATATATTAAAATTTGAATTGAATACATTTTTTTATTGTTACAGTTGGAGGTCGAGGGAATCAACCACAACCAAACCCTTGTTATTCCTATCATCCCTCCCAACACTCCCACAATTTCTCAACATCCCTGGGTAGTCAAGAAGATTTAGCAGCCCACATAGTTGAAAACAAAATTTAAATTGAGGATTTAATCAAAAGAATGAGGGATTCACAATCTACAAACCCCCACCGCACCTCTCTTGCAAACACATTGGAGGCATTACTTTCTCAAGTTAATGCGGCAACGGGAAAATTGATCGTTGGAAAACTTACAGAGAGGTTTGTAGGGTTTATTATTCCAACAAATTGTCATATGTGGATGTAAAGAAAAAATAAATTACAAAATACCTCATATGTGGCTTATTCACGGATCCCCACACTAATTTTCTTGTTACGTTGTCATGTAAAAGGTTTCCTGCTCTATTGGTGTAATAATAATTTGATTAAAAATAATTTTTGGGACCGATGGTGGATGGTGTTTGATTTTCCACCTTGTAATAACAATGAGGTGCTATTATACTTTTGAGGAAACTCTCTTGTGAGTTTATCCTCTCGGTGACATCCCAAATTATTTTGATTTCTAAGATTTCCAGGGCCGAGGAAAATGATCTACACAGGATCGACTAGGTGCACAACGTGTACCTATTCAGAAGGGTAGATTCCCCGCAAAAAGCCCCCTCACCCTGAGATTGTCCCTCAAGCAATGAAGGATATAGTAGAGATTGATATACTCCATGTGCTTCAGGGGCTATTTACGACCCTTGTTCGACATACGAGGGAGATTTCTGAGCCATGCTCACAGAGGTACACAGAGTATTCCCTCAGGGAGTACTAGCATGAGGCCACATCTTTTCTCGTCATGTGGTAGCATATGTTTGGGGCCCGAGGAGGACGATACTTTCATGCGTACTGATTTTGGTGGAGTTGGTGATAGGGGTGCACATGATAATGTCACTATGTAAAATTTCCTTTTGAGTGAGACATTTGGATTACAGTCATCGACATCACCTTTAGTAGGTATTTGTTATGTTTTATTATGTGTGTTACAAAAAGTTTGGAGTACTTGATTTACTTATATATGTTAAATTTTTGAAATAATTGTATTTTTACATGTACATGCATTGATATTACAAAGACGCGAGAGGCACATATTCATCCCTACCACAAGTGGCGAGCACCATGCATACACATACATTCATAGAGGTAATTTAGAATGTTAATTATGTAAAAATTTCACATACATGCAAATATATATTAGTTTTGAAGTCAAACATATGAATGTTCTTGTATGTCCATCTAACTCACATAATACATGTTTGATAAAGATGTTGACTTCACTAGACACCCCACCATCTTTGTGACAAGTAGAGAAAGGTGTTGCCACTGTGATTTCATCTGCGCAAAGAACTCACTGAGGTATTCAAACAACATGTAAATTTTGTTAAATTTCTCATGTAATTCATATTATGTTAAATTACATGTTAGTAATGTATTTCATTGTAGAATTATTAAATTATGTTAATAATTTCCTTCATTGTGTATATGCAAGAGTTACCTACGACAGGTAATAGCCCTATTCATTTGATTCACATGTGTGGCGGGGTAAAAACAATAGTTCTATATTGATAAAATTAGTTAAAATATTGTCATTATGTACATACATGTACTTAGTTTTATTTTCACTAATTATGATGTTATATTTTCTAATCTTATGTGTATGTAGGGAACTTCAACCCCCTCCATTTTGAATTCAAGGGCACGGACTCCTCCATCTCATCATCTTCGTACCCCCGTTCGTACTCCAAGAGCTCCCGATGACTCATCTGAGCATGAGATGCAAATTTGGTGTGATCGACAACTTGTGGTAAGTTTGTGTATTTATGTAAATACTTTCATTCTAGCATGGTCTTAAATACATGTTGAAAACATATATAAATTAAGTTTTGACAAAAAAAATATTGTTTGCATTTACGAGACTCATCTACAGTGAGTATTCAAATGGAAGAGGACTCATAGCATGGGCTCAGATGATCCAAATTCATCTCATAGATCTCCATCTTCATCTAAGGGAGGGCCTTCTTCAAGCAAGGCCAAGAGAGGGATAGATTTTGATGATTAGGAATATATATGTATATATGTCTTACAAGACATTTTTTTATATGCCTATGTGCATGACATTGTATGTACACCTATATGGCATTTGAACTTGATGGTATATGACCTATTTGGTCATTTTTATATTTATTATGCACATTAAAATACTATTTGGAACTTGATATTTTTGTATGAGACCTTACATTTCTGAGATTAGTTTTGCTTGAAACTAATATGATGTGCACTTGACAATATTTAATACATTATGGATTATTTTTTCATTTATTGGTGATGTACATGTACTAGCATTTTAAATGTATAATATGCATCAAACTTTGGAAATCAAGATTTATATAATGTATGTATATAAAGAGTTACCTAATTTGAGTAATTATTCATTCAATTTATCAATGTGTATATGTGTATTTACCTTACTTGTGCTTCTTCTTGCTCATGGTCTCTTTGACTTGGTTCATATCTTATCATGCACTTACTATATTCTTCTATGCTTCTTAGTCTTCTCCCCTATTAAAACACCTGAGATTCATCACAGTTGATGCCTTTCATCTGTTGATATTTTGAGAATGTCTCTCCATATACATTACTCCAATGCTTGAGAATGTCTCCAGATGCAATGACATTATGATTCAGACACTCAATGATTCTTGATTGTCTAATCATGTCCCATTCATGTTATTACCTTTAAATCTGTAGGCATTTCAGGTTATTTGGAAATCACATCACACCCTTCACTAGGCTTGATGACTACCCATATCCTTTTGAAGGTGATTTTGAAAGCATCCATGGGTTTATCATAGCAGAAATTATCAATGAATGGAAGGTCACTAAGTCATAGGCCAGCTGACTCCAATTCAGAACTAAACAAGAAATATTTACTAGGTGATTGATAACTCCCATGTGTTCTTAAAAATTCCCCTATCAAATTCATTCTTAAGCCAATCTAAATATTTAGGGCTCTTAAGGGACTACACCTGGATGAGGTAGCCCGAAAGCATGGGGAGTGTAGGGAACCAAAACAAAGCCTCCACTAGCATTTACCTGGCCACCCTGACGTGTTGGCATAGTTGGTTTGGCACCAAGAGCTTCTGTTTGCAAAGTATTGCATCCGGCACCTTACACCGACTCGAGGTGTAGTAGTATTTCGCGTGTTTGCAAAGCATAGGACAATGAGAGCAACAAGTGGAGATGGATGAAACCGCGAGAGGCTTTCATAGAGGGCCATGATATGGATTTTTTGGATCTGAAAAGATGTCTCTAGGTGCCATGGAGTCTGAGATATCACCCGTTGAAGATATAGTGTGTTTTGGTCTCAGAGCTCTTAAGGGACTACGCCCAGACGAGGTAGCCCAAAAGCATCGGGAGTGTAGGGAATCAAAACAAAGCCTCCACTAGAATTTACCTAGCCACCCCGACATTTTGGCATAGTTGGTTCGACGCCAAGAGCTTCCATTTTCAAAGTATTGCGTCTGGCAGCCTTACACTGACTTAGACTGTAGTATTTCATGCGTTTACAAACAATAGGACAACAAGAGAACCGAATGGAGATGGACAAAACTGCAAGAGGATTTCGTAGAGGGATTTGACATGGAGGTTTTGGATCTGACAATACATCTCTAGGTGTCATGGATTCTGAGAAATCACCTGTCGAAGATATAACGTGTTTTGGTCTTAGGGCTCTTAAGAGACTATGCCCGAACAAGGTAGCCCAAAAGAACGGGGAGCATAGGGAACCAAAACAATGATTCCACTAGCATTCACTAGGACATCTAGACATGTTGGTGTAGTTGGTTTGGCATTAAGAGCTTTTTTTTGCAAAGTATTGCATTTGGCACCTTTTTTTCGACTGCTCAGTTGCAATATTTCACGCATTTCCAAACAATAGAACAAAGAAAGAACCGAATGGAGATGGAAAAATCTGTGAGAGGATTTCATAGAGGGATTTGACATGGAGGTTTTGGATCTAATGATACATCTCTATGTGCCACGGAGTCTAAGAAATCACCCGTCAAAGATATAATGTGTTTTGGTCTCAGCGCTCTTAAGAGACTATGCCCGAACAAGGTAGCCTAAAAGCACAAGGAGAGTAGGGAACAAAAATAAATCCTCCACTAACGTTCACCAAGCCATCTGGATGTGTTGGCCCAGATGGTTTGGTCCCACAAGCTATCGTTTGCAAAATATAGCATTTGACGGCCTTATACTGACTCAGACTGCAGTATTTCACGCATTTACAAACAATAGGACAATGAGAGAACCAAATGGAAATGGAAAAAATTGCAATAGGGTTTCATAGATGGACCTAACATGGAGGTTTCAGATCTAACAATACATTTCTAGGTGCCACAAAGTCTGAGAAATCACCCATCAAAGATATAGTGTGTTTTGGTCTCAGGGCTCTTAAGAGACTACGCCCAAACGAGGTAGCCCAAAATCATGGGGAGCATAGGGAACCAAAAAAATCCTCCACTAGCATTCACCGGCCATTCGGACGTGTTAGCATAGTTGGTTTGGCACCAAGAGCTTCCGTTTGCAAAGTATTGTGTCTGGCAACCTTACACTGACTCAGACTGTAGTATTTCACGCGTTTGCAAACAATAGGACAACGAGAGAACCGAATGGAGATGGAAAAAACCGTGAGAGGATTTCATAGAGGGATTTGATATGGAGGTTTTAGATATAATGATACATCTCTAGGTGCCACGAGTCCGAGAAATCACTCGTCGAAGATATAGCGTGTTTTGGTCTCAGGGCTCTTAAGAGACTACACCCAAACGAGGTAGCCCGAAATCACAGGGAGCATAGGGAACAAAAAAAAGCCTCTACTAGTGTTCACCAGGCCATCTGGATGTGTTGGCTTAGACGGTTTGGTCCCATGAGGTACAGTTTGCAAACTATAGCGTCTAGAGGCTTACACTGACTCAGACTATAGTATTTTGTGCGTTTGCAAACAATAGGACAACGAGAGAACCGAATGGAGATGGACAAAACTACAAGAGGATTTCGTAGAGGGATTCAACTGGAGGTTTAGGATCTAACGATTTGTCTCTAGGTGCCATGGATTCTGAGAAATCACTCATCAAAGATATAGCGTGTTTTGGTCTCATGGATCTTAAGGGACTACGCCGTCTAAGGTAGCTGAAATCATGGGGAGCGTAGGGAACCAAAAAAATCCTCCACTAGCATTCACCAAGCCATCCGGATGTGTTGGCCTAGAAGGTTCGGTCCCACAAGCTACCGTTTGCAAAATATAGTGTCTAGCAGCCTTACACTAACTCAAACTGCATTATTTCACGTGTTTGCAAACAATAGGACAACGAGAGAACTGAATGGAGATGGATAAAACCTTTAGAGGATTTCATATAGGGATTTGACGTGGAGGTTTTGGATCTGAAAATACGTCTCTAGGTGCCACGGAGTCCGAGAAATCACTCGTTGAAGATATAGTGTGTTTTGGTCTCAAGGCTCTTAAGAGAATACACCCGAACAAGGTATCCCAAAAGCATGGGGAGTGTAGGGAACCAAAAAAATCCTCCAATAGCATTCAACAAGCCATCCAAACTTGTTAGCCAAAATGGTTTGGTTCCATGAGCTACCGTTTACAAAATATAGTGCATGTCAGCCTTACATTGACTCAGATCGTATTATTTTGCGTGTTTGCAAACAATAGGACAACGAGAGAACTAAATGGAGATGGACAAAACCGTGAGAGGATTTCGTAGAGGGGTTCGACATGGAGGTTTTGGATCTGAAGAGACATCTCTAGGTTCCATGGAGTCTAAGAAATCACCTGTCGAAGATATAGCTTGTTTTGGTCTCATGGATCTTAAGGGACTACACCCAAATGAGGTAAATTTGAAAGCATGGGGAGTATATGAAACAAAAACAAAGCCCCACTAGCGTTTACTCTGGAAAGCACGCCATGTTGGCATAGACTATGAACTTAGTTTTGTGGGGAGACCACTAATGTTCCAACTGTTCATTTTGAAAGAATGAATATCTTCAATCAAATAGAGAATGAAGAGCCTGAAAGGAATCAAAGTTACCAAGTTAATATAAATCCCATAAAAAGATGTCATATGTGGCCACCTACATCAAGCCATAAATTTCTGTCATGACCACAACAGCCAACAATTCATCCTCCCTCTACTTTTCTACTTCTACAACTATCAAATACATAAATATACCTAGTAGTACATACATACCATAGTCACAAGTATGATTCCAAGCAACATGTATCCAAGCCTTTTTAAAAATTGAGTTGGTGAGGCTCATAGCTGAATCACACACATCATGTTTTTTGCATTCATCCAGGTTACTACTCCAAGGATAAAGGAGTATTTCCTTTCATCTCCCATTTCTACGACAGATATCAAGATAACTCTATAATTTATACAGTCTCAACTGCTCATGTTGTTCATATTTGCAACAACTTTCATTGAACGACTACAAAAATCTAACCTAAATAGTCAGAGTAATAGACTAAATCAACATTCTATTTCTCACATATCAAATGAATTTCTTCCTTCAAAAAAGAAACTATGGGTGAATGCTCAATCAAAAAATAAAGTACAATTCTAAATGAGTTTTAGGCTCAATTAACAATACTTCATTACAGCTTTTTCTTGCCAGTTTGCTACTTTTGAACCGGCCGCTTTGATTTGTGAAGTTGAAGTAGCTAGAATTAATAAAAATAATCAACTTTTCATGTTGTCCTTAAGCTTATCCATGATTCTATCGAAAACATAACATAGATCTTCCATTCCACATAAGTTGTGATCCTTCCACGCTTCCCATTTTTCCTTTTCTTCTGCTCTTATCTTCTCTTTAAGTTCTTCCAGATGTTTTTGTTAATCATAATTGACTCTTTATGACTTTCGGAGACATTTCTTATTGAATCATAGTGACATATTCACCTTATTGTTTTTCTTCACGATTTTCATTGTCATCTAAAGTTGAAGACTAAAAATTTATATGGCCTTGACTTCCTTTTGGGCACAAACAACCTCTTGTAATGTCCAAAAATTCGGGCTCTTCATTCTCTGTTTGATTGAAAATATTCATTCTTTCAAAATGAACAGTTAGAACATTAGTGGTATCCCAAAAAAATAAGTTCATAGTCTACGCCAATACATCGGGGTGGCCAGGTAAATACTAGGGGAGGCTCTGTTTTGGTTCCCTACACTCCCCATGCTTTCGGGCTACCTCATACGAGCATAATCTCTTAAGATCCGTGAGACCAAAACACTCTATATATTCGATAGGTGATTTCTTAGACTCTATGGCACCTAGATATGTCTCGTCAGATCCAAAACCTCCACGTCGGGGCCCTCTATGAAAGCCTCTCGCAGTTTTTTCCATCTCCATTCGGTTCTCTCGTTGTCCTATTGTTTTCAAACATGTGAAATACTATAGTCTGAGTTAGTGTAAGGTTGTCCATTGCCAATCACCTAAATAATATAGGTGGTTCATACAATATAGGTGGTGAAATGAGAATTTTAATAAGATATTTTTACAATATAGGTGGTGAAATGAGAATTTATGTTTGTTGTTCCTTTCTAATATTTAATTTCTCTTAGCACCACTAACCTACATAAACATGTTAGTAAGAAATTAAATAGAATTTTAAATCATACAGAATTTAAACAAAATCATTTAAGTAAATATTCAAATTAAATTCATGAAGAACATACCTTTGCAAATTCAATCCAATGAACCGTAAGGATCAAATCTACTCTTGATAGTAGCAAGACTTGCTTCATGATCTGATTCACGAACCTTCCACTTGTTTAATAACCGACCTTGATATTTGATCGATTTAATATTTGTTGCAAGGACAAAATGTGAATAGTGATGTATCTTTCGATGTAATTCATAGCCTTCAAACAACCAAATGTTTGATTTTTTGATAGGATATCGTTGAAGCAAAGTTCCAGGTGACTACCACCGACCCAAAGGGGATACTCAAGGTCTTCACCATCAACGACTGGAAGTCAAAAATTCCCCTCCACACAACGAGACAAGTAGTATGTTCCCTCTTCGTTAAATTCTATCACAATAATTGCAAAAATGTGCCCTATGTATCAAAAAGTAAAATTTTTCAGTCAAATTTAAAATACATTAAGAGTTGACCATTTAATAATTTATAAATCTAAAACATGACATGTATATATATGTATGTACCTTGTTACACTAAATCAGAGACTTGGTCAAAGTCAGGTGATGTTGTCATTTGATCTGAAGACACTACAAGTTGTAATGCTCGTGGAACTTGATGTGTGTCAAGTGGAATTAGAGGTCAACAAGTCCATTCATCCACCCATTTTTGTGAATCGCATTCATTCCACGCAAAATCAATGCATGGTATATAAAAATATGCCATGCACCTAGTATAAATAGTCCAAGCATTTACATCTAAACTATGGAATGAGTGCATATCACTTTATCCTACAATTGTCATACAATCTTCAAAGTTTTCCAGATGTTATTCCTCTATCAACAAAAAATATCTATGAACCGTTGATCTCACTTGAGATTCATGGCCCATATTCTTGACACAACAATCAACAATGTTTTTTGCATCTGTAAATTTAGCACCATCCTTCAACTTTAACTCTTCTCTTGCAAGTGCTCTTTTCACACATGCTCATGCACCATCATGCTCTCCTTTTCCATGCCCTACCTCAGTAAAAATCTAGATATGTTGTACATTTGTTTCTTTGTGCATCCTTGCTTAGCCAATAAAACATCTATGCATTCTTGAATTGTGATGTGCAGTTTTCCGACCAAATGTAATGTTGATCGAAACTAATGTTCCTCTCATTCAAGTTTGCATAAAACACCTGGAAACACCCTTGTACATATTTTGTAGAATGTGTCCGATCATCACTGACGTAGAAATTATACTCTCTTAATATTTTTTATCTTTCTCAGTGCTTCTAGAGAGTGCATGAATGTTATATGCACGAAAATAACAACTTGCACTGAGTTATAATATTGAGACTGAACCTCCATTTGTGGCTGCAATGTGTAATTCTATGTGAAGTCAACTACTGACACAATATTACCAAGTGGGAATGTGTCCTTGCTTAACTTGAATTGTTCATCCAACCATCAAGCTCTATGTGTGTGCCTTGCATACTCATAAAAAAATTTCTCTCTGAATTTGACCATATATTCTAATACAAGTAATTGTTTTGTAACAAGCTCACACCTCTTAGATTCTTTTCCATCTTTTAATTGATATTCCACCAATTTATATTTGGTGAAATCAACCAATTCTTTTCCTATTGAATATGTACTCTCCTCATGGATACAACTTTTCAGATTTGGAAAGCCACCACATACATTGCATGTTCCATCCAAACATGCTTTGTTATAAAAAAATTGTCTAGTTGATTTTTCACAAAATATTTTTGGAATAAATTCCCTTGAATATTTTGGTGGGACATTTAATCCACACTCCTGCAACATGATTTCAAGTATGCAAAACATGACGTATTTGAAAAAAAACATCATAATGCATTGAAAATTCAACATGATGCCTGCAACAACAAGTGGTACATGAGTGATTGATTTTCACATAAAAGGGTTTGCTCATTTCAAATAATCTTTGGCTAATATTAATTTGTGGATTTTCATTCTTAAACTTAGAGAAAAATGTGTTTGAGTCATATCTAAGAAATGTTTTACACACGATTCACGATTACGAGAACCTATTCTTCTTTTACTATATCTCTTCTATTCGGTGACACCCTTGTGTTCTCATTCCAAAATTTTACAATTAATTATTTTATAATATTAGATGTATTCTTGTCTTTTCGTGGAAATCTACTAGAGAAAGCCCAATAGTTAGTGTTATTGAATGACTCAAGATGTTTACATCTCTCTATTGCTTTCATTAGTGTTTTTTTGTTTAGCTTGAAGCACTGCTTGTTTTTCTAACCAAGCGTTCATTAACTATTTTATCACTTACTATAAACTTAGTAAGTGCATGTCGTGTAACATTACTCTCTTTGGTGCGTCTTTTGCCACCTACAGTTTGGTATGCTTTATGTATGTTTTCAAAAATTGACACATTTTGATCAACAACATTAGATGTTCTTAACCCCAGGATCTTCATTATAGGTATCATCTTAATTAATTTCATCAATGTAAAAAATAATTGACATCTTTGTGTGTCATTTAAATTTTCAAAGTAATTATCCCAAATTCCACTAGCTTTTCTTCTCGCATTTCTTTCAAACATTTTTTAGGCATTGGTTTTATAATGTTTTCATCAATTTCAATTAAGTCAATTGGTTTTATTCACAAAATGGGAGGAGGTGTTCTTAGAGGTGAAGATTCGTTTACAAGTTTTCTTTCTTCATTCAGGTGTTTTCATACAAATTTCGGGTTAACATTTGGATTCTCATGTAAGGGTTCAACAATTGGATTCATATAAATTTATTCATCCATACCAACATTATCATTCAATTCAATATCATTATTCATTGCAAAATCATTATTCTCTACATTTTCATTATGTATTTCATCCCCATTTTCTAATACATTAACTACATTTGATATAGTAGATGTACCTTTCCCTGCACAAAGTTTTTACATTCTCTTCAATTTATTTATTCTCTTCTCTTCTAATTGCTCTGGTGTCTTGTTCTTGACTTTCCTCTTGTCCTTAGCTCAAATTTTATCACCCATGATTAGAGAAAATCAACTAGTGGGTAGGGGACAAAATGAACTACTAAAAAATCCTGCAAGAATGTAGAGAAAATTACAGACCAAACAGAATGTTTGCAGAATTCCCATGAAAGAGATGAAAGGGATGTTGGGGGGCCACAATATATAAACAAATAATAACGTGTATGCGTTATAACATGTACATGTTATGTTTCACATACGCGTTATGTTTTTTACCTTTTCCAGCACATGCCTCAAGGCTTGGGATCCGGTTTAGATCCCCAAGCCTGAGGCATGGACCTGCACAAACACAACAAACTGCATGTTTTTACAGAAAAACAGAAAAATCCAACTTCCGCCATGATAAATCAACATTAAATGATCAATTTGTTTAAAAATAATAATGCCACAACGCAAAGCAGAGTTTCTTCTTTGTATAAATATTATTTTTCAATTTTTCTAACAAATACAAGGTTTCCATATTATTTATTTTCTTAACTATGCCTTTTTATAGCTATTTTTTGAAGTTTAAACATGTCTATCTTTTGTTGTGTATCTTTTTTTGACTCATTGAAATTGAATAAAAGTTTTTAGGCACAAACTAGGTGTAATTCTATACATATTAAAAAAACTAATTTTTGATATTTTTTTAGGTAGTTAGGGGGCACGGTCGGAGCTCTGTTATTTTTCAAAACATAAAATTTTTGTACTAGAAAAATCATTAAAAAATACTTGCTAAAAAAATATTAAAAATTTTCTAACACAAACTAGATGCTCCTATCTATCTTTTTACCAAAGGGTTTTCAAAAATACTAAATGGTGCTCAAAAATGGTGGGGGGCACGAAAGTCACTCTATTATATTTTTTAACAAAAATAGGAGCACCTGTTGGTATTTTAGTTATTTGACCCACTTAAACTTATTCGTTTTCAATAAAATTTAGTATCTTAGAAACTAGACTCAAAATTCTATGATTCATATTTCTACAACATCTTCCAATTTTGAGTGTAACTATTTCAAAAACTCGTACAAGTTGAAGTTTTTTATTTTCATAAAAATGCATCCATTTAAGACCCCCTTTTGGCCCCCAACTTAGTGCACTTACCCCACAACATTACATTAAATTTTATATCATCCCTGAATTAATAGAGTGAATACGCCTTGTCTCTTCAAGATTAACATAGATCTTTGTAAAAAATGATGGTCATATTATAGATTTTTAAGTTGGAAGAGACGATAAAGTAAGTATTTTACAATTAAAAATATGAAAATGTGTAAATGACCATGAAATTTAATCCTTGGAGTGAGAGGTTTTGGTGGAGGTAAAACCCAAAAAAACTATCAATAAAAAAATAATTCCATTTCCATGGATTCTTTAATCCAATGGCTCAAATATCGACAGATCGACCATGGATTTCTCTCTACATCGAGAAAATCCAATGACTAGAAAAAGGAGTGTATAAGAAGGATAATTACATCATCCATATTTGAAGTTTCATGTAATGCCCCATTCATCATTACACTGTTATTCTGTGACGACCGTGCTTCTAAGGGCTGAACGCCGTTGTGTTTCCTTTGAAACGTTGGTGTCTTCGTCTTGTTGAGCTTGCCTACTTGCGTCGGTGTCGATGGTTTTGGTTGTTGGCCCCGCAATGTCCCTCGCGATTTATCCTATTAAAGGAAGACCTTGTTCTTGCTATATCGAACCTCCTGTTGATTGTTGTTTATTGCCTGCCAGATATTTTTCCGTAGTATTGATCACTCTCGTGCTCGACCCCTCGATTAAATTATTATTATTATTATTATTATTTTTATTTGTTGTCACTATCGTGTTAGGTCCTAAACGATTTTTTTCAACCTCGTTTAGGTGTCGCGACATTTTAAAACATAATAATAATGAATAGTAAAGGAACGAGTATCAGTTATATTCTTATATGTATATAGATGATAAAATTACATTTTTGAATTAATTAAGCCTTTTCAGGCCGTGCGCACGCCTTATTGCGAGTTATTGTTTATTTGATGTTTCTCGTCCACCAGCTGGTAAATTGCTATCATCAACACTTGGCATGGAGACATGGATTGCTTTAAAAGATGTTTTGTTCAAGTAAATGTATTTGTATATTGTCAGATAAATAGGCTGACCAATAGGATTGCACACCTTCAATTACTAAGAATTTTTATTAACCAAAATATGTGAGTTTTGTCGGTCCCCTGGACTTCGCAGCTTGTTTACTGCCGTCAGGTTGTCGAACTAACGGAATTTTTAAAATGAATTGTGATTAATTTAATTTATTTCATTTTGAGGTTATGTAGTTTTGGTTAGCAAAGGCGTATGGGGTTGTAAGCTATAGTGTAGGTTCTTTTGTCAAGCAATTTATTTATTTATTTTTTTTGTATAGTTCTCACTCTTGCTCATACGCCTTGGAGACCCCTTGTTTTGTTCCATGTTTTAAAATTTTTATGCCATGCTTGGCGTGGAGGAATTCCTTGTCCTTGTCCTTTCTTTTGTTTCCCTCCTTGTTGTTAATGCCTGACAAGTTGGTGGAGAAAGTGGGAGATTATTATTGGGCCGCCTGTTTTCTTCCCTAGTGTGGCTGTAATTAAATGATGAATTGACCTTTGCTGGATTGGAGCGCCTTTTTCCTCCATGCTGGCCGCTTACCCTGCAAATGGAATTTATTATTATATCTTCCATGTTTTTATTTTGTCTTTTACCTGCACTGCATTGTTGCTGGCCGCGTGAGATTGGAGGAGGTTTTTGTTGAGTTTTGTTTCTGATTGGTGTGTAAGCTCTGGTTGGGCGCAGTCCCTAGTGTTTTGGGACAGCTGCCTCTATTCAGCCGTGCCTTCAGGGTAGTCTGCATGTGGAATAGTGGAAAGGTGTTAGAAAAGTTTGTCTCCTTTTTGTTGTGCTCCTGTTCCTTGTTCCTTTGTTTTATTCACTTTCTCTTGGCCACGTTGAGACCTGCTCACGCCTGGAGCTGGGGGCATTTGGAAAACGTGGAGGGAGGTTTTTTGAATGCGCAGGACCTTGGGGCGCCTTCCTGGCCGCGTGGAGTTGTTGTGTTTCCTAGTCTGATGTTTGATCTAAGCAACAACTGGCATATGTTTGTTTTGTTTTTTTTAGACAAGCACTGTATATTCCTGACTCTTTGCAAAGATAGCACAAAATTTTGGATAGTAAATAAAGATCTACTGTTTACCATGTATTCGCACCAGACTGCACCCTTATTTTCTGTTAAAATACATTGAAACAATTGGTGGGAGGTCTCCGCAATTGCCAGCTCAAATTTTCAGAGTGTATAATGATGGGGTTCATGGAACGTGAAAACAGTAGCCCCAAGGAGGAAGAAAATGGTGTAAAGAAGAGGAGCATTGTGGAGATTTACGAGAGCTACAAGTTTGTTACTGTGTCCAATGGTGGTGAGAAACAAGGGAGGAGGAGGAAGATTTATGAACATATTGTTTGTAAGAGATGCGAGAGAAGGGTATGGAGAGGAGAGGCTCCTCCTACTCTGTGATGGGTGCGATAATGGTTATCATATGTTTTGTGTCTGCCTCATTCTGGTCAAGATTCCTAAAGGGAAATGGTTTTGCCCATCTTGCTCCAGGAAGGATGGCATTAGAGATCATAAGAAGAGGTTTCCAGTGGAGTTTGGGTTTGAGAGGAATGTTGGCGCCTCGCATGCTTCGGACAAAGATTCAACCCGAGGGTTCTTTGTTCTTGCTGATCTTGGGAGTTTGGATGCCTCGTCAAAGCCGGGAGGAGAAGGAAAGATATTTCTACACTTTTCTCTTTGCTATATTTATTTTTATCGTGAAATCGAACCACCATTTCCTTGAATTGGTTGTCTTTTGAACTTCTTTTCAGTAGGTCTCTCCTTTCTACTTGCTTTCTTCTTGTTTTACTGTTATCATTGCCTATATGTTAGTGGAAAGCATGCAGGTGTTCTCTCCTTTGGGTGTATGTTTTTCTTGCTCGAGTGATCGATCTTCCTTTATATATATATTTACTCTTCTCTACGATAGAGTTTCAAGTTATTATGTTGTTCCAGCTAGTTTTTAGCAGTCGTTAAAGTAAGCGTGCAATAACTATGAAGTTCCTTCCTATCAACCAGGGTTGTCCTTCTTTGTCTTTTGACATATATTGTTAATGATCTCTCAAGCCCACTTGATAACCCTTTTGGCATCGAGAAAAAGAAAGGTTGTAGGATTAGTGTAATCAACGCTTGGACTATTTCAGGTTAGAGTTTCGGTGTTAAAACTTTTAGAATGATTAAGTTTGCATGCAACGTGTTTCAACCTCGAGTGTTTAGACTCCTACGTAGCTTCAGCCTTGTTCCTAGGTTTTATAGCCATTCTTAGGAGGTACTTTGACTGCCCCCTTCAACTTGAATCGTAACTAGTTTTTTTATTTAGCTAAGTTCGAGGTCTTAATTGTGCAACTCTAGTACCCCCACTATTTCTAGAATTATTTTGGTCTTATTCCCTCTCGGAAGATTGTTGGTGAAATAATCTAGTCTTCTAACTTGTGTTTCCTCCCATTTATTATGACTGTGTTGTTAATTAGGATTGGACAGTTTATATGCACATATGTACCTTAATGTTTTGTGATGAAAATTGCCTTGAACGTTGTTAACCTTGGGAAAAACTTTCTTGCAATCAATAGTATGATGGAGTTATAGCAGAAGGAGTTGTTTTGATAACGGAACTTAGTAGTTATGTTGTACCTATGTTTGAATGGTTGATTATGTTACCAAGGGTTGCCTTAAAAATATTGTTGTTTTGGGAAATAGGAAATTTATTTTAAATTAACCGAACTTTAAAATTGATGTGGAGGTTTGTAAATCTTTAGGGTTATGAAATTAGTTGATGACATTTTCGTATACTCTTGTTTTCCGGAACTCCCTTCTTCTCTCGTGTGTTTGCTACTAGCCTACAAGGCATTGGCCTTCTTGAATGATTGGGAAATCTCTTGGAGTTAATGGTCAAAACTAGTTTACTTTGCCTTTGCTTCGAAACTTATGTTGTGTGGATACTCTATGTGATTTCAGGTTTGAAACTCATTTATACATGGCTTTTTGTGTTAATTCTTGAAACCCGTGGTTACCCCTTCTTGGGCCGATCAACTCTTGTTCTTTTAGAAATATAATATTTTAGCCTATGCGTTCGGTACCTTTGAAAAAAAAAAAATCTAGATGGTTGGCCTATATATCAACTCTCAATCTTGTGATTGTTATTTAATTATTTACTTGATGAGAATCCTGTTTATTTTTGTTATATTGGTTATTTGCTCCTTATAGGGCCAAGGGCCATTCTCATTCGATTGTTATACTTTCATTGTTTTTACTCCTAACTGAAGTACATGGTCTTCTTCCTTGATTGGCATGGTGGAAACTTATTATAACTTGAAGTGTTGATAGTGTTTAGAGGTTTGACCCAAATTCTTGCAATAAAGTGCTTCCTTTCATGGTATTGATAGATAACAGTTATGGTGGTTTTGTGTAGCCTTATCTTGCTCGAACTGTGACTCTTGTAGAAAATTTGTTGCAGATGGATTTTGCGAGTAGATGAGGGATAGACTTGTAGATTTTTTTGTCATCAACCTCAGTTGAGAAGTTCTTTTTCTCGAAACCTTTTTCGTTGTTCAACTATTGATAATGTACAGTGGAAAGTTTAGAAGAGGATCAATGACTTAGTATAATGTATTGTGGACTTTGTCATCTGAACTTTGGAAACCTTGTATTGTTTGACTATCATTGAAATTATAAGAAAATTTGGTTACTGTTGTTGGGTGACTTTGTTGGAGTATCAGTATTTTAAGAATTGATGTAATCTTGTTTTGTTCTTGTAAATGAGTGTTGCTACAACTTTGCCCTTGAGAATAAATGTTGAGTTAAACCTTGCTATGACTTAGTAATAATGTGTCATAAGTAAACTAACATGGGATTGTTTAATACTTCTGGAAGTTAAACTAAAAGTTGTATTCAAATAAAGTAACGTAGGGGTCACCAACTTGAGAGCAAGTGCTTCTTTAAGTAAGCAAAGGCGAGACTATCATTGCAAGTAAAATTATATAACATGATAACCCTAGCTCCTCTAGTGAACATTATCCCTTTTATGGTGAAATTTGTAAAATGACCCTAAGGTGAAATGAATTGTTAGTTGTTAGAAGATGATAAGATTTAATAAGCCAGAGAAAACAAATTGGAGATCTCACAATCTATCTCACTGCCATTTGGAAGGTAAATTCTTCTCTTTGGTTATACTCATTTAGCGAAGCCTAAGTAAAATCGTTGATAATTCTGGTTAAGATCTCTAGCTTCAATTAAATATTGGCAATAACTAATGAGGTCCTAAAGATGTTTTCATCTCGACCTTCTCCCTCTAACCTTTTTCCAAGGCACCTTGTATTTCATCTCTTAAGTGTGTTGAACTTAAAACCATGTTGTCTTGTGGGCAAGAACGAGTCTTAGTAGCGTTAGTGGTGAATAGATGGCCTTGTGGAATTAAATTACTCCTTTTTCTTGATAAACGAATTAAGCAAATAAAGGCCATAATAGAGAAGACTTAGAGCAAATTTCTCTTCAGAGTAAAAGTAAGAACTTAGCGTTGTAAGAAGTATTGTACAAATCATATCTAGAGTCTTAGAAAACTGAAGTTAAGGATCGAAAGAGGTTACATAAAAATAAATAACCATCAATAATTTTCTCATTGTGGCTTGCCCTATCTATAGGTGTGTTATGTGGTGGTTTCTTATGTTGTCTTGTCAAATAGAAAAGTGAACCATCCTTGGTGGGTGTGAACATTTCCGTGCTACCTTTGTGGTCGTCCTTGTATTAAGTTATCCGCGGAGTTAGTTGTGACCTTGGTGGTGGCATGTTGTGTCGTGTTATGTGTCATTAAAAAAAAAAGTTATCCTGTATTTTACTGTGTTGTTTGTGTGTGAAATTTTGGGTCGTTACATTTCATATAACGAAACACTTCGTGTTTCCAATGACCTTTATAGTAGGATCTTTCCCGATGGTGTTTCTAGATAAGTCACATTTGCATCTTCATAGAGCATTCATGTTATTTCACCAATTATAACCAATAGGTGTCCAATCTGATTAGTTTTCCTTTGAAACAAGAAAAATACATTATGAAGAAGGGATATTGATAAGTATTTAGTTGCATGTGCCTTACCAAATATGTCTACAAAATATGGGATCATATGAACGGTTTGACTAAATTCCTAAAATATATGAGGTTTCATGGAATGTAATGATTGAGAGATATGAACAGAATGGTTTTGTTGAAATTTCCTTGGAACTTTTCAAGAAAATATAGTTGGAAAATTTGAAACTTCACTTCATAACCTTTTTGCTATCTTCCCCGCATATTCCAAAATGGGAGATTTAGGATAACACGTGGCCATCCATAAAATCATAATGGAAAGCTATTTTTTAAGATGTATTATCGGGCTTCCTAGTAGACATGTATGTAAAATTCCTTAAACAAATGTGGTCTCATAGATTGTCATGATTGTAGAATATGTATATAATGGATTTTACAAGGTTGCTTTCAAAATATTTAAATTCATAAATCACTCTATAGCATTCCCTAACCATGTAACCTTCTTTTATTTATTACCAAGAAGTCATGCACATGAACTATTTGAAAATAATATTGAAACAATGTTCTAATGTCCAATTCTTTTAGCTTTGTAATCTACAACCTCTCCTCATAGAATATCATAATTCTAGCTAAGAGAAGACATGGGTATCCTCTCTAAGTATTATAATAATTCACTAAATATAACCAATAGGTGTCAAATCTAATCACTTCATCTTTGCTTTACCATACCTCGACCATTTCCAAAATAAGATATTTGAAATAGGTTAGTGACATCTACCAAAGCATTATAGAGAACTAATTTTTGTCGATGTTTTAATTGAAAGTGTCGTGGTAGATATGTATGTAAATTGTGCAAGCACGTGAGTTCCTTTTATAGCTAATGCATAAATTTGATCATTATGTATTTATGGTTTCCATTATTGGCCTTATTGGCTAACTTGATGAAACATTAGACTTTATCATCAACATGTTGATCAAACCTATGGTGGTTATGTCCATGTCTTTTCTTATTGAATGTAGAGCACATAAGGATATGGAGCTACAATTAGTTACACCTTTTATTTTTTAGTTGGATCTTCAAAATTTTACAACTTATTTTCTTCTATCAAACATTTATGTAGACGTGCACTCGTGGGGTGAGGTTCGAATGGTAAGGAGATTGATGAATGATAGAGGAATTCAATTATACATGGATGTAATTGTATTAAATTCCATAAAATGGTGCATTCTTGTGGTGGGAAAGACATCTCACACCCACAAATATAATGATATATAAGGAGATGGTACTTATTTATAGTTTCTTTAAGAAAATACATATCTAGGATGCTAAGTTGGGGGAGGTGGAGAAAAAGGAAGAAGATAAATGAGTAGTACCCCTAAAGGAGATGGAAATATGCTTCTCCAAAAGAAAATGTGAGAGAAGTGATTACAATCAAAATAATGCATGGAGATGGTGGAGAAATCATCTCTTGATGGTTTTATGGGATTAAATTACACATACAAGATCATACGTGGACATCCCTTACAATGTAGTTTACAACTCATGTGCAATTGCTAGTATTAAAAATATGTGTTTATATATGTCTAATAATACATGTATGTAAAATTGGAATTGGAGATGAAACCACTTGACACAAAATTTAAATTAATGTTAATCAAACCCCCTTGCAAAGTATTAATAAAATTCATTTATTGCACTTGATGTCAAACTTCAAGATGACCTTCAATTAGGGGTTAAATTTGATGACCCTTTGTCTATCAAACAATTTTTAGGTGATGGTAATTTTTCAATATTCCCCTTCAAAAATACAAAACAACGTTATTTAAACATTACAAATAAAACATGTAAATGTTATTTTGCAAGTATTTTATGCCTAAAAATGAAAAAAATCTAAACCACCATTAAATTTAACCGCTTCCTTCAAGATAGAAATATTTGAATTTAATGATTAGATCCGACCCATCATTAATTTCATCTTCTTGCTCACATAGAGGTGATGCATGCATTAAATACACCTCAAAATAAGTGAAGCCTCCTATGTATTGAAGAAGCTAGTTACACCAATAAGCATTAATACAATGAGACAAGCTTTCCTATAGTATTCGATCGAGGTTGTGATTAACAAAGCATGTGAGCCACCATGAAAAAAAAAAAAACTCAGAGTTTTCAAAAAAATTAGCTTCTCCCAAAATGTTCTCATGTAATTTCACACATTAATAATGAAAGCAAGTAAAAAAGGCATGGAAAACTAAAGTGTTGAAGCTTTATAGAAAAATCAAGGGTTAATGCCTTCTTTTTATTGTATCTTGTCACGATTGTTATAGTTTGATCCGTATGATTGTGATCTTCTCTTAGGCTCCACACATGAAGCAAAAAAACATGCTCTAAAAGTGCTCTAGGATTTTAAAAGCACGTTCATACACACTCTCTTCTGGAGGCAAAAGCTACCCTCCCCACAAAACGAACCACATACATAGGGGACCCATAAAATTCCACCATCAACCACATGCCATCCCCATAAAACCACATGACGTGGCAGGTTTTTTTGGTGTTGGAGGGAGTCATGTCAAGTGACAGCTAAGTGGTCCTGTGGTGGCGTATGTGAGAGGATATAATCTGAATCCACCGTATTTCCACCATCCTATCTCGGACTTACGCCAAAGTAAAGGTTGAGGTGGCCGCATTTATGGAGTTTGGGAGGCACGTCGTGTGGTTTACCACCAAACTACCCTCTGTAACCATTAAAACATTAAACAAACGCCCGAGCATTTTCAATTAATGCCCAAACCACTTACGTATTTTTCCATTTTTCCCGGTTCTTCGTTTCTTTGAGGTGCCATTCACAAAAAGGTTATCAACTCGATTTCAAATAATACCACTCACAATCGACCTACCACATGTCCACTACTCCCGTGTTGAATTTTCATGTTTATCTTTGTTTTGGAATCTTTCAAATTGCAAAAAGGATTACAGGAAAGGTATGTTATTTTTAAACATCTCAAATGAATGGATTAAAGAAAGTATAGGCTAAGTTACAAAAATAATTATAAAAATTACTCATTCGTGGATTAACATTATAGTAGTAATCATGCAAACAAGGCAATTGTTGTCGATTCATATTTTATGATAAATCTACAATGCCCGTAAACCAGATTATTGGATCCAATTCAAACATTTTCTAAAGGAAGAAACCTAAACAAATTTGAAACAAATATAAATAACTTTTATTCTAAATATAAATTTGTCAAGTAGTGTAACTCCTAATTTAGAATGGAAGTACATTATATTTACCATAAAATTGTTCTAGGTTTCTTTCTTTTAGAAGTGGGAAAATAAGCTCAAATAAATGGTATCCAAACCATGTAGATTCTTTACAAACAGTAGTACTTTAAAGCCATGTTTGAGCCATCGTTGATTAATTTCCTGCTTTCATCTCTCAA
This sequence comes from Taxus wallichiana var. yunnanensis, assembly GCA_018340775.1. NCBI lineage: Eukaryota > Viridiplantae > Streptophyta > Pinopsida > Cupressales > Taxaceae > Taxus > Taxus wallichiana. The sequence continues at coordinate 8,183,991 of CM031244.1, forward strand.
TCCACACGACGTTAGAAAATTTAATAGATTGCAACATGCCAACAACTAATCTACCTCAATTGTTATGGTGAGTTTCCCTATCCAATTCATTAATCCCTAAAAGTACTAAATTTTTAATTAATTTAGTGTTGCAAATGATATCACAATTATTCATATAAGTTTATGTGTCATTTGATGAATTCTTTTATTAAAATTGTATAATCACCATAAAAGAATAAAATTATTTATTTATCAAATCAAATATTTTCAACTAATAAATAAAAAGAACATTGAATAACTAACTTTGAGTTTGGAAAAAAATAAATATATAATATGTGATGGCCACAAAACAAATTGATTATGAAATGTTATGTGAATAGGGACCATGAAAATATCCAACTAAAAAATGATGGAGAATGATGATTGCACATTTGCATTTGCATATTGGAGGAGATAAATTGATATACTAATTTCTTTTTTTCCCCACAATTTAAATATTGATTTATTATGGATAATGATTTCATTAATAAAATAATAATTAATTCCATAAGTCAAAACATGATGAAAAACACATTGTGGTTTTCATCATGTTGAAAAACACAGTGTGTTTTTCATCTTGTTGAAAAACACAATTTGTTTTTCAGTACATTGAAAACGACAATGTGTTTTTTCAAAGACATTGAAAAACACACTGTATTTTTCAACACGAGCCAAAAACATAGTGGTTTTCAAAACGTTGAAAAACAAAATGGTTTTCTACATTTTTGACTGATGTAATGAATATTTAGTGATTAACATGTGAAAAACCTTTGTGTTTTTCATCTTGATGAAAATTCCAGTGTGTTTTTAAACATGCTGAAAAACGTAGTGTGTTTTTCAGCACGTTGAAAAACACAACGATTTTCCACACATTTTCATTTATGAAATTAAAATTTTGTAAGTCACACTAATATGACCTTTATATTTGTATTTAAATTTGTTAACAAGAACCTTAATAAAAAAATTCTTAAAATCCCTACACTCTTCTTATTTAATTTAGAAAAAAAAAACAAATAGAAGTATACCAAAATTGTATTTGATCAAATTAATTAAGGTTAGTGTTAGTATTATGAAATATAAATGAATTTTATAGATTGCTAACAAAATATTTTTAAGACAACGTAATTATAACTTAAACAATAATATAATTATAGTTAAACAAAATGAACGCATTTAATGTTATAAGTGTTTGAGATGATTCTTAATATTATCTATAAGCATAAATAAGTTCTAGATTTGCATGTTGATTTGTTTCTATCGTAAAAATTATAAAAATTAAAATTACATTTGCATGTGATCTTCCATGTCTTAGTTGTGTTAAATGGAATAACATTAGAGTAAGTTTGATTTTCTGTATTCATTATATTTGTAAATAATGCTAATGTGTAGATAATTTGTATATAGAATTTTTTATTATTTGTTATATTTTAGTAATTGTAAGGTTGTGAATGTATGATGTAAGTTGAAGCAACAAAATTCACTGTTTTCATACTCTCACTCTCATTTCGGTATATGGGGGCAAGTGCCTCTTGCAAAAGCCAAGAATTGTTGCGTGTTGAAGGGGTTTGCCCTTAGGATGCCACATTGATACACCCATAGTTGGGTGGTATGTTGTGCGGGTTTTTAAAGCCACCCGTCGAAGAGAAATTATTCATACATCAATTTGTCTTGGATAGTTTTTCGAAATTGTGTTTTCCTTTCCGTATGTTTTTCATATTAGATTATGCATATTAGTTTTGTCTTATAACATACTAACATTAATTGTATGCTTCTTTTTGGATGTGTGGTGTTGTATTTAGTTACATTTTTGTTCAGTGAATATGAATACCAAGAGCTTCATTCCTCCCGATCCTGTTGGTAAAATGAAGATATACAGAAATACAAGCCTCCACATAAACTGAAGAAGATGGGAGTTCCCAAAGAAATTTTGAAATCTACCACAGTTTGTAAAAATAGTGCACAATTTATTCACAATTTATAAATTATATGTATATTTTAGACAATTTAGTATGTCATTGAATACTAGTTGTTCATAATCTATATTAGCAACATTTCTATATGTATTACAATTCAAAATTTTAGCACCATTTCTAAGGTTCAAATAAAATTGTGAAAATTCTACACATTATAATATTGAGTTTGTATTATCCACAAAATTTGAAATACATGCATTGTGGGAAATTTAATATGTTAGTTATTTCTATTTTTAATAATATACACTAACAAAATATAAGTAAAACTATAGTTGTAGATAATCTACACTACTATAATTTACTCACAGATGATAAATCCTTAAACAAGGTAAAATTATTCAATCATGAATAAACATCACCTCTAATTTTGACGTTTTTTTGTGTCGATAATCTGCATAAGTAACCCAAATATTATTTATGAATAATTTATGAAACCAAAAATAATAACAATCATTAATCAAGTCTACCTATAAATTATCTACAATAAATTAGTGCCTTCTCTAAAATATTATATAGATATTTCACAATATAATAAAATTCAAATTTATGATTTTAAAATATCTATATTCTTAAAGTTTAATTATGAAAAATTATGCTTTCTTTTCATATTTTTAAAAATTAATCTTTTAAAAATAGAATTACTACTAGAAATAGGGTCATTTATCTACATTGTTATCCATAAAAATATGAGTTTGTTAAAAAATTGTGATTTACCAATATAAATAGATAGCTTTTATAATATTTATTGTGATTTTCCATAATTTCATAAAAGGCAAATTAAAATTTTTCATAATTTCATAAAAGACAAATTAATTTTTTGGAATATCCACATTTTTTAAATTTCATTATGGAGAAATCACATTTTTCAATTTAAATTTTTGAAATATCTACATTCTTGAATTTCAGTTTGTAAATTCACTTTTTTGAAAAACATAATTATAGATGGATAAAATTTAATGGTTTTATTTTATCACACTATATATGAAACACCACTTAATACTTTTCTTAACTCTTACAATTGTTAATTTACACTATTCGAAGATGAAAATATGTGATATTTTTCTCTGATTATTTATCTTGGTAGGAATGCAATTTATTTTTTGGCATTACCCTTATTAGCATAAGGGTCATGCTATGTTAAGGTTTATGTTTATATGTTGCTACATACAATGCTTACGAATAAATTATGTGGGATTCATTTTTTGAATGAGTAATTTTTTGTCTCATAGAAGCAATTCAAGGATGTAATAAAGAGGTGTATCCAAATATTAAGAGGAAAATGTACATGTATTGTATATATTTTATAGCCAAAAAGGAGGAGAGGGGAAGATCGAGTAGGAAAACATACTCATCTCACCACCAATTAACCATAGCTATGGTATCACCCCTGTTTACATAAGAATCCTAGAATTTTTGGGTTTACATTTCCATGGAGCAATCCTGTCAACCAATTTGGGATTACTTACTTGTAGATTATAATGGATATCCATAAGAAATTAAAGTAGAAGTAGGGTATATGGGTGTTGCTAAAATAAGTGTAGAGAGTGTTAGTGTGAGTTATCCTATGTGTCCTCCTCTCTATTGGAGGGTCATCTCACATGGGTTAGGTTTAGGGTTAGGTTTAGGGTTTTATGTGTGTCTTGCACTAGGGTTACTCAGCACCCTATATGTACCCCTTTACTATTCATTTATGAGCATGCCAAGACACTCCGTTGTCTTTCCTCTATGAAAGCTTTGTTTTTGTTGAGAAATTTATTCCATTACTGATCAATTCTTTCTTGTTATTGCTAGAACTATCACGATTCCGTTGGAGTGCAACTACTTCGTGGTGCCTTGTTTCCGATTCGATTCTCACAAACTCTTTTCATGGTATCAGAGTTCCATGACTTGCCATCACACCAAAAGCTCGAACTGATGGTGGAGAGGAATCTCATCATGTTAATCAGTTGTTATGCCAATACCCTCCCGCACGATGGAGTCGGGTATACACCCAATCGGCCCAACAAAGATTAGGAGGAAGTGACACGGAATTTCTGGGAGGTCACCCATCCCAAAACTACTCTAGGGGGTGGCGCGCTTAATCGCATGCAAGTTTTTCGATCACTATTTTCTGGAATTATTTTGCTAATCTCTCTAACAAGCTTTCTCGGAAATTTGTGTTAGTTTTTGTGTTTTTTTTGTGCATGTGCATGTTTTCATAATACCTCAAGCAACTAGGGGTTTTACCGCCTTTTTTAGCTAAATTCTGCTGCTAAATCCAAAATAGATATTCATTTCATTTTTTAAAATAAATTATTAAAATGGAAGTGAATTTTTTTTAAAAAGATCTCTGTTTTTTTGGGTTCTCTCGTTTTTTCTCTTTTTGTAGCTACAGGTTTAAATTTTTGGGTCATTTCTGGTTCTACATTTGTGCTTTTACTTCCGGCCTCATGGAGGATCTCTGCTGTGTTGTTCGTGGTTGCTCGTGGAGGATCAGTATCCTGTGTTGTGCGTGGTTGCATCCCCGCTCCACGCTCATCACTTTGCCATCGATTCTTGTGCGTGTGTGTGCTTTCTTCTTGTGCCGACTCTCCAAACCTTGTTGTTCACCTTGCCTCCCACGCACAACCTTCCAAACCTCGCCGCACTAACAATATGTTTTTGTTTTACTCCAAACTCTTTTCGCAGACCTGCAAACACAAACCCGTCCCTATGTTTTTACCCATCTCTACCGTTTTAAACCTCGCCACGGCCTCCCTACCTCGTCTGCGTTCTTTCCTAATCCGCGCTGCACACAAAATGTGGTAAGTTTTTTAAAACTTTTTGGTAAGTGCTTTCAATTTCCGTCGCCCTTTTTTGGTAAGTTTTAAATTCATTCCTTTTTAATCTTTTAAAAATCTACCAAAAGCCTTTTACAATTCAGCTAGTCAATGTTTTTTTATGTGGTAAATGTTTTGGTAAGTTTTTAAAAAAATATACGGTTTCTAACCTTCTAACTTTTAAAACAAAAAAAATCTCAAGCCTTTTCAAACAGGCCATAAGTTTTTTGGGTAAGTGTTTTTTTTCAAAAGTTTTTTTAACTATCCTTTTTTAAAAATACATGTGCTTTTAAACAAATACTTATGATAAGCTTTTTTTAAAAACAAATCATTTTCTATTAATAGATCTAAATTAAATTAAATTTAATAGATCTTATTTAAATATTTAATTAGGATTTAATTTTTTAAATCTTAATTAGTTTTTGTAATTAATTATATTTAATTTGATTAAATCTATTTCTTATTAATTACAACTTAGTTTTCTTTCATTTTCGATCTATAGTAATTTAAAAATCTTCTTTTTTTTTTAAAACTCCAATAGCTCTAAAAATAGTAAAATTGGGCGTTTCCAAACGCTAAAATTTAGGCGTTATTGACATTTTTTCCTCTAATCGTGCACTCAAGTGTGCAGTGACACTTCATGCACCTCTTTGCCTTCCAAGCTCTTTTCCGGTATTTTGAAGATTCTCTGAACTCCTTGAGTTCCCAAACCTTGTATTTCACCCTTATTATTGCTTGCGACTAGTGAGCACGTCCGCCACAGTCTGCAGTAAGGGGGTTTCCTTTTATGACGTGAGACGTTTTTTCTCACCACTAGGGTTGGCTTTCACCTCCTTTCTATTTTTTGCTTGTGCTTGTTTACGGTGTCTTTTTTTGTTGCACTCCACGAAACACTGTTGTGGTCTCCTCTCTTGCGCGTTATTACGCTAATTGCAAGATGAGTTACCAAGTGTTTCAAACCACACGCACGGACCCGATTGTAATCAACGCACTAAACTATAAAGTGCCGAAAGCAAGGGGGTTGTTATTTTCCTGGGTGGTTGTGTTTCTTTTCTACATTTCTTTCTCTCTCACTATGGATGCACTTTCAATTCCTTTGCTTACGTCATTCAACTTTTTCGAATGGAGATCAAAATAATAATGAAACTAAGGGGTAAAGGGTTATTCCGCATCACCATGGGAACTAAGACTGGACCAAACGACGAACCTGAAAAATCTAAGTGGTTAAATCGTAGTGATGAAGCTTTAGGTCTTCTTTGCATGTCCGTTTCTCCTAACTTGCTCTTCCACATTGAGGCATCTGAAACACCTAAATCTACGTGGAAAACGTTGGATGCGATGTTTGGACAACTAGATGACATGAGAGCGCATGAGTTGGAAAATGAACTACTAGGGTTAAATCCTAGTGACTTTGAAAACCTACAAGCCTTCTTCTCGAAATTTGTCCACATTAGATTATTGTTAAAAGGATTTCAAGTAGAAAAGAAAGATTCTCAACTAATCTTGTCGATTCTCTCTAAGCTAGGTCCCGAATATTCTGTCTTCGTGTCAACTTTCTACGCTACAAAATTTGTTATGGGTGATACTTGGACTATGCCCTCCTTTGACTGTTTTTCATCCCAACTCATTCAAGAACAGGGAAAAATCATTCAAATGGGGTCTCTCAAGTCCAAGTCGCATGCCCTTGTAGTAAGTACTAGCAAGGAAAGAAGATTAAAAAGAAGAAAGAAACAAAGGATCAACCTAAGAAAGAAACCAAGACCAAACCTAAAATGACACAAACACTTCGACTTAGAGCCTAAGGCACGAAAAGCAAGTATTTGTGTTCCTATTGTAAGAGGTCTGGTTATGATGAGCAACACTTGTTTTCGAAATAGATTGATCACTTATCTCATTTACTTGAGAAGAATAAAATAAGTGTTCCTGAATCCATAAAACAAAGTGCTCCGAAGGCCAAGTCTTCTACTTGTAAAAGGTGCTAAAAATGATAAGAAGAAAGGAAAGGCCCTTGTAGCCAGAGTTACTCCTTCATCGACATGGATTATAGATTCCGGTGCCTCGCACCACATGGGTTCTTCGCATGTTGAGTTTTCCAACATCGAACCTTATGGAATGTCCCAAATCATGATGGGTAATGACACAACAGTGTCGATTTCTGGTAGTGGATCGGTAGAGATGGATGGGGGAACATTTAACCAAGTGTTGAGTGTTCCTGATCTCTCTACCAATCTCCTATCGGTTTACCAAATTACTCACCTTGGTGAAGGAATGTGAGTGGAATTTGGTCCTAACTCGGTGATTATTTGTGAGCTTAACAATGACACTACAGTGGCTAAGGGAAAGGCAGATCACTATTCACGGTTGTACACCTTCTCCTAATTTACTTCGATTCTCGCACCCACTGCCTTGTTCACTCATGCAAATGAGGCTAGTAAGCTATGGCATGAGTGTTTCGGACATCTAAATTATCACTACCTTGAACAATTGAGCCAAAATGAAATGGTCAACAGGTTGCCTCGCGTCAAGTTTTATAAGGGTCTTTGTGAGGGTTATACCCTTGGAAAGCATCCTGAAAAGAACTTTGACAAAGGAAAAGCCTAGAGAGCTACTCGTCCTTTGGATCTTGTTCACAACGATGTTTCTGGTCCATTTCCTTCTCCTTCGTTTACTAGAGCTCTTTATGTGCTAACCTTCATTGATGACTATTCGCGATATACTTGGGTATATTTTCTTAAGCTTAAGTCTAAAGTCTTTGAACATTTTCAGGACTTTAAGGCTCTTCTGAAAAACAGTGGAATGGTCTATCAAGGTTCTTCGAACCGACAATGGAGGTGAATATGTAAACAATAGGTTCATGGATTTCTGTACTTCAAAGGGATCTCTTTGCAGCATAAGATACAAATGCTTATATCCCTTCACGAGATGGAGTCATGAGAAAGAAAGAATCATACTCTTAAGGAGATGGCCACTTGAATGATTCATTCGAAGTCTCTTCCTTTGCAGTATTGGGCCGAGGCAAGAATTGTGCAAATTACATTAAGAACCATGTTCCACACAAGGTAGTAAGAGGGATGACACCCTTTGAATCCTGGTTTGGATGCAAGCCTGATGTTGAGCACTTTCGAGTCTTCGGATCCAAGGCTATGGCTCGGATCCCCAAGAAGAAATGCAAGGCCTTGGAACCACAATCCAAACCTTGTATCTTTGTAGGGTATCCTGATGGCATGAAGGGATATCAATTGATGAATCCTACCTCTCATGAGCTGTATATCGAGAGAAGTGTTAAGTTCGATGAGTCTTCTTCGACTTCTACTTCTCCACCTATTGAGGTTCTTCAGCTCGCTGACTCGGATTCTGACTCATCAGATGATGATACTATTGAGCATGCTCCTCTTCTTGATCCTCCCGACCATCAGACCTTTGAGTCTTCTGATTCTGATAGTAGTGATGACGAGGACTATGTCCCTTCTCACTCAAGTGAAGAATCTTCCGACTCTGAGCCTGATCCTCCTAGTCCCCTTTGGGCTAGGAAAACTTTGCAAAGTGCTGGAGATTTAGTTGGAGATACTTCGGATATGAGACGTACTCGCTCATATTTTGTTGGACCCCACTCTTTCTTCACCTCTGCTTCTAATCCACAGTCTTTCCGGGAGGCTTCTAGTATTCCTGAGTGGGATTCTGCCATGGATGAGGAGTATTCCTCTCTCATGAAGAATGATACTTGGGATCTCACCACTCTTCCGAAAGGAAGAAAAATCATTCGGTGTAAGTGGGTGTTTCAAACAAAGTATGGAGTAGATGGAGATGTTGAAAATTTTAAAGCGTGATTAGTAGCTAAGGGTTTCTCCCAGATAGTTGGGGTTGATTATACAAAAACCTTTGCTCCGGTTGCGAAGATGACTTCTATTTGACTGACCCTAGCCATTGCCACAATGAACAGATGGAAATTCCATCAAATGGACGTTAAGAGTGCCTTCCTTCATGGTGACCTAGAGGAAGATATCTATATGGAACAACCTCCGGGTTATGTCCAAGATCCCTCCCTTGTTTGTAAGTTAAATAAGTCTCTTTATGGCCTTAAACAAGCCCCTCGGGCTTGGTATGCCAAGATGGACTCCTTTTTACTTACATCAGGGTTTACTAGGTGTCACTCTAATCCAAATGTTTACATTCTACGGCAAGATGACTCCATACTCATTCTTGTTCTATATGTTGATGAGTTATTGATCACAGGTAACTCTTCCTCTATTATTGATTCTCGTGAAGATCACCTTAGCCAACAAGTTTTCCGTGGTCGACTTAGGTTTGCTTCATTACTTCCTTAGGATCCAGATTTCACAATCTAACTCGGGAATCTTGATTTCACAACCTAATTATGCTCTTGATTTGTTAGCTCATTTTCAGATGTTTGATTGCAAGTCTTCTCCTACTCCTTTTCTTTTTGGGGTGAAGTTGGTTTCAGATTGCTCTACTCCCTTGGTTGATGGTACTATTTATTGACAAGTTGGTGGGGAGTTACTTGACCGGATTTACCGTATGCTATTGGGATCGTGTCCATATTCATGCGGGAGCCACATGAGCTGCATTGGAAATAAACTAAATGGATCCTTCATTATGTTTGTGGCACCTATGTTGATGGCATTCACTATCATGTAGGGGGTTGATATTTACTTGATTGGGTTCACAAATTATGATTGGGTCGGTGACTTAGATCATTGGAAATCTACTTACGCTACGCTTCTCTCTTGTGTGCAGTCCCATTAGTTGGTCTAGCAAGAAGCGTAATGCAATGCGATATCATCTACGAGGCGTAATAAAGAGGAGCAGCTTTAACGATGCCACAAAAGCTAATTGACTATAGGGTATTTTGACGAGTTTGGCATCCACTTTCGGTGGCCTACCATTATCTACTATGATAACATGAGAAAAATCTCTATTTGCATAAATCCAGCTTCAACATCAATGACAAAGCACATTGAGATCCATATGCACTTCATACGGGAGCTTATTCATGATAGTATCATTGACATTCAGTACATTTAGATAGCTGATCAGATTGCAGATTCATTCACCAAGCCGTTCACTGAGATGAATTTTCTTCACTTACGGTCTCTTCTTGGGGTGAGATCTTCTACAGCTGCTCATCTCCTTTGGGCTATGTAGTTTTTCTTTTCTTCTTCTTCTTCTAGGAAGATTATGTTTGTATATGTGCACCTTATCATGCCTTTAGTTGCCTGGCCCCATTGACACATCTTTCTTAGTTGTTTAAGAGTGTCTTCCTCTTCCGTCTAACTCATTATAGCCATTACCCCAGCTTCGATGAAGGGGGGTGTTAGTGTGAGTTATCCTATGTGTCCTCCTCTCATATTGGAGGGTCATCTCACATGGGTTAGGTTTAGGGTTTCATGTGTGTCTTGCACTAGGGTTACTCAACACCCTATATGTACCCCTTTACTATTCATTTATGAGCATGCCAAGACACTCTGTTGTCTTTCCTCTATGTGCAAGCTTTGTTTCTGTTGAGCAAGTTCTTCCATTACTAATCAATTCTTTCTTGTTATCGCTGGAGCTATCACGATTCCGTTGGAGTGCAACTACTTCATGGTGCCTCGTTTCTGATTCGATTCTCACAAACTCTTTTCGAGAGAGTAGTATGTAGACTATAAAATTTGTAAAGGTGACAAAAATTTGAAGTGGTGGATTAACTATAAAATTAAAAAAAAGCAGGTTGTCTTAGAAATTGCCACAAAAATTGCTTTTCTATTATAGTTTTTTATGAGAAAAATGATTTTACATAAATATCAACATCTATATCCCATGTTAGAATGAAGATATATGATCATATTCTTGGAGTGATAGATGATCATATTGTGATATGTTTGTGCACTAGAAGCAGTAGGCAGTCCTATAAATTGTTGTTTTCCTTGCATTTCAATACCCTCTTTTATACAGGTGTTTTTGAATTAGCCAAAAATTCATATGCTTCCAATGATTTAAGATGGTATTCATGTTGATGATGATCAATCACAACTCAAAATTCATTTTGGAAAGTATGAAATAATTGTTTCATTAACAATGCCAAGGGTATAATTGTTTCATTCTAGCTTCGAGCCTTGGTGTACAAGGGTATAGTCCCTTTCAAAAACTATTTGCCAATAATAATAAAAAAACAATGCCAAATTCATGTAATAATTGTTAGGATGGGAAGGAGGCCCAAATGGGAAAGCATGTACAGTCTTCCTGTCCAAGAGATAACAGAGGAAAAGAGTCAATTTTCAAATGAAGACTGGAATGGACCCCAATTGGGGATGAGCCTAACATCAACCTTTGTGCAGCCATCCCACTTGCAAGACTAGAGGCATTTGTAAAGGGAGAAGGTTCCGTAGAAATTTTGAGACTAATTTCATCCACACACATATCAACTCATTTAATATAGTTAGCCCTAAACCACATAAAACGAAGACATATTCTTAGTTCAAACCTTTTCTAACACTTCTTTTTGTAAGTTCTTTTTATAAAAATTGTATAGCATTTGATGTTATTGTTTTTAAGTTCATCTTCCTGAGTTCATATGGTCCCGAGGACAATAGAAATAAGCTCGGAAACATGTGAAAGAGTGAGCAGGTATCAAATTAAAAGGGGTTTCCAATGTCACTTCAATGTGAAGGTTATGTATGGGAGACCGACAAAGGGCGATAATAATATACAATAATTTGTTTCATTGCGATATAAATGGTGAGTGTTGTCATGGTGTAAACGAAACTACCATTAACGACCCTTGTGTTGTTGTTGCCCCATACTTGTCAAACAAATGCAAAAGTTACATTGAGATTATTTTGTTGATGGGTGTTCCGTGGACATGGTGTATGAAAAACATATAGAGGATCCATCCTTGGTGGGTATGTTGAGCAAGAGGGACCAATTCCGACAAGAAAGGATGTGATGAATGCATGGAAAAGAGTTCGCTCCAAAAGGTCTCAAAAGCACATTGATGATGCCATGAGCGTGAACTTATGGCATGCGAGAGGAAAGGGACATTTTTTTCTACTATCAACGGCCAAATGGAACCACCGTTCCATTCATTATGGGGTTGAAACACCATGGATGTGTGAGAGAATGGTTCAACATTCGCACAATTCCATAATCTCCATGGATTCGACATTTGCCATGAATAAATATGGCGTAAGTAATTGAAATGAATTTTGAAATGATTCGTTATTTCCGTATCATTAATAATGTTTCCTTTCTGTTATATTAAACTCCATGCTAACCTTTGATGTCATATTCCTTGCAGTACCAATTATACACCTTGCTTGTTTTCAATGAGCAAGAGGTTGGGGTGCTGTAGCATGGGTCGTTTCATCAAGGAATAAGATTGAAGACATTTACGAGTGGTTGGTGGAAGTCCGAAACAAGAAAAAATTCTTCGTTTCGATTGACAAATCAATGCATTCATTACGAGATGATGTGTCACCAAAATCCAAGCCATTATGTGTGTTTTTGGTTGTCATGTATTTCTATGCCTATGGCATGTGCACAAGGCATGGTTGAAAAATGTGTACAAGTATTGTAGCAAGGAGTTGAGGTGGAATATTTTTGAGAGATTAGGTACCATCATGTATGGTATGGGAATGCATGAAGATCACACCTTTCAAATGATTCAAGACTTCTTCGACAAATTCAAAGAGGAAACTCAGTTCCTTGAGTACTTCAAGAAGACATGGTGTGAGAGTGAAGGACGTATCGTGAGTATGAGCCTTCATGTTTCCTTATTAATTTTCATCTTAAATAATTACACGTGGTTTATAGTGTCGTTGATATTCAATCTGTGTGACTTGATAGCTATGTGGGAAAAAAAATTCATAAACTTCACCCATGCAAATCAGGAAACAAATGCATCCATCGAGGCCTACCATTGTTATCTGAAGACCAAATACTTGTGTGATAGACAAAAAAATGCACTCACCGGATGGACCATTTTTTATACACACTTGTGTACAGGGTGGATCCATTTTACAAACACAAGAGAAAGTTGCAAAAATTTGGCTTCTTAACCAACTTCAAAAAAGAAAGACAACTATTGACAGTGGTTGAGAGAGAAAAAAGTATTCCAGATACAGATTTCATTACACTTCATCCTGATGGCCATGAATTGTGGGTGAGGAGCCAAACAAATAGAAACACTTGGTATTTGGTAAGGAAATGTGGTGCCTTAGACATATGTGAATGTGCAGGATACTAGAGGAAACACATGTAAGCATGTGTTGAAGGCATTGGAATTTTGCAAGTGATGTTTGTCAATGTCATCTTTTCAAGCACCAAAAGTGGCAGGTAATTCAATGTGATCGTATGTGCTAAGTAGCCATGTCAAATGCTAAGCATAATTCATAACGAAATAAACATCATTTTGTAATTATGTTCCATTCACGTGCAAGAGCCAACACATATGCGGAGACAAGCACAATAAATGAAGACACGTTCCTGGATGGCCCCTCCTCACCACATCAACAATCACTGACACTTGATGGTAATGTATTTTCACATGAAACTACTGTAAACGAGGGCAGTAGAGAATTTTTTGTAGTGTGTGGGAAGGAGAAGACAACAAGCCTTGATGGTAATGCACTTATTTTAATTCATATGATATTTATCAACACGCATATTTAATGGTGTTTGTATTTACAGTGATGTTTCTTGTGTGAAAAAATATTGAATTTATGTTACATTCATATGTAGGTGACAATGTGTATTCACAATCGAATATGTGTAGTAGCCAAAATATTTCCCTGTCCATAGAACAACGGCCAACATGCATGGATGGTACGATATTGGTTTTTAATTCTACAATGAGGTTGAAAAACCAGTGTATAAATAATAAATTTGCAAGTTTCGGATATGTCACAGGTACTACCAAAACAATTCGAGCTGGTGGGTTGATGCTAGAAATAAATTCAAATTTTATGCTAAAAATGTCCATAGACATCTTGCGATCGATTTGGATACACCGCCAAGTATAGATGGGCAGAGAAAGGCATACTTTGAATGTGTTCAGAGGTTTAGGAGAGACCTAGAAGCATCAAATGCACTAGATTTTACTTTCAAAGGAGATGTCAATGAGACAACCATCACCCACATGCGTCCCTGGTTTAGTGTGAGTAAAATACGTTGCCACGACACTAAGAGGCCGATCATTGTTGAAAATTTGAAAATTTGTGTTGAAGACTATGAATGCTTCAAATTTTTTTGACAAAGAATCTTGCGAGAGAGAAACGCAACAAGGGGAACCTACAGGTAAAACATTGAATTATTGGTGTGAATGTGAATTCACAAGAAACTTTAATTTTTGAGGCAAATACTAACATAATGATCATTTATTTTGTAGGTGGCTCGAATAAAGATGAAACATATTTGTGTCGCTACTTGTCTTTCAGCAACTTAGTGTCTGTGCAAAGTGAGTATTGAATGTCCTTAATTACAATACATTCTTTTATTATATGTATGGTACAAAGCCATGAATATTTTGTCTAATCTGTAATGTTATGTGTTGCAGATGTAGAGGATATGCAGAGAGATGTATCATAGGAAAGAGTAGGTTGAGTTGTGGAAAGTAAATGTATGGAATGTAGAGCAGGCCTATCTTAGAATTCAAAACATTTAAAATTCATGTATATGAGATTGTGGATCTGATTTTCATACCATGCTCTAGGGGTTGGTTTCAACCCATATAAATACATTCCTTTTGATGATTCTAAGAGTATTTAAATTATGTGTTTTTGGTCTTAGCCAATCTAGGACCACTCTTGTAATTAATATTTAGTATTAAACGAATGCGCTTTTTAACAAGGTACAAACCACAAAGCTTTCCCATATTTTTGACTGATGTAATTAATATTAAGTAAATAGCATGTGCTAAATCTTTGTGCTTTTTGTCCTGCTTTTTGAAACACAAGTGTGATTTTGAGCAAGTGTAAAAACACACTGTGTTTTTCCAAAGACTTTGAAAAATGTAATGCATTTTTCAACAAGGTGCAAACCACGAATATTTCCCACCTTTTTGGATTGATGTAATCAATATTAAGTAATTATCATGTGGATAACTTGTGTGCTTTTCATCTTTTTAAAACACACATGTGTGTGATTTTTAAAGACGTTGAAAAATGCACTGTATTTTTCAAAGACTTTGAAAAATGCACGCAATGCGGCTTTCAACAAGGTGCAAACCACATAGCTTTCCCACCTTTTTGGACTGATGTAATCAATATTAAGTAATTATCATGTCAATAACTTATGTTTTTTTCATCTTGTTGAAACACATAGTGTGATTTTCAACACGTTGAAAAACACATTGTGTTTTTCAGCACTTTGAAAGATGCAATGTGGTTTTCAACAAGGTGCAAACCATGATGATTTTCCACCTTTTGGATTGATGTAATCAATATTAAGTAATTATCATCCGGAGAACTTTTTTCTTTTCACCTTTTTGAAAAACATAGTATGTTTTTAGCATGTTGAAAAACACACTTGTTTTTTCAACACTTTGAAAGACGCAATGTGGTTTTCAACAAGGTACAAACCACAATGTTTTTCCACCTTTTTGGACTGATGTAATAAATATTAAATAATTAGCATGTGCTAAACCTTTTTTATTTTTGTATTGTTGAAACACGAGTGTGATTCTCAAGACGTTGAAAAACACGCTGTGTTTTTTAGCACTTTGAAAAACGCAATGCAGTTTTCAACAAGGTGCAAACCATGAAGCTTTCCCACCTTTTTGGAATGATGTAATCAATATTAAGTAATTATAATGTGGATAACTTGTGTGCTTTTCAGTATCGTTGAAACAAATAGTGTGATTTTCAACACATTGAAAAACACGCCATTTTTTTCAACACTTTGAAAAACGCAATGCGGTTTTCAACAAGGTGAAAACCACGATGTTTTCCCACCTTTTTCAACCGATGTAATAAATATTAAATAATTATCATGTGGAGAACTTGTGTGCTTTGCACCTTGTTGAAAAACACAGTGTATTTTTCAGCATGTTGAAAAACACACTATTTTTTTAGCACTTTGAAAGACGCAATGCGGTTTTCAACAAGGTGCAAACCATGATGCTTTTCCATCTTTTTGAGCTGATGTAATCAATACTAAGTAATTATTATGTGCTAAACATTTTGTTTTTTCATCTTGTTGAAACACGCAGTTTGATTTTCAACATGTTAAAAACACAATGTAGTTTTCGAAAACATGGTGCAAACCATGATGATTTTCCACATTTTTGGACCGATATAATCAATATTAATTAATTAAGATGTGGATAACTTGTGTTCTTTCCACCTTGTTGAAAAACACAAGTGTGTTTTTAGCATGATAAAAAACACATTGTGTTTTTAGCACTTTGAAAGACGCGATCTGCGGTTGTCAACAAGGTACAAACCACGATGATTTTCTAAATTTTTGGAGTGATATAATCAATATCAAGTTATTAGCATATAATAAAACTTTGTGATTTTTTTCTTGTTGAAACACACAAGTGTGATTTTCAAACATGTTGAAAAATACACTGCTCTTTTTCATCACTTTGAAAAACGTAATGCAATTTTCAACAAGGTGCAAATCACGATGTTTTTCCACCTTTTTGGACTGATGTAATCAATATTAAGTAATTATCATGTGGAAAACTTGTGTGCTTTGCACCTTGATGAAAAACACAGTGTGTTTTTTAGGACATTGAAAATCACACTCTCTTTTTTAGCTCTTTCAAAAACACAATATGGTTTTCAACAAGGTGCAAACCACAATGTTTTTCCACCTTTTTGGATTGATGTAATAAATATTAAGTAATTAGCATGTGTAAAACTTGTGTGCTTTGCACCTTGATGAAAAACACTATGTAATTTTCAACACGTTGAAAATCGCACTAATTTTTTCAACACTTTGAAAGATGTAATGCGGTTTTCAACAAGGTGTAAACCACGATGCTTTTCCACTTTTTTGGACTGATGTAATCAATATTAAGTAATTATCATATTCTAAACCTTTATACTTTTCATCTTGTTGAAACACACGGTGTGATTTTCAGCACATTGAAAAACACGTTATGTTTTTCAACACTTTGAAAAACACAATGTTGTTTTCAACAAGGTGTAAACCATGATGTTTTTTCACCTTTTTGGACTGATGTAATAAATATTAAGTAATTATCATGTGGATAACTTGTGTGCTTTACACCTTGATGAAAAACACAATGTGTTTTTCAGATAAGCATTGAAAATCACACTTGTGTTTTTCAACACTTTGAAAAATGCAATGCGAGTTTTCAACAAATTGCAAACCACGATGTTTTTCCACCTTTTGGACTAATGTAATCAATATTAAGTAATTAGCATGTGGAGAACTTGTGTGCTTTTCACCTTGTTGAAAAAAACATCGTATTTTTCAACACTTTGAAAAACGCAATGTGGTTTCAACAAGGTGCAAACCACGATGTTTTTCTACCTTTTTGGATTGATGTAATCAATATTAAATAATTAGCATGTGGAGAAATTATGTACTTTGCACCTTGTAAAATACACTGTGTTTTTCAACACTTTGAAAGACGCAATGTGGTTTTCAACCAGATGCAAACCATGATGTTTTTCCACCTTTTTGGGTGATACATAAATATTAAGTAATTAGCATGTGCTAAACCTTTATGTTTTTTTGTCTTGTTGAAACACACTCTGTGTTTTTGAGCACTTTGAAAAATGCAATGTGGTTTTTAACAAGGTGTAAACCATGATACTTTTCTACCTTTTTGGACTGATGTAATCAATATTAAGTAATTATTATGTGGATAACTTGTGTGATTTGCACCTTACTGATGAAAAACACACTGTGTTTTTAAAAGACATTGTAAATCACACTTTGTATTTTTGGCACTTTGAAAAATGCAATGCAATTTTTAAACAAGGTGCAAACCATGATGATTTTCCACCTTTTTGGACTGATGTAATCAATATTAAGTAATTATCATGTGCTAAACTTTTGTGCTTTTCATCTTGTTGAAACACAAAGTGTGATTTTACAGCATGTTGAAAAACACACAATGTTTTTCAAAGACTTTGAAAAACATATTGTAGTTTTCAACAAGATGTAAACCACGATGCTTTTCCACATTTTTGACCTTGATGTAATTAATATTAAGTATTTACCATGTGCTAAACCTGTGTGCTTTTCATCTTCTTGAATAATAACATACTAAAATTTGTTCAAGGATTTTGTGGGTGTTATGATTTTCTAAACAAAAGGTAAATATAAATTTTTACAATACTCACAATATACTATACCTAGAATGATTAGTAATATTATTTACTCTTATAAAAACTAAAATATACTACGCATACCAACTCCAAGGTTTTAATATAATTAGTTGAATAATAACATACTAAAATTTGTTCAAGTATTTTCATGAGTGTTATGATTTTCTAAACAAAAGGTAAATATAAATTTTTACAATACTTACAATATACTATACCTAGAATGATTAGTAATATTATTTACTCTTATAAAAATTAAAATATACTATGCATACCAACTCCAAGGTTTTAATATAATTTGTTGAATAATAACATACTAACATTTGTTCAAGTATTTTGCGGGTGTTACGATTTTCTAAACAAACGGTAGATATAGGTTTTTACCAATACTCACAATATACATCACCTAATATGATTAGTAATATTATTTACTCTTATAAAAACTAAAATATACTATGCATACCAACTCCAAGGTTTTAATATAATTAGTTGAATAATAACATACAAAAGGTAAATATAAATTTTTACAATACTCACAATATACAAAAAATTAGTTTGACGTATTCAAAAAGAAAGGAAATATATAAGTAAGTTTAATATATGTTTAACAAGCATCTTTTGATTTCAAAGGTTGCATGAACAATGACATTTTATTACAAAGTTGTATATTCATTTATCAGTTGTGCCTTTGGTGGGAGTGACTGGTACATTTTCAACACTTGACACCTTGGCCTCCATGTACAACTTCTTCCATACTTCCTTGTGACATTCGTGGATTTTAAGAACAAAATTAAAGCTTGCTACCTGATTTTCAAACACTTTTTTGTTTGATTCATGCGTTGTCTCCCAATTCTTAATTTCTAGTTCCAACTCTTCAACCTCAATCTCCAACTCCATCTTCCTCGAGGAAAGATCTCCTACTCGGTCCAATAATTCCTTATTTTTTTTCGACAAATATAAATTTTCCAATGTAAGTCTTTCACACTTGGTTTTATAAAACTCTACCTTCTTCGTTAAAAGTTGTATTTCTAATTCCATACGCAATGGTGGGGAAGTCTCATCTTCTTTTCCAACACCTCTTCGCACACTTTCCGAACACATAAGTGGCACTATCAAATGTTTCATAATCTTTTGGTTCCTCCACATGTGTAGCCTTGTGCTTTCCATCCTTCTTTTCTCTAGCCATCTAATTACACCTGCATTTAAACAACCGATTTATATATGTTAGCATTCAAACATAATTACAAAGAAAATAATTCACTTAACTTATACTCAACAAAATATTTTCATAGATGAAATATATATGAAAGTTTAGTAAGCACGTAAAACCCAAGTAGGCATACATGGAAGAAGAACACAACTATTAAACCATAAACCATAAACCATAATCCATAATCCATAATCACATTAATACATTAACAAGATACATAGTGATAACATCATCATATATACAATAAATGGAATGTCACATAACAAGAATAAAAACCATCTAATGCACTATAAACAGAGTGTAAATGGATAACTCTATATAACCCATAACCCATAAACCATAAACATTATTCCATAAATGTTAATCCGTAACCACAAAACATTTCATTGATTAATATAAACCACAAACCATATTCAATATATCATGAATGTAATATTAAATCGTAAACGTCAAACATGAGTACATAAACACATTAAAGTAACAACATCATCATATACACATCTATAGTAATCAAAGTCCTCATAAGCAATGTTATACAATAAACATTGTCATCTCCTCTGCTTCCTATTGGCACCAATAGAAAATATTGAATCATAAAATCTAATATGCTTCTTCTTATCTCTATGAATGGAATTAGGTGTGATCCCAAGGACGGGGGAATTAGATGTCTGCATCCAAGTATGGTGCACTCTCTCATCTACAACATGTACCGTATCATCCTGAAAAGCCAACCATTTAGTAAATAAGTCAACATAGATGAATCATTCAGTTAAACACATAATTAAATTAAATCATCCATTACATCTACTGCCTCTCGTGGAGGAGTGTCCAGTCTCATATCTCTAACATCCCATATCGCAAACCCTTTGACACACTCTGCCAAAGTTCCTACAAATGTCGTAGGGTAGGAAATGGAGCAGTGGGAACAATGGCCTCAAAATGATGACTTTGATAGTCTCTGGGGGAGTCTCATGCCATGACACACCGCATGCGGATACTATCACAAATAACTCCTCTTACAATGGCTATATAACTTGACATTAACTTCACTTCGACCCCGTCAGAAAAACCTGGAATAACAACAATCTCAATTGCATTAATAATTTTATCTTAAGTTTACCAAAAAGAATACAAAAAGAGAATGAGAACATTTAATAACTTACCGGTCCATCTCCCTCCTCTCTCTCTCTCATTAGTACTATCATTTGTGCCCTTATCCTCATGCCTCCACTCATCACCCTCTCTCTCCTCGACTGGCAAGGAAGTTACATCTCTATTGATATTCATCTTAGCCTCTCGGACCTCTCATGAAGCAATCTCACAATAAGATTGAGACCAGAGGTTGAATGTGAAGGGAACATCTCATCGAAAAACATCCACCTACAACAATCGAGTCATCAAGAAAATTTAAATATCAACAACATAAGGCAACATATAATTGTCACATGAATGTTAAGTGTTTTTTACCTTTATCTATTTTGTACTACTAAGTGAGTCTCTCTGTTGGTGTAGGAGATGACTCAAGGGAATGTCATAATCCTACACACACCGTCAAAATGAATTAGTATACACACAAATAAACAAAACCATATTCCATATAGCAATGAAATCCCAACAATTACTTACAAGATCCTCGGTAGGGGGGTCAAAATTCCCACTAGCTGCTTTACCCCTCTTCTCCATCTTCCTATTCATGAGATAATATTAAGTTTTTGATTTCCAACCAAACATAATACATAATATATTATACTAATCATAAATTTACCTTTGTCCTAGTATTTGAGTTGTTCTTTCTTTCTCTCACTCTCAACCACCTCTCCTTTCTCACCTGTCGCATCTCCTCTAAATTATAGGTATGCATTTCAGCATCCACCTCCCTCTTTCCTCCCTGGTTCAACACCTCGAATCAAGTTTTGCATTCTTTTTTGTAAACTCAATCGATAACCCTCCTATGTTGCATGTTGTATCACTGCCTCAAGACATAGTTCATATCCCCCTCTCTCTTTTGTATGTATGCCATGATCTTATCATAAGATATAGGTGGTCATTTTTCCATCTGTTTACGCCACGCTTAAAAGGGAAGATTGTGTGCAACCTGGTGATGTCGATTAAGTCTATGCAGCTCCCAAAACTTAACATCCCCACTAACAACACATGATCCATGCTGACAGAAATAATGAATACGACCATCCACCCATTCATTTATGTAGTCTATGGGTGGTTGATTGAAAGACAATGTTAGAAAATTTTGATAATTCTTACGATATTGAATAGTAGTAATCAACAAGAAAAAATAAAGTTAAGTTTTAAATTTATTCACCTCCATTGTAGGCTCCACGATATCCAAGCCAACGGGCTCGGAAGGACCATCTGACGTAGCACCATGAGGAAAATCAACTCTTGAGGAGCATCTCCTATGACATTAAAATATAACATATTATTAGATGTTTGTTTATGATTACTATAAAAAAACTAAATAAATAACTTGCACAAAACGAACCACTTATCGATGACATGGTTGCAACCTCTCTCTCGATGCGTGTCAAAACATGTATGTTCCATGGGATGTGAAGCTACATGTATGCAGGAGTATAAATACGTAATTATTAGCCCAACATAAAATATTACGTATTATGAAAAATAATTAATGTTCACAAATTTTTATATTACCATCATGGAATGTGAAGTAACCTGATATGAAAAGAGGACATTTCATAATTATTATCCCAACAAATGACATTAGGTACATTGATATGACATACAATTATTGTTCACAAAGTATTATATTACCATCTTATTATTTTTGTCTTCCCCTAATGCATAAGAACGGATATTGAACATGGATGGGAACATCTCAAACTTCTCTATGTTTCGTTCTTTTGTGTTTCCATAACCACCCTTGGAGTGACGCATTGTAATACAAGATAAACTAAAATAGATGGTGCATGAACTATTTTATTCTTATTTTTCATTCATATTGAGATAATTATGCACAATAAAACATTTGTGATGAAGTTAACTATACACATTGTTTTTCAAAATTGGATAATCAACTCAAGTTGTTTCCGAATTAAAATGAAATTTGTATTGCAAGTGTGTTAAAAGATAATATAGGATTAATGCATCAAAACAATAAAATTACATTATGAAAATAAATTTGAACATCCAAGTATAAACTCCTGCAATTATAGGAGGTGTCTTCTTGTTCATAACATGAGTTTGTACTACAAAGCAAAAAGCTATATCAAACAAAGGAAGAAGTAACATTTTCAAAATAAGTGCATTGCACTTTTACAAAATACATAATCACTCAACGCATGTGACAAAGGCCAATGCAGGCATCCCCACTGCAATCACTGTCACACTCATCTGAGTCGCGATGTGTTGCTCTCCATTGTTCAAACCTCCACTCATCAAGATCTTCTAGCTGACAATCAACATCATCCCACCAATAAGAAAATTTGTTGATAATATAGCCAGTCGTTTCCATCCGAAGGTGGTATACAATGAGTGTGATGTCGTGGTACCGCCCAAGGTATTGTCACCAATCTATTGTAGGGATTTTTTCATCGATCCATCTACCAATGATTGTGTCTGTCCGTAGTGAGCCAAGGGTCGAACACAAAACAAATGACCATCCCTACGACATGATAACCATATCTACCAGCTCCATATTTTTTCAGGACCATTCTCCATTCAAAATACAAAAAGTCAGTCATTTTTCCCTATTTGGTCCAATATCGAAAGGGGGTGGATACATTGCATAATTTAACAACATTATGGAGGCATTGTGAACCTCATCAACTTCCATGGTTGGGATTCTTCTTAAGAGTGTCCATACTCAGCTTTTCCAATCATCCATCTACATAATATGTAACAAAATATCCATATATTATGAGGAACAAATCGAAACATGGTATTATGAGGAGCAATGAAACATATCGACATGGTATTATGAGGAGCCATTGAATATGTACAAACTTATCCTTGTCTAAATCCTTTTTTTCATTCCCAAGACATGTTCATAGGTTCTAGAATGTACTATTATTAGTACTTCCTAGCTTCCACATCCTCCTGGTCTTTAAGAGTAACAAATTCAAATAGGTAACTTGGACTAGTCATCCTAGGTAAGATTTTAGTCATGGAGAAAACTTTGCAATATATAGAAGCAACCTTTTATGTTGGGATTAAAAGCAGTTAAACCAAATCAATCCTTAAATTACTTTCAAACAAGGGATTATTGTGGAAGATATAGAAAATGTACAAGATGTAGAAACTACAAAAGAAGGAAATTAAATCTTGTAAATCTCAAATAAGGATTAAATGCCACAATTAAAAGAGGTGAACAAGGAGAATAAATGCATCTTTTTGTGCTCCAAGTACATTCTTATCCTTAAAATTATTACTTTCCTTATAAATAATTCCATAACAATGAATCATAACCCTTATGTAGCAAAATTGTTCGATTCATTTTCCAAAGAAGTATCAAATACCCTCTTACTAGTGCCCACACTTTTTATAGCTCAAGAGCTTGTTGTTTCTTTGCTCATAGACATGTTTTGATAGTGATTGGTAATATCTTGGATATTATATTTAGATATTTGATTTTATTAGACAAGTGTGGACATTTAGGCGTATAGCGCCAATTTAGATTAATTTCTATATTGTCGCATTTTCTTGTTATGTCATGGATATTAATGGATATGATGTTGTGTTTGGAACATAATTATAATATTGGATAGTTGTTGCATATGGAATTCTATGGTTATATGTCACGTACCATCTTGTCTAACTTTTGGAATATTGAGTATAATTATGCACGTTGTCGCATCTTGATTTCGATGAGGATGTTAGGATTTGTTTAGAACGCATTGTTATCTTATTATGTCATTGAATTATATTGTATCGGACGAGTTTCGGTTAACGTGTGCAATGAGTGTGCGGTGTCAAGTTTACAGGAGAACGTGGGATTCGTGCCACCACTCAATCTTGCCTGTGCGTTCCCATGGTGAGTCCTAGCCATGTTCATTGTGTGAAGCCTTAGTATATGAGATTATTATTTTGAGCACTATGAGTGACCCCCAATTTATGTAATGTATTGTGCTTTGTATTATTAATTTTGTTTAGGGTTCTTAAGTGAAGTTGTAAACTTGTTTTCTGAGTTAATAATTCCACTTTCATTTAAATTGTTGATTTTGTTTAATATGTCACTTAATCACAAGGGTTTAGGGTCACATGTGAGACCCTTGGGTGGTCCCCACACCTCTACCCTTGTGCTAGAAATGCAAAACCCGAAATTAGGGTATTTTGGGCATTTTGGGGACCCCTTTTTAACTTAAGTTCCCCATTAACATAAAAATGAGCCCTTAGACCCTACCTAATGGGTAGAGGGGGCTTATTTTCAAGGCTAAAGGGAGTTTTCCTCCTTTTTACCTCTTGTTTAGTCACATCCATGTAAGGGATGTGGATTTGAGTGTGTTTATCAAAAGTTCCACTAGTTTTGTCTTGCTAACATTTAGGGGAATTTGGGAGAAGAGGGCAAAAAGTTAATTTTACCCTTTCTCTCTTTTGTTTTGGCATCTTTGACCTTGGTGAGGGAGAGGGGTGACACATGTCACCCCCTCATTTGTGAGGATGCTTGCTTGCTCCTCTTAAATTCTCATTCATGGGAAAAGGGGGGGACTTTTTTTTGGAGACTTCTTGCTTGGGATGCTTGTGGATTTTGGAGCTTGGAGATTGGCTTGAGTCAAGGTGTGGATAATTTGAAGTAGGAGAGCTTTTTGGAGAGCTTTCCTTGAGGTAGGCTCTTATGTCTTTTGTGTTGTGTTGTTTTCCTTTTTGAGGTTAGATTGGGTGTTTGAAATTGTCATGGTTGTATATGGGTTTTGGTTGTTGTTTGCTTGTTTTACTCCCTCCATCATATGACATGATGGAATTTTGGAGTGTGGGGGAAGAGAGAGGGAATTTTCCTCTCAATCCTCAAGGCTTGATGGACAAGCCTTGTAGGGTCTTAATGTTTCCCCTCAATGGTTGAGGTGGGGAAGTTGATTCATTTGACTTGAATCTCCTTCCCCATTCTTGGTAAGGAAACCCCTTTGGGGTTTGAAAATCCTTCCAAGAAGGACTTGGAGAAAGGGAGGAGGAATAAGGAGGGTTTTGGATTGAAATTAGGAGCAATAAGGAGGGTATGGAGTTTGTTGCTTTGTGCAAGAAATTTTGGAATAAAATTTTTGGAGAACTTTCTCCTCTCTTCCCCACTTTTGAGGATGAACATGGGTTCTCCTCCTTGTAAATTTTGGAGTCTTGTTTTGTATTTATCCCATTTTTATGTGCTTGTATCATTGTTAGTTCACCCTCCATCTTGTGCAAGTTTTGGTTGGTTGACCTCTTTCCCATGGGCTTGGGGGAGGCTAGCATGCATCCCAACCTTGGGAGAGGCATGTGATGATGCCTATGGTTGGGTGGCAAACAAGCTCTTTCTCCTTGTTGGATTTCTTGAAGGCATGAAGGATGTATCTCAAGCTTGGAATCTCTTGTCATCTTGGTGCTCATTGTCTCCTTCACTTTGTTGGCATTTCTCTCTTTGTGACTCTAAGATATGGTTATTTGAAGGGTATTCTTGTTTTGTAAAGTATCCTCCTTGTGATTTGGAATCATTTGTATAAATGAAAGTCCTTTGTATTGGAAGATCTCCTTTAAATCGGGAAGGAGTTGATAGATTGTCTCCTAATGTATTTGAACATGAGTTTGAAATATGAAATATTGAGGGTGTTTCGAATAGAGATCTTGTAAAATATTTATATTCCTTCCACATGTTATCTTAAATATCATTTGATAAAGAAAGGTTGTTTATTGAGAAGGTGTTATTACAAAGGAAAGCATATTATTTGTTGAAGATTTTACTTGTTTTAAAATCAATTAGTCTTAGTAGCATTGTCTTTGAAAAGAAAGTATCCCTCTTGTGTTGTTTGTTGTAATATTATTCTTTGGAAATATGACTAGTCATGGTTCCTTTCCATGTAAGATTTAAAATCGGTTATTCATTTTAAGTTGCAATCCACATTGTTTATTCTTGTGTACACAATAAATTAATTAATTAATTAATATAGATAGATATACCGCTTTAGAGTTATATATATATATATATATATATATATATATATATATATATATATATATATATATATATATATATATATATGTTGTGATTTTGTTGCTTTAAAAAAACTCATGAAGTTTTATAAGTGTTTAATGCAATTATTATTTTTTGTTCTTTATTTACCTAAAATAAGAATATATATATATATATATATATATATATATATATATATATATATATATATATATATATATATATATATTTGTTAAAACTGGAATTTTTATATATATAAAATAAGTTATATACATATGTTTTAAGATTTATGTTTTTTTAATATAACAAAAATATATATACAAAAAAAAAAGGTTTGGTGGGGGTTCGGACCCCCACCCCTTGCGCACTGCAGAGACTTAATAAAAAAAGCTATGACAAGGGGGCGCGAACCCACCCCCGCACCCCCTACGCGCCACTACACACAAATCCGCCGCATGCGGCTGTCCCGCTGCTTGTCCCTCCCAAAAACACGCCCCCGGCTCGCCCTGCGGCTCGCCCGACCCTACCGCGCCCAACCCGCCCCCTTTGCGCTGCTTCTTCCCCCACAACCTCCCTCCCATTACGTCCCGCCTTCCCTGTCCCACCGTCGCCCCACTCCCCATCCGCGCCAATGTTCCCCTCCACCGCACACAGCCCTCCTTCCCCAAAACTACAACCATTTTTAAAACTAATGATATTAATAACAATAATAATTTAAATGTAAGCAAGTGTGCATGTAAAAAAAAAGGGAGAAGAAAAGAAACCGATCTGGTTTTGTAGTAATTTCAAATCTAATATCATGTTGGTTTGATGAAAACTCCATAGTTTTCTCCAATCTGCACATAACAAACAGAAACAAAAATGAGAAGAGATGAATAATAAGTAGGAAGAACATAAGAAAATTTAGGTTTCTTTTTTAGGGCAAAAAAAAAAAGATCCAAGGGCTGAGATTGTTTTAATCTTAGGGCTCAAATAAAACCCACCTCATTTAAGTTAAGAGGATTTTGGTGGGAATGGTAATTTAACTTAAGAAGGGAAATATGGGTAAATATTTGAAATGGGAGAGGAACTTATTTAAAGCTGAATAATTACATTTCAATGTGATATATTATTTTTAAATGTGTAAAAATTATTAGAAGCTAAATCAATCAAACTAACTCAAAACAATTGTTTTTAGCATTTTGGTTAAAAATTATATCGTTAAGAATTTAATGACTTAATGAGAAGGGTTAGGCAAAGCCTTAGTTCGCACTTTAAAAAAAAATTTACCCCAAATCTAAGAAATTCCTGGTTTGGTTCGTTGTCCTGGGAATGGGCATTACATACCCACCCTCTTACTATATGTAACATGTTATCCATTTTTTCCCGCTTAGGAAAAAATGGACAACGGTGGTAAATTACACCTTGGGACCAAAAAATTTCTTCATGAAGCAATTCATGAAGTTGGTTCATTGAATGAGAACACAATATTGGAGTACATAAGGAATAATCAAGAATGTTCATCTTAATCAAAGCGATTGCTTAATTAAAAGGCATTTTGTGAACATGTTTTTCGTTTAATTTAGTGGACACGATACTGGAAGAATGTGGAACACATGATGAGGCAATGACATTGGACTTCCTCTCGAGTTATAAGAGTAGTTGGATATCCATATAATAGCCCTTACCTAAGAAGCTCATGTGAGTCGTCATCATCCTCGATCAAGAGCGATTTTATGCTTATGGGATCTTCATCTAAAATGATAAAGATAAAATGATGAATATTTTGCACAATTTGAAAAGGAATCCAAAATCAAATCAAGAACTAGTTTGGAGGAAAAAAGGGCCACAAGCTGAAAATAGCTCGCCGAGCAGCTTGCCAAGCTGGCATGGATGCATTACAGGTTGTAGATTTGGGAGCTCAGACGAGCTAAGCCTTATGTGAAATAGGTGGGTTTGAACGAGTTGAAGCATGACTTGGCAATGTGGCTCGTGGGTTCAAGTTCGATCTTGGAGTTGGTGAGAAAGTTATGTATTTGAAATGGCATGGCGAGCTTGGATGGATGAGCTCACAAGCATAGTAAGGGAGCTCGGGATTTGAAACATTGAGAGGCCGAGTAGTCGAGCTTAGATTTGAGGCTCGTCGAGTGACCAAAATGCAATCTAAGGCTAAGTCACCGAGAATCTCACTGGGGGCTCGGCCAAGGCGAAATAATCATCTCGGCGGGTCAAAGTTTTGACATGGGAGGTCATGGGTAAGGCGAGTCGAACTCACGGTGTAGAAAAAAATCACCAATGGCGAGTCCGAGTCATGGCGAAAAAGTATTGTGCAGAGACCCATAATAGTAGGTGAGCTCGAAGCCACAAAGAGAGCGAAGCGGCAGGGAGCTTCAATGAAGCCGGGATACTCGGCGGTCCCGTGAGAACCACGACTCGGGGAAATATCTCGTCACTTGGCGAGGTGAAATATGGACCGAGCTTAAGGCATGTGGAGGGAACAAGTCGGGTTTTATTGAAGCCCAACAGAGTCATTAAGTTGGCGTATAATAGTCGATCCGGGTTGACAATACAAGCAAGGGTGGCTCGAGGCCATTATGTCGGCGAGTTATTCTCCAAGGTGTTGATGTGACAATGAAGGAATCTCGGATGTGAGCTCGTCGAAGATGCATGCAGTGCACGGTTCGTCTTTGAAGCATTTAAGGTGAGAAGGCCGAGACCGAGATCTGTGAACTCATCGATGTATGACCCAAGAAATTGGCTTAGGCACGATGCGGGATCTCAAAGTTTCCGCAGAGATCCAAGCTATGCATGCCGAGAGGAAACTTCAAAAGGATCTCACGAAATGATGTATTTTCAAATAATAACTCGGTGTTGACAAAGTTTTTCCGATAACCCCAAACAGAGGGGGATTAAGCCTTAGGCAAACTAGGCGATTAGGGCTGCCTAGCAAGCTATGAATCGAGGGCACCCAATCTAAAATTTTCCTTTTTGTTGGTTAATTTTAAAATAATTTATCTGAAGATTTAATATTAATCAACCCATTTATAGATAGTATTGTATAGTAACATAAATTTCACGCATAAACATAAAAACGTTTTGTAATATTTTTGAAAGTAAAAGAAAATATCACATATTTACAAGCACATATGTTTTTTTTTTGTATTGTTACCCATTATTTGATGTAGCTCTAGATTATGTAGGTGTGTAATTTGTTCTAGATAAAGGTTAATGCATTTTTTATAATGTCGTTGGTGTATTTAGTAGAGGTGAGTATAAGTGAAAGAAAATAGTAGTTGATTTTCTATTCTTAATTTTTTGGGGAAAATTTGTATTATTTTACTATAGAGGAATCCATTGGTCTAGGTCAAATACGATTCTTCAAAAAACCATGGGAGCTACATAAACGTTTTATTTATTTGTAAAAAAGGTGCTTTATTTTAGCATAGAGTTCCTGTCACCTACTTGATATGACTAAATCAGATTTGTAAGAAGCCTTGTATAAAATATTATATTTTTTGCATTTCGAGCATTTCCTACGATTAATGTTTTCCACAGACGAAATATTTTTCATCATTCTGTGATAATTTAATAATATATTTTTATTATTTTTATTTTGATCATGATGTAAATTAAAAAATACAAGAATATAGAAATATTTTCTTTATTTTCTTTATGGAAAAAAATAATAACTAAATTTGTGAAGAGGGCGTCCTCTCAAACTATTGCCTAGGGCGCTCCCGACCTTTAATTCGACCACGACCCCAAAGTGAAATAGGTGAGTCGGCTGAGTTAACCAAGCCATGGTGGCGGTGGATGAGTAAGGATAGGGCCAATTCGGAGAGCGAACAACTCACCCGACGAGTAGGACTAGACATAGGATAACTATTCCTTTGCGAGACAAACGCACGGCTTGACTCGCAGGAGTTCGCATGAAAGAAAGCAAAGCTTAGAGCATGGTCCCATCTTTGGGCTCTTCTCTATTTATTTGGGAAATATGGTCCCATGCAAAAAAATTATCATTTCTTTGCCGCAAACCCAACAAAATCCACTGAAATTTCTCAAAGAATATAACTTAGGGAGAAGATTTCCACCCATAAAAGCATTGGTAGGGGCACAAAAATAAATCTGCTGCTTAAAATTTTTAGGGAGCTTTTTTGACACTTGGCATTTAGTTTAAGCTTCCCTCTCAAATTTCCATCCAAAAGTTTATTTCGGATTCATGGGACCCTATTTTTGCTAGTGCTAAAGCTTCCTATTTTATCTTTGCACAAAGAAATAAAAAATCATGAGACCCTATTAATGCTAAAATATCCTAATTTTTCTCTCCCTCAACTGCTCAAAATTTTTAGCTTTCCCCTTGCATGGGACCATGCTCTTAGTCAAGTCGAAGGAATCGGCGAAGAAGATCTCAATTTCGCCATGGAAATGAATGCGAGCTCAAGATAGGACTCGGAGAGGCCGGTCATTTCTTTCGGAACAGGGCAAGCTCATGTGTTTGGAGATTTGAGTTTCGGATGTTTGTGTTAATCTTAGTAGTTAGTAGCTTGGACAGCTATTTGTCCTCATCCATTTGTTATGGGTAGTTTGGACAACCTAGAATTTAGAGAAATAGTTGTTTTTGTCAAACAAATATTGTTAGGATAAGAACAATTGTTATCTAATATTGACTCCTTTTAGGTGACACCTCATAACCAAGGTTGTTATGGTTATTGAGTTGTCTTAATCTCAGCCGTTCATTTGTATTAATCTCGGTCGTTGATTTTCAACGAGAGTAGTATATAAGGGGGTCATTGGGGTCATTTGTAATAAGGAAGTTTTGAGAGAAACTTGCAGTGTTAGCAAGTAGTCTTGCAGTGTTAGCAAGGGCGCAGTGATAGCGTTGGAGATAGTAGTGGAGGAATATCAGCAGGAGGATTAGGAGATTGTCGGAGCTCTGCCAGTAAGAGGCAAGCAATATTTGTATCTCTTGATTTGCTGAAGTTTAATATATTTCTCATCTGTAGTACTGGTTTTCCCTACGGGGTTTTTCCAGGGACAATTGTCCGAAAATATTGTGTTCACCTTGTTGGGTATTTCTTATGTGTTTGTATTTGTGAAGTTATAGTTGTGTTATTTTCCAATATTTGTTGATCAAATAATCTTACAAGATAGGAGGTTAATAATCGATGAATCGTAATAGATTTTCACGAATTTGAAGATAAGTCGACTAAGTTCGTAAAATGTGAGCTCAACTTCCAAACTCCTAAGTGTGAAATTCGGACTTGATTTCTGAGTCGATCATTTCGGGATTGGGTTTCGGCTTGATTTGGAGTGATTTCGAGTTAATGCGGAGCGGAGGTATGGGTCGGTGTGGCGAGTCATTCATACTCCGATTTCCAAAATGACAAGTTCGTTTGATTATTGCGCGAGGTGGTCACAAGATTTTTGACACGTGTTTTCCATGTGAGACCGAGTCTTTGGTGCTCGACATGTTAAGCAATGGGTGGATCTATTTTTAGAGGCTATTTAAGTGAGTTGGCCGAGACAGGTTGCTGAAAAGGAAACATGGAGGAGTTCATAAAGCGAGCCATTTTAGCTCGGCCATTTAAAATGCAACTCGAGGCGAGTTGGTGGGAGCCAAACCAAGTGTAAATTTGATTCGGGGTTTAAAGTATTTTAGGGTCTTTGAGCTCGCATAAAGGCCATTCAATGCAATACGGTGAAATAAATAGACCCGATCAAGATGGAGGATAGCTCAAACTTCAAACGTTATGCAAAAGCGGGTGAAAACATTAATGTGACACGCAATCAATGGCATGTGGAGGTAAGCACTATATGTGTCAAGTGTTCTTTACATGTTTGGAGTAGTATTCAAAGGGCCGAAGAGTTTAAAAAGACACATAGAAGAGCTCGCCAAGTTAGTGTGAGCTAGTTGTCGAGTTAGGCATCCAACCTACACTAAAACCTATCTAATGTAAAGCTAACTTTGTTGGGACCCACCATGGGCCAATTTCAATTCTCCGAAGCCAATTTAGACCTCCGAAGAATTTTTAAATGTATTTTTAATTAAAATAGTTACATTCAAATTTTTAAATTTATGAAGCATGGTGGTGGATTGTTCCCGAGTGCAATTAATGAGGTAAGCATGGTTGACCTATTATGCTTTGCAATCTTTCCTAGTTTTTAGGACTTTCTCCTTCTTTCTCTCCTCGGTTGTGCAAGTGCTATAAATTGTAAAGGGGTGCTTATTCCAAAAGAGTTAGACATTTTTTCAAAGCTTCCCCTCTCTTCACAAGTGAGTTGTTATGAATTTACAAGCTCTCAAGCCTTTCTTCTAAAAATTGTAATGGTAGCTTTTGTCTCTCCCTATTGTAATGATGCACTGTGCAAGTGCTTGGAATAATCAAATTATGTTTTGTGGCTAATTATTTGTCCTTGCATCAATTTTGTTGTTTCCTTTTTCCTTTCTCATGTTTACAGGTGCACTATGCAACCTTGGTGCCTTTTGCAAGTTTTGGAGGTTATTGTGCTTATCAAGGAATGAAGTATTGTATGTAAATTGAGTATGTGATGTATCTTCATCCTCCTCATGATCATCTCTCTTCATTGAAATCTAGAATTTTTTCTAACAAACCCCTTTCTTGGTGCATCACCACTTCTAATTTAGGTTTTATTTCTTGCAAATATCTCTCCCTAATCCCCTTGAAATGTTAGTATAGGTCTAGGTAGTTGTTTTTATTGCATTAGGAGTAGTGTAGTGCTTAGTTTAGGAAGAGGAAGTCGACCTTCTCCGGAGGTTCACCTCAAGCCCACAAGTCCCGGCATGAAAAGGTGATCCCATGTTTTCTAATCACACCGAATGTCCCATTTACATTTAGGTCATTTAGGGGGCGTAGTGATTTGGTGATAACATAACCTAAACACCATATCTCTAGTATCCTTCTCTTTTATCCACAATGCATTGTTTATTAATCTACACTATATGATGTATCATCATATTATCCACAAAATATAAAATATATGCATTGGAGACAATTCACATAATCTTAGTTATTGATAATCTACATTATTTCATGTATCATGATTCCACTTTTTTCATACCATCTCGATTGAAATGATAAATGGGAAAAGCCTACATCAATAAGACTTCAATTGTGTATTATCCACAAAATGAAAATTATATGCATTATCGATAGTGTAATGCAATGCGTAACTTTAGTTAATAATCTACTATAATAGCTTAGTTGTCGAATTTTTTTGTTTGTTAGTAGTATTGACGATAATCTACAATAATATAATATAATGTGGATAACACACAATATAAGATAAATTAATTATGTCGAGAGGGATCATACAATAGCAATCATGGGATATTTTTATATGTGTTCATTTTTAATTGTGATCTTAATTTTGATGCCTATTTCAACAAGTAATAAATTTTTATTTTTCTTTGAGAATTTGAATTTAAAATAGTTTGGACCCCATTTTTTCAAAACTAATATTATGCTTTCAATTACACATTAACCTATCTATATTGACTTAATGTGTTACCAATAAATATTTTTAACATAAATGTATTTAAAATATCTAAACTTGCTATAAATTATATAAACATTAATAATTTTAAAAATATAATCAATTATAACACATTTTAATAAAATGGAAAATATACAAATTTTATAAAATATTGGTTGGTTCAATCTAATTTTGTAGAGTAATAATTTCTACCATTCAAAGTCCACATAATAAATATTATTTACCATTCATATTCCACATAATAATAAAAATTCAAAATGAATAGTATAAATAATTTCAAAATATCTAATTTTAATAATAATTTGAATTAATACTAATTAAAAGTACATATTTAATTTTTATGCTCATGTGAATCAAAAGTATCATCTAATTACAAAATGAAAGACAAATTAAATTACAATCAACTTTTTCATAATTTGAATATTTATATAGGTTTTGTAACGTCTTGATTTTGGCAGCTACTACGATAACTTCTTTTCGTGATGCTACAACTGTGGAAATGAGAATTATTATGTTAAGGTGTATCCTTTAATCTTGAAAATCATGTGTTACTGATCTAAACCCTTGCTTACTGTAACTTTGTTTACTCGGGACTAAGGTCATTATAACTTGTGTTGTAAAATTTTGATTTAGCAGAATTACTTTTGTACTTGATGAACTCATAATCAGGAGATAGCACACCTTGAATCAATTCCATTGATCCAAGGTATGCTTCAGCCTTCTTTATTATCGTCTTGTCAATTGACTTCCCAGATAAAATGTAGTCTGGGAAAGAGCAGGAAATTGTTGCAAATTTTAAAAGAATTGAGTTACAAGTATACTTACTAGGCACCATGTTGCTGATGGTAAGGTTTGATTTCCTGAATACATACGAGTTGTGACGTTGGATAGCATAAGATAGAAAGGGGTTTGATATAAAGCTAGCAGGGTATATGTTAAGCATTGGACGGAACACCCTACACTATACTGGTTTTGAACATAAGACGGTAAAACCTACTTTGAACCTATTAATTAACATACTATGGGTTATGTTTTAACCTATGACCTAATAATTATCCTATGAGGATTATTTTTATTTAAAAGATGCAAATTATTACAAATCCTAATGATTTACGACCTAGATGGAAATCTAACTATGGACAATGTAACCTAAACTATTGTTAGTCCTAAAAGGGACCTATGGACACATGTCAAGTGGGAGGATAAGGGGGGAAGGTTTAAACTTAATGAAGGACTTTAATTGCAGTCCTTGAAGTTTTAAATGCCAAGTTTGGCGGGAACAAGAAAGTTAGAGGCATCTAACTAGCTACATAACTAAACTTGAATTACATGCAAAATATAAGATAGAATTCACCAAATCTGAATCAGCGGTGGCATGGAGAAAGAGGAAGGAAATGCATTCAATGCATTTATTTGCCTTGGTTTTGGTAACCGGCCGCCTAGGAAGGAGGAAAGAGGATTTTTGTGAACCATTGTTTTTCATTTGGTTTCGGGTTTTCTCTCTCTCTGCATTGTGTTGCCCTTTCGAGCCTGCAAGTTTGTGTTCCGGCCATTGTTGTTCGACCGCCTTCGAGTGGTTCTGAACTGTGTAAACAAGGAAGCAGTTGAGAGAACTGTTGAATAAGTAGTTGGAGGGAAGAACTCGGGAGAAGCTCGGTTGTGACCTTCCACGAGCTAACAAGAAAATATACAGGCATGTTAGGCTCTTTTCTTTAAACAACTTTGCTCTTTATTAAGTGTCTTCATTAAAAGAACTCTGCTCTTATAAATGCGTGTTCTTGTGAAAATATGATGATATGTTGGATGTGATCTTTTGCTTGAGTTGTTGTTTGGAGAGGATGTGATTTGGGTATTTTCTCGATGCATACATGAGTAAATGAGTGATTTTTGTTGCATTAGTAAATGAACATGGAAATTGTCTCTGTTGTTTTGATTTCCAAAGTAATGGGTATACGGGTTTTGTTGTCTTTTGTGGATTGGAACTCGTTGAAGGTGACAATGATGTGTATGTTGTTTTCAAAGTTCTGTGTGTGTTCAAGAGATATGGAATTCGTGCGAATGCTTTGACAGGACTTGAGTGTGAACTGTTCTTCCTTATTGAATTACAGTGAATGGCGATGTGAATTCTTTTAGGGATAATAGATTTAATGTATCATCCTTACATTTGCTTGAGCTAAAATGATACAATGTTCCTCCTACTTTATTTTGGTACCCATGAATGACTGTTTGGAAATAAATTCTTGTCGAACCTGGAATAGGGTAACCTGATTATCTGATGGATTTGGGTATAGAGTACAGTTTTTATTTCTTCTTGAACTCAATGATGAACATATATATATATATATATATATATATATATATATAACCTGCGGGTTTAAAACTTCTTCATTGTTTTCATTAAATCTAAATTTGAGTAGGTTCCTTACTCTTGTGGTTGAAAAACAATTTCTATAATTATTCCAGTG
This sequence comes from Taxus wallichiana var. yunnanensis, assembly GCA_018340775.1. Taxonomy (NCBI): domain Eukaryota; kingdom Viridiplantae; phylum Streptophyta; class Pinopsida; order Cupressales; family Taxaceae; genus Taxus; species Taxus wallichiana. The sequence goes on from CM031244.1 coordinate 8,220,379, forward strand.
AAATGGGGATCATGTTACTTTGTTGTACACTTTTACTCATTTCATACCTGGATAGATGCGTCTGTTTTCAATGAATAAAACTAATGGAACAGTTGCAATTGAAAGTTTTGTTATTTTTGAATACTTGCGGTTCGGATGCAAAGTGAATTCTTGATTACTTTCCTCGAATAGTAGTTAGTAAACTATTAAGACTGTAACAGTCTGGATTGGAAAGAATTATCCTTTGGATAACAGGTCAGTACGTCATGGTTCGATATGCGGTTGTGAATTGGAAAGAGGTAACGTGAATCCTCTTCCTTTCATTCGATTTTTGACTTCTAAATATTTCTCTTTTGACTGTTATCCCTGGTTGTTAGCTCCTTTTTCACAAAATCAATCAATTCGATTGTAATTAAAAAAAAAAGGATTATGGATTAGGTAATTGGAAATAGTATTTCTTTTCCTTAGTATCCTATCCAAATTTTTGTTAAAAAGGTATTGAAGTCACATATGACTGCCCTCAGGAGTATGCAAATGCATTTTACGTTTTGTCTCTCTTTGAAGTAGATGAGTACTACGCTGCCGGATAAATTCTGAAAAGTTAAATATGTTGTTGTTATGATGTATGATTGCCTTTCACTTCTGCATTTGATTTGGTTGAAGTCAAGTGAGTAACCAGAAGGTAAAGGAGTTCTATTTAAATTTATAGTCAATTCATTATATGAAATTCATTTATAATGATGAAATGGGTTTGACAATGAGTGCATTCGAACAGTAATATATAAATCAGTTCTTACAAATGCTCTAATATGAGATTGTTTAGAGAAAATATTCCTTTTAATATTTGCCTAAATTTGGAATGAACTCTTTTCTTTTTTTTAAAAGGGAACAGTTATGAAAATGGTGATATATATATATATATATATATATATATATATATATATATATATATATATATATATATATATATATATATATCATTGCATGTTAGCTGTTATAGAAATTGGGGAGTTGTTAACTATTAGTATTGTTTGACTTGATGCTTCTTATTGAGATAAGGTTGTTAAATTGTTTCTCCTTATCGGTACTTAACTCTTACGTGATGTCCATCTCAATTATGGGATGTTTCATAAAAGCAGAGTTCTTTTATTGAGACAGTTAGTTAAGAGCACCTCATTTTAATGATAAGTGCTTAATATGCTCAGTTCGATGAACTGACCCGTGCTAATAAATTTTGCAGATGGATTCCGTGAGTAATAATGAAGACATGTTGTTTGTGATGCTTCTTCTGATTAACTAGAGGATGGATCTTTTCTGAGATTTTATTATTTTTCTCGAAAGAAATGGAAAAAGAAAAGTTGTATTCTTCTTTCTTTTTGAGTTAGCAATGCTGATTGGCATGATTGAAGTCCGGCTGTTAGGACTTGTAAAAATGTGTAAATTTACCTTGAGGAATGAGAGAAGGGAATGGTGTGTTATTTTAATTGTTGTACCATTGTTGAACTGTTGAAATATGATTGAGAATATACTCTTACTCGTTGAAATTGTATTTATTCAAATGATGGTCATTTAGATTTAAAAGGACATAACGTCTATTCTTCACTTGAATACAATTTTAAGTTGGGATGTGAAAATGCTTAGTACTTAGGTCAATATGGATTTTAAATTGACATTAGTAAAAGAGTAAGATGCATATGAACTCTTATATAAATGAAGGACGGAATTAGATTCTAACTAATGAATGTAAAGGAAAGGACAAATGAAATTTTGTATTAAGATTTCGTTAAAACTCCTTGGGATGCCTTACCCAAAGGATATTCGGAAGGAGGAATCATACCGCCTCTTAACAAACCTTAAGCTAAAGAAAGGTAATTGTAAATAAATGAATACATTCATTTGGGAAATGGACTTCATTCCAATGACGTCTAATAAAAAGGGAACCTAAATTTATAATCAGTTGCGAATAAACTCGATTAAGCTTAATAAGTTAATCTTACTTCATTAAGTTGCAGTGGATTGTAAGTCCGAAGCTTAATTAATGAACCAAGAAAGGAATATGCAATCCTTCGGTATGGAGGAGTGAATGTATATTAAACTACGAGACAATTCAAGTCATTCCTAGTTATGCAACTGTAATGAACTATGAGGTTAGAGGATCAACAAGGTTGCTGAAACTTATTCTTAAAATATTTAAGATAAGAATCTAATCAAACTTTTAGTTGGATGTGTAACCCTAGATGGGAGGATTCCATAGGATGTTGGCACATGCCAGCTGCAATAAGGTGTCTTCATGAAGGCTAGGCCTTCATGACGACACAATGTTGCAGCTGACATGTTACAACACCCTTCCGAATCAAATCATCGAGGTTTACATAAGCTTGGACTTGGCCTCAGTTTTACTTTGGACCAAGTTAGGAATGTGACCTTGTATACGGAGTGACTCGTGAAGACTAAAGGTAACTAGACACACGCAGTCGACTAGGGTTGACGAGGTATGTCTGCGTACCTTTAGTCACCACGAGTGCCTTTCTATATTCTTTCATATTGCTATCTTGGGTTAAAGTTCAACCTTGGACAAGAGGACTGACAGAAGTCAGAAAAGACCATTCTAGATAACAGATGAAGTGGGGTGAAGGACGTATTCCATTGACGAGTATGACGTCTAGGAATATGATCATGCTAAGCATGTGAAAATCTTTGGCCAAAGTATCGCAAGCTACTGGTTGCGTTGTCCTAAATCACCTAGTTTAAGAAGCAGGATTTCAGATGAATATCGGTAACAGATATTCAGATAGGCCTCTTAGATGAAACACTTCAATAACCGAAACGATAAAGGGAACCAAGTATACTTTGTATACAATGCATGAATCAACATGAAGGATCGGTAAGTAGCCGAGTCATGGAATGAGAGATCGATGAAACTCCGAGCCATGAAATGGAAGATCGGTAGTTCTTCGAGTCATTACAGCAGCATATGGTTATCTATTATATGATTGAATGGCATGGAATGTGTGTTCCATATTATGAATATGTGAACAAAGAACATTGGTTTTAAAAGCCTTGTGTGTTCTAAATTACGTCATTTAGAACAGAGAACAATTATTAAAACTTGAACATGTGTTCTGAATTACGTAATTTAGAGCAGAGAATGTTATCAAAAAAAAATTCCCTTGTTCTAATGTCTTAAAATGGGAATGTTACAGTTTTTTTAAAATATGTCAAAAAAATTAGTACAAAACATAGAAAAGCATAAACTATTTTTTCTTGTATTTAGCAACAAACTTGGAGTTGCTTCCTTGTGCAATCTTTTTGCACTATTTTTAGGATCTATGGTCGGTTTCAAACTTTCTTTTAGAACTCCCATCTTCTTCAGTTTATGTGGAGGCTCGTATTTATGTGCATCCTTGATTGTGGTGTATGTCAATATGTATCCTTGTGAATGGAATCCTATGGTGTGGAACTTGGACAAGTACATACAGATTTTCCAATAAATTGAGTCGGAGTCTTAACCATCGCTATAATTTCTAGTTTAGGCGGCCGACTATGCTTGCAATGTGTTACATTCACAACAAAGGGCGCCTCTAAATGAATCCTCCCTATGGAATTTTGGAGTTGTTATAGTTATCCCAACAGATCGGGAGGAATGAAGCTCTGGTATTCATATTCACTGAACAAAAATGTAACTAAATACAACACCACACATGTAAAAAGAAGCATACAATTAATGGCAGTATGTTATAAGACAAAACTAATATGCATAATTTAATATATAAAAAATACGGAAAGGAAAACACAATTTCAGAGAAACCATGCAAGACAAATTGATGTATCAATAATTTCTCTTCGGCGAGCGGCTTTAAAAACCTCTGCAAGCCTTGATGCAGATCTACCACCCATCTATGGGTGTATCGATGTGGCATTCTAAGGAGCAAGCCCCTTGACACAAAACAATTTTTGGATTTGCAAGAGGCACGTGCCTCCATATATACCGAAATGAGAGTGAGTGTATAACAACAGAGAATTTTTTTTGCTTCAACTTACATTATACATTCACAACTTACAATTACTAAAATATAACAAATAATAAAAATAGTTTTATATACAAATTAACTACACATTAGCATTATTTACAAATATAATGAATATAGAAAAATCAAACTTACTCTAATGTTATTCCATTTAACACAACTAAGATCAATGAAATTATGAAAAATATCACTCGATTATATTAAGAAATTACGAAATGTTTAACTTTAATTATATTATGAAAAAATTAATCATTAAAACTAATAACATAATGGCATAAACATGTTTGTGAATCACACAACTTGGTTCATAAACTTTTAAATTAGGACAACCAAATAATATTCATAAAGAAGAGGAAATTATATATTCATGTGTGGGTAAGTGCACGAAGTTGGGGGCCAAAATTGGACAAAAACCCGAAAAGCAGATTTAAACGCATACTCGTTTTGCTAAAACGTGCTCGCGTTTTAATTTGTTTGGCTCGGTAATCACCGAACCTATAACGCGTCATGCGCGTTTGAATAATTCAAAACGCATACGCATTTTGAGTAATATGGACCATGTATATGTGTTTTGGTGTTTTATACTTACAAAATAAATGTTTTCTAAATAGATTTCTTTTATTATTTCTTATACTTTAAATTTATTTTAGTAAATATAAGAAATTAGGGTCACTCTGCACCTTATGGAAGTGGTCTCGTAGCTCCAATAGTTATAATCTAGAAGATAGTTTTTCAAAATCTAATCAGTCAGTACTTACTCATTTTCAAGATTTTAACAAACGACCTAAAACTTTCAGGGCATATATATTGTAGTCGAGTCTTTGTTTTGGGAAAGCATATAGTCATTTTTAGGTTTTTTTACCTTCTAAAATGGATTTTGGCCCTATCATTGCTTGAATTGGTATTAATTTTTTAATTTGGTCCATAATTCACTTTAGTGACCATGAATTAACCCTATGATGTTTGTCTACTTCTTACTAAAAAGAGATCCTCACTTTGTAGATAGAGGATTGTTCCCTGAATGGGATTCATGTCCTATGGCCAAAATTAGTTGATTGTAATGTGCCTCCTCTTTAAGGTGTGATAACACCACTAGGTGTTGAATGAGTTATTACGAATAGTACCAAGTGAATTGCATCAAGTGAACTCAGATGATTGCTCATTCTTAGAAACATGGTGCTCCATATAAAGATCATCCCCTCACCTTTCCTAGCTCTAAAAGCATCCTTTCATGGAATCAATTTCATGATTATCATACATGCTTTTGCTCATATGTCTCTTACGGAGACAAACGATGCCTTAATACTTCATAAATAATGGTCCTTGATAACTCGGTGACATGACTAGCTCATTTTAGCTTGTTACGAAGGGTGTTCATTAACTACTGAGAATGGCCAAAAATGCCTTTTTAGGCCTTGAAAGGAAGTAATCTCTCATCAAAACTAAATGAGTCAATCGATCACCTTAAACAGATATTCCCTACACACTTAAACACGTTGAATGATATTTTTACAACTTTCCTTTGGGTGAGGGTTTATGATTTAGGGTTTATGGTTTAGGGCTTGAGGTTTAGGGTTTAGGACTCAAGGTTTAGAGTTTAGGGTTTAAGGTTTAGTGTTTAAGGCTCATAGTTCATATTTTAGGGTTTAGGGTTTAGGGATTAGGGATTAGGGTTCATGGTTTAGGGTTTATGGTTTAGGGTTTAGAGTTTAGGGTTTATAGTTCAAGGTTAAGGGTTTAGGGTTTAGGGTTTAGGGATCAAGGTTCAAGGTTTAGGGTTTAGGGGTCAAGGTTGAGGGTTTAGGGTTTATGGCTCAAGGTTCGAGTTTACGGTTTAGGGATCAGGGTTTAGGGTTTAGGGTTTAGGGTTGAGAGTTGAGGGTTCAGGGTTTAGGGTTCAAGGTTTAGTTTTTAGGGTTTAGGGTTGAGGGTTTATGTTTGAGGGTTCAAGGTTTAGGGTTTTGGCTTAAGGCCTGGGGTTCGGGGGCTTAGGGCTCAAGGTTTAGGGTTTAGGGGTCATGGTTTAGGTTTTAGGGTTTAGGGTTTAGGATTTAGGGCTTAGAGTTTAGGGTTTAGGGTTTAGGGCTCAGGGTTTAATTTTTAGGGTTGAGGATTTAGGGTTTAGGGTTTAGGAGTTCGGGTTTAAGGTTTATGGTTAAGGATTTAGCGTTTACTGATTCGGGATTTATGAGTTAGGGTTTAAGGTTTAAAGGTCATGGTTCAAGGTTTAGGGAAAAGGGTTCAGGGTTTAGGGTTTATGGATCAAGGTTGAGGTTTAGGGTTTAGGGTTGAGAGTTGAGGGTTCAGGGTTTAGGGCTCAGGGTTTAGTTTTTAGGGTTTAGGGTTGAGGGTTTATGTTTAAGGGTTCAAGGTTTAGGGTTTTGGCTTAGGGCCTAGGGTTCAGCTTAGGGTTTAGGGTTTAGGGCTCAAGGTTTAGGGTTTAGGGGTCAAGGTTTAGGTTTTAGGGTTTAGGGTTTAGGATTTAGGATTTAGGGCTTAGAGTTTAGGGTTTAGGGATTAGGGTTTATGGTATAGGGTTTAGGGTTTAGGGCTCATGGTTTAAGGTTTAGGGTTGAGGATTTAGGGTTTACTGGTTTAAGGTCGGGGTTCAAGGTTTAGGGTAAAGGGTTCGGGGTTTAAGACTCGAGGTTTAGGGTTTATCGGTTAGGGGTTAGGATTTAAGGCTCATGGATTAGGCTCACCCATTCGATCAAAGTAATGTTCTATTTCTTACCCATTCTTATAAGTATCAAGACAGAGTATTCAACTAAAAAAGGTTAATTTACTTCATAGGCAGAACATTCAAGGGAGTCATCACAATTTGATGCATTTCATCTACTGATATTTTAAAGGAGGGAAATGTCCATTGCATGTAAACTATTTCACTCACTGTAATGTTTTGTGTCTTACCCATTCTTATTAGTATTGAAAAGAGTATTCAACTAAAAAGGGTTCATCGACTTCGTAGAAACAAAACTCAAAGAGATTCATCAAAATTTGATGTCTTTCATCTGTTGATATTTTGAAGGAGGGAAATGCCCACCGCTCATAAACAAGGTAGTTGTAAAAGTAGAATTAATGATGGTTATAGGCACAAGACTAGGAAATATGGTCCTAAGATATTCAAAAATGAACTCACTCATGAGACCCACTAGAAATATATGAGGTTTAGGGCTCGAGCTTAGGATTACTGGATTTAGTGTTTAGGGTTTACGGCTTAGGGATCGGGGTTCGGGGTTTAGGGTTTAGGGTTCAAGTTTTAGTGTTCAAAGTTTAAGGTTTATTATTTTTGTTTTAGGGTTTAGGGTTTATAATTTAGGATTTAGGTCTCAGGATTAGGGGTTGAGGGTTAATGGTTTAGGTTACAGAGTTCAGGGTTTAGGGATTAATGTTTAGGGTTTAGGTTTTAGGGCTTAAGGTTTAGGGTTTAGGATTTAGGGCTTAGGGTTTAGAGTTTAGGGTTTAGGGGTCAGGGTTTAGGGTTTATGATTTAGTTTTTAGGGTTTAGGGTTTAGGGTTTAAGGACCTTTAGGATTTAACATTTAGGCCTTAAGGTTTAGGGTTTAGGGTTTAGGGGTTAGGGTGCATGGTTTAAGGTTTACGACTCAAGGTTCGGGGTTCAGAGTTACGGGTTTAAGGTTTAGGGGTTAGTTACGAGTTTAAGGTTTAGGGGTTAGTTCCGGGTTTAAGGTTTAGGGGTTAGAGATTAAGGCTCTAGATTTAGGGTTTAGGTCTTAGGGTTTAAGGTTTAGGGTTTAGGGCTCAAGGATTAGGGTGTAGGGTTCAAGGCTTAAGGTTTAGGGTTTATGATTTAGGGATTAGGGTTTAGGGTTCATGGTTCACGGTTTATGGCTTAAGGTTTGGGGTTTCCGAGTTCTTGGTTTAAGGTTTGGGGTTAGAGCTCGGGGCTCTGGATTTAGGATTTAGGGTTTATGGCTTAGGGCTCAGGGTTTAGGGTCTAGGGTCAAGGTTTTAAGGTTATGGGTTTAGGGTTTAGGTTTTAGGGTTTAGTATTTAGTTTTTAGGGTTTAAGATTTATTATTTTGGTTTTAGGGTTTAGGGTTTATAGTTTAGGGTTTAAGTCTCATGGTTGAGGGTTAAGGGTTTAGGTCACGAGTTCAAGTTCATCGAATTTGTAGGCATAACATTCAAAGAGAGTCATCAAAATTTGATGTCTTTCATCATTGATATTTTGAAGGAGGGAAATGTCATATTCTGATCGAATCCTTCTAAAGACCCCAGGTAGTCCTCAATCCTTGGATGTACAGGGAGACACTATTACTTGGATTCCATTTATAATGATAGAGATATTTGTAAATTCGTGTTATGACCTCTAAATCTATATGAATTTCAAGTTGCTTGGAAATCACATCACACCCTTCACTAGGATTGATGACTACCCCTATCTTTTTTTTTAGGGGATTTTGAAAACATCCATGGGTTTATCATATAAGGAATTATCAATGAATGGAAGGTCATTAATTCGTAGGCCAAGTAACTCCCATTTAGAACTAAATAAGAAAGATTTACTAGGTGATTGATAACCCCTTAGTGTTCTTAACCATTCCCTGTTTCTATGCTTATTTTGAACACTTGGGAAGTTCTCAAATTTACTATCCATTCCAGTAGAACACTTGAACTTTATCTTTCTCCGAACTAGAGGATACTGTAGGAAATTCAATTATGATCCTACACCTCTGCATTGATATATTCTCTATGTTTCTTTTGTTTCTGTAAGATTTTTTTTTTGTGATGGTTATTTTTCTAGCTTCCAGGTGGGTCATCCTGGCTTGCATAATACCATACATGGAAATATAAGAAATGTGAAATTTATTTCGAGTGTGAATAAATTTACCTTCGAGAGTGGAAGTATATGTGGGGAGAAACAAGTTTGGAAAAGATGTGTAATATATGCATTACAAGGCACAAGATAGATGTCATATCCATTTAGTTACTTGTCCCACCTCTCATAAACAAGGTAGTTCTATAAGCATACTCAATGATAGTTCTAGGCATGAGACTAGGAAATATTGATGAAATATGGTTTGGGGTTTAGGGTTTAGGGCTCATGGTTCGGGGTTTTAGGGTTTAGTGTTCAGGTTCAGGTTCGGGGTTATGGTTTAGGATTTAGGTTTTAGGTTTAGGGTTTAAGGTTTAGTGTTTATGGTTAGGGTTTACGGATCGAGGTTAAGGATTTAGGGTTTAAGGTTTAGGGTTTAGGGTTTAGGGTTAAGGATTTAGTGTTTAGGGATAAGGGTTTATGGTTTACGGTTTCGGGTTTTAGGATTTAATGTTTAGGGATTAAGGTTTAGGGTTTATGGTTTAGGGCTTGGGGTTTAGGGTTTAGGTTTTATGGCTTAGGGTATATGGTCTAGGGTTTAGGGTTTAGATTTTAGGGCTCAGGGATAAGGGTGTAGGGTTCAAGGCTTAGGGTTTAGGATTCGGTGTTTAAGGTTTAGGGTTTAGGGGTCAGGGTTTAGGGTTTAGCATTTAGGGCTCATGGTTCATGGTTTAGGGTTTAGGGTTTAGGGCTTATGGCTTAGGGTTTAGGGCTTAAGGCTCAGGGTTTAGGGATCACGGGTAAGGGTTGAATGTTTAAGGTTTAGGGTTTAGGGTTTAGGTTTTAGGGTCTAGGGATCATGGTTAAAGGTTTAGGGTTTAGGGTTTAGGGCTCAAGGTTTACAGTTTAGTGTTTAGGTTTATGGCCTATGGTTTAGGGTTTCGATTGTAGAATTTAAACGCTAAAATATTTAGGTGAATGCTTTGAAATCCGAAAAATTACCTATGTATTGACCAGATTATACTTTAAAAACTATCTCCTAAACCATGACTCGTGGAGCTATGAGACTAATTCCATAAGGTGCAAAGTGACCCTAATTTCTTATATTTACATAAATAAATTTAAAGTATAAGAAATAATAAAATATAAATAATAATAAATGAAAAACTTAAACATTTATTTATGTAAATAGAAGCATGTCAAAAGCATACATAATTTTTATACTACAGAACCCGTTACACGTTATGTAACGCGTACGCATTTTGTATTTTCTCTTTTCTCGAGCCATGCCTCAAGGCTTGGGATCCGGTTTGGATCCCCAATCCACGAGGCATGGACTGCATAAACACAAACAAACAACGTGTTTTTACAAGAAAATGTAAAAATTCCATTTCCTCTATGATAAATCAAAATAAAACAATCGATTCATTTTTTAAAATATATACCACAACGTAGAAATGCGAGTCTTTTTTTCTAAAAATATAGTTTTTCAAATTTTCGACTAATATAATGTTTCCATATTATTTATTTTCTAACTATGCCTTTTTATAGTTGTTTTTGAAGTGTAAATATGTCTATCTTTCATGGTATATCTTTGTTTGGGGTGATCAATATTTTTTAAAAATTATACTAGCCCAAACTAGGCATAATTCTATACATATTCAAAACAAAAACCTATTTTTGTATTTTTGAGGTAGTTAGGGGGCACGGTCGAAGCTCCATTATTTTTCAAAACATTAAATTTTTGTACTAGAAAAATCATAAATAAAAAATAATTTGCTAAAAAAATCTAAAAAAATGGAGCCCAAACTATATGCTCCTAGCTATCTTTCTACTCAAAGGGTTTTCAAAAATACTAAATGGTGCTCAAAAAATGGTGGGGGCACGAAAATCACTCTATTATGTTTTTAATAAAAATGGGAGCATCCATTGGTATTTTAGTTGTTTGACCCACTTAAACTTATCCATTTTCAAGATCTGATTTAGTAGCTTAGAAACTATACTCAAAATGATACAATTCATATTTCTACATCTTCTAATTTTAAGCATAACTATTTTGAAAAACTCGTAAAAGTTGAAGTTTTGTTTTAAGAAAAATGCATCCACTTAAGACCCCCTTTTGCCCCCTCCCCCCCCCAACTTAGTGCACTTACCCGTGTCGGGCCTCTTGGAGAATCCATTGGTCTCGGTTTCATGATTAATGGATCCTCTTCAAATTGGTTCAAACAGATCATTCAAAGATCATGTGTTTGAGAGGGATTTATTTTTGGGAAACATTGTATTAAAAATATTAGATTTTGTTTATATAAGTGTTCTAAGCCATTACAACTTGTTGATTCAGTTTATATTTAAGGAGTATGAAAAATGAGGTTCCTAAGGGACAAATCAAAATGGGGACTAGAAGGTACCACTATAATCAATATTTACATTAAAAACATTATTATTTTATTAATTAAACAATTATACATAATAAATAAAAAAGAATGCTTGTATATAGCTTTCTTCTTAAACAAACATGCATTCTAAGTCATTTAGCATCAATAATCCATATATACACATGCATTCTAAGTCATTTATCATCGATAATCCATTTAGGACTTTTGCATTTTTAGGATTTAGCAATCAAATGAGAATCCAAACATTATGAGAATAAAGAAGTCTATTGAGCATTCTAAATCAATCAAAAAGGGTTTCTCTACACCCTATGGGTATGAATATGTATGAGATGTGTTACATGAAACTGATGCAGAAATAAAAATATTATAAAGGCATAGCATAACATTTATAGGAAGTGAATAGGTTCTCCAATCTATTTTTTTGTTAATTGATATAGGATAGGCTAAAATATGAACGATTTCCTAGTTCTAATGTAGCCTTAGGAATGAAACAAATTGAAAGAGAGGATTGTTAACACATTAGTAGTCTCAAGAAAACTTGAATCATTTAATTATTTTGTTAGTTGATTTAGTTAGCATTTAACGATAAAATGAAATCTCCCAACTTTGTTTGTTCAATCTAATTTATTTTTTTATGAACCAGTCTCTAATAATATATTTGTGTCATTCTATAGTTTGTAGAATAAAATTCTTCATGTGAATTTGGGATTTTGGTGTGTGGGGGTAAATGTTAATCACTAAATATTAATAAACTGACCAAACCTAGGCATATAGCCATACCTAATATAAACACGTTTAATATCAAAAGATATTATAAAATATAAGAAGTTTATAGTGTACAACATATGAAATATATATGTTGTAAATAACATCAATAATTAAACTATATGGCATTACTACTAAATAATATTTACAAACGTAGATGAGTTCATCTTATTGAGACACAATCGTGTATGATAAGAAAGAAGAAATAGTTAAAATTTTCGTTGTTAAAAAACACAATGTATTTTTCAACATTTTTCAAAAACAAATCCTATCAAGTTTATGACATGTCGTCCTTGGGATCAGCATATGCTAAACATACTAAATTAAATAAGATCAAAAATTGCCATACTAAACTAGACAAGCGTTAAAATTTGGAATCTACTATACTTGATGTGTAGAATCTGCCAGTGTTTTAGAAAAAAATAATACAGGTAATGATTAAGTGAAAATGATACAATGAAAAACATAAGGGATAAGGAAAAAGTTAAGAAATAGTAACATCAATAACTCTGAGTCAAGAAGTTTTGTTCTTATAGATGTAGAATTCTTAGAAAACATACATTATTTTCTCTTGAAAAACATACATTCGACAAAATGTCTTCTAGGTATTCTTCTATTTAAGAATCTTATTTGTTTTTGTTCTTCCTTTCATTGTCAATGTAAAGAAGCTCTATTGTAAAAATATATATTTTTGATCACTTTATCTTTAATAAGAAATTTGCATTTGTGCAATTACTACAGTGCATCAAGAGGACAGGAAAAATTTGCCATCATAGGAGATCTTGAAGGATGGAAATACAAGCATATGGACATTCGTGGATACCTTCAATTCTTGAAATCATGCAGATTGTATCATTTGCAAATTTTTGAAATATAGAAACAATGTAATTTGAAATATAATATGGTTTCCCTCAATGCAATCAGGTTACATAGTTCTCTGAGAAGGTCAAACAATATCAATATTACAAGGTTGCATCTAATGGTAAATGTTTTATAGATGATGTGGCACAACACACAAAAAAGTTCATCAAATGTTATTCTGTGGAGTTGGAATTTTGAGAGATGAATTTTTGGGATTTTCTATTAAGTTCAAGCCCTACTGCTACTGATTTAAGGGGATCTAAAAATGCAAACAATCAACAATATCACAGTCATCGAATGAGTTCAAAGTGTTTCAACAATTAACAATATCACAGTCATCGATTTTACCTCATTCGATGACTAATTTAAGGGGATTTGCAACTACTGACAGGTTCATATCAATAATATCCCATTTAAGGGGATCTGAAAATGCAAACAATCACCCCAAACTTGTTGTCCCCACATTATATATATATACCCTCCCCAGATAGATATATAGTCGAGTGCCCCCACCCCCACAGTATGTATATATATATATATATATATATATATATATATATCATGAAGAAACTATACAACCAGAAGGGTGTATTGTAAGCTTTAGGATTGATTGCTAAGAAGCTCCGTCATAGGGGTATTTGTTCTGGTTATCATAGGGGTATTTCTCAGGCCTTACCACTAGAAAATGACCTGCTTATCATCAAATCTCTATCTCTAACAACCCAATATAAATCCAGGTTTCAAATGCTCCTACATGAGGCATCCATCACAAATAGTGGAGTAGACTGAAAAACTTAGGACACCATTTGGCTGATAATCTTCATCCAGGGGTATATCTCTATTTGACATCCAATTATCCACCTAAGTGTTTAAAATAGGTGTTCTGAGAATGTAAAAGTGTTTAAACTATCTGCCAAACAAGACAAATCTTCTTTTCTACCATTCTGGAGAAACCTATATGCCAAGAAAATGAGGGAAGGTTTACTTACTGTGAAAGATGAAGGATTCCTCTACTCGATCCCACACCCACCGACTCTGGCTCCGCCTGATTTCACAAAACTTCTCCGTCTGAACCACAAAATACTCCCCAGCTCTTCATACGTCTAAACTCCCGCAGTCTCTTCCCTTACAACCCAAACAGAGCATGAAAACATGTAGTGTGGTGGGTATCCTAGTTTTCCCAAATAGCCCAAATCGTTTTCCGTGGCCACGTGTCTTTTTCCTTTCCCATGTGATCATTTTTTGGGCCGTCGTATCATTTTTTGGCGGGATTTTTTCTGCACTCCATTCAATGATTCAAATTTGAATTCAGTTGGCTGCCCGCGGGTCCAAGCACCACGTCACGTCTCCCTTTCCAACTTATGTTGATTACGAGGCGTCGTGTTTCTAAGGTACATCATGGTAACATCAACAATCTATAAATCGGTATGTGGTATGGGTCATCAAGTTATGGCGAGTTAGGGGACCATGCCTAGGTGCATGTTATGTGAAGGATAGTTGTTGGTGTTGCTTGATGGGGTTACAGCCTAAGTCATCCTTAACCTGAAAACTGCATTAAATTTATTACATTTATTTGTACAATATATGTCACTTCTAAGTAATAATCTATTTTTTTTTTAGATAAGATAAAAATATTTTGGTATTAAAATGGGAAAAAAACCTCGTACAAAAATAATCTAGTTTCAAACAAAAATCTAATAGTGATCCATAGAGGCTAAGTCAAAAATACTTGATGACAGACCACCACAAAAAAAGCCAAACTCCTTATAAAGTCTCAGATATTAACCAAGTACATTTTTTTGACAAACAACCACAAAGGAGAAAGGACAACCAAAGGTCTACAATTATTTCTCTGAGGCCTTGCTTTCGAGCTTTGGTACTCGTCCCGCTAACCTTCCCGTAGCCACTTTTATGATCACATGCTTTGGTCTTCTTTCATGTTTTTCTCGGTCCCGAGTGTTCACAAGCTCCTTTATGCTAACCTCATCCTTGTCTTTAAACTAGGTGTTCACCACCTCCATGTCAGGTAGCCCTCGTCATCTCAAAATCATCACTTTTAGAACTACTAAGCATGAGCTTCATGTTGGGCTTAGTATCCACCTTGGCCACTTGATCTTGTAAAATAGATATCCTTTGTTCCTACATAACAAAATCCACCTGAATACCCTCATCCTCTTATGTTGGACCTCAATCTTGTGTTGAACTCCTTCAATTCCTAAATGAGATTCTTGTTAATAGTAAGGATAGTATCAACAATCGATTCTACACACAACAGTCTAGCTTCCCAATCCACAAAATCCTAATCCCTTTTACCAGAACTCTCACCCACATTCTAACCACCCTTATTTAAATTACATAGGGCATCTGCTACCCCCTCAGTAGGGTCAATCCCTTTCCTTTTCCTTCATGCGATTGAGGGCCTAAGCTAGGGTTTCATGATTTGACTTGGGTTCACTGTTTTGCACAGGTTGGGCAGGAATAATGGGCGAGATTCTTTGGACTAACAGAAGAATTAGGCCTTGATGCAGAGAGATATCAATTCTCTTGTTTTTTAAGTCCTCAATAGTGGAAAGGAGAAACCTATAGAGGAAGAAGGCTAAGCTCATGGTCTAGTTTTGTGGAAGAAATTAAGAATAGAGAGATGGTGGGAAAAAATCTTCCGAAATTTCCCCTCTAAGGTCAAGTATTTCATGACCACAAGACAAACATCACCCATCGTTCAGGGAGGTAGATGGGTGATACCATCATCATAAGCCACAATGTTCTCACTAGCTTCAAAAAGTAGCAATTTCATGTTTTTACGGGTTTTATCCTTAAATATTTTAAGCCCCTCCATTTTCAAACCCGTTATCTCAGCAATGGCTTCCTCATATACCCTAATTTTAACCCTCTAAAATTAAATCCCCCATCAATCCAAGCATTTCCAAAATCCACAAAGAGATCAGGGTCATTACCTTTCAGATGACAAATGTACTTGGTGAAGCCCCTTTGTGCATAGTTTCCACAAGGCATTGTCATTTTTCAGGTGAAGGAAAGTATTGTGTTGAGTGGGGACCATGTTGCCTCCCATGGATCTTTCAAACTTTCTAACTTTGAACATGCAGTAGTAATCACCAATCTCAAAAAACTTAAGAAAATGCCAAATGAAATGAATCGTAACCATTTTCAAAAAGATAAAGGTCTTTTCAAAATCCCACATGTGTGAGAAACTTGGTCATCATCATTAGGTTACCTCCTAATTTGTGTCATCATTAATCAAATTATTAATAGGTCCCCAGGGAATACGTGTCCCTCGTCACATCATCAAATCTACCATGTCATTACCTTTGTTTTCCAGGGCATCCGTGGGTTTATAAACATCTCTGTAAATGTGTTGGATGTCCACTTTATCAAATGATGTTAAGATGTCGCATGAGCCTCCTTGATCATGTTATTGAGCTTCCACCCACACTTACTCTGATCCTTAAGAGTGTTAATCACACACAGGGAGTCACCTTCTATGATGATGGATTTTAATCCCAAATATTTGCACATCATGACCCCCCAGAGCATTGCCTTAGCTTCAGCATAGTTATTGGTATGATTACCAATGGGTCCCACATAGGCTCCGATGCAACTTCCCATGTGATCATGAATCAGGCCCCCTCCTCCAGTAATGCCATTCTTCATTTTTTTGAGCCATCCAAATTGAGCTTGAAGCTTCCATTGGGGGCTTTGACCATTTGACCTTTTAGTCAACCCTCTTATTCTCAGGATTGTTAGGGATGATATCCATGCACCTTAGGATATCTTTTTCCCAATCTAGGTAATTTTTAGCATGTTTAGACTTTGAAATCCAAGTTTTGTCTTTAAGGGATTGTCTCACCTTCTTTAAGCTATAAGCCTTGTTTCGAAAAATCATGTTATTTCATTCCAACCATAACCCCCATAACGTGTGAGGGAGAGAAAGTTTCCAAATTTCCTTAACTAAAATTCTAAAAATTGAAACTCCATTGATTATGCAGAAGCACCACATCCCCAGAAAGGACCATATGCACCTCAAAAATGCCAAGGACAAAGACAAAAAAACCCGAAAAGAAAAGGGACATTCGAGGAAGAGGTGTTGAATAGACTCTTCATTACATTTGCGAGAAGCCACATCTGTTGATTATGATAATTCCTCTTTTTCTAAGCATGTCCATAGTTAAAATCTTACCTTTAACAACTTCCCAAAAGAAAATATTGATTTTGGGGATAAGATTCTTATTCCAGACCTTCCTCCAAAGAGTATTAGGTTTAATGTGTTCAAAAATTAACAAATGCTAGTCTTTACACCATACTCACATGTGTCCATGGTTCTCCAAATCAACTCATCCTGAGCTCTATCATGGGGAATATGGTAATCCTTAAGTCTCTTATTTAAGTCTTGAAAGGTATGAATATCCCCTAAGAAGTGGGGGAGGGGGGAGGGGGATCCACTTTCTCTCTTCATCCCAATAATTACAAACCAATTCTCCTGTTCCTGAATGAAAAAATCCAAAGCTCACTCCATGGTTCAATCAATTCAAGGAACCATCCACAATCCAAGGATCCTCCCAAAATTTTATCTTAGATCCATCTCCAAGATTCCACTTAATTCCCTTTATCAACAACTTTCTGGTTTGGCAGAGGTTATTCCAAAATATAGAACCTCTAGGAAGCTCCATATCAGAGAAGAGAGCCAGAGTACCGCCAAAGGGCCGCAAATATTTCACTTTCAGAATTTTGACCCAGGTGCCCTCCTCTCTATGCAATCTCCACCCAACCTTAGCTATAAGTGCTTGATTCATGAGTTGAATGTTTTTAATCCCAAACCACCCTTGTCCTTTAGTTGAGTGACTTTATCCCAAGAAACTAAAGGGATTCTATTATTTTCCTCTAATCCAATCCATAAAAACCGTTTTGTATACTCTTAATAGCTTTCTTGACTATAACTGGTAAAGTGAAGATGGACATAATGAAAACAACAATGCCTTGTAAGAAACTTTGAAGAAGCTGAAATTTCTAGCTTGTGAGAGCAGAGTACCTTTCCAAGAGGCTAGTTTTTATGAAATCTTTCTATTAATTTATTCCATCCTCCTTCCTCAAAACTTTTCCCGAAAAGGGGCATTCCCAAGTAAGTATCAGGGAGAGTCTTGATGTTGCATTCTAGTATGTTGGCCCATCTATTTTGTTGCTCCTCCCCCACATTAATGAAGAAACATGAGCTCTTTCTAAAGTTAATCCTCTGCCCCGTAGCTTTTTCATAATGTTTAGTAATGCCTTTGATAGCCCTGGCTTCCTGAACTACATCTTGACCTAGAAGAATTGTATCATCAACAAACTATTGCAAGAATTGGTTTTCAACTCCATGTGCCACTTTTATACCTTCCATAATACCAACCCTCTGAGCCCTAGAACATAACCTGCTCAAAGTTTCAAACTATTATATATAGGAAAGGTGATAGGGGATCCCCTTACCTCAACCCCCTTTCATATTTGAAGAATCCATTGGGATTTCCATTAATTATAACAAGAAAATCTTGGTTCTTTAGTGTAATCTTGGATCATTTTGATGAAGTGGGGATGGTATCCCAACCAAATTAGGAGTGAGTACAAGAAATCCCAAGATATTTTGTCATAGGCTTTCTACATGTCCAGCTTCACAATCATAACATCCCTACCTAAGAGACCCACTGAGTGTATTGTCTCGTGAATAGTAATTATGTTGTCCAGGATTTTCCTGTGCACAAAGGCCCCTTGATTTGGGAGATGAAATTACTTGGAGTCTCCCTTAATCTGAAAGCCAAAATTTTTGAAATGAGCTTATACATAGTATTGCATAAACTAATAGGTATAAAGTCCCCAAGGTCCTTAGCTCCTATCTTTTTGGGATGAGAGAAATAAAGGTGTGGTTGATTTATTTGAGAAAGCTTCCAGATCAAAAAAATTCTTAGACTGCTAAAACCACTTCTTTCTTAACAATATCCCAATACATTTGAAAAATAAATCATGGAATCCATCCAGCCATAGGATTTTGTCCCCTTCCATAGCATCAAGAATAATTTTATCTCATCCTTAGAAGGGGTGGCTATGAGTTCATTATTTTCATCTTGGCTAATAATAGGTTGAAAAGATTAAGAATCTCCGCTCTAGATATTTCATCTAAATGAAGATCTTCTACAAACAAGTTCTTGAAGAAGGACACAATAGTAGTAGAGATATCCTTATCCTTTGTAGCCATTTCACCATTGTCTTTATTTATTTCTTGAATTCTTCCTTTGTTAGCCTTAATAGTAGTTGAGATATGGAAGAATTTGGTGTTCTGGTCTCCCTCTTTAAGCCAAGTAATTCTAGATTTTTGCTTCCAATATATCTCTTCTTTATGCAAAATATTATGGTATTCAGCAAGTAGATCTTTTTTTTTTAATTTTTCCTCCATGCACCATCCTCCCTGTTCCATGGCTTCTTCCATAGCATGAATATCTTCTGCTATTCTGCTTTTTTGGAGAAAGATATTGCCAAAAACTTCCTTGTTCCAAATTTTGAGATTTACCTTAATATTTTAAAGTTTGGCTGCCACCCTAAACATGTTATTTCCTTTGATTTCCAAACTCCACCATTATTCTATATTTTTTTCCAACTCTAGATGAGTGGTCCACATTTTTCAAAATTGAAAGGTCTTCCAATAGGTTTCTCCCTAATATTGAATTTAAGAATCAAGGATTGTGATATGAACCAATGCGTGTGAGAGAGGATAAAGTATATTGTTGCTCTTGAATCCATTGGATATTCACAAGAAAATGGTCCAGTCTGATTTGAATCAGGTTCTCCCCTTCACGCCTATTAGACCAAGTGTATTTTGAACCACTAAGATTCAGATCCATCAAATCATTCCACCCCAAAAAATTCCCAAGGTCCTCCATACTCTCAGTAAACACATTAAATCCTCCTTTCTTTTCTGAAGGAATGAGAGGAGTGTTAAAATCACCTCCTATAATCTAGTTTAAATCACTAAACATCCTTCTGAAGGTGGTCAATTCTTCCCAAAGCAACCTTCTACCAGTTGTAGTATTAGGAACATATATATTAGAGAGAATAAATTGTTTTCTAGAGTTGATTTCAGTGAAACAGATGGCTATATGATGTTGACTATTGATGAGGGGGAAGCCTTCCAAGATATTCTTATTCCACATGCACAAAAGACCCCTGGAGGCCCCTACAGATGGTTGATAGTGGAAACCGACTTCTTTCCAAAAGAAAGTCTAAAAATCTTTCATCCTATCCTGATTCATCTTAGTTTCTTGTATCATTATAACATTAGGTTTCTCCTTCATTTTTAAATCAAACAAAATCCTATGCTTACAGGGCTGGTTTAAGCCCCTTATATTCCAAGATAAAAAAATCAATTTAGAGTGAGAGGATTTATGACCTACCATCAATGGTTTTTGTCACCCCTCCATAATGTCCTTCTTAGTAGCTCTCTCCCTCTTTTCCTTTTCAAACAATCTTCCTGAGATGCTTTATTGGCACCTACATCTGCCTTTGATCTAGTTCTCGGGGTTGGTTTCCATTTTGGAGATGGTATACAATTTGTCTCTGGGACATGGACATCAGAGCATACCTTTATGGGGCTTTCTTTTACCACTTCTATAACTGCAATGTCTTCACTAGAGTTTCCTTTAGGGTATTCTTAGAGGCCTCAAGATCACATTGGATATCCTCCTCCACTGTAGGAATTACTCCAAACCGATGTCTAAGATCTTGAACATATTACTTACTAGTAGTGATTCTCCTGGTTTTGGGGAAAAAACTTGCATCCATAGTATCTAGGACTATGGATCCAACAATACTATCCTCCTGAAAATCTTCAAAACCATTGCATCTTCATCCTTTTCAAGATCTTGATTTTCTTCCATCTTGTTGACCTCCTCCTGACCTACTTCAACTGCTTCTTCTTTTGTGTTCTGTATTGGGTCTTCTAGAATCCATTCCTTAATCTCCAATGGTTTACTTATCTATTTCCATGTAGGATTTACCTTCGATGGTCCACTTCCATTTGGTTGCATGACTCCCTTACCTTTCAGATCTTCCTTATTAATGCCTTTGTTTTTCTTAAGTAGAGCTTTCTGGGCAGCCTCCTCTTTGGCTTTAGGAAAATATTTTATATTGTGGCCTACCTTGAAGCATGAGAAGCACATAAATGGTGCAAACTCACAAATCATATTTTGGGTATGAACCCCCCAGGGTGCCTTGATCTCAATGCTTCTAGGTAAGGAAGTTTTAGGGGCCACATTAACACAGAACCATGTAAATAGAAGTTTGGTTTTTGCACAGGTGGCGGATCTATAATAACCAAAGCCCCAATGGCTTTTGTAATCCCCTCGCGATGTCTAAATCCCAATATTCCATAGGTAAGCACTGTAACCTAATCCAGACAAAGATATTATTTAATGACTGTACTTTCCAATGGGTTAAATCCAAGCTTCCATTTTTGATTCGAACCACCGCTTTGACCCATGAACCATGGACCTCAACAAGGATTTGTAAGAAATTCTCTTCCAAAGATAGATTAATCACAAAGAAGGCATTAACATATGTTGTTATTTCCATCGAACCTTTGGGCATCCACTTTCTATTAGCCCATTTCCTAAACTCCTTAATATTTGGTTTCTACCATATCTTGCTTTCTGATGGTATTGCACATTGAAGACTTCACCGATTGGCTAGTTGTTCTAGTATTTCCAAGAAAACACCATTTTCATTGCAAACAGGATGAGATTGATAGAATATACCGTTTGATGACTTTTCCAACCACTCACCGTGCCCACGTGATAGTGGGTCCCGTGTTTGGCTCCACCTCGTTCCTTTCCGTTGTAAATTATGCATCCTTCTTGCCATCCCGAAGGATATCCCTATGAAACCTTACACTAGTCTCCCTCACATTTTCCTTATCAAAACTATTTTCAAAATCTCCATGTCCATCGCTCTCCCCATTCCTTGTAGGATATATTATTTTATTAGTATTACCGAAGGTAGATTACGTTATAGTCTTCAAATTCAATTAACTAGCTATTATTAATTATATATTTGAACCAATCATAGATTGTTATTACTTTCATTCAAAAAATACAGTTTTAACATTAATAAATATTACTAAACTTACACAATTTTTAACAAAATAATTATAAAAATACATTTATCTTCAATCTGATTGGTCTATAAATTAACATGTTATTATAGCCTTCAACAATTTCAAAAAAATGATGTCATAACATTTATTAAAAATATATAAATATATGTGTGGAAATTATTTCAAAAGTTGGTGTCGATTTTACTTTTATTTAATACGCAGAGTTCCCTTGGCCGAATTATCCACCTCTCCAAAATATTTTTTCCGAATTTTAAGTGTAATGTTACAATGTCTCAACTGAGAAATTATGGTGACTTGTGAAATGTATTCCTTTTCTCTGAAACCTCCTTTTCCAAGCATTTCAGACTCTCTGATGTTTTTGGTTATGGTGCGAAGCTCGGCATAGAAGAACTTACGGGGTCCCTGAGAAAAGCTTGTTTTTCCAACTTCCGATTTCTTGTTTGCCACTCTTATTTTTCCTGGTATTTGATACACCAAGTGTTTGGCTAAGAGCATAATAACTCTAACAAATTTCATTGGTTTTGTCATCTAGGAAATGTGAGGTACAATAGTGGCCACCACTTGTTTAAAAAAATCCATGTGTTCTTGCAAGTTCCCGTGTATGCCACGTAGGTGAGCACTGAGCGGTATGTGGAGCAGCGTGAGATGAGTAGGCTAAGCGGCGTATGGACTAGCACCACAAGGAACTTTTTGCAAGATCAGGTAGTGGGATCCCATATAGCCAAAGTGCCAGTAAAAACATACGCCCATTTACTCCATGGGCATTATAGCTCACCCCGATCGTTTTATCCACCAACAAAGTTCTTGGGAAAACTAGGATACGCCCCCTTCCCATACATTCCGTAAGGCACATCGACACATCCTCCAATGGTGGAGAGGTGGTGCCTTGTAAGTAACACGTATTGAATGGGTTAGTCATGGCTCTAACGAGCACAATGGTAATGTTGATGATCTTTCCGTGAGGGTTTTGGAATGATTATTGTTGCAGCAATCTGAGTACCTTGACATTCTCCACCAAAAATGTCTTGTGGAATTTTAAATTACGGATGTTGATCTCAAGCTTAAAATGCAACAAAACCAAGATCATGTAAGAATGTTTTCCTAGATTACTCGTGTTTAATTAATTTACGATGATGGTAGGGTAAGCATGTTCTTTCTTGCCCAACATTTTACATGATTAAATTTAGTATTATTCATTACAATTAACATATTATTTAAATTTGCATCCTCCTGGGAAGTATCATCATTGGGTGAAACAAGCGGAGGAGTCCGAGGGCCATACAGGGGTTGGTGAAATGGTCGTGTGCATTACCCTGGACATTATGTCTCCGAGTTCCCCACCCATGCATAGGGAAGAGCACTTTTGCCCTTCAATATGTTGGCATGGACTCCACATGAGCTCATGCATAACCTCTCCACCATCACATCCTTCAACATCAAAACCAAATACACAACATTGTCATTTACAAGTAGATCTCTGAAGAAATGGCCCTCTCGACCATGTGTACGATGTCATTCTCTTGAATGACATGTCGAGGGAGTAGGATTCGTCAAGATTTTTCTTCCCAATCTTTTTCTTAGTCATGAAAATAACTCCATTTGATGTAGCCTTGTAGGATTCTTTTTTTTTCCACCAGAATAAACAGAGCCCTTTCTGGTGCTTCCCCTGAAGACGCCCCCAAAGATTCCACAAAATCCCCCAAAATAGAGAGTGAACGAGAGATAACTTCCCATACTAAATTAAATGCACATCCAGGATGGGTTTTGCTGTGAGCATGGGGACCATTGTGGTATTCTAAAACTAGCGGCTTTTCTTTAACTAAGATAGATGAGCATAGCTCAACCAGACAGAAAACAACAAGCAACTTGATAATCGTGGCCAATGGAAATCATACAATGTCAATGTGGATGCCATCAATTTCCAATATTAATCTCAATCTCACATCATTATGTTGATAAGGTTGGTTGAAAGTGGTGTTACCCATTCTCCTTACTACACACTACCCATGTAAACTCTTCCACATCTCTTCAACTATTATAGACCTGCACTTCAAAGAAATCCCTTTCGAACGGTAAGAAAATCCACTCCCACTTCAATGATAGGGAATTCAAGTTTCCCACATGTAAACTTCTACGGCAAGTGCATATTTTTAGTATATGCATGTGAATTGTTTGATAAAATGACTGAAGAAGACGTCATTTTATGGAACAGAGATCATTGTAGCTTACTTAAGACATGGGTTTTCTCATAACACATTAACATTGTTTTACCATATGCAAGCAACAAGTGGACAAGCCGAACAATTTACCTTTTTTAAGCATTCTACCAACTTGTACATTGTCATTTTAGCTGCGGCAGTATTTAGCAACATAGTTGCTCTTGCTCTTATTTTATATTGTCATTAATTTAAATATATTTAAATCTATTATCAAATGTTTAATATTTTTATAATTTTAAAATGTACGTTTAAGAGAATGGTTGACAACGATGTTTCATGTAATGTGCGAAAGGAGGGGAGAAATGATCTCTAATGTCAGCTGGCTGAGCTAACGATGCACATGATTGCATCCATTGGTATGGTCAGGTGCTTCTTCCAAGGATGAGCTTTTGTTTCTTCATCGTCCAAGTAGGCTAAACACGATTAATGTGTGTCGCAAGGAGGTTTGATTGTGAGTGTACACAAATTATTTTTTGGTCAGTGTTATCCAAAATAGCATCCCCTTTGTTGTTTTAGATGAGTCACCAAGTTAAGGGATAAGGCGGCTTGTTTATTGGGCATCAAGGTCCTAAAAACAACTAATTATGAAATCCGCGGAGTCTTATTGTGAAAAACTCTGTGTTCTACGGATTCTCAGATTCCGCGGAACGAAGCGCTAACGGTTCAGGTATTCCGTAGACATCAAGATTATCCTACCGAGGGTATGATTAATTTTCTAGTGTCGCAAGACATCCACATTCACAAAGGATTAGGATTTGAAATAGACTAAGTGTGGGAACCGCGAGTCAAAGTTGAAGGCATGTGAGGGTCCGCGGCAGAAGAAGAAATGCTGGTGTTTCACGGAATTAAGGATTGCGAAGCCCCGTGGATTTTGAGAAGGGATGCAATTTCGTGGAGGTTCTCAACTCCATGGGGATTATGTATCCAATCGAGGTTGCGATGTAATAGAGAATGTTTATGGGCTACAACGCATAAGAATTCATCCGAGAATCAGCCAAGTCTGAAAACCGTGAAACACTATCCCAATGTTCCGCAGGTTTTTCAGATGTAGTGTTGTGCAGATTTCTAAGTCTGAAGAACGAAGAAAGATCCATGTGTGAGTGTCTGTGAAGGATTGGATATCTGCGGCAGTGCGGGTGAAGAGGAGTTCGGTTGATATGTAAGAGTTATTATCTCTTCAGGTGTCTAAATCCACGGAAACATTCAAATTCAAAAGAGTCGTGGAACATTTTAAAGGGTGGCGAGAGCAAGTCAAGTCAAGGGCCGGAGAATGAAAGATGCGGGACAACGTGGAACTATTTTTGGTCATATATTCTGATTGAGAGCTTCAAATTGCATGGAAATGGTTGTGTTCATTTCATCTCTCTAAGGGTTACATTGTACAATGAAGGAGTGTGGAGAAGGATGTTGTTTCAGAAGGGAACCACAAAATCTCGGGAAAAATGGAGGAAACACATAATTCACTTGTTCCAAAGCACCCAACCACCTCACCTACCCAAATTTAAAGCTTAAATGGTTCCCATGCTCTCCCCTACAAATCCTAATGGCGTGTCAAAAAAATGACAATCTTTTGGGGAGATTAATGGCGATAAGATCTACGGGCAGCAGATTTTCCTTTCTTCATTGAAAATCTAAGTTTGAATTTCCCTCTCATTTCTCTCTCTTCCATTCTCATATTCTATAAATGTAAATGCAGAGTCGCATTGTAAGGCTTCTTTCTCACCTTGGAGAAATGCATTTTCTTGCCTTCAGACCTCTGCAAATTTGTATTTCACAAGAGATTTCTAACCTTTGCTCTGTAAACGTGATGAATACTTTTTGAATGCAATACATTTGTGGTTGTTTTCCTTCGAATGCTTTGTATTCATTGTGGATGTTTACCCTCTTATTTTCCATTAAGTTTTATTCATTCATGTCTTTCAGAACTATGTGTTTCCATTAAATCTCTAAAATACGCAATTGGTTTGTGTCTTTTGGTCGATTTTGATTCCTATCTTAGCATTAGTGCATCTTCATTCTTTCATTTCACATCTTCTTTCCTTTCTCTCAACCCTGGATCTTGTATGTTTTAGATTTAGCTTTGAGTAGTTTAGATTCATTTGCCTGAGCTAAGAGAAAGGAGCCATCCTTCCCTAGAGGTTTTTATCAAGGATAGAAGTCCCGCACAAAGACAATCTCATATAATCCGAAGTATTTGATCTTCCATGATCAATCCTTCCGGTCCCTAATAGTTAGCTTGTGTGAAGGAAGTCATGCCTTAATAGAGAAGCATGGGAGACCATGTTTTTCGTGGTAAACAAACACAGGTACAATATTTTCATGCTAAAAATACTTGAAGAACGCCTCGATATCCTTTTAAAAGAATATTGCATATGTCATTATTGTTTATTTAACTAAAGTAGAGCTCATTGGGAAGTAAATATTTCTAGGGGAAGGTGTTGGATGCTTCGTGCACTAGATCCAAAGTATGATTATGCGCCCCTATTTCTTTTGTATTTTGCTTCATGACAGGTATTGTTTTTCTTTATTTATTTATATCATCAATAAAAGAGGGTTGGATGGCCCCACGCCCTTTTATTAATATCATAAAAATGAGTCGAAATTATTTCACTAGCTATAGATAAGTTGCCTTCATGGCTTCAAACTACAATTTCAAAGCTACATATCCCAAAAAGGGAACAAAAGCTCAAAATATAGGATCATGCTACCCAATATCCAAAAAATGCTACTAAAGAATAAGCTATGTGCATCCTAAAGACAATCCCATACATAGAAATAACAACATTCTTTAAAAAACTCCACCCTCTTCAATGTCATCCTTCTTGCCCAAGGACAAGACAACAACATATAAGCGTATGTTTTGTAGCATCACTAGTTACATCTAATGTTTCTACACAAATGATCCTTTCCTACCTAAAAGATCCTTCATTCTTAACCATTTTTGGGGGCTATGCTAATAACAAAGGATATACGATCTAACCATGTCCCGGCATTCACAAGAGTTTCTGACAACCCCATTGAATTCACAAATGGCATACTAAAAGGGAACGGAATGAAAGCCTATGGCTAGGACATGAGCCACCGTGTAGTATATGATTCAATTTCTAATTGTATGTGTTCCCTTTGATCATAGCAAAGATTATAATTAGGGAATCCCCTTCTACATATATATATCCTTACACCCCTTTTCATTACCCAAGCACAAACGTTCCTACATTTTTGTAGCTTCTATTTCATTTTTCGTGGCTTGTGGGATAAAGAAATAACCTACCCACATTTGACCATTGTGGTTATGAATAATTCATCTTGTACCCTTGATTCAAGGATTACCTTGGTACACGCCATCAAAATTTAGCTTGATCATCTCTCTTTGTGGTGGTTTCTAGATGACCCTTCTCTCTTAATTTTTCCAGAATGAGATACATGATTATGAGGAAGGGTTGTATTAGACCATTTATGTAATATTTGTAGCTTATTATGTTGTAACATATCTTCTTTAATGTTAGAAAATAAATATATATTCTAAGACATTTCCTTCTCAGTTTGTATCCTACATTTTTCTCATACCTATTCCTTGTCTTCAAAAATCTAATTGTTGCACTCCTTCCAAACGTTCCAAATCATATTTGCAGGGCATGAGCCTTTCAAGTGATTTAACCCCTACAACCAAGCATAGAAAGTATCCTTCAAGATGAGAGGGAAAACCCATGCCATGTCCAAATTTTGACAAAGAGTTGACCATATACTTCATTCATAGTACAATGAAGGAGTAAATGCTTAACAATTTTCCCTTCTTGTTTACACAGGATCCAAAAAAATCTATTTTATGTAATCTATTCTAGGTAAGGATTCACCCAAGACAATTCGGCGAGGAAAACACATTTGCTCATGTTGTTTTTCCTTTATTTCGAAGTGTGTATGTTTATCTATTTTTTCTTGAAAATGCTTATCGCCATTTCTGTTATGGGCTTTGTAGGTTTTATTTGCAAATGGAGATAACCCTATTTTTGGGGTCCTCTTCGAAATAACTTGTGGAAAAATATGTTCTTAATCCTAACATGTATACCTATTTTCAGCTATCTTCTCAAATGTCTTAAAAAATGTATCTAATATTTTTCATCCACTTCCTACGCCCATTTATTCTCCTTCATGCCTTGTCACCCAAATTGGGTTTCCCTTTCTTTCCAATGCTTAAATTGTCCATTTAAAAAAATACTACCTATGTGAGATTCTAATCCATGACTTATTTATGGGCATTACACACACAAATCCTACGAGATATACATCTTTAAAAATCCATTAGAATTTTTAAAGAAAAATTATATATGCATTTCTTCTCCCCATTGGTGGCCTATTGATATGGAGATTTTGTGCTCTATTTTTCAACTCTATTTCTTTTTCTTCGGTGGAGAGAGTATCTATTCTTATTGGGTTTCCCAGCGTGGCCTTTTTATCCCTATGTAAGTATGTTTTGTTTATAATTTTTAAAGCGTGTTGACAAGGGCACAATTTTGAGTCATATAAATAAATATCGGTATGACCATTATACATGCTAGTGCAATTGCTAATGTAGGAGTCCATCCGTCTCTTCTTTACTACTTAGCTCTGGTCTATCCTAGAAGATGAATACTTGAGTTTTCAAGGATTCAAAATACCAAAGGTTTTTGAGTTTGAACTCGAGTTTGAGAAATGAGGAACGAATCAACTAAACCATATTATTATTATTGATAATGAAACAATTTTCTAGATAAAATATGAGTTCATTTTAGTTAATTGAAGAGGATCAGATGGAAATTGCTCACAATATTTGGTTAGTGATTATTTACTCTAAGTAGTACTATATTTTCATTTTAGTGAAGTTTTTTTAATCAAAATTTAGCGAGTTTCTTTGGTCATTTCACTTGAAGCTTTTATTAATAATGTTTTGGATATATGTAAAATATTTTCATTCATTTTGAGTTCAAAAATACATCTTTTACACTTTGGAAATATTTTAGCGACACAAGAAATGGCATTTTTTTGCATAAAGGAGTCATGTTTTGATCATTACATTTCTTGAATAGTTTTATTCAACTATTCTATTTGACGTTTTCTAAATAATTTAGAAAACAAGAAATGTCATTTGTTTTGCATGAAGGGAGCATCTTTTTATCACTACACTATGTGAATAGTTTTTCTATTATATTTGATGTATTTCCTATCAATGTTTTTATTTTGAATATTAGTCACTAAAATGGGAAGAACCTTTTATAGAAGGTATGACATGAGTAGCGAGAATAAGGAAGTGAATACGCTTTGATAGATGATGGAAGATGGATTCAAGTTGTTTCGAGATTTCAACCAGGCTAACCATCTCCCCTTTGTTCACCTATTGGATCCCCTTCTCGAGTTTTCATATGAGCAATGAGGACATGATATCTATTATTCGGGTAAAACACCACAATTTTTTTATTCTCTCTAATTTTTTACTTTCATTGTTATTGGTCGAATTCATTCATGTTAATGGTTTTTTAACATATAATTGTATGTAGCAAATGATATAAACTATTTTTATTGTAAATATGTCTTGGAATTAATATTTATGTAATTTCTTGGGATAAAAATATGTGTACACATGTTTTTCCTTTGTAATATTTGACCAAATCTAAAGATTCTATTTTGTAAATAGTGATGTGTAATTTTCACTTTTGCAACAATTCATTGATCTATCATAGTGTTGTCAACTAATCGATTTCAATAGGGCCAACACATCTTTTTGTTGATGATATGGTATTGACAAGAGAAGCTAAATCTTGATTTTATGTGTGGAATCATATGAATTTTATGAATTTTAGAATAAAAACTTTGAAACTAAAAATGTTAAAACATCTAAAATCCTCTATTCTCTAACAACAAATAAATGAAATGGACCTAGGTAGGCTCCATGGCTATCAAAAATGGTTGTTATTGGTGTTCCAAGAACCTAGGAATGAGGGCTTGTCAAAGTTGGGCTACAAGACCCTTTTGACACCTCCCATATGACCCAAGCACTTAGGAAAGAGGCTTAACTCTTCAAGATGATGAACTCTCAAGAAAACAAAGGAAATATTTTAGTCTATTTTGCTATATGCTTTGCATTTGTCTTCTCAAGAAGTTTAGGTGTAGGTATAAAGGTAGAAGGAGGGCTCCTTATATAGCCCAATGGATAAAGGAAACACTTCATCCCTTTGCATGTTGGATAAAGGTAAAACATGATTAGGAATGCATAAGGTTGTTTTATAAAAGGTAACCTTACTTTAGAAGGGTTTAATTTATGCTTAGCAAGTCATGGGAGTTGGGGGTGCTTTAATTAATCAAAGGTGATTAACTAATAGGTAGATGTAAGCTTATAGAAGCTAATTAGAGGAATATTAGTATGATTTAGGCTATTAGAAGGGGATTAAATCAATTAAATATTGATTTATTGGTTAAATGGAAGGGAAATCTAATTAATTAATAATAATTAATTAGTCTATATATAAGGGGTGAATAATTAACAGAAGGTCGTTAATCGGGATATTAGTTGGATATGCGACTTAATTAATTAGCTTAGTGTAATTAATTAATGATGATAAGAGGGAATATGAGCGTTTTTGACGATATGTCGTCGATTTGCAAGAAAGGGGATAATTAGCGTAATTTAAGTATTTAAATTACTTGTGCGTAATTATGGGTGTCTACATTTGCCCCTCTTTGGGGTGGCGTAAGTGACGCCACTTCAAAGATAGTAGACGAAAAAAAATTTTGAAGGGATAGAAGAAAAATTAGTAGGAAGGAGAGATGCCCCCTCAGTGTCGATAGGGTGATGAAGGAAGACAATCGACGATCAAAAAAGGTGAGAGATAGATAGAAGAATGGAAAGGGACAGGATGCCCTGGTAAGATGGAAGATTAGGGGTGAGAGGAAAGCGATGCAGAAGAAATACAGAGGAGGGGAGAGAAGAGCTTAGCCTCTAGATGTTGTGTATTGGAACAATTTTGATGTCATCATATTGCCATAAGAGTTACGTCATCGTTCCTTATGAAAAATATAAGCATACGAAAAAGTAGAATGACATGAAAAGCCATACTACGAATAATTGTCCATTCTTTGAAAACACCATGTAACATACAAAATGCAATGCCATACGAGAAAGTGAAAGATGCCTAACTCCATGCAACATACTAAATGCAATGTAATACAAGAAAGGAAACAAGCTAAACTAACGAGAGAAACATAATATAATGTTTTTATTATCGAGCTTGATTCTGACAACCCTGCAAATTAATGACAAGGGTTGATGATGGTGCCCCAAACAAGGATACATGTGAGGGGAGTAACGGAGGACACTTGGGTCCAATGGAAAATAAATGTGCACTACGAGATAGTACCGGGTAACTCATTGTGCTCCAGTCTGAGGAAGTAGCGGCCTAGATTTTGTTGGTTGAGGTAGATCAAGATGATCTTCAAGTCGCACACATGAACAAGTGAGAACCCAAGAGTGACGTTTTGTAGGATGATTTTCAATTTTTAGAAGTTTTCTTAAATGTATTTGAATGTTTTTGATGATTTTTCTAACATATTTGAATGTTTTGGTTGATTTTGAAAGTTTTTATGAAACTATGTACAGGAAGACAAGGAAGCGTGGATGCCCCTAGCGATAGATGGGATGTACAAGGGCATAAGGCCACGTGCGTACTAGAAAGGTGAAGATACAAAAATGCCCCAACGATTAGGTGAGAATATTCAAAGAAAAACTATTCACGGTAGAAGCGGACCCAAGGCCACTATGGATAGGTTCAACATGATGATGAACATAAACCAATGAAAATATGGGAAGAAGAAAGGATGCCCCAGCGTAAGTTGGCCTAAAAGCACATGATAGAAAGGAAGGAGAAGATTGTTTTTGTGAAAGGTGACAAACATGTCTGCAAACATGGCAAACAAGTAATATTATACACATGGATGTTCTAAATGAAGTAGAAGAATGATGTGAATGATATGAATGTAGCTTAGAAGCCTTGCGATGAAGAAGTGATTAACCAAAGGTGAAAATCGTAAGACGAGATATGGACTAGAGTAAGAGTCTGAATAAGATCCAAAACGAGACACTTGGTAACATACTAATCTTGCCTACTCATAGAGATCCAGTGTGTGCACGTGGAGTTTATTACCTCTTGAAGTTAAGATTTGATAGACAACAAGTGAAGAGACCCTAGCCCATGTGTAGGAAAGATTTATTGTGAAAGGTGATTTTGTGAATGGATGGTGAAAGGATAGTCGTACATTGCTCCGTTGCCAGCTAGGAATCTATAGCCCCGATGAAGATGTATTTGATTCTAATCGCAACATTGCTCTACTGCCAGTCAGGCGTCCATAGCCCCGATAGAGATTATTGGAAATACCCCAAGAGAGAGTAATATATCAATTTGCTTTTGCTTTGTAGCTTTTAGCTTTTGATTTTTGATTGATTTTGATTCTTTTGCTTTCTGAAAACTTATTTCAGCTCTCTTGTTTGACAAGGGTTAAGAACCACTAATGGCTTGATGGAAGGAGGTGGAAGTTCTTACGATGACGACATTGGCTAGTGTTAACAAATATGTCCAAAAGTTCTTTGCAATAAGTTTATTAGATGTTGAATGTGATAGGATCTCTAAGAGGTCAGTCATTCTTTAATTTACCAAGGTGATAAAAGACCAGGGTCAAATGGATACCATAGAGATAAATGTCACAAAATGTATGTGAATAAGATAACCAAAATATCACCGAAGGGATGAAAATGGTAGGAAGACTTGTAGAAGAATAACAAGGAAGGGAAGAAAGAAATATCCATGTGTATACAACACTTGATTGTAATGTTTGATCTTTGTACCTTTGATTTTTGTTGTGTTTTCTCAATGTTTTTTTGTATTTTTGAATTGTTTTTATTTTTAGATTTTTGACAGTTTTAAGAGGTTAGGACTAACAAAGTCACTATGTGTGGTAAGATCCAACAACAATGTTTGCGACTTCCTTGATAAGGGAGACTAGGCATGTTTGTTTATCAAGAGTCGTGTTTTCCCCAATCTCAATGATCGTGGTGAGTTCACACTCAACAAAGGATTGCAATTTATCCTAAAAAATGGATTTTGTATGCGGGAGCTTGAGTTCCCTATTCAGAGGTTTATGCACTTTGCACCATACTTGATGGTTACGTTGATGTGCATTCTTGAATCGCGCTTGATTTACAACTTTGACATTGTTCAAGTTGATGGGGGATTTTGAGCTCTTGGAATTTTTGACCTGAGCTTGATAATGAACCTGTTTGGGTTTCTTATAAGCTGACTTGTGACTTTTCTGACCTCGAGAAGGAGAAGAAAGTGAACGTTTACGATTGATGATAGGAACGAGAGAAATGATGGTGGGCTTGCCCCGGTCATTGGTAGAAGGATGATGTGATTGATGAAAAGGATACGGTCCAAGGATTGAAGAAGATGGGCTATTGGGAGGTGAACCATAGATAGAAGATGAAGGGCTACTAAGATGTGGCCCAAGAATAGAAGAAGAAGGGCTACTAGGACATGACCCATAGATAGAAGATGAAGGGATACTAGGATGTGGCCCAAGAATAGAAGAAGAAGGGCTACTAGGACGTGACCCATAGATGTAAGATGATGGACTACTAGGATGTGGCCCAAGAATAGAAGATGATGGACTACCCGGGGGTGATCCATACATAGAAGATAAGGGGCTAGTTAGACGTGCCCCAAGAATAGAAGATAGTGGACTACTCAAAAATGTCCCACAAATAGTAGAGGGAGGGCTACTAGAAGGTGACCCACACCTAGATGAAGATGAAGGGCTACTTGGCGTTGACCCCATAAGAGATTTTGATTGAGGAATTATGATAGACAAAGAGTTATTGGGTGATGAGAAGATAGGCCATGGATCAATGCAAGACCAAGGAGTTTCATCACATAATGAAGAATGTGAAGATGGAAGAATAAGAGGAGGGTCAAGTTGCATGACTGAGGCTCTTCCTTTGTTTCTTGATAAAAGGAATCAACCTTTTCCTCACAATATGCAGACACATCAAAGTCTAAAGAGAATCCTTTCTCGTAGTTTGCTAAAGGAATATCTTCATATGCCCTTATAAATGCCATGATTTTTTCTTCATTCTGAAAGAGATCAATCGGTATGAGTTATTGATCAACCACCAGGGGTTGATTGGAAGAAAGAGATCCAATTGGTGTGGAAGACTTAGAAGATGTTTGATGATGATTGATAGAATAAAATGATGTGGGGGATGAAGAATATGTGTAGCTAGATGTCTCAGGAGTAGAAGAAGGTGGTGTGGACCTACCTATACAAAGGTATTTCGTATGTAAAATAGTGGGATTAAGTCCAAAGTCTATAGATTATGATGCATGGGTCGATTCAGACATTTGTCTTGAAGGACTTTGAGTCACACAAATCTTCAAAGGAGGAAGACTTATTGGGGGTGATTGATGAAGAAGGTCCTGCAAAGAACGGGAGGACCGTGATTCAAGAATCACATCGGATGAATAATAACAAGGGTTCTGCAAAGAAAGAGAGGACCACGATTCAAGAATTGTATTAGATGTTTGATTGGAGGGATTTGGAGTCACATGTATCTTTAAAGGAAGAAGACATCATCGAGGTGACTGATAAAAGGGGTCCTACGAAGAAAGGGAGGACCACGACATAGGAGTCATATTAAATGTATGATGAAGAGGTTCCTGCAAAGATAGGGAGGACCATGACATAGGAGTCGCATTAGATGAATCTGAATAGTAGTTTGGATCCGAATAGTAGTTTGGATCTAAATCATCAGAAGAGTCAAAAGAAATATTTGGATTGGAATCCTCAGAAGAAGAGGAAATGTTTGGATTAGAATTAGAAGAAGAGTGGGGAGAACTCAAATAATAATTTGGATCAAAAGCGTCCAAATCATACCACCGGTTATGAGATGAAGGTGGGGAACGAGTTACCCATATGGGCTCTCTAATGCGAAGAACCAAATGAGGTTTAGTTGTAATGGGAATCTTTTGATTTGAATTGCTAAACCTAGGTTCCACATTTTTGTAAGTATGGGGAACCACGTGATAGTCAGTCATTTTTAGCGTTGTTTTAAGCACAAATATCTAGATTTAGATAGTCTGATGGAACTCCTTCAAAGGGAAGGAAGTGACATGTCGATTTGGGTAGCATAAGGACAACTAGCTAGACATTGTGTAAGTATGGGGATGTGTGTGTGATTTTTTGAAGAAGGTTTAAGGAAAATAGACATCGTGACAACACAATATCGATGAGATAAAAAGGGATTGTCCTAGAAAATAAGTTTTCTGAATGAATAATCACAAGTAACAATCATGGAAGTGTGAAACAAAATCCAATCAATAAGGAAATACACCATATAAAAATGTGCGTGCAAAGTTTGATCAAAAAGGTGATCAACACAATGTCAATATTTATGTCAAGCTCGAAATGAACAAGGCGTAAATATTAACAAAGGGTAGATGCGACTCCCAATCAAAGGATACCATGACAAGTTTAACAACCAACAAGACCTAAATGTTAAAGGGTGAGGATTACAAACGTAAGCCA
The DNA here is from genome assembly GCA_018340775.1 of Taxus wallichiana var. yunnanensis. Classification (NCBI taxonomy): domain Eukaryota; kingdom Viridiplantae; phylum Streptophyta; class Pinopsida; order Cupressales; family Taxaceae; genus Taxus; species Taxus wallichiana. Next base: position 8,256,162 of record CM031244.1, read on the forward strand.
CGTAACCACACCAATTGGACACGTTAATCAAGCTTTATGAAGAAGCGAGATATTAGTGTCAAAGTGGTATCGAAACGACGCAAACAAAGTAAGTGACACTCTTCAAGATTTTGGACAATGTTTGAAGCCAAACCAAGTCAAGGTATACTGAGGATGTGTTAAAATGTGCACAACGTAACGCCACAATGTGGATACTTAGATCACATTTACGAAAAACACGACATAAGTATCTTAATTGTGTTGAGACAATGCAAACAAGGTAACACATCAAAGGGAGATCAAATGATGAATTAATCCAAACTATGATGATGATCTTGACGTGGGTATCAAGATCACAAAGGCTACCAATGATATAAATACACCTCCGCACACTTTAGATGTTTAACTTACCCACCGCAAAACATGGATGGGCATAAACGGACAAAAAAGTGGCAGAAGCAATCGATTGGTAACACAAAGGTAGTCACCCTTCTTTTGATCAACAAAGTGTCAAAAGAATGTGAAGGACGTAGATCAAAAATGGGGATGAAAAATGCTGGCTTCACTTCGGTAGAGTTTCACCTCGCCTTAAGGCAAGTAAAAACTAAGCAAAAGTAATGCGTCACACGTTTCACAATAAAAGATGGTTCACAACTCAACACTATTTTAGAATGGTCAAAGTGGGCTCCTGGCCAAAGTATATTTTCCTAGGTGGTTCTCTCGTCCTAGGTGTTACAAATATTATCCACGAGTGGGACGATTTACCCAAATAGTCCTGACTATCTTGGGAGTATCTCGACTTTGCCCCCTTCAAGCACAGTGGGCAGTAAATGCATCCATCGTGTACTTAAAAGGGTTGTGTAGGGACAACTTGTAACTCTATCTCACAAAGGAATCACTAGTCAGATAGGTAGTGCGAGCACTTCCCATTTCATCCACAAGGTTCCCTCTTACATGGACTACTTTGGGGTTCCTGGAACCACCCCCATTGTTGTAGCTTAAGGCATTATGCCAAAGGGGTTATGTTCCAGTTGAGCGGAGAGGGACGTACCCTTTTCCGAAACCTGTAATATAGTGTTTTGAATATGTTGTTCGTTTTATATTTTTTAATTAGGCGTGATTTACTCGAACATCGTTTGGAAACCTGTATAACAACATTATTAGTAATTTTTACTTTGTTTTGATTCCTCCGTTCTTTGACAAGTAATGGTGTTTTGGTCTTGTATGATGATTTTTAGTAGTTTTCCATCAAAAGAGAAGGCACCATTTTTTATTCTCCAGATTGTCCAAGGACGCAAGAGAAGAGCATATGTGATGTCTTCAAAATCCAAAAAGATATCAAATGAAAAAAACACTTTAATTCAACTATGCCAAGTTAACCAATTCCAACTCAAATATTCCTAACAATCTCAAAGCATCAAAAGGACTTAAGAATCATTTCTGATTCCCAAGATCACCCCAAGGGATGCGAGGGAAGAGCATACGCAATCTTATTCCTATAAGTAAACAATGTAAAAATCCATCTAATCAAGTACAAACATGTAAAAACAACCTACAAAGACAAGTATATGATTAGATAAAACCTGTAAGAATGTTAGAACCTCAACACATTAATTTCAAAAATATGAAAGGACACATGTGCCCCTTTTTAGATTCTATGTGCGGGTTAGGGTGTATGCGCCACTCTGTGCTTTTCCGAATTACAGTGCACCTGCGCCACCCAAGAGGCATGTATGCCACGAAAATAATGTATGTGCTACTCTGCGTGTTTTTTACTTATCATGCACCTGCGCCACCAGAGAGGTGTGTGCGCCACAAAAACAATGTATGTGCCACCTTCAAGAAAAATAGACAGAAATCGAGCAGAATGCTTGCACCACTTGGGAAAACGTGTGTGCCACCGAGAAAAGCGTGTGCGCTACTGGGAAAAACATGTGCCCCACCGCTTTATAAAATAGTCCCGATTCTGACAAAATGTCTGCATCACCAAAATGTGTCTGCGCCACTAAAACAATGTGTGTGCTCTGGTTAGGGTGTATGCACCGATTTGATAGGTTTTAAAATGTAGTGAAGGTACAGTATGAAATGACGTCTACGCCTAGGTTAGTGCATCTGCGTGCTGGTTAGGGTGTGTGCGCGAGGTTAGCGCACATGTGCCAGGGTCGGTAAACAAAGAAATAGGTTTTGACAGTGTGTGCACTGTGCCACTAGAGAGGCATGTGTGCCACAAAACCATGCCTGCGCTCCTAAAAATGTGCCTGCGCCACACTTGCAACCAAAATACAACAAAAAACACAAGAAAACTCACAATATCTCAAATTTTGACAAGTTAGCTTAAGAATGGCAACAACCCATTAAAATGATGGCTATGAACAAGAAGTTACACATATCAAATTAGCAAAAATTCCAAGAAAATGGACATTAATTACTACATGTGCATATCAAAAGTTAGCCAAAACAATGAAACTTAAACTAAAATGCCATGGGACTAAGTGTCCCACTAGGCGTGCCAAATGTGTGCATGTGTTGTTTTTAAACTAGTGCTAATATGAGTAAAAGACTAACACCTAAATAGCCTTAATTAGCAAGAGTTAAACAAACTACTTAGCACCATCATGATAAGAATTAAACAAGGGTTAGATGCTAAACATTCATCAATAAAAACTTTGAAACTAACAATGTTAAAACATCTAAAATCCTCTATTCTCTAACAACAAATAAATGAAATGGACCTAGGTAGGCTCCATGGCTATCAAAAATGGTTGTTCTATTGGTGTTCCAAGAACCTAGGAATGAGGGCTTGTCAAAGTTGGGCTACAAGACCCTTTTGACACCTCCCATATGACCTAAGCACTTAGGAAAGAGGCTTAACTCTTCAAGATGATGAACTCTCAAGAAAACAAAGGAAAGCTTTTAGTCTATTTTGCTATATGCTTTGCATTTGTCTTCTCAAGAAGTTTAGGTGTAGGTATAAAGGTAGAAGGAGGGCTCCTTATATAGCCCAATGGATAAAGGAAACACTTCATCCCTTTGCATGTGGGATAAAGGTAAAACATGATTAGGAATGGATAAGGTTGTTTTATAAAAGGTAACCTTACTTTAGAAGGGTTTAATTTATGCTTAGCAAGTCATGGGAGTTGGGGGTGCTTTAATTAATCAAAGGTGATTAACTAATAGGTAGATGTAAGCTTATAGAAGCTAATTAGAGGAATATTAGTATGATTTAGGCTATTAGAAGGGGATTAAATCAATTAAATATTGATTTATTGGTTAAATGGAAGGGAGAGCTAATTAATTAATAATAATTAATTAGTCTATATATATAAGGGTGAATAATTAACGGAAGGTCGTTAATTGGGATATTAGTTGGATAGGCAACTTAATTAATTAGCTTAGTGTAATTAATTAATGATGATAAGAGGGAATATGAGCGTTTTTGACGATATGTCGTCGATTTGCAAGAAAGGGGATAATTAGCACAATTTAAGTATTTAAATTACTTGTGCGTAATTATGGGTGTCTACATTTCTCATTAGGATATGAGCTCACGACATTACATAATGTACGATTTGATTATAACACCCACACTAGTAACACGATCAAAACGTGATTTTTAAACTTAAAATTTTATATCAATAACATTTACATCATCACTTGGGCCCACATAACAACAATGTAATTCCTGAACTAAAACACATCATGCGTCACTTCACATGTATCTCCAAAATAAGGAGATAATGATTTTAACTAAACATTAGAAATGAAAAGTATAATACCACCAAGCCATAAAATAGTTTGTCAAGGGGAAATGATGCCAATACTTCCACTTATCCCTCCACTAAGGAAGGAATACTAGCCTTTGGTCCATCCAAAGCACTCGTGCAAATGCACATGAAAACACACTTATCCATCAACTAAGACTAGTCTCGCTAAGCTTTGTTTCCCTCCAAAAATAAATAATAAGCCCCATACTTGATAATAACATGTATCCCTCCACCTTTAGCAAGGCAAGTCCCCAACATACACACATAAATGACATACTCATGCATACAAGAAATGATAAGCCAATTAAGTCCACAATAGATTACAATTAAGAGAGTGAGAAAATAACATTTCATCATATATGTATCAAAATATCAAACAATCATACAAGGCTTAAAAGATGGAACTAGGAACATTCGGATAAGATTTCATCATATATGTATCAAAATATTGCATTTTGAGAGCGATTAATGCATTTTTGACCATATCAATACTTTTAGCGTCATTTCTTTGGGCCATTTACATTTGTGGAATCTTCATTTCCTTATGTTTCTAACAAGTGGTCACATGATAAATTTTCTCTCCATCTTGAGAAAGTTTTTAATCATTGAGCCAATTTTAATTAAATTGGGTTGTTTTATGGGAAATTGAAACCTTAATAAATTTTGCACAATAACTTAAAATCAAGTTTCATTTTTTTGTAGAAGTGCTTATTTTTCATGCCCATCACATTAGGTCCAATTTCTTTTTAAAATACCAAGTTTAAAAAAAAACCTCTTTTTGGCCATATTGTGGGTATCTCCTTATTCTACACTTGTTTATACTTTTAGAGATTTTTGCATACCCTTTGAAATTCATTGAGTCATAAATGCCAAAATTAAAAATGTTAAAGGATGCACTATTGCTTATACACTAGTCCATTTGTGGAGGGGTGTTTTTAGAGCTTCATGATCACATCTGAATGAACTAGTAGCATGACACTAGAAGATGAAGGCACATGAGGATGGAGGAAAAGAAGTTTCATCTCACCGATTCTGCAGTAATAGGGCCTCAAAATGAGGTTGTGGAATGTTTTTTAGTTTAGTATTTGATTTTTCGGTGTGCGGTTTGTTTTAGTTTTTTCGATTGTGTTTCTGATTTCGGTGTTCTGTGTGGTGTGAATAAATATAAATTTCACATTGAGGGGGATATAATATCAATGTTCCATTTCCATTGTGACATATTTTCCTATTGAATCTGTGATTCTTATTACATTCTGATGTGATATTGTGGAAATATGAAAGCATAAGGAAAAAGAAACATCGTTATACTTAAAGGGGGTGAACAAGGGTTCTTACCTTAGATAGGGGTTCATACTAGATGAGAAAGGGTTCATACCAATTTTATTGGTTAGCCTTTCCAAAACCATCGGTTAGCCAAGATCATGAGCACATGGGGGCGAAAAGTCACAAAGTGCAATTGTTTTCTCATATGTTTACACTAAGGGGGAATATTAGGAATATAAGATTTAGTACTTACATTATAGTGGTAAATGTAATTATGTATGGGTGAATGTTAAATGTAAATAATAAATTAAATGATTTGTTGTGAGGTAAACCAACCCATGTTATTATGGAAGTGTGTTGAGATTTGTTTTAACAAATCATCAACAATATCTAGAGTTGTTATAGGAGATTTCCTATATAATAGGAAAAAGCTTTCCTATGTATTTGTAACTAGTTTTGTTTGAAATTAATCAAACAAAGATAATATTCTTATTGTATGTTAAGTTTTTCTTATTTTTATCTTTACAAATCGCATATCAAATTTAATTTCTCTCTAATCCATTTGTTCTGAATCTCTCCTCTTCATTTTTCAAACCAATACAACGTTTTCATACCGGTCTTGCACAACGAAGAAAATTGTGGGGCATTTACATCTAAAATCAACTTGATGGCCCAAATCGAGGTGTATGGTAAGAATTAGTGTGTTTTATTTCATTTATGATGTATTTATTTGATTTATAGTTTGCATTGATGATCTTCATTATCGTTTTTCTTTGATAAATGTCTTTTATCACCTTAAAATACTTACATATCTATCTAAGGTAGATCCCCTAACCAATAAAAATTTAACATGTTTCTCTAGCTTGTGATTTGCATATTTAGACTCAGATAATGGTGAAGTTAACCTATTTTATTCATTAGAAGAACCTCATGAAGTCCCTCTCTTATTGAATGGAAAAAATGTAAGCCCATTTTATTTTGTAAGTTAATTATGAGTTGATTTTATCAAACATCTTACATGGTGGCTCAATATCCGAGAGAGTATATGTTGGGGACCACAACGGGACCTATTTTGGCTATGGGTTACTTTAATTTCATTTTTAAATCTAATGTTCAATTGGTTTTGAAGGTTATTCTACGTGTGGTGCATTTGATGATTTAAGTGCCCCATAGTTTAGATTAGATGGGGGCCCAAATATATTTGTTATGCGATTGCGAAAGATATGCCCCAGACCCATATCTATATATTCCCATTATAGGGAGAGATTATATTTCCCTTGTGTGTGTTTGCATATCCCGTGTAGAGTGATAGTGTTTTACAACGGTTCACATTGATAATTTTTGTCTAGTGTGTCTTTAGGTATCCTAAGCTATCTCATTGAGTTTAGAGCGAGGATAAAACCATAGTATCAATTGTAAATATGCATATTATTTTTCATTTTAGTTTTAATATATTATTTGTAATTTGGCATTATCCTAAATTCCATATTTATGACAATTAATGCTTGATATTTACGTATAATAGTAGTCATTTTTTCTACATTTAACAATATCATTTACATAAATCTTTGTAATTTTCGATTAAATGTGGGACTTATTTTGGTAAACAATGCTTTAGAGAGTTTAAATCAATTGGATTTTCATTATAAGTTTACGGGTGACAATTAAGCCAAAAGGCACAAATGGTCACAAGTCGAGAGTGATGTAGTTTATTATCTTGTGTGTGGTGTAGGTTACGGGGTTTGATTCATCAACGACCAATAATTGAGGAACCTTTCCTCACTCCACAAATCTAGACTAACACGAAATTGAACTCCATTCATTTTGATCCCAACCACTGGTTATCAAGCTTCCCTTCAACATAGCTAAATTCATATCTAGAAATAAAGTGACACCATTGTTGGTAGAATTTATTTGGCTTGAATACATCAATATCTCTATAACAATGACTACATTAAGTATTGTTGTAGACACCCCAAAATTACCATTATGCATTATAAATGTTCGAATCCCACCGCATCCATTGTCCCTATCTATAATTAATTTAATTAATTATATTTTCACCTTATCAACCCCTTAGCTAATTTAATATCAAATGAATTAAATAAATCCACACATATCCTCTTTCATGATATTTAAATTAATTAAATATTCTTGTATCCTATCCACCTCCTTAAGTCAAGTTAACTTAAGCCATGACCAAATCTTAAAATCTTTACTATAATCAAGTGGATGTGTTTAAATTGACTCAAATCACGCATTTGAGTTAATTGAAGTTATCTCCCAAGTCATGGCAATCCAAAATCAATCCACCTTCTTCAAAAGCCAAATATTCACGACACTTTTGGGTGAAAAATAGCATATATGAAATTAAAATCCAAAAACATGTGAAACCCTTTTCCAACTCAGTAATGACTCACTCATGCAAATCTAGAACAACAGCCTAACTCTCTAATCAATTTGGAAACTCAACTAAACAAATCAGTCATGTTTAGTTATATCCAAATCAAATTAGTCTAAACTTAGCTTGTGGATTCACTTTCCTTAGCTATAAATCAATGATCTTTCCTTTGCAAATCATCCACCAAAATCTTGAGAGTTCATGTTGTCATTTTGTGCATTTACTTGGTGAATCAAATCAATTTTCATATTGTTATGTTTCCCACATAATGTAAAATCAATCAATCATGCTCGTAGCTTGATCCAACATCCATTCGAGTATCTTGGAGCATCCACAAATCAATTAAATCTCACAAATTAAATGAATACGATAAAGAGCATCACTAAACCCTGTTATATCAGTCAAATCTAGTCTAAGGTTGCTTTGGTATTTACAATGAAGGTTTGCATTTGTTTTTGTATTGATTTTCCTCTTTTATTGTAATTTCTATGGTCTACATTCTGGCATGCTCGGTGGGACTCCCACACATATTTTATTATTTTTAAATTTGTTCTCACTAATCTAATTATTTCTTTGTGTTGTTAGTGTTGTTTAATACTTACTGTTAAAATTTTAGGGTTTTTGGTGCAAAAAAGGGATAAAATAAAAAAATATAGTCTAATAGTCATTTTTCTTCATTTATATCCATCTATAAGTTGCACGTGATTTTCACTAGCGTATCACTACACGTCTTTATTGTAGTCTTTCATGTGCTATCATAACACTAATTTTTTTCTTACTATCTCTTACACACATTTGTGTATCATTACATGCGCTACCGTAACAAAAACTCTTTATTACACTAGTGTGTCTAATTAAGTGTGTTTTTGTGAGTAGTTATGCTAGTGCACCTAATTACACGCGCTGGCGTATCGGTATGTGTGCTACCATAACTTATCTTCCGAGGCCATAAATTTTAATCACGAACTTGAAACGAATGAATATTTTGATGGAAAGGTATCGAGATGAACTATGAAATGAACATATAATTTTGGATTTAACATTATAGAAAATTCAGGTTTTTCTTTCTCCTAAATCTTGTCATTTTATTTGCACATTAGATTCGTTTTTGCTCCAAACTACTAAATATTGTTTGTATGTTTCCATATTTTGTTTCTAAATAAAAATTTCTCAAAACAGTGCTAATATTTGAAATCATTGTTAAATTTTTATTTGTTTTTTTGTTAATCAAACCAATGTGTATGCTCTTCTCTCACAACCTCTTGGGTGATCTTGAGAATCAGAAATGGTGAAGTTTGTTTCCTTATTTTACATTGTGTTTTCACATTAAGAAAACTACTAAATAATTTTTTTCATGACTGCATCTTACATGAAGATTACCTTGAACATTCAATAAAACTTCAAACTGCAGGTTTCCTTGATCAAGAAAACCAACCAAACTTTATTTCAATAAATTTAATAAACTTGTATTGCAAGTTTGGATAAGGGTTTATTCTCATCCACTTTAATTGTGGGAAGTGCATGGACAAGGTCCAAAAACTCATTGTGAGGAGTACCACATGAACCCCAAAGTAGTTGGCACCTTAATGGAACTATCCAATGAAACGGATACCCCACTTACTTAAATAGTACACCCGTGAGATTTAGAGCCAAGGTTATCCTTAGTGACGGCCCCGTTTGATTCTTTGAGTGGAGTAAAATCCAACTTACTTAATCAAGGGGGTAAAGTAAATTCGGTGACTAGAAATTTTCTAGTGTACTGCACTCGTTTGGATAATACTTTGGTACTTAGAGAGAGATCCAATATATAGGAAGCTTGACTAACCAAACCAAGTTACTTGAAATTTATTCCTATCACCGTTATTTTCATCCAAGTTACTGAGTCAAATAGTTTGTGTTCCACATTCTTATCTATCATCAACATCAAAAATATCTTCTCAAACTTTGTAAATTATTTTCTTTTGGATACCCATATCCTAATTTAAAAATCCATTTCAATCCAAGTCTTTTCCTTTAGTATTCACTTTATCAAGGTTAAGTACAATCACAATTCAATCACAAAATCTTTTCTTTGGATACCTACTTTATCCAAGATAAGTAAATCCGCAATCTCTTTCATTCTCTAAGTCTTATATTTTAACATTCATTTTGTTAAAATTTAAGTAATCCCTTTCATCCATGAGTCTTATATTTTAACATTAAATTTGTTAAACTTTAAGCAACCTCTTTCATTTCTAAGTCTTTTATTTTGGCATTCACTTTGTCAAAATCTAAGCAATTCATTTCATCACTATATCTTATATTTTGACATTTTCTTTGTCAAAATGTACGCAAAATCATTCTCTTTCTCCACTTCTCATATTTTGGACATTTACTTTTTCCACATTTAATCAATCCATTCTATCTCTAAGTATTATATTTTGAAATTCACTTTGTCAAAGTTTAAGCACAACTATTCTTATCTAATTCGGCTACCTTGACATTCACTTTTTCAAAAATTATGTAATCTATTTCATGCTTAAGTCTTATACTTTAACATTCACTTTGTCAAAGTTTAAGCCAAATAATTTATATCTAAGCCTTATACTTTGATATTCATGTTAGGTTTTGGAGCATGTTTTCATGTGTGAAAGTGTTGAAAATTGTACACTAAGAGTACTTTGTACACTTTCCACGCTTGTCTCGCAGTTCGGGCAACCCCTAAAAAAAAAAAAATTGGCCTCGAAACAAAATGTGCCCGATATACTGGGAAATGTGATTTTTTTCTCAAATGGGCGAGATTTTTGACCCATAGGTTTATGGGACATTTTTGGCCCATGGTTTTGATACCCACGTTTTTGTAAAACTACTTAAGCAGTTATCTACTTATTTTTTTGTGCATATGGTAGGAATGATGTAACATTGCAGATGTGTTTTGAATTTAGGTGTGAATTCTATAGAGTTTGTTGAGCATATCTCCAAACATATCTGGGTATTATATTAAGAGAGCAATGTCTTGTAAAAAATATGAGCAAGTGATTCTTGGTGGACGTAGCCCAAATTGGGTGAACCATGTTAAATACTATCTATTTTGTGTTGTGTTATTATTATTCTCGCACTTTTATTTGAGATCTGTAATATTTTCTGCATATTAGTTTCTACTATTGCGATTACGTGAGGGATTATTCCACATATTTTATCCCTTATTTCCTAACAATTCACTTTATCAAATTTAAGAAAAATCAATCCTAATATTCACATCTTATACTTTGACATTCACTTTGTCAAGTTTAAGAACAATCACATTTCAATCCCAAGTCTTAGGTAATTAGATATTCACTTTATCCAAACTCTAAGCACATCCCACAACATTCTCAAACCAATTCACGAACCACCTCTTCACTTTAGGTCTTTACCTTTAGTATAATGGTAGGCTCACACAAAAAATCAAATGAATAATTATTAGAAAAACTTCATGAGATGTCAAAACAAATCTCTCATATGGCTTCCCAAGTCAATGAGAAATCAACCCAACAACCAATCATACTCCCTAGAGAAGAAACTATTATGCATAATTTCAAAGGATAATTTACACCTCTTGGAGAAATTCTCTTCAAGGTATTTCATCAATTAGCAAGTGCTAATATGATTAAATATTTGATCATGATACCCTTTGCAAAAGGGAAACCAAAACCTAAGTGGTATAAAGAATCAGAATATTGTGAATACCAATGCATCAAAGTTCACTCTAGGGATCATTATTCAAATCTTTGTTATTATGTCCAATAATTAATCGACAACAAAGCCATCGAAGTAGAAACCATGTCACCTACCACTTCAACTTCCAGAAGAGTTTAACATTTTTGAAGACTCGTATATGATAAAACTCAACGAGATCAAGATAACAAGGGCCAAGGATCTTGTATGCCTAGATTTGGATCACCTGTAAGATGGATTATTTAATATGAAAACTCTAAATCAATGCTACTAAAACAAAAATGGCTTATGATGCCATTATAAAGAGAGGGACAGTTGTAGTTTCTTTCATTGAATAAAATTGGTAAAAACTCTTCCAAATTTGAATCTAAACCTACACACAAGCCACTTAAAAAATATTAGTTGTTTTTTTGTGGTTAGGGGACCTACCTCGATCGAGATCTCTAATCCTTTTAAGGAGATAAAACCATTTTATTGATGCAAAATGACAAAATAGTAAATGAAAATGAAAATTACACCTAACTCAGGTCACATAACAATCACATTTGCGATACACAAATAATCACATAGAGATCGCAAGCCAATCACAGTTGCGATTCTCATTTGTGTTGTAATTTTGCTAAAACAGTTGCTACATCAAGTTGGATCTTTCCTTTGAACTTATCTTTCACTTATTCAAGACCTACAAAACTAAAATATGCGAGTTAAAAGAAAGAAAACTCAAGTATAGCCTTACTGCACCAAGAGTCAGGGATTGGAATGAGGGGGGTGAGTGGTATTATATATTTGTTGAGTTCATAGGGAATAGGACACATATGGGTTTAGTGACGAGGGTCCATAATGCATTGGGCATGCACATGGGTAGGTGGGGTGGAAAAAATTAAATGTGAGTAGGTGAGGGTTAGTAAATGAGTGGTGAGGTGTCTTTTATCCCCATTTTTTTGGGGATATATATTTTTGGTATTTTTTATGTTTTATGATGTTCGTGTTTTTTATTAAGAGACCTTATGCGTAAGGTGCATTATCTAGTGTCTACATTTTACCCCTTTTGGGTTGTGTGTTACAACCACGAAGGATGTAGCGTAAAAACTAAAGATGAGATCGGGGCATCCAACCATATGATGGTGGTTGCCAGTTGTGGGATTAGATGGTTGAATGGGTAGACATGAACTTGGAAATTTGATCAATGTGTCACTTCATTCGATTTTTTATGGGTTCGATAGGTTGATTTCACGAGGTGGAGACTATAGAGTCATTTGAATAAGATGATTGGATGATTAGATGTCATAGAGTTGATAAGAATGGTTTTGTATGATCCCCCCTCAAGTGACAGTTTTTGGAGCCATGGGTTTTCCCAAAGATATCTCGGGATGAAAAGTGGCAATTGAAGATGATGTAGAATAAACCTTGTCAAAGGTGTAATGAGAAGAAGTGTTGACATGGTTTCCCGGTTAGGTGCACATCATAAGTATGTATAAAATTGAATACAAGTTGTGGGGTGAAGAGATTTTAGTTGGGTGGTGATGAATTGGCGACAAACGAGCGGATCGAGTGAGCTAATTAAGTGGTATGATTATCTAGGTGGGCTTATAGTAGGATAGGAAATGTCTATGATCTAGGAGTGAGTTAGGAGAGATGGGGTGATTTGGGAGTGAGTTTGGAGAAGCTGGGTGAGATGGGAGTGGGTTGGATGACTTGGGCGCAAGTTGGGTGAGTTGGGCACAATGGGAGAAATTTGGTGAGTTGGGCACGAGCCGAGAAAACTAGGAGTGAGTTGTGAGAGTTGGGTGTGAGTTGGGTAAGTTGGGAGAAATTTGGGTGAGCTAAGAGTCGAGTTATGCAAGCTGGAAGCAAGTTGGGTGAATGTACGTGAGTTGGGTAGATGAGGCGAGCTAGGAGTGAGTTTGGTGAGTAGAGGAGAAAGTTAAAAGTGGCTCGGTTGGGTGGAAGATAGATGCACATGGTCAATTTGCATTAAGAGGGAAGCAAATGATGGAGCGAAAGTTGGTCGAGTCATGAATGTGACTCGGTAAGGTGTCGGGATGGTGAAGAAAGGTGAGCCGAGTCATTATAGAAAATCATAAATGAGTTTAGAGCAAGTGAGGTAGAGGGACAACGATGAGTTTGAGGCTTCAAGCTCGGGAAGGATGGGTTGGGTATCCGAATCGTGTTGTATAAGGGAGGTGAGAGGTTATCTCAATCACTATAGTGACCAAATTGGGAGGAGGAAGTGACGGAATATTCTCGATGAGAATCTCGGGAATGGGTTGTGTGTGCGACCAAGGCTTGGGTGGGAATGAGTTAGGTTAAGGACGGTGGAAACATAGAGGTGATTCACACTAGTGACTAAGGATATGTGGCGAGCTCGGTGGTGGATGGCATGGAGGAGCCTAGTCACACCGATGACCATTGGAAAAGTGTGGTAAGATCGGACGCAGAGGAAGTTGAGTTGAGGGGGATATGAAGTCAAAATATAAACTTGGTGAGGGGAAGAAGTGGCTCGGTGGGGATTGGGTGAGGGATGACTAGTGAGTAGGATGCGGAGGTCGTCGGGGCTTAGTGGCAAAATTTTGAGGGTTTTGCGGCACCTTTGTGAGGGTTTCACATGACGTAGGAGAGAGGGTAGGTGGAAAGGGGACAGAGTGGTGAATAGTGTGGTGTAAGAGTTGTTCGTGGTAGTGACTAGAGTGGAAGGTGGGAGGTGATCGTTGAGCCGGATAGAGAGAAATTTGTGGGGTAGAAAGGGATTTGTGAGTATGACTCGCATGAGGGGAGGGGTCACAAAAATGTATGCATATATTTGAATAACATCCAAGATGGATTAGTTAATATGAAAACTACAAATCAATACTACTAAAACAAAATGGTCTTATGATGTCATTGTCAAGAGAGGGGCAATTATAGTTTCTTTCATTGAATAAAGTGGGTAAAAAATTATGGAATCTAAATCTAAACCTGCACATAAACACACTTGAAAAATGTTAGTTATTTTTGGTGGTTAGGGGACCTACCTTAGTCAGATCCCTAACCCTTTTACGAAGATAAAAGATATTTTATTGATGTAAAATGACAAAATAGTAAATGAAAATGAAAAGTATACCTAACTCGGATCGCAAGATAATCACATTTGTGATTCACCAAAATCTCACGGATATCACAAGCTAATCACAGTTGTGATTCCATTCTATTTTGGAATTTTGCTAAAATAGTGCTACAACAAGTTGGATCTATCCTTTGAACTTCTCTTTCACTTCTTCAAGACCTAAAAAACTAAGATATGCAAGAAAAAGAGCAAGAAAAATTAATTATATCCTTAGTGAACTAAGAGTCAGGGGTTGGAATGAGGGGGTGAGTGGTATTATATAGTTTTTAGTGCATAGCGGAGTGGGACACATATGGGTGTAATTATAGGGTCCATAGTGCATTGGGCATGCACATGGGTAGGTGGGGTGGACTTAAATGTGAGTGGGTGAGGGTTAGTAAATGAGTGGTGAGGTGTATTTTATCCCCATTTTTGTGGGGTTTTATATTTGTTGGATATTTTTTTGTGTTTTATGATGTTTTGGTGTTTTTGATTAAGATAAATTATGTGAAAGGTGAATTTTTTTGTGTATACAGATCTACAAACCAAAACCAATCAAATTTTCCTTTGGATACTCTTCTATTAGTTCAATCAGAAATTGAAAGTGTTTTGGACAATTATCTTCAAACTTCAAATGAGAACTTGAAAGAGTTTCATGACCCCTTTCTAACGCATGGTACAAATGAATAATATACGAAAAAGGTCAATCATCGAATAATGACCTTGATTCCATTGTTTCATCTCCTAATCTTACACTTGACATCCCTAGTTGTGTTGTAATGACACAACAACAAGTTTGGACACTTACAATAACGCAACCTTCCACATCCATATTACCTCAAATGATCAATCTTGAATTTATTAATGTTTCAAAATAGTTATTTGATGCGAATCTTTGGTTGCTTCTCATGCCATTTTCACACAATCATAGAATACATATCCAAAAATTCCTCTCATGAATTTGACTAAAACATCACTTCCATTCCAAGACATTTTTTCTCATACACTCCATGATATGAGTGTTCCTAAAAGTATCAACACACAACCATTTCAAACTTTAATCACAAAAATTTCACAAACAATCTAGTCTTATCATTTGGCCCTCACAAAATTTTGAATATTAACATCACAAACACCAAATTATTACACATTGAAGCACTCATCAATAATCATAAAGTCAATAAAAATTTTATAGACAACGGAGAAACACTCGAAGTCATAGGAAACCTTAGGTTAGTGGGATGTGCACCCTAAGGTGACCTCCAGATTTTAAAGAAGTTGGTTCTTCTCTGTTGTATGAGGTAAGGTTAGGAGAAAGCTGGAAAGAAACATAAAACTTAACGAGGGGTGATGCGCCAAGATAAATCCTACAGAAGGAGAAACATCTAGAGAGTTCGATCAAAATAGTTCAAAGAGCATTAAAGCATGATCTACCTATTTAGTGATACCTTAGATTTAAATCAAAGTTGTAAAAGGGGGGCGGAAAACACAACAAACACAGATAAAAGATAAGTCAAAATCTAAGGGCATATAACACGATAGATTGCATAACTTCCTAACATTATTTAACAGAAATGAAGATTCAAAGTATGAAGAGCTCAAGTGCACAGAACAAGAACTTAATATATAAGAAAATCATACATAAGGCCGAAATGGCACAGATTACAATCTCCTTATAATGAAAGATCTCGCTAAGGCTAGCTATTACAAAATTGAATCTTCTCGTGTCTTCCTTAGCTTCTACCTGTTTTTCTCCCGGAAAATCTCTATTTGTTCTTGGGATGTTGTCCCTCCTTATAGATGTTTGGGGCTCTATCCCCAATGTCTAGAACTAGAGCCTTAACTTCTAGCATTCAATTCTCTTACATGATCTTTCCTTTTCGGCCAAAATCTCAACTACTCATTAGGGATATCTGTGTTCGTGTTTTTATATATGGGTGGCACTTCTTGAAGTGGTGAAGCTTCTTCCTCATTTCTGGCGGGTTGACACTTCTCGAGGATTTTACCCGAGACTCTACTTTTCAAAATGCACTTGATAGACACGTGTGGAGAGTGGTGTTTATCCGTGGCCCCCCTCCTTTATTTTATTTGAATCTGTGCTTGGGACATGTGGAGAGCCTTTCGAGCATCCCTAATATCTTTCCAACTTTTCCCTTGCTAAGGAAAACCTTCGGGGCTATGATAGGTGTACAACGTGGCACAAGTTTAAGATCCCTTCTTGCTTTTTCATATCCCAATTGTGCCAGCGAGACACGTGGATACCCTCCACATTCATCTTTATACTTAGTCAATTTTTTGCCGAGAAAACAAAAAAGAAGCCAGGAAGGGGCAAAAAAAGGGGGCTATTTATTGAAAGAGCTTTATACAAAATAGCTCTACATTATGGCAACTCACCAAGGGACTCTGTGTCGGTCATGGAAGAATCCTATAATCTCCCATTCTCAAAATATCAAAATTGTGGCTTTACCAAATGCCACTCAGAGCTTCTACAACGCAGCTTGATACCCAAGCCATTCCTCTTTGGTTGGGTAGGTTCTCCTCTAAATGCACCTGAAAGGCTTGGTCTAGCTCAATTATCTCCTTATGTGAGAAATTGTGAAGGTTCGCACTACTACATGTAGGTAAAACTCCAACTAGACAATGGGGTTTAAGATGGTCTCCACCTCGGCTACACTAGAGCTCTCCTTTAAAGACTAAAAGACAGTCTTGTCTTGGCGTTTAGTGATCAGGAGCTACTAAATTTGGTCCTTTGTGAGGACCGTAGAATCATTGGGGAAGGGAGAAGGGAAGCCTAACTAAACTAGCTCGTTAATGCTTTGCTTCCTCTCCCTGATCCCATGGTGTAGTTGTGCCAAGAGATTCTGGCATTTGGTGGAATCCTTGTCATAGCTCATAATCTCATTAATTTTTGCAATAATGAGTCGCATGTCTGTGATCCCTTCCCCTTGAAGGGTGGAGTCTAAAGCATCATAAAGCTTCTAAATCAAGAGTCTAGCTTCAGGACCTTGGCGGACACTGTTTGATGATGGTGGAGGAAGATTCTACATTCGAGCACAATCCCTAAGAGCATCATTGGATATGAATCTGAGTGTGGGGCCAAGGCCATCACCATAGTAGTAATTTAGTCACAACATGAGGCATACAACCCCTGTACTAATGTTACAATTCCTCCTTTCTGGGATTGTTGCCCCAATTTACGGGTCAAATCCTTGACCGCATCATCAGATGATCTGAGCTTGGTTTGGAGGCCATTTTTTTCCACCTCAACTTATATGTAACTTGGCCTAGGATTTCCACTACCTCCACCTGTAAAGCTATGAGGGTCTCTTGGGATGGAGGTCTCCTTTCAACTCTTTATGGAGTTGGTCAATTTCTTTCCCTTTGGCCTTTATCTCGGCTTGGTGAGTAGTGACCATGTGTGGCTTCTACTTTCTAAAGGTTGGACTATACCTTCTTCAACTGATTATTGAGTTTCAAATAGTCTATAGTGACTATCGCCATGGTTTCATTCATTAATTCAACCTTATCCTGAGGCTGGAACTCCGAAAGATTGACCGCACAATGCTAATGGAATAATCCTCTGGCTGCATTTTCCCCATGGGTTTGGATATCTAGGGACAAGATGGGTGATTGTTAAGGAACTTTGTTGATGGTCATATAATGACCACATATGCTTGTAGCTCTAGCCACCATCTCCTTTTTCTTTTTCTTTTCCCTTCTACTGTCTCGGGCAGCCTTGGCAGACTCGGCTTGACTCAAAAACTCAGAGGAAGAGGGGACCATCCCTCCCACAAATGGGAAACCGGGTGGCAAGCCATAAGGGATTGTAATATGTGGTTGGGGCATCGAAGCCAAGGGTTGTGGAGGATCTTGTCATCACGTGGGGGGAGAAGGCTGGTATGTTTGAGGGAAGTTGTGGAACAAAGTGGTGGGGGAGGAGAGTCTTGCGATGGAGCAATAGACAAAGGAAAACTTTCAGAAAGGGAAAAAGGAGGTGGAGGGGAGATTGAAATGGAGCTCTAGGGAGGAGGGAGAGGCTGAGGAGAAATAGAAACCACTACTGATTTTGACCTCTTGTGTGTGGGGGTTGGAGGTTGGTTCTTCCACAGTCCTTCTCTCGAGGGGATAACTAGAGGTTGTGGCATGGAAGCCATAACTAGAAGATTATGTTGAGGAATGGAAGATAGAGGCGGGACAGGTGATTATTGTCATTGGGGGCTGGAGGACTCTGTGGTTGATTTCATGGGCCATCCCGATGTGATTGTGACCATATCCTCACTCTCTACTTTGGACGCATGATCCGCGTCCCAGAATTCTTCCCACTGCTCATCACTGGAGATGCCCTCAAAATTTGGGGTGGTCTGACCATCTCCTGCCTATATTTCCAAAAGGCCTCAATTTTTTTTGCTGCTCCAGTCCTTCTCTTTTAGGGTCCTTTCGAGTCCCTTAGCCATAGTAAGAGTGGGATCATACTTATATTTGACCTGATGGAATGACTCCCACTTGGGGGGTTGGTATGTCCGAGAGCTTGATAAATGTGTCGGGAAATCCTCCTGGGGACTTCACCTTGTGTCAAAAAAATCCCTAGGCTCATGTTTGCAGGAGTCTAGGATCTTGTTATCAACCAGAATCTTAGCCATTTTTCCATCTGGGTCATACCTCCATGAATCTAAATTAGGAAAACCCATAGGAGGCCAAATTTTTATAAGGCCATGTTCTGCCTTTCTTTTAAGTATGGTAATTCCTCCCTTGCTCAAGGAAGTTCAAAAAGTTCCTTCTTCTTTCGAGTTGAGCTGAACTCTGTGTCCAGATTACCAGGTCTGCCACAATAATTTGAGGCCAACCACTCAAGCCGTGAGGACCCTAGGGAGCATGAAGGACACCTCCTTAAAACCATGAAGGTGAATCATGGAATGTCCTTTGGAAAAGAAGTAATCATAGGGGTGTGGGGGATTTGTGAATATAGAATGCACCGAGTCATTCATCCTATTTTCGATCCCTTCTAGGATCAATTTCGAGTAAGAGGGGCTCCATGAAAGAATTGAAGAATTCATATACATCTAATGAAACAGGACAAAATACATGGGTCCATGCGGATACTGGTATGACCTTATGAGAGTCTACTTCCACATCCTATATATTCAGGGTCATAAATTGACTAAAATATTTAGTGTTTTGATAAAGAATGAGGTGAAACAAATAGGATGAATACCTGAAGGTTAAGGACACTGAGAATTGGTCGAGTTGTTCATAAATGGATCCCATGATGACTTCCATGAAGTCAAAGTGATACGCCTGTTCTTTGGAAACAGACCTCATTCGAAACAAGGCTGCCATCTGCCAATCTTTGACACCTCTATCTGAATCCTACCCAAGATGAAGGCCAACATGGAGCAGACATCTTGAGAGTCTACTAAAAGTGATTTCAGTGGTATGGGAAAGTCGGCGGTTCCCAAACTACCCATCTATCCTATCTTAGTTCCTTATTAAGGAATGAAACCTTGTTTTGACATTATGCCCAGACAGTTTGGAGTTTGGCCATGTCATAGAAACTGGCCGTTGGGTCTTTTGTCAGGGCCAACATGTCCCTGATAGTTTGTGGTGTAATTACCACCTTTAAGTGCCTACCCTGAATGGTGTGGGTTCTGGACTCAAAATAGTCCACACACATCTAAATGAGTTCCGGGCATGGGTGTGTGAGGGGCACCATGTATTGGGAAAGTGTGGTGCTCTAGGTCCTAGAGCCAAAAGATTCAGAATCTCCTAGCTTGAGGAACCTAGCAAAGGTTTCCTCCCTTAAAGCTTTAGGCTTTCTTGTTGAGGGATGGGTCAAAAACATTATCGGTGGGGTTAGAGATCACGGTGGGGTCACTAAACCGGCCCTTCATCTAGAAACTTTAATCTTGGTTGTAGAGTTCTAGGGGGGGGGTCACCCTACGTAAGACTTTGTTGCTAGTGTGGAGCTAGAGGCTGCCATGGTGCTCCTCTGAATTTAGAAATAGTTAGAATTTCCTTAGCTCTAGAATTTGATAACTGATTTAGGGAACCTTGGTGTTTGGAGTTAGCACATTGAATGCTCTTTAATACTTAAAGAGCCACCCTCACTTTAGGAATAATGGTTCACACGTAAACAGGGTCACTTCACACAATGGTCCCTTTCCAATTAATGAACTCAAGTTGATGCTCCACATCTTTTGGGACTTTGTGTCACGTCGAAATATTTTCTCCCCTCGAGCATTGAGGAAATCACTAGATCATTAATTTGGAAATAAAATAGGGTACGGTTCCTCAAAATTTCAAAAGGGGAAAGTTCCTCCAAAAGGGACACGTGTCCAAGACACTTATTAAAAGAAAACAAAATAGACAAAGCAGATAAAATAAATTGTACATATAATACAATATGATGAAGGACTACAGGAATGGTTTAGGTGGATCCCATTTACCGGAATGGCTAAGGGATCACCCTCCATAGTTTCAGCTCAAATGAGTTGTGTTGCTTGCACTTGCTTGATTCTAAAAGGGCCTTGTCCATAGGGGATCAAATTTTCCATGATTCCTAGGCTTGGTGGCTCTTGCGTCCCATTTTAGGACCGTGGTTCCGACCTAAAAGTTTGGTTCTGATGTCTTTCATCAACCAAGTCTTGACTATCTATTGGTGGCTAATCATGGCCTCGTGAGTTGATTCTCATTTCTCCTGGAGCTCTACTAGCTCAGCGAGTCTCACTTGCATTGCCCCATTCTCACCTATCTCGACTTGCTTTAATAGTTGTAATGCGGGGATCTCTAGGGAAACCGACATCATGACACTTTTCCCGTAAACTATCTCATATGGTGAAGCTCTTAGGATCTACTTTGGGGTGATTCGATCATCCCATAAGGTTGTCTTGATGTGTTCATGCCATAATTTATTATGCTCATGCCCCATTCACTTTATGAGTCTGATTAAGTTTTTATTGGTAGATTCTGCCAAACCATTTCCCTATGGATAATAGTTGGAAGATGTCTTTAGGTAAATCCCATGTTTTACCACAAAATTAGATACCTTGGCTCCCACAAAAGCTTTAGCATTGTCTGATATAACAGTGTGGGGTGGCCCAAAGCATGTAGTTATATCTTGTAGGAGTCCTAGGATTACATTTTTGTGGCCTCCTTAAGGGGCACTACTTCCACCCACCGAGTGAAGTAGTCAGTTGTTGTGAGGATCCATTTGTGGCTGGTGCTAGAAACCAGATTTACCATTCTAATGAAATCCAGACCCCATTGGGTGAAGGGTTCCTCTACCAAGATAGGATTGAGGGTAATGCCATGTTCCTATGGAAACCGGTGTAAACTTGGCACACCCATATTTTTACTTCTTCACGACTATCGGCGAATAGACTTGGCCAAAAATATCCTTCTATGTAGGATTTTTATGGTGTAGTCTGGGTAGAAAAAATCCCTCCCAGCTCCCATGTGGTGTAATTCATGCAAGAATTTTTAGCCTCCCCTTTGTCTAGGCATCTCAATAGGATTCCATTAAAATTCCTCCTAAATAGGAAGCCATTAACTATGATAAAATTACTCCCTTGTTGCCTATAATATCTCCTTTTTAAGGGAGATGATAGGGGTACCTTCCAGTTTGCATAAAGTGAATTCTTGTCTAAGACCCATCCTTCAGACCTATCTTCCTGAAGGTACATTACTTCCCCACATTCGTTATTGACCTCTGGGATAGATTCCTGTGTCAAATATTGACACAACCCCTACTCTCACAAGTTTTGTGGGTTTCACTTCTATGTCATACTCTAGGATCTTGGTGATCCAGTTGGCCCTTTTTTCGTTATCTCACCCTCCATTATGTATTCCTTGACGCTAGAGTGAGCCACCATGACCCAAATTTGTTATGTGTGACAAGGTGTCTAAACTTCTTTAGACCTTTAACTATGGTGTAAGCTTGTCTTTCCATGAAATTGTATCTTGTTTCATAGTCATGGAGAGTCTTTGAAAAGAAAGTGACTGGGTGTTCCTCCCCTTGTAGTTCTCCTTTTGGTTCAGCATAGATGCTATGCTTATGCTTTCCCCATATACATACATAATGAAATATTTTGAGAAGTCGGGTTGTGGAGCACCAGGGCCAATGCAATAGCCCTTTTTATTAATTCAAAGGACTATGGCCTTCATCGGTCCATTTGAAGCTGAGGTATTTTCTTAGCATGAGAGTGATCGGGTGGATTGTCCCCATAAAATCCGATATAAACTTGTCGACAAAGTTGATCTTTCCTAAGAAGGATTGAACAACCTTCTTGTTAACTAGGGGAAGCTCCAAAATGGCCCTTGACTCTTTCGGGGTCAATAGAGACTCCCTCCTTCGACACAATATGTCCTAGGAGTTTTCCTTGGGGATTCTGAAGATACATTTCTTTGGGTTTAGAGAGATTCCAAACTCTTGGCATTTTTTTAATACGGCTTCCAAGGCATCAAAATGTTCCTCTATTGTTTTAGTGAACATTATAAGGTCATCAAGGTATATGAGGATTACCTTGTTTATTAATGCCCCAAACACGGTATCCATGGCCCTTTGAAAGGTAGCCCCTGCATTGGTGAGCCCAAAAGGCATTTTCACATAAGCAAAGGTTCCCCATTTGGTTGTGAAGGTAGTCTTATATTGATCTCTTTTGTGAGCCATATTTGGTTATAGCCTGAAAATCCATCCAATAGAGAAAACATCTCGGAGCCTACGATAATCTATAATATTTGTTCCATAGAGGGAAAGGGGTAATGGTCTTTTAGGGAGGCCCTATTCAGATCTCTGAAATCTACACAGAGTCCATATTTCACCATTCTTCTTCCTCACTGGGACCAGGTTGGAGACCCACATCATGTGTTTGATTGGAAAAATTATACGAGCCTCCAATAGCTTTCTCAATTCTTTAGCCATGAGGGCTTCTACCTTAGGGTTCACAAGCCTCTATTTTTTGATGCACAGGCTTAGTCCCCTCTTCCAGGTCGATGGTGTGCTGGATAATGTCTTTTCATAACCATGTAGATCATCATATGTCCAAGCCATTACCTTATCATATTTATGACATAAGGCTATGAGTCTATCTCTTTCCTTTTGAGTCACCAATTTTCTAACTTTTAGTCATCTTTCCTTAGTTATTTCTAGTTCTACATAGTCTTCTTTTACTGCCTCAAACTTTCTTCGGTCAGAACTAGTGTCATTTGAGTCGAAAATAATTTCAAGGGTAATTAACCCTCTTGGGAGCTTGTTTGTCTTTAGCTGAATTATCTGATCCCCATATGCTTCCTCGATTTTGGGTTGGAGTTGATTTGTGAATTGATCTGATTGCTTTGGAGGAAGTGTATGACCTGTTGGTCATTATTAAACACCGCCAATGATCAAAGTTTCGAGATAGAAGGGTGGATGATCACTTTTATGGTGTTTTTATTTGCATAATCAAATCCTGAGCCAGGTCGAATTGAGACCCTATCATGGCCATCCTGTCGGCCTCTAGTATTTTGATCACGGGGAATTACCTTAATATTGAAGGCCTCAAATCATCTACAAGATCCCATACCCGAGTGTCGATAGGATCTCATCCTTGGATTCTTGGTGGTGGCAGTATTCCTTACTTGCATCACCACCAACTCCGAGTCACCAAACACTCTCAACTACTTGATGCCCTCTTTTCGGTGGTGGAAAAACCATACACCAAGGCCTCATACTCTGCCTCATTACTGGTACATGAGAGAACTAGAAATAGACTAACTAGAGTATTTTCTTACCAGTTGGGGATATTAGGCACACTCGGCTCCCGATCCATTCTTTCTTTTGGCCCCATCAAAATGTAGGGTCCATATTGGAGGATTCCTGGGAGATTTTCCTTCCCATTCATCATGCCCCTTTTCCACCTTTGGGATTGTGGGATTTTCATCAAAATGATGTAAGTGCCCAAGCCGATGGAATCAAAGTTCCCAAAAGGATCTCCAGGGGGATTAGATAGATGATCATCTTCTAGGTTCCCCATCTTCTACGTATAATTCTTCTTCCTTGGTGATCATAACATGAGAGGCCTCGAAGCCGAAGGCACTTGGTCCATTATATGCTCCTTGGAGAGGGGTTCTGACAAGACCTTCATTTTGGACCCATACTTGGTTCATAGGATTAAATGGGACCAATCCAAGAGACATATAGCCTCTAATCTTAGTTGTGAAATCATGGGAGAGGCAAAATGCCCGAAGACTAGTGGGACGTTAATCACCATGATATCTTGCCAGATGATTATATTCGGGTAGGAATAGAGTTGTAATGGGAGTCCCTTGATAATTCCAATGGTTTGAACAAACTTCCCATCCAGTTGCATAACTCCTTTCTTCAAGGGTTCGTACTAAATTCCCAAAGTGTCTAATTTCTTGGGCATGATAATAGTGCTTGCACCGAAGTCTATCATGGAGTTATGTAATAATTTCTTGCCTATAATAAGAGTCAAAAAGAAGGGGTTGGGCCTTGGTTTACTGACCTCTCCCTTTTGGTTCAACAATATGGCCTCCGTAGGCACTCGGGTGACTTTGACCCATCCCTTCTCCATGGTTGTGATGGTCGGATCATCATCTGGTTTGAGCACTTCTTGGAGAACTCCTTTTTCTCAGGGATGCTTAGAAGGTCCCATAAAGACACATTAGCTAGCACTTTTTAAGTTGTTGGAATACATTGATGGGTCCAGGTGGAAATGATTTAGAAGATGGCTGATACTTCATCCTTTCTTTATCGAGGTGATGGGCATCTTGATTCTGGATAGTTCACTTTGGAGCTTCCCTTATTGTAATTGGTGACAATGCGTTCATGATGGTTGGAGGCTCTTTGCGTGTCTTTTTAGTTGAACTTGGAGTTGGGCCATTTGCTTCAATGATTCTCTTCTTAAAGTGAGTGTTATAGTTAAACTGAATAGGTTTTGAGACAATACTTCATTTGTAAATACAAACTCCTCCCCTTCTACCCAAGAGAAAAGGGATTGTTCTGGTGAGATCTTTGCTTCTTTTCTAGGGACATCCCTTGAATTTGGGCTATGAAAGTGGCACTTTGGGCTCCCGCAGACTGGTGGGGTACAAACGTACATGCATCATAACCTTCTCTTGATCGTTGTTCAACCACCCTCTGTTGCAAGTTCCCTTGGGGAAATCCTTCAACATATGAGAATTATTACAAGGGAAGCACCAAGCGTTGGGGTCTTCAGCCAGATGGTTTTATCTGGGGACCATTTATCTCCCGCTATTGGGATGAGCAATCCAAGTGTCATTGGTATAAGAACTAATTGATTTGATGGTTACACGGTTGGTGGTCTCTAAGT
Source organism: Taxus wallichiana var. yunnanensis (assembly GCA_018340775.1). Classification (NCBI taxonomy): domain Eukaryota; kingdom Viridiplantae; phylum Streptophyta; class Pinopsida; order Cupressales; family Taxaceae; genus Taxus; species Taxus wallichiana. The sequence goes on from CM031244.1 coordinate 8,281,674, forward strand.
ATTCTGGTATTGAGTAGAATAAGTGGGTCTCTACCTTGGAAATTTTGATAATTTTTCCTTTGATAGGCCACCTAGTTCCTTTTAAGGTTCTTTGTCTTCTCAAAAAAATTTGTTCAAAATATTTATCATCTCATCCATCTCAAAGAGAAGAAGATGAGGGTGCGCGAAGTTTGAGACAAATACTTCATTTGTAAATATAGACTCCTCCCCTTCTACCCAAGAGAAAAGGGCTGTGTTCTGGTGTGATCTCTACTTCTTGTTCTCGAGGACATCCCTTGAATTTGAGCTATGAAAGTGGCACTTTGGGCTCCTATGGACTGGTGGGGTCCAGACATACATGCATCATAACCTTCTCTTGATCATTGTTCGGCCACCCTCTATTGCAAGTTCCCTTGGGGAAATCCTTCAAAGGCATATGAGAATTATTGCAAGGGAAGCACCAAGCGTTGGGGTCTTTAGCCAGATGGTTCTATCCAGGGACCATTTCTCTCCCACTATTGGGAGGAACAATCCAAAGTGGCATTGGTATAGGAACTAATTAATTTGACAGCTACGCGGTTGGTGGTCTCTAAGTATTCTAGTATTGAGCAGAATAAGTAGGTCTGCTACCTTGATAATTTTGATAATTTTTCCTTGGATATGCCTTTGGTTCCTTTTAAGTTTTACTATCTCATTAAAAAAAAAATTCAATATATTTATCATCTCTCGAGAGAAGAAGATGAGGGTGTGGTAGTAGAAGTTGGAGTTGTATGAGCAGGTGGGTAGTTATATAAGGATGTAGGGGCTTGAGCAGGGTTTGGTATTTATGCTTTTGGAAGAGGGGATATCTCGGGATTCATTGGAAAAAGAGTTCTTGGAGGGAGTTTCCCGATGTATATTAACTTATTCTTAGCTTGGACCGTAATGTTATAGGCCTGTGGCAAGGAGTCACATCCCAATGATTGAATCATTATCGAAATATATGAATTTAGATCTTTTAAATAAAATACAATAGCCATACCTATGGGTGGCCTTGCTAAGGCCAGAATCCTCTGTCAAGTCTTATGGAACTTGGTGTTAAAAATGTCAGAAACTCTTGTGGGCCCTTTTTGATACAAATCAGTTGTTACATGAGTGATGAATTTTCCCCTTCTCATTGAACCTTGTCACCAACGCCCCTCCTAATTGGTCCCAAGTACCGATAGTATTAGGGGTTAAGGATCGGTACCACTCCAGGGCCTTTCCCTTAAAGGAGGTGGCCAACAAATGTAAGGTGACATCTTTCTCCCTTATATAATGTACTACACATATTTCTGCTACATCTTGGAGGTGTTCCTCAGGGGTTTTGAAGTCTTCCCTACTAAATTTGGGTAGTGATTTTAATGCGTTAGCCGAAATAGGGTTCCACACCACCGGGGAGTGGGTAGAATGAGTGGGCTTCCTTAATCCCAAGAGACAAACTGCCTCGGAGGTGGGGGTTGAAGATGAGCCATAAAAATGGGTCTGAGAGTTCTAGTTAACTATGTAAAAGGCCTACTTGGAGGAGGCATTGAGAGAACTTGATTTAGAGGAGACGAGAATCTTTGGATCTGTCAACCTTTGCTGTTGTGTGGTGGAGATAGCTGTAAATAGTCAAGCATACATTCCTCCCTTGCTCTCTCCCTTGTTCGCATTCGACTTGTAACTTTAGCGGATCACTTGAATACTGCTAGGATTAGTAGATCTTTGGTAATGGAAATTTAAGTGTGTAGATGTTCATCCTACTTGAGCATGCCAAGAAAATTGTTGATGATGTTCTTTATGGATGGACCATCAAAGTCATAGGAAACCTTAGGTTAGTGGGACGTGTGCCCTAAGGTGACCTCCAGATTTTAAAGAAGCTGGTTCTTTTATGTTGTATGAGGTAAGGTTAGGAGAAAGCTGGAAAGAAACATAAAATTTAACGGGGGTGATGCGCCAAGATAAATCCTACCAAAGGAGAAATATCTAGAGAGTTCAATTGAAATAGTTTGAAGAGTGTTAGAGAATGATCTACCCATTTATTAATACCTTAGTTTTAAATCGGGGTTGTGCAAAGGGGGTGGAAAACACAATGACACACGAGATAAAAGATAAGTTAAAATCTAAGGGCATATAGCATGATAGATTGCATAACTTCCTAACATTATTTAATAGAAATGAAGATTCAAAGTATGAAGAGCTCAAGTGCATAGAGAAAGAAATTAATATATAGATAAAATCATACATAAGGTCGAAATGGCACATATTAAAATATCCTTATAATGAAGGATCTCACTAAGCCTAGCTATTACAAAATTGAACCTTCTCGTGTCTTCCTTAGCTTCTACCTATTTTTCTCTTGGAAGCATCTCTCTTTGTTTTGGGATGTTGTCCCTCCTTATAGATGCTTGGGGCTCTACTCCTATTATCTAGAACCGGAGAGTTAACTTCTAGAATTACATTTTCTTACATGATCTTTCCTTTCTGGGCCAAAATCTCAACTGCTCATTAGGGATATCTCATGTGGTCATTTTAATTCATACAGATGGAACTTCTTGAATCGGTGAAGCTTCTTCCTCATTGCGTGGTGGGTGGCGCTTCTCAAGGATTTTCCCGAGACTCTAATTTTTAAAATGCACTTGATAGACACGTGGAGAGTGGGTGTTTGTCTTTGGCCCCCTCCTTTCTTTTATTTGAATTTTTGTGTGGGCAACACGTGGAGAGCCTTTCGAGTGTCCCTAATATATTTCTAAATTTTCCCTTTCTATGGAAAACCTTTAGGGCTTGTGAAATGTGTACAACATGTCACAAGTTTAAGATCCCTTCCTGCTTTGTTCATATCCCAATTACTCTAGCGAGGCATGTGGATACCCTCTGTATTCATCTTTATACTTAGTCAATTTTTTGAGCTGAGAAAACAAAAGAAGCTAGACATGGGAAATTAAAAAAAGGATCTATCTATCGAAAGACCTTTATACAAAATATCTCTACAATACCCATTGAATTGGATCTCATCTGCCCAAGTCTCATAAGTCATGACCAATCAAATCACCTTCCCGCTGAATTTGACCACGTCTACCTAATTCTCATAAATTGGGACTCATCAAATCATAGATTCATTAAAAATATTTTGATCCACACCGTTGACTTGGATCTCATTCATCCAGTCTCATAAATCAGGACCAATCAAAATTCATAAACATGGACCTCTTCCATAGTGATGAGTCCATTACAAACCCTAATCCGTGAAAAACAAAAAAATCAGAAAGTGAAAAAATATTTTAAAATATATCCATTTCAGGGGCCTTCATCAAAACACTATATGAAAATAAAAAAATGGAAAAGTAAAAACTTATTATTCACAGGTACTCTCCACACTAGAGGAGGTTGCTTGTACAAATAGTTTTAATCATTTCATCCATTGGTAGATATCTCTATCATTTCATTATCATATTTTCACATTCTTCACCTATAAGATGCGGGTTAATCTTGTTCCTGTGGGGTGTTGTGTATCTCATTCTTATTCTAGTTTCTACCATTTTGGATGTTTTTATGTACAATCTTGTCTAAAATCTTAGTGGTGGCAAATACTCTTTTCAACATTCTCTCTCTTCTTAGTAGAAAGCACTAAACTTTTTACCCGGATCTTTTATCCACCCCCTCTCGGTCTAAGGTGATGAGCCCTTATATCCTACTAATTGCATGGGGATGAGATTTGGGGGAAAACTATCTTTCCAAAACAAGAACAATACACAAACAAGGAAAAATCAATCAAAATGATAAAAAATAAAAATCAACACACCTTTCATCCTTCATAGTCTTTAGTGTTGAGACCATCTTTCTTACTTGGTAGTATGATTCTCGGGAAAAAGAAAGGCACCCTTACTCAGCTACGTCTTGTCTTTGGCGTTGAATCCTTACCTCTTATGAGTGGTATGAGGAAAAATGCAGGGGTCATTTAAAACAAATATACAAAAGAAATCCTTCCAAATCTAAAGTGCTTAATCATAAAAAAAATCCCAAAGAATCAATTCGATTACTCATGTTAAGAGAGATAAAAATTCCTTCAAATGGATCTTTCCAATCAATAGGTTGTCAATGGATCTACGTTTAGTCAAGACCTATAAAGTGAAACCATCTTGGAATCAATCAGATAATCTTAATTGGATATGGGTCACATTTTCTCAAATGGACCATTGTTAACCTCGTGTCTTTACATCCATCATCTTCATTCACACACCACTATCTCATATTTCTTACATCCTTCTTGGCTCTTGCTATTGAGCCTTTTCATCTTACTAGTTTTATGGAGTTTAGGGTAGAGTAAGACATCCTAATCATCATCAACATTTTGTCAATGGAGTGAAATATTTACAATTGTTTGAACATAGGTTCAAACATTGAACCCTTTACCGAGTAAAAACTCCAAAAATCAAAGCATTCAAAAATTCAAAATCCAAAAATCAAAATAATCAAAATTCAAAAAATTCAAAATTAAAAAAAAAAAAAAAACATTCAAAAAAATCCAAAAACATTCAAAAATTCAAAATCCAAAAAAATCAAAACATTTAAAATTCAAAAAAATCAAAAATTCAAAATTAAAAAAATCAAAACATTTGAAATTAAACAAAAATCAAAACAATCAAAATCCAAAAAAATCAATCAAAAAATGTTTCAAAAACTACCAACAACTATCAACACAACCAACGATATCAAATTTTCTACTACTATCCTAGTGATCATTTCAAACCATCCTATGATTATCAAATCCAAATCCAACCCTCGCATGTATCCTTGTTTGGGGAAATTTTGGCTCTCGTGTTCTTCCTTGCATGTGTCCTTGCTTACAAGTGTTGACACAATCAATCTCAGATCATTCTTTTACGTGGATCTAACAAGAGTGTCATTAGGAGTTGTTTAACTTCATTCTTCGGTCCGATCCAATCCCTTACATGTATCCTTTCTTGGGGCATTCAAATCTACTAAATCCTCATTATGGAACACATTAGGGGCATGGTTAGATGTCTTTATTTAAATTTTTGTTACATTTTTATTGTTATTGACCAATTATAAGTATTTTATTACCATCTTGGCTTGTTCATAGTTTTGGTACATTTTCACTACTGTGTATATTAGGTTTGATTTATGTTCGGTCTTTGGTTTTTTCTTTTTTGACTAATTACAAGTATTTTGTTAGCATCTTGGTTCATATATAACCTTGGTGTAATCATCTTACTATGTATATTGGGTTTGTTCTGTGTGTGTGTGTGTGTGTGTGTGTGTGTGTGTGTGTGTGTGTGTGTGTGTGTGTGTGTGTGTGTGTGTGTGTGTGTGTGTGTGTTTGTGTGTTTGTGTGTTTGTGTGTGTGTGTGTTTACGCACATCATGGGTTGCTCATCATGATTTTTCAATAATCATGGTGCTAACTCTAATGTGCAATAGCAAAGCAGGTTGCTCCAAAATATAAAATCTGAATGGAAGATCAAGCTACAAGAAATGATTGATCATATCACCATTACATTCATTTGTGCATCTCATTCAAAAACACAAAAAAATCATATCATAATTCTCATCATTTTCCTAACATTATCATTCACTCAAAAACATATCCTTTCTAATCCCTCTTGAAAAATAAGTATTCTTATTCTTCCTATCAAGCAGTTGTCCACCACTTTCCCGCATCACCCATCCACTTGAGGGGAAATCCCTTAGCATAATCCATACTTGTTGGGGCATCCAAATGCTTCACTAGGGAAAATCAAGCATCCATACTCGTTGGGGCATCCAAATGCTTCACTAGGGAAAATTAGGCAGTCCTTCACACTTTGTTATCATTCGTCCACCATTTTACAAGTGTCTACTATCTTTAAATCACCTCTATAATAACACTTTAAAGAGGGGTAAATGTAGACATCCCAAAATTACCACTACACATTATAAATGTTCAAAATCCAACTACATCCATTGTCCCTATCTAGAATTAATTTAATTAATTATATTTGCACCTTATCACCCCCTAGCTAATTTTATTAGCTAATTTAATATCAAATCAATTAAATTAATTGAATATTCTCATATCCTATCCACCTACATAACTCAAGTTAACTCAAGTCATGACTAAAGCTCAAAATCATTATTATAATCAAGAGGGTGTTTTCAAATTGACTCAAATCATGTATTTGAGTTAACTAAAGCTATATCCCAAGTCATGGAAATCCAAAATCAATCCACCTTCTTCTAAAATCCAATTATTCATGACACTTTGGGTGAATAAAATAGCATATATGAAATTAAAATTCAAAAACATGTGCAACCCCTTGCCCGACTCAATAATGACTCACTCATACAAACCTAGGAAAATATTCTAACTCTCCAATCAATCTAGAAAATCAACTAAACAACTCAGTCATGTTTAGTTATCTCCAAATCAAATCAATCTAAACTTAGCTTGTGGATTCACTTTCCTCAGCTATAAATCAATGATCTTTCCTTTGCAAATCATCCACCAAAATCTTGAGATTTCATGTTGTCATTTTATGCATTTTATTAGTGAGTAAAACAATTTTCATACCGTTATGCTGCCCACATAATATAAAATCAATCAATCATGCTCTTATCTTGGTCCAAACATTATTTTAGAGTATCTTGGAGCATCCACAAATCAATTAAAACTCATAAATCAAGCGATTCATCAAAGAGTGTCACTAAACCATGTTCTCTCAATCGATCTAATGCGAGGTTGCTTTGGTATTTACAACAGAAGGTTTGCATTTTTTTTATTGATTTTCCTCTTTTAATGTAATTTACATGGTTTATAATTGCTAGTGTAATTATGAATTTTGAATAAAAAAGCCCAAATGTAGTTATTACCGAAATCAACCGACAAAACTAGCACAATATAAACAAAGACATTTATAACCCATGTTGCTTATTCCCCTAGTTTTTATTTTACATGACCACATGAGGGTTATTAATATTATAAGAGAAATTTTATTTTCTTATTATTAGAATCGAGATTAGAATTGTGATTATTAGATTAATTACACTTTTGATTATCTTCCTTCTACATTTTAAGTTTAATTTTATTTAGTATTTTGTAAGATTGTGATAGTAATAATTAATCATGCTTTCAAGTCCAATGTTCAACAAATTTGTCACAAGATATTTTTGGGTCCATTCCAACCTTTACTTAGCCCATGAATTGTATTACACATTCACTTTTAAAATTTCACAAGTTGTCTCCTCATGAGCTCTTTCTGAGATCTATATAAACTCACCCATGAACCCTCACGAGCTCACCCAATAAACTCTCACACGAGCTCTTATTCTATTATCTCCACTAAGACCTTATTCCATTAGCTTCCTAAAGCTCTTTCTCCACTTTATTACCTTCTCCATGAAATTCACATAATTCTCCAATATTCTCACACAACAAGTCCTCCATAATGATCCTAAAATCTCATTAACCGAGCTCACATAGTCCTTTAACGAACTCACAAGATATTTTCTACAATGTAATTTATGGGTTCCTCTCTCGGCTCTCTCATGATATCACAATAACTCACCCTCAAGATTATAAATATCTCATGTGAGCTCTTTCACAAGTTCACAATAAATTTCCCACATTCTTACGAAGCTCTCTCATGAGATCTTTCACAAACTCACAAGCTCATTATGAAATAAGGGATAAAATATGTGGAACAATCCCACACACAATTACAATGGTAGAAACTAATATGTTGAAAAATATCACAAATTTGAAATAAAAGTGCAAAAACAAAATAACATAACACATAGAGGGTATTTAACGTGGTTCACCTAATTTTGGCTACATCCACCAAGAATCCCTTGCTTATATTTTATTACAAGCCACGTCTTCCTCTCAATACAACACCCCGGATCTATTTGGAGTTGTGCTCAACAAACTCTCCCGAATTCACACTTGAACTCACACACATATACAATGTTACGTGATGAATCCCCATTTTGTTATGTTTAAACCCATGTGAAACCCCATATTATTTTGATATCATATTACATGATGTATAATGTTGATTGTTTATAATTAATACTTTACTATGTTTTGGAAGGAAATATTGTGCATATTCTTGTTATTTTTATCTTGTTATTGCTTCTTCAAAAATGGCTTAAATTGATCTTTTTATGAGCATTAACAATACATTTGGAAAAGCATATGTTGAGTTATCATAGGAGTTAATTGCACTAGCGCAGACTCACCTTTATATTAGCACAGGACTCATAGTAAAGTGTCGGGCTCATCCAGATCATCAATTCAAATTTCCTTGAAATAAGGAACTCACACAAAGAAGATAAATAACTCGGACTACTAAACTATAAGTTGATACAGTTGGCAGCACAACAACATGAGCATGAAACATGTGCCACTACCTCAACCTACATTCATGCAGATTATGAGGTTCAATCACTTCAGTTACTTGGAGACGTGATGCGACCAACACCTATGGATTTATTATCACCACGATTCTCTATAATCAATCTAAGATTTGAAGTATCTTCTAGCACTAATTGACTCTCTTAAAGGAGTCAATTATGGACCTCCTCTACAGTTAGCAATATTAATTCAATCCAAACACTGCAAAGACTACTCCTTCCATAATTGTACTTCTTAGAATAGATAGTCATTATTTTAGTCAACATCCAATTAAGTAGATGTTAGTTATTGCAAATAAACTAGTTCTCTCCTAGAGGGACTAGGATTTATCTGGTATGAAATATCTAATGTATTTAGATTTATCAATCTGTTCGATTAGTTGATTTTTGTAAAATCGTACTCTTTCAATTCGATAAAATTATAGATTCAGGGGAAAAATTGTGTGAATTTCAGTATTAAACCTGATCGAAGGGAAGGAGTAAGGGCCACTCCTCCCCGATGAGAAGGGAGATTCACTTTCATTTCCTTTATGTCATTTTGAATGTATTTATCATTTCAGCATTAAATTGTGTTAAATACCTTTAAATTTTGTCTTTAATATTCTTTTGCTTTCAATGCATTTCATTTCTTAATTGCAGTAAGTTTATTATTTAGTTGATTTTGTTGTTAAATATGTGTTGAGAACAATTCCTACTATTCCCTTTGTTACAAAAACCATGGACACCACCCTAGACTAACAAACATGATATAACTAAAGCATGAGTATCAACAACGCTTGTCATCTACTCTACCTACCATATGCACAAAAGAACATCAACAGGCAAATGTTTATGCGGTTTTACAATATCGTGGATACCAAATCCTCCCCATAAACCTATGGTTTAAAATACCACCCATATGAGAAGAGCACATTTCCCAAAGTATTAAGCACGTTTTTCAAGGCTAAAAAATTGTGGAGAGTGTACAATACTTTTAGTGTATAGTCTTCTACACTTCCATACATGAAAATAGGATCCACAACAAAAGAATATCCCACTTGGAGATTGGGTTTCCTATTAGCAAGATTTTTAACCCTTCACCGTCATCCGTGAAGACCAACCAATGTTGAACATAGCTTCAATTTCTCCCTTATGACCACCTTGGTCATCATGTTTATAGGATTCTGACTAGTATGAATCTTTTCCAACTTCAAATTCTCTTCCTCCAAAGTTGTCATAATGAAATGGTACCTTAACTATATATGCTTATTCATGGAGTGGAAAGAAGAGTTCTTATCTAGGTGTATAGCACTCGACTATCACTATGCAGCTTCCCTTACTCCTTCTTATGCCCCAACTCCTCAAGAAATTTTCATAACCAAATCATATTTTTGCTTGCCTTTGTGGCAGTAACATACTCAACCTTTGTGGTTGACAAAGCCACAAGCTTCTGTAGTCGTGAAATCCACTCACTATTGTTCTACCTATAGTGAAAATATAACCTTGTCATGTTCCTCCCGTTATCTGCATCTCCAGCCATGTATGAATCTACATAGCCATGCAAAGTGGTGTCTAATCCACTATAGCATAAAACTACCCTCATGGTCTCTCTCAAGTACCAAAGTTCCAATTTACTACTTATCAATGATCTTTACCTAGATCACTCATAAATATACTCCATGCTCCCATTTCACGGAAATATCAGGCCTAGTGCACACCATGGCATACATCAAACTTCCAACCACTGATGAGTAATGTACCTTAGACATTTGGTTTCTCTCCTAATATGTCTTCGGACACAACTCCTTTGATAACTTGAAATGGCATGCCAAAGGAGTCCCAATGTTTATCATCCTACATATTAAATTTCACCAAGACCTTCTTAATGTAATCTTCCTAAGATAATTTCATCTTTTGTTCCTTCCTATCCTGAGATATCCTCATACCAAGGATTTGTTTGGCTGCCCCAAATCCTTCATATCAAAGGAGTCACTTAGTTTCTTCTTGAGTACTTTTATTTCCTGCATGTTTTTTTGTTGCAACCAACATGTCATCCACATACAAACACAAGATAATATAAATTCCATCCTGAAATTTCTTTATATACATGCAATGGTAAAAAAGGAATCTAATATAACCTTGCTCCATCATGAAGCTATCAAATTTATTATACCATTGACGTGGAGCTTGTTTCAAGCCACACAATATCTTATTCATTTTACACACCATCTCCTCTTTACCTTTGATCTCATAGCCCTCTAGTTACAACATATATAAATCCTCCTCCAAATCACCATGGAGAAATGTAGTATTTACATCTAGCTGCTCTAAGTGCAAGTCTTCACTACCACTATTCCAAGGATAGTTCTAATAGAAGTCATTTTTACTACATGAGAAAAAATCTCATCAAAATATATACCTTTTTTATGTGCAAACCCCTTGACCACCAATTGCACCTTATATTTTTTATTAGCTCCTATTTCCTCTTTAACTTTGTACACCCACTTTTTTGCAATGGTCTTTTGCCTTTGGGTAGCTTCACCAAATCCTATGTCCTGGTTCTCCATGAGAGATTGATGTTCCTCATCCATGGCTTGCTCCTAATTCTTCCTAGCATCTACCTACATTGCTTTATCAAAGCTCTCTAACTCTCCACTGTCAATGAATAATAAATAATTAAGAGAAGGAGAAAAATGTTTAGGTGCTCTTATTACCCTAGAAGACCTCATCAATATAGGAGTTTGGAGTTCTGTTCGGTAGGTTCTGAACCGATTCATGTGTCACTTTCCCATTTGGAAGACCCTCTACCACTTCATATTATTTCTTGGATTCTTCCCTATTTTCCTACAACTATTTCTTATAGATAAATTTCTCATTAAAGACCACATCCCTACATCGAATGATTTTATTTTCCTTAACACCCCAACATTTATATCCAAAGTCATCACCACCATAACCAATGAAATTGTAATTTTCTAATTTTTCCTCTAGATTTGTCTTATCATCCTTGTCAATATGAACAAACGCCTCACATCCAAAGACTCTAAGAAATGAGTAATCAAATTTCTTACGGACCAATCCTCCTTAGGTATTCCTCCATCTAAGTCACTTAAGGGTCCTCTATTTATTAAGTACATATTTGTGCTCACCACTTCTACCCAAAAATAAAGAGGTAGTCTTGCATGTAACCTCATGCTCCTAGCTCATTCCAATATTTTCATGTTCATCCTTTTTGACACCCCATTGTACTATGGAGTTCTTGGCACCATATTTTCCTCTGATTCCATTCTTAGAATAATAATCATCAAACTCATTTCTAAAATACTCCCCTCTATTATCTGACCTGATACATTTTACCTTAAGACTTGTTTCATTCTCTACTAAGGCTTTCCATTTAACAAAAGTGTCAAATATATCAAATTTATTTCTAATACAAGTATACCCAAAATTTTCTTTTTGTATCATCAATAAAAGTGACACAATAATCTGAACCCCAAGAGATGATACCTAAGTTGACCCCACACATCAAAATGTACCATCTCTAACTTACTCTCTTTCTTCATAGGTCCAACCTTGAGAAACTTTACTCACTTTTTTTTCCCATATACACAGTTCTCACATAAATCCAAACTTATTTCTGTATATCTGGGAAAATTATTCTTTATGATCTGCATGCCCTTATGGCTCATATGAATGAGCTTATAGTGCCACAATGTTGTATCTGCATCTGAAGCCACAAGATTACAAGCATTAGTACTACCAATGGTTAAATACAAGGTTCCAACCTTCTTACCTCTTTCCACCACAAGAGCACCCTTGGTAACCTTCTAAGAGTCTATTGTAAATATCATAGTACAACCTTCATTTCCCAACTGCCCCATTGATACCAAGTTTCATCTTAATGTAGGCACGTGTCGACATCTTTTAACGACCATGCATTCCCATTTTCCATCTTAACCTGAAAATAACCTTTTCCAACTATGTTAAAAGGATCATCATCGCCAAGATAAACATGCCCAAAATCTCCTTGAACTAATGCCTATGTGGAGTAGCATGGAAATAATCCTCTGAATCTAAAACCCAATATTATCCAAAGAGGAAATCAAAGCATCCTCGACAGACATTACATGTTGCCACATTCACCTCCTTATTTTCTTCTTCTTGTTTCTTCTTATCCCAAAGCTCCCAATAGTCCTTCTTTACATGCCCAGGCTTTCCACAGTGCCATCATACCATCTTAATTTTGGATTTTGACCTTTCCCAATCTTTCAATTTTCTACTGATTCCTCTATTCTTCTGTCTCCATAGGCATTTTGTATGCTACGACTTGAAAAGCTCTTCTAGCTATAGTTTCTGATACTCCGCTTATTTCATAAAGTATTCGACCCGGTCTGACCACAGATACCCAATATTTGGGAGTTCCCTTCGCTTTTCCCGAACCCATACGTATTTCTGCAGGTCTTCTTCTAATAGGTTTGTCCGGAAATATACGTATCCATATTTTTACGCCACGACGGGCAAAACGAGTAATTGTTCGTCGTCCTGTTTCTATCTGCCCAGATGTGATCCAAACAGGTTCCAATGCCTGCAGAGCAAATCTACCAAAACAAATGCAATTGCCTCGGGAAGCTACTCCCTTCATTCTTCCTTTATGTTGGTGACGAAATTTCGTTCTTTTTGGGTTATAGTCGATGGATTATTTGAATCCCATCTCTATTTCAGAACCGGATATGAAAGTTTCTTCTCATCCGGCTCCTTGTGAAGAATCTATGGCTTGGATAATCAATATTTAGATCATGTGTTATATAGCATAAACAATAGATCGGACAAATAGATCTTTTATTTAAATCGATACTGCCCAATAATAATAATAACTTCACAGGCGAATATTCACTCTTCCAATATTTGGCTCATGGGGCCGATTTATAGACTCCAATGATATAAATTCTTTCTTGGTTTATTTCGCCATCCTATCCAATGAATGATTAAGATTTCTATATGATCTTATGCAGTCACAGGTTCCATCGTTCCCATAGCTTTCAAATGGCTGTTCAGGTCTACCCTCTGCAATGAAGCTTTTATTTCATTTCTTACAGAATCAATTTACTTAGTTTCCATTGACCCGAAGCTCCTTTTTTTCATAAACCTAATTCATTGAAAATGAAATTGATTAGGATGATTCTTATGCTTTATCACACTACTCTTTGGGGGTATTTGTTAGGATTATACCAATTGTACAAATAAACAAGCATGCAATGAATAATGCAGAAAACATAAAATAGAAAAGAATGCAATAAAACAGAGACACAAATTTAACATGGTTCACCCAAAATGGGCTACGTCCACCAGAAACAACCAATCCTTTTATTCAGTCCAGCCAAACTATCTCTCACAGTGCCTCCACTCATACAATGAGCCTCATACATAACGACCCTCTAAAGATATTAGGGTTTTAATCATTTCAGAAAACATAGAAAACCACCCGTTAGATCTGTGACCTAATAAGGAACAGTCCAGATTTCACAATGCATAAATACATATAAAATGTGGCTTACGAGGTACTTCCCCAAACCCCCATCGGGCACACATTCCCTAGTCCCCGTAAGGGGAAAATCCCCCTTGTAACCCCCATCGCTATCAAGCTCCACAACCAACAAGTAATTTAGTTTCCACCGTCAAAGCATTCCTTGAAGTAGGAGATTCCTTGGAGATTTTTCTTCGCATTTACTCACTTAGAATGAATCCTACAACATCCTCAAATTTCAAGTTAGATGGAACAAAATTTCTTCTTGCCCGATGCCGAGTTATTCCAACTCTCGGGTAAGAAGTACAAAATTAATAAACCCCTAACTTATTCTTCAAATTATATTGAATCAAGCTCTCAAATTCACAACCATTATAAAATCATTCAAATGATATGCTACTAAACCATTCTCGAAATCCTCATATTAAACAACTTTTTCATTAAAAATATCTTGTTAGAGGCATAGGATTTTTCAAATAACTTCCCTAATGCATCCATAAGTTCTTTCATAGTCTTTTGCTTTGAAACATTAAATAATATCGAAGATGCAAGACATAGCCAAATTGAACCAAGTGCCTTCCTATCCAAAAATCGGACTCCACCTCTATCATGCTCATGGTTTTGTTCCCTTTTTCGAAAGAGGAGTATAAAGATCCTTTTGATAAAGGTAATCTTCCATCTACATCTTTTAAAGACTAAAATTTTACACGTTGAATTTATCAACCTTTGATCTTCTATCATATTTCATAGCTCCCACTTAAGCTAAAACTTTCCCTTCGATTCAACACTTCGAGAAAACCAATCCAAAATCTAATACTTGATTGTTAGGAAATAAGGGATAAAATATGTGGAACAATCCCACATAGAATCACAATAGTAGAAACTAATATGTATAAAAATATCACAGATCTAAAATAAAAGTGTAGAAAATAAAAGAACACAACATAGAGACATTATTTAGCGTGGTTCACCCAATTTGGGCTACATCCACCAAGAATCACTTGTTCATATTTTATTACAAGCCACCTCTTTCTCTCAATACAATACCCAAATCTGTTTGGAGTTGTACTCAACAAACTCTCTTGAATTCACACTTGAACTCACACACATCTACAATGTTATGTCTACCTACCATATGCACAAAATCACATCAATAAGCAATTTCTTAAGTAGTTTTACAATATTGTGGGTACCAAAACCATGGGTCAAAACCGCCCCATAAACATATGGGTCAAAATACCACCCATATGAGAAGAGCACATTTCCCAAAGTATCAATATTTCCCAAAGTATCATGCATGTTTTTCAAGGTCAAAGAAAAATCTCACGGGTGTATGACCACTGCACCCCCGTCCCGGCCCCGAACCCTAGTGAGAAGACTATGGAGAGTGTACAATAATTTTAGTGTACAATATTCAACACTTCCACACATGAAAATAGGCTCCACAACATAACAAGTTCATCGAGCTCTCTCGCAAGCTCATAATAACTCTTTCACAAGCTCATTGAGATCTCTCATGAGCTCACAATAACTCATCTATCAGCTCATGAACTCTATCCTTATCTCTACTAGATCTACTACAATATATTTTATCAGCTCCACCATAAACTCTTTTATCTCTCCCACAATCTCTCTTGCGAGCTCTCAACCTCTCTTTGTGACCTTTCCATAACACTTTCATGAGCTTTTCATGAGTTCTCCTATGATCTCATTATATGACCCATCTTTATAGGCTCACTCATAATCTCTAAATTATATATTACCATCACTCATTCCCACATGACCAATCTTGATGTAAACCACCCACAAATATTTCCTTTCGAACTAATTGTTACCTCGCCTAGTATTGACTCTTATCGAAGTAACATACATCCGGGATTACGCTTATTTATTTATCGGTCTCTCCCTATTATGGTATTTGTGATTATTATAGATCAATGAATTCCTTGAATGATCATTTTAACATATCAAATGCTACTAAGTTAATCAAGCACAACTCCTAAGACAATTTAATCCATGATATCATTTAGGTCTTTTATAAATAATGTTTTATGATTACGAAATTTTTAATGCTTCGTATCATCTGCTTTTGTTTTTTTAATCATGTTTACTTGCTAATAATTTTCCACATGATTTCATTTATCTAGTCTAACTTGTTTTCTATAGCTTACCCAATTGTGTTTCCAAGATTAAACTCTCCAAAATTGATAACATCTTGCTCCCATGTTTGTTTACTTGAGGTATCTTAAAATAAAAACACAAACATTTCATGTGAGCTTCGGTAATTCTATTTACTTTACGTATTATGATTTTTGTTACGTTAATATCAGTTATAACTTATAGTTTCATATTTTTATTTAATTATTCATGTTGTGCACATCACTAAGTAAAATCTTCATAACAATGTTCGGTATTTTTGATGCCGCTACGACACGCCTATGGGTAAAACCATCATGTTAGACTCTCAGTATTATTTACCTAACATAGCCACAAAAATTATGTTTGGGAATCATCCCTATAACTCATTTGGGAGTAATATAGAAACCATAACACATTCATTCCAACCATCTCCCTACCACCTATATCATTAGGCATTAACTCCAAAGAGGTGGAGCACCATTGTCTTATGCACAAGGGATTCCATTTTAATGATTTTTCATTAATCGGTGAGTCCCTTTCACATAATTTGTAGCTACTACATGCCACTTTGATCTCATATGCATTAATTCCTCTCTCACATACAAATGCATATATTAAGAGGGTGAGCTTCTTCTACGTAGTGACAAGTATGTTAGAAGGGTTTGTATCTCAAGAGGTTTAGTATATCATTCTAGTGGTATATAAAAAGGCTCATTAATTTTGGAGTGATAAGAGCTAAATCATCCACCTACAACATCTTCATTCACATTTTTGTGTACATACTCAATTCTTTTGATATTATGTTGAATTTAAGGATTTTTCAAAAATTAAAAAAACAAAACAAAACTTAAATATACAAAAATTACATATAATGGCACCCATTAGACACAACTAGTTGTTTTATATATTCCACCCATCATTCCATCCTATATAGTCTCATATATTTTTGACAAAGTGAGTAAAATCATGATGTAGATAGCCTCATAAACCAAAGTGAATATGAAGAAAGTGGAGATCATAAAGATAAAGCCAATTGGCATGTCTATGATTATAATCATTTTCCTTATGTCTATCCTCCACAACCTTGTGAAAAAAATCAACTCTTGATTGACTATTTTCACTAGACAATCTTGCATTCAACCAATGTCTTTTCCTAAATTAATCCTCAACCATCAACACCTCGAAAGTAAAGTCAACCAATCTTTGATCAAGAACCCAAGCCACACACGTCCAAACAAGCCCTTGATCCTTCCCAATTAAATTACATCCTTGAAATGGAGGATGATATTCCAACATTACTAAATTAAAACCAAATCAATCAAGATAAGTAAGTTTTTTCATATACCTTTTATCATTATGACATAGGATGCAACCCCTTCATTAGTATTGATATAGGAACTTGTTATGACACATACATAGATTCACTTTATGGTTTTCCAATGGCCTCGATATCATGGACCAATCTCATGACTCAATTCACATATTATGATGATAAAAACCCAAATGGAAAAGATCCCTTATTTGAATTCCCTAAGTGGGATAATCTAATTCCAAGCCAACCACATCCAACCCCTAAATCCATTGAGTGGGGTTATCAAGTGTAACACCCGAATCTGTTGTTACTTTCTCTTGAGCATTCAAGTGTTGATATATGATTTCTTCTGTATAAGGACATGTTCCTTTGGTTTTGGGAAGTCATGCTTGATATGGATTGTATCCTCTTTGCTCTTGAAGATCTTGACTGAGCCGGAACATGCTTGGACTATTTTGTTTCTTTCATTCTTCGCACTTGAGTTCAATTTGATTTCTGGATGAATTGTGGATTTATCCACCTTTATGACTCAGCCTTGGATCAGTTACATTGATCCAAGGAATGTTTTAAGTTTATTCAGGATGAACAAAATTTATTGACCTTATAAAAGTTTCAGTTTCGATTGAGTTTTGAATGATCAATCCCGGAGTTTAACTCAGGCTGATCATGATAAATGGGATGTGGTTCCAGGTATCATAACATCTGGAAAGGCCTGGACCTTAAGCCAGGTAAGATGTTTATGTTATACCAAAAGCTTAATTTAGTGATGCCAAATAGAATCCTTTACAGAATTTTTACCTGTATGGACTCTAACACTGATTGGTCCTATTTTGGAGACCTAGACTAGATTCGTTAAGGTTAATAATCTTAACCTAAACTATAACCTATTGGTTAAAATAATTACTAATCTAACCTAGCCCTAAACTATAAGCTTAATGCTCCTAAGAGTTAACTACACCTAGCACTATGGAAGTGAGACTAATGTCTTACCCTATGATCTAACCTATGTTTCTAACCTATCTTAACTAATGATAAGAATGGAGGGGGACCTAAGAAGGGTCGCGAGTCATGGGCGGTGGTTTCCATGGCATTTATGAGGGGGATAAGGTTGAAGGACTTGGAATGCTGTCAGGTTTGGCGGAGGTTGCAAACGGCTAATGTAACCTGACGTGGCAGTATCACCAAGTATGGGAATGTTTGTTTGTTTTCTTTTGGCGATCACCAATTTTGGCGGTCGGTGGCAATGGAAAATAGGTGGGAGGATGGAAGTAAATGCAATTAATGAACTTTGGTTCCCGAGCGCGGATTGCTTGGGAAGGCATGCAAGTGGAGTATTGTTTGGCTGTTTTGTTTTCCATGCATACCGTTTTTCACTCTGCTTGAGCACTGGTTCTTCGAACCAGTCATCTACTCTGTGTTGCATGGCAACTTTGATAGTTTCTAGCTTCCTTCTCTATCGGGAAAGTATATAAGGCATGGAGGTAACAATATTTTGTTGTTTAATCTTTCGTGGAAGAAGAAGAGAAGGTGCGAGCACATACAGAGGTCTTCTTCAAATTTTTAAGCGACACTATCAGGCATGATAGGCCCTAACTTTTAAAAATCTTGCTTTCCTTTAAATGCTTTCATTAGAACAACTCTGTTCAGATGATTTTGGTATAGTCGGCCTGGCTGGTAGCAATGTATTGGTTTTCTTCTTTCTTGATGATTTGGGAATCCCTAGTTATACGTAGACCCTGTTGAAATCTACTTCTTTTATCTTCTCTCCTTGCTGTGATTACATTATGGGTTCAAATTCTGTAGAAGTGTTTGCTATGATTACATTATGGGTTCAACTTCTGTAGAAGTGTTTGTTGTGATTACATTATGGGTTTGACTTCTATAGAAGTGTTTGCTGTGATTACATTATGGGTTCGACTTCTGTAGAAGTGTTTGTTGTGATTACATATGGGTTCGACTTCTGTATATGTTGTTTCCTTGTCTCTTGTTCGACTGAGGTAATGAGTTCCTAACTGTACCATGTTAGATGTTGTGTTGGATGATTTCATGTTTGAAGAATGACATGGAAAGAATTGTTGTGTCTAATTTGGTTGGTTTATTGATTATTGCTTGGTCGTATGAGCTCTTTTATTGCTTGAGACTTTAGGTGAATATATAGTTGGATTGTGATGAAACTGTAGTTCCTTCTATTGAGCTCGACTGGTTTAGTCACATGCGTAAGAAATATGTTGAATTTAAGCCTGTACCTCTGTGAAAAGGGTCTGGATGGTCAATGATTATGGGTTCTGTATGTGATGAAATATTAGTGAAGTTGTTGTTTTCTTTACGACTTTACTTGGTTAATGGGAACACAGCCTAACCGAGAGAAATCTTGCCTTGAGGAACTCTGTTCCCTAGCAACGTGTGGGTAATCCTAGATCTGCATGGATGGAAATTAGGTTTTGTATTTGGAAGGGATGGGATTGTGTTGATGTCACCTGTAGTGACCTTGAAATCTATCATTAGAAATCATCTAGTAGCACTAACTGAGCTATTTGTTTGGTATCCTTGAACACAATAACAATTATCCACTGTAATGGCTGGAAATAGTTAGTGTTACCTATCGGTAAGTAATGATAGCGGTTACCCTAACTCGTAGTCTAAAATGATTCGAGTCCTAGGTGCAGGGTAGACTGTTTTATTTGGATCAGGATTGTGGACTGATATTTGAACGTATATGTATTTTGTTTATAGCAATCTGTGGCTTTTGTTAATGTGCAATTGCAAGACCCTTGGGATCTTAGGGTGACCTTTTAAATAGTTCTACCAGATTGGAGCTAATGGTAAACTTGGGTGTTGATTTTCTTGCTTTCTCTTCTTCTCTAATTGAATTCCAGATTGATTGTATATGCATTATTCTGGAAAGTTGGTACAGTCCTGAACTTGTTTGGAATGGAAATCTGAATGCCTCTATTTCTTTCTCTTAAATTGTAAAGTATATGTTGATATAGGAATTTTGGAATACGAAAGTATTCTCTCCCTTTCTGGAAATTATGAGTGCTCCCTTCTTTTGTATTTCCATAAGAACTCTATGATAGGGGTATAAGATGATTAGACTGTTAAATTTATGAGGAAAGAGTGGTAAGTGCTTAGTCTTGACCGAAGTTTCCTTTCCTTATCTACAGTTATATTAATACCCTGTTTGAGTTATTCAGTTATCTACTTTTATAAAAGTAGTATTGTAGTAGAAGTTGGTATACTTATCAATGTCATTGAAATAATGCAATGAGTATAAAGGAATTCCATCAGTTAAACTTGCTAGAGGCTATAATCTGTCTTTGCTTAAATTTTTAAATGCACATCTGTTGGATACACGTACTGGTAAGAATTCATTCTTGAATGGAGTAATTTTAATTGGATTGTTACTGTCCTTGGTTTTGGATGGATGGATATTTTAGATTCATTTTGTTTCTTCTTAGTCTCTAATATAAGATGAATCATCCGAAAAGATTAAAGTTGATATGGTAGTTATAATATGAAGTTATGTTATAAAGTCATGTATGGTAGAAGGATAATTAGTGTGATTCATGTTTATAGGTTTGATGAAATGATTTCATTTAAACAGGTTGTTTAATGGAAACAATTGGTGGAATGCAATTGTTTTAAGAATTAGTGCTTATCATGCTCAGTTCACTGAACTGACCTATGCTAGCAATTTTTGCAGATGGTCATCGTAAGTGGTAAAGGCACGTAGATCGATATGATGCTCAGATTGTTTAATCTGTTTTAGGATGAATTCCAAATTATACTAAAGGAAGAAAGTTATTCTTTTGCTTTGTTGATTATTGTATCTAATATGCCGAAGTGCATAAGTTGTAATTGTATGGCTTGGAAATAAAAAAGGGGAAATTGTTACTTATGTGGCTGCATTTTTATTTGTTGAATTGAACTTCTTATGTCTGAATGAATGAGGGTGCGTTTTTTTTATTATGCCATGGGAGAGTTGGATTCCCTAAGTAAGCCTTGTAAAAATTATGTGGCTGAATACTTCATGAATGAATAGTAAATTCCTTTATATTATGAATAAGGCTAAATTGTAAATTAGTCCACTACCTTTTTGGGAAGTTAAGGTTAAACTACGCCCTGATATGTAGTTATAATAGGAAGAGTAATCTATTACTCCCTAACAATGATCAAAGTCAAGGCAACGTAATTGATGGTTTAAAATCACCATGTCTTAATAATAATAAGTCAGATATATTTCAGTCTTCGGAGATGATATAAACCCTTACGGGTTTAGTTAGCTTCCTTATGAGAGAACTTAGGGCTATTGCCCAATTTTGAGGAATAAGATTATTAGGAACCGATGGACACCTTGACGAGGTCTCAAATCTTATTAAACTTCTCTCTGTGAAATTGAACTTAACTACGTAAGGCAACTCAATGGTATGAAATTTTGGGTGGGAAAAGGACTATCCAGTTAGGAGGGCCTTTAATACAAATTCAACTCAAGTAACTTTTTGAAGTTATGTAAATCTTTCCGAGGCAGTTATGTAGGATGTTGACACATGTCAACTGCAGGGTTGTACCTTCGAGAAGATTAGGATCTTCTCGAGGATACAACAATGCAGGTGACATATGGCAACACCCTTTTGCATTGATCATTAAGATTTACACCTGAAACTCGAACAAGTTTTTCCTTTGGGACTGGTTAGGACCATAGTCATGTTATGAGGCTACCCTTTGAGACTCGGGGTACCTTGACACACGGGGTTAACAGTGGTTGACCCAGTATGTCAGCTTATCCCTAGTCTTCAAGAGCATCCTTATAACGTGTGTTATGTTATTAACCCGTTCCTGAGTGAATAACTTGGGATAGGGGAGGCTGACAGAAGTCAGTATAAGACATTCTATATAACATCGGAGTGGGGTGAAGGACGTATTCCAGATTGACGAGTATGCCGTCAAGGAATATGAGACATGAACAGTATGTTTCAAATCTTTGGCCAAAGTATCACAAGCTGCTGATTGCGTTGTCCTATGTCACCTAGTCTAAGGGACGTGATGCTGATGAATGATGGTAATAATTATTCGAGATAGGTTCCTTAGACAGAGCATTACTAAAATCCCAGATTATGGAAGATAACCGCAAGAGTGAAGTGTTCGAGATAAAAACACCAACTCTATGATACCCATGAATAGATCGGTAGTTCACCGAGTCATGGAATGAATAGATCGGTGGTACAGAGTCATTACAGTTTGCATATGGTTATCTGTTATAAGAATGATTGTTATGATCTGTGAGTTCTAAATTATGTATTTAGAACTAGAAATCACTTATCAAAAATAAAAAAAAAAAAAAATTCTTGTTCTAATGTTCTAAAATGAGGATGTTACATCTTGGTATCAAAGTGAAGGTTGCGGCTCTTAGACCTATTATGTCCATAATCGATAAAAAACCTAAATTTTCTTGTAATGCAGAAAATGGTTATAACAAGGGGGAACGTTGCGAATAATGCTCCACCGAGGGAGGGGTGGCAACAACCCAAAAATTGATGAGATCCTTGCTGCCCTATTAGAGACAAGAGATCGTTTGGTTGTGTACTTGAACAAGTAGGTAATGGGAAATGAGGAGGAGGATGAAGTGGTAACAACAATCAGCTACCTCCTGAGGATAACCCCAATATGGGTGTTGGTAATAACACTGGAAATGTACCTATCCAACCAGAAAACAAAAAGGCCAGGTTGGCAGCAGAACTCACTAATGATATAAAAAGGATAAGTCCACCTAAATATGATGGCACCACATTAGGAGATGGAGCTGAGAACTGGTTCAGTGAGATGGAGAAGTACTTTGCAATAAGAAACTTCTCGGAGGAAACCAAAGCTATTTGGGGAGCCTATCAACTTTCCCATGAAGCATCTTCATGGTGGGACAGCCGTAAAGCTGAGCTAAATATTGATGAGACCAATATTACTTGGGATCAATTTAAAGGCTATTTTAGGCAACGTTGGCTGCCACAACTTTTCTATGATTAGAAAATGACAGAATTCCATAACTTAGTTCAAGGAAATCTAACGACTGGCGAATACTAGGAGCGGTTTACGAAACTCCTCAAGTATGTACCACAGTATCAAACTAACGAGAAGTTCAGAATACAAAAATTCATCATGGGACTAAATCCCGTGATAGGAGGAGAGGTCGATGTTCACAGCCCAACCACTATGGAAGGGGTTGTTGAAAAATCCATAAGGAAAGAACAGAATTAAAGGCTATTTCTACTCATAAAGAGGAAGTGCGGAAGAAGATTGCAAACCCTCTCTTCACTTCACTTGCACCCAAGGGGCCATGGAAAAAGTTTGGAAAGCAGTAAGTTTCTAATGGATAATAATAAGAAAACGACAATGAAAATAAACTCTTTGGAAATGTAAGGGATAGTTTTACCAAGAATTATAACAATGGGCGAAGCCCTATGGAGGACAACGTGATAATTTTAAGGTTGGAAGTAATTTTGAGCCTAAAAAGGGACTGTAGGAGGTCATTTTTATAATTGTGGCAAAGACCACTACGTAAATCGTGCCCTTTGAAGAAAGATGATCATAATCGCATAAGATACATCTTTGCGATGCGCAGACAAGCAAGATGAAAAGCAAGTGACACCTATAGAAGTTAAGGTAAGTTATTTGGCATACCTGTCACTATTCTTTTTGATACAGGAGCTACTGAATGTTTTATTTCTAGTAAACTCACTTCTAAACTTAAAAAAAAAGTTAGAAAAATGGATAAATCTTGGACTGTATAGTATCGTAATAACTCTGTTCATATAGTGAGTATGTGTCTTTTTGGGGCAGTCCTTGACTTACCTAACTTTTCCACGGAAGTTGACCTCTATGTTGCACCTTTGGGATCCTATGACGTTGTCATCGGCGTCAATTGGTTAGCTGACCATAAAGCAAAAGTAGACTGCTTTGAAAAGAATATAAGATGTTTAGATGATCGGCTGAAAACAACAGAGATTCAAGGTGTGAAATGGGAAATTTTAGTTAGGAAGCGTCAATATGTAACTTAAAAAGGCTAAGAATAAAGGATGTACCCTATATGTAGTAAAGATATCTGAATTTGCAGAAGAAGACAGTGATTCCATGAAACGATACCCATTGTTGCAAAGTTTCAAGGATGTATTTCCGGAGGAATTACCAAGTTTACCACCCAAAAGGGAATTTGACTTCACCATTGAAATCAAACCAGGGATGGAACCTATTTCTAAAGCACCTTATCGGATGACTACTATAGAGTTAGTTGAGCTTAAGGCACAATTGCAAGAACTTTTGTCTAAGGGTTTGATTAGACCAAGTGTTTCACCTTGAGGAGCGCCGGTAATATTTGTAAAAAAGAAAGATGGAACACTTAGGCTGTGTATTGATTATCGGATGTTAAACAAAGCAACAATCAAGAATAGATACCCACTTCCAAGAATTGATGATCTATTTGATCAGATGTGTGGAGCAGCGGTTTATTCCAAGATAGATCTTCGATCTAGTTATCATCAATTAAGGATTAAAGAAGAAGATATTCATAAAACAGCTTTCCGAACCAGGTACGGACATTATGAATTCACGGTTCTACCCTTTGGATTAACTAATGCACCCATAGATTTTATGAACTTAATGAATAATATATTTCAAGAATATTTGGACAAGTTTGTGCTTGTATTCTTGGACGATATTCTCATATATTCTAAAAGTGTTGAAGAGCACAATGAGCATTTGAAGATAGTTTTGGAAATTTTGAGAAAAAGAAAGTTATACGGTAAGTTATCCAAATGTTCTTTCTTTGATACTGAAGTTCACTATTTGGGTCATGTCATTAGTAAAGAAGGAATTGCTGTAGATCCTTCAAAAATAGTTGTAATAACCGAGTGGCCTGCACCAAAGAATGTACACGAAGTAAGAAGCTTCATGGGCCTTCTTTGGTTATTATAGAAAATTTGTTAAGGATTTTTCTAAAGTGGCTGCACCGATAACTTCATTACGAGAAAGGATAGGAAATTTATTTGGAATGATAAGTGTGAAACTCTGCTTTTAAAAGTTTAAAAATTCGATTGACTTCAACCTATATTAGGTATCTTAGGACCCTAATGGGAACTTTCTTTGTTGTAACGGATGCTTCGGGAAGGCCTTGGAGGTTTTTTGTTACAAAATGATCATGTCATAGCTTATGAAAGTAGAAAACTTAAGTTACATGAATTGAATTATGCCCCTCATGATTTAGAGCTTGCTGCAATTGTTCATGCGCTTCAAGTTTGGAGACACTATTTACTTGGGAATCCTTTTGAGTTGAAAACTGATCATTTAGGGCTGAAATATATTTTCACTCAGCCTAATCTAAATGCAAGACAGCGAAGGTGGTTAGAGTTTTTGTCTCAATATGATTTTGATATTAGCTACATCAAAGGAAAAGAGAATAGAGTAGCGAGATGCTCTAAATCGTAGGAAGCACATTTTTGCTCTTATAACATTAAGAACTCGAGTTTAAGATGAGGTAAAAAGTGCCTCAAAATCTGATATATACTTTCAAAGAAGTAAAAGTAGCACTTGATGTGGAACCAAAATATGAAAGGTATAAATGTTTTCATTTTGATAATGAAGGAATCTTACATTATGAAAACAGAGTATACGTACCTTTCTTTGAATGATTTGAGAAAGAAATTGTTAGTTGAATTTCATAATTCACCCTTCTCTGACACCCGGTATTACTAAAATGCTCGCTGATCTAAAACAACAATACTTATGGAAGGGAATGAAAAATGATGTTATAGATTTTGTGACTCATTATGTCGGAATGTCGGCGGGTTAAGGTAGAACACATGCACCTGCTTTGGTCTATTATATCCCCATAGCATACCGCAGTATAAATGGCAAGTAATAAGCATGGATTTTGTACAAGGGCTGCCTATGTCGAAAAATAAACACGATGTTATCTTGGTAGTTGTAGAAAAACTAACAAAGGTAGCTCATTTCATCACTGGAAATCTAAAGGATGATTCTCCAGTGTTAGCCAAAAGATTTATGCACAAAATTTTCAGGTTACATGGAGTACCAAAATTGATTATATTTGACAGGATCCTAGAATGACATCAAGATTTTGGTAAATGCTTAATGCAACTCTCGGAACTAAACTAAAATTCAGTTCTGTATATCATCCAGAAATGGATGGACAAACTGAGAGAGTAAATCAGGTGTTGGAAGATATGTTACGAATGTATTGCATGGATCAACAGTATAAATGGGAAGAGTATCTCCCATTAGTTGAGTTTGCATACAACAACACATATCACTCTTCTCTTAAAATGGCACCTTTTGAGGCACTTTATGGAAGAAAGTGCAGAACCCCTGTTAGTTGGGACAGTATTGAGGATAGAGTGGTAATTGGACCAGAAATCCTCACTGAAATGGAACAACAAGTTAAAATGATACGTGAACGATTGAAAGAAGCAGCAGATAGGCAGAAGAGCTATGCTAACCTAAAGTGGGTTGACCAAAAGTTTGAGCTTGGTGAAAAGGTTTTTCTTTGTGTTAAACCAAGAAAGAGTTCTATAAATTTTGGCAAGGCTGCCAAGTTGTCACCTCATTATGTGGGACCTTTCAAAATTGTCAAAATAATCAATCCTGTAGCTTACTGATTAGCATTACCACCTGCTTTGTCTCGCATGCATGATGTTTTCCATATTTCTTTGCTTAAGAAATACGTTTCAGACTTGTCACATGTTTTAAATTGGAATTCCTTGCAGGTCCAAGACCCAGGAATAATCATGGTTAAACCCACACGAGTGTTAGAAACTCACCAATTGCATTTGAGAAATCGTGAAATACAGCAATGTAAGGTCCAGTGGGACCAATTTAACGAAGAAAGTGCAACTTGGGAAAATTTGGAAGAGATGAAAATTGCTTTTCCCTTTCTTTTTGAATAGAATGGAATCAGTTGAAAAAAAAAAAAAAAAAAAAATATTATGAATTTATCTTTTTCATATCTTTATGTAAGCCAGCTTTGAGGAAAACATTATTCAGGTTGAATAAATTGTATCATGACATTGATTTCTGGAATTATTCAAGTTGGAAATAGTTGTTGTTTTGTGAACTAATAAATTGAATGACCTGAAGATAAATCAAAGGATGTAATCATCGGGACGATGAATCTTTTAGGAGGGAAGCATGTAACACCTGAATCACATTACTTTCTCCTAAGCATTCAAGTGTTGATATATGATTTCTTCTGTATAAGGACATGTTCCTTTGGTTTTGGGAAGTCATGCTTGATATGGATTGTATCCTCTTTGCTCTTGAAGATCTTGACTGAGCTGGAATATGCTTGGACTCTTTTGTTTCTTTCATTCTTCGCACTTGAGTTCAATTTGATTTCTGGATGAATTGTGGATTTATCCACCTTTATGACTCAGCCTTGGATCAGTTACATTGATCCAAGGAATGTTTTAAGTTTATTCAGGATGAACAAAATTTATTGACCTTACAAAAGTTTTAGGGTCTGATTGAGTTTTGAATGATCAATCCCGGAGTTTAACTCAGGCTGATCATGATAAATGGGATGTGGTTCTAGGTATCGTAACATCTGGAAAGGCCTGGACCTTAAGCCAGGTAAGATGTTTATGTTATACCATGTTATCCCGTAAAATTGGCAAGGGCAATTTTACAGATAACCATACCGAAATTTTGTTCCGATCCCTCGTTAGGGATCCCTTGTGTTTGGAACGTGGCAAATCCCTTCCCGGGAAATCCAGTTTTCCAAACTTAGCCATTTTTTGGTCTTTTTGGGCGGGCGCATATAATGACTATGCAACATCAACTTTTGATGCACCCCCTTTAAACCCTTTGGCGCATGCTTTCTTGTGTTAGCAGGTGTTTTGCATGCCTCTCTATGTTGAGTCTTTCCTGCGTGCGCCAAGGCACATGCGCCTTCCTGTCAACAGATCATTTGTTGCGCCTCTTTTTGGTGCGCCAAAGGCACACATATTCCTCTGTCAACACCACTTTCGGTGTGCAAAGCGCACATATCTTCATGTTGACAAGTGTTTTGGTGCGCCAAAGGGTGCATGTTTTCTCGTGTCGACAGCTCCAATGGCGCGCCACTTGAAAAGGTTGGTGGCGCATTTATTGCTACCTCACCTATATATAGGCGCGTCTGCGCTGTCATTATCACCAATGCAAATCACGTGTTTTTTTCTCTGAGCTTGTCAGCGCACCTGCCCTGTCGCTTTCGAATTGCTTTGTGGACCCGTTTTCATGCATTTCTTTGTTATAAAGCCGGGTAAGTGGCCTTCTTTCTTTTGTGCATTTTGTGTTTGAAGTTTTTGGCTATTTATGGATATGATTTGGATTGAAAAGGAATAAAATCATGAACTTGCTGTCCCCCTTCTTTGTCTTTCCACTTATTCCTCCCCCTCTCCAGATCTGCTGGTAGAGGAAGCTCTGTCCTGAGATGATAGCTTGAAACCCCTTTTGTTTAAGCCATTTCAATCACCCAAATGAAACTTGCAAAGAGAGCTTAACCATATATAAACCCCTCTGAAGAATCAAAGTTTTAAAGGAAACTGTATTTTCCTTTGGCGCGTTGGCATACCATGCAACATCAAGGACAGTTGCGCCCTTGGCGCATCTGTCGCCCCTGTTACACAAAGATAGGCCGCGCCAATGGCGCGCATTTCCTGCCTGCTACATCATAAAAAGATGCGCCCTCATGGCGCACTTCCCTCACTTGCTGCAAGTGCTTTCCGTGTGCCCTCTTGGCGCATCAGACTTGAGTGTAACATCATAAATTCTTGCACCCCTTAGGCGCACCCAGCATCCATGTAGCAGTCTTTTTCTATGCGCCAAGTGCAAAGCTATAAACGGCGCAGGCGCGTCCCTCATCGCAACAACATTGTGTCATGCAGACCTTCCATGCGCCGCGCCAAGTTCCCCTTCGGCGCATGAACATATGATGTTACACGCATTATTCCTGCACCCTTTGGCACACCTGTACCCGTGTAACATGAAAATAATCTGTGCCCTTTATAAAATAAATACACATGGCGCAGGCGCGCTTGTGCTTACAGCAACAAAGGATGCACCCTGTAGTGTCTATGCGCCATGCGCC
Organism: Taxus wallichiana var. yunnanensis; assembly: GCA_018340775.1. NCBI lineage: Eukaryota > Viridiplantae > Streptophyta > Pinopsida > Cupressales > Taxaceae > Taxus > Taxus wallichiana. Next base: position 8,311,148 of record CM031244.1, read on the forward strand.
CTTTGGCACTGATTTAACCCTTGCAACACCCTTTTCCTATGCGCCTTGTCTATTTAGCTCTGCAATCTGCAATATCCATGCGCCATGCGCCCCGAGGCCTTTAAATTGCTAACTCTTTCTTCTCAGCATTTCAATGGAAAATCAAGCAGCTGACACGGCTTTCTTCGATTGGGTTTCACTTCTTATTCTTGCAGATCAGCAGCTAAGTTCAGAAGAACATATGTCAACATCAAGCAAGAGACCTACCAAATCCAAAGGCAAGGCCAAGCTCACAGAAGAAGAAATGAAGTATAAGTATCAGAGGGTCAGAATGCCCGACTCCCAGGCCGAGTGTGACCTGGACATCAGAGACTCAGAGTTGGGTCATATTGATATGGAGGAATTCTGGGTCAGGACTCAGAAGGTCACAAGAAGTCCATGGATGGACAAGCTGATAGGCAGTGCCCTGCACTTTGCTGGGGGAATCCCAGTCAGCGCCGTTAACAATGAATTCATGATGGTGGTTGCCGGTGCTACAATAAAGACACAAGATGTGTCATAAATGAGAAGGGCGAGGTCATAATTAACCTCACTTCGCCGCCACTTTGAGATAATACTCGGAATTCCTCATCACTGAACTTTGTGGTACATCGGTAGAGAGGATTGTATCAAAGCTTGGGATGACAATGAAGATCAGTGCATGCAGCTGATGAACGAAGTCTATCTGAAGAACAAGAAAGTAGTGACCCGTTGGCCACAAATCATTCACCGCAGTGATTTTTTGGAGGAGCTCAGTGACACCATCACGTTCCTGAGCAGGGTGTTTGGGCTTCCTGATGCCCACTATTTCCACAAATGGATGCTGCGGTATTTAGAAACAATGAACAAAAATATGCCCGATCAACGCTTTGAATGGGCAGAAATTATAAGCAGCACGATATCAGAGCAGCTGCAACAATTCCCCACAACGGGGAGGTTCTACATGAATTCCTATGTTGTTTATGCTGCAGCTTCTGAAAGGGACTATCCAGCTCTGATGCGGAGTGGGGTTTGGCCCCAAGTTAGAATCTATGAATACTATCTAGAGCTGAAGCTGGAGAATAGCATCCCTCAATTTACAAAGATCAATGATGCATTTTTCTATTTCATCATCTGCCTGTTGAGGCCGAATATGACTTACGGTCGCACGACCAAGAGCATCGTGGCAGCCACTGAGAAATGGGGGGCCCTGTTCACCCAATTCCCCACATTCACTTATCTGAGAGTGGCTAACTTCTTGGGAGAGCCAACTAGACTGCCAAGATATGTTGGGCCCAAATTGATTCTGCTAGAGCTGTCAAGACAGCTAATCACTTATCATGAAAAGTGCCTAAAAAGAAAGAAGGGTGGAACTCCTTTCCCCCTCACAGTGGGTAGATATACATGTCTTACTCACCACAAGGCAAAGGACATGTTTGCAGAGTTGGAGCTACTAAATCTGAAACATGACTTCGTGGCAAGGCCTACCTTCGACCCGAGAAATTGTCTGCCAAGGGCTAAGCTCGATCCGATCCACGTCCCTCAGATCAAGGATATCTACATTGACCTATATCATGAGGTGGAGCTCAGGAGGAAAGACCATTCTCATTTGGCCTTGGCAGAAATCATTCAATATGGGGTGGCCATCGTCCCCAAAGGCTACCAAACTACTAAAGAGGAAGTGGATCAAGTATATCTTGACACAGGTGGGGATGATTGGCCTTTTGCGGCAATTGATAGGACTAAAGCACCTCAGACAATTGAGGAGAGGGTCAAAGAAACTCTGCGCAGAACAGAGCATTGGTGCCGAATGAATGGACTCATCTACCTCGGGGTTGATTTCACAACCTCTCCATTGGGTAACGCACCTCCTCGATCAAAACAGCAGCCTAAAGGCAAAGGAAAAGGCAAAGAGGGTGAATCCAGCACCACTCAAGAGGAAGCTCCTGCAAGTCCTCCTTCCGCTGCACCTGAACAAGTTGTAACTCTGGCTTCTCCAGAGAAAGAAGCGGAAGAAGATGTTCCAATAGGCCCATCCACTCAGGATGTCGCCACTGCTGCAACAACCGAAGTCCCTTCTATCCCTTCTTCTTCTCCTCCTTCCCCTCCTCGAGTGACTCAAGCGACCATTCCTTTGGTCGTGTCCTCTCCCCCTTCTTCTACCATTCCTCCCGCTTCTTCGTCCATCTTCTCTTCTCTCGCAGACCTGTCCCCCTCCATTTCTTCTCTCATCTCTGAGCTCCCTTCCCTTCCTATGTCTTCCTCTCCTTGCAGTATCTCTTCCTCCCGTGAGCACTTCTTCGGCCTCCCTCTCAATGCCACCTCCAAGTGTCTCCATGTTTTTCCCTTCTACTACTGCAGCTGCCCCCTTCTCTATTTCTGGCCCTTCTCCCATAAGTCCAGCCTGGATCTCCCAACACTTAAGTCAGCAGAAAAGGAAAGTTCCCATCGCTCCGATGGACTTTTCCGTAATCCCGTCCAAAGGGGCAAAGAAGCAGAAGCCCATCACACGCTTCTCTCAGAGTGCTTCGGGAGAGAGGGTAATGGAGATCGCATACCCCAATCCCCTCAAGGATAAAAAGGATCTGTCTCCGACAGATTATACAGTGACCCAAGTCACAATGGGGACGTCTTCTGAAAGCCTTCAGGGAGAGGCCCTATCTGTAGTTGACGCCCTCTACAAGAAGCTTCAAGAAACAAAAGAAGAGAAAAGGCTATTGAAAGAGCAAAATAAACATCTGCTCCAAGCCTTACAGAAGATGGGCAGTGCACCTCCCACAACTGCCGCCGAGACTCCTGAGCCTCTGAGCCAGGATAAAATTAATGAATATGCAAAAATCGGTGAGCAGGGCATGGCAGTTTCAGCTTGGAGGAGCCAAATCCTCAAGGATAGTGAATGAGTAATCGCCAAGTTCTCTGATTTATATCTAAACATCAACAAGGCGAATAAAGAGCTCCAAGCGTTAGCAGGACCCATATCAGAAGAGCTGGACCATGCTAGGCTGCAGCATGAGACCTTTCAACAAATGTTCGACTGTTCAGTCAAAGATCTGGTCAAGTTCGGCGTCTTCGGTCATCCCAGGGCCCTCAATAAAGTCATTTCAACCCTGGACTACTGGGTGGATCAACTGGAATTTGTCCTTGAAAAGATCGATAAGGTAAAGGAAGAAGCCCTGGACGCGATGCACCAAATGGAACAAATCATTCTCAACATGTCACCAGGGTTGCTTACTCCTTCCTTCGCCTTAAGAAAAGTTGATGAAACCATCCAGATCTTCAAGGAGATCGTTTCACAAGGGCTGGGGCCAGAGGTCACTTTTGACGCGGAGTCCATCAATAACCTGCTGGCCTGTCGGGACTTCATCGGGTTCCTCATAGAAGCAGAGAAAGAATATTCCAAACTCCCAGAGAAGCTCATAGACGAGCGGGAGACTTGCGAGGTGATCAGTGAGCGACACAAGGATCCTTCCCAGGATCAACTAGGGCCCATGATCAGCAAGTTCATGGAATACCGCGCTCAATTCCACATCTCGTCACCTGAGCAGCAAAAAGTAGGCTACCCCTTTCGGCCGCAGGATGACGACGATGAATAGCTTCTCTTTCTTCTTCTTCTCTCTCTTCTTCGACTTTATTTTTGTGAATATCTGGAGTATGTTGGCACAAATGATGACATCATCCATGTTGCACCATGGGATGATGTCATCCATCAAGTTGTCAAAAGTCAACATGACTTTGAGATATTTTGTATATCCTTGTAGATATTTTGTAAATATCTTTGTAAATAGGTGGTTGGCTCCTTTTTGCCTTCTTTTCTTTCCTTCTTCTATAAATACCCCAATACTTGTTGTATTGGGCATGAGTGAATATCTTTCAGATGAAAAATAGAAGTGAGGAGAAAAGACTTTGAGCTTTTTGTAACAGAAAGAATTATTAATACAATATTTAGTCTTTGTGCTGAATACGTGTGTTATTTGCATTGGATCTTTCTTACGTTAGATCTGTGTGCTTGTTCTATTGGATCTACTTCATTTTATTGTCATTTATTCATCAGTATTGCTTTGCTCGTTTATGCAAGTAGGTTTGGCTCTGTTTACTACCAATCCCAAAACATAAACCCTCTGACCTTTCTGCTTTGGAATTCATTTCTTTTCTTTCTTCGGATCTGATCTTTCTCCATCCTCTCTTTCATTCCTTTCTTTTCGCAGTCGGAAACATCCTACTGGGATGAGATCCCAAACCCCCGAAGGCAGAATATTGTGAGACTTGCATGCATTCGTCTTTGGTAGAATAGCAATAAACTAGTTTCGCTTTGTTGACTCAAAGAGGGGCTATGCCCTGCACACTATTGGCTCGTCTATCCATAGATCTGCCCAAGCGACAAATTTTCAAACCAACATACCAAAAGCTTAATTTAGTGATGCCAAATAGAATCCTTTACGGAATGTTTTACCCCGTATGGACTCTAACGCCGATTGGTCCAATTTTGGAGACCTAGACTAGATTCGTTAAGGTTAATAATCTTAACCTAAACTATAACCTATTGGTTAAAATAATTACTAATCTAACCTATCCCTAAACTATAAGCTTAATGCTCCTAAGAGTTAACTACACCTAGTCTTTATGGAAGTGAGACTCTTGTCTTACCCTATGATCTAACCTATGTTTCTAACCTATCTTAACTAATGAAAAGAATGGAGGGGACCTAAGAAGGGTCGCGAGTCATGGGTAGTGGTTTCCATGGCATTTATGAGGGGGATAAGGTTGAAGGACTTGGAATGCTGTCAGGTTTGGTGGAGGTTACAAACGACTAATGTAACTCCGACATGGCGAAGATCACCAAGTATGGGAATGTTTATTTGTTTTCTTTTGGTGATCACCAATTTTGGCAGTCGGTGGCAATGGTAAATAGGTGGGAGGATGGAAGTAAATGCAATTAATGAACTTTGGTTCCCGAGCATGGATTGCTTGGGAAGGCATGCAAGTGGAGTATTGTTTGGCTGTTTTGTTTTCAATGCATACCGTTTTTCGCTCTGCTTGAGCACTGGTTCTTCGAATCAGTCGTCTACTCTGTGTTGCATGGAAACTATGAGAGTTTCTAGCTTCCTTCTCTATCGGGAAAGTATATAAGGCATGGAGGTAACAATATTTTGTTGTTTAATCTTTCGTGGAAGAAGAAGAGAAGGTGCAAGCACATACTGAGTCTTCTTCAATTTTTAAGCAACAACATCGAGGCATGATAGGCCCTAAATTTTAAAAATCTTGCTTTCCTTTAAATGCTTTCATTAGAACAACTCTGTTCAGATGATTTTGGTACAGTCGGCCTAGCTGGTAGCAATGTATTGGTTTTCTTCTTTCTTGATGATTTGGGAATTCCTGGTTATACGTAGACCTGTTGAAATCTACTTCTTTTATCTTCTCTCCTTCTTTGTGATTACATTTTGGGTTCAAATTGCAGCAGAAGTGTTTCTTTATGATTACATTATGGGTTCAACTTACGTAGAAGTGTTTGTTGTGATTACATTATGGGTTTGACTTCTATAGAAGTGTTTCTTGTGATTACATTATGGGTTCGACTTACATGTACACGTGTTTGTTGTGATTACATATGGGTTCGACTTCTGTATATGTTGTTTCCTTGTCTCTTGTTCGACTGAGGTAATGAGTTCCTAACTGTACCATGTTATACATTGTGTTGGATGATTTCATGTTTAAAGAATGACACGGAAAGAATTGTTGTGTCTAATTTGGTCGGTTTATTGATTATTGCTTGGTCGTATGAGGTTTTTTATTGCTTGACAGCTTCAGTGAATATATAGTTGGATTGGGATGAAACTGTAGTTCCTTCTATTGAGCTCGACTGGTTTAGTCACATGCATAAGAAATATGTTGATTACAAGCCTGTACCTCTGTTGAAAAGGGTTTGGATGGTCAATGATTATGGGTTATGTATGTGATGAAATATTAGTGAAGTTGTTGTTTTCTTTACGACTTTACTTGGTTAATGGGAACACAGCCTGACTGCGAGAAATCTTGCCTTGAGGAACTTTGTTTCCTAGGAACGTGTGGGTAATCCTAGATCTGCATGGATGGAAATTAGGTTTTGTATTTGGAAGGGATGAGATTGTGTTGATGTCACTGTAATGACCTTGAAATCTATCATTAGAAATCATCTAGTAGCACTAACTAAGCTATTTGTTTGGTATCCTTGAACAAATAACAATTATCCACTGTAATGGCTGGAAATAGTTAGTGTTACCTATCGGTAAGTAATGATAGCGATTACCTAACTCGTAGTCTAAAATGATTCGAGTCCTGAGTGCGGGGTAGATTTGTGTTTTGTTTGGATCGGGATTGTGGACTGATATTTGAACGTATATGTATTTCGTTTATAGCAATATGTGGCTTTTGTTAATGTGCAATTGCAAGACCCTTGGGATCTTAGGGCGACCTTTTAAACAGTTCTACCAGATTGGAGCTAATGGTAAATTGGGGTGTTGATTTTCTTGCTTTCTCTTCTTCTCTAATTGAATTCCAGTTGATTGTATATGCATTATTCCTAGAAATTTGAGTACGATCCTGAACTTGTTTGGAATGGAGATCTGAATGCCTCTGTTTCTTTCTCTTAAATTGTAAAGTATATGTTGATATAGGAATTTTGGAATACGAAAATATTCTCTCCCTTTCTGGAAATTATGAGTGCTCCCTTCTTTTGTATCTCCATGAGAACTCTACGGTAGGGGTATAAGATGAATAGACTGTTAAATTTATGAGGAGAGAGTGGTAAGTGCTGAGTCTTGACCAAAGTCTCCTTTCCTTATCTACGGTTATATTATTACCCTGTTTGAGTTATTCAGTTATCTACTTTTATAAAAGTAGTATTGTAGTAGAAGTTGGTATACTTATCAATGTCATTGAAATAATGCAATGAGTATAAAGGAATTCCATCAGTTAAACTTGCTAGAGGCTATAATCTATCTTTGCTTAAATTGTTAAATGCACATCTATTGGATACACGTACTGGTAAGAATTCATTCTTGAATGGAGTAATTTTTATTGGATTGTTACTGTCCTAGGTCTTCAGATGGATGGATATTTTAGATTCATTTTATTTCTTCTTAGTCTCTAACATAAGATGAATCATCCGAAAAGATTAAAGTTGATATGGTAGTTATATTACGAAGTTATGTTATAAAGTCATGTATGGTAGAAAGATAATTAGTGTGATTCATGTTTATAGGATTGATGAAATGATTTCATTTAAACAGGTTGTTTAATGGAAACAATTGGTGGAATGCAATTGTTTTAAGAATTAGTGTTTATCATGCTCAGTTCACTGAACTGACCTGTGCTAGCAATTTTTGCAGATGGTCATCATAAGTGGTAAAGGCACGCAGATATGATATGATGCTCAGATTGTTTAATCTAGTTTTAGGATGAATTCCAAATTGTACTAAAGGAAGAAAGTTATTCTTTTGCTATTGATTATTGTATCTAATATGCCGAAGTGCATAAGTTGTAATTGTATGGCTTAGAAATAAAAAAGGGAAATTGTTACTTATGTGGCTGCATTTTTATTTGTTGAATTGAACTTCTTATGTCGGAATGAATGAGGGTGCATTTTTATTATTATGCCATGGGAGCTAGTTGGATTCCCTAAGTAAGCCTTGTAAAAATTATGTGGCTGAATACTTCATGAATGAATAGTAAATTCCTTTATATTATGAATAAGGCTAAATTGGAAATTAGTCCACTACCTTTTTGGGAAGTTAAGGTTAAACTATGCCCTGATATGTAGCTATAACAGGAAGAGTAATCTATTACTCCCTAACAATGATCGAAGTCAAGGCAACGTAATTGATGGTTTAAAATCACCATGTCTTAATAACAATAAGTCAGATATATTTCAGTCTTCGGAGATGATATAAACCCTTATGGGTTTAGTTAGCTTCCTTATGAGAGAACTTAGGGCTATTGCCCAATTTTGAGGAATAAGATTATTAGGAACCGATGGATACCTTGACGAGGTCTCAAATCTTATTAAACTTCTCTCTGTGAAATTGAACTTAACTACGTAAGGCAACTCAATGGTATGAAATTCTAGGTGGGAAAAGGACTATCCAGTTAGGAGGGCCTTCTATACAAATTCAACTCAACTTAAGTAAATTTTTGAAGTTATGTAAATCTTTAGAGGCGATTATGTAGGATGTTGATACATGTCAATCGTAGGGTTGTACCTTGAAGATTAGTATCTTCTCGAGGATACAAAAATGCGGGTGACATATGGCAACACCCTTTTGCATTGATCGTTAATATTTACACCGGAACTCGAACAAGATTTTCCTTTGGCACCGGTTAGGACCATAGACATGCTATGAGGCAACCCTTTGAAACTCGGGTACCTTGACACACGGGGTTAACAGTGGTTGACCCAGTATGTCATCTTATCCCTAGTCTTCAAGAGCATCCTTATAACATGTGTTATGATATTAACCCATTCTGAATGAATAACTTGGGACAGGGGAGGCTGACAGAAGTCAGTATAAGACATTCTATATAACATCAGAGTGGGGTGAAGGACGTATTCCAGATTGATGAGTATGTCGTCAAGGAATATGAGACATGAATAGTATGTTTCAAATCTTTGGCCAAAGTATCGCAAGATGTTGATTACGTTGTCCTATGTCACCTAGTCTAAGGGACATGATGCCGATGAATGATGGTAACAATTATTCAGATAGGTTCCTTGGGCCAGAGCATTCGAAATCCCAGTTAGGGAAGAGAACCGCAAGAGTGAAGTGTTCAGATAAAACGCCAACTCTATGATACCCATGAATAGATCGGTAGTTCACCGAGTCATGGAATGAATAGATCGGTGGTACACCGAGTCATTACAACTGCATATGGTTATCTGTTATAAGAATGATTGTTATGATTTGTGAGTTCTAAATTATGTATTTAGAACTAGAAATCACTTATTCAAAAAATAAAAAATAAAAAAATTTCTTGTTCTAATGTTCTAGAATGAGGATGTTACATCAAGTGCCAATCCCAAATGAACCATCCCCAAACTTCCTCAAGAAGGATGAATCCAATCAATACCTCCAAGATCACACATTGATCGACATCAAAATTATTGTCGCATTCTTAGTGAGTCTCTTACCTAAGGATTATAAGAAAAAATAGACTATCAACTTAGGTTCCATAGCTCCTAGTGAAGTGGAAGTTATATCCCGAGTACTACTTTAAATCATCAAAATATTTATCCCAACACTCTAAATTATCCACATCATGATCAACATCCAAATAATAAAGCTAATCATTATCCCACACATCCACATCAAACAAATCAACACTTCAACCGCAATACGAAGCATAATTTGAATCATCCTCATTCAGGTAAATCACCATACTTTTTCCAATCCATATTTAACATCCCAATATGTTCAAACCCCGTCACAATCTAAACATCTTCCAACATCCCAAAATTTTTAAAAAAATTGCATTACACTTTTCTTAAACCTTGTTTAAGGTTACAATCCACAAAAAAATACAAAAAAATCTATATATCCAAAAGCACAATACAAATGTCAAATGCCCATGATTTTTCTATCATTACACTCTCATCCACCATTTCCCATTGCTTTACAGTGAGCTCTTGATCATGATTTTTCACTCATTTTGATTTGACAAATTCTATTAAAGTTGAGTTATCTTAGTCTCTGAATACATGGAAAACAAAGAATGGTTGTCCTTGTAAGATCCTATCACTATCAATTACTTAATTAACTTGTTATTAAAACTCTTATGTGTATCTATTGATAAGTCATTTCCATGATCACTTCCATCTCCCCCATCAAGCCACTAGTGATTCTTAACCCCTTGAGAGAAATCAAGAAAATGTATATTTTATCAAAAAAGCAACAAATTGTGAAAAAGCAAATTGAACATTATAAAGCCATCTCAAGACACTCTCTATGGGTTTCTCAATTATCTCTACTAGGACTATGGACTCCTAGATGGAAGTAGAAAAATATTATGACTATAGTATTTTTATTTACCAATGCTTAGTTGAGCGCGTTGGTACTTCATTCAAACATAGGTCTAAACACTCACCTGAAGTGTGCACAACCACTAGGTATGTCTTTAGTTACTTGTCAAGATGTGTGTGCTATGCATTTAATCGTTCATATGAAAAGATATAGTTGCATAAATAATAATAGTTAAAACATGCATGGATATAACTTATGAATTCATGACTTACAAACAACCAATAATAGAATCTACAATTAGTTATTAATCATATGATTGGTCCATTCACGCACTTATAATTGAATACATTTATGCATGTAGCATTCACTAGGCCCTAGCACTCACAAATCTTTTTCCTACACACTTACACAACACACTTATACTATCAACCTATGCATATATATTTTCTCTCACACACATAGCACACATAAAATCATGCATACCTTCCTATGACAGGAGTGTGACACCTATTTATATACGATGAGGACTTTCCCTTCACTTTGCTTACATGTGTTAATCCTAAGAATAAATTTTCTAAATATAGGTCGTACACCTTCTTACAACTTTGCTTTATCTCTAGATCAAGCAATTAATAGCTTCGATCTCATCCATGCTTTAATCATATAATTATATTTCTTCTTTTCATGTGTTTTACCTTTTCCTTCCCTATATTTGGATGTTTCATGCTTACTATGCCATGTATACTTTTTCCTATTTTTAGTCTTAGCTTGGACATTGGCTAAGTCTTGAAACCCCCAATGTGCATGTGTGGACCTTTACGTGCTGACCTCCTTCCTTGTTTTGTGTGCAACTTCATGCACTAACATGTATTTTCTCTCTGTTACCTACACACACCCTCCTGCACATGGTCTTCATCCTCTCATGCATGGCCAAGATGCTTAGTCGTTTCTATTTTTCAACATCACCCCACACTAGGATTATTGTCCTTCCTCAATAATATCATGAATCAAGAAAAACTCCTCAATAATAACTATGATAATGAAAGAACCTTCTAAGAATAAAGAATAGGGGTAACTACCCTAATGAATCAAATAATGAAGAACCTACCACCCACACAAGCATCCAAAATTTAGGCCTTAGGTGGTGGGAGGAGCTCTAGAAACTCTCTATTTATTATGACCTATAACTCCTTCCATCCTTCAAGCTCTTTGGCAGCCTTGTCAAGAATTACCTCTACAATACATGGTACCTCCTCGAAATTTAGATCACCCACCTTCTCCTTCAGCTCCTTAACCACCACATCTAATTCTGAGGTAATACCCTCTAGGGTATCCATCTTGCACATAACTAGAGGTTGTATCTCCTTAATCCTTTCCTCAAATGTATCTTTCATGGTCTTTATTATATCAATTTTCTCAAAACATCTTTCATAACCTTCTCATGCTTGGTTTTATTGGTTTTCATGGTGGTCCGTATCTTCTTCAACTTTGCCTCTTCTTCTACAATGTCTTTGGTAAGTATAGGATCAAAATCTTAGAAGTTGTCAAAAACTTGTCCTGCCTTTGTGTGGCTTCCTTTTCTTCCGTGATAAGTGCCTCATATTCTACAATTTTATCCTCCACATTTTCTTTATTCTTCTTCTTTATCCTCGGCCATTTCTTATGTTGACAACACTAACCCTCTCCTTACCTTGGTCAATAACATTTGAACCAGATCCTCCAAATACTCTAGTTCTATGTCATACTCTAGTCTATCATGTTTGACCAAATCTGGGAATGTGCATGCAATACTAGTAAATATATATTTTGCCTTATCATACGTGTTAGTTGTTCTCTTCTTCTAATCCTTCAAATCCTCAATGATATTTTGAATTTCCTTGTCTTTCAGCTCTTAATCCTCCATGTTTATGATCGTGGCCCTTTTTCTACATTCCTCCTTTCAACCTCGGCGGTCATCTTGTTCAATTTGTTACATGCTTGCTCGTTTGAGATATTGGTTAACTCTACCACAGAGAACACCATTTTAGATCCTCTTTAGTTTCATATTTGAGATTCACTCCTTAATTTCCTTGAACTTGGGATCCTCCATGTTATTTTGTATGCTCCAAGAAAGCATCTTCTAGTACATGGAAGGGACTATACCCTATCAAACATCTCCCACCAAAATAAATCCGTTTTTGGCACCAATCTTTGGAATTTGGCGCTTATAACCTTTAATGGATCATCAAGGTATGACATATGGCATGCATGTGGATGTTTTCATCTCTTTCTCCCTTCAGTACCACACTTCTTTGTAGTCTCATGCACTATATTAAATTGTTCCCAGATCATCTCCTCTACAGTTACTTGGCCATCCCATTTTCTTGCTTTCCATCACCTCCCTCTTTCTCTTCTTCCCTTTCTTCCTTTTGTTCCTCCTCATGTTCTTCTTCACTATCCTTTCCAGGCTCTTCTTTCTCATGATCCTCCTCAAGTGAGGGCACTTATCATATTCATCCACCTCTTCCTCTGTACTAGATCCTTTTCCATATCTCGTGGTGGCTCCTCTTCGTGCACCGTCTCTTCTTTAAGCATATTTTTCTCTAATTCCTTTTATTCTTCCTCTAAGACATATATCACTTGAGGCTTCTTAGTTTATGGACTAGGCTTTTGTGCCCATATTGATGAAGACTTCTTAGGCAGGTGTGAAGAGCTTACCTCATGACGAATTTTTGCATCAGGTTTCCTTGTGCCATGGTCAGTCTGAAATCATCATATTTCTCTTCTATCTCCTCCTCTGGAGTATCCTTGCATCTGTGCTTGGGGACCCCCACCATTTGTTTCTTTGTTATAGGTTTTGGTAGCTCAAGGTCAAACACATCAATATACTTTCCCCCTTGATCTTCAACTAGAGATAGATATATACCCTACAAGCATTCTTACCCACTACTAAATTTATGGGGTATAGGTATATATTATTTGTCTCCAGGGTCTCTATGTATGGTACCTTAGATGGATAAACATATGTTTAGTGTAGCATGTGGTAGTCAGAATCTACCTTGTTTGAATTGTATTTTAAGTTTTGTGCATATTTTATGTGGTTCATGGTGGCCTAGAATTATTCTTTTGTGAATGAAAATGTTAGTTTCCACCATGGCCCCATTTCCTCATTACTTAACATAAATCAACCGGGAAGAGGTGTTGAAATACTACGAACTTTGCCTGACCATCCAAGAGTGTTGGAATTTCTCTTAGAATGTACCATTCATTCTCAAATGTGTCACATATCCTTCTATACCATCTTTCCAAGCACACCTTGTACGTGTTTGAGATTGCGCCATCATAAGTGTATTTAGAAATTTTTTGTATCAGAGTCTTATTCTCAATAAGGTAGACCCAAATTTTATCTTCCGAACCATCAGGTACTCCAATCTCCTACGATAAAATAAAAAGGAGGATAGCACCCCAATTGATCTTCTCTCCCTTATATACTTGCTTCTTGGCCTCCTTTATAATGTCTTCATCTATGAACAAGGTAATGTTGTATTGCATATTTTGTGCCATCTTATGCGGGATATGTAAAAATTTCTTATTTACCTCTATCTAGAACTCGGAGGCTCCCAACTTGCAGCTTACTAGGTGCACAACCACTCTATTTCTTAGATTAGTTATGTTCACAATATTGAACACGTGACTCCCTCATTGGTATTGGAGCTTGGATTTTGTATCATAAAACCACATCCTCGTCATTCAAATATACCCCAATCTCTACTCTCTCTATCATGCGGACCATCAACCCTTAGAATTAACTACGCGTCAAGTGTATTCTCCTTCTGTGAAGTAAAAATAATCTTCGTGCACTCTTGACATGAGACATTGGTATAAGCACACATGCTTCCCAAATAAAGACAACTCATATAGTTGTAAGACTACCACGCTTTCAAAATATTTCTAAACTCACCAAGGATTATTTTCCCTTCCACTATCCTTTTTCCATCTCCTTGAATACATCATTCCCAATATCGGTCTCATGAGCTTTTGTTTTTTATTTTAATCACTAATTTTACACTTTTCAAATCCAAGGCCCATGGTGTCCCAATAAAAACTTCTTGCGGATATAACATTTCAAAAAACCAATCATTTGGGGAGTCGTCGGAGTTCTTATTGTTATTTGGTGACATTTTTGGTGCCATTGTTATTCTTCAACTACTCAAACCTTGAATTCTACAAAATGTGTGCCCTAGGTTAAAAATCAACCACTTACCTATTTAATTTTGTTTATGCGGTGTCAAATAACAAAAATTCTTATTTAATACTTGTTCTTGATCTCCTCAACTCTATTCCCTAACTCAATTTGTGAGACTTAGTGCCCTAATTCAGCCTTCAAAACCCTTTTCCCTAGCACTATGTCTTCTCTCTACAAACCCTAACTTGTTTTCCTTACCTTTAACCCTTCGCCTTGCTTCCACTTCTCATAAGGATATCTCTGTTGCCGGGGTATTTTCTCATTCTCTAGTTCAGTTTTGTTTGAACCTTTTTCGGTTTGTTCTCACACTTTGCACTTCATCGCAATCAAGCTCTTCACACACTAGTTCTTCAAATCAAGGTAAAAATGACTTTGTTCACGCCCTATTTATGTATTTTCCAATTTCCATCTGCATTAATTACACTCCACCTACCACTAATTTTTAGCTTTAAATCACTTTTCTACTTTTTCCTTTTGCTCATGTCCGGTGATCTGTAACCTTCTAGCATGCTAGTACTTCCTAGGATACTGAGACCTTCTTGTGCAATAATTCTGCACCGCACATATTCTTCCTCTACGTCACTTTTCAAGTATTCTACCTTTTCACTTCCTTCTTCACGTTACACTACACGGATCTTCAATCACGTGGTTTTATATGAGCATTTCCATCAACTTCAATTTCATTCACACCTTCCATCTTTAAGCACCTTTGCATTGTATCACCCCTTAACAATGCTTTCCTCTATGTACCAAGATATTTTTTCGTCATGCACCATTAGCTCATCTATTCGCGCACTCGTTCACCAACCTCCTAGCTAATTTGATTCTCCATTTTCATGTCACACACCTACATATTTTTCACCACACACCTTACTTGCCTACCCCACAATAAAATCATGTGCAGTCCTTTACGCATCAATCTAAAAAAGAGTAATCAGCTCCTATGTGTGAACGTGCTTATTACAACAAAATACAAAGTGAACCTAATCTAAGTGGAAGTATTACATTATTATAAACACGAAAGAAACTTATTTATTGTAGGGCTTCAACCTACTCCCATTGAAGTAACTAGGCAACATATTGCCATCCAATGCCTTCAATTGACATGCCCTTATTCGAGTATCTTAGATACTAAAAATGGTCTCAACACATGCACTTTAAGCTTTCCAAGATAGCGCACAAACTTGGAGTCATACAAAAGCACCATCTTCCCTACTACAAATGACGTATTCCTAATATGTATGTCATGTCAAGCCTTTTTCTATATATTTTTGTCTTCTCGACTCCATCACAAAATGGTGCATCGCTCACCCAATTACATCAACTTATCAATGCGCTCTTCTACCACCTTTTCATCATCAAGTCCTCATGCATGTGTAATACGCAGGGAGGGTAACATGAACTCCACAAGAAAATTTACTTCCACGCCAAACACCAATTGAAAATGTGTGCACTTATTCAACCTCTTGTGCATAGTTATATACGCCCATAACACAGTTGATACCTTGTCATCCCAATATTTCCTTCCTACATCACATATTTTGGTTGATGTTTGTCCCATAATCTTATTGAAAGCCTCTATAGTGCCATTTATTTTTGGGTGATAGTGAGTAGTCTTGTGATGAGCTACCATAAACTCTACCAATAATATTCTAATTATCTCATTCAAGAAATGAGTTCCCCTATCACTAGTAAGGCTTAATGGACAGTCATACTAACTAATGATGTTTTCCCACAAAAACTTTTGTTGTTGTAGTTGCAGTGTAATCCTTTGTAGGCACAACCTCTACCCACCTTGTCAAGTAATCTATGCATGTAATGATGTAATGCATGCCTATCTAATGCACATCTAGTTTTATTGGGCCAACAAAATCAATTTCCCATTTCTCAAAATGTTCTATGCTTGCAATAGGTTGCAGCGACATTTCATCATGATTTTTGGTTTTCCTATCCTCTGACAATGATCACATGCTTTGAAAAATGCCTTGGTATCCTTATAGAGAGTTTCCCACCATAATCTAGCAAGTAATATCTTGTGCATCATTGTTTCTCCTACATAATGATCTCCAGGCTATTTTTCCATGTGTTTCTTCCATTATGGCTTCATGTTCATGCTCCAATACACACCTATGTAAGAATTCATCTCTACCCATATTGTATAAATATCCTCCAACTAGGTGGTATGGCATCATGT
Source organism: Taxus wallichiana var. yunnanensis (assembly GCA_018340775.1). NCBI lineage: Eukaryota > Viridiplantae > Streptophyta > Pinopsida > Cupressales > Taxaceae > Taxus > Taxus wallichiana. The sequence goes on from CM031244.1 coordinate 8,327,553, forward strand.
GAATTACAAGCTCCTTCTTTTCTAGAGGCTTCATACCTTCGAGGCATAACTCATGTGTGCAAAAAACTATAATATCTTCTAAATCGGTTGGGGCTCAGGTGTAATCTAAACAATTGAGCATCCGACATGTTGACATGTTGTGTTTTAGGTGTTTTCATTAATACAAAACCCCATTAATGAAAAATTGGATGATGAATTAGGAGAACATGTCAAGGGTGATGATGACATGAATATTCGAGAGGTATTCATGGTGATATCGGGTGTTTCGGTGAGAATTGTTTGTTATAGAAAGCCTAATCTAGGTCTTTAGAAGGTATGAGATTGAATTGTATAGCTAGGAAATCTCATGGACACATGTAGGTAGTTGTATCATGATGTACCAGATATTATAGAGCCTTTTAGAGATTTTTTTATGATGATTTATCATGTTATTTCAGTTGACCCTAGCTTAGACAATACAAAACCCTAAGGGGTAGCTATGAAAATGAGATGGTTTCGAGAGATGGAGAGTTAAATGAGATATAAAAATATTGTATATGTTATTAGAATGTTTCATGATGTTTTGGGAAAAAAATTAGATTTCCATGATTATTATTTTGCAAGTTATGTCATTTTGGTGAAACATGGTAAAAAATAAGGTCATTTCCAGCTCGAATTAGATCTTCTGATGCTCACCCTAAATTATGTGCTTTGAATGGGACCTTGTGGATTTTAGGGATGTTTCTACATTGATTCTAGAAGGTTTCACAAAAATAATGAGGTCATTTCATTGTCACATTTTTATGAATGAATGTTAAGAAGGTAAACAACTTCTTATGTGTTTGAAACCCTAGCTCAAAAGTGGTAGGAGATAAAATGCTTCTAAGTGGCCAGAATTTATTTCTAGTGTATTGATGATGATTAGATCATATAGAAGACTCCTCCAAGTTTTCAAAAGGTAATGGTAGAGGTTGTGGTGATGAGTGGACCCCACTAAAATAGGCCTGTTTATGAAGAAGTTCAGTTTGGGACAAGGTTGTCCAAAGGAGTTGCAAACTAAATGACCATTATGGTGAGTATGTGAGTTTTTATTGATTTCCATGATGTTTTTAGGTCATGGTGATGTAGTTAAATTTTCAAATATGCTTCATTTATGTTTATTGTTCAGGGTAGTTTTAGGGCAGTTTCGGGTAGTTTGCGAAAGATCGGCTTGGTTGAAGGCCTTTCGCTTGGATTTGGAAGGAGTTAAAATATTTTTAGAAAGATAATTAAGAAATATTTCCAATGGTATAATTTTTGTAACATGATGAGTTTATTTGATGAGTTTTCCATGTCAGTTTGTGAGAAATAATATTTCTTGATTTTCGGATAGGACTACTTTTGTTGAAATATTGAGTTGGTTAGAGAAATAAATGGATTATGTAATGCTTGTTATCACATGTAAAGTGAAGGCAGATTAATTTTTCATCCATAAAATCTATTTTTAAGTCTTTAAAGTGTCGAAAGGGTGTAAAATTGTTGCATTTTTAAAATTGATTTTTGGGATGCTTGATTTGGTGAAGGTAAACATTACTATGGTTTGAATATGAGGATTTTTCATTATGTTTAATTTTCATATGTGTGTTCTAAAGGTTCTAATATTTCCATTGAGTGGTCACATGTCATATTTGAGCTGTTCTTGGGCGGTCTTGAGGCCCAAAGGTTATGATAGGGTGTTGGAAACAACTATTTTGTGAAGGAAATGAGCCAATGGGCCCATTAAATGAAATAATTTGATTGGTTCAAGTAAATTGTGACCATGGATTATTTTTAAATTTCATATTAGTCATGTGTGGTGATTTTTAGATCTTTACTAAAAATAGTTTTGGCATAAGGACATTTTTCTCATTATAGTGATGGGATTTTGAGGATTGTTGGTGCATGGTGAGTGGTTTTAGCTAGGATGACATACTTGGGTCATATTTGAAAATTTTGGTGATTCATATGGGATTTTTTTAATATGACTTGGTCCAAAAAAAGAGTTAAACCGACCTCCTTTGAATTTTAATCAAGAAGATGTTATAAAAGTGATGTTTTAGGTGTAAAGTTGAACTAGTTGAGTGAGTGTGAATATTGCGACCTAGGTGTGAGAGTTTTATAGGTACAAAGGCATGTTTTGAGAGCTAATAAAGTGTGTGTGAAAGGGTTTGATTCTTTGAAGAGTAAAGATGTTGGCATGTTGTGGTTTAGGTGTTGTCATTGACGTAAAACCTCATTAATGACAAAGTGGATGATGGAGTGGAGTCAAATGATGCTCAAATTGGTGGTGATATAGATATTTAGGTATGCTATTGGTTACATATGTTGATTTAGTGAGAATTTCTTGTTCTTGCAAGCCTATTCAGGTGACCTAGCTAGCTTAGGTGATAGTGCATGGAAGTTTGAGCTTCTTGGTGACTTGGGAAGAATGTTGGCATGATGGAAAGAATTTTTGGGGAGTTTCTAGGCACTCACATGATTTTTAGAGTGTAGATATAGGTTGGATACCAAGTTTCGGTGCTCATTTTGACCAAGTATGACTATTAGAAGGCATGAAGATGAGTTGTGGAGCCATGTGAGCTCATGGATGTATGTAGTTAGTTTATTCATGATGTATCAAGTAATTTAGGACAATTTGGATAGTTTCCATGATGATTTATGAGGTTTTTTCAATTGACCCTAGCATTTACAGGTATAAAATGCTAAGGGCTAGCTATCTGAAAATGAGATAGGCTACAGATAAGGAGAGATATTTGTGATATGGTGATGATTGGATATGTATGTAGGATGTGACATGGTGATGTGGGAAAAATTTCAGGTTTCCATGATGAGTATTTTGCATGTTATGTCAGTTTTTGTGAAATAGGGTCAAGAACAAGGTTATTTCTAGCTCGAATTGGATCTTTTGATGCTCACCTTGAATTGTGTGATTTTCATGGGACCTTTTGGATTTTAGGGATGTTTCTAAATTGATTCTAGAATGTTTCACAAAAATAATTAGGTCATTTTATCATTAGGTTTTTATGAACAAATGTTAAGAAGGTAAACAACTCTTTATGTGTTTAAAACCCTAGCTTAAAAAGCGATAGGAGATAAAATTATCCTATGTGGCTAGAACTTCTTGTAAATTCTTGGATGATGATTGGATCATGTAGAGGACTCCTCTAGATTTTTAAAATGGTGTGGTATAGGTTGTGGTGATGAGTGGACCCTACTCAAACAAGTCGGTTTCTAAATAATTTACTGTTTGGGATAAGGTTTTCCAAAGGAGTTGTAAACTAAATAATAATTATGGTGATTATGTGATTTTTTCTTGATTTTCATGATGTTTTTAGGTCATTTTTATGCATTTAAATGATCAAGTATGCTTAATTTATGTTGATTGGTCAAAGGGAAGTTTCACATAGTTTGCAGATATCAGCCTTGTTATGGAAAGGTAATGCAAATATATTTCCAATGGTATAATTTTTGTCTCATGATGAGTTGATTTGATTATGTTTCCTAGTAATTTTGTGAGCAAGAAGGTTTCTTACTTTTCAGGACATAACTATTTTTACTAAAATAATGAGTTGGTTGGAGAATGAAATGGATTGGGTGATGCTTTCTATCACCTAGAATGTGAAGAGGGATGAATTTTTCATCCATTTGATCCATTTGGATGTCTTGAAAGTGTCAACAAACTACTTTCTAGGAATCTTGTTTTGGTGAAGGTTAAAGTTGTTATAGTTTGAACATATGATTGTTTCATGAGATATAACTTACATAGAAGTTCTACAGGTTCTAGGAATTCCATTGAGTTGTCACATGTCATAGTTGAGATCATATTGGGTGATATTAAGGCCCAAATGTGAATACGGGAGATGGAAATTGTTGTTTTGTGAAGGTAATGAGCTAGTGGGTCCATTAAATGAAATAATTTGATTGGTTAAAGTAAATTGAGACCATGTATTATGTTTAAATGATATATTACTCATGTTTGGTGAATATGTGAGCTTGACTAAGCATGGTTTTGGAATGAGTAGATTTTTCTCATTATAGTGATAGGGTTTTGAGGATTTTTAGCATGACCGACCTATATGGGTCAGTTGTGATTATTTTAATAATTCTCATGGGATTTTTAAGTTGGAATGGTCAAGATAAGGGAGGGAAATTGACATATTTTGAATTTTAATGAGGAAGAACATATAAAAGTGATGTTTTGGGTATAAAGTTTCCCGTCTTTAGAAATCCTTTTATCTTCTTTAAATAACCCTTGCTGCAAATAAAATCCCCTTGGGCCCAACCAAAAACCCCTAGAACTACATTCTAGGTTAGTAGGTGGTGGTCTTCATGTAAGTTTCTATGAGGAGTATTTGAGCAAGATTAAGGATTGTGAATTTTCCTTGATGGTGAGTTGATGGAGGGAAGAGTTGGTGTCATGTGTTTGAGTGTTAATATCATAGCATGTTGATGTCATTACAAGGTCTCTAAAGTATTTTCAGGTCTGATAATGAGTTGAAGTATTTTGCAAAAGAGGAATATACTCTTGTGTATTCAAGAGACATAGTTGATTATATTGATATCTCTTGTTGTCATATTGTTGAAGACAACAATTGTTGTGATCTGATTTGAATATCAATAAAGAAAGGTTTTGTGTATATCTTGTGATCCTTTCTTTGATAAAGTATATTTGATTGTGATCAAGCATTGATATATGTGTTTCATGAGGATGTGTGTTTGATGTTTGAAATATAAAGAGTGAAGTTTTATTGGGGACTGATTCACCCCCTCTCAGTCCATTGTCACTTCCAACAAAAGAAAGTGAAGAAGTATGCAAGTTTGAAGACCTAGGGTTTGAATAATGGATTGGATGAGTGTGAGCTGATTTTTTTATCTCAAATTAGTTATGGCATCAACATACATCAGATATATTCATCATAAGGTGGTTGAGTGGGTGTTTGATCATCTTGGGGGGTTGTATCCTCCTTGTGGAGTTGGTGCTTCACAAAACTAGGGGTTAGTGATTCTTATAGGGTTATAACTCTAATAACTAGGGGTTAGTGCTCCTTGTGGGGTTGGTGTCTCACTAAATTTGAAACATATCAATATAAATATTATGTTTCAGTGGTTTTTCTTCCCCATGAGGGTTTCCCACTTATATCTTGTGTCATTGTGTTGATTCTCTTGTTCATGGTTCATTGCATGTATGGTATTTGATATTGTGCACACATTAATGGATGGATAAGTGGTTTTGTGTTTTGAATAAATAATATGAAATATGATTTAAATTTTTAAGGACTGATTCAACCCTCCCTCAGTCCATTGTGCTTCCAACAATTGGTATTATAGAAGGTACTTTTGGATAAGTTTAATCACTTGAAAGGAGATCCTTTGAAGCACAAAAATGGTGAGCCAGCAAAGTGGGTTCTCAACCAACAAGGCACCTTTGTTTGATGGTGTGAATTATGCTTTTTGGAGCTTGAGGATGAAGACTTATATTATGTCTCTAGGGTTTGATGTTTGGGAAGCTGTGGAGAATGGCTATACTCCTCCTGCCACTACTCCAACTACATTACGAGAAAGAAGGCATGTAGTGATAACTCAAAGGCTTTTAGTGTCATCATATGTGGCCTTGGTGAATCTGATATGGGAAAGGTAATGCACTGCAAGTCAAAAAAAGAGGCATGGGAGAAACTACAAGTTTTGTATGAAGGTGACTCAAAGGTAATAATTTCTAAGCTTCAAACTTTTAGAAATCAGTTTGAGTGTCTCAAGATGAATGATAATGAATCCATTACATCATATCTACTTATAGTTGATAAGGTTATCAATAGCATGAAATGGTTAGGAGAAGATGTGAAGGAAGAAGTAGTTGTTCAAAAGGTTTTGAGGTCACTAACTCCTAGATTTGATTCTAAAGTATATATTATTGAAGAAGCAAAGGATCTGACTACTTTGAAGATGGATGAGTTATATGGAACTTTGATTACATATGAAATGAGGATAGGTGATTCCAAACCATCGAAGAGAGAGGTTTATTTTGAATTTGAAATGAAGATCAAATGCAAGAAGGACAAATAGGATGTTTCTCCTGAAATTGATGATGAAGAACTCTTTGCAATGATGGCTAGAAGATTGAATGTTGGATCTAGTAAGTATAGAGGTAAAATTCCATTCAATTGTTTCAATTGTGGTGAAGTAGGTAATTTTTATACTAAATGTCCTCATAGGCATGAAAATTATGAAGATGAAACTCATAAGGATGATCATAATAAGAAGAATCATAAGTTCAATAAGGGTAAAAAGAAATTTAAGAGATTTGACTATAAGAAGAAGGGAAAAAGAAGTTTTTATTCAAGGAAGATGATGAATTGTCTGATTCTAGTAGTGGTGTTTCAGATTCTAAATTTGAATCAAATCATGAGGATATAGGAAATGAGGTATTGTTCATGACTAATGATGCAATAAGGTCTTCTAGTGAAGGTTCTTCTTTATTAGGTGATTTTATATTAGGTTATTGCAGTTATTTTGATGAGGATGAAGAGGGTGTCAAAGATGGATTTGAGGGAATTTAAAGAGAGCTAAAGCATGCTTGAGAAAGAGAACAAGAAGCTGAGTTTTCAGGTCAAAGAGTATGAAAATCATATTCATAAGGTAGAAGAAAAGTACAAGTTTGAATCAAGCAAGCAAAATAATTCAATCAGTTGTTAGAAGAAAAGGTAAAGTATCTTGTCTTAAGTTTATAGGATAAATAAGTGTGTGCTCAAAATTTGAAGAATATATAGAGTTTCTAAGGGTTGAGCTGCTAGAGGTTAGTAATAATACTATGTCCTTTTAGAAGTTTGAGAAAAGTGCCAATGATCTAGATGATCTACTTGGAAAATAGAGACCAACAGGTGATAGAGGTGCTTTGGGTTTGAAAGAGGAATCTAAATACAAAGAAGAGAAGTAAGTGGACCTAGTTTCAAGAAAGGAATTAGGTGAACCAAGCACCAATGAAGGAAATAAAGTAACCAATGTCAAGGACAATGAGAATACCAAGCCTACTTGGTAGCCTAATGCCTTAAGGTATGAAATAAAATTCAATGGATATTATTATACTTGTAATGCATTTGGTCATAGGGATGAAGATTGTATAAGGGATTCCAGATATACTCATCCATGGAGAGACAATATGAGTGAATATGCTAAGAATGTGGTATGTTACAAGTGCAATGAGAAATGTCATGTTGCTTTAGGTTCTTCTTGAATGATCCATCTAGTCCAGTTGAGGGATAAAAAGGAAAGAGATCTGTGGTATGCTATAATTGTAATGGAGTTGGTCATGTAGCAAGAAAAATTGTTATCCTGGTTATTCAAGGAAAAATCATAGGGTTTAAGGTCCTAAAGTGCAAAGAAGTTGTCTTCATCTGTCAAGAATGCATGATGACAATCTAAGAAGAACTTGGGAGCCTAGAAGAGATCATGGTGTCTCATCAAATGTAATTTTTGGAAAAAGGGAAGGTGTGACTCATAGTACAGACCAAACATGGTGATGAAGGATATTATCAGGTGTCCAAGAAGGTTTAGGGCCTTCTTAGGTCTTTCTTCTAGATCCTCCATGTTGATATATGCATGTATTATGCTTCTTAGAGGTATACCAGTTCATATTAATCATTAGAGTGACGGGGGGATATCTAGAGGGGTGTGTGTATCCTCCATGATGTCAGGGTATGTTATTTCAAGTCATTTAGTATGTACTTATGGTTCAAAGTGGTTGGTCATGTTGTGTATGTCAAGATTCAAGTCTTGTTTTCCTTTAAGTGTATAAGTCTGAGTTTTCTTTATCATGGTGAATTTTCATTTCTATGGTGACTCAATATGTGAATTGGTCATGTTGGAGTCCCATGGGAGGTCTAAAATATCATTTCATCTAAGTAAAGTGTCTTCTTGTTGTTAGAGAGCATGTAAACTAGCATGTTGTCAAGAATGGTGGTATGTGGTATCTCATGAAGTATATTACTGAGTAAAAATGGTGTGTCATGAGTTTATCATGAGCTATTAGTGCATGAATCAAGTGTGTTAAATATTCTATTAGATGGGTGATGTTATGTGAGTGCCTAAGAAGCTTGCTAAAGGTGATCAAAAGTCATAGAAGACTCAATCTTCTTAGGAAGTCTATCATAATCACTAAAGGTGTGTTAAGTCAAAATGTTCATGGTTATCTACTTGTATGAAGTTCCTATCATGATGTCAAGTGTTCTAATACCTTGAGATGAATAATTAAACATGAAATTTATCATCAAAATGATGACTTTATCATACCATCACTTCAATATTGGTATGTGGCGGTGATGTGGTCAAATCGGTGTGTTCAAGTGAAAATTGAGGTGGATCCAGGTATAAAAAGGTTTTATTTCTTCTCAATCATGTCAATAAGTGGTTGGGACTTTAAGTAATGTTATTTTGGTGTTTTTGGTCAAGTTTGAGCTCTTAATACTAAAATTTGTGCAATTTTGAAGTATCTCTTTGTCATAACTGGGTTTCAAGTGTTCTTGTGAAGTGGTATGAAGGGAAAGTTGTGTTTTAATAAGAAATGGTGAATTCCAAAGCTAAAAAATGTGTACAAATCATCTAGACAAGGAGAAATTTGAGATTCAAGTGGTTTCTACCTTGAATAGGTCTGAGGTTTCAAAAATTTATGACAGTTTAGGGAGTTCACTGTGAGAATGTAAAAAGGCCTAATTGCTAAAGGAATGAAGTATAAACTAGGTAAGTTGTCTTCAAGAGCGTGATTCAAGGTTCATGGAGGTTTTATTATAGCCAAATTGGTATCTATAACACGTGATATTTCATCATAAATGTTTTTGTATCAAAATTTATTTGTGTTTCTTCATTGATCTAGGGCTAGTTGGTTGGTTGTATCTACATGATGGTGATGAAAAGGTTGTGCGGTGAGCTCATAATTATTCTCGAGTTTCTATAACATGTAGGAGAGTTTTAAATCTATGGATTGAATCTAGATTATGTACAAGGGAAAAATGTGTTTTGTTTTGGTATCATGGAGCTTGAAGATAGTGCTTGACCATGCATGATTAGTGGCGGAGACTTTGTAAGTTATTATTTGGCATCTTCTAAGATATCTTAATGCTTGTGGATTGGTTTAATGAACTCAAAAGGGTATCCTAAGTGAGTGAAAAGTGGTATTCATGAGTCCTCTCATCCAAATGATGAGTCATTGTGAAAAGTATAGAATTTTTATAGTAAAATTTTTCTACGGTGGGTTTGTCTTGAGTATCTACATGTGTGGGAACAATCTTGTACCATCCTTGAATGGTGTAAGAATCAAATAACATTATTATAGACATGTGTGAAGATGTTATTGGTCCATGTGAAAATTACTAGCTACATGACTATAGAGTGTTGAGAGGCAAAGTATGGTGCTTCCACAGGTGAGAAATGTGTAACAAGTCCATATTTGGTATGTTAAGTAGCTTTCAACCTTGTATATATGATCTAGAAGGTGGTTTTCATCTTAAATGAATAAAATGTGTGTCTTGTTGACTAAGAATGGTCATCTTGTTCCATTATAACACCCTATAGTCCTGTAGCTTTTGTTTTGGTCTGATGGAAGTCACTTTTGAAGGGTGTGTGATGTCTTAACTACTTTCTAAGGTTAATCAAGTTATTAAATAGTGGAGAAGTTATTAACTTGGCATATTAATTCATGCTTGAGTCCAAATTATGGATCTAAGACCTCTATGGGACTGATACATTGCTAAAATGGTGTAAAAAGATGCTTCTACGGTATAGATGATGTGTATGATCCAAATCGATAGGGGAAGCATGATCTTTTCTTCTAAAAGGTGGCATTGAATTTTTTTAGGCATATGAGGTATGATTTGTTTAGTTTTCCCTAAGGAAAATATTGTTAAGATTCAAATTTGCATTATCTCATCCATTTATGGCTTCACAAACCGAGAATGTGCTTTAGGGAAGTGCTCAAGTGTTTGGTTTTCTCTCAAGGCTTGTAAGCAAGGTCATTGGCAAAATCTTTGTGTCTTCCTATAGAGAAGGATGTCATGAATCCAGGGGAGCTGTGGAATGCATGGTCATGATGTGTATGGTGTTCTATATCTCACCAAAGTTGGTTGAAATGGAAATGAAAATTCAGTTGAGGGATATCAGTTCATGAGAAGGTTTTAGGTCAATATGTGATTGTGTCAAGTAAAGGTTTTTCCTTGACTAGTTGTGTATGATCAAGAATGAAGGTAATATGGAATATTAAGCTCATGTACATCATTGTTGGCATGATCATGAGGAATTTTCTTCAGGTACAAGGTTGTTACAGTGGTTTCTTGAAGGAGTAAAAATAGAGTCTTGTGTGAAATTCCAAGTTTGGCATGCTTATATGATGGATGGTGATGATGATATTACTCAAGTAAAGATATGATGACATTTCCTTCACTATTATTGGCATGTTTAGGTATTTTTATGTGCATTTCCCAGGGGGAGTATAGTGGATCCATGCTTGAAAATGGCTAAAAATTTAGTTTTTCAAAGAGATGGCTTGTTTGTGAGCTAGAATGTGAATTTTTGTTGATGTTTCTTACCAAATGGTTGTCCTATGAAGCTGAGGAAGTTGAATAATATGAATATATAGGTATTCCTTTGTCATTAATGTAAAAATGGGGAGAAGTTCAAGTTGTTTTCCATTAATGACAAAGGGGGAGATTGTTGGCATGTTGTGGTTTAGGTGTTTTCATTGATGCAAAACCCCATTAATAAAAAATTGGATGATATGGTGTGGTTATAACATGCTGAGGATGATGATGACATGAAGATTCAGAGGTATTCATGGTGATATTAGGTGTTTTAGTGAGAGTTTCTTATTCTTGCAAGCCTAATCTGGGTGCTAGGAGGTATGAGATTGATCTTTAGAGCTAGGAGAGCTCATGGATACATGTAGCAACTTTAATCATGATGTACCAAGTATTTTAGGTCCTTTTGGATATTTTTATGATGAGTTATCATGTTGTTTTAGTTGACCTAGCATAGACACAACACAACCCTAAGGGGTAGCTATGCAAATGAGATGGGTTGGAGAGATGGAGAGATAAGTGAGTTATGCCAATGATTTTATATGTTATTATAATGTGTCATGATTACGTGGAAACATTTTAGATTTCCATGATGATTATCTTGCAAGTTATGTCAGTTTTGGTGAAATAGGGTAAGAACAAGGTCATTTCCAGTTTGAATTGGATCTTTTGATGCTCACCCTAAATTATGTTCTTTGCATGGGACCTTATGGATTTCAAGGATTTTTATACATTTATTCTAAAATGTTTCCAAAAAATAATGAGTTCAATTCGTTTTCACATTTTTATGAACAAATGTTAAGAAGGTAAACAAATTTTTATGTGTTTGAAACCCTAACTCAAAAGCGGTAAGAGAAAATTCTTCTAAAATTTTCATAATTACTTGATAGTTAATGTATTATGATTGTATCATGTATAGGAATCCACCATGTTTCCATAAAGGTATGGTATAGGTTTTGGTAATGAGTGGACCCCACTCAAACAGAGTCAAGTTTTGAAGAAGTTATGTTTGGGACAAGGTTGTCCAAAGGAGTTACAAAATCAAATACCATTATGGTTAGTATGTGAGTTTTTATTGATGTTTTTAGGTCATGTTTATGTATTTAAGTGGTCGAGTATGCTTCATTTATGTTGACTGGTCAAAGATCGGTTTTAGGCGATTTTAGGAAGTTTACGAGAGATCGGCTTGGTTGAAAGCCTTTCAATTAGATTTGGAAGTAGTAAAAATATGTTATAGAAAGGTAATTAATATATATTTCTAATCATATAATTTTAGTCTCATTATGAGTTTATTTTACAAGGTTTCCAGGTCAATTTGTGAATAAGAAGATTTCTTGCTTTTCAAGACAGGACTGCATTTGCTGAAAGATTGACTTGGTTAGAGCATGAAATGGATTGGGTGATGTTTTATATCACATGGAAAGTGAATAGGGATGAAATTTTCATCCATTAAATAGATTTTTAAGTATTTAAAGTTTCATATAGGGTGTAAACTAGTTGCATTTGTAAAACTACGTTTTGGGAAGCTTGATTGGGTGAAGGAAAAAGTTGTTGTGTTTTGAGTATGAGGATTTTTCATGATGTCTAACTTTCATAGATGTGTTATAAATATTATGGGATTATCATTGAGTTGTCACATGCCATATTTGAGGTGTTATTTGGTGATCTTGAGGCCCAAAGGTGATGATAAGGTGTTGGAACCAATTGTTTTGTGAAGGTAATGAGTCAGTGGGCCCATTAAATGAAATTATCTTATTGGTTAAAGTAAATTATGACCATGGATGATGTTTAAATGTAATATTACTCATTTTTGGTGATTTTTAGAGCTTGAATAAAAATATTTTTGGCATGAGGAAATTTTTCTCATTCTAGTGATGGGATTTTGAGGATTTGTTGGTGCATGGTGAGTGGTTTTTGGCTAGGTGACTTGGGTCATATGTGACTATTGTGGTGATTAATATGGGTTTTTTTAATATTATGTGGTTGAAAAAAATGAGGGAAATCGGTCTCCTTTGAATTTAAATCAAGGAGATGCTATAAAAGTGATGTTTTGGGTGCAAAGTTGAACTAGTTGAGTGAGTGTAAAGAGTACGACCTAGGTGTGAGATTTTTGTAGGTAAAAAGGAATTTTTGAGAGATAATAATTTGTGTGATAGGTTGAATAATGAAATCAATTGTGTGTGAAATCATTTGATGCTTTGAAGAGTGAAGAAAGTGAAGAAGTATGCAAGTTTGAAGACCTAGGGTTTGAACAAGGGTTTGGAGGAGTGTGAGTTTAAATTGTGATCTCAAATCAGTTGTGGCATTAACATACATCATAATGTGTTTTATTTTGTGATTGATCATCTTGGGGTTGTATCCTCCTTGTGGAGTTGGTGCTCCTTGTAGGGTTTTAGCTCTACTAAACTAGGGGTTGGTGCTCCTTGTGGGGTTGGTGCCTCACTAAATTTGAAACATATCAATATAAATATTTTGTTTCAGTGGGTTTTCTTACCCATGATGGTTTCCCACTTATATCTTGTGTCATTGTGTTGATTCTCTTGTTCATGGTTCATTGCATGTATGGTATTTGATATTGTGCACACATTAATGGATGGATAAGTGGTTTTGTGTTTTAAATAAGTAATCTGAAATCTAATTTAATTTTGTAAGGATTGATTCACCCCCTCTCATTATATTTTTATTATAATATATCAGAGTGTCTTCTATTCTTTACACATCCTCGCCATAGTTAATTCTTGAAAAATGATCAGGTCTGAATTGCTCTTGTCGGATTCACTATGACCAAAAATTCAAATGATTAGAACAAAATATCCAACGATAAATTTGCCCTTGCAAAATTGGCTTGTTAACCAAATATTTTAATGACATGTGATCAATTTAGAATATAAATGGTGTTGTTAACAAATAATTTAAAAACTTGTTAAGTGTATACACCATTAACAATGCTTCGTTCTCCGTGGATGTATAATTTTTTTCATCGGCATCGGCTCCCTAATTGTAAAACAAATAGGATGATCAACATTACCTTCCCCTGGTTGCACTAACACTATTCCAATGGTTGTACTAGAAGCATCCACATGAACATGGAATGGGTTATTCTAAGAAGGGAACCATAAGATGGGAAAAGTGGTCATTTTTTCCTTTAAAGTATCAAACGCTAGTTGTTGCGCGTCACCCCAATAGAAATTTCCCTTTTCCTTTAACAGAGTTCTTAAATTAGCGTGGAAATATTTGCATATCTCTTGATAAATTTTTATTATAACTATTATTTCTAAGAAATCCACACACTACTCTTTGATTAGTTGACTCCTCCAACCCCAAGATGGTTGTAATTTTTATTGGATCTACAAGTAATCCTTCCTTACATATGATGTGTCTAAGCAATGGTGTTGCGAAGATACACTTATTAATATTCAAGGATATGTTTAGCTACCTACTTCTTTCAAACATCAACCTCAAGTAATCACAATGGTCTTTAAATAGTCCAATCATCCAAATAAACCTGAAGAAATTTATGAATGAAGTCTTGAAATTCCTACACAACAATGCACAAGAATATTGTTGGAGCATTCTTCAGTCCAAAGGGCATAACCGTGTAATCAAAACATCCCTATTCAATTGCAAAAGTTTTTTTTCCTCATCTTTGTGCGCAATCCTTACCTGATGATAACCTGAAAATCCATCTATAAAAGAATAGATCTCTCACCCTATAACACCTTCTAAGATCTCCTCAGTGAATGACATGGGAAAAGGATCAATTTCACATAAAGCATTCAAAACTCTAGAGTCAATACAAATCCTTGTACAACCATCCTTTTTAATGCAAATAGTCATCGAGGCTTATCCATTCTAACTCCTCAATGGGCTCAATAATTCCTAATTTCATCCTTCACCTTGATGCACAGATTAGGATTCATCCAGTAAGGCCTCTTCTAAACTAGTTCCATGCCATATTTGATTTTTATTTTCCTTTATCCTAATGATGGATAAAAAAAATTTAACTCATGGTATCCTCTAGGGAAAATATCCTGAAAGTCACACAGTAGTTCAATGATTTTTGTCACCTTAGATTCATACTAATAATCACCAATTATCACCTCCTTGATGCGTCTTGAGCCCAATTTTTACCTTATTGGTCTTCAACGGTACATGGTAGGCTTGCACTTGCTCATCGGTAGATTCCAATACCTCACGCACACCTTCTGTGATTAATATCTAGATCCTCAACTTCTTCATCGTCTATGAGGTATAAAATATTTCCCTTTTCCTTTTTTCCGAGCATGCCCTAACAAGTTCTCCTCTGATTCCATCATGTCATCACACGCTTGATGTCAACCTCACCAAATAACATATTCATAAGTTCTTGGGACTTCATGTTATCCCCTAAGGTAATGTGCTTCATAATCTATAGAGCTTCATAAATTATTGGTTTAGTAGAAAATTAATCAAAAGTATGAACAATACATGCACTCAAGTCACACCAACTCATTTCTTTCTTTAGCTTAGCATATATATATTAGGCACATGCGCATCCATGCAAGGTAGACTAGAAATTATGCACCTACATGGATGGAGGCAAAGAATCTTTTCCTATCATCCAATTCCTTTTGCAATTTTTAATAGGTACCATGGGATAAATCTTCCCAACTCTTGTCATGTGTTTTTGCAAGGAAAATTTCAACTTGAAACATGGCAACTTAACCCTAGTGTCAAAATTTTACGTTAAAAACCCTCCTAAGCATCCTTCCTGATCATTATTCCCTTTGTTTCATGTATATCTAAATCTTACAAGTCCTCATATGTGTCATAAAAACCTTCCCTAAGTGTTTGAAGCATTGTGATGAGTGAATTGTAGCAGATAATTTCACGAAATTTTTTTCAATATACACGAAATAATAATGCTCTAATTTAAATTCCTTCAAGATATTATATTCATCAAGAGATTTTACATATATAGAGAGGAAGTCCCTATTTCTTAGGATCCTATCACTATCTCAAATCCCCACAATCTCTCTTCAATCTCCTAACATCTCTCATCCCATTATTCCCTCAACTTATCTAATTATGTGAGTTGGTTCAACAAACCAATCTCACATAAATACAATATTATTTTATACACACCTAAATATACTAACCCATACCATAATTTGAGCACTAAGATATAGTATTCCTAATAATGAGATGCTTTCAGTGATGAAACCACTTGTAAGCCTAGAAACGCTATTTTAGCCTTTGTATTGGACATGTGTACATCCTCACGGGAAAGTTGGAAATCCAAGAATAATTCGGTAGTGTTGTTGAATAGTTTGGATAGTTATGGAACTGATTTAGGAAAATTTAGGGAATTTATGGATGTTTAGGAACAATAACGGTGAAATTAGGTTTTCATGGTTAATGAGCTTGTGGTTAAAATGGTACATAAGCTCTAGAATTTTTAGTGAGTTGGAAAGAAAAAAGTATTAAATAGAAATCTTGAGGAGTCCTCTACATGATGGAACTTTAACATCTTTCACAAGACTCAAGTATCTCTCAGGGAAGCTCAATTTCAAAAGACACACCTTGATGTCCCGAGAAAAAAGCATAAATGTCATGGTGTTTCAGGAATAATTGGAAATTTAGACCCATCCCATTATCTTTGAAATGATCTTGGAAGTAAAAATCATATAATGGTTCATCAAAAAGTCTTCTGGATCTCTAGAAACTTCGTTGACAAGTCTCTCTCTCAAAACATACGTCTCTCTGCTTAGCCAATTTTATAAGAGGACACATGTCACCTCCAAGTTGAGGTGAATCTTTATGTCCCTCATGTCCCTATCCCAAGGGGACAGAGGGGAAAATAAAATTCACCCCACCCCAACTTTTCCCTTTGGTTCTTCACATGACCTTGTTAAGTACTCTGCAGGGCTTATTTACCTTCCTCTAGCCCCTCTCGTCGTGCAATGGAGTTGTGCCACTTGTCATCACTAGGTCAGGATGCATTTTTATGTCCCTCCTATCCCTATCCCAAGGGGACATAGGGGATAAGAAAATTTTCCCCACTCTTGCCATTTCTTTGGATTTTCATGTGACCAAAAATAAGCTCTGCAATGCTTAAGTAAGCCCTTTCTTGCTTCCCTCACTCTGAATCAAACCTCAGCACATAAGGGTGCATTTTTATTTCCCTTTTATCCCTATCCCAAAGGAACATATGAGACAATAAAATTTTCCCCACTCCATCCCCTTCCATGATTCCTCATGTGACCCAGTTTTGGCCCTCCGGTGTTAAGTGTTAGTTTTCCCCCTTCCCTCATCGTGCAATCAAACGATGCCACTTATCAAGCCCACATGAGGGAACATTTTTCTATCCCTCATCCCCATATCCTAAGGGGGCAAAGGGGATAATTAAACACGTCCCATGCCAAGAATATTGAAAACCTAAAATTTAACTAAGTCTTTTTACCTACTTCTTCTTGCTACTACCTCTCCCTAAGCCAAAAACATTGTCGAGAGTTTTAAAAACATAAAATAATCTCCCCCTCCTCACTTTTTCAAAAGAACTCAATTTTTAGTGAGAAAAAACATCCAATAACCTATAAATTATCTAGAATATCTTTCAAAACTTCTCCAAGGTTGTCATATGCATCAAAACAAGAAAAATTCATGTCTTCCAAACCTGCAATCTATTTCCCTTGAAATTTTTAGAGTTGTTCCTCATCCCAAGTGCCTACAAGAAGACTATAACATAAGAGAATATGATGCCCTAATTTTTTAATGGAATAAAAACATAGTTTCATTCCCTAGATGATGCTTTTTAGATTTCTGAGCATTCCGACAAGAGAATCGAGAAGAACTTCTAAGCACGGGGTCTTGAAAGCAAGTCGAATCCAGGTGAATACATTTTTTTTGCAATTAGAGGTAGATAAGTTATATTTCCAAAATAATAAGTATATATTACCCTCACTTATTAAGTCCTCTTAGATCAGTGCACTTAGAAAACAATGAAGATGACAACCTAGACAATTTTTCCCAAAAAGT
This sequence comes from Taxus wallichiana var. yunnanensis, assembly GCA_018340775.1. Lineage (NCBI taxonomy): Eukaryota > Viridiplantae > Streptophyta > Pinopsida > Cupressales > Taxaceae > Taxus > Taxus wallichiana. The sequence goes on from CM031244.1 coordinate 8,345,126, forward strand.
AGAAAAAAGCACAAAAAAAAAAGAAAATTTTGAAAAATAGAAACCATCAAAAACAACAAGAAATGGTATTTAATGTATTCTTAGCATGTTAAGGGTTTCATAAAAGTTAATTTAGGAAAAAAATCACTTTTTCCCAAAATAGCAACCCCTGAACCCTAACTACTAAAAATAGAATGTCTTTGATTCGATTGCGAAACTCATTGTCATCTTCATTTTTTCTCATCTTGGTGATTTTTGTAAGTATGATGTTCAAATTTTTTATTCTAGATATTATTTCTACCCTCGTCTTGGAATACCTAGGTGTGGGTGGTAGTGATGTCACTCATATGGACTTGGAATATTTCAAGAACCAAATGCTCGGTGGTCCCAAAGAACCAATGGAGAAAAAGTATTCACAAGTGGATTGTCTATTGTGGGTGGTCATCTTGTATTAGTTCAAAGCATGAATTTAGTACAAGCATGTGCTCATCACTATGAGTCGGAGATAAGAATCATAAGGGCAGATGATAGATAAATTCTGGTAGTACTCACTCCTAAAGGAATTTCTCAATGTATGTAGATTCTGACATGGAACAACATGGTGATCATAATAAAATAATTTCCATCAATTGAATGGTCTAAACTAGAATCATATCTTTAAGGTCTCATATTTGATTCTTATTTGAAACAAGTAAGAAATCCATCTCACATTTTGAAATCTCTATCTCGAAGTGAGTTCCATGGAGGATTTTCAGATGCAATCATCCTACTGAGTAGGGTGATGGGAGAAGAGGCAACAAGGTATTTTTAGGATTGGATGGAATAGTTCATCCTTGTGGTCATTGAGGGTAAGTAAATGATTTACTAGGGGTAGATAATCAGTGACAGCATCCATCAACAATTTCTCCAATTTTTAGATACAAATAAGTTTTCAATGACATCCTACTTGGTCTACACTCTTGCAAGCACAAGACCGTTCAGAGGATTGACCCTCACTCAAAATATTTCTCAGAAGGCTCCCACCTATGAGAAGTATCTACAATTGAACCTGAAAGATAACAACCAAAATTTTGCAAGAGTGAATGAGGAATTCACTATGTATGTCATACGGTTATTGGAGGAAATCATGAATCAAGGTTGTCTTAACAAGATACTACTTCAATCAAGAGGTATGGGTATTTCTTCACACAGTTCTCAACTTTTAAATACATCAGAGTGGGTGGGTTTGATCTCACTCCATGTAATTTTCCAAGATATCTTAGTGAAAAAATCGTGATGTTCCAGCTATGTAGGAAGCTTGCTCACATCAATGGAAATATTAATAATTGTAATAAGAAAAGTGTTTCATTCCCTATCTTCCTTGGGATCTTATCCTACAAGAATGCCAATGATGCCACAAACTTGGAAGCCTCCTTCTCTCCTCTCAATCTCTATTCATACACACCAAGGCTGAATTTTGACATACGAGTAATCTCGAAACATTCTTCCTTTCTCATTTTCACCATGTTTCACGAGATCGAGGATTGTTGGTTGAATTATTTAGATGATTTTGAAGTCAAGGAACGTGATCATATGAGGATGAAAATTGGAAAGATGATAAAAATTGAGTTTGATTAGTGTTTGGATGGAATTTAGGATGATGGTACTAAAATGTATGATCCTAACCCCTCCCACAATTGTCTTAGAGCATTCGTGAATCAGGGGACATAAATGAGAAAACCAAATAAGTAATGATAAGATCTAGGGAATGGTTCAAAAGAATAAATTTTCCATCATTGAATCGAAGGTTTCCTAAATCTCAAAAGATAAGCATCCCACCTTTCCTATTCGAAAGGAACCGAGAAAACTTTAATCTCTACTCATTCAAGAGAGCCCTCAAAAAGGAATTCGGTGGAATATGAGGCTTCATACTATAGGAGACTACATAAAAGAGAAGATTAACACAATATCATATTGAAGTATTTCAACAAGGATAAATTGACCTAGATCATCCATCAATTCCTTGGTGGTCTCAAATTATCTCCTCCTCTGCAGCTGCACCAACTCCACCAATGTAAGATGTGTCATCTAACTCATAGCGTGAAATATCAATCCTTCCCAATGTCAATCCTAAAACAACTAAGATGTTCCCATGGATGCAAGAGCTAATCATAGTAGAGGTCCATATGGTTCAACAATCGATGGTTCCATACTTTCAAGCTATATCCATGATGGTGAAAATGAAGAAAGGAAAGTTATCCCAAGTTGTTCCACACTTCTTCAATGGCATTTCAGAAATCAATACATGGAGGTAGTCAGTGAAGGTAATCAAGCCCGTTGGTGAGATGATTTTGTCTTAATATGAAATAAGAATTATTCTGTAGGGATCTGAAATGCACAAGGAGATGCTCACTTGTTCAAAGAAATCATGCACTCACCTTCTTGTGAGAAATGTGCAGTATAAGGATAAAATTAAACAACGGGAAGGATATGTAAGAACTGTTACCTCATTTGTGAAAACCTTCATCGATCCAAATTTCATTCTATCTCTTCCAACTGAGGAAGTTACTCCCATTAGTAGATTTGATCTAGAATCCATCAGAAAGACTCAAGGCTTCACAATGTAGGGAAGGGAAAATGATAAGTGGGTGAGCAAGATTCTTGAAAAGGTAATATGTTGCTTCCTAATATTCTCTCATTATTTGAGTATATGATTACAACTACCATAAAGGTAAGTATGAAAAGCGATGAAATTGAAAAAAGGAGAATTGGGACCAAGTTTTTCCACTTTGTAACCGAAATGGTAAAATTGAACTCTTCCATATTGGTGAGCAGAAAGTATTCAATTCCGCATCTAAAAATTTGTCTCAAGTTTGGGCTAGAACTCTTGTTTCTCGATACGAAATGCTAAACCATGCTCTTGATGAATTGGAATCATACGAGGAACGTACTTCAAATATGCAAGAATATGTCAATGCAAAGGTACCAAAAATTAGATTTCCTACAAAGTGGATGATCTACTAAAACCATTTGAAGAGATTGTCAAGAAGGAGGCTAGAGATCCATTTTATTTCAATGAAGACACATAGAGTCTCTTGCTGAGATAAGGGTTGTTATATCAAATATCGTAAAGGAGCATCAATTATGGTTCATGAAATGTTAAAACATTAATACTAGCTATGAGAATTAGCTTAAATATTTGAGATTTGTACACATTCCTTGGGATAATAAGGTTGCACCTATAGTGGCTCAAGTATAATAAGGAGTTCAAAGGGATTGAGATCTTTCCAGAAGCACTCTCCAAGATTCCATCAGAAATTGAATCAATATTGGCACGTGCATCATCCTCGTCTGAGTATCTATCTTCTTTCCTTTCTCTCTTTCCCGCCCCTTCCACTCTTCTTCATGTTCTATTTCTTTGTTAGGGGTTTAATTTTCACTTTTCATCTTATTCATTAAAATGTGATCTATAGTTGTACTTTTTAATGAGTTTCCTTCAATTAATAAAAAGGGACTCAATTTATTTCCTAGGAATGCGAAAGGTCACATGTTGTAAAGGTTAGTGAAAATTCATGTGGGGGTAGGTGAAGAGTCATTTTGAGAAACTATATATTGTAATGACTTCCTCATTTCAAGGGGTTGTCAATTTTGTGAGTTCATGAGTAGATAGCTACAAATAACAAGAAAAGATATCACTTCTTCTATTTCATTTTCCATATGTTTCCTCTCTCTCTCTCTCTCTCTCTCTCTCTCTCTCATTTGTAGCTTTGTGAACATGTCAATCTTGTATGACCAAGAAGAGTGTAAAATATTTTTATGAATGAATGAATGAGATTTTATGTTCATGGTTCATTTTGTCTTTTCATAATTAGCGAAGTTTCTTTTCCTTCTAATTATATGTTGATAAAATCTGGTTAATAATTGTAAGAATCTTATTTAGCCTACTTACAATATTAACCCCCTCTCTTAATTTCTCACTCCCACAATCTCACCTTCCTTACAAATTCTTCCCTTGCACGAGGTGCAAGAATTTTCCACATGTGTAGTGGAGTGTGCTTGTTGGATCCCCAACCTATTGGCCAACCATAGAGTTATTTTTATTTACATATAATAAAGGGAGCCTCCCCTTTTCCAAGTAGGAGGGACTTAGTCCTAGAGCATTGGTGAAAATCAACTAATTTTTCCTAGCGACAAATTATTTCACCAACACCATCATAAGCTTGTATTAGGGAAGGGATATTACTCGTGGAAAACCTTTTTCAAGAAATCCACTCGATCTTGCGCTAACCAAGTAAGTTGTCTCTTTTTCATAGATAACCACCACATTATTGTCCCATGAAATGTGTATACTAGCATATTCCTCTTATCCCCTTCATTTCATCGTTATTCTTCCATCGCACATAAGAATGATGTGGGATTTTCTTCTTCAATATATTTGGAAAACTGATCTTTCCTAACCTCCTAAATGGTCATGATCTGATCACCCTTGTCACTCTTCCTTGAACTTCATGGCCAAAAATCTAGAAGGTACCATGAGCCCAATTATCAAAATCCACACTAGTAGTAGCAATTATGGACTACGCGTCTTCCCACCGAAGTACGCACTCCTTTGATGGCTACACATACTCTAGGTCATGCAACATATGCTCATATATTCTATTGAGATATTCTTCATTAATGGGATCTATATATGGATCAATCTTCCTGTCATCCATTGTTATCGAACATGCCCATCCTTGTTCTCAAAACTTAAGTAATGCTTGTTGAAGCGCATGTCTAGATTATTGGTATAACACCAAGGATGACCTAAAAGTACAAGGAATTTATCCACTTCAGATAGCTCCAAGACCTCAAAATCACCCTTGAAATTTTCTCTCTAAATGGTGATAGAAGCATCCTTCAGAAACCCAATGAGTATAGCCCTTGTCTTATTATCCATGTACAACACATTTGAGAATGGTTACAATGGAGGCCTTCCCATCTGGTTCTAAGCATCAAGTGTGAGGACATTTACTTTTGCACATGTATCAATAAGGATATTACTAACCAACCATTCATCAATTACTATATCCAATTTGATTTCATTTTCATGCTCATGATCTTGTGGTGTTAAATTGGCATGGAGAATCTAATGTTCTCTTTCTACACCTACACGCAGTACCTTGTCCTATAACCATTCTCCCAAAAAGGGTATGATATTTTCCTACCTAAGCATCCCACATACCTCCCTGAGATCATCCACATCCTTCCGAGGTAGTTTATCATTCATAGTGTGTTATCTCTCATGTTTTTACTCCTTTAAACATTGTTTATCTCCTTCAGCTCCTTGATGATGATCATTGTCTCCTGATATACTTCCTTATATTGGCCCAAATATGGATATTTCGTATGAATAACCTCCTCCCTTCTAATGAGTGGTCTTGATTTCCCTTGCTCACGCATGTGTGCTCCTTCGGTGCACATAATGACCAATAATGGCTGAGGTTCCACTACAACCATTTTATTATGCATTCAATTCCCCACTTGGTGCATTCAACCTTAATCATGGTTTCTCCCTTATCCTTCTTATCATTTTTACACATGTGAGCATACAAATTTAGAAAATCTTAAACCTTATGCACGTTGCCACAATACATGCATGTCGATTCTTCAGAACTTGCATTGATAGAGATCAAGTAACCCACAAGTGTAGCATGTTCCACATGTAAACCTTCTTCACCACCCCACCTCTACTTGTGTATCTACCTCTAAAGCCCCCATTACCATTGTTCATCCCTTCATTATTCTTTCCTCTTGCATAAATGAGATACTTTATACACCGGTATTACGCAACCCCATGTTTTACAAGCCTCATAATCTAATCAATCGGATAATAATTAGAAATGTCATGAGTATGCGCATCAAAAAAATTACAATACAAAGACACATTCTTCGGTGTAGCGCGTTGCAAAATCAAATAGTTATGAACATCATGGTTCTTTTGAAATAATTAACAAGTTGTTAACATCGCACACACACACTCCTACGTGGACAAATATCATTTGAATTTCCTTCTACTTCATAATCAATGCACCACATTCCACTACGCTTCTCATGATTTGAATTGCAAAATAACATTTCCAACTTAGTATCCATTACTGAAATCTAAGCCTCAAGAAAGGGACTTACCCCGTATCTACGTTCACAATCACTTTTATGCAATGTTGCTTCTAAATCAAAGTGCGGGTTGATGAATGTCTTATGTGATAATGCTCTTAGAAAGGGTGTTAATAGTCCTCCTACAAACCACAAATATTAGACACCAACCTCTTGAAATGTGCATTGTATTTTATAACACTCTCGAGACAAGCCTTGCTCAATTTCCTTTAGATTGCTAATTCTTGGCTTCTCAAATTTAGCTATATAGAACTCATCTAAGAAGGTGGCATGCAATGCATCATAATATACTATTTTTTGGTGTGGATCATACTTCTTATACCAAATATACATGTAACCACGAAGTGTTGTTGTAAAACCGATTAGCCTTTCGATCCGTAGTTGTTATTATTTTTCCCCTCCATAAAAGTTCACACTTTTCTACATGCTCAGCTACATCTTCCACACCTCTATATTCTGGAAAATGAAGGGAAATCTTGGAAAAGATATTATGGGGTTGTTGTTGCGGTTGTTGAGGTTGTTTTGTTGGTTGTTGTGGTCCTTATCCTGAAGTGGGGCTAGATCTTGAACCTAAGTTCACTAGGATTTCCTCCATGCAAAGGAGGACCCGAGCCTCTCGAGCCTCCTACTTTGTAACCTAGGGACCTATATAAATATGACCTTACGTCATTGTAGTAGTGTCAAATTTTACACCAACCATTTGTCCCACTATTCCACCTATGGGAGCATTATTGGAGCTCAAAATTGCACCCATCCCAAATCAAGATGATTTAGGGATTTGAGGAAACATAGGACTATCTCTAAGCTCAGGGATTTTTTTCTTGAGATAGACCTTACAAGAAGGTAGGCTTCCTCTACATATTTCTACTACTAAAACTACTCCTAGAAAGGGAAATGTAGCTATCAAGCACTTTGCTCTACAAATTGAAGGGACCAAGGTGAGAAGGAGATGCATGAAAGGAAAACCTAAGCTAAAGGGAGGTGACATCCCCGAAAGAGTAGGATGAACAATATCAAATGAGTGGAAACAAGGTAAAATGAAGATAAGAATGGAAGACATACATGCCACAATCCAAACCAACACTTACACACTCATATCCATAGAGCACAAAAAAAAAAAAACCTATAAGGGACATGAAGAATACATAACAAACCAATATAGCAAAGGAAAGGAAAGAAGATGTAATAAACTACAAGTTAGTGAAGAGAATAGCCATAAAACAAGACTTTTATTGCTTCCAAATGATGCACAATCAATTACAATGGTGGAAAGAGGCAAGTATCCACATACAATGAACCAGATCTGAGGTCTACAACTCAAAATACAAGGAAAACTACTCTCAATAATACTCTTGCAATCCAAGAGGGTATAACATATACAAACAAGAATTATCCAATTATTTATAGAAGAATGGGAGAGAAGGAGAAGGAAAAGAGAGGGAAACTTGTATTTCTAATCACAACCACAAAAAAAAAGCAATAAATGTCTACAAATTTACTTACAAAGATCATCATATCCACCTCCCTATGTCAACTAACTTACAAGAGAATAAAATAGGTCAAATATCATGAAATTTAGGTGGTTGAGTCATTGGATGTGAACATTAATGGCCTTAGTCATTCTTCCTTGTTTTCACCTTCCAAATCCTACCAAAATCTGATTTTGAAAACCCTAGAATACTCTTGCCATGTTAGTGAATTTCAAATAAGACCAAACATGCCTGATTTTGAGCTCTATAGTGACATTTATGGTGATTTAAAGATTTACAATACAATATGAACATACAAGACACATGGCACAATCTAATTGACATATTGATATAATTGTTTTTCTATTTATTTCTGTCACTTTTCTTTTGTTCAATTTCCACAAGGATTCACACATACGATGGAACATCTTGATTGGTTGTGTTTCATGCACTCTATCCGACAACTCCCGGAAGTGACACGTGACACTCGATGATTGGCGCAGAGGTTTCCACCTTAAGATAATGTGCGGGAGTGGCGAGAGAGAAGTGCATGAATGCAAAGTATTCTATCGACACACACAAGAGGGTACGCATGGGGGTGGGAAGAAAAGGGAGTGCAAAAATTGGTGCGTAAGAGAAAATTCGTAAGTAAATTGCGTAAAGAAAGAATGAAGGAAGACCAAATATACATAAGGGGATGTGCGAGAATCATGAAGTAAAAATTCATGTATGCAAGAGCATGCTGGTACTTATGAAATACAAGGTGATTATGTGGGTGCACGTAAAGAGTGTGTAACAACTTGGAAGAAGTGTGAATACGCAAGAAGATGCACACAAAGAGATAATGAAGGGAAGTAGAATAATAAGGGAAATTGTATGTATGAAGCATACAAAGAAGGAAGAAAAGGAAAATAATAATTTAGGAACATCATACAAGGCGTGCGTGAAGAAATGTAAATAAATAAATGCACCAAGGAAGGAAACCATCGGTGCATACAAACTTTCAAAACTTGATTTCAAAACTAGAATGGAACTATAAACTATCTAAATAACCGGGGTGGCTATTTTAGACAACAATTTAGAGACTTTTAGGGCCATCTTCTTGCTAGCTAAATGATATCGGTATCCTTGAAGCATCCATTGGGCATGGAGTAAGCCTAAAATAATGAAATTTTGATCTACATCTTGAAGAAACACCCCTGAAGTCACTTGAAGCGCTTTACAACTCTACTTTAAAAACTATGCACAAAATTGTTGGATAGTGCCAGTCAAGTTGAAACATAACTTCTACCATTGAAACCTTTGAACTTGTAAGCACATGGGATGGTATTCTCAGAAGAAACAAAAGAGCATGTGCAAGATCACTCGAGAGTAAATAAACCTATATACAAACAAACACTATGTGCAAGCGTGCACTTGGAGGAATTGAAACTACTATAATATGTACATGATGTAAAAGAACTTAATGGAAGTGTTTGAGATAAATCCCATTGAATGGGATTGATAGTGCATCTCCATCAAGATGAGACAACTCAAAAGAGTTGGCCTCCTTACAAGAACTGATGATATATGGACCACTCTAAAGTGCATCAAACTTTGAATGGATACCCTGGTTTAGCTCTTTCAATCCCATTTTAAGACCATATCACCCACTCTGAAGATCTGAGATCTAGTCTTTCTGTCAAACCATTGTTTGGTAGATTATTGATGTTGTTCCAACTTGATCATGGTAGAGCTCCTTAATTCTTCAAGTTTAACTAGCTATACCATTCTCGATTTCTCTTTGGTTTGCACCTCAAACTCCAAATGTTAGGCTAGCTCAAGTGAAGGTAATTCTAAAGAGAAAGGAAGCCTATCTTCTTAACCATAGACAAGTTTATATGGTGAAGTTATTATTTCCTTCTTCATCATGATTCATTCTACTCAGAGTGTGCACGACATCTTTGTGTGTCACTGCCTCTGGATGATGTTCATTGTTATTTTCATGATTTTGATTAGGTTCTTGTTAGTAGACTCATAAATCCATTACCTTGAGGGCATTATTTGTAAGAAGTATTTGAATATATTCCAAGACTAAGATTCTAATAAAAAAATTGTACTAATGAAGGCTTTTGCATTATCGAGATAATAGTTTGAGGACTTTTATTCTTTGTTACTTCACCCTCAAGAAAGTCAAGAATGACTGAATCAATTACTTCCATGAGCATGACAACTTCTATCCATCTAGTGAAGTAATCTGCGTTGTTATCAACACCCACTTGTGACTAGCGCTTGAAGGAGGTTTGATCATTCCGACAAGTCAAGACCCCATTGCATAAAAAGGTTGACTCACTTGGATTGGTCGGAGGAGGAAAGTGTTTCCAATTTATTTTTGTGTGTACAAAAAGCACATTATTTACATTTACTAACCCACGTGTATCCATCATAAAATATGGTAGGATAGAAGTATCCTACCTTAATGATTTTCATTATTGTTGCTTTATTATAGAAGTTTCCACCAGAGAATCCATGCTGAAATTATGATAACACTTTGTTGACTTGTGTGCCATCAATACATCTCAGCATCACACCATCAATGTTTATTTTGAAGAGAATGCCATCAATCAGCGTATATGGAATAGACTACAACCTTAGATGTCTTCTCTTTTATTCAATCATACTAGAAGGGTATGCACTAGAAGATAGGAATTTTTTCATTCCATCATAAAAGTTATGTGTTTTCGGATCGAATTTTTCCTAGGTTTAGCAAGTGGAGGCTCTTCATCCAAGAACAAAGAAGTCTCCTGGTTGTTTTGTGCATCCTCAACAAGTTGCATGCAAATTTAATTTCTTCTAACCAATTTTGTGGATTTTATAGTCACATCATATTCCATGATTTTGGTCATCCATTTATCTCTTTTCTCACTAAATTTTTTCCCATGATGAATTCTCTCACACTAGAGTGTGAAACTAGCACCTTGACATGATTTATGGTGAGCATACTATTTAATTTTTGTAGTGCGTTCATGATGGCAAAAACCTATTTTTCCATGTGACTATATTTCAATTCATAATCCTTTAGTTTTTGACTAAATAAATTCACCGCTTCTCTCGGTCCTTGTTTATTTTTTGTGTTAGGACACCAATAACACTATTTTTGGCTCCATATGTATAGAGGATAAAATCATTAGCATAATCTGGATTGATAAGTGTTGGGGCAAGTAAATTCTTACATGATCTTGTTGAAAATTTCCTTTCCTTTTGTTGTCCACTTGAATATTGTATCCTTCTTAAGAATGAGGGTAATGGGCCTAATCAATCTTTCAAAGTTCAAAATGAACCTCCTAACGAAGTTGATTTTACCTAGGAATGATTGCAAGGCATCCTTTTGTGTTGATAGAGAGAGAGAGAGATGATGGTTGAGATGTGTCGGAGAAATGGTAATGTCATCCTTTGATACCACTTGGCCCAAAATCTTACCTTGTGCAACAAAAAATGTACACTTCTTAGGCTTAAAGGACACCCCAAATTGTCTTGCATCTCTCAAATACTTTCTCTAGATGCATGATGTGATTTGTGCTCTACTTTGAGAAGACAGTTATGTCATCTAAGTAAACTAGGATGAACTCATTGATATATCCTTTCAAGGAAATATCCATTGCTCTCTGGAATGTTGTGTCTGCATTTGACAAACCAAAATGCATATCTTGATAGGCATATGTTCCCCATTTAGTCGTAAATGTAGTTTTGAATTTATCCTCTTCCATGATCGTGATCTAGTTGAAACCTGAGTAGCCATCAAGCATAGAAAACCTTTGTACGCATAACCACTATCTCAAAAATCTACTCTATAGAAGGAAAAGTATAATGATCCTTCAATGATGACTTGTTCAAATATCTGAAATCAACACAAAGTCTGATTTCACCATTCTTATTGCGCATTGGAACAAGATTTTCAACCCAAATAGAGTATTTAATGGGAAATATTATTTTTACCTCAATGACTTTAGATAACTCAATGCCTAATGAGGGCTCTATCTTAGGATCGATGATCCTTTTCTTTTATCTGATGGGATTGATGCTAGGATCAAGATCAATGGATTATTGAGAAACACTTGGATCAAAACCCTTAAGGTCTTCATACTCCTTGATAATATTTCATTGTACTTTTGACACAATGAGATGAAGGCCTCTTATTCTTCTTGCATGCATTCTTTACCAAGCAGAAATTCTTTATTGTGTTCAATAGTGATTGATTGGCGGTATTCTTGTGTTGTGTGCATGTTCTTCTCTTCACCCTTGAACTCATCATTAGGATTCAATAAATGCTCTAAGGTGACCATTCCTTTAGGAAAAAAATTTGTCTTTAATTGTATCACTTAGTCACCATAGTTGTCATGCAAGTCACTTGAATTTCAGAGGAAGAATTCACTTCATTTTGGATAAATTACACAATCATTCCATCACTCACAAACACTTTCTAGTTGGTTTCATTATCTATAATGGATGGCTTAACCACCATCTTGATGTGATGTATATTTCCTTGAACAAGGTCCTCATCTAGCAATAAGTGTGAGGCAATGGGCATCCATTTGATCTACTTCTTTATTAAATCTCCTTAGCACCACCTATAGATTAAGAGTATCAAATCTCTCCAAGACGTCCCAAACTCTATGTTTAAAATATTTGAGAAGCTTATTATTTGTTATGCATTTGTTTTTGACCTAATGGATGACTAATTCAGTGTCCCCAGAGATATGCAATACCTTGAACTGTCTTTTTCTCAGCAATAATAAGATGATGTACCAATGCTTCATACTTTGCTACATTATTGGAGCATGCAAACTACAACCTATGTGTGAATAAGAAAGTCTCATCCTTAGGATAAATGATATACAAACATATGTCTCGCATCATTTCTACTTCTAGAACCATCAAATAACATCTTCCATATTTTATAAGATTCATCTTCTTGCTTGACAGAGGATAGGAAAAGTGGCTTCTTGTTCAAGGATGCAATATGTACTAGAACCAATTTCAATAGTTGTATCATATGGATCAAATTCATAGCGTTCCTTATCCCATTCATCTAGTAATAGATCATATATTGAAGGAGGAATTGGATGCTCTTCTGAAATTGAATCTTGTTCCAGGCCTTCTTGAATGAGACAATTTTCTTTGAGGGAGAGGGGTCATATGATTCATTGTGATAGTAAAATATAGGCTCATCTTATATGGTAAATCTGGTACCATACCTACTTCTTAGGAAAAATGAGACCAATCGAAGACAAGTATCCACCCACCTTAGCTATGAAATCCCTCACTAGGAAAATGGAAAAAATGGAGGAAAATAAAATACTAACACATCTTGAGTTATGGTTAAAATTGGACATACATGGAGGGTTAACACAAAATCCTTCAAGCTGCAAGAGTGCTTCTTTAGAGACAAGGATGTACTTAATACCTAGGATATCAAAAAAATTCTTAAGTATGACAGAAGTACTAGCCCCTAAATCAATCATAAAAATGTGAACAAGATTTTTGCCTACTATCAAGGACATGTAAAAAGGTGGGGTTTTGAAAAATTTCCTTACTTACTTCTCCTCTTCTTCGCATATTTTGACATCAGCTTGAGGTCTTTAGATGAACAAATCAGCATGCAGGAGCTACACAAGAGCTTCATGTAGGAGGTTACACGAAATGGAATAGCCAAGGCATCTCACATTGTGACATTCACAATTTTCTTCTTAATCTAGTCCATAATGTTAAATGTAATACCGAAGACTTATGCATTTGAGGCATAACATTCTCTTTTCTTAATTATTCAAGTGCTAGAGGAGGCACCTTGGGTTGTACAGAGGCTTGACCTACCAAAGGAGGTACATGCAAAACTTCACTTCGAACATTGCATAGAAGCATGCACACCAGAGCTATTTGGTAAGATTGCACCATCCTTTTTCTTGTGAATTGGTTCATTTTGATTGGAAAAATTTGAAGGTTGTGCATTGGTTTCCAACATTCTCTTCTTGGACCTTATGTTGTTAACAACAAGTGCGCGTGATCTATTTTAGCTATCCATAACTTGATGCATTACGTAGAATTATTCAACACCAAAGAATATAAGTTTGATCTCGGAATGACCTCCGGAACTTCTTCATTATCTGGTTCACGTGTGCTAATGGAAGGCTCATAACTTGAAGAATGTTGTATCATAAAGGCTTGCACGTGCAAGGAATTTGCACAATTGTACTGACTGTGTGGAAAATTACAAGGAAATCACTATTGTGTCTCTTAAACCATGTTGTTCTATACTGGAACTAATTCTTTACTTGAACCGGATGTAGGAAGGGGTTGTAGAGAGAAACTATCTTTAATTGAAGGTTTGCATTGTGACCCTACCATCTATCATTCTGGTTTTTCCCATATCTTTGGTTAGGGTATTGATTTCTAAAGGTTTGATGGCCTTGCTTGAATCCTTTATTAGAGTTACTTATAAAGGCTTGCCGTTGCTACTTTTCCAAAGATATAACTTTATTGGACAATTTTCTAATCAAGGATTTCATTTCTTCATCCTCCTTTTGTTGTTGCAAAAATAGGATGTGGAGGCAATGGGTTGGGAACTCTACTTAGAAATGGGAGAAATGGAATATTGAGGTGCTTGAGGTAGTTCAAGAAACAAGGGCATAGGAAATCTTGGGGCTATCTTACCAACTTGAATAACGAAATTTTATACCCAAATGGTTATACGATAGGCATCAATAAGTTGTGCAACACCCATAGATTGTATCATCATTGCAATGTCAAAATTCAAATCTCTTAAGAAATATAGAAAATCACCTTGTGGGGTTGGTCTTAAGAGAATAGGAATTATGTCCCATGTCTTCTGAAATCTGAAGTTGAAGTCAGCCATGAGCTCATTGGGAGCTCTCTTGATGGTTGTAAGTTGTTCTAACAAGGAGATATTATCATCTTTCTCCTCAAACTAATTGCAAAGTGCAATGTCAAGTCCATCCCAGGTTGTGAATAGAGGAAGGTCTTAAAATTTTGTACCACAAGTGTTTTCCTTTAATTCAAGAACCGAGTAGCCTTACCACCATGTCATCTTTTATAACTAGATGAACATAGCATACATTTTCATTTTCTTGAATGTGCTCAGTAGTGGTGACTTGATTCTCACCAGTGAAAAATGGAATACTTTTAAGTGTAGCCATTGGTATATCATGATGTGTGGGAAAATCCAAGGGATTACCACCATTGAAGATGACAAATGGCATATTTCTCTATTACACCATGGCTAGAATGGGTTGGAATACCCTAGAAGAGTGCGTAGAAGGTCTACGAGGAGGAGTGGAATGTGCCATCCATGTGAGAGATGGTGATGCATGCGTAACTCTGCTACTTATTCTTAGAGACAACTAAATATATTCAAAGGATTCTTCAACTAACATGTTATGTCTAGTATGTATCACTCTCATGTAAAAAAGGTGTGTGGACTACTGAAATAAAAATATTTGAATGTTAGGAGTCATCAGATGTGTTAAAACAAGCCTTCAAAGGCTGGATCTAAATAAGAACACATCAAAATTGTTGAAATGAAGATGTATATATCTTTAAATTGTCCCACCAAGTGTGTCAAAATCGTTGGAGCTAAAAATTGCACCTATCCCAAATTAGGATGATTTGGGGCTTTAAGGAAACATGGGACTGTCTCCAAGTTATGGGACTTGCATTTGAGACAGACCTCCGGAGAAGGTTGGCTTCCTCTACCTATTTCTAATACTAAAAATACTCCTAGAAAGGGAAATACAACTACCTATCATTACTCTACGATTCCAAGGGACCAGGGTGAGAAGGATATGCATGAAAGTAAAACCTAAGCTAAAGGGAGGTGATAGCACAAGAAAGAGGGAGATGAACACTATCGATGATTGGAAATAAGGGGAAAATAAGGAAATAAGGTTAGACATGTGTGCCACAGTCAAAATTAGCACTTAAACACTCATCTCCTATTGGGCTCGAAAATATCATTCTAAGTACAAGAAGGCACGTAAGCACGCATGACCTAGTTGAAGAAGGGAACGTGGGTTGAAAGTGCATAGGGAAGGGGTTCTAGAAGGGTTTTTTAGAACACACAATGCATGTGCACAAGGAAAAACATGTTTTATAATTAGTCACATTCGACATCCCAGGAAATGCACGAGAAAAGCATGACCCTTATGGATAAGGTGCCACCTGACGACTATGGATCAAAAAGGGAATATTCTAGGAATGCGATGGAAGTTTCCAAAGAATCATTGCAAGGAATGGATTTCTCATATCAGTAAAGGCATGATTCCAAAGAGGACCACTTTGACACTTGGTAACCAATCTGTAGCTTCTAGAAGGCATGGCGGTGGGTGTTAAGGCTATATATACAAGTGCCCGGTAGAAGAAAGGGATATAGTAGATATAGTTGAAGAGAGGTGAAGCCCTATAGAAAACAAGTGAAGAATGTTATGGGTTAGGGATTAGGAGAGCTCTATGAGAAATGGAACACTTAGAGGGGATGGGTTCTAATTTTTCTTTATAATATGATGAACCTAGGTATAGTTCTAATGCATGACTTGGCTCTACATAATTATATGAGGATCTATTATGACCTCAAGGGATGTAATGTGGGTTATTAACTTTGATAGTATGAATATAATGCTCTGTTATAAATCATTTGTGTTCAATACTTATGCATTTCCTTTCTATATGAATCATCTCGCATGTGTTGTTGTTATTTCTCTTACCTACATATAATGAGATGATAACTATTCCTAAGTTCATAAGAATGTGGTTTAGTTCTTTTATATCCTACATTTGATTATTTGTTCTAAGATGATGCATTCTCACAAAACTCACATAAAGGAGAGACTTGGCACCCGTGCGTGCCTTGGGTGAGTGCCTAGTGCCCACTAGGTGATAGGCCAGAGCACATGGGATTTTCCTATTCTATGAAGGGGTACAAAAATGACTACATCTTGGTTCCATTGTTTTGGGACCTCCTTTTTGAAGTTGTTGTGAGAAATGACATGCATCTTTGTCTCTTGTGTGTGATGACAGAGCATGACCTTAGAAAGTGTTGAAACATGGTTCAAGAGCATGGAGGATGAGTTTTCTCAAAGATTCAACACTGGACTTGAGTTCAATGCATGTAGATGGGTAGAAGAGAACTTATACCATGAGTTGTATGAGACATTATTTTGTTGCTTCCTAGTAGAACTATATGAATGGCTTTTAGCATATGCATCTAGATCAAGTTGGTACTATAGATCACGCGTGTGGACCCAAGATGACTATCAGAGGCTGTAGGATGCAGATCTAACTTGGACATGTGTTATTGATCACTGGTGGAAGGGAGTGTTGGCCAATTATACTTTAGAATATGCCATTTTGACGTATTCTTTCCCAATTTATTGAGTTTAAGTTTATAAGGTAGCCTAGAGATCATTTTTGTGTGTTATTCCTTTTATGAAGATCTTGGTCATTACTTTGAGTTTAGAAGCATTTCCCATGGCCACTAAAGCTTCTCTAGAGCGTTGGGAGAGGAAGCTAGGGTGGAGGAAGATGGCAGTGAATTACGGCTAAAAAGAAAGGGAGGAGAGACGACTCAAGTATAGTGAAGCTCATGAAAGAGAGATGATTAAATAACGTGAGGTTATAAGTGTGATGGATCTATGGAGGTATATATTGTGGGAAGGATTTGAGGTTCACACAGAGGATGTGGAGCTTGAGCAGTCTATGCTACCCCATCTTGGCAAGCGCAGAGAGAGGCCCCTTCAGCTTCTTGATGAGAGTTCATCGCATGGAGAAAGAAGAGCCATCAACGTGCATCTGAACCCACATGGCGACCAACCCTTGTGCTTGGTTTTCCAAATCAAGGGAGAAGTATTGTTAACCTAGTTGGTATCGGTGGGAGTGACCGATCGGTGCCTAGGAGATATAATTTTTCATTTGGAACATCCATGGCTATGCAAGCCATTCTTGTATTTGGGGGAATCTTTGGATAAGGTGTCAAGTACACAAGCTTTGGGTATCACATCTGGAGTGGCACGAGGTATACAAATGGTAGTGGGACAATCACAAACCATTAGCACATAGTTCAATGGGACACTAGGAACACTAGGCGTGACCACTTCTAGTCCTTTTCCGACTACAAGAGGTGGATCTAGTGGGTTAGGAGGAACAGGACCTGGTGGATCTAGTGGGTCAATAGAGGAAACACCAAAGGGAACCAAGGCTCTGGATCGGGAGGACAAGGACCCCAACCACCTCCCCAAGTGTTTTTCAAGATGTCTTTACACTTACCAAACTATAGGGGTATTGAAGATGTTACAAATCATGTGCACAAGTGTGAGTTACTATGGTAGGTGAAGGTGATCACTACCCCGTGAAAAGGCAAGTTAGTTTGCAACAATTTTACAAAGGCACGTGCATAGTTGGTATAGGAAGTATGACTCCCATCAAAGGTGGTAGACTACACCGCATTGAAGAATGCCTTCTTAGTAGAGTTCCATATCCCAGAGTTTGAGCAGAAGAGCATCAATGCTCTTAAGGAGATCCAGTAGGGAATGGAAGAGAGTGTGTGGGAGTATGATGTGTGTTTCAAGACTCTCTTGTCAAAGTTATCCTATGACATTCATCCTTCTCAACATGCTTAATGGTTTGTTAGAGGATTGATAACACCATTTAGAAGGGCTTTGTCGCACAAGACTTTCATAGACCCACGTGAGGTATTGGAAGCTGCCCTATGCGCTAAAACTATTGGGAGTGTTGACACTGGTGTTAGCCCTTTTTGGAGGCTCAAATTTCTTCAATGGCCAAGTAATTGGAAAATCTATCTGCAAAATCAACACATGAGGTTTATAGTGGGCTTTGGTGTATAGACTATGAAGTGGAGGGGCATGCAAAGGATAATTTCCCTTGAATTTGATGTGTGTTATGGTGGTAGATTATGAGATTTTCCATGGGGATCATGATGTAAGTAGATGCCCTCTACTCCAATTCACAAATCCACAAGAATGTTTCTTTCTATTGCAAGATTTGTACCTCTACGACCCATGATACCAAGGATTGTAGACTAATTGATCAAATCCATGATGTTATTGATTTGGGTGTGTGCCAGACCAGCCTTGCAAGCAGTTCAAAGATGATGACTATCGTTATGAAGGGCACATGATGGAGGAGGACATGTGGAATAGATTTTTCATGAGGATTTCATGGTTGCAGAACTCATGGGAGGATGAAGTGAGTTCCCATGAGGAACTTGTTATAATTGTGGATCTACATAGAACATTATAAATGTGAGTGTCCTGATCTATTACAATGCTCATTATGTGGAAAGAAACATAAGTACAAGAGTGTCCAAAATTTATGAGCATATGAACCAACAACACTAGAAGCACAAGGGATCTAGGATGGTAAGCATCAAGAAGTCCGATTCATAGTGGATGCCACAAGTGGCACGTGATTCGGGGCTAAAACCTATCTTTGTGATGACATGAGAAGAGGCCATGCATGCTGCCAGGGAGATGCCAAGACCAAGGACACTAGTTTCAAGGGAGGGATTTGTACATGAAAAGTATCCAGGACCCTTCTCATCATAAAAGAATATATCAGGAGGAAATGGATGTCATTAATCTAGAAGTTTACCAAGGAGAAATTTCTACGGGAAATGGAATCTCGTAGTCTAGATGAGGAAAAGAGAAGAGAAGGCTCAATGTATAAGGCTCTACTGAAGGACTACATGAAGTCAAGAAAGTATGTAAAATGTTAAGGCAAGAGGGAGATTATTCTCCTTGTAGAGAGTAATGGTGCGAGAGAAGGTACCATGTTCATGTAGAGTGCGAAATATTCTCCACAGCAACCTTCCTCCTCAGATACTTGACTACCATGACAAATAAATTACTTTGAATGTGGTTGTTCATGGGTGGCTTCACGGCTCATTGACAGCATAGAAGAGGTCAATGTTCTTACCATAAGTTATATTCCACCTAGGTCAAATGTGTGAGGCCCCCATTCATTCGAGATACATCTTTAGACGGAATGTGTTGTATATGGAAAAATTAGCAGACCTCATTCAAGGCCATTCCCATTAGAGTACTCAAGGATGAAGTTATCACCATTCAAGGGCCAAGTTCCTTATAATAGGATATAGTGTTATGGAGGAGGATAGACTAACTTTCTAGCATTTCTAGGTGAGCCTTCTCTGGTGTGTACTTCAAGAAGAAGAATCAAAGGAGATACAAAGGGTATGAGCATGCATTCATGGAAAAGAAAAGGAAAAATGGTCTATGTAATAGACGGAGAAGAGATGGAGACTTTAGATGTTAACCATTCCTTACATGTGAGATAGATAGAATGATGAACAAGCATGCACCTACCACAATCCCTTAAAACAAAGAAGGTTAACATTGGGATGGAGACAAAACCTAAGGAAGCTATCATCGGTGACTATTGGTCGAAAAATGAGGTTTCAAATATCATTGATATATTATGTGAATTCCAAGATTTGTTTCCTCATGGGTACCATGAACTCAAATGCATTCACCATTCCTTGGGGAGATGAAGATTAAGTTGAAGGAAGGTGTGCGCCTGATTCAGAAGAGGCCTTATCGGATGAATCCAAATTTGCACATATGGGTTAAGGAAGAAATAGAACAAATGATAGCATTTGGTATCATTAAGGCAGTTACGGGACATGGAAGTTGGGATGGATAAGCCCGATGGTTATCATTATTAAGAAGGATGGTAGGATAAGAATTTGCATTGACTACTATAAGATCTGAATGTAGTATGTGTCATCGATCCCTTTCCAACCCCCTTTACTAAAGAAATTTTGGAGGGAGTATCTGGGCGCAAAGTCTACTCTTTCACGGATGGGTTCTCAGGGTACCACCAAGTCAGGATTGCAAAAGAAGACTAGAGAAAGAGAAATTTTGCCACTAAATGGGGAATTTTTCCTATACGATTATGCCTTTTGGATTAAATAATGCACCTAAGTGTTCTCACCTTCATTATGGTACAAGCATTTTGGATTCATCCATAAGTTTCTTCAAGTTTACTTTGATAATGGATTGTGTATGGATTGGTAAAGATCATTATGAAAATTAAAGGCTGATGTTTGAGAGATGTCAAAAATTGAGGATATCCCTCAACATTAAGAAATGTGTCTTTCCAACTTCATTTGGAACCCTATTAGGACACATTATATACAATAAGATCTCCTTAAAGTTGATAGTTATTGTAGGATTAGGGGATCTACTAGTCAAAGCACAATGCACATGGATTCCTTGAGCATACGGGGTATTATAGGAATTTCATCAAAGGATATGCCAAGATTTTTGTGCCCTTAGAGGAATTATTGAAACACAAGAGTGCCTTTCATTGAGGAGAGGCGCAACAGAAGGCATTTGACACTTTGAAGGATAGGCTTATCACAAGACACCCATATTACATTTTCCTTCTTGGGATAAGCCTTTCCATGTGGATGGATGCCTCGGGGGACATATATGGGATCAGTACTAGCACAACCTTTGGAGAGGTAATTTTTATCATCCATTGTGCTTTGCAAGTAGAAATTTGACTTCAGCATAGCATAATTACACAACTACTGAGCACAAAGCATTGTCTATGATCTACATGAATATCATAAGTTTAGGAAGTATCTATTGGTGATACCATTTATATTCTACATGAACCATATGGCATTAAAATACTTAGTCAACAAACCCATTTTGCAAGGGTGCATATGTCATTGGGTCCTACTATTTCAAGAATTCAAGTTCATCGTGGTCATGAAACCAGGAAAAAAGTAATTTAGGACCTGACCACTTATCAAGGATTAACTTTCATTGGAAGGGAGGATGTGCAAAGCCCTTGAGGATACCATGCTTAGAAAAATAACTATTTAGGTTACGGTGTGCACCCTCAAACTTGGAAGATATTACAGTGTTCTTAAAAATAGTGTGGCGCCGAAAGGAAGGGATGAAGGCCACTGAAGAAAAAATTATTAGCGATACGTGTTTGCCTACATGTTATTAGCCTTTGTATAAGTTAGGTCATGATGAGGTTCTGTGCTGATGTGTATTGGAACATGAGCATGTAGCCATTATGGAAGAAGTGCATGGTGGGATTGTAGGAGGACACTATGTAGGAAATGCTACCACATGGAAGATTTTATTAGTGGGCTTTGGTGGGAAACCATCTACAAGGATTGTATTGAGTTTTGTAAGGCATGTGACCATTTTCAACACCTTGGAAAACCTAGAAAGAGGAGATGAAATGCCTTTGTAACCAATAGCCAACACTAAACCATTTGAAAAATGGGAAATTGACTTTGTAGGACCAATTGTGCATTAGCCACGACGAAGGACTGGTTCATGGTATATCATCACTTGCACTGATTACTTAACACGATGGGTAGAGGCAGTGCCTACAAAGGATTACACCACGATGACAATGCTATATTTTTATGGGAGAACATAATCAGTAGGTATGGTTTCCTTTAAGTTTAACAAGTGATAGGGGTACACACTTTCTCAATGAAATAGTCAGGATTTTGTTAGCAGAATTTATGGTGGCCCATCATAAGACTACCCCATATCACCCTCAAGAAAATGGAACTATTGAGGCATTTAACAAGATACTAAGTCACACATTAACTAAGATTTGTGACATTGGAAGATAGGATTGGGATGATAAGGTATCATCCATTCTATGGGCATACAAGACAACCTACAAAAGGTTGAACAAGGCCACACCATTTCAATTGGTGTTGGCACGAAGGTTGTTTTACTAGTGGAATTCATGTTACCTTCACTGTATAGCACGTGCAAGGAGGGTTAGCTGATGAGAAAGCACTGGAAGAAATAATTGATAAGTTGATGTAGTTAGACGAGAGGTGATCACTTGTTAGATGGAGTTAAAAGATAGAAAAAAAAGACAAAAGGCATGACATGATCATCATATCAAGAAAAGAAGTTTGAGGTTGGGCAGTTGGTGTTGTTGTATGATTCCAAGTATTTGTGCAATCCTGGGAAGTTGAAAGTCCATTGGTTGGGACCTTACATCATCTCATACATTCTTGATTCGAGCCTTTTCTAATTATAAGGCTAGATGGGATAAGAGGATACCAGGTCACTTCAATGGGAGTAGGTTGAAGCCCTACTATAAATAAGTCTTCTTGGTGTTTGTAATAAGGAAGTATTTCCAAGTTATCTTAGAATTTCCCTTTATGCTTTTTCTTTTCTTGTGTTTCCCTTTCTCATTGCTTGTTTTTCATTTTGTTTTTGTTTCATTTTGCACCTTGTGCTCTAGTAACCACATTATTTTCTAAAAAGTTTTGTATGCACAGAGGACCACACATTTTTTTAGTGTGGGGTGGAGTGATGAAAAGTATAGGCCTTTAATACAAATTTGAGTTGGCAGTGGAAGTTATGGTGAATGGCCCGGTTGAAGGATGAAAAGTGCGTAAGGTAAGAATCACATAGAAGAGAAGGTGGACGAGAATGGTTGGTGTTAAAAATCCTTTGCAGAAACCATGTACAAAAAGGATGAAGAGCGTAGGAACAACATGAGGTAGGCGAGGGAAAAAATTGGGTAAAGGACAGAAGAAGTGCCTTCGGCATTGTGGACGTGCACACGTAAGAGTCTTCGGTCGGGTTGGATTTTTACGCACGCTAAAAAGGTTGAAAAAGGTTTTTACACAGGATGTGGCACATGGATAAAATGCTTAAAGATGGATTAGTGGAAAAATCACATTTAATGTTAAAGTACGTTGGTAGGTGGTATAGCATTTAATGCTTGGAAAGAAGAAAAAACTATAAATACAAGGTCAGGTAAATCATTTGTTACCTTGCATTTATGAAGAAGAAAAAGCTCTTGTGAACTAGGGCATCCAGAGAGAGATTTGTGTGAAGAAAGGAGAATCCAAGAAATCTAAAGTGTGTGACTAGGGTAGATCCATAAACTAGTGTGGAAGGAGTACACGGCGTGGGAAAAATTGTTGAGGAAGCATCATCTTGTGGAAGGATTTTTCCAGTTAGGGTTTGGCGGCTAGGGCACGGAGTTAGAAGGATTTCTTCACAAGGTTGAGCTATGGGATTGGACAGAGTGATAGAGAAGAGCAAGGGGAAGAGGATTTAAGTGTTAACACCGACCAAAAGAATGGCACCAAGGAAACCAACCATTTCACCAAAGAAAACAAAGGGCAAGGGCAAGGGAAAGTAGATCACTATTTTCGCAAGCACCAACGAAGAATGGTACGTGGAAATGCAGTACCCAGATGGGGTATTTCTAGGAAAATAATGGGAGTCACACCTACGAAGATGGTGTAAGTGATTATAATCATCACACAAGCACAATAGAGAAGGATGGCTTTGGAGTTGGTTTGACCCAACCAACAATAGGACGCTAGATGGAATGCCCATTTATAATGATGAGGTAAAGGTCAAACTAGAAAAGGCTAGGTTGTTACAATTGTATGAGTTACCCTACTTTTGGCAAAACCTGAGCACCTTTATCAATGGTTGATGTCACACATATCATGAAGATCATTTTTATTTCACGTAGGGCACAAGATGCACATCACACCACAACTGATTTCTAAGTTCACAGGCCTCAATTGTGAAGGAGATAACATTGATGATGATCGAGTGACAAGGAAGCTATCAAGGATATTGTAGCCATATGACTATAAAAAGGGTTTGAGATACTTTGACATCTCGAAATACCAGACCCAGTGATGAGGATGGCCATGCACTTAGTAACCAAGCTCAATGATCAAGAATGATGGACACAAGTAAACAAGGCATGGTTAAACATATGCCGGAAGATATCGAAGGGAACCATCTACAAATTTTCTGACTTTCATCACAGATGAAATTATAAGTAACGTGTAGGAGGGAGAGAAGATACTCTTCGGTAATGTACTCCTCACTATTGTGTTCTCAGAGATTGGAGTGCCCGACAGGGCTAAAAAAATTTTATTTGGGAATATCAAAAGAGGATCCCTCACCCAAAGAGGTTTGTAAAATATACTTGTGAAACCATGATGGTCACTCACAAGGCGTGCCTAGAGAAATGTGGTATAAGTAAATGCATGATGCATTCGGGGATGAGTGGAGGATCCCATAGTAGTTTCCCACACTCATAAGTGGAGAGGAAGAATTTGTAGTATACCAACACTTTTACATTGGTAGATTTAGGTGATGAATAGATGATAACATGAGTCTATGGTGCAAACTACCCTTCTCCTTCACCACGTTATACTTCCAAGCTAGAGTTAATCAATTCAAGGAGGCCAAGAGACTAAGGTTTGACCTTAGTGAGGTAGATGTAGACCACCGTGAGTTGTGCCAAAATATAGTCTACCCAAAGAAGTGCACGTATGTGGAGAGATATGTCTCCCACGAGATCCAAATGATGAATCCTTTGACATTGCCAATTACAGGAAGGACCATAGCAAGGGTGTACCTATGCATAAGGCCTAAAGTTTGAAAAAGGTTCTTACTTGAGAACGAATGATGTCTCCATTTTGAAGACCCCATAGGAAGGAAAAAGGCCACACCTAGAAAAGAGAGAAGAGAGAAGAGGTGCAGAAGGCACCAAGTGTTCAAACTACTTAAGTGGTAAGCGTCGTCGGAGACAAGTGCTAAGCCTAGTACTTACATGTGGAGGAAGAAGTCCCCAGTGAAAGAAAATACTCTAGAAGAAGAAGTGCCGAAGCATGAAGATCCCCTCACTTAGGAGGAATCTCCAAGGAAGACATCACTTGTCAAAGAAAAAGAAAGAGAAGAATCCCTATACTAGAATCCCCAGTAAGAAGAAGAAAAAAGGTGATGATGAGGCCGATTTAGAGAAACAGAAGACCTAGATGCCTACATCGGTGATAGAGATGATGATGAAGATGAACCAGGAGAGGTCAAAGACCATCCCATCTATGAGATACATGATTTTGAAGAAGAAGGAGATGAGGAGTATAATGAAGGAGATGAGGAGAAGAGGATGAAGAAGAAGAGGTGAGACCCAAGGCAAGGGGGTAGGTGGGAAGAAGTTACAAAAGAAAAAGGACCCCAAGCCTCACAAAGGAACAGGTAGATGAGGCCACGAGAAAGAAGTGGAAAAAAATCATCAAGGACCTAGTGGAGCAAGAAGTGGAATGCAACGCGGATGGATGTGGTGATGAAGGAAGCTGAGGAGGAGAGCGTAGAAAAAGAATATGGCAGCATGGGAGGAGATCCTAGTTTGGTTGTAAGCTTTCCAAAGGCTCACAATGGGGAGGAAGAGCATAAAGCATCACAAGTTCAAGGGATGGGCTACATTGATGATCCAAACAAGTGTTGTGTGCACTTTCTAGAGCACCATGCCAATGGAACAACTTTTAGCTATGACTTCATTTGATGAGGAAGGTGCATACCCTCGGACAAGGAAAATGTTGTCATGGGCATTTGAGTCCCACATTGATGAGCTGAAATTTGAAGTAAGCCAAGGGGCATTGATGCAAGTGCCAAAATAAAAGGATAAACCCCTTGGTGAATGCTCAGAGGTTTTCAGATGAGAAATCTGCAACATGCTCAACAAAGTCTCAGTTGAGGTTGAAGCTAGGATCTTCGGGAGAAATGACAGGGTAAAGTTCCTAGAGGCAGAGTTGGAGAAAAAGGAAGAAGAGCTCATTGAAAATACCAAGGACTTGAAGTAGGAAGAGCTAATCAACACTCAGTTAAGGCATGAGTTAAAATATGAAAAGGCAAGAGTGTGCAAGGCATATAAGAAAGATAGAGATGATCACGGATGTCATTTTCTAAAGCATCTAGACTTAATGCCACCCACGCAAAAGTATGGATCATCCTTGCAATGCCTAGAGGACTTGACCCACATACTCACCATGGAGAGGTGACCACTTTCCCTAGAATCAATAGAAGAGGTGTTGGCACGCCAAGAGAAAGAAAATAAAATGAAGGTTATGGATATTGTTGCTCAGTACAACAAGATCCTCACCGATGTAAAAGCCACCACATCAAGTTGTTGAGGCTTCCTATGAAAATGTGCGTGACAGAGATAGAGTGGTAAGTATCTAGTTGCCACCCATGAGTGAAACTCAAGGAGTTCTAGGAGAAGAACAAAGGGAACAGGGTGAGAGTGAGACAAGATCCTAGCCAAGGTAGAAAATAAATCAGAGGCCATTGAGACCTTGCGGGGCTCAATCAAGAACTAGATAAAGGAATTGTACCCTCAAATCACTCGAAGGATGGATGCGCTCGAGGATTTGGGAAAGTGGGATGGAGGAGATTGTGGAGACAATGAGCGCTAAGGGAGAGGAGCTTAGTTTTGAAGAAGTGAGCACCCTGGTGGGTGACCTCTGTCAGCAAGCGCAAAATGAGGTTGACACTTGGGGAAATTAGAAGCTGATTTAAGGAAGGATTTCCCTCTCCTCCTCCAAAAGTAAATAAATTTCCCCATTCTTTCATTCTTTTCCCATTTCTTCATTCCTTCATTCTTCCATTCCAACCATTTGTAAGGATCCACCATTCTTTAATTCTTTATTGAAGAGTGTTTCTAGGGATGGAGAATAGGCATAGTGTGGGGTGATGTTGGGCCCCAAAATATCAGCTAAGTACAAGAAGGTGCGTGGGCACATGGGACCTAGTTGAAGAAGGGTGCATGGGTTGAAGTGCACAAGGAAAGGGTTTTGGAAGGGTTTTTCATAACACACGGTGCACATGCAAGGAAAAATGGGTTTTGTACTTAGCCACATTCAGCATCCTAGGTAGCACATGAGAAAAGCATGACCCTTATGGATAAGGTGCCATCCTGGCGACTATGGATCAAAAAGGGAATATTCTAGGCATGTGATGGAAGTTTCTAGAAGACATCATTGTAAGGAATGGAGAGCTCGGATCGGAAAGGCATGCTTCCATGGAGGACCACTTCGACACTTGGCAACCGATCTGTAACTTCTGGAAGGCATGGCGGTGGGTGCTAAGGCTATATATACAAGCACCCGATAGAATAAAGGGATATATATATATAGATACGATTGAAGAGATGTGTAGCCCTACGTAAAAAAAATGAATAATGTTATGGGTTAGGGATTAGGAGAGCTTTGTGAGCAATAACATATAGAGGGATGGGTTCTCATTTTTCTTTGTAATATGATGAACATAGTATAGTTCTAATGCATGACTTGGCTCTGCATAATTATATGAGGATCTGTTATGACCTCAAGGGATGTAATGTGGGTTATTAATTTGATAGTATGAATATAATGCTCTGTTATAAATCATCTTGTGTTTAATACTTATGCATTTCCTTTCTATATGAATCATCTACATGTGCTACTTGTTATTTCTCTTACCTGCATATAATGAGATGATAACTATTCCTAATTTCATAATAATGTGGTTTAGTTCTATATTTTCCTAAATTTTATTATCTGTTCTAAGATTATGCATTCTCACAAAACTCACATAAAGGAGAGACTTGGCGCTCGCATGTGCCTCGGGTGAGCGCCCAACACCCGCTAGGTGATAGGCTGACATGCATGGGATTTTTCTATTCTATGAAGGGTATAAAAATGACTACATCTCCATAGATCACAAATGTAAAAGAAACATGTAAGGGACGTGAAGAATTCACAACAAACCAATATAGAAAAGGAAAGGTAAGAAGATGCAACAAAATACAAGTTAGGGCAAGGAGAGAATAGCCACAAAACAAGACTTTTATTTCTTCCAAATGATTCATAGTAAATTAAAATGGTAGAAAGAGGCAACTATCCACATGTAATGAACATATCGAGGTGTGCAACTCAAAATACAAATAACATTACTCTAAATAATACTCTTACAATCCAAGAGGCTCTAACATCTACAAATGAGCATTATCCAATTATTTATAGAAGAATAGGAGAAAAGGACAAGGAAAAGAAAGGAAACTCAAATTTCCAATCACAACCACCAACAACAAGAAATAAATTTCTAAAAATCCTCCTACAATAGTGTCATATCTCGCCTCCCTATGTCATCTAACTTTTAGTAGAAGAGAAGTGGTCAAATCTTATGAAATTTGGGTGGATAAGTCAACTGGATGTGAACATTAATGACCTGAGTCATGTTTCATTGTTTTCACCCACCAAATCTTGCCAAAATATGATTTTAAAAACCTTAGATTGCAGTCCATATCAGTAGCTTTCGAACAAGATCAATCGCACTCTGATTTCGAGCTCTGTAGCAAAAGTTATGGTGATTTAAAGATCTACATTACAAGATGAACACACAAGACATGTGGCATAATCTGATTAATAGATGTATTTAGCTATTTTTTGGTTTATTCCCGCCACGTGTCTTTTTTTTTTTTTCACTTTCCATAAGGATTCGACACACAACCGGCACATCTTCACTAGTTGTGTTTTGTACACTCTATCTCGACAAGTCCCGGAAGTGACATGTGGCACTCGGTGATTGGCACAAAGGGTTTCACCTTGAGAGCATGTGTAGGATCGGGAAGCACGTGAATGCATAATTCCATCGGCACACACAAGAGTATGTTTGATGGTGTGAAGAAAAGGGGAGCACAAGACAAGGATACGTGAGAGAAAATACACAAGGAAAGTGCACGAAAAAGAATGAAGGGAGAATGAATGTGCACAAGGGGATACATGGGACTCGGGAAGGAAAAGTCATGCACATAAGATAATTTCATGACTTACAAAATACAAGGTGAGTCTATGGGTGCATGCAAAGAGTGTGTAATAACTCGAAGAAGTACGAATGCACAGTAGGATGTGCATACGGGGAGAATGAAGGGAAATATCATAATAAGAGTAAATTGGATACATGAAGTATACATAGAAGGAAATGAAGGAAAGGAATAAGTGAGGACAAGTTCATGAGGGAGCATGCAAAGAAATACAACCAAGGAAATGCACCAAGGAAGGAAACCATCAAAGCACGTGCGGTAAAAAAACTTGATCTCGAGCTAGAATGGAGTTGTAAGTTGTCTAAATAACCAGGGTGGTTATTTTGGACAACAAGTAGCTCTAATGGGTAGCATGCTACTACTCCTTCCCAAATTCATGCCTATAAAATTTCTTTGGAACAATATCTTTCCAAACACGGAGCCATTTACATTGTCATATGCACTACTTTTATCCGATGTGCCTCATGTGCTAATACTAACACGTGTCTACCTGTATCTCCAACCCAACATGGTGATCCTTGATTTCCTTCCTTCTCACCTTCACTATGATGATCTTCTATAACTTCTAAATTCTAAGCACCATGCACAAGTACTAGGTGTCCAGAGCTAGGCCAAATGTGCACTAATGGTTCTCATTCTTTCCTTATACTTTCTCTCATCAGATTCCGAAGGGGTCCTTCTACTGCGCTTTCCCAATATCCGAGAAAAATGATCATGTGGCCCTTCACCTTCTATATGGTTCTCATCACTTCCTCCCGACATCATTCCTCTCAGTCTCGAAGTGCTGTTCAATTTCTCTCTCTCGCACATCATTATACTTGCACAGTACTTCTTCCTTATCCCTTTCTTCTGCTTGGACCAATGCCATCCTTCCTAAACCTTCTTATTATCCCTATGCACAAAGTGGGGTTTTAGCATGCCATACATAAATTCTCCATCCCTAGCTCAATAATCAAGATATTTATAGCTAATGGTAGTGCACATAAGTATGATCCTTTAGGTTTGTGTAGAAACTAAAAATCTACTTCTTCCAAGAATGAGTATGTTGAAATCACGTACTCTAAGGTATAATTTCATAGTACACCTTCCCACCAATGATCTACATAACGTACCCATGGTTCATCTAAATCAGATAGTGTTTGGTACTTATCCTAGCTCCACACTTGCTTCTTTCCTAGGTGAACACCCCCATTACTCGCGCGTAAGTGATAGCCACTCCTACAACTCTACTAGTAATAAAATGAAGAACGTATCATACATTAAATCATATAAAATTTCTTCCACCCATTTTCACTCATTAAAATATCATTCAATGTTGTATGTATGATCAAATTTTTCTTGGTCATCATCCACCCAACGCTCAATATTCACTAGTGACAATTGGAACACCATATGCATGCCACAACCTCGATGAGCAAAATTAAAATAGGTCCTGGAAACGGAACCAAAATGTAGTATTTTTTATTAACCAATTCTTATTTAGGAGTGCTAGCAATTCATTCAAACAGAGGTATAAACTCTCACCCAAAGAGTGCACAACCACTAGGTCCCTCTTTAGTTACTTATCAAGATGTGTGTGATATGCCTTTAATCATTCATATGAAAAGATAACATTGTATAAAGAATAAAAGTAAAAACATCAATGGATATAAATTATCAATTATTCATGAGTTACAAACAACCAACAATAGAATCTTCCATGAGTTACTCATCATATGACCAATCCATTCATGTACTTATAGTTGAATACATTTATGCGAGAAACATTCTCTAGGCCCTAAAGCACTCGCATATCTTTATCCTACGTGCTTACACAACACACTTATACTATCAACCTTTACATATATCTTAACTCTCACACACAAATCACACATAAAATCATGCATGTCTTCCTATTACATGGAGTGTGACACCTATTTATATACGGTGGGGACTTTCCCTTCACCACTTACATGAGTTAATCCTAAGAATAGATGTCCTAAATGTAGGTCGCATGCCTTTTTTTACAACTCTGCTTTATCTCTAGATCAAGCTATTAATATCTCGACCCCATCCATGCTTTAATCCTATAATTATATGTCTTTTGTGCATGTGTTTTACCTTTTCCTTTCCTATTTATGGACTTTCCTTGCTTGTTACGCCATGTATGTTTTTTCCTATTTTTATCCTTAGCTTGGAAATTGGATAAGTCTTGAAACCCCTATGCATGCACAGACCTTTGCACGTTGGGATCCTCCCTTTTTTCACACAACTTCATGCACGGACTGTATTTTCTCTCAGTATTACTTATGCATGCCCTCCTACACGCAGCTTCATCCTCCGTGTATGGCTAGTACTTGGCCATTTTTGTTGCTCAATAGTGACTAGAATCAAATACATCTATGTCGTGGCTATAAATCCTCGGATGGAAATGGATAAATGTAAATCTCATCTTCAACACATATTTCAACTACCAACCATCCATAATCACTTATTCCTACACATTTTCTTGTTTATTTTCACTTATTTCCTTCAAGTGGTAATTAATCTTCACAAATCACACACACACTAGATCTCAATGAAATGGAAGACTAGTATGTTTCTGATATTTTTATACCTTTATCACACCCCTTTTTAGTTAATCTCTTCTCTCATAGTTTGTGCCTCCTAGATTATCACTAATTCACAACTACCACACTTTCCAACTATTCACAACAATCACATCTTGATTCATATGTATTAAACATTTATCGGCAAATTATTCATGAATGGGGGAAATACCTCAATCTCTTACTATCTAGCATCCAATGGCATAAAAATATCTCTCAAATATTCATTCCTTTTTCTTCAATTTTCACCTTTCTTCTCTTATGTTAGGGGCATCATGTTGCCTAAACATTTTCATTGAACGGGGATTTTACACCAAATCCTTTTCTCCTCAACCTTATGACAACAAATAAATTAACTCTATCTATAATCAATTATTAAACCAATGTAAACCTAATAGTAATCTCAATTTGGAAATCATCCTATCAACCCCTTCACAAAAATCCGTGAAATAGCCTATCGATCAACATTTATGGGTCCTTGTCTTAATGTTCATCCATCCACATCCACGCTTCCACAAATATTGTCATAAGGTATGACACAACCCTATCTCATCCCCAAGTATTTATGTAGTGTTTTACCTTCGAGCATATACCATTTTTCATCACTATCAATATCACTCTCACTCTAGTGCAGGTTTCATATTATAAAAATTAAAAACGGTTAAAACATAAAAAGACAAAATGTGTGTTTTTATTCTCATGTTACATGTGTCATTTATTGCATCTTGACTGAATGTTCACAAATGGTCTTTGTTTCCCTATATTGAATATCTTGATATTTATGCATATATTGTGGGGGCATCTTGATCTTTAATATCTTGGTGGGTTCTCTTAATGTTATGTATTTGGTTTGCATGTATCGTAACTTATATTTTGTTTATGCATATATTGAAGGGGCATTTTGATCTTCTATATTCCAATGTCTTCTATTATATGTTAGTTATTTTTATTCTTGTGTCGCATGTATTATATCTTTTATCTTTTTTTGCATATCATACAGGGGGCATCATGTTCCTCTATATCATGGTGTATCATGTTATATATTATTATTTTTACTCATAAATTGCATGTCTAAGTCAATATCAAAATGCATACTACATACAAGGTCATCATGATTTCTTATACCATGATGCATCATTCCGTATGCAAAATTAAATTAAATATGCTATAACAAAGTATGAATCTTTGTGCATAATAAACAACTTGTTTTACAAAATTCATTTTTATCTATCCATCCTAATGTCATTTACCCATGCACCTAATCCCATAATCTTTCACCCTCGTTCATCTTATGAATCTTACTTAATACTCCATGCAACATGGGAATATTACTTGAGGTCAACCCTTGAGCTAAGTCTTCCCTATTGCATATCCTCCTTCACCACCACATCTATCACACCAGCATTATCTCATCTTTCCTATTCAGCTTGGGAATCTTACTTGATCACCCATGCAGCATGGGAATATTCCTTAAGGTAACTGCTTGAGCTAAACCTTCATTGCTTCATTTTTCCATCATAAACACATTCCTCACTCCATTTGACTTATAATTCCCCATGATCCTACCCTCTAACCATCCCCAACGTCACCACCTACATGCCATCATCCTATACCGCCCTTCATTATCATAGTTCATCTCTCAACTTGTGAATCTTACTTGATCCCTCATGTAACATGTGAATCTTACTTACATATCCTCCTTAAGACAAGACATATCATTTGCATTTTCTCTAATGTCACCACATTCCTTAAAATATTTGATGATTCCTTATGCACAAATCCCCCAACCCACTCTAAATCCACCACCTACTTCCCATTGTCCTATCAAATCCTTTAGTATCACATTTTATTTCCATACTTTGCTTAGCTTGGGAATATTTCTTAAGGACACTCCTCGAGGTAAGGAATCCCTTCTACATTTAACCCACCATCACTACCATCTTTATACCATTTCACCCTTTATTCTTTGTGATCCCTCCAAAAACCCATCATGTCACCACCTTCTTTACATAACACTCTAATCCTTTACTATCATATGTCATTTCTTCATTTTCATCTTGGCAAACTTACTTAACCACCCTCTTCTTGAATAGTTTACTTTCTCCCACCTCCTCCAACATCCCTTTTCTCTCTTCACCCATTTCCCTCACATTCCTCTCATATCTCATTTCCTAACACCCTCTAACCATGTACTCATCATCTTCACCATTCCTTGTTTCTCCTTTTCTCATACACTCTCGTCGAATCCTTCATATCAACATGTCCAACACCTCTACCATCCTCCCATATGTCCCCCATTTTCCTCATTTACTTCTCTTTTTCCCCAACATCCTTTCATCCTCATCTTGAGATTCATATTTGGCTCTATTTTCCCTTCCCTATTTACCACCTTTGTTATATTTTTTGGTCTATAAAACATCTCTCCATCCATCAATCCTCACTATTATGCTTTAATCCTCCCCCTAATAATTCTCCACATATTCTCATCTTAATACTTCATTCCACCATAATATATATACTATCTTCATCTTCTTTTTTATTTTTCCTAATCCTCCCATATCTTATTATTTTTCATCCTTATCCACTTCACCCCCATTTTTATCATTGTTCTCCTCATCCTAATCTTTGGACTCATCCTTATATCCTTATCTTAATATTATCCACCTATATTTATCTACATATATATATCACCTCAATCATTTTCACATTCCTTATGCTTCCTACTCAACTACATCATCACCCCTAAATTTCCATCACCATATTTAAGACTTTATTCCCCTACGATATTTATCCTCTCTTCCTCATCTTCCTCTCTTTACTTCCACTCTAACCATTATTATTATTTGACACTCCACTCCCATGCAATATCTTCATCATATTTATCTATTCTTCCTCACCCCTTTCCCCTACCATTGCCATGGACATGTACTCCTTCACAAACTCCTAGTCCACAGATATTTTATCACATATTATTTCACTCACCCCATCCCTTGTTCCACATATTCATTTTCTCATTCATGTTCCCACCACTCTTATTTCATTCCAATTTTATGTTCCACATCATCTTCCCCACTTACACTTAATTTACTAGTTCTCCATCTTCATTATTGTCTCAAATTTGGTTCCTTACCTCTTTGTCCCTCATCATTTTATCCATTATCTCATATCATCTTCCACATGCCTCTCCATATGGTCTATTTCATATTCATATTTGTGCTACGTCAACACCCGCCATTGTTTTTGTCTTTCTCGCATTGTATTCCATTCATTTCCTTAAAATTCCATCTTCGTATTTTTCCTCTCCTAACATCAAGGTTGATCCTCATCTTTTATGTATCTCTTGTTGAACCCTTCACATTGGAGTTATAATTTATGTCAAGTGGCATTAATGGAAACGGTCTAAATGGCGAAGTGAAGCTTAATCGAGTTATGAAGGTTTATTGGTAGTGCCTTCTCAATGATAGTTGGAGCTCACAAAGAGGTTGTAATGCTTGGTATGAATACAAAATGTGTCCAAAGTATCCATAAAGTTGTTTAAAGGTGTGAGGATTGTTTCTTGGTGCTCTCCAATTCATATCCCTATGTTCAAAGTGAACACTAGTCAATCTAGGTCAAGTACAAAGGTCTATTTCCAGGTTGGCCATGGCACATGATGTTTTACAGGTATGAGAGGGTTGTTCCAAGATTTTTAAGGAAGGAAAAGCCTTTTACAATGCATCTATGGAAAAGTAGGAGTGAAATTTCATGTAGGTAGGTGTTTTTCAGTGGTGTGCGGTGGTCTGTGAGGTTGACATCCACTGATGGTATGGAAAAGGTTGGTATGCTTGGCTAAGATTCTCTACAGGTTTGAAATTCTCATTTCAGCGTGTGCAAGATATTTTGGAGAACATGGAGGTATGATGGGTATTAGATAACTCAAGGAGACCTTTCTAATGATACTAGATTTGTGCAATCTGGAGCTCTCTGGAGGAAGTTATGGTCATTCAAAGTTTTACAGGTCGGGATGAGTAGGATTTAATTACATTTTGGGTTTGTGTGGTCATCATAAGTCAACATGCTTCATGCATCCCCACTTCTAAAACCTCGATGTACATGTCGTGTGGATTAAATAGGGTTAGGTAAAATTTTGGGTTTGCCAACATTCAAAGAAAATAAGTAAGTTGTGACAAAATAAAGTTATGCCGACATTGTGAAATGTGTAGATGTGTGGAGCCTTCTAATTAGATTTCCTTTCATGATCTGACATAAAGATATAAAATGTGAAGACTGAAACTACAAAATCTTAAAATAAATGTGGATCCTTTTAATTCTCTCACCTTTCGTGCTCTAACATAGAGCTGGAAAATGAGAATACTAACATGTTAAATTTGATAGGAATGTGGAGCTTCCCTATTATATCATGTTTCACATTGGTCAGATATAGGTTATCAAAGCCCGACATTTCAAAGGGCATGGAGCTTCCTTATTGGCTTGCTTCTCGTGGTGGCCAGTGGAGGTTAAGAATAGTCTAACAAGTGTGAAGTACGTGGATATTTCTTATTGGCTATAACTTTGCAAATGGTACGCACCTAATAAGAAGATCAAATCCATGTCAAAATTTGATTGGTTGTGAGGATCGTCCCGTTGAATACAAGAGGGGCTGGTGGAACTGAAACTCTATCAAGTATGGTTTATTCCACAGGCTGGATTCCAATTAAGTCCATTAATCTTAAGATTTCCATAATGGTGACATGTGTTTGGTGAATGAGACCAAAGGAATAATAAGGTTTGAAGTGTGGCAAGCTCATTTGTGGACATAGTGGTGCTTGTGTAAGTTTTGTTTGAAAATTTCATTGAAACTTAAATTTTAACCAATGAAAAATTTCAAAAATTATAGATAACTTTTGTAAGGAAGTTGGAAAGGTGTTGCAAAAGAAATTAGGTTGATTCATCTTGAAACAAAGGATAAATTCATGACATAATTTTGTCTTAGTTGTACAAGTATGTGAGGAAGAATTCAAAGGACATTATAACCCAATTTTCATTTAAAGGAGATGTGGTCATATGATGAATCTTATTGACTTGGAATATACCTAATGAAGTACATAACAATGTTCACACAGTCTAGTTTTTTTGAAAGCAACGTAATGTTGGTTGAACTTCCAACCTATGTTTGATCCTCATGTGAAGTTATAAGGTCTAGTTTGAAGTGAAGAAGCTCAAAATTTATGGAACATGAAACATGAAGCATCCCTATTCAAATTGAAGGAGCTCATGGAGAAGCTCAAAAGTCATGGAAGAATTTTAGAAGGTACCAAAAAGTGTAACTAAAGATATCATATGTAAGAAGACAAATTTATGAGGTAATTTTGTAAATTCCTTTTATATGCACTTGTACGTAGGAAGAATGAGTCATGTGAAGAGTCATTGAACATGAAAATTCAAGATTCATGTTTAGGATTCATGCTTTTTTATTTAATCTCAATTTTTTGGAGCATGAAAATATTGTTGAAGACTTGGGGAATCTTGTTGTTGTGAGTTGTGAATATAGAGGTATGTTGAAGATATATTCACTTGATAAATGATGAACAATGTTCTATTCGTAAGTTAAGCTCAATTTTTTAGCATGAAAATTTTGTTGAGAGGAGATTTGAGTTCTAGTTTTGAGAAAGTGAGAAGGGTGTGAATGTATTGAAGCCATGGAAAAATAAGAAAGGAGAAGAGAAGAAAAGTGAGCTGAAGAAGTGGTCAAAATCATTTGTGAAAGAAAACACAGTAAAGTGATCATAATTTTTGTAAAACATTCTAAGTGGAAGCTTAGCCTGTGGGGATTTGTTGCTTCCCTATAAGTTGAAGCTTACTAAATATCAATTATAGCTAGACCAAATTTGGGAGTTGAAACTTCCATACAATTTGAATATTTTCAAAGATTGAGTGGTAGCTCGGTTAAATTTTGGATTTTCAGCTCCAAGTTGAGTTGATGCTCAATGTGAAATCATTATAACTTTATAGGACAGTTGTCTAAGCTAGTTCTTTGGTTTTAGTGGGTTTTTTCCCGAGATGGGTTTCCCACATTAAATATTGTCTCCTCATGTGTTCATGTGTGTTTACTTCTCTCTCTATCTCTCATGGTTGAATGGTTATACTTCATCATAGTTAAGATAGTTTAATTGTGACAATTGAAGAAATGTAGATTGTTTAAGAAGTTTGAAAGAGCACTGATTCACCCCCTCTCGGTTCCTAGAATTCATAACATCTCTATCCCCCAAAATTTTCATCCAATCATTTCATTTATCCTAATATCCATTTTCTTTCATCTCCCCATACCATTCCCTCCATCATCATCCCCTCATTCATTCCATTATAGTCACCATATTATGTCCTCTCTCGTCTATGCATCTTCATGCAATCTATTCCATACTAGAAAATTTCCACCTCTTATCCCTATTTTATAATTATTTATCTCCTTGTATTTCCATTTCCTTTATTTCTTCTCTCCCCAGTTCCATCCTACTCTTTCTCTCACTCTTAGTATCATGGCCGCCTCTAACACCTTCACTATTCATTCCCTCACCTCACCCATTCCACATTCACATTTTCATCTTCATCAACTAAGTTTATTCACCTCTTCCTCACCCTATCCATATTCAGTTAAGTACCTCAACACATCATCACAATCATTTTTCTCACTTATTTCTCATCCAACATCAAGGTTGATTGAATACATATCCCTTTTGATCACCCAACATAGTCCATTCATGACCTTTCCATGTTCTTATTCGTCCACAAATTCTTTTTACATCGTCTCATATTAATCTCTATATCATCTTTTTGAGATACCTATTATCTCTTCCATTTATGTCATTCCTCTTGAGGGGTTATCATCTTATCCATCCTAATCACTCCATCAATATTTTATTTATGAGGAAACTATCATCAATCACCTTTGGTTCTCAAAAGAAAAAAATCTCTACCTTTTAGAAAATATTTTTCTACACTCAATCATGTCTCAAACACAAATGTTTTTCAACTCTATGCTTTGAAAATAATCATTTCAATAACCAATTATGCCTTCAAAACTAGCTGAAGTGGTCCATTGGTCAACATTTATAAGAAACATCTATATTTAAAAATCAACCCATCAATCCCGTCACATAACTTATTAAAGTATTCCATCAATCAACATTTCCAAGAAACATTCATCTTACAAAATTAGCCTATCGATCCCTTTACACTTTTGAAGTAGTACATGGATCAACATTTCTAGGAAACCATCTACATTATGAAATCAGCCTATTGATCCTTCACAAATTTTAAAGTATCACATGGATAAAAATTTCCAGAAACCGTTTATCTTGTGAATTTATCCTATCAATCCCTTCACACAACTTTTCAAAGTGGCCTATTGATCAATATTTTCAATTCTTTTCCTATTTTTATCAAATCTACCACGAGGGCATCTATTTTCATCTATATCTTTTGTCTACTTTATTTAAAAGGGTGTTACTATTGCAATACCCTTCTAAAGAGGGGGAAAATTAAACACCTTAATTCTATCACCGTAATTAATTTCTTCATCCCATGAAAATCCCATAAGAGATTAATATCTAATTACTCAATGATTAGCTAATATAATCTCATCCTACTTACTAGCCATATCATCCCAACCACATCATCAACCACATCAACCTTTCACTATCCCCCACTACCTAGTAAAATAATTTGGTCAATTTTCTATTTCCCCCACTATCAAATAAAATAATCTAATTAATTTCCCATTTTCAAATATGCTTCATTATTCCCCACCTAGCTTCCCCCACTTTAAAATTTTATCGCTATTCACCTACCTAATTTATCATTATTCTTAAGTGAAATTAATCAGCCTCATTCACTAATCATATCTCGAGACGCTATAAATACAACATTTACCTTCAATCTAAGACACTATTCATGAACATAACTCAATTATGCCCTTTTTCCCTTTGATTTCTCTCTAACCCCTTTGTGCATGAATTTTTCTTCTCTATTTTACAAAGTAACGCAACTAGGTGTCGGACCCATCTTGCAAAATAGAGAACACTTTATGGAATCTACATCTAAAACATTTATGGCCAAATCCACTTAACACCCCAAATCGAGGTGTATGGTAAGAACTAGCTTTTTTGATTTCATTTATGATGTATTTATTTGATATCTAGTTTGCATTGCTTATCTTTGTTATCATTTTATTGTAATAAATATTTTTTATCACCTTAAAAAGGTTAGGGATCTATCCGAGGTATATCCTCTACCTAACAAAAAAGCTAACATACTTCTCTAGCTTGTGATTTGTATATTTAGATTCATATTGTGGAGATGTTAAACTACTTTATTCTTTATAATAACTTCATGAAGTACCTCTCTCATTCAACGGTAGTAGCGTAAGCTTTGATTTATTTAGAAAGATTATTTTTATTTAATGTTTTAGTAAAATTAATTCAAAATTATCTTACTAAAAATGTTCTTATGTTGTTTTTTTTTAATGAGAGATGGACTTCATGAGGTTTTTCCAATTAATAAAGTACATTAGCATCTCCACAATCTAAATCTAAATCTCTAAAGCACAAGGCGAGAAACATGTTAGTTTTTTTGTTGGTTAGGGGATATGTTACACACATATTCCTAACCTTTTTAATCTAGTATAGGTTTTATCACATTCATACTCTCTATAATTACATATTATGCAAGCACAATACAAATAAATAGGCTTGTACATCTCCTTAATAGAATGATTCAAGCCCTATAAATATGCAATGTAGCACTATATTTATGTGACTTGTTATAACTCACATAATCACAATCAAACATATTGGAAATATAATAATTAAATCACCCATGTGAGTAATAATAGGAATATTTATAACATATTACCCCCTTTAGTAAGAAAATGGGAGAAAATGCCACCTGCAACTAAGCAACATACAACTCCATAGCTTGCACATGGTCTTGACACTCACATTGACTGTGGGAACTACATCTACCATGAATAGGGACCCATCAACCTATTATGGGGAATACATGAATTGGGACCCATCGACCAATTCACATCAACCAAACCAGTCAAGATATCAAGAACACTTCTCGGTTCAATTTTTTAGTCTAGATATTCATATCATCATCACAAAAGGATAAATATAGAATCCATGTTACACATATGAACATGGATGTTATGTTTTGTTTTTAATTTTAATGACATAAAAACATACCAAAAGGTGTCACTAGAGCATAACGCAGATTCCGAGGTAGTGACAAACTTGAGGAAACAAATCACCCTCTTGCCTTTATTGCCTCCATCCCCTAATATGTTGTTACTTAATCAACCGATTGGAAATATAAGCTCAATGGTTTCAACATTGTGTTTAGTTTTATATTCCCCCATAATTTGAAACAATACATTTTATTGGATTTCATATACCTCAAAAATGTTTCCTTTACAATTTAAGGAAAATTGTTTATGAGTGCAAACAAATACAATAGTTCACACTTTTATTTACAAATGATCGCATCTTCCAAAATTTTACACCACATTTGGAAATAATTTAAGACCCCGCTTTAAAAAATCAATTCACACCCACCTTATAAGTGTTCGACAAACTTACAAAAAAAAAATTAACTACCTTTATAAATATTTATTACTTATTTAAGTGTGAAATGGATTTGACCCTTAGACTTTCCCTTTTTCATGTGTTTTAGCACAATATGTAAATACCACTCGGCCTAAGTATAGGTACAATAGATTTACCACAAAATGTCTAGATTTTATATATGTCAAGGGAATGAATATTAGTTCAAAATAAAATTGATAATTACAATATGACATATGTACTTTGTGAAGTAATATTTTCACTATCACACTTTCAATAGCATTGAAGACGTCAAGTATTTTAGAACTTTACAAATATGTGTTCATTTCCGAACAACACTTTCACTAGATTCCTCCTCTATACATGCCTTAAGCATGTTCCCACAAACCATTCAATAAAGTGAACTTGGAGAGAGAATGTAATGTCCTCTTTTTCAAATTGAGGCCCTAAAATTGGACTTCTTTCCACTCCCTTTCTTTGGAAAAGAAGCATGATTGAACAAGAAGGAATTGCATTTCAATTATGTTTTCTTTATTTAGATTTAATTTTTCTTTCGGTGTTTTCCTTTATGAGGTAGGTCGACTATACTTGGGAGGGTCATAAAGGAAATTTAAAAGATAAAGTGAAGCTTAAGAGGTTGGTCCTCTTCTAATTATCCTTTGGCACCAAGGGAAGAATATAAAAAGGACTTAAGGATTTCATTTACAATCATCTTGGCACATTTTTTAGCTACAATTGGATTGTTGGGATAGTTTCTCACTACCTTTCCACTTGAGGATGAAAAACCCTCTTGTTTGCAATCCAAGGAAGACATTACCCTTCCTTATGGCTTGGTGGAGGATGGAAACCCTCCATTTTGAGTTGGAGACATCAACAAGAATGATTTCAAAGGCCTTACATCATTTTTGAGCTCTTCCCTAGAGGATTGATTAGGGTTTGAAGTTTCTTCGGTGCTTTCTAGGGTAAAAATTTCAAATCTTCTTTTATATTTTTAATCTCCATATTTTATAAGACCGTAATCTAAACTTTGGTGAATTTTGGTGGAGATTTACTATTTTCCTAGCCGCGATTTGGCGGACTTTATTGTTATAAATAATTAAATTCCATTGTGTTAATCAAATATTTCTTCAATATTTCGATATATTTGTGATGTATAAATATTTTCATGGCTAGATAGATTATTTTTGGCATTCTACATTGATTTGCATAGTAAAAAGTGGAATCGAATCTCAT
The DNA here is from genome assembly GCA_018340775.1 of Taxus wallichiana var. yunnanensis. Taxonomy (NCBI): domain Eukaryota; kingdom Viridiplantae; phylum Streptophyta; class Pinopsida; order Cupressales; family Taxaceae; genus Taxus; species Taxus wallichiana. The sequence goes on from CM031244.1 coordinate 8,387,834, forward strand.
GGATAGTTCATTGAATTGGTTAATCATTCTAAGTTATTCTTAGCTACTTTGATATTGTTATGTGTGTATTTGAAGGTGTTTTCGGATAAGATTTATTAGGGATAGTTGGTAAACCCCTTTCCTCCATTTTCAGCCCTAAAATGGATATTACAGTTATATTAGAGTATCTATCCTCCCATCCCCACCTAACAAGGAGCATAGTCCAAAAATGTGAATGAGGAAAAAGAGGAAGTGCAATTTGATGGACCATATGATAGGTTGATACACACAATTGGCGGGATGGGGAGTAAGCCTAGATTGGATACCCCAAGTTATTCTGGTAGTTTGGAACCAATATAGCTCATTGAGTGGATAACTAATCTCGTGAATTATTTTGAGTATTAACACATGGAAGATCCCAAGAAATTCATTTTCATTTTCAAAATTTGGAAGGATCAAACATCTCTATGGTGTGATAATATCCAAAAATACCAAGTACAAATAGGTGAACATAACATTAAGACATAATATAGGTTGGTTACAAAGTTGAAGCCAAAAATCTTACCTTTGGAGTACTAGATTGGTTTTTGTAAGAAGATGAAAAACATGTGATGGAGATAGTTCGGTGTGAAGGAATACTCTAAATATTTTTATGACTCACTATTCAATCATGACATGTAAAGTATGATTTGGATAATATATACAAGTATAGGATTGGATTGTGCATTACAATTCAAGATGAGTTTAGAATGATCCAAGTGCTCGGTTAGTATAGGAATCCTATTGGTATGCACCTTTGAAGGAGGAAGAGAAGTTGGCGTGTAATCGTATATCATTTCTCGTAGAAATGGTAAATTCATACAAATATGTGGACAAGGTGGTGGCAAAGAAATTTTTGCATCATAAAGGTGAGGCAAGTTTGACGTGTTGTATAGTGGAGGAACACTTAGAGGAGGAGGAAATGCATCTAGTGTAAGAGGATCATTTGGATGTAGAAGAGGCCATGGATTCAGCGGCACATGTTATATATTTGGATAAATAAGGTATATATATTTTGAGTTACCATATGCCTAGAATGATAGGAAGAGAAGTAATGTGAGAGTGCACAATGTGCAAGGTGATAAATATGATGCAACAAGTTGTGGAGAAGACCTAGATATTGAAGAATAATTTATGTTCAAGCATGTATTGTTAAAACCATTAAAAGAAGAAGTTGGTTTTGAGAAGAGGAAGAATTTGTTCGTAACATGATGTAAGTTACGAGGTAAAGTCTGCACATTGATATTGGACATTGGAAGCACTTATAACTTAGTTTTACGAGAGATAGTAGATAAGTTGGGGTCAAGAGGATCGAACATCCTAATCCCTATAATTTTTCATGGTTACATAAGGGACAATAATTATTAGTGACTCATCAATGTTTGGTTAAGTTCCAAATATGGATGAGAGTAGAGGTTGTTGGTTTTGAAAAATTAAGTATTTGATATGCATGATGAATACTTTAGTGAAGCGTGGATAACATGTGCAACACCCGTAATTGTTGACATAACACCATGGTTGGATTATTTTGTGCAAGAATGTCTATAAGTTTAGGGAAACTAGTTGTGTATTCCTTGAGGATCAATGTGGGAAAAATTGATGAGAGAGAAGAACAGTGGTGGATTAGCAGGAATTTTGGTCTAGATAAGATGTTAATGCAACTAATAAAGCATGAATTTGTGCGAGAATATAGATTATTCTAGTTGGTTAATGTAATATCTCATAATGAATGGTCATATCAACATTTTCCCATTGATGAGAATCCTTGGGAAGGTACCAATACGGATTTTGTTTTGGGGTTACCTAAGACACATAGTGGATTTGATTCAATCTATGTTGTGGCGGATAGATTCTCTAAGATGGCACATTTTTTCTTGCAAAAGAACTACCAATGCAACTTACATTGCAAATATTTTCTTCAAGGAGATTGTAACATTACATGAATTACCACACAATATTTTGTTTGTTAGAGATACCAAGTTTATTAGTCATTGTTTGGAGAACATTATGAATAAAATGAGTAAAAAAATTTAATCCAATCCAACATATCACCTGCAAATAAATGGATAGAAAAAGGTGGTGAACATGAGTCTTGTATACTTATTGGTTTATTTGGCTGGAGATAAGCCAATAATATTGGAATTTGCATTAGCGCAAACAAATTTTACATATAATAATCCAATTAATCAGTAGTACGTAGAGAGAAATCATCTCATATTGTGAATGGGAGTAATTTGTGAGGAGTGGTGGAGATGATAAAATTACCACACAATGGAGAAATAAGTGCATGAGTATGGTATTGTTTAGAACACATGAAGGAATTGCACTACAAAATTCACAATCGGTTAGCAATAGATGAATGTGCAATATAAACATCTCACGATGAAGGAGAATGGAATTAGAATATCAAGTTGGATATTTGGTCTTAGTGCATTTTGAAAGCATATATTTTCCAAAGATACCTACAAAACTATAAATTGGAATAAAATAAGACCATGCAAGGTGTTCGAGAAGTTTAATAAGAATGCATATGAGATTGAGTTGCTAAAAGTATTGATATCTCAATTATATTTAATGTGGAAAATTTGTATCAAACCACACATGACAAGAACATCTTGAGAATTCAAAGTTATAATATGGAAGGATAGATTCGAGATAATATATGTTATAATATGTGTGTGAGGAAAAGAGAATAAAAGATAATAGGATCAATAAAACATGCAATTAATGAGTATAAGGAATATTTGATCAAGTGGAAAGGGAAATATATTGAAGATGTAACCTGGTTGTGTATCATGGATGTCACAATGCATGTAATTTTGATTCCTTGAGCAAGAGCTTAAGTTTTAAAAATAACTTGAGGTGTATGATGCAATAGAACCCGAGTTCACAAGCAAAACTAAATCAAGAAAAATAGTTTGAACAATTAGAGTCGGTGTTTTGCATTATGTATAGTTGGTGGGTCATGAAGGACTAGTGTAAACTTTTGTGTTTTTGGTGTTGTATGGAATTTCAATGTTATGTGTAAGTCAATTTTTCAATTCCCATTATATTTATAAATCGATGCAAGTCTATGGAGTTTTTGTACATGTAACACCCACAAATCTCGGGCCAAAAACATAAGCCAAAACCAAGATTTATTTCTTCTTTTATAACATCACTTGGGCCCACTTAACAACACAACAATTCTTGAACCATAAAGTAATATGCATCACCTCTTTACACAATTAGGATGAAATAGAGGGTGATTCCAACATATCAAAATAATGAACCATACATAACACAACCAATCCTCCAAATGTCTTATCAAGGGGAAGAGGATGTTATTACTTCCACTTATACCTTTGCTAAGGAAGGTAGGCTAGCCTCTGGTTCCTCCAATACAAACATGCAATATAATATATCAATATACACTTATACCTCCACTTGAAACTTCACTTATACCTCCACTAAGACTAGTCTCACCAACCCTTGTTTCCTCCCATACAAAACATGTAAAACCCATACACCATAATCAACCTTATTCCTCCATAAATGGAAATGAAAATCCCCAACATACACAAACATACCTATGCATGCAAGTTACAAATACCATCAAATAAATGAAGACGTGCTCCAATGAGAAACCAATAAGCAACAAAAGACCAATGAGATAAAGAGAGTGAGAAGGGTATTTCACCAATAAGAACGACTTACACTACCAAGCCTACCTACGAGACTTGTAAGGGGAGAGATCATCATTGTAAACTACCACTTATAACTCCACTAGGGAATCCTGGCTAGCCTTTGGTTCCTCCAATAAAAACATACAATATGATATATCAATATAAACATATACCTCCTCTTAAAACATCATTTATTCCTCCACTAAGACTAACCACAATTCCCCTTATTTCCACCATATAAAAATTACAAGTATTATTCCTCTCTTCACTAAAACTCACTTATTCCTCCACAATCAATGATGAATCCACCCCACGCATGTATACTACATACACAAAATCTATGCACTTGGGTACATTTCTAGGTCTTGGAGCATACTAATGTATACATCATTCATAAGCAAGAAAACTAGTGGTTAAAAACTCATTTTGGGCCTTTTACTTAATCTCTTGCACTTTTATTGGTCTTACACATCTTACATCCCTTCCGAACCTAACTTATTTATTTTTTATGGCCTCGGACACTAGCTCCCATGTGTGCCTGTCTCTCCCGGGAACTCCTTACCCTCTCTACCATTTTCTCACTCTTTTGGGTATTTTTACTTCTTGGGCCTCTTTTAACACTTTGGGTCCGCCTTCCGAGTTATCAATTATAAAATTCAAATAAGGGAATCATATATATATATATATATATATATATATATATATTAGTTACTTCTCCAAAATCGGGGTCAAACACTAAGCATTACCTATCATCACCTAAACTTGCATTCAAATGAACAAGAGAACATAAAGGCATTCATCTAGCACACTCATACAAGGGACAAGGTTTACATCACTTTGCATGCACGGCATTAGAGGGGAAATTTCATTTAATTACATCTCACACATTTGCTAAATTCTAGATCGGCTTTTTATCATTGTGCAACTTGCACAAGGTCATCCTAAGGCATAATTACACACATATTCACACATAACTACATGGAGTTTGAAATGTATGTAGTGCTCATAACTAAGTCCACTCTTCGGATGATCATCGGAGTTAGTCCGACTCCACATTTTTCATCTTTATTTTTATATTTGATGTGGTTTGTGGGCATGTACAGCTAGGTATCACTTTCTACATGTTACATGTATAATTTTTACATCGGAGCAAGATCAAAATGATAAAAGGAAAGTAAAAGAAAATCTCCTCCTACACATAAAAGCATAGAACACGAGCATCCGATCGGAAACTAGTGCCCCGGATCACCACTAACACCAGACGCTCCTGTCCTCCCATGGGTGCTCAAGTCCTACACATTTCCAGTCTTAAAATCTCTAGTGAGCATTGATGACACTACTTCTAGTCTACTTTAGATATTCACTATCCCACATCATCGCCAGGTTGCACGAAATCAGCTAAGTCACCCTCTCTCTCTCTCTCTTACTTAGGGTTTCGTATTATTACATGTTTGTTGTTTGTCCATTTACTATATATTATCACTTATATATCATACACTACAGTATTTACTCTGAAATTAATATTTAATTATATTTATATTACATCATTTGGTGAACCTCACTCATGATCAAACACTTAGATCTTTATTTTTCTTGTTCTATCAGATCTTCTTTCATGGCTCCTCAATTCTCCTTGTATCAATTACTTTAAATGTACCCACCTTACAAATATGTTCTCCAAAATTCCCTAAACACTATGTACCTCCCTCGCAATACGCCACTGCCTGCACAAGTGATGAGTTGTTTAAATACCCTTTATAAACTACTCATTTTAGTATTTTGCTAAGCCGGTGAAGATATGTCCTTGTGTTTCCCAGGTTATCTTTCATTGAACATTATCATCATAACCTGAACTCATGGCATGAATATTGATTAATATAGTTATGATTAATTATATTTATTTTGTGGTATTTTGAGTATGCATTTATTCTTATGGTTGCAATAAGTTGTTTGAATGATGTTTTGTGTGATGCCACTCTTGTTTACGAGTAACTTGTTATATGCAAAGAAAGGACTCGTCTGCAGCCAAAGGGACTCACCTACAGCCCAAAAGATCTATCCATGCAGACAAATAAGATCACCTACAAAAAGGAGCCATGGTTATGAAGATATCTGGGAACTTGAATGACAACACTCCAAGTCAAGTACATGTCGTGGAAGAGGTAGTTACAAACTGGAACATGAGAACTGAAGATAACTCAACAATAGATCTGACTACTTATTACAACTCACTTAATAACTGATTGATCAGTTAAATACGTTATTTCAAGAACTTGATGGTTACTTGAGTTATGTATTTGATATCTGACAATTATTAGTTAGTTTCATTACATGTGTTTAAACTCTTATTGTTCTGTTTAAGATCTTCCACTTGTTTCATTGAATATCTTTTACTTAGTCTATTTAAACTCCTAGTTGAACTCTTCTTCTCACATGTTGTTGTAATTGAGGAGTATAAGAGAAGAGATTAATGCTAAAAATCTATGGATATGTAGAGATCTAGATGGAGAATTAGAGAATAGAGGATACACAAATATAGAAGTTGTTTTGCTCCTAGATGTAATATTCATGCCAATTCAATAAAGAATCTAAGTTATGTTCAGTAGCTTTTAGTTACAAGCCTTAGGAGGGATTAGCACCCAAGGTAGGGCCCACTTGTGGTCTATTAACCCCTCCATAGTTTTTTGCTTTGTTTCATTGCATGATTAGGCTAGGAAGCAATTTACCTCTTTATCTGTATTCTAAATTTATAAGATTTACTTTAGTCATAGTGTTAGAATCCATTTACTTTTAGTTATGAGTTTTGTTTCAAGACTTGTTGTTTTAAGTTGTTATTTTAAGTATAGAGTGAAATTTATTTCTTTTCATACCTCCTAAATGATTTATAAATATGCATACATCATTGGCATTATTGAAAGTTTACATCCCTTGGTTTGATGATTAAATGACTGTGAATTAGTGAACAACATATTAATTGTTGCAAGTTAATTTGCACCATCATTTTTAGCATTGTTGTTAGGGATACTGCCAAGTTATAAGGTTTTTGAGAGGTTTTTTATTTCTTAGAAGCAGTTTAGGTTTAGGAAATTTCACCTCCAAACCCCCACTAATGTATGTTGAGTGAGTTGAGTATTTGATGCATGCACCATCCAAGAGATGCTCATGGTAGATTCTTACCTAATCCAAAAGTAGCATGGTTTTCTATATCTGATTATAAAGAAGACATATCTTCCTTTGTTCAAGGTTTGCTAGTAGAAGATCACCCTCCAAGTGAGACTTCTGAGGTTGTTCCTAATTAGCCCATCATGGCAGAAGAAGTAAACCAAAATGTTGAAGACATGGAAACTACCTTTGATTTTCCCATTTCCAACAATGATGAGCCTCTGCTATGAAGAATATTTCTCCATCAGCCCTTCCTAACTTTCATGGATCCATAACTAAATACCCAGACACCTTTTTTTTTTGAGTTTGATGTATTATATAGGAGCTATGATTATACCATTGATGCACATAAACTAAAGTTGTTTCCTACTACACTCAAGGATGTAGCCTTGAGATGGTTCATGGGTTTAGGAAGAGATGTTGTTACCACTTGGGCATAGATGAAGGAGAAGTTTCTCACTAAGTACCAAGAATATTGCAGGCCAAGTAGTAGAGGAGGTGATGAAATCTTCAAGATGGTGCAGAAGGAGGATGAGCCACTGGAAGATTACTTGGAAAGATTCTTGTTTACGTGTTAAGAAGACAAGGCACACAAGACTACCTCCTGAATCTCTCAAATTACTCTTCTTGAAGGGACTCAATGAGGAGGATATGGATGCTTTGGATTTGATAGGAGTTGAGACATTTCAAAAGCTACCTTTGATGAGATTTGTGAAGCCTGCAAGAATTACTCCAGAGCCACTATGAAGAGAATAAGAAATTTAGATCAAAGGTGGATCAGCTACCAAAGGAATTGGGGACATATCCAAATCAGATATTGTCAACATGTTCAAGAACATGAAGTAGGATATTTCAATGACATGGCCACTCAACTAGATGCTTTGCATGCCAAGAAGAAAAGAGATGATGCAGAGGCAACACTTATAGATTTTTCCCATGCATGCAAAAAAAATAAAGTTGATTATAGATGTAGAGGATTAGCCATCATTACACAAGAAAGTGAGGCTTCACCAAAATTCAAGATGATAGAAATAGAGGATGGACAAGTCTTCTATGTTTCTCAAAGAAATCCATGGCCACCAAGACAAGGAGGTATGTCACAAGACCTATGTCCATATTTTCATAATTGGGCTAGTAATCCATATATGCAACCCCCACCTTGGGCTAATCCACAGACAAGGTTGGGCTCCATACCCTAGCCAATACCAAAAAAATGGCAACCTCAGTTTTTAGGCCAACAACAATGGAAACAACCCCTCAATCATGGAAGCAGTCCTTAGAGAGGAGGGAAACAATGGAATAACCCACCTCCTAATTACCAATAATCTTACTAACAACCTCCTTATCCATAACAACAAGCTCTAATGCCAAATCCCCAATCTAGATCTCAACCAAAAGAACTTAACTACTAGCTCAACCAATACCTAACCCCAACAATAAAGCTTCTCAGCTAGCCTATACCACTAAATCAGCTCAATACCCTACCTATTCAGTTGATGTTAATAACATCCATCTTTTCTCAGGAAGAGCACTTCCTCCACCAAGTAAACCCACCATTATAGAGATTACAGATGAACCACAGTTGTTGTAGAACTGATCCATGAAAAAAGCTAAACATATTGCAAAGCTAATCCATAACAACTGAACAAAGTTCTAGTAAGGGTAAAGTACAAGCTAATGAACCACCATTTTAGAGAGATTACAAGAAAAGAAGACTGACCTCAAATCAGAATCTGATTCTGATTTTTCAATCAAATAAAGGATATTTGTGTCAAAATTCCACTTATTCAAGCCATCAAGGATGTTCCCATCTACAACAAGTTGGTTAAGGATCTATGCATTAAAAACTCGGAAAAAAAGAAAGGATCCATCCACTATACAAGTTATTGGACAATTGGTTGATATCATGCTTGGGAATTCAGTTTTACCAAAGTATATAGATCCGGACAATTCCTTTGGTAAACGTTACAATTAATGGCACAACAATAAAGAATACTCTGATTGACTTGGGGTAGCCATTAACGTCATGACCAAGAAAATTATGGATGATCTGAAATTGGAAGGACTAAGGCCAATAGCTACAGTCTTACAACTTACAAATAGATCAACAATGAGACTTGAAGGAGTCCTTGAGGACATAGTTGTGGTGGTAGAATCTTGGGAATACCCTACTGAATTTATTTTCCTTCAACCAAAAGCAAGTTTAGGAGGATATCCTATTATTCTAGGAAGACCATGGTTGGCCATTATTGATGCATTCATAGGTTGTAAGTCTAGAAATATGATTATTTCTAATGGAAGTGGTACTAAAAGCTCATGCTTTATCCTCCTACCCAACCATTGAATGATGAAGATCAAACAATTTGGGTAGAAGAACCAGAAATCAGATCAGAACTTTGTACAACATCTCATGATGCTAGAGAAGTCTTGTACAATTCAAGGGTAAGAGAAGATTTTTTTCTCTCTAATGTCTTGCAAAATAACTATGGAATAAATGAAGAAGTGGATGAAAGATTAAGGTGTTTAAAATGCCCTTGAACCAAGTTCTACCACAACAAAGCACCATGGACATTCTAGGTAAGAATTTTATTCTTCATCAACTTCTTCCCCATGATTGCATACTGAATTTTTTTATCAATAATTTATATTCAATGATTGATCTCTCCAAGAAAGTAGAGATAACACCGAGAAAATCACTCAATGCCAAGAAATTGCTAAATAGACAATAAGAGAAATTCTTGAAGGCTCTTCTACAAAAACATAAAGCATTTTTGCATGGGATTATGGTGACATGCATGAAATTCATCCTAGGCTCTACACACATAAGATTTATATCAAAGAAATTTGTAAACCAATCAGGCAGCCACAAAGAAGAATGAACCCAATAGTGAGAGAGATTGTAAAAGGAGAATTGAAGAATTAATTGATGTTGGATTTATATACCCAATATCAAATAGTCAATGGGTATCACCTCTTGTCATTGTTCCAAAGAAGAATGGAAAATGGAGGATCTGTGTAGATTATAGAGAGTTGAATGCAAAAAACAAAGAAAGATCATTTTCCATTTCCTTTCATTGATCAAGTACTTGACACTTTGGCTAGTAAAATTATTTCTCTTTTCTTGATGGATATAGTGGCTATAATCAAATTTAGATTACACTAGAGGATCAAGACAAAACTACCTTCACATGCCCATGGGGAACATTTTCTTATTTAGTTCTTCCATTTGGCTTGTGTAATGCACCTGCTACATTCCAGAGGGTAGTCTTGAGCATCTTTTCAGATCTAACAAATGATTGCATGGAGGTATACATGGATGATTTCACAAGTACATGGCAGCAATTTTGAGGAAGCTATGAAAAATATGAAAAAATTTTGAAGATATGCAAGGAGCACAATTTTTCCTTAAGCAATGAAAAATGCTACATGATGATGTCTGAAGGTATAGTTTTGGGACACTATCTTTCTTCTAATGGAATTCAAGTTGATCCAACAAAGGTATTTGTTATAATTAACCTACCAACACCAAAGAAACAAAAGGATGTTAGGATATTTCTAGGCCATGTTGGTTATTACAGGATATTCATACAAGATTTCAGCAAGATTGTAGTGTCATTATTTGTATTATTAGGAAGGATGCTTCCTTTGAGTGGACTAAAAATGTGAGACTGCATTCCAAACTTTGAAGCAAATGTTAACTATCGCTTCTATATTAAGAGGACCTAATTGGAACCTGCCTTTCCACATCCACAAAGTGATGCATCAGACCATGCCATTGGATTTTCTTAGGACAAAGAATGGAGTTCTGAATTATGTAATTTATTATGTTAGCAATAACTTGCAGCATGTTGAACTCAACTACATAGTAATAAGAAGGAGTTCTTGGTAGTTGTGTATGCTATCAATAAATTTAGAACTACATCACAGTTATCCAGTGTTCATTCACACTGACCATGTTGCAATCAAATATCTAATAAATAAACTAGTAGTAAGCAATAGAATCATTAGATAGTTGTTGCTCTTTCTACAAGAGTTTGATGTCACAATATTGGATAAGCCTGGCAAGGACAACATGGTAGTAGATTTCCTTTCAAGGATGGATACTAATGGTGAAGAACATATTTTGATGACTCCTTTCCAGATGAGAATTTATTTTCTATTTCTACTAAAACACCTTGGTATGTAGATATAGCCAACTACTTGGTCTTAGGTAAAACACCTCCACATTACTTATACTTTGAAAAGAAATATATAGTTGAAAAGAGTGTGCATTTTTCTTGGATAGTTGGATTTCTATTTCATATAGGACAATATCAAATCATGAGAAGGTGTATAGATGATGAAGATATATATGATGTCCTCAAAGCATGCCATAGTGAGCCTTGTGGAGGACATTTTTCTACAAAAAGAACACTACAGAAAGTGTTAACAACTAGTTATTATTAGCCAACACTACATAAAGATGCAACACTTTACACCAGGAGATGTGATAGATGTCAAAGAATGGGAAAGCCTACCAAATCTGATAAATGTCATTGTAGCCTCAATTGGTCTTACAGCCTTTTGACAAAATGGGGTTTAGACTTCATTGGCCCTATAGATCCTAAATATTAGCAAAAAAAATACATATTGGTATGAACAGATTATCTAACCAAGTGGACAGAGGTGAAGGCATTACCAAATCAGAAAAGTGAGAAAGTATCCAAGTTTCTCTATGATCATATCTTCACTAGATATGGAGTTCCAAGGGAGATTGTCACTGATCAAGGTACACACTTTACTGTTGATGTAATTTTTGATCTAGCTAAAGAATATGAAATCAGACATAGGAATTCTACACCATACCATCCCCAATCTAATGGCTAGGTAGAGGTAACAAACAAGAGATAGAGGCTATCTTGACAAATACCATTGCACTCCATAGGAAATATTGGGCAGATAGACTTCCAGAAGTATTATGGGAATTCAACATAACATGGAAAACAATTAGATTCACACCATTTGAACTCTTGTATGGTAAGACTGTTGTTTTGCCAATTGAATTTGAGCACAAAACACTAAGGACTGCACTTGAGCTAGGCATAGATCTATCTAAATCACAAAGGCAAAGGATTATCCAACTCAATGAGTTGGATGAAATGAGAAGACATGCTGTGCATAATATAGAGGTAGTATAGAAGCAAATAATCAAATGGCATGACAGGTACATCAAGATAAGACAATTTCAAGAAGGTGATTGGGCACTCTTGTTTGACTCAAAGTACAAGGACCATATGGGAAAACTTAGGAAAAGGTGGCTAGGCCCCTATGAGATTGAGAAAATATTCCCTAATGGAGCTATAAAACTCACCACCATAGATCCTGTGAGGTTCAAGCTATTGGTGAATGGTCATAGGTTGAGGTTGTACAAGAAATAGTTGATAGAAATACATTCATGCTAGCAGTTCAGAGGAGGTCAAAGCAGGATGGAAGTAAGGACATTATAGATAAGATTAGGAGTTGAGCCTACAAGCTCATCTTCTGAGAATCCAAAGGATTGATAAATTTCAGTGGCCTTGGTATATTTATCTTTTTGACTATTCTAAGGGAAAATAAAAGTGTTGTGATCAGCCCTTTTGGTGATCAACAACACTCTACTAACATGTTTTATTTCTTAGAATTTCTATTTTGCATGGTTTTGATGTTAGATGGTTGCAAGAGTGCATGATATCCATCACAAGGAGAACATGCAATGACTAAAGGTCCACTTGCAGGTGGTATGCAATAGACCCCTATTTTCTTCATATATGATGAGAACTCATGATTGCATGAAGAAGATTGAATATATTTGAAGATGGAAAAGAGACAATTGACACCCCAACAAATCGGTATTCCCTCTCCAAGATTTATCTATTTTTAGTAAGGAGCGACCAATATAAATTCAACACATGCATACAACATAATAGCAACATATGCAACATTATATCAAGGTTGCATGCGAAAAGGTGCAAATTCTAAATAATCATGCATAATAATCATTCTAAATGAACATCAAGATAAGTGCACTTGACTACCACTTTATTAAAGTATAATTAAAATTATTATTATTAATTTGCATTTATGCTAAGTCATCATGTATTCAATGTATTTAAAATACCATCACCTTTCATGCTATGATGTGTCCCTCCACATAAGCTCATGTTGTCAATTCAATTCAATTTGCACGCTTCATGTGGTCACATCAATCAATGATCTCTCCTGTAACCGTGTTACATATCCTTTCGGCCTCAAAATTCAAAATACTCAAAACATTCAACATAATTTCAATTATGCATCGTTCTTCAAGAAAAAATTATGTGATTGTGTGTTGAGACGAAACAAGTTGTATATTTAAAATGGGAGGAGACTTGATTCACCATGAACCCACAGAGCACTCTCAACTTCTTAGTAACCCTCAAATTTTACAATATTTCTGAGATAACAGGTGGCTAGACTACATAAACTGGTTCTGGGGTTTCAATGAATCAATGGTTGAAGCGTTTTCGACACACTTAGTGATGGAGAGGTAAAAGTGAATGGTTTAACAATTAGAATCAGTGATGACATCTTGGTAGAGGTAACTAGACCGCCTACATAGGAGACCATTTCTAGAGAGACTAACTAGATGACCATATCAATACTAATACCACAACCAATCAACCCATCTTCAAGTCAATTCAAGCTTTACATTGTTTATTTCAAGATAAATTTCAAGCTATGGAAACCACGATTACATCCCTCACAGTTGAAATCCAACATCTCAAGGTTGCTTCTTAGGCCCATGCTAGTTCTTCTACACCTCATCTTAATCCCATGTCTACTACATGTGCTCATACAAGTGAAGCCAAAGTCTTACCACTACCAGCACCTCTCAAGTTTGATCTAAATGTTAAGAAACATGATATTCTTCCTGAGCTCCTCAATCACCAGTTGATCAACTTGTCACCTACTCATTACTACCCTCATTATTAGCTTGCAAAATACAAAGGTCTCCCATTTTGTAATTATCACATAATTAATGGACATCATGACAATGATTGCTATGCTTTAAAATGAATAATTGGGCACCTTGAGCATTAGGGTTTTATTTCATTTTCTACACAACATTTTGCTACATGCTCATCTCTAATTGTTAAATCCCACTAGGCTCCCAAATCTACTCCCTCTATGTCTAATGAGCATCATGCCATAATTACTAATGTTCCTTCTTTGGTAAGTCAAGATCTACCTATCCAACCCAATTTCATACCACCTTTAAAAATACTTACCCCATTACCTCCTCCTATCAAGTCCTCTACAACATTACCAATTCCAAATAAGCAACCACCTTTAAAAATACTTACCCCATTACCTCCTCCTATCAATTCATCTATAGCATTACCAATCCCAAATAAGAAACCACCATCTAAGGAAGCACAACCAATTCACTCACACAAGCTGTGATCCATCACCTACTTGCATTTCCTCCATTAAGCCCAAAATTTGATGTTGGTCATACTCTTTCTCCTACCTACCATTTTGATAACCCTATGTTTTCTTATGACACATTTTAGACTCTGCCACCATAGAAAGGTTGTTCTCACATCATCACATTGATATCCATCACTTGCACACTTGGGGGCATCATACTCCCCCCCTCCATCACTATCGGTCGTCTCTAGTATCTACTTATATTTCCTTTACTATTTGTGTTTTGTGCTTATGCCTATCTTTTTAATCACTCTTACATCTTTGGTACACACATTTTACCATCATCACCCGATGACACACTCTAGTACTATGGTTCAAACTTGACTATTGAGGTCATACTTCATCAATGAACCTCACATCATCTACTCTTAATACACTTCACACTCAGTGTTTCACAATACATCTTTCCAAGCATCTACTACTCTCTCTCTCACTCCATGCTTCATGACTATCTTTCCGAGCATCACCACATCACTAGTTCGCATACTTCATCTTCATAACCAAATGATGCACTCTTATTCTATGGTTCATGCTTGACTGTTGAGATTATAATTTCTCTATGAATTTCACTTGTCGCATATTGGATTCTCTCTCTCACTTTGTGCTTCATGATTATCTTTTTAAGCATTACCACATCTCTTATTCACGTATTTAACCTTCATTACCCGATGACACACTCTTCTTCTATGGTTCATTCTTGACTGTTGAGGGAGAATTTCTAAATTAACCTCATCTTACGCACATCTACTTGGGGGGCAATGCTTCTCCCACCATCTACGCATCTTGTATATCACACTACACCATCACAATCACACAATGTTTGCATATCTTGGTTGCATTTTACTCTTGTTAGCTTATACTACTTACATATTGCACTTTGTTTACTATGCTAGCTAGATTCTTAGTATGTCATTGGGTAAGTGCATGGAAATGGGGGACCAAAAGGGGGTCAAAAGTGGACACATTTTTCCTGAAATCGAAAAACTTAAACTTCATCTAATAATTTGGCATGCATATGCTCAAAATTTGATAAAGTGATAAGAATAAGTACCATAGAGCTCAGAATCTATTTTCTAAGCTACTTGTTTTTTTTTTTAAATGGTGGAGATTAAGAGGGTAAAATGTGGTGTGCACACAAAGTATGTCTATTTTTGTGTCAAAAAGATAAGAACCTATTGTGTGTGCGCCCCCATTTTTGAGTTCTATAAATTATTTTTCAAATCCCTTTAATAGAAAGTTATCTAATATTACATACGAGGTCCCACCAATTTTTCATAATTTTTAGATGAATATATAACTTTTTATTAATTTTCAAAGTGCACACATCCCGAAAATGAATTATTTGTGTGTACACCCCCAGTAACTTTGAGAAAAAAATGGTTTTTTTTTCTTGTTTTTTTAATGTGTGTAGAATGGAGTTTAGAAGAGGAATTTTTGTTTTTGAAATTTGGATGAAAAAATCATAAATTTTGCACCAAAACGTATGCATAGGTTTTGGCAAGAAAAGAAGGCACTAGTAAAATAAATTATGGATGAAAGCCTTAAACTAATCAGATTTTAGAAAGAATTATATCGTCACCAAGGTAAAATTGAGCTTGACATCGTAGTATAATTTTTTTGGAATATTATGTTATAATGCATGAGATATCGGGGTGTACACGTGAGATTTTGATGGTTTTTGTAAAACACGGATTACACAATCCAAACCTTAGGTTTGGATATCCAAGGCAAATCCAAGCCTATGTTTTGGGAATTTCAAACCCAAAGAAGATGAAACGCGCTCACGTTATAACATGAGCGCTTTATAACTTCACTCACATTCATGTTTGTTATGTGGTATGTGTGTTTATGGGAGGGATATATTTACTAAAATAAATGGTTTAAGTATAAGTTTTTCATTTATTATATTTTATATTATAAATGAAAAAATTATACTTTAAATTTATTTTAGTAAATATAAGAAATTAGGTCACTCTACACCTTATGGAACTAGTCTCACAGCTCCATTAGTCACGGTTTAGAAGATAGTTTTTCATATTCTAATTTGGTCAATACATAGGTATTTTTCAAGATTTCAGCATTCAACCTAAAGCTTTTAGGGTTTAAATTATACAATCAATATTTGTTTTGTGAAATAATATAGTCATTGTTTAGGTTTTAGAGCCTTTTGGATTGTTTACTTGACATTTGTAGGAGTGTTAAATGTGTCAAAATTAGAATTTACAAACCTCACAACTCCTAAAGGTAGCGATAATTGATTGAATATATGGACTCATGAATTTTCCCATGAGCATGGATTTGAATCCCTAATTTTGTCTTAGAATATGGTAGAATCATACTATGGATGAGTACCTACTTTACAAGCTTAGGGAATGCATATTTCACTTCCTAGTCAATGGTGTGTCCTTCCTCTAGCTAGCCTACCTCAGTACCACTCTCAACCTGGCTCAAAATAAATTATTAACAAGGTTTTTAAGTTTGTTTCAATGTGCAAGGATGATTGAATATGATGATTGATGAGTTCAATGTGACTTGATGGAAGATAACTTCCTCTAGAGGCCTAAAAAGGTCATTCTAAGCTAATCAAACACCCTCTGGGAGAGTTCAAGAAATATATTAAGCATCTGGAGGTGATGTTAGGGAATCTTGGAAGTTTTGGAGGAAATTTAGGAAGATTTAGGAAAGGTTTTCTCATTCAAGGACAATTTTCTCAAAAGGTTTTCTAGGTGCAAGGAATAAGCATTATAAGGGTGCAATTTGACTTCTTCGATGATTTTGGGAGCTCCATAAGGAGTTAGGAGGAAAAAATAGGAAATAAAAATATATTTGAATCTTATACATGTTGGTAACATCCATTTTTCTCTAATACTTGAAGGTTTCATGAAGAATTTAAAAATAGTGTAGCTACCCCTTTTGGTTCTAGACAAAAATGGCCCTAAATTTGCAAGATCTAGAGAGATGATCACCACATGGTGATAGGTGAATATTTTTAAATGTTGATAAGTACCTCTTGGAATGGGTATTTTCATAAATAGACTATTTTTTACCATGGGTGAGGATCTCATGAGGATGGGGCCAAATTTTGTGAGTTGAAAACACCTTCCTAACCCCCATGTTGTGTTTTTGAGTGACGAAACTTATAACATGAAAAAGTGGTAAAAAATGAGTTACCATGAGTTGAAATCATGTTTCTAAAACCTCAAGTGATGACTTAAGTGTTTAGAAACATTGTTATGAGATCTACATTGTGATGGGAATAGGATGCTCTCTTCTAATTACAAGGCAAGAGTGAGGATCACTCTCTTACTTTTCAAGGCCTCCACAATTAACCCTAGTGATCACAAATCAACTCCATGATGCTCAAACCATTTTTGATTATCTATCACTTACTAAAATAGGTATTCACCATGTAGATGGAAGTATTTCTCACTAAATGAGATTATTTTCATGTGGCCACCTATTGGAATGAAATGAGGTGGTTATAATGTCCTTCCTCCTTTGAAGTGTGATCACACTACAAGGTTCAAATGAGTGTTTAATAACACTACCAAGTGAGTGACATCAAGTGAAACTCAAACGATTTCTCATTCTTACATACATGGTGCTCTCTATGAAGACTGACCTCTTACAACTCCTAAATCCATAATTCTCCTTGGATGGAATCAACTTCAAGATACTCATACACCTCTTTGCTCATATGCCTCTCATGGAGATAGATGATGTCTTGATCCTTCACACATGATGGTCCTAAATGCCTCGGTATCTTGACTAGCTCATCTTGGATTATTCCTTGAAGAGGTTTTAACATGATGGAAAAGTCAAGATATGATGATCCTCAACTTACTCCATGAGCTTCCCATTTCACCTTTGAACATGATGAAACCCTTTTTAACTTCACAATTCACTTCCCTGACTAAGATGTCACATGAGTGGAAACATGCTTATAGTATCTAGACACATCTTCACTCAATTTATCCTCATGGAAATAGGTTTCCTCCTCTATATGGAAGGATTGATCCTTAAATGAGACTTGAAGGAATGTTTGAGGGTGAGATCCATCTTCTTGAACTCCAAATGCATTGAAGCACTTTATGAAATCCACTCCCTAAATTGCAAGATGTGAGCACATCGCCAAGTATTGATTAAGTGTTTAGAAATAATCTCAAGAGATATGCACCATTGTGAGCTTGAGATGACTACCATCACCACTCATGGTGATCCTTTCTCATCATACTCATGATGATCATTCCCTCAATGATCCTTTCTCATGATGCTCATGATGATCATTCCCTTAATGAATTATACTTGCATATTGTGATCATTTATCTACATTTTGGTGTTCTTGGTGTTCTATTGCTTCAAATTCAAATCTATTAAGTAATTTGATTACAAATATACAGTAGTAGTTCATGAAATCTAGCATTTACTTATAACCTTGGATTTGTTTTATTAACTCTCATAGTTGTTCTCACCTAAGGCTTAATGTTTGGAGCATATCAAGCATCCACAAATATAGGTTATAAAAGAATAAACTTGAATTTAATCCTCTTAAAGATTATTCAATGGGTAAATGAGTAAATAAGGGTGTGTATGATAAGAAATCTGAATTTTATCCCTATCAGTTATCTAAAACCCTATTTTGGGGTTTCAACAAGAAAATATTGATATCTCAACTGATAAGGATTCTTAGAAGATAAATCTACCTAGAATTGGGTTATAAAACTTAGGAGTCTTCTTGAGTCACACCATTGTGGAGAAGACTCTAATACCATTTTGGAGAACACCCTTTTGATCAATTTTATCCACATGGAATTAGAACTTGAAGGTGAATCACATGTTCTCGAGCCTCTACAATGTATTGATCTCATTACCAAGCACTAATTAAGTGTTTAGAAACACTCTTGGGAGGTATGTATTGCTTAAGAGTATGAGATGATTAATAGCATCATCTTCGGTGGCCTTGGATCAAAATGTATGCTCCTAAAATGTAAAGGATTATTCAATATTTCGGTGCCTACTTTTTTCCTCCTAACTCCTTACGAAGCTCCTAGAATCAGCCAAAGAAGTCAAGGTTCACAATTTGATTGCTCATTCCTTGCACTTAAAACCCGTTGTTGAACAGACTATCCCTGAATGATCAAAACTTTCCTAAATCTTCCTAAACTACTTCCAACACCTTCAGGATTTAAAATACTAAATTTTGATACTTAATACCTATTATCCAAAATTCACCCCCCAGGGTAATTTTGATAACATGCATTAAATTCTTCGGTCCCGAGCAAGATAGATTGATTCAAGGCAAAAAATCATGTTTCTGGGGTCCCCTCGGCTTTTTTCTAACTCTCCTGTCCAAGAAGAAAAGAGCAAGTTCTAAAAAAGGGTGAAAAAGTTGCAAAAACCAAGCTTGGGGCAGAAAAAATCATGAAAATCGGCTAAGTCCTAGTCCAGGCAGTCTGGGACAAGTTGGGACATCGGGGCACGAACCGGCTGAAAAGCCGCCAGGTGGTCCACGTAGGAATTGGGACGTCGAGACGCGTGGGACGTGAAAGGGCAAACCGGCCGAAGGTGAAAAAATTGACTAACTGTTGTGCAGATAAGGTTGGGACATCTGGGCCGTGAGGACGTGAAGGACGTGAAGGACGTGAAAAGGCGAAGTGGCCGAGAGTGAAGGTAGCCCATTTCGGGTGGTTCGGAAGAATTTATCCCAAACAGTCCGGGACAGTTGGAACAAATGTACGCGGAGGACGCGAATAGCCCGGATCGGCCGAAACATGGAACTTTAGTTCGGGACAAAGGGACACGTGGGATGCGGAGAGCCGAAAGAGCCGAGAGCCAATGGAAATGTGCCACGTGTCTTCACCTCAAAGAGGGACAGGGAAGCTGAATCGGGCGGATCGGAGAAATTTGTCCCAGAAGGTTTGGGACATCCAGGCTGAAAATACGCGAGGGACGCGAAAAGCCGGGAGGCCTGCGGATGAATCAGGAAACGCCACGTGTCCTAAGGCGGGGGGAGTTCGGAGCCAGGGAAAGACTTAGAAAAATTTGACAAAGTCTTGGGCCAAAAAATTAAAAGACAAGGATGCCCCCGCGCCCCTGTCCTCCAACCAGATCATGCCACGTGTCCCAAGTGGCGGGAGCGGGGAAAAATGGAAAATTTTCCAAAGAGTTAAAAAGGTCAAAATTTCAAGGGAAAGCCCGCGGAAAGGTGGAGGAGAGAGAATTGCTCAGTGAACCAGCACCTGACACGTGGCATCCGACCGTGGAGCGTGGAAATTTTTCAAAAAAAATTCCAAAATGCAAAAAGGTCAAAATTTAAAATTTTTTGCCCGACATCCGTTTTTTGGGCCGTTTTGCCCTAAAACTTCAGACCTTCATATCTTTTGATCCAGAGCTTGGATTTGCACGTTCTTCATATCATTGGAAAGATTATGAAATTCTCTATAGGATTTCATGGTCAATTTTGAATTTTGGTTCAGTTTCAAGAGAGAAAATTCAAAAACGGCTCTGGTACGTGTCCATGGGTAGAAATGACCTTTCAGCGACCAAATTTAATGCAGGATGGGTCGCATTCTCCTCCAATTCGGTCAAAAATGATAGGGTATGGGTTTGTAAGGTCCCCCATGCCATTTTAATGCATTTGCAGTCAATGAGGAATGGGCTCCCACGTTTTGTACGTTTTCTCTCTCCTGGGCTCGACCCATGCAATGTAAAAGCCAGATTTGGCTCATTTCTTCAGGGGAACACTTTTGGCATAGCAAAAACTTCTTCTTTCACCTCCAGCAAGTGATTGTGGCAAGAATCAGACCTCTTCAAAGATTGTAACAGGTTTTCTACCTCTCTGAGGTTGTAATGCAGTGTTTTTGACATTGGAAATGATAATGCAAACTTTGTGAATGGGTTTCAGTCCTTTGTTTGTATTATTTGCTTCATTTCAGATCCTAAATTATATCTTATCAACTTTGTGTGATGATTTTGTGTTGCAATCTTTGGTTTGTGTCTATTTGCATGACAAAAATATTCACCGCTCCTTCGGTGCATCACCATCTTTAGTTAGTTTCAATTTTTGCACTTCTATCCCTGTCTCCTTGCAATTTAGAGTAGGATTAGGATCTGAACCTCTGTAGTTGTGCAAATATAGATCTAAATCGAGAGGAGTTTGAGGAACCACCTCTAATCTGGAGATTCCTCTCTCGCCACAAGTCCCACACTTGGAGAGAGGTTTCAATGTTGTGCAATCATCTTTGGATGCCTAAGACATCATTTAGAACCTTGATTTACATCCGGGGTGCTGTGATTTTACACTAACAATACCTTCTCATAATCCTCCTAGAGATGCACACAAGCTCCGAAATGGTCAAAATTTTACTTACTAGGCTTGATGGAGAATTAGTTGTTTACTGCACTTCAATGAATGAAATAATGGACCTTTTTAAACATTGTTTACAAACTTATACATGTTCACCCAATGCATTAGTAATACCTTCAAGGACAAGGTGATCATGACACAGGAGGCAAGTTAGCCCAGAGAGGGATTCAAGAAGATTTTGGAGCAAGATTTCACATTGTGGCTTGGTTTTCATGGTTTAAGTTTTGCATTTTGGGTCAGTCAATTCACATGACAACATCTCCATATGAAGATCATCCTCTTACCCTTCCAGGATTCAAAATCCTCCTTGAATGGAATATTTTTAAGATGCTCATACACTTCTTTCTCATATCCCTCTCATGAGAATATGTGACTTCTTGATCCTTCACACATGATGGTCATGGATGCCTCAATAGCTTGACTAGATCATTTTTATTTATTTCTCAAAGAGATTTGGACACAATGGTAGAGTCAAGATATGATGATCATCAATTCACTCCTTGAGCCTCACTTTTCACCTTTGAACATGATGATCTCTTATTCATCTCATAATTCACCTCCCTACCCAAGATGTCACTTGAGTGGAAGCATGTTTATGATGTCTGGACACCCTCTTTCTCAATTTCTCCTCCTGATAGAAGGATTGAACCTTGAATGAAACTTGGTGGAATGTCTACGAATCAATTCCATGTTATTAAACTCGCATTATACTAAAACACTACAAATTCCACCTCCCTGACTTAAAGATGTGAGTTCATTACCAAGCATTGATTAAGTGTTTAGAAACACTCTCATAAAATATGCATTTTTGTGAGCTTGAGATGATTTCCACCATCACTGATGGCAGATCTGCTCTTATAATGCTCCTGATGACCATTCCCTTGATGATTTGAATCTCAATGAAGCTCTTGATGT
The DNA here is from genome assembly GCA_018340775.1 of Taxus wallichiana var. yunnanensis. Taxonomy (NCBI): domain Eukaryota; kingdom Viridiplantae; phylum Streptophyta; class Pinopsida; order Cupressales; family Taxaceae; genus Taxus; species Taxus wallichiana. The sequence continues at coordinate 8,410,448 of CM031244.1, forward strand.
TTCAGATCTTTCACAGACCTCATTTTTTTCTAATTGCACCCATTGTCCTCATGATGCGGGGCATAAAAGAAAGAGGTTACAAGAATGTCCAAATTTCTTATCATCATGTTTATGGAATCAAGAATTCATGAGAAGGGATATAAGATGCAAAACCAAGTGCTAGTTTAAGCCAAAATGCTCATAATTTCAAATTAGAGGTTTTTCCCTCCAAGTCAAAAATTCAAAATCTCTAAGTATGTAAAAAGTGAAAAATATGGTGTCTAAGGTGTTTTGAAGGCTTTCTAAGGTATGTGACTATTTAGATATGTTATGTTAAGTCTTAAAGTGGGTATGATACAATAAAATGTTGTCAAACAATGTAAATTGCCTCATTATGGATGCATGGGCATGTGAAAGGTCCTAGTGAGTCATAGGGACAGTTAGGGTTGATGAGAGGAGAGAGATATGAGGAGAAAGAATCAGTTAGAGGATTCATTCCTCGAGGAGGAGGAACTGAGGGGAGAGGCAAAGAGATAATTTTGTATGTAAAGTTATAGACTATTAAATAAACTTTGTTCTACATTGCATATGGATCTCCTTCTTGTAAATTGTTGAGATTTCCCTTGATGTTGTGGTTGAGGCCTATGATTCTATTGATGGGTATATAGAATTATTTGTTTCTTCATAGACATTTCATGGAAGTTAAATAGTGGGCACTATATTTCAACATGCAAATTCCTAAATAGAAATTATAAATGTGTATTGTTGTATTTTTGTGGTATATTGGATTGTTAATATGGAAGATTCTTTTCTTTGAAAAAAACCACGTGATGAGGGGTGTAAAACTCTACCTAATTTTTAGAATTGAAAAATTTGTTATTTTGTGTTGAATGCATGAATCTCTAAGAGATTGTTGACTAATAAAGTGAGAAACTGATTGAAGGAATTACTTTGCATGTGTGTGGGAACCATTAGACTCAAACAAAGGGGTAAAAAGACTATTCTCAGTAGTATTTTCCTTTGATCAAAATCAGAGATATCATTGATAGTTAGCATGCACAGTTACAGTCACAGTTTGAAGACCTAAAGGGAGACTGAGACATAGGGTTTTGAGGGATGTTTTGCAAAGAATCACATATTGAAATATTGTATAGAGGAGAAGGCATAAATGGGTATCTAGGAAACCCATTAGTATGGTTTGAAACCCCATAGATTGAAAGGTACACTAGAAAATGCACAAGACCAAGGCTAGAAGAGAGTTAATAGGCTAAAAATGAGACAAGGTGATAACAAAAGAAGTTTAAAGGGTTGAACTTTGAAATTTTTCATGCATTACACTAAGCCCAAAGGGTATCTGAGGATGTGTTTTTTTAGTTTTGGATATGATTATATGTGCATAATCATGGATATTGCATGGGAATGGCTCTTGAGAGCTAAAACATGGTAGGATTGATTAAACTTGAGAGGATTAATGATTTCTTTGATTAATTATCACTTTTGTTGAATGGTTTCATGTTAGTCTGAGCATGGTGAAACAATATAAAGAGTTGGAAGGAGAAAATGGAAGAAAAAAGTCCAAATTTGTGCTTGATTTGGAATTAGGACACTTAAATCTAGTGAAAGGAATAGAGTGGAAGTCTAAGAAAATGAGGTTTTACAAGAAAATGATTCATTTTAACAATTGATTGGGCTTGTGTACAAAATGTGAGAGTATGATATGGGGGTTGGAAGGGTAATTTTTAGGTTGATTGTGCCATTTTTGCATATTTGAGCCTATAGAGCTTGTTGGAAAGACTTCTAAAAACAAGATACTAATGAGAATGATTGAAATTGGTTGTTATGAGTTGATGAATGCATGCAAATGTGTTGGAGCTCTGCATCACCTCATGATGTTTCAGATCCTTCATAGACCTCATGATGACCATTCCCTTGATTATTTGAATTGATAAAAACTTACATATGTGTTTTGATTTATTATGTGTTATAAGGAATTGCATGAGTCCATATATTCGAGCAATTGTTGCTACCTTTAGGAGTTGTGAGGTTTATAAAATATAGTTTTGACACATCTAAAACTCCTACAAATGTCAATAACCAATCAAGAAGACCCCAAAACCTAAACAATGACTATATTCTTTCACAAAATAGATATTGATTGTATAATTTAAACCCTAAAATTTTTAGGTGAATGCTGAAAACTGAAAAATACCTATGTACTAACTTGATTAAAACATGAAATACTATCTTATACAATGTGACGATGTATCCATGATACTAGTTCCATAAGGTAAAAAGTGACCCTAATTTCTTATATTTACTAAAATAAATTTAAATTATAAGAGATAATGAAGTATAAATATTAATAAAACAAAAACTTAATACTTTAACCATTTATTTTCCTACATATATCCCTCACATAAACACATATACCACGTAGAAAACAGAACACAAGCACATTATAACGCGCTCACATTTTAGTCTTGGTAATTACCAATCTGGAACTTCATAACACGTTCACGCTTTCCCAAAATGTGCTCGTGTTTCTCTTAAAATTGAAAATTTGGACGCTTTTTGGTCTCCCATCTCCGCCCACTTGCCCCATTATCTTTTTCTTTATACACATACACGTTCACTTAGTATCTTGAGTTTAATATAATACCTTCACATATTTTTACATGATGCATGATGCTTGATGTTACTCTTTTACCAATCTGTCGAGGCTCTGGGGCATCTACCTTTTCTACTCTCACACTCTACACATTACAGGTTCTATTGTTACATGATTTGCTCCTTCTTGATACTACCATTTACTATTCATTGATCTATACACACTTTAACATTCTACTTATCTTTCTAACATGATAATGGGTGTTTCATGTGTATCATTTTCCTTGCAAGATCAATACAACCATGGTTATCGACACTTTTTGCTTGTTATTATTTGTTGTTGTTTGTGGGCTATGCCCTATGTCTTGCTTGAATTTTGTTTACTTATGGCCATTTTGGCCCCGTTTGTCTAGTGACATTGTAAGTGATGTCCCATGTATGAAACCTATTTTTAATGGTCCATCTTGTCTTCCTAGTTTCTTGTTACATTGTCTTCTATTGCATGCTAGCTCATTTTTACTAACACTTGTTACTAGCCTATATTGTTTGCATGTGCCTTAGTTTCTACCATGCACATCCCCTACCCCCTGTAGGTATCCACACTCATATATGCATATCATCTACAAGTCCTATCCTTTGTGCCACATTATCCTAGAGTTGCCACATCCACCCTAAACAAGGGGGCATCTATTGCATGAAAAAATCACCCCTACAGATGCTCAGAGCTTTAGAACAGATCAAGCATTGTATAGAATCAACACAAGCACACAGTTCACAGCCGGCCTGGAACTGCACTTGGGTCCGAAACATAGAGCAAACATTAGCACCCAATCCTAGACAATAGTGGTGGACATTTGTGTCCCCCTAGGCGTTAGTGTCCTGGAGGAAAAAATAATCAATTTCTCAATTCAACATAGTTTACAGCAATTTTTAGATCACTTCTCCAATAGCAGGAAGTTACCTCCAATTACAAAATACATTCAATCAATTACAATTAGGAACAACAAGAACAAATTAGGGACGTATTATCTACAGTGGTGCTTATTTGGGAAATGTCATGGAAGGAGAGAAAATCTAGACCTCTCTCCCCAACACTCTTCTCTTGGCATGAGATCACCCAAAAACTCGCTCTTGGTGTGAGATCTCCAAAAAAACTCACTCTTGGCATGAGATCACCCAAAAACTCACTCTCGACGTGAGATCACCCAAAAAACTCACTCTCGGCGTGAGATCACCCAAAACCTCACCATTGGCATTCAAATCCAACAACTCCAAGCAAACAAGACAATTTTCTATCTCATACTCTCTTACATATCAGGTGCACACTTTCCTTTTACACACTTTTACACTCTTTACTTACTTATACATGCATTACTCTGATTTTTCATATACAAAACTTTGACTACTTTCTCGCTCTTCTTTTAGAGTTTTTCCTTAATACATAATAAGAAGCATGAAACCAGAAGCACAAGCTCCAACAAAGACACTACTACGCATGTACTTTACCCCTAGGGTCTACCGCACCTTCCTAGTTCCTATGCTTCACACTGCGATAAATTCACGCTTCACTTGTCCACTCAATGCACTATCAGCTACACTCTTCTCTACAGGATCACAAGGTACACATCTTCTATCTACTTTATGTTATCAATTATTCACTCAACAACATAAAGTGGGGGAAAACGTAGACACAAAATATATGCACTTGGGTACATTTCTAGGTCCTAGAGCATACTAATGTATACATCATTCCTACGCAAGAAAACTAGTGGTTGAAAACTCCCTTTGGCCCTTTTGCTTTATCTCTTTCACTTTTATTGGTCTTACACATCTTACATCCCTATCAGAACCTAACTTATTTATATTTTATGGCCTCAGACACTAGCACCTAGTTAGGACACTAGCGCTCAAGTGCTTCGTCCCTCCTAGATGCTCCCGACCCTCACTACCCTTTTCTCACTCTTTTGGGTCTTTTTTTACTTCTTAGGCATCTTTTAATTCTTTGCGTTGAGCTTCCAGGTTGTCAATTACGAAATTCAAACAAGGGAATCATAAATATACTTAGTTACTTCTCCAAAGTTAGGGGCTAAGTGTAGACACCAAAATTGGGTCACACTCCCCTTGGCGCCCGTCGAATAACTAACCCAAACATATTCACCTAACCACGGCCCCCTCCACACCACATTAATATTAATTTAATTAATTAAATTAAATTAATACCCATCCTCACAATATTCATCATTTAATTACATTAATTGACCTAATTTCCACCTCACCTAGACACCTCATCCAACCACCTCACCCTAGACCTATTCTTGGCATGTTTCCATAACTAATAATAACTAAGTCTTACTTGCCTTAATGAGCTAAGATTTGGTCCAACCCTAAAATCAATGCCTAAGATTTTTCTAACCACATTCCCACTCATTAGAAGGGAAGCTTCCATTCTAATCATGCAACAACAAACCAACTTGGTCCAAGAAATTAGAAATATCTTCCCATTTTAGTAAACCTAGGGAATCTCACCTTAACCGATGCCGGTCAGACCTAAACCGACATCGGTCAAGATGGAACCGTCGTCGGTTACCATTTATTCACCTAAGCAACCTTGTTTTTGGGTTGGCACATTCTGAGAGCAAGAAGACGAGAAGAGAGCTGCATGCAAGCAGAACTAGAGTCTTTTCACGCACCCAGACATCCATAGCCAACACCAGGATAGATCCAGAAGCATTTGCACTCACGGTAACATTCCGAGAAGCGTCACTATTGCACCAAGATCCATTCCATCAACCGATCATCACCACCACCCAACCATTAGACCTGCAACATTGGTAAGTGTTTTATCATTAATCATTTCCATTCCTATTTTGTTCATAGAGTTGTTATCATTTATGTTATCATTCTTCTATTAATATTCCCATTCCTCCATAGCCTTCTTTCTGACAAACCCAAAAATCTCACCCACCCGTTTATCAGATCACCTATCCTAGCCCTTCCACCTCTCTGAGTGTTCTTAGTATTCCCACAGACCTCGCCATCCCCTTCTTTAGCCTCATCTAACCTCACCCAGAATCTACAATAAAGTTTTCAGTGAACTACTTTGTCACCCTACTCTACCAACGCCGGTTACCCACAACCGTCACCAGTCTCTCTTAAACTATCGTCGGTTATACCCAACCGACATCGGTCTCTATGTTTCACACCCTGTGCCAATAACATAACCAAACAACCTTTTACCAAATAACCTAAACAACCCGAACGACCCGACTAGTTCCAGACCACGACACCTTCCAACCCTTCAGATCTGACTATAGCCTAGCATGTTATATTAGATTTTTTTATTGTACTTGAATGAGATACCTAAATCATATCAACTATAGTAGGACTTTACTTATTTCTCGCATTAATTCGTTTTAAACGGTGAATTAATGACCATCTAGGAAGTATCGTACTTCCAGGAAGTAGTATACACTAGGTAGTCCACCGTCATATATCATTTAACTCCCCTTTTATGGTTTTATTTTCTATTACAGGAGTTCCTCCTTGCCAAAAGGAAGCTCTCACAATCGGCATTGGGTCAAGAAGTCAGAACGCGTGCACAACCATCAACTGACCAGCAATAATAGGTATTCCTCCTAGCCCATAACCTTATATGTTTTGTCATTCAAAAAGTAAAGAAAACGGTGAAACATTTTGGCACACCCAGTGGGACCCATCAAGGGTTCTATTGCATTTTATTCATTTCTAGGTGAAATTTGTGTGTTTGTTTCCCTTTAAAAGGCTTACATAGTAATTTTCTTCCCTAGTAATCCTCTCTTCTTTCTAATTTCTCTAAAAGAAACATTTCTCTTGGTGCATTTAAAAGGAATCATTCTTCTTTCTTCATTTCTACATTTAGTGAAAGAGCATACCCTCTCCTATTCATCATTTGCTTCATCGAACATAATCTTTTCAATTTGGGCTTAAAATTGGTTGCATTACATTCTGATTTGCTGCATTTAGCTCACATTAAAATGAGGGCAACCTATATGCTGGAAGTCATGCCCAGTTGATGGTTGACACAAAGAATCGTAGAAAGCACATTCTCTCTCTCTCTCTCTCTCTCTCTCTCTCTCTCTCTCTCTCTCTCTCTCTCTCATTATTGCATGTGTGTTATTTGTCTATTCACTTTATTTTATCACTTGTATATCTTTCATTATAGTAGTCACTCTAAAATAACTATTTAATTAGATTTATATTAAATCGCATACACCCACGTAATCATGACAACAATAAACTAATGCCACAATTACTCCAAAAGATTGAAACACAAAATATAACCACAAGAGAGAGAATAGGAGAGAGGGATTAGTTCACAATGTACATAGATTTCATGGATTACATCTTGGTACAATTAAATTCCTTTGTTTTACAAAGATTGGTTTATACGACATTTAACATGTATAATAAACATATGTTCTCATTTCAAAAATAAAAAGTTTCCCACTTCATTATATGAATTCATTCACAAGGAAAACACCTCATTTCCTTTCATCTTTATTACAATAAAACAATTTATTTTATTCATTTTGTGGCATCGTTATCGAGTCACATAGGACTTGTTTCCTAATTAGGGATTCATGTTTTCAAGGGGCGTGTCTCCACACGAAACAATTCATTTTATTTTTATTAGGAAATCCAAGGTTAAACCACATGTTATAAGAGAGAATTGAAATTCACTTTATGTATTTAAAATGTTTTTTTTTTTGGATTAGCACAAGGTTGTCTGGATAATATATCGAGATCTAAGCATACATGTAATAAAAGTAGATATTTTACCGAAGAAATATACAAAACAAGAGATATAAATCAACACCGATTTAACGTAGTTCACCCAAAGGTGGGCTACATCCACCAAGAAACAAGTCGATATATTATCCATAGCTTTCATAAGATATACAATTGAAGATCTACAATCTTCCACACCTCTCATATGTACAATACTTTCTTTCTCTCAAGCTTCTCCTTCTTCTCCAAGAAATCTCTCTCACAATTATTTTCACAATAATCATTAACCCTCTCAATCCTTACTTCCAAACCCTAGCTTTCATGTTTATATAGGCATATACAAACTTAGGGCACTTAGCTATGCAATTTCAATCAATATATCTGCTTTAATACTAAAATTATATCAAATTCCCGTGACTTAAATAAAACACTCACGCAAAGGTAACCGATCTTGGTTCCTACTTGCCTGATCGATGCGGGTCATAGGTGACTGATGTCGGTTATTGTATTTTCCAACAAGTTTAATATAGCATGTTAAACTGAAGTAATTGAGCTCCATAACTCAACAATATCCCACTTGGAGATAAATTACTACATTATACATGTACAACGTCATTCTTGGATCCTTTCCTTAGCTTTGTTTCTTCCTCTTCAAGTCTCAAACTCGAAGACCAATAGAAGTGGAGTGTAGCTCCAAATTCTCTTTTTCTAATGGCTTCGTTAGCATATCTGCAGGGTTTTCACTTGTATGAATCTTCTCCAATTTCAGCTGTCCATCCTCCAATACCTACCGTATGAAGTGATACCTCAACTAAATGTGTTTCGTTCTAGAATGAAACGTTGAGTTCTTTTCCAAATGAATTACAGTTTGACTGCCACTGAATAATTTACAATCATCTTGATCTTTTCCCAACTCTTCCATGAACGTGCTCATCTATATCATCTCTTTGTTAGCCTCTCAGTAGCTGCAACATACTCTACCTCTGCAGTAGACAAAGTCACAACCTTCTACAATCTCAAAATCTAATTAACCGTCATCCCACCTAGTGTGAAAATATATCTAGTAGTACTCTTTCTACCATCCAGATCTCCAGCCATATCTGAATCAACATAGCCACATAAAGAAATATCCAAACATCTATAGCATAACCGCATGCTAGATGTCCCTCTCAAATACCTGAGTATCCATTGGATTGTTTTCCAATGCTCTTTACCTGGATTGGCCATAAATCTACTCACAACTCCCACTGCCTGTGCAATGTCTGGTCTAGTACAAACCATAGCATACATGAGACTCCCAACTATTGAATCATATGGTACTCGTGTCATGTATTTGACCTCCTCGTGTGATGAAGGACGTTGATTTTTCTCAATTTGAAGTGTCCAGCCATAGGTGTACTTACAGGTTTTTAATTCTAAATTTTAAACCTTTCTAATACCTTATTGATATAAGCCTCTTGAGACAAATACAATTTCTTGTTCTTCTTATCTCTATGTATTTGCATGTCAAGGATTCTTTTTCAACTCCTAAATCCTTCATATAAAATGTGTGAGCTAGCTTTCCCTTAAGCTCACCAATGTCTTGCATACTAGATCCTACAATAAGCATATCATCCACATACAATAACAAAATAATATAGCTCTCATTTTTAAGATTCTTGAAATAAACACAATTGTCAGATTCACATCTCAAGTAATTATGCTCATGCATGAAACTATCAAACCTCATGTATCATTACCTTAGAGCTTGTTTGAGACCATATAGACTCTTTTTCAACCTTGCACACTAATTTTTCTTATCCTTGACTTCGTACCCAAGTGTTTGCTACATATAAATCTCTTCATCTAAATCACCATGAAGGAAATTCATCTTTACATCTATTTGCTCCAAATGTAAATCATTTACTACAACTATACTCAATATAGTACGTATGGAAGTCATTTTAACAACAGGAGAAAATATTTCACCAAAGTCAATACCTACTTTCTATGCAAATCCCTTTGCTACAAGTCTTTCCTTGTACATTTTTGTCCACCCTCTTCTTCCTTGATCATGTAAACCCATTTATTCTGCAATGTCCTCTTTCCTACTAGCAACTTAACCAAATCCCAAGTCTATTTTTGTTCCAAGGAGTCCATCTCCTCATCCATGTTATGCTCCCACTATATGTGGGTCTCATCTTGCATTGCTTCTTCAAAACTTTCTTGTTTACCATTATCATTCAATAATAAATAAGATAGATAAGGTGTAAATCTTTTTGAGGTTTACTTACCCTTTATGACCTTCTCACAAGTTTGGGGTACCAGAGGCTCATTCTGGACCTCCTAGACATTTGTTTCCAATTCGATAGTGCGTGATGATCGGCGCTAATCACCAACCAACGTCGGTTCTATTAACGATACCAGTTTGGCTCTTTTGTAACCAATACCGGTTCAGCTGACCAATGTCGTTCAGGGGTCAACCGACACCGGTTACTGTGTAACCTTGTAGGTATGAGTTTTAAATCTGAGAGTTCATTTTCATTCACAAACTTCTTAATCGGTTCGTCCTTGGGTACCAAAATTTGATCCCTATACATTCTCTTTTCATTCCATTCAATGTCACGACTCCTAATAATTTTAGAATTCTCTAAATCCCAAAAATGGAATCCAAAATCACCAAATCCATAACCAATGAAAGTGCATCTCTTAGATTTTGCATCCAAAATTTTCTATTTTCCTTATCAATATGCACAAAAGCTTCTAAACCAAAAACTTTAAGAAAAGAAAGATCTACCTCTTTTCCGGTCCAAGCTTCCTCTAGTATTCCTCCATCTAGTGAACTTAAAGGCCCACAGATTAATCAAATAAATTGTTGTATTAATCGCTTCTTCGCCTAAAACTACAAAGGAAATCCAAAGATGTATCCTCATACTTCTAGCATGTTTCATGATTGTCCTATTCATTCATTATGCAGCACCATTCTCTGTGGTGTTCTTGGAACCGTCATTTCTCTACGTATTTCATTCACTAAACAATAATCATTTAAATCCTTACTACAATATTCACCACCATTGTCAGATCTAAGGCGCTTTAACTTTGAATTTGATTCATTCTCAACAAGGGCTTTCCATCTTTTAAAAGACTCAAAAACATTAGATTTATGTTTAATACAATAAACCCATACCTTTCTTGTAGCATCATTAATGAAAGTAACATAATACTAGGGATCCTCCATGAGAAGCTACCTAGGTTAGTCCCCACACATTTGAGTGTACAAGCTCCAATTTCTTCTCCTTCTTAATTGCCCCAACTTTGAGAAATTTCACTCTCTTTTGCTTTCCAAAGACACAATGCTCACAAAAATTAAGATTTAAATTTTTCAAATCTGATAACTTACCATTAGCCTTTAATATTTGTATTCCTTTTTTGTTCATATGGCCCAACCGATTATGCCACATGCATGCATCTAAATCTGAAGTAGATAACACAAAAAGGAATCAGTAACATAGGTAGATAAATATAATGTTCCTACCTTATTGCCTCTTATCACAACAAAGGCACCCTTAGTGACTTTCCAAGAGTCTGTTGTGAATGTAATCATACAACCAGCTTCACCTAGTTACCCTGCAAAAATAAAATTCCTCTTGAGGCTTGGCACGTGCCTCGCATCTTTCAATACCCATGTATTTTCATTCAGCAATTTTAGATGAACTTCCCCTTACCAGTAATACTGCAAGGTTCATCATCACCCAAATAAACATGCCCAAAATTTCCTAGACATATTTTCTGAAATAACCCTTATTAGGGGTTGCATGGAAAGAAGCTCCTGAATCTAAAACTCATGATTATATTCTATTATCCAAAGAAATAATAAGAGCATCTTGCATTACCTCTGCTGTAATATTTCCTCTTTATTTGTCTCTTTACCTTTGTCTGGGTGTTGGTTCTCTTTATCCTTTGACCAACAATCTTTCTTTGCATGTCCTTTCTTTCCACAATTCCAACAAGTAATTCCCTTACCTCTGGATTTAGATCTTCCATTCCTTGACTTTGATTTCCCATTATTCTTACTCTTGGATCTCTCCTTTTGTCTGCCTCTACTTTCTACATTCAAAGCATTCCCAGATGATGATTCCTTTGTACTTTTCCTGCAAATTTCTTCATTCAAGATTATACTAACCACATCATCAAACTTCAAAATATTATTAGCAGATGTTATATTACTAACAACCATTACCAAGTTATCCCAACTATTAGGCAAAGAACATAAGAATAAAAGTGCTTTCACTTCATCATCAAACGAAATATCAACCGATTTTAACTGATTTACAATAGATCGGAAATCATTCAAATGACTAGATGTAGATCCACCTTCATGCATCTTAGAACTAAATAGTTTCTTCATCAAATAAAATTTATTTGAAGCACTATGTTTTTCATATAAATTAGCAAGATATTTCATTAAATCTACCGTAGATGTCGCTTCTGTAATATTAGAAGCCATGGATGTTGTCAGGCTCAATATTATAGATCCCAAAGTCTTTCTATCAAGAATCTTCCATTCTTCATCAGTCATCTTCGTAGGTTTAGAATTTTTATCCAATTGTAAGTACAAATCTATTTGATACAGATAATCCTCAATCTGCATCTTCCATAATTGATGATTTCAACCGTCAAACTTCTCTACCTTGTATTTATGTTCTACTTTTGCCATTGTTATAGCTCCCACTCAATCAGAAAACCCTATGTGAGTAAATTTGTCAACACATAAAACCCTCAAACAAAGCTCTGATACTAGTTGTTGGGGTTAGCACAAGGTTGTACAGATAATATATCAGATCTAAGCATACATGTAATAAAAGTGGATATTCTACCGAAAAAATATACAAAACAAGAGATATAAATCAACACCAAATTTAACGTGGTTCACCCAATGTGGGCTACATCCACCAAGAAACAAGTCAATCTATTATCCAAAGATTTCAGAAGATATACAATTGAAGATCTACAATCTTCCACACCTCTCAGATGTACAATACTTTCTTTCTCTCAAGCTTCTCCTTTTCCAAGAATTCTCTCTCTCACAATTATTTTCACAATAATCATTAACTCTCTCAATCCTTACTTCTAAACCCTAGCTTTCATGCTTATATAGGCATATACAAACTTAGGGCACTTAGCCATGCAATTACAATCAATAAATCTGCTTTAATACTAAAATTATATCTAATTCCCGTGAGTTAAATAAAACACTCATGCACAGGTAACCGACACCGGTTAGCCCTAACTAATGTCGGTTCCTACTTGCCTGATGATGCCAATCATAGGTGACCGATGTCGATCCCTTCATAACCAATGTCGGTTACTGTGTTTTCCAACAAGTTTAATATAGCATGCTAAATTGAAGTAATTGAGCTCCACAACTCAATATTCTTAGGCACCATTTTGCTTGTTGGAATATATTACAAAGTTTTGATTACAAATAACCTCTTAAGAGCCCTTAAGATTTAGTTGCATTCCAGTTGCATCTTTTAGATATCACCATGGGATCAACATCAATGTCATCACACTATTATCGGTCCACAAGATCTTGCACGGTATGATTATCTTTAATTCTACAAATGAAAGGGTAAAGAACACCAAGGAATAGCACACTTGTTTCATTTCGTGTTGCACAAATTAAATACCCATTCACTTGTTATTCTCAAGAGAAGGATATTCATGACATTTCTAGTTCAACTCAATAGAAGCAAGACACGAGGATAGGGAATACTCTAAGGAACAAGATATCATTTCTCTCAAGGGTGGCAACTCACTAGACCAAAAATTCAAGGTTCGACAATCCTAGTTCAAAGACCTAATAATCATTCTCACAGGGAATCGAAAAGTCGTACTATGGGCTAAGGGCCACTCATGATAAGGAAGTGATCTCATTAGAAGATTCCTCATATGTGTAAGGCCGGATAATGAGTGCTGAAATTACTTAAGTCTTCTCATATGATGTTAGAGGTTTAATAATTTAGTCACGACTCGACCGAGAGGCAAGGTCATAACGAGAAGGTTTAGAGAACGCGTTCAATTTCAATAATTTAAGTGTTTCATTTTATTACCATACATTATGTAAAGTTGAAAATGAGCTACACAAAATAATCAAGGTAAACAATTGTTTTAATGCGACTATTTCAAATAAGTACAATGCCTATTTATGATTTCATATCAAATGCAAATGCAATACATGACATAGTCAATTTCTTCTTCTTTTACATTGTCTCAAGGTACAACTTTACAAAATAGCAATACATTTTCTTGTTATAGAAATATAAACATAATACAATTTATAAACAATTTTAGATTCAAACATCATCATTCCTTTCTATTTTATGTGTTACTTGCAACTCAGTAATATCATGTAATCATAGGTCGAGTGATAGTGTTGGCATGGATCCCGCCTCTCCCATCTAACAATGCTAACAAAACTTGCAACAACAATTGTGTGTGTGTGTGTGAGAGAGAGAGAGAGAGAGATATCCCAAATTACTAGTTCCCCGACATATAGATCCATAACTACAAAATCTGTGATTTAGAAAGACAGGTAGAGAGAGAAAGTCATTCGTTTTCTTTACACAAGCATACAGGTTTATTCGCATAACCAAAATGAGATGAGAGAGATATTAGCCAAGTCTTTTTTCCACACCACTTTTGAAGTTTTAAACATGTTTTAGAGTTTGGGAGAGTTTCTCGATTTCAACACAGATCCTCATTTTCACCGCCGCTGGAGGTTCGAGACAAGAGGTGCAACATTTCACGCATTCTAAGTTTTCCATCACCATTTTGTTAAAGTGTCCAAATTGACTATTTGTGGTTATAATAAGTGTTTCCAACATTAAATTTGTTTTACCCACAAAAGTGTCCCGAAGGGTCAAATGCATCGCACATACATAAAACATACATCGATGACCATCCGCGCCACGTCGTATGTATCCTGACGCTTAGTTTTTTTCATATTTTGGTTGTTGAAAAACACGTGTTTTTCAACAATGCGTTGAAAAACACATGTATTTTTCAACATTGTGTAATAGCGGAGGATATTCTTCCACAAAATGCACCGCACATACATAAAAACATACATCCATGCATCGATGACCATCCGCTGCCACATGGCATGTGTCCCCTGACAGTTAGTTTTTTTTTCAGATTTTGGTTGTTGAAAAACATGTTTTTTAACATTGTGTAACGCAATGGAGGCTATTCTCCCATAAAATGTACCGCACATACATAAAACATACACCCATGCATCGATGACCATCCGCTACCACGTGGTATGCATCCCCGACAATTAGTTTTTTTACTGATTCTGTTATCAAAAACCGCCGTAATGGTGGAGGCTATTCTCCCCACAAAATGCACCGCACATACATCCATGCATCGATGACCATACGCTGCAATGTGTTATGCATCCCCGTCAAGTCGGTTACTTTTTTTTCAAATTTTGGTTGTTGAAAAACACGTGTTTTTAACACTTTGTGTAAAAGCACCTTGTAGCAATTGATACGATTCAAACCACGGACCTCTCATTCCCACCAATTCAATTGTAGTTGTTCACATGCAACCATTCGATTTCAAACGAATTAATTCAAAAAGTAGTAAAACTTTGATTTGACCGCTAACGCGTGTCCCACCCATGCATGGAGATGTATGTGTTATATGGTGCATTTTATGGGGCATTGACATAGGGCGGTGTATTCTATGAGGAGAATAGCCTCCGCCCCATGAGACCACATGCCTTGCACAAGGTTCCACAAAGCACCAAATGGCCTCTTGGCCTTTTCTAGCATTTCACATGTGCTTCAACATTTCAAGCATGTTTATTGTTTTATTTTATTTTATTAATTTTATTATTTTCATGTTTTATCTATTTCGTTATTTAAAATTCCATTTTATCATTTTAATCTATTAAATAGTATGATATTTATCAACAGATGTTTATTATTATTATTATTATTATTATAGTATAGTATAGTATTATGCACTCGCGATTAAATTTTTTTATCGCTATTTGAAGGTGAACATTGTCACTAAACTAAAAACACGCAAGATGGCATCATATGTATCAATTGTTGTATGACAAGGTGTTTACCACATCGTTCATTAACCAAAGACCACCTCATAACAGGTTTGACACTAAAATTGTCCTCAAATACATGGCGAGGAACATTCTTTCGTGAAAAGGCATCCACTGACCTCATTGATCATGTGCAATGGGGCAAGGCACTAGTGTAAGCCTATGAAGGCCTCACAAGCATACGCGAGAGCCACAAAACAATATGAAAGTTGTGTAAGCTTAAGGAAGCTACGAGAATACTTTGAGCAAGTTTTGAATCAGTATAATATTATTTGAAGCTACGAAGTACTACAAACTTGTTGAAAGTCATGAAACACTTTGAAAGAGATTGTTTGAAGCCGCAAAATTTTCAAAAAGGTTGGTGACTCTGTAATGGGTCCTTTGGGCCTCGACCCCATGGTGTTTCTTAATTTTAGAAAAAAAATCTAAGTTTAATGTCAAGATTGGGTGGCTTGTATGCATATATAAACAAAGCACAATTGCCTTGGGAATTTAGTTCTTAACAAAGTTTTTATTTTTTTAGTTTGAGAACCCAGTTATAGAGGGTGGATGTGAACTTAAAGCTCAAAGCGTAATATGATTATAATGATCTCGTTGTATCTTTGGCGATCGGTTTGTGTGTACTATTCCTCTTAAGTATATAAAAAAAGCTTATAGATGTGTGTTTTCTCTTGTTGAATTTAAATTTGTGTTATTGCATGCTTTTTGTATATTTTTTGTGCATGGTTCCGAAGATTGCATGGTCAAAGGAAACTCTTCATTAATCACCCTAATTGTATCTATGTCAAGAAATATTTAAATATTATAGGTACATAAGACTCGCAACTAAAATCGAGAGCGAGAAAACGAAGGGATATTTCAATTCCAAGAACTTCAAGTCAATTGTAATATTCAATCTAAACATTGTTTGAAACAAAGGGTGCAATGCAAACAACTATCTCTAATGATAATCAAATTTTAAGGTTGTAATCATCTTAGCTTCGATTGTATATTTCTAGATTCCAATTTTTGCAACAAGTCTCCTACATGTTACCCACAAATATATCATTGTATCTATCTATGAAATTACTATATTGTTGTTTTTATTAATTAGACATTATTGTGATTTGTATATGCATTGTGATGCTTAATTATATCATATATTCATTTAATTGAATACACCCACAACACATCAAATTGTGATACCATTTTGATTTTTTTAACCATATATAAATCTGAAACACATCAAATTATGATACCATTTTTGTTTACCATATATAAATCTGAATTTATGTTGTTATTTTTATATACATAGGATCAACAGTAGCCCAATGTCGAAGAGCAAAACTCTAGCACAAGGCAAGCGCCGCCGATCAACTTTTGGAACAGTGTGCAAATGCCCCACTCCACACGTTGTAGGTAAATCAAGAACTGAACCCATGACCTAGGCCTCCAAAACAGTGACCGAGACCAAGTGAGCCCAACCTTGTGAAACTAGACCGTCTTAAACGTTAAAAACTTGTCCAAAGGGCATTCTAAGTCCTATCCCCTTTGCATATTAAACTAAACTCGTTATAAGGTAAAAGGGTTCCTTCCATGGCCTCTTATAAATTTATGATAATTTGGTGAACTAATATCCGGGCAAGGTATATCAAGGAAAACAATTTTGCCTAAGAAACCATTTTATTTTAATGTTTGTACACTTTTTAATACATACTTATCCAACATGAAACCCTGAAAGCCTTTTATTGACCTTCTATTAAAAATCATTCGGGTGAAGGTGCTGGGCACTATTAAAAATCATTCGGGTGAAGGTGTTGGGCACTAAGGGTATAACAACCTTAGTTCTTGTCTTGACTAAAATGTTAATTTAGAGATAGCTATCCAATGTTCTCTATCTAATCCTAATTCAGACAAAGATTATGATGTTTTAAATAATATATTCTTGTTAAGATTAATATGGGCATGGGTTCAAATCCTACAATTGATCTACAGCATGTGTTGACGGCTTATAGTGTGTTGTTCCAAGTGGAGTTGATTGGCTAAATCGCTGGGTATTTGCTGATTCCTCCGAATTACCCAAAAAAACAGATTAACATATAAATGAAACATTATTTACACATATAATACTTGACATCTTCTTGGGCTGGAATCAGCTAGTCTCCCCGTAACTGAGAAAAGGGCATTACGCGAAAGCTCTATAAATCACATACTATGCATTTATGACTATTCTTGGAATCCAATTATTGGGAACATGAATGACAAGTGCATTGTGCTCTAGCTATTCTTCGTGGTCCTAATCCCAATATAAGTTTAAAGGATTTACCATGTCAGTCGTGCAATGTAATGATGTCGATGCTACATAAAAGGTTGAGATGTGTTATAAACAAAAGAAAAAACGCAAAGAGGAGAAGAAAATTGCTTGGCCAGGAGGAAGTCAACATACTTATTTAATAATATAAACCAATATGCTTGTGTGATCTATGTAAAAGAGGGTAAAATGACCCTAGAATAATAAAGGAAAATAGGAAGTTAAGTAGACACTAGTCTCCCATTAGAATTTTTAACACAGAAAATAATGGAAAAAATAAAGAAAGATCCAACTACTAAAATAATTTTCTCATCAAGCTTACAGATCCATGTGCTCTCTCAGAGCCGGTGCGCACAAATAACTTTCTTAATTCATTGTCCCAACTTCCAATTAAATAGTAATAAACATTAACATAGGTGCACAAAAAGTTGCTGTCCTGGAAACTCTGATATGCCTTGCATTGGCCCAATGTTGTCTACTTCAGCTGAAAGCGAAAAATTGGCATTTCTCGTCTCTAAAATGCTCTGATAGAACATTTTCTCTAACCAGATAGAATTTACAAATAAAATCATAAAATTATGTGTTTTCTTGGCTGGAATTGGCCCAAGAATTGCGAAATTCCACTTCTCAGGATACAAGTCGTCTCAGGCAAGTGTAAACTCGTTACAAAGTGAAATATGACATCATACGAGAGAATTGCCAGTTTCAATGTGTTGTCTTGAGCCGGATGTAATATAGAACTAATAATACTTTACAGATAATAAAACTTTGATTGCCTGAAAAGGATTTCTCAGGCCGATCTAATGTAAATTACAATCTTTCATCAATTATAACAATTTATACCATAACAGACTGTAAATCACAACCATTTCTACTTGCCAATAAGTCAAATAGCATGTAACCTACTGTCGAAAGCCTTCCTAAATTTGCATGGTAAAATATTATACATTAGAGTTGCCTTCTTGTCCCATGGTGTGAGATGTATATCTTCAATGAATAATCTATCGAACAATCTGGTTAGAAGCCATTGCAATTCAAATAAGTCCTGCATCTCACTCAAAATATTAGGATTCTTTATGACAGATTAGGACAAATCGTGAAAGAAACCCATGAATAGAATCACTATTAGTCTGCAATCTCCTAAAAGCTTGAGAGCCTTCCGTTGAAGTGATGAAGTCTTGCTTGCAAAAAGAGCTGTCAATGTCCTTTGAACTCTTTTTCCATATCTTTCATTCATTTCTGACACCTTCAGGATCATCTCAAACAGATCAACACACTTTTCAGAACATATATCAGAATCTAAGTTTACCAATGGAAAAAGATTTTCTATAGCTTCAAACTGATGCAAGATTCGCACCCCATTTTCACGCATGTTTTCCTCTAACAGAGTTTCCAAAACTTCCATTCCAGCTAAAGCAACCTCTGCATCCTGGTCCTTAAGAGTTTCCACAATATCTGGAACTATTCCTGCCTCTACAATGCAGAAAGTGTCCTTCAAACTGCACCTTCCACTGTGAACCTTGCATTTGATAGAAGATTTCCTGGTAAGCCTGAAGCTCCTCCTCTGAGGTTCTATGCTTAATCTTGGAGTGCTCCTGGAAATATTTGCCAAGGCTATACAAGCCTTAATTTTCGCTCCTTTTCTGCCAGACCACATCACTTGTTTAAGGTAATCAAATAAACCTAACTCTATCAAGACTCGTTGAGATTCAACATGCTCCGAGTCAGTAAATCTTAGCAGAGCTCCAAGAGCATATTCCTGACCTTCCAAATCTTTCTCAGAAATCATTTTCACTAATGCTGGAAGTGCATCTTCGCCAGTCATAAGCTTGTCCACATTATAGTTGGATGGAATGCTTGAGAAAATTCGTGCTGCTGCTGCCTGTAAACTTACCTTAGCTGAAGCCTCTTTAATCAAATGCAGGAGTGCTTTTAAGAAGTCCCTATCATCCCTGACAAATGAGACAGCGTCCATGTCATTGCTGCACAAGGAAGACAGCAATAGTATAGAAACATCCCGCAATGGGGGCTCTGCAACTTTGGCCAAATGCAAAAAGGTTGCAAGGCATTGATCACTGGAGCTAATGATTTTTCGGACGTCATGGGCATCCAAAGGTGCTGCCAAATTCAAGAGGACCTTGGCTGAATTAGTCCTCGTCATTAAACAGTGGAAAGACCTTACAACTTCAATTACCAATTCGACAATCTCTTTGATTTCGATTGGAGTTCCATTTGCATTCACCAGAAAACAAGCCCCGTGGTTTGTCGTCAAATCTGCTAAAATAGCGACAGCTCTGCTCTTCAATACTTGCTCAGACCTCTTTACAGAGTCAATCAGCCAAGGAACTGCACCAGATTCTACAAAGTGTTTTTGGCTTTCTCGTGGGATGAAAGGTTTTCCAAAGCTTTAAGAGATGCATGCTTTGATTCAATGTGCCTAGACCTCAGGATGTCAACTAAAGCCTCAATTACATGTGCATTGATTAATGACTCTCTTCGGCCATCATCAAGGTGAAACTCTGCAAGTGCATTTGCCATTTCCATTTTGGATTCAGCTGAACCTGTTTCAAGAAAGATTTTAACAAAATTTCCAAAGCATTAGTTCCTGCTTTTTGTAAGATTATTCAATATTTTTGTATTGAATTTTTATGGATGAAACTATTGAAAATTTAGAATTTTGTTAAAATTGGAAAATATAATCCCCAAAGTAACTCAACACCGCTAATCTTGAGGACTTCCAGAATATGCTCAAGAAATCTCAAACACAAACAAATAAAGAAATAAGTATTGAAAATATTTTTTCCCAAAAAACACCTCAAGAAACTGGTGTAGGACCTTACAGTAACAAGGATTGGTAGCTACGCAACTTGACGAATAAATAAGCAAGGCTTAGCAGTCATTTGAACAACACAATCAAAAAACATCTTCAAATAACTGTACTATATTGCCACAAGAATATCTGAATTGCTATGAAGGTCAACAGCAATGACAATATACAGAATTATATTTAATTATTTATCAGTTGTTCAACATGACATGCTCGCATATTTTTGGTATCCTAAATTTCTCCCAAAGACAAATGATGCCAGGTGAACTGAGGCAGGACAGCCTTTACACTGGGTCGTAAGTACTACAAGGCCTAACAAGATCATGGCAAATTAGGGTGGAGCCAAGATTACCTAGCAGTATTTTACAAGGCTAGAGGTCATCTTCATTAAGTCATAGTGGATCCATTGGATCCGTTATGTGATATTCATATGTTTTTGATAAACTGAAATGTGTTATATTAATAAAAAGAAAATTTACAAAAAACAATGAAATTACCGATTCTTGCTCCTCCAATGATTGTGAGCATTCATAAACCTTAGCATACAAAATTTGTGCTATATTAATAAAAAGGAAATTTACAAAAACGATGAAAATGAATTCTACAATTCTTGCTCCTCTGATGATTCTGAGCATTCATAAACTTTAGCATACAAAATTTAATCTAGTGCATTCAAAGAAATGAAAAAATATCCTAGTCAGTCCTTAACATAAAGCTATTTCCTTGCAATCATAGTTACCATGTTCGAAAAGTTCGGGTTGTTCGGACATGGAAAAAAATCGGAAGTTCGAATTTTACAAAAATTTGGTTCGGTTCGGTATAGTTCAAAAAAATATAAATTTTCAAAAAATATAAAACTGAATAATAAATAAATAAATATGGTTTAATTTATAAATAAATATTACAGTATACTCAATATTACATATGATTCCCAAATAAATTAAAATTTTAACAATGTTTATAACTTTATAATTTATAGTAATTGTGATTTCAAAGTGCAATATATATTGACATGTCTTGAATGTTTCATTATTTTCATGTTTATTGTTAGAGTAACCAATTCTATCACAAATTATATAATCATAATATATCCATGACTGCACAGCTAAATAATATTATAATGTCATGATGTAACCTATAAAATATCTTTGCATCGATCTTTTGAAGACGTGGCACCTACCTTGAATTCTCTCGAGGCATCTACCGCAAACCATAACTATGGTGAGTCGTGACCTATTCCTTAACCAAACACTGCAGTTATACTATATATTTTTGCAAATTTGCAGGGTTCGAAAGGTACTTACCAGTTACTATGGCTATCGCGTTTTACGTTTTTCAGTGTGGCTGCGTTCACTATTTCCACTTCCAGTGGCTGCGTTCACTATTTCTACTTCCAATGGCTGCGTTTACCAGTGCCGGCGACTGTTTTTGCAAGAGCTGCGACAACTACAAGTGCTGGCGTTCACATTTTTTCGTTTAGCTTTTGGTTTTTAGGTAGATACTTTTTAATTTTTCAACGCAAAAAATATAAAACTAAAAGTCAAACGCACCAACCGAACAAGTTCGGTTTTCCTCAAAAATTCGCTGCGAACCGAATTTTGCCCATGTTCGCGAATAAGGTAACTATGCTTACAATTACATACAGGACAGAGTTGACAAAAACTTGTGTAGTAAGGAGGAATACAGCTAGGATAGTTGCTGGCAGTAAATTCTTCCATATAGCTACACCATACAATTGTGCAAAGCGCATTCCCATATACAAAAAGAAAGGATCAAGCACACCTCATGATGCTTTCTAAGCGAAATTGTCTACTTGTACCCCTTGGCCTGATCATGCAGGTAGTTTGTCAAGAATTGCTTAACCAGTTTCATCAAATTGGCCTTCGCAGCTGTTAGAGAGGAAGAAACTGGAAGTATTTTCAACGTCTGTGCATTACTCAAGGAACTTGGTCCTTGGAAATGAGGGCATCATCATCCAGGCAAGTTTTTTGTGAGGTGAGGGCATAAAATCAAGTTCAACTCATTCCCTACTCATGCAGAAAACATGAGATTACATGGATTTCCCTCCAATTTTCATCCTTCAATGAGGCATAAGCCACAATCATGGCTCTCATATCATTTTACATGTTTTTCATATCATGCCTCAGACATTTGTTAGAATATGCAAAGAGAAGAAAGAAGACAGAAGGCAAACTGCACTGTCTAAATGACGAACAGGCAGAGTGTATTTATTGAAGAGAGAGGTGGTTATACAGTTACCAACCGAACAACTACATAACTGTTTTACATGCTATATAATGTGTTATATTTTAACAACATTTAATCTCTTGCTGCAGAGTTCCTGCTACTTTATGTGTATTCACAATGGTCAAGCAGGAGTTGGGCGAGGTAATCATAAATAGTGGTAGCAGCCTGATATTTAATTAATGAAGAAATGAGTGGTACATTTTTTAATACGTGTATTTGTATACATGAAAGATTACATAAAAGGGTGAATATAAAAAGTCACAACTCTAAAACATTTTAATCATTAATAATTATATAACATAAGAACATTAGCTGGGTGTGGTATTTTCCCTACGAACAAAGATTCAAACTCAAAGCATCACCGTAGATCTTCAAAACAGCAACAAAATTGCATGTACTTCTTATATTCCTTTATATCATATCTGTATACTGATGCACAAATATACCAAATAGAATTATGTTTCTAAGCAATGATCTTTCTAGAATCCCATTAATGAACATGGCATAATCATAACCTAGTTCCACATCAGACAATTGTCAACTAGGATCTTTAGAATCTAAGTTGATACAAAAGCTTTGTCTTCTACGAGCCTCTTTTCTTTTTCAAATCTTAGTGTTGACTGAGCTTTTCCTACAAGTTTTGGTACTCTTTTGTGATAGTACATGTCAATTCTTCATGAAAATTATCTCATAGGTTTTCTTCAGAATTTTGTTTCCATTGGATCTCTCTGCAATAGCCTCTTAGCACTAAGATGGTTTCTATGCCAAGTATTTCCTGCTGATTGTTCACGGCACCGTCATCCATCCTAATTATATTCAATGTCATTGGCCTCGTCCCTTCAGGATTCTTCTTGGTCGGTTGAGAACTTGAGACTATAATCTCACCTATTATGCATCATGACTGACCACCGCATTCCCCAAGGCAATAGAATCCTCCGCCTTTTCTCACTCTAAAAGGTGAAGACTGCAGAGCACTTTATTTCATTTTAAAGTCTTTAAATGCTCCAGGAAACAAATATTCTGTTTATATTTCATTTTTTTCCTCGGAAATTCAATTTTTATTAAATATGACTTATGACATTCTCTTTCTTAAATGACACCTCCACTTTTGTAGGAGAAAGTTGACTCCACTTTATAAGATAATTATAAATCCAGTTTTGAAGGAGAAATATGACTCCACTTCTGTATGATAAAAAAACTAATGGAAAGATGGCCCATAAATTTTAGGTGCAATAAAATGGTAGAATATTTAGATAGAAGTCTGTATAATATGGCTCGCAGATATTTCAATAGCTAATCAAGTTTTGGACGTCAAAAGAGTCAGCTCTAATTGCATTTGTAATGGACCCACTAGGTTCATTTCATGATATCCATATCGGATACATATAATATATATTATTCATAATATATTAATGAAAATATGGATGTCACATTGTCTCATACAAAAATTTATTAGCAGATATTTTGATAGCTAATCAAGTTTTGGTCATCACAAGAGTGGGCTCTAATTCCACTTGTAATGGACCCACTAGGTTTGTTTCATCATTCATGATATCCATATAGGATACATAGAACATATATTATTTATATTATATTAATGAAAATATGGATTCACATTGTCTTATACAAAAATTTATTAACATGATAAAGTCGTATACAATAAGTCACCCCTACAAATCAAGTCAAGTTCTACTTAATAAAAATAACTTTAGGGGCTTTGTAAGATAACTTGTGTTAACAGGGCTCTGGTGACATCTCAAATTCAATGCTCTCTGGTAGCCATGATAATGCAGTTGTTCCCACCAAGCCCACCAATTCAATTTGCAGAAAAACATTCAGCATATAAGCCTCAAAACAGTCAGAAACATGTCAATTTCCATCACCATATTGCAGTTTATGAGCCAGTCCTCATGGGCAGGACAATCATCCTTTTAGTTGCGACAACTGACTTAAATTGATAGTCTCTCTCGTCTTAGCATGTAAGTTAAGGGTATGCAGGAGCTCAATCTGATATTAAGTGTCTATTTGGTCCCATGATCTTGTGGGAAACCCTAGATAGGTGAAACAGGAAGATCAATTCAGGTCAGGGTTAAACGGGACAGGGTTACAGAGGAGAGCACTGATAAATCTCGCAAACAACGGAGATGGTGATGGGACCATTGATAATACATCTATTATCTACGTGAATCTATCTGGGGGTGGAGTGAATCCATTGATGTTAATCATGCCCCACCGTCGGAAAATTTGGCACTCACTGAGCATACACATAGCTCAAGTCATCACATTTGCATTGAAGATGCTAAGGTTATTGCTAAAGAAGGTCATGATACAAAACATCAGATAAGAGAAGCTCACGAGGTTAACGTCCAATCAAAAATAATAAAAATGGCCTTAAAAAAAGTGAAACTGGGAAGCCATATATACATTTGCTCAAGAAGAATCTTTCTTTTTCAGCCCACCCTATGACTAATGTTTGATTTACTTTACATATTGAACATTGGTAGAATTCACTCCGAGAGAACTCTTGTACTTTCCTCCTGACAGGTCCAGTTCAACTTGAAACATAGTGATTAACAAATCCGATAAAAACCAGAAACTCGTGATAGAACAACATTTTTATCAACATATCCAATATGCCTTAAGGTGCCATCATTTTAAGAAACTATTGACTTTGGGTTCAAGACTATCTACACCCCTAGGGTATAACAGATACATGTTTTGGAATACCCAGTCATCTATGCAATTATATCATGCAAACAAAAGCACAAATTAGCAATATTCCATTGTAAAACAAGGCTAGAAAATTATAATTTCAGCTACATTTTCTCAAGGATAAGCACATAATTTGTAGGACTACAAAATCCTAACACTTTCTGCTTGTAACGTATACATGCTGTCCCAAATCATGAATAGATCTCAAACTAAGTTTTACAAAGCTTGGAAACCAGTACAGTTCGAAATGGAAATGCAAGCCTCTGAATCATCTGGAAAACGGGAAACAATACAGAAAAAGGGCAATTTTGAGAAAACAATATGTAATTTTTGAAATATATGCATAAACTTACAGCAAACAAGTAACCCCCAAACTTTAAAATCAGATTTAAAATCCCATTTATCCTAATATATTACCGCAATGATATTTACTACTACTGAAAATTCATCAGTTATGATTGTAACTTGGTATAAACACATTAAGGTGGTCCGACTAGCATTTCCCTTTTTGGCCATTTTTGTGTCGGAAACATTGCCAGAAAACTTTCCAGGTGGCTTCTGTTTCCAAAATGTTTCCAAACCTAGAAAAGAGAGGGAAAATGGGGTGTAGAAATTCCTGCAGCTTAGATTAAATGAAACAGTTAAGACTGTATTTGCTCGGTTCATAGCAATTGTCTTTTCTTTTGTGGCTATCGACTCTTAGCATCTCCAAAGATCTCTTACGCATTTCAATGATATGTATATTGATGTATCAATGAGATTGAACTGCATCGGATTAACATTTGAATAATATAGACATGTAGAGTAAAATCTAACAACATTGATAATAATAAGGAAAATACAAAATAGCTAAATGCACTTAACATGCAAAAGGAACCAAACTTCCATAAAGTATCTAGATGTGTTATAAGCATGCACGAAAGCAATATTAAACAGTAAATCAGAAATGATGAACCATGTTCAAAAAATAAAGCATAGTGAAAATATTAGAACTGGAATAGAAAATGTAATTAATCTGTGCATTTTGTACATGGCCTACTCTTGAGTCTCGACGGAGATGCATGGCTGCCTATCTTCTACTATTTGATGTTTACTACTCATGTGGATGTTTACATAAAATTAACAAGCCTCTTAAGCTAAAGAACCATTACAGAAGTTGGAAGGGTTGCAGTTCCACGTGTGACTCTTCACCTTCCAACAACTGATCTAAATGGCGTCAAAATTTGACAGTCAAAATATGGCCTTGACCTATATCGGGGCTACGACCTTACGGGGTGAAGGGAGCAGTACTATTTTGTGGTGGTGTGAAACATGAAGCTTCACAACAAAAGATTTGTCTCAGCACAAGCTGTAAAGTATGAGGTTGGCAACAGAGAGAAGCTTCGCAACGAAGAGGATTCACTTCACAACAAAGGATATGCTTCACAATGAAGAGATAAGCTTCACAACAAAAGATATGCTTCACAATGAAGAGATGAGCTTCACAACAAAGGATGTGCTTCACAGTGAAGAAATAAGCTTTATAACAAAGGATTTGCTTCAATTCAAAGAAAATCGTTGCAACACGTTATTTATAATAGGTTCACAAAATGCTTGTGAACATCTTGCAAGGTCCCGAAAAGATGTGAACGAGCCTTGAAGTGTGGATCCAATTCCAAAGCACTTGTGTTGGCTCAGATCTACTTTACATTACATTCTTCAAGAGATGGTTTGACCACATTCAACTGCTCAAGGTAATCATTTGGATAAACCATAGATCTTTCCATCTTAGCTTGACAAATTGTATCTGGTTTTGCATGTCAATCAATATCTTCAAAGAAACTTGGAGCATTCATCTACAGGTACAAGATCTATGCTAAGAGGTATCAAAAGTTCAAATCCGTACATACCCTTACATATCATGCTTGCAGATGAAACCTGTTAGGAGAAAACACTCAAAACATTGTAATTGGTCACACAATATTACATGTTCAGTAGTTATGGCCAGTTAGAAGTTAGAGCAAGGCACTTATAAATAGGACGTTCTCATTGTAAATAATTGCACTGTATGTTAATATGATACTTTTATTTTCATATCAACACATTCTTCTAATAGTGTATCAGAACCAGAGCTTAATGGCTCTTTTGGGTCATAGATGCATTTGAAGTAAGAGTTAGTGCCAATATGTACACATCAATGAGGAATTGAATAGTGCAAAGGAGATTGCAAAGTTAAATTCCAGCTTTATCAAGTTGTAAACCAGTGAAAGGAACTCAAAATAGTTGAAATTAGAAACCACCCGTTCAGAGTTCATTGAAGCTGCATAAGATTTTCTTTATCAAAGACATTCATTCAAGAATCCCTTGCTACTGGAAGTTCATTCAAGAAATTCAAAAACCCTCATTTATAGCAAAAATGCAGAAGACATACCACTGAAGACAGTGTGCTTGCAGAGTTTTTATAACAGTTTATGTTTTTGTTTGAAGACGACAAGGGACAAGCAAATCGCAATATTCTGTCATCATCTGTGCGCAAGCATTAGCCTTCCTATTTGTGCTTAGAAACCCACAAATAGAAATTTGTTACAAACAACTGTGTAATCCCTATGCAGACAGAGAAAACTTTGTTGCAGAACCATTCGGTAATTTGCAGAAGATATAGCAGAGATTCCAGACATCTTTGAGTCCCATATCCATGCATATTTTCCCATGGTTTGAAGAAAGTATATGAAACCCTAAAAATCTCCATTGATACAACATTGGAACCTCGTTTGATTTTTTTGCATACTGTGTTTTTGCATACATGATGTTTAATCACGGTTCTTAAAAATCAGACTCTGTAAAAATTCCCAGAGGTGTGTTGAAGGCACAAAGGACAGACATTTACAATGTGAAGAAATTGCATATTGCTATGTGAGCAGGTCACTTTAAGTTGCAGTGTGAAATTTTCTTCATATCAGAATGAAAAAGATCAGTATGTGAAGCAGTTGCCATATTGGACAAAAGAAACAGTTTCAAAAGAAATTAGCTGCAGTATCAACCGCTTGTAGCTATTGATATAAATGTAGAAGAGTCATGCCAGATTTAAGACCGTTTGAAGCCATGACTATGAAATTTTCAAAGGCATGGTTGTTCAACAAATAAAAATGTCTAACATTTTTCAAAATCCATTCCAAATTTGCAGTGAGCTGTTTTATGTCTACTTGCCCAGATATACAGTGAAGTTTTGCAGTTGAGCACAGCTGCAGTATTACAAGATTGAGGCATGTTTTCTGATATTAAAGATTTATTAATTGTGGAATTCACATAAACAAAGTGTAAGGAAGAACAAAAAGGACATGAAACTGATAGGCAGTATAAGACACTCAAATTTATCATTTAGACTTGAAAAAGAATGGGGAAGAATCATTGTGTAAAATTACCCCGACCAGTATCAGGATTGTTGGCTGAGGTAGGTTATTAAATTAGCCCCAGGTAAAATTAACAAGAAGAAAATAACTTCAAGATTATGTAATCGTCCCTCCAAGCATAGATAATAAGAGTAAAAAAAATGATGTATCCTTTGAAAGGTTGTAATAACAGTTGGTTAAGGAGACTTTTTGTTGATTTATTGGCTCAACATGGACGGTTGTCTAAGTGAGCAAAATTCTCCCTCTGTGGGAGTGATGGAAACCTGATCAAGAATTGACAGGGTATCTAGGTAAATGGAATGGATAGAACTCTACCTCTACAGTGATAGGGGTGAGGACAGCATAATTGATCCAGCTTGATGGAGAATTGAAAGCTGGTAAAAATTAAAAAGTGATAGCTGAAGTTTGAAGACCAAACACTGCAAGACCAATTGATGGGCTCCAGTGTAAAATGTACAAAATAACTATAAAAGTGCAGAGAATAAACATGATGCAATGTTGATCTTGAAGGTGGGAGCAAACTGTTGCCCAAAGGTAATCTGGAGAACACGTTGCTTCAGGAATGGAATAGATAATAATAAATAGAATAGTGTATGTAATGTGTATGTAATACAATGATTGGATTACACAAAAGTTTATAAATACCAATCCAACAATTATATTATTATATGGCATGGTTAGTCATCTTACCAAGCCGGTCAATCACTAAAATGTTGTGTAAGTGCACAACATACCCCTCCTCTTGAGAGGCTTTATCCCCAAAGCCATCATAGATTCAAAAATGCTAAAGAACTTCTTTCTATGCAATTCTTCTTTTAGTACTCCCCATTCAATCAAAACAACGTTGGGTTTCATTATTCTTCAAATGCTTTTCTTGGTCTTGTAAGATTGCTTCAAGCTTGACTGTTGTGTATCCTTCTTCATCCAATGTTAGTAAATTATACTCGACTTGTTTAGGCCCTTCTTTCCTCATATTTATCTTTTGTTTTTGAATGTGAATCAGATTTGGAGTAGACTCGGTACGATACAATCTCACTAGTAATAAAAATGTGCCTTGCAGGTTAAAATCTTTATAGGTTCCTTGGATTCCTTTTATTCTGTACTATTTTCCATTTTGGATGAAGGCTATGTAACCAATGACATGGTTGGTGATGTACAGGCCTAGGGAGATAAGCTGTTGTACCCGGGTACTACATCAACTTCTCCAACTTCCATGACATAGAAAGCATCCTCCTTACTATAATTGATGGAATGAAGTTTCTACATTCCTAATTACACCCACACATCGAATACGATTATTTCTGGGAATGCTTATCAGAAACTTTTTTAGAAGTGTATATACAACCCCATTCATTTTGCCACCTTTCTGTAGTAATGTTTAAGGTACTTCCTGGTTCCACTAATATAAGGACATTATTTTTCTTAATATATTCATGTCTTGAATGTGTCCAACCCTCCATCTCTTGTCATTACTGCTAGGGATAGTGAATGTTGAGCTTGTCTTTCTTGATTCACATCTTGTTTTTCCTGTTCTTCTATCCCTATTTTGTAAACATTGTCTTCCTCATCAACATGTCTTGTCATAAATAAACTTTTTTAGTTACGCATGACCAGGAGTATAAGAATCGCCACACTTGAAACATTTTCTTGATCGTTCATGAAAATATTTGCCCAAAACACATGAAAATTTGCAGGAAGCTTGCTATGATAATAAAGAACCCTAGAACAATATTTTTGGAATTTTTCGGATCATATATGACTGCCAGAAAATTACAAAAAACCCTAGACAACTAGAAAACCTTAAAAATCCATATCTTCTCAAATACATATGATAAAATTCTGAAATTTTGGAAATAACATCTATTAATAATATGAATGAAAACCCAATCGCTAGTCCTCAAAAAAGCACACTAAAACCCTCCAAAAAGCACTGTAAAATCCCAAAATGGGTCACTCCACCTGGAAAGAGACCACAAACCCTCCAAAATTCCTCCAAAAGTGGCGCCAAACCTGCTCTAATCGCTGCAATAAAACAGATCCAGAAACCCTTGATTTTTCTCCACCAAAAAGCCCAAAATTCCACCAAAACCCTTCTCTGAAAACCCTAAAATTGATCTCTGAAAATCAGCCCTGAATTAGTTCCAAATTGACAAGCTAGGGTGGATCTTCCACCACCGAAGAATGCCCTGCTAGCTAGGAATGGATCTCTCACCACCGAAGCTAGGGTTCCTTGTGGGATTTTACTCCACAAGCTAGAAAAAGCAAACAGCAATTGCTCAAAGGAAATCATAAGTGTGTATGCAAGAATGACCTCTCTTTCTCCTCCCAATCTCCTTTTATAATTTCCCCAAACAACTTGTGGCCCAAGAAACCTAAGTCGACCTTTTCTAGGAAGGACCACCAAATAATAAAGTAACTTAAAGTTACTTTTCTCCCCCAAGTCGCCATAGGGACATAAGTGACCCCAACGAAAGAATATAACATTAAAGTGTTATTAGTCACCCTCCATAACGATAAAACATAACATTTGCCCCCACCAAGCCACTTAACACCCATGCCAACGCAAAATATAACAAATAAGCAAGGTGGAATACCCAATAGCCTCTAAAGTCTTTAGCCCCTCGGTATGACCAAGGCTAAGAGTAATGAAAAACCTCCTAGGCCAACTGCTCAGAATTGGGGACATTACAATCCTCCCCTCCCGAGAAATGTTGACCCCAAGCATTATCATGTCATGCTACAAAAGATGAATACCACAAAGTAAGTTTCTCCACCTCACCCTACAGTCAACCAAAGATCGGTGTGATCCAAAGTAACCAAGAAACCCCATGTAGTCATCATGACCTCCATGTCGTATAAGGAACAATGTTGTCTGTGAAGTAGAATGATGCCCAAACCGACTCTCCATTGATACCCACATCGGGACTACCAATCTGTCCAATCCCTACCAATCTGATACCAACATCATGTGACCACTCACTACCTCTCCAATCAACTCTGGGTACAAAGTCCACTCTGAATCCTATAAAATCCCCTGGATCAACCTGTGAGATAACTCTGTATACGCACAAAGTGTGCTAACTCTCCCACATGACCCACACTCGTGTGAGAGTAAGGCTCCTCATAATGTATCTCAATTTGTCCCGTGGGGAAAAATCCCAAGACTCCAATAAATGGTCAACCAACAATGTCAACTCTACATAGTTCACCTCCTGTGATGAGTGTGAACCTACAAATAACTAGGTAACTGAGTCAACTCCATCCCTCCACTGACTATCACATGGGTGAAGTGCCCACCATGCATAGAAGCAGTAAAATATATAGGAGTGTTATCCCATGTCGACTCAGAAAATGATGAACTTGTAAGCTCTGATTTGTCATGACGACAAACCGTACATCCCTTTATAAAGTTGAGGATATCCTCCCTCAACCCATGCCATCTGAACCTCTCGATATGAACCTGTAGGTCTCATCAAAGCTCAAGTGTCCAATCATGGAAGAACAATGCACATGTCGCAATATCTCCATCCTCAACCATGAATCTGACACAAGGTACAATATGCCCTAATAGAAGATCATCTCATCCTCCAAAACTGTAGTTTTCATCCTATACACAACCATCTTAAATCTCACAAGTCTGTTGGTTCTTGGAGTACTCAACAAGAAAATGAGATCTCCAGTCTACCAAAACCTCAGATAACCAACATAATGATAAACTCAGATGATCTAAACTCGTGACCCCAATCTTTGTAACTATCTCACATGCACTACTACTGGTCACACCCACATCCATCAAACTCCACATCGGCCCATAGTAAAAAACCCCTCATCATGCCAAAAATTCCTCTCCATCCCCTCATTTCCAACCACTCTAGGTGCTCCTGTAGATAATCCCCTCAAGATCACATTCCTTCCCTCAGACTTAAACTTCAGCTCCATCGTCTGAAAGTTAGTCCAAAACTCACCAAGAGAGTGAAGCCACTACACTCCCAACACTATGTTGGTCACTCCCATACCAACAACGTGGAAATCATCGGTAACTGTGTAGTTACCCATGGTGATGCTCAACTATGGAACTCTACATGTGCATCTCATATGGTCCCCATTAGCTACAACTTTGAAGCCCTCAAAGTCCTCTCGTCTGCAAACCTCGTCTCTCAAACAACGATGCATCAATAAAGTTGTGGGTAGCCCCACTATCAATGAGTACCACAACTCGCTGACCCTGTATAGCTCCTCTAATCTTGAATGCCTTGTACATCGGAGTACTAGACAATGTGGCTATAATCTCTCCCGAGGAAAAGTCTCCTCCTCCTGCTCCACATCAGCACTATCCAACGCAACTCCATCTCCATCATCCATCTTGTGGATCTCTAACTCCTCACCTCTATCACCCTCACTCTCCTCGAAGACCTCAATGAATTGGGCCCTCCCTTTCCCTTTGAAATCATGCCTGGAGCCCAAGGTGTGGCAAAATCGAAACATAGTTTCTTTCACCTCAACTCATCCCTAAGCTCTCTAGAAATGACCGGCTTCTTAGCCACCTCCTACCTCGGTGGAGGCTCCTTCTACTGAAGTTCATCTGATCCAGATGGAGATTCCTTTTGCTTTGAATTCGAGGTGGAAACCTCGACTTTGGAGTGGCTAACTCCAAATCACGTGCTCTCCTAATAGCCTCATGCAAGGAAGAAGGCTCAAATGCCTTCACAAATCCAGCTAGAGCATCCATCAAACCTGTTGTGAAAAGTGAGGTCAACCTCATCTTCAAAACATCGGGTACCATGACTGATAATCTCTAAAAATCTGCAATGTACTGATCTAAAGAACATGTCTGTCTCAAGTGAGTCAACTCTAAAATACCTGTCAGGGTCCCTCCTGTCAAATTTGCTCATCAGCCTCTGTGTGAATTTTGCATAAGTATCAATATGTATGTGCCCTTGTGTAATCAGTCCATGATGCCACCAGTCATGTGCATCTCCCTCAAGATGTAGATGGCAAACTTAATTGCATCCCCTCGTGCATGGGATTCAAGTCAAAGTAGGTCTTCAACTTCTGAATCTAGGACTATGTGGTACACTTCTTAGAACCATCGAAGTGTGGAATGGAGATTTGTCCCAATCTCCTCTGTAACTCAGGTACCTGTAGTTGATGATCTCTCTTGGGTTTGCTCCCAATCTTCATTCTGCAGTACTTTATGAAAGGCATATTATCCCTAAAGCCCTCGCTCAATGATTGGTACCTTTCCCAACAAGACTCCTCATCCAAATCATCTGTTGGCTGCCTTACCTGTGAAACTTTTGGATCCTTCAAAAAGGAAGGTTCGTGGAGTCCCAAAGGCTTGGTAGAGAGTGAGGAGACCGCTGCCCTGAATTTTCATTTTCCCTCTTTGAGTCGTGTGTGTCCTTTATTACTAGTTTCTCCCCTTTCTGTATGAGTATCAATCCTGCCTTGTGCTAATCTCTCAGTGAGTTGGCTCAAATAGAGATTAGTGGTTTCCTGCTTGCTTCACCATGTTGGTGAATAATTGCTTCATCAAATCCACTTCATGTCATCATTCTCTGTCTCCTCATCTTTTCAACCCAACAGGCTAGAGAAACAACTCTGATACCACTAAAATATCCCTTGTGGGATACCACTCAAAAACACACAAATTATAGATAAATTGCAACAAATAGAAAATCTGATTTTTGCCGTAAATACTCAGCTAGGGCAATGAACTGATTTTTATTTATTTTTCTCAAAATATTTGCCCAAAACATATGAAAATTTGCAAGAAGCTTGCTATGATAATAAAGAACCCTAGAACAATATTTTTGGAATTTTTCGGATCATATATGACTACCAGAAAATTACAAAAAACCCTAGACAACTAGAAAACCTTAAAAATCCATATCTTCTCAAATACATATGATAAAATTCTGAAATTTTGGAAATAACATCTATAAATAATATGAATGAAAACCCATCGCCATTCCTCGAAAAAGCACACTAAAAACCCTCCAAAAGCATTGTAAAATCCCAAAATGGGTCACTCCACTTGGAAAGTGACCAAAACCTTCCAAAATTCCTCTAGAAGTGGTGCCAAACCTACCCTAATCACTGCAATAAAATAGATCTGGAAACCCTTGATTTTTCTCCACCAAAAAACCCAAAATTCCACCAAAACCCTTCTCTAAAAACCTAAAATTAATCTATGAAAATCAGCCCAGAATTAGTTCCAAATTGACAAGCTAGGTGGATCTTCCACCACCGAAAGAATGCCCTGCTAGCTAGGAATGGATCTCTCACCACCGAAGCTAGGGTTCCTGTGGGATTTTACTCCACAAGCTAGAAAAAGCAAACAACAGTTGCTCAAAGGAAATCATAAGTGTGTATGCAAGAATGACCTCTCTTTCTCCTCCCAATCTCCTTTTATAATTTCCCCAAACAACTTGTGGCCTAAGTAACCTAAAGGGCCACTTAAAAATAAAGTAACTTAAGTTATTTTCTTCCCCAAGTCGCCATAGGGACATAAGTGACCCCAACAAAAGAATATAACATTAAAGTGTTATTAGTCACCCCCATAACGATAAAACATAACATTTGCCCCCACCAAGCCACTTAACACCCATGCCAACACAAAAATATAACAAATAAGCAAGGTGGAATACCCAATAGCCTCTAAAGTCTTTAGCCCTCGGTATGACCAAGGCTAGAGAAGAGAGTTGTGAAAATGAAAAACAAATGACTTATAACTCAAGAGTCAAGAGTACATGATGATGATATATATTACAATATAACCATTAAACAAGTTGTATTGTAGTTTAATAGCTAGGTTAGGTGTTTTCTTTAAATTGTTTTTGTAAAAAAATTGAATACTAATAATGAACTGGCGTAAAGGACGTCAGGATGTCCCTTGACAGCCCTAGGGGCATCATGACATCGCCTATGGTATTCCCTGAATACTTAATATACCGAAACGCTCCAAGAATGTCCCGCATAGTTAGGGAATGTCCCCGGACGTTCCTTCAAGATTTTCAAATGGTGGGTGTGTGGGGAGGACGTTTTGTCCAACTCCCAGTCTCAAATGTCCTGAACATCCAAGACGGCTTGAAGATGGGGTTACGCATCCCGTGTAGCATTGGGATGACCCCAATTTTTGTTTACTCTTTGACAGATTTCCTTGACAGAGTGTTTAATCATAATGTGTTAATGGGTATGACATTCTACTTGTTCCATCTAGCATATGTGTTGGCCCTTCCAAAATTGTAATGCTATCATGCTCTTTTCCTAATCATCATGAATTCAAGCTAGCTGGAATGCTATTTCAGGTTTGTTGATCCACTCATGTGACACCACTTCTCTGTCAAATCTGAAATGCAGTTTCTTAGTTTGGATATTCAAACTTGACCAATTTCTTCCATAGCAAGAACTGCGTTTGTCGTTGTGCTGATCTTCTTGATGCACCCTTGCTTCAACTTCCTCTTCAATGAATTTTTACAATTGTCTTCTTGTGTCTAAATTTCCTTCCATTCTTTTCATTGTTTATGATATATCCTCCATCATAGTATGTAACTCCTTGTCAGTCTTTTCCTCCATGCTAATGTGGTGATCCATATATCATTACACCTTGGTTCACCATGATCCAACCTTTTTCAGACCACTGCTGATGCCACTTGTATTTTTCTCAACACATCTGGTAATGACTCTTTGTTGTTTGATTTGATCATTACGTTCTCACCTCAGTTCCCCTAATCTTTCTTAGAACGTATGTTTCCATCTTGAACTCTTGTAGTGACAACCACAATGCAAGGGGATCTGACTAGATTACATGCCAAGGTTAGCCCTAAGTATGTTTTTTGTTTAGATTAATCAACAGATTAATTTTTTTTTGTTAATCAATCAAATTATAATTAATGATAGCACTGCGGTGTTTATAACTAGTGATGCCACAGAGGCACGTGAAATGAAGGAAGGGAAGGCTGCAGCTGCTGCCCAGGTGAAAGCTATGACTGCATTTTGACAGAGGCTGCAATTAAGGAAACAAGTGGATGGGGATGTAGCCAGTGAACGCAAAGACAAGCTTGGAATTATGAGGCTTGGCTTGTTAATTTCGATCACCTCAAAATGTGTCAGATTATTATCCTGACTCTACTGCATTTAGCAGAAAATGACAGAGGGGCACTTGATCTTGTTCTGGTCAAAACCTGTGAAACAATTTGCAGGGTATACGTTGTCTTCAGAACTGATAGGCTGTTGAAACAGTGCAGGGTATATGTTGTTTTTGGAACTGACAGGCTGTTGAATCAATGCAGGGTATATGTTGTTTTTGGAATTAATGGGCTGCTATTTTTTCTTCAACAGACTTCTTCAGCTACCTTCTCTTAATAAAAAAAAATTTCAACAACTAAAACTGCAATCTCTCTTTTTTTCTCTTCTTCTTGGAGTTTTCACACTCAAAAATGTCTTCTGGGTTCGTGTACATGTTGGCTCTTAAAACAATAATGGGCTCCAATGTACAAGTGCAGAGAATAGGGCTCCTATGTACAAGTGCATAAAATAAACAAGATACGTTGTTGATATTGGAGTGGGAGAAAAATCCTGCCCAAAGATATATCGCATAGAATGCAGCATGCAGTATAATAGGCAATAATACATACAAAAGGATAAGTGATATGATGATTGGATTGGTTATATGGTAAAGTGTATAAATAACAATCAGTGAATATAATATTATGTGACATGGTTGGTTGGCTTACCAAATTGGCTAATAATTAAAATGTTGTGTAGGAGCACGACAGAAGCCTGATTGATCAAGATTGATGAAGTGTTGGAAGGTTGTACAAATTTAAGAGTGTTGACCGAAGCTTGAAGACCAAAGATAATGAGATAAATAATTTTGGACTCAAAATGGTCCAAGTTTAGGAGAGTAAAATCTTGAGGAGGGAATTGCAAGCAGTTAAAAATGTTTCAACTTTCAAGTAAGAGGCAGGTATATGGAGATGACACTCAATAATGTAATTGGCCATGTAACAACTTTTAAATTTGACAAGTTATGGGCAGTAAAGTTAGAGCATTGCATGCACCTGTAAAATAGGTCTTCCCACTGTAAGTGGTTGCATTCTATCATTATTAATTTATTTTTAAAAAATACATCATTTTATCTTTTATACTGTCTTGTGTCATTACAGGTAAATCCCACCAAGATTAACATCTACTCTCACATGTTTTTTGCTGATTCAGAACACACTGCAATTGTTTATCATAATTTGCTTTAATTCTTTCCATTGGAGATCTATCCATGAATCGGCAAATGTTTATCAAAATTTGCTTTAATTCTTTCCGTTGGAGATCTATCCATGAATGATCTATCTCTGTTACTGAAACTGAGATTGTTCCACAGCATAATGGTTCTACCTTGTATATATTCAAGTGTCAAATGCCCAAATTTGAAAATTTAAAGATTCCAAAGTACCATCATGATTTGTGAAATGAAAGCATATTGCAATTCCCTGTGACATGTTGAATGCGCTGATATGTATTTCACATAAATTATGACCTTTCTTTTAAGGTCGAGCACCTTATGTGCATATGCTCTCACAAGAATGAAAAGTTCATTAAAATGTTCAAATAGTCGAATTGCTTGATGACTATTAGAACCTTTAGACACAAAAATGGAAACAACAAAAGGGATCATAATGCAATTAGTAGCTTTGTTGAAGGGGTAGTTCAAAAAATATAGTCTAAGATGATGGAAAACATTAATGCATACAAGGAGAACCCAAGCTAGAAAGAGAAGAGAGGTCCTCATAAAAAAATATACTCTAAATGTGATTTAGATTAAATGCAAAGTTTTTGTAGCATTCATAATATTTGTAAGTAAATTCAAACCAGTGTTATGTAGGAACATGTTCCACCCATTTCCCAGTCGTCCCGTATGTCTGGGACATTTCGGGACTAAGGGGACGGTCAAACGTCCCCCATGCACTCTCCTATGCCAAAAATGGGGTACGTCCCAAGACATAACCTTAAAAGGGAACATTTCTCGGACATCCCTTTTTGGGGAACGTCCTGATGCCCCTCCCAAAGAGAAAAATCAGTTTTTAAGCTTTAAATACTTGTTTAGATATCTTAAATAGAGCTATTTGAAAAAAACCAATCATCTCAATTCGCTTATCTTGTATTTAGTCTTTGTCACATAGTTTTACCTAGTGAAAGGTTCCACATTGATTAACGACTAAATCACCTTCTTCAAAAATTTCCCAATGTCTAGTGATGGATGGCCTCAATCTAGCTGTACCATTTCATTGTGCTCAAAAAAACTTGAAAATGAAATAAATTTGGGAAGGCCCTAATGTACTCTTGTAGTTTATGGAAGTTTTTGGAAGCAACTCATTTCTACTTTAAAAAAGCCTGTATGTATAGATCTAATTGAAATTCAGTGTAAGCTCCCATCACTTTATAAAGCCCGTATGTATAGCTAAATATTAAGAGAAAGGCTGTATAATGATAAAAGCCGTAACGCATAGACCAAAATGTTTAATAAACCGACTGTGTTGTACTACAAAGACAACAAGAATCTGCAGCGATTCATGATTGGAAAAATTTTCCAGCACAAATGTGGTCACTGGACTGTCACAAACTGTTATGGCTTCCACATTTCAGAAACCCCCAACATGTTATTCCTTGTTTTAAAGATACAAATGTTGAATCTTTAATTAATCCTGCTTGCTCCAATCTACCCTTTTCCTACTAGAAGGAATTTGCTGTTGCAAACTGACATTGAGAAGCTGCATTACTTTTGTTTCCTTGAAATTTCTAAAAATCTAGAATGGGTGCTCTAGCGCAGAAAGAGTTGTCAAGAGGCCTTTTTGGAGCTTGTATTGGTTGCTAATAATTTTTTAATTTATTTATATATTTATAATTTATGTTAGAATATGCGGAGAGAGAAAGAATAAAGAAAAGGCGGATTGCACACATTTGAGATTGTGTCCGTCTATTTATTATGAATGATGTAGTTACAAAACGGTTGATATAGTTACAACCGGTTACAACCATCTCATCAATTAACTAACTAATGAAGTCCTTATTTAATAAGCCTTACATTCTAATACCCCCTCTTAAGGCTTATCCTACATAAAGCAAAACATTCTAACAAAACTAGAATCAAACAAACTACGTAAGCTTCAAAGGCTTTCACTTTGAAAGCAATGCTATGACTAGGTAGGGCTCCATCAAGTTGTTTTGTGACCTTCGTAAAGGTGTAGCTCCCGAGCTGAATTCTCGAGTTCCCACCTCCCCAAACTCCCGAATCACAGCCTCCCGAATTATTGGACAACCATCCATACTTGAGCCATCCACAAGCTCCATCGGGTTGTCTCATGACCCTCAGTAAGGGTATAATTCCCAAGATCCACAGTCTCCCGAACTATCTCGAGCAACCATCCATACCAAGCTTCATCTACCTTATATCGATTCTTGCCTTCAAAGTTTAGAGCATCTTTATATTGCGTATCCGTCACTTTGTCCTCACTACCTTCGCATTAGGTGGGTCTTCACCCATGGCTATATTGGTTGTATTTGATATGCCTTTACCCTTGAGCACATCATTGGCTCGAACATGACAATCCCAAGTTGTGTGACCTGTTTTATTACAATAATGACATTCAATTTCTCGGATATCTTTATTTGATCTTCTACAAAAGTTTCTAGTTTTGGAATAGAATGCACTTTCTTTCTAAGAATGACCTTCTGCATCTTCCGTAGTTTGTTTTTCTTCAACTAGATGAGCTGCAATCATATCATCTAGAGATTGAGATTGAATTTGACTGAGGGTAAAAACTACACTGTTGTATTTTGAAGACAGACTATTTAATAGGATAGCTTTGGCATCCTCATCCTCAATCGCAACTTTGACTTTTGTTAGTTGTCTGATCAAGGACCTCAAATTATTGATGTGGCTTGACATAGAGACTCCTTCATCCATTTTGAACCTATATAACTGAAGTTTTAGGGAAATTTGGCATTAACTACTTTCGCTCCAAATAATTTATTTAGAGCATCCCAAATTTCCTTAGATGATTTGTCTAGGTCTACATGATGAAGTTCAGAGTCGGAGAGAGCAAGGCCAATAATAGCTTTCGCTCTATCATCTCTGCTTTGCCAATCTAACAATTTTGATGCATCAATGGGTGTTGTCTCTTTCCGTTTACAATGCCCCACAAATTTTTATTCATAAGTTGCATTTGTATTTTCACTTTCCATGTATGAAAATTTAGACCAGAATATTTTTCTACGGGAATTTCCATTTTAATAAAATAAAATAAATACGATTGCGTATTTTACCGAAATGAGTAAACAAAGAATAAAATATTGGTTCTTTGCTACAACTGTAATGTGCACAGTTCTGTGCCCTAGCACAAACAATCTGAAACTTTGTTGTGCCCTCGATTTGATTCGCGAATGTGACTTTCAAGTGTGCTTTTTCAAACACTCACGATTTTCATTTTTCATGTAATATGACCGTGTTATTTTCCTTAAATCTGCAAATCGCGATCTGTATATTTATTCTAGGTTTTGTGGTTATTTCATACTCAAAAAACATGATCGCATTCGCACATGACCGTATTCGCATGTGGTTCTAGCACTATTTGTTTGACTGTAATGGCCAAAAACATGCCCTTCCACGACTATAAATTTGTGGCCCTCATTTGGCTCTCTACTACACCCTCGCCAATGGCGGAAATGCACTATAAATTCGCCTCATTGTAGACTCGTAACTTTATT
Source organism: Taxus wallichiana var. yunnanensis (assembly GCA_018340775.1). Classification (NCBI taxonomy): domain Eukaryota; kingdom Viridiplantae; phylum Streptophyta; class Pinopsida; order Cupressales; family Taxaceae; genus Taxus; species Taxus wallichiana. Next base: position 8,452,135 of record CM031244.1, read on the forward strand.
TCATGATCGCAATCAGTATATTAATTGCATGACCGCATTTGCCTTTGAAAAACACGGTTATTTACTTCAACCCTCAATGTCCCTCAAAAATCTTCTAGTGATTTCCTTCGAGTTCCTTTTGTGGCGACTCCAATGCCTTCGAAAATCAAAACGAAAATGTCTTTCTTCTTCAACGTGCCCTATCAGGACAGTCACGAAGATATCTTTCTTCCCCTCTCTCTCTTTGCTTGCCCCACGCTCGATACCAATGTTAAAATATGTGGAGAGAAAAAGAATAAAGACAAGGCGGATTGCACACATTTGAGATTGTGTGTCTCTGTTTCATTTACTATGAATGAAGTAGTTACAAAACAGTTGATATAGTTACAACTTGTAAGTACTTACAATCATCTCATCACCTAACTAAATAATGAAGTCCTTATTCAATAAGCCTTACATTATAATAATGTAATATATTATTTTAATAGCCATCCCCAAAGAATCCCCAAAATCCAGGAATTTTTTTGTTGTCCCGTAACCCCCATTCCCGAGTCCTGAGCCTTAGGTAACTATGCTTCAAACTAAATTTGGATGCCTACTAATTAATTGATTTTCCTATTAAGATTAAGTTTTGACAACTAAGGCCTTTATCACCATTACCGAACAACTAAGTTGTCCGGAATGGGGAGGCATTACAATTTCTTGAACGGATAAACATCACATGCACCTTAAAAATGACTAAGTTTGAGATATTAACAATAAAAAGCAATAATAGACAACGTCAAATAACAAAATGACACTACAACTTAATTAAACCCATCATTTGTTACATCAATGCTTCAATGACCACAGATCTGAAAATAATATGTAATGCCCTTACTCAAGTATTTTAATGTTTACACTTTCTTCATGTGTTCTAACATTTATGTTATGAAACCCTATTTTTTGTTAAATATACTAGATTTTTATTTAGTTGGTCAAACATCATCTGTCATGTATGTCCAATGGACCCAAATGACCCATTTAAAATAGTCCCAAATTATGAACTCGTGGGACCTATCAGACCAATGATGTTTGACCTCAATAGGAGACTAAGGATGGAAATAAATGTTGTCATATGTTTGTATCTAGGATCAAAGAGGTGAAAAAACTACGGCATCATCATGCTAGTGCTAACAAATGACAAAGCTGCACAATCCTAGGAGGAAATGTGGAGCGCTACCTAGAATATCTCTTTCTAACGCCCAAGGCACAAGAACCTCCAAAGCTATGTTCCATTGAGTCTTCTATAGGGGAGAATCGAGCACACAAAAGAAAATACCTAAAAACAACCAAAATCCTAAAAATGATATTTCAATAGAAAAATGGGCATAGGGACAGGATGGGGGAGTGTAAAAGTGACCTCTCCATATTTGTGTGCAATTGGATCCTTAAATAACAATCATTTTTAGTCTCTTTCAACAACAAAAAGAGTAATGTCCCTTTTGGGGGAACTTAGGAAATGGCTCAAAGCTCACAAATCAGATTTATAGAGTTGTTATAAACCTATAAACCTGCAAATTAAACCCTTTTCTAGGGCAGCGACCTGTTTTGGGGTTTCAACCCCTCCTTCGTGCCTTCAAAAACCTTCCAATCAACTTCACTTAAATCTCTAAAATTATGATATATCCTCAACAATCATATAATGCAAGAAATCTGATTTTTAATGCCCTAGATATGGAGATATGAATTTCAACAAACCCTTGTCTGCAGTGTTATTTTAAAAATTCATAACTCAACTTAGGAAGCACCAAAAATCATGAAACTCAAGATATTGGCCTTATAAATTATGGAGAATAAGCTAGTAATTTCAGAATTTCCAAATGCACATCACACATACCAAATATCTATCTCCAAGTGGGTCGCTCCACTCTAAATAAAATATAATTTGCACCAAAGAGACCAAAACATGCAAGAAAAGATACTTTATTGCTTTCCAAATCCGCTTGCACACACCAAAATCTCATGAAGGGTTTTCATCCTTCACAAGTTCCCCAACCAAGGGTTTTTGTCCTTGGATGAGATCCTCAACCCAAGGGGTTTCGTCCTTGGATGAGATCCTCAACCCAAGGGGTTTCGTCCTTGAGAGAGAGAGTAAAAGGGCTACACTAGCCAACTTTCACCAAAATAAGAATAATCTCCAAAACATGTCCTAAACTAATGCCAACAACCTCTATTTATAATAAGAGGGTGGCGCCAAGTCTTGGGGCTCTCAAATGAGGCCGACCACAATTAGCTTTGGCTTTATTATTTTCTTTTTTTTTTTTGGAGCCTACATGCTCACCAATATCTTTTTATTTCTAATTTATTGTTGGGCACTAGGCTCACCAACAAATACAATGCCAATTAAAGAAATAAACACGAAATTAAGCACATGATGACATTGTTGGCTTCCTCTAGCTTGTTTGCTTGGACCCATGAGGAAGAAAAATGGATCAAGGTCTTCAAATGGAATTATCTCGAAAAAGGGACATGACAAAAAGCATTCGAGATCATTCACTAGTGATTACAGGACATTAAATAAAACCCTTTGTTTCTCCTTCAATCTTTGTTTTGGCATCCATGTCAGCACAAAACTCTTTAAGGATTTGAACATTGTATTCCCCTAATGCCCCCACTAAATCTTGCCATATTTGGATTACCTTTTGCTGCTCTATCGATCTCCAATTTCACCTATCTGTAGTTTGGAATCCAACCTTCTTTGGGTATTATCATCTTGGTCTCTCAGCAGCCCATACTCGGTATTTAATTTTTCATAGTAAAAGGCACGAAAAAGTCATCGAAAGGTGAGGCGAAAACCAAAGTAAAAAAAAGTAGAAAAAAGCATGAATAATGAGAGGAGACACAAAGTAACATTGTCTTTTGTGCTTTATGGGAGCACACGTCCTTTCATTTGAGATTCCAATATCAGCGCGTCTTAGAAAAGAAATATCTTAGAATAAGAATTATAAGCATTATGCTCACATTCAAATCAACCAAAGGGATCTGATGTAAGAACATCCTTAGTCAATCCTGCAAGTTAAGGACCATTCCTCGGTTGGTCTCTAATTTAGCCCAAAGGGCAAAAAGAGCATGCAGCAGTTCTTCAACCACCTAAAATTTGGTGATTTAAAGATGAAGTTTTAAAATAGAGCATCAGATTTCATTTAATGGAAGGAGCGGCAAAGTTTTCTCTATTCAATCAAAAACCAAAGTTTGGCAAAGAAAGGACAATCACTTTCGCAGTTGAGGTTAATGGGAAAAGAGATGTTCGTAACTTCTCCATCCTTGATGAATTTTGAGGTCCACAGAAGAAGGGATGGACATCTTATTTCCGCTGTGTTAATTTTTTTGAATCTGCAAGCCTGAGAGAAAAGGAACGGTCCTTCCATCTCCATCCTTGAAAAAATAAATTAAGATTTTTTAGGTCAACTGAGAAGGAACAGCTGTCCCTTCTGTCATGTTGATTTATGCAAAGCGGCAAGAGAAGGGCTGGTTGAACCTTCTCCACCCATTTGAAACTTTTAAGCTCTACTCTGAAATTAAACGCTGCGGAGAAGCAAGCCACTTGAAACTTAGAGCCGATGCGAGACAAGGCGACTGTCCCCTCCAGTTTCAAGAGTTCATGAAAGAGTTCGTAAAGAAGCACCCTATATTCTTGGCCATAAAGCCTCCAGTTTCAAGAGTTCATGAAAAAGGATGATCATCCTTTCTTTGCCAAATTTTCATGCTTTCACCGATTGTAGAAAGGTTGGAAGCTCTTTCTTCCAAAAGGTAGAATTGGAGGTCCAAGAACTGAATTAAATGCTCCAAATATGATATTAACTTAGTACAAGCAATTGACATCCAAGAGTATATTAACAATTTACATAATCAAAATATTGTCTACTAAATATTCCAAAACTAAATTCCAATAGTGAATATAAAATACCAAATAATTCTAAATACTAAATAAAATACAATAGTGAATACTAATTTTTAATATTATATTAGTTGAACAGTGACTACAATATTCAACAAAGTGCATTTGTTAGTTGTAAATATGTTTTAACATTTAAAATCTATTAAAACATTAAATTGCACACACATGATCTCCCTCCCTCACCCACTCTCTCTATATATATGGTCTTAAAATAGACAACAAACCTCCCAAGCATATGAGACGCAATCCACCTATTCTTCATTACGCCAAGAGGCATTCTGCAATCGCAGCCGGGTAAAGGTGATGGGCTGTAATGTCCATAAGTGTGTTGACTTTTAATTCTAACCTTGAATTTAATGTCTCTTTGACCATCACTTAGAAATTTTTCCTTTTTCTTGGAGAAATCAGTCAAAAAATATAAATCTAGGCCATACAGTGGAGTTTGGTGCCCATATTTTTCTCCAAAATATTTTTTCAAGCCTTACACATTAGTGTAGCTAGATTGACACCATTTGTCACCATTCAGCGGGAAAATTGTGAAGAAGGTAACAAAGTTATTAATAATTGTGGTATGCTAGGAATCCAAGATAAGGGCCTTGAGATTGATACCTCTTGGCATTTTTCAGATGTATTTAAGATCTGTACTAGTTTATATAAAAAGGAGAGATATAAAGGGACAAAGGCATTCTATTTTGATATAGTGATTTTTTTATGTTTTTCTTCTTTTTCTTTTTCTCTTTTACCTGCAAGAGATGTCCCCTGGTGCTTGGACAAAATGTCAAGCAACATCCTTGACTTACCCAATATGTCAAGGTGCATCAACAGATATTCCCAAAGTATCATGCACACATGTTCATACAATGTGTACCCCTGAAACAGTGATGAGGTGTACACGCTGATGATTTGTAAGCAACTGTGTTTTTTCATTTGATATTTGTTCATGTTATACGAATCAATATTGCCATATTTATCCTTCTTCTGAACCAAATTAAGGATGCTCGTTCTAACTAATTTGGGGAAAAGTCAAAGGCTGGTTTTCTGATCTTCTTTGAGCTGAGCTAATATTATAGCTTTTACTCCTAAAATTTTGAGGCAAGGTTTGTAGCTGATTAGTATACAAGTTCTGAAGAAGCCCATGGAATATGTTTGGACATCTTACAAGCTACAGCTAATGAGACTGGATATTATAAGTATTTTTTCCTATAAAACTCTACACAATGTAAAATGTTAAGTTCCATTGCTAAGATGCATATTTTGGGCCTCCTAAGGAAAAATATTAAAACATAGCTGAATTCTACATCAAGGTATGCAGTTGATTCATTCTTTCATCATTCATTGATACAGTATAAATCTTTCAAGTATCTCAGCATATATTAGCATGGCAGTTGTGAAAGAAACTATATTAATGCCTAAAAATGACCAAAGAAGGTCAATGGGACTCAAAAGTACATAAAGTTACAATAGCAAGTAGAAGTGTAAAAGAACTCAATGAGCTGAAAAAGTGACTAACATTCAAACAGTGAAAATGAAAAACTAGAGGGGTTACATCCCAAAGGCCTAAATAATAGTCATGGTGTAAATGATAAATTCATAAACAAAGTAAAAATAACCCTGTAAAAGATAGGCCCCTTAATGAACTCAAGAAGGAGCTAACAAAAACCAAAGCTGGAGATCAAGGTTAGAAATCATGGTTGCCTCTAGTCTATATCAAAGCCCTACGCAGAAGAAGGACCAACAACTCCATCCTCGACGATTGCAAAAGGTCCAATATATTTCTACAGAGAACGAAATAAGTTGAGGGACAAGGAGGAAATTCCTAAAAGGAAGCAAGGTACTTACACTAGAAACTCTTCACATATCTATGGTTAACAATCCTCTCGAGGTAGAGAAAACATTGGCGATGCATAACCCATAGCCTAGATTGAGGGCAAGGGATAAATGGCCCACAATGCCAAAGAATTGCTAATCAACCATGCTCAATGTAGAAAAAGAAGGTTAAGTATCCCTAGTGACATCAAGTTAATTTTGTAATGTTTTCTTTGTTTGTATATCTTTGTTAATACCCCTTTGTGTGTGTGTGTCCACCCAAGGTAAGATTGTGTATGCTCTCCCCACGTCATTTGGGGATCAAAACAATCGACACCTCATTTTATTTTATTTTACGCATCTTGTGACACAGATTTCATCACCACGCACTAAGACACGCCCGTGTTCTAGCGGGGTATACAAATTCAAGGACAACTATCGTTTTTCGCCAAGTGTTGACATGTTTTACCAAAAACGTGAAGTGAGGGGCTTCCACGTCCCAATACACATGCCTTAGACAACATCCTTGCAATATGGACTTGAACCCCACGTACTCAAAAAGGTATATAGGGGATACTCTGAAAGCCTTGTAAAGCCTAGATTAAGAGTTATATGCCGCAAACAATTAGTAGTGCAAGATGCACAAAGACTCGGAAGATTACTCAATACATGCCACGTGCAAAGTGAGGGTTGGGAGACCAATCTAGCACCACTTCATGTGTGGTAGATTTGTGGGCTACTAGTCGCATTGCACACCCTTTTATACTACCATTAGGGCTTGTGACTTGCATTCTCTTGGTTGCGTATGTTGTCGAGACCCCGTGTTTGTAGACCTCACACTAAAATCAAAACCAAACAAGGACTTTAGTCCAAACCATTCTTGATCAAACAAATCACGACTTAATCCAATTTTATCCAAACCCCCAATCCAACATCAAACTAATCCCATCCCTATCCAACCAAACCACCTTCAAATCCCAAATCCAAATCAGTTTTCTTCTAATCCGATCTAATCTTCATCTAATCTAGATCAATCTCTATCCAATCTTAATCCTCATCCAATCCTAATCCTTTTCAAAATAAATCCTCATCCAAAATCCATCCTAATCCAATCCAAAGCAACATTCATCCAATCTACAACCATTCCTAATTCATCCAATTCTAAATCATTTCTAATCCAACCTCCAACCCAACCTAATCTATTCTTAATCTATATCTAATCCAACGTAATCCTAAACAAAATCATTCCAAATCCAAACTCATAATCCTAAGTCTTAATCACTCCAATTCCAATCCAATTCCATCAAAACCAATCCCAAATCCAAATCAAATCCACTTCTAATCCAATCCAGTCTAGTCTTCATCTAATTTAACCTGATTCCATCTAAACCAAATCAAACAATGGCATTCATGACTAGATATCCATTTCTTCCAAACCAACACCCTAACCTGTACCTCTTGGGTATGTTCTTCGATAAAGACAATTCTCCATCTACTAGTTGTCATCCTCATTTTGATATTCCTCATGTCGCCCACAACGAGGAACCCGTTCTAGGTCAACCATCCCATCAAGATCCTGATCTAGCCATCTTCGACAGCATCCAACATCTTAACCAAGTGGCGAACCTTGCATCCCTCAATAGCCCTTAACTTCCCAACCTTCATCAACTAATCAATCCCATCCACAAACTAATCCTACTTAGGTCCCTCAACCTCACTCAATCGACTTTCTCTTAGAAGACCCCAAGTCACCCAAACTACATCTTCCCTCATTGAAAATCCCTAGCAATCCAAAATCACCTAATCAAAAATCCAATTCGACCCCTGCGTCACAATCTAATCCACAAGAACCCTTTCTCATATCCGCATTAAAGCATGGCACCTAGCCATCTCAATCTAGCAATCCAAATCCAATCCCTCTTCGACCCCTGAGCCACCTCAACCAAGCCTCATCCTATCCTCACCAATCCTCCAAGGACGGTCATTTGCATCCACTTCAAACGGTTAACAAGCGAAGATGTGCCAAGATATTTTTTCAAAGCACTATCAAGTTCCTTTGCGGAAATAACAAGGTCAAAACCACCCAATCCCATCATATCCATCATAAAACAACTTCTGAATCCCAAACACTTGTTGGGCCCCTTACTTCAAGTCAACCATCTATCATTGACCAACATGGACTTCCTCTTATCCTCCCATAATCCCATTTCCCCTTACGTATCAAAACTTCTAAGTCTATCCTCGTCCATCACCTATCCTCCCATCACCCAATATGCCCTTCCATATCAAAACCTATAAATCCTCTTCAATCTTTGGATCACCCCCATCCCACACCACCCAATCGTCCCTCGCATATCACATCCCCTAAATCACAATCTATCCTTGGGCCACCTCCTACTCGCCCATTGCAATCAATCTATGATCCACTTCCTATCCATCCATCATATCATTCTTCGTCCACCAAAGTTTCCCCACCTAGTACAAATCAAAGAAGGGACTTGTCGACAATGAAATACAAAATGTCTCCCATGAGGCTACACATCCTCCCTCTCTCCAAGTAGTGGTGGCAAACCCACCATCAACAAGAATCATGAACAAATGTCATATCAACCCAAAGACGACTATTTTTGTCAAATTTGGCTTCCTTGCTCATGAGCACATTGAAAGCTCCAAACATTCATAAAGCCCTAATAATGCCAAATGCCAAAAACATGCACTACAAAGGCAAAAGACTCAACTTCCGTGAGCAAGGCATCCTAGAGGCCATTCACATGTGCACAAATCATGAACATCATGGAATTGGCCATAAAACATCCGGTGATCACTATGTGGATGTTAGCAAAACTTCTATGATTTCTAAGGAAGCCTCTTACCACATCGAAACAAGCTCTTGTCATAGTCTCTATGACAACCTTACTACCAAAAATCCTTTCATCAGCTCCACCATCTTCCTGAACAATCCTGGACATCCATTTCTTGCCCACATTTCCCGGGACCAATAGAATCACACATCATTATATCCTTTTAAAAACAATGTAGATATGGCAAAGTTCATGGACACTCAAGACAACATCCCATACAGGGATCAAGGCTTCAACATCAACCTTGACACATCAGCTTATGAGAAGCAAAATGAGTTTCTTCATCAAAAGAGATCCAAAAATCAAAGAAACTCCAAAAATCAAAATAAATCCAACTAAAATCCAAAAATCAAATGTGATTCAAAAGTCAAAACAAATACGAAGTCAAGTATGGTGAAAAGTGCAAAAATCCACACCCCCTAGTGAAAACTTCTCTCGAGACGCTGACGAAAATATCAAAATATAAAAATGTCGAAAATCCACAACCAAGAACCAAACATCAAAATCATAATCATGGAAATCAACGTAAGGTTATGGGCAAGGAATTCAAGCTTCCCCCTACACCAAAATCACGGGACAAAACTCAATCATTCATCGAGTACAATATTACCTGGAGCATCAAGCTTGGAGCCAATATCACTCCTGAGAAGTAACAAATCTTGGTCACCCTCATCAAAGAGATCGCAAACATCGTTGTTGGGTCCTATGACAAGGTGTGACATTGTTGGTCCCAATCCTAAATCCCCTCTAAATCATATAATCCCTCAAAATCCTCCATGCCATCAACACAAATCCCTCATCCAACACACCTCCCATCTTGCTTGCCTTCGCATCACCCTCTCTTGTAAGGGTTATGACAAGTACCCTATCAAGATGTGCGGAAGACACCAATTTGGTAATCAACAAAGTCATCAAAGACATCCTCGAGTACAAGCTTAAAGATGCGTGCACTTCCAACACACCTCCCATCTTGCTTGCCTTCGCATCACCCTCTCTTGTAAGGGTTATGACAAGTACCCTATCAAGATGTGCGGAAGACACCAATTTGGTAATCAACAAAGTCATCAAAGACATCCTTGGAGTACAAGCTTAAAGATGCATGCACTTCCAAAAGAGAGAAATCATTTGTCCAACGACGAAAACCATTTCAATGGCACTGGGAAACTACCATGATGAAAACCACTCCTTGCATCATATGTAAAATCCTTTGTCTACAATTACCCCACACTTGGGGGCACCATCCACTTTATCCATTCCCCAATAACCTAAATTGTCTTACATCATCCATTTCATCCCTTCATCCATAACATCTTAAACATTCTAGCACAAATCATCCTACCCTACACTTGGGGGCAGATCAACTTCCTATCTCTTGCATATCATCCCCATCCTAAACTATCCATGTCAACCATCCTAAGCATCCTTATCATCACCATCATGCCTCTCATATCCAATCAACTTCCCATTTTAACCTTTCTAAATATGTTGAGGCAATCTTGGGACCTGTTTTGGGAAACATCTTGGTATATCCTCTTTAACATGCCATCAAAATAATACCAAGATAATGGGGCACGCAATGTATGTGACATGGTCCTTAGAAAATTCCTCCTACATCCTTCCTCCATTGCTATCTTAAATCATACTCCATCCTAAACATCCCTTAGCTATCCTACATCAATCTTTTCAACCATCTTATCCTATCCTTCCCACCCTATCTTGAATCTTTTCAGCCATCCCATCCTGAATCCTATCTATCCCCCTTTCATCCACTATCATTGTCGTCCCTCGACATTAGAACGGGTTTTCTCCCCTTTAATTTTCCTTTTTCTTGCCATCTAATATCTCGAAAAAATCCTCAAAATCATAAAAATCAAAATAATCCAAAAAAACAAAAAACCACACACATCCAAAATCATGTCTTGTCCTAAATCCAGTTAAAAATCCTTATCCTCAAACAAACCAATCAATGCAACTTTTCTTGGGATACATCGTTCCCAATACCACTCCCCTCGCATGCATCCTTTCTTGGGAAAATCAATCATTTAATCTCATCATCGATCACCAAACATGGATATTTAATCAACAAGGGACTTCACATTTGCTATTGTGTGTGTTTTTGTTTTGCTAATTCGTTTGCTTGTCTATTTATCTTGGTATTTTTATTCTTTGTTAAGTCAGTATCTGTCCAATGATATGAGGATGGTCGTACATATTTTGTTTTACGAATCCGTCCAATGACATAAGGACGGTTGTGCATATTTTTATTTTTAAGTCAATCTGGGGTATATGGCGATCATGTCATCATGGTTTTTCCATATCATGGTGCATCTTACTCTATGTCACAACAATAAGGTTGCTAATGATGAAAATAGTGGGCAATTTCTGCAAAATGTCAGCAAAATTTACCCCCATGCATAATCATCCTCTCCCACCATCAATTATCAACCAGCCAATTTATCAATAATCTAACAACCAACCTTCATCTAAGCTAACCATCTCTCTATCGCAAATCGTTCATCCAACCTAACTACATATCTACCCTAACTACCCATCATTAACCATCTCTTCCTCCTCACCACCAAGGAGGAGCATCCTATCACCCTATCGTCTCTCACTCTTTCTATCCCTCGATCATTGATCTTTTAATCACATCCTCATCACACCAATCATCCTCCGCCGCTTTGGTCACCTTCTCGAATCATGCTTGCATCCTTTTCAACAATGATCGATTTAATCAACTCCAATCCAAATCAATTATCCAAACAGTCTATCCAATCTTCTATCAAATCAATCAATCCATCCATAGTTTACGACTTCCCTTTCATATATCATTGATCGAGGCACATCCGGGTCGTAACTTTATCGATCGTGCTTTTAGTATACATCATTGCACGGAGCATCATCAATCTATCAATTAATCAATCTATTTATCACTCTAAGTCAATCACCACATGCACGCATAAAATCAAGAGGGCTAATCTCCTCCATTCATCGTATTTATCACCATCTTCTCATCCACCCATCAAATCTTCTCCATCCTCACTCCTATGTTAACCAACTAATCTAATCCTCCTTCAATGTTAACCCCTTCTCATATCAAGAGACCATCCGCATATTTCCTCCCGCATGCTCTCTCAAGGGGGCATTATCCCTACTAACAACATCATCACTCATCCTTCATCTACTAACCATCATCTCACTAGGCACATCCCGACACGCCTCTCTCCTTTAAGACTTCTTTGAATAGATCGTTACTTCTAATCGCAACGCCCTTTCAAAGAGGGGAAAAATGAATAACTTAAAATTCGACACTAGTTTAACACTAGTTCAACACCCCTAATTTCCTAACATCAATCCCCCTCATCAATTAATCCCCTTACCAATTATCCCTTCATCACATCCAACCCTATAACATCCCACATACCCCTTCATCATGATTAATTTCTCTAATCAATCATCTAATCACATCATCTCATATTTTAGGAATTTAAAATTCCTAGCTACCTACCTCCACCTACCCTCCTAGCCTCTCCTACAAATCCTCCAACTAATATCTCATCTAATCATCATTAACTTAACCTAATCAAATTCTTTTCTAGAGTTCTCCATCTCTAGAACCTTCATCTTCTACTACCTTCCATGAATTTAAAATTGCTAAAATCCCTCCCATCTCTAGAACCTTCCTCATCCTCAACTACCAAATCAATCTCAACCATTGATCCAAATCCATCATGGCTTCATCCTAGCCATTGAATCTACCATCCTCCAACTATAAATCAAACTCTCCACCATCTTGGAGAAGAAGGAACATAAATAAAATCATGCATGAAATAATCAACTAAGCTACTCTTACCAAAGTGCTGCCAAAATCTCAAACCATCATTCTTCATCAATCAACAATCATCAAGCTTCCAAGGGGAGGTGCTGCCAAAATTCATGCACAAACTCCATTTTGAAGCAACCAACATCAATCAATCATCTTGAGAAAATCCAACACTTCACAAGGGAGTTGTCTTTTGGTAAGTAAAAGGTATATTTTCTATCCCTTGTCCGCTCAATTGGAGATCCATGATTTTCTAGTTTATGCTCTAATTTTCTTGCACACAGTAGCTACCAAGTGCTCCTTATTACATAAATGCATCTAGATTGCATATTTTGGTATGTAGGAAAGCTAGCTTTTGAGTCATTTAATGTTGTTATTTTAGTTGATAAAATTGTTTCCATATTTGTGCATAATTGAGGCTTTGTGAGTGGCTCAATACATCCTCTATGAGGAATGAGAGTAACTCAACTGTATTATAAGCTTGAATTGCAGCCTCTCTTGACACCTTAGCTAGTTTCTATCAATGTAGCTATCTAGTGCACTTTCCTACTTAAGTGTGTTTAGATTGCATATTTTTGTATGTAGGAAAGTTAGCGATTGAGCCATATAATGTTGTCATTTTAATTGATAAAATGGTTTCCATATTTTTGCATACCTGAGGTTGTGTGAGTGGCTCAAGGCACTCTTTTTGTGCTACTGCAACTTGTTGGAGGATCTAAAAACCTTAAAAGGTTAGATCACTCAAAGACTTGAATTTGAGGAAGTAGAAAATATGCTTGAAGACATTCTCAAGATGGAGAGGTTAGGCAGCACATTCTGCTTGGACACTACATCATGGAACCGTTTGTATTCAAAAGAGTCATACATTGAAGCAAAAAAAAAAATTGCCCTCTCAATGCATGCACTCTCAAAGAAACCAAAAACAGGGACCCCAAACCTCTACGCCATACAGAAAAGTGGTTTTAATGACCATGTTCAAGAGACTTGTCTTTGAAGAGATGTGTTGGATATGTACTTGAAACTTGAAAGTGCTAGTGCTCCAAAATACAAAAGGCACATTCCTTGAACAGTTGTAATATAGAAGTGAGTTATAAAGTGAGAGGTGGACTTCTAGGTAGCCGGTATGTACCCTGCAGGGTATGGGTACAGTACATACTCGGTACGCAATATGGGTATGGTACAATGGGGTACGCCCAGTACCCAGGTACGTCTAGGTATTTCCCAGGAAGTACCCAGACGTACCCGGTATTGCTGGACGTACCCTGGCCATACCCACAGTAAAAAAAACAATTTTAATTTTTTTTTTTTTTTTTGGGGGTCAATAAAGTTCAATAGATGGGATTACGTAAATGATTCAACTGTGGTAAAACAAGGGCATTCACAGAAGTACCTAAAACAATGGCTGAAACTGCAACAGTTGAGATGAGTTTGGGTAATGTAGGATCAAAAAATGCAGTGGCAGCATCTCCACTAGCAAGTAAGACCAATGCAGGAATAATAAGAGAAACCCCAAAGGAATCTGAACTGCCAGATTTGAAGGGAGCTGGTAATAGCCGGAATTCCAGTCCAATTATGTGAGTTATTATTTATGATTATAATTAGACATTGTAACATTTGGAGTTTAAACAATGTACTTGTTTGAAGTTCAATCAATGAATATCATGACAAAATGCATTGAATTATTAATACGTTATTTGGCTATTTCACTTAATTAATAATTTAAGGCTGAATTTTTGCTTATTTAGCTATATTTTTAATATTTTATATATTTTGTACGGCCATACCCAAGTGTCATACCCGGCCCCCAAAAAATTGTCGTACCAGCATACCGGATCCCCATGTCCGTACCCGTGACTGTACCCACCGGCTACCTAGGTGGACTTGTGAATTGAACCATCAAGTAGGAATAGGTTGTCATGATCTCAAGTGGCTCGCCTTTATAACAAAACTGCAACATAGAGCATCTCTAAAGGCATAAGATCATGAGCTTAATTTTATGAAGATTGACTACAAACCAAAGAAGCTCACAAAAGCAAGAGCAGTCAACTGTATTTCAAACCCTCAAGAAAATCAGCAAGCCAAAGAAGCTCACAAAATCAAGCAAGAGAATGTAACTATATATGTTGCAATCTCTTAGGAAAATCAACAAGGAAAGAGCATTTCATCCACTTAAGTCCACTAGCATGTCTTGGGAGACTATAGAAAGATCATGTCACCTACACACATGAAACTCATATTTCTTTTGTTGTTGGACACAATAATAATCCCTTCACGTGAAAGATATAGGAGGGCCATAGATTGAGCAAAATGAAGCCTCCTACGCATAGAGTTACATTTATCAACATACCAGTGATTCATGTGGAGGAAGCCAACTTTGTGTGAAGAACTATATGAAGAAATAAGTCAAGTGCTGCCTCCAAAATGAAACTACATAAAAAGTAATGGTTAGTCATGAAAAGAGGAAAAAATGGTCAGGAATAAGTTGGGAAAGGAAAGAATCATAACCATCAACATACCAAGCATCAAAATGAATGCTAGAGTGATGAATATTGGAGGATACCAAGGAAAAAGTAAAAGTAATACTCAGTCATGTGCAGAACTATATGAAGAAAGAAGTCAAATGCAGCCTCCAAAATGAAACAACATAAAAAGTAATACTTAATCATGAAAAGAAGGAAAAATTGTTAGGAAATTATAACCATGAACATATCAAGCATCAAAATGAATGATGGTGTGATGAATATTGGAGGATACCAAGGAAGGGGGTAAAGAAGGTAGTGAGTCAGTAGGGATAGTAAAAGTCAAAAATGATCAAAAGGAAGCTGATGGGAAATATAAAAAATCTTGAATATTGAAGATCGTATATCTGTTGGCGAGGTGATAGTCAACTACACTTGTGCCCCCACTGTGAGGGAAGTAAAGTCTATTGGAGTCAAGGAAATACGGGAGCTTATTTAGAATATCAAGACCACGGGCCTCATCCAACAAAAGAAAGTGCCTACATAAGATGTGATTAGATTATTCCCATCAGCAAAGGCAATCTACATACCAAAATCCTCATAATCCAGCTCGTGAAGACAAATCTCATCCTCCACAAGATCATAAATTTGTGTCCAGCAGGTCCTGATGCAAGTTCTAAAATTGTTCAGAAGAATGACATTCACCAATGAGGATTAATGAGAAAACTTTGGATACAAATCAATGCATGGTGCACAATCAGTGTGCACAACAAAGATAGATGAAGTTGGGGGTGGTAACTAACTACGACAAGACACCCCCAAGAAGAGGCAAGCCCCTCTAAATTCAAAACTTCATGAATCTGGAGTGTACATCAGAAGCTATCAAAAACACTGTGAGTCAAAAACAAAACAATCAATTAGGCACATAGTATAGTTATTCCCTTCATTTACCTTAAGAAGATTCTCTCGTCATACAAATCTCAAAGCAAAGGATCAGCAAGTCTTGAAAGGTCACGAGAGTACAACAAGTTATAATAGCAAACCAAGATATCTAAAGAGAACTTCAATAAATAGAATTGAGGTATCAAAAACTACAACTAGGAAGCAAAAGAATGCAACAATAGGAGGGGCAAAAATAATAAATATTATTCTTAATTAATTATGTAAGAAAGGTATAAAATTTGATAGTGATTTCACGTCCAAATTCTTTAACTTGGTTGTGGCTTGCAACCAAACTCAAAAAGTAATCAATTAAGTGCATATTACAATTCTTTTCTTCATTTTCCAAGGAGAAGAACCATCCACCGCCTAATTTTTAAGCTAAGAAATAAATTTCTAAAAACTCCTTAGAATATGAATGACTGAATTCTACACAAAGAAAAACAGTTATACATGTACTGTATCTCTCTTCTAAAGCGATTTCTTATAATTACAATGAAAAATTGATCAAGGGTGCACATAACTTCACTTCCATAGAAATATGAGAGGTGTCAATCCTCCATGCAGGCCAAGTGGCTCTTTTAGTGACCACGTTAGCCACATTTGTTGCTTTCCATTCTTCAATCATTTAAGGCCCCAAATTCTTGCTCATAACCAATTTACTGGTTCTTTGGCTGATCAAAGTGGTACATCTTGTTACTTTGATCCACATAAGGATTAAATTACACATTTTCTCACTTATTTCTTGTTTTACCGCTAACTTGACTATGTTAAACAGTTATGGCTGGGTTATAGAACATACTTTCATCATTCCATATTAGGATTTTCAAAAGCATATGTTTAAGTGACAATTATAAGTCACTGGCAGAATTTCAAACAAAATACATATAGAAATTAAAGCATTCTAGAACTCGAATCAGAAGTCACTCTTGTGTTTTCTTAGAAAACAAGCCTCTACCTATCATCTTAAATGATAAATATAAAGCATTCCCAAACGAAGCAGGACCAAGCTTAAAGGAGATCCTTATGCTTACAAGTGTTATGGCGCGATAGAATGAAACAATGAATCGACAAATGGAAATGTTTTAATCCAGTGGCTTCAACAAAAAAACAGCAAAAATAATATTGCTAGTTCTATCTAAAAGTTATAACTCAAGTATTATGCACAAGGCAAAACCCAGGAACATGTTTCTGCCACTGGTCACTACATATTGCCAACTGCTAATTGAGATGGACAGAGGATGATAGTAGCATCTGAAATTTGATTATCAATATTCTCACATTGCAGAGCATTGCAATGATGAAGAACAAGAAACGATACGTATAGTCCAAATATGCAGCTATCAAATGATGTGAAAATAAAATTACTGGGATTCCAAGATCTCCATGGCCTAAGAGAAAAAAACATTAGACAAACCTTGAAAAAGTATTTATTTTGTCACTTCAGCCAAGAGAAATGTTCATAAAAACTGTGTAGCTATAAACTATCCACTGTAAAAGGTAAGTGTAAACTGTATATGGACTTTTTAAATTAGATAAAAACAAAAAAATGATCAATCTTCCCACATTGCAGAGCACTGCAATGATGAAGAACAAAAACGATACGTATAGTTCAAATATGCAGCTATCAAATGATGTGAAAATGAAAGTACTAAGATTCCAAGACCTCCATGGGCTAAAGCCTAAGAGTAAAAAAATAAGACAAACCTTCAAAACTGTCTTTATTTTTTCACTTCAGCCAGGATAAATGTTCATAAGAACTGCGTAGCTATAAACTATAAAGGTAAGTGTAAACTGTTTATGGACTTCTTAAATTAGATAAAAACAAAATAATGACCAAGCTCACCCTTGCAAAGGCGATCGACCACTGGCTTGCACCAGTTTCCCATCATCATAGCTTGTATGTTTTCCAGAGTGTCTGCCAGCTTATCTAGCATTTGCTCAATTTCTGATCTCATATCTGCGTGGTCACCTCTTACTAAAACTGTTACAAGCAACAAGACTGCACCCGCTCTTGACCAAACTGAGTGAGAACAGCAGTTTTGTTCTTGATAAATTCTAACAGCAATGATATGGCTGCCCTTGAAACAGTGCGTCCGCCTGCTGATAAGTTTTTAACTATATGTTTTAGCCCTCTAAATTGAAGTAGCGTATCCTGATTGATTAAGAGAAAAATTATTTGTCAGAGAAATTGGATAGCTTGGAAACACAAATTTTCAATTGTGCCCGACAGTTAGTATAATTGTGCAAAACAGGTATCACTATTTATCAGAAAGCGGTCCTAAATTGGAAGAGATAAATGCAGAACCAATGACAGTATCCTCTAATGTCTGATTCAGGGTGGCAGCCCAACCTTAGCATGATCACTGTCTTTGACCACTAATTCTAGTGTGGAGAAACACAACACCCTCAGTTCCTTGTTTCGAGCTTTCATCACTTCCAAAATAATTGGAACTAAACCTTCAAAAACAACCCAGTCTTTACAATCACGGTTCTCCTTGCAGAGGGACGAGAGATCATTCAGAGCTGTTTCCTGCTCAACTTCCTCTCCTGTTGCCAACTTATTTCTCGCTTGCATTATTCGGGCAGCATAATTTTTATGCCTCCATACATTTATGGCATGCGCCAATATGTGGTTTGACCTCAGAGCATAATCCGACAAAGGCTGACCAGATATAGGATCGGTGAAGTCATGTCCTCGAAACGACACTCAATAGCCTTTCGTTCATAGGTGCGACCACTTGAAAGTATAACTGGATCGTCCATGACTTCTCTTGTTAGAGAGCATATGAACTGTGATGAAGGTTCATTTGCAGAGAAATTTTCTCGAGACTCGATAATTTCATCTCTCAGCTATAAGTACCTTCTTTGGGAAGCTTCCAATTCAATGGCAGAGTCTTCAAGAGAGAGAAGAAAGCACTTGCTCCATATACTGAACCTCCTGGCGTTCTTTCCTCTCTTTGGCTTCTTCTATATCCTTTCTAAACTTGGAAAGTTCACTGTGCATCATTTTTGGTGCAGGCAGCACACCATGAGTCCATGCAATTTTTTCCAAAAGTTCAACAGCAAGAACTCGGTCTGTTCTGTCTTTATCAACTGCAGCCTGCAACACCTCTAATATCTGCAGAGATTCATTAGAAACACGGACTTCTGCTTGGGTCATCTCGCTCTCCAAAAGCATAAGCGCATTCCTTGTAGACTCCTTGACCTCTACACTGCAGAGTTCTAGCAACCGAAGTGATTTCCCAATGTCCCTCATTGCCTTCTGAAGTGACTCACAGATTGGCCGACAATGCAATATATTTGAGATAAAAGAACTGTCTCTGTACATATTTACAAGCCTTTCTGCTTTATCTATTTCATCTTTCAGACTATTCAAAGCAGTGACAAGAGCAGGGCTATCACTGACACTATGAGCTTCCAATTTCGACAACAGCTTTCTTATATTATTTAGGTAATCTGCTAACTGCTTGAAACTCTTCTCAGAACGTATATCCTGTGCAGCAAGAGCAATCTTAACAAGCTGATCACACAATGCAGATACCACTGCACCAACAGGAACCAGCTCAAGGCCTGTGCTCACCATTGAGAAGATCAGGTAACCCTACTGTAGCCCAGATGTTTGTGTTTGTGTCACTAGAATATAGATTACAAAGAGCAAAACTGTTGAAGAAAGCATAAGCTTCCTACTCAAAGCTGCCTGCATTCCATCAAAGTATCCTTAGGTGACGAGATCGGCCTGTGGCTGGGGAATACTATAAGTAACATTTACACATTGTCTCCAAAGGCAAGCACATAAATTGTGAGTTCAGAATCTGAGAATAGTTTGTGCTGTTAGATGCACACGCTTCTGATGCAAGAACCAATGAATGGAACGTCTACAAATGATGTGGACTGATACTGATTAGATTGCAGATTATACAAGCATAGGGCCTAATGCTCTTAATCATGGGCATAGTGATATGAATGTGTCACTGTCTGAAAACAAATAACTTGCAAAAGAGTCTAATTCAGCTTCATATGCAATTAAAGCAAGAGCCAACTGACTGAATAAATAGATACTAATCGGCTTCCAAGTATATATCTCTGATTGCAGCAGCAATTGGAATCAATCCATGGAAACTGAAATGGCCTTGAATTTCCAGCAACCAAGCATGAGCGATATTGAATCAACAGTGAAATGAAAAAGCAGATTTGTTGGCAGCAAACCTGGAACAATTAACCTCAAATGTCACTCGTTTGATTGCAAACACAGCTGGAACATAAGAAAATTGGACCGACAGTCAAATGAAACAGTCAATTTGTCAGCAGCAAACCAGGAACAATTAATCTCAAATGTCACTCATTTGATTGTGAACACAACCAGAACATAAAATAATCAGGTCTGTGCAATTACTTGTGCGTATGTTGTCTTCATTTGAAAGGATATGGCAAATCAAACATGCAGCTAAACAGCCTAAAATTAGCAAGATCAGTTGGATTACTATAACAGAGAGTGCAGTACAAAATCAACCAGAAAACAAGGAACATCCTACCTGAAAAGGTACCTGAATCCTCCCAAACAGACGATAGAACCTGCAGTGCCTCCTCTCCACGGGCCTAGACTCAGACTCCTATATAAAAGAAAGTTCTCTGCATTGAGGAGACAAATTATCACTTTCTCCAGCCAGTACAGTCTACCTTAAGTTGGACTCACTAACAACTTCAAACTAAGGTACACAAGCACTTCCATGTCTTTCACAACAAAAATGTTAACCAAATTATCTTAAGAATGCAGTCCAAGCGTACCCTACACTGCATTGAAGGCCACTGCCCGTGATCTCACCCAATGATTTACCAAGAAAAAAACAAAAACCTCAGCTAAATAGCATAACACTATGCTCGACGCTTAACCCACATGCCATTAATGATGTGGCCCATGACCTCACCCAAGAATTACCCGAAGAAAAAGTCCGCTAAATTTAACTAAGCTACAAAAATCAACTCTTATCTCTTCACACAGACCATAGGCCTCCAACTGCTTCCAATTTCACAAAACCCTAAACGTAAATCCTAATCTGACCCCAAGACCAAATTTAACACCATCAAAATTAAACCCCATAATAGTTTTCAGTCATTACACTGAGTAATTAAAGACCATATGTTGGTCTCTTACAAAAAAATAAACACTACGAAAATCTAAAATCTTTAACCGTGAAAAAATTCATAACACACGGCTGCAAAATGCAGAATTACAAACCTTTGCGGCAATTCCGATGAAATCCTTCGACGCAATTCCGATGAAATGCCCAATTGTGTAGAGAAAGCCCTCTTGCCAAGTACGAAAAGGTGAGACTATTGGGCTGGGGCGATTCCTCCTAAAATCTCTGGGTATCCCCTGCTTAAGTTCTTCTCTAGTAGCCGGGTTTCAAACTTAGGCTGCTGCTGTAATTGGGCTTCCGTTTGTAAAAAAATCACGAACCCTCGCAATAACATTCCAAAATTTAAGAATTCTTCCCCAAATAATATAAAAGAAAATATCTCGAGCCAGTTAGTAATTCCCCGGCCATTACTGGAGAAATTCGGCAACACTTCAAGACAACCACACGGCCGTGATACTCAGTCAGTTGCAATATATACATATCAACTTATGTCCGCCATGAAATCAGAATTTGAAGGAACGCGATATTTCGTCAGTAAAGTCCGGAACACGTGAACATGATCCGACGGCTAGCTGGAATGAATAGTGCAGCAACCGTAGCAGAAGTTGCGGTCCGGTTTATAGTGCGTCGAAAAGTCTTCAAGAAGAACACCTGCAGGCGTAATAAAAAAACTAATCCCCAAACGCGTGAAGCAGTCGGGCAGTTCTAGGTCTCTCTCTGTTTTAGTTTTTTCGAAGCAAACATTTCTCCAAATCCACCATTTGACCCCGCACAATGTTTTGACTTCAATTTATCTGCACGCTAAAATGGCGGCAGATTCTCCTTGCTTCGATTTTAGCGCCATTCCTAACTACAATTAGGGCCCAGTTCCGGCCAGGGTTCTTCCTTCCGGTTTCCGATATTTGAGCATTAAATTACCACACGTGGTTTTGCAGAATGTGAGCGGATAGCGGACAAAATTTGATGGAGGTATGATTGAATTTACTTATGCTTTGGTACTTACCTAGGCTAGGTATAAGAAATTTTGGGTGTAGAAGATTTTATATTTCAAGGACGATCGACAGAAGAATTTATTCTGTGTGCCGCGGGTCCTACCTATCAAGAGCGTGTCGTGTTTTATTTTGGTTGGTGAGTACATAAAACAACTGCTGATCGAAAACGTAGGTCAATGGAAGTGGGCCTCTAAATTTTTCGTCCGGCATTGTTCAAAAAAATTAATGGTAATTGCAAATCTCTTTGAAATCTTTATGAGATTAAAGTCAAAAAGTCTTGAGATATCTAATAGAGAGAGTCAAAACGGTCGAGGCTAGGATTGTGACCTGGGTGACTTTGATGGCATGGATGTCCCTTACTCGTAGTTGCTTACGCTGAAGGTGATCATTAGTTTAGTTGTACGCTTACTCGTAATTGTAAATATGTTATATGTTTCCTTCAAAGCATGTGTTGAAATGCCAACAAGGTATGAAATCTAGTGCCCAATGAGTTTGCACTACTCATCAACAAAATAAAACTAGTGGTTGCTCCTAGAGGAGCAAGTCTATCTTGATGTGGTGTGGGTAGTGTAGGGAGCATGAGGACCGTAGATTTGTGAAAAGAAAAGTTGGTACTGGTTAGGAATGTTGGTGTCAAATGGTTTGAATGTAATAATGTTTTATGCCTAGGTGTGAAATTTAGAGTGAAGATGGAGAAATTAGAATTGAGAAAACTCTATTATCCAACTGGAACCAAACTCTAATGGGCCTTCTTATTTGCTTGTCAAATTAGTGCGATTGAATGCGCATTAACAACTTGTGCACAATTCTTTTTTTTTCATAAATCAATTTCACTTCTTTATTTGCAGTATTTTAGGGGGCTATGATTTACAACTTTGCAATTGTCTTCTTCGTTACTAGATTGTGGAAAGTGCAGAAAGACAATTTTCTTATGTTTTGTAATACCAATTGTTTGGTTGATCTCTGTTTATAAAGGTCCTTACTCTATAAAAATCCAATTTCAAGCTTTCAATTAAGTAGAATGGGAATAGAGTATGAGAGCAATTTGATTGTGTCTTAAAATCATTTAAAGTAGATATTTTGAGCTCAATTATGCTTATGTAATTTGGACTAAAACGCAACGCCATTGCAGCTTAACTAATTGATTTGAAGCCCTAATGATTTAGTGCCTACAGCTTCTCCTTATCAAAGCAATAGTTTGTTTTTAGGTGACTAGCCAATCCTAGGCTTGTTTGTGGTGGGATCGAAAAGATCTCGCATTAACTTTTTTAATGGAGTTGATTTGATCATAGAAATAACGCTCTTGGACGCAACAAAGTTACTAATGCCTTTTGCCAAGGTTCTAAACTTCCTAGTTTTACGCTGCTAACGAGACTATCTTGAAATAAAAATAGCCAAAAAATTAATAAGGAAAACTAAGTGATTCCAAATAGATTACCAATAAAGTAATAGTGGTGGTTGAACTTAAAACTACAAGTATGTGGTGCAAATGTATCATTAAAAATCAAAATAATTAGCACATTGCTCTGCATTAAGAGCATCAACATCATAGTAATAATTTGTGGAGTAAGGTTGCTTGGGATTTTTTACATAGTCTTATTGAAAAAGCATTGGTGCATTGAAGAAATCTATTTTCCAAGTGAATCGTGGGCACTCATTTCTATCTCGTGTCGTAATAGACATAGGCGTGAATGTCAATGAGCAATGTGTGAGAGAACCCTTACATAGATACACCTTTGCAATTGGAGGCTTACAGATATAGATTTAACAGTTGTCCAAAATATTTTCATAAAAATGATGTAACTAATGGATTGAGTAGAAATAAATTACATAAAATTAAAGATAATTAGCATGAAGAATTGTCTAATGTTTAAGTAGGCGAGGAGTTCTACATTTTCCAAATGGAGTATGGTGGAATAGAATGAAAGCATACGAATCAAGGAAGTGTGTGGGATGATCATCAAGTGTGCGGTGAAAATGTTGTAGTAAGACATTAAAATATATTTACATATAACTAAATTGTACACTTGGTTGGGCCTGTATATGTGTACATTGTATGTGCATGGTAGTTTTTGTAGAAATGAGCATTGGATTTCGCTCTCAAGAGTTTCAAGCGCCAACGATTGCAATTATTGTGTGCTTTAGCATTTGTTGTGCTGTTTGATCCTTGTTTGAGCCGGTGACATTGTGGCGAGGACATTTTCCTCTGCGCAATGAGGCGCTTTGCGGTGGTCTTCTACACACCGATAACAACCGTGTAAGGAGCTAGTGTCATGGTCTATGAGAGTAGCTATGTTGTAGAAGTTGTCAGTCATTGGAGTGTACTAGTACATAATGTAATACAAGCATGTGTGTTAGTTATAGGTGGTGTGTCACCAAAAAAGTACATGTGATCGTAAAGTAAAGTTTCAAGTTTGTATTTTTTGATATGTGTAATGTGTATGGAAGTTATGCATAAGAGTGTGATATGTAATTGAGTTGTGTTACCTGAGCTATGTCAGAGGAGGCCTGTTGTTGGAGGCGTGTTTCTACTTATATTTGAGCTTGAGAATATGTATCTTCATGTAGGTTCATGTATCGGTCATAGACAATGTTGGGAAAATCTGCAAGTCTTAAAGAGCATGGACACGAGAGAGGGATATAAATTTCAATCATTGTCGCTTTGTGTGGCCTATGTCAATGGTTGCCTTATTAAGGGTGAGTCCCATGATGTGTGAATTGCTAGTGCCCATGCCATTTTGAGAGGAATCTTGCGATGTGTGCCTCTTATTATTATTGGAACCGGAACATGTGTTGGGTGTGTGGTGTCCCATGGTGGTCCTATTTAATTCTTGAAATTGAAAACTACATATGATGGCAAAATTGGATGTGTACAACCTGTGACATACATTATAGAAATGACCTAACCCTAAGCATCGTTCACAAGGTGACTCGAACCCATGGATTTACAAATCAACATCGATGTCTCACCTTCATAAATGAGTAGTGTAGTTTCTAGTTGCGTGTTTGTTATCTTATCTTTGTTGTTAAGCCAATTATGCTTAGCTTTTCTCGTGTTATTGACATGGTGAGGGCCCACATTTTGTGCTTGTTATGTAATATGGTCAAGGCATTGATAACATATAGATGTGTTGCATCTTCGAAAGGTTGATTGTTTGTAGTGGAGATGGATGCGAAGTTTTAGACATCAAAAGGTTCCAGCCTTCTTCTTTCGTGGAAATTGTGTTTCTAACATTTGATAGTAGGTTTCAAGACGATTTTCCGTCATGAATACCATGTTGTTGAAGTTGGTGGTTAAAGTTACTACTGTTGTGAATTGTAACCATAACATGTGTCCATAATCACAAAGCATATATAAGGGTGTATCTTTAATAGGGGGTAGTTGTGTTGGGCCACCAACAAGTATGACTAAGCGTCCCCCAAACATGTTGCATTTACAACTAGGAAACGCCTCTCATAGTCTAGTATCTATGTGGCTTAGGAGTTTTGGCCCAACAAAGCTCATTTCATTAATTAAAATGTATTCCACATCTCGCATATCCTCTTAGAAAGTTTCTAATGTCTATCTGCGAAGTGATGTAACTTCGATATAGGGATATAGAGAGTGGAATGAATAGTGATATTGTTAATGTTGAATGCCGCTTATACTGCGGGAGCT
Source organism: Taxus wallichiana var. yunnanensis (assembly GCA_018340775.1). Taxonomy (NCBI): domain Eukaryota; kingdom Viridiplantae; phylum Streptophyta; class Pinopsida; order Cupressales; family Taxaceae; genus Taxus; species Taxus wallichiana. Next base: position 8,477,733 of record CM031244.1, read on the forward strand.
AGAAGGAGTAATCGATTCGCGTGTAAATTTGGCAGTGTATGGATCTTATTTGTAAACCTGTTCTTTTAAGTACAATTTTCATGTGCCTGTTGTGTCTTGGATTATCATGTATAGGGGTGCTAAGTTTGGCCTTGTAGATGCATGTGTTGTGATTATTCTTAGTATTATAGTCGACTCTATTGATAGGGTGGATGAATCTTTAGAAAAGAAGTTGATGGTGAGAGAGATTATAGTTGTGATATGTGTGTTATCTATGAAATTTGGCCCTAATTATTGTGTTTGGATTCCAGCTTGTAGTTTGTGCCCAATGGTGGCTCCGGTCAAAGTCACATATGCTAAGTACTTATAAATCGTTGATGTTGAGACCTCATGTCGGGTGTGCCATGAAAAAAGTTCCCATTCCTCCATTTGTAGTAATCTTGTTTTCAACATGTCTTTTCTAAGGTTGTTGTATCAAAACTATAGGTGGTTTCAAAGAGCTTAACATTGTACATGCCAAGGTTGATATGTGGGTAGTAATGTAGCCCGATTCACGGGCTATATGTTTATATGCATGTGCTTACATCAACTGGAATATTATGGAATGGTTTATATAGCAAGAGTTTCGTGAAGCAAAAAAATCATATGTTATCGACCCAATAGTAAGGGTGAGTATATTAAGAGGGAAAATCCTAATGATGTATTCTTTGATCGTTCTTTCCATTGTTGTATTTTTCAAAGATTTATCATGTGATCGGGACCTTGTGGATGTGATTAAGTTGTTGGAGTCTAAGAAGGCAAGTCTTTTCATGTATGCATCAATAAATGTTGATATTGTTCCTGGTAGTGGTTGATTGTGTGAGAGCTTCTTGTATTTTTCTTTAAGAAAGGGGAGAATTTTTTTGGCTACATGCCAATAAAGGTAGCTTCAACAACATGTGGCATGTTTCCTGACACTTATATCTCGATCAACAATGGTCTCGAGAAAATAGTTTGTTGTATACAGTGTTGTGATACTCGCAGATGGTGTGTCCTTTATTATCCTTACTAACATGTGATGGTATGTTTTTTATTGTTGCTCTACCTTAGATGTGTATTTTGTTTTGTATTTTAAACTGACATGGCGTGAAACTACCGACTAGTAATCAATATTTGCTTTTCAAGTTGTTAGCATGGTTTTTTGATGAATATTTAGCTTGTCATCATGGTGAGATGGAGTGTATAATGGTTCCCCATGTGTGTTTAGACACGGTGTGGAGTTGTTCTTAATAAGCAAGGGAATTTGTATCTACACCGTACATTTATTCCTTTTTGGCGTAGGCATGTAGATGTACTGCATTTAGTATGGCGTTGTACACGGTTAACCAGGGTTGTATAATTTGTTTCAAGGTTGATGACTATTATAGCTAGAGTTGTAAGGAAGTACGGGTCATCAATGCCCGAGCGTGGTGTGTGGCAAGTAGTTGTAAATTTTGGTGTAGGGTTTCAGTCATGTGACAAACCTATCAAAGTAACATTTGTCAAGATTGATTTCCTAAGGGTTGTTCCACCCAATGTTTCTATATCGGGTCTAGTCTAACCCAATGTTTCCATATCGGGGTTGATCTCTAGTCCAAATGAAGCCGGGAATATAATTCGAACCTCTATGTTTCCATTCAAATCTTTGAAATTGTATTGTGTTAGTACAACAAAGATGCAATTTGCTAGATTCTTGTAAAGAGGTTTGTAAATTTGTATTTTACATAAAATTACATGTACCAAAAGTCCTTGCTATGTAAGTTTTTCTCTAAGATTTCCTCTTGGAATATTAAGAATCTAGAGGCCATATAAGTGGCTTCCAAATGTGAGTACGTGCACGTCTAGGCGTTGTTAGTTGGTGAAGGAATGTGACCAAGCATCATTTTATGTAGATCTAACCATTCAAGATGCGTCAGCAACGCTTACTATAAAGAATAGTGTTGGGCAACCTAGTTGAGTGATCATATCTGAAAGTTAATTTTTCTTTGTGACCAATAAGATATGGTCCATTTAAGATTGGAGCCGAAGCGTATGAGATGATTTGTTATTTTCTCATTTGGGAGGTTTTGTAATAGAGTGCATAGATCTTGAATAGTTTTGGGGGCATTTTCTTTGATGTTTTGTTTAGCAAATATAGATGACATGGCCTAGCCCCGGTAGCGCATCATGAGGTTCAACAAGAAATATCAAAATCGTGGATGGTTGCACAAATTAGTTGTCATGATACCACATTAAATGGAGAGCATATTCATGCATTTGTACTTCATTATCATGAGGTTGTTGAAGCATAACACCACCAAATGGGAACATGGTTGGAAAGGCCATAGAAAATAAACCCTCTGTTGAATATTCATTAATGGGGTCAAGGGGGCAATCAATTAATGATGTGGTCACTTGAGTTATTTGGTGCATGTATCTTTTAATCTCCTCAACCTCTGTGTGGGCTGATGGAATGGATGTAAAAAATGATGATGAAACAAATGTCATGTTGCGTGATGGTGTTGATTCAATTCCATGTTTTTCACACGAAGCTTGTTCTAGGCCAGTTGTTTTTTCAGACATGGATGATATCCTATTAGAGATATCCTCAGTGATAATGGGTGAACTTATAAGGGCATCCTCGTCTATGAGCATGTCCTTTTAGTATTGATCGTTGTGTATTTTTATATGTGAGTGCATCACTAACATGTGATTTACTTACAAAACATTCATAGGGTTTTCATTCCGCTCTTAGGCCTTTCATTATGAGGATGTCTAAATCTTGTGGGCAACAGGGTAGGTAATGAACAATGGATGAAATGTCTTGGGGGAAGATCATGATCTCGCTGTTATACATGTATTGGCCCTCACGAGCATGGGTGACTGTAGAAGGAGTGAAACTCTTGTAATATGTTGGCTAGAGTTTATGCATAGGTTAAAACCTAGGCAGTCATGAGATAAATCTCCCTCATTTAACGGTGAGTCTCCCATGTAAAATGGTTATCAATTTGGTAAGGGCGAATCCTAATAACTATTTCCAAGGGTTTTACTTTAATTCCCACAGACTTGTAAACCACAAATGGGTAATTTTTCCGTAAGTAAATAGTTGTGTTGAGGATTATTTGCGAAGTGGGAAAACAAAAGTAAGGAAAGAAGAAAGGAAGATATGTTGAATTTAACCAATAGCTATCAGAGTTGGTCTCATCCACACAAATTAAATAAACAGAGAAAAATCACAACATTCAACAGTAAGGGAAAGAAACAACTTCTAACCTAGATCTAAGATAACACAAAGTTTATCTAAAACCTTAAATAGAAGTGATGAGCAAAGCACCGTAGACACAAAGTTATCTGGAAATCCACCTTTTATTCAATCCCCCAACTTTCACAGAAATCACACCAAGGATTTCAGCACAAATTCTGAAAAAATTCAAGAATGCTCTGCTAAACAAATTCTGATAAACAAATTGTGATCCTTTAACCCGTAGGCTCTTCCTCTATTTATAGGGCATAGAGGGCAAATACAAATAGGAAACTATAAATGAACTCCCGCATGTGGAAGCTATAAAGGAAACAACTGAAAATATTTCTCCTAGAATTCCTCTTTACATGACATGCATCTGAAGACTAAATCAAAGTTTTGCATGTCTGCCACCTATTCTTAATTAAAGGACCTTTTCAAATAACTTAAAGTAATGGCTTTTAACCAATTACTTTAGTTTTACAATTTTTTCCGAGAAAATAAGAAAGAAGAGAAGAAAGAGGAGAAGAAAGAAGATATGTCAGCTGTTACACTTCACGCTTTCCCTTTGTTCTGATATTAAATGTACTTGTCAAGCATGTGATTCATTGTTTTCCCATCTACTTTAGCAATAACTTCTTTTTCAGTCTTGAACCTCAGTAATCCCCTGGATAGAATATCAATGCTTGCCTTCACCTTCTCCAAACTAGGCCCAAATCCTTTGACATCTGCATGAAGTCTCACTAGTTTTCCAATTGAATCCAACGTGAAAGGCATGACGGCTTCGTCAATCTTCTTCTGGATGACTGGAAGAAATTCCTCAAGGGAAGTTGGAAAACTTGTCTGGAATGTACCTTGTATAGTAATGAATACCATCAATTTCCTCCTCTGTAGTGAAAGAAATTATGCTCTTTGGCACATCTTCCATCTTGTCCTCCAGCAATTGCATTCTACTCAACATAAGTTTGAGAATCTCCATGCGGAAAGACATTGTCATTTCCAACTGCTTACCCTTTTCTATCAATCCATCAGGTACAAGCTGCTCTGCAACCAATACACTCTCCAACAGTGAATTTATCTTGGCCAAGATCTCCAAGTGGCTCTCAGCAACTGTATTCTCATCCTTTATACTTGTCATCAGTTCTTTCAACTGAGACAAATCCATCCACATGTTTTCTAAGCTAGCTGATATTTCTTTGAATTACTCTAACACTTGGTGGATGATTTGCCTCTTCCATTCATCAATAGCTTTGACCTTATTACCTACATCCTCAACCTCTTCGATCAAATGACAGCTCACCTACTCCTATACTAACACTGGCTAAGAAGAAGGTTTAACAACCTCAGTGATAATCTCACATAATTGGGAGATCTACATCTGAAGTATGGATTTCTCTACCTTATCCCTGTCAAGCTTGAGGAATAAAGTATCTATTAACGTCTGGGTATCCTGCTTCAGTCCCTTAGTGGTGACTTGCCCCAATGACACTTTGGTTACTTATATATCTAATACCGTTAGTTCTCCCTTTTGCTTTCCCTCAGCCGGAATAGATAACTTTGTAAACTTCTGCCCTAAGTCTTCAATGATAAGATTTGAAGTAAATTTTGTAGCTTTAGACCTTTTGCCTTTTCCTCCCAAGCTCATGAACAACTCTAGGTCTTCCTCTTTCAAGTTAATTACTTTTCTTGATTTTGGAATTATTTGCAAAGTCAACTAGGATGAGAAGTTACTCTCTGGGAATGAGAGGCATCAACTTGCATTACCTTTTCTTGTTCAAGCCCTGCAGTATTAGAATTCAACATTGTATCATGGTTGCCTCCTCCCGTGCCATCTAGGGAAAGTGCTCTCTTAAACTCTGCCATTTGTGCCCTCATTCTTGTGTAGGAGGGGGTCGAGAACTCGGTGGCTGAGGAGAAAATACAAATGATGTTGATTTGAGTGGCAAAATATCTGTCTTCTTAGGGTGCCGAACTGATGAAGTGTTGTGAGTTGATGTAAGAGAAGCTTCGTCCGTAAGTGGCACTGGTGTAATAGATGAAGACTTGCCTTTCTCCAATGCCTGAGACTTTTTGTGCACTTTTAGCTTCTCTCGGTCTTCTACTGCTCTCACCATCATGCTTTCTTTTGTTGAGATTCTTCGTGCTAAAATTCCCCGTGATCTGGTTCATCAAAGCCTCATCCAAACAATATCCTTTTGTTAACAACCAATTTGAGGTGTTAACCAAGACTGCTGAAGTCCTCTCCTCGATTGTCTGGCCACCACCTACACTGGCTTGAAGAGTAGCTTTATCTCCTCCCATTTGATGATATGTGTCAAGTACCACATGCCCATCGTCTGAAAGATTTGCAGGTATCCTTGCCAAACCAAAGTCAAAACCTATTGAGCTGATAATCTGCTGAAATCTCCTTTTCTGACTTCATATTTGTTCCTGCACTTCATCCAAAAATCCTCCAATGAAGGGATGTGTGAGTATTCCTGGGAGATTGTCTTCCTTGCTATTCCATAAGGATCAAAATTCATCCGAGCTAGGAAGAACTCGTGCTCGTAGCAAAGAAACATTTCTGCTTCAACTCCTCTAGCTTTGTGGATAGTCTGACAACTATAATGGCCCATTGTGATTGGGAAGCTGACCATAGATTTATGCCAATTTGATTGTAAGTCATGTAAATCTATGAGATGCTTGCAGATAACTCCATGATAATCCACTTATCATTTGGGTACCTTGGCAGCTTGACTGGTTCACCTGAGAAGCCACTAACCCTGAGATACGTGAAGTTAGCAAATGGATGAAGATGTAGTCGATCGAGAGACAACTTCCCAAGCTTCCTTGCTCACTTTGTTGGCCTTCAAATCACCATTTAGCCTACAAATGAATCCATAGAAGAAGCCATCATTCACTGCCCTGTAATCCTTGTAGCACTTAGGAATCACCAGTTGTGGGTAGCACTCATAAATAGGATCCTTTGAAAGAATCCCTCTTCTGTCCAGCTTTAGAGAATACTCCCTGTGAGGCTGCGGCATACACAAGGTATGAAGTCATTTTAAAATTGAATGTCCACCTCACATTCCTGAGTTGCTCACTAATGTTGTTATTGATGATCTCTGCCTAATTGACTATTGAATCAGCTATGTTGATCTCAATTGTTATGACGATGGAGTTCATCCATGAGTGGAAGTTATTTGCATTACCTTCCCCATTTATCCTACACAACAACCGGGTGATATCATCAACTTCCTACACCAAATTTGATCGTGGAAGAGTCCTTGGAAATTTTGATGGTGACCTAGGCTTCTTCATATATTTCTTGTTCATTATACCCACACAGTCCACTTTGTTCTTCACCCACCTATCAAAAGCCTCCAAAGATGCTTGATGCAATTACTATGGGTCAGTGCCATAATATTGAGGTAATAATCGATGAATTATGCATCTAGTCCGATCACCGTCTTTCTGTTGCATCTCTAATTGTTCTAAATAGAGGATGATAGAACTTTACACATTCTAGAACAAATTTAGGTAACTAGGTTGTAGTCGGAAATGCTACAGCTTGGATAATTCCACTATTCCCGATAACCTACATAAGGGATGTCCTACTGGTGGCCCCGGATCTGCATCAATCAAATCACTAATAGAATCATGCCCCATGTCTATATCATTAATCTCGACAAGCTTGGACACTCGGCATGATTCTACTAGATTATCTCTGTCATCACCCTTTATTTTGTCTAAGTTGGATTTTGTTTGAGATCTCATTTTTCTACTTTTACCAAAAGTTTTTGTAATTGTGAGAGCCGATCTATTTGTGCGAGAAGTTGTCATTACTTCCCGATTTTGAAGATATATTCAATGTACTCGACATTGGCTTCTACTTTCTTTTCACCAAGATGTGTACAAGTGAAATATTCATGTAAAAGTTTCGCATAAACATTCAACTTATCACTTTTTTTTTATTTTTAATTGCGTAGGGGCAATTTTGAATTCTGGAAATCACTCCGGGTGAAGGCAACTATAAATAGATTCAATGTGGGATTCAAATGGAATATTGGGAGCACATGCACAAGCTTCTATAAAGGATTTTGTATGCAATGACTTCCACATGGGTTGTGTTAAAACAAGAAGATGGTCTTTAAAATTCACACAATTCACTCTCAAGAAATTGTGTGGATCTTACAAGGCATGGATTGTGTGGATTTGTATGAAGGCAAGCAACTTAAAAAGATTTTGTGGATTTTCACATGAGGTAGTAAACAACTAATATTCACGCATTAACTTTTTGTAAACTCCTTCTAAAATTACATGAAGATGCATAAGTCATGGCATCATGAAAAATAGAAGTGGAGGGAAGCTTAAAAATTATGACTTACATAAGTGAATTTGTCTAATATTTGTATGGAAAACAATAAGTCAAGGCAACGTTAAAATTAGACTTGGAGGGCAGCTTTAAAAATCATGATTTACACTTGGAATTGACTTCCCAAAAACCACGACTTGCTTTATGACTTCAACTTTTAAAATTTGCATGAAAATTGAGAGGGAGGGGCAACTTGTATTTGTGTGAAAATCAAACATGGAGGGCATCTTCAATTTTCATGATTTACACTTAAACTTACCTCTTGAGCATTGGCGTAAAAATCCAATGTGGAAGGCAACTAAGAATTGTGAATTGCATGGGCTTTATCTCCTTAAAGTTTCATGAAAATACATAAGTGAAGGCAGCGTGAAAGTAGGACATGGAAGGTAGCTTGCAAAATTCACAATTGGTGCTTATGTTTTATGTGGAAAGTGCAAAGGAAGGAAACTTCAAATTCAATGACTTGCACTAGGAATTGCTCTAAATTTTGCATAGAAATTCATAAGTGAAGGCAATGTGAAAGTGAGACATGGAAAGCACCTTTGAATATTCATGATTGACACTTGCAAATTCTCTTTAATACATGCGTGGAAACATGAAGAAGAAGGCAATAAAAACAACAACTTACACAAGCAAATTTCTTTTAATAATTGAGTGGATTTTGGATTATGGGAGTAGCTAGAAATCACAACTTGTACAAAGGAGGATTACCTTGGATTTTTTAAAGTAATTGTGTTGATTTTCAAGAAGGAAGTTACTTGAAAATACATTAAAAACCACGACTTGGCTTCAAGAGGTTGTGTTGAAAACCAACACTTCTCAATTAATTCTACCTTTATCTGAGGCAAAGAATGACTTCTCAAAACCCTATGCAATTGGACTGGTTAGGAAAGAAAAAGAAAAGGCCATGAGGAATTGCTAGATAGATCATGGAGAAAAACAAAACCCAAACACAAAAGAAATTAAAAAAACAACCGATAGAAGTCTGCAGACAATTGCTCGAAAATAATTCGCCAATTAAGTAGTTTGTAAAAACTCTTGCCTAGTGAATGTTCCACTTAGAGGTGAAAAGTTATACTTGGTGTGGTAACAATGATGGGGTGAAGTGGTTTATATAACCCAAAATTTGCTAATTTTAGCTCAATCTATTTTTAAAATAACTTTATTTATTTAATATAAAAATAAATAAAATGTTTTCAATTAAAGTCTGGTGAAGGAATTGAGTGAGCTTTGGCATGTGGGTATTTAAGGAATTTGGATTTGTGACTCTCCTGGGGTATCTTAGAGTAATGTACTATAGGTAAAACAAAACACAAAACACAACCCGTTACTTTAAAAGGACAAAAAAATTAAAGGGGTAGTCCCAGATTTCAGGGTAAAATCTTGGGGACACCAATTAGCTCCGTCTGTGGACATCTTTACTTTTGTCATAATGAAAGAAGTGAAGATGAGATCCTAACATCTTTGGTTTCATGTCTTTTCCATTGGGTTCGGGGTGAGGCAACAAAGAAAACACAAAACCAACAAAAACAATAGAAAACAACAAAAGTCTTATTTATATACAAACAGGTTTTACCCTGTCACTCAGTTCCGGTAAAGCTTCAAATGATGCCCGTTGAAAGGCAATGGTAACTCAACTCCATCATGGTACACAAGGATGAAGCTATTCATCTTGTTAGTTCTTTTGATCATGAAGGGACTTGTCCAGTGTGAATCAAATTTGTCATGCATGCTCTTTGGTTCCCATCTCTTGTCCCACAAGAGCACCCAGTCACCGATCGGGAACTTCCTTTCTTTGGCCTTCTTGTCAAATACCTTTTTGACTTTCAACTGGTTCTCAGCCAACCTATCTGCCACCTGGGTATGTACTTCAGTAACTCGAATAGATACATAAATATTTTATCCATGGCATCTTGATATGTAACATCCTCTATGGCCTTGGATAATCAATTGCAGGCGCATAATTCAATAGTAATAGGCAATTCTACATTCATCCCATATAGCAGTTGAAAATGAGACATACCTATTGCCTTTTTTGGTGTAATCTTGTTTGCCCAAAGTGCATCAAATTTTTTCTTGTGCCAAGTTCTCTAATTTTCTTCTACCAACTTTTAGATGATTGTTATCAAATTTTGATTATTGTATTATGCTTGTCCTTTTTCTTGAGGATAGCGAGTTGAAAGAATGCACTAACTAGACACCATGAGTGTAGCAAAATTCAGTTAGCTCCTCAAATGACAGGTTTGCAACATTGTCTTTGACTACTTTGTGAGGTACACCAAATCTCACAATTATGTTCTATTTGATGAAGTTGTATACCTCCTCAAAAGAAGGTTGTTTGATAGGAATGAATTCCACCCACTTACTAAAATAGTTAGTTATCGTTAGAATGTAATGGTGGCTGGCACTGGAAGTATGATTTAACATACCAATAAAATCAATGCCCCATTGTTGAAAAGGCTTCTTAATCACGATTGGCTTTAGGGGTAGTGCTGGTAATTTCACACGTCCAAAAAACTGCTAGCACGCTTAGCATTTGGATACCCAATCTACAGTGTCTTAAAAAATAGTGGGTCAATAATACCTTGCTAGAAGGATCTTGTGTGCAGTGACTCGGGTTGAGAAATGACCACCACAAGCCATATCATGGAATTGTTTCAAAGAATCGATCTGTTGAGCTTTATCCACACATCGAGAAATACACCATCAATTCCTTTTTTGTACAAGCCATTATCTCAAAGGAAAATTCTTTTTCTTTTAATTTAATGGTGTGTTTCTCTTTGTGAGAAAGATGATATGGGCATTCCTCATAGGTCATGAAGTAAGCAATCTTGTTATACCATTCATCAATTAGATCTACAAAAAGAACCGTGGGCAAGTCCTCATCAACTTCCTCTTGTGGCGGATCACCTGTCTTTTCTTTGTCATCAATTCAAATAGACCTTTGCCTCTTATTATATTTGTAGGATTTATGTCTAGGTCATGTTCTTGCACCTTGGTTACCCAAGTGCCTCACATAGTCCTAATTCTTGTTGAGTTAGGATGGATTTTATTGTTATATCGTGTACATAAACAACATGTGCGTGGATAAAATGTATTACACGAATGCTTTACATGGCTTGACAACAACGAAGGCATGTTTCTCAATGGGAGTGTATTTTAACTCATATGCCTTCAAAGGCATGCTCGTAAAAGCTATGGGAGCTTCAATATCTTCTTTATTTTTCTGCACGAGAATCACTGACATCATGTACTCAGAAGAATAACAGTAAAGAATAAATTCTTTACCAAAATATGGTGACACTAGCACTAGTGCTTTTGCTAAGGCTTCTTTAATCCTTTCAACATCCTCATTCCATTTAAAGTCCCGCTTCTTCTTCAACATGTCCGAGATGTGTCTAGTTAACTTAGGAAAATCAGGGACAAATCTTCTAAGGAAATTCACTTTGTCAAAGAATGAGTGGATTCATTTCTTGGAAGTTGGAAGGGGTAAGCTCTGAATGGCTTACACTCGTTCAGGATCAATTCTGGTTCCACATTTTGAGATGATGTGTCTAATTAGCTTTCCTTCGCAATAACAAATATTGATTTCTTGGGATTCAGAGAAATGCCATGCTTCCTGCATTGAATAAAGACTTCTTCCAGATCAATAATGTGATTACCTCTCTTTTTAGAAAAGACTGTCAGGTCATCGAGGTAAACCACTATACTTTTGTCCTTCAAATGAGCAAATGCCAAATCCATTGCCCTTTGGAAGGTTGCTCCAGCATTGATCAATCCAAAAGGCATTTTGCGATATGCAAACGTACCCCATGGTGTCATGAATGCAGTTTTGTATTGATCTTCTTTTTCTACTCAGATTTGATTATATCCAGAAAAACCGTCTAGCATAAATAGCATTTCTGAACCAGTTACTACCTGTAGGGTGTGATCCATGATGGGAAGCGGGTAGTTGTCCTTCAGGGAAGCTTGATTTAAATTGTGGAAGTCCACACACAAGCGGATCTCGCCATTTTTCTTTCTTACAGGCACAATATTTGCTAACCATTTAGAGTGATGAATGGGATAGATAATACCCGCATCCAAAAGCTTCTAAACCTCAGCAAAAATGGTTCCTGAAATGGTTGGATTTTGACGCCTGAGCTTTTGCTTGAAAGGTTTCACTTAGGGCTGCAAGGGAATGTAGTGCTACAACTCTTTTGGAAGATATGTCTTTAGGTATTTATAAGACCATGCAAAGACGTCAACATACTTTCAAAGAAGCTCAGAGAATGCTTCTTGTTCTTGTTTTGAGCAGCACTTTCCAAGATTAACAATCTTGGGTTCAACCTTCGTACCCAGATTTAACGGTTGCACTTCAAAGGAAGAACTATCGCCATATTCTTTATTCTTCTTTAGGTATTGGTCATGCTTGTCAAAAATCTCTTCTAAGGAAACTAAACCCTTGGGGATTTTGTTACCTTTCAGTTGGATTATCCCACTACTTTCACTATGCTCTGTATCAATTTCACCTGTGGTTGTCTGTCGTGGTAGTGAGTTACTCCCTTCAAAATACAACTCGTCAAAGTTGTCTTGTTGCTCTAGGAATGCAACTATTTGCTTGTCATCATTAAAAATCTACCACTACTCAACATTATCAAGGACTTTAGGATGGTAAACCATTTCCACCTTATAGTTTCCTTGTGTGAAAATGGACAGTGGTCTATCCGGATTTAATAATGTAGTCATGTGATCGCCAAAAGTCAACCCTAGAATTATGATTTCTTGGAATGAAATTGATAGAGAAGGTTGCAAAATCGAGTGTGGCGTAGAAAGTACTGTCTGTCATTTGTAGTGCTGAATTTGTCTCTTTTAACTTGATACTGCCCTCGAACTTGCTTAAGTATAAGCTCAACATCTCCTTGGGCTTTGAGGATTTTTACTCCTTTCTTTTTGGTTTGCTCCATTCATAAAGCAACAATGTTTCATACTCCATCGTATTGTTGGTGCTCTCAAACATCAGCTTGTAGGAGTACGGGAATATCTCGTCGCTGGAGATATTAATATAACACTAGCTCCTGATCCAAAAGAGCAATAGTTGCCGTCAAACTCCAAACTCCAAACCTTGTCATCCTCTTCTGGTTCTTATTGAGGCATCGGCTCTTGAATGTCATTACTCATTTCCAAGTAATAGAATCCATGGTCAGATTCCTAGAAAAAAATATGAGATCTAGGATCCTCAAATTTCATCATTGTGTACTTAGATTTCTTTTCTAGCTCTAGCTTATGGTTTATTCCTTTGATGAAGATATGAGCACAAAACCAATCCATCTTCACTTCACCTCCCGCTTCTTTGTAGAAGTTTTATCCCATTTTAGTGATTCCAGCTAAAATTAAGATAACCTTAGAAATTTTTGAAAAAAAAATCTCCTAAAATGCCCTTTTGAGGAGATTTTGGGTTTCAACAACATGAAAACATGTTTTTACATGCTATATGCAAATTGTTTCCCGAAACCCAAAACCTGAAACTAGCCAGTATTTTGGGTTTTGAACTCATGAGCATCGAACATGACTTGCAAAAAGCATGCTACATGTCGATTGACTTCCAAAACCCAAACCCGATATGTCCCTTTGTGTCGGGTTTTGAACCTTGGAACACCTAAACATCTCATGTTTCATGTCATCTGTTTCCAAACCAAAACCCGAATTGATAGCTAATCCTTTGTATCGGGTTTTCGGGCACTCCAAGCATGATGACATGGCATTAACTCCGAGTTGTCGGGTAGTTGGCACACGTGTCATGTGAAGTGTAATAAATGTAGGGGTTTTTATAAATAGTTGGATTTACATGTCATTTTTATCTATTGTACTTTTGGTTGCGTGGATTTTCTTGTGCATGCTCTCTCAACCTTCGAACCCGATTTGATTTCGTGCTCGATTGCGTGATTCATTTTTGATTATTTTTCAAATTTCTTTGAAGGTATTTTCTCTGCCCTCTACTTGTGAGGTTTGTTGAATATGTTTTTGTGATGTTCTTTGTGACGTTCTCCTTCCTTTCTGCTTTTTCTTCTAGGTTTAGGGTTTTAGGTTTTCTTCTTCTTTTTGGGTTGTATTCCAATAGAAATTATTGATTAAGAGTTCACCCTTAGGGTGTTTTCCTATTCTATACCTTGGAATATACCTTTTTGTGTTTTAAAGAAAAGGAGAAGAATACAAAGTCCTAACTGTTGAAATGGCGGAAAGATTGCATGTCTTGACATCTCAAAAACCCAATCCCTTATTTCGGGTTTTGCAGGGTGTTTTACAATCTCCAAGTTCTGTATGTTTGGGATTTTCTAAGTGTCGGACATCCAACATCATCCGACATCCGATTTCCATTGTTTTGAGATTTTCTAAGTGCCGGACATCCAACATCATCCGACATCCAATTTCCATTGTTTCAAGATTTTCTAAGTGCCAGACATCCAACATCATCTGACATCCGATTTCCAGTGTGTTGGGTCTTGCGAGGTGCTCAACATCTTCCATTCCGCAGTGTATCGGGTCTTGCAGAGTGTCTAACACCTACTAAGTTCTGACACTCTCTCCAGTGTGTCAGGTTTTGTGAAGTGTCCGACAAGACCTAAGTTCCGATACTCTCTCTCCAGTGTGTCAGGTTTCATCAGTGTGCTTTACAAGTCCTAAAATCCGGATAGTGTGGCGGAGTGCTATGGGGTTGCTCAAGAAGCTTCCAAGTCGATTGCTCGAGATAAGAGTTTTCTAGGCATTCTTTCTTGAGATTTCTCATGTCGGATCTGATCATCTAAAGACAAGTCAGACAGTCCAGGGAAGATGAAATACAAGTATCGAAAGATGGAATCCCCCTCCTATATAGATTGCAATTATGACATCTGAGATACGAACTTGGTAACATTGACATGGAGGATTTTGGAACAGAACCAAGGATTCTTCTCAGAGTCCTGGATGAAGTCAATAACCAACAATGGCCTCCCTCTTGCAGCAAGATTCCCAATGTCTACTCAATGCCCTGAGTTCATTTTGGCCTGTGCTTCCCATTATGACTCGGACTCTCGCTCAGTGAAAAATCAAGCAGGAGAAGTCATAGTGAAGTTGGATGGGGTTATTTTGATGACCTCTTAAGATTACCCAACTTTTAGGAATATGTTGATGTAGATCTTAAGTCAACACAGAAATCTGGGACAAAGATCAAGAAGACTGCATCAGGCATGTGAATAGAAAGTTCTTGATCAAGGCCAAGCCGGCCATCTCAAGGTTTCCCAAGTTTGTCCCCAGGAGTGATTTCATCCTTGAAATCAACGACATCATCACCTTGCTAAGTCGAGTATTTGGACTCCCTGAGTCAAGGGACTTCCAAGGATGGATGTATCAATTCATGGTTATTATGAAGAAGAATGAACAAGGGATCGATTGGAGCAGTCTCATAAGTGATGAGATTGATTCCCAGATGAAGATAGTCTTGACTACGGGAAAATTCTATATGTCATCGTATGTCACCTATGCAGCAGCTGGCATGAGAAATTATCTAGGATTGGATGCAAAAGGAGATAGGGCTACTGAAACACATATATCGGTACCTCCCTTAGCTAACAATGAAAGGTTCTAAAGATCAGTTCAGAAGAGTGAACGATGCTTTCTTTTATGAAAATATCTACAGGATGAACCCTGATCTAAGGAAAAGAAGAGTCTCTGATGAAGCATGGGCCGAAGTATCAAAATGGGGTTGTATCTTCTTGCAGTTCAAGAAGTTCACATACCTTCGGGTGGTCATGTATCCAGGTGATCCTTTCAGATTGCCCAGATTCCCAGGTGATAAGTTGATCCTAATGGAGTTAGTAAGACAATTGTTGGATTTCCACAAATTCCAACAAAGCAAACACAAGGCTGTCGTATCCTTCCCCATTTCCATTGGAAGATACACGTGCTCGATGGTGGTCAAAGCTAAGAATGTAGTGCATGAGCTTCAGGACAAATTGAAGAAGCACATGAAGCATAGAGATGGATTTGATTTCCGAGGAGTCCTTAAGTCATATGGGACTTTATATCTACATGTTCCCAACATAGAAGATATTTGGGTTGATCTTTGGGATGAAGTTGCCATCGAAGAAAGGATAATAGCAGGTTGACAATTGAAGAAATCCAGATGTTGGATTTATCTGACATCCCAAAAGGCACTAAAGACAACGAGAGTGTCCTTGATGCCTCATATGATGGGTTGAATGAAGATCAATATGTATTCCCGCCATTGATTGGTCCATTGTTGAGAAAGCTTCTATCATGGGAAGAGCTACTCAAATTCTTGCCCGTACTAAGGCATGGCTCATTTCTTGGGGAATGAGTTATAAAGAAGGGAGTTTTGCAAAGCTAGATGCTTTGGAAGAGGGACCCTCAAAAGGAAAAAAGGAAAAGGATAAGAACCCTTCCAAAAGGCCAATGAAGGTTAAGTTTGTAAGAAAGGGAGAAGATCAAGTAACTACACCAGTGGCCACTCTCCCACAAATAGTTGAGGTTCTTGATTCACCTCCACAACCAAAACAAGGGAATCTTCCTTCAAGAGAAGAGATTATTCAGCCTTCCATTCCTCCTTTGGTAGATAGTTCATCAGAGGTAAGTCTTCCTCCCACTTCTCAAGCTCTAATTCCGGAATCCTTGCCTCCTCCCATTCAACCTTCCTTGCCTCAGATTTCTTCACCAAGTTCCTCAGCCATGGCTAGTATCTTCTCTAGCCTCTCACCTCTTCCCACTGGACCCCAGTTAACCATGGACATGCCTCCTCCTGCTACGCCTTTATTCCTTGAATCCACTACCACGGGCACTACACTTACGGTGGTTACCACTCCACAAGCTAATCCTCCTCCACCTGAAGATGTGACCATAACGCCTGTAATGGAAGCAACTTCTTCCAATATGCCTCAATGGTTGGTAGATCAGACTCGAGGAAGAGGAAGGTAGTTGTCCCATTACCAACCTTTGATTTTAGTTCCCTCAAGGTCACTCCCACTAAGTCGGCCAAGAAACCCAAAACAGTCTCAAGGATTTCAGTGGATGCCTCAGGGCATAAATTTGTAGAGATTTACTACTCCATGGCTGATAAAACTAAGGATGACATAATGGTCACAGATTATCAAATCACAAGGGTGGCTCTAGGGAAAGTAACAACAGAGGGAGCACAGCAGGATGCACAAGATGCCATGAATGTGTTGTGCTAGAAGTTGAGGGAAACTAAGGCAAATAGAGATGAGTTAAAAGAGAAAGTACAACAGCTAACAGAAGTGCTACTCAAGCTCTCAAAGCCTCCTGAGTCAACACCATCATCCTCTACTCCTATCGGGTTTGATTTCTCATCGGTACCCATGATCGAGAAGATTAATGAAAAGGGGAGAATGGTCGATGAATGGACCCAAAGGCTGCTCCTGCAAGGAAAAGAAGTCATCGAAGATACTGTGGAAGTCTACCAATCCTTAGAGGATATAAAGAAAGATGGAGAGAAAATGGATGATGAGTTTTTAGGTAGAAATCGGGAACCTAGAGTTGACTTTCAAGCTCTCCAAATGCTGAAACAGATTCCATCCCGCATCTTGGTCGAAGAGGGCATCATTCCACATGGGGATAAACATTTTCAGCTAACTAAAGCCATCAGATTCAGAATAAAGATTCTCAATGAAGCTTGCAGCAAATTGAGAGAATCAAGAGATCAATTGGTCGATGGTAAGAATGACTTAGAAGAAGAGCTAGTCAAAATCTGTGCTAAAGTGTTGAGTGAAAGCTCGGGTATCCTACCTGTTGATGATCTTTACAAACAGATCCAAGAATCAATTCAGCATGAACCAACTTATGGATTCGGCATGGAAATCATTGACAGGTTTGTGAAAATTGAACATTCTTTGGAGACCCTGAGGAAACTCAACAAGAGATTGAAAAAGCTTCTGGCAATGCTAGTGATACTCAGGAAACATGTGAAGTTCTGAGTGATCATTCCACCACGCCTGATGAGAATGAGATGCAGGGTATAATCCAAAATTCCAAGAATTTCGGGACAAGCAGGCTTTGTTGGAGGAAGATAAAGATGATGATACAAAATAAGCACAATGCGACATGTCATTTCAATCTTGAAATCGACATGTCTTTTTCATTTTGTTTCATCACATAGGAAGCAAATTTTGACTTGGTCTCCTGCGTGAGAGTCAAGCAAAATAGGACTCTCTTTTAAAAGACTATTTTCTAGGATTTATCCTATTTTCTCTCAACTCCTTTTATTATAAATAAGGGATGCTTATGCATTCCAAAGGGTTGAGATTTTTGGAATATTGAGAACTATTGTGAAGAAGAAAAACTTTGTGTTTTCTTTTAATCATTTGAGGAATAGAAATCGATGCTATTTTTGCAAACTTTGTGTTGTGAGATTCATCTCTCTTAAGATATTGTTCTTATGTTCAGGATCTTAAGCTATTCTTTGTTTAGCATTCTCAATCATTTTAATTGTTTCAAACATTACATTACATTTGTTATCTAGAACTCGTATGATTATTTCATGATCTATGTTTGCTCGAAAAGAAAATACGTTCCCATCATTTCCTTTCCATTGTGTATTCTTTCTAATCCATTCCATTTCGAAAAACAACAACATCTTTACCTAGTGTGGATATGGATTTTGGGATTCTATCCCAACCCCAATGGTTAGATTAGTGTGAATACTATACATATTATTTTTGTTGTGTTTTAGATTAGTAATAAATAGGTAGCCTCACCTATCTTTGAGGAGGGATTTAATCCCATGCACTATGGTTGAACCTCATATTTTGGCATGTGACAAAATATCCAACCAACATTTTTGGTGACTCTGTTGGGGAATATGGATTGATAAGACTAAGCTTATCCTTTTGGTGTCTGGCGACTCCGTATTTGCCTTATTTTCAAGAAGATCCATTTTCCAGTTCAAGCTGGCTAGGAAGATCTTCACTCGGTTAAGCCGAGCCAAGGGTGAAACTAATCCATTCTTTGATCTACTTCAACAACATAATTTCAGGACTTTCACCCAACAATGTTGCATCTAGCCGGCAAGAAGTTCTTCACCCATCCGAAGGAATCAGATTCCTCAAGAACAAGAGTCTCTGCAACTTGTCATGCATTATTCTTGCCGATATTCATTCTGTATTCACACTTCATTTAGAGAATGGCAACACAACCTGTGCCTTGGGGCACAACTATTGGTCCTCTTTCCCTTACTCCACCATTACATGACCTACCTCATGGATCACGGAAGAATATTCCTAAGTTCAACGGTGATGGGAAACAACATCCTGATGAACACATTGCCTCATTCTTTGTTGCATGCGGTGTTCTTGGGGTTGCTCACGAAGATGTCTCTATTCGACTCTTCATTGAAACATTACATGGTGTAGCAGCGAATGGGTTCTATCATCTCCCAAATGCATGCATTACCAACTAGGCTACCATGAGATCTATATTTGAAGCAAGGTTCAAACCAGCTGAAGATTCTCACGCCTTGTTAGCATAACTTACCCACATGAAGAAGGAGTCTTACGAACCCATGCGGGACTTCATAGCCAAATTCAACAAGCTGATTCACAAGATTCCAGATCACGTTGTTCCTACTCTTGAGAATCAAAAATGTTTCTTCATCAATGCTCAACCTCCGGATGTGAGCTTCTTGTTAAGAAGATCTATTATCCCCGATTTGGCCACCGCTCAAGCTACAGCCACCGAAATAGAAGATGATCTTATTCTGGCTGGAAAGATCAGAAAAGAATCATCCAAGCCTAAAAATCAGAGTTCTTCTCAAAGTACTACTGATCCAATGATTCAGAAGATGGCTAATGACTTGATCACTTTGAAAAATCAAAAAATGTCTCAACAGGTGAGCAATGTTCCGTATCGGGATATTCCTAGATGGAATTTCAATAATACTAATGGTGCTCCCACAAGAGATAGACCGCGGTTGACTGCTTGCTCAACCGAGACTAGGCTATTGAAGCTCCTCTGTTAATGCTACAGTAGAGATAGTCAAAGAAGAGAAGAACCAGAAGAACAAGATTCTCACAAAGCTTTTGAAGCTTCGGGATACGCTGATGAGTCCTATGATGATTCAGCTGGTGACTCCAACATTGGGTATTTGGAATACGAGGAAGACGGATGTGAACATGATGGTCAGTCATTTGCGGTCTTTACTCGATCCCAATCTCAGAATCCTAGAAAACCTAGTTGAAGGCTCTAAGGAGAAGAATAAAGAAGCTCCCGTGGTCATGGCCAAGAGAGGCTCTCCTATCTCAGCACAAACTAAAAGGAGACAACTAAAAAGGTAACAACTTCTTCTTATTCTCCTTCTCCTGCTCCCAAGACCAGTACCTCAGCTCAAACCAATATAACCAAAACTGAGCCTACCATCATTCCTTCATATACTACTTTTGACATTATTGACCATGTAAAAAGAACTAAGATCCAAATGTCAGAAGCAAAATATCTTCAGTCAAATCCTGAGCAATTTGAAAAGCTTGCCAAATTCATTAGAAGCAAGGTTGTTGTTCCTTCATCTTCAAAAGGCATTTTTCAAGTCCTACTCAACCTTCACCTTAGACCAATATGACCTTTGTTTCTTCTTCAGGAAAGATCAAACCATTTTATTTGTCTTTACTCATAAATGGTTCAAACTCAGCAATTGCATAATTGACTCAGGAGCTTCCGATAACGTGATGCCCACAAAAGTAGCTCATGCCCTTGGACTTACTTTGACTAAATCATATGAGATGGTGTTATTCCATGGAAACCAAGCAAGTTCCTTTGATTGGTCAAATCAAAGATGCACAATTTGCATTTGTCGCCTTCCGGAGAAGAGAGTAAAAATGACCATTCTGGTTGTTGATATCCCAGCTGCTTACGGTATTCTCTTAGGAAGAGGTTTTTGTAAAGATGTCGGAGGGAGATCAATATGGACTGGACCAAGGCTAAAATTCTAGTTAATGGAGTTCCTCGTATTCTCCATCTTGAGCCTCAAGTGAAGTATTTAGTCACTAAATCGATGACCCCAAGGCTCAAATTCTTTTCGAAGATGTTGGCTTAGGGAATTATTTCATGACATCAGAGATACCAGTGTGTGATGTTAAGGAAGAGGATCCTAATGGTATTTGGACCCTCGAGTTTGATGGGAGCTGTTCAACTACTTGGATCAGTGCTTGGCGTAGTTCTTATATCTCTAGATTTTGAGATCTTTCCCTTTGCTTTCAAGTTGCAGTTTGATAATACTAATAACACAGCTGAATATGAGGCTTTGTTATTAGGATTAGAAATGGCAAGAAAAAAGGGAATCCAAAACCTCAAAGTTCAGGGAGATGTGAGCTCATTGTAAATCAAGTGAAAGGGGTTTATCAAGTGAAAAATGATCACCTAAAGCATTACAGGAACAAAGTATGGGACAACATAGAATGCTTTGATGCTTTTTCTATCAAGGCAGTTTTGAGGGATTATAACGACAAAGCTGATTCATTGGCCATGTCTGCATCTCTTCTCCTTCCTCATCCATAGTTCAAACAAGACACGTACACCATCGAGATTGTGTACCATCCCAGTGTTCTAGATAATTCAGCACATTGGCAAGTATTCAATGATGATCAACAGGTACTGTCTTTCCTTGAAAAAGCCGACAATTTTAGTGAACTATATTTTGAAGGATCAGAATCAGCTTTCCATGAATCTATTTCAAGTTCATATCAAGAGATTGATGGTGAGTTCATTCAGCTAAAAGGCAACAAGATTCCCAAAGGATTGGTTTCTCTGGAAGGTTTGTTTGACAAGCATGACCGGTTTATTCAGGATAAAAGGCAAGCTGAAGGTGCTTCCTCATCAGAGGTAGATCAAGTTAACCTAGGTTCCAGCTGATCAACCACGGATGGTAAACATCGGTAAATGTTGTTCACTGGAGGAAAAAAAGAAATATTCTCTTCACTCTTGAAGAGATATATGGACGTCCTAGCATGGTCATACGTGGATCTAAAGTCTTTCAAGCCCAAGGATGTGCAACATAGCATTCCCTTGAAGCCTGAAGTTAAACCCCATACAGAAGAAGAGAGACATTACAACCCCAAGATCTCAGGGACTATTCTTGTAGAAATTCAGAAAATGTTAGATGCAAGGATTATCTTTCCGATCCATCATTCCACCTGGGTTGCGAACATTGTCCCTGTGAGAAAGAAGAATGGTGAAATCCAGATTTGTGTTGACTTCCGGAATCTCAACCAGTCTTCATTAAGGACAATTATCCATTGCCCATCATGGACCAGGTATTACAGATGGTCACTGGGGTAGAAATGTTATCCATGCTTGATGGATTTTTGGGATATAATCAGGTTGAGGTAGTTGCTTGAAGATCAACATAAAACAACATTCACCACTCCATGGGGAACCTTTGCTTATAGAAGGATGCCTTTCGGTTTGATCAATGTCGGGGCCACATTTCAGAGAGCTATGGACTTAGCTTTCAGGGATTTAATGGGCAAGGTCATAGTTGTGTATTTGGATGACTTGACGGTCTTCTCTAAAAAATGAAGTGATCATTATGATCACCTGGAACAGGTACTCTTAAGGTGCAGGCATCATGGGATTTCATTAAATCCTAAAAATCCATGTTTGGAGTGATAAAAGGAAAGTTGTTGGGTCATATTGTGACTAGAGAAGGAACCAAGATCAACCCAGAGAGGGTGAAGGCCATTCAAAGCCTTACCCTACCCACAAGCAAAATTGGGGTGCACTCCTTTTTTCGGGAAGGTTAATTTCCTAAGAAGATTTGTACCTGATTTTGCTGATAAAACCAAGGATATCCTTGGGATGATGAAAGGGAAAACTCCATTTTGATGGAGCACTAAAGGGAAGCTTGCTTTGAAGAAGTCAAAAAGGCAATTGCACATGCCCCCATTCTAGTATGTCCAGACTTCAAAAAAGATTTCATCATGTACAACTATGCTTCCGCTCATACAGTATCAGCCATCTTGATGTAGGAAAATGAAGAAGGAATTGAAGCTCCCATCACTTTCATGAGCTTCCCATTGAAAGAACATGAATTGAAAATGTCACAAATTGAAAAGCATGCTTATGCGGTGGTGAGAGCAGTGAAACATTTCAGGTATTACGTGTTGAGTTCTCATACCCTCGTTCTCGTTCCTGATATTGCTATAGTTAAATCCATTTTGACTCAACAAGAGCTTGGGTAGTCAATGGGGTAACTGGATAGCTAAAGTCCAAGAGTATGACTTGGACATCAGACCTACCAAGTTGGTATGAGGAAGGGGCCTGTGCCAATTGATTGCAGAAAATAATGCTTGAGACAGAATGTGAAAAAACCGAAGATACCTCTTGAATTGCCCATGGTGCTTTTTGTGAGCACAACCGATGAATGGTACACATATATTTCTTTCTTTCTAACTTATGGTGAATGCCCCCACATTTAAGCCAAAAGGAGAAGAGGATAGTTAAGTTAAGATCCACAAGATACATTCTGTGGGATAATGGAATGTACAAGAAAGGTATTGATGGTGTATTCTGCGTTGTGTTGATAAGTCACAGCAGGTGAGGTTGCTAGAGTCCTTCCATAATCTGGCATGCGGAGGACATTTCTCCTCCTCTGTGACAACTTATAAGATCCTACGGGCTAGGTACTATTGGCCTACTCTCTTTCGAGACTCAACAGAATGGGTGTCCAAATGTGAAGCTTGTCAACATTTTGTTGGTCACCCTAAGTTAGCAGCTCTTCCCCTAAAGCCTGTGGTCATTGAAGAACCTTTTTGCACCAGTGGGGAATTGATTTCATTGGAGTATTGAATCCTGCCTCTAGTGCGGGACACAACTACATGCTCACTACCACGACTATTTTCACCAAGTGGGTGGAAGTTGCACCCATCAAGCAGGAAACCTCTGAAGTTGTCTGCAACTTCCTCAAAGAAAATATAATTGTCAAATTTGGCATGCCTCACAAGATTGTTGCCGAAAATGCCTCCAATTTTTCATCCCACGAGTTGAAAATTTTGTTATGGATTTGGGATCACGTTGGCTCATTCATCCGATTACTACCCTCAAGGCAATGGCCAAGCTGAATCGAAGCAACAAAAACAGTGACCATAATCAGAAAGTTGGTTGATGAGAATCAAAGGACATGGCACAAAGCATTGTATGATGCATTGTGGGCTGATCGGATTACTCCTAAATGAGCTATTGGGATGTCTCCATTCCGGTGTGTGTATGGGATTAACATTGAGATACCTATCTCCATGGAATTACCAGCCTTACAGTTGGCTAAAGCAATTGAGGATGAAACTTTTCAAAGTTCTATCGAGAAAAGGATAATGTACCTAGCCAGGCTAGAAGAAGAATGGAGCAAGGTGGTGGATCACATCACAGACCATCAGATCAAAGTCAAAAGAATATTTGACAAGAAATCAAAGCAATGTGATTTCCAAATTGGAGATCTAGTACTCCTCTGGGATAAGAGAAGAGAGCAGAAAGGGATGCATGGAAAGTTTGATTCTTTATGGAAAGGACCTTTCAAAATACATCAGTTGAATGGTGAAAATAGCTTTTATCTATCATACCTTGATGGAGAGTTTCTCCCTCTACCTTTCAGTGGTCAACATCTGAAGTTGTTCCATCAGTAATGCAAGATGCTCTCTTGCATTGTACATAATTTGTTTTCTGTCGTGTGTTTGCTTTTTGTTTTCTTTCTTTCTTTGTTTGTTTTTGGTTTTCTTCTTTCTTTAGACTCCATAGCCCAATGGATAAAACCAGAGATTCTGAGTTCTCTTCCTTTGATGTCACCAAGAAAGTCCCCAACTGGAGCCAATTGTTATCTCATTTTAGTGATTCCAGCTAAAATTAAGATAACCATAGAATTTTTTTGGAAAAATCTCCTAAAATGCCCTTTTGAAGAGATTTTCGGGTTTTGGTTTCAACAACATGAAAACATGTTTTTACATGCTATATGCAAATTGTTTCCCGAAACCCAAAACCCAAAACTAGCTAGTGCTTTTCGGGTTTTGAACTCATGAGCATCGGAACATGACTTGCAAAAAGCATGCTACATGTCGATTGACTTCCGAAACCTAAAACCCGATATGTCCCTTTGTGTCGGGTTTTGGAACCTTGGAACACCCAAACATCTCATGTTTCATGTCATCTATTTCCCAAAACCCGAAACCCGAATTGATAGCTAATCCTTTGTATCGGGTTTTGGGCACTCCAAGCATGATGACATGGCATTAACTCTGAGTTGTCGGGTAGTTGGCACACGTGTCATGTGAAGTGTAATAAATGTAGGGGTTTTTATAAATAGTTGGATTTACACGTCATTTTATCTATTGTACTTTTGGTTGCGTGGATTTTCTCATGCATGCTCTCTCAACCTTCGAACCCGATTTGATCGTGCTCGATTGCGTGATTCATTTTTGATTATTTTTCAAATTTGTTGAAGGTATTTTCTCTGCCCTCTACTTGTGAGTTTTGTTGAAAATGTTTTTGTGATGTTCTTTACATCTCTTCTCCTTCCTTTCCTATTTTTCTTCTAGGTTTAGGGTTTTAGGTTTTCTTCTTCTTTTTGGGTTGTATTCCAATAGAAATTATTGATTAAGAGTTCACCCTTAGGGTGTTTTCCTATTCTATACCTTGGAATATACCTTTTTGTGTTTTAAAGAAAAGGAGAAGAATACAAAAGTCCTAACTGTTGAAATGGTGGAAAGATTGCATGTCTTGACATCTCAAAAACCCGATCCCTTATTTTGGGTTTTGTAGGGTGTTTTACAATCTCCAAGTTCCGCATTGTTTCGGGATTTTCTAAGTGTTGGACATCCATCATTCACATCGATTTCCATTTCCATTTTTTGGGATTTTTAAGTGTCGGACATCCAACATCATCCGACATCTTTTCCATTGTGTCGGGATTTTCTAAGTGCTCGAACATCCACCATTATTCGACATCCATTTCCAATGTGTCGGGTCTTGCGAGGTGCTCAACATCTTTCGATTCCCGGAGTGTATCGTCTTGCAGAGTGTCCAACACCTACTAAGTTCCAACACTCTCTCCAGTGTGTCGGGTTTTGTGAAGTGTCTGACAAGACCTAAGTTCCGACACTCTCTCTCCAGTGTGTCGGGTTTCATCAGGTGCTTTACAAGTCCTAAAATCCGGATAGTGTGGCGGGTCTATGGGGTTGCTCAACAAGCTTCCAAGTCTGATTGCTCAGATAAGAGTTGTCTAGGCATTCTTTCTTTAGGATTTCTCATGTCGGATCCTGGATCATCTAAAGACAAGTCAGATAGGTCAGGGAAGATGAAATACAAGTATCGGAAGATGGAATCCCCCTCCTATATAGATTGCAATTATGACATCCGAGATATACGAACTTGGTAACATTGACATGGAGGATTTTTGGAACAGAACCAAGGATTCTTCTCAGAGTCCCTAGATGAAGTCAATAACCAACAGTGGCCTCCCTCTTGCAGCAGGATTCCCAATGTCTACTCAATGCCCTGAGTTCATTTTGGCCTGTGCTTCCCATTATGACTCGGACTCTCGCTCAGTGAAAAATCAAGCAGGAGAAGTCATAGTGAAGTTGGACGGGGGTTATTTTGATGACCTCTTAAGATTACCCAACTTTTAGGAATATGTTGACGTAGATCTCAAGTCAGCACAAAAAGCCTGGGACAAAGATCAAGAAGACTGCATCAGGCATGTGAATAGAAAGTTCTTGATCAAGGCCAAGCCGGCCATCTCAAGGTTTCCCAAGTTTGTCCCTAGGAGTGATTTCATCCTTGAAATCAACAACATCATCACCTTGCTAAGTCAAGTATTTGGACTCCCTGAGTCAAGGGACTTCCAAGGATGGATGTATCAATTCATGGTTATTATGAAGAAGAATGAACAAGGGATCGATTGGAGCAGTCTCATAAGTGATGAGATTGATTCCCAGATGAAGAAGATAGTCTTGACTACGGGAAAATTCTATATGTCATCGTATGTCACCTATGCAGCAGCTGGCATGAGAAATTATCTAGGATTGGATGCAAAAGGAGATAGGGCTACAGAACACATATATCGGTACCTCCCTCAGCTGACAATGAAAGGTTCTGAAGATCAGTTCAAAAGAGTGAACGATGCTTTCTTTTATGAAAATATCTGCAGGATGAACCCTGATCTAAGGAAAAGAAGAGTCTCTGATGAAGCATGGGCTGAAGTATCAAAATGGGGTTGTATCTTCTTGCAGTTCAAGAAGTTCACATACCTTCGGTGGTCATGTATCCAGGTGATCCTTTCCGATTGCCCAGATTCCCAGGTGATAAGTTGATCCTAATGGAGTTGGTAAGACAATTGTTGGATTTCCACAAATTCCAACAAAGCAAACACAAGGTTTGTATCCTTCCCCATTTCCATGGAAGGTACACATGCTCAATGGTGGTCAAAGCTAAGAATGTGGTGCATGAGCTTTAGGAAAAGTTGAAGAAGCACATGAAGCACAGAGATGGATTTGATTTCCGAGGAGTCCTTAAGTCATATGGGACTTTATATCTACATGTTCCCAACATAGAAGATATTTGGGTTGATCTTCGGGATGAAGTTGCCATCCGAAGAAAGGATAATAGCAGGTTGACAATTGAAGAAATCCAGATGTTGGATTTATCTGACATCCCAAAAGGCACTAAAGACAACGAGAGTGTCCTTGATGCCCTCGTATGATGGGTTGAATGAAGATCAATATGTATTCCGGCCATTGATTGGTCCATTACTGAGAAAGCTTCTATCACGGGAAGAGCTACTCAAATTCTTTCCCGTACTAAGGCGTGGCTCATTTCTTGGGGAATGAGTTATAAAGAAGGGAGTTTTGCAAAGCTAGATGCTTTGGAAGAGGGACCCTCAAAAGGAAAAAGGAAAATGATAAGAACCCTTCCAAAAGGCCAATGAAGGTTAAGTTTGTAAGAAAGGGAGAAGATCAAGTAACTACACCAGTGGCCACTCTCCCACAAATAGTTGAGGTTCTTGATTCACCTCCATAACCAGAACAAGGGAATCTTCCTTCAAGAGAAGAGATTATTCAACCTTCCATTCCTCCTTTGGTAGATAGTTCATCAGAGGTAAGTCTTCCTCCCACTTCTCAAGCTCTAATTCTGGAATCCTTGCCTCCTCCCATTCAACCTTCCTTGCCTTACTTTCTTCACCAAGTTCCTCAGCCATGGCTAGTATCTTCTTTGGCCTCTCACCTCTTCCCACTAGACCCCAATTAACCATGGACATGCCTCCTCTTGCTGCGCCTTTATTCCCTGAATCCACTACCACGGGTGCTACACTTACGGTGGTTACCACTCCATAAGCTAATCCTCCTCCACCTAAAGATGTGACCATAACACCTGCAATGGAAGCAACTTCTTCCAATACACCTCAATGGTTGGTAGATCAGACTCTGAGGAAGAGGAAGGTAGTTGTCCCATTACCAGCCTTTGATTTCAGTTCCCTCAAGGTCACTCCCACTAAGTCGGCCAAGAAACCCAAAATAGTCTCAAGGATTTCAATGGATGCCTCAGGGCATAAATTTGTAGAGATTACTCTACTCCCATGGCTGATAAAAACTAAGGATGACATAATGGTCACAGATTATCAAATCACAAGGGTGGATCTAGGGAAAGTAACAATAGAGGGAGCACAACAGGACACACAAGATGCCATGAATGTGTTGTGCCAAAAGCTAAGGGAAACTAAGGCAAACAAGATGAGTTAAAAGAGAAAGTACAACAGCTAATAGAAGTGCTACTCAAGCTCTCAAAGCCTCCTGAGTCAACACCATCATCCTCTACTCCTATCGGGTTCGATTTCTCATCGGTACCCATGATCGAGAAGATTAATGAAAAGGGGAGAACGGTCGATGAATGGACCCAAAGGCTGCTCCTGCAAGGAAAAGAAGTCATCGAAGATACTGTGGAAGTCTACCAATCCTTAGAGGATATAAAGAAAGATGGAGAGAAAATGGATGATGAGTTTTCAGCAGAAATCGGGAACCTAGAGTTGACTTTTGAAGCTCTCCAAACGCTGAAATAGGTTCCATCCCGCATCTTGGTCGAAGAGGGCATCATTCCACATGGGGATAAACATTTTCAGCTAACTAAAGCCATCAGATTCAGAATAAATATTCTCAATGAAGCTTGCAGAAAATTGAGAGAATCAAGAGATCAATTGGTCGATGGTAAGAATGACTTAGAAGAAGAGCTAGTCAAAATCTGTGCTAAAGTGTTGAGTGAAAGCTTGGGTATCCTACCTATTGATGATCTTTACAAACAGATCCAAGAATCAATTCAACATGAACCAACTTATAGATTCGGCATGGAAATCATTGACAGTTTGTGAAAATTGAACATTCTTTGGAGACCCTGAGGAAACTCAACAAGAGATTAAAAAAGCTTCCTGGCAATGCTAGTGATACTCAGGAAACATGTGAAGTTCTGAGTGATCATTCCACCACGCCTGATGAGAATGAGATGTAGGGTATAATCCAAAATTCCAAGAATTTTAGGAACAAGCAGGCTTTGTTGGAGGAAGATAAAGATGATGATACAGAATAAGCACAATGCGACATGTCATTTCAATCTTGAAATTGACATGTCTTTTTCATTTTGTTTCGTCACATAGGAAGCAAATTTTGACTTGGTCTCCTGCGTGAGAGTCAAGAAAAATAGGACTCTCTTTTAAAAGACTATTTTCTAGGATTTATCCTATTTTCTCTCAACTCCTTTTATTATAAATAAGGGATGCTTATGCATTCCAAAGGGTTGAGATTTTTGGAATATTGAGAACTATTGTGAAGAAGAAAAACTTTGTGTTTTCTTTTAATCATTTGAGGAATAGAAATCGATGTTATTTTTGCAAACTTTGTGTTGTGAGATTCATCTCTCTTAAGATATTGTTCTTATGTTCAGGATCTTAAGCTATTCTTTGTTTAGCATTCTCAATCATTTTAATTATTTCAAACATTACATTACATTTGTTATCTAGAACTCATATGATTATTTCATGATCTATGTTTTCTCGAAAGAAAATACATTCCCGTCATTTCCTTTCCATTGTGTATTCTTTCTGATCCATTCCATTTCGAAAACAACAACATCTTTACCTATCGTGGATATGGATTTTGGGATTCTATCCCAACCCCAATGGTTAGATTAGTGTAAATACTATACATATTATTTCATTGTGTGTTTTAGATTGAGAGCTAAGGAAGAAGGTAATGGGTTGCCCCTTCTAAGAATGGTTACATTAGGTTTGTAATTATTTGTTCATTACCTAATGCCTCGTCTTGGCAAGTTTGTGATCTTGTATGACCATGATCATCTTCAAGAAGTTCCTCATAGTCATTTTCAAATTTGTAGTCTATGTAACCAATATTGGATTCGCCAGGGATCTACAAAATCATCATTCTCCAGTTGATCGGTGAAAACTTCCTGATCTTCTTCGTTCATCTCAATGTTGTTTAAGGGCAGCTTCAATTTCTAACCTTTGAGGACCAACACTTCGGTTTTGGTTGTTGTTGTTAAAATTCTGAGCGGGGTAGTGTTGTTGCCACTGAGCCATTTGCTTCTTCATCTAGCAACATGTCATTTGCTAATTTCTGCAAGATTGAATCAGAAGTAGTAGTAGAAGAAGATGAACTTCTAGCTTTAGGAGTGTCGCTCTTTAGTTTTCCATCTATGATCAAGTCATCTTCAATTTCAACCTCCATGTTTTAAGTTGTTAACAAGTCAACAGGAGGTGCTCTCCGTAATTGATAACCTACTTCATGAAGTAGTGCATTGATGAAGAATGCCTTTTGATTTTCATCATTCATAGAAGTATAAGCCAAAATTTTGTAAAGTAATATTTGTAATTTAGCAATAAAATCTTGCATGTGCTCATGTGGATTTTTATTTAGTTTGAAATCGATTGCATTATCAAAGTCTTTGGAATCTTGGCTAGCTTTAATATCTTCAAGAATGCATCACATATGGTAGCCCAATTGGTTATGGTACACTGAGCTAACCGATAGAACCATTCTCCACCAAATCATGTAGGGTTTCTATGAAGAGCCGCAGACAGGACACATCTTCATGTTCTACTATGATCACTCCATAGGATATAAAAATGTAGGAAAATGATGATCTGGATTTTGCTTACCGTCTCCAAAGAATTTAAGAAAATTATTTCTTGTCCCTTTAGGTAGATTAAGGATAGGAGGAGTCAAATTCAAAGGTCCAAAGGCTCGAACCCATGGAGCAGGTTCTCACAGGGGCAATTGGTTAATTCTCATTATGAGAGGAACACATCTTCTTTGAGAATAAACCGATGAATAATTCTAGCTCTTTGGATTATGTTGGAAATGATCTAGATCCAAAGGATTTTAAACTCTTCTTCCCAGGTGAAAGACTGGATCTGCGGCTCTTAACTTGAGGAGGATGATTGAAATTAAACAACTCTTGCAATCTATAAAAATGATCAATCCTGTCTTGAGCCTGCTTTGGACCGAGTGAATGGACGTTCTTCTAGGTTGAGGTTTTGATATAGATGGGAACTGGCAAGATAAGATTTGGTTTGCTAGATTTTTTGTCCCTAGTAGAGTCACCAAAAAAATTTGGCTAGATTTTATCCATAGCTTAAAACCTATGCGGTCATGAGATAAAAAGACCAAATCAAATGTTTTCATGTCTACCACCTATTTTTAATTAAAGGACCTTTTCAAATAACTTAAATCAAGGATTTTAACTAATTACTTTTGTTTTACAAAATTTTCGAGAAAATAAGAAAGAAAATAAAAATAGGAGAAGAAGGAAGATATGTCACTCTTGCACTTCACTCTTTCCCTTTGTTACGATCTTCGAATGTACTTTTCAAGCATGTAATTCATTATTTTCCCATCTACTTTAGTAATAAATTCATTTTTAGTCTTGAACCTCGGTAGTCCCTTGGATAGAATATCAATGCTTTCCTTCACCTTCTCCAAACTAGGCCCAAATCATTTGACATCTGCATGAAGTCTCACTAGTTTTCCAATTGAATCCAACATGAAAGGCATGACGACTTCGTCAATATTCTTCTAGATGACTGGAAGAAATTCCTCAAGGGAAGATGGAAACTTGTCTGGATTGCACCTTGTATAGTAGTGAATACCATCAATTTCCTCCTCTCAGTAGTGAAATAAATTATGCTCTTTGACACATCTTCCATCTTGTCCTCCAGTAACTACATTCTACTCAACATAATTTTGAGAATCTTTATGTGGAAAGACATTGTCATTTCCAATTACTTACCCTTTTCCATCAATCCATCAGGTACAAGTTGCTCTACAACCAATATACTCTCCAACAGTGAATTTATCCTAGCCAAGATCTCTAAGTGGCTCGAGAAATTGTATTCTCATCCTTTATACTTGTCATCAATCCGTTCACCGAGACAAATCCATGTGCATGCTTTCCAAGCTAGTTGATACTTCCTTGAATTACTCTGATGCTTGGTGGATGATTTGCCTCTTCCATTCATCAATAGATTTGACCTTATTATCTACATCCTCAACCTCTTCGATTAAATAACAACTCACCTACTCCCGTACTAGCATAGATGAGAGGAAGGTTTAATAACCTTAGTGATAATTTCACATAATTGGGAGATCTGCATCTCAAATTTGGATTTCTCTACCTTCTCCTGTTAATATTGAGGAATAAAGTATCTATCAACATCTGGGTATCCTGCTTCAATCCCTCAGTGGTGACTTGCCCCAATGACACTCTAGTTACTTATATATCCGATACCGTTAGTTCTCCCTTTTTCTTTCTTTCACCTGAATAGATAGCTTTGTAAAATTCTACCCTAATTCTATGATGATAAGATTTGAAGTAACTTTTACGGCTTTAGACCTTTTGCCTTTTCCTCCCAATCTCATGAGCAGTTTTAGGTCTTCCTCTTTTAGGTTAATTACTTTTCTCACTTTTGGAACTATTTGAAATTCAATTAGGATGAGAAATTACTCTCTGGGAATGAGAGGCATCAACTTGCATTACATTTTCTTGTTCAAGCCCTGTAGTATTAGAATTGAACACTGTATCATGGCTTCCTCCTCCCATGCCATCTAAAATTACTCTCTCAAATTATGCCATATGTGCCCTCAATTCTTCTGTAGGAGGGGGTGGAGAACTGGGTAGATGAAGAGAAAATATGAATGATGTTGATTTGAGTGACGGAATAACTATTTCTACCCGGTGGTTACTGGCCCGATGAAGTGTTGTGAGTTGATGTAGGAGAAGCTTTGTCAGTAAGTTGCACTAGTGTAACAGATGAAGACTTACCTTTCTCCAATGTCTGAGACTTTTTATGCACTTTTAAATTCTTTGGTCTTGACTGCTCTCATCACCATGCTTTCTTTTCTTTGAGATTATCCATGCTGAAATTCTCCATGATCTTGTTCATCGAGCCTCATCCATACAATATCCTTTTGTTAACAACCAATTTGAGGTGTTAACCAAGATTGTTGAAGTCCTCTCCTCGATTGTCTAGCCACCACCTACACTAGCTTGAAGAGCAGCTTTATCTCCTTCCATTTGATGATATGTGTCAAGTACCACATGCCCATCATCTAAAAAAATTTAGGTATCCTTACTAGACCAAAGTAAGAACTTGTTTTAAGATGATAATCTACTAAAATCTCCTTTTCTGACTTCGTAATTGTTCCTTCACTTCATCTAGAAATCCTCTAATGAAGGGATGTGTGAGTATTCTTGGGAGAGTGTCTTCCTTGTTATTCCATAAGGATCAAAATTCATCCGAGCTAGGAAGAACTCGTGCTCATAGCAAAGAAACATTTCTTCTTCGACTCCTCTATCTTTATGGATAGTCTGACAACTATAATGTCCTATTGTGATTAGGAAGCTGGCCGTAGATTTATGCCACATTGATTGTAAGTCCTGTAACTCTACGAGCTGCCTGCATAACTCCATGATAATCCACTTATCATTTTGGTACCTTGGGGATTTTGGTTCATCTGAGAAGCCACTAACCTTGAGATATGTGAAGTCAACAAATTGGATGAAGATGCAACCGTACTGAGAGACAACTTCCCAAACTTCCTTGGTCACTATATTGGCCTTCAAATCACCATTTAGCCTTCAAATGAATCCATAGAAGAATCCATCATTCACTGCCCTCTAATTCTTGTAGCACTCAGGAATCATTAGCTGTGGGTAGTACTCATAAATAGGATCCTTTGAAAGAATCCATTTTCGCCCGGCTTGGAGAATACCCTCTGTGAGGTAGCTGCATACACAAGGTATCAAGTCATTTTATAACGAATGTCCACCTCACATTCTGAGTTGTTCACTAATGTTGTTACTGATGATCTCTGCCCAATTGACTATTGAATCAACTCTTTTAATCTCAATTGTTCTGACGAAGGAGTACACCCATGAGTGGAAGTTATTTACATTACCTTACCCATGTATTCGCACAACAATAAGGTGATATCATTAACTTCATGTACCCAATTTGAATATGGAAGAGCCCTTGTAAAATTTTATGGTGACCTAGGCTTCTTCATATATTTCTCGTTCATTATACCCATGCGAGTCCACTTTGTTCTTCTCCTGCCTATAAAAATCCTCCTGAATGTTGACTACAATTACTATGGGTCATGTTGGGAATCTTGAGGTAATAATAGATGAATTATCCATCCATCGATCACCGTTTTCTTTCTGCATCTCTAATTGTTCTAGATAGAGGATGGTAAAACTTTGCACATTCTAGAACAAATTCAGGTAACTGGGTTGTAGCCAGAAATGTTGCAGCTTGGATAATTCCACTATTCCTTATAACCCGTATAAGGGATGTCTTGGTGGTGGCCCCGGATCTGTCGAATCAAATCATTGATAGAATCTTGTGCCATGTCTGTATCTTTAATCTCAACAAGCCCGGACACTCTGCATGATTCTAATAGATTATCTCAATCATCACCCTTTATTTTTACGTACAACTTTTGTTTGAGATCTCCTTTTTTCCACTTTTACCGAAGTTTTTGTAATTGTGAGAGCTAGATCTATTTTTGCAGATGTTGTCATTGCTTCCCCTGATTTCGAAGATATATTCAACGTACTTGACATTGGCTTCGCTTTCTTTTCACCAAGATGTGCACAAGTGAAATATTCCTCTAAAATTTTTAGACAAACATTCAACTCATCACTTTTTATTTTATTTTTAATTACATAGGGACAATTTTGAATTCTGGAAATCACTCTGGGTGAAGGAAAATATAAATAGATTCAATGTGGGCTTCAACTAGAAGATTGGGAGCACATGCACATGCTTCTACAAGGGATTTTGCATGCAATGACTTCCACACGGCTCAGTTAGAAATAATAGGATGATCTTTAAAATTTAGACAATTCACTCTCAAGAAATTGTGTGGATTTTACAAGGCATGGATTGTGTGGATTGATATGAAGGAAAATAGCTTAAAAATATTTTGTGGATTTTCACATGAGGCAGCAGGCAGCTAATATTCACGCATTACCTTTTTGCAAACTCCTTTTAAAATTGCGTGAAAATACATAAGTCACGGCAGCATGAAAATAGAAGTGGAGGGCAGCTTCAAAATCACGACTTGCATAAGCGAATTTGTCTAATATTTATGTGGAAAACAATAAGTCAAGGTGGCCTTAAAATTAGACCTGGAGGGAAGCTTTAAAAATCAATATTTGCACTTAGAATTGACTTCCCAAAAACCACAACTTGCTTTACGACTTCTGCTTTTAAAATTTATGTGAAAATTTAGAGGGAGAGGCAACTTGTATTTGTGTGAAAATCAAACATGGAGGGTAGCTTCAATTTCCATGATTTGCACTTAAACTTCTGTCTTTAAAATTGGTGTGGAAATATAATGTGAAAGGCAACCAAGAATTGCGACTTGTATTTGCTTTATCTCCTTAAAGTTTCAAGAAAATACATAAGTGAAGGCAGCGTGAAAGTAGGACATGGAAGGCAACTTGCAAAATTCATGATTAGTGTTTATGTTTTACGTGAAAAGTGAAACGGAAGGGCAACTTCAAATTCAACGACTTGCACTAGGAATTGCTCTAACTTTTGTGTGGAAATTCATAAGTGAAGGAAGCGTGAAAGTGAGCCACGGAAGGAAGATTTGAATATTCATGATTGACACTTGCAAATTCTCTTTAATACATGTGTGGAAACATGAAGAGGAAGGAAGCAAAAACAACGACTTACACAAGCAAATTTCTTTTAATAATTACGTGGATTTTGGATGATGGGAGGAGCTAGAAATCATGACTTGTATAAAGGGGGATTGCCTTGTCTTTTTAAAGTAATCGGGTTGATTTTCGGAAGGCACTTGCAAAACACTTCAAAACCACGAATTGGCTCCAAGAGGTCATTTGTGTTAAAAACTAACACTTCTCAATTAATTCTACCTTTGTTTGAGGCAAATAATGACTTCTCAAAACTCTATGCAATTGGATTGATTAGGCAAGAAGAAAGAAAAGGCCATGAGGAATTTCCAAATAGATCACGGAGAAAATAAAAAACCAAACACAAAAGAAATAAATTAAAAAAACCCGACGAAGTCTGCGAAAATTGCTCAAAAATAATTCGCCAATTAACAATGATGGGGTGAAGTGGTTTATATAACCCAAAATTTACTAATTTTAGCTCAATCTATTTTTAAAGAACTTTATTTATTTAATATAAAAATAAATAAAATGTTTTTAGACAAATTAAGTGAAGGAATTAAGTGAGCTTCGACATGTGGGTATTGGGCGAATTTGGCTTTATGACTCTTTGGGGGAGGGGGTACCTTAGTGCAATGTAAACAATCAGAAGCAAAACAAAACACAAAACATGACCCATTACTTGAAAAGGATGAAAAATTTGAAGGCATAGTCCCCGATTTCGGGGTAAAATCTTGGGACACCATAATAAGCATTTCTTCAACATGTGTCGAATGGCCAATTATTTAGGTTGGCACCCCGATGCCTTTTTTTCCTTGTAGAGAAATGATGGTCATTTTTTCTTTTAAACACCTATAACAGATAAGTCCTATAGGTGTAGGCTTGATTTTCATCCTCAGTGTATGATTCATTACATATTAAACAAGTGTGTTTGTAAAATAGGGTAATGAGGTGATTGTGGAAAATGCTCTGTAATCATTAGTGGTACCATCTTGTGGTAGATGGCCTATTTGTGGGGGGATAAAACATGGGTTTATTGCCGGTTTCGATGGGCCATGTTGAGGTTGTCATTCTATTATGTATATTTGTGTCAAAATTTTTCATTAAGCTTGTCTTTCTTTTGAATTTAGGCCATGCGTCGTTGCACATTCATCATGGTGGTCATGTAAATTCAGTAGCTGCATTATGGCTTTAAAGGAATTAAGTAATTTGAAAGTACATATTTTCTCAAAAATATGAAATGAGCATATATTTTGTACATCTAATCCACCAAGACACCTGAGCACAAGAATAATGTAAGTTACTTTTTTCCACATTTAAAAACTAGATGGCAGGATGAAAGTAAGTAATGGTTATTTAAAAAAGAAGCATGGCAAAATAAAGGCACATGCATGTGTTAGCATACAAGTATTGGACTTGGAGGAAAGGGGACTTACTAAAAGGGGTATCACTGTTGTTTGTTGGTATTTAGTTGATTTAGGTGTAAAATAAAGGTTACGTAGTGGTGAATGCATTAGGTTTTCTACACTATAATAGAGGCAATAGTGGTTCTTTTATTACAATTTGTAGGAAATTGGAAAATCTATACATGGCGTTGATGTAACCAAGATTTGGAGTTGGGCTGTGACATTTGTTTTGGCTGATAGGTTTTGGCCCGGAATGTAAACAATGAAAAAAACTATAGTAATGAAAGATAAACAAATAATTTTGCAAACCTTCCCTGCACTTCCTTCAATGCAAACCTTCGGTAAGGTTGTGGAGACCTTGTATGTGGAACCTTGCAAATGAATGTGGGTGCTCTTGAATGTAAACCAAATGTGATTGCAAATGCTACAGACATTGGCTTGGAAATTTAGCATAATTATTGTACTTAAGATTCAAGAGGATTTGTAAGCAAGGTAAGCTTGCAATTTATAGAGGCAAAAGTAGTTGAAGTTGGTTACATACGAGTGAATGCATATGCTAAAAATAACATTGTAGGAAGTTATAGTAGTGTCCGGGGAAATAAATGAATTAATTGCAAAAATTTACATCCGGAAAGGTGGTTGTACGTGCAATTCAATTACCCCCACCTTTATAGGATTCTTAAGTGTAATTAACTAGGAAAAGGATAAAGAGTCCAAGTGGAGTCTAAGTGGAGTCTAGGTGGATTTTGATCAAGTGGCAGTTGACTGGAATGTGCACACACTTAATTACTTAATTATTTAATTAATAAATAATAATTAACTTAGCTAAAGGGGTGCTAAGGATACATGTGATTAATTTAATTAATCCAAAGGGGTACAATGTAAATGAATTAATCAATTTAATCAATTAATCACAAATGGGTGAATAACAGGGTGTACTAGGATAACACTGGAACAAGTGGAAACATGAGTGTAATTTTGGGGTGTCTACATTTTCCCCTCTTTAAAGTGCTATTGCAAAGTAATAGTGCTTTAAAGATAGTAGACACATGCAGATCGATGAGCGGAAAATTGTGAAGCATTGGGATGCCCCATCAAGCAGAATGGTAAAGGAATTCCTCCTCAAGTGGGTGGATGACACTACAAGGTGGCGGAAAACCACTTGATAGGAAGAAAAAAAGGGAGTAGAACAAGAATGGGAAAGGACTGTGCTCGTAGCATGTACGTCATTTGGAGAATAATTTTTGTGAGCA
Source organism: Taxus wallichiana var. yunnanensis (assembly GCA_018340775.1). Lineage (NCBI taxonomy): Eukaryota > Viridiplantae > Streptophyta > Pinopsida > Cupressales > Taxaceae > Taxus > Taxus wallichiana. The sequence continues at coordinate 8,516,190 of CM031244.1, forward strand.
ACCTAATTTTTGTTGTTGCATAATAGAGTTGTCACCATGATTATGAAATAATCAAGATGGTTAACCTAGATGCACGTAAACAAACACACACATAAAGAAAAGATAAAAAAAAAAACAAACCCAATATACAAAGTAGGTGTCGGCACTAGGGTTATAAAGGAACCAAGATGTGATCATACCACTTGTAATTGGTCCAAAAAAGAGGAAATATCAACAATGCAACACAAAGTCAAAAAAGAAGACAATCAACTATGCCCCTAATGCATGCCACAATGATGATTAAGTAGATATAAATGCTCCCAAGTGGGAATAGGATCAGATTGGAAGAGCGGAGTTAAAGCGACTCCTTATGACACTCTTGTTGAATCCGTTGTGTAAATGATCAAAGTTAAAATTGCCCCAGTGAAGTTATATCATGAAGGAAAAATAATTGTGTGACTTGCCCCAAGCAGAGTTAGCATATCATGCAAAGGGAAGAAAGTGATAGTTGTAAGATTAGCATGAGCACCGGGGGTAATAGATAAAGGTATGAAATTTATCAAGATTGTATTGAGATGTTCAATGATTTACTTTAAGGGTTTTCTAATTATAGGATTTCTGTGATAAGTGAATGTTTGTTCGAAAGTTTTGTAATTTTTTTTTGGACTTTCGCAAGTTTTGAAATACAAATGCAAACAAAATTGAAGACATAACAAAAAGGAAAATGTTCCATGGATTAAATAAGCCAGGATAAAAACACAATACATGCAAATGATAAGGAAGCACGTAACAAAAGCATTGAAAACAAACCCAATATGAACAAGAAGGAACCACACCAAAGTTATATGTGAACTAAGATGCGAATAAATTTTCCTACAATTGGTCTATAGTAAAGGTAAACAAAGTACAACAAAATAAGAAACTGAAAGAAGCAAAAACATCACCACAATGTTAACAAAATGCAACAATATAACACAATGTGTAAAAATGACGTCTAATGACACTCCAAATGTGTTCCACATTGAAGAACTAGACAAATTTGAATGCCCCCAAGTGATAGCTTAGCACGCGAGAGGATTGGATCGAGACAAAGAGTGGAGTGATACTTAGATACTCCAAAGATACTCTTGTCGGATCCCATTGAAGTTTGATCTATATTGGATTAAAATGTAAAATCCAAATGTGCCCCAAGCAATGTTATATTTCAAAAGGGTAAATGATTGCCTCAAGAATAGATATACACCACGGCAAGAAAGATGAGTATGATCTGGAATGATCATGAGGAGTGCCATCAAATGGTGAAATTGTTGAGTTGTGTTATCTAGTTATTGAAAGGTGAGAAAACATTATCTGAATGTTTTTCTTGTTATAGTTTGAAACTATTTTTGGAGTTTTGGACAATTTTATATTATTTTTGTGTTTTTGAACAATTTATATGTTTTTAAAAAGTTTTGTGAGACATTTTTGATTTTTTTAATAATTTTACAACTCGGTAAAAAGGTACACTACTTGAAAGAAGGTGAAAATAATTAAAAGCATTCCATTCCATTGGCAGAAATGTAGATGATAAAATGATAGAGTGTTTCACTCCGCTTGTGGCTCCACACAACTAGGAAGATGTGAGGGATCATCACCTTGAGCCAAAAAGGATGTGAAAACAAGGTGAATATTGATATGGAAGTGAAGATAATGGATGTGAAGACACAAGGTGTAACAATGATCCGTGAGAAAAATGTAACTCATCTCCAGTCAAGATTATCTGATCGATTACAAGATGATTCCACTTTATAGGTTTTGACTTGACTTAGATCCATTGATGGCCTACTGATTGGAAAAATATGATTGAAGGAATTGTTGTCTCTCTCTTAACATGAGCAACTAAATTACTTCTTGGGATGTTTTTGATTAAGCACTTTGATTTAGATTTCATAAAGGCTTTATTAGTTAATTATTTTTTATTTTTATGAAGGACCCCCTACATGTTGCCCCATGCCATCAATAAAAGGCAAGGGCTCAACACCAAGAAAAAATGTAGGTAAGTAAGGGCTTTCTCCATTCCCAATCTCATACTACCAGTAAGAAGTATGGGCTTATCACCAAAGACTGTGAAGGATGAAAGGTGTAATGATTTTATAGTTTTTTAATATTTTTTTTAATTGATTTAATTTTCCTTATATGTTGATAGTGTGCTTGTTGGGAAGGAACATTCTGCCCCCAAGTCTCAACCTCATGTGACTAGTAAGACGCAGGGTTCAACACTCGTAGATTGAGATGGGTGGTCAAAAAGGATCGGGTAAAGAAGTTTAGTGCTTTCAATTAAAGAGAGAGCTTATTTAAAAGGAGGAGTTTGCCATCAGTAAGCTTCAAGACAAAACCGTAGGTAAAAAGATATGAAATGGTAGAAACCATAACAAATATGAGACACACAATGCCCAAGAGGAACAAGGTTAACATGTGTCGTAATAGGTGAAGAAGGTGAATACATGATAATTGTATGATTAAGATATCTACCAATAGATGGAATGCCTAACATTATTTGGACGCACTTTGCTATTTCGATTGACAACAATGCTCTAATACAAAGTTTTATTCTCTTTTTATGATTTTTGAGTTTTCTGAATGTTGGTGGATGAGGAGTTGAAATGGAATTATCAAGAAATATGTCCATGTTTATTGAAGTTGAATGGTCTTGAGATATGAGGCTTATGCGAATGAAATCCAAGTCAAGAGAGGGAATCGTAAAATTTGATAAGTCCTAAAATACGAGACTTGGATGGACATGAGCCAAGTCAAAGGAGTGAATATAAAGATTTGATAAGTTCGTAATATGAGACTTGGGTGGATAGGATCCAAGTCAAAAGATTCGATGGGTCTGAAGTACTAGACTTGGGCGGACAAGTTCCAAGTCAAAGTATGTGTGATTAGATGAGTTTTCGATGAGATCGAAATACATATGTGATGTTAGAAGAATATTGTTGATGTGGGGAAGATGTTGAGATACATATTCACCTGTGAGTGAAATAGCATGAGGAAAGAAGGATTGATCTCTAGATGTATACCCAAGACTCTTTATAGGTCGTAGAGAGGAAATGTTCAATGTTTCTCCTTCTAGGTTGTAAATTAGTTGATTTGACGATAGATTTGAAATGAAAGCTTGAAATGGTTGTAAAAAGGACATTCGTGGTATACATACCTCATAGAGTGTAGATATGAATATGTCTTGACAGTAGGAATCATCGTTGATGAGATTCCTACAGGATGGATCATGTGAGGTATAATGGACATGGAAGGTTGCGTTGTCCCAAGTGTTCAAGCTTGTTGTGGTTGTATTTTGACAACAAGACTAGAGATGTCAAGTATAGGAGCTGGAATGGAAAAGAATAGAATCAAGCTCAATGGTGTTTGACAATGGACCCTCTTCTATCATGTCAAGGGTTGAAAGAGAGTCTTGAAGCAAAATCAAGCTCTCGTTAGGTGTTAGAAGATTGTCTGAAACAAGTTCAATGTTTGTTTGGATTGACGAAAGAAAATCTAGAGAAGAAAGAGATTGGTTTGAAAGGGGAGATACTTGACCTTCATCATGATCTCATGGAATGTCAGTATGAATAGAAGTGGGAATAATAGTCAACTCTTCATTTGAAGGTGTGGAAGTTGACATGTCATTGGTTGAGAGCTTCATTGTCAAGATCTACAAAGATCCTTCGTTGTCAATTAAGTCTTGGACATAGTTCTTAAAATGTGTACATTTATCAGTTGAGTGGCCATCAATGCGATGAAAATCACAATATGCATGAGGTTTGTACCAATATGGATTAGGTTCTCCTTTAATCCAAGGTCTTGTAAGGGGATATTTTATCATCCCAGCCACTTTGAGTTGATGAAAGACACTAGAGAGACTTTCCCGAGGGGTGTAAACTTATGTTTAACTTTATGTGGTGTAGTGTCTTCGCTAGGTTGTATGATTGGATTTTTGATTGATTGGTCATGTATGTTGGGAATATTGTGATTATCTATGACACCAACAATGATGACATTATGGTTGCGATTGATGTACCAAGATTCATCGTGAGAAGTTATAGTATGGTGATTATTGCGAGTGAGGTTGAAAGAAAAATGTTTGACAAACTTCTCTGAGAGGTCCATGAAGGTGGTGATAGATCCCTTTGGAAGGTGTAAGAACCAATCCAAATCTTGTCCTCCTAGACTTCTAGGAAAAAGGCACAAGAGAAAGTTATTATTATATGCCACTTCATGGCATGCTATGGAAAATTCTTTGATATGTTGTCTCGGATCAGTTTTGCCCTTGTATTTTTTAATTTGGGCATCTCAAAAGACTATGGGAAGGGTATGCGTAAGATGTCCATATTAAAAGGGTATGGACACAATTCATCAAAATTGAATTGTTTGCGTTGTTTTTGCATACCCACAACGATGTCTTTCATCATTTGCCATTCTTGGGCAAAGGATGAATTGTATAAATCCACCATTGTAATGAGAAATGAGGTAGAGTGAAGAAAGGTACGATGAATAATGCAACCCTTAGCAAAGTGAATGCTAAGATGGAAGTGATGAAAATGTTTGAAAACCTCGACTCTAAAGCAAAGTGAATGCTAAGATGGAAGAGGGAAGAAGATGGAAAAAGTTCGACCTGTAGCAAAATAAGTGCTAAGAGGGAAGAAGCAAAAAAAGGTTAGTCGAGTGCCCGTCTCTTAACAAAATGATAGTAAAGAGAAAAAAGGATGACAAGAAGTTAGATGTACTCTATTTCATAAAAAAATGAGTGTTAAAGGAAAAGAGACTTAACAAGGTGGACGCGATCAACTCGTAATCAAAATGAATGATAAGAGTGATGAAAAGATGTAAAAATGGTTAACTCCTGACATGGTAAGTGTTAAGAGAAACGAAAAAGGGGGGAAAAGTGAAACGTGCTTGACACTTAACAAAATGAATGTCAAGGGAGACAAGACTTAACAAGATGAAGGTGATCAACTCTTAACAAAAGGAATGATAAGAGTGATGAAAAAGGGAATTCACAACACCTAACAAAATGAGTGATGTTAAGGTGGAAGATGGGTTGAAATGTTAGTTTAGATGATTCTTAACAAAGTGAGTGTTAAGAAATATGAAGAGGTTTGAAATGATTTTACGATCCTTTACAAAAGTGAACATAAAGAGGGGAGAGACGAAAGGTTAGCATGCTCAACTTGTGACAATTGTAAGTGTGACAAGAGGAGACTTAAAACACATTGGATGATGCTCAATTATTAATGAAAATGTTAAGTGAAGAGACTTAGGAAATAAAATGATGGATTTGCTCAACTTTTAACAAGATGAATGGTAAAAGGGGAGACTTAAGAAGATGATGATCAATGTCAACTCTTAACAAAAAGTGTGTTAAAAGATAAGACACGACAAGGAAGTGAAAGCACTAAAAGAACGAAAAGGTAAAGGTCATCATAAGAAGTGAATAAACGATGATAAAAAGGTTTGAATCTCACAAAAAATGGAGATAAGAGACAAGGGGGAAGTGATGGATTAGTGATCTCAAATTAAAACAAAGTGAATGCTTTAATGAGAGAAGTGAATAAATAATGAGGATGTCAACAATGTAACAAAATGATTGTGAAGTACGACAACGTAAGATGATAGGAGAAAAAAATAGAAGACGTCGCAACTCAACAAAGTGGATGTGAAATGCGATGACATAAGAGTGAGTAGAGAATGATATTGAAGAATGTCAATAAGTCCAGAAAGTAAATGTGAAATGCGATGATGTAAGAATGGGGAATGCTTAGAGTTCAACAAAATAACGTTAAACTTAAGACTTATGATAATGAAAGATCAAGGTGATCAAGAGAGTGCTTGATGCGATAAAAACACATATCGAACTGTCAAGACTTAGATGAAAATGAAAGTGCTTAAGTGTGAATATGGATGTCCACAACCCAAGACTTAGACATGTGTACAAAGTGACAAGATGGATGAGAGAGAAAACATGAATGATGAAAGTGAAACACAAGTGTGTAACATGCGAGAAAAATGAAAAGTGGTGAAGTGAAAGTTGTGGCCTCTACCTTATATTGGCTTGGATAAGGCATGGCTTCCTAGGTGGCTCTCTCAACTAGGTGTCAACAATATATCCAAGTGAGCACGACGCTATTACTAGCTGACAACTTTACTTTACCCCCTTTGAAACCCTGAGTAAAGATCTTGCTTAGAATGAATTGCACTGGGGTTGCCACTAAGGATATCCATGACTCTAACTCACAAGGCTTTACTAGTTAGGTAGGATAAAAAGGTTCTCATTTCATCCACCAGTTCCCTCAAGGTGTGGACTACTTTGGGGTTCCTAGAACCACCCCCTTTTTTGTAGCTTAAGGCTTATACCAAGGGGGTTATGTTCTAGTTAAGCGATCGAGCCATAACTCTTAACCAAACCTGTAAATATAGTGTTTTGAATGTGGTGTTTTTTTAATCTTTTGATTTTAATGTGGTTTGATTGTACACATTTGGCAACCTGTAGTTAGTAGTTTTTGAATGGTTTATCCACCTTGTGAGAGAGCGGGTCCTATAAACAAAGATTATAAATTTTTTCTGAAGGAGGTAAAAGAAAGGACAAACAAACAAAGAAACAAAAGAGAACTCACATTTCGATAAGAAATGTAATATAATATAAAAATAACGAATAATAAAATATAGAAAATTCAATTCATTCGGGATACATTTACATAGATGGATTTTACATTATATAGGAGGATGTTTTCCTTAATATAAGGAGTCAACATCAATCCTCAACAACCCACACATCTCTCTCCAATCCCTACAATCTCTCAAACTTATCCCTAAGATATCTCTAGCTAATCTCTAAGATATCTCTCACACTAAAATAGTTACGTGAGTTGTTCTCACAACTCACCAATAATAAAACTATTACAATTATATTATTAATATGAGTTCTATAAACTTGTTATTAATAATATTATATTTTATTTAATAATGTTACACAATATTTTGGTAACATTCACTCCCCTATTGTTAACGTTATTAATTCCCAATATACACTCCCCTAATGTTGACATGGTACAACATAACTCCTTTTTTTTCGCAATCTTTGCATGAGGCTTGCCTCATAACTGGATCAAAGAAAGGTGTGTAAACTTCAAACTAGCTGACTGTCTTGTTGCATATGACCACAACTATGCGAAGGAACACATCCCACATTTACTCCATGAAAAGAACGCACTCGACATTCCACTGGGATCATCTTCATAAAGAAGGAAGACAGTTGGAGGACCGCTACATCAGTAAAAGTTTATCTACCTTTTTACATCTGTGGTTTTCTGGATCTACCACCAACCTTTTCCAAATCTATGAGTGTTACAATAAACTTAGAGACATACTCTACAATTTTTTCTTCTAGGAGGTTACATATAGGAATTTCTCACACATTATAATTGAACAGGAATGTGACATCTATTCTTATTACAAAAAATAAACACACAACTGCCACCACAACTTCATGCGGCCCGTTATTGGTGACCGATGAGAGGTTACAGATTGAACTCCAACCTCTATTGCCTCCTTCCTCCATGAAACATGCTGCTAGCTCAGCTTTAGGATTTGACTTGGACACTCAATAGTTTCCACATTGTGATTTATTCTTCTCTCCCGCAATGTGAAACGCTTTATTTTGTTGGACGTCGGGTAACACCGAAAATGTGTCCGTGAGGCAATTTTTTTGTTAGAACTTTTGATAAATCAATACTGACATTGACAAGATGACATATACTTAACAAACAATTAAAATAATTTTGACACTTGAATAACACTTGACTTTTAAAAATTACTCTCTTGGTAATTGACCTCTACATTGACCCTTTACAATACAATAAGGATGACAACTACATATAATGACCAACAACACTTATTGACTTTAAAATGATGACATGACTTTATGATGCTCAAGATAATTTTTTTAATAAGACATTATTAAAAAATAAAGACCAAAACTTAAAGAAAAGACTAATTTTTTGATTTAACACCTTTCAACTTCTCATTTTTCAAATACACAAGAGGAAAATGTCACTTCAAATCTTAATGCATCATGGTGAACCGTGAATAAACCCACATGACTATGAGAAAATGACTCTATCGAGTGTTGACAAACTATTCCATGCATGTATGGTCACCAAATGCCGAGGCAACAAAATATTTAATGCAAGTGTCAGATCTAATGCGAGCTTGATGTGGAGGGAAAAGTGAGTTGAGATAGAAAACGTCAAGGGTGAGCTGTGTGCAATCATATCACTGATTTAAAGGAAATCATGATGTTAATATTTCTTGAAGAAGGTTGCGGCACGTGGAAGGACTGCTAACACTTGTACAAGATAATATGTTTTTTAGTGGTTTGATTTCACTCATGGTCTGATACGGTTTCCTCTATCAGGAGGATGTTAGGACAAAGTGTAGGGACTTGATCAGATCACTGGTAATTAGTTTTGCATGATAGGCATTGTTATAGGTGTATAGGACATGTTGAAGACCATAGATCCATAAAGCATACTTATGAAAAATAAGATGAAGATGTGGGTACTTACAAGAGGGCACGAGGAGAAAAATATGCTCAAGACTTTATTTTATTGTCGTGCACCTTCACGGATTACTAGCACCTCGAATACCAGTAACATTATGGATTTCTATTCAATCTTCTCATGCTCAACAACAATAGGAGTCACACCAGTTCTGCATGCCAAGTTAAAGCACCATAGCCTTTTGTCTCCATAATTGACAAGTAGATATGCACACATGACATATAAAGATACAAAGATTAATCACGCTAGAACAGTATGAATCACGAACAACTGTAATGCAATAAACAGTTCATAGTTTGAACTTGACGTGAGCAGATTATTAGCTCCTTTGTGCCAATACAATGCTCAGGAGCTGCTACAAATTCACAGTTGGAGTATAACACATGAATTCATTCTCCCATCACAGCCTAAGACCAGAGATTGCTCTGATACCACTGATAAGAAATGTAATATAAAATAGAAACACTTGAATAATAAAATATAGAAAATTCAATTCATTCGGGATACATTTACATAGATGGAGTTTACATTATATAGAAGATGTTCTCCTTAATACAAGGAGTCAACATCAATCCTCAACAACCCACATATCTCTCTCCAATCCCTATAATCTCTCAAACTTATCCCTAAGATATCTCTAGCTAATCTCTAGGATATCTCTCACACTAAAATAGCTACATGAGTTGTTCTCACAACTCACCAATAATAAAACTATTACAACTATATTATTAATATGAGTTCTATAAACTCATTATTAATAATATTATATTTTATTTAATAATGTTACACAATATTTTGGTAACACATTTATGATTTCTAAGATTGCTTAAAAAGTACAAGGAAAGAGCATACGTGTGAGTTGGATTTGATTAAGTGAAATGTTAATTCCCCAAAAACAAAAATGAGAAACAATCACATTTTTTATTCCCAAGATCGCTTAGAAAGCATGAGGGAAGAGCATACGTGTGATCGCTCAATGATATAATCTTACCAAAAACAAAAACGATAAGGGAACTCACGAAAAACAAGTTACAAAGTGCTAGTCCGGGTTATAAAACGATAAAATGTGTACAAATTGAATAAAAAGTAATAAAAAAGTGGATCTGAAACGTCCCAATAACCCTATTTTATTAACTTTCACAATTAGGCCAAATCGGTGCACGTGACGAGAAAGTGAGTGAAAAAGGGATTGAAATCAAATTCGAGTGGAGAAAACATCGACAAAGTGAAAAATAAGTTGATGGGGAGCGCCAATTATCCCTGCAAAAAACAAATTGAACAATTAGTCCCACTAACGAAAGGATTGCAAGTTAGTGGAAAAGACCTAATTAAATAAAACAAACTAATGAATTAAATAAAATAACAAATGAAATAAACTAACAAATTAATTAATAAAAGAAACAAACAAATTAATTAGAAAAACAAATTAAATAAACTAATTAATAAAATAAATGAAGTAAAGAAGTAAACTAAGAAATGTAACTAAATAGGTAAAGAAACTAATTAAGAAATGGAAAATAATCAATTAAAATAGGAAGATGTTAGGTTTAAAACTAAACTTTGTAAAATAAAATATACAAAACCTAAAAACTATTGGAAAACCTAAAAGTAACCTAAAGTTGTTGTTTGGAAACTAATTGGTTTGTTTGGTGAGCAGGGTTGGGCTTGGTGACACAACTTGAGGAGGCACGTTGATGCAGCAGAGGGATACGAGCAAGGGAGATGGTGAGGGAGAGCAGGAGTCAAGGTTAGGGGTCATTGTGTGTAGGGGCTGTGTGGGAGGGACCTCGATTGGGAGGAAACAGAGCGAGGCACGGTTGGGAGCTTCGGGAGGAGAGGTGAGGAGTAGTCTAGGGGCTCAATGAGTGGGTAGTTAGGAGTAGTCCACATAAGCCTCATATCTCGAGTGTTAGAAAGTAAAACAAAAGGTGAAGGGGAAATTTTCTTAGTAGAAGGATTCCCAACCTAACCTATTGGTTGTTGGAGATGATTCGATCCCTCATCAAAAGATTCAAATGAGGATGTTTGGGAAGGGCCTCAATTTGATGTAGGGAGATTCAACAACTGGTCGAGACTCACATTTCCACTCATGCGGTGAGGTTGGTGGGCCATTTCTTGTTAGATGGTGTAGGTGTTGCTTGCTAACTTTGAGGGAGTAATCTGGTTGTTAAAAACAAAATATTGAAGGAGGAGTCAAATGTCAAACAAAGGAGACTTCTGAAACTCGACTTCCAATACATCTAAATGAAAACTTGGATCCTAACAGTGTCATGGTTGGAGAAAAAATAAAGGAAATAATTTTCCTAAAAAGAGATTACGATCCCATGGTAGGTATCCTCAAGGGTAAATAGTCATGTTGGTTGCTTAATCGGTGTGGAATCTTCAACTTTTCCTTAATTTTTATACTTTATGTATTTCGTCAGATCGCTTATTTTTTGCCTTAGTGGCCTTTTATCTTTCAATGCCTGTAGGCTTTCTTTCGATGTTCTTCATTTTTTTATTCTTCCTTAAGGGCCTTTTTAAAAAGGATGGAGATACTTTCAAAACCCTCAACTTTACCCTTTTCTAAAAAAAAAAACTCCATGGAATCCATTGCCCTAGTTTGCAAAGCACTCTTTTACTCATTGCAAAGTGATCCCACGGTCGAAAAATCTCAAAACTTTACCAAATTCCTCCATTTAAAAATGCATTTCAAATGATATGTTACTTAGTGGATATAAATTCGTGCTTTAATTTTTATTCAAGTAAGGATTTTCCACCAAATAACTCCATTTTTGCCTTAACAACTAAAAATTGCTTTACATTTTCCTGATGACTCAAAGAAGCCAAATTTCTTGAAATTTGGAGCAAGTTTTCTTATTAAAATAAGTTTTAATTTGAGCTATATATTGCATGATTATTGAGATTATTTTTGGGGATATGTAGGAATGATTTTTCTATCAATATTCTACCGCCTTCAAATGTATTTCCTTTTTCCCATTGGCTCGACAAGCCAAATTGCTTGAAATTTGGAGCAAGTGTTCCTTTTAAAATCACCTTTCATTTAAGACATTTATTACATGATGAAGTGAAATATATTTGGAGATATGGAGGACAGAGTTTTCCTTAGTATTCTTCCCACTTCATGGGATTTTACACTTTCTCGTTGATCAGGATGAGAGAATTGTCTAAAATTTGGAGCATCACTTCCTATCGAAATATATTTCAAATTAATCCATTATCAAGTGATTTGGATGAGTCCTTCATCCGTAATGACCACATCCATGTCAAAACCAAAAACATCATTGAATACCATTTAAGACACTAGGATAAGAATGAAAATTCATTTTCTAACTTGAGTTAGTGCACATAAGAAGATTGTTGAGAATGAAACATCTTGTTGAATCAATTGAAGGCTTTCGTCATGGGAACTCTAGTCTCGGTGTTTTATCAATCTCCTCACCATTCTCCATTTAAGATGTATAACATGAAGTAATCCTATTATTCATGAAGACATTTTCAATGTAGTCATTTCTTGGCTCCATCTTGTACGAGAGGAGTGATTGCATTTTATAGGATTGTTATGTCAGGCGAGGATTCTCATGAATATTTGATACCATCAAATACAAGAGAGCTCATGGTTACTGAGTTCATGGCATACATTGTGTGACTACATTCTTCATGATAATTACAAGATTATTTTTACTCATGTGAGCGATAAAAATAATGTTCATGACAAAGAATTGATTGGTGCAAACTACCATTGCTCGTAGGGATGAAGAGTTGAAAGAGAGATTTAAAGATATGACAAAATAAAATCATTCTAGATAAGATGTGGAGCATCATTTATAGGTCCAAGATAAGACATGTCAGAATCGAAAAGTGATCGAGAAAGATCTTATTTAGTTATTGTTATCCAATTTTTCACCCCTTGCAAAATTGGCCAACTTGTCATCTGGGTTGAAGCAGCTTAATGGAGTCTTGGAGAAGAAACTGACAAAATATTCTTGAAGTTGGACTTGAGGAGGTGTAATTGATGAAAAATGGAGAAATTAATTGTTCTAAGGATTTCCTCCCGTTTTCCTAGCTCTTTAATCCAACACTTAGTCAAAAAATTTGAAGAAATTGAGAAAATTGAGATTCTCGCAGTGTATTGCGAGTTTTAGGGGTGTAGATGGAACTAGTTTTCCGAAATGTAGTTCCCCGCACAATATTTTTGGCTACAATACAAAGGAGTTCATGTTGGCAATGTATTTTGGGTTTTTGGGCTTGACGAAACAATTCTCAAGTTCCTTCTGCCCCCTAATTTACCGATTGGGCCACATTGAAGGAATTTAGACGAAGGACCAAGTGTTTTATGAGGTTTTAGTGATGTGGAGGAACTACTTGTGGATGGAATAGGTTTCTTAGGGACTAAGGTTCTCTGCATCCCTTTTTGTTCCATATAACAAAGAATGAAGTGTAGCATGTGGAGGTAGTGAGATGCAGAGCACAACGAGGATGGGCGTAATAATTCCACCAAGGTGTGAGTTCCCGCACCACTAATCGTGTCAAAAATGAAGTAAGGAGCACTAAGAGGAACCAAGTGAAGTAGAGTATTGTGGGTGAGTAAAGAATTGTGGAAACAGAAAGCACAGGCGGAGCTGAACTCCTGATTCCACCCAACACCCGACTTTCCGCACATGATGCAAACTAGTGACCAATGTAGGAAAAGTGGGGCCAAAGCACATGAAAAGAAAAGTTCCTCCCCTAATTATTTCTCTGCATCACCTTTCCATCTACACTAAAGTATAAATTGATTAAATTTAGACTATAGCAATGTATAGAGAACCCCGTGTTCCTCCTTGACCACCTGAACCCGCATGGCCATAATTTTTGCTCCATAACTCCAAATTTGATAAAATTGGTACAGGTTGAAAGGTCCATTCATGCTCTACACCATGGGGATTAAAAATACTTAATTAGGTGAGGGTAGGTGGGAGAAAATATGAAAATGTATCCAAAATGAAAATATGAAGTCCTGTAGCTCAATCACCACATTTGGTGAGGTATGGTGCCCATTTTTCTCCCACAAGAAAAGTATCATGGGGAATGGTCTTGTAAGGGTGCTCACACCTATTTTCAAAAATTTAATGCATGTTGTTGGTGGTTGAAAGGGAAACATGATTTTCTATATTTTCTCTCTTTCTCATCTTCTATATAATTTTAAAATCTCTCATTTGTGAGGAGAGGATGTTCTTAAATGTAAAAACTCACAAAATTATTTTTGAGCAGTTTTGAGTCAGAGAGATTCGTTTGGGATTAGAAATGTGTTCTTTTTCCTTCTTCACATGTAATGGTTTTTTCAAACTAAAATGTGGAATTATTCTAAGTTAATATAATATTAAGAATAATAGTAAATAACAAATAAATACATAAAGAAAATGACCCAAACAACTAAGTAAATAGAAATGTGAAACCCTAATGAGAAAAGAGGGTTAGGAAGAGCTTAGCTGATTCGATGAAGGTGTTGAATTGTGTCACAGTGTGAACTAGGAAAACAGGAGGAGGAAATGATCACACATAATCTCTAAAAGCATAGATCCGAGCTCTCTGGGTAGGCTGGTTGGGTTATGGCACTTGGAAAGGGATAGGTGTGCTCGTGGGCATACCGGTATGAGATATGGGTGCCCTGGTCTATGGAAATAACCTAAACCCTCCTCTGAGGTGTCGTTGGATGTTTTCCCATGTTCTCTTTTTATCGCACTAACGCTTAATTGGATTAGATGTCGCTGCAATAATACTGTAATAAGGAATCACCCGCCAAAAACCAAAAATGAGCATCAAATCCCTAAAAAAGAAAGATGCATATGAAGGGGTTAGACTGTCCTCAGTGGCCACAATAGTGGACTTAATAACTAGCGATGCACTACATCTCGACTGATGTATTTCTATGTATGTGTGTATCATGCCCTATGTGCTCTTGTGCTAGTTGCACTTTGTGAAAGTAGCGAGAAATAACTATGTAAAATGTAATAAAATGGTGGATGGAATAGAATAAACTTCCCTCCTATGTAGTGTGATGCAGATGAACCAACCTTGTGCCTTATGATGGAGCTAGATGGATGTAAATGGAGCCTTTGATGGATGTAACCTTAGGTGATGATAGTAGTGCTTAGTGTTTGGTCCCTCATTATGGTCTCATAACTTTATATTTATATGGTTCTCTTGTTCTAATTTCATAATTAACCCCAAAAGGTCAACCACTAAAAATATAGAAAGCTCAAATGGATAGAAAGTACCCAAAAGTGGTGGGAAAGTGTAAAAGGCTTAGGGCACCCCAAATGGGACTAGGGCACTTAGGGCACCCCAGTATAGGCAAGGGCAATCAAAGATAAAATGATGCAAAATGGAAAAAATAGACTGGGCAAGTATGTGGAGGTCGGAAGTGATGACAAAAAAAAAAGTAAAATGGCCAAAGGACATGGGTTAATTAGTACTTTCTTCACTCAAAAACCATATGAATAGTAGTATGAGATCAAGACTAAATAATTCCTAAAGTGTGTGATTTTGTGTCTACATTTCCCCCACTTTATGTTGGTGAGTGGAACACTCGGTAACATAAAGTAGATAGAGATGTGTACTGATGTCCATGTAGAGTGATGTAGAAAGTGTGTGATGAAGGACTAGAAAAAGCGTGGAGTGAAAAAATATGGAGCATGGAGACTAAAGATGCAAAAGAGAAAAAAAGTGATGAGAGTGAACCTAGGGTGGAAACACGTGTGTATATGTTGATGTGTGTGATGTACTTGCATGTTAGTATGAGGTGTGTGTTACCGCAAAATGTCATCATCATTGTTTATTTTGATGCCATTTTGTTATTGTTGTTGATTGCTTTTCTCATATGATCGGACCTAAAGGAGAAGATGATCAAGTAGTCAAATACACATGTATATATGTGTAAAAATGTATAGTATGTAAAAAATGGAAATATGAAAAAAATGTAAAAGGAACATGTGCACCTGATCCGTGATGAGAGAAAAGGGTGTAGAGAGGATATCTATATATTGCAAGAGTTTTTTGGGTGATCTCACGCCACCCTGGCCAAAGAAGTGTAGGGAGAAAGTTGCATTATTCTCCTATAACTTTCTTCCCTAAAGATGTGAAGAGATCTCTGTACTACCTAGTTTTTTTGGTGATCCGATGATGCCATTGGCTGAAGTAGTGTAGAGAGGAAATCCATTGTATCCTCTAACTATAACTACTCCCCAGAATGCTAAGGACAATCTGTCCTATAAATCCATTGTGTATGGGGTTCATAGACTAGTCTAAACCCACTCATTTGTATAACCCACAATGTCAAGGATGAAAACTAAACTAAAATGTACTGGTAGAGAAAGCATTGAATAATGTGTAAAACCCCAAATGATGCCCCCTCTTTGGGGGGCATGCGATGCGCATGATAGGAGAATGCGGCCCCAAAAGAGGACCAACCACATAAAATGTGCCTTATAGGGGAAGGGAATGTGCTTGGTAGAAACCAAGGTACACACAAACAAGTGGCTAGAAAACAAGTGTTAGTATGAACAAGCATGCATGTAAAAGACAAGTGTATGCTACACAAACAATGTAGAAGCTAGAAAGAAAGTAAACATGAAAAGAAGACAATCATAGACCACAAAGTGGGTTGCAAACATGGGACATCACTCATGATGTCGCAAGACACTCAAGGCCACAATGGCCACGCATACAAAAAACAAGTGTGCACACCAAACAAAGGGCAAGGCCCGCATATAATAAAAAATTAAAAAAAAACAATAGAAAAAAAAAAAAGATAGTCATGGAAGCAAGTAATCCTACAAAAAAATGTTACACATGAAGCACCCATTAGCATGTTAGAAAGATAACCCATATGTCAAAAGCGTGTATAAGCAAGTAATGTAAAAGTGCTAAGTACAAAATGAAACAATAACACCTGTAAGAGATGAATGTGGATGCCCCCAGTAACCATTGTAGGAGTGGTAGAAGGTGAGCATCCATGTTGCATGTAAGAGACCTATATCTGTGATCACAACTAGAAAAGATGTGAATGCATGCATGTGTGTATGGTAAAGATAATGACATATAAGAGATCTAGCTAGCATGTAAAAAGTGAACATGAACAAGAAAATGTAAGAAAGAGTAAAAGCAACCAAGATATGTAACATGTTGTGGATGGATGGAATGGAATGCAAGATGGATGATAGGAGCCACATGCCCCCAAGTGAATGGAAGTGTATGTAGTGAGGTTCATTTAGTTTTCCCCCTCAACAATCAAGAATGAACCATAAATGAGAGTGCGTCATCGGGAATGGTCAAAGTGTGTGTGTATGTACATTGTGATGAGTGTGTGTATGTGTGTGATGATATGTGACCTAGTGATGAAGTGTGTATGTGATGACCTATAGCCAAAGTGTATATCACAACAAGATGATCAAAGGAATGATGATGTATCCTAAAGTGTATATCACTACAAGATGAATAGAGGGAGTGGTGATGTATCCTAAAGTGTATACCACTACAAGATGAAGGAATAGGTGACCATTTAGCCTATAAGCGTATGTCACTAACCTAGTAATGTCACATGATAAGGTCGAATGATGAACATGTGAGTATGATAAGGTCCATTTGATTTGTAAACCCTCGGTAGTTGAGTATGGACTGAGGAACTAGAGTGCATCATAGGGTAGTGAGTGCAAACGCATAAAATATGATGTAGTATGTATGATGATAAGAGATGACCATGTGATGAGGAAAATGTGTAAATATGTAATGTATAGAATGTATACAAGATGTGTAGATAGAATAATAGTGTAAGGTGTGTGCCATGTATAGTATGTAGAATGAGTAGGATGTAATGCTAGACTCTTAGACAATAGGATGTGACATATGTATGATGAAGACTAATATGATGTGTGATGTATAGATACACAAATGTTGAAATGATGTAGACTAAATGTAGAGTGTATGATGTAAGATGTAATACATATGATGTATGAGATGTGTGAAGAGTCGCAATGTGTAGTACTATTGTGCAATGTGTGGGGTTCATGTGTAGTATGTATGCCCTCAACAGTCAAGTGTGAACCGAAGCACAAGAGTGTGTCATCGGGTAATGACGATGCTAAACGTGTGATGAGTATGCCTATGTTATGAGATGGATGTATGATAATGTAAAGATGAGAGGTGTGTTGATGCTAAGGTGGGGGGGGGAATGTGTGAGTGTTATGCCCCCAAGTGTGTGTGGATGAATGGAATATCCAATGATAATGAAGGATGAAGGTCCTCCATCGATGCATGTGGTGATGAAAGCATATGACCATGCTCTAGTAGTGGTGGTATAGTAGATAAACATTATGTTGGTGAATGAATTCTATGTGCATGTGATGGATGAATATATGATGAATGTTGTGGTGTAGAAAAATGTGTAGGTGATGGAGATCTATGTGAAGTCGAGCGTGAAGGTGATGAACACCCTCATGGAATAAAATGAGGTGGTGACCTATGTCGAGATGCAATAACCATCCTAGGAATGGGCCTATACCTATGTGTAGGACTAGCGGAATGGTGAGGTCATGTAGATAATGTGAGTAGGTGAACTAGGAGTAGATTGTGATTTTAGTAACATAGAATGTGATGTGCTAGATGATGTAGAAGATGCATGAATCGATGCTTGAGAAGATGATGACCATGGAATAGATGGGGGTATGCCATCAATAGAGATAACCTAATTGTTATGAATGAATTTGAGTCACAAATGATTCATAGAGATAATGGATTAAGACCTATGAATCCAATTGAGTCCAAGTAACATGTCACAACCATCGACTGCTTTCCCAACAAGGAAAGGGACAAGCAAAGTGAGAGGACCAACCATAACATGTAGTTTGACGACACCATATGGTTTGTTTAGAGGGTATTTGATTTGTGATTGAGGGTAACTAATGGCATGAAGAAATGGAATAGAACATGTGCTAATAGGCCAAGATGGGTCAACCTTAGTATTATTGATGGGGATCGAGCCAATAGATGCTTTGATATGTAGGTGATTAGATGTAAAAGTTTGCATGATAGTCATGGTTAGAAAAAGAGATGACTGGTGGTGAAGCGTCGGTATGTGCAACTAAAAATTCAAGGGCCCCTGAAGTAGGAGGAGACACTACGTGGTATGCATGATTAGTGAAGATTTCAGTTGCTTTCTTTTCACATTGTTGAGATTGGTTATTAAAGAGTTTGAGTTTACCCTTGTCAGTGTTAGGTGAAGAGTCATAGGGCTTCCAAAAATCAAGCTTGTTGTTATCAATAAGATCTTGGATGATTGTGTGGAGCTTGAAACATCGATTTCATCGAGTGTCCCACATCTATGATAGTCACATCAGAATTTCTCATTGTAATTCCTACCTTTTGGTCATGATGGGTCTACTTTGAGTGGTGGAGGAAGCGTGATAAGATTTATCTCAAGAAGTTGTTGCAATATGAGATGTGGGGCCATAGGAAAGTTAGTAAATGCACGCCTAGGTGGTGGTGACTAACCTCTTTAGGAGTAGTGACTACATTGATAATAATTTTGGTGTCAGTTGGTTTAGTTGTAGATGGCTTGAATGGTGTCTTATTTGGAAAACAGTAGAAGACAAGGCTTGTTCTTGATATTTAAGATTTCCTATGGATATAAGTTTGGTTTCAAAAGCTTAAGAGTATGAAAAGTTGGTCAAATGAAGGAGAGGTCTCAAAGAGAACACTCTCCTGAAGTGGTGGTAAAAGACTTTGAATGAAAAATCTCTGAAGCTTAGAGTTTGCTAGCACATTTGACATCTTAGCTAGATTGTTTTTATATCTCAACACATAATTGGTGAGGTGTTCATTAGATCCTTGTTTAAGTTGTGCTAATTGAGCATAAGAGATCTTGGAGCTGATATTGATAGAAAAATGAGTAAGAAAAGTATTGACCAAATGTGTAAATGAAGTTATCAAATGAACAGTAGGTCATAAAACCAATGCATTGCATAATCATGGAGACTATGGGGAAATATTTTAGCCAAAAATAATATGATCATCCACAAAGTCAAGACAAGCTACATGGAATGCTCTAAGATGCTCTTGTGGGTCACCATGCCCATTGAAAATGGGAAGCTTAGGGGTGACAAAACTAGGAGGAAGCGGATAAGTGGAGATGGTAGGTGAATGGTGTATGCAATAATAAGGTAGAATCTAAAGATGGGGATGTGCGAGAAGTAACTTGTTGTAACTAATGAATCTGTGCTTGAAGGTCTTGATAGAGAGATGTTAAGTCTTGAGTGCCAACGTGGAAAACCTTCCATGTATGAGAGATAAGAGGTGGTGTGAAATGATTTGTAGGAGTAGTAACAAAAATGGGAATGGTAGAAATGGGTGGAAGAGTGGAAACAAGTGGTTGGGAAATCATGGAAGTAGAGATGGCATGGAAGCATTAAGTTTCACAAATTGGTAGCTTCCTCATGAGCAACATGTAAAAGTAAGTCTAGATCTTGGGGAGCTCAATGATATGATTATTGATGCTTTAAGATGAGCCTCAGTAAAATCATCAAAAGAGTGAACCATAGTAAAGAAGAGAAAGAGAGCCCTAAGTGGAAGGTAGTGTTGAACGTGGGGTTCACCAAAATGATTAACTAAAATATGGAATTATTCTAAGTTAATCTAATATTAAGAACAATAGTAAATAACAAATAAATTCATAAAGAAAATGACCCAAACAACTAAGTAAATAGAAATTTGAAACCCTAATGAGCAAAGAGGGTTAGGAAGAGCTTAGTTGATTCGACGAAGGTGTTGGACTGTGTCACAATGTGAACCAAGCAAACAAGAGGAGGAAACGATCACAAGAAGCTTGAGAAAGCATAGATCTAATGTCTCATAGGAATTAGAGAACAAATATGCGGAAATAATTCCTCAAACCACAACAGTAGGAAACTATATATCGAATTATACTTGTAGAAATATAACAACATAAATGAATAATGCACAAAAGAAGACAAGACAAGATTTAACGTGGTTCACCCAATGTGGGCTACGTCCACCAAGAACTTGCTCAAATTTTATTATCAACAAGAGTAAAACAACTCTCACAATCTTCTCTCAGTTATGAACTCACAATAGAATTCCAAAGATGCTAAACCACATCTAAACCACAATTGACACCCAATTGCATAACCTTGATCACTCTTGATCACCTCTTGATCATTAAGACTCAAGACCTCTTGAACACTCAAGATATCTTCAAGATACCCTAACACCTCTATTTATAGGATTACAATCCTTTTAAGAAGCCATAAAGTTGACCCTAGAAGTTTGAAAGTCATGATCTTTCAACTTCCCATGGTTGGAAAAATAGTCCCGACGTTAATGACCAATTTAACACATGTTAAGAACGCGTCGCGACAACGACACGACGATCGCACAACAATGCCACAAAGAAATGACTGTAGAATGCTCCTGAAGTCTCCAAACTTAACCGTTCGAGCTCCAACACTTCAACACTGATTCAAGAAGACCAAAAATAGGCTCCACACCCCAACAATCTCCCACTTGGAGACTATTTCCACTGAGCAAAGTTCTTAACCCTTCATTATCAACCATGAAGGCCAATCAAAGTTGAACACAACTTCAAATTCTCCCTTGTGACCGCCTTGGTCATCATATCCGCAAGATTCTGACTGGTATGAATATTTTCCAGCTTCAACTTATCTTCTTCCAAAGCTGCCCTGATGAAATGATATCTCAGCTAAATGTGCTTCGTCCTAGAGTGGAAAGCGGAGTTCTTCACCAAATGAATAGCGCTCTGACTATCATTGTGTAGTCTCCCAACTTCCTTCTTATGCCCCAACTCATCAAGCAAATTGTTGTAACCAAATCATCTCTTTGCTTGCCTCTGCCTCAACAACATAACATACTCTCCTCACCTCGTGGTTGACAAAGCCATAACCTTTTGTAACTATGAAATCCAACTCACTGCTTGTATCACCAACCGTAAATACATAACTGTCATGCTCCTCCTACTGTCCAAATCTCCTGCCATGTCCGAATCTACATATCCACGTAATGTAGTGTTTGATCCACCAAAACACAATGCTACTCCCATGGTCCCTCTCAAATACCGAAGGATCCACTTTACTTCCTGCTAGTGCTCTCTACCTGGATCACTCATAAACCTACTCACTACTCCCACTACATGGGCAATTTCAGGCCTAGTGCATACCATAGCATACATCAAGCTACCAACTCGCTGATGAGTATGGTACCCTGGACATCTGGATTCTATCCTCCTTAGTCTTGGGACTCTGCTCCTTTGATAATTTAAAGTGACTTGCCAAAGGAGTACCAACCGGTTTAACATCCTGCATACTAAACCTCTCCAAGACCTTCTTTATGTACTCTTCTTGAGATAATACCAACTTCCTCTCCTTCTTGTTCCGAGTTATTCTCATACCAAGGATTTGTTTTGCTGCCCCCAAATCCTTCATAGAAAAGGAGTCACCTAACTTCTTGAGTACCTTTATTTCCTGCATGTTCTTCCCTACAACAAGCATATCATCTACATACAGGCACAAAATAATATAACTACCATCAAGAAACTTCTTGATGTACACGCAATGGTCTGAGTGACTGATCTGAAAATGGTACTTAATTTTTTTGAAGTACTTAGAAAATTTCTAGATTTTAAACCTTACAGACTCAACATTGATCTTGAGTTAACTTAATCCAATTTTAGGGTGTCTTGAGACCCAATTTCCAAACTCTTCCAAAAGATCAATTAATCTGATTCTTCAACTTTAAGTGAATAAATTGAATCTAATACAAATCCATTTTAACTTCACAGTTGATTTTCCAAACTTACACTCCAACAGATATTTAAATCCAAGTTAACAAGTGTATTAAGATCTGGTTGTGGGTTCTGGATATTGAAAGTTACTTCTTTCCAATTTCACAAGTTTCGTGCTTGCATTAATAATTAATCAAATAAACTTAATTTGACTATTTTTATCTGATCACAACTTCTAAAAAAAGAAATGAACAAATCCACAACACAAGAAATTGATAACAGAGTTCACCCGTAAGCTACGTCTCCGGATTCACAGAAAGTGAATCGATCCATTAAACATCCAATGAAGTATAATATCCCTTCAATATTGACTTATAAAACCTTTATACCTACAAATGAGCTGATCCAGACCTCATGGAACTCTGCAATTTACCAGAACCTGTTCCCAAGTCCATCCGTGGCTCCTACAGTGTTTCTTTTGTTTGTTCCCTGTGTAAATACGTTTGAAAAACATATACAACTTGAAATATACAACACCTATTCAAACAAGGTTTACATTTCTAGAAACTAGAGAAAATTATTAAAAACTTCCTTTTTTACTTTGTGTTCTGATTCGAACCAGAAGTGGATGCAAAACACAGATCAAATCCTGCTCCTCATGCCCGTTCGTGAAACTATGACCGAAAAATGCCTACACAGGAAAATACATGGCAC
Organism: Taxus wallichiana var. yunnanensis; assembly: GCA_018340775.1. NCBI lineage: Eukaryota > Viridiplantae > Streptophyta > Pinopsida > Cupressales > Taxaceae > Taxus > Taxus wallichiana. The sequence continues at coordinate 8,539,266 of CM031244.1, forward strand.
TTCATGTAACAAAAATCACATTTCTGAAAATCTTATTGAATTCTGAACATTTTGTCTTTTTACACCGAGCCTTGAAACTGACCCTAGGTGCCTCAAAAATGACCTTCTCTGCAATGACGCCGCTTGCCGCCTTCTTTGCCTTGACCCCTTGTCCTCCTTTTACACAGAGCTACAAGCTCTATTTATACCGGAGCTCACTTTCTATCCCATCCGAGTTGGGCAGCGAGTTGGTTGGGAGGATGAGCTTGGGTAGCAGAGGTCTCGTGGTCAAATCCCAACGGCATAGTGTTTTGCGGAGTTGGTTTGGATAAGATCCCCCATTGGTTGGCTAATATTTTGCTAAAGTTTTTAAACCTTAGAACCTTCCTCCACTATTCACGTGGACTTACCACGCATGGGCTATGTATGGGCCCCCACCACTTATCCACGTGGTCTTTGGCATATATGGTTGGTAGATTATATGGTTTAACGTGACCATTTCGCTTAGATATATGGCTTAGATATATTCGCCAAGTTATATGGAAATGTGGTAACATTTGATCGCCACATTGTAAGTGGACGCACCGAAATCAAACAGTCCACACGGCGGCCGGAGGCATAAATTTTACGCTCGTCAAAGACTGGAGATCAAAAACCAACAAACGACTCTCTTTTGCCTTTTCGCTTGTGGCACAACAGGCTATTGGTCCAAATTGACTTTTTCTAGTTGACTTTTTTGTTGGATCAAATCTTTGACCGATGATAGAATTCGCATGCGGAATCCATTTTGGATTCAAAGCATATTGTCAGAAAGGTCTAAAGAAGCCCTTTAGCATGGTACGGAATTTAGGGAAGTTTATAGAAGATCTACTCATGATAAATCCTCCGATTAGTGACACTGGAGTAACCCCACTTTTCACTGCATAAAACTATCAAACTTCATGTACCACTACTGCGTGGAGCTTGTTTTAGGCCATACAAGCTCTTCTTCAATTTACACACTAACCTCTCCTTCCCTTTGACCTCATAACCTTGTGGCTATGCCGCATGTACAATTCCTTCCTAACTCACCATGAAGGAATGCAGTCTTCACATCCAACTGTTCTAAGTGCAGGTATTCTACTGCAACTAAACCAAGAACAATCCTAATAGAAGTCACTTTAACAATCGGAGAAAAAAATTTCATCAAAGTCTATACCTTTCTTCTGTGTAAATCCTTTGACCACCAATGGGGCCTTGTATCATTTCCTGCCTCCATCTTCCTCTTTGATTCTATACACCCACTTGTTCTGCAATGCTCTCTTGCCCTCAGGTAGCTCCACCAGATTCCAAGTCTAGTTTTCCATAAGAGATCTATGCTCTTCATTCATGGCCTACTCCCACTTCTTCTTGGCATCCACCTACACTGCTTCCTCAAAGCACTCGGCTCTCCACCGTTCGGTGTGAGCAATAAATAATTCAAAGATGGAGTAAATCGTTCAGGTTCCCTTCTTACCCTAGAAGACCTTCTCACCTCAGGACTTTAGGGTTCTTGATGAGTAGGTAATCGAACTAGTTGTGCCAAAACATGCCGTACTCGAACCGGCCCCTTGGACACCTTGCTGTCTGCAATGTCCTCTAACACTATGTATTATTTCTTTGATTCCTCTTTCTGTTCTTGTAACTGATCTTTATACATGACTTTTTCATTAAAGACAATATCTCTAGACCGAAATATTTTCTTGTCTTTAAGACTCCAAACACGGAAACCAAAGTCATCTTCACCATATCCAACAAAGGTGCATTTCTCAGACTTAGCCTCTAACTTGGTCCTATCATCTTTATCAATGTGAAAAAATACCTCACATCCAAATACTCTAAGAAATGAGTAATCAATTTTCTTACCAGACCAAGCCTCCTCAGGTATACCTCCATCCAAGGCCATAGAGGGTCCTCTATTAATCAGATAAACAACTGTGCTTACTTACTTCCACCCAAAACATGAGTGGCAGCCCCACATGTAACCTCATACACCTAGCACACTCCATGATTGTCTTGTTCATTCTCTCTGACACTCCATTTTCCCATGGAGTATTTGGAACCGTTCTTTGCCTACGGATCCCATTTACTAAACAATAATCAAGAAATTCATTGCTGCAATATTCCCCTCCATTATCCGACCTAAGACATTTCAACTTGAGACTTGTTTCATTCTCAACCAAGGCTTTCCATCTTTTGAAATTTTCAAACACATCATATTTCTTTCTAATGCAATATACCCAAACTTTTCTAGTTGCATCATCAATGAAAGTGACATAATAACATGAACCACCAATAGAGTTTACCTTAGCTGGCCCCCATACATATGTATGCACTAACTCCAACTTACCCTCCTTCCTGGTAGGTCCAACCTTGAGGAATCTCACCCGCTTCTGTTTCCCATAAACATAGTCCTCACAGAAGTCCAAATCTAACTCCTTTAATTTGGGTAACCTATCCTTTATAATCTGCATGCCCTTATGACTCATATGACCAAGTCTCTGGTGCCACAAAGTTGCATCTCCATCTGCAGCAACTAAATTACAATAATTAGCACCACTAGGTTAAATACAAAGTACCATTTTTCTTACCTCTTGCAACCACAAGAGCTCCCTTGTAACCTTCTAAGAATCTGCTTTATAAAACTAACCGTACCATCACTACCTAGTTGTCCCGTTGATATCAAGTTCCGCCTCAACTTAGGCACATGCCTGACATCCTTAAGTAGCCATGTGTTCCCATTCTACATTTTCACCCAAACACAACCTTTCCCTACTATGCTACATGGTTCATCATCACCAAGATATACATGTCCAAAATCACCTTGAAAAAAATCAGTAAAGCAATGTCTATGTGGGGTGGCATGGAAAGAAGCCCCTGAATCTAATACCCAAGATTCAACAATATTATCTAAAGAAAGAATTAAGGCATCTTGACAAACATCACCTGCTGCCACATTTACCTCTTTAGTTTCCTCCTTGTTCTTCTTATCTCGAAGAGCCCAACAATATTTCTTAGCATGACCAACCTTCCCACAGTGCCAACATTCTAACTTACTCTTGGACTTTGACCTTCTGTGATCATTCGAATTCCCATGGTTACCTTTCCCTCTGTTCTTTTGTCTCCCTCTGCTCTCCACCGTCAAAGCGTTTCCAGAAGTAGAAGAATCTCCGGTGCTCTTCCTTCACATTTCCTCACTTAGGATCACACCTATTACATCCTCAAACTTCAGCTTTGAGTTATTAGAGACTGAATTACTTACAACCATAACCAAGCTATCCCAGCTATCTGACAAGGAGCACAAAATCAACAAAGCTCTGACCTCATCATCAAAGTCAATTTTTACCGAGTTTAACATACTCACAACCGTATTAAATTCATTCAAATGATTAGTAATAGAACCATTCTCAGACATCTTCATATTAAATAACTTTTTCATCAAAAATATTTTATTAGAGGCAGAGGGTTTTTCATATAACTTCCCCAACGCACTCATGAGACCTTCCGTGGTCTTCTCCTACGATATGTTGAAAGCAACCGAAGATGCAAGGCATAAATGAATTGCCCCGAGCGCCTTTCTATCTAGTAACTCCCAATCCTCATCCGACATGGCTGTAGGTTTCTTTGCTTTTCCAGCCAAAGGAACATGGAGGTCCTTCTGATATAAGTAATCCTCCATTTGCATCTTCCACAAACCAAAGTTCTTCCCATTGAACTTCTCAACCCTTGATCTGCCCTCATCTGCCATAGCTCCCACTCAAGCTAAACTTTCCTGTGATTTACAACTTTAACAAAAAACCACCAAAGCTTTGATACCAATTGTTAGGAATTAGAGAACAAATATGTAGAAACAATTCCTCAAACCACAACAGTAGGAAACTATATATCGAATTATACTTGTAGAAATATAACAACATAAATGAATAATGCACAAAAGAAGACAAGACAAGATTTAACGTGGTTCACCCAATGTGGGCTACGTCCACCAAGAACTTGCTCATATTTTATTATCAACAAGAGTAAAACAACTCTCACAGTCTTCTCTCAGTTATGAACTCACAATAGAATTCCAAAGATGTTAAACCACATCTAAACCACAATTGACATCCAATTGCATAACCTTGATCACTCTTGATCACCTCTTTATCATTAAGACTCAAGACATCTTGAAAACTCAAGATATCTTCAAGATACCCTAACACCTCTATTTATAGGATTACAATCCTTTTAAGAAGCCATAAATCTGACCCTAAAAGTTTGAAAGTCGTGATCTTTCAACTTCCCATGGCTGGAAAAAATAGTCCCGACATTAACAACCAATTTAATAGCAACGTCGCAGAACGGCTACGACACGGTGATCGCACAACAACGCCATAAAGCAAATGACTATAGAATGCTCCTGAAGTCTCCAAACTTAACCATTCGAGCTCCAACACTTCAACACTGATTCAAGAAGACCAAAAATAGGCTCCACACCCCAACAAGCTCTTTGGCTAGGTTGGGGCACCTGGAGAGGGACAGGGGTGCCCATGGGTACACTGGTATGAGATATGGGCACCCTGGTCTACGAAAATAACCTAAAACCCTCTTCTGAGGTGTCATTTGATGTTTACCTATGTTTCTTTTTGTCACACTAGTTTTTTTAAACTATCTTTGGATGTCGCTGCAATACCTATAATAAGGAATCACCTACAAAACCCCAAGATGAACATCAAATCCCTAAAAAAAATGCATGCATATGAAGCGGTCAATGTCATCAATGGCCACAATGGTGGACTTACTAATTGAGCGATGCAATACAACCTAGAATCAATGTAGTTCTATTTGTGTGTGTGTGTAATCATACCTTATGTGCTCTTGTGCCAGCTTGTACTTTGTGAAAGTAACGAGCAATAACTATGTGTATAAATGTAATAAAATGGTAGATGGAATAGAATAAAATTCCCTCCTATGTAGTGTGATGTAGATGAACCAACCTTATGCCTTGTGATGGAGCTAAATGGATGTAAATGGAGCCTTTGATGGATGCAACCTTAGGTGATGATAGTAGTGCTTAGTGCTTGGTTCCTCATTATGGTCTCATAACTTTATATTTATATGGTTTTCTTGTTCTAATTTCATAATTAACCTCGAAAAGGCCAACCACTAAAAATATAGAAAGCTCAAATGGCTAGAAAGTGCCCAAAAGTGGCAAGAAATTGTAAAAAGGCTAAGGTGCCCCCGAATGGGACTAGGCGCCCCATTCGAGAGGTAAATGACACAAAATGACAAAAATAGATTGGGAAAGTATGTATTGAAGTTTGGTAGTGACGATAGAAAGAAAAGTAAAATGGCCAAAGGATATGGGTTAATTAGTACTTTCTTCACTCAAAAAACCATATGAATAGTAGTATGAGATTGGGACTAAATAATACTTAAAGTGTATGATTTTATGTCTACAACAAGTTCATCTTGTTATGTTTCATGGAAAATATATGGTGAATGAAGTCTTGGAGTCCGTGTCACCTCTATTTGGCTTCTCTGATCTCCATTTGGCTTCTCCCTTTTCCCTCATTAGAGTGTCCTCACCCTCTTATTGGTGTTATCGCCTCCCTTTAGCTTAGGATTCCCAGGTTTATGTACCTTTCTCTCTACCTGGTCCCTTGGATAGTTAGAGTAGGATAAGATAGCATAATTTCCTTCTTTAGGAGTAGTTTATCATTAAGAATAGGTAGAGAAACCATCCTTCTATGGAGGTTTTTCTTAGTGTAAGTCCCACAACTTGGGGATAGTCCCATGTTGTCTCAAAGCCATAGTTCATCCTAATCTAGGATGGGTGTAAATTTGAGCTCTAATAGTTACAACATTCATCTCCAAAATGAAGTAAGAATTGAAATGTAACACTCTGAACTATTGTTACTTCCTCCTGAGCATTCAAGTGTTGATATATGATTTCTTCTGTATAAGGATGTGTTCCTTTGATTGTGAAGTCATGCTTGATATTGATTGTATCTTCTTTGCTCTTGAAGATCTTTGACTGAGTCAGGATATGCTTGGACTCTTTTATTTCTTTCATTTTTAGCACCTGAGTTCAATCTGATTTCGGGATGAATTGTGGATTTACCCATCTTTATGACTCAGCCTTGGATCAGTGGCATTGATCCAAGAGATGTTTTAAGTTTATTCTGGATGAACAAAAATTATAGACCTTACGAAGGGTGCAAGGTCTGAATGTGTTGAATAAGCAATTCCTGGAGTCTAACTCAGGTTGATCGTGTTAAATGAATTGGTTCCCGATATCGTAATATCAGGAAGGCCTAGACCTTGAGCCAGGTAATAAATTCTGGTATATACTGCTAGCTTATTATCAATGCTGGATAGAATCCATTTTGGGAATATTATACTCTGATGGTTCTTATTCTGAACGATTCTATTTGTGAGACCTAGACTGGATTTATTAAGGTTAATAACCTAAACCTAAACTATAACCTATTGGTTAAATTATTAGTAATCTAACCTAGCCCTAAACTACAAGCTAAATGTTCCTAAGGTTAGCGACCTAGCACTATGGAAGTAAGACTAAAGTATCACCTTAAGATCTAACCTATGTTTCTAACCTAACTAATGACCATGGATGAAGGGGGACCTATGAAGGGGTGCGAGCCATGGGCGGTAGTTTCTATGGCATTTATGAGATGGATAAGTATGAAGGACTTGGGATTTGGCAGAGGTTGTAAATATCTATTGGACCGACGTGGCAGAGTCGCCAAATCTGGAAATGGTCTTTTGTTTGCATTTGTCAATCACCAACTATGGCGGTCGGTGGCAATGGAGTTTGGGTGGGAATTTTGGAGTTAATGTCATTAATGAACTCGGTTCCCGAGACACGATTGCTTTCGGGAAGGCATGCAAAATGGAAAACTAGTTGGTTGTTTGGTTTTCCATGTGCTCCGGTTTTCTCTCTGTTTGATCACTGGTTCTTCGAACTAGTCTACTTGGTGTTGCATGGCAACTATGAGAATAACTAGCTCTTTTCTTTATCGAGGAAAGTTTATAAGGCATGAGGGTAACAAATTATTGTTGCTTTGAATCTATCGTGGAAGAAGAGGAGAAGGCTCGAGCTCATTCAGAGGTCTTCTTCGGATTTTTAAAGTGACATTACCAGGCATGATAGGCCCTGACTTTTAAAAATCTTGCTTTACTCTAAATGCTTTCATTAAAACAACTCTGTTTAGGTGATTTCAGTTCAGTTGGTTTGAAGCAATGTATTGGTTCTTCTTTTCCTATGGAATTAGGAATCTCGGGGTTTTAGAAGACCTTGTTGGAATGGTTACTGTATTATTCTTCTTTTTGGTTTCATTTCGATTACTGACCGGCTGTGCTTTTATTGTTGATGTGGAACCCTGTTGAATCTTGCTAGAATACTTGAAGTTCTTCTGTTGGGAATGCTTGCTGTGATTATTCTACTTGATTGTGATGATTGTAGAAGTCCTTACTGAGTTTGCGATTTTGGGTTAGAATCTGTTAAAAGTAGCAAGGATTAAATACGAAAATGACTCAGTGAGAGTCTTTGTAATGTTTCGTATGTTTCGACTTCTGTTGAAGTTTTGTAGAGGATACTTTTAGCATGATATGGTTGGAACTCTTGAAATTGATAGTATGTTACGACTTCTGTAGAAGTTTAGTTGAGAATGCTATATGGTTTCGACTCCTTTTGAATCCTTGAAACGTAACTTATGTTTTTAACTTCTGTAGTAGTTTCCTTGTGCATACTGTTGGAATCCTTGAAATGGGTGGTATGTTATTGACTTCTGCGGAAGCTTGTTGTGGATACTCATTGGTTTTGAGTCTGTTGAAGTCCTTGAAATGTAACTAGTGTTTCTACTTCTGTGTAAGCTCAGTTGTGAATACGGTTGGTATTGACTCAGTGAGAGTCCTTGAAATGTATCTTGTATTTCAAACTTCTGTCTAAGCTTGGTTATGAATGCTTGTTGTTTTGTTAAGAATACTAAATGTTATTGACTTCGATGGAGTCCTTGAAATGTAATTTATGTTTTAACTTCTGTAGAAGTTTTGCTGTGAGTACTTTTAGGATTCTTGAATTATTGTCGTATGAATTCAACTTCAATCGAAACCTTGGTTATAAGTACTGGTTGGATTTGACACTGTTGGAGTCCATGATATGCTGCGTGTTGGCTCGTTTCTCGATTTGAGTCCTCGCTGAGCATGCATATCATTTTGACTCTTTCTTAATATTGTTGTGTTATGTTCAGTTCGATTCTGAGGAATTAAGGGATGGGGTTTCTTTATCAACTCGACTTTGTTTGAGACCCTGTTATATTTCGTAGTAGCTCGACTTCGATGAAACTTTGAGGAAAATTATTGATAGGGAATTCGGCTTCTGTGAAGACCTTGTTGTGATTATTCTTCTTGAAATCAGCTTCTAATTTACATCCTTGTTGTATAATCGTAGGGATTTGATTAGTTGAATGAAGTTGTGCATGTTGTGTTTCGACTCAGTGTGAATGTCACTGTATTTGCATATGGAAACGTTATTTGTTTTAATGTTATCTTGTCTCAAGTTTGACTGAAACAAAGAGCTCTTAGTTGTACCATGTTAGGCGATGGCATTGGGTATTTTCATGTTGATAAATGATAGGGAAAAGATTTGTTGAGTCTTTCATGGTTGGATTATTTTCTTTTGCTTGTCGCGAGAGCTCTTGTATTGCTTAATAGCTACAGGTGATTTTTATAATTGGATTTAGATGGAACTGTAGTTCTTCTTGTAATCTCGACTGTTTAGTCGCATGCGTAAATGTATATGCATTAATCTAAAGGAGTCGGTACAGTCCAGAACATTATGATTTAGGAATCTGATTGACTCTGTTTCTTTCTTCTGGACTGTAATTTATATGTTGATGTATATAATAAGTTGAATAGGAAAATTCTCTCTCTCCTAGACAGGAAACCTTGTGTGCTTTCTTCTTGCATCTTTTTGCGATCTCTACGGTAAGGGCATAACAAGAATAAACTGTGGTATTGTATGGAGAGACTGGTATAAAATGTGTGTTGCTGTATAAATAGGTATACTTGTCAATACCATTGAAATGTGTTATGATGATAAAAGAATTAAGACAGTGAGCTTGTTGAATGTTTTAACTGCCTTAAGAAATTGTTAGAGTAGGAGTTTTGTTGTCTTTAGAATGGTTGTATTCATTTGTTCTTAGTCTCTAACATATAAGATGAATAGCCTGATTTATGTTTGGAATTGGAAGAAATGATTTCATTTAAACAGGTTGTTTAATGAGAACAATTGGTGGATTGCAATTGTTTTAAGAATTAGTGCTTATCATGCTCAGTTCACCGAACTGACCCGTGTTGACAATTTTTGCAGATGGTTGCCATAAGTGGTAAAGGCACGCAGATCTGTTATGATGTTCAGATTGTTTAATTTGGTTTTACGATGAAAATTCCAATTTGATTCTCTAAATGTACTACTTGAAGAAAGATGTTCTTTTGCTGTTGAGTATTGTATCAAATATGCTAAATGCATAAAATGTATTTGATTAGCTTAGAAATGAATGAAATGAGGTATTGTTACGTATGTGTTTGCATTCATATCTTGATGGATTGAACTTCTTCGATTTGAATGATTTGAAGAGCATTGTTATTATTGTATACCTTGGAGACATTTGGGATTCTCTAAGTAAGCTTTAAAGATTATGTGACTCGAATACTTGTGTATGTTTAGTAGTTACATTATGTTCTATCTAAAGCTAAATTGGAATTTAGATCACTTTGTCTTTCGAGAAGCTAAGGTTAAAATAAACCTCAACAGAAGCTAAACAGTTGAATAAATTATTACTTCCTAGTCTTGATCTAAGTCAAGACAACGTTTAATGGATTTTTATTCACTATATCTAAATACTAATAAGTAAGATATATTTCATTATGAGAACTGATATAAACCAAAAAGGGTATGGTTATGACCTTATGTGAAGATTAAGGGCTATTGCCCGGTTGATTTAGATTTACTGTTTTCAATGAACTCCTTGATGGGACCTCAATTCTTAATAACTTCTCTTTGTGAAATGGGTTTTATTAAGAAAGGTAATTCTAAGGTGAGGAACCCAGGGGTTGGGATAAGACTACCCTAAAAGGAGCGTCTTAAAGTATAACTTTAACTCAACGTATGTAACACCTTATAAATAAGTAGATCTTTTCGAGGCGATTTGAAGGTTGATGGCACAAGTCAACTACAGGGTTATACCTTCGAGAAGATTAGGATCTTCTCGAAGATACAACAATGCAGGTGACTTATGGCGACACCCTTTGCATTGATCGTTAAGATTTACACCTTAAACTCGAACAAGTTTTACTCTGGGACTGATTAGGAACATGGTCATGTTATAAGGCTGCCCCAGGAGACTCGGGGTATCTTGACACACTGGGTTAACTAGGGTTGACCCAGTATGTCAGCGTATCCCTAGTCATCGGGAGCATCCCTATAACGTTGTCATATTACTAATCCGTTCTTGAGTGAATAACTTGGGGCAGGAGAGACTGACAGAAGTCAGTATAAGACATTCTATATAACATAGGAATGGGGTGAAGGACGTATTCTAGATTGATGAGTATGCCATCAAGGAATACGAGACATAAGCAGTATGTTTCAAATCTTTGGCCAAAGTATCACAAGCTACTGATTGCGTTGTCCTATGTCACCTAGTCTAAGGGACGAGATGCCGATGAATAATGGTAACAATTATTCAGATAGGTTCCTTGGATAGAGCATTATGAATCCCAGATTAGGGAAGAGAACCATAAGAATGATGTGTTAAAATAAAAATGCCAACTCTTTGATACTCATGAATAGATCGGTAGATTACCGAGTCATGGAATGAATAGATCGGAGGTACTCTGAGTCATTACAGTTTGCATATGGTTATCTGTTATAAGAATGGTTGTTTTGATTTGTGAGTTCTAAATTATGTATTTAGAGTAGGATAAGATAACATAATTTCCTTCTTTAGGAGTAGTTTATCATTAAGAATAGGTAGAGAAACCATCCTTCTATGGAGGTTTTTCTTAGTGTAAGTCTCACAACTTGGAGATAGTCCCATGTTGTCTCAAAGCCATAGTTCATCCTAATCTAGGATGGTTGTAAATTTGAGCTCTAATAGTTACAACATTCATCTCCAAAATGAAGTAAGAGTTGAAATTCATCTTGGTTCATCTTCTCTCGATCACACCTTCTCTCTTATTTTTCTCTCTAATGTTTTATTTCTTTGTTATGAAAGAACTTTTCTAAAAATGACTTAAGTCACTTACGTTTCTATTTCTTCTTTAAGATTGAAATTTAAGTTAAAAATTCACATGAGGATGCAAAGGGTTTCCATTTTTGGATATAAATTGTAATTCTCTCTCAACTCCAAAGGATTAGTTTTCTCCCTCTTGTGTGTCATGCAAATGTGCAGCAGAAAATTGACAATTTTCAAGCATGAAAACGATAACTTTGTGCAAAAATTCTCAAGTTTTACCCTTCCGAGGCACCCCAGTCTACTTAGTCAGTCCAATGACCTCCCAAATGATGTTAAATCAGTCCCCTAGGTGATTTAGGAAAGTCAATTCAACCCCTAGGTGATTTTAGGAGTTCTTGAAAACTACTATTTTTGGGCAGTGTTGGGAAGGGCTACCACTGGCCTTCCCAAGACCGATGCACCCCCCTGGAGTGGAAAGGAGGAGAAAATATGACATGGAGATGAATTTAAGGTATAAAAACATCATGGAATTGATTTTTGAATATTCAGGAAAGATTTGGAGGAGTTGGGGCAATTTCATCAAAAACAGGGTTCACAGGCCTAGGTAGTGCATAGGGTCAAAAGAGTTGTTGAGATTTGGGAGGTGATTCCAAGAGCTCTAGATGGAGTTAGGAGCTAAACAATACATCATCAAAAATTGAATTCAAATAGATAAAATATAATGAAATCATATTTTCACAACACTTTGGAGCAATAGGTTTATATCTGGTTTTTCCATGCTCAACTAGGGAGCTAGATAAAAATCCAATTTTTTAGGGCTTAAATGGAGGAATCAAGAGCTGATACCCCCAAAATTGGATTAAAATTCCATTTTCAGTCAAATTCATATAAAATTTCTCCAAAAACTCCATTGGGAACTCTAGATACGACCTTCACAAGTTCGCTCTCAAGGTTTGACACTTAGCCAATTTTTCAAGAGGACACGTGTTAGCACCAGGAGCCTGGTGGGATTTCATGTCCCTTTAGTCCCTTTATAAAAGTGAAATAGGTAAAAAATGCACCCAAACCTTTTTAGCCCCCAGAACACTAATGTGACCTCCCATTTGTAAGTTAAGCTCCCGAGAGCTAATTTTGAGTTTCCCCTCTCCTTACACAGATGATCAACAAGTGTTGTGATGAAGCGTGAAGTGGAAATTGATGTCCCCTTCATCCCTTTGGCCAAAGGGACAAAATGGACACAAAATTCAGTATCCCCTCTCCCTCCTTCCATTTTCACACTATAAATATGACACTTAGCTCTTTTTTGGCCATTTTTCCCCACGCCTCCATATGCTTCCAAAACTCTGCCGATTTTTTCCACCATATCTGAAAGCAATATTTTTCACATTAGATCAACACCATAAAATCATTATTCATCTAAAAATACCAAAATACACAAAAATTTAAAAATAACGGATCGAAAGGTAGAGAAACAAAGTTTTTTTGAAGAAACCCTCGAAGTCACCCGATGAAGAATCGTTCATATCTTTCAAACCATTTAACGGATTGAGATTCCATCTTTTGCAGATTTCCTAATTTTTAAAGATGATCAAGATGCAATAAATGGGAGGTTAAATAGTGCTCTAAATCATTTTTTCCAATAAAAATCCATTTCGTGCCCTAGCTCACATTCTTCGATTTCCCATCAATCCGGTAATGGAAACGAGCTAAAAATTACACACAAACTCCAAATGAAAAAACTATCACAATGGAGTTGATTTCATCATGATTAGAGACAAAAAAAAACCTAAAAATTTCAACCTCCATTAATGGCCACCATGGCAGCTCCGCTCGAAGCCACTGCTAGGCGAAAATTTTAAATTTTATTTCCAAACATTCTAGTGGGCGAAATCAAGTGAAATTTAGAGGACATGACCGCAATGATGAGCCAAGTCCCAAAAAATATATTCCATCACAAACTGAGTGCTGAAATCCACTTTCCAAAAATAATTATTTTTCCTATACAAACTTCCTATGTTTGGAAATTCATCATCAAAAGTAGTTGTGGCGAAAGCAGTGTGCACCGAAGTTCGCCAGAAGTCGAATGAGTGTTTAGAGTAGAAAATAATGAAAATGACCACTTACTAAAATAATAAGTTCCCTATATGGGTGCTTACTAAAAATAGTAAGTCACCCCAAGAAGTGGCTGAGACAAAGGTAATGTGCACATGAGTGAATGAAGAATTTCATCACATCGGGATGGTCAAGAAGAGGCAAAAATCACCTCTTACTAAAAATAGTAAGTCTCCCATCTGACACCTACTATTAATGGTAAATCACACTCAAAGGGTAGTTTTGGCACAATGGGACATAAAGGGATGATCACTCAGGTCAACCTCATCATTCAGGATCATCCATGGGAATTTCTCACAGGGCATTCGAGATCCATCCCAGGGAACTCATCTGTGTCTTTTAACACTCACTTCATGATTTTGGTCACAGGTATATCATACATACGGTAGGTGGAAGTTACAATCATCGTGAAATAGTTCATTCAAATTGGTAGGATTTGTTCCAAAGCTTCAATCTCTTTAGAGGGGATCTTCATGAGAAACACCCACAGTACCAAAGGTTCCATTCAATAGTGTTTCTAAACACTTAGGTCATGGTGTTCATGGGTCATTCATAGGCGGTTTCTTGCCTATGCCAAGACATTTCCCGCAACAACCCATCCGCAACATAAGAGAATATTTCACCATAAAGGGTTTAAAGGTATCAGGGTCAATTCAAAAAAATCTTTCTAGGAGTCAACATGGTGATTCTTCATTCTGTTTCCTCCTTTCTCTCTCTCTTTCTTCTCCCCCAACTTTCTCTCTCTTCTCAATGTTCTAATTTTTTGTTGAGGGTTGCAATTTTTCCTGTCTTAATGTTCTTAATGTAATAAGTCACCTTTAAGTTATAAAAAGGGACTTAATATTTTCCTAATAATGCGAAGAGTCTTAAGTCATGTCGAGACATACATAAGAGTTATTAGGGGTTATATGAAGAGTCTTTTCTCTTCGTATAAATTGTAAATCCATTCCCATTTCAAAGGGTTGGTGATTGATTTTGTAAACTCAAGAGTGCATTGTACTTAGAGAGAACAAAGGAGATATCCATTTTCTTCCATTTCCCCCTCACAAATTTTCCTCCATTCCCACACTATGTACAACTTTTTTTAAGCATCAATACAAGAAGAAGGAGTTTCTAGCCTTTTTTTGACTGAGGGATTTATTGATACTTTGTGCTCATAAATTCTAATCGGTCTTGTTGCTATTTGTAGAGTTGTTTCTTCTCATAAATGCATGTGTTGAAATTTCTAACTAGTGTGTGCAAGACTTTGATTTTCTACCTACAACATTAGTTCTCCTATCTCATTTCTCACTCCCCTTTCCCACTTTACAAACAAAGTCCTCTCTAGCAAGAAATTTAGCCTTACCACATGGTTAGTGGAGTTCCCCTATTAATATCCTAGGTCAAAAGGCCACCATAGAAATCCACCTTTTCACGCTCACGCAAACACAAAAGCTGCACCATTTAAGTAGAGGGACTTCGATTCCTAGAGCGTTGGTAAGAAACCCACAAATTTTCCACCCAACAAATTTTCTTGTCGGTGTTTTGATGCCCACAGTGGGGTAGATTTAGTAGCATGTGCACCCAAAATATGACCACAAGGTCCAAAAATACAAAAAAATAAAATATCCAAAAAAAAAATAAAATAAAAATGGAGTTGATGAAAGCCCATTGCCGAAAAGTTCACTGCTGATTCCTGTAGTTGACCTTTCACATTCCATATTGACCTTTCATATTCCCACTGCAAGAGTTTCATAAAGCTGGATGAAAGGATATACATGAGGTTGAATAGATCGAGAGAAGGTTTCGACCCCACTTTTGAGGCTTTGCAAAACCAACAAGAACAAATCAGAGATAACCCCTACTATTTTTCTCAAGCCTCATCCCCATCTGGGTCTTCAATAAGTTCACTTGGTAATCCCATCCAAACTCTTGTTGATACCCCCTTAAAATTCTCCCATTTTTCAACCATCATTGAGCATTGAGTTCTGAAGGAATACGAATTTATAGAAGAATTTGTAGAAGCAAGAGTTGAAGAAGAAACAAAAACAACAATGGTAGATGAAGCATAAAGACATCTCAACCCATTGTTCCATGGGGAATAAATATAGGTCTGCTCACTCTTGAACCACCTCTTCACGATCTACCAACAGGTTCCCACAAGAAATTTCCAAAGTTCAAAGGTGATGACATACAACATCCCAAAGAACACATTGCTACCTTCACCACATCATGTAGGATTCTTAGAGTCACACATGAAGACATTGCAGTAAGGTTGTTTGTGGAATCTCTCCAAGAAAAAACAACAGAATGGTTCCATCTCTTTCCCGCCAAATCAATAACTTTTTGGAATGACATCAAAAGTAAGTTCTAGGGAAGATTCAGATTTAATGAGGACTGTTAAGATCTCCTTGTTAAATTAGGCACAAATGAATAAAGGAGAAAATGAAACTAGGAGACACTTTGTGGCTCATTTTAACCGGTTTCTTTGTAGGATACCTAAATAAGATTCACCATCTGAAAAACAACGTCAAGAGGTTCTTTAAAAATTCTCAATCACCAGAGGTAGGATTTTTCCTATAAATAATTCAACTAAGGAACATTGTAGAAGTACAAAGGATGGCCATTAAACTTGATGATGATCTCATCCTCTCTGAAAGATCAATAATCCTTAAGGGGTAAATCCCATAATCCTAAAGATGAGAGAATGAATCTAGTCTTGTAAAAATTGGCCAATGAAATGGCATCATTAAAGAGGGAAATTTTTGAATGAGTGTCTTCTCAAAGAAAAACAAAAGATTAGAGTACCCCAAAAAAATTTCTTTGGAGGCCCCCACCTGCCAATGCAAGTTGTAGGAGCCAAGAAAATGAAGAGGAACTTGAACAATAAAATGAAGGTGGTAGTCTCCTAGAGGTCGAAGAACTCGAGAAAGACACACAAATCAGATTCTGTGAGTATTCTGGAGGTGATGAAGAAGATGCACCCAGTTTCTCATGTGTGGTTTTCACTCATTCTAAGTAAGAAACGATCCTCTTCATCCACCGATGTTATAAAGAAAAGAATACTAAGATCCTCCTGTGGTAACTCTGCAAAACAAAATAATCAGTCGAGGATCTCCACTTCCACCTTATATGGAGTCTGCATTTAAGAAACTTGATCCTGTAGTGAGTAAGAAGGCTCCCATGACTCCAAGTAAGTCTTCCAATACCTCTTCCAATTCTAAATCTAAATCTACTCCTATAAAATCTAGTTACTTTGAAAGCTCCTAATGTACCTTTCAAAATTCCCTCTATTCCCCAAAAATCCACTCCTACTTCCAAACCTGTCCTAACTCTAAAATCAATCCCTTCATCACCCTCATCCATCTGCTCCTTTTGACTTCATAGAATATGTGAACAAAGCCAAAGTGTAGATTACTGAAACTGAATATTTATGGACTCACCCTAAACAATTTGAGATATTTGTTTAATATATCAAGAGTGGTAGTTTAACACCCAATGTTATAACTCTCGTTCTAAAGGAATATTACCAAACCCACCTACACCTCCATCATAGAACATGATTTCTTTGAGTGCATCCAAGACCAACAAGGTCGATCCTTTCTATATCTCCCTTCTCGTTGGAGAATATGTACTGACCAATTGCATCATAGATTTTGGCACCTCTGACAATGCAATGCCTCTAAAGGTCTCCAAGGATCTCAAACTCACCACGATCCCACCTAGTGGCTCTTGTTACCTCATGGAGTCCAAAGAAGTCCCACTTGTCAAGAAGGTTAGAGATGCATAGGTGGCCCTTGCCAAATTTCCAGACAAGAAGGTCTCAATGATGATTTTGGTAGTAGGTGTTCTAACGTCATTTGGAATGTTGCTGAGTAGAAGTTTCTGCCAATAATTGGGAGGTAAAATCTAGATGAATTGGTCTTCTACAACCATTATAGTTAAGGGAGACATGGAAAGATTACTTCCAGAGAAGAAAATGAGGTACACAGTGTAAAAATCAGGAAATCCTAAAGTTAACATTTTGTACCAAGATAGCAAGAGGATGAATATTTTCATAACGATTGAAGAAGAAGAGGATATTCCCATTTTGATAGGACCAAACATTCCTTCCCAAAGGAGTATGGATCTTGAAGAATCATTGAGGAACTTTGAGTTCCAAGAGGATATACCTGATTTTCTGGATGATGAAGCCAGAAATAAGAGGAAATGTTCTTGATGGTTTATAAATGGAGAAACTAGTTTATATGCTTATCCATGAAGAGGAGATGTTCTCATTCCCATTTGGAGATGAATATGATATCAATCATGCCATCCATGGAGGGACAAGACCAGCTTGTGATGATCTTACGAAAATTTTGAAAGAACAATAGTGCAATATCCTAAAGAACAACTAAAGAGACAGAAGATCTTGAACTCATTCTTGAACACTAGATGCAAGCCATGAATGGAAGATTCCTCAAAGGTTCTAGTGTCAATATTGGTCATGTTGAAATAAATAAAGATGATAAATCTGATGTATCTCTCTGAGATAATATTTGATGGATAAAACAATGAAAAGGAGGTATTTTATTTCCCATTTGAAGAAGAAGAATATTTCCATGACAAAAATTGGAAATAGAGGTTGTTGAACTCATCAAAGGAAAATATCCCCTTGAAAAATAAGTAGTGAAATGTAATAAGCTTAAGGTAAATGAATTAATCCCTCCAAATGGTTGTCTTGAGCTTCAAAATTAAGATTATTCAAGGATGTACAAAGATGAGTACATGAAACAACAAAGGATAACTCCGTGCAAGAAATCCTAGATGCGGTAGAAAGTACAAAAGACCCTAAGCTAATTCTTGATCTCTTAGCTCATTGTGCCATGGCTATACAGGACAAGTATGAGGTTACTTCTGATCCTCCATTCAATCTTCAAGCACCTCATAGTGGAGTAGAGATAAAATATAAGTGTGAGGTTTCTCATGAAAAAGAGGTCAATAAGCATAGATCTGGAAAGAAAAGAACTCAGAATATTCAAGCAATTGGAATGAAAATCAGCCTTGGGGCAGCGATGGGATGCTCAATGAAGAATCAACTATGTGGATAAACATGGAATGCAATTGGCACTATGAAATTGATTTCAAGGGAATGAAGGCAATGAAATTTCTAAGTGAAGGCTTGAGTATCAAGAAGCTCACGTGGACTCACTCCTACCAAGTACATAAACAATCATGAAAGTACCTAGATTTCATAAACAATTAATGAGAGGAGGCTACTTTCTTGAACCGGTCAATGGCTTCACAAAACAACATTACTTAATGTTTCCCTCAAATAACATTTGAGAAGAAGATAAAACTACAGTGAAAGCGAGTTGTCCCCTACCTTGTCCCATAAGTGATTTCTAGGCGTGTTTGCCTTTCTGTGGTGTGTGTCTTTCCCTTTCTGGGTGTGTTGTGTGTTTTCTTTCGTTTGTTTTGTGTATGTTTCCTTCTTCGCTATCTCTCTCCCACGGTTTCTATGACTCCAGAGGGTCCAATGGATAATGCACTGGTCATTATATTATAAAGATCAGATTTTGGGATTCTTCATGTCATGTCTTCATTGTGCTTAGTCCATACCATGCCCCAAGCTAGAGCTAAGCTATTTTCATGCAAATGTGCAATAAGAAAATTGATAATTTTTAAGCATGACAATGATACCCCTGTGCCAAAATTTTCAAGTTTTACCCTTCCAGGCACCCCAAGTCTACTTAGTGAGTCTAATGACCACCTAGATGATGTTAAATTAGTCCCTTAGGTGAATTAGGAAAGTCAATTCAACCCCCTAGGTGATTTTAGGAGTTCTTGAAAACTACTATTTTTGGGTAGTGTTGGGAAGGGCTACCATTAGCCTTCCCAAGACCGATGCACCCCCTTAGAGAAGAAAGGAGGATCTAAATCTAACATGAAGATGAATTGAAGGTCTAAAATAATCATGGAATTTATTTTGAAGATTCAAGAAATATTTGGAGGAGTTGGGGTAGTTTCATCAAAAATAGGGTTCACAGACCTAGGTAGTGCACAGGGCCAAAAGAGTTGTTGAGCTTCAGATGGTGATTTCAGGAGGTCTGGATGGAGTTAGGAGCTAAACGAGACATCGTTAGAAATGGAAGTCAAATATAGAAAATATAGTGAATCATATTTTTCACAACACTTTGGAGCAATAGGTTTATATCTGGTTTTTTCCATGCTCACTAAGGAGTCGAATCAAAAATCCAATTTTTAGGGCTTAAATGGAGGAATAAGAGCTGATACCCCAAATTGGATTAAAATTCCATTTTCAAGTCAAATTCATATAAAATTTCTCCAAAAACTCCATTGGGAACTCCAAATACGGCCTTCACAAGTTCACTCTCAAGGTTCGACACTTAGCCAATTTTTCAAGAGGACACGTGCATAGCACTAGAGTCTGAGAGATTTCATGTCCCTTTCATCCCTTTATAAAAGGGAAATAGGGGAAAAATGCACCCAACCCTTTTTATCCCCCAGAACACCAATGTGACCTCCCATTTTCCAAGTTAAGCCCCGAGAGCTAATTTTGAGCTTTCCCTCTCCTTGCACAGATGATCAACAAGTGTTGTGATGAGGTGCGAAGTGGAAATTGATGTCCCCTTCATCCCTTTGGCCAAAGGGGCAGAAAAATCCTCTTCCCCTCTCCCTCCTTCTATTTTCACACTATAAATACAACACTTAGCTCTTTTTGGCCATTTTTCCCCACGCCTCCATATGCTGCCAAAATCTACCAATTTTCACCATAAAAGCAAGATTCTTCACATTATATCAACACCATAAAATCATTATTCATCTAAAATACCAAAATAAACAATTTTTTCAAAAATAATGGTTCAAAATGTGAGAAATGAAGTTTTTCTAAGAAACCCTCGAAGTCACCCAACGAAGAATCATTCATATCTTTCAAACCATTCAATGGATTGAGATGCCATCTTTTGCATAATTCCTCATTTTTCAAGAATATCAAGATGCAAAAAACAGAGGTCGAATGGTGCCCTAAATCAATTTTTTACCAAAAAAATCCTATTTCGTGCCCTAGCTCACATTTGTTAGATTTCCCATTAATCCGACAATGGAAATGAGCTAAAAACTTGCACATGAGACTCCAAATGAAAAACCTATCACAATGGAGTTGATTTTATCATGATTAGAGACAAAAACCAGACCTGCAAATTTCAAGCTCCATTAATGGCTGCCATGGCAGCTCTATGCCTAAAGCCACTACCAGCGAAAATTTTAAATTTTATTTCCAAGCATTCTAGTCGGAAAAATCAAGTGAAATTCGAAGGACATGACCACGATGACAATCGAGTTTGAAAATATATGTTTATTGCAATCCGAGCACTGGAAATCAACTTTCTAAAAATAGTAACTTTTCCTACACAAACTTGCTATGTTTGGAAAGCCATCATCAAAAGTATGTGGCGAAAGCAAGTGTGCATGAAGGTCACCATGAAGTTAGAATGAGTGTTCAGAGTAGAAAACAATAAAAAATGACCACTTACTAAAAATAGTAAGTTCCCTATATGGGCACTTACTAAAAATAGTAAGTCACCCCAAGAAGTGGCCGAGATGGAGATAGTGTGCACATGAGCGAGTGAATAGGTTCATCACATCGGGATGGTCAAGAAGAGGCAAAAATCACCTCTTACTAAAAATAGTAAGTCTCCCATCTGGACACATGCTACTAATGGTAAATCACACTCAAAGGGCAATTTTGGCACAATGTGACATAGAGGGATGATCACTTAGGTCAACCTCATAAATTGAAATCCTTATGGGAATTTCTCACATGGCATTTGAGATCCATCCCAGGGAACTTGTTAGTGTCTTTCGACACTCACTTCATGATTATGGTCATAGGTATATCACGTGCATGGTAGAAGTTACGGTCATCGGTGAAACAATTCATTCAACTTAGAAGGACTTGTTCCAAAGCTTCAGTCTCTTTAGAGGGGATCTTTATGAGCAACACCCACATTCTTGCTAAAGGTTCTATTCAATATTATTTTTAAAAACTTAGGTTGAGGTGTTTATGGGTCATTAGGAGGCAGTTTCTCACCTACAACCAAAGAACTTGCCCACAACAACCCATCCGCAACATAAAAAAATCATTCACCATAAAGGGTTCAAGAGTATTAGGTTGATCCGACAAAGCTTTCTAGAGTCAATAGATCTAATTCTTCATTTACAAGATTCCTCCTTCTTTCTCTCTTCTCTTTCTCTTTCTCTCTCTCTCTTCTCTCCCCCTTACTTTCTCTCTCTTCTCAATAATGTAATTTTGCGTTGAGGGTTGCACTTTTTCTTATGTCTTAATGTTCCTAATGTAATAAGTCACCTTTATGTTATAAAAAGGGAATTAATGTTTTCCTAAGAATGTGAAGAGTATTAAGTCATGTTGAGACATACGAAGAGTTATTGGGGGTTATATGAAGAGTATTTTCTCTTCCTATAAATTGTAAAGCCATTCCCATTTCAAAGGGTTGGTGATTGATTTTGTAAACTCAAGAGTGCATTGTACTTAGAGAGAAAAAAGGAGATAGCCATTTTCTTCCATTTCCCCTCACAATTTTTCCTCCATTCCCACACTATGTACAACTTTTTTTTAAGCATCAATACAAGAACAAGGAGTTTCTAGCCTTTTTTGACCGTAAGGGATTTATTAATACTTTGTGCTCATAAATTCTAATCGGTCTTTTTGCTATTGTAGAGTTGTTTCTTCTCATAAATACATGTGTTGAAATTTCTAAGTAGTGTGTGTAGGACAACGACTTCCTACCTACAACATTAGTTCTCCTATCTAATTTCTCACTCCTATTTTCCACTTTATAGACAAAGTCCTCTCTAGCAAAAAATTGGTAGCTTTGTCGCGAGGTCGTGAAGTGCCCCTATTGGATCCCTAGTTGAAAGGCCACCACATAAATCTACCTTTTTATGTGCATACAAACACAAAAAGCTCCATCGTTTAAGTGGAGGGACTTCGATTCTAGAGCGTTAGCAAGAAACCCACGATTTTTCCACCTAACAAATTTTCTCGCCAACACCTCTCTAGTGAAGCTACATTATTCTATTTCCTACCTTGTAATTTTCCTCCATTCTTGTCTTGTCACTTAGCCAAACATATATTGAATTTTGTAAGAAGTTGAAGGACTTTGTGCCTTCTTTATGGAATGAATATTTAATGGTGAGGATTTATATTTATCTTGTATTATATGTTTCACTATCTTTCCCTGATGTTGTGTTGTGCTTGCATATTTTATCCAAGTAAAAATGGAATCACCTCTGGGTTGTAATTAGTGAAACATGGGTTCAACTTTCTAATATATGTCCTCCTCATTTTCCTCCACTTGTTCACCTATATTTTCCCTCTCTCTAATATCATTACGGTTATGATAGGGGTGTTTTTGCACATTTTCTAGTCTATGACCAATCCGAGAGTTAGTTTAGTGTACAATTTTTCTAGATTTCAATAAATGGGAGTTGCCCCATATTGAAGTAGAGGGACCTAGTCCTATGAGCATTGAAAAATACCCAATTTTCCTTGACAAAATATTTCACCAAGTAAAAAAATCTTAAACATAATTAATTCCATTCAAAACTTACTCAAAAAATGGAGGGCTATAGTTGATAAGATGAGACAATTATAGTCTCATCACAAAAGTTCAAAACTCCCAAACCAAAAACCCAATGTCATGATCGATAAAGTCATTGAATAACCTAAATGGGACAGTACCACTAACAATGTCATGACCCCACTCACCAACAAAAATAATGTCCATGATAATAACAATAATTCACCAATAGTCCATGTCATTGACTTTAACAGGCCTTATGACTAAAATAATAATCAAAGTGACACGCAAAATCAAAATTGAGGTCATGAAGGTCAGCACAAAAATGACTATAATGGATATACAAATGTAGACACCCTAATTATATCACCACATTAATTAGTTAATTTCTTCATCCCATGAAAATCCCATAAGTGATTAAAATATAATTAATCAATGATTAGCCAATCTTATGACATCCTACTCACTAACCACATAATCTCCTCTACATCATCAACCAAATCAACCTTCCACTTTTCCTCATGAAGCCCACTTTATTGAATAAAATCATTAGGTCAATAACCTATTTTATCCCATATCGCCTACTACCGAATAAAAGAACTTGGTCAATTACTTATTTTATCTCATATCCCCCACCATCAAATAAAATAATTCAATTAATTTCCCTTTTAAAATATGCCTTACAATCCATCCTCTATTTATCACCCACCTTGCCTTCATTTTCAAATAGTCCTTACTATTCATCACCTACTTCCCCCCAATTTAAAAAAATTCACTATTCATCACTATTCACCTACCTAATTTCTCATTATTATTAAGAGAAACTACTTAACCCCTTCACTAATCACATCCCAAAACCATATAAATACACCCTCTACCCTCAAGCTAACAAAATTTTTCATGAGCATAACCTCATTATACCCCCTTCCCCTCTTTGATTTCTCTCTAACCCCTTTGTGCTTAAATCCCTCCTCTCCATTATGTAAATCAATGCAACTCTGTCAACCTATCTTACACAAGGAGCTAAATTTGGAGACGTACATATTAATAATCCTTGGGTAAATTCACTTGATAACATGATCCAAGGTGCATGGTAAGAATTAACATGTTTGGTTTCATTTATGATGTATTTCTTCAATTTCTAGTTTACATTGCTAAATTTTTCCATGCACATTATATCACGCCAGTGGCCTAAACACCTCTGTCTATTAATGTTTTTGGTTTTGTAGGTCACCATATTTGTTGTGTTTATTTATAGGTTATGTGTGTATTGAAAGATTCTTGTAGTAGTTCTCATAGCTAACTTTTTATTAGGATGTCCACATGTCTCCTAACTTATCCCATTGAATCCTAAACATGCCAAAATTATCGATGCCCTATAAACATGTGAATTATTTGTGATGTTTTAATGTAATTTAAAACAAAATCAACCTCCATTTTGTACTTTTAATTTCAAATTATTACATAAATTTTAATGTTTATGATGATCTAAAATTTGCATACGATAACAATCATTTCTTTTATATAAAGCAATATCATTTTCATAATTATTTTGTATTTTCGGTAAATGTAGTACTTATTTTGCAAAAAAATACTTGGGAACACTAATAAACCTACATTTGTTTGTTTTTTTATTTTATATGGTAGAAATTATTATAAACCCATCCAAGAACAAGTTATATTTCTCACCCAAGTAATCTTCATAGATACTATGCTTATAAGATTATAATCATGCATGATCCAATTAGTTTTTTCCCCATAAGGTGCACGACCCCTGTAAATTGAGAATCTTCTTCATACCAAAAATAAACCCTTCGAGAAAAATACATTGTCTCTACTGGTGGTATTCTAAAACCCACCTTGTGTAGCCCAATTGAGCTATGACCTAGTGGGGTACTTGTCATAATCTCCTTGTGTAAATAATAACTACCGATTATCATTATCACTATCCCCTATTCTTGGAAATTTGAAGGGATAATTCTTTTAGAGATCTACCTTTGTAATCAAGTCCAAATATAGGTTTTATTTTGAGGATTTGGATGAACTATTCTGTAGATAATGGTAAACTAGATCTTCATATCTTTGGATGAAATTATAAACATAGTGGCAATTCCTTAAAAGCTACCATAAATGCTCTTCCCATACTATTGATTTTATTTTTCACTTTATCTTCCCTTCAAATCTATAGAGTGTGAACTTGGAAGGATGCAAATAATAATCCCGTACATTTGTCTCATTAGAAACATAGAAGTTTTTACCTCATCAACATGACCATTACCTTTGCCTTATTCATTTTCACTTGTACTACTTTATATCTCAAATAATAGTAAAGTTTTTATTTTACAATGTTTAACACCTTGATACACACCCACAAATTCTATTGAAATTAACACCTCTAATATTTGGAACCAAGCTTGAATGAAAATGTGGAAATTTCATTTCTAACCTTGATTACTAACAACATCTTAATTTCTAGTGATAATTTCATTTTTATTAAACCACCTAAAGCATCAATATTTTGTACATGGTTTTTGGCCCAACCAGGAAAATAATTTCTACCGTGTAGTACTAAGTCTATTTACATTGGTTGATAAGCTAGGCCCCATAAAGCTATATTGGCTCTTAAATTTATACTGAGGTTAAAATGGGTGAAGATAACAGGGTAGGCCATTGCATTGAATTATTTCTTTATCGGAATGACAACAATTTAGATTAACAAATGGGAGGTTGGTTAACCTTCTACTCTTTAGGCTATGTGACACCTAGAAGACAAATCCTTCAACAAGTCAACAATGATTTCAAATACATGGATGTGGCTAATTTAGCACAATAGACCCACCCAAACATCCTAACCACTACGAATTCTCACCCATTTTTTTGTCACTAATGGTAAGTTTATAAAACTAATTGAAAATAGGAAAGATTGAACTCAAAAATATGTTAGTGGAAAAAATATCAATAATCTATAAGCTAATTTATCTTATAACCAACAACATATTCAAATGAAGGCTTATAAACATGAAAATAAAGTTCTAATGGTTGAAATCTTGAAGGATCTGCAATAGTGGAAGTGGATGGAAATATCAACAAAAGAAAATGATTAGATGAGATAAGATTAATAACATGGATCCATTGGGAAAAGAGTAACCAATATTTAGAACAAGTTAATTAACAATAACTAAAAGAAGACAACAATTTACATAATTGCTACACATTCCACCATGAATTCAAACAAATAATAGAGTAATCCTACACCTATTGTCCATTATCTATTAGAACAAGATATTACAAGATGAAAATACACTTTGATATGGGACAATTTTTGAAGACACAAAGGAATGAAGCTACGAAAGCGTTTTATAACCCAACTCTCATATATGAATACATAACACTAACAAATTTCTAATTACCAAACAATGATCTATATAATCAAAGCATTATGATAAAGCCATAACACTCATTCAACATCGTATAATATCTACTCTTTGAATTAGGAAATATTATTACTCTTCAATTGATCCCAAGACTGGAAAACACAAAGCTCAATAAGGATAACCAAGTTTTCTTAATAACCAAAAGATCATTGCGGAGAATTTCTTCCCCAACTTCTAAATTTTCCCTCCGTAAAGGTGCACAAAAAGGCACTCAAAATATTATCTCAAAATAAATTAAAGGATTATGAGAAGCTAAATGTCAACTCTAGATGAAAGTAGATCCTCCACCAATGAGAAAAGAGATAGGAGCATGCATGGACCACTTCTACCAAATTAATCTTGAAGAAACAATTTTTTTTTATCTCAAAGTGAGCCAAAATTGGCATACTTTTGATCCAAGTGAAAAAAATGGTAATACATGAGGGGAAACACATGTGCATCCTAAAATCTAGAGAACAAATGAATAAGAGGTTGTCATTTGTCGATCATACTCATATTTCACCTTTGGATCATTGTGACAACTTTAATTTTTCTAATTTTCAAGAACTTAATCTCCTCGGTGTGTTACTAGGGGGCCATGGAGTGAATAATTTTTAAAGAAGGCATATTTTTAAGAAAAATGAATTATATGAGAGCATTAAAAGGTGAATTGGAGCCAAATTGATCAAGAAAAATAACTGAAGCCTACCCTAATTCTATCAGTAAAATATTCCATATCTTTGTACTATTTTGCCCAAAAATGGAACCAATGTGTAGCTCTACTCTTAAGATTTCCAATGGAACTGATATCTCTTTGATTGGAGATCTGTGTTAAATTTTATGATTAAAGAAAAGAGCCCTTGATCATTTTAATGGAGCTCACATGTTGACGTCCTCAATTTCATTTTCCTTTGTTATTTGGATGTCAAATTTAATCTCATGCAAATTGTCTGTATCCAACGACCTACTTTGCAATGTATACCTCCTACTCTATCTTAACTCATAGTTTAACGATGCATGACACATGGCTTCTATTACTGCCACTACTTCACATGATCCTTTGAACTTTGGCTCTATCTTCCCCAGGACACTCGGGCCACCGATGGGTGACACATGGCCACCATGAGTGCTACCTTTCTTCATGGGCTCCTAGACCCTTGGCCTTTTAGACCCTTGGCCTTTGTAATCTTGCCTCATTGATTATTAACACATGGATTTTATTGGTGTTCTCACCAATCAAATGCTAATATTTAGCTTGTTGAGTTGATGGGTGACACTTGTTACCCACCAATATGTTATATTCACATAACCCTTAAGGCTTAATGGATTTGTTGCTATACTTATTCATGTGTTAATGCGAGGAATGTGTTGTTTGGGACACTTGGATTCAATTGGTGATCATGAACCATGCCATACAATCTTAACAACTTATTTATGGGATTGTTAACAAAGGATTGTAAGGTTTTGAATGTCAGTGGGTGTTTGGAGGCCAAAAATACTTCATATTTTTCTATTTTTTTGGAGAAATCTGTGTACACAAAGAGAAGGGAAAGGAAATCATTTTTGGGTTAGTTTAAAACATAGACATGACAAAAATGATATTTTTACACTATGTTAATTCTCCAAATTTTAACTTAAAATCCCCAAAATAAGGTGAACCAATTTTGGTTCAATCATTAACGTTGGTTGTGGGACAAGTGCCCCTTATGGCTAGTTTAGATATCCCAAAAACTTTTTGGAAGAAGAATATCAATGCCTTATCCAAAAACAACTCCAAATTTCCAACGAATTTACCATTTGCAACTAAAAACTTAGCCTAATTTAAAAACTAATTTGTTTCACGATAAGATAGATGACTTGTTGCAATCTAGAACTCCTCTAAATACATAGATGAAAATCCAATCTTCGGGAACTTATGGAAAGTGAGAAACCACACAATAAAACAATGAAAAATATTAATAAGCACAACAAACCAATAGAAGAACAAACAATTATTTACACTATACATGGGATTGCACCACCTTAATTTAACGAAAATTGTGTTTCAAATGCATGTCATTAATAAAAATTCTGGAATTTCTTCATTCAAATCCATGAGGAAGAAAGTATTTTCTTAATGCATACATCAATACTTCCATGCTTTCCCTTTTTCTTGTCTTCCCTTCCAAATCAATACTAAGTCATTTGACTAAAATTCTCTAAAAATGCCCTTTTCTTAGAAATTCTCTATATCTTGTAAATTTCGACACCTTTCACAAGATTACCTTCGATTTCATCTAATTGTATGAGTTGGATAATTATATTAAAAAATGGATCAACCTCATCACATTTTACCTACTACAAAGTTAACTGGTAGGTGGGAATCTCTAAGTTTGGAGGTAAGGTAACATTCATGCCATTCATTAGTTCAAATGGGCTCCTTTATGTGGCCTTCTCTGGGAGTGATTATGTTTGCCCAAATGGAAAATGTCAATTTCTCTTCCCATTTTATTTTTTTCAACTCAAGATTCCTGACTATTCTTATCATATTCTTGTTGCTAGATTCAACTTGAACATTTCCTTATGGGTAATAGTTAGATGAATAAGTCAAGTTGATTCCAAATTAGTCACACACATGTAAAAGAGTAATAACTCTAAAACACATAACATTATCAATGAAAATATTATCGGCACTCCAAACATTGAGATAATATTTATTTGTAGGATGTCCATTACTACTTTGTAGGTTGTAATATTGGTTATGATGACTTCAACCCATTTGGAAAAGTAATCAATTGTCACTAAGATCAATCTATGTACACAACTAAACATATCACTTAATTCCCTAATGAAATCCATTTCCCATTGTTACAAAGGGGCATCTAAAACAAATGGAACTAATGGGAGAGCACCAAACCCCTTAAGTCTTCCTACAAAATGTTATCATGGATGACATACCTTCATATCTTTAGAAACATCAGTAAACATTGTGGGCCACCAATAATAACCAACTCTGAAAATATTGTGGGAAGTTGTTTTGGCCACATAGTGGCCTCTACATAGTCCATATTGAAACTTTGAAGTCAGCTTCTTATATTGCTTCTTGCTTACACATCTCATAAGAATTACTCCAAGCTAAACCTTATTTGGTGAGAAAATATTTCTAAGTAGCTAATCTTAGAGATCTATGCTAAGTTTTTCCAATTGAGGAAGGAAACTTGGATTATTCAATTAAAAATTAATATCTCTATACTAATCTGACCTAAAAATATCATATTTAGTTGATGCATCACCATATTTTGTAAGTTACTTTAGTAGTGTCTAGATTTGATGTTTCATAAGCACGGCTAGTCCTTTTCTTCTTACAAGTTTGGTATTGTGCAACTCAATATCAAAAGATAGGAGTTTACTTACCCATATACATATTTTCCTAGAGGTTTCCAACTAAGTTAAGATGTCCTTGACCATGGGGCGAGGAACATATGATTTGATTTTAGAAATGAGAACATAAGATCTGAATGAGTTTATTGCCTTGACAAGAGTGTAAGCTTGTTTCTCCATAAGCGTGTGTAGTTTAATTTAACATGTTATAAAGATGTATTGAAGAAGGAAATAGGTTAATTATTCCCGTCATCATTTTTCTATAAAATAATAATAACTATGATATGAGGAGATGTAAATGAGAAAATCTAAAAGTTATTATTGTAGACACTAAATCATGCACTTTGAGTCATTATTTAGTCCCAGTCTCATACTACTATTCATATGGTTCTTAAGTGAAAAGAGTAATAATTAACCCATGTCTTTGGCCATTTTGCATTGTTTTCTTTTGCTACTCTCTACCTTACACCCATACTTTCCCAATCTATACTATCATCCACCACGTTTTCCTATTTCTCGATTTGGGCCGCCCTAGGTGCCCTGGTCCCCTTTGGGCGCCCTGATCCTCTTTACACTTTCCTCTCACTTTTTGGGCACTTTCTAACCATTTGAGATTCTTATATTTTTAGTGGTTGACCTTTTCGGGGTTAGTTATGAAATTAAAGAAAGAGAAACATATAAATATAAAGTTATGTGAATATAATGAGGGGCCACGTACTAAGCACTAACTATCTCCACCTAAGGTTGCATCCATCAAAGGCATTTATAGCTACATTTACATCCATCTAGCTCCATCACAAGGCACACAGGTTAGTTCATTTGCATCACAATTCATAGGAGGGAAGTCTATTATTTCCATGCACACATTTATTACATTCTACATCTAGTTACTTGCTTGCTACTTCACAAAGTGCAACTGACATAGGAGCAACCTAGGGAACAATTAAACACACACACACACCTAAAACTACATTGGGTCTAGGAAGTAGTGTAGTGCTTAGTGATAAGTCCATTAATTTGGTAGATGAGGGTAGTCCGACCCATTCATATGAATCTTTATTTTTTAGGGTTTTGAAACTTTGCTTTAGGGTTTTATGGGTGATTCTTATATTACAAATTTACCAGTGCTTCGGTGATCACACAATGACATTCATGCGATAAGAAGAGAACATAGATGAACACTCAATGACACCTCAGAGGAGGTTTTTGGTCATTTCCATAGACCAAGGTGCCCAAATCTCAAACTAGGGTGCCCACGGGCGCCCTATCCCTCTCCAGATGCCCCAGTCTATCCAAACAGTCTAGATCTACACTTTTTTAGGCTCCTGTGTGAAGGTTTCCTCCTCTTATTCATCCGGTCTTCACTATGACATATACCCACTACATCATCGAATCAGCTAAGGCCTTTTTAACCCTCTTTTCACATTAGGGTTTCATATTTCATTGCTTATATTGCTTGGGTATTATTTTAGTATTTTATTACTTCATTTATTCAATTATTTTACTGCTCTTATAGCATTAGATTACACTAGAATATTCAATATTAGCTTAATCATTTTGGTGAACCTGTACTTAATCTTCACGTTTTTAGGATCCTCCCCCTTTGCTTGTCATACTAGAGTATAGTCATCATGAGTATCTCAATCAATGATTACTTACTTGCAAATCCTAATTTAAGGCATAGAGTCCAACATCTTCTTGCTACTACTCGCATTTGTCTGATATGCATTCGACTCGGTATATAACACATTTGTGGATGCATTTTCTCAACATATCACTTTCTCGTCTAATCCTCATGTTGATATAAATACCTTTGAAAAATACCCACTATTACATATCATGATTCACATTTAAAACATGGTATCAAGTGCAATTTAATTGAAAATGGATTTAAGCTCAACTTAGGTCCCATGTCATTATTTAGTCTTGGTCTCATACTACTATTCATATGGTTCTTAAGTGAAAAGAGTAATAATTAACCCATGTTTTTGGCCATTTTGCATTGTTTTTGTTGTTATTTTTGATATTGTGCCCATACTTTCCTAGTCTGTACTCTCATACTAAGTATTTTCTATTTTTGACCGGGCGCCCCAGCGCCCGGTCCCCTCTCAGGTTCCTCGATCCTCTTTACACTTTCCTCTCAATTTTTGGGCACTTTATAACCGTTTAAGCTTTTTATATTTTTGGTGGTCAACCTTTTCAAGGTTGATTACAAAATTAAAGTAAGATAACCATATAAATATAAATTTATGTGACCATAATGAGGGACCAAACACTAAGCACTAGCTATCTCCACCTAAGGTTGCATCCATCAAAGGCATCTATAACTACATTTACATCCATCTAGCTCCATCACAAGGCACACAAGGCTGGTTTATCTACATCACATTTCATAGGAGGAGTCTATTGTTTCCATGCACATATTTATTACGTTCTACATCTAGTTACTTGTTTGTTACTTCACAAAGTGTGATGACACAAGAGCAACCTAGGACATAATTACACACACACACACACACACACACACACACACACACACACACACACACACACACACACACACCTAACTACATTGGAGTGCGAGATGTAGTGTAGCGCTCGAAAGATAAGTCCATCAATTTGGTAGTTGAGGAAAGTCGACTACTTCACATGTATCTTTGTTTTTTTAGGATTTTGATGCTTTGTTTGGGGTTTTGCAGGTGATTCTTATATTAAAATTTACGGTGCTTTGGTGATCACACAAGGACATTTACGCGATAGGAAACAAACATAGATGAACACTCAACGGAACCTCATAGGAGGTGTTTTGGTCATTTCCATAGACCCGTGCCCATATCTTAGGTTAGGTTCCCATGGGTTCCCCTATCCCCCTCGAGGTGCCGCAATCTAGACAAATAGTCCAAATCTACACTTTTTTAGGCTCCCGTGCGAAGGTTTCCTTCTCCTGTTCATCCGGTCTCCACTGTGACATAGTCCCACGAATCATAAAATTAGCTAAGGCCTTATTAACCCTCTTTGCACATTAGGGTTTCATATTTCATTACTTAGATTGCTTGGGTATTATTTTAGTATTTTATTACTTCATTTATTCATTTATTTTACTACTCCTATAACATTAAATTACACTAGAATATTCCATTTTAGTTTAATCACTTATAATAATAAGGGCTATCCAACACTGGAGCTTATTTTAGAAATTATTTTACATTAACAAATTCCCCTTGTATATCACCAGGTCGATGAATGACTGATTCTTCTTTATTATATTTGCAATGGGAATGATAATCTCTACAAAATTTGATATGAAGCACTTGGAAAAGTTTATTTTCCCAAAAAATGATTGGATTCCTTTTTTGGAGCATGTGATGGGAATGTGTGTCAATAGATTTCACTTTCTTGGGATCAATCATCACTCCATATGTAAACAAAATCTGCCCAAGCAACTTTCCTTTATCTATGCCAAAGATGTATTTTTTGGGATACCTCTAGATATCTCACATTATCTACATTTATTAAACACTTTTTCTAGATTTCTAACGTGGTGTGCTCTTTTCCTAGCGTCTGATGTAAGGTCATCTTGGTAGACCACCATGATCTCATTGATTAGGTTGGAATATGTATAGCCAATTTCACTCTAAAATATTTCTCCAACATTTATAAGGCCAAAAGGCACACATACATAAACATATGTACCCCAAGGTGTTGTGAAAGTAATTTTAAATATTTTAGACACTTGGACTATAACTTGGTTATAGCCAAATAATCCATCCAACACGGAAAAATTTGAAACTAGTGACCCTTTGCAATAAGTGATCCATATTAGGAAATAGACAATAGTCTTTTAAAGACATTTTGTTCAATTTTTTTAAATTCATGCACAATCTGATGTCCCCATTCTTCTTCCTCACTAGAAAAAGACTGAAAACCCATGAAGAGAATATAATAGCTTAATGATTCCTTTTTCTATGTTTTGCCTCCATTTTGGTTACCAATTTTAGATTCATTAGCTTTTTCTTTTTCCTAAATGGATTGACATTAGAATGAAATGGAATTGCATGCTAAAAAAGTGTTCCCTATAGGTTTTCATCTGATCATAAGACCAATCCATAAAATCCCTATACTCTCTTAACATCTTAATCAAATCCTTCTTTTCATCTTTTGTTAAGCTCTTTCCAAAAACACAGTCTAAGGGATATAACAATACCCATTTATTTCTTCTTTATCATGCATGGTTGGTGTGTCTCTTTGTCTTACACTTGTCAACAACATTAAAGGATCTCTCAAGTTCAACTAGTCCTTTTGGGAACTTGTTTTTTTAACCAAATGACTTGTTTCCCCAAAAATATCTCTCGGGCTTCCTAATTTTAAATGAAGGGTTCTAAATCCATAAATTGATCCTTAAAATCAACCGTATTGTTTAAAAACATGAGGATTTGATTTCTATCCTCAACGATCGACATTATCTAGAATAGAAGGTATCATTAACAGAGTTCATCATATTCATACTTACAACAAGGGTATTCACCCAATTTTGATACAAGAAGCATGGAAAACAAGCTGGTATAAAATCGTGTTTCATGATCTATTAACATAAATGATGTTGAAAAACTTAAAGGGTCTGATATTGTGTTTCTATATTGTTTCAACCTCTCATTCTTAGCAACATACACTTTTGTACAATTCATTCTTATGATAAGTGATTGGAATTAAGGTTGGGATTTGTAAAATGGTCTTAACAAAAATAATTGTATGGTGTGAATAAGAATTGAAAATGGATATTGGAAGTGACATTCCAAAAACCAATAAACTGATATAAGTTTAAGTTGCTAATCTTAAGGCAAGGTATATTAGTCTTATGGCGAGAGTAAGGCATGTTTTTCCACCCTTATTATTGATGAGGTCTAAATCATAAGCGAGTGTATTACTAATACCTTGAATGTTGTGTACCAGGTGAATAATTCCATATGTGAGTTTATGTGATAAGTGGTTGATCATTAAACTAGTGGTATGTATGATAATTGAATATAATGGAAAGTCCTAGAAGATTGAGAAGATTAAGACAAGGGGTGATTAGTGCGAAGAGTTCAACCTTGAAAGGGTTGTAAAAATATGGTCAAGTTAGTGTAGAGAAGGGCATAATGAGTAATGTATTCAATAATTTGAAATTAGAGACCAATTTAAGGTAACTCAAGACATTGAGAAGTAAAAAGCAAGGTGTTAAGGAATCCTTATAGAATAGAAATGCCTTATTATGTGATGGTTTAATGCTAATAAGTTAAGAGATAATTACAATGAGAATAAGTGAAATAAGATCTAAAAGTTCTATTGAAGCAAGATAAGGCCTAAAATAACCATTGATTGCACGTGAATCAATTTATTGTGTGTTATAAAATGTGTTTTGAATATTTTATCTACAGTAGGTGGTATTAGAACAAGGTTAGATCATTGGAAGAAAGAATGAAATAATTATTGAAGTGAAGGAAATTAGAAGTTTGACGGAAAGTAAGTGGTATGTGGAGAGAACTTAGCCATTGAGACTTAAAAGACAATCGGAAAAGTTGAGAAGAAGAATTCCAAGGTGAAACAAACTTATAAGCTAAAATAAAAGTGATTAGGTGCCAAAACACCAGGTGAGACCTATGGTGAGGTACTAGGAAGGAGTAAGGTTCAAAATACTTGTTTGAAAGAGGAAAATAATGAGAAGTTGATAGGAAAAGTAAATAAATATAAATGGTTTCTTTCAGAGGGATACCATAACAAGATGAAAGAAAGTATAATGAAGATAGAGGTGAGAAGAGAGGATATGATTGTTGAGTTAAGAGAGATAAAGGAAGATTTGTAGTCGATGATAGAGAGAGAGAGAAATAAAACCATGTTTTTGGTTGAAGTATGAGTAAAATAGTGAAGTGGCATATAGATATGTTTTTAGAGAGGAGGAAGAAATAAATTTCTTGGAGAAGAGAGGAAAGAAGAAGAAGAAAGAATATGAAGGTTAATATTTTCTATCCTAAAGAGGGTGTGATGCTAGGAGAAGAAGAGGGAACTAGAGAATAAGAAGATCAATAAAAGAAGAAGGAGAAGAGATCTTGTTGTTAGGAATTTACTATGTTCTAGTGTGAACATAATGTAATGGTATTATTAATATATTATGTTATAGTGTGAACATTAGTATTATTATTTAAATATTAAAATGATTTAGTGTGTGTAAGTAATGAGTTGGATTTACAACTCATCTAGATAGGAATTAGAAGAGTGATACTAGGATGTAAATGAGAGATATATGGAGAAAATATAAGACTTGACTCCTTCTTTATAGGATCAAATAATTGTATTTTATCCATCTTACACATGAATAAAATTGGTATAGTAGAGTGAGGATTTTTTTATCAAAATTTTCCTCTGGAACATTTATCTTTGTCTATTCTCATTAGTTATTTTGTGTATTTGTTGTTATTTAGATTAGTAGAGCTCTTAAATTTATAAATTTTGGTACTGTAGCAGGTTAGGTTGAGCCATGATATTTGTTTTAGGGTTCGATTGTAGCCATTCACATGCAGATATAAGTTTTTTAAAGCTTCATCACCATATTTGAAGTCTGTATTCGACACACATGGATCAACATAGATCACACTAATCAAGATCAATCCTCTTAGGAATGACATCAATCTGTTACTTTACCTACTCAACCTTCTTATTGTGTGAATTCTAGACACACACATTTATATCATGTGCATTGAAAGGTGTTTTCTTCATTTCATCATCAACAACAAGAAATATGTATGGATATAACAATAAACACATGGAATATCAAAAATATACATAACGATTGACATCAATTCTCGAATGATCATCACCGATTATTGAATTGGCATCGATCCGTAGATTGTAATTTTGAGCTTCATGATAACATATGACTAATTTAGTAGCATGGCTTTGGAGGATGGAGGCCTTTGAAGGTTAAAGGCTAATCAACACCTCTTTTTAATCACCAAAGCAATCTGTATATACATTAATGGTTTATTTATTTTCGGACGTGTGTTTTTATTTTGAAGAATAATACATGTTCATGATGTAACATGAGATTCCTATGTAATCCCCATTGTATGTGTATGATGTGAGCTAAAAAGTAAAATGCTATCTAGAGGTTGTTGGCTGTCCTTTTCTTTGAAGGGTTGTTGGTTGTCCTTAAAAACCTTCTTTATAGGGTTTTGGTTGTCCTCGAAAACCTTCTTGTGGTTAGTGGTAAACCAAATTGTAAAACCATACTTAAACATGAGCAGGTACAAGATGAAGCTTTCCCCATGTTCACACTAAGGGGGTGATTGTTAGGAAGTTACTATGTTCTAGTGTGAACATTAGTAATGGTATTATTAATTTATTATGTTCTAGTGTGAACATTAGTAATAGTATTATTTAAATATTAAAATGATTTAGTGTGTGCAAATAATGAGTTGGATTTACAACTCATCTAGATAGGAATTTGAAGAGTGAGACTAGGATGTAAATGAGAGATAAGAGGAGAGAAGATAAGACTTGACTCTTTCTTTATAGGATCAAACAATTGTATTTATATCCATCTCACACATGAATACAATTGGTAGAGTAGAGTGAGGCTTTTTTAATCAAATTTATTCTGTGTAACATTTGTTTTTGTCTTTTTCCTCAATTATTTTGTGTAATTGTTGTTATTTAGATTTAAATTTATAAAACTTGTAAGGAAATTATAAAGGTCTATGTGACCTAAATATTTGTATTCTAACATTATTTTGTATGTGTGAATATAGTTGAACAAATTGAAGAAATGAAAACATTTAAAAGTTCCTCAAATGAGGAATTGGAAGAAAAAACAACTAAATATGAAAGAATATATGAAGTAGATGATGCACTTACAACTAAAGAGGATGAATTGATTTAGAAAAAAATTATGCGGGATCAAAGATACGAGATCTCTTAGAAAGCGAAAAAAGTTCAAATAAGATGAATTAGAGCTCATGAAGATATTAAAGGAGAAGAAGTCAATAAAGGTAATGATAAAATTGAATCGTAATGAGGAAGCCGTGGGAAGATGAAGAAAATAATGAACCTGATTTGATAATGTAGGTGAGAGGTGATGGAAGAGAGAGAGAAGGATAAAGGAATAGCTAAGAAAGATGAAGAACAAAGAAGAAAACTAGAGACTAAGAAAGAAAAGTAAATACAAGAGAAAATATTGAAGTTGAAGCTGAGCTCAAGAAATCCAAAAAGGGAGACAAGTCGAAGAAGAAAAGAAATTAGAAAAAGAGAAATAAGAAACACATTTGAGATGGAGCTCAAATATTTTCACTTAAGGAGTCTAATGTAGGAGCATCATGAGGTAAAATCTCAAATTATGGTTTTTCTAGTAATTTTGGATTAAAATATGCTTAGGAGGTCATTTCTAGTTAGTTTTCATAGGTTCTAACCTATTTTGACCCTCCATGGTTTGTAAAATAGTCATTTTGGGTTTTCCTATAAAATGTGCTATTTAAATAATCACAATCCTAGTATGAGTTTAAGGAGTTTAATTTTAGGTGTGGAATCATGTAATGATGTAAAAGGTTGTAAGAACCTCATGTTATGTAAATAAAGTGTTTTCACTCATCCAAGTGGGGTTACTTATGTAATAATGAATTCTTACCATGGTTAGGAGCCAAAATCAGTTGTAACTATCTCCATTTAAGTCTATAAAAATATATATTTGTTTGTATTTGGAGTAGAGATAGGTTGGAGAACTTAGAGTAGATGTTTTGGAAGCATCTTGAAGGATTTTGAATATCTTAGTAGGATTTTCAAGCCTTTAGTAAACTTATTGTAAATATGAATATGTTGTACTTGTAAATATTCCATGAAAAAGAGACTTGAGTAGAGGCTTGATGTAATACAAGATGTTATTTATAAGGTATTATTATTATTATTGCAGGTTTTTAATGGTATGAATAGGTATTTCTAATGAGGGTGAATGATATTAAAGCTTTATATTA
This sequence comes from Taxus wallichiana var. yunnanensis, assembly GCA_018340775.1. Lineage (NCBI taxonomy): Eukaryota > Viridiplantae > Streptophyta > Pinopsida > Cupressales > Taxaceae > Taxus > Taxus wallichiana. Next base: position 8,577,971 of record CM031244.1, read on the forward strand.
AGTGAAAATACGAGTAAATTAAGGTTGCGGGTAAGAGTTTGTTGTATTGATCTTGTATGATTGATGATTAGAAATGATTCTCTAAATATTAATGTGAGTACATGATCTTGAAATATTTATAAATTTATGTTAAAAATATTACATAGAGATTCATATATATTGAAAGGTATGAAAATAGTAAACTCGGAAAAAATAGTTTTTTCCAAGACTAGTAACTTAACACTTGGAAGAATTTGAACATAGTTACTGAAAAGTATCATTGAAGGACCTTACAGGAGGTGGACGGGACTTGGTCTATTGGAGGTATATTGGAGGTATATTGGATTTAAGCCTTTGAAAAGAGTCTATAGAAAAGGAAAGAAAAGATAACCTAAACAAATAACTCTCGGATATGAAAAATCTTGAGCGTGGTTTGAGAACTAGAAACAAGTTTAACTAAAAATTTAACCAAAAAAAAGGGATAAAATTTTGTGATAAAGTGATTATAGGTTTAATGAAGGTCTTGAAAAATTTTCAGGAGGAAACTTTAAGTTTTGAGGGTAAAAACTTTAAAAACATAGTCATAAACCTTGATTTTTACTATTCTACGGGATAGGTTTGCGAAGTAATCGATATAAATATTTAAATATAGGATTTTGTAGAATTATTAAGAATATGTATCATGATGCATTTTACATGTTTAAAATATTATGGAGTTCAAGAATAAGATATAAGGACTTACAAGTGAAGTTTATCAATTGTTAGTCCTAGTTTTACTAGTCTAAGAACAATCTTGTGAGCAATTGATCTAGAACTCTAGTTTCATGAAGAAAGAATTATTTAAAAGTTATGATATGATTCTTGAAAAATGTTCAAGGTAATGTGAAGTCAAAGTAAGGATATAAAATATTATAAGTGAGGTTTCTATATGAGATTATTGGGAGTACTAGTCAAAAACCCATTCTTGAAGATGTTAAGTATTAATAACTTATTGAAGGATTGAAATGGTACAAGGTGTTACAAGAGGGAATTAAATAAGTTCAATGAGATTTTAATAGATGATTTAAGGAAGTGAAAGAAGAGTTTTTAATACAAGAAGTGTAATCTCACCATGACATTCCTAGTTAATTGTCATTTCCTAGTTTTGAATAATTCTTGCTTATGACAAGAGCTTAGAGTTAAGGTCAAGATTTGTAAAAATGTATTAATTTTTTTTTTATGTAGTGGGAACATGAATTTACAATGGATATTGGAAGTATAATTCCAAGAAACCAAGAAACTGATATAAGTTGTAAGTTTTTAATCTTGAGGCAAAGTATATTAGTCTTAGGGCAGAGTAAGGCATGTTTTGCTACCTTTATTATTGACGATGTTTGAATCATAAATGAGTGTACTATTAAGACCTTGAATGTTGTGTAATAATGAATCATTCCATATAGGAGTCTATGTAATAAGGGGTTTCTTATTAAACCGGTGTTATACATAATAATTGAATACAATGGCAAGTCATAAACAATGAACAAATTAAGATAAGATAATGGGTGGTCGGTGTGAGAATTCAACCTTGGAAGGGTTTCCAAAAATAAGTTAAATTTAGTGCATAGTAGGGCATAAGGTATTTAATAATTTAAAACTAGAGACCAAATTTAAGCAACTCAAGACATTTAGAAGTAAGAAACAAGGTGTTAAGGACTCCTTAAAAATAGAAAGACCTTATTAAGTGATGGTTCGATGTTAAGAAGTTAAGATAGAATTACACCGATAATAAGTGAAACAAGACCTAAAAGTTATATTCAAGAAAGATAAGGCTCTGAATAACCATTGATTACATATGAATCAGTTTATTGTGTTTTCTAAACTATGTTTTGTATATTTCTCTACTTCATGTGGTATCAAAGTGAGGTTATCTCCTTGGAAGAAAGAATGGAAGAAATATTTAAGTGAAGGAAATTGGAAGTTTGATAGCAAGTAAGTGGTATGTGGAGAGCCCTTAGCCGCATGGGATTAAGAAGACAATATGAAAAGTTGAAAAGAAGAATTCCAAGGTGAAATAGACTTGGAGGCTAAAAGAGAAGTGATTAGGTGCAAAAAAACCGGGCAAGACCTAGGGTGAGGTACTCGAAACGAGCAAGGTGCAAAAGAATTACTTGAAAGAGGAAAATAATGAGAAGGTGAGAGGAAAAGTGAAGAGATAAATAGTTTCTTTCTAGAGGGATACCCCAACAAGATGAAAGAAATTATAGGGAATAAAATGGTGACAAGGGAAGAGATGATTCTTGAGTTAAGAGAGATAAGGTAAGAGTTGTAGTTTGTGATAGAGAGAAGAGAGAAAGAAAACCATGTTATTTGTTAGAGTATGAGGAAAAAAGTAAAGTGTCTTATATAGCTACTTGTAGAAAGGAGGAAGCAATTGATTACTTTGAGAAGAGAGGAAAGAAGAAGGAAAAATGATATGAAGGTTAATATTTTTTATCCTAAAGAGAGAGTGATGATAGGAGAAGAAGAAGAGGAAACTAGATAAGAAGAAGATCAAAAAAAGAAGGAGAAAAGCTCTTGTAAGGAACTTTTTGATTAACTAAAATAGGAAAACTATGGGGAAGTATATCCAATAGTTAATCTAAATAAGAGGACATAAAACACTATATAAATGTAATAAATGATCTAAAGGTAGTAAATAATGATATAAGTAAATTAATCTAAATGTAATCAAAAGATAAGTGACAAGAGAAAGGTAAGAAATAGTGTAGCTAATTGAAGAAGATGGTAGCAAGTTGTCGGGTATGAAACTGGAAACTAAATATACGAGACGATCAATCGAAACCCTTCAAAGGGTAGATCTAGACTTCCTAATATGATATAAGCATTTAGGAGGGTATTGGGGCACCCTAGCGCCTTGTGGTTTGGATTATGGGTGCTGTGAACTATGTAGAAGCTCAGAAAATAGGTTCTACAGTGTCGCAACTAGGCTAGAAACTCTATCTGTCTATCACACTGGATTCGTTGGATGAACTATATAATGCCTTGCACAAGAAGAGGAAGAATGGGTTAGATCGAACTTAGCCACCAAACCGGCAGACTTATTGGTGAGGGCTACACTACATTACGAACCTTGATGTAGTTCTGGTGAGTGTGTGTGAATGGTGCCCGAGGTACTCTCGTGCCAGTCGCACTTTGTGTAGTAGTGAGCTATAGTAGCTATAAAAGATGTAGAATAGTATATAAAATAGAATAGATAGAATCCCTCCCTCCTATGTGAATGGATGTGATGTAGAATTTTCTAGCTAGAATGTATGGAACTATGTGGATGAAGATGGTGTAATGGATGCAACCCTAGATGGAGTGATAGTAGTGATAGAATGCAAAGACCTAGGACCCTCAATATGGTCTTATAAGCTTTATATTTATAGGGATCTCAAGTATACTTTCACAATTAATCTGGTAATGTTGGTGAGAAAAGGATAAAGGAGACCAACAACTAGAAGTGACCTAAAAAGGAGCGAAAGAGGCTAAACCTAGATCAGGGTGCCCAAGGTGAGACTAGGGTGCCTTGGGGTGCCCTAGTATAGGGTGGGGTGCCCAGAATTAGGGATGGAACTTTGGGGAGATGCGGTGGGCATATAGGTAATGAAAAATACATAAGAAAGACAAGATAAAATAGAAAAAAAGATGGCAAAAAGGGGGAATTAATTGGTACTTTGTGCACTTGAGAACATTCTAAATAGTAGTATAAGACCGGACTAAATATGTCTAAAATGCATGATTTTATGTCTACACTTTTAAAGGGGCTATGATTTTATGCGAGGTTCGGTAGCATGAGTAAAATTGTGTAAAGAAATGATAATTTTACATTGGTCGAGATCAACACAAAGAAATATAATGGTGGCCTTCATGGATTGATACTAGGTTTTTAATAAATGTATAGTATATGAGAAGCGGGTAGGAGAAAAAGGATGAGTAGGAGGAGAAACGTCAATTATGGTAATAGAAGGAGAGAAAATTACAGTAGATGGTGAATCATATGAAGGAAATGGTGACACATCATCATTATAAAAATTATCAAAAGAGGTGTCAAAGTCATATCGGACTACTCTAGATACTTGATAGGCAAGTGTATGGGGTTGGTCATCTAGATAACCATGAATGCGTAAGATGTACATGACCATGAAATATTATTCATCTATGAAGACATGTAATGGGCATCTGTAATCATACCAAACAATAAGGTTGGGTGTATAACAAGTAAATGAGCTACTACAAATACTAGCGGTACTAAAGGGCATGGGGTATGTGATATCAACATGTTTCGAGATCAAGGGTACCCCCAATATAATCGAACCAAGACTATCCGAGGGTAAGTGGATAAGGATAAGGATGACGCACGAGATGTACCACAAGGTGGAAAACATGTAACCCATAAGTGGTAGTGAGAATGATAGAGCCATGATACAAGTGTGGATCACATAGAGGAGTATGAAGGTCATTAAAGAAAAATCCTAGCCAAAGGGGACCATCATATGAACATATGGTGGGAGAACATGAGGTGACAAGTGGGATGTGCTTCTAGTAGGAATTATTGAGAAAAATGGTGCAAGTGAATGATGGAATTTATAGGGAAGAAGGTGGCACGACAATGGGATGAGATCAAGAGGGGTTGAAAATGGTCGGTTTGACACAATGGCAATAGTAACATCAGGTGGTGGGGAAGAGAAGGTACTACGCATATGAAGAGTAGTGGAAAATGACATTTCATAGAGAAAAGGGGACAATGGGGGAATAGGAAAAGCAATAGAGTAGTGCGGGGTAGGTGTAGAGGATGAAATTGAAGTATCAATAACCATAGAAGAGGTAGGGAGTGTATCAATCATGAAAACAATAGGACTTAGAGCAGGAGGTATGGTGTGATATTGAGAGTCCACTGTGGGTGAAGAAGAAGGAAACACAGAGCTGGAGTTTGTTGCATCCGATGTGGAGGAGGAAATGGTAGGAACAGGAAGAAGAGCTTCCACTTCGGATATGATTTGAACTAGGGATGTAGGATCAATAGTGTATAAGTAAGAGGTAAAAAGATCCACAATGGCATGCAGATCCATCCTAGAGGAGAAAATATTGATGAATGAAGGGCAAGGATTATAGCTGCTGCATGGGAAATGGAGGGGCACAGACAAAAGCATGGCCATGGAAATAAAATTGTAGTGTAATGGGGGACTTAGAAACAAAGGACTTACGATGACGCCTACCCATGATGAGAAAAGACAAAAAGGTAGATTCAAGAAATTGTTGAGAAAGACACATTAGGTTCACCAAAATGATTAACTAAAATGGGAAAACTATGAGGAAGTATATCCAATAGTTAATCTAAATAAGAGGACATAAAATGCTATGTAAATGTAATAAATGATCTAAAGAAAGTAAATAATGATGTAAGTAAATTAATCTAAATGTAATAAAACCCTAAATGACAAGAGGAAGGTAAGAAATAACGTAGCTGATTGAAGAAGATGGTAGCGAGGTTCTCGCCGGTATGAAACTGAAACCGACTATGTAGATGAACAATCAAGAACCATGCAAAGGGTACATTTAGACTATTTGAGATGACACGAGTTCTTGAGAGGGTGCTTTGGGGCACCTCGGGGTGCCTTGGTCCTGGATTATGGGTGCTTTGTGAATTGTGTAGAAGCTCGAAACTAGGTTCGCAGTGTCGTAACAAGGTTTGAAACTTTGTCTATCTCACACACTAGATTTTTTAGATTAACCGTATGATGCCCTACACAAAGAGGAAGAATGGCTCAGGCCGACCTCGAGTCCACCAAACGATGGAATTATCACCGAATGTTGCGGTACATTACAGGACCACGATGTAGTTCTGGTGAGTGTGTGTGAATCTTTCCCTAGGTGTTCTTGTGCCAATCACACTTTGTGTAGTAGCGAGCTATAGTAGCTATAAAAGATGTAGAATAGTATGTAGAATATAATAGATAGAATCCCTCCCTCTTATGTGAATGGATGTGATGCAAACGTTGCTAGCTAGGATGTATGTAACTATGTGGATGAAGATGGTGCAATGGATGCAACCCTAGATGGAGTGATAATAATGATAGAATGTAAAGACCTAGGACCCTCCATATGGTCTTATAAGATTTATATATATAGGGCTCTTGATGCAACCTAGAATTCACCAGATAACACCCTAGATGCACTGACACATCAGTCAGCCTAGACTAAGAGCTCACCTGAAGCGCACAAAGGTACCAAGTCCCTCTTTATGGTTACTTGTAGCAGAATGTTGTAATGATGAAGACTTAAAGCATATAGATCCATAGCTAATACATCATTATACATCGCATGACATATCTAGATATATGAAAGAATAAGTTTAAACGATAATCATGATAAAAATAAGAACATGCACTACCTAATTACACACAAAAAATGACACTTAGGTTTAGTCATATCTTCCATCTCTTAATTATCACAATAACACGAAGCTTCTTATAATACTGAAATCTATGCCGATGCGCGCATGGATCGATACGGTAATGTAATTCGAAACATGCACATGTCTCTATTATCTATCTCTCTATATCCATCATCTCCATACCAGGTAATTCACTACATATATATAGGGTAGGGACTTTCCCTTCACTGCTTATCTTTCCCAAAAATAGGTTGCATGCTATTAATAACCATGTGCCATTTTCATGCATAGCCACACATGCAAGTGTGCTATCTATAGACTACTGATAGTTAACTGAGGTGAAAATCCTATTCTTAGACTGTCTCCATGCAAAATCACTCTGAATCCGATCCTCTAGAAATAGAAAATGCGTGGCGCACATGTCTCTGCATCATTGGTGTGTTCTGCACGCTATCTTCCAAAATGGCTGAATGCTGAATTGTCTGTGCGCACGAGTTCTTCTTGTCCCTTCATGCCCTTGAACCTGGCTTGTTTTCCCACATGGACTTCTTGTGTGAGTTTTGTCAAGTGTTCTCTAATCAACATTACCCCACACTAATCTCATTTTCACCCCAAAAATGGGTATCTCCAAAAAAATGTTGAATAGAAAGAATCGAAAGAATTTGAATGAATAAAGAATGCTTTTATGTGGCAGCCTCATTTGTCTCATCTTGAAGGATCAACTCTGGATACTCCTCTTTTATTTCGGCCTCTAAGGCTTGCCACTCGGTGAGAGCCTTCTCTACTTTCTCTAGAATGTCCACAATGATGGAACTCAAGCTCATCCTTCGCAATTTCCCCTTTTTCATTTTGTAAGACCAACATAATGCTAGACATTACAGTCATCCTTCCCTCCAGTACATCCATTTTATGTGCGATGAGTTTCCCAAGCTCATTTAATCTTTCCTTGTGTGGCTCTTGTGTTGCTACCAGGGCCTCACACTTTTGTTTTACAATAGTTAACCTCTCTATGCGGCCCAAGGTATCATCCCTCATAGCCTTCGGACTTCATTATCTTCTTCCAGAGTCTTTACCTTGATCAACGCTTCTGGAGCTATGCAGATGTTTAAGGCTTGGTCTACTTTCTTCAAATCTTCTTACAGTGCTTGTAGCAGTCCCTCATAGAATGTAATCTTCCACATCACTAAAGCCTTTTCTCATTCCACCTCTTGTGTTGGATCCTTTGGTGCTGGCATACGCAATGTGGTTCATCTTCAAGCACTAGGTCTATTAAGGTACTTACATAGTGTATTACCAAAGGAAATGTGTTTAGTACCTTTGGTTCTAGGTATGGCCTAGCCTTCATAACAATATCACAAATTTCCTCTGCAAGGTTGATAAATACAATGTTTTTTTACTGCGCAAGTCTCTTTCTGTGCTAGGTGCACTATCTTTGCATCCTTTGTCTTCATCTCCTCGTGCAAAACTCTTATTATTGTAGCTTTGTCCATGTTTCTTCTTGCAACTTCAGTAGAAACCTTCACCAATGCATTGCTCACCTGTTCATCTGACATGACAATAGGCTTTATTGTCATATGTCTAGCTTGGGGTGCCTTCTTTAGCCATCTCGACATGCATGACTCCTCACATACATCAAAGTCAGGCTCATCCATGTGGGTGTGCATTGACCATGATAGCTTCTTTCGAGTGTGCACGGTCACCATATCCTCATCCATTAGCTCCCAGCCAAATAAATCCTTCATGCTATCCTATGAGTCCTTAGCGTATCCCATGAGTGGTGCACTATGTTCTCCACTCATCCTCTTTGTCCTTGGCCCTTTTGGAACTTGAGCTTCAAGGTTAGGAGTCTGCATAGTATCTGAGTAGTCTCATGTGCGGTTTCAGATGTTTCCTTCTCTCCTTCTCTATTTTCATCTCTTCATATTTTGGCTCTTCTTCTTGCTCAAGTGGAGTAGGAGATCCTGGCGCGCTCTCCTCCATCCTTTGACCTCTTCATCTAACTTCAACTTCCTTCTCCTTTTTGGCTCAGTGGACTCCTTGTGCGGAGAGAGATGAGGTGATCTCCTTACCATTTGTGGGGTTCCACCTTGAGTCCTTATGCGTCTGAATACTTTCTTGAACCTGTTCTCTCCTGTTCTACCCTCGTATCATCTTCTTCATCTTGCCCCTGTGGTGGAGTAGTGGCACACTATGATTCCTTCCTATCTAAAGGTTGCCTCCTTCTATGCTCCAAGCCACCACTATCTTCACGCTCTTCTTCTTCATCTTCTACGTCAATGGTTTCTGTGGGCTTTGGCACCGGTATGTTCTCCATTGTATGTTGACCCTTCGGTGGCCCTAGGAGCGCGAAATCATTCTCCACGTACTTATTGTTTTCCATCTTGGGCTTTAGCTGAAGGTATACTAGTGCTGCCCCAATATCTCTAACAACTAGAATCATGGGCTTTATGCTCAATACTTCTGAAATGAGCCTCTCGATATATGCGCTTCACCTGGATACACATATTTCTTTCTCAGGGTGTGGTAGTCATAGTCTACCTTCTCTGCATTGAAGGCTAGGCGATGCATGTGTCTGTGAATTTGTGGACTGATGTTTGAAAGTACCTCACTTTGTGAAGGCATAAGGAAATTTGCACCAAGGGCTCCAGGATCCATCTTTCATTGGGAAGCATGTGATGCAGAAATGTTGATATACAACAAATTGGACTTGTTTCCCTATTATCGAAGGTAGTTCCTTCGGATGTGCCACTCTTCTTCAAAGGCCGCATGGAGCCTGTCATACCTTGACATCGTCTATCATGGCCCCTTTACATAGGTACTTGCTGAACCTTTCAGCTGGTGACTTATTCTCCATGGGGTATTCCCATATCTTATCCTTCGGTCTATCTGGTACTCCAATATCCATGAATACCAATGATAATAAAACAACTCCAAAGCTAATTTTCCCTCCCGTGCATGCCTCCTCGACTATCTGTTCTATAATGTAGCTTGCAATATTGTAGACTACTTATTCTAACATCTGCTTCGCAACATGTAGCCACATGGTGTTCACCTGTGACCACCTCTCCTGATCATTCAACTTTGTAACAAGATGTGTTTCTACTTGTACAACCAGACAATTCTTTAGTTTATCAATGTCCATACCATGCTAACCCTTCAAGTATCCCAACTCCTTCTAGTTTCTATAATCACGGCCTTATCTGTTAGGTCGGTATTTATATCCTCTCATATGGCCTTCAAACTGTCCACATGGAGATCAACGTGGATGAGATTCTGACTCTGTGTCCTACAAAGTAGAAAAAATCCTCATGTACTCTTTGCTCATGAGCCATCGGTATAAAGGGTCATACTTCTCAAAATATGGAAGCTCATATAATTGGTAGGCTCCAATTATTTTTAGAATTTTCTTGCCTGCATCATCATAAACTGACATATCATCTACCTTGCATTTTTTTGTCTTCGTGTTGAGTAGGGCATTGAATTCCTTTTTGTTCTCTAGTGGTCCTGTGGCTATATTTGCTCACTTTTCTTTTTCTTATATGTGAATTCACTCTCTGTCCGACTATGACGCCCTCTAAATATTACATTTCTAAAAAATTAATTTCAGGTGCCATCTCTTCCTCCTCTCAACTACCTTCTTCTTCCCCTTTGTTCCCGTTGCAGTTGGTTTCTTGGGTGCCATTTTTACCTTGCAATCCTTCTATAGACACTTGCCTCTTCAACTCTATAATACCCGACTCAAACCCTAGCTTGAGTTAGTGTGACCTCGATGAAATTGCATGCCCTAGCTCCTCTCTTCCATCCTACTTCACTCAAACCCTTCACCACCGGGATGCAAGCTTCTTCTATGCACAAATCTTCTTGTCACGTCTGGTTTCACACCCTTCGCACCTCAAATTGATTACTCGGATCTTCGCACTTATCTCTTTCTCAAATACTCTTAATCACAACAGTAAAAATGAACTTGCATCCCATCCTTATATAGATTTTTAAATTTTGATGCATTTATTGCTTCTCCACCTACCAAATATCCTCTCATTTATTGACCAATTTTTTTCTTTCCACACGGTACATATTCGCGCCCCAGCTATAACCTTCTAGCACACCTTCCCCTATGATCTCATCACAGACTTCTCTTCGCGTATGCCCATGCACACAGTACCTCGTCACTTTGTACCTTATCCTGGTAGTTATCATGGCCTCTACTTACCTCGCGTTATATTGTTCCTTCATTCATCTCCATCCTTGGTCACTTTTGAGAAGTAATATTTTTACTTTGACAAACACTCGTAGCATCTTATTCCTTTCCACCTTTCAATTCCAACAGTCCTATACCTTGATATCAATAACCACACCCCACACTAAAAGTATGTGCAGTTCGACTGCGCATCAACATGATCCATATTGTAGTTAGCTTCATGCACACAAGCACACTTATTACACAAGAACAAAAACTAAAGTGACAAAGCATAGTGATAATGAAGGAAATAATAAATACATAATGAAACCTAATCTAATTAGCAATATTGCCTTATTACAAATGCCAAGAAGACTTATTTATAGTAGGGCTTCAGCCTACTCCCATTAAAGTAACTAGGTAGTTGTGTTCCATCTAGTGCTTCTAACTGGAAAGCGCTTGTTTCAAGGATGTAAGTAATAACATATGACCCTAACCAATGTACCTTAAGTTTTCTTGGATGGTGTAAGAACTTAGAGTCATAGAGAAGTACCATTTGTCCAATCTCAAACTTCTTATCCCTTATGTTTCTGTCATGCCATGCTTTCTACCTAGCCTTTTCTTGCTTCTGACTCCATCGTGCTATGGCTCGTTGCTCATCCAATTGAATCATCTTCTCAATACACTCTTCTAAAGCCTTCTCATCAGCTAGACCTCCAGCATGTGTAATGCGCAAAGAAGGTAACATAAATTCTATAGGGAGAACGAATTCTACGCCAAACACCAATTGAAATGGTGTGGCTTTGTTCAATCTCTTATAAGTTGTTCTATATGCCCAAAGAATAACTAACACTTTATCATCCCAATCCTTTCTTCCAACATCAAAAATTTTTGTCAATGTCTGGCTCAAAATCTTTTTGAAAGCCTCAACAGTTCCATTTTCCTAAGGATGATAGGGTGTAGTCTTATGGTGTGCAACCATAAACTCATCTAATAGGATCTGATTGTCTCATTCAAAAATTGTGTACCCCTATCACTTGTCAAGCTTAAAGGACATCCATATCTTGTAAGAACATTCTCCCATAGAAACCTAGTTGTTGTAGCCACTATACAGTCCTTCGTAGGTGCTGCTTCTGCCCACCTTGTGAGATAATTTGTACAAGTAATGATATAGCGTGACCCAGTCCTACGCGCGGCTGGAGAAATAGGTCCTACAAAATCGATGGCCCATTTCTCAAATGGTTTGACACTAGTAATAGGTCTCAAAGGCATCTCATCTCTTTGCCTTGGTTTACCTAGACGTTAACAATGGTCACACGCTTTGCAATATGCTTTACAATCTTTATACAGATGTCTCCCACCATAATCCAACAAGTAGGATCTTTTAGGCAGTTGCATCACCTGCATAGTGGCCTCTGCAATACCACCATGTGCCTCCTCCATTATATCCTTGTGCTCATGCTCTAATACACAATGACATAATACTTCATCTCTGCCTAACTTGTAGAGGTCACCATTGATTAACATAAATGGTGCCGCGTGTATAGAAAGCTATTTCTTTTCTAATGCCTTCATTCCTTCTAGTGCCACACCAGTCCATAGAAAGAAAACAATGTCTTCTAATTCTAATGGCACGCATTGTAACCTATATAACTGTGCATCTAACATGGTTTCTTCAATTGTTTGTGCTTCTTCTCCTGAGTGAATTCTAGACAAGTGGTCTAGTCCAGAGTTACTTTTCCCTAGCTTCACCATAACTGTGAAGTCAAAATCTTGAAATAGGAGTACCCATCTGCATATGTGCCCTTGTAAGATGGGTTTGTTCACCAAATACTTCAATGCCATGTGATATGTATAAAACACAAATGGTGTTGCTAATAAGTATTGTCAAAACTTGTGCAATGCATAGATCATTGACAAAGCTTCGCGATATGTAGTTGTATAATTCTGTTCGTAGGAGTCATCTTCCTACTAGCAAAAAAATTGGATGATCTACAATACCTTCGCCAGGTTGAGCTAACACAGTGCCAATGGCCATGCCAGAGGCATCCACATGCACATGAAATGGTTTATCCCATGAGGAAAGTCCATAATAGGTGCGGTAGTAAGTTTCACCTTTAATATCTCAAACAGGGACCTACTACGGTTCTCCCTAATAAAATGTACGTTTTCCTTTTAGTAACTCTTCCAAGGGCACAACAACTTTGGCACACCCTTTGATGAACTTCTGATAATATCTGTGTGACCCAAAATCTGCTCACCACCTCACTTTGACTCGGTAGGCGAGGCTTAGAATGACCTACACCTTAGTTTGACAACCAACAAACCTTCCTTACAGATTATATGTTCTAAACAAGTATTCCAAAAGGTGTAGTAAATATGCACTTCTTGATGTTTAAAGAGATAATTATCTACATCATTCAAATATTAAGCATAGATTTTCATAATAATCTTTCACAAGCCCATATACTATCCAATCATCTAGATAAACCTGTAAGAAGTTGTGAATAAAATATTTGAATTCCTGAACAACTATCGTGAGAATACAATAGGCACATTTTTCAGTCCAAAAGGCATCATAGTATAGGAAAAACTACCCCATTCAGTAGTAAAAGTTGTCTTTTCTTGATCCTCCTGAGAAATCCTAACTTGATGATACCCAAAAAACCCATATGTGAATGAACATATTTTGCGCCTGCCACTCCTTCCAATATTTCCTCAGTGAATGGTGTAGGAAAAGGATCTATGACACATGCAACATTCAACTCCCTATAATCTACACAGATTCGAATCCTACCATCCTTCTTGATACTTATCACCATAGGACTAACCCATTCTAACTCATCCAAGGGTTGAATAATCCCAGATTTTAGCATCTTATCAATCTCTTCCTTCACCTTTTCATGTAAATTGGGATTCATTCTATAAGGTCACTTTCTAACTGGGCATGCACTATCCTTAAGATTTATCTTCATTTCCCCAAGTGATTCATGCACACCTTTAAGTTCATGATACCCTCGAGGGAATAAGTCCTGATAATCCTTGAGTAACTCAATGATCTTTGCCACTTCCGATTCTGACCAATAGTCTCCAATTATGACCTCCTTTGGCTCAACCTCCGAACCTATATTCACCTTCTTTGTCTTCATGGGTTCGTGATAGGTGTGCGTATCCTTTCTGCACTTTGTCCAAGACCTCACACACCCCTTGTGAATGTTCAATATCCAGGTTCTCAACTTCCTCATCATCCATTATGTAAACCATCTTTCCTTTCTCTTTCTCAAGGCAAGCGCATTCAAGTAGTATGGAGTCCATTTCTTCTTCCTTTTCAAAACACACTCCAGAATCTGTCTCACCAAATATTTCTGAATAATCTCTTCTACCTTTGCACTATCTCCCATAGTTAAGCACTTGACAAATTTTAATGCTTATTCTATTGGAGGTTTATTCGATAAGTAGTAAAAGGTTTGGATCATTCTTGCAGTCAAATTCTACCAATTCCCAGTCTCTCTATGTAGTTATGCATATACATATAAGGCGCGTGCGCATCCTTGTAGAGTAGAATACAATCTATGCACCCAGAGTGAAGGTGGTAATGCTCCTATCCCAATGTATGCAGAGTCTCTCACACTTCGAATGTGATGCAATAGGTTGATCACCATTATAAGTGCAGATTTACGTAGGTGCATTGCTCCTTAAAAACCTAGTATATAGGGTGATTCCAATCTCCTCCCATTCTATAAGATTATATCTATGGACTACCCACCAGTGCGCTGCTATCCCACGCAAGGTATACACTAACATATCTCTTCTCTTAATTTGATTTGTCCACTTGTGCTTCCATGGCTTTCAAAAATACATGAAGATCTTACTCAGGTATACCACGATTACTACGCTACCTATTCGTCAAATAGAAGAAAGTCCATTCTTATGCGCAAGCACACTTTTTACCTCATTCCCTACTAGTTCATATGTACCATGAGCCCAATTGTCACAAGAAATACTCATAGTATCACTAATAGAATGATAATCTTCCCATTATAGGATGCCTTCCATTAATGGCTCATTGAGCTTTGGGTCCTGAATAACACGTACATAGATTCTGTTTAAGTCCTCCTCACTTAGAGGCTCAATATATGGTGTAGACTTCCCATCTTTCAAATATATTACAACCCTTTCCTCCTTGTTCTCAAAGCTGATATACTCCTTATTGAATCTCAAGTCAACATTATTCACATAACACCAAGGGCATCCAAGTAAAATTTGAAAAAGCTGTTTGCTTCCACATGTGCTAATACCTCAAAATCCCCAGTGAACTTGGCCCCTTATATGGTTATAGATGCATCCTTGAAGGCCTTAGTTTGGGTTACCATAAATAAACACATTAGATGATGGCTGCAATGGATACCTCCCCATTCGTACCCCCGCATCTAATGTAAACACATTCACTTCCGCACCTATATAAATCAATATGTTTCTTAGCAACCATCCATCCACAATAACATTCCGAGTAATTTCCTTGTCATAGTTAATGCTATCAGGGGGAAGATTTGCATGTAGGATTTTCCATTCATTCTCAGTGATTATGCGTAGGGTATTCCCGTTTAACCAATTTCCTAGCAACGAAATAATATTCTCCTAGCGCAACATTTTAAAAACCTGTTTGATGTTATCAATATCATAGTGCCTTTTTTGCTTCTTTCTTCTGCTCCATCTTCCTTGACTACTCCTTTAAACACTGTATCTCACCTTGAAGATTCTGAGGACTTCCATGGTCTCTTGATAGAATTCCTTCTGATGAGCAGGATTTGGGTGCCTTGCATGCAAAACCTCCTCTTTGGTGATTGTAGGCTTCTGGTGCAATGCTTCTCTTATGCGCATCACTTCATCTCATGTAGTAATATTCACTTTGTTAATGCCTCGGTCTGGTGCTATCTTGGGCATCCAATGATCTTCTACCACACGTTGGATTCTAACCATCTAGGTGCCTTTGTTTTCTTTCTTATGTTACTT
The DNA here is from genome assembly GCA_018340775.1 of Taxus wallichiana var. yunnanensis. Taxonomy (NCBI): domain Eukaryota; kingdom Viridiplantae; phylum Streptophyta; class Pinopsida; order Cupressales; family Taxaceae; genus Taxus; species Taxus wallichiana. The sequence goes on from CM031244.1 coordinate 8,593,555, forward strand.
ACTCAGATGCTCATATAAGTTTGGACACTCTTCATAGCTATGGCTCTTTCTACGAGAAAGAACATAAAATATTCAGGGACATCCATGCCTATAGTGGTCGGAGATCCACACGTATAACATGTTTCATGAGGGAAATCACATCTTCCTCCACCGTGGCCTCATCCCCCATATCAACCTCAATATCCATGTCCTCTTCCACGACCTCCTTCAAAATGCCCCTCATTCCTATAAGTGCGTTTGATTATGATCCCAATCTTGGTACTCATTCTTACCCTTAGAATGATCTATTATGCTTGTTTATGTCGCACCCCAATATCTATAACATCTTGGATCGACCAATCAACCAACAATCTTCAATATCATGGGTGGTGGATTGAAAATTTTTACAGTAACAAGATACATTATTCCTTATCGTGCGTTGTAACAAATGACATGACTTACATCATGATTCAAATAACAGATCTCACAATCCAATAGTAATGACTGTATAGACCTGTGAGGGAAACTATCCTTGGTGTGACCTTCCACTTCACAATTTGTACACCAAATCCTGAGCACGTTTCATGGGCTGAATTTGTTGATAGCTTCTCTAACTGTTTTTCCATAGCTGCAATATGTGCCTCTAAGAATGGAATAATGCCAGTGTCAATGCTCCTAACTGCCTCAGCATGCAAAGCTACTTCTAGTGCTTCACAAGGATTAGTGTAGGTCTTATGTGACAAAGCTCTTACCGAATGGTGTAATTAGTCCGCCAACAAACCATTATGCATGCTAGTTTGCGTGAATATCATAAGAAAGCTTAGATAGGAGTGTTTTAAAATGGGCATCATACTCACGTACACTCTCAGTAGTGCCTTGCTTGATATCCTTGAGTATGCTTATACTCTTCTACTCAAATTTCGGGATATAGAACTATTTCAAGAAATCATCCTTTAGTGCTGCATAATCCACGCAAGTTTGATCGGGTAAAACTTCCTATACCAGATGTGTGCACATCCCTGTAATGTAGTAGCAAATTGACTTGCCTTGCACTTAGAAGTCGTGATCCCTTTCACGTGCCACAATATTTCACACATGTGCACATGCTCAGCAATATCCTCTATGCCTCTATACTCCGGAAGACAAAGAGACATCTCCATATAAATATTTTGGGGTTGGTGCGGACCTTGCCCACCTGATCCAGAACCTCTTGTGTTTCCCCTACTTTTAGAACCACTAGATCCACCAGTTTTAGGACCACCTATACCTCCTGATCCTCCACCTGTAGCTAGAATAGGACCTATAGATGTACTCCCCTATGCTCTGATAATAGTACTATATTGAACCCCTATATTCTGTATGGTAGTTCCACTTCTAGAGGTGAATCCAACATTCGACACACTTACATTTTGTGTAGATGATGTGCCTGAAAATGTTCCTCCAAATAACATTAAAGTCATCTGTCCTACTATTGATGTACTTACTCTCTGACTTACTCCAGTTCTCCTATTTCCAAAATTCACTTACTTGATTACTTGTCCTACTTAGAGTCTTGACAAAACCAAGCGCAAGGGCTAGGTTACCAAGTGGATTGAGATGTGCACCCATGGCCCAGTCATCTCTGCTTTGTGCGCTCCTTGTGAGGTCAAGGAGGGTTCCTGTCATGTTTTCCCAAATGTAGGAGTTCTGATGCTCTAGCTCCATGTCTTCTACGTGAGCTCCAAATCCATCACAAGCCATCTCTATCCTCAACTCCATCCGCGTTGTAACATCATCACTGCTTCTCTCTATCTCCCTCTCACGTGCCTCATTCTACTCAAGCCACCTTTATTCTCTTTTCCTTTCTCTGCTAAGTCTGCCATCCTTCACTAATCCTGTCCCCACCCTCGCGCATGGTGGGGTTTAGTTAGCCATAATTTTACTCTCTAGGTTCAAAGTTACCATCAAGATCTTTATCACCGGTGGAATACTTTGTAGATATGTTCCTCTAAAATAACGCAAAAACTAGAATTTAGCTACCTTCGGGTAAGAATACGTCAAAATTGAACATTCCGAATATAACTATTTAGAAGACCACAAAACCACGTATCTACAATGCGATTCTAGATCGATCAACACCATAAAGGTCCTAAAATTCTTCCTATGTTCAGACAAGTGCGCGATACCTCCAATTCCACTTAGATGCAAAAGCAATCAGCCACTCGTATAATTGTCTTGAAAGGTGGCAAAAATATCTCATATAAACTATCATTCAAGTTCTATTCCACCCATACGCGTGCATTAAACTTAGATCCGGGGCTGAACCATTGTGCATATTCTTCCTCCGTGATTGTGTATCCAATCTTCAATACTTGCTAGAGTTAACCAAGATGTCTTCATCACAAACCATCCTAAAAACAATTGAAAAGAGGTCTTGGCAGCGAACCAATGATGCGGCCTAAAATTCAGCAGATAACAACCTAGACACACTTTGATACATCACTTAGCCTAGGCCCGGCACCCACCCAAAGCGCGCAAAGGTAGAGGTCCCTCTTTAGTGTTCTTTGTAGTAGAATGTTAACATGATGAAGACTTAAAGCATATAGATCCATAACTAATACATCATTATATAGTGCATGATAGATCTAGATCTAGGAAAGAATAAGTTTAAACAATAATCATGATAGAAATAAGAACATGCACTACCCAATTACACATAGGAATGACACTTAGGTTCAGTCAATATCTTCCATCTCTTAATTATCACAATAACACAAAAGCTTCTTACAATACTAGAAATCTATGCCGATGTATGCATGGATCTGATACGGTAATCTAGAAACATGCACATGTCTCTGTTATCTATCTCTCTATATCCATCATCTCCCTACCAGGTAATTCACTACATATATATAGGGTGGGGACTTGCCCTTCACCGCTTATCTATCCCAAAAATAGGCCGCATGCTATTAATAGCCACATGCCGTTTTCATGCATAACCACACATGCAAGTGTGCTATCTATAGACTATTGATAGTTAACTGAGGTGAAAATCCTATTCTTAGATTTGTCTCCATGCAAAAGCGCTCTGAATCCAATCCTCCAAAAATAGACAATGCGTGGCGTGCACATCTTTGCATCGTTGGTGTGTTCTGCACACTATCTTCTAAAAATAGATCTTCATGCCTAAAAATGGATAAGTCTTGAATGCTGACTTGTCCTATGCACATGGGTTCTTCCTATCCCTTCGTGCCCTTGAACCTAACCTATTTTCCCTGGACTTCTTGTGTGAGTTACGCCAGTGTTCTCTGATCAACAGATCTCAAGTATAATTTCAAAATTAATCTTGAAAATGTTAACGAGAAAAGGATAAAGGAGATCAATGACTAGAAGTGATCTAAAAAGGAACGAAAGAGGCTAAACCTAGATTAGGGCACTCGGGGTGGGACTAGGGAGCCCCGGGTGCCCCTGGTACTACCGGGGTGCCTAGAATTAGGGCTAAAATTTTGGTAGATTTGTGGGATGGATAGATAGGTAATGGAAAATACGTGGGAAAGATAAGATAAAATAGAAAAAAAGATGACCAAATGGGGGAATTAATTGGTACTTTGTGCGATTGAGAACATTCTAAATAGTAGTATAAGATCGGGCTAAACATGTCTAAAATGCATGAATATATGTCTACACTTTTAAAGGGGATATTTGACCTTAAAAATGTAATTCTAACATTGCTTTTGTATGTGTGAATACAGGTTAACAAAGTAAAGAAATGAAAACATTGAAAAGTGCCTTGAATGAGGACCTAAAAGACCAAAAGACTAAAGATGAAAGAAGATGATGAACTTATAATGAAGATGAGTTGATTCGGAAATAAATTATGTAGGGTATATAAATATTATATCTCTTGAAATGAATAAGATTTCAAACACTCATAAAGATATTAAGGGGAGAAGAATAAGTCAATAGAGATAATGATTAAACTAAATCAATTGTGAGCAATGCATGGGAAAATAAGTAGCAAGGAATGAAATCCATAAAAAGTTATGCATGACAAAACATAATTGATTACATAACATAGAAGTTGATTATAATAATACCCAATATTTCCATGTGCTATACCATGCACACTCCCATAGTTCTCATACGAACCCAAAAGCTACATACTTCTCAACACTCAAAATCTAGAACTAGAACTAGTGATTAGAAAGACACATCACCTATATATATATGGTCAGGGATTTCCATTCACCTCCTACATACATGTTTCCTAATAATTGGTGTGCTTTAAATATAACTTGCATGCTTTTCTAACTTTGGTTTACAATAGATTAAGCTATAAATAACCTACTTTAACCATGCTTTAATTCATATAATTAGGAAGTCACCATCCGCTACTTTTGTCTTTGTCTACATGTGCTTTATCCTATTTATATCCCTTTTATGTGCCTCACATCATCCACTTTTCTCTATTTTTAGCCAATTTTACCGAAATGGCTAAGTCCCAAATCTATAAGCATGTACACGAGCCCTTCGTGCAAACTGTCTTACTTCCATTCTTATGCATGTGCTTCTCCGGGGTCCTTTAAAGCAGTATGAACCTTTTTATACCCTGCGCATGTCCTCTTGTGAACAATCCTTTGTGCATAACTAACACTTATTGATTTCGTGACCAAGATTACCCCACACTAGGGATTTTTTCCATTCTTGGCAATATTACAAACAAACATAATTCCTCTAAATAATCACTAAAGAATGAAAGAATAAATAATTCAAGAAAGAATATGAATTTAGACCCTAAGAATTGAAGAATTATAATTTGAGATCCATGTGCATGTCAACACTTAGGCCTTCTAGGGTGGAAGAAGTTGTGAAAATTCCTTATTCAAAATATTTTCTAACTCCTTCCACTTACCGTAACTCCCTCATTGTTTTTCCGTGTGGCCTCTATAATAATAGTTACTTATGCATGAGTCAATTTTTCTATCTTCTCCTTGAGATATTTGACTATCACACCATGGTCTAAGGCCACACTTTCTAATGTATCCATATCACGTGTGACCAAAGGGAACATCTCCTTAAGCCTCACCCTAAGTGTGATCTTCATGGCTTAAAACAAGTCTCTTTTCTTCGTGACTTGGGCCATTTCCTTTTCATGCTCAACCCTATTATTCTTCATGTTAGCCTTTGCACTTTATTTAATTTTTCCTCCTCATTAGCAATGTGCATGCTCAAAATTGGGTCAAAATATTACCAATGATAAAAAACAAATTTTGCCCCACACAACTTCTTTAACTTCCGTTGCCAACGCTTCATACTCGATAATGAAGTGGTTGGGGTGGTGGATAATGATGGTTAGAAGGTAGAGTAATAAGGCGATTATGAAGCAGATGACCAAGGATGGCTTGTGGCATAGTAGTGGAAGGGAGGAAAAGGGGTGAAGGTAAGGGTGCAAGTTCGGTATTAGTAGTAAGATTGTGTAAATTAGCGCCAATTTTAAGTTGGTCAAGTTAAACATGAAGAGATATAATGGTGGCCTCCATGGAATGTCTGTGAGTTTGTAATAAATGTATAGTATATGAGAAGTGGGTGGGAAACAAAGGATGAGTAGGGGGAGAAACGTCATTGACTGTGGTAGTGGAAGGAGAGAAAAGTACAGTAGAGGGTGAATCACATGAAGGCAATGGTGGCACATGATCATTAGAAAAATCATCAAGAGAGGTGTCAAATTCGTATTGGACTGCTCTAGATACTTGATAGGAAAGTGTATGGGGTTGGTCATCTAAATAACCATGGATGCATAAGATGTACATGACCATGGCATATTGTTCATCTGTGAAGACATGTAATGGGCATAATTGAGCATACCAAACAATAAGGTTGGGTGTATAACAAGTAAAGGAGATACTACAAATACTAGCGGTGCCAAATGGCATGGGGAATGTGATATCAACATGATCAGGATCAAGGGTACCCCCAATATAATCTAACCAAGACTAGCCAAGAGTAAGTGGATAGGGAGTAGGATGACGCGCGAGATGAACCACAAGGTGGAAAACACGTAACCCATAAGCGGTAGTGAGAATGACAGAGCCATGATACAAGTGTGGATCACATAGAGGAGTATGAAGGTCATTAAAGTGAAACCCTATCCAAGTAGACCATCAAATGAGCATATGATGGCGAACATGAGGTGATGAGTGGATGTGCTCCTAATAGGAAATATTGACGAAAAGGGTGCCGGTGAATGATGGACTTTCTAGGGAAGATGATGATGACAATGGGATGAGATCAAGAGGGGTTGATAATGGTAAGTATGGTATAATGGTGGTAGTAACATCAAGTGGTGGGGAAGAGAAGGTACTAAGCATCCGAAGATTAGAAACAAACAACATTTCATAGAGAAAAGGGGACAGGTGGGGGAATAGGAAAAACAACCAAGTAGTGCGGGGTGGGTGTAGAGGATGAAAGTGAAGTATCAATAACCATAGAAAAAGTAGGGATTGTATCGATCATGCAAATAGTAGGAGTTAGAGGAGGAGGTATGGTGCGAGATTGAGAGTCCACCTTGGGTGACGAAGAAGGAAACATAGAGCTGGAGGTTGTTGCGTCCAATGTGGGGAGGTAATGGTAGGAACTAGAGGAAGAGCTTCCACTTCAGCTACGAGTTGAGCTAGGGATGTAGGATCAATAGTGTATAAGTAAGAGGTATGATATCTATAATGACATGTAGATCCATCCTAGATGAGGGAATATCGATGAATGAAGGGCAAGGATTATAGCCTGTAGGAGTGGGAGGGGTGTGGACAAAAGCATGGCCATGGAAATCAAATTGTAGTATAACGGGGGACTTAGAAACGTAGGACTTACGATGATGCCTACCCATGATGAGAAAAGACAAAAAGGTAGATTCATGAAAGTGCTGAGAAAGACATGCCATGTTCACCAAAATAATTAATTAAAATGGGAAAACTATGGGGAAGTATATCCAATAGTTTATCTAAATAGGACATAAAACACTATGTAAATTGTAATAAATGATCTAAAGGGTAGTAAATAATGATATAAGTAAATTAATCTAAATGTAATCAAACCCTAAGTGACAAGAGAAAGGTAAGAAATAACGTAGTTGATTGAAGAAGATGGTAGTAGGTTGTCATAAGTATGAAACCGAAACGAGCGTGTGGAGACGATCACTCAGGAACCCTACAAAGGGTAGATATTGACTGCCTGAGATGACAGAGGCACTTGGAAGGGTACTGGGTCACCTTAGGGTGTCCTTGAATGGATTTGGGGTGCTGTGAACTATGTAGAAGCTCAAAAACTAGGTTTTACAGTGTCAAAACTAGGTCTGAAACTCTGTCTGTCTGTCACACTAGATTTGCTGGATGAACTGTATAACACCCTACAAAAGAAGAGGAAGAATGGGTAGGACTGACCTCATCCGCAAAACTGGTGGAATTATAACCGAGCATTACACTATATTATGGACTCTGTTGTAGTTCTAGTGAGTGTGTGTGAATGGTGCCCTAGGTGCTCTCATTCCACTTTGTGTAGTAGCGAGCTATGATAGATATAGAAGATATAGAATAATATGTATAATAGAATAGATAGAATCCCTCCCTCCTATGTGAATGGATGTGATGCAAACTTTGCTAGCTAGAATGTATGGAACTATGTGGATGAAGATGGTGCAATAGATGCAACCCTAGATGGAGTGATAGAATACAAAGACCTAGGACCCTCAATATGGTCTTATAAGATTTATATTTATAGGGATCTCAAGTATAATTTCACAATTAATCCCGACAATGCTGACTAAGAAAAAGATAAAGGATACCAATGGCTAGAAATGACCCAAAAAGGAGTGAAAGAGGCTAAACCTAGATCGGGGCACCTGGGGGGACTAGGGTGCCCCAAGAAAGGGGGGTGCCCAAAATTAGGGGCTGGATTTTTGGGGAGTTGCGGGATGGGTAGACAGAGTTAATGAAAACTACAAGGAAAAAACAAGATAAAATAGAAAACAAAGATGGAAAACATGGGGAATTAATTGGTACTTTGCACTTGAGAACATTCCAAATAGTAGTATAAGATGGGCTAAATATGTGTAAAATGCATGATTTGATGTCTACACTTTTAAAGGGCTACGTGGCCTTAAAAATTTAATTTTAACATTACTTTTGTATGTGTGAATACAAGTGAACAAAGTAAAGAAATGAAAACATTGAAAAGTGCCTTGAATGAGTACCTAAAAGACCAAAAGAATAAAATACTAAAGATGAAGAACTTAGAATCGAAGATGAGTTGATTTGTAAATAAATTATGCGGGGTCTAGAGATATTAGATCTCTTGGAAATGAATAAGATTTCAAACACTCATGAAGATATTATGGGGAGAATAATAAGTCAATAGAGATAATGATCAAACTAAATCAATTGTGAGGAATGCATGAGAAAATAAGTCGCAAGGAATGAAATCCATAAACAATTATCCATGAAAAACATAATTGATTACATAACATAGAAGTTGATTTCAATAATAGCCAAGTATTTCCTTATGATATATCATTCACACTCCCATAATGCTCATACAAAACCCAAAAGCTACATACTTCTCAACACTCAAAACCTAGAACCGAACTAGTGATTACAAATACACATCACACAGACACACACACATACATATGACAAGGGCTTTGCATTCACCTCCAACATACACATTTCCTAATAATAGGTGTGCTTTAAATATAACCCGCACACTTTTCTAACTTTGGTTTACAATAGATCAAGCTATAAATAGCTTGCTTTAACCATGCTTTAATTCCTATAATTAGGAAGTCACCATCTGCTACTTTTGTCTTTGTATACATGTGTTTTATCCTATTTATATCCCTTTTGTGTTCCTCACATCATCCACTTTTCTATATTTTCAGCCAATGCTACCAAAATGGCTAAGTCCCAAATCTATAAGTATGTAGGTGAGCCATTCGCTTACAAACTGTCTTACTTTCATTCTTATACACGTGCTTCCGTGGGGCCCTTTTAAAGTTGTATGAACATTTTTATACCCTACACGTGTCCTCCTATGCATATTCCTTTGTGCATAATTTACCCTTAGTCATTTCTATGACCAAGATTACCCCATACTAGGGATGTTGTCCATTCTTTACAATATTGCAAAAAAACATAATTCCTCCAAATAATCACTGAAGAATGAAAGAATAAATAATTCAAGAAATAATATGGGTTTCCACCCCAAGAATTAAATAATTAGAATTTGATATCCACGTGCGTGTCAAAATTTAGGTCTTATGGGGTGGAAGGAGTTCTTGAAATTCCTTATTCAAAATATTTTCTAACTCCTTCCATCCCCGTAACTCCTCATTGCTTTTCCAAATGCGACCTCTATAATAGCAATTACTTGCACATGAGTCAATTCATCTATCTTCTCCTTGATCTCTTTGACTATCACACCAAGGTCTGAGGCCACACTTTCTAATGCATCCATATTGCGTGTGAGCAAATGGAAGAGATCCATGAGCCTTACCCCAAGTGTGTCCTTCATGACTTAAAACAAGTCTCTTTTCTTCGTGACTTGGGCCATTGACTTTTTGTGCTCCACCCTATTATTGTTCATGTTGTCATGCACTTTACTTAATTTTTCCTCCTCTTTAGTAATGCTTTGCTCAAAATCGGGTCAAAATCTTGCTAGTGATAAAAAAACTTCTTCCTTGCATACGAATTCTTTAACTTCCACTACTAATGCTTCATACTACGAAATGTGTTTTTCCACCTATTCATTATTACTATTTTTCTAAGTAGGTAACTCTTCTATTACCGGACATGGTGTATACTTATTCTTGTGTAACAACATCCGCACCAAGTATTCTAAGTAATCCAATTTTGTAGGGTACTCATCTTGGGTGTTATCAACTAGGTTTGGGCATGCGGATATGATGCCTTTTACTATGTTTTATGCCTTATTCTACACTGCATATGTCTTGTCCCTCTCTTCATTCAAAATTTTCTCGAGCCTCTGAATCTTCCTATCTTTACACTCTTCACACTTTGTCACATCCTCATAATGGTGACATCTTTGTCAAAAATTTATAATCCCACCTCCACGACCATTTTAATAAGTGCATTGCACACTTGTTCATCTCATTAACAACTAGGAGTCGACACCGTGAAAGATTTCCCATGACAAAGACTTTAATCATGTCTCAGAGAGTGATTCCCTATTCACATCAAACTTTATTTCTTCCATATGCGATTGATAGTTCTAAGAGAGCATTTTCCTTGTGTGTGATATGGTTTCTTTTATCAAACATTCCTCAACAGAATAAGTCATTTGTGGGTACTGAAATTCAGAATATGACCCTTAGTACCTTCATGGGGTCATCATTGTATTGTATTTTGGGGCCTTGTTAAGGATGCATTCACATTCTCCCCTTTGTGTACCGTATTTTAGAAACCTCCTCTGCAATATTAAAAGATGTACCGCTTCTTTCTCCTATGCTTGTAACCTCGTGTGTGCCTTTATCACCATATTTCTTTTCCTCCTCATGCTCAACCTTATGCTCTTCCTCATGCTCACTATCAACACCTGCATTTTACTCATTTGACCATCTCCTTCTTCCTCTTCTCCATCCACCCTTGGCCCTTCTTCATTACACTTATTATACACCTCTTCATTGTCGTCATCCAATTTATGGATGACTAGGGATCTTGTGCCACCTCTCTTCATCCACCTTATTCCAAGTCCCCTTCATCTTTTCACTTGAAACCACCTTTGGATTCTTCTTCTTCGACCTATCTTCTTCTTCACTAGACTTCGTTTTGTTGACATGACTACGGGTGACTTCTTGGGAACCTCATAAGTACTTGTTCCTTTACTTTTCTCTCTACGCTATTGCTATATCTTCTATCTTAAGTTTGGGTCTAGTGTAGTCTCCTCTTCCTCATCCACTTCATCTTATTCCTTTTCCTATTCTTGAGGAGGATTCTCTTTGCGCATCCTATTTTCCATTCCTATAGTTTGATTCCTCTATGGGGACTCTGGGAGATGAAGATCTCATTCATTTAGGTACTTTCTATCCTTCAATTTGGGCTTGAGATAGATGAATATATTAAATGATTTCTTGCCTACCATGACAGTCATGGGGCTTAGGTTCATGTTATAAAATTCTATGGTCTCCAAATATGCTGACCTTGATGGATAGAAAAAGGTATGACGCAACGTATGATAATCTGAGTCAACACTATCCACATAAAAGTTTTTCTTACGCACTTGTTCGATCCTGTTCACCATGCTATGTAAGTATTTTGTTGTGAAGGAAAAGGGTAACTTGCACTAAGGCCCAAATTATCCATTAGTGAGAATGAGCCTACCCATGTAGAAGTGTTGGTGTATCGTAAATTCGACTTTCCATCAAGTAATGAGGGAAATTCCCTCGATCTGCGCCCATTCATTTTGAATGCCTCACACATTCATTTGTACCATTTGTCCACACGTAATTTGTAAGGGTTTTTACTACCCCATCACATGTAAATACAAAAATTCTCTGCGAGTGATTTATTATCTACTTGGATATATCCACATTTTATCCTTCGGCACCATGTAGTACCTCGATCTCCCAAAATAAATTTAACATCAAAATTGTGCCCCAAGTTATCTTCTCTCCTTTATCTACATGGACCCTTGCTTCCTCAACTATCCCCTCAACAATGTAAAACATAATGTTATAAAGGGTTTTACGTGCTATTTTATGTGCAACATGTAGCCACTTCCTATTCAACCGACCATCTCTCGATGCACCCAATTTACAACTTATAAGTTACGCTATAACTCTTGTGTCGTGGTCGGTGATGCTTTTGATATCACCCACGTAATTTCCCCATTGATAGTTGAATTTTGTGGTAGGGACCTTTACTACCTCAAGTATATTCTAAGTCTTTCTCAATTTCAACTCTTGAGCTGCGCATAAACCAAAGGTGACTCTTTTAATCAATTGTGCGGTAATGTGCATTCTCCTTCTTACAAAATAGAATAAGTATTCATGAACCTGTGACATGAGCCAATGGTAGAGGTACTCTAGCTTTCCAAATTATGGTAATTAATATAATTGTATAACTCTAACGCTCTCCAAGTCCTTTTTCATTGTATCATTAATCACCAACTTCCCTTCTGATGTCCTTTGCACTAATTCTTTCATGACATCCTTCCTTATCTCTCCCTCATGGGCCTCCATGCGATGATTGTAATCACTTATTTTACATTTTGTAAGTTGAGATACCCATGGCTGCCCTACTATAACCTCGGGTGGGTATTGCATCTCAGAGAACCAATCCTATGGTGCATCATTAGCTTTCTTCTTACCTTTGTTCTTGCCCTTGGGTGATTTCTTAATTACAGGTGCCTTCTTTGGTGTCATTTCTCTCTCCTTCACTAGTCTGAGTTAAAAATTTGATGTGATGCTTTCCATACTACAAAATAAATACCCTAATTACTCGAAATATGCAATTCCTTGGTCCAAAATTGTTCTCTAAGCTAAACTTTGCAATCCTCATGCCTTAGTTCCACAATCTTATGTCCTAAATTCACAAACCCTTGCCCCTCACCCTCAACTTCAATCTTGTACCTCATCACCTCACTTCCACCACCTTTACCAAGATACCACTTCACAAGGATCTCCTCAAATAAAATTTTGTATACCCAATCACTCGCTCTAGTTCACGTCGGTTTCCTAGTTTCTTGTTGCACTTAGCTTTGTTCTTTGCACTTAGCTCTTAGTCACACAAATTCACAAAGGTAACATAGAAAATATCTCACCTATACCCCTTTTATAGATTCTTAAATTTTTATCACATTAATTACACTCCACCTATTACCATTTCAAATATTTAACGGTGTTTTTTTGTTTTTTCTTGCACTTTTTCCCACTTTCTTCCACACGTGTAATCGTAACGTTCGACATGCTACTACTTCCTAGGATGTAGTCATCCTTACGTGCACCTCCTTGTGCCACACTCAATCTACCTCTACACCACTTAAAAATTAGTTTATCCTATCGCTACCTCCCTTACATATCCAAATATGAGAAATTACTTCCAAGCATCATCAACCTTAAGCACTGTGACACTTCCTTTTAATTTCACACATTCCCATTTTACATATTCATAAAGCACCCTTCTTTCACATCATCGTACACACTAATAAATTCCTTTACCAAACACCTACCTCATACCAATGTGTACCCTTGGACCAACCCCATTAGACGTACTCGGTTTCACATTGTCTCTCGTGTATGCACTTGTACCTATTCCACCCCACACTAATAGTATGTGTGGTCCTCTAGAATAAATATGTCAAATAGTAATAAACTTATACATGTGAACGTGCTTATTACAACAAAAAAAAAGATAGGAAATATAATGTAAGTGGTAAGACTTGCCTTATTACTGAAATAAAAAAGAAGCTTATTTATAATAGGGCTTTAACCTACTCCCATTGAAGTAACATGGTAACATGGTCCCATCCAATGCCTGTAATTGACATGTGCTTGATTCTAATATCTTGGTTATTAAGAAATGTCATAACCAATGTGAAATTTCAACATCCCACGATGGTGGGAAAACTTAGAATCATACATAAGCACCATCTTCCCAATGTAAAAGACTTGTTCTTGATATGCCTGTCATGCTTGAGCCTTTTGTCTTTCTTTTTCTATCTTTTGAATCCAACGCACAATAACATGTCGCTCATTCAATTACATCAATTTTTAAATTCACTCATCAAATGCCTATTCATCATCCAATCCTCCTACACGTGTAATACGTAGGTATGGTAACATAAATTCAACAAGTAAAACAACCTCTGCTCTAAATACCAATTGAAAGGGTGTGGACTTATTCAACCTTTTATAAGTTATCCTTTATACCAATAGAATGGTTGATACCTTGTCATCCCAATATTTCCTTCCAACATCACATAATTTTGTTAGTGTCGACCCCCAAGATATACTTAAAATCTTCAACAATTAAATTTTCTTGTGAGTGATAGAGTATAGTCTTATGGTGTGCCACCATAAACTCTGTTAGTAGAATTCTAATAGTCTCATTTAAAAATGAGTCCCTTTATCACTTGTAAGACTTAATGGACATCCATACCTACTTACGATGTTCTCCCATAATAATATAGCTTATTTGCTGTAATACAATCCTTTGTAGGCGTAGCCTCTGCCCACATATTCAAGTAATCGAACATGTGATGATATAGAGTGACCACTGTCCTACTCATATGTGGTGTAATAGATCCTACAAAATAAATTTCCCATTTTCAAATGGCTCTGCACTTTCTATGGGCCTCAACTCCATCTCATATCTATTTATAGGATTTCCTATTATCGAGACAACGATCAAATGCTTTGAAAAAGTCCTTAGTGTACTTATATAGTGTTTCCCACCATAGACCTCCTAATAAGATCTTGTGCGCATCGTGTCCCCCTGCGCATAGTGTCCTCCGCTATCCCTCCATGCACTTCCTACATGATATATTTTCACTCATGCTCACACACATCTACGTAAGACCTCATCTCTGCCCATATTATACGGTCCCTCAATGAGTTGATAAGGTGCCATATAGAGAGAAATATATTTTTTCCAAAGTCTTCACACCCTTATGTCCTAGTCGGTGCACAAGAATACAACAATGTCCTCTAAATTTGTTGGCACGTAGTTAAATATGAATTTTTTTGCATTTGGAATAGTATCCTTTATGCTCTGTATATCCTCTTGGGAGTTAATTCTTGATAAATGAGTAGGCCCTAAGTTACTCTTGACTTTGGATTCACTATGACTGTAAAATCAAATTCTTGAAACAAAAGGATCCATCGGCATATGCGCCCCTATAAGATTGGTTTATTTACCAAGTAATTAAATGCCATGTGATCTGTGTAAAAGATGAATGGTGTGGCCAATAAGTATTGTCTGAATTTGTGAAGTGCGTAGATCATAGATAATGCTTCATGCTCCGTAGTTGTATAGTTCTATTTTACCGGTGTTATTTTCTGCTTTCATGAAAGAAGATATGGTGATCAACATTTCTATTGCGCTAAGATTACACCAATGGCCATGCCAGAGGCATACACATGGACATGAAAAGGTTTGTTTCATGAAGGGAAGTGCAAGATAGATGTGGTGGTTAGCTTCTCCTTCAAGGTCTAAAATGCTTGCTGTTGCGCATCACCCTAATAAAAATTCCTTTGGCTTTGATCAATTATTCCAAAGGCATGATGATATTTTCATAACCCTTAATGAATTTTCTATAGTAGCCATTGTGCCTTACGAGAAATAGTGCACTTCACTCCGATTTGTTGGTTCTTCCAACCTCAAAATGGCTGTAATCTTAGTTGGGTCCACTAACAATACCTACTTACAAATAATGTGACAAAAGTGGTGGAAAAAATGCACTTCTTTATGTTTAGAGAGATGCTAAGTTGTCTGCATATTTTAAATGCCAATCTCAAGTTATCAAAATGGTCTTTCACCAGCCCATAAATGGTCCAATCTTCCAAGTAGACCTCTTAATCACTTGGTAATTCACTAATTGTGATTAACAAGGCCTAATCATGATTATAAATTCTAATATAATTTGGGGCTTTTAGTCCCACATGCACAAAAATACAAGTTTCTCCCAAAAGGAAAACAATAAAAAGGGTGCACCTCATTCCTTTATATTACACACACCATGCTTTGATTTGCATCGTATATAATACATATGATTTCTAAGCCAAATCTAATACTTGTTTAAAACCTTCAACAAGGTTAGTAAATAAATATCTAAAGTGACTTAACAAGTCATTTGGAAAATTCATTTCAACATTGTTTGAGTAGTAACCATAACCATTTTATTTCCCTTTAGGTCTATTTAGGCTGTGTTAGATAATTGATCATATTAGTAGGCATGTTTAGTTAGTTTTTGCATTGTTTTCATACTAATTAGGAATTATTTTAAGATTCTATATTAATGTTACATTCCTAGACTTAGAGCCCTAGCTAATTAGGTGGAAATGGTGTTAGCCTTCCTTGTTTAGCTTTTTTATTCGCTTTATAGAGTTTGGGGTGCTTTAGGACACAAATTCTTATCCAACCATCCTTCTTGATGTTGATCACCATGGGGCTTATCCATTCATATTTCTCAATAGGCTCAATGATGTTTGACTTAATAATCTTATCAATTTCCTCTTTTACCTTTATCTGCAGGTTTGGATTCATCATGTAAGGTCTTTTTCTAATTGGTCACACACCTTTCTTAAAATTGATCTTCATCTCTCCCAACAATGGATGTACGCCCTTTAACTCATGATAACCCCTTGGGAATAAATCTTAGAAGTCACACAATAGTTCAATAATAAAATAAACTTATATTTTTGACCAATAATCACCAATAATCACTCTTTAGGTGTATCCTTAGTCCCAATTTTCACCTTCTTAGTCTTCATAGGTACATGGTATGCATGTGCCTGCTCATCTGTGGAGTCCAAAACTTCACGCGCACCCTCTGTGTGCTTGATAAATAGATCATATAATTCTTCATCATTAATGAGGTAGACCATATTCCATTTTTATTTCTCTTTCCAAGTGCACCCTAATAATGTTTCTTCTGTTTCCATCACATCCTCAAGTGCCTCAATCATATGTTCTCCTAATAATTGAATCATAAGTTCCTCTATCTTTGTGCTTTCTCCTAGTGTTATGCATTTCATGATCTATAATGCTTCATGCACCAGTGGTTTAAAGGAAAAATAACCAAAGGTATGAACAATATCTTCTATCATGTCATGCTAGCTTGTTGTTTCTTACTCTAACTCAACATGCACATACATGGAATGTGCACATCCCCACAAAGTAGAATAAAAATTTTGCACCCAAAGAGATGGTGGTATAGCATTTGTGTGTCCCTTTGCCCAATGTATCTCATAATTATGAATATGTACCAAAGCAAGGGTCTTGCCATCATAATTTTGTATTAACAGAGAAATATTATTCCTTTCAAACCTTGTAAATAAGGCTACCCTGATCTCATGCCAGCCCAATAGATTGTCTCTATATGTTGTCCATTAGTGTGCTACTGATCCGTGTAATGTGTAGACCATCATGTTTCATCTATCTCCATTTCTTCGCCATTGATCTTCCATCACGTGTAAGAAAGAGTCAGGTTTATCTTCTTTAGTGTACTATGGTAATTTGGCCTTACCCAAGTTCCTAATCATGCACAACCTAATCACCATGGAAACTCTTCCCTTGACCTTACAACCTACCATCTCATAAGTGTCACGAGCCTAATTGTCACATGCCACACTAGTTGTATCACTAATAGATTGCACATCTTCCTAGTGAAGTGCACATTCTTTTTATGGTTCCATGTTTTTAGGGTCATGTACAATATGTGCATAGATTTTTTTGTGATCCTCTTCATTAATAGGCTTTGTATATGACATGATAATTTTATCATATAGAGGAATAAAAACCCACTTGTATTTATTCTCAAAACTAATATATCTTTTGTTGAAGCGTAAGTCAGCATTATTCGCATAACACCAAGGTCGTT
The DNA here is from genome assembly GCA_018340775.1 of Taxus wallichiana var. yunnanensis. Classification (NCBI taxonomy): domain Eukaryota; kingdom Viridiplantae; phylum Streptophyta; class Pinopsida; order Cupressales; family Taxaceae; genus Taxus; species Taxus wallichiana. The sequence continues at coordinate 8,611,120 of CM031244.1, forward strand.
CAAGCAACGTTGGGAAGTTATATGCCTCAATAAGCTCTAATACTTCAAAATCACCTATAAATTTAACACTTTGAATAATTATTTAAGCATATATCAACACCCCAATGGGCATGGCCCTTATCTTATTATCCATATACAACACATTTAAAGATGTTTGTAATGACAACCTTCCCATCTAGTTCTAAGCATCCAAGGTAAGAACATTAACTTTTGTGCTCTGTATCAATAAGAATGTTACTCACCAGCCATCTATTTATCACCACATCTAGGGTTATCTCTTTATCATATTCATGATCATGTGGTGGTAAATTTTCATGAAGGATATAACACGCTCATTCAATTATTGCATGCGATAGTTTCTCTCACAACCACTCTCCTAACAAGGAAATAATATTTTCCTTCCTTAACATCCTGCACACTTCCATAAGATCATAAATATCCCTATGAGGAAGCTCAATACCCTTCACACATTCTCGTATCATGCGCATGCATCTTTAAACATTGAATCTCTCCTTGTAACTCCTAGATGAATCCCATAGTATCATGATAAACCTCTTTCTGCTAAGTCACGTATGGATACTTATCATGTACAAAATATTCCCTTACGATGAGTGGTTTTTCTTTGATGTTCTTGGCGTGCGCCAATTCTACACGTGTAGTAACTAGTATAGGTTGAATATCAAACTCAACCTTCTTAGGTGCCCACTTTTCATTCTTTGTATGATCCACTTTGATTGTATTTTTATTATTCTTACACATATGTGCATATAGATCTGGAGAATATACCACAATACGTGCATACCTAATTCTTAGGGAACTTGCGTTGGTAATTATCAGTGATCCACATGTATAACATGTCCCTCACACAAACTTTCCATGACCACCACGTCCTCTACTTCTAAATCCAAATTTGAAGCCCCATTACTCTTATTGTGCCCTTTGTTGTGCTAGCCTTCTCTCTTGCGATTACTCGCCACGGTGGTGTGACGTAACCCCTGTTTCACATGCTTCGTGAATATGATCAATCAAAGGAAATCAGCTATGTCATTGGTGTGCACATCATATATTTTTCAATACATGGAGACATTTTTATGTGTCACACACTGTAAAAGTGGATAATTATGAATATCATGATTCTTATCATAGATCTCACAAGATGTCAACAATGAGTGAACACTCCTACACAAACAACTATCATTTCTATGTCCTTCAACCTCACAATTAGTACTCCATAACCCACTACGCATCTCATGATCTAAATTAGTAGAAAGCTTCTCTAGCCGAGAGGCCATTTCCATAATCTAAGCTTTAAAGAATGGATTTACCCCTGTGTCAACACTTCCAACTACTTCAATGTGGAGTGTTGCTTCTAAGGCTTCATGTTGATATGTGAATGTATTGTGTGACAATGCTATCTGGAATGGTGCCAACAAGCCTCCAACAAACCTCTGGACATGCCAAATCTTATGGATATCTTAGATAACAAAATATTAAAACATGCGTCATATTCCCAAACACTCTCGTAGATAGTCCTCGCATGATATCCTTAAGTGCGCTAATACTCTATTTCTCAAACTCTGGTAAATTCAAAACTCATCTAAAAGGCAGTGTGGAATGCATCATAATCAACTATAGTCTGATGTGGATCATATTTCCTATACCGTGTGTGCACCCTCAAGTGTGATTGCAAACTAACTTGCCTTATGATATGAGGATGTTATTCCCTTAGCTCTCCATAATAGTTCACACTTATGCACATGTTCACTAAATCTTCCACACATCTATACTCCTACAAATGAAGTGACATCTCAAAGAAGATATGAGGTGTCTGCGCTATTGTGGTCAGTTCCTGAGGTTGTTGTAATGGATTCTTTGACCCTCATCATGGAGTGGGTCCAAATCCTGTACCTAAACCTTCACCAAGAGAACCTCCACTCGGTGGCGAACTCCGAAGCTCATGAGCCTCCCACCATGACTTGGGGGCTTGTTGAAGAAATGCCGCATGTCCCTGTAGTTGTGTTAATCAACCCCGCTATTGGCCCTATGACACTACTAAGAGTAATAATTCCAACCGACAACATGCCACTAATTTTTCTTGATGACACACTTACCGAATTGGTCCCAAATAATTTTTTTCCAAACACGGGAACCTGCTGCATTCCCATGTGCACGTCCTTAATATACTATGCTTCCCGAGATGATACCAATATATGCCTACTTGTATCTCCTACTCAACATGGTGATACATGATAACCTTTTGATCAACTTCACTATGATGATCTTCTACAACAACTTCCATATTCCAAGTACCTTGTGCTAGGGGGCTAGGGGTCCAAGTGGGATTAGATGGTTCTCAATATCTCCTCGGATGCCAATGGGGTCCTTCTACCATGTTTTAATAATGTATAGATGACATGATATTTCAGTTATTGTTTTTCTAAAAGGTTCTCATCATTTCTACTAGTCATCATTCTTCTCAACTACCCTTTGTTGCACATCATTATACCTAAGTCGTATATCTTCCTTAACTCTTTCTTTTACTTTGACCAACACCATCCTTTTGAGACTCGTCTCCTGTCCCCGCATGTGCTAGGGTTTTCTCCTACCATAGGTAAGTTCTCCATCCTAAGTTCAATCATCAAGATTTTCATTGCTAAGGGTAACACACGTATGCATGATCCCATGGGTTCATGCAAGAACCAAAACTCGATTCCTCGGGAAAAATATGTCGAAATCATGTTCTCCAAAGTATAATTATGTATCACCCCTTCCCACCAGTAATCTAAATCTCTTGTCCAAAGTTCATCCAAATGAGTGAGTGCTTCATAGTTTTCTTGGCTCCACACTTGTTTTCTACCAAGTTGGACACCCTTGTTCTATGCATACACCGCCAACCACTCGTATAATTCTACTAGGAAGAATCTAAAGGATGTATCATACATGAAATCATAGAGGTTTTCTTCTACCCATTTGTGCATGTTAAAATTAGGTCCAAGTGTTGTACCTATGAGTAAACACATCTTGACCAATGTTATCCTAAGACAATCGAAATGCCAAGTGTATGCAACATCTTGGTAAAAAAATTGAAAAGAGGTCCTAATAATGGAACCAAAATGTAGTCTTATTATTTACCAAACATACCTATGTGTGCTAGAACTTCATCTAGAAAATTCTAAGCTCACCCGAGTGCTCGCAGCCACCAAGTCTCTCATTTTTTTCTTATCATGATGGCTAGACATACATATTCACAATTACCATTCATGCAAGTAGACACATCATAGTATAAAAATTATGGAAACACATAAAATAAGGAAATCATTAATAGATAATGAATAATAAGATTTGAATACCCATCACATCATGTTCGGACATAGTCGCCATGGAAATCCATAAATAGTTATCCATGACAAAACATAATTGATTACATAACATATAAGATGATTACAATAATACCTAGTATTTCCATGCACTATACCATGCACGCTCCCATAGTGCTCATACATACTCAAAAGCTACATACTTCTCAAAGCACTTAGAACCTAGAACTAGAACTAGTGATTACAAAGACACATCTCTCTCTCTCTCTCTCTCTCTCTCACACACACACACACACACACACACACACACACACACACACACACACACACACACGGTGGGGCTTGCACTTCACCACTTACATGCACATTTCCTCATAATAGGCATGCTTTAAATATAACCTACATGTTTTTCTAACTCTTCTTTACAATAGATCAAGCTATAAATAGTCAACTTTAATCATGCTTCAATTCCTATAATTATGAAGTCACCATGCACTACTTTTGTCCTTGTATACATGTGCCTTTTACTATTTATATCCCTAGAAAATGCCTCACATCATCCAATTTTATTTATTTTTAACCAATGCTCCTAATGGTTAACTCCCAAATTTGTAATCATGTGCATAAGCCCTTTACATGCTAACATGTCTTACTTTCCTTCTTATGCATGTGCTTCGCGCGACTTTGAACATGTATGGACCTTTTTATACTCCGTGCACATCCTCCTCTATGTGGTCCTTTGTGCATAACTTACACTTAGTCATTTCTACGACCAACATTGCCACCTTTATTATTGATGAGGTCTAAATCATAAATGAGTGTATTATTAAGACCTTGAATGTTGCATGACAATGAATCATTCCATATGGGAGTTTATGTGAGAAGGGGTTGATCATTAAACTAGGGTTATACTTAATAACCGAATATAGTGGGAAGTCCTAGAATATTGAGAAAATTAAGACATGATAAGAGGTGGTTTGTGTGAGAGTAAAACCTTAGAAGGGTTACCAAAAAAAGTTCAAGTTAGTGCAAAGTAGGGCATAAGGAGTAAGGTATTCAATAAGTTGAAGCTAGAGATAAAATTTAAGCAACTCAAGACATTGCGAAGTAAGAAGTAAGGTGTTAAGGACCCCTTATAGAACAAAAAAACCTTATTATGTGACACTTTGATATTAAGAAGTTAAGAGAGAATTACACCGAGAATAGGTGAAAAAATACCTAAAAGTTCTATTTAAGCAAAGCAAGGCCTAGAATAACCGTTGATTGCATGTGAATTATTTTTTTGCTTGTTATAACATGTGTTTTGTATATTTTATCTACATAAATTATTCTAATTTTGGAAGGGAACTAATTAGGATATCCTTATATCTCTAAAAATTCAATTTGTGTGAACCTATTGGCTCCTAATAATGGGCGAGGAGTTATAACATTACAACCAAAATGCATTCAAATTTGTGTTATTCTTAGCCATATTTTGGTGTTACTCAAGATTATTTTTCTCAAGAAGATGATTAAGACATAAAATATGATGGACCACAATATGAGCAACAAGATCCTATATGGGTTCCTCTCTTATTTCACTAAGAAGGCTATTAGTTGAGTTTGGGTAATTGACTATAAAAAATTATTTGACAATAGGATGAGATTGGGATAATCCTTTTCCCTTAAACCTTGGTGATGGGAAAAGGTTGTAAAATTTTCTAGGGGTGGGATATTACTAGTTCCGACACAAATAAAAGGATACTTGATTGTGGAGTTAATATTCTCACCCAATGATTCATGATAACCAATAGAAGAATCATAATTATCATCAATGTTTTCAATTAATATTTTCTCTCTATAGTGTATAGGAGGCAATGGAGAAGTGTATATAGAATCTTGAGAGTGATAAGTACCTCTTCCTTGTATAGGTTTCCAGATATGGCTCCCTTGATAACTATCTTGATTGGTGGGAATTCTTGATGTATCTTTGATGGATCTACCTTGAACGAAAAACATAACCCCTCTAAATTTGTAAACTTATAGTCACAAACATAAATACAAGGTGAAAGAACAACCAATTGATAAAGACTAGACAAATATTTAGGTTAGCTGGTTCAAGAGGAACAATAGAGTTGTCAATACCTTGAAGGTATACATACATGCGATAAAAAAACATCAAATTTGAGAAATATGTAACAATATTTAACACAACATGATATATTTGTTAAAACAAAAATATAGTGACAAAAACCAAACAAATCACAAACGATGACACAAATAATACAAATAAGACTAGATTAGACTATTACGTGCATCAATCTATTTGATAATAAGTGCAACTAAACTACATGTGGCACAAATATAAAATTTACTAGAGAAGTGAAAATGATGGTAAAATGAAATCAAATTGTTGCAATCCCTAGAAATAATGCTAGTGTTTTGGCATAGTTGGTGGGAAAATTATGAATTAATATGGAAATAAATATAAACAAACCACATTTCTCTCAAAACTAAAATATGAAGCACAACAAACCTTGAAAATGGTCTTCTAAGGAAATGAGTATAGTGAATGAACTAATGAGTAAAAATCCTTGTAAATGATGCAAATATGTTGGAAAAGTTGGCTACCCAATTGTGAATTAAACCAACTAAGAAAAACATACATACTAGAGATAGGAAAATGACCGTAACTCAAACTAGAGTTCTCTCCAAAATGAAAATGAAGCACCAAGATCCCTAACAATGACACTATACGTACCCAAATCATACATGATATACAATCCCAATTGGTTACGAAAAACCCCAATGATGATACGCTCTTACGCAAGGTATAGAATCTAGAAAAACTCACCAAGTGCACAATTGCATCCTAGAATGCCTTACCTAAACTTTACATGCTTCATTTCAACATCTGCCCCCTTTTTTTGACTTTTTTATCTTTAAGTTACAAGACCGCCGCCCTGCTTGGGAGGCGGTCCCATGACCCACCCATGTCCAGGGCGGCGGTCCTGTAACCGCTACCCTGTGTAGGGTGGTGGTCCTATCCAACTTTTCCAGAAGCTTCCGGCGCACTCAGGAACAAGGAAATCAAGTTGTGCTTGCAACTCTCCACCACTTTTGCATTTTTAAGAGTTGTTTAGCCACTTGGTAATGGTAGTGCTCCATTTTTAATGATATAGCATGGAAAATTGAGCTTGCCTTCTGGTAAGTGGAAATGATATAAATACCTAGCTTGTTTACAAGCAAATGGCCCCTCTCCCTCCATGTTTTATCATTCAGTGCATTTGAAGTTCCTCCATAAGTCTCTGCAAGTCAGGACTTAGCATAGGTTCTCAGCCTCTCAGTTCAAGGCTCTTCAAGTTTCTTGGTTAGAGATCACTCGATCTCTCTAGTCCAAGTTCATTTCATTGTTATTTTCCAAGCAAATAGCTTAGCATAGTATCAGTTCTAGAGCACATTCATTCACAATTTAGTTCTATTTAGGATTATAGTTTTATTTCGTCATAGGAAGTATAGGTCCTAGAATTTTAGGTGAGTCTTGTCGTATCCCTGCAACAATCCTACTAGGAATCGCATAGCCAAGCTCTGTTCTCTTGCATTATCTCTCTCCTACTTGCATTCCATTCAGTTTACTTCCAAGCTACCATTGTTCAAATACCTTCTCCTATTGCCGCTGCCACATCCTTACTTTTCTAGATTCACGAGAACACGAAGGAATGGAGAAATCACACTGAGGGGACAAGTTAGGATACAAAAATTTTCCACTATTCTACAAAGCTCCAGGTTTTTTTTGTCAAAGTTGTAATTTACATCATATCAACTAGAGTAGTAAATCATTTCTTTTTAGTAAACGCTTACCTTCAATATTGCCAGGGAAGCTATGGGGAATGATAGCTTCTGAGAAGCCGTGATTTGTTTCTCACTTCTGAGGTAGGATTGAAGGTATTTTTAGTCAAATTTGTTAAATATTTGTATTTATATCAATTCACAAAACACAAGAAAAATTAGCTACATCTAGCTAGCTTGCTTATTTTAAGCTTTATTTCTAGATTAGTTGCTCTTTGAATTTATTCAAGTTTATATCTCGGAAAAGCACAAAAACAGGCATAGTATAGATTCAATTTCATAGTTAGTTTTCTTTATTTAGTTAAGTTTTTTTATATTTTGCATGACTATCATGGGACCAAGAGAGCCTAGGGATTATATATTTGAGCAGTGATACCCCAACCAAACCTCTGCATGGCCTTAGCTCATATAGACCAAGGACTTAGGATCCACGTCTTCTAAACAACTGTAAACCAACAAGCAATTAGTGAACAGTTAAGAGAATTGAACATTGAAGATGACAAAGCACACAAATTCTGGTCAAACCAACCCGACTATAGACTGCCTTGATAGGGCATCTACATGACCATATAAGAACCCGAAAGAGAAAAACATTTGGTTGTGACCCTTTAGTTCCACAGCCTAGATGCAGGAGACCTTCTCACCAACATAGATACGGGCCTATACATACAAGTTGCTAGGACACTTGTGAGGTATTCTGAAAAGATTACACAACTCCTAATATTGAATATAGAGGTTGAGAAGGCTTACAACTATTGGATAGTTGGAAGACGGGATTGATTCTTCACATGACCATAAAAGGTCCACAACAACAACGAATTCATAGTTGTGATCCCCAGGTCCCATAACCCAATGGGCCTGCAAACCAATCAAACATCGACACCGGCTTACGTACGCTAGTGTTTAGATCCTCACCATTCCCACCAGATATAATTGTACAACTTTTATTTTAGACGTAGAAGTAAACCAAGCCAACATTTTATGGGTCAGATGAGAAAATCATCCATAATGTCCTATAGATCCTCTAAAACTCTTGACGTGACTTTCATGACCCTATTCGAAAACATACATGAAACACCCGCAGTCACTTTCCAAGAGTCCAACAACCAACGGACATAATTTTGGTAGAGCTCAACATCGATTAGAGCCTCCAAACGGTTATAGTGTTGAACCGATCCATAACACCAGTTCAGGTTAGAAGAGCTCTCCTCGCTTTAGATTCATAGCTCCCATTATTGCGTATAGAGGATTTAGGATTACTGACTAATTTGTCCATATCCGTATATATATTCCACTTCCACCAGCTGTCTCGACACGACCTCGGGAGGTTGGGTACAGAGGAAAGCTGCTTGATGATTCTCACGCTCACTTGTCACTTTTCTATCGTACAAAATTGGTGAACCCGACGTGAAACAAACAACTGCTTCTCCTTCATTTCCATTTCTTTCATCCACCTTCACTCTTTCCCATTATTCTATAGGTATTTATATACCCCCCGAATATGTCGGGATATGATGCATATGGCAGACCTCTCTCAGGTCTTGAAACATATTATGGTTAGACAAGTAGACCACATACACCATCGATTTTTGCATGGGCTGACAATTACTCAAGCAACTACTTATCTTCACAAACTCCCCCTCAAAGAACTAGCTCTAGTTCTTCATTCCGAATTGAGGAGTTAGATCAGCTCACACAAACGCAACAACTAGAGCCCTCAGGCTCTAACAATATGATGTTTACTGGAGAATCCATTTCATCTCCTCAGTTTTGTTTAGAAATCGGTAGTCAGACATCTAGATCCACTCCCATTTTTGGATGAGGAGTATTTAGCACGTTACGCTAGAAGTGAGAAACACTTCCAAAACATGTACCCACCTATAGGGAGTTTATAAACACAACCCGATACCCTGTTTCAAGAAAACGCCTCCATTCCTCCATTTATCAAAAATACTCTTAGAGAGGCTTGGATAATGATCAATTCATAGTATGGTACCATACCCCTCGGCAACCTCAAGGGGTGCCACAACAACTACCATGACAGAACACTACATCATCACCAATCGAAGTCATCTCGGCTCTAGTTGATAGGGTTAGAGGACTAGAGCTTGCTCAAGCAAATCAAGCTTCACACTCGGGGCAAGCAGGAACTCCCCAACCCTCCACATCATCCTAGCTAGGTCGACCTCCTTATAGGAACATGCACGTTAGGCATGCCTCCTCAATATTTGTATAACTATCCACAAAAAACACCAACTAGAACCACATTTTCAAACGTTGCTCCAATTGAAAATATGATACCTCCCAGCTTAGCACCAAACAATCCATATCAGAGCAATGCTCCCCATACTTAAACATCTATTCAAAGTCACCACAGGGAGATATGTTCTCTTCTCCCGAGATGTTCACTCAACCACAAGGGTTTCCTTACGCCCCTACAAACACATATGCTATGCCATATCAATAACCCGTTCCACCCCACCCCCTCAACAGGCACCATCAATGGTCGAAACTTATGCGATTGGGACTTACTCCGAATATTTAAAAGAACCTTTAGATTTTACTATACGAAGCATCATGCTTCCAAGACCCCTTCATGATTTACCCAAATACAAAGGGGAGGGAGATCCAAATGTCATATTAAGGCCTATGCCACAACCATTCAAGAATTGCTTCCTCCCTTGGGATGCGGTTGTTGCTAAAATATTTCCCAAAACCTTAGAAGGCATCACCCTCGATTGGTATTATAGAATACCTAAAGCCTCAATACATTCATTCAAACAACTCATGTCAGAATTCATCAAGGCTTTTGACATGAAAAACTATTAAGAATAGGCATCAGGGAATTCTTACACATTAAACAAGAGCATAATGAGTCTACTACCCATTTCATTCAAAGATGGCGCACAGTTCTCTACTCTTCAGCAAGTGCTCCAAACATGGATCAAGATGGAACTATGTGATTTATTCCTTCATTCTCTCAGCAGAGAGATAAAGGAAGAAGTCCAGAAGTTCCCTCTGAGGACTTATGATGAAGTACTTGAAAGTGCTCTAAGAATAGATCAAGTGGCGATAGATAGTGGTCGTAAAACTTATGGAGCAAATGGGAGATTAGTCACTCCCAATCAAAACACTACGACCTTTCCCAATACGGGGGGGTACCAATCAAGGACCCAAGATCCTTAACAAAAACCGTGGGGTTATAACAGATGGAGTCACTGATCAGGTCAAAAGACCAAACGTTGTAAACACCCCGGCACCTGCTAATAATCAACGCAATAACAAATTTGCTCCAGCAATCAATGTTGTGGATTTTAATCATCCTCCACAACAACAGCAACAACAACAGAAAATCCAGTCACAAGGCCCTATCCGGGGCCTAGATGGATATCAAAACCAAAACCAAAGGCAATCTCAAAACTACAATTATAACAATCAACAACCCAATCAAAGCTTTGGGCCACAATAAGACTTAAACCAATGACCACGGAATTATAATCCTAATTTATACTACGGCTTCCATAGAATCCAAGGTCATGATGCTAGAACTTTCCATGATTGTAATAAATTCATACAACATTTACCAGAAGACCAAAGACAACTCTTTATAGATATGTTTTTAGCAAATTATGCAGTACCTGCCCAACACTTACACAGGGGTAGTCTCCCCTCAAAATGCACCCCTCAAGATCTTTAACGATCCACTCCCAAATCACTCTAAAAATAACAAGTTAAATCCAAGTGGAATGAACAAGGGTGTTATGACAGGAAACAACGATCATGAAGCTTCGACTTCATCAAATCCAACGGTCGCACCCCAGTTAGGAACTCAACCACAAACCAAGATAGTTGGCCTGGTAGAGTTAGATATTGAGCTACCCATAGAAACCATAACAAGAACATGGGATTATTCTTCTCAACCAGTTCCAAACTATCCGTTAGAACCAGATAACATTCAACAAACATTGGTAAAACCCATAGGTGCTTATGATTTAATTAATGACTTAACGAAGACTTTCTCTCATATTTCCTTTTTGGATTTATTGAAGAATTCTCCCACCCATAGGGCTGCTCTCTTAGAAGCATTAGGCCTTGGTCATTTAATTAACATCACCCCTCCTTTAGAAACATAGGTAAACCATGTAGACTTTGATGTCTACCCTCTCAGGGTAGGTAGATAGGGATACTGAGTTTATATTTGATATAAGCAAAATGCCAACAGACATTGAAATTACACGTAGAGGTGATCCACCCTTACATTTATAGGTATGGGTTTATAACAACTATGTTAAGCACGTAATGGTTGATGATGGGGTAGCAATTAACATAGTCCCCTTCGCCTTTCTTCAAAAACTAGGATATGGAGAAACAAATTGTTCCACAACATGAAATACGCTAAGGGGTTATGATAGCCTCAAAGCAACTTCAATCGGAACCATAGTCTTGCTAGTCACCTTAGGGCCTAAGATGATCCTCACCAATTTTATATTATAGATCGGGAAACCAACTATAATATGATCCTCGGTCGACCATGGATACACCGCATGAAGGCAATCCCTTCTACCTTATTTCAGGAGGTAAGGTTTCTACACCTGGGAAAGGTCTTTGTGGCACAAGGTGACCCAAGACCCTTCGATATACACCTAGCTGATTTGAAGAAAAGACCAGGCATTCACTCCAAGTTTGAATTACCAATTAATCAACTTAGGAAACCAATTAGTTCAAAACCAGAAGAGAAGTTGATACCTACAACAGAATTGGAAATTACAAATCTAGTCGAGGACATTCCAACACTCAAAAATGAGGCTAACATCATAGAAATAGTATCATTAGGGACTACCGCAAAAATTGTAGAGTTACTAAAAAGATCTACCCATTCTCCTACCATTTGATTCCATGGGCATGGGATACATCCTGGGAATTGGTTCTCTTCCATCAGATGAAGTTTGTATGGTAGAAGTAACTAAGGTAGAAGAAATAGACATAAAGGATATCCCAACATCCATCTTTCCAAGAAAATATTGGACTCTCCACTTCGATGGAGCTAGATGTCATTTTGGAGTTGGGGAAGGTGTGATCTTTACTTCTCGGAGGGAAAGATCCTACCTTTTTCCTTTAAGTTAAATTTTGAGTGTACAAACAATGGGGTTGAGTATGAAGCCCTCCTCCTTGGCCTCATCCTAGCCAAAAGAATGGGTGTCGATAACATTAGAGTACTAGGAGACTCACAACTGGTTGCAAACCAAGTCTCTGAGGTATATGAGACTAGAGCTGAACATTTACAACTCTACAAAATGGCGGTACTAGATCTAAGCAAAGGATTCAACTTCATATCAATTGAAGCAATCCCATGAGAACAAAACCTCCTCGCAGATTCAATAGCAACCTCAGCTTCCCGTTTCACTCCAAATAGTGAGTTGGAAGATACAAGTTTTACGGTATCACTTCAATCTTGAACCATTGATACATAAAATACCGTAAAACTCACTTCTGACTCATATAGAAGCTGAGAATGATTCTTCTATCCTAGATCACTGTGATAGTGATAGAGTCACTCTCAAACATCTAAACGCCTATGCGGAGCTACATCTCACTCATCACATAGTGGATCTTTCCCTAATCACACATTCCTCCTCCTATTTTGGGAATCCTATGATAGAGCCTCCACAAAAGGATCTCGACATCTATAAGATAGAGAGTAGAGAAAGTTTGGAATTACCTCCGGCCCCACCTGAATTCAAAGAAGGCAATGCTTCCTTAATCGAAGAAACAATCGATAAACATTGAATTGAGGAAGAACAAAAATTTTGAAGTTAGGGTCCTCGTTAACTCTAGAGGAGGTGGAAATACACACCCAAATCCTCAAGGAACACCAAAAGGCTTTCATGTTTAACTACAAAGAAATGACAGGAATTGCACCACATATCGCAGTACATAATCTTGTCACTAAACCGGACGCAAAGCCAATTAAACAAAATTCAAGACCAATGAAGCCAAAAGTGGCTCTCATGGTGAAAGAGGAAGTGATGAAACTCCTCCAGGTAGGATTCATCAAACCAGTTGACTATTCGCAATGGATATCTAATATTGTCCCCATTCTAAAAAAGAATGGGAAAATACACATTTGCATAGACTTTCGGGATATTAACAAAGCTTGTCCCAAAGATGACTTCCCGTTACCATCCATTGACATTATTGTTGATGCAACAACTAGATTTGAGTTGTTATCCCTCATGGATGGGTTCTCAGGGTATAATCAGATCAAAATATCCGAGGAAGATCAAGCTAAAACTACATTTATAACTCCCTGGGGAACCTATTGTTACGCTGTTGTCATGCCATTTAGACTTAAGAATGCTGGTGCCACATACCAACGGGCAATGACATATATATTCCATGATCTTATCCATAAGATCATAGAATCTTACGTGGATGACTTACTGGCCAAGGCCAAAAAGCGTTGTGATCACCCAGAAGTACTCCGTATCATTCTCTCTCGGTTGATCGAATATGGAGTCACATTGAATCCAAAGAAATGTGTATTCAGTGTAATGGGAGGTAAGCTTCTAGGTTACATTATATCCTCATGAGGGATTGATGTCGATCTAGCTAAAATCTGGGTTGTTCTTGAAATGATTCCACCATCAGATGAATCTAGCATAAGATCATTTCTTGGTAAACTCGGTGCAATTGAAGATTCATCCTGGACTTAAGTTTTGTTGTCCATCCAATCAACAATTTGTTAAAAAAATATTATAGCATTGATTGGACAAGTGAATGCAACGAGGCCTTCAAGTAGTCAAACACTTCTGTTGTCTCCACCCATGCTAATGCCTCCTAGGCTAGATCATCCTTTGATTTTATACTCACGAGCCACTGATGTCTCACTAGCCTACATGTTGGCTCAAGAGGATGATGATAAATGAGAACGTGTAGTTTACTTCATTAGTCAGACATTGCTCGACTACGAGACACGTTACACATAGGTAGAAAGAGAATGCCTTGCCATAGTCTTCACAACAAAACGCTTAAGGCATTACATGTTGAATCAAGAAACAAGGGTGATCGTCAAGACAAATCACTTATGAACATTCCTCACACAAGGGTCTTTGTCTAAAAAGGCAGGATGCTTCATAACCCTAATGGGTGAATTTGAATTAACTTTTGTAAACTAGAAGTATGTTAAAGGACAAGTCATTACAGACTAGTTAGCTGACAATCCGTTAGATGGAGGTGATCTAGTAAATCTAGATTTTCCCATGAGTGTATATACTTTGTCGAAACCAGACCCCCATCTCTACATGCCCTTGGTACACCGATATAATCAATTACATCATGGACCACACATACCCAGAAGGGGCCACATCCCAACAAAGAAGGTGGTTACACATCATTGTTGCTAAATATGTCATCTTGGAATAGGTGTTGTATCGCAGGGCCTTTGACGGGATGTTACTAAGATGTGTTGACACGAAGAATCCATAAGGATTATTTACGAATCCCATAGCGGAGTATGTGGAGGCCACTTCGGCGGTCACGCCACTACTTGCTCGAAAGATACATCGGATGGGCTATTTCTGGCCCACCTTAGAGCATGATGCAGTAGAGTTTGTATGTAAATGCCACAAATGCCAAGAATTCTCTCATGAGATTCACATGCCTGCACAAGCTCTACAACCAATCATGACCCCATGGCCCTTTTCCACATGGGGCCTAGAATTGATAGGGAAATTCTCTCCCTCATCAACTGATGGCCATAACTTCATAATAATGGCCACATAATACTTTACAAAGTGGGTAGAAGCTATGCCTCTTACCACTGTACCAAGCTCTGTAATAGCTAAGTTTATTTTAAACCAAATCATTTATAGGTACAGTGTCCCACAAGTCATTATCTCAGATAATGGAACGTCCTTCAAAAATGATGAAGTCCATGAACTATGTAGTAAATTCAAAATAAACCATCACATGACTTCTCTTTACTATCCTCAAGCCAATGGATAGGCCGAGGCCACAAATAAAATGCTGAAAACCATTCTCCTTAAAATAGTTAAGGAGAACAAATGAGACTAGCATCTAAAGCTATACCTAGCCTTATGGGCCTATCAAACATCAATAAGAACACCAATAGGGAAACCCCTTTCTCGTTGGTATTCGAGTAGAAGTAGTTCTGCTAATAAAAGAAGTCGAGATACCTAGCCTCCGCATCTCATTACAAGGGATCCTAGGAGAAGAAGCCTATAGAGAGGCACGACTCTCCCAATTAGAAAGTCTTGATGAGGCTAGATTAAATGCCGAGCAAAGACACAGAGCCTACGCTGACCGAATGTGCCGCAATATAACAAGAAAGTCTACGAGTGAGAAATCTACGAAGGAGATCTAGTTCTAAGACTAGATAGCCGGATTGATAAGAAAACCAGCGAAGGAGGAAATTCCGCCCAAATGGCTAGGCCCATACCAAGTCATGAAGGACTACGGAAATAGAGCATATCTCCTAAGCACACTAGAAGGTGAGGAATTTAATGAAACTGTCAATTCCTTACATCTTAAATGGTTTCACGCATAAGTAACCAAACATTCCTATTTGTATATTATGACAACATGCATCACATTAGTCATTTAGTTAATTCATTTGTTCACTTGTTTTGTAAATGTTGTAGTCAATGAATTTATTCTTAAGCAATTTATTACAAGCTTCTGAAAATATTGGCAAAAATTACTCACATCATATCTCTTCAATTTTCATAATGTCATCAAATGGTTTCAAAATCATCTTATCAAATTCAATAGACAAAATCTTGACAAAAACCATACCAAGGCCTGCATACTTGGTCATACTCATTTTCTTCTACTAGGTTAAGATGTTCTTACCTACGGTCTATTCTAGAAGCTTCTTGGTGTCACATCTTTCCCTCTTATGTCTCTTTGAAACAAGGATACTTCAAAATTATAGATCACAAATGTCAAAATCAAATTGAATCAAAAATACAAACAAAAACAAAATATTTTATTCTTACACATTTCTTTTCCCTACCAATCTTTGGTGATGAGCCCGCATCTCTTACTAGTGGTGCGAGGTTGGGAAAGGAAAGAGGTGCCCTTACTCACCTATGTCATGCCTTTGGTGATAAGCCCATACTTCTTACTAGTAGCATGGGGCAGGGCATAGGGGGTCCATTCACGCAAATAAGTGAATCTTAGTATTTCAAAATTCAAAACAAAGTGTATTGTGAAAAGTGAAAATAAGCATCCAAGTTCCAAAGAGATCAAATCCTTAAAACCAGATTTAGTCAACCAAGTTGCCATCTATGGGTCTAAGTCTAGATAAACTGGAAAGTAGGTTGTATCTGAGCTGTGTAGTAGGTTTGAGTACGCTAAGTGTGTAGGTCAAAATTTGGTTTCTGTCAATCCTTTGTCTTTCTCTCATCATTTTCATTCATTCAAACTCAAACAATTTGTGCCCTTTCTAAATTCTTGGTGTTGAGCCCTCACATCTTACTAGTTGCGTGGAGTTAAGAATGGGGAAAATTCATCTCATTATCACTATATATTCATCATGTTTTGCCAAAACAAGAAGAAGCAATGAACATTGCCCAAAGAATTCAAAAGTTTAGTACTACAATATGTTTGTATCATCTCATATCAGCATTTGCAAAAAGAAACAAAAAGAGAAGCATTTTGTTTAGTATTTGTTATCATTTGTCATCCATTGCATACATTCTAAAAACATATAAACACAAAACATCCCAAAACATCTAGTATACAAATGCTAAACAAACCACAAAAACTCTAGATATAAGATCTAGATCCAAAAGAGGTATATATATATCAAGTTTTATATACAATGCCATCATGCACTAGGCATGGTCAAAATGCTCAATGAGCCCAAAAGTACAAAAAACTCATATAAATACAAAAATGGCCTCTCAAAAATGGCCTCTCACTATGGGATCCCTCGGGGCACATGACCACGTCTAGGACTCCGGCTACACCGGCGGTTTGAATGCACCGAGGGCTCACGCTCATGGCCGTGCAGCTACCGTCTCACTATGAGAATGACTCCTCCTCATCAAGCACTCAACCATCCTATATCCTGCTACCTCAGCACAGAGAGAAGTCATGATCCTTGCCACCTGCCAGATAGGGGCAAAGACATCGGTATGCCTACCGCTGCTGATGGCTCTCCCACATCCTTAGAAAGCTCGGCCCAAGTCTTCTCTGAGGGGAGCAACAAGGTATCTACACATACTCGGTGAATCAAATCTCACCACTCATCAGCGATTCTTTCAAATAAAGAGAGAACAAATTAGAAAACTATCAAAAACGAAATCAAAAAATAAAATAAAATAATAAAACAACAAAACAACTAACTAAGCATTTTGCCAAAACAAATTTGAGAAAAGAGTAACATCTCACTCAGATCTCCAGGCCTTCAGGAAGGATCTCTAGGACTTGTGCCTACCACTGACGCTGCCACCGACTGGTGTGCCTCCCCCAAATCTAGAAAGAAGTGACGTCCTACCACGGACTCATCATCTCCCCAAATGTCCCGAGAAGGAAACTCCTTTGAAATCAAAGTCACCTTCTCTGCACTCTCCTCTACCCTCTCGGCCCTCAAGATACTCTGAGTGTCATGCCACTCAGAGTCACTATCATCCTCGGCCATCCCACCGGTCTCACCTCCCTCTGTCTCCTCCTCTGTATCCTCTCCTGTGAACTCCTCAGAGTCTGAGTCCACGTCAATGGGCTCATCTCCACTATGAGCAAGAGCAGCCCCAATCTGAAGTAAAGGTACTCAAGGAGCACTGCTACCCCTCGGGCATGAACCACCCTCCTAGCAACAATAGGAACCCCAGGAGTAACCATAGTCCAACCATGGCCTCTAGGACCTCCCCTGGCCTCGCGAATAGACCTGTACACTAGCACCGTTGGAGGAAACATGTCAATATAGGGGAGGCCAAACTACTAGGGCACTCTGTCAAAGGGATGGGCCTCCAACTTCCCCGTCCGATCTACCAACTGACCTGTGGAAGAGTAAGCAATCAATGTGGTTATCTCCTCTTCCCATAATCCCACCATGGCCTGATAAGGAGTGGCCTCCATATCTCTGAAGTAGTCAGGGAGGTCACTGGCTAGTGTGGTACCCTAAGTACAATCATCCTTGTCCATCTATCTGCCCTGACAGCTCTGGGATCCTCTGCCTATATGCCTCTCCCATAGGGGATGATGCACTCATACACCCAACTCATGACAAGAGTAGGGTGGCTCAGTGACTATCCTTGTAGTCTAACCAATCTGTATAAATCGTGGTAGGTGGTCTTGAGGATGTCTGCTCCCAAACGTAGACATGACCATACGCCTCAATCATGCAATAATGGGACCCCAACAATATAGGAGAGTATCCCCTCCCTTGTCCCCAATCAACCGCGAGGCAAGGATGCCCATAACGGCCTTGCGAGCATAGGGATATCAGAATCAATAATGGAGTGGACCTTCACCCCCTTCTTTGAGCCCATGGAGACAACAACATCTCCCATATAAGTGGCCCATTGAACCATCTGTGATCTTGATACTGTTGTCTTAAGAGACAACCATCTCCCAAGAATAGGGACCCCAATATACGGTAGACATCCTCTAGGGTGATAGTCCACTCACCCCTAACTCTTGGAAATCGGAATGTGTTCTGATCAACATCCCAATATGAAAATAAGTCACACAATATGTGACTAGGTAGGGGTAACGTGAGGAACCTGTGCAATCCTCCAAATGTCGGCCCTCTAAGAATGTCTCTCTCTGCCTGAGACAATGCATCTAACACTGCTGGGAGCCAATCACACTCCCTCTCTCTACTCCATCTAATGTACTCCTCCTTCTTCTGCATCCACCCAAAATAAAGAAAAGGAATAAGTTAGTATCATGAACGAACTAGAAAAATTACCAAAAACATGTAAAAATATCAAAAATACAAAAACAATTATTTAACATGTCTTTTTTGGCATTCTATTCGAACCACCACCTGTGCGGGTAGTGGTTCCGTAATCCACTTGCCTTATGAGGCGGCGGTCCTATAACCGCTGCCCCCTTTAGGGCAGCGGTCTTGCAACCACTTCCATCATAGGGTAGTGGTCCCATGACCGCCACTCCGTGCAAGGCGGCGATCTGTCCCGAATCATCAAGTGCCTCAAAAGGCCCTAAAAACACTAAAAAGGTAAAAATACACCATTTTTCCTAAAATAAAGACCTACCCTATGGGTACCCCCTAGAGAATCATTTTACACTTTGACCTTTTTGAAAATAACCCCCTAAGATAAAGTTTTATCATTTTACATTTTAGGTTCAAAAACGATAAATTGAGAAGAACTAACTTTGAGACTTTGCAGTTGATGTTCCGCTCTCGGAGGCATGATCACTATCTCACCACGAATGTTTTGACTATACTCTCATCAAAAACCGTCACCATGGGTCCCAGAGCTCAAAAACTATCAAATCAATCCACGCAAATGAATAGTAAAATGAGTTCATTATATATATATATATATATATATATATATATATATATAACATTTTAATCTTGTTTTGAGTGTTTTTTCGCACGTTGGAGCACCGACAGAGGTAAGTCCTTATTCCCCACGCAAGTGGTAAGTCCTCATTTCCTTTTAACTTAGTATTTATTTTCCAAATTATTTTATCTATCTACACTTGAGTCCTCTTTTCATTTTGCAGATAGCGGGAACTTGGATGATGACATTTCGACACATGGGCATGTCAGGTATAACTTCTAACTCCCCATTTCGGGACCGCCATACTCGGACCCACCGTTTTATGCCTCTTCATGGCTAAAACGCTTCTCCGAGGGGGCAATATGTATGTACCCAAAATTATATGTGTTATACAATCACAAATTGGTTACGGAAAACCCCAATGATGATTCAATCTCTTCGCAAGGTGTTCGAGTCCAGAAAAACTTGCCAAGTGCACAATTGCATCCTAGAATGCCTTACCTAAACTTTGCATGCTTCATTTCAACCTCTGCCCCCTTTTTCGGCTTTTTATCTTTTAGTTACAAGATGCGCCACCTGCTTGGCAGTCAGGTCCATGAACCGCCACCTGTCAGGGTGGCGATCCTGTAACTACCGAAGCTTTCGGCACACTTAGGAACACGGAAATCAAGTTGCGCTTGCAACTCTCCACCGCTTTTGCATTTTTAAGAGTTGTTCAACCACTTGGTAATGGTAGTGCTCCATTTTTAATGATATAGCATGGAAAATTGAGCTTGCCTTCTGGTAAGTGGAAATGCTATAAATACCCAACTTGTTTACAAGCAAATGGCCCCTCTCCCTCCATGTTTTATCATTTAGTGCATTTGAAGTTCCTCCATAAGTCTCTGCAAGTTAGGACTTAGCATATGTTCTCAGCCTCTCAGTTTAAGGCTCTTCAAGTTTCTTGGTTAGAGATCACTCGATCTCTCTAGTTCAAGTTCATTTCATTGTTATTTTCCAAGAAAATAGCTTAGCACAATATCAATTCTAGATCAAATTCATTCACAATTTAGTTTTGTTTAGGATTATAGTTTTGTTTCATCACAGGAAGTATAGGTCCTAGAATTTTAGGTGAGTCTTGTCGTATCCCTGCAACAATCCTGCTAGGAATCGCATAGCCAAGCTCTGTTCTCTTGCGCTATCTCTCTCCTACTTGCATTCCATTCGGTTTACCTCCAAGCTACCATTGTTCAAATACCTTCTCTACTACCGCTGCCACATCCTTACTTTTCTGGATTCACGAGAACACGAAGGAATAAAGAAATCACACTGAGGGGACAAGTTACGATACAACTGGATTTTCCACTATTCTGCAAAGCTCCAGGTTTGTTTTGTCAAAGTTGTAATTTACATCATATCAACTAGAGTAGTAAATCATTTCTTTTTAGTAAACACTTACCTTCAATATTTTCGGGAAGCTGTGGGGAATGATAGCTTCTGAGAAGCCGTGATTCGTTTCTCACTTCTGAGGTAGGATTGAAGGTCTTTTCAGTCAAATTTGTTAAATATTTGTATTTATATCAGTTCACAAAATGCACAAGAAAATAGCTACATCTGGCTAGCTTGCTTGTTTTAAGCTTTATTTCTAGATTAGTTGCTCTTTGAATTTATTCAAGTTTATATCTCGGAAAAGCACAAAAATAGGCATAGTATAGATTCAATTTCATAGTTAGTTTGCTTTATTCAGTTAAGTTTGTTTATATTTTGCATGACTATCACGGGACCAAGAGAGCCCAGGGATTATATATTTGAGCCAGTGATACCCCAGCCAAATCTCTGCACGGCCTTAGCTGATATAGACCAAGGACTTAGGATCCACGTCTTCCAAACAACTCGTAAACCAACAAGAAATTAGTGAACAGTTAAGAGAATTGAACATTGAAGATGAAAAAGCACATGAGTTACGTCAACCAATCCAACTATAGACTGCCTTGATAGGGCATCTACATGACCATACAAGAACCCGAAAGAGAACAAACATTCGGTTGTGACCCTTTAGTTCTGGCATATGCCATGCAGAGACCTTCTCACCGATATAGATACGAGCCTACGCATACAAGTTTCTAGGACACCTGTGAGGTATTTTGAAAAGATCGCACAACTCCTAATATTGAATATAGAGGTTGAGAAGGCTTACGACTACTCGATAGCTAGAAGATAGGATTGATTCTTCACATGACCATAAAAGGTCCACAACAACAATGAATTCACGGTTGTGATCCCCA
The DNA here is from genome assembly GCA_018340775.1 of Taxus wallichiana var. yunnanensis. NCBI lineage: Eukaryota > Viridiplantae > Streptophyta > Pinopsida > Cupressales > Taxaceae > Taxus > Taxus wallichiana. The sequence continues at coordinate 8,633,029 of CM031244.1, forward strand.
GGTCCCACAACCCAATGGGCCTACAAACCAATCAAATATCGATACCGGCCTACATACGCTAGTGTTCGGACTCACCACTCCCACCGGATATAATTGTATAACTTTCTATTTTGGATGTAGAAGAAAACCAAGCCAACATTTTCTAGGTCAGATGAGAAAATCATCCATAGTGTCCTATAGATCCTCTATAACTCTTGACATGACTTTCATGACCTGTTCGGAAACATACACGAAGCACTGCAGTCACTTTCCAAGAGTCCAACAACCAATGACAGAATTTTGAGCTCAACATTGATTGGAGCCTCCCGAACGGTTATAGTGTTGAACCATCCATAACACCGCTTCGAGTTAGAAGAGTTCTCCTCACTTTAGATTCATAGCTCCCATTATTGTGTATAGAGGATTTATGATTTCTGACTAATTTGTCCATATCCATATATATATTCCACTTCCACCGGCTGTCTCGACATGACCTCGGGAGGTTAGGTATGGAGGAAAGCTGCTTGATGATTCTCACGCTCACTGTCACTTTTCTATCGTATGCACACCAACTATTGAAAACATTAGTGGGTCAATTGTCAATTAAACCAACCAAACAACAAAAACAAACTAGAGATAGGAAAAATATTATAACAAAAATATAGTTCTATCAAAACTAAAAATGAAGCACCAAGATCTTAAGTAATGGTGTTAAATTGTTGGCTCTTAAATCTATACTAAGGTTTAAATGGTGAAGGTAATAAGATAGGTCATTGTAGTGAGTTGTTTCTTCACCTAGAATGGCATAAATTTAGGTCAAAAAATGGGAGGGTGGTTAACCTTCTACTCTTTAGGATTTGTTAGATCTAAGAGAGATATCATTCACTAACTCAAATGATTTCCAAAGATATGGATGTGGAAAATGTAGCGGGATAGAACCATCAAAGTAAACCAATATGAATTCCTACCCAATTTTTTTCATTAGTAGGAAATTTATAAAACTACTCAAAAATAGGCAAAGGTTATATTCAAATAGATGTTAATGGAAAACAAATCCATAATCTATAATATAAATGATCTTATAACCAACAATGTATTCAAATCAAGGCTTATGAACATGAATCCAAAGTTCTAATGGATGAAATCTTGAAGGATTTGGAAATGTGCAAGTGAGAGTTTAGTAAAATATGGAAGTGAATGGAAATATCAAAAAAATAAATTGATCAAACGAGCTAAGATCGGTGACATGGATCCATTGGTAAAGAAGTAACTAGAATTTAGAATAAGTGAATTAACAATAACAAAAAGAAGACAACAATTTACATAATTTCTGAAAATTCTACCATGAATTTAGACAAATAACAAAATGATCCTACACATAATTTCCACTAGTATTATTTCATATTATCCATTATATAACTATAAAGATAATTGTTTCAAATAAAGAGATAGACCTATAGGAATGCATCTGTCTTATAAAGTTTGATAGTTTGTGTACATTTTGAATGATAATATGATAGTTTTTTTCTTTACAACTCTTTCATTTTGAATTGATTGTTAGAACACATTAAACACCATCATTCATTTGTTTTTCATTTGGTTACACCTCCATCTAGGTCATCTTATATATTTTTAGTTCGATATGTAAAATGATGGGGCTCCTTTCAAAATCCATCATTATATATTAATAAAGAAATAAGGTATCTTACCTATATAGTCCATACATGAATCAATAAAGGCGAGAAGTTGATTTTGTGGATCAATATTTCCATTGTATAAGGAGAGCTTAGGTGTGAAAAAATAGTTGGTAAAGAATAACTAATGGCCCCACGGGCTAATGAATTATGAATTAAAGTGATAGAACTTGTAATAAAATTGTGTTTTCCTTATATAGGAATGGTTAAATGATATTTCATGTCCTATATTTGTTGACCATAATGATTAGGGAGAGGTTTATTAACAAGTGTAGTATTAGTTGTTGCAATGAAATACATATCTTGCGTAGGAACAAACATGGTAACTTTGGGAGTATAATAGTCCGTAATGAGAAGGAAGACTTCTATAATGTTTATTATGATAAGTCAAAGGGTCATCCTTAGTTTGTGTAGGTGTTCCTTGGTCAAGGAATGTAATTTTATCTTGTTTATCAACTTAGAGTTATTTATATATTTGGTCGGGTGTTCCAAGATGTATTTACTTAATTCATTTAATATATGTTTATCAACATTATAAATTTGATTATCAACCATCTCAATTTTTTTCTCAAAACTATGAGCTATGAAAAAGAAGAACTAGTATCATACATTGTAGACATGTAAAACACATATAAAAATGGGTTTTGAGAAAATCCCTAAAACAAACAATCATATTAGAAATTTAAAACCATAAGGGCAAGGAATGAAACCATAGGTTTATATGGATCCATAGATAATCACACGTGTAAATTAGGTTTAGGGACTAATTATTTTAATAGAACTATATATTATAATTTATAATAGAAAGACAATAATCATACAATCCTAAATTATGTAAATGATATAAGATCACAAAAATATAGAGATAACTGTGAAAGTACATATATGATTTATGGTTTAGAAAGAAGTCACTATACATCAGGCTTAGAATGTATGACGGTAGGATGAAACTATATGAAAACCATGGATTTACTAATGTCAAACTATCCTTAAAATCTATGAAATATAAATGTGTGCAAGAGAGGTTCATGGGAATGGGATGGGTCTATGGATGGACATGTTTAGGTATTTTTAAATGTCATATTAATATTTAAGTTGTAATTTTATATTAGTTTCTACTTTTCCTTTATCTTTGAATATACTTTCTATATACGAGATCAATGTAATGATAATGTGTACATGTATATTGATTATATTTCCTTATTAACCTAAAAAGGATTTACTAAGCATTTTCACTAGAATAACCACACCAAAACCCCACTAATATGATGGGTGCTACAATACATACCAATAATATGAAAATGGATCAAGAAACACATATTTATGCTAACCCTATGATTACATAGAGAGTAGTATATAAAGTAAAAATATAGATCCATTGATTTCAAAACTCACACTTGGAAATTGACGCTTTACTTGATTTTAGTGTTTGTATTTCTAATATAGGGCAATAATAGAGATATATCTGAAATTTGACTAGATTTATTATAGTTGGGATCTAAGGAAAAGGTGATTAAATATTTTCATCAATATAATTTTTAATTAATTCCTTTGATATGGGATCCCTAGATACCCCTAATGAGTAAGGGTTTATGTGTTTATAAAGATGATAATTTGAATGATTTTTCTACTCAATCAACCCCAAAAATAACACATAGGATGACCAGGCTAACTTGTTCAATTAAGATGACCATTGCAAGTATAAGAGATGGGTTTATAACATATGGATAGGTTCATTGGATGAAATTTTCACGGGGCCATGAATATTTATAGGATAAATATGGAATACATTTTAATATAAGAGCTAGTCTATAGATAGTTTGAAGATGCATTTTGTAAAATGTGCAGTGATTCCTAAAGTTCTACATTAAATAAATGGACATGACTTATTGGAATTAGAGTATGAAATAGAGCATGAGAATTTAAGTTGGTTAGTAAATAGTAAATGGGATAAGTGTTTAAATAAATTCCAAAGTGATATTACAAAGTTAAAGAGGAAAGAGTATTGGGTTCTATAATAGCCTACATATGCCTACATATAAGTCATCTATACCCTAAAAGTGTTCTCCCATATTAATTTCTAAGTCAAAAGTCATATAGAATGGTTTTTATCACTTGGATATATTTAAACCAAAATATTTACACTTTCTATAAACCCCACCTATCCTCCTCTAATGGTCATAAATTTAAAGGGGTGAATTTTGTATAGTTGGTCTAGGTGTTATTTTAGGTGGGAAAACTAACGAAAGGTCTCATATGTAAAAATATATGTAAACATTATTCATAATCAAGTAATCACTTCAAACATTAGATATCACCACTTACAAAGAGTCTATATTTCCTAAATCTTCCACGAGTAGCCTTAGATCAACCAAGAATATAATTTTGAAGCATACAATGTCTCAAATTTCATGTTTCAAAGTGTTAAAATCCAAACACAAGATTTAATTTAAGTTACATATCATATTTAATAGTTATATATCATCATAGGAATTGGGAATAATAAATTAGTTTTAATCCATATTGATGTAAAACAAGATTCAAAACTCAACAACTCAAGTTAGTATGCAAATGATCATAACTTCATATAATAGCATAAGAACTTCAAAATGCATATAAGGCCAATTTATTGAAAATATTGATTAAGGGATATTTAGAATATTTCACACCCTTCACATACTCCTTTCTAAACAATCAACTTCACTTAGGTCTCACAAGAATGCATCAAGGCTTCATTCCATTCAATTTTCCCCTTCAAGCTAAAACTAGCTCTTTTAGCCCTAAAGACACACACAATTTTTTATTCCAATGAATCACCTGGTCTCAAGATAAAATAAATACATTTGTGGAAACCTATTAAGGCCATTAAGCTTATTCCAAAATTTCAAGTATTGCAGATCGTGATACATGACCACTCCTCCAAACTACTAGTCTTGTTCTCAAATTAGGCATATTTCTCTTGCATCCACGATTTCATGTTTGAGACAATTTGAAATGAATCATAAGACTTTGAACACATTTATGAATACCGTTTATCTCGTTCTTTCTCTCCACCAAGTTTTATAACCTATCTCTTCCTACAACTCTCCCAACACAACTTAACACTTTTGTAATTAGGTCTCCTAGCCTTAATTATAGGTTCTTGACTGAGTTTTTAAGATTTTGATGTTTTCACCTGGGTTATTTCATCTAAAACCACATTATACACCTTATAAAACCTCTTATAAACCCCTTTCAATGCTCAATCTCTTCTTTCTCTTCCACACTCTCCATATCCACTATCTTGTTTCCTTACAGACTTGGTTTTACATACCCTTGACAAGAATAACTCTTTTCACTAGTCTTAGTTCACTATCTTAACTATCCACTTATTCAATATTTTATTGACATTATTATACCTTCTCCACACCTATGTACATATTACATATGGTTACTTGACCTTCATGAAATGACAAGTCTCCATACTTTGTTTTTAGCTTCTTTAGTGTAAATATTCTCATAAGACAAGAAATATAGTTAGGACCTATGAGAATGAAATTCCTTCAAGGTAACTTCCTAAGAAACTTGTTCTGACAACCTCTCTTACCATATTCACATTCACTATAAAAAAAATTCTCCATTCATAGAAAGTTAAGTTGTGTTCTTAAGACTCGATCTTGGATGGGACGGGGTGTATGATAGTATACCCTAGTTTTATCCTTTTAAATCTTATTAAATTACTCAAATGAGTAAGTTTAATCCTCAAGTATCCTTTACATAACTTAAAAATAAGTCTCCATAGGAATCAAATAGATAAATAACTTATCTTATCTAGTTTCTTCATTAAACCCTCAAACCGGGTTTCTTTAATAGTTAAGATTATATTCCTATTATTTGAACCATCAAATATTTTATAATCATCTGGAAACTTTTTACACACCTATGTCTTCATTCTTTCTTCCTACCAAATTTCATTGAAATTCAATGGTGTTACTAAAAGTTAAACAAATTTTCCTCATTTTGAAACCCTAGAATAGGTACAATCCAGAGACTTCCTTTTTAAGTTATTTTTACTTCTCCTCCATAATAGACTTTTTCAAAGTTCCCATGGATTGAAATTTCCTATGCCATATTTTTCTAAATTCTTCTAGATTTTTAGCACCCTAAAATGTTAAATATGCCTTTAAATTATTATTTTATCATTCTTCAAACAAACTCTGTAACAATAAGATCAAGTTTGGAGTTTCCTTCATGTAATCATTAATGTAATCATATACATCATTCTAAAAACTTCTTAATAGTTTAAACTTGTTCCTTTACATTCCTAAATCTTATAATTTTCTCATGCATTTATCCATTTACATAGAAAACCATTCAATTCCTTACTTCTTACAAGGCTTAACTCAAATATTTACATGAAAATTACCTTGCATGATACCCTAACACCAGTAAACCCTTCATATTTCCTAAGATTTTACAGTCTCCATTTTTCTTGTAGTAACATCATTTATACCAAAAATAGTCAAGAATATTTCATTAGTTTTATAATGATTCACATAATTCATAGAATTAGCTTCAAGGAATCCTTTATTAAATATTTCCATGGACATTTACTGAATCCCCGAGCTTTTTAGCTCTATAACTGTCTATCCTATTCTTCTTTCACCCTTATTCTCTACCACTTCTACCTTCTCTATTTGAATCCTTATTTTTGTGACCAAAAGGATTTATTTATTTAAGTAGTTAGGTCACCATACCATGGTTACAATCGGGTTGGAAATGAGTAACCTCTCCTTCATGGTTAGAGAACACACACACACACACACACACACACACACACACACACACACACACACACACACACACACACACACACACACACACACACACACACACACACACACACACACACACACACACACACCACACACACAAAAGCGCGCGTCTTGCACGCACACACACACACACACACACAGAGGTTACACGAGTGGTTTTACACCTTTAAAACCATAACACATAGCCTAACCTAGTTCCTAAACCATTAAGTACAATAAGGAGAATTCAAATATTTGAAAAGAGAGTTTTGGAGGGAAATTCCAAAACCTCATTATTACATAGCAAGAGAGGTCCAAATGGACAAGTAACCATGCCTAACACCTAAGAGGACCTCCAACACCTAATGAAAGCCAACATTTTCCTTTATACATAATGATGCTCTTGCATCACATATTCATAGTAGTTGTACATAGGAAATTCCTAGTCATCATGGGGGTCATCATAAGGTCAATCCAACCTAAAGAGATAACCCTTTTTAAAGGTAAATTTTGGATAAACATACAATGATAGGTTTGATATAATGAGAAGAAATTGTGACAATTTCATAGAATATCATGACAATCCAAACATATAATAAATATTGTTATACTGAAGAGGACCTACATTAGAGAATCGAGCATCATTATGGCGGTTCATGAAAAATACATATTCCTTAGAAAGGATGATCCAAAATAGTTTTTAGGAAAAAAATTCATACCTTGAACTTGTGTGCATAAAATTTCTAGATCTTGATATTTTCTATAACCATTTATGAACCTCTATTGAGATTCCATAAATCATCCGAGCACATTGTTTCATCTTCTACAATCTAAATTGGGTTTATTTATTCCATTTGTAATACTTTTGAATATTTCACTATATTCAAAATGATTTTTTTATAATTTATAAATTTAACATAATTCATATTTGATAGAATAAATCAGCCACAACATCACCAATATTTTGAAAGATTTCCAAACACTAGTACTACAAAGGTAAAGAGTATAGTCTAATCCAACACCATTTTATACCACCACCACTAGGATCTAGTTTCATAAAATTGGGTTGCAAAGGCTACAAAAAAACTTCCTACCCTCAAAGAACCAATTATCATTCATTGTTTCTTTGAATATTGAATAAAGAGTCACTAGGTATATTAATCTTCCTCCGGATCTAGAAGTTATGGGATTTTTAAAAATTCCTTGCCACTTGATGTTGTCGGGAAAAATCTTTTGACCAATCCAAATCTAATGCTATCGATGTACTAAATATATCTTTCCTTCCCCGTAGGTATAAAATCCCTCTTATGGGAATGCAATGTGGCTTCCATCCTCCTCCCATTCTAGATATAAAGCTAGAAAACCCTCATCATTATTCAATGATATTTCTTGAAATTTCCCAATGGGTATTACCAATATGATTTTTCATCTATTTTTTCCATAATTTATCCTCGAACCTTACCATTTTATGTGTATCTATTCTCTGGATTCTTCTAACAAAGTAATCTCACATGAGGAAGCATATTAACAACTAAAAGGGGCATGCTCACCTAATACCTCGACGGAAATATAGACCATGCCAACAACAAATATGTTATGCCCCTAACATAAACCATTTATAACCTATGAATTATATAACATTTATACTTATATTCATTAGTTAGTTAGTCATTAGGTATAAACTAATAATAATGAAGGGGTGTGTGTAGACACCTAAAATTGGGTTATAACCCTCTAGGCCCCCTTCGACTAACATACCCCTTACCATGACCCTCCACACATTATTATTAATTTAACTACCCATATTAAGTTAATAATTCCCTCACCCCTCCACCTCACCATGGACCCATTCCAAGCCTATTTATTAACCTAGACTAAGTCACCACTCCCCTTAACTAACTAAGACTCATTCTAACCCTAACATTCATTACCTATTATCCCTCCTACCAATTTCCCACTTCATTTAGTGCCAATCCAGACTCCTAGTCCATAACAAATCTTGACCAATGCCAAAATGGAGAGAAAAGGCTTTTTTGGCAAAATAGGACCTTTTCTCCCTAACCCATGCCGGTTATTCCTCGGCCCGGATGTGAACACCTAACTTGCCATTAATTTCTTTAAATAAGGAATTCCAACCCTTTGCCCAGGTTCCTCGATCTTGGCTTTTTGAAGTTATGGCATTCTTGGATCTCACACTTAGGCATTCAAACAAGATTCCGATGACCAACAGAGGACATGAGTACCCACACTCTTCACCAAAAATAAAATCTGTTGCTCCATAACCTCGGATCATTCATAGGAAGCACACAAGTTACATTGATGTGCGCATGGACCATGACTGTTTCTCCTATGAACGCCCATCAACCATTGCCATCTATTAATCTCTGAGGTCTTTATATAAGTATCTTAACCTTGTTTGTTAGTTCTTATTTTGGTCTTAGATCTCTTATTCTCTTATGTTGTCCGGATCTTTTCTCACCCGAATATCATCCGTCACCCATCTACCCAATACCCTACCAACCTGAACCCTTTTACCTCTCCAATCACCTATCTCACCCTTTACCAAGTCTTCACATAAATCCTACTACCACCCTAAGCCTCTCCAACACCTTGTGTAATCATAGAGAGCCTAAACTAATCCCTTTTATAATTCTACACCCAATTGCCCCTACCATGATTGGTTAGCCAATCGATCTTGACTAAACCAAAGGACAAACATTGGTTCTCCAACCGACATCGGTCTCTATGCCCGACAACTTTCCTTAGACCAACGAGCTAATTCACCTACCCAAAACCTCTCAAACTTCCCAGAACCTCACCTAGACCTCTCAACACCCCTCTTCCACACCTACTGAGACCTTAACAACCAACCACCCCTTTTTATATTAAGTCTTATATGTATTATTAGATTAAATCTTGCTTATTGTATTTGTGTGAGACACCTAAATCATACAACTACAATAGGATTTCCTTATTTCTTGTTATTTCTTTGCATTAAGTTATATTTGAACATGGATTGATAACCTTCTAGGAAGCACCATGTTTCTTAGATCTAGCTCATGTCGGAAATCCACCGACCTATATTATTAATGGTATCTTGTGGTATTGTGTTCTTTCTTAGGTAGTCCTTCCCAGAACAAAAATGATATCTTCACAATTGACTTGATCTTATACAATGCGCACAACCTTCTTTTCGCCTTGAGGTATTCCTCATGTACCCAACCTCTTACCTTATATGTTTTTCTCATATGTACGTAACTTATTGGTGAAACATTTTGGCACACCTGGTGGGACCCTCATCTTTGTGGGTTCATTTATTCATATAGGATTGCATATTTATGTGTTTTCTTTTATGAAAATATTCATTAAATTTCTTCTCTGGTAATATTCTCCTTCTTCTATTTTCTCTAAAAGATACCTTTCCTTTAGTGCAAATTAAAATAAACCCTTCTTTATTTCCTCTTGCATGCATTAGTGAAAAGACATATTCTTCTCCTATTCATCATTGTTCTCATCCAACTTCATTTCTCGATTTGGGCTTAAAACTCTTGCATTTCATCCTTGTATACTTGCATTTTAGCTCACATAGCTTAAATAACAATCCAATATAACGGAGGTCATGACCGGTTGAGGATTGGGAAATAAAGTGTAGTTCACTATTTCACACACTTCTTTTCCAAACCACTTACACAAACAATATTTTTTTTTAAAAATTCCCAAGTCCTAGGAATAAGCTATCAAGGATTTAAAAACCCGGTGATATTGAGCCCCAACTGGTGTTTTGGTCAGGTTATCATATCAGAATTTGGACCTCATGTACCGAAAGGTATATTGAGGACTTCCCCACCAAAACAATCCTGAAACCATCCATAATTGGCTTTTAGGTACCCTACATCCATTCCTTTCTATATATTCACAGTAAGTTTTAAGGCTTAAGACATTACAACACTAAAATCGATTCCTAGGATAACGTGTTTGCTAGGTTTTTCTTGTAAATTTTTGAATTTCTTTCTTGTTTTCTAATGTTTGAGGTGTGAGTTTGTACTTCATTTTTTTCACACTCATAATCACAACCAGCTTAATTCTTATTCTTTGAGTGTGTTAGATTAGATTTACTAGACACATCCTCTTTTTGGACTTCTTTTGACCAAATCTAACTCAAGAATTTCAAATTTCTTCATTTTCACAAACCAACATTGATTACCTCCTATCGGCATCGGTTTTGCAACTTATATCGGTGTTTTCATCTAGTCCAAGACACCGGTTCACCGACCGGTATCGGTATCTATGTTTTTAATTTCGCAAAAGCAACAACCTATTTCCACCTACCAATTTTTTAAAAATATATTTATGAGTTTTTGTCACTTTCACAAAGCCCAAAATACCTATTTTTTATCTTTCCATATGGTTTGGACTCACCAATAGGTGCGAACTCTTGATTTTCACATGAGTTGTGTACCATTACCTACTACCCCCTCACCGCCTTCTATTTCTTCACCAATGGACCCAAATACGCCTATGATTGTACCCGAGGGTGATGAGGAATTCAATCGATTCCTTGATCACAACACCAAGGCCTTGTAACACTACCTTGCCAATTCTTCTACTCATGACTCATTGGGTCAACCTCTTTATGGAATGCCTACTTCCATGCCCCCTATTTCTACCACCTCTGCCATATCGGCAAATGCTAATGTAGCTACCCAAACTACTCTAGCATCAACCAACCCCATCTCATAACCACCTATTTCACAAGTGACCTTTGCACCTTCAACATCTGCTATCCCTACATCCACTACCCCTATTGTATCATCATCAATATCTTCTATACCCATTCCTATGCAGCCCACCGTTGCGTCAACGTTCTATACTCCCTTTCATATTTTGGTCATTTCTATACCATAAAATTTTCCATGCCATGAGGATATTTACACAAGTTCCTCCCACCTACACCTTACCTCAGACACAACCTATCACCTCTACTTCATATTCAGGGTATTTTCCCTCCTCTTCTACCACTGCCTATATGCCTATGTCTCAATTCACTTACTCGAAACCACCATATACTAGCATGCCTTCCATGAATTACTTATCTTATCCACCCCCGTATACCTCGGGGGCATTCCTCAATAAAATCCCACTATAAATCTCATTAAGATGATGATGGAAAAAATGCAGACACTCGAGGCCTTTGTTTCTAGATCTCGTAACATCCTAACCTATGATGAGATTTGCAATGAACCCATTCACCCTTCCATACCTATTCATCCTTATCTCACATAATGGGATCTTCCCAAATTCAACCGGGTTTAACGGTAAGAAGGGACCCCCAATAGCACTTGCATTTGTTTAAACACAATTGTTATTTTCTAGGTAACGATGATTCATTGCTCCTTTGAACATTTTCCATGTCAATGTCAGGACCCACCCTAGATTGGTATATTGTTTTTCCCAGGCACTCGGTCTTTTCCTTCAACCAATTGGCCCAGACCTTCCTTGATCACTTCTCAATAAATATCTCTAAGAAGGTCTCTATGATAGATCTATACTCTATTTGCCAATATGATGATGAGTCTATTGTTGATTTCGTCGCACGTTGGTGGGGCCTAATCAATCAGCTCTCCTTCTCTCTACCACAGTCTGAACTCATAGAGTTGTTTACCAGGGTATGTGCTAGACACATTTCCCCAACTCTTCAAGTTCAAACGTTTCATACGTTTAAAGAAGCTTTCACCATGGCTAGGAAACTTGAAATTTGTTCCTTGAATAAGAGAAACTTAAATTGTGTAACAAGAACGTTGCCTTCAAATCTAATGAATCTTCTTCCAAACCACCTAACAACTATTCCAAGTCCAAAGGATATGCCAACACGGTGGTTCTAAAATTTGGCCCTTCTCATCCATCCAATCAACCCAAAACTCCTACAAATATGTCGCTTGTTCAAAATTTTCAATACAAATATGAACAGAGGAGTTACACTCCTATCAAAGAGCCATATTCTTATGTATTGACAAGTTGTTAAAAATGGGAACCATCACCTCGCTTCTATCAAACCACATACTGGTTTTGACCCTTCTTGTCCCACACTGACCTAGTATAAAGAGAATGATTTTTGTAATTACTATGGTGTGAGAGGCCACCGTGACAGAAATTTCAAAAACATCATCCATGAAATGTTAGATAATGGGGATATCATCCTCAAAACCCTAACACACATTCCAATGCCAACCGAGATGTATTTAAAAACATTTTGTAATCATGCTCGTGAGACATATAAAGAAGAAAATAATGTTTGTGTGGTTCATGTAAGATTCACTTCAACATCTGAGCCTTCTATTGAACATCCTCATCTAGTATCTATTGAGGAAATTCTCATGATAACTCCCCTACTCATAGAGGAGCCCACCGTACTAGTTTCTTTACCCACAAAGGAACCCACTTTGCTGTTATTTTAGCCTTCTATAGCCATAGAAGAGCCTCCATCACCCACCTTGCCTTCTCCTCAACCCATAGAGGAGCTAACCTTGTCTACTTCACCCATTTTTCCTCCTCCTCTACCCATAGAGGATTCCATCTTACCTACCCGCTCTATTTGTGATACCTCACCGAAGGACCTCACAAACCCCATCACTCTTCTTAACTCACTTTTACCTACCAAATTTGAGGCCAAAACCTTCCCTATCTCACAAACCTTAGAACTCATCACAGGGATTAGCACTAGTGTGTCATCCTCTTCATCTAAACCAAAACCATTCTCTCATTTGGTTGATCGCATGGAGTATGTCGATTACTCTACCCTTTGGGGGCACCTTAAACTCCCAGTTTCCACCCAAATGCAAATGTTATCCCTAGATACCTTGACCATTTACCCCAAGGTATTCAAAGTAACTAAGACTATTGCACCTAATCTCGTGGTTCTAGCCCCTTCTTCATCAACCCCTTTCACTCAAGCCTTTATCTACACCAAAACCTAACACCACCTTAGGGATCTTACGGTGCCAAGTCTAGCACATCCCCTTGTGAAGCTAGACTTATCAACTTCATCCCCACCCATTAAAAATATATTCCAACACCTAAGAGGAAGACCCAACCTTTTAGGGCTCACACCCCAATATCTCCAATGCCTTCTTACTCACCTTCGCTTCTACTATAAATTTTAGGCCCACACCCTTCAACCTTAGTTAACCTACCTACTCACCAAGGCAAATAAAAAGTGAGACAATCTACATCCTTGCCTTTACCTTCCCTTCTACCTACACCTTCTTCATTTCCCTCAACCTCACTCTTACCAACACCCCCACTTTCACCTTGGCTTACTCCAATATCTACACCTTCTAAGTCTCCTTCATCCTACCGCATCGTTCCTCTTGCCTTTACCAAAGAACATGTAATTGAAGCCTAAACCTTCACTACCTACAAAAAGGTAGTTACAACAACTCAACCACTCACCTCGCCTCCTCACGATGGTCACCTACCCCTTCGCCCAAAATTACTATGAATTTTCATTATGATCCTTTGGCGTGATATTACTCTAATATCCTCACTTGGTTGTTAGAAATATCAACCATATCTCTTCTCGCCAATCAAGCCTTACGACCCACTCAAACCTAAACCAGATTGGTTTGAAGACACAAAGATATGCACCTATCATTGCTCGCTAGGGCATGATGTCAAGAGTTGTAAGGCTCTCAAAAACATTCTCCTTCAACTTTGTGATTTTGATGGTCTCTTTGAACAAGATGATCTATTGGTTGAGGATTCTATTCTTCTGTTCTGTTGCCCACACAACCCTCTTTTCCTCTTCCTATCTTTGAAATTAACATGGTGCATGTAGCCACTCGGTCACACCACATAAAATATAAATGAAAATAAAAGGCAGTAACCCTCCTAGGATGCCCTCACCTACCATTTCACCTACACCTCCCCAAGATAACCATGCTTGGGACGACACCCCCTACTTCTTCTGAGGTTACCCATTGCTCAATGATCAAACAAATTCACCAATCCCGTTGAAGATGTCCTTATTAAACTTATCTAGACCTTTGATTCTCTTTGCAGGCCCTCATTGAGGTCCTATAATCCATTGAGGTAATGCCCAATGATACTTCACCTATCTCCACCTTCATTTCCCATCTTGAGATCTCTTCCATAAATTTCTCCAAATAAGAGATTTCCCTTCACATCCCGATGATCCGATCCCACTCTTTTCATCTCTGGCCTACATCAATGATATTTGTGTTAAATGCATCATGATTGATTAGGGTGCTTGCATCAATATCATCTCCTCTCAATTCTATGAAAAATGGGCATACCCTGCTAATTGCATGTCTAGCAATGTCGTTATGATTTGATACTTTAATGATGCCATGGCCACTACCCCGAGCACCTTTGTTGTCCTCCAAATCCACGTGGGTCCCCAAGTCATTCCCAAATTCTTCTACATTCTCGAAGGAGATTTCAGATATAATATGTAGCTAGGTCATCCTCGGATTCACACCATGGCTTGTGCACCTTCAACCTTCATCGTTGCCTCAAATTCAAATATGAAGGGGAAACCTACACCATTTAGGTAGATCCTTCCCCCTTCAAAAATTGCAATATGTTGTACCATCCAAATGATGTTTTAATCCCAATTAAGGATCCTACCACATCAGCCACACCTACTACATCTACTCGCTTTCACCGCTTCACTTGCCTCATCGAGCCCACCTACCAACACTCCTTTTCCACCTTTACGATGCCCCATATTCTCGGGATTCATATAGATCATCAAGACTAGTTACCAAAGTACCAACTACCAACCCCTTGGTAGGAATTTTTAATGCCTTTCACTTGGAGAATACCGCCTCCTTAACATTAACACACTCCTTAATCTTCGTGGAGTATGGAAAACTACACCAACACACACGTTACAGCTATCATATATGAGAGGTCATACCATATGAACCTCCTCAACTTCACACCATCCCCGACCTATGGGGGACTCGATAATTCCTATTATTCCATTGAACCTCCCTTCCAAACAAGGCATATTTCATTCGATTTATCCTATCTCACCAAACGTAGCTTCGCCCTCACTTTACTTCACCGTTGCACTGGAAAGGTTTAGGATTTGTTCATTAGGAAAAAGGTTGTCATACTTTGCCATACCATCATACCATGCACCACTAAGAAACAAAAATACCATTGTGGTCTTGGATTTCCTTCGCAACCTCCTCTTAAGAAGGCCTGCATCACCCTTGTTGAAGATGAAAAAACTTCCCCACCTTCATCACCTATTGCGCCACCTTCTCCCACCGAGTCTATGGATTCTCAATCTATTCCACCTATTTTTTGGGTGAAAACCATCTCCTTGGGACCTCTAACTTATCAACTTGATGGCAAGGTTCCCTTCCTCTCCTTTATCCCGATATGTTGGATGATGATACACCTTATATAAACGCATTCAATGTCATGATGATGATTCTATTCTGACCTATTTAGGTGTGGAGAATTATTATATTCAAAGTTCATTACCCTCTAACATGTAAACCATGTTGAATGAATATACCATAGAAATCAACATTCACACTCAGGACAACCCAAAATTCTAAAGATAGGCCAATCTTTAGAATTCGCAGAACAAGAATCTTTCACCTCTTTTCTTCGTGATCATAACAAAAATTTGCTTGGTCCTATAATGATATGCTAGGTATTGACCCTAATATCATTCTTCACAATATAATAACTATCCCGATGCCAAACTAGTGAAATAAAAGCTACGTAAATGCATCCTGGCATTGCTCTTCTTGTGAAAGAAGAACTTCAATGCCTTCTCTCTCTGTTTCCTTCATCCTACCTATTGATTATCCACAATGGATCTCCAACATTGCTCCTTTCATGAAAGTGACTGGGGAATTCGTATTTGTACTTAATTTCATGACCTTAATCTTGCCTGTCCTAAAGATGATTTTCCTATACGAAGCATTGACCAACTAGTTGATCTTATATCCAACCATGAGATACTATCTCTTATGGATGGGTTTTCAGGTTATAATAAGATATTAGTCACCCCAAAAGATCAACACAAGACCACCTTCACCACCCCTTAGGGGACCTTCTATTATTTCCTCATGTCCTTCGGCTTGAAAAATACTGGTGCTACCTATCAGTGTGATATGACTTACATCTTCCATGATATAATGCAAAACATACTAGAATACTATGTCAACAACCTTCTTGGTAAGTCCAAGTGTCACACTAAACACTTGGCCATTCTTAAGGTTATCTTCGATCGCATTACTCAATTCTCTGTTCACCTTTAACCAAATAAGTGTTTATTCGTAGTTATCTCAGGTAAGATTCTTGGTTTCATCATCTCTTTAAGAGGTATCGAAGTTGATCCTGCTAAGATCAAGGTTATTCTTGACATGCCTTCGTCCCAATAACCTTGGTAGCTTCGTAGTTTGCAAGGAAAATTATAATCCATCCAATGTTTCATCTCTTAAATTTTATACTTGGTGCCGACTTATTCACGACCTCTTTAAAAAGAATGTCTCTTTCCATTAAAATGATGAGTATCACAAAGTCTTTGACGCATTGAAGAAATACCTTCTTGACCACTGTGCTCATTCATCCCGAATATGATCAACCTTTTACCTTTATATCTCTGCTACTAAACATTCCTTGGGTGCCATGCTCACTCATTGTGATGAGAAACACAAGAGAACAAGCGATTTACTACATAATACATACTCTTATAGACTACAAAACTAGATACACTCATGCTAAAAATATTTTCTTAGCCCTGGTCTTCGTGGCCACCAAACTTTTCCACTACCTTCTTAATCACAAAACATTCATCATTAGCAACACTTACCCTCTTCATTACATGTACGAAAAATCTTACCAACACCAATGCATCGCATGTTAGCTCATGCTTCTTGCAGACCTTGAGTTGGAGTTCATCCATCAAAAGTTTGTAAAAAGACAAACCATCGTAGACCAACTTGTAGAAGATCCTCTTCCTGGGAATCAATCCTCAAACTTTTATTTTCTAGATGAATCTATCACTACCCTCTCCCTTGATGATATTTCTTACTAAATGACATTATTCTTTGATGGATCCAAATGTCAACACAGGGGAGGTGCAGGGGTCATCCTCATCCCTCTTGATGATGAGCCCATACGACTATCCTTTAAACTAGACTTCGACTGCACCAATAACATAGCTGAGTATGAAGCACTTGTATTAGGTATTCAAACTACCATTTCCTTAGATGTTAAATCCATTAACATATTTGGTGACTCTCAACTAGTTGTGAATGAAATCAATGGTTTGTACTAGTGTCATAACGATGAGCTTAAAATTATAGACATCATGTCCACTTACTTTTGACCACGTTTTATCATTACCTCATTCAAATCACTCAATGATCCACTAAAAATTTATGGATACCATGGTTTGCTTTGCTTCTAAAATACCCACCTCACCTTCGACTCAAAAATCTTTGTCACCGTAAAATAGTTGCAGTCTCCTTCTTATATTATTCTTGGTGTTAATTTTGTGGGTCACATCGATACTAACCCATATGAAATTTGGTATAAAAATTCACCGACTACCTCTTTCTTTCAATCCCGCTCTGGATCTCAATTGTAATGGATGGCGAGCCTTCCTAAAAATTGTCTCTCGTTATGTCATCATGGGGTGTCTTCTCTACAAACATGGATTTGATGGTATTCTCTGCGGTGTCTCACTAGTTCTAAAATCCCATACACCATCAAAGAGATTCATGATGGGATTTTTGGGGGACATTTCAGTGGCCTCACCACTGCCGCAAAGTGTATCCTTTGACTCATCTATTACTCGGCCAAATCTTAACCAAGACTACTATGATTATGTCAAAAATTGTGTGAAGTGTCAACATTATGCTAATCTTCATCATACTCCTAACCATGCCTTATAAGTCACCCAAGAATTTTAGCCCTTTTCATAATGGGGTTTGGATCTCGTTGGAGAGATTAACCCTCATTCCTCACAATGTCATCATTGGATCATCAAGATGACTAAATATTACACTAAATGGGTGGAATCCATCCCTTTTATCTATACAATATATAAGAAAATAACTGAATTTATCAACCACCATATCATTTTTCACTTTGGTTTTCCTCATTGCCTTATAATTGACAATGGAAAACAATTAAAAAAAAAACCTATACAAATTGTGTGACAACTTTGGCATTCAACTCAGTTTCTCTTCACCATATTACCCACAAGCCAATGGTCAAGCCAAATCTTCTAACAAAACCCTCAACAAAATTCTTATGAAAGTGGTTGACGACATTGGAAAGGATTGACACACGCACATTCCTTTCACCCTATGGGCTTATCACACCAGCATCTGTACCTCTACCGATGCCACACCTTTCTCTTTGGTCTATGGTACAAAACCTGTCCTACCTCTCAAATTCCAAATTCCATCTCTTCGTATCTCACTTAAAGATATGCTCTCTAATGATGATTTTCACCAAGAACGTTTGGCACAAATTGAGCTATCGGATGAATTCCATTTAAACGCTCTACACCACCTCCAAATCTATAAAAATGCATTAATCATGCTTATGAAAACACTTTCACAAGAAAACATTTAATATTGATGACCTTGTCTTGAAGGAAAATCAACATGTCACAAAAATGGAGAAAAGTTAACGCGGAAAGTTTTTTCCTAATTGGTTTGGACCTTATATTGTCACCCATACATATGGATCTAGAACTTATCGTTTATCCTCTCTCGAAGGTAAACCCAAACATGAGCCCCTTAATTCCTTATGTCTTCAACTATTTTATTGTTGAATGAAGTACTACATTACTTCATGTAACTTATATGCTCATTGCTTGAGCAAACCTCCCATTCCGCGTACCTCTTTTAAGGACCAATGACTTAAACAAAATTGTGTGATTATCCGTCACCATCCAACCTTTTCTTGAATATGAGTGCCACATCTCTACTCATGGCATGATTCTCATGGATAATTTTTTTCCTTTTAAGGATGGAATCCCATGGTTGTTCGTCACTTGAAACCCCTCTTCCATAACTAACCTTTTCGCGCTATGGTTTTGACTTCATAAAAGAGGCCTTACTCCTTTATATCCTTGTCCATGACTATCGGTTTAGATAATGCAACAAACACTTGGGATAAAAAAATTCTCCTCCTTGAGTCAAAATTCTCGCAAATTGATGATTCCCGTAAATGAACATCTATGTCTCTCTGAGTATCGCTTTTATAAGTAGATTACTCCTTGAAGGACAAGCGTAAAAATGAGCCACCTATTGTACTTAGTCTATCTAAAAATAAGACTAATCTATATTCATCAAACACAAAAACTATCTTGGAGCTTCCCACATTGATCAAATTCATGAATACATAAACGAGATTCTACTATTTATCCCAATATAGAATTCTCGCATTGATCATTATATACATACAAAAAAAAGAAAAAAAATGAAAGGTCAAGAAAAATACAGGATTTTGTTCATGCTCTTGCATATTCTAGTTTTGGATATCTTCTGAAGGGCATGCCATCCAAGAAAAAGGTTACGCTAAATGAACCACTCCACCATACCCTACCTTCATTTATTTACTCTTATCTACTCAAGATACGTGGTGCTCATGCGACACATTGTGATCATGTAACTTCATTCAATCATGGACCTATCAATCATGCAAAGTATCTAGGGGATTATGTTCATAGGCATATTTGTATGGCCATTATGGTTCTTGCCAACTATGGAACATTTCACTTCTTTTCGGTTCACCTCTACCTACTTATTGCTTCTTCAGCAAGACGAGACCATTGAAATTAAATATCTTGGTTTGCTTATTGTTTCACCCACACCCACACTAATAATCATTTCCAAAACATTATACATATTTATCAAAATAAAATCAAAACCAAAAACAACACCTTACCCATACCAATCATACAAGTTAACCAGTTACCCTTTCTATTTTTTCAGCTCAACATTTGACCTTGCCTATTTTTCTACCTTGCCTTACCGAACCATTTTCCTTACCCAACCTACCTATCAAAAATCTTATTCTTCCCTATCCTATGGGAGAACTACATTGACCTAAGGCCCCTTTTGCAAGGGCTATGTAGTCGCACTTCAAGACATGGGGTCTTTGGAGGTTAGCTTGGCCACCATTTTCTACCCTCTTTCACCATTTTGCCACTATTTGACCCTACTAACATGCCTATACATCTAGTTTCCATAATATCAATAACTTGGAAATTAAACCAAACCATGCCTACACATCTAAGTTTCCATAAAATCAATAACTTGGAAATTAAACCAAACAAACCATACATCATAACCATGCCTATACATCTAGTTTCCATAATATCAATAACTTGGAAATTAAACCAAACAAACCATACATCATCACCATGCCTATACATCTAGTTTCCATAATATCAATAACTTGGAAATTAAACCAAACCATGCCTATACATCTAGTTTCCATAACATCAATAACTTGGAAATCAAACCAAACCATGCCTATACATCTAGTTTCCATAACATCAATAACTTGGAAATTAAACCAAACCATGCCTATACATCTAGTTTCCATAATATAAATAACTTGGAAATTAAATCAAACCATGCCTATACATCTAGTTTCCATAACATCAATAACTTGGAAATTAAACCAAACCATGCCTATATATCTAGTTTCCATAACATCAATACATTGGAAATTAAAAAATCATAACATCAACCATGCCTACAACTAGTTTCCGAATAATCGTATAATGGAAATAAAACCAACACATACCGGATATAAATGCCATCATCTATACACTTGAAAGTATGTATGTTAATACACAATATACAAATATAAATAAGTCTCTCAAAAACTCTCATCTACATCTTGTTATCCAATATAAGCCCCCGCTTATTTTGGCTAACTCACCTTCTTTCTTTCCTTCCTTGTGATTCAATATCAAATTTTACACATTTCAGGCACTCAAATTTTTTTGGAACTAGCTTCATCAGATAGAGAATTCTCTCACCTTTCCGTAGAAGGTAAAATTTTCCTCTTAACTCCTTGTAATTTTCGAGTTATGGCTCGGTGGAGTTTTTTGGGGATTTTTTCCCTAGATAGGTCCGTAGCCAGTGAAAAGATGCCATGTGGCAGCGTGGAGCGGTAGGCGTCGAGGGGATTTTGGATTTTTTGGTGCTTCGGTCAAGGGGTGTAAAGAAAATTTTGGCCCGAAGGCCCGCGGATCATTTTGAAGCCACCATGTGTCCATCGGCGGTGGATTTGGGTTGGCAGGAGGATTTGGAAAAAATTTCCAAAGTTGCAAAAGGCACAAAGGCATGCATTGAACCCATGCCCCCATCAACCAATCAAATGGCACCACATGTCCACGTCGGTAGCGGAGGTCGGGCCAATGGAGAATTTTGGGAAAAATTTCCCAATTGCGCAAAAGGGCAGAAAGTGATCCTGAGGCCCACGGATCAGCTAGAGGGTGACATGTGGCAGCGGAGCGGTGGGGCGTGGAGTTTTTGGGAATTTTTCCCAAATTCAAAAAAGAGGAAAATTTTCAAGTTTCAGCCCGCCAACCCGAATTTTGCCCTAAAATTGCCATTTTTGCCCTAAATCTTCAGAGGGGCATAACTTTCGATCCCGAGCTCGGATTTTCACGTTCTTTATATCATTGGAAAGATGTTGAAATTATCTACATGATGGACTATTCAAATTTTTTTTGGTGGATTTTGGTGGGAGAAAATGAGAAAACACCTCTGGCACGTAAAAAATATAGAATTGACATTCAACCACCAAAATTAATGAAGTATGGGTCGTTTTTTGGATCTGTAGAGTAATGTACTTTGGTGTATGGGTTTTTCCATGAAGTCCATCACTTTGCAGACAAAATTTAAGGGATTTGATAGGCAGTTGAGCTCATAAATAAATTTACCCGTGTTTTTTCTTTTCCTTCGTTCTACTTCACCATTAAAGCCAATTTTGACTCATTTGTAAAGGGTGGAACATTTCTTGCTTCTTGCCAGCTCCTCCTTTCTCCTTAGTAGGGGGATTTGAGGAGTTTTAGACCTCCCATGGAAATTTTAGCTCATTTTTTTACTTCTTTGCTATTGCAACCTATTGTATAGATTCTGGAATTGACAATACATTCTCTGTGATTGATTTTCCAATCCTCTCTTGTATTGGTCTGTTTCCTTTTGATCTTTCATTGTATTTTGGAAAATTTGTGCATGTATTGATGTTACATCCTCATGATCTGTGTCTATTATTTGTAAGACAAAAGTTCATTACTCCTTTGGTGTATCAACTGTTTTAGCTTAGTTTTTGTTTTCTTGTTCCATGCTTCTTTCAACCCTATCTCCTTGGAAATTTTAGAGTAAGAGTTTTGAATAAGAACCTCTATAAAAGTTCATGCATACACCTAAACAATAGGGTGAGAACTAGCTTTCTCGGAGAGGTTTCTCACCTTGCAAGGTCCCACAACTTGGAGAAAACTCAATGTTGTGTAGTCACACTAAATGACCCAATTCTGAATTACAGATATGAAATTCATTTATGGGGTATTGTAGATTTGCACTAACAGTTTTGGAACACTTGGTGGGACCTTAAAGGTCTTCATCTTCATTATAACAAAGTTGATTTGCAATTTTTGTAAGTTTCTTACTTAAAAGAGCCTTGATTTGCACATCTGATGACTCCAAAAGGATAAAATTAACTGGTTTCAATAGTCCAAGCTTGAAGATTCATGAGAAGGATCCAAACAAGGTCAAGGACCGAGAGGAGGGATTGTTTAACTTCATGCAATTATCCCCGAAAGAGGAAGAAGGATTCAAAGGTCTCCATCTCCACCAAACAAAACTCTATCAACTCCTCCACATGGTAGAACTTTCATCCAATTAAAAAGGGTTCTCAGGCCAATCAGAATGGCATAACCCAATCCTTATGTCAACTTTACTAGCAGCAGTCCACTTGCTTTCAATGTACAAAACCCGCCCAATTACAGCATTGAAGAACATCCCATACTTTATTGGGAAAATCAGACCACTCCTAGTGATCATGTCAAAGACATTGCAAATGTTTGTGCAATCCATGAGATTGTTGAGATGCCAATTGCTATCAAATTTCGACATCTTCATTCAAAGGGAAATCCCTATAATGATTCGAGAGCCTTGAGGCGGTTCTATAAAAAATTGGAACCAGTTTTGCATAGCTCTCCATAACCAATTTGGAGAAAAGGGGGACAACTTGTCTCTATTGGAGCAACCGACATTTATCAAGAGAGCTCCCAATGAGCAGCT
The DNA here is from genome assembly GCA_018340775.1 of Taxus wallichiana var. yunnanensis. Classification (NCBI taxonomy): domain Eukaryota; kingdom Viridiplantae; phylum Streptophyta; class Pinopsida; order Cupressales; family Taxaceae; genus Taxus; species Taxus wallichiana. The sequence continues at coordinate 8,656,825 of CM031244.1, forward strand.
AACAAACTTCAATTTCATATTTAAAAGAACATGGGATAGAATCCCATTGGCAGTGAGGCCAATAGCTCAAGGTGCTTTCTTATAATTTCTCAAGGCTTTAAATTTTGACATCTCTATGTTGATACAATCCATGGGAGGTGCAATTATACCTAAAGCTTACAAAATTGCCACTAGGGCTGAGAATTGTTTGATCCAAGTTGGTAAACTTGCACCTAGGCCTCCTATGCCCTTATATCCAGGACTTGGAAAGCCCAAGTACCACAAGCACCTACTTTAGCTACTATTCCCACTCCTATAAATTAGAGTTCAAATGAAACTTCTACTTCATCCTCTAGTGCCTCAAATGAGCTCCAAGAAGTTATGAAACAATTACAAAAATTAGGCAATGAGCTGGTTACACTCAAGAGGTAGCAAGCTCAAAGTTTTAGGTCTTCTTATCAGCCTCAAACTCAGCCTAATAGATAGCCATATCAACCTAATAGGCCACCCAACTCAGCTGTAAATCAAAATCAAGTAAGGCCTCTTGCCAATAGACCATTTCAGCCCTATAACCCCAATGCTGCATCCACCTCTAAAGCCTTAGTGCCAGTGAAAAATAATATAGCTCAAGAGTATGATTGGTGTTTCCCATGTAATGAACCTCACAACCAGTCTATGTGCTTCAATGGTGCTTTGAACCAAGCTTTGATGGTGACAACAACTGGTGTAGAGAGTGAGGTGAGTCAAGAAACAAACCAACAACAAGGAACATCTTAGCAAAATACAACTCCAAATGAGACTACACTTGTGAATTGGTAGGCTGAAGATTTTTGTGGTATGAATCAAACACCTTCTCAGAGTGTAGTAGCTAACACATGGTCAAAGAGGAGGAATATTGGTGAAGGGAAGTCATTAGATCCAAGTGATTCACAACCTTCCATCACTCCACAAGGTGTTGGCAAGAAAAATATAGTTCCAAATGTGCAAGGACAGCCCAAGCCACCTTCTAAACCAACTTAAATGCCAGTTGTTGTAGCCCATGTATAAGAAAAGAGTGTGTAAACTAAAGGGAAAAAAAGAGATGGTTCATCCCCATTTAACATCATTGAACAAATGAAGAAGACCAATGTGAACATATCTATGTGGGAGTCACTATCTATCCCAGGCCAAAGGGATCTACTACAAGCTGCCATGAAGAATTGGTCAACCTCAAATCAACAAGCTCATATGTAAGAGAAGGTACTCATAAATGCCACTTAGCATGCAGGAAATCTTGGAGGATAGCAAGGTAAAATTTTGAAACCCCCTCAATTCTATGTTTCATTGATCATTGGGGATAAACTAGTACATAATTGTATGATTGATTTTGGGGCAAGTAGTTCTGTGATGCCCAAGCAAATAGTTGATCAGTTGGGCCTTCAATATGAAGTCATATCCAAGGGGTGGTGCAATTAGATGGGACAACAATAGCCACATTTGGGGTAATTAAATATTTGAGCCTTACTTTGCATGCATGCCCCAATGTCACTATTTTACAAGATGTGTCAGTGATAGATTTGCCACCACTCTTTGCCATATGTTTGTCAAGGGATTTCATAGCTAAAATTGGAGGCTACCTATATGCTGATTGGTCATACATGCTATTTAGAACAAGGTATGGAGCCAAGGCCACAATCAGGTGAACCTATTGCAAACTTTCACATTGAGCCTCATACTCCAAGCCCAATCAATGCCAACTGTTCAACGTTTGATCAAGAGGATTATCCAAGCACACAGAAGCTGACACCAAAGTTGGGAGCATTCCAGATTTGAATCTTGATGAATGGGAAAGCAAGGTACATGCTTTTGATCCCTACAAGGAAATAGAAGAATTTGAACTAGGTGTCTATTACATACATGGAGAAAATCAACCTCTCCCTAGCATCACCAAGCCAGACCATAAAGATGACAATGAGGTATGACAGTTGTTCTTTGATGGATCAAGAAGTAGACAAGGTGCAGGAGGGGGAGCTATGCTTGTTTCACCTCAAGGAATTAAGTATTATTCAACTTTTAGATTTTAGTTTGCATGTTCTAACAACACTGTTGAATATGAAGCTTTGATACGTGGATTACATTGGTCAAGTAAGAGAGGCATCAAAAACTTACAAGTCTTTGGCGATAGTGAGTTGATTGTTAATAAAGTTAAAGGACAACATGCCACCAAGAATGACCTACTCAAGAGTTATAAGAATAGAGTGTGGGACCTCATTGAGGATTTTGAGGGCTTTGGCATCAACTCCATTCCTAGGAAAGAAAACCAAGATGTTGATAGGATTGCAGTAGTTGGAGCAACCTTTGATGTTGTGGAAAGTATCAAAAGGGATAAAATGCAGCCAAGTTTCCATGTGATTGTGAGGCCATCAGTGCCAAACAACAATACGAGTTGGTAGGTGTTTGAGAGTGACCAACAAATCATCAATTTCTTGCAAGAGGAAGCTAGAGTTCTCAACCAAAAATAAGAAAAAATTAGAACAAAAGTATGGTGATCAAGTGGTACAGCTGAGAACCAACAAATTTCCAAAGGGACTCGTGACTTTAGAGTCTATTTTCAATCCTAATGATCAATTTAGGAAGGAGAAAGCAAACATCCAAGTCAAGGGAGAGGATTCAGAGCCCATCTCAGTTGGAGAATCCAAGTCACTTCAAATTGGTAAAGCGGCAACCGAGCAAGAAAGGTATGAATTCATGTAATTGGAGCTATGAAGACTTGAGAGGTTTCAATCCCAAGCTAGCTCAACACACAATTGAACTAGATCTAAGTGTTAAGCCCATCAGGAAAAAACAAAGACTGGTCAATCCACACATTGAGCCTCTCATGAAGAAGGAATTGAATAAGTTAATAGAGGCAAGTATCATATTCCCCATCAAGCATTCAAGCTGGGTTACAAACTTGGTTCCAGTTAGAAAGAAGAGTGGAGAAATCAGGTTGTGTGTAGACTTTAGAGATTTGAACAAAGCATCCCTCAAGGATCACTACCCACTTCCTTCTATGGAGCAGATTTTGCAAGTTGTTGTTGGCTTTGAGAGGTTTTCATTGCTAGATGGTTATTCAAGGTATAATCAGATCATGGTAAAGGAAGATGATTAGTTCAAAATAGCCTTCACCACCAAATGGGGAACCTATGCATATAGAAAAATGCCATTTGGGCTGTCTAACGTCGAGCTACTTTCCAAAGGGAAATGGATATGGCGTTTAAGGGATTGATAAAAAATAGTGTTGATATACCTAGATGATATTACTTGTATTTTCTAAAAGTGCAGCAGACCATCTCTTTCATTTGAGACAAGTGTTCCAAAGATGTAGAAGATTTGGGGTATCCTTGAATCCCAAAAATGCTTTTTCCTAGATAATGAAGGAAAGCTCCTAGGCCACATTGTTTCCAAAGAGGGATTAACAATTGATCTAGAGAGAGTTGAAGCAATAAGAGAACTGCCATTGCCAAAGCATAAGAAGGCTCTTCAAAGCTTCTTGGGAAGAATCAATTTTGTTTTAAGGTTTGTTCCAAACTTGTTAGCCCTTGTCAAGCCAATAACCATGATGTTGAAGAAAAGTGTAGCATTCAAATGGACAATCGAAGGTAAGGAAAGTTTTGAGGCAATCAAAGAAGCTATCTCATAGGCTCCAACTCTCATTAACTCAAATTTCTCTAAAGACTTCATCCTTTATGCATTTGGTGGTGATGATATAATTTCTGCAATTTTAGTATAGCAGAACGAAGAAAATGCAGAGCATCCAATTTCCTTCTTTAGCCAAAGCTTGGAGGACTATGAAGTAAGGTATTCCTTCATTGAGAAGCATGTTCTTATAGTGATTAGGAGCTTGAAGAAATTTAAGCATCTACTTTCAAACAACAAGGTTCAACTACTGGTTTCTCATGTGGGAGTTAAAGACTTCCTCCTCAATAAAGATCTAAATGAAAAACGTGCAGGGTGGATTACTCATGTCATGGAGTATGACATTGAGATCAAAGTCACCAAGCTGGTCTAAGGAAAGGGATTGTGTGAGCAATTGGCCTTGAGCCAATCAATTGAAGCAAACAAAGAGAAGAATGTTGTTTTGGTGTTGCAGGACAGCCAAGAACAAAGAGATATTCAAGAAGAAAATGGTGGCATGTTCACTCCTTGCTGGACCCAAGACATAATGCACTTCTTACAAACAGGCCTATGCCCTCCAGAGATGAACAAAGACAAAAGAAGACACTTTATATTGTAAGCTATTTCATATGCACTTTTTGATAATGTCGTGTTCAAAAGGGATATCAATGGAGTGTTGTTGAGATGCCTTGGGACAAATCAGATTGAGAAAATGTTAGAAGAGTTCCATGGTGGATCAGCTGGGGGTCATTTTGCTCTAAGAGTGACAGCTCTCAAGATCATGAAGGCTGGTTATTATTGGCCCAAAATGTTTAGTGATTGTTATGCATGGATCAAGAGGTGCAAGAATTATGCATTCTTCACGGGCAAAGAGAGGATATCAGCACTTCCATTTCACCCAATCTCACTGGACCATCCATTCATGCAATGGGGGTTTGGACTTCATTGGAGTCATTAATCCAAACTCAAGCCAAGGGCACAAATGGATTATAACAGCAACATACTACTTCACGAAATGGATTGAGGCGGTGGCACTCAAAGAGGCAAATGAGGGGATAACAACCAGATTCCGTACACCTACCACTATAATATCAGATAATGCATTGGCATTAATAGGATCAAAGGTAACTGAATGGGCTATTAGAAATGAGATCTATTTGAGCACTTCATCAAATTATTACCCTCAAGGTAATGGCCAAGCTGAGTCCACAAACAAAAATCTATTAAGGATCATCAAGAGGAATCTTGATGAAAATCAAAGGACTTGGCACACTAAGCTTAAATTAGGTCTATGGGCTAATAGGATAACTCCCAAGAGGTCCACAAGTAAATCTCCATTCAAACTTGTTTATGGGAGAGAGGTAATCTTACCTATGTCACTTGAGTTGCCAATGTTGAAACTCATGAAGCAATTGGAATTGTTAGAGTTTGAGCCCATGGAGGTTAGATATGTAGAATTGATGGAACTCTAAGAAATCAAGAGAGCATGCAGCCCAAACAATGGAGAAGGACTAAGCTTTGATCAAGAGAAGCTTTGATAGGAAAGCTAAGGCTAGAACTTTCCAAGTTGGAGATTTAGTGTTGAAATGGGATGTAGACCGAGCAAAGCTAGGAAGGCATTCAAAATTTGATGCCATTTGGAGTGGTCCCTACATAGTCACAAAATGCAAAAACAACAATGCCTTCCAATTGTCTACATTGGATGGTGAGGAACTGTAGATTCTAGTTAATGGAATCCATCTAAAACATTGCTACTAGAAGGGAAACTTCTCACCTTGTACATATTAGCTTAGATTTTTCATTCCTCCAAGTGCTTATGCACATTGTTGTTATAGCTTAGATTTACATTTCCCTAAGTGCCTTGGCACAAGTTTTGTTGCCCCAAGGATGCATCTTTTACAGGTCATGTTCCAGGTCAAGTAATTTTCTACTCTCACAATCTTCATCTTAGAGATTTTCTAATGAATTGAGAGTAACAAGCAATTAAGTTCATGACTCCATTGCCCAATGGATTGCTTCAAGTATCTGGTCACTTCATCCAAGAGCGGATGACCTCTCTCGAGTCGCCAAAATTGTTATCCAAAATAAGCCCCCTACTTATTTTGGCTGACTTTCGCTTCTTTATTTCCTTGTGCTTCAATATCAAATTTTACACATTTCAAGAACTCAAGGTTTTGGAACTAGTTTCATCGTATAGAGAATTTTTCTCACCTTTCCAGAAAGGTAAAATTTTTCTCCTAACTCCTTGTAATTTTTGAGTTATGGCTTAGCGGAGTTTTTTGGAGAATTTTTCCCAAGACAAGTCCATAGCCAGTGAAAAGATGCCATGTGGCAGCATGGAGCGGTAGGCGTTGGGGGGATTTTGGAGTTTTTAGTGCTTCGGTCAAGGGGCACAAAAGAAAATTTTGGCCCGAAGGCCCACAAATCATTTTGAAGTTGCCACATGTCCTGTCAGAGCAGGGAGTTAGGCCGGTAGGAGGATTTGGTGAAATTTTCCAAAGTTGCAAAAGGTGTAAAGGTGTGCATTGAACCTGCACCCCATCGACCAATCAAATGGTGCCATGTGTCCACGTTGGTAGCGGAGGTTGGGCGATGGAGAATTTTGGGAAAAATTTCCCAATTGCGCAAAAGGGTAGAAAGTGATCCTGAGGCCCGTGGATCAGCCAGAGGGTGACATGTGGCAAAGTGGTGTGGCAGGTGTGGAGTTTTTGGGAAATTTTCACAAATTCCAAAAAGAGGAAAATTTTCAGTTTTGGCCCGCCAACCCGAATTTCGCCCTAAAATTGCCATTTTTGCCCTAAATCTTCAGAACGGCATAACTTTCGATCCCGAGCTCGGATTTTCACATTCTTTATATCATTGGAAATCTATTGAAATTCTCCACACGATGGACTATTAAATTTTGTTTTTTGATGGATTTTAGTGGGGGAAAAATGACAAAACACCTCTAGCATGCAAAAAATACAGAATTGACATTCAACCACCAAAATTAATGAAGTATGGGTCTTTTTTTGGATCTGCAGAACAATGTACTTTGGCGTATGGATTTTCCATGAAGCCCATCACTTTGCAGTGAAATTGAAGGGATTTTATTGGTGGTTGAGCTCATAAATCAATTTTCCCACGTTTTTCTTTTCCTTCGTTCTGCTTCACCATTAAAAGCCAGTTTTGGCTCATTTGTAAAGGGTTGAACATTTCTTGCTTCTTGCAAGCTCTTCCTTTCTCCTTAGCAGGTGGATTTGAGGAGTTTCAGACCTCCCATGGAAATTGTAGCTTGTTTTTTCCTTCTTTTCTATTGCAATGTATTGTATCGATTCTGGAACTGATAATACATGCTCTGTGATTGATTTTCCAATCCTCTCTTGCATTGGTTTGTTTCCTTTAGATCTTTCATTGTAGTTTGGAAAATTTGTGCATGTTATGATGCTACATCCTCATGATCTATGTCTATTATTTGCAAGACAAAATTTCATCACTCCTTTGGTGTATCACTATTTTAGCTTAGTTTTGTTTTCTTTTTCCATGCTTCTTTCAACCTGTCTCCTTGGAAATTTTAGAGTAAGAGTTTTTAATAAGAACCTCTCAAACATTCATGCATACACCTAAACAGAGGGGTAAGAACCAAATTTCTCTAGAGATTTTTCTCACCTTGCAAGGTCCCACACCTTGGAGAAAATTCAATGTTGTGTAGTCACACTAAATGACCCAATTCTGAACTATAGATTTGAAAGTCATTTAGGGGGTGATGTAGATTTTCACTAACACATCTCACCTCTTCGGCATTTAGGCTGGTATGTATAACTCAAAAATAAAAAATAAATAACATCTCCATCTCTATATCATCCTTGGGAGGGCCTGACACCTCTTCCACTTTCTCCTATCCCCTCACCTAGCCTCTGTCTCTATGAATTGGTCACCTCCCATTGGCCTTGTCCATAAGAATGATGACTCCATGAACTAATGGTAATACGGGTCCATGAACTAGACCTCTCACTGGCTTCCTGTTGGGCTCTATAGGTGGCGTAGCTGACAAAAGGGATACCACTCTCTATAATCTAATCCTCATAATATCTCGACCTCCACCACAACCACTCTATGTCTATCCATAGATATCACCTATGGACACCTATCCGAGGACCCTGTCCTTGTCCCCGTACTTGATGTTGTAGACCCCGTCTGTTGCATATACCTCTCTTGATGGATGTCCCCGTACATGTACTACATCATGTTCTCATGGAGGTAAAGGAGGGGCAACCATGTGTCCCCCAACACCAACCTGTACTCATGTGTCATGGTCAGCTACATTTGTAATGATGCCACCTATGCTCGTAAGTTAGTCACTTGGGCTTGCATTGCTTTGTAACCAACACCCCATCTCTAACTCCGTGCCTACGCCGCCTAACCAAAAACGTGCATGTAGTGTGACTACTTGTACCTATAAAAAAGTAACCTTGGACTTTAGTGCCATCACCTACCTCTATAACCTATCCCTCTCATTGATCATAGACGCTAAATATAGATGAGATGCCCGATTGTTTCGCCACAACCGTTCAATCCACCACTTTGCTTGTACCTGTTGTGCACCCTACATCATCTATAGTATCATTTACTACCAGCTCCTCTAATCTTGTTGGTGGCATTGGCTGCGGAAGAGGTAATGGACTCTCCATATCATATTTGTAGTACTCATGGGAAAGGTTGGGGCACACCCTATTGTGAACCAAACTATCACTTAAATTGATCTATGGGTATAAGATTGTGCTTCTTAGCACTCTGCTCATGGATCCACCTCGGTAGTTATAAATTCTCCAACTCCTCCTCCATGCTAATGAAATATGGATATGTAAGGTAGGGTATTCATAAAATATCTACTGGGGACATGCTATCCAAGACCCATAGATAGTAAGCAATATCTCGCATCACCCCATCCATCCTCAGCCTACTCTCCTACCCACTACCATCACCCGAATCCCGCTCTCGTATCCACCAACCTCAAAGCCCTCTTGTTGTAGCAAAAGTGGAAAAAGAAAACAATGTGCTCATATGCCCAACAATGTAATAAATATGTATAACAGAGGCCATATCAGCATATCCTCCTATAGGCCCATAACTCCTGTCAATCCGCACCAAATTGATTAACTAAAAATCAACTAAGACCTAGGGAAGGTATAAAAATAGTTAATCTAATATAGGAGGACTAAAACATTGTATAAATGCAATAAAAATATGAAATAATCCTAAATAATTATATTAAGTGAAATGAAACCCTAAATATGCAAGGAATTAAAGATAAATGACTTAGCTGATTGCTAGAGATTGTCGTAGAGTGTCACAGGTCTAACAATGAATTCCAGAAGTAGGAATGACTACACAAAGGTCCTGTAAAGGTTAGATCTAGAGGATCAAAATGGATTGGATCACCCGAGAAGGGACTAGAGCACCTCTGGACATTCCAGCCCCGATTCTAGGCTTTATAGTCCTCACAGACTTTCAAGATCCAAATTTTTCTAGGTCAGAAGAGTGTCACAAATATTCTCTGTTTGTCACACTAGATCTGTGAAGCTTCCTCAAACGTGTTGGATAATGAAGTGACAATCTATAATACAAAAGGACGTATCAAACCCTAGGAAAAATAAAGATAAAAAGTTAGTGGGTTAGACTGACCTCATCTACCAAACTAGTGATCTTATCACTGAGCGTTGCACTACATTTCAGACCCGAATGTAGTTTTGGTGAGTGTGTGCATGTCGTGCCCTAGGTGCTCTTGTTCCAGTCATAATTTGTGAAGTAGAGATCAATAATAACTATAAAAATGTAAATAACATGTGTGAATGGAATAAAATAGAATCCCTCCCCTATGCAAAGGTGTGTGTGACGCAGATCTCCTAGCCTTGATGCATGACACTATATGGATGCATATGATGCAATGGATGTAACTCAAGATGGATTGATAGTAGTATGTGATGCTAGACCCTCATTATGGTCTTATAACTTTATATTTATAGGGATCTCAAGATTAATTTTGTAATTAATCCTGATAAGGCTAACTAGGAAAAGGATAAGGATGAAAAATGGCTAGAAAGGCCCCAAAAAGAAGTGGAAAAGGATGTGCATAGATCGGGGTGCCCAAAGTGAAACCAAGGCACCCCGAGGTGCCCTAGTATAGGTTGGGGCACACTTGATTTTGGAATATAATGATAGAGCAATTGTGAAATGGATGGATAAGTTCCATAAAATATGCAAGAATGATGAAATAAAATATAAAATAAAGATGGCCAAAAGGTGGGATTAATTATAGCTTTATTTACTTGAGAACCTTCTAAATAGTAACATAAATCCAGGATAAATAATGTCTAAAGTGCATAATTTTATGTCTACATAAATAAGTTTATGCCTATGTAAAACATACCCGATCAAAAATCATGTCCTCTAAAACTCCCATTAGGGTCTTTGGAAATCTCCCACCCTCTGAGTCGGAAGAGCGAAGCATCCAACCCCAACCATCATCAATACTACCGCACAAGTCTCCCAGTGGGTGTCTTTGCATACATCACCCCATAGGCATGCTCGCACTATGATAAGTCAAATCTGCCATGTCTTTCCCAAATACCAAATGCATATGATCCTTTTATCTGTGAGGACCCCTAATATAGTGGCTCCCAATGATCGGAAGCCACATAATCTTGTAGACATCTGCGCCAAGGTGACGATCATCTCTCTAATCGATAGGTGGAATGTGTTGGTATCCAAATTCCATCTATCGATGAGGGCTACCATAATGTTGTGATCTTGGGAAATTTTTCTATATCATCTCGGTGCACCTAGCCCCACTACCCATATGTGCCCCCACTCATCCTCCAAAATGGTGTGTCTCATTTGAACTAACAAGGGCGACAGTCGGTCCCTCATTATCAACTATTTCCTAGCCTACATCATTAACACCCAAATACGATAGCTAATTGACCTATTAATCTATTTACCTAGTTCACATATTCCCTACCCAACCTCAATCCCCCAAGTCCCTCATATACTATAATCTATTACCTAAACCCTACCCTCACAATGCTCTCGATACCATACCCACCTTCCAATTCCCCTCGAAAACTTATCCTTAACATTTTCATAGCCTTTGACATTTCATAGAGAAACCGACACCGAGTACCCAACCAATGCCTCGTTACCCTTCAATCGGTGTCGGTAAGCTGCCAACTCAGCCGATAATCGATCGACGCGTCGCTATTGGTTAGGCCCTGCTGAACCCCTATGTCCCTCATTGCCCAAAAATTACACAACACAACTAATTTACCCACCCAAATCCCTTATAATTGACTTTAAATTCATTTTCCTCATAATTAAACTCATTTGATCCTCCTCTAGCCTGATTTCACCCAATTTTCCTTTCAATTTCAAAAACATTTTTAAAAACCTTTTTACTCAATTTAATTACACAAAACTCAACATAGAGCTCAGATCCTACCTCCTCTCATTGGCACCTACATGCTGGGATCTCTGGGGCCTAAATGGGCACATCCTCTACTCCTTCCCCTGCCTCTTCCATCTCACCCAACTCGACACTCACCAAACCAATCAATTTATTGCCAAGTGGGGTCAAAAAATCACCTCCTCCAACAACTAACCTTGCACCAAATCAGTCTATTAGTACACTTTGCCACTTTCCTCACCAATATGCTCTTAACACGTCGTTGTCCAACCCCACACATTTATCACATGAATCAATTTTAGGTGGGTTTTTAGTTTTAACCCACCATTCTAATGACCAACATCATCCAGTGGTCGTGCCCTAGGTGACCAAAATTGGTGGCCTTACCAGTTTCGGTCTTCTCTAAATTAACATTGGTTACCCTGCCAATACCCCATACCCTTCATTTTCCCTAATTTATGTCTTCGTAATCCATTTTTAATCTTCCATAACCCTAACCAATCCCTATTGAATCACCTACCAACCTCACCACTTCACCAACTCCCTAAGGATACTTAGGGGCATGTTTTCCTCACCTATATATCCTTTCTGAAATGACCCCGCCTATATGGAAATCAAAATCACTTACTCCTTCTATCGTGCGATAACGCTACATGCGTTTTTATCCTACCGACCTTACCTTGCATGATTTCATGACGTTTATCTTAACTGACCAAACCTTTTGGTGTTTTGGAACATGCCTATATCCATTCCAACACCTAATCTCATTGTGTTTCTAGGATAACATCCTATACCTTGGATACCTAGACAACATCACCCTTGTATGGATAACCTACCGAACTTTGACAAGTTAGAGTTTGTGTGCCCTTCAACCTTGTGCCTTGTTACATTTCGAGCATGTGTGCATTTGATTGCCATCACCTTAACACACCCATTACCTACACATACACCTATACGTACATGTACACATACACCTACACCTAAACCTTATCCCATTTTCATCACTTACCACCTTATCAAATTCATCACCAATTCAACCTTCCATCTAATCAATTCCCCGGTTTGAGGGGGATTACCTTCACCTATAACCAGGGCACTTACTTATTATTCTTGTCATTATCACTCATTAGTATGAGCTACACAACAAAAAGGGGAAAATGTAGACACCCAAAATTGGGTCATAACCCTCTAGGCCCCCTTCGACTAACATACCCCTTATCATGACCCTCCACACATTATTATTAATTTAACTACCCATATTAAGTTAATAATTCCCTCACCCCTCCACCTCACCTCTCCACCTCACCATGGACCCATTCCAAGCCTATTTATTAACCTAGACTAAGTCACCACTCCCCTTAACTAACTAAGACTCATTCTAACCCTAACATTCATTACCTATTATCCCTCCTATAAGTTTCTTCCTTCATTTAGTGCCAACCTAGACTCTAGTCCATAACAAATCTTGACCAACGCCAAAAATGGAGAGAAAAGGCTATTTTTGGCAAAATAGGACCTTTTCTCCCTAACCGACGCCATTTATTCCTTGGAAGGTGTCGGTCACCTAACCGCTTATCAATTTCTTTAAATAAGCAATTCTAACCCTTTTCCCGGGTTCCTCGATCTTGGATTTTCAGAGTTATGGCATTCTTGGCTCTCATACCTAGGCATTCAAACAAGATTCTGATGCCTAACAGAGGACCTGTGTACCCACACTCTTCACCAACAATTAACCTATTGCTCTACGGCCTCGAGATCATTCACAAGGAAGAACACAGCTCTGTTGCCACAACATCGCACCTGCACTCCGCTTTCTCCTATAAACACCCATCAACCACTACCATCTATCGATCTACAAGTCTTCAGATAATTATCTTAACCTTGTTTGTTAGTTTTTATTTTGGTCTAAGATATCTTATTATCTTATGTTTTCTAGTTCTCTTTCTCACTGAATACCATCCATCACCCATCTACCTAATACCCTACCAACCTGAACCCTTTTTCCTCTCCAATCACCTCTCTCACCCTTGTTGAGCCTTCACATAAATCCTACTACCCCCGACTAAGACTCTCTAACACTCGTGCAATCAAAGAGAGCCTAAACTAATCCCTTTTCTAATTTTGCACCCAATTTCCCCTAATGTGATCTAAAAGCCAACCGATATCGACTAAACCAATGACTGACATTGGTTCCCCAACTGACATCGGTCTATGTGCCTGACAATTTCCCTTAGACCAATGAGATAATTCACCTACCCAAAACCTCTCAAAACTTCCCATAACCTCACCAGACCTCTATAACACCCTCTTCCACACCTACAGACCTCGACAACCAACCACCCCTTTTTAGATTAAGTCTTATATGCATTATTAGATTAAATCTAGCTTATTGTATTTGTGTGAGACACCTAAATCATACAACTACAATAGGATTTACTTCTTTCATGTTATTTCTTTGCATTAAGTTGTATTTGAACATGGATTGATAACCTTCTAGGAAGCACCATGCTTCTCGGATCTAGCTCTTGCCAGGGCAATGATCGAGCTATATTATTAATGTTATCTTGTGGTCTTGTGTTCTTTCTCAGGTAGTCCTTCCTAGACAAAAAGGAGCTCTTCACAATCAACTTGATCTTCTACAACGCACACAACCTTCTTCTCACCTCCGGTATTCCTCATGTACCCAACCTCTTACCTTATCTGTTTTGTTCATATGTACACAACTTATTGGTGAAACAATATGACCTTTCACAATCATACCTATATATATATGGGTGAGTAATTCCTACCCATAAGTGTGAAGAGTGTGAGTTAATGTCTTATTGTAAGACTTAGGAGATTTCCCCAAGTGGTGGCTTGATAATATATTATATATTATGATATATCTACATTTATATTTAAGTAATTCCATTCCATCCGATATCATAGCATTAATTTTGGAAACGATTTGGTTTTTTTTTCGCTATATATCAAGAAATGTTGTAAATTTCTTAGATTTTTTTACCATGTCTCGAAGATATATATTATAAAGCTTTAGTAAAAATTTTAATTTTTTTATCTGCTTTTGTGAGAGTTATTGTAGATATAATATTTTTCATCAATTCAGTCTATAGGCCACATTTTTGGAAATTTTCAAAGTTTTTACATTTTTGGAAAGCTCTTAAATTTTTGTATTGGTCTATTCTTTACATTTTCAAATTTGAGGTCATCTACATTGAGAAATTTGTTGGTCAAATTTGGTCAAACAAGGAAAATTGAATTGTGTAAGGGAAATCCCTTGTTATGGAAGGTCCAAAACTAGAGGATGGAAAAAAATTCATACACACCATGGAATACTCATAAAGATAAAATACAATCTAATTTTAAACTAGGTGGTACTTCCACCATGAAGAACCTGCAAGTTGCTTTCACCAAAACAAATTAATGATTAGATGAGCTTGAGAAAATACTCAATAAAATTTTTCATTTTCAAAAGAATTCAATCTATCCTCCACATGTATCTAATAGCCAAGATGAAAATACTAGGTTTTTAAAACCTTGTATTGTGGTTATTGAAGATGCCATGGAATATACCATGATGGGGCATCATCATTATGAATCTTACTTGACAAGTTTAGACATTCAAAAGGTTGAACTAAATATGGATGAAGAATGGAAAACAACTGGGTGGGATGGATATATTGAATACAATAAGCTTAAATTGGAATATTTGTACAAGGGTTTGGTAAACATGGATATGGAAATTAAATTTTATCCTAGGTTGGATGTTAAAGATTTTTTTAGTGTGGAAGAAGTACAAAATATACAACCAAAATTTGGAAAGTCAAAAACACTATGTGAGCTCTATTTTGGGCCAATGCAATGACAACTTTACAAGGAAAATGCCTACTAATGGAATATTTAATCACACCCTATCTAAGATTATTGAGATACATCATGCACATGTTGGATGTCAAAACCTTAGATATAGTGGCTATGAAGGTCCATTACATCCTTGAATAAAATGTGTAAAATTAATTGTTATCTTGAGCCACAATTATGCATTTCTCGAGAAAAATGGATAAGGAATATTTTTCAAGTGAAATGTAATATGTCTATTCAAATGTGAAATTACCACCACATATAATCATCATAGTATTAGAGTTACTTCCCCAAACTCAGCTTAATAGGTTACAAATGAAGGTGATCATAGTTGATCTCATCAAGGAACAATGTCATACACATAAGGAGGTGCAATGGGTGGATAACCGTTGAGTACATGTTTTTACAATACTAACCAAACATCAACGATGAAATTTTTTTGAAGGGGAGGAACATGTTATGTGAAAGGAACAATAATAAGATTGTTCCAAGCCATGATCTCGAGATGATAATAGCACACCACCTTAGATTTTTAAAATAGAAGAGCTAGAATACCATATATGGAAATCCATCATAATCCATAATGCTCAATACATTACAATACATTCCAATACAATTACTTGAATTACTCAATAAGAAAGATGTACATATAAGAGGAGGGAAGGAAAAGTACTACCTAAATCAGTGGTGAAGAACTCCCACTAATTGATATTGGTAGTTAAATTAACTCTAGAAGACTAGTAAGCTAACTCCACATAACTGAGAAGCTAACTCAACACAACTAGTAAGCTAACTCCACACAACTAGTACACCTAAGAAAGCTAACCCAACAAGTGTAGGGATAACACAAGTGTAAGAATTATCCTAATAAATAAATAAAAGGATAAATAATAACCTACACTAACACCCTCCCGTAAACATAGCTTAGGTGGGCGAAAAGAAGGTGGGTCCCGACAACAAGGCTTGATGAGGTACCCATATACAATAACTAGGAAAATTAGACACCGCAAGGTACCCAAAACCAGTAATAATAAAGTAGAGAGAGAAAAATCCCACTGCAAGATATCCTAAGAATCTTGGCTCCAAAATCTTGTACAATGCTGAAGAAGTTTGGTGCGCACTGTGGTTTGAATCCACTGCTCGATCATAGAACTCAAAAAAAACTGACACTGGGCTTCACTGAATATCTCCATGCAAGGAGACCAGTAAATGGAGTGGTTTCGAAAGTGCAAAAAAACACAAACATAATTTGATAAAATGTTATATATGGGTGTGCCACTATCCAAGAAAAACCAAGGAAACAAGGCAAGGACATTAGATCTAAATAATTAGGAGTTCCATAATCCAAAAAAAGCCAAGGTAACAAGGTAAGGAAAAAATCTAAAGAAGCAAGATCAAATACTACAAAATAGTCAATGTCACAATCTAAGAACAATACCCAAGGCAACAAGGAAAGGACATGAGATCCAAATATATACGAGTGCCATGATCCAAGAAAAGAAAAGGTAACAAGGCAAGGACACGAAACCCAAAGAATCAATATCAACACATAACAAGGCAAGGACACGAAACCCAAAGAATCAGTATCAACACCACACCCTCCTATACTACTTGAATGGGTAGAGTGACGCCATGAGATATGTATGAGTTTCCTAAATCAACTACTTGAACAATGACAAATTAGCACTAGGATTCACTAGAATAGCTCCCCACAAGAGAGACTATCAACATGCAAAAAAGTGTCAAAAATATAGATCCAAAATATCTCAATAAACAAGAGAGATATAAATGTATACACCCATAGATATAAGAATGCAACACCCAAAAGTTTAGGACGTTGGGATCAACCAAAATTGCATCCACAAGTGATTACAACACCCTCCCAAATTTGGCACTTTATAATTGAGTGCATGTAAATATTACAATGAGTAAAAGTACCTTTTACATTTGAAATATGTGTAAAAAATTTCACCAATGCATAGATCTTGAAAAATACACAATTTCAAAAAAAAGATCACCTTAATCTGAGCTACGGATCAAAAGTTATGAGCTCTAGAAGGTTTTACTATTAAAATAATATTTTAATGCTGATGTTTTTTTAAAGGTACACATGACACCCAAATGTCCAAAGGGTAAAAGAGTGCATCCACATGATACAAGCTTGCGACCAAAGGATAAAATCCTGTACCCAAAACCTAAATGTCCAGAGGGTAAATCATTGCATCCGGAGGGTACATGTCTATATCCAATGGATAAAATAATGCACCCAAAGGGTACAAATCTGTGTCTAGTGGATAAAAGAATGCATCCAAAACAAAAATATCCAGAGGGTAAAAGAATGCATCTGGAAGGTACACACTTATATCCAATGGATAAAAGAATGCACCGAGAGGGTATGATCTGCATCTAGTGGATAAAATACTGCATCCAAAAAAAAATTCCAGAGGGTAAAAAGAATGCACCCTTAAGGTACACACTTATATCCAATGGATAAAAGAATGCACTGAGAGGGTACAGATCTACGTCCAATGGATAAAATATTGCATCCAAAACATAAATATCTAGAGGGTAAAAGAATGCATCCGGAAGGTACACACTTATATCCAATGGATAAAAGAATGCACCGAGAGGGTACATATTTGTGTCTAGTGAATAAACGAATACACACAAAATTACAATTGTTAATACAAACTTAGACTGCAAATATCTCTTTTTATGGCACATGTATCAAAAATAGAGAGAAACGTAAGAAGTTTCTCGAAAACCCCAGAAAGATGATATAATTTTTGTGTCAAAAAAATTTGTTTGTACATAATTGTACGGATTTTTGAGAAATGTGCCAAAAAACCTTAAAAATGTCTAGATTTGACTGTCTCAAAACATGGTCAAGTTTATAGTTGATTCTAGGGTTTTTGCACCTTACAAATCCAATGGCACACTTTGTTTTGCATAAAAATGCATACTTTGCATAAAAGTGCTAACAAATTATGAATACATGAAAATAATAAACCCTTGCTTGCAAAGAAAAACTTATAGATGGATGTCTACATCATCTATCACTCTAATACCATGAAAGAAACGATAAGAAGATTGTTCCAAGCCACGATATCAGATGATAATAGCACACCAAATTATATTTGTAAAACAAAAGAGATAAAATACCATATATGGAAATCCATCATAATCCATAATGCTCAATACATTACAATACAATGAATTGAATTACTTAATAAGAAAGATGTACATATAGGAGGAGGGAAGTGCAACTACTACCTAAATCAGGTGGTGAAGAACTCTCACTAACCGATACCGGTAGTTAAGTTAACTCCGTAGAAGACTAGTAAGCTAACTCCACATAACGAGAAGCTAACTCAACACAACTAGTAATCTAACTCCACACACCTAGTACACCTAAGCAAGCTAACCCAATAAGTGTAGGGCTAACAAAAGTGTAAAAATTATCCTAATAAATAATAACCTATACTAACATTATTCCCTAACATATACCATTTATATGTCTAAGTGTGGGCTAACTTATGACTTATATAACATTTACACTTATATTCATTAGTTAGTTAGTCATTAGGTATAAAATAATAATAATAAAGGGGTATGACATTTCATAATCATACCTATATATGGGTGAGTTATTCCTCCCCATAATTTTGAATGGTGTAAGTTAGTGTCTTACTTGTAAGACCTAGGATGTTGCCCCTCGAAGTGGCTTAGTAATATATTATATATTATGATATATAGATGTACTAAATCTATATTTCCTTCCCATCTAGGTATAAAACCCCTCTCATGGGAATGTAATGTGGCTTCCATCCACCTCCCGCTATATACAAAGCTAGAGAACCCTCATCATTATTCAATGATATTTCCCAAAATTTCCCAATGGGTCTTACCAATATGATTTTTTCATCTAATTTTTCCTTAATTTCTCCCCAACCCTTAGCATTCTATGTGTGTCTATTATCCAGATTCTTATGTGAAAGTAATCTCACACGGGGAATCATATTAACAACTAAATGAAGCATGTTCACCTAATACCCTAAACGGAAATCCGGACCACTAACAACAAATGACTATGAGATTGGAGGACTCCAATTACTACATATTGACCACATAATCTAGGATGTAGAATTGGCTATAGAGATATTAAAATATCGGCATAACATGATGACTACTTAAGAGGATACAAATTTAGCTATAGAGATATTGAATTCTCAAGAAGCAAAAAGTCAAAGTAAACAACATATGAAGGAAAAGTTAGATCTGGCTGAATTTGAAAATGTACCAAATGGTCTAGACCTAAAATAATTCCTGAAGCTTCTCCATCCCAAACCAAATAAATCAAGAATGTTATCCCCTTATCATATCCCAAAAGTAAGAAGTGGGGATGAAAATACATGGTAGTAAAGCTGCTCAAAGAATCTTTGGAGGTAGAAAAATGGGTTGTTAGAGGACTGTGGTAGAAACATTTTATACCACTAGAAGGAAACTTTTCATTTAAGGATGGATTACCTCCTTTATTAAGCCTAAAACCTTGGGATTTTTGTTGCATTTTTTTGATTTCTTAAACAAGGATTGTAAGATTGAATAAGGTTGTAAATGCTCTATATTGTGGCCATCAAATATTGAATTGAGTATGAAGTACTTTTGACTATAAATGTGGGTAAGAAGGGATCTATTGTGGAGGAAGTTTTTAGGTGTTTGAGTGTCAAACATAGATGTTAGATGCATGTTTTGAAGGATTTGAGTTACGATATGATCTCGAGAACTAATTTTTGATGGGATTGGATTGATACATTTGAGACATGGGAATGATGTGCACTTTTGAACTTTGGTTAGGGAATATTGTGTGCAACAAACTTCTATTGGGGACCTAGGAGATTATGTTTCATCTAAATATTTTTGGATTGGGTTGGGAATGATCTAGTGGTGGATCTATGGAAGTGAAAATATAAGCTAAGGAAATGTGGAGTTCCATGGGAAAGGAAAAGTGCTATATAATGAAGGAGCTATAGAATATATATACCAATGAGAACATTAAAAAAGGATCAAATTTGACTAAGATATGTTTGGAGATTATTTGATGCAAATATTTTTTTGTTGCAGCTTGATTTTCCTTAAATGCTTGTTCATTTTCATCTCCCTTTCCCAATAACTATTTATATAAAAGTAGATTTGGGATGTATTTATTAGGTTTAATTTTTATAAATGTGGATCTAATGGGGAGGATATGTTTGATGTAATATGGACTGATATGCTTAGTAATGGTTGGGGATGATCTGATGAAGGGGCTATGTTAGTGTAAAGAAGATCTTCAAAAGGTGCCATTTGAGGGGGTTTGTGCTATGAAAGGAAAATTATTTTGATTTTTCTTTATGGAAGTCTTATGCTTTGGTTCCAAAATATTATGGTCACTATAAATTTTAGTGGAAAATCTTAGTTAATTCACGAATATTTGGGTTTTTGAAATTTGGATTTTACTGTTTTTGAGGAGTTAAATTACTTGCTATTTTGCCTAAATTTTCTAGGTACAAGTTAGTTTTTTGGTTTATTTCTCCTAGAGTATATAATAATAGCTATTTTTTTAATTCAAATTGCATTTACTACATACATAAAAGAGTAATTTTCTACTAACCGACAACATTATGTTGTCGATGATAACATTATGTTGATAATCGATAACATTATGCTATTAGGTGACAACATTATGTTGTCAATCGTTAGCATAATGATGTAGTCTAATAGCATAATACTGTCGGATGATAGCATATGCTACCAAAGCGACAACATTTAATTTCAATTCATGGAATTTACCTTGATTTTGAAAGTTGTTTTCACACATTCGCCAAGTAATATTTATGGTTTTTTACGGGGTCTTAAAATTTACGTTGAAATTTATGCCATGGAATTAATATTTGGATTGATTTTGACTTAATATAGTTCTTGGATTTCTAATGCAAAAATTTGACATGTTACTACACACATATTTTGATATTTTTTGGGCCATGAAAGTTTTTTTGATTTTCTATAGAAGATCTATTTTTTTGTGGAAGACTTGTTTGTTTGGTCTTCCTAGGGTTTGAAAATTTTGTTAGCTAATATTTTATGAAGCGGGTTGGTTACCATTTTTGAAACACTAATATAGTAATGCATATATATCTTTTGTGATTAAATGAAAGGGTGATGGACCCAATAACCCTCTTTTTACCGATAAAAAAAGGAATTCCAATTACTTTATGTGAATTATTATTTATAATTTCAATTATTTTATGTTATTTGATCAAAACACTATACTAGAATAATTTTAGTGGAGTATGAGAAAAATATAAATCAATGGGAAAATTATGGTTGGAAGAAGTTTTTACTACACAAAATCCTAAATATCATATTCTTATAAATTAAACACATGTGATTAAAAATTATATCCTTTGGAATACATGATGTATAAGCCTTATTTTTTCAAGAAGTGATGTAGAGGTTCAAGAACAAGAGGATTGGTTTTTAATCCTAGTAGTCCCGCAAATCTACTTGTCTTATTATAGGATCCACTCCATTCACAACCAAGATAAAATAAAGAAATTTTTGGACACCATTTATGGATTTTCAACCCCACCAAATATCTTAGGATATGTTAGATCACTAAACCTCTCTAAATTAAAAACCTAGGCTTTCATAGGCCTAATTAGGTCTCGTATCTTGTGTTTTGGGTTGTTAATCCCCCACATGTACCAAATCCACTAAAACCTTTCAAATTAGTTAGAGCACATAAAATACACTCGCCTACCAAATTTATGCTAAATTAGGTTTCAAATATTTATGCTAAATTTAATCAGAATTTTCCAACTTTTATAGGTCCCCTATAAATTTCAGACCTTAACTCAACTCCTAGATGCGGTTAGATGGTACATGCATGCTAAAGGTCTAAAATAGGGTCTATCACAATCAGTTAGCAAAATAATGAATTTATAGAAAATTATTCATGCAAGAAAACATTAAAAACTCACATTAGATGCCTAAGAATTTACACAAGCTAGTACAACTCTTATTTAATGAATTTACTTCTTGAAATGGATTACAATAAGTATTTCTTCCTCCTTTCTTGCTAGAAGTGCTTCTTACTTGACCCTCTCACTACTTTGAGCTCCTTCAATGTAAAAAAAGTACATATAGAGATTTTAAACTCTTAAAATAACTCTCCCCATGCTTATTTAACTTTCATATTCCCCATCTTGGCATACCCTTTGGATTTTTGTCTCTCATGTCTCTTTATGCTACCAATTTTTGTCTTCATTCTAACATTTGACCAAGATGTCTTAATACATGACAAATGAGAATATGAGAGTCCTTCAAAAAAGGTTAACCAACATCCTAATACTCCTACATACCTTCCTAACTATAAAAATTACAACATAACTTCAATAGATCCCCGATTACCTTTAGAAATTCAAATTTTCAAATTTACACTTTTGGAGGGAAAACTTATAACTCACCATTATAAGACTAAATTTGAATTCCATGATTTGAACACATTCTAACAACTACCAAACACCTTCCTAATCCTAATTATAATTAGAAACATCAAAAATATTATTCCTACATGATGCCCTTGCATCATACTCCTTATGGCTGAAAAATTTGCTCATGAGCTCCTATTTATGAGATACCCTTTACCTTCTTTATCTGATTCCAATTCATTTCAACCTCTTGTTGATCATGCTAGTAGGTATTATATTTATCTTGAATCCTTCATCATTATCTATGAGTTTTGGAACTATCTCTTCCTTCTTCTTATTAGGTTTATGAGTTAGAAATGACTTTATACCTTCTTCAACAAAGACCTAATTATCCTCTCCATTCTTTTCATTATCATGTCCTCTTTAACCTCTTCTTAAATCTATCCATGTATATTGGTGAATAAAATATGTTTTCCAAACTATTACATTATTGTCAAGATGTTTTCCAAACTATTTCTCATTAACCAACACC
This sequence comes from Taxus wallichiana var. yunnanensis, assembly GCA_018340775.1. NCBI lineage: Eukaryota > Viridiplantae > Streptophyta > Pinopsida > Cupressales > Taxaceae > Taxus > Taxus wallichiana. Next base: position 8,679,743 of record CM031244.1, read on the forward strand.
TAGTGACCCTTTTGAAGCCATGATACCTTATATGGAGTGGGATGTTTCATTCTCTTCAATCCTATATTTTCTACCATCTCCAATGAAACTAGATTATCAGTACTACCACTATCAATCATAACTTGACAACACTTACTTCTTATTTTACATGTGATCCTGAAGAGTGCCTTCCTTTGAGTAGGTTCCTTCTCCTTCTTGAGTAACACCCTCTTTACCAAAGAGGGATTCTCCAACTTCAGGTTCCTCCATTTATGAGGTTGTCCCATCATGCACCTCTTCTCCTTGAGAAATATGATTTTTACCTCATATTTGGTATGGTTTTTTGGATTGTTAGGGAACTCCAAAACCTATGTTTGGCATACTGATTGCACTTGAAACAATTGCCTAGAAACCTACCTCATCTACTTGATTTGTCTCCTCTTGTGTAAGGTCACCCTAACCTATTATAAAATCCTCCTCTTCAGTTGTATGTTTTTCCTTGAGTGTTGCTAACCTCTAACTTTGGACTTTACATCTATTCTCCATCTCTTTGTTGTCCCCTTCCCCTAAAACTTCCACTACTTCCTATGTTTTTTTGAGTTTTCTTCCTTGCCAAATTTTCCCGTCTTGAGAGAAAATTGATATACACTCATCTAGGAGTAAGCAAACTGATTTCATCTTGGATGTTGTATCTCAATCCATTGAGATATATTTCCACCTTCTCAACATCCTCCTCAACATGCCTTGACCTGATGGTAAGTTTGTAGAACTCCTTAGTGTATGCCTTTACCCTCATATCCTTTTGCTTCAAATTTTGCAATTGCTTGAACAAATTGATTTGGTAGTCACTAGGAAAGAAATTTTCCTTGAGCTTGGTTATCATCCTATCCCATGAATTGATATTTTCCTTACCTTTCTTCCTCCTCTCATCTTGGACATAATCACACCGTATGGATGCATTCCCTTTCGTACTAATGTAAGTAAACTTGACATTCTTTTCATTAGTCACTCCATACTCAAAGCACTTGTCTAGGTTAATTATTTAATCAATGAGCTCTGCTCCATTCAACCTTTCAACATAAGTAGGAACCTACAACATTGGTTTATGCCCTACTCCCATAATTGATTTTATAAGCCTCTCTTCTAACCCTTCTTCTTCTTTCTCTTCCACCTTTGTTGTTGCAAATGCTTGACTTGTTTGAGGTTCTTCCTCTCTATATCACTTACATCCCTTGTATGTATTCCTTTCCTTTGAGTAGTATCTACTACTTCTATTATGGCCTCCAATATTGCTGACATGTTACTCATTTCTTCTAGGATGACATCTCCTAGTACTGTTTCTCCTCTATTTCTTTTAGGTGATCTTCTTAGTGGAATATTAAAACCTTGATTTATTTTTCTTCTTCCTTAGTGAATTACCCTCTTTCTCGAGGATCTCTTACAAATATACCTTAGAAATTTAACCTATTGTGATACAAAATGATGTAGAGGTTCAAGAACAAGAAGATTGTTTTTTTCTCCTAAGAACCCGAAAATTTGGTTTTCTTGTTGTAGGATCCACTCTAAGTGAAATCAAGAAAAATAAAGACATTTTTTGGAAAAAAGTTATGGAATTTCAACTCCACTAACTCTCTTAGGCTCATGTTAGATCATATACTTGTCTAAATGCAAAAACTAAGACTTTCATAGGTTTAATTAGGTCTATAGACTATGTTATGGGTTTTTGAGCCACCCACATGTGCCAAATCCACTTTAAGCCTTTTAAAGAAGTTCTATCACATCCAAATACATTTTCCTACCAAATGTCATGAATTTTGGCTGTCCCGTTTTCCTAGAAATGTAAATTTACTCTTGAAACCCTAAGTGGAGCTTTACTAGGCCGAGAGTATTAAAAATCATATTTTGAATTTGATAGGGTTTAAAAGATTAATAATAACTTCAATAGAAAATTTTCAACTTCCTATAGGTGCTCTATAAATTTCATACCTTAACTCAAATCCTAGATGAAGTTATTCCAATTTTATCGACAATGCATGCATGTTAAAGGTCTAAAACATGGTCTTTCATAACTAGTTAGAAAGAATGAATTTATAAAAAAATATTCATGAAATAAGACATCAAAAACACTCACATTGTATGCCTCAACATTTACACAATATTCAACTACTCTTATTTATTTAATTTACTTCTTGAAATGACTTACAAATAAGTATTTATTCCTCCTTTCTTACTAAAACAACTTCTTATTTGATCTTCTCACTACTATTACCTCCTTCAACGTATCACACACACACACACACACACACACACACACACACACACACACACACACACACACACACACACACACACACACACACACACACACACACACACACACACACACACACACACACGATTATTCAAATTACTCTCACCATTCCTATTTACCTTTCAACTTCCTCACCTTGGCATACCCTTTGGCTTTTTTTGTCTCTCATGACTCTTCAAGTTCCCAATTTTTGTCTTCATTCTAGCATTTGACCAAGATGTCTCAATACATGAAAAATGAGGACATGAGAGTCCTTCAACACATGTGCCCCAACATCCTAAGACTCCTACATACCCTCCTAACTCTTTACATTACACCATAACTTGAATAAATCCCTCAAATTTACAGCTTTTAGACGAAAAACTTATAACTCACCATTACAAGCCTAAATTTGAATTCTATGAATTCATACACATAAAAACTACCACACACATTCCTACTCCTACTCACACTTAGAAACATTCAAATTTTTATTCCTACATGATGCTATATTGCATCAAGAAGAATAGCCAATATAATCATATTTATTGGTCTAAATAATTTTGATGGGGTACACACCTAATTTGCACCCTTAGCATTATATAAGTCTCCATATTATAAACTATATGTTGATATTAAATAAGCTTATTTAACTAATACCAAATAACTATCTTTAATTAATTATGAGTGAACCCGTATAACACTTCATCTTTTTTACCAAACCATCCTATTTATTTAGGAATCCTCGATGTGGGGCATATTAATGAATTAATACTAATTAATTCATACATATGAATAATATAGATATAAAGTATTTTGTTGTATTAAAAAGAGGTGTGAAGAAATTGTAAGAGAAGAAGTGAGAATACGATATTATATCTAGATTCTTGTGGTGGGTAATGGTTGGGCAATAATGTAAGTTTCCTCGGTTTAACTAATACAATGGATAATGAATTTCATCATGGAGTTTTATAGCTATAAATTTTTCCCCCACACAAATATTTATATTTAGCATATTTTCTATTTCTACATAATTCATTCATTGTTGTATTACATCTTTTATTTCATTTCTTTGTTAAGATTATTAAAATTGTAAATTATGAATGATCCTAACTATCCTTGACATGACATCGAGTATGATGATTTTTGTTACTAATAAACTGTAGGATTCTACTTTTGAGAAACTTATTAAGAAGAGAGTAAGGAGAGAAGCAATTTGAGGGAAATAGATCACATGTAAGATTTATTGTTTGAGAATGCTAAGTTTTCTTACTAATCTCAAATTATGTAAGAAAATGCTTTGAAATAAATATGATTAAATATATTTTTAAACAAGATATCCAATGAATGAAATATTCTTCAAATTGGTGAGTTATTGTTATTGTTTCAGAATTTTAGTTTTCTTTGTGTCGTTTGACCATCCTTTTAAAATTAAAACTTTGCAGTCATTTTTGTATTCATATGAGAGTTTTCTCTAAATTTATGAGATTAAGACAAGTTTCATTCATCCATAAATTGCGATTTGGAAGAATTCCTTGACTCAACTCGAAACTTTATAGTGGAAAACATATAAAATGAAGATACTTGCGCTTTTTTGGAGTCTTGTAACATTTGGTAATGTTACGCTTTTTTGTGCCAAAATTTCTAATTTTTAAGATCTTTACACTTGTCATTAATCTAGAAAATGGATATATTTCATTTTTTCCCTACCTTAATTTACAATTTATATGGGATTGTGTAATTCAAAAACATCTATCCCAAAATCATAAAATTATAGAATCCATGGTCAAATTTATCTTCCATCTCCCAAACTATGATTATACATATTTATACCATCTATCAAAAATCCATATTTGTAGAATACAAGAATTCTCATAATTTGAGTCTTTTTCCCCTCAACATAAGACGTTACGAAATTATTAAAAGTGTCATCTTTACATAAAATATAGTCTCAAGATACTTCCCTTGATCTTGAAACTTGTCAACCATCCAAATATTTTCCTCAATAGTATAGAATTGGAATTTTCCTTCTATTTATTACGAGATTATAGTTTTATGACACATGTTGTGATGTCGAATCCCATACTCTATGAATTTTTCTAGACCGCATCTTTCTTCCCTAATGTCTTACATATCTATGATCCTTACACTTGTCACCAATCCATGAAGCCGGTATTTGTACCATTTTGCATCTTGTAAACTTGTTACCTTGATATTTAGATACATGGATTTATGCCACTTGGAATTAATCCATAAATCTATATTCTAAGATGTTTTGAAGCTTAACGACATGTTGCATTGATATCTCGGTCAAGAGTATACATCATACTTATAGAGAGATTACAACTTAAAAACAATACGAATTATATTCAATATTTTCCAATGAAACTTCATTACAGACACATCCATATATATAGGAAATAGCCTTCCTAAATTATAGGAAGTAGCTATAACAACTCTCCAACCTACCTACGTGAGTTGTCAAAACTCACTCACTGTATTTGTTATAAGTTGTTTTATATAACAACTATATAACAAATTACTAACATATTTACTAACTCAAAATTACATTATAATAATTACTAATGTAATTATTATTTACCAATGGAGCACTAACCATATAATTTCCTAACATTCCCCCTTAGTGAGAACATGGGGAAAAATTTCCTTTGTACTTTCACTCGCTCATGATCCGTGATTTTCATAGGATAATCACAAACCCAACAGATGGTTTTACAAATGGTTGACCACAAACCAAAAATGGTGGTTGCACAAAGTGGAGTACCACAAACCAAAATGTGATGGTTTTGCATATGATTTACCAACAACCAAAAGTGGTGGTTTTGTAAAGTGGTTTAGCAAAAAATGAAAAATGAAGGTTTCAAGTGGGTTACTTACAACCACATCATGATGTGCCAAATAATTTTATAAGCCCTCATCACATTTCACCGCAGGAGAGAACATATGAAAATCATTAATTCTCGTTGTTCATACACACATAGAAAATGATGACATAATGGAAATGGAACACTCCGAATCATTCCCCCTCCCTCAATGTGAATTTTTCACTTATTCAAGTAAGAACACTACTAATCAAGCACACTAAAATAGGAACTCAAAAACATAAAAAAACATACCGCAAAACTCAAAGCAAACCGCAAACACACATGTCACCAAACCTTTGTGTGCCCCTATCGCTGACGACTAACGAGAGGTCATTGATTTAACTCCAACCTCCGTTTGCCTCCATCCTCTGATGGATATGCTGCTAACTCAACCGAATTTGATCATGATGCACAATTATAACATGGACATTAGGTAACACCGAAAATGTGTCCATAAGGCATTTTTAAATAATATTTTGACTTCGACTCATGATGATAACTTACAAAATGACTATTAAAAAAATCCTAAAATCACCTATATGACTTTGACAAATTTTTGAATTTTTTTACGACATAAAATGACAACAAAATTCGACTTTTTGATAAACACACTATAAATAATTAGACTTCTTTTTATATAGAGTGAGTCAATATGAATCTTTTAACTACATATACTAAAAGAATGTCAATTAAATAAAATAACTCGATACTATATGGAAATTGATAACAAAAACAATAACCACTTTGTCCAATTCTAGTAATTCGGACTTAATTAATACACATGAACTATAACTTGAGACTATAGATATAAGACTTAAGATTTGATAAGAACCATTAAAGAGACTAGACCAAAAGTTTTGTCAAAACTAAATATTAAACAATTCATAAACATAAAACTTTAGACGAATTACTTTTAGACATTGAATTTCATAGATTTTTAGACTAAAATAGAATGACGCAACTTTTGATAACAATTATCTATGTGATATTTGCATTAAGTATCAAAGTCGGTGGCAACATTGGCAGATAGAGAAGTATAAATTAAAATCTCATCTTAATCCATGTAAGGTGATAAACCGTGAGTATCTGGATCTGATTTTTGGCCGAATGGACTATTCTTGGCATTTTCTTAGATAGAAATGCGTGATTATAGTTGAAACATATACAGAGTCTCACAAGCTAAATTATTGAGCCAATTCAATAATGCATGAATTACATGTAACAATATATCCATACCATCAGATGTGTTAAGTCATGAAGTGTCACGAATATGCGCCAAGGCTGTGGGTGCGTGGATGCAATGCAAGTTTGGAAAAAGAGATTATCTGTGGTTTGAATGCCTATTGTCTTCTCATTAATGCAAATGTAGATATATTCCTTCTATCAATCACTTCCACAAGGTATCTCCAATTCTGCTAGAATGAAAGCGAGAGACTACAAGATAATTATTCGATATAGAATGTTGAACCCACACAGTCAGAGGAAGGATCCCAATCAAGCCCTTGTAATACAAACAATGTCGATCAGATGGAGATCAATGCAAAACTTGTTGAGTTAAATGTAACAGTCCTTTTCTACAAAATATTATTTTCTCATTCCAAGGGTGAAGCACAATGCAACATCCCCTCACATGCTCTTACATGCCCATATTCTTCCCTCCCTTGCTCTGATACCAAATCAAGAGTATACAACAGATTTACAGAGAGATTATTATATAAAACAATACGAATGATATTCAATATTTTCCAATGAAACTTCATTACGCATAACATCCATATATATAGGAAATAGCCTTCTTAAATTATAAAAGCAGCTATAAAAATTCTCCAGCCTACCTACCGAGTTGTCAAAAATCACTCAAAATTACTAACAAATTACTAACTCAAAATATATTATAATAATTACTAATGTAATTATTATTTACCAATGGAGCACTAACCATATAATTTCCTAACATCGGATACACTAATTTACACCGCTTGGTGATAATCGATGACGCTGGGATCTATAATATTTTACAACTTGATAATTCTTCTACTTCAATTTTTGAAAACACATATTGGTGACACTTGGTGATAATTCGTGAAGCTAGGCTCTAGAGAGTTTTCACAATCTAAACTCAAATTTACTTTGTAATCCACCTTTACGATATGATGCCACTTGTCATTATATCATGGGTTTTCCTATAGTCTCTTTCTTAAACTCTTTGTTATATTATTTTGTCCATAGACCATCCTCCATGCATACATACATACATACATACATACATACATCCATACATCCATACATACATACATCCATACATACATACATCCATACATACATACACATAGACATACATATGTATGTACACACACACACACACATTGAAAATTTTAATATAAAGTTAGAAATTTTCATTAATGTTTTTTGTGAAATGATATCTAACTTGTGCTCTATTTTTTAATCACATTTTTTTTTGCTTATATAACCTAGGGAAAGGGCCCTAGCCCACAAAAAAGTTACAATGTAGTTGCCATAGATAGCATAGCTCATCTTGGTGGTCATAGTATAAACACATTATCATGTTAAAGGTGGCAAGATATGGCAATGAGAAATTTCCCAATTAGCCAACCTATCACAACAAAAGACAACCTAGCTATATACATATCCGAAATACATATAATTCTATAATATTAAGAAAATCTATGACAGATTGCCATCACCAACACCTTCTCCACTGCTCTTCCTCAAAAACACCATGTTTGAGTCAACCAAAATTTTTGGCCAAACTCGCTGGTAGAGTCTTCACATGGAAAATTGACACAAGCTTCGGAGGAAGCTCAAGACCCGTATGGTCTACAATTACCTTTTGACCAGCAACCAAAGTTTGTAGTACCATGAGGATGGCATGCAAATGAAGTGTATCTTCAGCCCCCTCCTGTCATCCGCCTGCTCCAACTCAACATGATCCATATGAAGAGAGAATTGGCTAGATGCATTTGATAGAATGTTGGATTCACTGATCCCCGAGCCACATTAAAGATGTTGTGCCACTCAACTCACCGTTTAGGGTCAATCTTTAACCCATGTAGGTGAGTTTGAATTTCCTCCTCCTCGGTCCCATCCATGTATTTAGTAATCGACCAAACCTTGAGAGCCACCGACACATTGTAGGATTTATATTGCAATGAATGTTCAAAGGAATCCTCAACAACGTCCTACGAAAAGGAGAACGATGAGCACCCCTGGGACCTATGACAAGATTAGGATGAGATGGAAGGGAACTTCCCACAAATTCTATTTCTTTCCATTACAGAGGATGGAAATATCATATATTTTTCCTTATTTTCCCACATAGTAGGATGCCAAATGGAAAGAATGAACCAGTTCATATAGGGTAGAAGGAAGAAATTCCACACGTTTCACACATATTCCACCCCTAACTTCAAATTCCAAAACACGTGGAAGAGATAACTCATCGCTTGTGCAGTAAGGCTCAAAGGACTATGATATGTGGATTAATGATTGATATCATTAATCAAGGATTTTTGTAGAGACATTGGAAAGTTATCCTTCCACACCTTTAAAAAATCCCTTCCTTGTCTAACAATCCAACCCCAATATTAGCAAGATGATCAACGGGGAGTTCCCATCCCTTAGGATGTGAGAAAAATGGATTTTCTCAAATCCATTTAGCCTTTGGAGGACATCTTGTATTATCATATTTAACTTCTAAGCCTTTATAGAGTGAGAAATGAGAGTATCTATGATTATTCAAGAATCACCTTCAATCCATAACTTGCTCCAGTGATAAGAAGATATCTCCCTAAGCCCTTGCAGAAGAGCAGTTCCTTCAACAATATTATTAATAGGATGGCTGCAATCAAAAGCCATCATAAGAACCAGATTGGCATAGTGAGTCACAAATTAAACATCCGCTTCTAGTAGGGGCCGGATTACCTTTCGAGGCTCCATTGATATTCAATTTTATCCAGCCATTAGGTGGCAACTACCATATAATATCAGATTTTAATCCTTTCCTGCACCCCATTATCGAGAGAGAGGATGGGAATTTCTAAGGTATGAGAGGTCATTTCCCGCAGAAAGGCCTATCAAGAGGGGAGGAAATATGGATATCAGAGCACCAAAAGGAGAAAAATTCTAAAATTATGGCCTCAGAGTGACTAAGGAGCTTAGAGAGCCTTGTCTTTGAAGATCCGTCGGTTTCTTTCAAGCCACAGTCCCAAAATAACAGCCATGGGGATAATAGAATGGATTAATTTGAATGCTTGAAGGGGTAAGGAGAACTCCAACCGTGAAAAGCAATGAATAAATGATATTTGGACAAACCCACAAAAATCCCTTTTGATAAAACAAACGACCATACCTCTTGAGTGAATGGATAGTCAAGGAGGAGATGAGAAACAAACTTAGAGGTAGCTTCATAGAGGGGTCATCATGATGGGCTAGAAAAACCATGCTTCATCAAATTATCATATGTTATAGGCTTCCCCAAAGATACAAGCCATAGAAATAAATTATATTTAGGAAGATCAACCTTGATCAAAATCTCACTTATACGAATACTAGAAGAGAGATGCCCAGGATGAAAAATCAACCAATTATATGCTTCCTTGATAGATAATTCCCCATAGGAGGATCTTGTCCATATAAAATGATCATTCAAAGAAGAATAAAAAAGCAAATACATTTTGAGAGAGCAAACAAGATCCAGCTTTTACATTGGGATAACATCTTTTTAGGGTATCCAATGATTTCCAACTCGAAGGACCATCACGTAAGGTCTCCAAATAATCATGTACCATATGACCATACCTAAGAGTGGCGATAGGGATGGATTTTTCTAGACCAAGAAGGTTTAAGAGAAACATATCCTTCTGCCACACATCCTCCCAAAACGTCACCTTCCGACTATCTCCCATAACCCATTTTACTAAACGACGTAGGAGAGAGAGATAAGTCGCGATGAAATTACAGATTCCCGATCCTTTGTGAAAGGATCTTTGAGTGAAAAATTCAGTAGGATAATTTGTCTCAAAATAATTTTCCCGAAATACTTTTCTCTAGAGATGATATCCTTCATGATATAGTCTCCATACTAGTTTGCATCTAAGAGCCGATTAAAGTGAGTGTAGTCTATAAATCTCAAGCCATCTTCACTTTTAGAGCGACATATTTTGTCACCAAGCTACCAAAAAAAAAAAGTTTTATATTCTTTACCACACCGAGGAAGTTACATTGAACATAGGTGATGGATTTCATTGTTGAGGGGATTTTTAAGAGATACATGAAGTAAGTTGGAATTTATTGAAGGGAAGTATTAACCAAGAGAGAATGAGCAACTAATGAAATCCACTTATTCTTCTAAGATGCCAATTTCTTCTAGGTCCTTTTAACCACATATTTCCATTGCTCCTTCCAGACCATGCCATTTATAAGAGGCATTCCTAGGTAAGATCTAGGAAAATATCCAATTGGAAATTTGAGAATAGAGGCCAACCTTTGCTAGAGATGAGGGGCACATTGAAAAATAATTTTTTTGATTTAATTTTATTGACCTTCTGTCTTTATGCAACTTCATAATCCTAGAAAATATTTTTGAATTTGGAAGCTTCAGCTACATTAGGCTTGCCTAAAAGGATCGTGTCATATACAAAAAGGAGGTTGGAAAGAGCCTCAATTTGGTAGGAGATCTTGAGCCCTTAAGGCTACGAGTATCAACATGCCTTTGAATATTTTTGCCCGGTTCTCAACAACCAAAATAAAAAGAAAAGGTGACAAAGGGTCACCCCGCTTGAGATTGTGCAAAGCCATAAATCTCTCACCGGAATGCCATTGACTAGAATTGAGAAATATGGGGTGGAGAAGCAATATTTAATTAGAGAGATATAATATTTAGGGAAACCAAACCTTTGCAGCACCCTTTCCAAAAAGGACCAATTTACTCTGTCAAAAGATTTCATCATGTCAAGTTTTATAAACATCCCATGATTTTTACTATGGAAAAGTAAGTGAATAGCCTCATGGGCTATGATAATTCCATTTAATATCTGTCTACCATTTAAAAACCTACTTTGACTATCAAAAATCAATTTATCCATTAATCCTTTCAATCTATTAGCTAAAACTTTGGATTTTGTTTTGTACATAACATTACATAAAGAAACAAGTCTAAATATTTAGTAAGAGCCTTTCCATAAGATGTACGACACAATTTTGACACAATAAAATTATTCTCGTATATTTATTTCGAGATTACTTACCTAAATATATAGGAAAACATATTCTACAAACAAGTAAAGATATAACCTCTCATATAACCACTCACTAACAACTCACAAGTGTACTCTCCTTAAATTTCCCGCCAAACTCCTATTTACGTGATTTTTTTATTAATAACTTCACATATTACAATATCATTACATTCCATATAAATATATTTTCTCATTAATGTGAGCACTAAATCTTATTTTCATAACATTCCCCCTTAGTGCAAATATGGGGAAAACATTAAACCTATACTTGTACCTACTTTCGTGATCATGTGATTTTCCTTTAGATTATCACAAACCAAAAGTTGGTTTTCCATCGGTTAACCAAAAATTGAGAGTAAGGTGGTTTTCCAGTGGTTGAACACAAACCACAAAGGGGTGAGGTTTTCAAATGGTTTACCTACAACCATATCGCGATGTGCCAGGTACATCCATCAGCTCTCATCACATTTCACCGTAGGGAATAACATAGGAAAATATATTGAATTATGTTGCTCATACACACAAACTGAAAACTAGAAATGGAACATTGAATCATGTTCCCCCATAATGTGAAATTTCCACTTATTTAAAACAAAAAAATTGTAAATCAGTAACACACTAGATACTTAATCGAATCAAACACATTAAAAAAGTGCCACCAAATCTTGATGCAGCCCTGTCGTAGGTGACTGACGAGAGGTCACTGATTGACCTCTAACCTCCATTTGCCTCCATCCTCTAGCCAGATACTCGCTAATTTAGTGAATTTATATTTTGAGGATCAATGATTGCCAGGATGTTGGGTAACACTCAAAATGTGTCCGTAAGACAAATTTTTATAATTTTTGGGCACTTTTGAGACTCTATACACCACGATACGACACTTAACTTCAATAATAACAATGACAATGATATTTTCATAGACTAACTACTTGACTATTTGGATTGATGACATAATGACTATATAACCTAGATATAACAATGACACTTACTAAAAACTTAAACTCGAAAAGTAATGGTTAATTAATGTCTATATTTAATACTTTGATATACAAACTAAACAAAAAGACACGAGCTTATAAATAATTGAACGCCCACTAATATTGACACACCAAAAGGACAATAAAATGACACTGAGAAATAAAACCAAACTTAATAAACCAAAGACTCATTAATCATCGACTATAAACATGACAAGACTAATAATAAGTAATATTTAATTATTATTATTTTTCTTTAGAGTTAAACAATTAAAAATTTACCATGAACATAACATGGCTTAAATAAACTCTCACACCTTTCCTTTGTTTTGTCTCTCGCACAATAGAATGCAAGCTATCAAGTATTACTTTAAGCGTTGATATCTCGAGTCCACTCATATCACAAAGAATAGACTGGTTGCACCATGTATACAATAGAAAATGATAGATTTGGATGGTTAATTCATCGAAATTGATGAGTCTCGCAATGATTTTTTTGCAATTAAGGAAAGTCTCTATAGAGATGTCTTGATGATGTGAATGAGGAAAAATATGCAGATCGTTGGCTAGTATTTAGTGGATCTCTAAACAAATTACTTACTAATCCATCCACCAATGAATCAAATGAAGGATGCATAGGTCATGGTCAATAATGGACTATGATTCAATGCACAGATTTGGAAAACTCCTCCAAATGTGTCATATGATGAAGCTGTTAGAAGAATATCCATAGATTGTTTTCCAATGTAGATGGATGTTCCTTCACACAAATCTTCTAGCCAAAATAGCCCTTTCTTTCTTCAAGCCTCTTAAGTTACATTGTTGAATCCTATTACATTATACTTTATTCATCCTTGGGGTTAAATCATAAAGCAATTTCCCCCTATTTCATTGTGCTATCTGTGCATATATACGTCTCCACATAGATAGAGGACTGTAGAATATAATATGATTTATTCAACTATACTAGGTAATAGCCCAATGGAACAATGTCTAGATGAATGAATTCAAACCTCCATGGATTTCACATAATCAAATTAATACGCTCTGATACCAAATATTTGGTAAGAGCCTTTCCACAGGATGTACGACAAAAAATTGACACAATAAAATTCTTCTGTATATTTATTTTGGGACTACTTACCCAAATATATAGGCAAACATATCCTACAAACAAGTAAAGCTATAACCTCTCCTATAACCACTCACTAACAACTCGTAACATACTCTCCTTAAATATCTCACCAAAATCCTATTTACGTGAGTTGTTTATTAACAACTTCACGTATTACAATATCATTACATTCCATATAAATATATTTGCTCATTAATGTGAGCACTAAATATTATTTTCCTAACATTGAAATCATCGAAATATCCTGGGCCTCCTTTTTAGGGATGAGAGAAATAAAAGTGGATTTTCACTCCTACAACACAAATTTTCATTTTTGATACTCCTTTAAAACTTACCAAATTTCCAACTATGTGCCAAAATTTCTGAAAAACCCAATTTGGAAGCCATCTAGCCTAGGGATTTATACGCTCCCGTGATGAAATACAACATTATTGACTTCCTCTTCCGAGATTACCCTCATAAGTGAATAACCCTCGTAGTTGAGATTAGCTTTGGGATATTTTAAAAGAAATATTTAAAGCAACCATGGTATTGAATTCATTTTCACTATTTAAAATATTTTTGAAGAACACCACACTTTTTGACTTTATTTCTTCAAAATACGTTGTTTCTCTTCTAGAAGGGAGGGATAATTTCTCAATCCAATTGAAATTCCTTTGAATTTTTTTGACAGATAAAAGAATTTGGTGTTCTTGTCACCTTCTTTAAGCCAACTGACTCTATATTTTTGTTTCCACAATACCTCTTCCATTTTTAATATAAGATTTTTCTTGTCCACATGAAAATTTTCAATTTCAAGAAGTAAGTTAGAAGTACCTTATTTGAGTATGACTTCTTGAATAGCTTAGAGATCCTCTCGCCACCTCCAATTTCTTTTTAGACAAATTCCAAAAGGAGTTTTTATTCCAAATCTTGGCCATAGCTTTAACATGCTGCAATGTTTTGAGTAGACTAAAGTGTTTACATCCGGGGAATTTGGCCTTCCACAATTTAGAGAGGTTATCTTTGAATGAAGGATACAAGAATCACATAAAATCCATTTTGAATGGAAAACTCGATGGGCCTTCTTTCGGGTCTAAAGAAAGGGAAGATAATGATTTGAACCAAAGCTGAAAATTGGAAGTTTTCCAAACTCCATTTATGATTGATCAAAAATCTATCAAGCCTCTCGATATGGATCCCAAGATAAAGCAAGTGATTAGACCAGGTGAAAGTTTAATTTTTGGGGACAACATCAATTAACGCCATATTACAATAGAAATGATTAAAAGCAGAGGAACTTATCAAGATGGATGTGTTCCCCTTTATTTTCCCTAAGATTTAAGATGGCATTGAAATCACCTGCAATAATCCATTTGCATTCAAATTGGCTTATGAGGGATTACAAAGATTTCCAACAATCCCTTTTTGGAGATGCCTATAGGCCCATACACATTGTGAGACCATAAAGGAGGTACCTGTGAGAAGATAAATAAATTACAAAGTTGATTCCCCGAGGAGATTTAGAAATTATATGACCCTTAAATAATTTTGGGTACTAAAGAGTTATGATTCCCCCTAAACTTCCTTATAAGCCACTAACCTTCCGATTGCAAGATGGCTAGCAAGATTTTATGGCCGATTCTACTTTGTCCAATTCCAATTTAGTTTCTTGAAGGATCAAAATTATAGAATTCATTTCCTGCTTAGCCACTTGATGAAGCGACATTTGTCAAGGAGTTAAGACCTCTAACATTCTAAATTTGAAAATCATCATGGCTTAGGAAGAGGGAAGAGGTTTTCCCCGCATAAAAATCCTCTAAGGTGATTTTTGGCCAAGATCAACATTAAACTTGGTTTCTACCTGCAATTGAACCATTTAAATTACACCAAACACTTTTACTTGGACCAATATTTGGGCCTTTGGTAGTAATTTTAGATGATTTTCTTTAAACTTGGTTTCTACCTTGGCAATTGAACCATTTAAATTACACCCAACACTTTTACTTGGACCCATATTCGGCCTTTGGTAGTAATTCTAGATGATTTTCTTTGAAGAGATGGGGAATATTTACCTTCATCGACCGAGATTTCAAAGCTTCGACCTTTGAGGAAACTTTGGAGGTAGCCACTGGTTCCCCTATTTATTTATTTAGAGAATTTTGAACCAAAAATTTTCCTGCTAGGCCCATGGTTTTTAATCCCGATTGATCCAATCTGAAAGATTCCATAAAGATATATAAATTATCTACAGTTAGGTTTTCCTTTAAGACTTAGATCTCATAAGCTTTATCCCCATCTACATCAGGCCATCCTAGGAGTGAAGCTTTGACAAAATTTTCATCTAGAGGGGGGAGATCATGAACATGCCATGAAGCATCCTTCTCAATAATATCCTCTCCCATTTCTTCCTTATCGAGATTATCCAATGATGCTTGAAAGACTTCCTTTTCTTTTCCCATATTGGGACCCTTCAATTTTTCAAACCAATTAGGACTAATATTATGGGGTTTAGAGTCCTACCCATGTTTTTCTTTCCAACATTTCTTAGATAAGCCTAGATTTGGCATTTTTAACGAATTTTTCCAAACCCTCGGACAATCTTGTTGCTTATGTCTATTTTTATTGCAAAGATAAAAAAGAAAGGAGACACTCATAATCGACTTGTTGAAGCCAATTTCCGAAGGGGGAGAAAATTCAAATGGAATGGTGAATAGGCTTTGAGATATCCACCAAAACATAAATTTAGGCATAAGAGGAAAAAATTTGCTTCCTAGTGTGTTCACCAATTCCAATGGGGGTGCCTGAGCCGAGGCAATTGATAAGAGAGAGTCAATTCCCAAAATTATGGAGGGAGCTTGTATAATTGAATACACAAAGGAAAATTTCTTACCAATTCTTTACCCAAAGTTAAATAAAGGGGAATAGGGTCTTAAGTAAAGGCCAAAGTTTCAAAACCAAGGACCACCAAAGAATATATGTTATGTCAAAAATGTAACACCCCGAGATTATGTGTTAGAGATCCCTAATTTTTGCTAACATGGTACCATCTCTCAAGTTGTTGGACTTGCTACTTGAGATGGACCTCCAAAGAAGGCATGCTCACTCCACCTAGTATAATGTTAAAACTAATCCTAAACTAGCCATTTTAAGGGACCAGAGAGAGAGAGAGAGGGTTAGAAAGATGCATGGAAGGGAAATCCTAAGCTAAAAGATGGTGATAACACTAGAAAAGGGGTGAGAGATCTCCACAAGGGGAAGGAAAGTGAGAAAACATGGGAGAGAGGGCGAAAAATGTGCCATAGACAAGAACCATACAGACTAAACCTTGCTTTGCATTGACAACACAAAAATGAAACTTACGAGTAACAAATACACATAACATGCTAAAATAGAATAGAGAGGAAAGAATGCAAATAAAATGAGCTAGGGAAAAAAAATGTGTCATAAAATAGATTTTATATTGCTTAAAGTATGCATAATTCCATTACAGTCATGGAAGAAGGTGAGAATACATTGCAGAGACCAAGTTAGAGGTTTGAAACTTATGGGAAGTCAGCCACCATTTGGGCATAATTTCGTTACAAAAAAGATCCATCCTTTACAAAATGAAGGATTTTATAGTATATAGATCAAGGAAGAGAGAGAAGAGGGAAAAATATCAGATTTGATCTTGTCATTAATGAATATCTATTTTTCCCTATAACATGACATGTCAAGTGTGCCCCCACCCTTTTGGCTCAGAGAAGGAAGGGCCCATACTTCATTAAATCAAGTGGTTGAGCCATCTAATTCTACATATTAACGAACCAATTTTTTTCCTTTTTGCCCACTAAATGGCTTCAAAACTCAAATATGATTAAATCAAGTCAAGGTCTCGAGGATACCTTTCTAATGATATTAAATTTGCAAGATTTAGAGCTCGAAGTCAAAATATATGGCCATTGAAATTCTGCATGTCGGGATGAGCGAGAGAACAAAAAGTGGCAATATTTGATTTTCTTGAAGGATTTCTTTTCCTTACATGTCACTTGCTTCAAATTTTTACCATGCTTCACCTCTAGCTTTGCTAACCATCCAAACCCGAGACCCTTTTATCAAATTCCGCTTATTCTATGGACTTGAGGTTTGCTCAGAGTTCATCTCCTTGAAGACTACCAAAATGTCACCACATGCCCTACTTCGACCGTTGTTCTGTGCCACATAGTGACCCCTTAGCCCGCCGCATGTTCTTTGACCTTGTTGACTTAATCCTAGACCCAAAAGACTATCTAACACAACTAATCTCGTGGAGTTGAGGTCCTCTAGCCTAGAAACTTTGAGGAGGGCCGAAATCCTACCACTTGCTTTATGTCGATACTAGATGTTGAATTTGACAACGAAATGAACGTCATGTGACTATTAAAGGACTTGCCAATATTTTAAACTCAGTTCTCTTGTGGGTTTTGAAAAGCCAACATCCTATGTTTTTGAGAAGGGAATTTCAACACTCATTTAACTATTCTAGGCTTGTTAAAAATGGATAAGTTCATTTCAAAGTTTGTTAGAGCTGAAATAACCTGGGGGGGTAATTTTGGATAACAATTTGGCAATGTCTTGGGGTAATCTATCTATTAGATTAGATCAATATCCTTTATGTAATCCATTGGGCATGGATTCAAGCCCACAACTTTAAGAAATTGATCTAAAATTTTAAAATGTTTTCCTCTAAACCATATAGAGCACGAAATGAACTTAACATGATCTATGAATCAGAAATGATATGTGGAACTCGCTCCAACTTCGATTTTTCCATTAAACCTTCTCAAACTAAACTAAAGCTACCTTGGTCTACTCCTGAAGCTAATTGCTTGGGAGTTTTTATTCTCTTTTAAAATATCCCAAAACACTATATTTTGACTAAGGAAGAGGCACAAGAAATCTAAATCAAGTGATCTCTTGGGGCCAAAAATACACTTTGAAAGCTGCCCCAAAATATGATTCGGTCATGAACACTATTCTCGAACTAAATTGAAAGGTGTAAATAGTAAAAATGCCATAAAAACTATATAAAAACATGGAAAAATCATACATGCCTTAAATGGAAACATGCATAGTGTGTAAAATGCACTTATTTTACTAAAAACAACATACATACTCTAATCTAACTAGAGGCAAATGGAGCCAGACAAAACTTGTAACAAAGTTATGAGAAATAACTACCTTTCCTCACAAAATGTGGCCATGTGATCTGTTTGGAAACAAAATCACATGGTGGAAGTGAAAACATGATCCACACTTCCCGCTTTCTTCAAAGTATCATCTGAAAATAAGATGTATACCTCCTCCAGTTTCTCTCCATTTGGCTAGAGGTGTTGGAGCTGTCATTTGGTACTTTGATGATCATCTTCATGCTCGACATGAGCATGATGAGTTACAAATCTAATTTTGGCTCCAAGCTAGCTAAATACCTGATTGGGAAAGGGGATTTTAGAATCAATGGGCCGATCCTTGTAATTTGACCATTTCTTTGAAGCTTAATCCCATGAATGGAATTATCTTGTAGACTTTCCATTTCATGAATGAAGTTTCCTACAAGCTGATTTGAATCTTGCTTTGATTCTACAAGCAATTTTACCTCCTCCATGATGATTGATTAGTAAATGGTGTCATCATCCTATTCTTCCTCCTCCATGTATGAAACTTGGGAGTTTTTTTGTAACAAGAGGCTCTCTGTAGGAAGACATATGGTGGAACTGAAAAAGTAGTGAGTTCAATGGGTTCCTCTTCACCCATGCAATCTTCCAAGTCTGATAAAAAATTTACCTCTTCATTGTCAAGCTCTGTAGGACACTCCTCTTGGATCTCATCCTCCTTGTGATCCTCTTCATTTGGAGATGAATTATCCTCTTGAGTGGTCAGAACATCTAGAAATATTCTTGGTGGCTCATCATGCAATCTTTCAAAACTTCCTGCTCATTTGGAAGCTTATCTTCCTCTACTTTCAACTCTTCTTCTGATTTTACAAGATGGGATGAATAAACAACCTCTGTGAATATGGTGCCAACATGCACACTACATTCAAGAGCATAGAGATTGTTGGTCATCTTCTTCTTGTGCTTTCTCTTCTGTAAAATCAACCTCCACCTTGTGTTCTTTAACTACAACCTTTGTTGAAGGCATGAACAACTCGTGACATCTGATTGGTTTCAAATTTTACATCCCAATCCTTCGTAATTTTACATAAGTTTTTATTTACTCGGGTTCTTCAACTTTTTTCCTCCTTGACTAATTTTCTGATTCATTTCTTCCCAAAATGGGTTTGGGAATACAAGAGGAGCTGGGGTGGGAATCAACACGCTTATACAATTGTTGAGGTGGAAGGGGAGGTTTAATTTCTTCTTGTGGAGGGGAAGGAGTTTTAGAAGAAAAGAGAGTGGAAAAATGGAGGTGGGATGGAAGGGAAGAAGATGGAGAAGGGGAATTCTCAATGGGGGCAACAGACAGAAATCTAGGGATATGAAACTTAGGATGAGATGGTGTAGGTTGGGGAGGAGGAATGGGATGACTATAAGATGGTAGTGTAGGATTTCCCCATTGACAAGGTTTCCTAACACTAGATTCATGAGCCTCCATTAACTCAACCCACTTTGTAATTTGGGGCATCATCTCAATCATAAAGTCCAACTTCTATTGAGGATTGAACCAACTTGGCATAGGGCCAACCCATGGACAAGGGACCCTAAAACCAATTTTAAATTCCTTCATTGCACATTTGGCCCTGGTCTGCACCATGTTTAACTCCATTTTTTGAATATGCCTATGGAAATCAGCATCTTCCATAGATTTTCCACCATCACATGCATAACCTTGTTCTTAACAAACATTTTGGTTAGAATAATAACCATATGGGTCAGTGGAGGGTGGGTTATATGCAGATTGTTCATGATAGGGCTCATAGAACTGATTTGGAGGAGGATTTTGAAAATGTGGGGATGGAGGGAACTAGTTTTGTCTGTTGTAAATGAGAATCCCATGAAGGAAATGAATTCATGATTGCACAACTTCATGAATGAAAGGAAAATGGGAGAATGGAAGGAAAATATGAATGGAAGGAAAGGGAAAGGTATGTTGATGAGATAATGGGTTATTTGGATCAATGGAGTCATTATATGTGTTGAGAAAATGCCTCCAAATGCCTAGATCTCACCAAGAGCACATAAAACTTTGTGAAATGAAGTTTAGACTAGGGTAAACACTCATGAAATGTATAGATTTCAATGTTTGTGCCACCAGGCGTGCCAAAACTATTATGTCAAAAAAGTAGCACCTTGGGATTATGTATTGCAAATCCCTACTTTTTGTTAACATGGGACCATCTCTCAAGTTTTGGGACTTGCTACTTGATATGGACCTCTGGAGAAGGCTAGATTCCTCTACCTAATATAATGTTAAAACTACTCCTAAAGAAGGAAATGTAACTAACTAATCCTAAACTAGCCATTCTAAGGGACCACAAAGAGAGAGAAAGAGGGTTAGAAAGATGGATGAAAGGGAAATCCTAAGCTAAAAGGTAGTGATAACACCATAAAAGGGGTGAGATATCTCCACAAAGGGAAGGAATATGAGAAAACATGGGAGAGAGGGTAGACATGCCATAGACAATAACCATGCAGATTGAATCTCGCTTCACATTGACAACATAAAAAATGAAACCTGCAAGTAAGAGATACACATAACGTGCCAAAATAGAATAGAGAGGAAAACATGAAAATAAAAAGATCTATAGTAGACAAATGTGCCACAAAAAAATTCTATATTTCTTAAATTATGTGTAATTCCTTTACAGTCATGGCAGAAGGTGAGATTACATTGCAGAGACCAAGTTAGAGGTATGAAACTTGTGGGAATTTGGCCACCATTTGGGCATAGTGCCATGAAAAAAAGAGCCATCCTTTACAAAATGAAAGATTTTACAATATATAGATCAAGGAAGAGAGAGAAGAGGGAAAAATATTAGATTTGATCTTGTCATTAATGAATATCTATTTTTCTCTCGCAACACGACATGTCAAATGTGTCCCCAAAGTCTATTTGTCTTGTAGAAGAAGGTAGGGCCCATACTTCATTAATTTGAGTGGTTGAGCCATTTGAAGGAAGGACCGATGTTTTTTGGGAAGGGAATTTTGGTGGCCGTTTAACTGCTTTTAAGCTTGTTAAAAATGGCTAAGATCATTTTAAAGCTTGTTAGAGATCAAATAACTTGGGGGTACTTTTGGATAGCAATATCTTGTCCAGATCTTCAACTCTGTAAAGGTGGCTTGAAATAACATTTAGTAGGCAATCTCACTACTAAACATGGAACCAAGACCCAATGCTTCCCCATCCAAAACTTAACTCTTCATGTGAATGCCAAGACCCAATGAATTCGTAGAACGGGCCCTTTTCTCCATTTGATCCTGGTATTCCTTCAATGATTCCTCTTTTTCTACAATCCTAGGGTTCTTTGTTACATAAACCAATAGTTCTTCTATCTTTAGCTCTCATTTCTCTAGTTCCCGACATTCCCGATCCATTTTCTTACTTTGAAGAAAACTTTGAATTCAGAGGAACGCTAGTTGGGGTGTTAATCTTTATCAGATGGTTGGAATAATCGATTTAAAGTGGATGCGACCACCGATTTATCGATGGGAAATGAGGCCATTCATTTAGGACTGGGGATATTATTTCCTGGGTGTTTTGAATTTCTCTTTAGACCCAATGGAATAGCATTTGCAATAGTGAGGGGCCAATAATTTTGAAATTTAAATATCATGGAAGTTATTTTTATAACAACTTCTACCACAACACCAGGGGTCCAAGTTGAAGTTTCCTTTGAATGCCAAGGCCCGAATCCATCTCATATGAAGGAGAAAAGTCTCGTAAACTCCCTACATCCTTCTCTCGGTGACTCTTGAGGGATCCTAATCCCTATGACGATGACATCTATCCGCTCTGTCTCCAACTCTAACTTTGACTCCAAAATCTCCTCTTCCATCCGATTCACATATTTAGTGAAATTTGCATCCCTCGCTTGTCATCGCCTCCTTTTTGATCACAAATTATATTTATTATATAATTAAAATTACATCTTTCTATTGAAAATAAAATGAATTTGTAAGGAAGTTTCTATATTGAAAGTATTAGTTATTAAATGGAACCAACTATAATATCTATAAAAAAACTTAGATTAGAATTCATGCCTTGAAAAATTTGGTCCATTGTAAATGCGAGTGAATAACTATATATTGAAGAAAAACAACAATTGATAATATAAATGCTTACAATATCAAGAAGCCATGTCTATCACTCTTAGAAAATTTTAAGGATGATTTCCTTTTCCACATTGAAAATCATGAATCTCCAAGTGAAGATTGAAAAATTATAGAATAAATGCATGAAAGAAAAAGACAATAAAAATCATCAAAACCATTCTTGAACTATTGAACACTCCTATGAAGGGAGATAAAAGGTTTGTAACTTACTTGCTAATATTAGGAATTATGAGTTTCAACTTGATGGTCAGTAATTATAATATGATCCAAGATCAAATTCTCCATTTTATTATTCAAATGAATATTCATCATAAGTTTAGCAAATTCATATTCATCCTCGCCCAAATATTATAATGGAAACGATATTCCTCATTTAAGAACATTATCTACTCTTCTTATTTGTAGAAGAACAAGCGATGTTAAATTTTTGACTCCAAATTAAATACAACCTAGGCCCCTATCACATAAAAAAGTTGAAAAATGTGTTCCAAAAATAGTGGAACTCTAAATGTTAAATCTAATTTCACATCAAAGTTTAAATCCTTCATTAACTACATAATTGTGGGAGTAAGAAACAATTCATTTTTTTTTTTCAAAGTTAAATTTAATAGGAATTGTAATGAATGTGGACATTTTTGTCACATAATGGAAGATTGTTATTAAAACAAAACTAAACAAAGTACAAAAATTATATACTAACAAAAGCAATAATTTATTTAAAAACAATCACAAGCAAAATCATAATCATAATCAAGACTCAAAATATATATTTTTCTCTTCACACTAAACTTTTTGCCTCAAATTACAATGAATGAATCCTAGATAGTGGTTCTTCAAGACACATGACTTACATGTATGATATCATAACAAGTTTCAAAGGATGTTATGAAAGATTCTATCTAGAGACAACTCATTCATAGAAGTAAAAATTAAGGTAAAGCCAAAATCTCAAATGGATTTATTAGCAAGATTTTATTTGTTTCTAAAGTCAAAAATAGCCTTTTATATTGTTCTCAATATATGAAAGGTAATTTCATAGTATTTTTAAATACAAGGAAGAGTTGTGGCTGTCATATAACAAGAATTAGCACCAAACATATTTTACGAGATGTCTTTGCACCTACCATAATATTATGGAGTTATGAATTTTGTTGAACATGGCCATAAGTGCAAAATGATCCGGCATACAAATGAGATGATATCATTAAAATGTAAAGATAGTCAATTCACTATGAAATTACTATATCATACCCATACTTGGTATAGGAAGAATGATCTACTACAAGCTATGGTGGATTATGATCACCAAGGCAACCTTTTATAGGAATTTGACATCCCAATGTTTGAGAAAAATATCATCTTAGTGCTCAAGGAAATAATATAAGTACTAACGAGAGTGAACATACATGTTACTCATGATTTGAAACCCTAATCTCTAAATTTTCCTATGAATTATATCCAACTCATCATATGCAATGGTTATTTGGGGGGTTACTCATGTCATTCAGATGCACCCTCTCACATAAAAATTTCACACATCCACGCAAAGCCCTTGAATAGATTTACGTGCCAAATAATTTTGAAGTATAGATACTAGGGTTAATCCCTTCATGAAGGTGCATATTGTGTAATGGAAACTCAATTAGATATTTTGACAACAAATACTGCTAGGGAGACACACAATGGAATATGGTATACAAATTATGAGATAGAAGGAAATATAAAGAGTATCTTCTTGTAAAAAATTTAAGAGTGATGTTACTATCATATGAAATATGTGAAGGGAATAATGATACAAGAAACCGGCCTCTATTACAATGTGCAATACAAAAAAATTCACTCTATTAAAAACCGTGATGTGCATATGCATGATATAACCAACTATTAAAGCGATTGATCAAATTGATAAATAAGGGTCATTGGGACTAAGGAAGGATACATCAGTAGAAAAACCCATGAAGGATGTAGTGGATATACTTGAGGATAAGGGGGATGAGGTAGAGATGGATGCAAAGGAGGAATATTACCACCAAGAACTTGTTTCAATTGTGGATCACTAGATCATTATTAGTGCAATTACCCAAACTTCCTAATACATGTACATTTCCAGAAAGAGAATAAGGTTAAATATTGTCCAGATCTTTACGCACTAATGAAGGAAAAGAGTGAAAAGTGTGCAAGAATGATCAAGATTACATGCAAACTTGCATAATATTACAAACCCAACATTATCACATCACGTTTAAATCCTTATCCTAAGGTACACATCAAAACAAGAGCGGTTTATGCCCATGTGCAAGCATATAATCCCTAGTAAAACACAAGGAAAAAAATAAAAACATACAGAAAGTGCCATCGTGATGATAAGCAACAAAAGGAGTTACTTCAGAAAAAAGATTTTATTCATGAGCTACAGGATAAATTGAGTTGTTAAGAGAATACATGAAAATATGAAATGAAAAACTTAGACCCACATAAATGAAAGACAATGGAAGAGAATAGTTATAATAAGTATGTATACTTCTAAAGACTAAAGGTATACTCCCTTTAATAAATAAATGGTTATCACATAAACTCAATAAAATGGAAATTGGAAAGTAATCATGGCAAATGAAGAAAATTGTCAATGTAGAAAAGGTAGAAGAGTTTGATTCGTAAATACTTGTCAATTCTTGATATATGGATGAAATATTAATGACATATCGATAGATACGGGCTGAAGTAAATATTCTTGTTCTAGATTCTTGAAGAAAATATGATGACTTGCGCTCCATCTTTCTCCTCATGTTTTGTTTATGGAAAATAAAACGTGTGTCATGCCAGTTGGTGTATTGAAAAATTGTATTTTTAGCATAATGGGGGTCAGGTTCCATGAAGATTTTGAATTCATTACCTTGGCATAAGTAGACAATTTCCATGTGCTACTTAGAAGACCATGGTGATATAAGAACAATGTAGATCTTCGGTGCAAAAAGTGTTATGTAAGCTTTGAGAATAAACTTATCAACATTTAATACTGTATGGACCCAAACAAGGTGCCTCATATGTTGATAGTATATAGGACCATGAAGACCTAAAACACATATACAATATTAAGGATGACAGGCTAGAGAATTATGAACCCACACAAGAAGGATAATCACAATGGAATGATGCACAATTGATATCATATACCACTAGTTCTACTTGTGGTAATTGGGCACATAGTTCATATGAGTTGATTGAAATAATTACAATAAAGTTCCATCCACTACAAAACATATAAATTCTTGGGGCTAAGATCTATAAGAAGGAATATCAAAAGGATGAGAAAATAAAACACTCAATCTATGCAAAGTATTAATGGGGGTGAAGATGTGAAAAAATTTTCTAGAGAAGATGGAAATTTACATGCAAATTGAGAAAACACGCATAAATTACCTGATGTACATAGTAAAAAGAACCATAACGAGATGGTGGGATACACATAGCACATTATTGAAAACATGGGATCGGTAAAAGAATCTATGCACACCGTATTTGAGCATATTAAATATACATGAAATTCTCCAAGTTATAGTGGCATAACCAAACCCAAATAACATCTACAAAAATGTAAAGATTTATGGAATACATGGGTATATGAAACCAAAGAAAGTATTATGGAAAAATGTGTTCTACCATACTTTGTGTATATAGGCATGTGTATGGTATGTCATATGTGAATTACACAGAGACATTTCCCATTGGGATACTCTCAATACTAACTTCACACACACACACACACACACACACACACACACACACACACACACACACACACACACACACACACACACACACACACACACACACACACACACACACACACACACACACACACACACACACATATATATTTACTTCATCAATACCATGCTTGAATTATCCTCTTTAGCGTATAACATAAGTAGTTTTGGCAGAAAATGTAGTGGTGAAGGAGAGACTATTGACACTAAACAAGGAGAAAGGACTAGTATTTCCCAAAATATGAGGAAACAATTACTATGAGTGATTAAAGTGAAGAGGATGATGAGGTTTGGATGGAAAGAGACTGGAGGCATAAGGGTAAAGAAAAAGTGTTGCGATAGATATAAGAGAAAATATCGGCAATCATCTAAATATAGAAACATCCTATGTATTTTGAAAAGTCATTGAAAAAAAATATTTAGAGGATGAACCACACCATAATATACGAAGGCTATACATGTCAACATCGAAACCGAGGAAGCATAAAAACTTAAACAATTGAGATTACCGGAATGAGGTAGAAAGTTTAAATAAAATCTTGCTCACTAGGGCATGAAAGTTTAAATACTTAAGTGGATAATTTCTACCGTAACATTTTAATGGCATTATGCTAAGACCCTATTATCAATAAAAGTCATACTTGTAATTGAATAAGGCATATGGCACTAGATTAATTGTTATTTCACTTCTTACAATAGTTTTATTTCATTGTGTTGTAATAAGTTTATAACAACTTGCATATTTTTTATGCATTATTTTTTTAAAGTTTTGCCCCAAAATATTCTACACATAATGAAAATGGGTTCTTAGGTCACAACTTCAAAATATACATGTGGATGACCACACAACATTTTGTTCTAGAGGAAGTTGGTGAAAATTAGGTGCCTTAAGTCAAGAAAAGCAGTAACAAACAAACAAATGTGCACCAAAATAATTTTTTTAAAGCCAAGGTGGAGTACTTAGTTAGTGTGGGGTGCAAAAAAATTGTGGATAAAATATCACAAGGAATTGGTTAAATTCAAAAAGTAAAATTAAGCTTCACAATTGGTTGAGTTTAGATGTAAGGATATGCTAAAACATGACATGAGATTTTTAAGGAAGTTAAGGAGAAATAAGGACTTTTTTTTCGCATGAAAGAAGAACGCTGAACATGGAAAAAACTTGAAGGGAATGATGAATCTATATGAAGGGATAGTGGGAACGTGAAAACATGGATATAGAGAAGGAAAGGTATTTAAATGGAAGCTACATGGCAATGATAAGTGTGTAAGAATGAATAAGTGCACAAGGAAGTGATGTCGGCCAAGAACATAAGCCACCTCAAGCAACTAGAGGTTTCAAGGAAAAAATCAACACAAGTCCATATGATTCATAACACACATGTATGTGATGGGGCCATCAAATCAAGTTACAATTAAAGGTGGAAAAAAACTATTAAAAACATTGTATTAAATGTAGTTGGTGGGGAAGTGAAGTTTCTACATGGGAAATGAGTAAATAAAAATTAATTACCCATTCGAGAGGTATAAAAGGGAGGTAAACTCTTTTGAAAAGTTTCCTTACATTTGAAATTGAGAGATACAAGTGATAAACAACATGTAAAGAGGTGAAAAAGTGATGCAGAGAACACAAAACCAAAAATCATTTGCCATTAGAATATTTCAAAAAAATTTATAGGAGTTTGAGTGGCGAAAAATTAAGGGGTGGCAGTGGTTACCGATGCAACAAAAATAACCATAACAAAAATTTGATGCAGGAGCATCATGTAATGAGAAACACTATGTCATCAATCCTCCTTGTCATAATTTGGATTTGTTGAAATGTGGTTGAGTTCTTAAAGAATATAAGTGAGTCATTCTATTCAAGTAATAAGGTTTAAAAATTTAAATTCTCCTTCTTATAGTATTTCCTCCAAAAAGGGAATTTGAAATTGTAAAGGCTTAAAATGAGGAATGTGATTACAAGGATATTGTAAGGAGTGTTACA
This sequence comes from Taxus wallichiana var. yunnanensis, assembly GCA_018340775.1. Lineage (NCBI taxonomy): Eukaryota > Viridiplantae > Streptophyta > Pinopsida > Cupressales > Taxaceae > Taxus > Taxus wallichiana. The sequence goes on from CM031244.1 coordinate 8,708,295, forward strand.
AGGTGTATTAATGACTAAAAAAGATGCCATAGGTGTTGTGTCAAAATCCATAAATGTTGAAAAAGTTTCAAAATGCTTCCTAATGTGTGATATGGGGCATTATGAGTCATTAAGAAAAATAATTAGGTTTAAATGAGGGAGATATAATGAATGAAATCTCAAAGGAATTAGTTATGAGAGGGATCCTTGAGGGGAGGATCTGAGGAAGAAGAAGAAGGATGAGAATATGAAATTTTGTATGAATGCACAATATTTGATATGAAACTCTATTTTTTTACAAGAATTTGTGTTGTGCTTATTTCTCAAGTACTTATTATATATGTTCATTAACTATCCATTTCATTCTATATAGTATTTTGGGATAAGAATCAAGTTACGAAAATAAGTTCATTTCATTTTATAAGTAAAATCTCTTTCTCGGTTCTACAAGAAACCCAAATAGGGTTTGGAGGAAACTCATTTTTTAAAGCCTCTAGACATTGAATTTTGTCTTAAAATTTAGTAGATAACATGGTAATAACCTCTTTAAGATTAAGCCCATCTGGTTTACCCTAGCGGTGGGGAATGTGGGCTATATGTGGGAGGTATCAGGGTCCATTCCCCTGGCCGGCCACCTCTATAGCTCATCGTTACTCAACTACGTAGTTCCGGTGGGTCAGCTACTTTAGTGGCGGAGGTGGTCTCTCGACGTGGTGTCAAGCCGATCGGTGTTCAATGTGACGGGGTCGGGGTCAGGCATGAATCTTGTGTTCAATGTGACGAGGCATGTTTGGCATTATGGCATGAGAGTTATCCCAAAACCACTTTTAGCCAATGGGGTGGGAGTGGTGCGGTCAAGTCACATGGTTGTGTGCTTGCCCACCCGGTTTCAAATCCCCCGAGGCATGATCCTCCTCGGAGGTGGTTTCACCGCTAGAGGTGGCATCTTTGCTCGTGGCCGACACCGGTGATTACTCCTCACCGCACGCCGGTGGCTACTCCTCTCATTGCTGATGCTGGTGGCTCCTTCTCCTCTCTTCGCCGCCGACGCCGGTGGTCAGCCTCTCACTATTTCTTCTCCTCTCACCGCGGTTGTGGTTTCTCCTCTCTCCGACACTTCAGGTCGCTGCGCTGCGCTGATCTTGGTGGTTGTTCCTCTTGCCGCCGATGCTGGTGGTTGTTCTAATAGTTGTCCCACTCACTGCGGTCATTGTCGATGGTCACTGCATCTTCACTTCGGTTTCATGGTTGCTTCAATTGGGTTCCTAATAGTGGTCCCCTTCTATCAGAATTCAGGTCAGGATCCTCTCAAAATCCTCAAGTGTACAAGGATGTGGGTCCTTTCAAACACCCTCAATTTACCCTCAATCCAAAAAAAAAAAAACCTCTTTAATATTACTTTAAAATATTTTTAGAAAACCATTGGGTAGAATGTGTTTTATACGTGGGAGTTTAGATGAAGGGAGCATGCACAACCAATAGGTCTAATTGAGAATGTGATCTTCTTAAGAAAGTGGGTCTTAGAGTGAGAACCCAAAGTTGAATATTTTTCTACAAATAAACAAAGAAAATAGGTTCTTGAAAATACTAAGAGTTTGTTAAATAAGGGTGGAAATTGAAATTTATAGCCGAGAAACCAAGTTACAGGGCTTGTAAGACTAAATAAGCTAAAGGAAAGGAAAGTGAGCTTAAGGGAAAAGTAATAAGAGTTAGAAAAAGAAATTAAACCCAAAATATCACAATCCCAAAGGGTATTATAATATGTCAGTACCTTGTTGTGGGTAGGATCAGTTAGTTTAAACCTTGGAATCACTACAATGCTCACTCTTAAGAGTCAGTAGGGGTAGGATTTGAAGGAATCGAAAGAGATAAGGATTTTTCTCATTGTGCATGCATTTAGATAAGTGTGGTAGCATTGTAGAAAGGTGAAATACTGAGGTGAAGTATTGAACAATGAAAGGTTAATCCAAAATCCAAATTTTTCTAGCTTTTCCAAAGTCCATTTGTGGACAAGAGATTGAATATAAGGGTAAAAGGAGAATTTTAGTCAAATTTATTGGTTTCAGCTTATAATGATGGATGTGATAGGCTAAAGTGACATGAATGAACATGTTATATACATGGATGAGATTGCTAATAGTGTATGAAAGAGTCTAAAGAGTCTAAAAATTTCATACTAGAGTCAAATTGACCAATAGATAGGGTCTTGTAAACATGGTCTCAAGGTAAATGAATTTGCTTATATCTTAATAAATTATTGAATGCACTATGAATGTAATTAGGCTTCGCATCAAAAGCAAATGTAGAGAATGGTCCCTTTAATAACTATAAACTCAACCCTTGACCACCATTAATGTGGAATTCAAACTCTTTTTAAAAGATGAGGAACTTTGGGTCCATAAATAGCTCTAGAGTAAATAAGAGTGGATTCCAAGCTAGGCATGTAAATAAAGTTAGATTAGAGAAGGCATACACAAATTAGGTCGTGAAACAATATAATACTTCTAGTGACACTAGTTTAAGAACTACCATGGAGTAAATATCAGAGAAGGCTTGGGAAACAATACTATCGTGATGTTCCAACTGGGAAGGATAGATATATATATCAAGAAGAGGTGGAAGTGCATGAGGTGGAAGTAGAGGCATACACCAGCTTATACCATAAAATCAAAGAAGAAGGATGAGAAAATAATGAATCCCATATAGAAATCCAAGAAGGATATGAGTCATGTGTGACTAAAATTTGAAATGCAATATCCAGAGGATGTATTGAAGGGGAGACATGGCCTAATCAAGTCAGTTCATGCAAAATTTCTAACTATAATAAACATGTGCGTGGATTAGAGGGACTAATAGTTGAGATATGGTGTGCACCATAAAACAAAAGGATGATAAGTATAACTTCATTAATGATGATATCATAAAGCAAAACCTAGTGGATATCTTCTAGTACTTACTCTCATGTGTATGCAAAGGATGTTTCCATTTTATGGGGAGGTGTATGAGAATGAACTACTTTTTATCAATTAAAAAAACTAGGTTGATCAATGCTGGAGAGGATTTGGCACAATCATTAAAAAATTACAAGAATATTAAAGAGGTTAGAGACATGCATTACAAGAGAGTAGGGTGCACCCTCCCCATCATAGAAATAAAGGAACTAAGCATAAGAGTTACATCATGATTCCTTAATGATAAATGTTTGAAATGTTCGCATGTGGTTGTAATAATTTTTGTAATTGATGAAAAAGCACATTAATGATAAATTGAATGTTGTATTATGATGTCATTATTATGTTCTTGATGCTAACATATCAATTCATATATGGTTGAGTTGATATAATGGGATTCAGTGAGGTGTGCTTGCTTTTGCAAGCCTATACAAGTGCCTCGTAGATACAACATGATAATATGGGCTTCTTGAATCTTTGGGAAGCATGTTGACATGATTCATAACATGTTTTGAGGGTTCTTGACCACTCACAGAGTGGTATGATGGAGATACATGTGTTTCACTTTGTTACAGGTGCTCTTTGGGAGCATGTATGGTGGCTTAGAGGCGTGACATTGTGGATTAGAGATATGTGAGATCATGGAAGTATGAGTGCACCAACATTATTTTCGCACATAATTGTTATAATTTTTGAATATTTTATTCTTAAATTTCTTCAAGTGCACCTTGAGGATTGGATGGTATATGGAATTGTGAAGGACCACTACAATAATTTATTCCTAATGTTTGAGTGAAGTCACCATCTTTAAATATTTTTAAATATAATTTGTTTTCTTTGTGTGACCTTTTTATACATTAATGGGACACAATTTATAAAGATGATTTGTTGGTTGATTTGGCCAAAATCATGGTATTAGTACCATTATAGGTGCGAAAAACACAAAGGGAGGTCTCAGTGCATTCCTTAGACATGTGGGTACTATACAAATTTATCAATGGTTATGCAAATTTTTCCACATCACTAGATAAATTTTTGCACAAAAAGAGAGTTTGAATGGGGAGAAGAGTAAGAAATGAAATTTCAAGAGAGTTAAAGGATAAATTCACAAATGCGCCAATATTATAGTTCCTAAATTAGGTCACCCATTTTTATGTACATGTAGATGAGATGAATCTGAAATAGATATTGGGATAATATTGGCACAACCAGAGAAGATAACATGAATCACCTTGTTTTCTTTGTAATAAGAAAACTCGACACACATAAAACAAAATTATATATTATGGATCATGAGAGATTATCAATGGTATATGCACTAGAAAAATTCCCTGCAATATTTACTAGCTATATTCTACAAAAATCATATAGTGTTAAAACACTTGGCTAATAAGGAAGTATTAATTGGGAGGATATTTCAATGGATAATTCTCTTTTAAGAGTTCCAATTTTCAAATTGTTGTCAAACCAGCAAAAATAATGTAGGACTTGATTATCTATCACAAATCAACACTTGTGAATAAATAAAACCAATTGATGATGGGATGTAGGATGTGAAATTTATTCAAATAAAGAGTGACCTAGATGAAATGTGTGATATATTATTGTTTCCACAATATGGACTTACACCAACAAATTGGGTAATTCAACAAAAGATAAAACTTTCTGTAAAAGTTTTGCCATATCAGTTAATCAATGGAAAACTATAAAAAAATATAGTGTGATGAAATACAAATACATTACATGATGAAGAATGGGAAACTAGACATACTCTATTAATCACATGAGGAAATCACCAATGGAAATTATGCAGGAGAGGCTATGACATGAAAGATTTTAACAACATGATTATGGTGGAAAAATTTGTTTAAGGATGCAAAAGAGTATACAAAGGCATGTGACTACTTTCATAGAGTTGGAAAGATAAGAAAACATTATGAAATGACCTTAATACCATTAATGTTTTAAGATCAATTTGAGAAGTGGGAAATTAATTTTATCGACCTATAATACTTAATAAGATGGGAAGAGGCCACCTCAAAAAAATATTACATAGTAGAAAAAACCACTAGATTTATATGGGAGAATATAATAATTCGATATGGGTGACCCCTAAGCCTTACAAGAATTAGAGGAAGCCATTTCCTCAAAGACATGGTGCTCATTATTTTGCAAGAATATATGGGTTTGTACCATAAAATAACTCCCTATCACCCACAGTAAATGAAAAAATCGACGCATTCAACAACATACTCACCACAACTCTCACTAAAATTTATGATGTAAGATGCAAGGATCGGGATGACAAGGTTTCAATAGTGCTATGGGCATAAAAACCACTTATAAATGGTTAAATAAGGAAACACCATTCCAACTTGTATTTAGGATATAAAGTATTTTATTGATTGAATTTATGTTTTTGTCACTCCAAATAACACACATTGAAAATTGGATGATGAGGCTTTGATTACATAACATATAACAAAAATGATACAATTGATGAACAAAGAAAGTGCACAAGGTGGATCTAAGGAGTAGAAAAATCTAAACAAAAGGTATGACATGATTGGAACATCAATAACAAGAAGTTTAATGTGGGAGAGAAAGTATTGTTATATGACTCAAATTTTCATGAAACACCGGCAAACTAAAAACACTTTGGTTAGGCCCATATGTGATACATAAAATCTTGCTCACTAGGGCATGAAAGTTTAAATACTTAAGTGGAGAATTTCTACCAGAAATTTTAATGGCATTATGATAAAACCCTATTATTAATAAAAGTCCTACTTGTAATTAAATAAGGCATATGACACTAGATTAATTGTTATTTCACTTCTTACAATAGTTTTTATTTCATTGTGTTGTAATAAGTGTATAACAACTTGCATATTTTTTTATGCATTATTTTTTTAAAGTTTTGCCCCAAAATATTCTACACATAATGAAAATGGGTTTTAGGTCACAACTTCAAAATATACACGTGGATGACCACACAACATTTTGTTCTAGAGGAAGTTGGTGAAAATTAGGTGCCTTAAGTCAAGAAAAGCGGGTAACAAACAAACAAATGTGCACCAAAATAAATTTTTTTAAATCCAAGGTGGAGTACTTAGTTAGTGTGGGGTGCACCAAAAATTGTGGATAAAATATCACGAGGAATTGGTTAAATTCAAAAGTAAAATTAAGCTTCACAATTGGTTGAGTTTGACGTAAGGATATGCTAAAACATGACATGAAATTTTTAAGAAAGTTAAGGAGAAATAAGGAATTTTTTTGCATGAAAGAAGAACGCTTGAACATGGAAAAAACTTGAAGGGAATGATGAATCTATATGAAGGGATAGTGGGGAATGCGAAAAATGGATATAGAGAAGGAAATGTATTTAAATGGAAGCTACATGGCAAGGATAAGTGTGTAAGAATGAATAAGTGCACAAGGAAGTGATGTCGCCAAGAACATAAGCCACCTCAAGCAACTAGAGGTTTCAAGGAAAAAATCAACACAAGTCCATATGATTCATAACACACATGTATGTGATGGGGCCATCAAATCAAGTTAAAATTAAAGATGGAAAAAACTATAAAAACATTGTATTAAATGTAGTTGGTGGGAAAGTGAAGTTTCATGCATGGGAAATGAGTAAATAAAAAAATTAATTACCCATTTGAGAGGGTATAAAAAGGGGAGGTGAACTCTTTTGAAAAGTTCCTTACATTTGAAATTGAGAGATACAAGTGATAAACAACAAAAAGAGGTGAAAAAGTGATGCAGAGAACACAAAACCAAAAAATCATTTGCCATTAGAATATTTCAAAAAATTTACAGGAGTTTGAGTGGCAAAAATTTAAGGGGTGGTGGAAGTTACCAGATGCAACAAAAATAACCATAAACAATAAATTTGATGCAGAGCATCATGGAATGAGAAACACTATGTTGTCAATCCTCCTTCTTGTCATAATTTGGATTTGTTGGAATGTGCTTGAGTTCTTAAAGAATCTAAGTGAGTCATTCTCTGCAAGTAATAAGGTTTAAAAATTTGAATTCTCCTTCTTATAGTATTTCCCCAACAAGGGAATTTAAATTTGTTAAGGCTTAAAATGAGCAATGCGATTACAAGGAGATCAGTAGGGAGTGTTAGAGCATGTATTAATGACTAAAAAGATGTCATAGGTCATGGGTTGTGTTAAAATCCATAAATTTTGAAAAATTTACAAAATGCTTCCTAATGTGTGATATGGGGCATTACGAGTCATTAAGAGAAACAATTAGGTTTAAATGAGGGAGATATAATGAATGAAATCTCAAAGGAATTAGTTATGAGAGGGATCCTCGAGAGGGAGGATCTGAGGAAGAAGAAGAAGGATGATAATATGAAATTTTGTATGAATGCACAATATTTGATATGAAACGATATTATTTTACAAGAATTTGTGTTGTGCTTCTTTCTCAAGTACTTATTATATATGTTCTTTAACTATCCATTTCATGATATATAGTATTTTGGATAAGAATCAAGTCGTGAAAATGAGTTCATTTCATTCTATAAGCAAAATCTCTTTCTTGGGTTCTACAAGAAACCCAAATTAGGGTTTGGAGGAAACTCATTTTTTAAAGCCTCTAGACATTGAATTTTGTCTTGACATTGAGTCAGAGGGGTAGGATTTAAAAGAATTGAAAGAGAGAAGGATTTTTCTCATTGTGCATGCATTTAGATAAGTGTGGTAGCATTGTAGGAAGGTGAAATACTGAGGTGAAGTATTGAACAATGTAAGGTTAAGCCAAAATCCAAATTTGTCTAGCTTTTCCTAAGTCCATTTGTGGACAAGAGATTGACTATAAGGGTAAAAGGAGAAGTTTAGTCAAATTTATTAGTTTTGGTTATAATGATGGATGTGTTAGCCTAAAGTGACATGAATGAACACGTTATATGCATGGATGAGATGGCTAATAGTGTATGACAGAGTCTATAAATTACGTACTAGAGTCAAATTGACCAATGTATTGTGGGTCTTATAAATAGGGTAGGAAGGTAAATGAAATTTCTTATATCTTAATAAATTATCAATGCACTATGAATGTAATCGGGCCTTTGATCAAAAGTAAATGTAGGGAATGGTCCCTTTAACAACTATAATCAATGTGGAAGTCAAACTCTTTTAAAAGATGAGGAACTTTGGGTCCATAAATAACTCTAGAGTAAATAAGAGCAGATTCCAAGCTAGGCATGTAAATAAAGTTAGATCGGAGGAGGCATACACAAATTAGGTAGTGAAACAATATAATACTTCCAAAGTGACACTAGTTTAAGAACTTCCATGGAGTCAATGTCGAGAAGGCTTGGGTAACAATACTATCTAGGATGTTCCAATTGGGAAGGATAGATTTATATATTGAAGAAGAGGTGAACGTGCATGAGGTGGAAGTAGAGGCATACACCAGTTATACCATAAAATCAAAGAAGAAGAAGAAAATAATGAATCCCATATAGAAATCCAAGAAGTATACGAGTCATGTGAAACTAAAATTTGAAATGCAATATCCAGAGGATGTATTGGAAGGGGAGACATGGCATAATCAAGTCGGTTCATGCAAATTTTCCAACTATAATCAACACGTGCACCATTAACCAAAAGGATGATAAGTGTAACTTCGTTAATGATGATAACGTAAAGCATATGATTGATAAATTAGTTTTCCTTTAACTTTTTGAGCTACCTTACTTAAAAAACCTAGTGGATATCTTCTAGTACTTACTCTCATGTGTATAATCAAGTCACCATGCAAATTTTCCAACTATAATCAACACGTGCACCATTAACCAAAAGGATGATAAGTGTAACTTCGTTAATGATGATAGCGTAAAGCATATGATTGATAAATTAGTTTTCCTTTAACTTTTGAGCTACCTTACTTAAAAACCTAGTGGATATCTTCTAGTACTTACTCTCATGTGTATGTAAAGGATGTTTCCATTTTATGGGAGGTGTATGAGAATCAAATGCTTCTTGATCAATAGAAAAACTAGGTTGATCAATGTTGGAGAGGATTTGGCACAATCATTACAAAATTACAAGGATATTGAAGAGGTTAGAGACATGAATTACAAGAGAGCAGAGTGCCCCCTCCCCATCATAGAAATAAAGGAACTAGGTACAAGAGTCACATCATGATTCCTTATATCCAAATTGGTAGGTGCAGAGAGGTAGATGGAGGTGAGCAAGAAATTTATTTATATTGTGTGCAAAATGATGCAAGGCAATTAATATAATTCATCCGAATATATCATTTAATGTATAACAGAGGATGCACAACTTGCATGCATATCATTCCTATAGTAAAATTTCAATGGGTCAATACTCTTGAATTTGGTCTTCAATGAGATAGGAATTCCTCAAGGAACTAAAAACTTAACCGGGCATAAACTCAAGAGAAAAAGTCTCCGATAAAATGATATAAGTAATTTTTGGATCCCACCACCTTAATAATGCTTATGAGGCTAGGCTTGTAATCAATTTGAAACACTTGCAATATGTGTTTGAGAAAATCAAGGATTCCACTCCATCTACCCAAGGTTGTAGAAGGATAAGAAGAGTTTAATGTAATGTAACACTACTTCCTAATATTATTTATGTAGAGAGTTATAATGCAACATTACTTCCTGGGATGATTTATGTAGAATGACGAGAATAAGTCTCCTCGGGAAAATTTTTCATGTGCCTTTATAACATAATAGTTTATTTGATTTGTGAATTTGATCAAAGATGCAAAGAGAATATGAATTGATTCATTGTGAATTTATGTAGAAATACATACCCTCCAAATACTTACAAATATGAGGGAAGATAAGTGTATGTGGGGAGGTGTGAATCAAACATTTGTTCCTTAAGAAAAGTGAAGTTAATAATAATAAACAATAAGGTGCATTGGTTTTTTTATTATATAAGGAAAAATAAGAAATACATGATAATCTCATAGGTGGAGGAATAGTCGATCAATGAATTATTCCATTGAATAGGAAAAAGAGAAAGGAGATGAAAAGGTTAAAGCATATAAGAGCTACTTTTTAATAAAAAGAGGCATAAGGCCTCACCCATAAATAAGCGAAGGGTGGAAATGGTACAAAATTACACGATGACACCATAATTTGAAGTAACTCACAAGTTTGAGGAAAGTGTGTTTAACAAAGGGGATGGTGGGGAGGAGACTCGGTAGTGTAAAAATACCACTAGACTAGGAGATTTGATCACACTAATACATATGGACAAAGGTGCAAGAGGTATTGGTGAAATACCAATTTCATATAAGTATTGATGGAGATAGGTTTGGGAACACAAATATAAATAACCCTCCAAGATAACCTACCCCTACCCTAAGTCGTTCATACGCAGAAGAAGAGCTAGAGAAAGAAAAGAGTCTTAAAGACTCTAGTGCAGTAGACATCCACGGATCTAAAATAACCCGTGGATATTTTCACAATTAAGGATGAAGGTGAAGAAATCAATGAGGATAAGGATAAGTGGGATAGGGAAGAGGAAGAAAAAGGAGGTGGTAGTGATGTAGAGGGTGAATGAAAGAATGAAGATGAGGAAGAGAAGCATCTACAAGACAAAGGAAACACCAATTTGAAGAGTTAGAGAGGACTCGAGAAAGATTTTTCAACTAAGATTACATGAAATATTCTATAGGTATCAACAACCTCACATATATATTCCCAAAAGGTATCAATAAGGGGGATAAAAATATCTATTCACTTGAAAATGTATGAAAGATTCCATAGGGAAAAATCATGTAAAGATGGTTCTATACTTTTCCCGATGCCTATCCAAATGAGCCCGTCATCGATCTACCCAATTCCTATATGAACCATATTCCCATGGAAGATGGAGAAATAATATCCCTTATCAAATATTACTACCTTTTTAAAACAAAATCATGTGATGCATTATTAAAAATAGTTGGTAAAGTAGTCAAACAAAATATGCTTAATAGCATAGACTAGCACATACAAAGAAAAAGGGTGGATGGGATAGCTAAAGAGCTCGAAAAAACCAAGAATAAATTGTGTGAGTTAACCAAGGAACACAAATTCCCACATGAAAAATATGTGTAGGCTGATAAAAAGGTAAAAGAGTTAGGTGGTAAGATACTCTTCAATGAACCTAGTATTATAAAATAATATCTCGATCATCATGGGTGAGTATATAGAAGAATTGGAACAACTGTTAAACCTCATATTCAAAAAATCGGAAGCAGATAAAAATATAGTGCAAAAAGGAAAAGGTAACATGGATAGTATCAAGGTCAATTGTATCAATAAGGTAAGGAACTGTGGATTTGGTGAAAAAAAAAAAAAAAAGCAACATATTGTGACACTCAAATTTGGAAATCTATCCTTTGACATCGACGATCTTGACATCAGTACACTCGCATGTACAAAGACACTCTTCTCACTCTTTATTTAAACACCTTGATATATCTTTAGTTAATTTTATTATATTTTCACACCTCTATGTAATCAATTTATAAGGGTTAACAACATTAAACATTTTTATAAACACCCATCCTCTAACTCGTGAAGTCAAAACAAGTTTTTTCCCACTTGATCAAAACTTCCATTTTCAAATCGGTTTGTATAAATATACAAGTCGACCCTACTATAAATTTTGGAACGACACGTTGTGCACTCAAAATATCAATTCCATCATCTTCATATGGACTATTTCCAAAAATAAATGTCCTGCATATTTTTGGGCAACTAGTTACAAAAATGAATACTTGTGGGTCTTGATCGGTGTTAGTAATCCACTCTTGATCCTTGATGCCTCAAATATTATTCAAATTAATTGTGTGGATTAGACCCAGGGTTCTACAATTAAAAATAGTCAAGGACTTAACCATTTTATTCCTTACTTTTGCATCCCTAAAATTACATGGGTTCCCAATTTTCCATGGGTTCCTAATATTTCGTGGGTTCATAGTATTCTCGCAAGTTCATAGTTTTCCATGAGTCACTAGTACTCTGCAGATTCCTAAAAATACATATAATCCCAAAACCCAATGGATACCTAAAATTCTATGGAACACTATAATTTCCGTGCAATGCTTGAAATTCCACGTAGAAAATCCAAAAGCCTTGTGAAAGTTAAAATAAACATAATAGTCCACGAATCAAAGGAGTAGATGCGTTGAAAGAAAACCGAGTCCGCTAAAAATACACACATTGAAGATTTTTAAAATCCACTCAAAAATGCATAGATTGAATTAATTCCAAATCCACTCAAAAAATTTCACATTGAAGTATCTCCAAATCTGATAAAAATCCGCACTATGAAGGAATTGAAAATCCACACTACAAAGGATTTTCATGACTTTGACAAGAATCTTCAAAATTCCATAACTTTTGATGGGGACCACGAAATTGAGAAAAATAGTACCGTTGGAAAGGTTTTGAAATGAAATAAAAATTAGATGTGGTTTTGGATCTTGAAAAATCCTTTTAGTGATCAAATAACTAGATTCGGGGCCCATAGCCATTTTTGGATCTCGAGTTGTGACTCAAGCATGAGACTAGTTTTTGCTTGTATATTTTGATCCAAAGCTCTGCTTAACATGGGATCAATGCCATTAGAATAATTTTTCAAATGACATCACTCAAAGATAAATTTTAAAAATAATGGTGGAGACACTTGGGAGATTATAATGAAAATGTTTTGGGTCATTTTCTTAATCGATTGATGCCCGAATCGATTCTAAAAGTTTTTGTTTGATTCCTTTTGTCCAATGATGCTTCTTAGATCAGTATAATCTACTCATACCAATAAAAATAAGAGAATGGGTTGAATGGTTTATTCAACAAGAAATTAGTTGTTATCGGTTGTCCAAAGGATGGCTATAACCAAAAGTAAACATTTGGCAACTCACTCTTTATCTATCTCTCATGTTTTCATGGGCATTAATTGATATAAGTTAGAATCCATTCACATAAAAATATTTAAAGGTTTTCTTACAATACAAGGCACCCCATAGGTGTGGATCATCATGGGATTAAGAGATTACCTTTTAAGCCATTTCTGCATAGTTTGGAAGGGTCAAGAAAGTTGATCATCTCCCATGACATCTTCGCATTCCTTCTTCTCTCTTATTCTTATATAAATGTAATAAGTTTCAAAAGTGAAAGGATCCTCTCTCGAATGAAAAGAAACTCTACCCAAATTATTTTTGACTATTTTGAGTCTATGAAAACAATTAAATTTGAATTGTGTAATGTATTCACTACCTTCTCAATAACTCATGGGTGATTATGCATTCCTCAAGTAATAATATCTAGTTGATTGTGATTTATAGATATCATTTGGCCTATATTATCGCATCCTAATCTTCTCTACTATTATTGTGTGATGCGTATGAATTATATCTACATTATTTAAATCCATTATTTCATTCATATAGAGGATTAAATTTTTTTAGAATATAGTGTGGATTACGGATCTTATTTCCCCCTTTATCATGATATTTTTCCCTTTTTCTTTGATCTCGTGGAGAGGGATCCCTTCTTGTCAAATTTCGCAATCTTTATCCCTCCACTTCTTAGTATGATTTTTATCCTTTAATGTTGGTAGCCCATTGACTATAAATGTGTGGAATGGCCTCCTGTAATAATCTTAAAACTCTTCCCTATTTCACAACTAAGAAACATGTTAATCCTACTAATCATCTTAAAGATATCATCTAATTGTGCTTAGCACCACATAACCCAAGTAGATGTTACAATGAGGCTTTTGACATCTTCCCTTAAAGGAAATTTTCTTTAGTAGTGTGGGAGTCCTCCTTCCCATTCTATTTACACATGGGATGAATTTAGAATGCTTAGTGAGACAATTTTTAGATAAGAGTAACCACCGTCACTTATGGAGAAAATGACAACAATCAAGACACCATCTACTAAATATCTATCTAATATTAAATATATATTCAAGAAGTTATGGGATATAATCCAAATTTTTATAAGGCCTTATTCATATTAAAATATCTTGTACTATCTCAGGATCTTAATTTTAATATTATTGTTATGATTCAATCTATGTGAGGTGTATATATTTATGTGGTTTTTTATATTACAATTTCAATTGAGAATAGTTTGATCCAAGCTAGTAAACTAGCTCCAAATCATCTTATGCCATTATTACAAGAGTTAACACACACTTCGTAACTCCAACCCCAACTTGTTATTATATAGCCATTATAAACCATTTCCAATACCTATGATAATGAGTTGAATGAGTTTAAGGTCATGTTAAGGATTATGGAAAATTAAATGATCAAATTGAAAAGATAGCAAGCCTCATCCACTCAAAGATCTTGACATACTATATAACCCATCTTACCAACCCAATAAAACACAACCTCAAAACCAAAATAACCTTGCAAGGCCTATAAATCGAGACATACCCATCTCTTACTAATATGAACAGAGAAATTGTTCATATATAGAAAAACATGGAAAAATATCTAAGGTGATATTATCCTTTCTCCAACCCTATGATTCTAAAAATTCCCTTATGGAGTAGTGACACAAGCCTTGGTAGTTTAAAATTATTTTGTGTAACCAAATCAAATGAATGATCCACCATTGCCATCTACTTTAGATGCTTGTGAGAGTCTAGTCTAGTGGCATGGGGAATATTTTTGTTCCGTGAATCAAGTTTAGGGAACTCTACAACCACAAACGAGGTTTGATTATAATACAAGATCAAAGAAAAGACTTGTAGAGACAAAATTTTATGCCTCTAAAGATCAGTGACAATTTTTTCAAGAGGGGAAAGATCAAAACCAACAAATTTTTCACCTCACCTACTTGAGAAAAACACATTTTTGTAGTTCCACGTAAACCTATCATTTAGAAGCCAATGAAAGTTATGGATACTTAAAATTCATAAAAAATTGTAGCAATAACCCTTGATATTGTTGAGAACATGAAGAGAGTAAACATTCATGTCTTCGTATTGGTTGCTTTGGAAATTCTAGGTAGATGGATCTGCTATAAGAAGGATTAAGGAAATTCAAGATTCTTCCCAAAATTCAAAAGGAGGCAAGATGCACCCCAAACAATTTTTATTAGTCTAATATCGTGATCCAAGTTGTGCTCCTAAACACCCTCCATTTTACATATAATTAATCATTGGGAAATATTTAGTCCATAACTATATGATTGATTCGGGGATAGTATCACAATCATGCCCAAGAATTTTATTTATACACTTGATTTGAATTATACCCCTATTAACAAAGGTGTTTTCCAACTGATTTATATTGTTGTTAAAACGTGGGTGTTATAAAAATATTAATCTAATTTTTTTCAATTTGAAAAACACTATTTCGAGATTGGTGTGGAATCTCTCCTTTCAATTGAAAAAATGTGAACACTACTAGGTTCTGAGTGACATGTATGTTGGAGTGAGTCTCAGAGAGGGTCGATTCCCTAATGCAACACCCAAAACTAGTGTTTACTCCTAAGACTGTTCTAGTCTACTAAATACAAAAGGAAAAGAGATAGGAAATAAGAAAAAAACTCGAACAAGATGGTGATACATGAAAACTTTGAGGATATCGACTTGTTTATAGCCACATAGATGAGCCACATGAACCATACACACCGTATATAACTTACAAATAGATATGTTGATGCAAAAGTGTTTACAAGAAGGGTTTAAAGTTTTTGACAAATGATTAACTAAAAATGAATTTTAGAAGTTAATCTAAACTAGGAACATCAATGAAATAACTGACGTAAATTGAAGTATAAATGCTAACTATTTTTATTTAATATTTAAATGAAATGAAATAATTAAAATAGGAGGGAAAAGGTACTAACCTGAAAATTACTTACCTCACTGTGGTCCTGGGACTCAAGAGGATGATGAGTGGACATATCGAGTATGATAGCACACCTTAGGAAATTATAGTTGATGAAGATTCGGCTAGACTGGGTTCTTAGAGGAGGATTAGGGCACTTGTGGGCACCCTAGTCTGCAGTATGGACACCCTTGTCTACGTAACATCTCATAAATTGAATCTAGGAATTTCACTAGATTTTTTTAATTATTTTATTTTTGTCACGTGGATTTCGCACTAGCCGTGCTGATGATGCCGTAAACTTGCAATGAAGATTCACCTGCAAAACCCCATACAAAGCATCAAAACCCTAAAAAGAAAGATGCATATGAAGGGTTCAAACTATCCTTAGCGGCCATAATGGTGGACTTATAACTAAGTGATGCACTACATTTCAAACCCAATGTAGTTATGTGTGATTATGTGTGCAATGATGTGCCTGTGTGCCCTAAAGCACCAATGATGTAGACATAACATGAAATAGCTAGATAAAGTGCAAAATGGCGGATGAAATAGAATAGAATTCCCTTTCCCATGTAGTGTGTGTGATGCAATGATGCCCAAATTTAGTCCCTTTCCTTAGTAGATAGCTATCCCTTAGTGGTAGATAGTCTACCCATAATATAATAAGTATGTTATGTTTATATAGGGATCTCTTGCTCAAATTTCGACACTAATGACCTCGACATGCCGACTAGTACCTAGGGGAATGGGAGGGAAAACCGTAAAGAACAACATCAAAACTCTAAATGAGACCCAAGTAAAACTGGGACCACGACATCTAAAGCTAAGGACCAGGGCACCCATGGGCACCCTAGTCAAAGACTAGAAAACTAAGTAATTAACGATAACTGAGACTCCTTAAGAGATGACCAAAACTGTGTAAACAATTAATGACTTTGCAAGACACTTAATAAAAATGACTGACTAAACTGATGATAAGACTAGGGATGAGCCATTATTGAATACTTTTCTTACACAAGATCCATATATAAAACAACATACTTGGTGGTATAATTGTAATAGTAAGTGCATGATTTTGTGATTACATTTTGCCCCACTTTATATTGGTGAGAAGAAATCCGGTAACATAAATTAGATAGAGTTGTGTACTTGAGAGAATTCTAGAAGTCCATGATGTAGTAAAATACATAGATGTGGTAGTAAAAGTGTGCCAAATAAACTATGTAACATATCAAACCATGGATTATCATGTTGATCCATGCAACATAGTAAAAACATAATGTCATGATTATGTGTACTAAAAGAGAGTGGTAATTATAATGTCGGATGACTGATGATTTCGGATGTTATATGATGATGATATGGGGTAGGGAGTGATTAGTTCCTAACCCGATTGTGCATATACGAATAATTGACTGGAATATTTGGGTGTACCGCTGCGAGAGAAAGAGTGTAGGGAGAAAAGTGTGTTATTCTCCAACCTCTAACTACAACCTAAATATCTAGCCACTACGACATGGTCGATCATTTTTGTTTTGTTTTGGATCCAAATAATTTCGATCAAACAAGCGACCCAAATAGGAGTGGTATAGGAAAGGAACTCTTACACCCACTCCACGGGTGTTGTAGTAATGGGATGGCTTCCAAGTTTGTTTATCTAGAAGCAAACATGAAATGTATGATGGCTTCCAAGTTAGGTCATTTGGAAGCAAGCAAAAATGTAGAATAACTTCCTAAGTTAGGTCATTTGGGAAAGTAACACATGTAACTCCCAAGTTAGGTCATCTAGGAGTCCAATTGTGTTATATTGTATTGATTGAATGATATGAATTTAAGTGTTAAAGATTTGAATGTGTTGATGGATTGATTAATTATTTGGTTTGATTTGTTACTCATATAGAGGTTTTACGCTATTTGCCTCTAGGTTAGGCCATTATGGGGAATTTGAAAAAAATTGTTGAATAATCACATGGAAATATTTTAACACTTACGCCCTAAGTTAGGTCATTAGGGGGATGTGATAAAATTTCACATATAGAAAAATTATTCATTTGTTTCCCCAATTTAGGTTGTTAAGGGAATCGATGGTGAAATGTTGTGTAATGTATTAGTAAATGTTTGAAATGTTGGCATGTGGTTGTAATAATTTTTGTAATTGATGAAAAATCACATTAATGATAAATTGAATGTTGTATTTTAATGTCATTATGATGTTATTGATGCTATCATATCGGTTCATATATGTTTGAGTTGATACAATGGAATTCATTGAGGTGTGCTTGCTTTTGCAAGCCTATACATGTGCTTCTAGGAGATGAAACATGACAATATGAGCTTCTTGGATGTTTGAGAAGCATGTTGACATGATTCAAAACATGTTTTGAGGGTGTTTGGCCACTCATGTAGTGGTATGATGTATATACAGGTGTTTCACTTTATTACAGTGTGTTCTTTGGGAGCATGTATGGTAGCTTGGAGGTGTGATATTGTGGATTGGAGCTATATGAGATCATGGAATCATGAATTTAGTTGTCTCATAAAATATCAGGTATGTATGGATAATTTACAGAGGTTTTATAACAAGTTATTATATTATTTCATTGACCTAGCTTCTACAAAGGTGATAATCCCTAAGGTAAAGCTATGCAAATGAGATAGACTGGAGATATTGAGGTATGGTATTGACATTATGATGATTGGATATGTTATGGATGCATCATAGTGATTTTAGAAAAATTTCAGGTGCCCATGATGTGTATTTTCCATTTATGACTGATTTTGTGAGACATGGTGAAAATCAAGTCTATTTCCAACTCAAAGTTGAACTTCAGATGCTCGTTGTGAATAGTGTGATTTGTATGGGACCTTGTTGATTTAAGAGAAGATTATAAGGTGATTTTATAAGGTTTAAAAAATAATGAGGTTTTTTTATTAACAAGTATTTTATGAACAAATGTTAAGAAGACAAAGTGGTCTAAAACCCTAGTTAAACCCTAACTATGAGCAGTTTGTAAAAATGAAGTATAGTGACCCAATTTTGATTGATTCATAAAAAGTGATGATTTTATGATGTATAGGACTCCTCGGGATTTCCATAAATGTATGGTTGAGGTCATGGTGATGAGTGGGCCCCACCTAAAAATAGTAGTTTCTAGAGGAAAAGGATTTAGGACAAGATGGTCCAAAGGAGTAGCACAAAAAATTGATGGTGCATGATGAATGGGAGTTGATATGATGTACATGAATTTTTAGATAAATTTAATGAAGATACATGGTGTTTTGAGGTCCAAATAGGTTGACTATTCAAAGGGTAGTTTTGGGATCTCAAATAGTAGGTCCAGTAAAATAAGCATAACTTGAGCTACAGGTGGAATTTTGAAGTAATTAAAGTTGAATTTGAAAGAGATTTTAGATATATTTACATTTATATAATTTTTTCCTCGTGATGAGAGAATTTGATATGGTTTTTAGGCTATTATTTGGATAGGAATATTTTTGGCAGTTCAAGATAACATGTGTTATGGTGAAAGTTTGATGTTTTTTGAGGAATGATATGGATTTTTTTGATGCCTCCTATCACCTTTAATGTGAATATGGATTATATTTTAATCAAATAAATCTATTTGGAGGTTTATACTATTTTTATAAATGATTTTATGAGCTAAGCTTTGGAAACAACCTTTTTGGAAGGTTATTTTGGTGAAGGAAAAAGTATCCGTGGTTTGAAGAGATGGATGTTTCATGACTTATAAATTTCATAGAAGTGGTATAAAGGTTATTAAATTTCCAAAAAGTGTTTAATTTGTATGGTTTTATAATGTTAAGTGATTTGGTGGCCTTATGAAGTTTCCATGGTGTTGAAGGGTGCATGAAACAACTGTTTTGAGAATTACAAAGTGAATTGGGGCCTTTAAATGAAATAATTTGATTGCTTGATATTAATTGTGACCATGTATGATATTTAAATGTTAATTTAAAATGTTAGGTGATTTATGGGTCATTAATAAGGATGATTTTTAAGTAAGGGCATTTTTATCTTTGTGCACATGGGGTTTCGAGCCATTTTTGGCACATGAAATGATGGTTTATGATAGGTCAACCTACTTGGGTCAATTTTATCTATTATTATTTTAATTTATAATGTTCATATAATGCATGGGTCAAGATAAAGGAGGGAAAAATTTTGAGTTTGAATTTTAGACTTGGAGAAGTTATAAAAGTGAAGTTATAGGCATATTGTTTCTAGATTTTTGAAACTCCTTTTATCTTCTTTTGAAGAACCATTTTGCTGAAAATAAAAAAACTTTGGGCATAGAAAAAAAAACCCCTAGAATTACATTCTAGAACAGCATCTAGTTGATTTTTCACGAGAATAATTTGAGCAAGGACAAAGTTTGCGTTGTTTATTTGGAAGCGAGTTAGAGAAGGAGTGCAGATTTGGATGCTTGTGTTTGATGTTATATTCACAACATGTTGATTTATTTTGCAGGTTTATAAGGTTATTTCAGATCTGATATTTAATTTGGAGAAATTATCATAGTTGTACATATTTTTATGTATTCATGATACATTGATTGTCTTGAGAACACTTCATTGTATCTTGTGATTCATTGTTGAAGACACTACTCTTTGTGATCTGATTTGAGAATCTATATAAGTGTGTGGATCTGATTTGATTATCAATATATGTGTCTTTGATATTATATTGTGTTCCTTTCATTGAGTTCACTTCATTATAAAAGGTTGTATCCTTTGATGTGTTGTATATGAGCATGTGTGGTTAGGGTTTGAAGCACAAGTGTGAAAAAGGTTTTATTGGGGATTGATTCACCCCCTAGTCCTTGTCACCTCCAACATGAAATTATCAAATAGGTAGTGTTTGTTTAAACACATGGTGATATAAGGGGAATTGTAAGATGACCCCTAATTGTATGCCCCTTTTGGTGAAAGGGGAGTAATGATAAGAACGAATGCTGATCCGAAAGTAAGCCTCGGAATAGATAGAAAATGCCCAAAATGTGTATAGATTAGATGAAATAAAATATCACAGGAGATAACATGTGCACAAAATATATGGTATGATGGTAGGAAGAGTTGTGAAAATAACGCCAAAAATGAGTGTAAATTAGAGTATAAATAATTTGTTGGTGTGTGGGATCCTATGTGTCCTCCACTCATATATGGAGGGTCATCTCACATGGGTTAGGTTTAGGGTTTTCTTGTGTGTCATGCACTAGGGTTACTCAACACCCTATATGTATCCCTTCATTTGACATTTATGAGTATGCCAAGACACTCCACTGTCTTTCTCTATATGTGCAAGCTTTGTTCTATTATGCAAGTTCTTCCATTGATTGATCGATTCCTCCTTGTGATTACACTAGAGCTATTACATTTCCTTTGAGTGCAACTTCATTGTGGTGCACATTTTTCAATATGATTCTCGCAAAATATTTCATGGTATCAAAGATGAGATCGAGATAAACGTGCATTCATCATCTAAGTTGTGACCACTCTTGGTTTCGTTATTTTTTACTCCTCGTGCAAGATTTTTTTGATCATTAGATTCTGAAGTTCATTTGCTAACATTCTTAACAAATTATTCTTGGAAAGTTTTAGTTTTGTTGTGTTCTTCATGCATGTGTAGATCTCCTTGAGTTTCAGGGGTTTTTAGCTACATTTAGCTAACTGTAGCAAATACGATCTCTAGTTTTTCTGGTTTCTCTGTGTTTTTTGCATGTCTCTTTGCAAAATACAAGTTTTTTTGTACCTTGGAGGTTAAAATTTCAGTGTTTGGTGGTTTTGTGCTCACCACCGAGCTCTTTCTACACCACCTTCGATCTATTTGACTGGCTACACCCTCTCGCAATCGGCTCCTAGCCAACCTAGGTCTTTCCTCGGCCGTTGTGTAGATCTCCCTCTACCCCGAGCATGTGACGTGGTCTATGTGACCTCCTCATGGTCTATCATAGCTGTGAGTTTCTCTCACCTACGTGCTCTGCTTTGCTTGACCTGCAACCTCATGAGCCTGGCTTCCTCTACCTCACGAGATCTTCCCTCCAATGGATTCTTCCGTGTTTTGTGGCATTGATCTCGCTTTGATCCATGATATCCAAAGGTTGGCCGTTACACGGCTTTCTTGGCACCTCTAACTCATATTTTCCAAAATTCTTGACATTTGATTCGGTGGATCACACGGCTTTCCCATACTTTCTCCTCCCAATGCGGGATACTCGATCTCTCCATCTTTCTCACGCCCGACTACCTCCAACTCGGGTTTCAAACAAACCGTAAGTTTGTTCAAATTATTTTTTAAGTTTTTTAAAATTTCTTTTTTGGTGGGATTTTTTAGGGGTTGTTCAATTTTTGGTGGGTAATTCCTTTTAAAGGGATATATATTTAAATATTTAATTAGGATTTAATTTTTAATTAGATCTTAATTAGTTTTTTATTATTGATGTTAATTAGATGTTAATTAGTTTTTTTGAAATTAATTAGATCTTAATTAGTTTTTTTATTATTTGAAATTAATTAGATTTAATTATATTAAATCTAGTTTTATTAATTTCAAATCTAATTATCCTTTACGATTAGTCATTTAAAAATCGTCCTTCTTAATGCTTATTGTCGTTTTTTTTCGAGTCCAAATAGCTCTAAAATTAGCTAAACTGGATGTTTCCAAACGATAAATTTTAGGTGTTATTGTCTTTTTTACTAATCATGCGCTCAAGTGTGTAGTGACACTCTAAGCACCTATTTTTCTTCCATGTGCCCTTCCGACGTTTTGAAGATCATCGGGACTCATCTTGAGTTTGTTTAAAACTTGTATTTACCCTTATTATTGCTTGCGACTAGTGAGCGCATCCGCCATAGTTTGCAGCAAGGGGGTATCCATTGCGACGTGAGACACTTTTTCTCACAACCAGGATTTGATTTCACCTCCTTCCTAGTTTTTTGCAAGTTGTGCTTGTATACGGTGTCACTTTGCTACGCTCCACGAAACACAATTGTGGTCTCCTCTCTTGCGCGTTATTACGCTGATTGTAAGGTGAGTTACCAACTATTTCAAGATGCATGCTCGGACCTGATTGTATTCAATGCACTAAACTATAAAGTGCCGAAAGCAGGGGGTTATTATATTATCCTGGTGGTTGTGATTCTTGTGTTTCTTTTCTGCATTCCTTCTCTCTCTCTTCACTATGGATGCACTTTCAATTCCTTTACTTACGTCATTCAAATTATTTGAATGGAGATCAAAATGATTATGAAACTAAGGGGTAAAGGGTTATTCTCGCATCACCATGGGAACTGAGACTGAACTAGATGATGACCCTAAAAAATCTAAGTGGTTAAACCATAGTGATGAAGCTTTAGGTCTTCTTTGCATGTTTGTTTCTCTTGACTTGCTCTTCCACATTGAGTCATCTGAAACACCTAATTCTGTGTGGAAAACGTTAGATGGAATGTTTGCACAACAAGATGACATGAGAACGCATAAGTTGGAAAATGAACTACTAGGGTTAAATCCTAGTGATTTTTAAAACCTACAAGCATTCTTCTCTAAGTTTGTCCACACTAGATTGTTGTTAAAGGAATATCAAGTAGAGAAGAAAGATTCTCAACTGATCTTGTCGATTTAATCTACAAAAAATGCCTTGGGAAAGGATTAGAATATGCCCTCCTTTGACTATTTTTCAT
Organism: Taxus wallichiana var. yunnanensis; assembly: GCA_018340775.1. Taxonomy (NCBI): domain Eukaryota; kingdom Viridiplantae; phylum Streptophyta; class Pinopsida; order Cupressales; family Taxaceae; genus Taxus; species Taxus wallichiana. The sequence continues at coordinate 8,731,781 of CM031244.1, forward strand.
CCCAACTCATTCGAGAACAAGAAAACTCATTCAAATGGGGTCTCTCAAGTCTAAGTCACATGCCCTTGTAGCGAGTACTAGTAAGGAAAAGAATACTAAAAGAAGAAAGAAAGAAAGGACCAACCTAAGAAGGAAACCAAGACCAAAACTAAAGTTAACATGAAAACTTCAACTTCTCGAGCCTAGAGCACGAAAGACAAGTATTTGTGTTCATATTGCAAGAATCTTGGTCATAAAGAGCATATGTGTATGAGAAAAAAATTGATCACCTTACTCATTTACTTGAGAAAAATCAAATAGGTGTTCCTGAGTCTATCAAACAAAATGCTTTGAAGGCTAAGTCTTCTACTACAAAAGGGTCTAAATCTGACAAGAAGAAAGGAAAGGCCCTTGTAGCCAAAGTTACTCCTTCATCGACATGGATTATAATTTTTGGTGCCTCATACCACATGGCTTCTTCGCATGTTGAGTTCTCCAACATCGAGCCTTGTGGTATGTCCCAAATCACGATGGGTAATGACACGACAGTGTCGGTTTCGTAGTAGGTCGGTAGAGATGGATGGGGAACATTCAACAAAGTGTTGAGTGTTCCTGATCTCTCTACCAATCTCCTATTGGTTTACCAAATTACTCACCTTAGTGAAAGAATGGGAGTGGAATTTGGTCCTAACTTGGTGATTTTTTGTGAGCTTAACGATGACACTATAGTGGCCGAGGGAAAGGTGAATCACCATTCACAACAGTATACCTTCTCCCACTTTACTTCTAATTCTACGCCACCGCCTTGCTCACTCATGAAAATGAGGTTAGTAAGTTATGGCATGACCATTTCACATCTAAATTATCACTACCTTGAACAATTGAGCCAAAATGAAATGGTCAACGAGTTACCCCATGTCAATTTTTCTAAGGGTCTTTGTGAGGGTTGTACCCTTGGAAAGCATCCTGAAAAGAACTTTGACAAAGGAAAATCCTAGAGAGCTACTCGTCCTTTGGATCTTGTTCACAATGATATTTTTGGTCCATTTCCATCTCCTTCTTTTACTAGAGCTCTTTATGTGCTCACCTTCATTGATGACTATTCACGATATACTTGGGTATATTTTCTTAAGCTTGAGTCTGAAGTCTTTGAACATTTTCAAGACTTTAAGGCTCTTGCTAAGAAACAGGTGGAACGGTCTATTAAGGTTATTCATACCAACAATGGAGATGAATATGTAAACAATAGGTTCATGGATTTATGTACTTCCGAAGGGATCTCCTTACAAAGATACAATAAGCTCATAGCCCTTTGTATACTAGAGTAAAGCAGAAAGAAAGAACCACACTCTTAAGGAGATGGCCACTTGTATGATTCACTTGAAGTATCTTCCTCCACAGTATTATCTTTGAAGCAAAGAATTGTGCTAATTACATTCGAACCGTGTTCTACATAAGGCAATAAGAGGTATGACACCCTTTGAAGCCTAGTTTGGACACAAGCTTGATGTTGAGAAATTTTGAGTCTTTGGATCCAAGGCTATGGATCAAATTCCCAAGAAGAAACACAAGGCATTGGAACCACAACCCAAACCTTGTATCTTTGTAGGGCATCCTTATGGCGTCAAGGGATGTCGATTGTTAAATCCTACTTCTCATGAGATTTATATTGAGAGAAGTGTTAAGTTCGATGAGTCTTCTTCGAATTCTACTTCTCTACCTATTAAGGTTCTTCAACGTGCTGATCTCGGATTCTGACTCATCAAATGATGATGTTGTTGAGAGTGCTCCTCTTCCTAATCCTCCCAACCATCAGACCTTTGAGTCTTCCGATTTTGATAGTAGTGATGATGAGGACTATGTCCCTTCTCACTTGAGTGATGAATCTTCCGACTCAGAGCCTGATCCTCCTGGTCCTCTTTGGGCTAGAAAACCTTACAAAGTGCTAGAGATTTAGTTAGAGATACTTCGGATATGAGATGTACTTGCTCATATTTCATTGGACCCCACTCTTTCTTCACCTTTGCCTCTGATCCACAGTCTTTCTAGGAGGATTCTGGTATTCCTGAGTGGGATTCTACTATGGATGAGTAGTATTCCTCTCTCATGAAGAACGATACTTGGGATCTCACCCCTCTTCCGAAAGGAAGAAAAATTGTTCGGTGTAAGTGGGTGTTTCGAACAAAGTATGGAGTAGATAGAGATGTTGAAAAGTTTAAAGCACGATTAGTAGCTAAGGGTTTCTCCAAGATAGTGGGGTGATTATACTGAAACCTTTACTCTGGTCAGAAGATGAATTCTATTCGATTGACCCTTGCCATTTCCGCATCAAACAAATGGAAAGTCCATCAAATGGATGTTAAGATTGCCTTCCTTCATGGTGAACTAGAGGAAGAGATCTACATCGAGCAACCTCCGGTTATGTCCATGATCCCTCCCTCATTTGTAAGTTAAAGAAGTTTCTTTATGTCCTTAAACAAGCCCCTCAAGCTTGGTATGCCAAGATGGACTCCTTTTACTTACAACGCAGGTTTACTAGGTGTCATTCTGATCCAAATGTTTATATTCTATGGTAATATGACTCCATACTCATTCTTGTTCTCTATGTTGATGACTTGTTGATCACATGCAACTCTTCCTCTATCATTGATTCTGGGAAGATCGCCTTGGCCAATAAGTTTTCCATGATTGACTTAGGTCTGCTTCATTACTTTCTTGGGATCCAAATTTCACAATCGACTCAGAATTTTGATTTCACAATCTAAGTATGCTCTTGACTTACTTGCTCATTTTCAGATGTTCGATTGCAAGTCTTCTCCTACTCCTTTTATTTCGGGGTTAAGTTGGTTTCTGATTGCTCTACTCCCTTGGTTGATGTTACCCTTTATCAATAGTTAGTGGGGAGATTGATTTACTTAACCCACACTCAACTATATTTATCTTATGATATTGGGATCATGTCCAGATTCATGCAGGAGCCACATGAGTTGCATTGGAAAGTAGCTAAGAGATCCTTCATTATGTTCGTGGCACCTATACTGATGGCATTCACTATTATGGAGGGGTGGATATTGACTTGATTGGGTTCACATATTCTAATTGGGCCGGTGACTTAGATCATCGGAAATCTACCTCTAGCTACAGTTTCTCTCTTGGTTCAGGTCCTATTAGTTAGTCTAGCAAGAAGTAGAATGTAATTATGATATCTTCTATAGAGGTAGAATACAGAGGAGTAGTTAACGCTGCCACAAAATTTGTTTGACTATAAGGTATTCTGATAGAGTTTGGCATCCACTTTTGGTGGCCTATCATTATCTGTTGTGATAACACAAGCACTACCTCAATTTATAGAAATCCAGTTCAGCATTAGTGGACGAAGCACATTGAGATCCATATGCACTTCATATGAGAGCTTATTCATAATGGTATCATTGACATTCAGTACATTCAGACAACTGATCAAATTGCAGATATATTCACCAAGCCCTTCACTAAGGTGAAGTTTCTTCACTTGTGGTCTCTTCTTGGGGTGAGGTCTTATGTAGCTTCTCATCTTCTTCGGGCTATATAGTCCTTCTCTTCTTCTTCTTCTTCTAGGAAGATGTTGTTTGTACATGGGCACCTTATCAGGCCTTTAGTTTCCAAGCCCCATTGACACATCTTTCTTAGTTGTTTAGGAGTGTCTTCTTGTTTTGTCTGACTCATCATAGCCGCTACCCCAGCTTTGATGAAGGGGGGTGTTGGTGTGTGGGATCCTATGTGTCCTCCACTCACATATGGAGGGTCATCTCACATGGGTTAGGTTTAGGGTTTGCTTGTGTGTCATGCACTAGGGTTATTCAACACCCTATATGTATCCCTTCATTTGACTTTTAAGAGTATGCCAAGACACTCTGCTGTCTTTCTCTATATGTGCAAGCTTTGTTCAGTTATGCAAGTTCTTCCATTGATTGATTGATTCCTCCTTGTGATTACGCTAGAGAAATTATGTTTCCTTTAGAGTGCAACTTCATCATGGTGCACAATTTTTGATATGATTCTCGCAAACTCTTTCATACTCAATATATGGTGAAAATCGCGTGGTGTGTATTAGTTGTGAGAATAAGCGTGAAATTTGATTATAGTAAAGTGGCTAATGAAAAGTAACTATAAATAGTAAGATGAAAAGTGATTATTCACTTCATTTTTATTGTGCACGATTGAGATTGAGCTCGAGTAAGTAAGGCTACCGCATATGAGAGCAACATGAACGAGCTGATTTGAGATGGTGGCGACTACCCTTAGCATCACGTATGACAAAGGGATTTGGTAGGTGTGATAGTTTGTCGAAAAATGGATGGTGTAGTATTCATTTATATTCAATTTTCATAAATTTGATATTTGTAATTTTCTCAAAGATTTGAGAAATGGATAAGAGTGGTGAGGGCGCTAGTGACCCCTAGGACAGAAGCACCCAGATCCATGCACTAGTGTCCTTCTTTTGGGCACCCCCATCCTACATCCGGGTGCCTTGGTTGAGAAAGTGTGTATGTGGCCTATAATGGTGAAAATGTGATTTTAATTATGTAATTATTTCATAATCAAGTGTGTATAGATCTATATAGTGTTCTAATGTTGTGTTTGTTGTCATTTTGTGTTGTGTAGAGGGATATTCACTTGAGGGAGTTCTCATGGAGGTCATCATATGAGTACATTGCTTGGGTTGGGTCTTCAAATGATTATTGGGATGTTATGGACCGTCTTTGGCTCAGTAGCACATAACACGAATGGGGTATGTTCCCAAAATATGTCTTTGTTGACTACATTATGCAAGGGTGGTGTGCGAGATACGTGTACATTTTTGTTTCCTACTAGTTAGATGACCGTTATGTTGGAGGATGTGTATCACATATTTTGATTGCTAGTCTTTGAGGAGGGAGTACATGTAATGCCATTGGAGGATATGGAGAGACAAATGCAAACCGTTATATGATATTTTTTGGGGACTCGAGTACCTATTGAGGTCTATATCATTTGGATGCTATTATGAGGTATGGGTTTCTATGTTTGTGGAAGTTCATTATTATTTTTATTGCTTCATCTATCATAGTAGAGGGAGGAGGTGTGGGCATCTTGTATAATATGCATGACATCTGTTTCCGAGATAGAGGAGGAGAACACTAGGTATGCGTGAGCATGGTGTGTGTTGGACCACCTATATAAAGACCTATACCGATTTACTCATGATGAGCATAGAGGTGGGATAGGATCTACTATGCTATTGCATGTATGGGTGTATGAGCATATAACAATGTTAAGGCTAGTTAAAGGTCCATGAGCAGAGTGGGCTAGGCATGAGATATTTGGGAGGAGGTGGATTAATTTACATGGGTGGAAGATGGAAACTGATACTTATAAGGCCTTGATAGATAGGATGGGGCCCGACATAGTTATATGGAGGCCATACCATGATTATGGAGGATGACCAGAGGATGCTATAGAGTTATAATGCATACATAGGACTATGTGGTTAAAGGACCAATTTCTTGGATTATTTGAAATCTTCCAGGTGGGGAGAGTATCATGATAGTTTAACATGGCTTAGGACATGCTCCCAGAGCCGTATATATGGTTGAGAGATATTAGAGCAACTAGGAGGGTAAGAGATAGACTAAGGCCCACATGAGAGTAGCTAGTACATCCTAGGCCAAATGAGGTAGATGTGGTGAGAGAGCCAATAGATTCAAATGATGTGGGTGGTACAGAGGAGTACCACACATGGTGGGTGGCACATCAATGGGTATTATTATATCTGTTGTTTGTAGATGCATCAAGATTACCATAGGGAGGAGGAGGGGATGGGGAAGCATATGCCCCAAAAACTATTGCAGAGATATAACAAAGCGTGAGTATCTACGTATAGCTATGTTGTGTGTTTTTTCCTATGCGATAACGATATTTATCTAATGTGTTGTGCTATATTTTTTGTAGGGGATGCATATTGGTCTCTAATAGTGGACACATTCATCCACACAATGATAAAAATGTGCCCACCGATGTACTTACAAGTGGAGGGATACTAGAGCATGTTGATGTCATTGTAGGAGAGCATGCCCATTTGTTTGAACTCAGGCCATAGTACCAATGACATGCATATTTCTATGTAAGAGGGAAGAGGCACATGAGGAGACTCAAGTTACTAGAAAGGTGGCGTGTAGTGGTCCCCGATGTAGGATGTGTTTATGGGCTACATGGAGTTGCGGTTCTAGTTTGCATAGTAGTCTATCGAGAGTAAAAATTACAGAGACATGTATCAAGGTATCGAGGTCATGATCAATGACATAGGGTTAGTGGTGAGGTATCGAGTTCTAGTGCTCTAGCAAGACTGCGATTTTTATAGTGATGATGAGATTTGATTTGTATTATTGTGTATGATGTAGGGGGAGTTACCTCCCGGTGATGAGATGTGTTTTGTAATGATGATTGTATTCAAGATATGTATAAATCGTTTTGATTTATGATGATTTTATTTCATTATGTATTGATGTTGTAATGTGATTGATGATGTATGATTCGATGATTATTTTCATAATGTATGTAATGTGTTGGATATTGTTCATGTTAGTTGATGTAGATTTGCACTATGATGTTGGTATGGATAAAAAAATGTATAATGTGTATGATGATAGATAACATGTGTAAGTGAATTGATGAGTTAAGTGAAATTCATATTTTTGAATAGAATGTGGAGTGTGAAGTTAACATAATGATAATAGGAGAGTGTGTGTATGATTGCCAAACTAATGTGTCATAATGAATTTGATAATTTAATGTAATCATAATATGTTAGTGTGATGAATATTAGAGGGGAGAATATTAGCGATTCCCCCCAAGCATATGGATGAGTAGGTTAATTTAATTAAGACCCCTCAAAAGTCGAGAATGAACCGCGTAAAGCAAGAGTATGTCATTGGGAAATGATGGACTGCGCTAGTTGAATCAAAAAAGTGCATGATGAAAGGTTCTTATAAAAACCCTTAATAGTCATGTAAGAAATGTAAGAACACAATTGTGTAATTGGGGGTGAGGTGATAGTAATCACCTACCGAGACCAAGATGACATGAAGAAGTGGAAGCATGTCATATGGAAGAAGTGTGAGCATATGAACCAAACTAAATATCATATGGAGCAACAATGGGATGTATGAATGTAGAGGGTCGTGAAGGCCATTTTGAAGTAGGATCATGATGTGGTAGATATGATGGGTGAGGTGGATGTGATGGATGTTATGATGCAGCGATGTATGGATTTGGTAGAGAGCACACATGAGTAATGGACTGCGATGGTGGACGTATATTGACTCGAGCACGAGATGGAGGAGATGACTCAATTATAGGATAAATTATCTAATGAGGTAGAGGAGAGATGAATTTATCATGTGATCAAGATCCAAAGGTGATGATGCCCTTATCCTCTAATTATTGTAATCGATTTTGAAGGGAAAAACAATCATTGGCCCTATGGCTATTGATGCAATGACAATTACATTAAGGTTGGTCACGCTGACATTGTATTCTATGCTATGGATGATGTTGGTTGGATGGTAAATGAATTAGATGATTTTCAATGGTAAGAAGCACATCATGAGGTCTATCATGATGGGATAAGTTCTTTTGTGATAGAGTGGGTTGAGCTTGTTTGCTACGAAAAGGTGGAGACCGTGTAGGATGCTCAACCGATGTCAATGGAGGAGGACTAGATGATACAATAGTAGTAGATATGCATGGAGGATCAATGATATGTGTTGAAAGAAGATATTTCTCTTCGTCTATAACTTTGTAACATTAAAGAATAGATGACTCACATGTATCATATTGAAATCTTTTCTTAAACGTGAGAATCAAACCACGACAAAAAATGAATTACTTCTCAAGGTCTATAGGTTGGAATACTAGTTGATGCATACAAGCATTGAATCGTAAGATATAATCCTTGATAGATTTTGATGAGCCCTAATGTAAATTAGGTAAGTAGTCACAAGTAAATCTAGGGCCATTGTTGATGATAAAATAACAGAGGAAAGCATCCTCCATGTCATAGAAAGTACTACGACCCAAATGGAAGGTGAATGTACCATTGAAAATCCTCATCAATAAGACTATGTCGAAAGACATAAAAATGCACACCGTAATGGAGGAGATGAGCATGAGGGTCACCACCATCAAAACATGTAAATGTAAGCAAGATAGATTCCTTAGGAAATGCAGAATTATGAATCTTCTTAGGAATAGGGTTACATGTAAGGAGTTGTTATTAATAGAAGCATAGTAAGTCCTACTTTCTACAGTGAGAGTTAGAACCTTAGATTGTAATTGACCTATGGAATGCATGAGAGAAATGATATCTTGTGAAGGAATAATGGAATATGGCAATAATGTGTTGAGCAATTATAACTTTCCATTGTGAGTGATCATAGTAATATTGAGAGAAGATAGCGGAGGTCTCGACACTAAGGATACACTAGGAATAGGTGCGGAAGAAGCTATAATAAATGATATAGATGAAATACCCATAGAAATGGTAGGAGTAGAATCAGAGACATCCCAAGGAGGTGAAGTGACTAATAGGGACACATCTATAGGATAAAATGAACCAATAGATAATGTAATAAAAGGAGATGAAATGGTAGGAGAAGAAGAATCGGTGGATGGAGAAGAATCATGCACTATTTTAAATTAAACCTTAGGAGAAGGTGGTGATGGAGATTCACACTTGGTAGAATAAAAATTAGAAGAATCATGGCTATCAATTGCTTCATCAGATATAGACTCAGAGATGAGAACATCACTACGAATGTTATCAATAGGATCATCAACATAATATGAAGGTGTATGAGGACTAGTATGTGAGGAATGATGATGATAAATATCAGAAGTAGAATAATCATTAGATGGAACTATAATAGTGGTCTTACTAGAAGAAGAATCATTATGCACATGTGAGTGATTATCAATACCAATCAAGTAATCGATAAGAGAATCATCTAAAATTTCCTTAGAAAGATCAGATGGAGGATCACTAGTAGCCATATAGAAAGGTGTACAAAAATTGAAGGCTACCAAATCCTCAAAAATACTAACTCCAATGAGAGAATATTTAAAATAATTACACACATATTGTTGACCATCTACAAGTTGTTGAATATCAAGAGCGGTAGTAGTATAACCATAGAGAGACACGAGTTCAATGCGATGGTAGACTCATCATAAATAGGTTTGACACTAAAATGAGACATGATGGGCGTAGAAGAGAATGGATTATCTTTATCCATTAGGGTTTGAAGTGGATCCTAGAGAAAATATCCTAAAGTACGGGTTCACCAAAATGATTAATTAAAAGATGAATTTTAGAATTTAATCTAAACTAGGAATAATAATGAAATAACTCGATGTAAATTGAAGTATAAATGCCAACTATATTTATTTGATATTTAAATGAAATGAAATAATTGTAATAAGAAGAAAAAGGTACTAACTTGAAAATGACTTACCTCGTTGTGGTCCATGATGAACATGATGATGAGTGGACAAAGCATAGTATAATAACACACCTCAAGAAATTACATCGATGAAGATTTAACTAGACTAGGGGCAATTGGAAGAGGATTAGGGTGCCTTTGGGAGCCCTAGTCCGCAGATATGGGTGCCTTGTTCTACGAGAAAAAAATTAGAACCTTAATCTAGGAGCATCGCTAGATCTTTATAATTATTATCCTTTTGTTGCATGGCTGTTGCACTAACCACGTTGATGACGTCGTAAACCTACAATGAAGATTCAGTTACAAAACCCCATAGAAATCCTCAAACCCCTAAAAAAGGATGCATATGAATGGGTCGAAGTGTCCTTAGTGGCCACAATGGTGGACTTACAACAAAGCATTGCACCACATTCTAGACCTAATGTAGTTCTATGTGATTGTGTGTGCAATGATGTGCTTAGGGTGCCCTAATGCCAATGACACAAAGATAACAAACAATAGATAGATAAAGTAAAAAATGGTGGATGGTATAGAATAGAATTCCCTTTCCTATGCAGTCTGTGTGATGCAATGATTACCAAATGTAGTCCCTTTGCTTAGTAGACAACTATCCCTTAGTGGTAGATAGTCCGCCCATAAGATAATATGTTGTGTTTATATAGGGATTTCTTTCTCAAAATTTGACACTAATGACCCGACATGCCGACTAGTACCTAGGGGAATGGGAGGGAAAACCATAAAGACCGACCTCGAAACTCTAAATGAGACCCAAGTGTAACCATGACCGGGGCACCTAAAAAAAGGACCGGGCACCCATGGGTGCCCTAATCCATCCCTAGGCACCCTAGTCAAAGACTAGAGACGACAACTAAGTAATTAACGACAACTAAGACTCCCTGAGAGATGACTAGAAATGTGTAAACAACTGATGATGTGCAAGACACTTAATGACAATGACTCGACTAAACTGATGATAGGACTAGGGGATGAGCCATTAGTGAATAATTTTCTTATGTGAGATCCATATATAAAAAAACATACTTGGTGGTATAATTGTAATAGTAAGTGCGTGATTTTATGACTACAAAAAATAAGGGAAAAAAATGGATTTGAATGTAATTTTTTGAGTTCCACAACAAGATCCTACATAAAATTAGGTTAAACACAATCTATGACCTATAAATTAACATAAAAATACATAAAGGCATGGAGATTAAACTTTAAATCAAGGATGAAACACTATCACAAGATAAAATCAGCTTAAAAACATAAACTTGCACTATAAACATGTTGTAAGAAGGTAAAAATGAATCTTTTATTAATCCAAGAGGTGAAAAAAATACACTTGATCACTTGTGACCCCGTGCTTCCACTCAAAATGTAGATTAAACTCCGAAATTGAATAAATGTGTAGAAATATTTTTTACAATGAATTTCATGGAGTTTTATAGAGAATGGAGAGAGTAAAGAAGAGGAAAATAACATACATGCAAGTATGATGATCTAAATAGCCAAAAATGTGTGGCATGTGTGAAGAATGATAACTAAAACAAAAACATACACTTATAAATAGAATGGCATATTCAAACTAGTAAAACACATGCTCAAAAAAGAAAAATGCATTTAGAAATATAGAGATCATCTGCATGCTTTGTTTTTCTTTTAGCTTTTGCATGCTTTAAAATTAGTTTTTAATTGAAAAGATGAAGCTAAAACAGATTCATGGTCATCCTATGCCAAGCAAAATTTCATATGCTACGCAGATTTTCTAAGTTTTCCACCTTATTCCATGACTTTTTAAACCATTTGTGGACTTTCTTAGTGCATTAGAGACTTTGTGTTTTTACTCATTCTATGGCTTTCCGACCACTGTGGCTTTCTTATATTTTTCCTTGTTCCACGAATTTAGTTTGGAAAAATCCTTTGTTATGTGGGTATTAATTTACTTTCTGAAGTCTCTCATGTCTTTTCTAGACCTATGTGGATTTTACTTTGTTTTCACATACCCACGGAACACTATGTTTTGGTTTTTCTTATTTCTACGGTAAATTGTCCTTTTGAACACCCATGAAACACTAGAAAAAAATTTTGTTTGTGTTGTGGCATAAAAACTCCCAAAAACCCATGGAACACGAGAAATGAACTTCCTTTGTTCTCGAGGCATACAACCCTTGTGAAAACTTCTGGAACACTAAAAATGAGTTTCCTTTGTTCCACATAATTTCTTAGAAAATTCAAATTACTATAACTTTTTCCCCTTTGATTCACGACATCATATGGCCACTTTTCCTTATATGGTGGCATCTCCTCTTTGTTCACATGCTTTGTTTTACAGATTTTACCAAATTTGCAAAAATCTTGATCCTCTAAGTCCGCGAAACACTATTTTTCCTAGCCTTTGGTTGCAGTCTCCCATCTAAAGCCACGTAAGTCTGAAGCTAGATAAGTTATACAAATAAGCATGGATGTGTATTTGGAGAACAATTTGATGAATTTCAAGGGACATCTTCTTGCTAGATGTAAGAACCAATAGCTTTTAAGCATCCATTGGCCATAGAGTCAAGTATACACTTTGAAATTTTTGAGATCAAGCTTCCTTTCACCCCGAAACAAACAAAAGGAAACACAAATTTTGCATATAATACACTTATTAAAATGATCACCACAAGGATTAGGTAAGGGAGCTTAATCAATAATCATTTACACATCAAAAGGAGGGAACCTCCAACAACAACAACAACAAAGGAAGGAAACATCACAAAAATTGGGAAATCATACATGATCCAAATGAAAGCATGTAAAGTGTTCTCAAGCACTTATTTTGTAAGAAACAAACCTAAACTACTCCTAATCTAAAAAATAAAGGAAAACTAAACAAAACCACATACTAGTTGGGAGAAATAACTTCCTTTTCTCACAAAATGGGGCCATGAGATTATTTTTGCAACTAGATCACATGGTGGAGATGAAGACATAGTTTGCACCTCTGATTTTCTCAAAATATCAGCCAAGAAAAGACTAAATACCTCTATATGATATGCACTTGTTCTTTATAGGTGTTGGGGTTGATATTTGGCAGCTTGAAACTTTTCCTCATGCTATGAAGTAAGAACAACTAATGAAAACTTTGATTGTGGCTCTAGGATAGTCAAATATCTAATTGGGAAAGTGTTATTTGTATGTGATTGACTCATCCTTTGGTTTTTCCCGTATTCCTTACATGCAAATCCATGAATGAAGCTATAAGAGGTATTTTATCCATCATTTTTGATGCTTGTATGCTGATTTTTTCCCTTGTATTACTTGTTATTACATAAGCACCTCAGCCTCCTCAACTAGTTCTAATTTGGAAATTGGGTTCTCATTCTTGTATTCATCTTCAAGAAAAAGGTTGAATAGCTCAAACACATCATTTTTTCACATGAACACTAATTTGAACAACAATATCCTCATTCATATCCTCCTCTTCCAACAAGAAGTGTGACATTTCAAAAATATATTCAACTTCATCATGAAACTTAAATAGGCTAGTGTATCTGATCTCTTGTTTTGCATACTCTTCCTTAAGTCCAATGGATACTTCATATGTAAAATATTGATTTTGAAGAATTTAGGTGATGGGAATGAAAGATAAGAAAACTCAACGGGTTCTTCCTCATCATCTAGATCCTCTAAATAAAAAAAAATTAGCCTCTTCATTGTACAAGCTTGCAAAATACTCCCTTTGGGTATCATCTTTCCTATGTTCCTCCTCTATATAATTAACAACAAGATGATACAAACTATGTTTTACTTATTCTTCTATAAACAAATCAAGTTACACACATGGGGCCTCAATATTATCTTCTAAACCAGAATTATACACATTAACATATGTTATTGAAGTATTATTTGTAGTAAAACTGATTTGAGAAGGGTATGTGACATTAGGAAAGGTTTTCTCCTTACTTTGTAACTCGAGAGATCTGAGAAAATTTTCTCTTCCTTTTCTTGGTGAGCATAATTATCTAGGACAGTTGTATGAGTTTGAATGGGGATTAAATTTTCCTTTTGAAAATATTTATAAGAATCAACAACCTATAAGAACATAGGCCCATTATGGATATTGCATTCTAACATGTAAATTTCTAATTATTGTCTTCCATGTGCTCTTCAACTTGAAAATCATCCTTTTGGAGCTCAACTATTGCATCCTCTCTTGCTGATATTTTAATAAAAACAACAAGTAGTTCTTCAAAAGATGGGGTTATTTCTTCAACCATACGCCCGAAGTTATTCTATTTATCAATAGGTAATTCATGATTAACCAAAATGGAGCTTACCTTAGCTGATTTTGATGGTTTTGTTTGACTAATAGCCTCTCGACGAAAAACTTGTTGAATGATTTTAAACTTTTTCCACCAATCCTTTTGACTTAGAATATGTTCTCCTAAGATTGAATCTTCCTCAAATTGATTTTGAACATTAATTTCATTCCAAAAGGGGTTTTGAAAATTAAAGGATGGAAGGGTTTGGATTCTAAATGTTTTTACAAAGGTTTATATGATTGAGTAGGTATAAAATTATCTTGTGGAGGAGAAGGGATAACAATGGAAGTTGTATGGAATCTAGGGACTTGAAAACATTAGATAAAATTGTGTAGGTTAGGCAATATGAATGTTATAACTACATGATGGTAGTGAAGGATTACCCCATTGAAAGGTTTCCTTAACACTAGATTGGTAAGATTTCATTAATACATTCCACTCTAATATATATGGTAACAATCTAACTATAAAGTCTAGCTTCTCTTGAGGGATATACCAATTTGGTATAGTACCATCCCATGGATAGGGCACCCTGAAACCAAGCTTGAATGTTATAATTTAGAACTTCTCCTTAATTTATTGCATGATTTTCTCCATATTATGGATCTACCTTAGAAAATCATCATTTGACATGAAATTACCTCCATAAACTGCGTATTTCTACTCTTGAAAACACCATGATTAATAGGATAACCATATGGATCAATAAGGTTTGGATCAGAGAATATTCATTGTGATACGACTTATAATACTAATATGAAGGAGTATTTTAGGGAAAAGGAGGTGGAGGGGAATAATAATGCTCTTTGAACCGAGAATTCCATTGAGAAAAAGAATTCATTATTATGCAACCTCATAAATGGATGAAAATATGGAGGAAATGGCTAGAAAATGAGAAAATGGGTCTTTTTGGATCATTGAGTTGCCAAATGTTGTATATATGTATTGAATTTTTTTATAGATGATATACACTAATATGTTACTAGTATGTTCTTTAAACTTATAAGAGATGCCGGATGTTGAATGAATGTGTCTCAAAACATTGATACCGCCAAGAACAACGTCAAATCTCTAGAAAATTCTTTGTTCTGCTCCACCGGGTGTGCTAGAAACTATCATGTCAAAGGCACTAAGTTTGCTAGAATGTTTACAATAGAACACTTAAAAATTAAGACCAAAATCTAAATAAAGTTTCCCACCAAAGGCGTGCCAAAAATGTTGTCACTTTGAAATGAACCCTTTGGAGAGTGGTGTGGAATATCTCCTTTCCATTTAACAAAATGAAAAAATTCCTAGGTTGTAGGTGACATGTATGTTGGAGTGAGTCTCTAGAGAGGGCCGGTTCCCTTAGTGCAATACCCAAGGATAGTTTTTACTCCTAAGACTACTCTACTCTATTGAATCCAAAAATAAAAGGGATAGGGAAATAATGAAAAAAACTGAAAAAGACAAAGGTGATACGCCATAAGGTTAAGGATACGAGACTTGTTTAGAGCCATACAAATGAACCACGGAACCATACTCACCATACACAACTTATAAATATATATATGTTAATGCAAAAGTGTATTAGAGAAGGGTTTGAGTTTGCACAAAAAAGAAGAAGGGAAACAAATGGTTTTGAAGGCAATTAGGTGAAATCCATAACAAGATCTTATACAAAACTAGGTTAAACACAATATAAGACCTATAAATTAACATAAAACTGCATAAATTCATGGAGATCAAACTATAAATCAAGGATGAAACACTATCACTAGATAAAATCAGCTTAAAAACATAAAATTGCATTATAAGCAATCAGTAAGAAGGTAAAAAGACTCTTTTATTGATCCAAGTGGTGAAACAAATACAATTGATCACTTGTGACCCCTTCTCTTCCACTCGTAACACATAATAAAATTTAGAATTGAATAGAATGTACATATATACTTTTTACATTGAATTCCATGGAGTTTTATAGAGAATTGAAAAAGAAAAGAACAGAAAATAACAAACATACAAGTATGATGCTCAAAATAGCCTAAAAGCACATGGCATGCATGCGTGAATTATCACTAAAGAAAAAACACAAACTTAGAAATAGAACTCGTATGCTCAAAATAGAAAAATGGATGCTCAAAAATGAAAACGTGTTTAGAAATAGACACACCATATGCATCTTTTATTTTTATTTTAGCTTTTGCATGCTTTAAAATTAGATTGTTGACTGAAAACATGAAGCTAAAAATAGACTCATAGTCATCCCATGCCATGTGAAATTTCCTATGCTACGTGGATTTTTCTAAGTTTTTTTCCTTGTTCCATAGATTTTTAAACAATTTATGTACTTTCTTAGACCTCCACAAAGCTTTGTGGTTTTACTCATTCAATGATTTCTTGACCACCCACAAATTTCTTATGTTTTCCTCATTTTGTAGCTTTAGTTTGGTAAACCCTTTGTTATACAGTTTTACTTTAATTTCAAAGTCTCTCATAGATTTTATACACCTCTGTAGACTTTGCTTTGTGTATATAGAGAAATACTACACAATAGAAGAGAACAAGCAATAAATTACAAACCCGGTCCTTCTTCATATCTCCTTGCAACCTCAGATGAGATTACTAAAACTTGGAATCAAGGTTCACTTTAAGAAGCCTCTGGTAAATTAGAGGTGGAAAATCCTTGGTGAATATACCTTGAACTACTTTCACCGGAAAGGTGAATTTTCCTAGGTTTCAGAATGAAATTTTCGCCTGATATTTTTAAGGGAGAGATAGGGTTTTGTTGACGTATAGTTGTCGCATGACAACAAGGGTTTTTGACATGTGATAATAAGAATTTTTGTTGGTGATAAAAATTCTTGTTGTCACACACCAACAACCCTTGTTTTTGTATGACAACGAGGTTTCACGACACACGTCACCATATTTTCTATCATGCAACAACCAAAGGTTATTGATGCGTGTCAAAAAAATGTTGTTGTCGTGAGATAGCAATTTTTGTTGGCGTCGTCAACAAATCTAATTGTCACATGAAAACAAGGGTTGTTGATAGATGCCAACAAGAATTTTTGTCACACGACAACAATGTTTTGTTGATGCACATCAACAAACCTTGTTGACACGTGTCAACAAGAATTGTTAATGCATATCAACAAATGGTTATTAATACATGAAAAAAATCCTCATTTTCATGCATTCACCATCCATAGCTCCAAAACCGTACTTTTCCCCTATAAATACCCCGTTAGCCCTCATTTTCACGCTCACACTTCTTGGTTCCCAAATTTTTCTTCCGTTCTCCAATTGTTACGTGCTACAGGAACCGTACATGAACACACAAGTGGTCTAGAAAAACACAAAAAACTCCATGTCTCTAGACCCCAATCAAGGTCAAGTATTCATGACTACTAGTGCTCAAGATCAAGATCCAAAAAAAAATCAAACTAACTAGGCATTGACAACCCCAAGCCCTACCCAAGGGAAAGATTCAATACAAGAGCTTGATGTGCCCCCACATCTATATAGTTTTGCAAATGAATGTAGAATACAAGGATTTTGTAGAAGCATGTGAATTCCTAGGGCTCGTTAACATGCCCTAGTTCGAGATTGATCATGACATTCTTAACTACCTTCTCTCCTCATACAATACAAAAGATGGTCATTTTACTGTTACTTTGGAAGATGGTCATACATTCAGGTTCAGTGTTGATCCAATTGATATCCATCGATTGACAAGCATTCCATTTAAAAATTCACCCATAAGTAACCAAAGCAACCCTCATTGAAGAGGATAATATTTACCTTGAATCTTGTTTCGGTTTCCATGTTGATTATACGTGTAACTTGCTTTCATTTGAAATATTTTTATTTTGATATTAATTCCAATGACTTTTTGTAGCTCATGTCAACAAATCAAGACAAGGTGTGGATACACAAGGAATTACACACCACTTTCTTGTTGCCATGATTTCTTTTTTCAAGCCATAATTATTTTGCAAGGTTGTAAACTGATATTCCAAATTGGGCTATTGCATACATTCTTGCAACGATCGCAAAGAAAAAAATTTGATTGGTGCACATTTTTATCTAATAAGATAAAATATGACATTACAAATGCATCACTTTCTAAAAAACCAGTTATTCATTCCACAAACTATCTCCTTGGTCTTTATTATGAGGTGTATTTTAATTTAAAAGATGAACCAACTCCCACTTGCACGAATGAGATAATGAAGAATTTTTCAATTCCATTTGAAGAACAACATGTTAATAGTTTATATTTCAATGTTAGTAAGGTTATTGTCTTGATTATGTACTTTTGATTGAATATTTATGCACTAACATTATGTAGTTTTGATTGAATATTTATCTTATGCAGAGAAGAGTTTTAGAGGCCCTTCCACGAAAAAAGTAGCATCAGGAGGAATATGCCAACAACACGTTGAGGCATTGGGAGATTCCCAATCTGAAATGGAAGTTCACTCATCACCTAACCCCCAAGCGTTTACATTAGTTAAATGACAGAGACGTAATATCCTTAACATTCAATATAGGGTTTTTACACTTAGCATTTATTATTTTCCATTTACCATTTATCATATTGAATTGACATGAAGTTGCTACACTTGCAAGGAATTTAGACTATATGTGTGACTCTCAACAGCATCGCCAACTCACTCAGTCCAATCATGTGTAATTGTCAATTCTCAACCAAAGTAATTGGAACACCCCACTCCACTAAACCAGTCACCCATAACTCCATAACAATCAATTTAAACTCTAACATGGCCACATCTGGTACAACGACAACTTGCCCTTCAACAAGGTATAATTTTATTGCTTTTGTGTAAGTTTTTAATATTTTTTCATATAATTTAGTAGCTTGTGTAGTTTTTAATAGTTTTTCATATAATTTAGTAATGATTTTGTTGATTGTTCTTGGAATTTATAGTACATAGCAATCCTTTACCATCTATTCAAACAATGGCACCGCCACATCCTCCACCAACATCATTACAATTCAAAATGCCCACAAGAGGTTTAGGTAAAAAGACCATTAGTAAACACATGTCAATTCCGCCCCTAGCGAGACACTAAACATTACCTCTTCATTTCCAATTCTAACCCTCTCTCTCAGTGGTTGGCCCAATGCAATGGGCCAATCAGTGTTGAATCAAATAAATTTAGATGAAGATTATTTGGGCATTGATAGTAATGACCCAACAGGTTTTTTAAACACATGTGATATGATTCAAGGCCAACAGGTATATTTCCATTCCAATGTACTTTATTTAAAATTTTCACATTTTAAGTTCAATTTAAATATTAATTAATTTTATTGCAAATAGGATCAAGGTTTCCAAAGGCAAAAAGACGCGACCGATGTTGCTCAACCCGAAAGCCCCCATACCACTCCATCGGCATCATCCTCTTTAGATACAGATAGTGAAAAAATTCCATCATTTCCTTTGGAGAATGCGATTAGTTATGATTGTCAATCCCATGTCAAAGAGTTTATCATGCCTCATATTAGTGAACTCATAGAATGGAAGCGAAGGAAGAAAATATTAATCAATGAGATAAGAATTCGTTATGATAACCATTGGCAAAGGGAGAGTTTATATGTGGTAGTCCAAAATCAGCTTTCGCCAAGATGGATGCCTTACTCATCCAAGAAAAATGATGGATTGTGACATATAATGACAATTATAATGACAATATTTTACATATAGTTTTAAATAAATTGGAAAATATTAGTGCTTTGAAGCCCAAGCCTATTTCAACAAATGGTCAAAGGACAAGGATTTGGTGGCAATTGCAAATGCTGAAAGAGATAGAGCTGTTGTAAGTATTATCAATTTGAAACAATATTTTTATTAATTTGAAAATTTATTGTTTTAGTAATATGTTTAATTGAGCTCACTATTTTTGTTGCAGTTGAAATATGAAAATTTAAAGAGTCAAGAAAAGGTGTTCCAAGTTCACTTGGAAAATGCAAAGAACAGTTTAAACGCAACAATAAAGATGAAGGAAAATATTGTTTTGGTTAACAAACAAAACAATACACTTAAGCGGATAATCAAAGAGAGTGGATTTGACCTTGAGATTTTGTTCAAAGTAAAGGTAGCCACGATCCTTCTTTGGAATCCCATGAAGATGTTATAAAGGAAGAAGAAGCAATCATAAGGAATCTAGAAATTGTTGTGGAGGATATAATTAGTTATGGTATTATTCAAGCAAAGAATACAAGAGGGAAAGCCATTAGAGAGAGCGACAAAAAGATGTTACAGAAACTCAAAAGGAAAGTTCTAATGGGTTTGGGGAAAAATTTAATGATTGAGGCTTGAGAAAATAGTGACTAGTTCAGTGGGTGTGGGGAACTTGAAAAATTGAAACTTGAAATATTTTATATATTGAAGAATGAAACTTGAATATTTATTTAATTTGAAGTTGCAATCTGGATTTTTATATGTTGTTATATTTATATATAGAAATTCTAGATTGTATATGGTGTTTATGTTTGATATGGATGTGATGGTTACGAATATAATAGTGATAGATGATAATGATGATACAAATAATCATGATTCATGGATGATGATAATGGATTTAAACATTAGGCATTATTATCTCTACTTGCAATGATGATGACATTAAATGTGGATGATGACATTAGAATAGATATGGATGATGATAATGGATAAGCTTTTCAAGAAAATTTAGAATGTGTATGACAGAGACATCTTAATACAGGAAAATATTCTTCTCTCTACTTGTAAAATTCAAACTTTGTATTAGGTTTCTTCACATTTATACCTTTTCAAAATCTTCTTCTCTCTACTTGTAATGATGATGACATTAGAATAGATATGGATGATGATGAATTGTATGTGACTGGACATTAATGTAGGTTCAAGCACAATCATGAATGATGATAATTGATAATTGTTTTAATAAAATTTAGAATGTGGTACGATAGAGACATCTTAATATAGAAAAATATTATTTTATCTACTTGTAAAATTTGAACTCTATATCAGGTTTCTTCACATTTAAATTTTATACCTTCTCAAAATATTCTTCTCTCTACTTGTAATGATGACATTAGAATAGATAAGGATGATGACATTAGAATAGATAAGAATGATGACATTAGAAGATATGTAGCTTCTAGCATGATCATGGATGATGATAATATAATGGATTTAAATGATAAATTTTTAAGAAATTTGGAATGTCGTATGATAGAGACATCTCAATACAGTAAAATATTCTTCTCTACTTGTAAAATTTGAACTTTGTATCAAGTTTCTTCACAATCAAAACTCCTTAATATCTTTTTCTTTCTACTTGTAAATGTAATGTCTTTTGGGAAGATATATTTTTACATGTAATTTGATATTCATGCCACAAATTTAAAACACTACATCAAAGAATTTTGCAAATACCAAAACAAATTAAACATGAATGTAAAATCTCTAATTGTGATAGGGTTTGAGGTACCTCTTGTCTTATAGATAGGTGTGACAAAACATATGGAATGAAAATGAGAAATCATCCTTCAAAACAAGCTTGATGACCTTCGATTCTAGAGAAATCAACATGAAAAATGGATTGGTAAATAAATCGATGAGTTTCGACAATGTCGGTCTGAGAAGTGAGAGTTTCCTTGAATGGATGTCAACCCACATTTTCAAGAAAGAAAAGATGAATGAAATATTTATTAAGCGAGATGAAAGAAGAAAGTAGAAACATAAAGATTAAAGAAAATTAAAGAAAACTATTATCCAATTTTGCACACATGAAAAAATTGGACAATAGGGTCCTATTACGATCAAATTATGACATTGGTCCTAAGGACTCACGTTCGGTCATCATGGAGATAACATGATTAAAATAATTAATAATTTACATAGGTGATCTCACCTAGCATTGAACGGGTCAAATTGAGCTCAAATCGGTGTTAGCTCGGTTGAGAACTCAGATCATTTATCATTGGAGCTCAACTTGATGGGCGTCCAAGACTAACATTGAAAAGAGTCGGTCGAGTCGGAAAATATGGGAAAATTTTCCAAAAATGGGAAGAGTTTACAAAATAAGCCAAGGGCCATCAAGAAAAAATTTAGCTCGCCGAGTAGCTCGGTGAGCTACTTGGCAAGTTGGCTAGGTCGGGAAGGCATTAAGTCAATATGGGGAGCTCGGTTCAAGGAGTCGAGCTCAATATCGAGCTATAATAGTTAAAACATCAGTGGCATATAGGAAAGCTCAAAGGGAGTGGCTCAAACTAGGGATCAACTCGGTGTCGAGATGAGTAGTAATGATCTCACAAACAATCTCATATGGCTCAAGGTTTTGTTATGTGGAGATACTAAGAAATTCATAGGAGATAGTGATGAATAGCCCAAATTTCTCGGTGAGTCATGGATCGAGTGGAGCGAGTTACTTAGGTATTTGGAGTTCAAATTAATGTGAGTGCATTATTGTTGAGCAAGTTTAGAGCTTGGAAGTGGCGAAGAGCTCGGTCATCATAAGGGACCATGCAAACAAGAATGGTGCGAGAGATGAAGAACGAGTCACGAGGATCAAACTAAAGATAGCTTAGGGTTTCACAAATGAAAGTAAGGAGCTTGACATGTTTTGTTGAGTTGAGCTTGAGTTCGTGAGTAAACAGATGGAATTGAACTCAAACAAAGGGACTGAGTTGATTGGAGGATCTCACCAAGAAAACATAAAAAATCAGATGTAATATGGAGGATTTAAAGGGCTCCACTTAGTTGGTCGAGTTAAGAGACAAGTCACTTGGAGGGAGGCACGAACTCAAAGGCATGGAAGATGAGCCATTGGTGACTCAACAGGTATAATGGAGATGTGAATCTCGAGTGAGCATTGATGCTAAGAATGGTGAGTCGATAAGAGCTCATCGAATTTATTTTGAAGTAATTTGAAAAAGTCACTCAAAGGAGATCACATGTATAAGTAACAAGAAGTTTGGGTATTCATGGACGAGTTAAGCCGTGTCATTGAGCCAAGGGTTAGAGCTCGACTTGCAATCAATTTGCATAGGATGATTTAGCAAGCCATACGGATGTAGATCTTGGAGCGTATCAAACATTGAGCTCATCAAATTAACCTTACAAACTCAACGAATGGGCACACATTCGAAGCATTTCCAACATCAAAATGATGAGCTACAATATGACAAAATTCTATGATGGGGAGTTTTAGGCCTTTGCGACCATGGTTAAGAAAATGCATTGCCAATCCAAGTCGGTAACTTTGTGTGGGGAATTTGGGAACCGATCACCAGTGGAGATAATGCCATGGAAAACCAATATAAGATTTCCATGCATGGGAAAATTTCATGATGGTTTCCATGTGGAATTTTTTTTGATGGAAAACCAAGATAGAGGTTCCACGTCGAGGTAAATTGGGAAAGGTAGCCATAGGGAAAAATCATTCAATGAAGGCTGAGTCTATCATTGAGTCAAGTGGGAAATGAGTTCTCTCTATATTAGAAGTGATTCATGCATGGAGTGGTAGATACAAATGATCTCAACTCCTTATTTAATGCATGATCATGCCAAGATTCATGGCGGAGGAAGCTCATTGTGGGGAGTTACGTGAGGAGCTGTTAAGGAAATTTAAAACTTCCATGTAACTATCTTGATCAATACATGCCAAATGCCGAGTTGTTTGTTGAGGTTCACATACTCATCAGGAAGTAATAATGAAATGTGGAGTTCACCCAGTTAAAAAAAGTCACGTCGTGGCTGAGTTGTAGGACCCAACGTATTTGGAGCTTGTGAATCGAGTAAGAAAGCGAGAGAGGCATTTCGATTTTCATCATTCGCATGCAGAGCTCGGCATACTCAAATGTGGGGAGCTCGGAAATGAGCTCATAAAAATCCAATAGGCTGTACTTGGTGTTAGAGTATGGAGCTCAGTTGGGCCATAAGAATAGCTTGTAGGCCAAGATATGAGATGACAAGGGCGAGTCCTTCCCGAGTTGGAATCACATTGCCGGATGGTTTTGGGAATACACAATTCCATGAGAATTTGATATTTCTCGAGCTCAACATATCATTCATAGACTACATTACATGCATGGAGGAAGATTGGATTCTTACAACCATCATGAGCTCGAGAAAGATTGGTCAAAGAGATGGCTTTAATGAAGACTCAAAGATGATTCGATCGGGTTCACCTAGTTGAGGCATCAAATGGAGGAGCTCGGAGGTGAGTTCAGGAAGATGGTCATAGTTATGGCATGGACATGGGAAAATGGGCTCTCCAAGATACTTTATGGATCACTTTGAGGCGAGCCAAAATAGTTTGATGAGGTGTTTCCGATCACAAAGTCATTAAGACTCGACCAAATGAAGAAGTGGAGATGGATCATCGAGATAGAAATAAGTCATTTAACAAAAAAGGCTCACAAGATGAATGAGCTAACTAAGCATAGGTTGAGGAGGAGATCGGAAAGAAGAACTCAACAAAGATCTCACAAAAGGCTCGAGATAGACATGGAGAGTGATCCGAGTGAGCATAACTCGGTCAATGTGTGTAGACAAGATGATCTTGATTCATAGTGGGAGCTTGGTCATGGCAATGGAGAGCAAGCTCAATGGAGGAGCTCATCGCCCAACTCGGTGAGTTGGCTTGGTGAGCTAATCACCGAGTTGGGATGTTTTTAACTTATTCACATGGATTTCCCCCTCTTCAAAGTGTAAACTGGTTTTTCAGGGGGTCCACCTAATAGTAATTAAATTAATATTTTTATTTAAATATTTTAATAATAAATATTTATTATTATTATTATTAAAATATTTTATTTAAATATTCCTTTAATTAATTGAGAAGATTAGGTCAACTGGTCATTAATGGCACATGATGGAGGATTAAGTGGTTCAACTAACTTTGTAATAAATGAACCATCATGTACCTTCAATTTAGGAAGGAATTTATTACTTTTCCTCTTCTCTCTCATGGAATTCTTCTATAAATGTAAGTTGGAAGCTCATTCCAATAGGTTGGACAAGTTAGACATCTGAGACAAGTGTATTTTTTTCAAGAACCCTCCTTCTGCAAGTTGTTATTGTATATTGAGGGAACTTTCAAGCCTCCTTTTAAGACTGTAATGGCAACCGTTGCCTCTTCCGAATGTATGATGAATTGTGCATTCTGTTGAAGTAATAAAATTGTGTGTTTTGTGACTAATCTTGTTCCTTTCACCATGTTGTACTTCCTTGTGCCTTTCTCATGCTTGTAGGTACACTATGTAAGTTCAAGTTTCTATTACAGGTTCTTGGAGTTCTATGCTTATCAAGTGGTGGATTATTGCATGCAGTTGAGTTGTGGTACTTGTTTACCCTTCTCAAGTTCATCCTTCTTCATTGGAAGACTAATAGATTGTCTTATATAATTGAGTTTAACAAAGGGAACACATGCTTCCTAGCCTGTGGTATTCAGTTACCCTCTCTAAGTTGTAGTAGGCAAAGTTGTCTTATGGTACACAATAGCCTCTTCAATTTGACCCTTCCTAAGTCTGGTAACACCCTTTATTTGGTGCATCACCATCCCTAGTATAGTTTCATTTCTTGCAAATATCTTTCCCTAAAACCCATGATAATGTTAGCACAGGTCCAGATAACTATTTTATCACACTAGGAGTAGTACAACACTTAGTTTAGGAAGAGGAAGCTAAACTTATCTGGAGGTTCACCTCAATCCCAAGTCCCACAGCTTGAGAGGTGATCCCGTGTTTCCCAATCACACCAAACATCATGTTTGCATTCTATCCATTTGGAAGGTGCAATGATTTGGCGATAATAAAAACTTAGGTACCTATTTGTTGAGAAAATAAAAGATAGATTAAGTATGAAAGTGCATAAGGATTGGGTGTGCAAACACATGAAACATAGAAGGAAACAAAGATATAGCAAAACAAGGTGTGCCTAGAACAAGTGTACAGAGGAATCAACAACTTTTGTAGATCTAGGATATTTTTTGAGATGGAGTGATGAGAACACAATGACATGAAGAATTGTAGCTCACGCAAGACTATTTTACGGTGTCAAAGCAACAACTTGAGTGCCATGCAAATTTTTTGTTTAATAATAAGATTTATAATTAGAAATAACTATAGAAATCTATTATTAGGGTACTTGCATGATTTTGTATTCTCTTGTAAAGGTAAATGACTATTATTAGCATGTAGCCTATTTTTGGAATGGGCATAGGTGGGTGAAGGGAAAGTCCCCATCCCTACATATGTATTTATTTGCATGGTTATGAGATATTGATGATTGTAGAGTTATGCTCTGGATTTTTGGTGCACATAACCATAGAAACCGGATCTTCAATATATGAAGCTTCTATGTTTTGCAGTACATAATACAATGGATCATATTGGCTGGATATTGGTGTTAGATGTGACTGAATATGGTTCTTGTATGGTAAATCTCATTATAATCATTGTTCAGTCAATCTTTCATAAGGGTTAGATCTATATTTGGTTCATGCACTATGGTTTACTTGATTATCTGTTATGGATCATAATTATACTTTTAGTCATGCTAACATCTTGAATAAGCTTCTCTAAAGGGGGCTAGGTACCCTTGTGCACTTGAGTGAGTTCTCGCTTTAGGCTAAGTGATGTGCTAGCTCGCCTTAGGCTAATTGTAGTGAAATCTAGGCTACATAATTGGTTCCTTTGTCGGGACCTCTTTCTTAGTTCTTGTTTAGGATGTTGCATAATGAAGACATACCAATTGACCTTAGCGAGTATTAGGGAGTGGCTAATATATCTGGAAGAAGAGTATGCCCACAAATTCAACACTGGACCTGATTTCAATGCATGCACATGGGTTGAATGTAATCTGTATGATGCATTGAATGAGACGCTCTTTGATATCTTTCCTATAGAGTTGTATGAGTGGTTGGTTGTTTATGTGTCTAAGAGGAATTAGAGGTTTCACATGCTTGTTTGGATGCAGAAAGAATTCCAAGCCTTGTATGATGTAGATTTGATTTGGACACACTATGTGGATGTTTGGTTCCATGGTGTTTTGAACAATTATATTCTAGAATATGCAATTTCAACTTACTCTTCCCGGATGTTATTGAGTTTCAGTTTTGGAAAATCCCAGAGGATCTTACTTGCGTGGTATTCCACTTGTGATTAAGATCCTGATTGTAACTTTGGATTTAGAAAATAAGTCAATGGCTAACTAAATGCTACCACGTAAAGGGGAGTGGGTTTGGAAAGGATGGTGAACCTAGTGGCAAAGATACAAAGGGAAGAAAGTTGGCTTAATTCCAATGAGGTAGGTGAGAGGTATTTAGAGAAGCAACGTGAAGTTATTGTTGTTGCAAATCAGCAGCACCCCTGGATGCAAATCAGGTTTCTAAGTTGATGTTTCAGGCATCTAGTGTGATTGCACAACATTAAAACCTCTCTCCAAGTGTGGGACTTGTAAAATGAGAGAGGAATCTCTAGATTAGAGGTTGGTTCCTCAAACTCCTCTAATCATATCTATTATTTGCACAACTGCAGAGGTTCAGATCCTAATTTTATCTTAATTTGCAAGGAGACAGGGATAAGAAATGCAAAAATTAAAACTAAACTGATAAGGGTGATACACCAAAGGAGTGGTGAGCACTTCTTGCTCATGCAAATTGACACAAATCAGAAATTGCAACATAAAACATCATGCACAGGTTGATAAGCTGTAAACAAGGGTTTGAAATGAAGCAAACAACACATACAAAGGACTGAAAGCATTCACAGAGCCTGCATTGTGATTTTCAACATCAAAATCCTTGTACTCCAACACCAAAGAGGCGAAAAAACATTACAATCCCTGAAAGGTCTGATACTTGCCAAAATCACTTGTTGAAAGTGAAAACAGAAGCTTGTTGTGCAAAAAAAGTGTTCCCCCTTTGAAAAATGAGCCAAATCCGGCTTTTACAGTGCATGGGTCGAGCCCAGGAGAGAGAAAACATGAAAAAATGTGGGAGCCATTCCCCATTGACCAAAATGCATTAAAAACAGCATGGAGGTCCTTACAAACCCATGCCCTGACATTTTTGACCATGCTGGAGAAGAATGCGACCCATTTTGCATTAAAATTGGTTGTTGAAACATCAGTTCTGTCCATGGGCACGTACCAGAAGAATTTTTGATTTTCTCCCTCCAAACTGAACCAAAATTCAAAATTGACCATGGAATCTTGTAGATAATTTCACCAGCTTTCCATTGATATAAAGAACGTGAAAATCTGAGCTCTGGATCGAAAGTTATGGCGATTTGAAGTTTTAGGGCAAAAACAGGCCAAAATCGGATCGCTTTGATATTTTTGACCTGGACACGTGGCGAGTTCTGATTGGCTGCGGACCTTGCAAGGGAAAATTTCCCACAAAAACTCTGCCGAGCCATAACTTGAAAAATACGTGGAGTTAGGAGGAAATCTTTACCTTTCTAGAAAGCTGAGAAAGAGCTCTATCCAATGGTGTCATTTCCAGAAGGTTTTGAGTGCCTAAAAAGTAAAAATTTATGACTGAGGCACAATAGAAGGAAAGAATGAAAGGGAGTTAGCCACAAAATGAGCAGGGGGCACATTTGGATAACAATTTTTGTGACTCGGAGGGTCATCTACCTCTTTGGATGAATGATCGTGCTCAAGCAATCCATTGGGCATGGAGTCATGAGTAGTAGCTCAAAAACTAATCAAATTTGAAAACTTCCCTCCGAACCGCTTGAATCCCACTAGACACGAGTTGTTCCCACCAAAATGCCATCAAAACGAACTATGCAAGAGCGAAACCAAACCAGAAAGACCAAAACTATGTACAAAACGTGAAAAACATGGGAGCCATTCCCTATTGACCAAAATGCATTAAAAATAGCATGGAGGTCCGTACAAACCCATGCCTTGACATTTTTGACCATGCTGGAGAAGAATGCAACCCATTTTGCATTAAAATTGGTTGTTGAAACGTCAGTTCTATCCATGGGCGCATACCAGAAGCATTTTTTGATTTTCTCCATCCAAACTAAACCAAAATTCAAAATTTACCATGGAATATTGTAGATAATTTCACCATCTTTCCATTGATATAAAGAACGTGAAAATCTGAGCTCTGGATCGAAAGTTATGGCGATTTGAAGTTTTAGGGCAAAAATAGGCCAAAATCGGATCGCTTTGATATTTTTCACTTAGACACGTGGCGAGTTCTGATTGGCTGCGGACCTTGCAAGGGAAAATTTTCCACAAAAACTCCACCAAGCCATAACTTGAAAAATATGTGGAGTTAGGAGGAAATCTTTACCTTTCTAGAAAGCTGAGAAAGAGCTCTATCCAATGGTGTCATTTCCAGAAGGTTTTGAGTGCCTAAAAAGTAAAAATTTATGACTGAGGCACAATAGAAGGAAAGAATGAAAGGGAGTTAGCCACAAAATGAGTAGGGGGCACATTTTGATAACATTACAAAATGGATGGTGTTGTGGAGAGAGATGGATCGTGAAGGATTTGGGGCTCACGTAGAAGACATGGAGCCAAAGCATCTGGATCTCCCCCATTTGGGAAATCATGGTAGGGAACCCTCCTTAGCCTTGGATGAGGGCATGTTAGTAGATACAATATGGGATGTGGGCATGCATCTGAATCTACTTCATGACCTCGCCTTTACGCTTGGTTTTCCATTTTCTATGATAGTCAGTAATTAACAAACTAGTGTGAGTAGTAGAGTTGCAGTAGAAAGAGTTAATTTGCAATCAAGTTCAAGAATTAATCATGGATCTTATTCATGTATGTCACAATTGTCATCTAATTTATTTGGATGACCATTTGGATTTATCTTTTCTAACGCATCATTGGCATAGAATGTAGGCACACAAAACCTTGACATCACATCTTGAAGTAGTGCAACTTCACAGACTATGGGCATTTAGTTTATCACAACTATTGGAACACAAGGTAGTGCATCTTCGGCCCATTACCTATTAGAGGGGGTGGATTAGGAAGATTTGGTGGCATAGGTGCTAGCAGATCTGGAGGTGGTGGAAATACAGGAGGAAATATAAGCTCTCAATTTAATGGGAAAGATTTGCACGAATCTCATAAAAATGATATAGAGATGTACCTCCACCTTATAAAGTATAGAGGCATTAAATATTTATCTGAACATGTGCATATGTGTGAAATAATATGGTGTGCAAAGGGGATTACAACTCTAGAATGCAAGGCAAGTCATTTTTCAACTATGTTGATGGGGTACACGCATAACTAGTACAAGAAGTTTGATCATAATCAGACTTGCATGGATTATACAATGCCACGAGATGCTTTCTTAAAGTAATTTTATATCCCCGAGTTCAAGCATAAAAGCATAAGTGCACTCAAGGATATTAAGCAGGGCACTATTGAGAGTGTTCAAGATTATGATGCTCGGTTCAAAACCCTTATGTATAAGTTATCTTATGACATACAAGCGACCCATCATGCATAGTGGTTCATTGGAGGACTGATCATGCCTTTTAGGAGGTCGCTTTCCCATAAGATTTACGCAGATCCGTGTGAGGCACTTGAAGTAGCTCTACGTGTTGAGGTGGTAGGAAGTGTGGACACATGAGTGATCCCATTCTTGGAAGCTCAAATTGTAGCAATGGCAAAGCAATTAGAAAAATTATCTGCTAATTTAGTGCATGAGACACATAGTGGAATTTGGTGTATAGATTGTGAAGTAGAGGGGCATACTAAGGATAGTTTCCCTCATGAATTGGTATGCTCATTGTTGTTGGATTGCGAGATATGTCACTTAGACCATAGTTTAAGCCGTGCCCATTGTTGTAGTACGCGATAAAGAAGAATGTATCCAATTCTTGTAATATTTGTAGGTCTTCCACTCATGATACTGAATATTACAGGTTGATTGATCAAATCCATGATGTCATTGATATTGGCATATGATAGAATAGTGTTGTAAATAATTCTAAAGAGAAAGGTGAGCATCATGACTATGATCATAATGAAGGGCACTTTGATGGAGGCCATGGTAGAGGTCGAGGATACCGTGGTGGATTCAAAGGTTGAGGTCACGGGGAGGCAAGAGTGATTTCCTCTATGGAACTTGTTACACATTTGGATCTCCTAACCACTACAGGCGTGAATGTCCACAAAATATTTTGTGTTATTTCTAGGAGAAGAATCATAGTTATAAAGAGTGTCTAGACATATATGCACACTTTAAAAAGAAACATAACCATGAAAACAAGGGCACAAGAATGGTTATAGTATAATGCTCCATGGAAGATAAATGGATGAAGAAGTTAGCACAAGATCCTGAGTTGATTCCTATGAAGATTACTACACACGTTGAGGCTACGTGTGTCGTGAATCTCTGTAGATCCTACCATTACTAATGAGGAAGTCCTACATGCCAAATGTTCAGATCCTATGCATCAGAAGGAGGTTTATCAAGAAACCATGGAGGTAATTTAGAATTTACAGGGTGAGATACAATGTTTGAAGGAACAATCACAAAATTTGGAACAAAAGAAAGCAGTTGATCTCCATCAGACATATGTTGATGATTTGAAATAGGTTTGCAAGATGTTGTGCCAAGAGAAAATTATTCCTTTGTTAGGGAGCCTATTGAAGGGAAACACTCCATGCATTGGGACTGAGCATGAGAGATAGCTTTTGCATGTTAATCTTCCTCCGACAGTTTGGATTATGACAAGGAGATTACTCTAAATGTTGTTGTTGATGGTTGGCTTTTGAGTAACATCTTGATTGACACAGGCATGAAAGTGAATGTACTCACTTTGGATGTGTGGGTTCAAATGGGTAGACCTCCATTGCAACCATCCTCTAATGTTTTATTCATGGAAAACCGGATGAAGGCCATGCCCATTGGAGTATTAAAAGATGCATCCATTACTATACAGGGGGGCAAGTTTACTGGGGACTTTGAGTTCTTAGTGCTTGTAGAAGCAAAAAATTTTCCAACATTACTTGGGTGCCTTTCGTGTTATCTAATCAATGTTATCTTGCGCTTCAACAAGGGGTATATCAGTTTTGAGAATAAGGAAGAACGATTCATTATACATCTAACCGATGTGAAATATATGCCTTATGTAGATCCCTTAAGTGAAGAATACTTGAACATAATTTATGTGCACACCATTTGAGATCCGAAGTTCTTGAGCCATCAAAGGAAGGAGTCCTCTAGTGGGATGATGCACAATCCATGTGATTGATACTACAAGTTTTGCATGTGATAATTGGGCACACGAAACTTATGAAATGGTTGGGTGTGAAGTGATAGGTACATCCACCCACGTCGGTAAGCCACACAAGATCGTGTGCTTGGGCAACAACTAGGTGCCAAAGTATACAGGTGCAGAGAATCTAGAAGTATTCCTGCTTGCTATGGAAGCTCAATGGGAATGTCGGTGGAAAGAAGGAATATATCATTTTATACCCTATGTGGGATAATAATGCCACTGGGTTGTTCATAGGGATAATCTTTTGGAATGGAGAGAAGTAAGGATTGCTTTATCGATTGATTTCTAAAAAGAAAGGCACCTACCCGTTTGTGCATTTCATGGTAATGATCCTATTCAACCCGTTCAATTATGTGAGAGAATATGGACAGCGGGGAAGGAAGCTTTACCACCTTCATTATGGGTGCACAAGTTTTACTTCACCTTGTGAGGCTGCACGTGCACATGCTATATCTATGCGAGTTAAATAGAGAAACTAAAAATGGCATGAACTTATTCAAGGTATGAATTAGACCTTCGACTACTTTTCTTTGAAACCTCTATTGAATGAGGCGTTACATGTTATAAAGTTTTTAATTATGGGAAAACATGAAAAGGCTTAAGAATTCCTTCAAGAATTGTTAGGAGAATCAAAAATAGTGGCACGTTTTGAAGTACAAGAAATAGATGTTGAATAGCTTGGGTGCGCATTCCTAGAAAGAGAAAATGGTAACATGATTTACATAGTTGATGATGAAGAGGTAGAGAACCTAGACATTGAGTACATAGAGGGAGTGCATGACATCTTGGATAATGTAAATTAGAAGGCGCGCACCTACCATGATCCTATAAAGACCAAGAAAGTGAATATTGGAATGGATTCTAAACCTAAGGAATCCATTATTAAATATTAATAGTTTGACTACGAAGTTACAAAAATCATTGAGTTGTTACGTGAATTTCAGGATTTATTCCTAGAGGCTATCATGAGTTGAAAGGTATGCATGAATCATTGGGAGAGATGAAGATAAAATTAAAGGAAGGTGCATGCCCGGTTTAGAAGAGGCCTTATAGGATGAATTTGAATTTATGCATCAAGGTGAAAGAAGAGATTGAAAAAATGTTAATTTTTGGGATGATCGTGTCTATAGAGGAGTCGAGTGGGTAATACCTATGGTGATCAACATCAAGAAAGATGGAAGAATTAGAATTTTTGTGGATTATAGGGAACCAATGCTGCATGTGTCATAGACCCCTTTCCCACACCATTTACTACAGAAATCTTGGAGGGAGTTGCAGGGCGCGAAATATGCTCCTTCACTAATGGGTTCTCTAGATATCATCAGGGGAGGATATCTAGTGAGGATCAAGATAAGATAAATTTTACCACCGAGTGAGGAAGTTTTTCATAAATGGTTATGCCCTTTGGATTAAAGAATACACCTATAGTATTTTCGTGCATAGTGGTACAAACATTATATGATTTTATTCACAAGTTCTTGCAGTGTATCCGGATGATTGGATAGTCTATGGGCTCGTGAAAGATCACTATGATATCTTTAGGTTTATATTTGTGAGATGTAGGTAGTTAAACATCTCTTTGACAATTAATAAGTGCTTATTTTCTACCCATTTTGGAATTTTTTAGGACACATCATTTGTAAATAGGGGTTACTTAGTGGATGTTGCTAAGGTAGTTGTGATTTTGGGCTTAGAGGAACCTATTAGCTAGAACAAGGTGCACAGATTTTTTGGGCACATGGGTTATTATAGAAATTTTATTAAGAGATATACCAAGATCTGTGCTTTAAGAAGAATTACTCAAGGAAAAGGAAAGTTCTATTGGTGTGAGGCACAATAATGCATGTTTGAAACAACTCAAGGAGAGGCTTACTTCAACACCTATTTTGCACTTTCCTTCATGGTATAAACCCTTCCATGTTCATGTAGACACCTTTGGCATGGCCATTGGTGCCGTATTAGCTCATCCTAGAGAAGGTATTTTTGATTATCCTATTTTCTTTACTAGCAAAAAGTTGACTCCAACGAAATTGAATTATATGACAACGTAGAGCGAAGCCTTGTCTATGATATATGTACTCCATAATTTTTGATAGTATTTGCTAGCTACGCCTTTTATCTTTTATAAAAACTACATGGCATTAAAGTACTTGGTGAACAGTCCCATTTTATAGGGGTGGATATGTCATTAGGTACTATTGTTTCAGGAGTTTTACAGTGATGGTTAAGCTAGGTAAGAGCAATTCTAGTCTAGACCATTTATCAAGGATTCAATCAACAGAGGACACGTAGAACATTGAGGACACAATTCCGATGCACAGCTATTCAGGTTGAACCACACACCCTCAGACTTGGAAGATATTGTTGTCTTTTTACGCATAGGTGTGGCACCCAAAGGAATGAAGGCTTTAGAAAAGAAAAAAATTTCTATTCATGTTGTGCCTTACATGTTGATCAATGGAGACTTATATAAGTTAGGTTGTGATGAAGTTTTGTGCTAGTGTGTACTTGAGCATGAGCGTGAAGAAATTATGGCAGAGGCTCATGATGGTATTACAGTGGACACTATGTAGGGGATGCCACTATGCACAAGATTCTACTAGTTGGCCTATGGTGGGAAATGTTATACAAGGATTGCAAAGCATATTGTAAGGCATGTGATCATTTTCAATGCCTTAGAAATCCCGAGACAGTGATGAAATTCCTTTGAGACCTATTACTAGTCCCGATCCTTTTAAGAAGTGGGCATTTGACTTTGTGGGCCCTATCTCTCCAACTGCGTGTAGGACCGATCATGTTATATTATAACTTTTACATATTATCTTACATGGTGGGTAGAAGTGGCACCTTCTGAAAAGGATTTCACATCAACTACGACAACAAGGTTCATATGGGAGAATATTATTAGTAGGTATGGCTGCCCTTTAAGTTTAACAAGTGATATGGATACTCATTTTCTTAATGAGACTATCAGGATATTATTAGATGAATTTATGGTTTCACACCATAGAACAACCCCTTATCACCCTCAGTAAAACGAAATTGTTGAGGCCTTCAACAAAATACTTGAGCCATACTTTGACAAAAAAATTTGATGTTGGAAGGAAATATTGGGA
Source organism: Taxus wallichiana var. yunnanensis (assembly GCA_018340775.1). NCBI lineage: Eukaryota > Viridiplantae > Streptophyta > Pinopsida > Cupressales > Taxaceae > Taxus > Taxus wallichiana. The sequence goes on from CM031244.1 coordinate 8,766,975, forward strand.
TGATAAGGTCTCTGCTATACTTTGGGCATACATGAAAACCTACAAGAGGTTGAATAAGGAAACACCCTTTCAGTTGGTGTTTGGCGTAGAGGTAGTTCTACCCATGGAATTCATGTTACCTTCTTTGTGTATTACGTGCGCAGGAGGTCTGGCTGATGAGAAAGTATTAGAAGAACATATTGATAAATTGATGCATCTAGATTAAAGGCACGCCATAACAAGATGCATTCAAAAGAAAGACAAATCTAGGTAGAAGGCATGGTATAATAGGCACATCAAGGATAAGAAACTTGAGGTTGGTAAAATGGTACTTCTGTTTGATTCAATTTTTTTGTACCACCCTGTAAATATTAAGATGGATTAGTTAGGACCATATGTTATCACTTATATACTTGACTCGGGAACTTGTAAGTTAGAGGTGTTGGATGGAACACAGTTTCCCAGTTACTTCAATAGGAGTAGGTTGAAGCCCTATTATACACAAGTCTTATTGGTTTTTGTAATAAGGAAGTATTTCCACTTAGATTATGTTTCCCTTAATACACTTCCTTTATATGTGTTTCCTTCATCATTGCTTATGTTTTTCAATTTAGTTCGGTGTTTTATTTAATAAGCGTGCTTTGCGCACTAGAAGCTGATTACTATCTAAAGTGTTTTCATTCCTAGAGGACCACATCTACCCTTAGTGTGGGGAGGTTTACATATATGGCTCATTACCAAGTTGGATATAGTTGATTTTCATCTAAAGATGGGTATGCATAAGGAAAATTTTGTGTAGGTGATTTTGGAAGGGTGTAGATAGAAAAAAATACTCCTAAATGAAGACCACATAAGAAAAAAATAGACACATAATATAATAAAAGGTAGGTTGTAGCAAGGAAACTACTTAGAAGAAGGTGTAGTGGCAAAGTAATTTGGAACATAAGAGCACATGAGAGGAGTTTTGTGGCCAAGAATTAGGAGGCACGCTAGAAGGTTCGACGTGGCGTAGAAATGAGTAGTGCGAGAGGCATTGGAAATTGATGCATTAATGTTGGGATCGATGGTAGGTGTTTCACCATTTTCATTACGTTATTGAGATGAAACAGATAAGGGTAAGGGCTAAGGAGGAATACTTGTTTATGTTGGTCGGTTGATGGTTATTGCATGCTTTCGACTTCTCAATCTAATGTTGATTGAGAGCTTCCTTTTGGCTGGGAGGAACTACCTGAAATAGAAAACAAGACCACAAAAGAAGAGTTAAATAATATATGACAGTGGACTGCCTAGCATGTGCTAGATTTGGGAAGTGTGATACTCCTAGACAACTTTCAATCCATTGTTTAACACAACTTAATGTGAGAAATAAAAAAATTCCTACTGTAGTTGATATGATTTAGGTATTTCATTCAAGAACAATAAGCAAATCTAATATAACAGGCTAGGCTATAGTTAGATATGAAGGGTAGGTAGTTGTCAGGGTGTTGAAACTGGTTAGGGTCAGGTTCTGGGTTGTTTGGGTCACTTGGTAGAAGGTAGGTTGGCTCTGTTATTGGAAAAGGTGTAAAACACAGAGACCGACATTGGTTTAGTATAACCGGTGATGGTTTAGGAGAGACCGACGACGGTCATGGTAACCGCATCGATGCAGATCAGTGTGTGATAGTTCAATAAAAAATTTATTACAGATGCAGGGGTGAGGTTAGATAGAGCTAAAGGATGGGATGGAGAGATCTATGGAAATGTTGAGAACATTCAAATGGGTAAAAGGGCTAGGATAGATGATATGATAAAAGGGTGGGTGAGGTTTGAGTTTGTCAAAAAGTAGACTATGAAGGAATGGGAATATTAATGGAAGAATGATAACAAAAATGATAACAACCCTATGGCTAGGATAAGAAGGGAAGTGATCAGTGATAAAAGAACTTACCAATGTTGTAGATCCAATGGTTGGTTGGTGGGGATGATCGATTGGTGAGATGGAGCTTGGTGCAATAGTGATGCTTCTGGAATGTCACCGTGAGTGTGAATGCCTCTGGATCTATCTTGGTGTTGGCTATGGATGTCTATAGGTGTGAAAAGGCTTTGGTTCTACTTGCATGTAGTTCTCTTCTTATCTCCTTGATCTCGAATCTACCAACCCAAAAAAAAGGTTGCTAAGGTGAATAAATGGTAACCGCGATGGTTCCTAGTTGACCGACGTCGGTTTCGGGATGATTGGTGTCGGTTAAGGTGGGATTCCCTAGGTTTACTAAAAATGGTAGATCTCGCATCATTTGGATCAAGTTCATTCCTTTTTTATCCGCGTATCCGAATGGATGTTGCATTTTTATGAGCGGGAAGGTGGTTAGAGGGATAATAGGCATTGATTTTTAGGGTTGAACTAAGTCTTAGCTCATTAAGGTAAGTGGGACCAAGTCTTAGTTAGTTATGGAAACATGTCAAGAATAGGTCTAGGGTGAGGTGGCTAGATGAGGTGGAAATTAGCTTAATTAAAATAATTAAGTAATGAATATTGTGAGGATGGGTATTAATTAAATTAAATTAATATTAATGTGGGGTGGAAGGGGTTATGGTTAGGGTAAAGAGTTTGAGTTGGTCATTCATAGGGGACCAAGGGGAGTGTGACCCCATTTTGGTGTCTACATTTTACCCCTTTTTATTACGTAACTTGTATTGGTAAGCGATGTTGACAAAAATAAGATGTGGTTGCCCCATGTGTGGGTGAAGGTAACCCCCCTCAAACTAGGAACCGATGAGGTGAGAGAAGGAAGCGGTGAGTGGTTTGATAAAATGAGGTGGGTGGTTTGAGAAAATAGGGTTAGGTGTGAAGAAGGTGATGGTCGAGGGTATGGTGATTGTAAGAGGTAGGGTGGGTGATTAGGTAGAGCATTCAGATATACACACACATTGTGAAATGCCATGAGATACAAGGGTTTCTCAACATAACAAATGTATGTTAGCTAGGGTCATAAAGGTCATCCAAACAAGGGTTGTTGAGGTTTGGTATCCAAGGTAAAGGATACGGTCCAGGCACTCAATGAGGTAAGATGTAGGAACGTGTAGGTGTGGTTCTGGTACATCCAAAAGGTCAAAAGGTTAAGGTTTGTTTGGATAAGGGTCACGACCATAGGAAAGGTAAGGCTATTAGGTTGAGAAAAATAGGTACCATCATCACAAGATGCAATGGTTGAGAACCTAGGAATATCCACTAAATCAACAGTTAGGTAGGTAGGTGTGGGTAGGGTAGGTTGAGGTAAAAATGGGTAATGGGGTAAAGTTCAAATCGGGTAAACAGGAAATGGGCCAGGTCAAAGGTAGTGACCGTTAAACGTATGCACACATATAAACTGTGGCATGGTACCAAAGTGAAAAGATTGCAAACTCTACATCGTCCAAGGTCGATAAGTCTATCCAATCAAAGTGAAAAGCTTGCAAACTCTACATCGTCCAAGGTCGATAAGTCTATCCAAACAAGGTTGAAGTATTTCTGGTATCCAAGGTATAGGATATGGTGTGGAAACATGATGTAGGTTAGGTACAGGAACGTTTAGGTATGTTCTGGTATACCAAAGGTTAGGTCAGGATAAACAACACGACAATAGGCAAGGTAAGGTCATTAGGCAAAACAACACGGTAATAACTCCATAAGGTATAACTGAGCACATGGGTTCAAAGGTCATAAACAATGTTCTAGGTCCAGGCATATAGGTCATGGCATGGGTAGTGCCAAGGTATAGGGAAAAATAACAGGTCCCTAAATGCAATTAAGGACAGGGATAGGTAAGATGGGTGGGTAGGTAGGTGGCAATAAGGGTGGGTAAGGTCAAGAAGGTGGTGGGAAGGGTAAATTTTGGTCAGAAATGGGTAAAAGGTATTGCAAGAGTATGATAGGTAACTGATGTTGGTTAAGTAATGACCGATGCCGGTTAGGTAGGGCACGACTTGACCGACGTCGGTCGTGTCGATTTAGGTATAAAAAAGAAAAATCCGTATAATATGGAATCATTTGTACATTTTGACTTGTGGAAAAAAAAATGACAGAGTGCTGAACAAGTTGTGCTTTGTAGAGAGAAAAGGACGAGGGACGAGACCTGTTGAGGTGGAGAGATCTAGTTGGTTAGAGGAGCCAGGTAGACGGGTCCATGAGAGCAGTGTGGTTGATTTGATTAGGTAGAGTGGAGGATTGGATTTGGTGATTTGGACATGGTAAAGGTGGGAGAAGGGTCGGGTGGACCACCGGTGTAGCGGTCGAGATGTGCCCCCACGAAGATGGCATCGCGATGAGGTAAGATTTGATCCCATTCCATGTTTTGTTAGGTAGATATGTTTATAGAAATTGGGTTAGGGTAAAATGGGTTTTAGGGGGAATTTATTTTTAATTTGGGAAGAAAATGGGTGAAATCGTAATGGAGGAAGGGGTAGTTAGGTGAATGAGGGTGGGGGAGTGGTTGAGGGGGGTTTTAGGTAGGAATGGGTGGGTAGGATGGGTGATTAGGCTAGGTTTGAAAAGTTTTGGAAAAAAATTGGGGGGTTGAATGGTTTTGATGATTTGGCATGGTGATGTCGGTCGATGTCGGTCCAAGGGTAGGCTGAGGTTGATTGGAAAATTTCGGCATCTGTCATGTAGCAGGACCGATGAGGGTCATAAGGAACCGATGTCGGTTGGTTTTAGAGGAGAATAGGTCAATAGGTAGAAAAAAATCTAGGAAGAGAAGGGTAAGGGATGGGAGATAAAAGTAAGGAGAGTGATAACGGTAAGGGTAATATGTTTACAAAGGGTAATGAGTAGGGAATAGGTATAAGGTGCATGAATAGATTGGTTTAGCAAGGGAAAATTGGTAGAGTGGGTACAATAAGTAATAAGGGTTGGGGACAAGGTTTGTTGGGTATAATATGTGTTTGGTATGGGAAGGTTTTGACAATAGTGTGTTTTGTTGGGTGCAGGCGAGGGACCAACTATGGATGCGGATAGGGTACCTCCCTTATTAATAGATGTTTGATGAGGAGTGGAGGCACATGACTGAGGTGGGTCTAATTGGGATTTGACGTTATAGGCGTATATCTCATGATCCAAGTTTGATGGTCACTCTCATCGATAGATGGGATTCTACAACCAACACATTCCATTTGCCGACAGGTGAGATGACTGTCACCTTGGAGGATGTTTATAGGATTATGTGGCTACCGATAGTAGGGGCACAAGTGTATTCTATTTCTTCGGAGGCATCAGAGGAGTTGATGTTGATAGTATTTGGAGAGGGGATGGCAGAGATGAGGTTTCATAGTGCCAGCCTAAGCTATGGAGAGATGTACACGGCTCATCCTAAGGAGATGAGGCTAGTGGTCTTGATTATGGAGGAAGTGTGTTGTTTTGCACTACCAGATGTAGAGGGTGGGAGATTCCCATGATCACCGATGAGGTTTCATAGTGCCACCGAGGTTGGGGCAGGCCTGGACTTGGCCACCATCACGGTGTAAAGAGACGCCCTCTGGGTTAGGTGGTAACCCTAGTTACCTAGTTGGGGATAGTGCAGGGACAGATGACGAGAGATCGAGAGGCATAGGTTTCCACATTATAGACATAGGTGATACGACAGTAGGGCTATTTGGCCACTACACAGGCATAGATTGTGGCCCTACAAGCTCAGGGACAAGCACAAGTACCTCCACATACTCTGGGATAGGTACCCACATAGGCTCGTAGATAGGGGCCCATTTTACATGCAGGGGTGAGATAGGGTCCCTCACTAAAGGCACAAAGCGCAGGGATAAGGTCTCGAGAGATAGGTATAGGGGCCGAGACCGATGGCTCTACCATGGACATTACATATGGATAGGTTTAGAGCTTCCTTAGGAGAGGCACAATATTATCAAGATCACCTAATGGATGTAGGGGTGGATATCCCATCCTATGCAAATTAAAGAGCACAACAGTGGGGCTTGAGTGAGAGGTATAGGTCTTCCACACACATTGTGAGACAATGACGGACCTAGTGAGCCCCGAGATAGGGTCAGGGCGATTCCACCAAAGTACAGAGGCCACTCCATGTGCGGTACCATTCAAGGGACAACTAAGGCCCATGGTGGGTGGTGAGATGAAAGCAAGATGCCACATGGTAGCGGAGGAGGAGGAGGGAGACAGATGAGAATGATATAGAGGATATCCAGCAGGTGATGCCCGATAGCTGCATATACCTCTGGTTTTGTGTAGTTATTTATTTTTGATATATAATGGACTGTGTTCCGAAGAGAGTGAGCATGTATACGAGAATTTTTTATTTTTGATCATATACCAAAGCATGCATCTGAAGGTGGCGAGGCTGTATATGAGAGGTTTTGAGAGATGCATATTATTTGGTATCAGTGTATATTGTATGGATATACAAATTTTTATGATGAGATGGATGATTTTTGATGTTGTACTTGTGTTGGAAGAATTTGATTGTTATGTATAGATGGATGGAAAATACGTGTGTTTAGGCATGGTAGAGTCAGGTCATAGGCATGATGGATTCAGGTTATAGGCATGGTTGAGTCAGGTGGTAGGCATGGTTGAGTTAGGTCATAGGCATGGTTGAGTGTAGGTTATAGGCATGATGGAGTCAAGTTATAGGCATGGTTGAGTCAGGTGGTAGGCATGGTTGAGTGATTGTTAAATATAGGCATCGATGATCTGGTCCTATATAGGATAATAAATAAGTAATGATGGAGGTGAATGGTAAGAGGTAGTAAAAGATCCGCTTAATTGATAAGAACCCTAATGATTTGACCATACCTAAGAGGGGCTCATGAACGTAAGACCCTAAAGGCATTACATAATAGACCATTCTAAGGGTGAAGAAATTCACATAATTACGAAAATTTTGTGGTTGCGAAAGTCCCTTGAGTAAAGAGGAAATTAGGCTAAAAAGGCAAGGAGGTTAGAATAGGTGGTTTAACGTAACTTAGTGTATGAAAGTGTATTTTGTAGATCAAGAAACCCAAAATAAAAAATAAGCAATTCCATGACAAAAATTTCATCTTTTTCATTTGTTTGTGTTTAATAGACTAATCGATGTGGGAAGTCTATATGGGATGGGTATATTATCTCCTTGAGGTCTTCGTGAAGCTGATCAATGTGGGAAGCTTCGGATATTTTTATTGGATTTGTGAAATAACTTGATATAGCTGTCCTTCAAGGGAGTAGTCTATTTATAGTGGTGGAATTTAGAGTGAAGAGATGTCCCTTTCAAGGGAGTCATCTTTTGCTGGAATTTTGACTCAAGGAGTTGCATCCCTTTTTGTTTTTGGACATTTAAGTCATGGAAAAGACTATAGAGGAAGATTAGGTTCTTGTTTAGAAGACAAGACCGTAGCACATAGAGATTAACTATGAAAGAGGTGGTTTCAAGTGATGAACAACCATGGGATTCCATCTTAAAGAAGATGAAAAGTATCCATGAGAATCATGATATGAGTAGAGTTGTGGTACTCATATTGAAGATAAGGTTGAAAGGTGACATGAATCACATGATTCTTTTTGAGTCATGAATCCTCAAAACAGAAATATGGAAGGTGAAATGGGCTCAAGGGATGAGAAATTAACGAAAAAAGTGGTATTGAACTGACGTCAATAAAATGGTCAAAGATGTAAGGCATTAAGGGGCTCAAATTGGAGTTTACCTTTGAGTGAAGATAAACTATAAGCACTTGATCTATAGGCATGGGTAACAATATAGGGTCCGAGCCAATTAGGAGAAAATTTACCCGTTTACTTTTCTCCTCTTTGGTTACATGTTGATTTTCCTTCAGGATGAGGTCATTGACTTGAAAGGTTCATTCGTGAACACATTTTTCATAGGCACGTTTGATACATTTTTGATAGATTTGGAGATGGTCAAGAGCATTGAGATGACATTCATATAATAACTCAAGTTGTGCCAAACAATCTTGGCGAAAGTCATCGTCGTTGAGCATGTCTTGTAGTGAGATGTGGAGAGATGGAATCTGGAATTTGAGAGGTAAGACAACCTTGGTACCATAGACCAAAGAAAAATGTGTGGCAATAGTCAAAGTATGAATACTAGTGTGATAAGCCCACAAGGAGAAAGGAATGTGCATATGCCAATCCTTTCCAATATCGTTGACTACTTTCATAAGAATTTTTTCAAGGTTTTATTGGTTGATTTGGCTTGACCATTGGTTTGTGGGTAATAAGGTGATGAGAAACTAAGTTGGATGCCAAAAGTGTCGCATAGTTTGCGTAGGGTTTTGTTTTTGAATTGCTTTCCATTATCAGTGATGAGGCGGTGAGGAACACCAAAGTGAAAAATGATGTGATGGTTGATGAATTCACATATTTTCTCGACTTTTGTAAAAATGAGGGGAATGGCCTCTACCCATTTAGTGTAATACTCAATAGCGGTTATGATACATTGGTGGCGTTGTGAAGAATGGGGGTTGATCTCACCGACAAGATCCAAATCCCATAGAGAGAAATTCTAAAGGTCTTGTGTGACCTGTAAGGCATGACTAGGTGCATGATGGAGATTAGCATGTTGTTGAAATTTCACACAATGTTTGACATAACCACAACAGTTGTGGTTTAGGGTTGGCTAATAATAGCCTAGGTGAAGAATGTGGTTTCGACAGCTAAACAACTAAAGTGATCTCCACAAATTCTATCATGGACTTCCTTAATGGTGTAGTGAATTTCAGAACTTGTAAGGAATCATAAGAGAATGCCATCAAATCCTTGCATGTAAGGAAGACCACCCATGATGACATAACAAGAGACACTTTTAAGAAAGGCACGTTGTCCATTACAAGTGAGATCGGTGGGTAGAATGGAAAGGGAAAGATAGTCTACAAACTACTTATACCAAAGGTCACATGGGTTAGGTGCAATGGTTCCAATGGAGTAGACCTCACGAGGTAAGTAAGAGGGTGATTGCAACCTTTGTATTATGACAAAGATTTTAGAGTCGGTAGGTGAAACGGTATCTAGAGAAGCCAAGCAAGCCATGGTATCCATAAATTTATTGGTAGAACGTGGGGTGGTTTGAAGTGCGTAATGGTCAAAGGTGGTCAAAAGTATGTCTACATGATGCTTATACTTTTGAAGTATCTCATTACAACACTGGTATATACCATTGACTTGGTTTATGACCAGTTGGGAATCACCAAAGATGTTGATTGACTTAACATCTAAGGCATAAGCAGCCTGGAGATTCAATATGAGTGCTTTGTTTGTATAATAAAACTTGTGTTTGAAATACAAAGGCATATGTCCACCCTCAAAAGGAATGAGGATAACACCAGCCCCTCCCCCACGCTGACACTTGGAGCCATCGAAGAAGAGTGTCATTTGGTAAGTAGGTTCGTCTAGGGAGAGGGTAGCTATAGACTCATCTGGGAAATCGAAGTTGGATGGTTGATTCCTGGAAAAGGTGCATAAGCCAGTTGGTCAGCGATATCCTGGCCCTTGATGGAATTATGATGAATGAATTTGAGGTCGAGGTCAGCAAGAAGCATAAGCCAACGTGTAGTACATTGATGTTGGTTTTGTGTATATATAGTGTAATGGGTCAGTATTAGTAATGAATAAGGTTTTGTGGTTGAGTAGGTAATGGAAACATTTGGTGGTGACAAAAACTAAGGCTAAGTATAGTTTTTCAGCGTGGGTATATCTAGTTTCATAGTCCAAAAGGGTACAACTTATGTAATAAACCACTTATTCTCGGTGTTGGTCGTCACGATGAGAAAGCATTGCACCTAAAGAATGATTAGTGGTGGAAATATATAGGTAAAAGGGATGGTAATCCTTAGGAGGAATGAGCACTAATGGTTGAAGGATGTATTGTTTTAAGGCCTCAAAGGCTTTAATGCATTCATCATCCCATTTGAATGAAACATCTTTCTTAAGAAGATGATGAAATGGTTGATAATGGTTGGAAAGCTGTGAGATAAAACGACAAATAGATTACAACTTTCCTTGTAGGCTTCAAAGTTAACAGAGATTAGTGAGTGGAGGTATTTCCATAATAGTCTTGACTTTAGCAGGATCGACTTCTATGCCATGCAAAGAAATGATGAAACCCAAGGATTTTTCTAAAAAGTACCACAAAGACGCACTTCTTTGGTTGAAGACGCACACAATACTTGATGAGATGGTCAAAGATGACTTTAAGGACATGCAGGCGTTTGGTTCGATGCTTGGATTTGGAAAGAAAATAATCTACGTAACTTTCCAATATGTGATGCATGATGTCATGGAAGATGTAAGTCATGGCTCGCTAATATATAGCACCAACATTTTTTAGGCCAAAAGACATGACTCGATGGTAGAAAGTCCCCCAAGAGGTGATGAAGGCAGTCTTGTGTTGATCCTTTGGAGCTAGTAATATTTGATTGTAGCCCAAGAAACCTTCTATGAGTGACAATATTTCATGGCTAGCGGTGAGATCAATCATTTGTTCAATGCCTGGTAGGGGGAAATTGTCTTTGGGACAAGCTAGGTTGAGGTCACGGAATTTTGTGATAATGCGGAGTCCCCCTATCACCTTTGTGACAAGAACGATGTTAGAAATCCACCAGGGATAGTCAATGGGTATGATAAAGGAAACTGAGAGAAGGTTTTGAATCTCTTCTTTGACCGTAAGTGTAATGCGAGGATGAATTTTCTGTAGCTTTTGTTTGATGGGTTTGGCATCATGAATGGTGACGATATTATGGACCACAATTTTTGGGTCAATACTGGGCATATCAACATAGGATCAGGAAAACGCATTGCTATGGTCTCGAAGGAAAGAGGCGAAGGCTTCCTGCTCAAGAGCATCTAAATATTGGTCTATCTTTAGAATATGCAGGTCATCCTAAGTGTTAATTTTGATTTTGATGGTCGATTCATTCAACATGGTTTACATCTCAGAAGGTAATGACTAATGATATAAGAATCTTCTGTGCAAGGTAAGTGAGGATGGATTCATCATCCTAACATTGAATGACATTTATAGAAGGTGTATCATCATTGATCATGTCAGGATACAAGAATGGGAGAGAAGAGGGAGCCTCACCATTACGTTGATAGGTCAGAGGTCCCATGGAAATGGTGTTTACAAAAAAAAAAAAGTTAGGGGGATAAATTTGGGATCTATGGAGTCTGTAGGTGAAGATGGTAACGTGGGTGAATGAGGTGGGAAAGGTTTTCATCTTGGCGAGGTCGATGTGAACCTTCTTGGAAGGTGGTGCATTAAAATCGATGCCACTACGGTCATTGTGTTTATGAGAGGTACAAGAAATGACAGTATGGCAGCCCTGTTCGTAAAAGCCAAAGCCAAATCCCTTCCACGTGCACCGGTGGAGGAAAGTGTGAGTGAAGTGGTAGTTAGTGAGGGAGTGTAGGTCGGATGAAAATGGTTCAGTTTGGGATGGAGGTTCGGGTTTATAAGTGGAAATATCAAGTCCCCATACGTTAGATTAGTGTGAAGGTGGGGAGGGCCATAAGGAAAAACGTCACTGATGTGGATGTCATAACTGGGGTGTTGACATAGGTTCCCATACTCTTACGGGGTGAGGAAGGTGTTGATATTGTATAGCGGTATTCCCCTAGAGTGAGGCATTGAAAAACACCTTCTAAGGGATCTGTAGTCGGTATGTGAGTAGCGAGGGATAGATGACTCACCTGATGATGTGGAAACAAGTGAGTCAGTGGTAGAGGCCACAGTGGTAGTAGGGATAGCAAGGTCAGGTGCGGGAGAGGTGGTGGCAGTCTTGGTGGGTGGGCTAGTAGGTGAAGGTGAAGTAGGGATAGTGGTAGATGCCTTGACTAGTACAAGCACATCATTGGGCCGGTATAGCATGTTACAGGTCTTGAAAGGTAATGGGTCAGTAGGGATGGTGTAATTATGTCCCTCGTGTTCAAATTTGAGGTAGCGATGTAAATTTGAAGGGACACAACCCATGATGCGGATCCAAGGTCGGTCGAGTAACAAGTTATATTGGAACTCCCCTTCTAGGACATATAAAAGTTTCGGACAGTGCGGGGACCCATGCGGACATGGAGAACGATGGTACCTAGGGTAGAGGTCATGACATCATTGAAGGAGCACAACATAACTGTGTTACCATGTATGTAATTGGAAAGTATTCACATTTGGTCATATGCATGGGAGGAGATGATGTTAATACTAGCACCACCATCGATCATAACGCGTCATATGTGTATATTATTGATAAAGACAGAGATGAAAAGAGTAGGGTTGGGGTCGTCGACCGGCTGAAGGGAGAGATCTCTTCATCCGAAACGATGAGGGAAACTACTTAGCGAGTAGGTGGAGGCATAGAGGAAGGCGATGACCTAGTGAGAGAGGAAATGTGATGAGGGGTAATGATGGAGGCTACGGGTGTGGGATCATTTGATAAAACCTCAATAGATTGAAGGACCTCCATGAGGGCTTGATGATGTGACTCAGAGGTTTGGACAAGGTCATATAAAGACATTTTGAGAGGGTATTGATGTAGTTGTTTTAGCATTGTGTGATGTGTGACCCCATCGGAAATAGGATATGCAGGACCTTGAATGATGACTTTGGGTATGGGTGTAGATGGTTTGTTGGTTATAGGGTTGGTTGATGGGCTAGTATGAGCACGGTGGTAATGTGAACCATGTTAATTTGAGGGGAGGTAGATGAAGAGGGTGTGTCATGGAAGGTATAATGGCATGAGGGGAAAACCCTTATGAGGATACAATCCTTGTGAAATGAGTAGGGTGCATTGGCATTTGGGTGGTGGTTTTGCCAACTCTCTTATATGGACCATGTTGATCTCAAATCTCGGGGGTGGATCAAAGAGTTGTGGGGGTGGATATTTTGGTCATTGAGTAGGTAATGGAAGAAGATTTGTGGAAATTTGTGAAGGTGAAATGGGGTCCTCATCAATAAGATCGTCATCGTCAAAATTTTCTTCGGGAGGACACAATTAGACAAGAGCAGTTTTTAAAGCCTTACAATTCTCTACATCGTGTCCTGCACATGATGGTAGGCAAAAATTTAGTTTCATCAAACCCTTTTGGTTTGGGTTTAAGTGGGTCGTAAGGTCTAAGAGGTGGTAATGTGATGACAGAAGTTTCGAGGAGATTGGTTAATATTTTAGCGTAGGACCCTGCTAGTGGATCACAATGGGAGGTGAATGTGGGTTTGGGTGTAGGTATGGCTAATTGTGGAGGAAGAGGCTTTACAGGAGGGGGAATGGGTTGGTCCACTAGTTTGGTGTGTGGAGTGGTCTTAGGTCTTGTGGGCATCTATTTAGGTACGAGCATGGTAGAAGAGCTAGCGATGAAAGGTTTGGTTGGTTTAACTACCTTATTGGAGGGTAGTGGATTCTTAGCTTTAGGTTGCACCTTTTTGGGCAAAGGTGACATGGGTGCACACGATGTAGAGGGAAAAGTGGATGGTGGAAGAGGATGGGTTACCCATGGGGGTAACTGAGTTGTTGTGGAGGTGGTTGGTAGAGGTTGGGTAGAAGGTGTGAGTGGAAGGGAAGAAAGTGTCATGGGTAGTGGTGGCATGGGTGGTAAGAAGGTTACGAGGTGATGGCAGAGGTTGTGTGGGTCACTTGGGTATATTATAGGTTCGTGATGAGGAGGTGGGTTGTTGCGCTCTTGGTTTACCGGTGGAAGGAGGTTGCTTGGGTAGGGTCGAGGGTGAGGTCCTAGGATGGACAAAAGGGGTGAAGGTGACAATGGTGTGGTAAGCGGGGTTGGTGTATGAGGCCTAGGAGGTTTGGTATTCTTTTTAGGGGACACAATAAGTTTAGTGTTGGTTTGGGAAGATGTGGCTAAATCTAATTTGATGGGTGGGTAATTAATTTTTGATGTCGGCCTGACCCCTAAGATAGTGATGGGTTTAAGTAAGGGAGATGATATAGGTGTGGGTAGGTGTTTGGGTGTAGATGTATGTTGGGTTATGGGCAGAGGTGTGAGTTGGGCCATGGGTGGTGACATGGAGGGTGTTGCAATAGTCATGGTTGTGTTTGGTTTGGTCACTTGAAACACTTTTGGATAGATAGTGGAGGTGTCGGTGAGTGACAACTGCATTTGGGTTAAAACAGGAAGTAGGAGGCGTCCCCAAAGTAAGGCTCTATCAACATAGTCCAAGTGATCGGCCAAGCATGAAAATGGTACTATTATAAGCGGGCTGATGTGGATCAAGTAGCAATCCTCGTAAAATGTGTTTGAGATATAGGAAATGGCTAGCCTCGAATTTGTGGTTAAGAGAGCCGAAAGTAGATCAACGGGATCTTGGGGTCCGATGGTGAATGGTCATCTAAAGGCAATGGTATTTCTATAGTATTGTCCATGGGTAGTGTAGTGCCCACTTCCCTTTGACACTTTTAGATACTGATCTTGATACTATTGATCATATTATGGACACTATTATGTTTTGTGTTAGTATGATGGTTAGATGTTAGATCATGGATTATTATTGATCTGGATTCAATTAGTATGCATGATGATTACTAGATACATTTCCTTTATGTGGATGATGATATATTGTTTGACATGGACATATTATAGATGTTGATTTGGACTTGTGACATTTGATATTTTGAGTAGACCTAGTATGGAATAGCATAGATGATGATATAGTTGATTTATGAATTAAAAATGATAATGTTGAATTCTTGATATTGTTGTGATTCATGTGTTAGATGATCTTGAAATGTTGTTTATATCATTTTGGATGTTCTGATATGGCCACGAGGCCGAATGAGGTATTTGCATTTTTGCAAGTTAAAAATCACAACAATGTTGGGGGACTGGAGACTAACCATATTAGAATTCTGGTGAAATCAACAAGGTCACCATGGCAACTGTTTTGTGTGTGTGTTTTTGTTAGGGATTCCCATGGGGGATTTCCATTATATGTGACCATGGGATATGTATTTTATTATGTGTTCCTTTTTAATTATTGTTGTATGTATTTTATTAGGTAATGTGTTCCTTCTTGTAATTAATTTAAATGTGGTAGATTAATGTGAGAGATCATATAGTTAGACTTTAATTAAATCAAATTGGGGACATGGAATGTAATTAATGAAGTTGTTGATTTTAAATGTTAATGTTGGAAGAGTGTGTAAAAGGTGTAAGGGATATGTAAGAGTCATGTAAGAAAGATTTTGGAAGGTTAAACACTTCATCTCCTTAAGAATTCGAATTTGTCCTTGGAGGCCAAATTTGGAGGCTTGTGGGACAAGTTAAACTTGTCCCACACCTCTTAAAATGATTCACCAACCATACCTATGGTTTGGAGGTTAAATTTAGGCATTTTTATTGCATTTTGGAATGACAATTTGGAAGTTTTAATTGCACTTCTCTTACATATTTTAAATTCAGTCCTTTTTGAGTATGGGTCATTTTGGAGTGTGTAAGTTATTTTGTCATTCTTATTTATTATGATTTGGTGGTTGATGTTGATTTCCTCTTGGAGTTGAGGAAGAATGGTGTGGCATACCACATGGATCCACATCATCCTCATCTCTTCCCTCTCCTTTAAAAGTGAAACTCCTTGCTTATTTTGGGTTGTTGAAACTTTGTCCATTCCTCTTGGGGCACATTTTTTTGCTGTTTTGGAGCTTGTTGTGGAGGAAGTTTGGAGTCTTTTGCATGCTTGAACATTGCTGGTTTTGGACTGCACTTTGATAGTTGGAAAGCTTGTGAGCTTGGAACAAACTCCAGTATGGAGAGGTAGGATCTTGAGCTTGTTTTAAATAATTTCTTTCTTTCTCTTGCATGCATGTTTGAAATGGTGAATGTGTTTTGTGTTCTTGGCTAGTTGGGTAGACTGCTTAGGACATGGTGTAGGAGAAGGCTATGGGGATTTCTAATGGGGGCATAAGGGATTGCCAATGGCACCAGTTTTATTGTGGAGGGAGTTTTGGATTGGGATCCACCTTGGAAAAGAAACTGCTTGCATTTCTTACTCTTGGGGGCATAAGGGAGAAACTTTGGGGGCATAAGGAGGGGTTGGGAGATATAAGGTTTATGGGATTTGATATGTTTATTGGTGGTATGATTTAGGTGGATGCCCAATTCTAAATAGGGAGGCATAAGTAGTTCCCCATAGTTCTTGCTCTTGTTGGCTTGCTTGATCAAGCCTATGTTTTGTGTGAATGGTTTCAAATGCAGTTGTGAACTGTTGTCCTTGTTTGGAATGTGTATCTTATTGATCTGCATGTGAAAATGTTGCTTGTATGTTTGTGGAAGCCTTTGTTGCCATGAGTTGATTCTCATTCTCTATTTCAATATGGTTGGGGCTCGGGGGCCAATGAGGAAGGATGGCTTCTCCTTTCTCATTGGATGTCTTGGTTGGGTGGAGAGTGTTGCCTTTCCCCCTTCCTTGTTGTGATCAAAGATGAAAAGATGGAGAAACTAGCATGCTGCTATTTGGAGCAAGAAGAATACAATTTGACAGTCCCATCCTTTGAGCAAGTTTGTTGTAATCTTTCCCACTTCGAAGTGGATGAGTTGTATAGTAATTATAATGTGAAGTTATTGTATTGTAGATGGAAGATTGAATTTGAATTGAGAAATGCAAAGGAGATTCATAATTGTCCTCTGTTTTGGAAAAGAAATGTAAATGAAGTTACATGCATTGTATTATGTATCTTGTAAATTGTATTTTGGAAACCAAATGAAAAAGGAAAGTTGTAAAATTGTATTTGATGATCAATGAAGGATTGCATTCCTTTCTCAAAAGTGTATTGTGTATTAGATTTGAATTATTATTGAAGTTGAAATTGTTGTTAAAGATTGGAAATTGTTGTTTGGAAAAGAAGCATGTGTATGAAATAAAAGATAATATTTTATTCTCTTGAAGGAGTTGAATATATAAATAAGACTTACAAAATTGTTTGTTCTGTTCTGACACATGCATACTGACACATCTTCATGGGTCACATCCAGGATGTTGAATGACATGATGAATGTATATATATGTGAATCTGTGCTTTGGTTTCCACTCCCATCAAATCTTGGGAAATTCTTGCGGTTTCCATGAGGGAGTGCGTGAACAGGATGTGGCAACACAAGAGGGCCCATAGCATTTCCCCATGGTACTGCCATTTGAAAATATAGAAAGAGGATGCAAGTCGAAGCATGGTTCCGCTGAGTAACAAAGTGCTGCAAAGGGATGTGGAGGCTCCTTACGAAAAATGGTTCTTTTGTGGGGCGAGGCACTTCTGGCTAACCGATCAGTTGAACTCAAATGATGAGAAGCGTGTTGGTGTAATACTAAAGTTGTGCCTTTGAAGTAGATCAAAAATAGGATCAACTTCTCCACGAGCTCTCTTCTTTATGAGTAAATGGCTCACCCGCCAATCGTATCTTTCAAATCTGTAATGTTTTTAGAGCATATTTAAAAACTCTTTTTGGTTGTACTTGCTGATTTTTTGATTTTTTTGACAAAAATCAGCAGCATGTACTTTTCTAAATATTTAATTTTATCCCTCTTTTGAAAACCGATTGCGGTTTAATGACAAAGATCAATGAGGATAAAATGATGGTTTAACTTAGTAAGCTGATTTTTAGATCTTAGAGTTGACTTTTTGCAAGGGTTTGAAATTATTTGTAAAACTGTCAGAATCTCAGATCTACGGAAATATATGGGTTTTTGTAAAAACTCAGTGAACTAAAGATCTCTAACTAGCCCAGATCTATGGATCTCTGAAGAAATTTTTCGTTTGGATCACTTTTGCAAAAATTTTGGATTTTAAGCAAAGAGTTAAGATTTGCAAACAGGTAGTGATTTTCACAGTTTTATCTATTTTCTTAGTTACTTTAGCAACTTTTTAAAAGCTGTTAGTGTCTTTTAGCTGACATAACACTCACATAGATATGGTTTGATCCCCAGTAGAGTCGCCAAAACTATTTGGCCAAAAATCATGTCGGTAGGCGGATCTATGGATAGATAGGCCAACAGTGTGTAGGGCATAGCCCCTCTTTGAGACAACAAAATCGAAACTAGTTTATTGCTAATCTACCAATAGAATCTGTGCAAGTCTTATAGTATTCTGCCTTCAGGGGTTTGGGATCTTGTCCCCGTATGGGTATTTCTGACTGTGAATAGAAAGGAATGAAGGAAGGACGGAGATAGGATAGATCCGAAGGGAGAAAAGAAATGAATTCCAAAGCAGAAAGGTCAGAGGGTTTATGTTTTGGGGCTGGTAGTAAATAGAGCCAAACCTACTCGCATAAATGAACAAAGCAATACTGATGAGAAAATGACAAAAAAGTAGAGGCAGATCTAACAGAAAAGCAACACAGATCTAACTTAAGAAAGATCTAATACACATAACACATCCATTGAGCACAAAGTCTTAATTTTTGTATTAATATTTTCTGATTACAAAAAGTACAAAGTATTTTCTTCTCACTTCTATTTTTCATCTAAAAAATGTCCACACCTGAATACAACAAGTATCCAAGTATATATAGAAGGAGAAGGAGAAAGAAGGAAAAAGGAACCAACAACTATTTACAAAATATCTAAAAGTCAACTATTGACTTTGGGGCAATTTGGTGGATGACAACATCTCATGGTGCAACATGGATGATGTCATCATTTGTGCCAACATACTTTTAAATACTTTACAAAAATGGGAACAATCCTAGGAGGAAAGAGCCTATTCGCATGTCATCCCGCGGCTGGAAAGGAGTATCATGTTTCTGCTCAGGAGAGGAAATGTGAAATTGAGCACGATACTCCATGAACTTGCTAATCATCGGTTGAAGTTGATCCTGAGCGGACCCTTGGTGTGATCACCGATGACCTTGCAAGTCTCCCGTTCATCTCTGAGTCTCTCTGGGAGCTTGAAGTATTCATTACCTACCTCCATCAGGTATCCAACAAAATCGTGGTAGGCCAGAAGGTTGTTGATAGATTCTGTATCAAAAGTGGCTTCTGACCCTAAACCTTGTGACGCGATCTCCTTGAAGAGCTGAATAGTGTCATCTGCCTTCCTCAAGGCATATGATGGGGTGAGCAAGCCCGAGACATCCTTAGGATGATCTGCTTCCATTTGATGCATTGCATCTAAGGCTTCCTCCTTGATTTTATCTATTTTCTCCAAGACAAATTCCATCTGGTCAACCCAATAGTCCAAAGCAGTAAGGACTTTGTTGGGTGCTCTTGGGTGATCAAAGACACCGAATTTTACTAAGTCATCGACTGGGTAGTCAAGCATCTTCTGGAATGTCTCATGTTGTAACCTGGCATGGTCCAACTCTTTGAGATAGGTCTTGTAATTGCTTGGAGTTCCTTATTAGCCTGATCAATATTTTGATATAGCTCCGTGAACTTAATAATTACTTCCTCACTATCTTTGAGGATCTGGTCTCTCCAGGTAGATACTTCCATACCTTGCTCACCAATCTTGGCATACTCATTTATCTTTTCCTGACTAAGGGCTTTAGGAGTTTTAGTGGTAGCTACAGGAGGTGCACTACCCATTTTCTACAGGGCTTGGAGAAGATGTTTGTTCTATTCTTTTAGTATCCTCTTCTCTTCCTTTTCTTCCTGAAGCTTTTTGCAAAGGGCATCCACTATAGATAAGGCCTCTCCCTGCAAGCTTTCTGAGGATGTTCCCATTGTGACCTGTGTCACTGTATAATCTATAGGAGATAGATCTTTTTTATCCTTTGTGGGATCAAGGTATGTGATCTCCATAACTCTTTCACCTGAAGTGCTTTGAGAGAAGCGGGTTATTGCCTTTTACTTCTTAGCTCCTTTAGTTGGAATCACGAGAGAAGTCCATAGGTGCAATGGGGACTTTCCTCTTGTGTTGACTCAAGTGTTTGGAGATCCATTCTGGACTTAGGGGAGTGGGACCAGAGGGAGAAGAGGGAATGGAGGTGGAAGAAGGAGCAGCTATAGTGGACATGGGAAAATGCATCAAGACACTTGGCGCGGCATTGAAAAAGAAGCCAACCCTCCAATGCTCACAGGGGTAGGAGTCACTGTAGGAGAGGAAACCGTGGGGGTGGAAGGGATCTGAGAGATGAGAGAAGAAATGTTGGGGATAGATCCGTGAGGGAAGAGAAGATGGAGGAAGAGGAAGGGGGAACAGTAGAAGATGGGGGAGAAGACACAACCAAAGGAGTGGTTTCTTGAGTGACGTGAGGAGGGGAAGGAGGAGCAGGAGATGGGATGGTGGGGACCTCAGTAGTTACAGCAGTGGCAACATCCTGAGTGGATGTGCCCGTTGGAACACTTATCACCTCTTCTTCTTCAGGGGATACCAAGCTTACTACTTCTTCCTCAGTGGTGGAAGGAGGAATCTCAGGAGTTTCCTCTTGAGCATTGCTCGTTTCTCCTTCTTTATCTTTCCCTTTGCCTTTTGGCAAGTGCTTCGGCCTGCGGGTGCATTTCCCAAGGGAGACATGGTAAAGTCCACCCCAAGGTAGATGAGACCATTTTTCCTGCACCAATGCTCTGTGTCATTGCGAGTTCCTTTAACCCTTTCCTCAATAGTCTGAGGTGCCTTTG
The DNA here is from genome assembly GCA_018340775.1 of Taxus wallichiana var. yunnanensis. Taxonomy (NCBI): domain Eukaryota; kingdom Viridiplantae; phylum Streptophyta; class Pinopsida; order Cupressales; family Taxaceae; genus Taxus; species Taxus wallichiana. Next base: position 8,787,479 of record CM031244.1, read on the forward strand.
TTCTATCAATCTTGGCAAAATGGCCAATTGTCCCCGTCCGTGTCTAGATAGACTTGATCAACTTCTTGATCAGTTGCTTGGAAACCTTTCGGGACAATGGCCACACCATATTGGATGATCTTTGTTAGGGCCAGGCAGAGTGATCCTTTCTTCGAGATCAACCTCATGATACAGATCGATGTAGATATATTTGATCTATGGGACGTGAATCGATCAAGCTTTTCCCTTGGAAGGTAATTGCGAGGATCAAAGGTTGGCCTTGCTGGGAAATTGTGTTTCAAGTTGAGCAACTCCAGCTCCGCAAACATTTCCTAGGATTTGCTATGAGAAGTGTAGGTGTACCTACCCACTGTGAGGGGGAATGGAGTTCCACCCTTATTTCTTTTTAGACACTTCTCATGGTATGTGATAAGCTGTCTGGACAGCTCTAATAGGATCAACTTGGGTCCCGCATACCTCGGTAACTTGGTGGGCTCCCCCAAGAAGTTGGTGGCTCTGAGATAAGTGAAAGTGGGGAATTGCATAAATAACACCCCCACTTCTCTGTGGTAGTAACCACACTCTTGGTTGTCCGACCATGAGTCATATTAGGCCTCAAGAGGCAGATGACGCCGTAGAAGAAGGCATCATTGATCTTGCTGAATTGTGTGATGTTGTTTTCCAGTCTCAACTCTGGATAATATTCATATATTCTCACTTGGGGCCATACCCCACATCGGTTCAGTGCTGGGTAGTCTCTTTCAGAGGCAGAAGTGTATACCACGTAGGAGTTCATGTAGAACTTCCCAGTTGTTGAGAGTTGTTGAAGCTACTCGGAGATAGTGCTGTTGATGATCTCCGCCCATTCAAAACGTTGATCAGGAACGTTTTTGCTCATGGTTTCTAAGTATTTGAGCATCCATTTGTGAAAGTAATGGGCATCAGGAAGCCCAAATACCCTACTCAGGAAGGTGATGGTGTCACTCAACTCTTCTGAGAAGTCACTGCGATGAATAACTTGTGGCCACCTAGTTATCACCTTCTTGTTTTTCAGATATACTTCATTCATAAGTTGCATGCATTTGTCTTCATTTTCATTCCATGCTTTTATGCAGTCTTCTTGGCTTATTGCCACAAAATGCCGGTGGTGGGGGATACCCAACATGATTTCAAAGTGCCGGGCAGTGAGGTTGATTATTACCTCGCCCTTCTCATTTTCGACACATCTTGTGTCCTTATTGTAACAACGGCCCACCACCATCATGAACTCATTGTTTACTGTGCTCATGGGAATTCCTGCAATGAAATGTAAACCACTTCGACCAATTTTTCCATCCATGGACTACCTGTGACCTTCTTAGTTCTAGCCCAGAAGTCCTCCATATCAATATGACCAAGTTCTAAATCCTTGATGTCCAGTCACACTCTGCAAGGGATTCAGGCATCCTGACCCTTTGGTATTTGTACTTCATTTCTTCTTCTGTGAGTTTGGCCTTACCCTTAGACTTGGTTGGCTTCTTACTTGATGAAGACATGTGCGAATCTGAGTTCAACTGCTGATTTGCAAGAAGAATCGGGAATTCCATCGCAGAAGAGCCATGTTAGCTGTTAAATCATCCATCAAAGCTTTACAGAATGAAAAGTTATCAATTTACAAGCCTCTGGGTGCAAGGCGTAATTCTATTGCAGGTCAGCGAAGGTCGAAAAGCAAGGAACACCGGAGAGAGTGTTGCATGGAAGAAAACAACGCCAAAAGGGGCACAGGGTGCGAAAGACTACACACAACATTCAGATGTTGGTGTCATATGATGTGCGCTTGCGCCATATGAAGGGTTAACTGGGTGTAGATTTATTTGATGTTGCAAGGATTTAGGGTGCGCCTTTAGCGCAGATATGGTACATGTTGCAAAACATTATGATGTGCCAAAGGGCGCAGGTTCAAAGGGTGCATCATTGAGTTAAGGTGCGCCAAGGTTTGAGCTTTTGGCATGGCACGGGAAAGGTCTACACAACATTCAAATGTAGGTGTAGATGTGGTTGCGCTTGCACTGTGTTAGGTTTTAGGAATTTTTATAAGGCGCGGAAAGACCAATGTTGCATGCGGGGACAGTGTGCCCCTTTGGCGCGACTGTGTTTAGTGTAACAATAACGAAGTTTGCGCCAAAGGAAAATAGTGGTTTTGGATTGCAATAACTTTAGATTTTTCACCTTTTTGACAGGTTTGGGGTCTTTTTCCTCTCTTAACTCAGATTTTTCAGTGAGGGGAACAGAGGAAAGAGGGTCAGGGATTCATTTTTGAGACAAGGCCTCCCAGGTTTAGTAGATCTGGAAGGAGGGTAAAACCATTTTGAAAGTGGGTCGATTTGCAAAAACGGGCTGGAGTTGTATTATTTTCTTAGGTTCATTCATTTTTGTTTTGATAATACCAACCCTAAACAACAATAAAACCACAAGAAAAGCAAGGACCACTTACCAGGAATATATAAGATGGAGGAAATGATGTGGGGTCCACGAATACGATGGAAAGCAAAACATGGGGCTGACAGAGTCCCTGACAAGTGCAAAAGAATAACCTTTTTCCACATTTTTTCAATCGTGAAAATGACAGGTCGGATGTGCCTATTTATAGCAAAAAGGTGCAATAAATGTGCCACCAACCTTTTGTAAGGTGCACCTAGGCAGACGCCAACATGAAAATATTTGCACCCTAGCGCGGATTTGAGACTGTCAACATTGCTTTTTCAGTGCTTTGGCACACCATTTAGGGTGCAACATTTTGAATGTCGACAAGATGGTGCATGCGCCTTGGTGCAGCTTGAAAGGCACATCATGGGAAGGCACAACATTTGGAATGTCGACACTCCAAAGGATGTGCCAAAGGAAAGGAGGGGGTGCAGTTTCATTTGATGTTGCGTGAATAAAAACTATGCCCAACCAAAAAGGACCAAATGACTAAGTTCAAAAACTAGATTCTTTGGAAAGGGATTTTATGCCATTCCGAATGCTAAGGGACCTCGATGGGGACTAGAACGGAAATTTGGTATGGTCACCTGCAAAATTGCCCTTGTCAATTTTACAGAGGATAACAGTTCGTTTTAACATTTGTTCCTTTTGAAAAAAATTGGGGAAAATTTTCCATCTTGACCACACAGCCCGTAGCCAATGAGAAAGTGCCACGTGGCACTTTGGGGGTTGACAGTGCAGGTAGGCGGAACCCCTTTGTTTCTTTAGTTTTTTTTTTCCCTTGGGAAAATGTCTAACATTTCTCCCGTGGCCCGTAACTCTGCCTTCTCCCTCAATCTTTCCTTCTCTCACGGCGCACGGGCTTGCGCGTCCCCTTCTTCCTCTTGGTCTCCCATCGGCGTAGCATGCCAAAATACCATGCTGCTTCGCCAAACTCCTCACCCCTTCTCCATCATGCACCGTGGGCTTGACATGTGTCCACCCAGGGACTAGTGAGGGCGTGAAATGCTTTATGACTTTGAGCCATGCGATGGGAAAATTTCCTATGCCGCCCGCGACCCACCAATCCGTCCAAAGCGCATCCCCCTCCTCTTGACACGTGTCCCCTAAGGGAATTTTTGACCTTAGAACTCCGCCCACTCATATCTTGAGTTCTACAAGGAGTTAGGAGGACTTCCTTATATCACCGGAAAGGTGAGAAAATTTCCTATCCATTGGGAATGGTTTAGGGAAATTTTGGAAGCATTAAGTAAGAGAAAAATCTAGTTGAAACTTTGATCCTGTTAGAGAGCAGGTATGGGGGTAAATTACTCCTTGAACCTGACTAAAACATGTAACCCTAAAATTTGAACCTTGTGAACTTGAAATTGTTAATGAAGGAAAACATAGGTTGTAGTAGTTTGGTCTTGTTCCAAAACCTGTTAGTGAAAACTATTGTCTTGCAACCTAGTTGTAGACACTTCAAAAGAAAAATTATACCATAATTTTCTAGCTAACCCTAGGTTGTTTCTTGGGTCTCAAGTGGTTGTTTAAATGGGCACTACAAGTAGAGGAGAGGATGGTCTAGATGAGGTGGACTCTCCTTGTGATGGTTTAGGTTGTGGACATGTATCTCCTATGAGTAGGAGAGGTGCCACTGACAACTGCTCAAAAATTTGAAGGGTCAAAGGCAGTGTGCTAATTATAGGCTCTTCCATGGGTGAAGTAGAAAATGAAGGGGCTTCCTCTGTGGGTGGAGGAGTAGATGAAATAGGTTCTTGTGTAGGTAGGGGACCTTCGGCTAAGATTTTTCCTATGGAAGGAACATGAGGTAATTGGCAAGTAGGCTGGTATGTCATCGAAAAAGCATGGAACTCATAGACATTGTTATCATTGTTTAAAGCATCACTAGCTTGGTTGGAAGATGGGGCATGATTAGGGAATGAATTCTTAAATATATGTAGGTTTTGGTTAGCGGTGCATTCGGGCTATCCAAGACTAGATCTTTGTTGTCTAACATTTATTGGACGATATTCTTAAAGGTGATGCAGTTATTGTCACTATGACCTTTAACACAATGATAGTTGTAAAAGTCATGTTCTTTATACCACATGGGCATGGGGCACTCAGGGTCAAAACCAATGTGTGGTTTTATAGGTGGAAGGGTAATGGCACCAACCTTAATAAGCTTTTCCAAAATAGAAGAATAAGGTTCTCCTATTGAAGTGTACTTTTGATGTTCTCGTGCGAATGAAAAGCTTGACGAAATATATATTAGGAGGTTTGGCTAGGTTTAATTGATGAGGGGCTAGCTTTGAGAACTATGGCATTGGTAGATCCTTTGGGTTTTGAATAGTTGTTTTGGGGTTTCGAAGATGAAGAAGAATCATTTGATTTGAACACGATGTTCTTGTTACGAAGTTGAATTTTCTTCTCTTCGATAGCACGAATTTCCAATTTTTGTGCCATGGTGAATGCCTCGTCAAAAGTGCAAAAGGTTTACACTTGCAGGGTTGGTGAAATGTGTCTAGCACAAGCCCGAGTAAACAAATCTATGAGTTTAGTTTGAGGTAATTGAAATGTGAGCTGGTTAATTAGGCTATGCCAACGAGTGAAAAAGTCAGCAATAGACTCATCGTTGTACTGTCGTGTGGAATAAAGATCAGTCATGGTGACTTTCTTAACAATGTTGATTGAGAAGTGGTCTAAGAAGGCTTGGGCTACTTGATTAAACGAGTAGATGGAATGTTTGGGTATCCCACTGTACCCAATGTAGGTCCTATCAGGGACATCGGGAAGGTCCGTAGGAGTAAAGCGTCATCATGGGTGATCAGGTAACACCCATGTTTGAAAGACCGCAAATGTTGCTGTAGGTATTCTTTACTATTGAAATAGTTGAATTTTGGCATTTCCCAATGTACGGGGTATGGGAAAATAGGGATGGATGGATGAATGGGATCATTATAGATTTCATCATCGGTGAGAGGATTGTGTGAGCCAGAAACCAGTGCTTCTAGTGTCTACATCCTTTCCATCATCAATTTTATGATGTCATTGGTAGGTTATGATGAAAGGGAACCTCTTGTGGCGTAAGGGGCGGGTACTGAACATGCGATGTGGGCGACATTCTAGTGTATGGTGATGTTGAATAAGGAGGTTGAGAATAGGGGACCGACATAGAGGGCATATATATAGAATGGGTGATAGATGAGATAGGGGTTGTTGATAGTATGTGTATGTAGGTGGGATGGTCATAGTGACTCTAGTAGCGATTGGGGGCAAAGATTACAAGATGGAGAGGACAAGATTCTAGAATGGAGTAGGGGTCACCGAAACCATGGGCATTTGTGTTGCAATTGATATCTATGAGATAATGGGCACGGATGGGGTTATGGTCTAGGTGGTCAATGAAGGGAAAATAGATACTACATGTGTGACTCATATTGTAGACGCAAATGGTCATAGTCGGTATGGGGCCTAGCTATGAAACCACTGGGGGTAAACTAGGTGAAGTTAATGCCACATTAGTAGAGGGTGATGCAGAAGTGGGAATAAGGGTAGGCAAGATGGATACAGGCATGTCATATATCAACTGACCTGAGGAGTCCCGGGTGGAAGAGTGGAAAAGCTGCCACGGGATTTTGATTAAGGAGTCATGTAAATTCCTCATCGCCTGTAGAAATGGTGGTAGGTAGGTTTGGATCCATGGGTGATAGGATAGAGGGTGGTGAAGGAATAGGCGGGAGTGGTTGATGACTAGCACACGAAGTATAAGAGTGTTAGCTTGATTACGAGTCAATACCATGTGAATGGATGTGTATCAAGTGATGTCGTATCTTGTAGATAACATGGAGAGCATTATGAATGAGAAAATAAAGTTCTTATAGGTGGATTTGGGTAATTTATCAATTGAGTTTCAGCACAGGGTAACCGATGTCTTTGGTTAAGGATGAGTGATGATGGTTAAGGGGTAATCGAGGTTGGTTGTTGTGAGAAAAGAACAATTTAACCAAAAGGGACAAAAACTGATGAATTTCGATAGATAAGTTGTATGATGACAGTTTATGAGAGTACAGAGAGTGCAGAGACTCAGAAAAACTCAAAATAATGAAGAAAATGAAATAAGTGTTCTTTGGGAAATTTAACCCAAAAGAACAAAAATCGATGCCGGTTAGGAAAACCAAGGCCGGTCAAGGTGGGACTGACGTTGGTAGATAAATCAATGCCGATTACTATGAAAATTGGAAAAATGTAGAAAAATGGATTGTTATGAATTTGAGTCAGATAAATAATCAACCCAGAGGTCTGGAGATGATGCAATGAAGTCTTGATACACTCGAAGAAGTCAAAATACTCCAACTGTGATTGTGGAGTGTGCAAGACAAAAGAATGGAAAAATGGAGAAACGTATCCTCACACCTCAAAACGCACAACAATCAAATGATAAAAACATGTATCCATTTAATGTTTTGACCTTATGCTATTTAAAATACTAACTCATGAATTTAGAGTAGAGTTTTTGGTGAGGAAGGCGTCCTAAAAAGAAGGATATCTACAAGGAGAGGTTTCATCTTATGTTATGGTGGGGGCAGGTCATCCTTTGAGATAATGACTCGACAAAAGTAACAAGCTGGGGAGTACCTACCAATCCTCTGATTACGTGATCACTAACAGCATTCCCCAGGTAAGATGTTGTTTAATAAAGATGTGTATATTTCAATTTTGTGTAGTTTGGTAAGACATAAAGAGAGAGAGAACGTACTTTCTACGATTCTTTGTGTTAACCATCAACTGCACATGACTTCCAGCATATAGGTTTCCCTCATTTTAATGTGAGCTAAATGTAGCAAATCAGAATGTAATGCAACCAATTTTAAGCCCAAATCAAAAAATTATGTTCGATGAAACAAATGATGAATAGGAGAGGGTATGCTCTTTCACTAAATGCAAAAAGCAAGAAAGAAGAATGATTCTTTTAAATACACCAAGAGAAATGTTTCTTTTAGAGAAATTAGAAAGAAGAGAGGATTACCAGAGAAGAAGATTAATGTGTAATCCTTTTAAAGGGAAAAAACACACAACTTTCACCTAGGAATGAATAAAATGTAATAGAACCCCTGATGGGTCCCACCGGGCATGCCAAAATGTTTCACCATTTTCTTTATGTTATTGAGACAAAACAAATAAGGGTAAGGGATAAGGAGGAATACCTATTTATGCTAGTCGGTTGATGTTTTTGCATGCTTTCTGACTTATCAATCCAATGCTGATTGTGAGAGCTTCCTTTTGGCTGGGAGGAACTACTTGAAATAGAAAACAAGACCACAAAAGAAGAGTTAAATAATATAAAATAGTGGACTGCCTAGCGTATGCTAGATCTAGGAAGTGTGATACTCCCTAGACGGTTGTCAATCCATTGTTTAACACAACTTAATGTGAGAAATAAACAAATTCCTATTGTGGTTGATATGATTTAGGTATTTAATTCAAGCACAATAAGAAAATCTAACATAACAGGCTAGGCTATAGTTAGATTTGAAGGGTAGGTAGTTTTCAGGGTGTTGAAACTGGTCAAGGTTAGGTTCTAGGTTATTTGGGTCACTTGGTAGAAGGTAGGTTGGCTCATTATTAGTACAGTGTAAAACACGAGACCAACGTCGGTTTAATATAACTGGTGATGGTTTAGGAGAGACTAACGATGGTCATGGGTAACCGGCGTTGGTACATTTGGGTGACAATAGTTCAATAAAAACCTTATTACAGAGTCTGGGTGAGGTTAGATAGAGCTAAAGGAGGGGATGGCAAGGTCTGTGGGAATGTTGAGAACACTCAGAGAGGTGGAAGGGCCAGGATAGATGATCTGATAAAAGGGTGGGTGAGGTTTGAGTTTGTCAAAAAGTAGACTATGAAGGAATGGGAATATTAATGGAAGAATGATAATAGAAATGATAACAACCCTATGGCTAGGATAAGAAGGGAAGTGATCCATGATAAAAGCACTTACCAATGTTGCAGATCCAATGGTTAGTTGGTGGGGATGATCAATTGGTGAGATGGAGCTTGGTGCAATAGTGATGCTTCCCGAGAATGTCACCATGAGTGTGAATGCCTCTGGATCTTTCCTGGTGCTAGCTATGGATGTCTGTAGGTGTGAAAAGGCTCTAGTTCTTCTTGCATGTAGTTATCTTCTTGTCTCCTTGATCTTAGAATGTGCCAACCCAAAAATAAGGTTGCTAAGGTGAATAAATGGTAACCGACGATGGTTCCTTATTGACCAACGTTAGTTTCGGGATGACCGGAATCAGTTAAAGAAGGATTCCCTAGGTTTACTAAAAATGGCATATCTCGCATCATTTAGATCAGGTTCATTCCATTTTATCCATGTATCCGAATGGATGTTATATTTTTATGAGTGGGAAGGTGGTTAGAGGGATAATAGGAATTGATTTTTAGGGTTGAAATAAGTCTTAGCTCATTAAGGTAAGTGGGACCAAGTCTTAGTTAGTTATGGAAACATGTCAAGAATAGGTCTAGGGTGAGGTGGCTAGATGAGGTGGAAATTAGCTTGATTAAAATAATTAAGTAATGAATATTGTGAGGATGGGTATTAATTTAATTAAGTTAATTAAATTAATATTAATGTGGGGTGGAAGGGGCCATGGTTAGGGTAAAGAGTTTGAGTTGGTTATTACACAGGGGACTAAGGGGAGTGTGACCCAATTTTGGTGTCTACAGTAGGTAACGGACAAATAAATTTGACCACATTTAAAAATCTATATAAGGAAGGGTTGTGAGACCATTTTTACCTTACCTTTGTGACTACGAATTCTTGAGAGAGTGGTTTACAAGTGAGCTAGCTAAGATGATTATGAAGAGTGGAAAATCGTGAACTGGTTGGGTTGGTCAAATCTGCACACAAACAACTGTTATGCTTAATTTGTTGAAGTGTTTGAGCAAGGGAAAGGTGTGCGAGAAAGGAGATTAATGGATAGGGTTTTATTTTGATCTAGGGCATGAGGAACCAAGTTGTAGAGCTCAAGTGAGGTAAGAGAACACATCTTGTTCATTGAAATGACACCAAAAAGAGCACCAGGGGTAGGTATAAGGGGAAAGAAACAAAAGTAAGTTGAGATTGAGATCAAGGATGCCCCTAAAAGTAGGTTTTGGAAATGCAATATCCATAAGAAGGGATCATGGGGCATGATTGGGATTCCCACGTTTGTCTAAGAAAAGTTAGTGATTAAAACCATAGGACAACTAATAACAAAGAGGAGTTGGATGCATTTCTAAATAAAAAGACAAACAAATAGACATCGATGACATGTCCGTATACGAAGATGCTAGGAGAATATCCTAAGCAAGGTAGGGGTTTTATAGTTGTACAATTTTCCCTATTTCAGAAATCCATAGAACTTTTACAAGTGGCTAATGAGTAGAGTCCACGAGGAATTTTTCTATTTTGTTGGGCAATGAATGAGGATCATTGTGCCCTTGATTGGCACTTTGATGGGTATGAAAAGCACAAGCACAAAGGTGAGTAGTGACCTAACTGATAAAACAACAATTATAACAACCAACAAGGAGTTGGGTTTTATAAAAGGTGGGTGTCGCATTGATATTTGTAAGCTCGGAAGTATCCGGTCATATTGGAAGCCTCACACTTATTGACAAAATTGAACGACCAAGAGAGATGGTCACAGGTGACCACTTTGTGGCTACATGTTACAAAGAAAATTTCATAAGGGGAGACCTACAACTTGGTTGGATGGATTGCTGAAACAATCATTGAAGAGGCACGTAAAGGTGAGAAAATTAGATTTGATGCTATTATATTGTCCCTTGTGTTTGTGGAGATTGGAGTGCCCGATGGGCCGAAGAGAAAAATGGGAGTACCATGCGAAAACAAAATATATCTCGAGAGATCTGAAAAATATCTTTGTCAGGGGACCATGAGTGGTCCATTCAAACCAAGGGTAGAGAAGTGGTATGGATGAGTTTGTGCCACATTCAAGGAAGAGTGGAGGATACCTAAGTTTACTGACGATGGTAGGAAAGTTGGCACAATTTGTAGTATATTAGCATTTTTTCATCACACGTTTTGCGATGAAGGACGAGACATGGAGTCCTTGGTGTAAACTTCCATATGCTTTCATTGTATGGTTCTGTTAGGAATTTTCTCAAAAACTCTTAGACACGCATCGGCTAATCTATAATGTTGATAAGGTAGACTGTGACTACCATAATCTGCGGAAGACTTACGTTTATCCATGTAAGCACGCTTACATTGAAAGATAAATTTCGATGACATAAATATGAAGCCTATAAGCTTGGAAATAGGTGACAGTGGAGTGATATTGGTATACCTTGACTTAAGCCTAGGCTAGAGAACGGAAAGTATGTAGAGAATGAGTTCAAACTGCCATGAGTCAGCCCGCCTAAAGGGAAGCACACAGTTGGCACGTTGGTAGCTGAAAATCCTACTTCACCCATTCAAGAAGAAGAAGAAGAAGAACTACATGAGGATAGTGGTGGTTTAGAGCACGGGGTCAAAGGCATCTCACGATAAGAAGGAAAGTGAGTGCATGACAACTCCTCCATTGTAGCGGGAAGAAGAGGTGTTGGAAACAGGTGTGCTAGAAATAGATACTGAGAAACAAACAGTGAGGAGTAAAAATTCAAAAGGGTGTTTAGGAGAACAAGGGATTATGGTGTAGGGTCATTGTAACCATTAAGAAGGTCACCTAGGTTTTCACTGTAGAAGGAAGTTCCCGAGAAGAAGAAAAGGCGCAAGCTAAAGCTTAAGGATGGAGAGGAGGATGAGTTCGGAGAAAGTGCATTGGATACTCTAGTGCAACCAAATGATATAGAGGAGACTCATGATGAATATTTGAAGGACGATGAGGAGGAGATGAAGGGAACATAAATAGAAGAAAAAAATTGAAGGCCCGATTCGATTCGAGACGCCTAGGTCCCTAAGGGAAATGAACAAGGAAGGAGAAATAGAGTGTGACTCCCACGGTTGGATATGTAAATGATACTAGTAAGATCATATGCACGCGATTTAAGAGTACCATGGAAACTAAGGACTTATATGGATGGGAGTTGATGGATGCAGAGATGGCAAACATATGCACACATAAGAATTTTCCTAGTTGATGCAGACTCATATAGATGAGCCTGATTTTGACATGTGTGAAGAATCATGCATCTCACATAGAATGAAGAAGGCACCCCACATCTAACACGTAAATGTTAGGCTGATTATTATGTCAAAAAACAAGTGAGCAATGCCTTGGTGAAGGTATCTATAGAGGTTACGTGTAAGAACATAATTTTTTTACAACCATTAGGGCATTGATGGATGATAACAAGGATAAGGATGTAAAGATAAAACACTTAACAAAAGAGAAGGAAATGTCTAAGGCAAAGACAGAAGCATTGATCTATATGGTTAAAGATATTGGTGATGATATACTTAAGGTGAGGCCACATCTGGAATCACAAGTTCCAGAAAAATTTCCTTCGATAATGCACAATCTATGCACACTTGTAAAATTGGTCATAGATGAAGGGCTTATGCGTATACCCATGCCAAAATATCATGTAGAGGAAGCAACAAGAGCTAAGGCTAGCATTGCCAAAAATATTTCAAGCTATGAATCTTTATTGAAGGCCTTGAAGGATGAGTGAAAAGCGTTGGTCAAGCTCACGAACATGTATACAACACTTTGGATGTAATAATTAGGAAAAGGACTCTTAAAGAAGATAATGAATTCCTAAAATCCATGAAGGATGATAAAATTTTGTATGCAAATAGAATTTCTCTGGTGAAAGAAAAGCGTGAATCCCTTACAACAACCCAAGATCCACACATGGATAAAATTAATGAAATTGGGAAGCTTAGCACACAAAAATGGATTTCATGGAGGGAATGATGTCAAACATGACTAGTGTTGTCTAGGTTTTTCAGAATGAGAAATACAAGATGACTCAAGATGAACTGGATGCCATAGTGACATACATCCTAGACAAAGTAAGTGAGGCATTAAGTGATTAGAAGACATTAGAGGTGAAAGTTAAGAATGAGTATCCGGAATTAATACTCTTTGTTGAGGAGAAAAGAACTGAGCAATATCTTATTCTTTTGATTGAATAAATCTTCATTTTTAATTCACGATTCTTTACCTTGTAAAAATAAGGGGGTTACCCATTTCTAGGGTGGCAATGCATTTAGTGTGGGGTAATATTGAGTAGATAAAAGATAGCTCAAGTATGAAAGTGCATAAGGATTGGGTGAACAAACACATGACACATAGAAGGAAGTGGATATATAGCATATCAATGCATGCCTAGGACAAGTGTACATAGTACTTAGGTAATTTTGAGATCTAGGCTATTTTTGGAGATGGAGTGCTAATCACATGATGACATGAAGACTTACATCTCACACAAGACTATTTTGGGATGTGCGGGAGCGTAAGTGCCATGCAGATTTTTGGTTTCATAATAAGATTTATACTTAGGGTTAACTATAGGAAATCTATTATTAGGGTACTTTCATGATTTTGTATTCTCTTGTAAAGGCGCATGGCTATTATTAGCATGTAGCCTATTTTTAGAAGGTGCATAGGTGGTAAAGGGAAATTCCTCATCCCTACATATGTATTGATTTGCATGGTTACGAGATACGATTATCAGAGATTACGCTTACTGATTTTTGGTGTACATAACCGTGGAAACTAAATCTTGAATGTATGAATCTTCTATGTTTTTCAATATTTAATACAATGGATCATAGTGGCTAGATATTGGTGTTAGATGTGACTAAATATGGTTCTTGCATGGTAAATATCATTATAATCATTATTTAGTCAATCATTCATAAGGTTTAGATCTAGATACGGTTCACGCCCTATGGTTTACTTGATTATCTATTATGGATCTGAATTATACTTGTAAGCATGCTAACATCTTAAATAAGCTGCTCTAAAGGGGGCTTGGTACCCTTGCACGTTGCGGGTGAGTGCTCAATTCGGGATGAGTGATGCGCTAGTGTGCATTGGGCTAATTGCGGTGAATTCTAGTATACATCACTCTTTTCTTGTAGATGGGTGTGAAAAATAATTTATTCGAAAAATGAGAAATCATCCTTTGTAGTGAGCTAGACGACCTTTTATTCCAGAGAAATCAACATCAAAAAAGGATTAGTATATAGATGGGTGAGTTTCCTGTAAATGTCAGTTCAAAAAGTGAGAGCTTCCTCAGATGGATGTAAACCCACATTTTCAATAAAGAAAAGATGAAATATTGATTGAGCAGATGAAGGAAGAAAATAGAAAGATTAAAGAAAATTAAAGCAAAAGAGAAGTAGAACCTATGCATGTCTAGACAGTGGAAGTATAGAAGTCTGCATGTCACAAACACAACATCAAAGCAGTTTGAAAAATCCAAAATAGAAATTAAATAAAACAGATTTTTTTATAAATAATTGTATTTAAATAAATGTAAATATATATACCTATAACATCTTCAATGATAACAAGAGCTGAAACAAAATATGTTAAAAAGCCTCCTCATAGTCAATATTTGCATCTGTAGAGTTACAATTATGTTACATCTAACTATAAAATTTTATATTCGAATCTATTAATATGAAATTGAATAAATAACCACAGTTAAAATGTAAGGTGACAAAGAATAAAAGTAAGGTCAAGGAGATACCTATTTAAAGTTGAAACAATCCATTATCAATAGCTTCTTCAAAGTCGATATTCGCTTCTATAGAGTTTGACGACACACCAATTCCAGTCTCATCGTTGAGAACATTTGTACTTGTAATTGTATTATTTACACCTCTTCTTTCCACAAGGGAATTCCAATGCACAATTTCTCTATCGAAAGGAAATTTTTCCAAGGAGTAGTGAGAAACATAACACCTCATGCAACTTTCTAGATTTTTATCCAACTTGTTTCTTAGTTTTGATTTTATAAATGATAAAGCATTGAAAACCCTTTCATCCTCCACAGATCCCAAAACCATTGTTTGGCACAACTCATATAATAAAAATATTCACTGATGTCTTCTTGTAACACAATAATTTGATATATTCCTCACCAAAGCCTTGTAATAACACCACTCTCAAAAGGTTCATCTAATAATTTATATTGGTTCCTCATTGTCATTGCAAAATGTGTTGATTGAGACTTTAATAAATCAACATTCAGTATACCTTTGATTTTGATACCCTTGACCTCTGTTGTCTTGGTGAAATGTTCCATTATTGTACCCATGGATTTATGGAAAATATTTCTTACAAACTCTGCATGAGCACCTTCAATATTCCAAAAATTAGGATTCATCACACCCATTGCTTCAATAATTTTATCTTTACAGAAATGTTCTCTAATTTATGATGATAAGGATTCTGAATTTTTTCTAAGTTTTATTCTTGTTTCAACTGTAATAGAATCAAATAGATTACGTGTCACATGAACTTCTTCTCTTTCTCGATCTTGTAATATCTTGACGTTTTTGCAAAATGTGCAGTGGTATGTCCCTCCCATTAACATTGATACAAAGGTGATCATGGATATTAAATATCAAATAGTTACTAGGATTCTTAAGATCTAATAAAGCTTTCCAATTATCAAAAACAAGTGTATCAAAACTATCTTGGGAAGTGTACAAGACATCAAGATTTTGACATACCATTTTTCTCATCTTTATAAAATCAACAATATAGATTAATCTCCCATGTGCATGATTCATCAATGTATTAATCTCCTACAACATTAGAAGAATGCCAACCAATGCAAGAAATGTCTCGAAATCAGCTATACGGAACAAAAAGTCCCTCACCCTATCAATTTCATGATGATATTTGTGCATGAAACCAACCAACGAAGGATACTCCTCTCACACTCTGCATGAAAGCTCATACAAATAAATCCACCTTGTCTAAACATCCTTCAGAAGCTTAATGTCATTTGTAATTCCAATCACAAATTTTTGGAATTCAAGAAATCGCTTTGGTAGGCTTGCCATATATGCATGAAGTTCTCTTATAAGGTCTTCTACTTTAGCAACATTTCCATTTTTGTTAACCATTTTATATGATAAATTCATTATATGCGCCATACAGTGAATTGCTAGCATATAAGGGGCCATTGTTGTTTGCAATCTAACACATAGTCTAGTTCGATGATCCTGCATAAATGATGCACCATCTGCTCTAACGCATACCAACTTCATAAAAATTTCATAATTAGTCATGTCAACAATATCTTTCAAATGAGAAACAACTATTTTATGTAGGTTTTCGGCATTGCAATTTTCAACCATTTTCATAACACCCAATAGATGTGGTGTCCTTATATGATTTTCTAATGTATAAACATGGATACATACCCATGCAGTGTTTTCTACTACTGTCACTTCATCAATTGATAGAGAGATAAACTTCGCACTTTACACTCCTTTAAATCTTCCTTCTCTATCATTGAAAGGCATTTGGCCATTTCCCATGCACTATTTTCTGACCAATGAGACTGAGGAATGTTGTGCATTCCATTATATTGATACAAAACTTTGTAATCAAGGAAAATCTGAAATCGGTCTTCCTTTCTTAAGTATGTGAAATAAAGTAGAGAATTGTATGAGTTTAGAATGCAAATTTGATTGATTCATCTTACCAATTTTCGATGTGATTTTTCCTTCCTTTTCCACGAGATGTCTGTGTCTTTTCTACTCTATTTCATACTCTGTTGTGTATTTAACATGCATGCATTCTTTTTTAGTTTTCCACTTGTATGTTTTTATTTTTTAGCCATCCTCTTCTTTTACAATCAAATATTATTTTCCACGATGTTTTTCAATTGTGTCTAACTTCATTTGCATTTTTGGTGCTTTCCTAATTTCCACATACATATTGTACATGTACATTTAGATTGGATATCTTCTCGAATAAGCTAGTTGTACAGTTCGATAGAAGGAAATTTGGTAGCACAATCAAACTTGTATGTCCTCCCAAGTGTCCACATATTGTTGTTCTTTTCAATGTTTTACTCTTTTGAGTAGAAATTTGAGCATTATCACATCACCTAGTTTCCTCTTTTGTGAACTAGAATTTGAATTTGATTTGTGTGTTCCATTTTTGGAGTATTTATATGTATGATAGCTTGATGCACCCTTGGTTGCACCTCAACAAGAATATCTTCAAGCTTTAGCATCTCAACAGGAATATCTTCAAGCTCTGGCATGGTATCACAATAGGTGTTATTTGGTTGGTACTTTGTATAATTCATGTCCACTTCAATAACACCTTCCACATAGTATGTACTCATATTGATTCCAGTGGCAGTTGTATGGGTGTTGTTGGTTGCGGTATCTATAGTAGAAGAGTTTACAAAATACTTGAACAGGGAATTTTGAGATTTTTTTGTTACATTTTGGGTCTTCTGAGCACTAGTAGCTTCTATTGTTTTGAATGGTTGAGTTGAAACTGTGTCATGCATCAGCAATACTATGTCATGCATCAACAAATGAGTTTCTTGTGTCAACAACCTATCCCTTTTCATACGTCAACAACCTATCCCTTGTCATGTGTCAACAACTTATCCCTTGTCGCGTGTCAACAACTTATCCCTTATTGCACGTCAAAAGAAGAACCTTGTCGCACGTCAACAAAAGAACCTTTTTCTTATCGTGCATCAATAGAATAAACTTTTCATGCATCAAAGAAATATTTTTCATGCGTCAAAAAATTAGTGTGTTGTGTCAACAAAAGTAGTGTCATGCGTCAACAACACAAACCCTTATCACGCGTCATTAGTATCTTCTTGTTGCACGTCAACAAAAACCTTTGTCATGCATCAACAAATAACATAAGTCACACATCAACAAATAACAATGGTTGTCTTATTGTAAACTTAAAAAAATTACACTGTGTAATACGAGGTTCTTAGATTTTGCAAGTTCATTGTACTTGATATGCCGATACCTCAACCAAAAGAGTAAGTTAGCATTATACTACCCGACAAATCACCTAGGTTTTTATAGGAGATGTTTTCAAATGTAGGTGAAGCCAACCCCTAAAAAAATATACTATAAATTTTAGGCGAACAGGGCACTGACCTGCTCCAAAAAATTTTCCTTTTCAAAATTTCCTAAAATTAAATATTCAACAAATTATGAATATTCACCACTAAAAAATACCTTGCTTGGAATGAAGTCTTGAGCTTGTTGAATATTTTGATCAATTTTTGTGGATGCTCTAAATATGTTCTGAATGGAAGTAAATTTCAGTTATGAGAAAAAGGATTAAATGACATATTTTATTGTTGATTCGTTAATCAATTGACAATGGAATGACGTGTAAAATTGAAAGTTAACTTGATACAATAATGATTCAAATTTCAAAGCTTCCAAAGATGATAAATGGAGAGGAATGAGTTCTTATTTATAGATGAGGGAAGAGAATCCCAAATATTTTATTTGTGTGATTGATTTTTCTAATCTGAAGCTAACCAAAACATGAGTAGATTGTTTAGTTGACTTTCTAATTTGATTGATGATTTGAACTGTTGTTTTTAGTTTGAAGAGATGAGCCATCATTGAGTTGGAAAAGGTTGTACATTCTTTTGAATATTTAAAACTTGGAATTAAATATTAATACCTGTTTTTGTTTTATTCACCCAAAAACATGACGCAAGTTTTAGCTTGGAGAGAGTTTTGATTTAATATTGGAATGTCATGCTTAATGGGATATGTTTAGTTAACTCAAATGCTCATATCTAAACTTGTCCTCTTGTATATATTTAATGATTTAATCTTTAATTGATTGTTTTTCTCTAGTTAACTTGAGATGTTAATTAGTAAACTGAAAGTGAATAATAGGTGAGGTGGAAATGGATATATGTAGGATTTATTTAATTATTTTAATATGAAATTAGCTAATAAATTTAGCTAATGGGATAGGGGATGAATAATAAGAGTGATAGGATTAATTAATTAATCCTAAGAATGGGATATGAGTGTAATAGGGTCCATAACACAAATATTTAATAATTTGAAACATATGTCTAAGTGATTAGAAATATTAGGGAGTTGTAGGACAATGCGATTAAAGGTCATAAAATAGTAGAATATATCAAAAGTGGTCAAAAATGGTTTAAAAAGGTCTATGAAGTAATTATAGGGTGATTTCAGAGGTTTAGAATGTGTAATGCAATATTTTAGGGTGTATCCATTTTCCCCTCTTTAAGGTATTATTACAAAGTAATAACACTTTAAAGATTTATACGCATGTAGATCGGTTAACAAATGATGAAGAAGTGTGGTGGACTGCCTTATTTTCCCGGTGAAGCATTCATATGCCCCAACAAGTTAAGGGTGATACCAAAGGATATGAAAAAAATGAGTTGTAAATAACTAATGAAGTAACATGATGTGTGTAGGAAAAATTATATGCCCTATATGTGCGAGAGAGACATGGATGATTGTGACCATTCAAGAGATGAATGACAAGGTATGAGTAGAGAGGACTATGGGCGATATCAAAGACATCGATTGGCATACATAGCACAAATATTAGACATCATATTGGAATATTGCTTGTTGATTGTGTTAGTAGAGTTATGACATAATGAGTCAAAGACATTCAAATTACCCACTTTGGGAGATGTTGGTGACATTAGAAAATGTATACCACATAATGCGGGTTGTAATGTAGGGTCGAGTTGATTAAGGAGAGGGTGTGCACTCAAATCTGTCACGACACAACTATTGTTTGGAGTAGATGAGATTCATGGAGAGGGTACTCCAAAGGTGTACCTAGAAGAGTGCATGAAGGATGACACATTAGTGTGATTTTTGACTACTTGTTTCCTAATAATACTGGGAGGCATTTTCATCTTGGTTTGATTAGCTTAGTAGTGGAGTTGTTGAACTTAGCAACAATGTTGTCATGGGGGCCATACATACTTGCCCATTTAAATAGATACATACATATGGTAGTATATAATAGTTAGAGGAATTTGGGTCTAGTGACATTATTATAGATTTGGGCTTGGGTCCATATCATAGTCGGGCATACGATGATTGTATATAGAGACAACCAACCGGAGGATCCACTAGTATATGGATGGGAGATAATAGGTGGTGGTCACAGAGGTCACCGAGGAGATTTAGGATTCTATAGACAAGCATTGGATGATTTGTAGTTGCGGAAGATTACATGGAGTCCATACATATGATATAGATGGGAGACATATGCTACGAGTTAAGGGATACTAGAGATAGAGAATTATATTAGTCAAAGTCGATCATACATCATTGAGTGGTATAGAATAGGCGGTGCCATGCGACATTTTGGGGTTATTCGGGACATTTGTACATGGACATTTTATTGATGTTTATAAATGATGTTCAATTTATTTTGTACATTATATTTTATTCATGGATGGGTGTGTATTTATTTTCATACTTTATGATAAGATGATATGGTAGATATGATATGGATGATGATATGACATATCATGGTGGACTCACACAAATCGTAAGCCGGAATCAAAAGATTTTCTATAAAAAAAAATCATTTTTGTTTGATTTGGACCGAACTCAAGAAGGGATTTGATAAGTAACCATTGCATTTACTGATTTATTTTGTATGCAAGGAAATTTTTCAAATGTGATAATTTGAAATGCAAGGTCTTGTCCCTTGATGTCATTTTGATTGAAAAATTCTATGTCAAATTCACTAGCTAAACATTCTTTTGGTTAGAACATGTTTGGATAGTAGATACTTGATTGAATCTACTTTTGCAATAAGCTTATTCATATGATTGAGAAAATAATGACATAGCTTGTGAAATGTGAAAGTAATGGCTAAGCATACTTTCTAAACCTGGGAATATTTGAGTTTGTGATCAATCAAGGTCTTATTGAGATAGTAAACAACTTGTCCTTGTCCTTGATCATTGTGTTGAGATAACAATGATCCTATTGCATAATATGTGGTAGATGTATACAAAAGAATTGGTTTTTCTGGAATATGTGGCATGAGAACCAAAGGATTTGATAGATATTCTTTTAGCTTGGAGAAAGAATCTTGAAATTCTTGATTCCATTTGAATTGTACATCCTTTTTGAGTAATTGATTGAAGTGGTGGCACTTGTCAGCTAGTTGTGATATGAACTATCGATGGATTGTATTTTTCCTTTAAGACCTCGTAATTTTCTAATATTTTTGGAGGATTCATTTCCATGTTATAGTTTAGTTTTTCAAGGTTAACTTCATTACCTCTATGTGAAACAATGAACCCCAAGAGTTTTCCCAAATTCACACCAAACACTCATTTATTTGGGTTGATTCTAACCTTCTATTCATATAATCTTTCAAAGATTCATCTTAAAACTTTTGGATGATCAACTCTTGTTTTTATTTTGCTAATATTTCATCCACATAATCTTCCATAACGTCATGCAACATGTCATAGAAGATGATTGTCATTGCTCTTTAATATGTGGCACTGTGTTTTTAGGCCAAACAACATGAACTTATAACATAATATCCCCATGGTGTAGTAAATGTTGTCTTGGGTTTATATTCTTTGGAAATTTGGATTTTATTATAATAGCCATTAACAAGATTTGAGATTAATTTACACATGTTTCCCTTGTCTCCTTTGTAAATGGATAGACACGATCATTTTTCCTTGCACATGCTTCATGTTTCTTTTTGTAAACATGCCTCAAATAAATAAATATTAAACTTCCTTTGTAATTTTGAATCTTATTATGTCAAATAACTACAGAGGATAATTCTATAGTTGATTGTTTGACTCGGTATTGAGTGAATGGTGTCTTATAGTGTTACTGAGAATCATTTCTTTCAATTGTAAATTCCTCTCTATAATGAATCTGAATGAAAATTTATTATAGGGTGTCTTTTGATTTTAGGTCTTTGATATGGTAAGGACAAGAAAATTTATTCCCAGTGTGTCTCGTGTTAAATTTTCAATGGTTATTATGCATTCTTTTCCTTGCTTGGGTATCCATGAAGGTAAACAACCTTTGGAAGGTTAGTGTTCTTTGGTTTTGGGTTTGAATACATTATGAATTATCAAGATGATGTGGTTAATGCATCTCCTCCATCCTATTATTCTCTCATCCCTCCAATTTCATTCATCCTCACCTTCATTTTATACTAGTCTTTTCACCACCCCTAAAGATTTCATCTTCCTTCTACACATCCAATATGATATCTACCAGAAAATCACATCTACCTTGCATATTTGAATTGTATTTGATTTGATCTTCAATATCAACATCTCAAGTGTCATTTCATACCAATTTTTCAATAGATTCATTCAAAATGATGCTTGTGATCACATTAAATATGTCTTTAGTGGTTTGTGTCTGATGTATCAAGTGTTTGCAATTCTTATGTGACCATTATTTTGAATGAAAATTGCATTTTGTGGTTACATTTGATCTCATATTAAGGTTCTAAAAAGTATGAAGGTTTGAAATATAATGTCTCCCTCTCTCTTTCAATCTACCCCTTAGGTTCTCTCACCTTGGTTCATGTAGAGCTACAAAGCAATAGGTGAATAGCCACACCTTCAGTAAAGTACCTCCATGTCATCTCTACAAGGCTCAATCATAAGGATAAGATAGATCCAATACTACATTTTAGTATTTTTGGGGGTGTTAGATTGGGAACAAACAAGGATATCTGGATAGATTTTCACTTTTTAGAAGAGTTATACTAGCTTTTAAAGAATAAATATGTCACTTTATATTTCTCAATCATATGAAGATCTCTTACATTGGATGGATTTCCTAAGTAGTTGAAGAAGGGGTCTTACTTCATTGAACCAGTGAATGGGTTTGTGGAGCAACATCATTTGGTGCTACCCATGCATGGGTAACATTTGAAGAAGTACAAGCAATGAAAGTGGGTTGTCCCCACATGTACCATAGGTGATTTAAGTTTTTTGTGTTTCCCCTTTCCCTTTTGTGTTTTTTTTTTTCCTTTCATATTGTGTGTGTGTATGTTTTTCCTTTTCATTTTGTATCCTTGTCGAGACTCTATTGCCCAATGGATAAGCTATAGTTCTACTAAATTCTAAATTGAGATTTTGGACTTCCTTCTTACCTCATCTTCATTTCATGTCAAAATAATTCAAGTACCCGAGTATGATCCAAATTTTGGTATATAAAAATTCACTTCATTTTATTTGACAAAATCATCTAACCTATTTCCCTTTTTTGGTCAAGTTGGTCAAAATAGCCAAATTTGTCAAAATTTCCAGTTTTCAAAGTTTAACTTCTAGGAAATGCTTTGGGAGTCTTAGAGTGTTTCATAAGTCCTAGTTATATTCAAAAGAAAGGTATTAAAGTATTATCCGGATGGTATGATTTATCAAGCATTCTGCGGGCTTTAGAATGGTCTTAGGAAAGCTTTTTCTCGAGGCACTTTACGGAAAAAGGAGTTTGTATGCTTCATTAAAGATCTAACTTCGATAAATGTTTCAATAACCCTAGGTGATTTTGGGAGCTCATATCCCATTCATCGGAAATCTTATGGATAATAATTCATATTGGAATGGGTGAGAAAATATTTTGGGAGCATAACAAGTAGAAACATTTTTGACACTAGCTCAAGGTGGAATTTCTACATAGGAATTTTACACTTAAGGTTTTAGACACCTCAAGTGGATTTTGGAGCCTATAAGAAGGTCAACTGAGAGAACATTCAATCCCCTTCATGATCCATAAGTTTTTTTCGTTTGTGTTTGTTGAAATCTCCTCCTACAACTCAACTCACCGACATACCACTCTAAGCCAAAATGGGGGTTAAAAAAAACCAATCTATTGATTAAATCATTTTTATACTTCCTAAATAGTCTCATTATATTAATTAGAGCATTTATATTTGAAATCATATATTATACGACCAAAATTCACTAAGTACGGAGCTTGGGGAGAAGGTAAAACTTAGTGTGAAAAATAAGGCGATGTAAATGAGGTTTCAAAGTGTGCATTGGCACATTGGCACACTTTTCTTAAACCTTTACTCCTTTGGTGCAATTCTAAGGTGAAATTACACCTCTATTTTATTGGAGGACATATTTTAAAGTAAACACTCAAAAAGTAAAGAAAAAGCAAAAAGTGAAGGCAAAAATGAGTTTTCTTGACATGTGCCTCCCCCCGCCCCAAATCACCCTTGGCGCACTTTCAACCTTATTTTGCATCTTAGATGCACTTTTAAGGTGAAATTACATTCAAAAAGTGAAACTATACCTAGTGGAGGCATTATTTCCACTTTCCCTTGCACCTCTGCACTTTAACTTTGCAAAAGCACTTCTCGTCTCCACCATATGACATGCTCATAACTTGTTTTCCCTCCAACTCTTCAAAAAGTGCATTTAAAACCACCAAGGAAGCCATTAAATCATATTTGAAGTTGGTTATTCATCCCTCCATGCTTGTAAAACCCCTCATGTTCCCTAGGAAGAACAAGAAGTGTTTTGCCCATATATCATGATCCCATAGACAAAATCACTCCAAATTTTAACCACCAATTCCTCTTGAAAATACCTTCATGGTGATATAATATTTTTGGCATGAGATTCCTCCATTAAAAATTTATTTATGAATTTTTTTCCAACCATCATACCCCTGATTTGCCCAAAAATACTGATTTTTCAAAAGAGATTGTGAAAAATTCCCAAAAAGGAATCTCACCAAACTCATATCATATTTCCCCTCATGAATACCTTCATTTTAAGCCATTGGTCATGATATAAGATGAAGGATTTATGGACTAGTGATAAAAATTCACCATCCTTTGTTGAAGCCACTTACAAACCCCATGTGCTAAAAATTGTTTTCATATTTTCTCTCAAACCCTGCAAGATAATTCCTTCAAAATCGGAGCATTGTTTCCCCACCAATACGATTCCAACAAATTAAAAATCACTCAAATCAGAAAGTCATTTCTACTGCAATGAAGAATTAAAAATTTCCCTTCCTCCATTAATGTCATTTTTCAAGCTTTTCCCACATCCAAAATTTGTTTTCCAATTTCTCATTGATTCCCATGAGATAATTTCACCAAATTTGGAGCATATACTTGTCTTGGGAATATATTTCCAATGAATTGAGTCACGTCTAATTTGGATTTGATTTTCTCTTGTTTTTCCCAAAATATGAATTCAGTTGTCCATAGCATTAAAATCCATTCAAATTCTGATTTTTGAATCCATTTAAGCATATTTGAACCTAGTAATTCTTCTCTCGATGCTTGCAAAACCCTTCATGTGCCCTAGGAAGACCAAGAAGCTCTCAAAAATTTAACCACCATTTCCTCTTTAAAATGAATTCATGGTGATCTAATTTATGTTTCATGAGATCCCTCCATGAAAAATTTATTCATGACTTTTTTCCAGCTATCATACCCTTGGTTTTCCCAAAACTCGATTTTGCAAAGGAGATTGTGAAAAATACCCACCATGGAATCTAACCAAAGTTGGAGCATCTTTCCCCCTTATGAATGCCTTTCTTTTGAGTTATTGGTCATGATCTCATATGAGGAATTTCTAGACTTATGAGAAAAATTCACCATCCTTTGTTAAAGCCACTTACAAACCCCATGTCTTAAAAATTTATTTTTCACAACAAATCAAAAATAACTCAAATTGAAAAATAATTACTCCCACAATGAAGAATAAAAAATTTTCCCTTTTTCTATTAATGTCTTTTTCAAGTTTTTCCCACAACTGAATTTATTTTCCAATTTCACGTTGATTCCCATGAGATAATTTCACAAAATTCATAGTGTCCACTTGTATTGGGAATATATTTATAACGAATCTATTTACATCCAATTTGGATTTGATTTTCTCTCGTTTTGCTTGAAATATAAATTCAACTATATGTAGCATGAAAATCCATTCAAATTTGTAGATTTTTGAAAACTATTGTGGAATCCATTTTTGCTTGCACCATATATTACTCACCAATTTCTAAGACCAGTGAAATCATTAAAAAATGAAGCTCCACAACTCTAGATACAAGTCCGTTTTAGTTCAAGTGTTTGAGCAACCATACATTAGAGACAAGAACATGGAGCACATGGATTTTGTGTTTTTAACTTGATTCATCGAGACGTGATGATTTTGATCACAAAAAATCTGATTGGATCATTCAAATAATTTCATGATAGGGACCATGGCTATGAGTTTTTTTATGTTTCCGACGAGGATTCTCAAGAATCTTTGATATTGTCAAATATAAGAGGGCTCATGGTTCTTGGGTTTGGGTCATGTGTGGCATGAGTAAATTCTTCATGGTGTTTGTAAGATGATTGATTTCTCATATGAAATAAAGGAGATCATGTTCATGACAACTAGTTGAATTTTTCGTCTTATTATTTCCCACAAAGGTATATAATTGAAATAGATCTTCCCAGCGTGATGAATGACGATCACTAAAGATAAGGTGTGAAACATAATTTCTAGTTCCAATAATAAATATGTTCTAATAAAAGAATTCTTTAAGGAATATCTTATGCGGTTGTAGGGTTCATCTTTACAATGGAGGAAAATAAAGACTTCATCCTGCAACATCTATCTTCTCTCTCTTCTTCTTTCTTCTTCTCTTTCTAGAATTCTATTTCTCCATTGAGGAGTACTTTTGTAAAAAGTAACTTAAGTCACTTAAAGTTTATATTTCTTTGTTGAGAATGCACTTTAAGTTGAAAGGTCACTTGGGAATGCAAAGATCCATTTCTTCAACTATAAATTGTAAGGCTATCTCCATTCCAAAAATAAATTTTTCCCTCTCTAGCAAGTTATATTCTTCCATTCCCTTGCATTGTAATTTTCCTCCATTCTCATCTTGTCACTCAACCGAGCACATGTTATAATTTGTAAGAAGTTGAAGGAATTTTTGTCTTCTTTGTGGAATGAATAAAACTTGATAAAGCTTTGTATTTGTCTTGTAATTATCCATTTCATTATCTTTTGATGTTGTGTTGTGCTTGCATGTTTCCTCCAATTGAAACTAGAATCACCTCTAAATTGTAGTTGATGAAATTTGAGTTATACTTATCAATACAATTCCCCTTCTCATTTCTCTCTCTCCCTACCTACAGGTTTATGCCCTCTTTAGTCAAGTTTTACGATTCAAAAAGGGTGTTTCGCACATTTGTTTGCCTCTAGACACCTAAGGATATTATTCTAGTGTAAATAGTTTCCAAATTTTAATAAATGGGAGCCACCCAATCCACAAGGAGGGATTCAATCCTGCGAGTTTTGAAGAAACACATGTTTTATCCTTGAAAAATATTTCACCAACATGGCTTTATGCCTATTTTACTTTACATTATTTGCATACCTACGTACTTGATTATCTTGTGAAATTGTGGGTGTCCCATGTTTGTGGATTAATGTCTTTTACGTGACATTGTTTGCCTATTATTTTCACCGATTGCACTATTTATTTATCTCTACACTTTTTTTCTTATACATGCCTTATTACTATTATTAATCTTATTTCTATTATTACTCTTTTTGTGCACCATGGGCTTCACCATGCACACCCCCTTTTATAGCTTTTTGATCCCATCATTAGTGGACACCATTACATGACTTATATGTGTTCCTACATAGATTATTATACTTATCATACATGATTACACATCTATTATTTTGAGTTGCACACTCAAATGATTTATCACACACACCTCAAAAAAGGGGGAATTCATTTGGGTATATTCTACAATTGCAAAGAGGAATTATGGGTTCATACACAAGTATATACAAGTTACAAGTACTTAGAAATAGGATCAAACACAAAAATTTAGAAAATATTGCACACATTTTAAAACATATAGCTTTGTCAGGACCGTCATAAATGGTTTTGTCCCTTTCACATGGTTTTTTTAGGGGTAGTTACACCAACTTTCTTAGCAAGTTCAAATTTTCACCTTCAGGCACTATTTCTTGGCATAATTTTAGATTCATTTGAATTGTCTCATATCAATATAGGGGCATGAAATACTTCACTCCTTCTTCACCACGACACTTGGTTTTAATTATATTTTCAAGGATCTTGGGGGCATGGGTCTCCTTTCTCCATCTACATTTCAATAAATTACAAATTCTATTCAATTGTGTGGCATATGGGAAGGGCATGGGGGAAATCATTCTCTTTTCTATTGTGTACCTTTATTTGTAAAATTGGGCCTAGATATGTTTGTAGCAGTGTGGTCCATGAGGTTACAAAAATATCAAAGCGAGCAAGTTCTTCGTAGGTAGTATTTATGTGCCTCTTACATTTAAAGGGGAAGATATCAATTTTTTTGGATGGATTTAATGCACGGTCTTCTTCCTTCATGAGGTGTTTTGGTACCTTATTTTTCTTCTCTACTTATTCTTTACTTTGTGTTGGGTTGTATACACCCAATAATATGGTTTCTTATCAACGCAATTGGGGACTCATCACCCATATTCACCAAAAATTTCAGAAATCCAAATCTCCATGTACAAGTAAATCATTAGAGATTCTCCCCCTATAAAACAAACAAGTGTATTCCTTCCATTTTTTCCATCTCTTTATTTTCACTTTATACAAATGCAATTTTTACATATTACACTTTATACTTGAGTTAAAGTTCATTTTTCTACTATAGACATTGACTACACTATGTGTTTTAGGTTTCATCATGGAGCATGACATCACCAAGCACAACAAGATGACTAGAAAACAAATTCGAGTAAAGACAAAAGTATGTCTACACACTTAGGTATATTTTCCTTTAAGCATGTAATTTTCATTTCATACTTAAAGAAGGGGGAAATATAGACACTCAAATTTGTAAATTTACTCTTTGACACTACTGGTTTTGATAATGCACTCTTGCTAAGATAAACACACTCTTTCTATTCCTGCTTAGTACATCCCAAGGTCTCTTGTCTAGCTTGCTTAGTCATACACACTGATATGTCAATAGATTCTAAGAGTCAAATGCATAAAATCCATAGACAAACTCCAACTAACAAGATGTAAACTCCAATTTTCATGTTTCTCATCCTTGGGAAAAATCGTACAATTTGATTAGGAGTTGATATCCATTCATGGAAAACTCTCACTACCGAGGATATTTTACTCCACCTAGGTTTTAGTCTTTTTTTACAATTTATTTCAAAATCCTATATAATAAAGTATAAACTCTCTCATTTACACATCTAGGAATCATATGGCACTACATTCACATACTCTTTTACAACACTTACAAAAGGAACCCAAGAATCCCTAAATATCACTCAAACTTATGCACATTCATTATAGAAGCAATCATTATAGGTCTAAAATATCATACTTGGGTAAAGAAGTAAGGTTGTTTTATTTGCAAGAACTCAAACATCCCTTCTCCAATTATTTTAACAAGATCTAAACTCAACTCAAGCATTGTCAAAGAGCTTCTAATTCTTAAAACATAGTTACATTCATTCAAATAGCATACATTAGGTGGAGAACAACATGCGGTTTGAGGCATCTTTACAATAATGCCAATGTCGGTAGTGCATGACAGTGCCCACAACCTAACTAATATTTATTTTGCAAGGTCTCCTACCCATGGCTAGGGTTTGAGATCTTATTTAGAATGTTCAAAAGGATTCACAACACGACCAACAATTAGGGTTTGATAGCGATAAACATTTCTAGGTAAGTGAACCTCCAAAAAGTTATAGAACTGAAATTCAAAGCAGGTCCAAAATTGTACAAAGAGGTGTAAAAATGTATGGATGGTCTTGGAAGAGTTGCAAGGTCTTCATTATGTCAATTTCCATATATATTTCTAGTTTTGAGGTATTATTAGGTCTAAATTATGCGAGTTCTAGCTATCTACACATCTAAATTTCCCAAAATCAAGCTTAATTAGATAAGTATACTCATCCTATTGTGTTTTTGAGCTTGTAGCATATTGTTTAAGCATGAATGCATTATTTTGATATTATATGATTAATGTTGGAAGTTAATTTATCAAAATAACCCCTATATCTACCCTTTGCATCCTTAGTGTACTTAAATCACTAGTCTTATTATACTCAATACCAAAAAGGGTCTAACTCTAAAATAGTTACAACCATATAAATATCACATCTTTAGGTGGATAACTATGTGATGTTTGAGGTCTCTTTGAAGTAGTACCAACATATGCAAAGTTCATATTGTGATTGAACTCAAACTCTAACCTTTTTATAGGGTTTCACCCATGGTTAGGGTTTTAAGTCATTTCATTTGATTACATAGTGTTTCACACATTTACAAGACCTAACATATTACAATAAAGCATGTCTTAGTTAGACAAGAGGGCACAAAATTTTGTAGAATTCCATCATCTTCTTGGATATAACTACAAGATAAGGATGGAACCACAAAATATTTATGTACCTAGATTAAGGTTTTGTCCCAACATACAATACACTTCTAGTATTAGAGATGAAAAATCCACATGACATTTTTAGTCTATTTATCACTCTATCGCACCCACATTAGCTTCCAAATTAGCCAAATAGATATAAGTGCACTTGTTTTCTCATGTTTTACAACACATGTTAAATTGATCTATCTTGCAAGTTGCACTATATGTATATTTTGATCTAAATGCTTAATTAATAATTAGAATATATACATCCTCTTTCTAACCCTAATATGATAATGAAATAAGTAAATGAATTATATCTCATTATCCACACATCATCTTATTTATTTTTCAAGTAAATCAATTACATGATGTACATAATCTTTGATGCATAATGCACCAAAAAAATAAAATGCTTCCAAATATGAAGGATTTCCAAGAAAAGTCTCATGTATCTATTTACTTGTACCTAATAACATCAATATAATGTAGTAGTGCAATTTTACATCATAGATCTCAAAAATTTGAAAAGTGTTTCTTTTTGTGCCACTATTTCTCTAAAATATACTATTAGATGTTTTAGCATGTGTCACAAGCATTGGGAGATTTTTGGCACAAATCTTGAGATAGGAAAGAAAAAGGATTAGAGAGAAGAATAACCTAGCGAAGAGATAAAGAATGGGACCACTTTGAAAGCCAATAATTGCACCAATATCACCTAATTTGTACCAATAACAAAAAATAGACAAGCTCCCTAAAATTTTACTAAATAACATCTAATCAATTCCTGAAGGTCATGTTAAGGCTTCTGGAGTCATCAAAGTGATGGCTTGAATATTAAAAATACTCTAGTGAATGAAAAATCCAGAAAAATAAAAAACATCTAAATAAAACTTCACATATAAATAAAATTACACTAGGAAACTCTAATTACTTATAAACATTGTGTTGGGTATGAAGTATTCTAGGTTGGTAAAATGCCTTATGGATCTTCTCTAGTTTGTGGTTGTAATCTTGTGATGCAATACAAGTCTTTAATTTCAAGTACTTTAAAACCCAATGATATTCACAACTAAATTTGAGGATTTCATTCCACGATAATACCCTATTCTCAAATGCATGTTAATTAATCTACATGTATAATAATTGTGAAAAAGGTGGTTTATAAGATATTTCCATACCATAATATTCTCCAATGGGAAAATATACTTGGGGTGAATAAACTAAAATAGTGTATTCCCCTCACTTTGAACATTGTTATTGGTTTCACTAGCATGTCATGCGAACTTTTTCTAACTTGTGGTTATTAAGCAATTTGGAGTAATGTTATATGGATCTTTTGTCGCTTGTAGTTATTTAGTGATTTAAAGATTGTTCCTAATCAACCTTATCTAGACTATGGTTGTTACCACATGATCTAATACAAATAATTAATTACAATTTGTTTAAACCAATTGGCATATTCTATTAAAGTGAAGGATTTCACTCCACTACATTACTCTCTCTTAAAATGTGGGTTGTATTAGGTGTGTGTTAATAATATCACATGTATAAAATTGAAAGAAAAAGTTGGTGCATAAAGCATTGACAATAACCAAACACTTTGTTAATGTGGAAAGAGATTGTGGGGTGAAAATATAGAAATAATTTAAGTCACTTCTCCACTCTGCTAGCATTGTTAATGGTCTTTCAATCATGCCTTTTGTACCTTCTCTAGCTTTTTTATCACATGTTGTAATACACATATTTAAAAATAAAATGCAATGCATATTGCTAAAGTTGATGATTCTAGTTTCATTATAATAATTACTCTTTAAATGTTGTGTTTTTTTAGTGTGTGTGTGTGTGTGTTTCAATAATCTCACATCTATAGAAATTGTTAGAAAGAGGTGTTTTATATGACATTATCGACACCAAAATCTTTATTACAAGAGAAAAAGGCTAGAGGGGGAAAATCTTGAAATAGATAAGGTTGTTTGTCGCCTTATTAACATTTCCCACAATTTTTCTCTTAAAATATTTAGCTTAAAACTTCTACCTACTAATATTATCAATAGTTTCTCTTAAAATGTTTGTTAGATAGCTTTGTCAATGGGAAAATATTGGGAATATTCTTAGTTTGTTAGTATGCACATATTATGTGATGTGGGTACTTAGAATAATATATTTAAGAATAATAATATTAATGTGTGTGTTGACAAGGTGTTGTAGCAACTTATTTAAAATTATTTGTTTGAGGTTATGTGATTTTGTGACAATAACTCGCCACATAATAGAGATTTGAATTTTGGTTAATTCCTTGTTAATAGGAGATCATACCCATATATTTACTACTTTCAATTTAATTAATTTATCGCTTGGTTATATTGTTTCCAATTTGATGTCATTATGAATAGTTCATTCAAATGAAAGTTCTTTAAAAGTTTTTGATAACATAATAGTGCTATAGTTTATTAAAGTAAATATTAAAGTAAAAATCGTGTTGTTTAAAGTATTTAAGGGTACCTTATGCATTCATCCCAAGTGTGTGGCCTATACATTATTTGGTATGTTATTCTCGGCATGTGTATCATTGTAGTCGTGTGCCTTTGTACATACCTTCTATATTACAACTCTTCTAGTCCTTATTAGACTTTAAATGTAACATCCATCTACGCCCATAAAACATTTTTTTAGTGAAGATAATTTTTGCTAACATCCTTCAAAAAATATTTGTAATACAATACTCATAATAATATAAAAGATAAATTTCTATATATATATATAGTGACGATCGTACTTTTAATATTATACAAAGAACATATAATTATTTTTACAATTTTCAAATATTTTACGACTTAAAAACGACAAACGTGTACACTACCGTCAAATTTAAACGCAACACCCCTCATGCCGTGGAGCTTTCATGTTCGTGGTACCAAATTGTGCGAATGCTTTCATCCTACTAGTAGGTACCTACTCCATTTCAATGATTTGATTTATCATTTTCGAACCATCCAATCATGTGTTTCTCCAAGCCACGTCATAATTCCGTGTAATGCCTTCTCTCCATAAGAGACATGGATAAAGTAAAATTTTGATTGAGTGCCATCGTACCTACGTGTTTTTTGTTGTTTGTTTTTGTTTTCTCAAAGATTGTTTAGTCTCGTCTATAGTCTTTAGACTCTTTTTTTAAATTAATATTTGTGGTTTTTAAATATGTATTAAATATAGTTTGTTATCAGGGGTTTAAAGTTTTTAGATTATAGTTTTCAATGTCATTTTTATGAAATTTGGTGGTCAATGCTCTAAAATAGAGTTTTAGATCATATTGATGGAGTAAATTAAATTTTCTAGTCAAATAATTGACTAATGTTATTTTCTTAGTTTCAATTTTTTTCCAGGGGTTTATAATTTGATTAAGCAAATGTGTTATAAGAGTTAAAAGTCAAAATTCAAATGTCATGTTTTCTATAAAAAAAAAAAAGGTAATCTTGGGTGAACCCAATGTCTTATGGAATATGTTTATTTTATGGGGGATATTTTTACCATCAAATGTGACGTAGACATCGACTAAACTTGTTAAGTCAAGTCCAAGTGGAGGTCATAAAAAATAAAGGAGGCTCATCAACAATCTCAAGTTTACCACTATCTCATAAATAACATCTTGATATATTGACAAACTAGAATGAGCCCAAATGACAAAAGCATTGAAGAGTTGTCATTCATTGGTTTCAATGATGATGAACTTTGGCTACAAATAATTCAAGGTAATTGTTGCCCAATTGACTAATGCCAAGAATGGTTTCCCAATGGTAGTGATGATCCTTAATGTTGTTTTGGTGTGATTATGTGGTAACAATCATGCATAAAGGTTGCAAGCATGGGTTCAATTAGATACCCAACACTCCTTGAAGATAACGAGGACTTAGTCATCATATCCCTTGATTTATACCTTCTTAGTGAGGTCCAACCAACCATAGAAGTAGAATTTGACAAGAAAGGTGGAGGCTCGTGCCACACTTGCAAAGAGGAGTAACAATAATGATTTATTATCATTGAAAACTGAAAATGAATAGGCCAGTAAGGCCTAAACCGACTAACCTCATTGTGAGCAATTATGTCATTGTTTTCTATTCTTGAACAATAACGTGTTCTGATATGAGTAGTGCATCGAAAGCATAGTGAGGCCATTCCCACTACCCCTATTGGATTTCTTGATGTGTTTAAACCCATGAAATTTGATTTTGAACTATGATTTGTCCTAGTTCCCATGAAATGTGACTCAAATTTGTATGTAGTATTCTCTTTTCCATATGCAAAGCCGAATTAAAGGTTAGGAGCGCCCTAGGCAATAATTGGAGTGGATGCCCTTCTCACAATTTTAATTAATATTTTTCCCATCAAGTACATAAAGAATACCTTTATATGTCAATGCATGATATTTATGTTAATTAATATTATATTACCTTTATATGTGTGCATGAAATTTATGTTAGTATATAATAATATCAATAAATGAGTCAATTACTATTGAATCTTCTAGTAAATTTATTTAATTGTAAGTTATAAAAATAACTCGCAATAAGGAAATCTTTGAAATCGTGTGCCCCTAATCATTTGGTGCCCTATGCAGCTCCTAGTTTGCCTAGGGTTGATCCCCCTTGTCCATATGTTCATACTATCGGGGTGTATTGGAAATATTCCTAGTTTGTTAGTACTCACATATTATGTGATGTACTTAAAATAATAGTAGGAATAATAATATTATGTGTGTATGTGTGTCAACACATTGTTGTAACAACTCACATAAAATTAAATGTGTGAGATTGTGTGAGTTGTGGTAACAATTCACTCTTATGATAGGGATTTGGATTTTAGTTGATAAGATATCATATCCCAATATGTATCACTCTCGGTTTGATTAATTATGATCTCGATTATATTGTTTTCAAAATTATTGAGGATATAACTTCCCTTAATAACATCATCAAAGGTTTCACAATCACGCCTTATTGACCTTCTCTCTTGAGCTTTTGATTGTTATCATGTGATTTAATACAAGTATTTAATTACAAATAATTCTCCAACCTGTCTTTAATTATAAGTAATTAAAAATCAAGTGACATATCCCTCTAAAATTGAGTATTTTGCTCCACTACAATGTATTCTCTTTATCAAACTCACTCCAAGTAGCATATCTTGTGGGCCCTTTTTGCCCAATATAAGTGCCTCGAGGTTTTGGTCAATGTTTGCATATCGTTTTTGGCCATTATGCATTGGTTTGCATGTCATAGGGTCTTAAAAATTCAATAATTCTATAAATACAAAGGTGCACTAGTGCATTTAGGAACATATGAGCACACATAAAAGAACCACATTGAAGTTGTAAGGGAAGAACTTTCCTACTTCCGAAGCATCCTTATACCAATAGGTAGATTCCAAATTTATAGAAGCATATAGACTCTACTTGGACAAATTGCAAAGATAATGATTGGGATAATTGCACTACATATGGTTGCTTGTTAAAATTTATTTCCTGTTGGGGGTCTAATAAATATCTAGAACACTCAACTTTTCTTTGGTTTAACACATGCCCCCAAACACATTTTCCTTGCACTTTATGAGAACTAGAGGTTATATTCACATTTTAAAGGGGGATATTAGTATCTTGGTAACTCATTACGAGTTGATAAAAAGTGAGCTAGGCTTTCGAAGATCATGTAACATCAATCACAATTATGAAATTGATTTCATCTGTGTAAAAAAAACCACTTTCATAGACATTTCACTATTTGGTTGACCAATTTCAAGACCATCGTGACTTTAGTCATTAACATTTTAGAATTTGTAATCTCATAGCCAAACATGTCTCATTGATTAAACCTATATTTTACCTTATATCACTAACAATTGTATCCATATTTACACAAAATAGAATATCATCCTACCAACCCTATTTTCCTAAACATTTTAATTATTTTATATCTTATTATAATCT
Source organism: Taxus wallichiana var. yunnanensis (assembly GCA_018340775.1). Classification (NCBI taxonomy): domain Eukaryota; kingdom Viridiplantae; phylum Streptophyta; class Pinopsida; order Cupressales; family Taxaceae; genus Taxus; species Taxus wallichiana. Next base: position 8,823,317 of record CM031244.1, read on the forward strand.
AGAACCTAATTTCCTAATTTATATAAGTTTAAATCCAAATTAGAAATAAATATGGTTAGTCATTATTATTTTTAATGTTAGAGTACTTTCCTCATCTACACTTAATGTTTAAGTCTTGTCATCCCATTCACGCGTAGAATTTCTTACTACATGTGTCTGTCACATCAAAATTTATTAATCCCCAGTTGTTTTAGGTGGTTGTAAATTTCATTTATATTTATACTTATTTTTATGATTATTTCTCACACACACAACATCTCTCTAAAAATTATTCGATTTTACAAATTTTCAATCTGTCATTATCTACGGCCACCTAATTTTTTAATTGGTATTATACGATTAAAATCACAAAAAAAAAAAAAAAAACAACCCAAACCTATCAATTCCAGGGCTATACCATTTAAAACATGTTCTTAATGTTTTTCTATAATATTTGAAAGACTCGCATGGAAGAAAGGAAGGGAGGAGTTAAAAGTCGCAATGTCATAGGAAAAAGGCCATAAAAACCATATTGACATTTTGACGTGTCCATTTTTTTGCCCTTTCCATTTCCAAAACTCTCATTTTCTTTGTACTTTGTAGGCGTCTCCTCTTTATTTTCTTTGATCACATGAGTTAACTTTAGTAGGTCGTTGTGGTTAGGGTCAAGCAGGTAGAAAATATTGTGCCGCTAATGATTTTTCCATTTAATGTAGAGGTTTTTGTAATAAATTGGCGAGATTTTTTCGCTTCATTGTGGAAATTTCAAAGTTAATTGGACGCTTTTAAATACCCATGAAATCAGCGTCACCTTTTATCACTTAAAAAGACTTGTTTGTCCATTTGGCCCCTCTTTTACACGGGTTTTTCTACAAGTTGTCGAAATATACCAAGATAATAAATCAATCAATCATCTTTGATGGATGGTGATGCCGAAAGCGTTTTCTAAAGGGTCTTAGAAAGTATTGCTTAAAATATTTTCTTTTAACATCCAATCACATTTTGTTTTTGGAAGGGAGAGTGCTTTTGTTCATTACTGACTAAATGATCTCATACGATTAGAAGTGAAGACTTGGTATGTAATTTTTTCTTTTGGTTTTTCAAATGACTTATATATTTTCAACGGCTATCAATAGAATTCCTTGCAAGTGAAATGAGACCTGAGAGAGGCATAGGAGCAGGGGGTGAGCTTTCAGTCACATTCTCAACCCAACTTTATGAGGTAGAGATCGTAGCGCAACACATGTCTATGTCATGGTGTTGTGCTCCAAATTGAGAATCTTATCAAATGTGGGTAATTTGTATGCATTGATCCGGACACATGTTAATTGCATCCCCTATTTTCCTACAATTACTCAAGTTTAAAAATGAAAAAGAGGGATACAAAAACAAACATTATGGACCTAGAACATATTTGATTTTTTCCATTTTTATTTTGGCCATTTTAAGCGCAAATTGCACTCACATGAATAATGCAAGTGAGATTGAGACGATAAAGTGAAGCACAAACAACAAATATTATTTGGGTGGGAACAATTTGAGCCATGGAATAGGTGTGGGACATGCAGGTATTTAATTCCCACTTTTTTCTTTCCAACTTTCCATTCATGTATTTGTTTTATCTAACAAATTAAAGTCCGTCTAATTGAAAACGTTGTCATGGTAAAAATAAATAAAAATGAAAAAAGCAAAACTCATTTTCCCCATGTTTTCTCCAAATTTTTGTTTCTTTCAACTGTGTAACACCCATTTGTTGGCACCATAGAAATGACAAACAATTTAACGAAGTTGAATGAGTGACCCCTCAATATGGCCAAAAATATGTAGTACAACATTATTCTTAAGCTCAATACTATTTTTAGCGCAAAGTGCACTTACATGAATAATGCAAGATCGAGATGATAAAGTATAGCACACATTAGCAAAGATTATTTGGGTGGGAACAATCTGAACTCCGGAACATGGGTGGGACATGTAGGCATTTAATTCGTACATTTTCTTTCGATCTTTCCATTCATGTCTTTGTCTTATCTAACAAGTTAAATGCCGTCTAATCGAAAACCTTAACACCGTAAAAAGTAATATAAAAATAGCAAAAACTTTGTCTTATCTAACAAGTTAAATGTCGTCTAATCGAAAACCTTAACACCATAAAAAGTAATATAAAAATAGCAAAACCCTTCTCCCCATATTTTCTCAAAAATATTGTTTCTTTCATAGTGTAAGGCCCATTTGTTGGCGCCATAGAAGTGATGGACAAGTTAACGATGTTGACTGAGTGACCCTTCCATATGGCTAAAAATACGCACTACAACATTATTCTTAAACTCGATACTATTTTTGATTAAGTTGACTCATGTTACTCGTTGTTTATTTCAATATAACCGTCCCCGAGAATATTCTCTCATTGTTTTCTCCTCGACATGAAAAATGTTTTAATCATACATTCTAGAGATATGTCAAAATATCTTCCCAAATTTGTCACCTCTCAAAAAAAAAAAAAAACTAAACCAATGCATCAAAGTTAGAATATTAAAAAAGTGTCACGACCTACGTTGGAAATAAGTAGCCTTTTGTAAACCATGGAGAGGCCATCCACATATAAATAATTTCCTCTTTTGGAGAAGTAGTAGTATTTTGGCTACCATGAAAAAGGAAATGCCCGACATTAATGCATTTCCCACATTTAGCTTTTTTATCTTTGCCATCTCATATTCCTAATGTGTAGAAATTGTTTCCTATTTCGTGTTACGAGGATATCTCATGAACCACTTCATTATTAACTTTCTAAAATATCGTCAATATTGTATTGTGCAATTGTTAGGTAAAACCTAGTATTAGATAATTTATGCATTGTATTACCTTAATTACTATTTATTCTAGTGGATTAGTTATTATGGGTAAGTAGTTGTTTATTAGGTAATTTATGCAATGTATTATCTTAGTTACTATTTACTATGGTAGATTAGTTATTATGGGTATATAGTTATTTATTAATTATTTGCATAGTTATATGGTTATATTTTTTTATTATTGGCAAATAGTTTTTGAAAGGGACTATACCCTTGATTACAAAAGAAGGCCTAAAAGCCGGATAAGCAAGAGAACCGAGAGAAAAGGATCGGAATCCAAATGTTACAATGATGCTCAAAGTAGCTAAAAAACATCTACCAAGACGAGACAAAACAACAAAATTATTGCAAAAAGCAAAGAAAGGATCCGAAAAACAACAAAAAAACAAACAAGGACAGTAGAATCATCTACAACTACTTCCTAGTAGCTTTGTCTATGATGGTTTTGATATTCTTCCAGGATTTAAACATACCCAAAGTAGTCATATGGGCAGCGTCATTAGAATCCAGCTGCTCCAAGGTCTTCTTGCTTTCCTTATCAGTACCCCAAAGAGTTGTCGGCACTCCGCTTAGGTTGGAGACACTTCTGACATGTTGTTCAATAAATTCCTCAATCGCCCTAAAGATGGCAATGTTGTAATCATGCCTAGTCTTGGCCTTCCCTAAGCGAGAGTCCAAGGAGTGCAATTTCTTGTATATATCTTCAATTTGGCTGCTATCCACATCCTCCTCCTCCTCCTTCTTCCTCTTTCCTTTCTGTTTTGTCAAGTTTTTAACTTCATCCTTTAACAATTTCATATCTGCCTCTAAGGCTTCCAGCCTTTTTGTAGGGCTTTCCAATTGCACTTCCCGGGGGCTGGCACTGCTGATATGCAAGAGGTCATGAGCAATTTCAAATTCATGAGAACCCTTCTCCACAGCAAGGGTCTCGAGGTTAAGCTTCCTAGAAGCCCTGGTAACCGGTCTCCGTGAGGTAGAGGCCAAGTGGGGGGGAGCAATAGAAGGGGGCGGGAGTTATATGGTTATATTGTTATAACCATTAATATTGTTTTATTGTGCATTCATGAGGTTTATTATTGCACAATGCAACTACTTTTATTTTTCAAGTATGTGGCTATGCGAACTTATATATCAGCAACACTTATGTCATTATTTTTAATATGTTAGTTTTACATATCAATAAAATATCCACAGTGCCTCCCTGTTTCCTCGGATCCTAAAAAACAATTCCAAACATCATCTCTCATCCCTAAAATATTGCAATGAATGGACCCACTATAATGTACTATTGTTGATGTTGACCTACACACCTAAAAGCCTTTGAAGAAAATAAAAATAAAATTTCCTTGCTTTGGGTATTCTTCTTCAATTAAGAAAATGATGATTTACGATGAACTAATTGTTAATGCAAAATTACAGCATCCTTGATTGCTTGTGATTTATGTGTGATGCAATCAGTGTAACTTGCATAACATGGGATTATCCTGTAGTATGGAACATTGCAAGTAGGATAACCCTCCGGAGAAAGCCAACTTCTTCTCCTAACCTAGTACCAAATTCTCCAAAGTGCAGAGAATGGAAAACTACACTAATCCTACCCTAATACTTTCCAAGGAGACAAGGATAGAAGAATGCATAAAATAAACCTACTCTAAGAGAAGGTGATACACCAAGAAAGGGTGAGACAATCCAAGTGAGTGAAAAATAGGGAGTAAACAAGGTAAGAGAGGGAAGTCGAGGCGCCACATTCCAAGACAATATTCAACTCCCTATATTCATAAAGCATAACAAATTATAGACCTAAAGAAAAATAAAAACATGCACAATGTACTGCGCAAGCATAATGGAAGGAAAACGATGTAATATCATACAAGCTAGGGTGAAAATAGCCACAAAACATGAATTTTATTGCTCAAAAACATGCACAATCCATTACAATATAAGCACAAGGAAAAATCCTTTACAATAAGCCCAAATTTGAGGCCTTTAGCTCACAATAGCTCTGGAACAATTTTGACAGAGTTCCTTTACAAAAATAGAATGAATCCCCTCAAAATGAGGCGGATTTTACAATATATAGGCAATTTGGGTCACCAACCGGCAAGATGCATTAAAGAGGTATGGAGGGCCATACGATTTGGTACTTTTCTTGCACGAGCAGTAATGGGCATCATGCCTCATTAAATCTAATTTGTTGAGCTGTCATTCATCCACCTAACCTCACCTAGCTTGTGACTCATCCATCCTGCAATTGTTCTAACCATGTTGGGTTGGACAACGTCCAACCATATGGGATGTATAATTTATGATAGGTCGTCCAACCCTATTGCCGCCACACCCGGGGTTGGGCGACATCTAACTTCGCGGCCGTACATGCTTCTAGTCATTGACTAACCCTTGAGAGTCACCGTCTAACTTTGTGGGGCCATTCAACTTGGGAGGTTGGACGACCGCCCAATAGACCGTCTAACTCTATGTCATCCAACCAAAGGGGTTGGATGACATCTAACCTTTTCGACCAACCTAGGGGTTGGACAACATCTTACCCTACCGACCAACGTGTCTCGTACATCACCCATCCGTACAACCCTGAGCTCACTATCTGTCCGCCACAACCGCCAACCGACCAACCTAGTCGACTAAACCATTTTTTTATCCCGTGTCGACCAACCCAACTGACACACCTGTTCGGCCAACACAACCAACACATATATGCTCCATACGATGTGTTTCCCGTCCATATATGCATCCAACCCAAGAATCCAACCCATACATATAACCTGGACGTCCAACCTAGGGATATTTTCAATTTCCACAATGAGCCTGACCACCATATTACCGCAGGTGAGATGGCCAAAACATGAACTCGCCCAGAAGATTGTAAGGAACTTTGTTTTCCTCAATTGCCAAAGTGAGTGACTGTTAAGTTCTCCATTTTGCAGGGGTGTAAAAATGGATAAAAATTGGTGACTTGCGGGATGATCTGCCTGCTAGATCTAGAAGACTAGTGAAATTAGGGGTCCATTGAGCATGGAGTCATACTGGTTGTTGGAACTAGTCTACCATTTGAGAATTTATCCCTTAAATTTTACGAAGTGTTGTTGTGATTCTTCATTCCAAAGAAATTTTGGGTTGGGCTGGTCATTTCTTCACCAAACCTTGTCCAGAATCTGGAAAGTGCAATAGCAATAAAGGCACAACTATATACAAAACGTCAAAGTCATACACATTCTAAATGGAACATGCGAGAGAGTACACAACACTTATCACAAAGAAAACCTAAAATACAACAAAGTAGTGTGCCACAAGCACTTAGAGGAATTTAAAACCTAAACCAATATGTATAAGGGTGAGGACTTCCTTTCCATAACAGTGCTTGAGATAGATTTTTTTGACCGGAATGGAACTTCTTCTCCGTCCAACTTGGATAGTTGGAAAGCATTGTTGTTTTTACATTTTGTGACCATGTAAGGGCCACTCCATATGGCATCAAACTTTGAATTCCTGCCCGACTTAGCCTAATCTACATCCCATTTTAGGACCAAATCTCCTTCTTGAAAGGTTCTATTTTTGGCCTTCTTGTTAAAGAACTTATTGACCAAAGCTTGATCCATCTCCATGATGTGCATGACTTGGTTCCTCGGCTCATCCAACTCCATGAGCTTTGCATATCTAGCTTCCATGGGCTCAAACTTGGATAGCTCTAGTTGCTTCATGAGCTCCAATGTGGGAAACTTGAGGGATATATGCATCTTTCCTCCCTTCCATAGACTAAACTATAAGGGGAGTTCCTATTGACTTCTTGGGAGTAATCCTATCAGCCCACAAGGCTGATTTTAACTTGGTGTACCAAGTCCTCTAGTTCTCATCTAGAGTTCTCCTTATGATCTTCAAAAGATTTTTATTTGTGGACTCTACCTTCCCATTACCCTATGGGTAATAATTTGACAAGGTGCTCAAGTCTATCATGTTTCGCCTTCCCATTATGTCTAGGAATGCTAGAGCATTATTTGATATGATTGTGGTTGGAAATCCAAATCATGTGACAATCCCTTCATAAAAATCTAAGATGCTGGCCTCATTTTCCTACTTGAGTGCAACCGCCTCTATCCACTTGGTGAAATAATTTGTGTTTATAAGGATCCATTTATGGCCCAAGCTAGAGTTTGGATTAATCACCCCAATGAAATCCATCCCCCATTGCATGAATGGTTCATTTACAGAAATGGGGTGGAGTGGAAGGGATGCTAACCTCTCATTACCTATGAAAAAGACACATTTTTTACATTTTTTGATCCACGCATAACAATCATTAAAGAGGTTAGGCCAGTAATACCCTACCTTCATAATTCTAAGAGTTGTCACCCTTGGGGGAAAATGGTCACCTGTCTCTCCATCATGAAATTTGTGTAGCACCTTCTCTATTTAATCCATCTTGATGCACCTCGGAGGACACCATTGACATCCCTCTTGAATAGAATACCATCGAACAATGCAAAGGGAATATAATGAAACCTAAAATAGCTTCTTTTTTCCTTGATTATCCGTTGAGGACATTGACTGTTTTAAAGGAAATGGACTATACCACAGAGTTCAACACGAATCGGGTGAGGCATAGACTGATTGTTCTTGATCATCTTGTAACACCAAAATAGCCTCTTCTCTACCAGCTGACTCATCATGTTGTTTGGAAGCTAGCTATTCACATAATCCCTTACCCCTGACCAGCTTGGTCACCTTAATATCAATGTCATATTCCATGACCTTGGTTACCCAACTCTTTTTCATTGAGGTCCTTGTTTAAAAGAAATTATTTTATACCAACATGTGTGACTAGTAGATGAATCCTATTATTTGACACTAAATGCTTGAATTTATTCAAACTTCTAATCACAATAAGGACATGTTTCTCAATGAATGAATATCTTACCTCATATTCCACAAGGCCTTAGTTGAAGAATGCAATAGGTTGTTCTAGTCCTTCTCTATTTTGTTGCACCAAGATTGCGGAGATGGTATCCAAACCACCGAAGGCATAGAGAAAGAATTCTTTGGAGAATTCTATATTAATGAGAGTTGGAGCTTGAGATATGGCCTATTTGATAGCTTCAAAACTCCCTTTTCCCTCTATTGTCCATTTGAATGCCAAATTCTTCTTCAAAATCATTGTCAATGGCTTCACAAGAGCGAAAAAATTTGGCATGAACCTTCGTACAAAGTTAATCCTCCCCAAGAAGCTTTGGAGAGCCTTCTTGTGACTTGCAATGGTAATGCTTGAATGGCCTCAACCCTTTTTGGATTGATTGTCAGTCCTTCCTTCAACATAATGTGGCCTAGGAGTTTACCTTCATGTGCCAAGAATATGCACTTTTTGGATTTAAGGATACTTTGAATCTCCTACACCTCTAATACCTTCTTGAGATGAAAGAGGTGGATTTTTGCATTCTTAGAAAACACAGTGATTTCATCAAGATAGACAAGCACTATTTTATTCAAAATCCCTTTAAACACCATATCCATAGCCCGTTAAAAAGTTTCTACAACGTTTGACAACCCAAATGACATCTTCCTGTAGGCATAAGTGCCCCATTTTGTGGTGAAAGTCATTTTAAATTGATCTTCCTCCTTCACCATGATCTAATTATAGCCCAAATATCCATCCAAGAGGGAAAATATTTCTGAACCGATCACTACCTGTAATATCTACTTCATGGAAGGAAGTGGGTAGTGGTCTTTGAGGAGGCCCTATTTAGATCCCAAAATCTACACATAGCCCGATTTCCCCATTCTTTTTCGGACTTGAACCAGATTCACAACCCAACTCGAGTGCTTGATTGAAAATATGATGTTTGCCTCTATTAGCTTATTCAACTCTTTCTTCATGAGAGGCTCAATATGGGGTTGACCGGTCTTTGCTTTTTCCTAATAGACTTAGCCTCTAGATTCAATTCAAGCTGTGTATTGTGAAAACTTAGGATTAAATCCTTTCAGGTCCTCATAGCTCTAAGTAAATACATTCGGGAATTCTTGGAAAAGTTTCAAAAATCGAATCTCTCTGTTTGGTACTCATCTTCTTGATTTGAAGCATTGTACCCTCTCCAACTAAAATGGACACTTTGAATCTTCCCTTTTTACATGAATGTTGGCCTTCTCTTTTTGGAATTGATCATTTGGGTTGAATATTGACTCTAGAGTCACTAAACCCTTTAGAAATTTGTTTGTCTGCAGCTGCACCACTTGATCCCCGTCTTTCGCTATTCCAACTTTTCCTAATTTTTAGCTGAGAACTCAGCCTCCTCCTATAAAAAATTAATGATTTGTTGATCATTCTCAAACACCTACCATCTTGTGTTATTTTCTGGTACATCTGGCCTCACAATTACATGAATATGTGGTTGTGTTTTATCTCTCTTGATATTGTCCACCACATCAAAGTTTGCTCTAATTATTGTAAGCATGTATGAAACCTCATTCTTCTTCCTTGGTATGGCCTGAATATTGAATGCCTCAAGGTCTTCAATATAATCCCATACCCAATGTTTGTAGGCTTTGAGAAGATTATTTTTGGTGTATGGGATCCCCTAACTGATTGAAAATCAATTCACTATCTCCAAACACCATCATGTTCTTTATACCCTTTTTCTTATCTAATGCAACCCATGAATCAATGCTTCATACTCGGATGTGTTGTTCGAATAAGAAAATTGAGAATGGAAGGATGAGTAGTATTTTATACATTGCAAAAAAATAGCTCTATACCTCCTCCATCACCCTACCTACTCCTTGATCCATCAAATAATAACTACCATAATTCATTAATATCCTCATTTTATGGCTTGGTGAGGCTAGGGGTGGGTAGGTTCTCCTCATAGACAATAAACACCTAACTCATCTTCTTTCATCTCCCTATATGGGTCATAGTCATGCCTTTTGTGAGCCCACTCATCAAGTGTCAGATCAAGAATAGTCCCAACCTTGGTGTCTAGTTCATAGGCATCTAAACAATCCTCCCATTCAAATAATGCACAATTATCATTTATTGGGCTTGGTACATGCAACTCAATGTGAAAGTGTACAATTAGCTATGACTTGATAGTAACCTTGGCGCCATACCTTTTCGTAAATAACATGTGGGACCAATCAGCTGATAGGTACCCACTAATCTTGGTTGTAAAATCCCTCGAAAGGCACAAAGAAAATAGTAGTGGCAAATCAATCATCGATACATCTTGTAAAACTATGACATTTGGGAAAGCATGGAGCGTAAGGCTTAGTTATTTGATCACTCCACTGTTCTATTGTTTTCCCATCTAATTTCACTACTCCCTTCAATATTGGCTCATATTTTAAGCCCAATTTATTTGTGATTTGCTTTAACATTACTAAGTTGCTCGCCCCTGAGTTGATCATGTAATTGTGCACTAACTTATCTCCAACAATCAATGAGACATAGAACAGTGGAGGCTTCACATTCTTACTTGAATGAACTTCTCCTTATTGTGTAATGTTAGTAAGAACCCTCTCCTAATTTTTGGATGGCTCATTAGAAGGGGACCAATTTTCCATAGCTGCTTGCAATAAATCTCATTGCCTTAGAATTTCCAATGATTCCCACATGGAAATGCTAACATTGGTCTTCTTCATTTGATTGATGATATTGAATGGAGGTGGGTTTTCCTTTTGTTGTCCCTTGATGGGCTTGACTATTTATGGCATTTTGATTGGTCCATGAGTAGTTGCAACCTGGAACCCTTGACTAATTCTCGCATACTTGGGGCTACTACAATAGTTTCCTTAGACTGGTTTTATACATTAGGAGTGACATTTGGTCTATTTAAGCCTTGTGGTATGTGAGTGGGATGAGAAACAATTGGACTAGATGATTTCCCCTCCTCTATGTTCCTTTTCTTGGACCTTGTGTTGGTAGCTACTCCTTGGAAAGGAGATTGATTGATTCCACAAAAATCTTCGCGCGCTAATTGACCAATGTGGCTTCCGTAGGAGAAGCCTCTTGTTGACTTTCTTGCTACTGATTTTCCTCTTGGCTCGCCTTTGGAGACATGCCAATGGTTTGTACCACTAGATCCTGATTTGACGGATCTTCGAAGTATGGTGCTTGACCATAATAGTAGCCATACGAAGGACACCATTCATATTCATGTGTCATATTGTTCTAGACTAGAACTAGAGCCCTTGATGTTGATGTTGCATTCGGATTATAAGGCTAAGAAGGTTTGGCAGCAAGAGGTTTCCCTTGATTCTGATTGGCAGCTTGAGCGGAACCCTATTTTGTTGATATGGGGGCCTAGCTTGATACTAAGCTTGAGGTTAAAAGGGTCTAAAATTTTGGGCATGTTGCCTCTTGATGGCCACTAACTCATTCCCAAAAAAATTCTACCCTTTGATTATCTCCTGCAACACTTTCTTAATAACTTCACCTTCAAATGGGTTCTTATAAGAAGTAGATGCCTCTTTATTGCTTTTATTTCTAGGGGCGGGAATAGGGGCTAACTTTGGTGCTTGACTAGTAGAGGGGTTTCCCAATTTTGGATATAGGGGCATAAGTGGCCTATGTGTTAGTTTACCATCTTGGATTAGACAATTCTCAGCTCTAATATCCATGGCATAAGCATCTAGTAAGGTTATCCCTCCCATAGATTATATCATAATAGATATATCAAAATTTAAATCTTTAAGGAAATAGAGAAATGCACCTTCAATAGCTGGCCTCATGGAAATTGGAATCTGGTCCCATGTTCACTAGAATTGAAAGTTGAAATCGACCATATGCTCATTAGGGGCCCTATTGATTGTAGTTAGCTGCTCCAAAAGAGACAAGTTGTCTCGCCATTTCTCAAAAATGGTTATAGATGGTCAGTGCATATTTGATCCCAATTTGTAATGGACCTCGTTGTTAAGATCCTGAACCATTGCAAGGCCTTTCCTTTGAAAGAGGAAGCCAACAATTTAACTGCAACATCCACTTCATTGATCTCATGAATGAAAAATCGAGCAACAGGATCTAGTACATGAAGAGCAAGCACAGAAAAATAACTCAGAGAAGAAAAATAAATAAGAACTCAATAATTAGAAACAAAGAAAATAGATTAATCTCTGATATTCTCACCATCTGGGAGAAACAATTAAATAGGAATAATAGGTAGTTTGACATTCCTAAATAATAGGAATGTCAAGCTAAATAGGAGATAACTAATTCCATACAAGGAGTGGAGAGAATCTCAACAAGCTCTAGAAGTTAGAACTAATTAAAACAAAATATAACAATTTTCTCTAATGAGCTTATTCGGTGTAATTAATATATTTACACCAACACCCTCCCATAAGCGAATGCTAGGGAGAAAAAAAAAAAAAGGGTCTCGCTACTAGGCCTGATAAGGTACCCGATACAATACTAGAAAAGAAGGAAGGAAGGACTATACAAGATCCCCCCAAGGACAACTTCCTTCACCCCAAGTTTGTCTCACAACTCCAAATAGCGAGGAGAAGCCAAGGGTTTAGTGAAGATATCTGCGAGCTGATCAACCGTAGGAACAAACTCCATCTGAATGACCCCATCCTGAATCAATTGTCAAATGAAGTGCATGTGGATCTCTATATGCTTCATGTGCTTGATGCTCAACAAGATTACATGCAATGTGAATAACACTTTGGTTATCACACCAAAGAATGGAAGGAGACTCCTGTGAAAAACCAAACTCACCAAGAATCTGACAAAGCCAAAGAACCTCTTGCCTGCTATTGTCACAACACCTCGATACTTAGCCTCAGTGGATGATAATGCAATGGTATTCTGATTTTTACAAGACCAAGCAACTGGACCAGAACCAAGATGAAAAAGAATCCAGATGTGGATTTGCGAGTATCGTGACATCCACCCCAATCAGAATCTATAAAGCCCTCAATACCGGGAACAGTCTGAGGTGTGTAATGAATACCAAAACTCAAAGTCCCCGAAGATATCTCAAGATCCACTTGGTTGCTTCCCAATGACTCTCATGAGGCTCATGTGAAAAATGAGAGACAAGATTAATAGAAAAGGTGATATCGGAAGAGTATGAGTGAGATACAAAAGGCTCCCAACCAACTATCTATACAAAGTGGCATCTACTAAGTTAGACTTACATGCAACAGTCAATTCAATACCTGACTGGTAAGGTGTGGGAGATGGCTTGCAATCAGCCATATGAAATCTCTGAAGCAGATCTGTAGCATACTTCTTCTGACAAATAGAGATGCCCTCAGCAGACTGGTGAACCTGTAGGCCAAGAAAGTAGTGCAACAATCCCATATCTGTCATATCAAATTCTACTTTCAATTTTTGTTTAATGTCCTGTGTTAGAGAATTTGAACTACTAGTAATGAGGAGATCATCAACATACAATACCAATAGCAGCAATTCATCATCAGTCTTCAGGACATAAACTATATGATCGGTCTTACAACGATGAAAGCCAATAGACAATAAGAAAGCATCCATCCTCTCATACCAAGCCCGAGGGGCTTGTTTGAGACCATAGAGTGAACGCCAAAGTCTACAAACTAGTGAAGAGTCATGCACGAACCCCTGAGGTTGCTCCATATAAATCTCCTCATGGAGATCACCATGCAAAAATGCACTCTTCACGTCCATCTGATGTACTGACCATCGATGAGAAGCAACAAGAGAGAGAACAAGGTGAACAGAATCCATCTTTGTGATAGGAGCAAAAGTTTCAGAGTAATCTACTCCTTCAACTTGAGAATACCCCTTGGTGACAAGACGTGCCTTGTATTTTTCAATCGATCCATCAGCTGCATATTTGGTCTTATAGACCCATTTACATCTTACAAGCTTTCTTCCCTTAGGAAGAGGAACCAACTCCCAAGTATTATTCTTCACAAGCGAAGAATATTCATCCTGCATTGTTGAATCCCATTCTGGTTTTCCAGATGCCTGTGAAAAAAGAACATGATCATTAGAAATAGCTTGGCTCATAAGAGCCATACCAGAATAGGGACGATGATCGAAAACACCAAAAGTCTCAGCTCTAGTGCGTCGTAGATCTCGTGAATCACCCACCAAATCACCTGCTTGCAGCCAATGTAGATCTCAACCATTTCGAGTAGGAGCAGGAGTAGGAGCAACATGAGCAGGAGTAGGAGAAATATCAGGTGGCCCATCAAAAACATCATCAGTGGCAGGAGCAGGAGACAATAATGGAGAAGGAAGAATTGTATGATCTAAAGGAGCCTCGGTCTCATCAACTCGAACATCCCGCCGAAACACAACATCTTTGGTAGCGGGATTGAAAAGGTGATATGCCTTCACATGCTCACAATGACCAACAAAAATAAGTTCTTTGCTTTTCTTCTCCATGGTTTTCCGAGTGTCATCAGGGACAAAGGCCCAAGCCTTGCATCCAAAAACCTAAAATTTTGATACGTCAGGTTTTTCACCCGACCATGCCTCCTCAGGAGTAACCCCTTGCACTACTTTATGTGGCATTTTGTTTTGAATGTGGTTTGCACAGTTGACTACTTCTACCCAGAACTGAGGTGCCATGTTCTTAGACTGGACCATGCAATTTTCCATTTCCTTGAGTGTTCTGTTCTTTCGTTCGACAACTCCATTTTGTTGAGGGGTGTAAGGAACAATATACTAGTGCACAATTCCATGATTAGCACAAAAATCAGTAAATTCATTACTTTCATATTCCCCCCCATTGTCCGTGTGGAGTATTTTAATACAATGTCTAGATTGTTTTTCTACAATAGCTTTAAAAACTTTGAAATGCTCTAGGACATCACTTTTAAATTTGAGAAAGTACACCCAAGTTTTCCTAGTAAAATCATCTATGAATGTGAGTACATACTTAGCACCAGAAAATGATCTATGAGGAAAAGAAGTAAGATCACTATGTACCAATTCAAGATGAGCCTTAGCTCTTTTTTCTTGTCCTTTTGGAAAAGGATCCAAGTGTTTCTTACCCAACATACAACCGGGGTAGACACCATCATGTGATTTTACCTTCGGAAGTCTGTGACCATATTTTGTGAAGAGAGATGCTACAAATATCTGTAATTGAGGTGACCAAACCTCTCATGCCATAATTTGCTCAAAGAATTAGTATGAGAAATTAGTGAAGATCCTACAGAGTTATCAAAACTCTCAAATACATACAAATGTGAACATGGATCCACAGATCCTGTAGCTACAATATCATCATGATCATGAAGTTCCCTGATTACAACCCTATCTGGTGAGAATTCAACAGTTCTACCATCACCAGAATTACAAATTTGATATATGGAAAGCAAATTGTTAGACATATGGGGAACATAAAGAACATCATTTAGATGCCCATTTGGCATATTTACAGTACCAGAACCCAATACATCTACAGAAGCATAATTTCCCACCGAAATCTGTGAAGTGCTGCAAGTAGAAACAAAAGTCAACAAATCCCTACAATGTGTAATATGATGAGAAGCCCCTGAGTCAAGAATCCACCTGTCTTGCAAAGGAGAAGAAGCTCTAGAAAAAGATCCTTACCCTTGCCAACATTTGAAGCAGATGAAGGTGATGGAGTGTGATCTTGTGTTGTTTTAAAGCCTTTTCTAATGCTTCCAATTTTAAAAAACATCTGGATTCAGGATGATTTTTCCCCCCACAAAAGGCACAAGGTTCAAACACACCCTTTTGAAATGGTTTCTTTGATTTTCCATTATGTTGTGGTTTATCAACAGAAGGAAATGAAGGGTTAGAAACCACATTGTGAGAAGACACAAGACTTATCATAACTTTTCTTGGGTTTGTTTTTCCAATTTTTCTTAGGAGAATTGGCCACAAGAGCATGATTCGAGGTAGGCATAACATCTAGAGAGATTAATTTTGCTTGTTCTCGTGAGAGACGTTCACAAAACTGTTCAAATGAAGGCATTTTAAACTGAGTGTCTAGTGCATCCATAGTAGAAAAGAAGGTTGACGTAAATACAGAAAAGGGACCTTTTAGTTTAGTTAAGATCGTATAGATGCATTTGTCATCCTTTTTATTCTACCACCAACTTTCAACTGACTACGAATCTCTTTAAATTTTGACAGAAATTCTTCTATGGAAGGAAAATTTGAAGGCGACAAAGAGTTTAGCTCGTGATCTAGTTGAATTAATTTGAACTCATTTATCTTGCCAAACAATGTTTCAAATTTTTCCCATACCTCTTTCGGAGCTATTGCTTGAGGAAATGTGGAACTGGAGATTATCCGCTACATTCAAAGCGATCAATCCGAGAGCTTTGTCTTGTTTGCATGCATACAAATATTTATCCTTCTCTGTGGTGAATGCGGGAACTATATCATCAAACACTCGCCATAAGCCACGAGACTGCAAGAGTTGTTGCATTTTCGTTTCCATGCATGATAGTTGGTCGAGTTCAGCGGCTCAAATAGCCGTAGATCTCCGGTGTGGGAAGAAGACGAAGAGGATAGAAAATATCTCGACATGTTTTAAATATAGAACCACCCAACAATACTTGAGATACTAGAATAAGGTTGGAGGAAATAGAACAAGGATGATGTGGCACAAAGCTCGGCAGGAGCACGAACCAGCAGCTAAGGCCAAAGCACGATCATGGAAATCACAGGCAACCATGGCATAGGTGTCCAACCCGGAAGCAACACGAAAGTACACGGCACGAACAGAGGAATGGGGAGTACAGGACGAGCTTGCAGAGGTCAAGCACAAAGGCACATAACCACGATGCGAGCCATGATAGTTGTTATCAGGCAGAGTTGAGGCAGAAATTGTTGACACGTAGTGCACCGATATAGGTGTTGCACTTATCTGGTCAATTGATTTAGAATAATAATATCACCTCAAGGTAGATCTGATACACGTCTAATGAAGAAGATATCCTCCTTGGCGTCAATGAATGCATGTAAATTTAGAAACTCCAGTGCAAACCACAGAGAGACTGAGTCAATAGAGAAAAAATGCAAGAAAGCGCCACAAGTTTATAATGCTTTTGAAATATGGGGGAAGTAAATGTTAAGTGAAACACTTGATAAATACGTGGCCAAATGGAGGACTGTAGTCAAAAATTTTAATGATGCATATTGAAATTTGAATGACATTTTATCTACATACAGACTGTCCAAAAATATCTCTCTTTCACAGGCTGAACGCATTCACATTGATGCATATATCGACCAAACATTTGTATTTCTCCTTAAACTATGCGATTGGACCAATGAAGCAACATTCTAAGCTGATTCCATGTTGAGAATGCATTGAACACCTCACTCGGTGGATCTACAATGTGCCAAACTAGGAAGTGCATACAGTGATCTGCAGGAATAGAATTGTGACCTCTTAAAATACTTTTATTCCCGGTGCCAAGATTATAGATTGGAAATCATACGTTATAGCTGGAGATGCACTGATTGCTTCCACTCTTAGCTTGACCCTGGACGCATGTAGCAGCAAAAAAATAATCTTCTGAGTGGATAGTGGTCAGCTCAACTCTCCTACAATAGTAAAGTCTCTGATTCCATGAAAAATCGAGTAACGGGATCTAGTATAGGAAGAGAAAGCACAGACAAATAACTCAGAGAAGAAAAATAAATAAGAACTCAATAATTAGAAACAAAGAAAATAGATTAATCTCTGATATTCTCACCATCTAGGAGAAACAATTAAATATGAATAATATGTAGTTTGACATTCCTAAATAATAGGAATGTCAAGCTAAAATAGGAGATAACTAATTCCATACAAGGAGTGGAGAGAATCTCAACAAGCTCTGGAAGTTAGAACAATCTCTCCTAATTAAAACAAAATATAACAATTTTCTCTAATGAGCTTATTCGGTGTAATTAATATATTTACATCGACAATGAATAGTATAGATATTTGTAATATCCTGAATATGGTTAGTGAGAGTCGTGTGGTTCTCCCCATGAAATATGGAATATTCTTTAATTCTACAACCAAAACAAGGTTCTAGGCATTGAGGGAAAGTGGGCTACTACCTATGAAGTGGACATAGGGATTCGGTAGTCCTTGTGGTGGTTGTTGATGTGCCATCTTGATTGGCATGAGAACCCTAGATGATTGAAGGAAGGGTCGACTCGGTGGAGGTGTGGATAATTTCTTATATGGTGGAGATAGAGACCTTTGTACTCTTCTTCCTCTCCTTCCTCTTCTGGTGATAATTTTAAGTATTCGAAGACTCCTTCTTTCCTTTCTTTGGACCGAGTTTGGATCCTTCTCATGTACTTGAGCCACCAAGATCTTTGAAACCAATTAAAATCTGGCCATGGAAGTCATCGAGATGTGTTGTTACCAAGCTACCAAAAGCTAAAAATTCACCAAGATGCACATCCAATCTTGACAAATCTAGAAAAATTGACCACTTGTCCCACCGGGCATGCTAAAACTATTAATTCAAAATTATAGCACCCCTAATTACTCGTGATTTATGTGTGATGCAATAGTGTAACTCTGCATAACATGATATTATCTTGTAATGTGGGACGTTACAAGTAGGATAACCCTCTGGAGAAAGCCGACTTCTTCTCCAAACCTAGTGCCAAATTCTCCCAAAGTACATAGAATGGAAAACTACACTAATCCTATCCTAACACTTTCCAAGGAGACAGGGATAGAAGAATGCATAAAATAAACCTACTCTAAGGGAAGGTGATGCAACAAGAAAGTGTGAGACAATCTAAGTGAGTGAAAAATAGGGAACAACAATGTAAGAGAGGGCAGGTGGAGGCACCACAATCTAAGACAATATTCAATTCCCTATATTCATAAATCACAATAGATTATAGACCCTACAAAGAGATAGAAACATGCACAATGTACCTGTAAACATAATGGAAGGAAAAGATTCAATATCATACAAGCTAGGGTGAAAATAGCCACAAACCATGAATTTTATTACTCAAACATGCACAATCCATTGCAATATAAGCACACAGAAATATCCTTTACAATAAGCCCAAATTCGAGGCCTTTAGCTCACAATAGCTCTAGAACAATTTTGACAGAGTTCCTTTGCAAAAACAAAATGAATCCCCTCAAAATGAGGGAGATTTTACTATATATAGGCGATTTGGGTCACCAACCGAGAAAGATGCATTAAAGAGGTATGGGGGAAATATGATTTGGTACTTTACTTGCACAGAGACGATGTAATGGGTACCATGCCTCATTAAATCTAGTTGTTGAGTTGTCATCCATCCACCTACCCTCACCTAGCCATTGAATTGTCCATCTCATGGTTCAATCAACCATGTTGGGTTGGAAGACATCCAACCATATGGGTCATACAATTTATGATGGGTCATCTAACCCTATTACCACCTAACGTAGGGGTTTGACGACATCTAACTTCACGACCATACATGCTTCGGTTGTCGAGTAACCCTTGAGAGTCATCATCTAACTCTATGGGGCCGTTCAACTTAGGAGGTTGGATGACCATCTATCCTTGTGCAGTATAATCGATGGGGTTGGATAAGCGCCTAACCCGGATGTCTAATGTGCCACCCAACAAACTCAATAGGCCATCTAACTCTAGGTCGTCTAACTAAAGGGGTTGGATGGCGTCTAACCTTGTCGACCAACCTAGAGGGTTTGACAACGTTTTACCCTCTTGTTAAAATTTTTGTACATCACCCATCTCGTCCAATCTTGATCTCGCTATCTTGTGCCACCACAACCACCACCCAACCAACCTCGCCGATTAACCCATCCATCTATCCTGTCTAACTAACCCAATCCAACACACATATGCTCTGTAGGATACATCGCCCATCCTTATTTGTGTCCAACCTAGATGTCCAACCTAGGAGATTTCCAATTTCCACAATGATCTTGATTTGCCAATTTGAACATTCGTCGCGCAAAGCACGCTAGTAACTCTGCTAAGCCAAAACATGGGCTGCGTAGAAGATTACAGGAACTCCTTTTTTCCTCAACTTCCAAAGTGATACGACCGATTAAGTTATCCATTTTGTAGGGGTGTAAAAATGGATAACACTAACCTTACTCAACAAAGGATTTCACACTAAGCATACATGTTCCGCTCCAATGTACCATGATGGAAAAGTCTAATTATTCGTTATGACTAGAAATCACACCCCATGGGTGCACTAGAGATGTCAATACGAGGGGTGTTGAAGATGTTAAATTTGAAGCATTGAAGATGAAACATTTGACATGGGAAGGGTCATGATGAAGAAGAGGATTGAGGGAGGGAAGTTTTTAGGTTGGGGAGTCTATTGGATGGAACATAGGTGATTCTCTTTTTTCTTTTGGAAATCCACATATAGACTTTATATCACTTTATCTTACTATCGCCATAATTTTTATTTTATGCAATGTTTGTTGAACATTTTATATGTCTTAATAGTATTCAACTTGAAAAACCCTATTTGTATTGAAATTGCAATTCTAGAAATTGTTTCAATCACATTGTTATGTTTTTTAATAATGTAAGCATGAAAGGTAAACAAAAAATAGTAAACACAATTGAAAACATGGTATATACAACATGCATGAGCACTAACTAAATGGCCTATAAATACACAACTCCAACTATAATGTTGATTGATTTTGTTAGCACTATGTTGTCTCTTAATAAATATGATAATTTGGACAATAAGGATGAGCTATAGGGCGTGACAGGGAAAGGGAGTGTGTTTTGGGCTTAAACTTATGCAAGATTCCTATCTACAAGTGGTGGTGAAGGATAATCTACAAATCCTTTGAGGCCGAGGAGATTGTGAATGTTAGGAGAAATGGTCTCGAGGTTTGGTCCCTTAGGCATATGTCATTACTGAGATCCTTAGTTAGATGCAAATATCTTGTTTGGAATTGGGTTAGACATTTTAGATTGTGTTTCCTCCTCTATTAAGTCTATGCATTGTGTGGAAAATTATGCTTTATGGCGGGGATGGTGGTGAACTCATTTGTAACATCCCACAAATCTATTTGACGTCCTATAATTGTCTTTAGGGGTGGAAAGACCCTAGGTGCCAATATTTTTGTATGTAACCTACCATTCACCATAGAATAATAGAAACAAACCCACATTTGACAAGTCCTCCATTGTGTTGATAATACAAAAATTGTAAAATCGACACATCACTTATTTATACAAAAAGGAAATAAAAAAATCCAAAAATGATACAACATGATACTAGTTATTGAATTTGTAATGTTGACAAGTAATTACATCAATAGTTATTTTCCTAGGCTAGATCAATGCAAGGAAATTTTGGTATGCCTTTCTAAATGGGAGTCCCTGTAGTTATGCCTAATACACATCGGGAAATGAAAGGTTGAGGTTTGTTATGGTGGTAATTGATGGTCGACATCATTAGGAATGTTAATGAGGGAAAACTATAATCACTACCTTCATCAATAAAGAGAAACTATAATAGTAAATGTGTATGAAATCGATGAAATAAGGAACCCTAAATGCAAAGTTTTCATATCTAATCTATGTAGAGTTTAGGTTCAAACTCAAGAAATTTTCCCTTGGAATTATTCATTGACCATGCCTTTCCTTTTGAGATATACAAAGTATGTTGCCTCAATAACCTGAAGCTTATACCCCCTTTTCCCTTCAAAATATTGAAACAAATGACGCACGCTTCATATCTTTACGGTCATAAGAAAAAGGATTTTCTCCTACATTACTCCTAAAATTTTCCCTACCCCTACATATCTCCTTCCTCAATATCCTTCTCCATCACCCATCTTCATCCTATGATGTTTATATCCCTTTGAGTTTAACATCTTCAACACATCCCCTTCGGTGTTTCCATCGCACATTTCACATGTGATTGCTAGTATACTAACAATTTTCGTATACATGTAAAATATATTTTAAGTTTTTATTTTAATTTCAAACATGAATTATTTTTATATAAGGATAATTTTTTTAGATACAAATTATTAATATATTCATTGAATTTTAATAGATGTTATACTATCAATTACATTAAGGGTGTAAATTACATAGTACAAGATGTGGATTCTTGATTATGTGTTGAATTCTTCTCTTTATCCCTAACAAATCTTTGGAAGTTAAACCTCCCCCAAATTTGTTGGGATATCTAGCTAGAGAGAAATCTTAGAATCTTCAGGATCGAAACTCGGGTCCTCCTTTTAGGGATACAAGATTGTCTATTCCATCAATTAGAAGTTCCCCACTTTTGGTAAATGGACATATCAATATCTTGCTACTTTGGAGCCCTTGATGGTGTTTGTTTGGGGTCTAACTTCTTACACCTCATCATTTGGAAGGATGTACAAGTGATTTTACAATCAATAAAGTGGATTAAAACTCCCTCCTCATGGATTAAAATTAATTTTAATGGAGTTTGAAAATGTAACCTAAGGAAAGCGAGAGGCGGCAAGGTTCTCGGGGATCATGAGGGTGTCTTATTGGTTTCATTTTCTGGTCTCGCTTAGAATCAATACCAACATTTTTCCAAATCTAGTGCAATATTATGGGGTATAAAATTAGCCAAAGATATAAATAGTAAATGTTTGGCTATTGAAGGAGATTCATTAACCATTTTAAATCACCTTAAAAATTCAAACCTAGTTAGACTATCAAAATATATTAAAGGAGACATGACATCTCATTTATAATTTTAAAAGGGTTACGCTAAAAAATGTTTACAGAGAGGGTAATAATTGCACAAATGGGTTTAATAATCTTGGAGTTAATCGTAATTAAACGATGATATGAAGATCAATTAATGATCTTTCTAAAATCATATCCACTCTTTCAAACCATGTAATCTCTCCAATCAAATAGGTGGATGACACATGACAACTTTGAGGTGGCACATGACATGGTGAAATAGTTTCAAATAAAAATAATCATTATGGAAAGGTGAACATACTTACCTAAATGAGTGGAAAGTCCTACACTCTAAGGTGTGAAAATCACTAAGATAGTCATGAACAAGTTCATAATAAGGTAAAATGCCATTTACAATAGTTTCACCGTAGGGTTTGTTAGTAGTAGGATTGGTGGTGATAGACTAAATATGGAACCATCTTATTGTGAGATTGTTAAGAGGAACAAGATGGTTTGAAAAATCATCAAGATAGGTTGTCTTCACATTTTCATTAAAAGGGTTAAAGGTTTGGATACTAGTCTTTCAATATCTTATTCTAGAACTTGGAAATATGGAGTGGTAACAATGAGGGGCCTTATAGTGGAGGTAACAAAATACAACATTTATAAAGTCATTGGAATGTCGATGAAAGGTTTGCAACTCTTTAAATATAAAAGGAAGAAAAATTAGAATATAAAGTTGCTTTTTAGTGTAGAAGGGCACATCCAAGACATAGAGGCTAGGTTTATAAGGTATTCACTACCAACTCGCATGGGATGAGGTGAGTAAAGTCATTATGCAAATGTGACTTTTGATGGGAGATATAAGAAATTTTACTATTATTTTTCTGCTAAATCATTTTAGCGAATTAAAGCTATGCGATTTATTTTCTATCTCCTGATGTCACCACATACCTCTGTCCTAGAATACCAAGGGATAAAATTGATTCTCATAGTCACCATGATATGATATGGATTATATGGTTAGAAGCCTAACCTACCTTACATCATTCGACACCGAACTAGTTGATTTGAATCAAGTTTGGAAAAAATGAGGTAGTAATCATGTTCTTCCCAAGCCTAAAGTTATGTGTAGTGGGTAACCTAAGGTTATTTTCCCTGAGGAACATAATAATTCACCCAAGAAGGATACTCCTAACCCTAAACACCCCACTAGGAAGGCTAGAGCTTCCACTTCCGTTGGAAAAAACCTCAAATTGTAGAGGAGGTTAAATACTTAGATGATATCCATAGCTTGTGTTTGTATCCTATCAAGGACTAATTTGTTACCTCTCCTCCCAAAGGTGGTCTCTCAACATAGGTTGTGGAGATGGGGTTGTAATTTTATCCAAAGGATGAAAAAATGGAAAAATATAAAAATATATCAATATTTATAACAATATCCTTAATAATGTGGTGGTAGAAAATATTGTTTTGAAGAAAGAATTGAAGGAAACCGAGCCTAATTTCAACAAGAAAAAGTTAAGGATAAGAATGGAAACAATTTGGTAAAGGACCCGTGGAGCTACTCATGGAGGTTTTTCGGATAAAAGAAAACATATGAACAGCAGTTAAAAATAAGTTGAAGGAGCTAAAGGGTACACAAAGTATTCGTAAGGGGAAGCTAGAAAAATATTGGCCTTCACTAGAGTAGTGATTCAAAACTATGTTAAAAACCTCTAGGTCTTTTAGGAAGGATTGAAAAAATGGAAGGAGATGGAGGAAACTAGTGGATATGATGGAAAAATATGTGGGAAGAAATCCAATACTTCTACATAGGAACCTCGGTGGAGTGTGATATAAATTGAAAACCATCTCAAAGAACTTAGGAAAGACAAGGAGGAAACCATATTCTTGAATGACCTCGTGTAAAAAAGAGACCCCCATTTCTTTTACTTTGGTTGACAATTTGATGAATTTTAGGCGATGGTGCCCCTAAGGGGGTTGTTTTGCATCTCTTCCTCTATGGACATGATGTTTTCATTTTTGATATTTTACTTTGTTTGGATTGTAAGAGGAAGAGGGACCCACTTAAAACCATCCATGTTACCTTATAATAAAAAATAGTAAGATTTGTGAATTTATTTTTTAAATATGAAGTATTTTCATACAATTTTTTAAAATACAAATTATTATTATTGGAATCATCTTTATAAAATGAATATGGTAAAATATTTCATTGTAAACACTTGATATTGGTATACAACTAACTAATTACTATGGTATTAATCTATACATTGATTATTGGTATGTGACTAGTTAATTGTTACGGTATTAATGGATTTTTTGTTTATTAATTATTTAGGTCGGACTATTTAATTACTATGGTATTATTTTATTTGTGTTTTTATATTATACAATGTTGACATGATATATGAAATATTTATAATAAAGATAAATATGTTGGTTGATGTGAAAGATATAAGATATAATAATAATAAAAATGATGATTGATCCAATATATAATAATACTAATAGAATGCATATTATGAAGTTTAAATATAATTATTTATCATCATTATTGATAATATAGTATAAAGTTTTGGAATTAGAAATGAAATATTCGGGAATAACACTTCAAGGAATATTCTAATCATTTTCTAATTATAGACGTAAAATTATGCACTTATTACTATTACATTATGCCTCTAGTATGTCATTATATGCATGATTCCTAAGTGAGAAGATTAGACACTAGTGACATCTCTCCTAGTCCTATTGATTTCGATTGATTTTGATTGTGACATTGTCTTATGTTTTTGGATTTATAATTTTTGGTCATATCACAAGGATCCTTGTTTTTGTCTCGTGGTCTAGCTTATTTTTCTTATCTTGGGGACAATAACACTTAGTAAGGATAATGACTCATGCGTGTCGTGTCCTTTCCTAGCGCTTTTTCCCAAGATTTCTTATATTTTAATTTACCACTTGATTCTTTATTTTAAACATTTTCTAAATCCTATTTAATATTTCATGTTGTCCTTTTGTGTCACTAAATTATGAAATTAAAGTAAAGGAATCCTACATACACAACCTACTAACTATTCTAAGAGGAATCGGGAAATTATTCTCTATCTACTACTTGGAAAAAAGAATCAACTTAAGGACTGCATTTGGGCTGCATCATTCACTTTGCATGGGAAGGGTGAATTTTGAATTCCATAAAACACATTATATTTGTGGAAAAGTACGAGTGCAACTTGTATAAGGGAAACAAAAAGGACACATTTTCTATCACACTCACACACACACACACACACACACACACACACACACACACACACACACACACACACACACACACACACACACACTACCTTTAGTCTGAAATGTAGTGCAAAGCTAAATGAAAATCACATTGGTGAAACTTTCGAGATCATTCGACTCAAACATATGCATATTTTCTTCCATGTAATATGTGTTTGATTCTTGGGTAGGTATCTAGGGTATTTTTGCAGGTACATGTTTGATAAGAATACCCTACAACAAATTGGATGTGGTACTAAGTTAATGCAACATTATCAGTCAACGAAAGACCCATATATGCACACCTTTCCAGGACACTAACACCCAGTTTAGAAACTAACACCCAAACAATTTTGTTCCCTTATGGGTGATTCCATTTGACATAAATTTTGGATCATTGTTAGACAAAGCACATACAATCTATGTTAATCTTGTTCCACTATTTATCCAAATTGAGATCTAGTCCAAAAATTCATATATCAGCTAGTCACTCTTATCCTCTTATTCATCACATTTATCATGTGTTTTTGATATATCTAATTTATTCTAATCCTCCATTCAGGTTTAATTTTTGTTAAATCATTAAGTGAACCCATTTATTGACCAAACCCTATATTTCCATAGGATCCCTAATTTGGTTTGCTTTATTTTTTTGTAATGGCCTATAAAAAGATCTTATGTAATCATATTTATAAGCTTGCCCCACCAAAGTATGATGTTTTCCCTATGAATTGTCTTCATCCCTATTTTACAAATGCACAAGAATAAAAATTTTATCGTAATGCATTTGGCCCTAAGGATAAGAATGACCTTCCATTTCATATTAAAAAAATATAAAATCTCATTCCGATGTTTCACTCATAACATCTATTGACACTACTAGTTCTTGTAGAAGTGATAGTGATATTAATTCTCTTGCTACAAATGATACATGTGTAAAGGATTTGGTTAGCTTTTTGGATAAGTATTTTTTTGTTGATTATGCTTTTGATAACAATACAAAAAAATCATACTTCTAATGTTGTAGTAGATGCTATTCTAAATGGTACTAGCCTTGTTTCTTCTTTTATGCATTCTCCACTTACCCATGAAAAATATTAATAGATGGCCCCGCTTATACTACCGCTCCCATGGTTCCATCAATTTTGGATAATGATGATAATGTTCCATCTCTTTTTCGTAAAAATTTCTTGTGCATTGATTGTTGTTCCCAAAATACAATTCCTAATGATGCTAGTACTCATTCTTCTTCTCATGATGTGTTAGAATCTAGAAAGGTTAATGATGCATGTGTTTATACTCTTGATTCTAAAAAAGATAGTGTACATAGTGATGCCCATAAAGGTAGTATGCATGTTGATTGTATTCTTTATCCTAATGGGCTTGTTGATAAAATTGTACAAACTTCTATTTCTCTTGATCCTTCTCATAGTATTCCTAACACTAGTTCTCCATTAGCTGATCCTAAGATTATTTTCCAACCAAATAGTGTACATATGGCTACTCATAATGGCAAGATATAACCACTCAATGAACCTCTTAATGTTTATGTCATTCCTCCATAATAATTCCTTTCTCTTATGCATGTTGTAGGTGATTTACAAAATAAGATTCATACTCTTACCCTTGAGAGTAGGGCATATTATGCTAGTATTGATAATAACTCTCTTCATGGAAATCCTATTCCTAAGAAGATCTACAAATCACCTTTTCCTAAGGGTTTTAATTTGCCTAATTTTAATTTTTTTAATGAAACATGTAATCCTTATATGCATCTTAAGGATTTTAGACTAGTTATGGCTTCCTACTCTAATGATAGATTACTTCTAAAAGCATTTCCTAACAACCTTACTAATATTGTTTCACATTGGTTTCATCATTTACCTAATGGATTTACTAGCACCTATATTGATATGGAATAAACATTTATTATATGTTTTATGTATTGTTTTCATGCATTTTTTCAAGCCAAAAATTCAAACTTGAACAATGACAACTAAGCCCAAATGTAAAAATTTCTTGAAAACCCCCTTAAACACCTCCCAAGGTCGGTATGTATTCGGTATCATTCTCATCCTGGCCTTGTGGTTCCTCCCAACATGTTAAAAAATCTTGTGTATGTGTTTTAAATGATGTAACAAGGTCATTATTTTCATTCAAGTGAAGTGCTTCTGAAGACTAGTTCTCCAATAAGCCTAGAAAGGCCAATTTTGGCCATTTCAAGGCAGATGTGCATCCTTCGGGAAGGATATGAAAGCTCATAATATTATGTATGTGTTATTTGAGATATAATAAGGTTTTGGAATTGATTTATGAATATTTAAAAAATATTTGGAGGTTTAGGGCCAATTTTTGTAATAACGGGTTTTTCAAGTGTAAGGAGTGAAGAGTTAAAATTGGAACCTGAACATCTCCGGATGATTCTGGGAGCTCCATAAAGAGTTAGGAGGAAATAAAATAGGAATTATAAATCTGAATTATTTATCTACATGGTGTAAGCATCACATTTTTCACAAGACCTAAGAGTTTCTCAAGGCAACTCAATCTTTGTAGACACACCCTGTTGTCCCGAAGAAAAAGGAGCCAATTTTTAGAGTTTCGTATAATTGAAGTCTTAAAAATATTCCATTTTTATTGAAATGGTCTTGGTAGTCAAAATAAAATAAAATTTCATGTGAAACGGCCATCTGGAGCTCCAAGAATTGTGTCATCAAGTTCTCTCTTGTGCAAGGTATGCTTCTCGTACTTAACCAAATTTTGGAGTGACACATGTCAACTTATAGCTCCATGGCACACTTTTGTATCCATCTTGTACCTTTCCAAAGAATAAAAAGATGAAAAAAATAATCCCTCTTTTTTGGTCCCCCATATGACTCACCTCCTGATAGAGTGTTTAACCTACTAAGCCCGTTTCCTCAAGCTCGCACTGAGATCTTTGACAAGTGGCACAATTTTACTAAAAGTAGATTTTTGTGTCCCTCTTATAAATTTTACAAGGGGATAGAGGGAAAAAATTCACTGCATTTCAACTCCTTTTATGGTTCCTCATGTGACCATTTTTCATCCCCCAAGTGCCTGTGCCTATTTTTTTCCATCTCCTCTCCTCGCACCACAGAGTGACAAGTGGCACAATCTTGCTCAAAGTGCATTTTTGTGTCCCTCTTATCCAAATTTACAAGGGTACATATGGGACACAATATTTAACCCATGACAAAGCCATTAAACCCTAATTGTTAATCATAATCATCTTTCTCAATCATGGTTAGAGTTGTAGTTGCCAGACAACTCAAAATCGTAACAAACTTGCTTTAAACTTAATTTCTTTGCATAGTTCAACCTGATACCCATTTCTAAAGATGTAACACATCCAAACACATGAAAAAAACCATAAATTATCCTAAAAATTTTCTAGGGTAGGCATGGCCATGAAAATAATGATTAGTTTATAACTTTCAAACCTAAAACCGATTCCAAAGAAATTTGTAGAGAATAACATCATCCCAGAACCTTTGTGAAGTCCATTACTACAAACCTAGAAATTCCCTATATTTTTAATAGTATAATATCTGAAACCATTTCCCTAGAATTTATTTTTCACTTTGTAAGATTTCTAGAGGGTAAATCACCGTGAAAATTGGAACACGTGATCTCAAGGAACAATCAATCCGATGAGGGTATTTTCATTACAAAAGACACCGTAAGTGCACATTATAAAAATATAAATTTTTAGTGCAAGCACTTACTAAAAATAGCAACCCTCATAAAATAGTAAACTCTTACTACTCTAAACATGTGAAAACAATGTAAACAAAAAGCTAGGCAAAAGCAGATGCTTTTCCCAAAAGCGCTTTCCAACAACACAACTTACTAAAAATAAAAAATTTCTAAAAACATTAAAGCAACATCAATAGAGGTAATATATATATATATATATATATATATATATATAGCTTTAGGAGACAAATATTTGAGAAAAAGGAAAACTTTCCTAAATAACATCTCCTAAACCCTTCCTACCAAAAATAGAAAGTTTCATATTCAAGTGCAAAAAGTTGTCGTTGGTTTCATTTTCACTCATTTTTCTGATTTTTGGAATCATGAAGTTTAAATCAGTTGGTTTGAAACCCATTTTAACTCTAGTATTATAATATCTAGGTGTGGGTGATAATGATGTTGCTCATATGGACTTAGAAGACCTGAAGAGTTGGATGCTCGAGAGGCCCAAGAGAACCGATTGAAGATAATATTTTCACAAGAGGATTATATGTTGCAAAAGGAAATCATTTGTCCATTCAAAGTAAAAATTGGTGTTATCATGTTCTCAACACTATGAGCTTGAATCAAGAATCATAAGAGAAAATGATAATTCCATACTTGTAGTGCTCACCCCAAAGGGAATTTCACAATGTATGCAAATTCCAACAGGTAACAACATGGTCATAGTCACAAAGGAGTTTTCATCTAGTGAGTGGTTGAAGAATGAATCCTATCTCTAGGAACTTGTACTTTGGGATCATGGTTGAGGCAAGGGAAGAATCCCTCTCGTGTACTAGTTAATGTAAAATTACAACACCCTTGATTGCTTGTGATTCATGACTCGAGGAAATCAAAGTGTAACTGCGCATAACATGGGATTATCTTGTAGTGTGGGACATTGCAAGTAGGATAATCCTTCGGAGAAATCTGGATTCTTCTCCTAACCTAGTTCTAACTTCTCCAAAGTGTAGAGAATGGAAACAAATCTAAACCTACCCTAAACTTTCCAAGGGACAGGGATAAAAGAATGCATAAATATAAACCTAATCTAAGTGAAGGTGATGCACTAAGAAAGGGTATGATATAATCGAGTGAGTGAAAAATAGGGAATGAAAAAAGTGAGAAATGGAGAGTAGAAATGCCACATGCTAGACCACTATTCAGTTCCCTAGATTCATAAAGCACAACAAATTAAAGGTCCTGTAAAGAGATATAAACATGCACAATATACCTGCAAACATAATGGAAGGAAAAAGATGCAATATAACCCAAATTAGGGCAAGAAAAGCCACAAAACACCAATTTTATTGCTCAAAATATTACACAATCCATTACAATATAGGCACAAGGAAAAATCCTTTACAATAAGCCCAAATTCGAGGCCTTTAGCTCACAATAGCTTTGGAACAATTTTGACAGAGTTCCTTTGCAAAATAGAATGAACCCCTCAAAATGAGGTGAATTTTACAATATATAGAGAAAGTACCTTGAAATCACTTCACCAACCGACATGCTACTTTCAATAGGTATGGTAAGCCATACAAATTTGCTTCTCGAGGGTACTCTTATGATAGAAGGAGACATGGGCGCCATACTCCATTAAAACCATTTGTTAAAATATATTTTCACCCACTTACCTTACCTAATCTAAGACACGTCATTGATATTCATGTGTTTCCGATTAGTAAAACATTCTTTGTGTTTTCTCATGCGGTGAAATTTTCCTCATGTGTCGGTAGTAGTTCCCATTGTCGGCGGTAATACCTTCTTTGTTGTTGTCGGCCGGTAACAACTTGGGGTATTACCGAAATTAATGGTCGTATAGGTGTCGAGGTACTATCTGGAAGTAATGTCGTAGTCAATCTTTATATTACCATATGGTATTACCATTTTGTTACCGGCTGGGAATGACCATATGTATTGTTAGCTGGTAACATTCGTACATTACCAGTTAGTAACACTGGTTTTGTTATTGGTGAGTTTTCCTCCCGTTACTAGTCGGTAATACCATTTTTGTTACCGGCGGTAACACATTCTTCGTGTTATAACCAAGTGGCTTAGAAATTTTCCACGACAAGCTGGTGTTTCTCCATTAAGTGTCAATGCCCGGACTCTATAGTTTAGTCCATTTTATAGGGATGCAAAAGTTGAATAACAATACTAAAATATTTTTCCATAGGTGATTTTTATGAAGGTTGTTATGATGTAATATTTTGTTAAGAAGGGTAATGGGTGAAGAAACCACAAGATATTTTCAAGAGTGGATGACTCAATTCATACTCATTGTCATCGAAGGAACTTAAATGATTGATTGGGGACAAATCATAAGTGACAACATCCATCATCAATTGTTTCACCACAGTCACCAAAAGGTTTAAAATGACATCATATCTCGGTATATGCTCTCACGAGAAAAAGACCATTCGAAGCATGAATCTTTCTCAAAAAATTCTTAGATCCCCCACCTATGAAAGGTACCCGCAACTCATCCTAAAATAAAGTAATCATCATTTCTCTAGGGTGAATGATGCATTTACCATGTTTTTCATCATATTTCTTGAAGGTAACCCAAAGTTGAGATTGTCATCCCAAGCCGCAACATTGATTAAGAAATATGGGTCCTATTTCACTCAATTTTCAACCTTATCTTATATCAAATTTTTAGGGTTTGACCTCACTCCTCACAAGCTCCCGAGATACCTTAGTGATAAGATTTTGATGTTCAAGCTATGTAGGTAGCTTTCCCATGTCAATGGAAAACTCAGGAACCACAAGAAGAAAGGTGTGTCATTTCCTATCTCTCTTGGAATATTCTCATGTAAGAATGTCACTGATGCCTCAAATCTTGAAGCTTCATTTTCCCCTTGAACCTATATTCATATATACCCAGGGAATATTTTGACATCGAGGCAGCTCTAAGATCTTCAATCTTCCCGATTTGCACCATGTTCCCTAAATTGAAGATTATTGGGTCAACTACTTGGATGATTTTGAGGTAAAAAAGCGAGATCACATGAGGATGACCATCACCAAATGAGAAAATTTAGATTTGATTGGTTTTTGGATGTTATAGAAGATGATGGGACTGATTTGTATGATCCTAAATACCAAGCAATTAAGGTCTCACCTCTCCCACTGGTCTTGTGGAGTGTGCATGAGCTAGAAAATATCAATGAAAGAACAACATGGTGCTCTAAAGATCTATGGAATGGCTTAAGAGAAATAAGGATGTGATTATTGAATATGGTGGTATTTAGACTCTCATAAGGTGGGCATCTCATCTCTTGTCTTTAAAGACAATTGAAAGGACGGTGAGCTCTATTGACTTGGGAGATCCCATGAAAAGGAAGGCAGTGAATGATGAAAGTTGTCACTATAAGAGGTTTAAAAAGAAAGAAAAATCCATTGAATACCTTGTATAAGGTCTGAAACAAGGATATATTGATCCTTCTCATCCACCAATTCCGTGCAGTCTCGAATCATCTCCTTCTCTATGGCTGAGGAAACTCAACAAATGTAGGATGTACCTTCTTGTCCTATACCTTCAAATGCAATAATGCCTAATGCTGAACTTGAAATTATGGAGGTATTCCCATGGGTACAAAAAAATTTGGAGGAGAGATTCACACAACACAACAAAGCGGTGGTGCACGATTTTCAAGCTATTTCAAAGATGGTGAAAATTAAGCAAGGTAAGAAAGCTAAAAAAATCCCATTATTTTAGTAGTGCCTCAGAAACTAATATGTGGAAGTAGTGTTGGGCGGAGAAATTTCCCAAGTGTTGATACGGCACACAAAAGGTGGCACATTGATGCACATAGGTGTTGGTTGAAGAAGAGCGCGTCGAGAAAGATAAGTTTACTGAATTATCCATTTTTTTATGGCATGAATTAAAAATAGGTTAGAGTGTGGAGCACAAAAACAGAAAATCATGAAGACTTCATGGCCAAGGAAGATATATTTTTGGAATGGGTGGTAGACTAAAATACATGCATAGTTTGTGCTAATAATAGGATTAAGATAGATTTCAATTATAGATTAATCTATTATTAGCCACCATGTAGAATTGTTGGTGCATGGCTATTTTGAGCATGCAACCTATTTTGAGAATGCATAGTTGGTGAAGGGAAATTCCCTAGTAATGTATTCCAATATTTTGAGGGATCAAGTATTACAAAGTTATGATTCCCCTCTGTCCAAGCACACATGACTCTCTAGAAATTATTGTAATGTATTCGCTTATTGGTTTATGACGAGTTAATATAATGGATCATTATGGATGGATATTGGTTGTTGATGTCTCTATTCATGGTACTTGTATGGTAAATTTGATCTTGATCCTTATCTGATTCATTATGCACTATGGTTGTGATTTGATTCTTGTTATGCTTTACATTTAATTACTTGATCTGGTTATGGAATATATGAATATGCATGCTAACATCCTGACAAGTGGTTACAAAGGAGGGACTCAGTAGGTTTTGCGCACTTTGGGTGAGAACGTAGTTCTATTTGAGTGAAGTGCCAGTGTGCCTAGGAATCTTAGTGAATAAACAAAAACTACATTTTGGTTCTGTTATTAGGACCTCTTTTCAAACTATTTACCATGATGTTACATGATAATGGCATATCGATTGAATCTTATGGCCATTGAAGATTGGGTAATCGACGAACAAGATTAATTTGCATGCATATTTGGTTCTAGAACTAATTTCAATGGGCACAAGTGGGTGGAATATAATATATATCATGAGCTTTATGAGACATTCTTTTGTTGTTTCCTATAGAATTTTATGAGTGGTTATCTACATATGCATCAAAGAAGAGATGGAGTTACAGACCAAGGGTTTGGATGCAAGAAGGACATCATGTTGTGTTTGATATAGATGAACCTTGGATGTGTGTTGTAGATCATTTGTGGGTTGGTGTTGTGAGTAGTTATACTCTAGAGTATTTTGTTTCTACGTATTCTTGTCGGAGGTTACTAAGTTTGAATTATTTCACCAAATTAAAAGGATCTTACATTCGCGTTATTCCTTTGGAAATTAAGATCTTGATGGTGGTGCTAAGTTTAGAGCACCTACCTATGGATAGCTAAACCCTTCGCCATGCATAGGGGTAGGAGTAGGTGTGGTGAATATGGCAGACCTGATGACAACAATAGAGAGAGAGAGGAAAGGCAACTTAAGTATAATGAAGCATGAGAGATGGAATTGGTGAATTAGTGTGAGGTTGAGTAGTATATGGAGTTGTGGAGGCGGTTGACTCGAGAAGGATTTAAAGCTCACATGGAAGATGTAGAGCCAGAGAATCTAGTTCTCCCATCCATAGGAAATCATAGTAGAGAATCCCCTTCAGCTTCTGGTGAGAGTGTGTCAGACGAGGAAATATTGAGAACCACGAGCGTGCATCTAATCCACCTGGCAACCTAGCCCTTGCACTTGGTGTTCTAGTTCCATAAGTAATCATTGATAAACAAGCTAGAGTAGGTAATCTAGTAGTGACATGTAGATATCATTTTCCTTTGAATACATAAGTACATTAGACAACACATATACCTATGGTGGCACAAACATCATCTTTGTTTGGGGGACCGATTGGAGGTATATTTTCAGTGCATCATCAGGATAGAGTGTGGGCATACAGAACATTGGAAATACATTTGGAATTAGTAAAACTTCATAGAATTGGGATTTCAATTTAGTACCAATGTTAGGACACAAGAAAGTACATCCACTTATCCATTTCTCGCTACAGAGGTGGATCGGTGGATAAGGAGTCTCAAGATCAAGTGGATCAGGTGGTTCTGGTGGTGGAGGAAATACTAGTGGGGATCTGGTTCTGGATCTTGTGGACAAGGTCTTCACCCCCATCATCCACAACAAGTTTACTACAATATGTCTCTTCACCTACCAGAGTATAGAGGTATTGAAGATGTTGCAGAGCATGTGCATAAGTGTGAGATGCTATGGCACACTAAGGGGATCACAACCTTTGATAGAAAAGAAAGTCGCCAGTTTACAACTACTCTCTCCGGGGTGCACACATAGCTGGTACGAAGCATGATCCGCATCGGACTGGTATATTATGAGTCTTTATGCACTACATTTTTAAGGAATTTCATATTCCATAATTTGAGCAGAAAGTACCACCGTACTTAAGGACATTAAGCAAAGGCTTATCTAAGATCATATGGGAATATGCCACATGTTTTAAAATTTTTTTGTCAAATTTATCTTATGATATGCATCTGAGTCAAAGATGCTCATGGGTTTTGGTGGATTGTTGACTCTTTTCCAAAGGTTTTTATCTCATAAGACTTATATAGATCTACATGAGGCCTTGGAGGATGTTCTACACGGTGAGGCAGTTGGGAGTGTGGACACTGGAGTAAGCCCATTTTTAGAGGTGCAAATTACAGCTATGGAAAAGAGTTGGATTATCTCTTTGTTAATTCAGCACATGAGACACAAAATGGGATATGGTGTACAAATTACGAGGTTGAAGGACATACCAAGGATAGTTTCCTTAGAATTTTGTGGCATCATGCATGCGGTTGTATTGTGAGATTTTTCATTTAGAACATGATGCGAGTAGGTTTCCTCTTTTACAATGCTTGATTAAGAAGAATGTGCCTATGTATTGTAATATTTACAAAACCCATACTCATGAAACTATTGATCAGAGTGATAGATCATATTCATGAGGCTATTGATACTTCGGAGTGTGCTAAGCTAGTGTGGCAAGTGGATCTAAGGAACATGGAGAACAACATAATGAAGGGCACAATAATGGGGATAAAAGGAATAGAGGATATAAAGGTCGAGGCCATGGTGGTAGCAGAGAGGAGGATTTCCTAGAGGAACTTGTTATACGTGTGGATATCCTAATCATTATTAGCGTGAGTGCCCTCAGAATTTGGTTTTCTCATGGTGTGGAAAATAACACAAGTTTAAATAATGCCCTAAATTATATGAGCACATAAGCAAGTAGCACAAGTAATACAAGGTGGTGGGAATGATTAAGGTATAACGCATACGATTAGAGATAAATGGATGTTTAAGGTAGGGATCAATTTTGAATTACAAGATGTTCTAGTTACTACACACATGTTGAGGTTTCACGCGCATGTGAAGCTTCAAGTATAAACCTACTATAAAAAATAAGTGATTAATGCCAAGTACCTTGATGTTGCCCATCGAAATAAGTATACTAGAAACTATGGATGTCATCAATGTGATGAAACGAGTGAAGAATGTTAAAATTCCACAAAAGCACGTAGATGATTTGAAGGAGGTATGTAAAATATTACGTCAAGAGAACATAATCCCTTTGTTAGGAGAATGGCTAAGAGATAAGGCACCACACAAAGGTTCTCGAGTGTGAGAGGAAAATACTTCATACAAAGCTGCCCCCAAACAATAATGAATTTGACAAGGATATTACACTTAATGTAGTCATAGATGGATGGATTTTGAGAAACATTATAATAGATACAGGTGTGGAGGTTAATGTAATCACATTGGATGCATGGAATCATATGGGAGACCACCATTGCATCCTTCTTCGAATGTATTATATATGGCAAAAAAACTAAGGATAACCCTATTGGAGTATTAAAGGATGCAACTATTACAATTCGGGGGCCAAGTTTACTCGAGGATTTCGAGTTATTGGATCTTGTTGAAGCGGATAGATTCCCGTGATTACTTGGATGCCCCTGGTGTTATGTGAATAATGTAGATTTGCAATTCAACAAAGGTTACATTAGCTTTGAGAACAAGGAAGAGTACATAATTATACCTTTGATAGATGCAAAGGCTGCTCCATATGTTGAGCCTTTGAGTGAAGAGGAATTAAATAGGATATATGCATGAAAAATCAAAGACCCCGAGATAACAGAGCCATCTAAGGAAGGAGTAATACAAGAGGACGATGCTTAGTCAATAAGTGATACCACACATATATCTTGTGACAAATGGGTGCATGGAACGTATGAATTAGTTGGGTGTGATGTTAAAAAAACAGCTTACTCACATGATCGACTATACGTGGTTAGGCACTTAGGATGTAACCGGTACCTAGGTACACTGGTGAGGGGAACCCTGATGTATTTCTACATGCCATGGAAGCCCAATGGACATATTTAGGGGATAGGAGATATATGTTGGTCTATACTCTGCGTGGGACAACAACACATCGTGGGTCACACACGAGACAACCTATTGAATGGCAAGAATTGAGAATCCTTTTTCCACCAAGTTTCTAAGGAATAATGTACCTTCTCAAATATGTGAATTTCATGGGAATTCCCCTTCTTTGCACCACGTATGAGAGTGTGAGAGACTTTGAGTAGAGGGGGAAGAGGCCTTATCACCATCACTTTGGGTAAATATTTTCTATGCCACCCTAAGTATCTACGCGTGTACATGGTATGTTCATGAATAGTTATCAAGAGTGCCAGTTAATTGGAAGGAGATGACCTTAGGTATGATTCATACATTTGATCATTTTTCTACTAAACCTCCGGTTAATGAAGTACTGTAGATTAGAAGAAGATCATCTTTTGTTAGGGATACTGGATAGTTAGGGTAGACCTCAAAGGATATAGGTCCATTATGCAATCCAGTTTGGATGGCGGCTAGCAGACTGTCTTTGAAATTATCAAATCGTAGATCCATCAAACAACATAAAATGGATGCATTTAATCCTCTTCTGAAGAGAGGAGTTATCCCTATTTGCACGCAACCAACATGTGCAAACTTATAAGCAGACTGTCGCTTGAGACTTTTAATGTCTGTCTTATCTATTAAAGGAATATTGTATTCACAATTATTAGACTGAGCTACTTGAATTACTGATTCACGTGTTTTGAACACGGTAGAAGCTATTAACTGAAAACGATTAAGCTTAGAATATACTTCATTATAAGCCTTTTTGGAAGTCTCCATTCGGGAGTGGGACTACTTTCATCAACAATGTCTATATCACTGTTTACTGAGAAAACTTCAGAAAGATTAACTAATTCAACATCTTCAGATTCTACAGTGGAAGTTCTAGGAGAAGTACTAGCCATTGTTACTGACAAGCAAAGAAGCAAGGTTGAACAAACGTCGGGCCTTTCCCTAAATGCTGCGCTGACACACGGCGACTTACTCTGGCGGGTAGCCTCACCAATCAACCAAAAGTGCTATATAAACTTGTGATTCGCAAAAGACTTTATCCTTCTAAAACAGACTGCAAATTCTGAAAAATTATCGATGCTTAAATAATCTCTGAAATCTTCAATCCTTAGATTTTTAACCAGCTCTGATACCAAATCTTTACACAAACGTCAACCGTCAAGAAACATCAATCAAACACCAAAATTCTGATTACTACGAATATACTTGAAAACTTCGAGCCAAATACATATCATATATCAAACTCAGTATACAAAGACAAATGTCCGCAATAATACTTAATTATCTAAACCGAACATCAATAAGATGTCAATCTGAGCATCAACTCCAAATATTTCAACTAAAATCATAGATACAATCTCGAATACATCATCTGTTTCAAACAGATCTTCAAATGTGCTGAAAGAATCGATATTCACAAATTTTAGATCTCCATTAACTTTTAGTAGAAGATGAACAGATGTAAACATGATAACTTACAGGACTGAACTGAATATTCAAAACTTCAATACTTTAAACTTCAAACTTCAAGCTGGACTTCAGACTCTATACTTCTGTCTTCTTTTCGCATCCGCGTCTTCTCTCCAACCCAGTGTAGTGAATGAGTTGAGCGCGTCTAATTTATAGGCGTCTCAAAGCTTTTCACCGGGTGACTTGAGAACTGGGAACCGGGAAACCCAAAGTCTAGGTTACCGGTAAGATTCCCTTTTGGAATGACAGAAAGGTGAGTACAACCCACTCACGGGAGTGACTCAAAGAAAACATGGGTCCACCACGCACCCACAAAAGACGGAAAAGACAAGACAAACGACAACAGGCCTGTCGTATAGCCGGACAAAAGCAAAGCGCACTAATCACGCACTAAGAAAAGTAAAGGATAAGATAGAATCTTATCCGACAAGTCATGATAACAGCAACAATCCTGCTGTAGTAGTAGATGTAATGATGTGTTTCAAATCACGGACTGTCAAAAATGTGACTGAGGGACCCGGAGCATCTTCGTCGGATGATGAAGTGCTGTCACCTCTGGCAGGGGCTGCTTCAAGATTTCTTTCACCGCGCTCAAGCCAGACCCGAGATACATGTGCTGTCCCATCGCTGTCAGGTTGCAGATGATGCCTGGTTGGAAACAGATAGTGGTCAAGGATTTTCAGATCTTGATCAGGAGCAGGAGGTCTAACCACCATGGTGTGATGTAATAGGACTCTTCTCCACAATGTTGCATTAGGCCTTTCAGCCATGTTCCTGTGATTTATTTTTACATAATAATGTGCTTTGACAAACCAAGGCACTTTACACTGGATTAGTACATTTCTTGCAGTGTCAGGATGAACATTAAGAAGTGGAGAATCAGACAATTTTGTAGGCAAGATATTTAAGCAGAAATATTTAAAGTGAGAAGAAATATACTTCCTGTTTCCTACAGAAGGAGAGAGATTCCAGAGGTCATAATGTAATGGGTGTTCTTCCGTCCATAACCTGGAATACTCAAAGCGCCACATAGTGTCCTTCCTGGGATTAATTGTCTGAGCCTGAGACCTTCGACTGGAAGTGGATCTGGTTGCTCCATAGAATATAGAGATCTCCATTGCCAATGGAGACAGCATTTAATCATAGGTTCTTGTATGGTATGGTACAGATGTCCAGGAATATCTGGATCAAAGAACCTACATTCAGTTTCTGACATAGCGAATTCCTGAGTGGAAATAAGATCTCTGGATATGAGAAGCGTCTGTGCTTCTTGGGACATTCTGTTATCATTTAACACCAGAGTATCTATCTGAGCTTTGGCATGTCTGTGATCCCATATTGTTCCATGCGGTTCATGGAATACTTGTGTGACATTGATGGTCTTTGGTTCATTCAGTTCTCTACTTGCAAAGTCGGCTAGAGCATTAGATTTTCCAGAAATATGCTCTACTGAGAATTCAAAATTGTCAAACCAGAGACCCCATCTTTGGAGTCGGTTGAAAGCTGTTTTATTGGCTGGATCACCTCCATTCAATCTTTTCTAAAATCTTTAAGATCTGATCTAAGAATGAATGTTTCATTTTGAACAAAGAATAAAAAAGCTTTAATAGCCTTTTTTGCAGCCAATAACTCCTTGTGAGAAGAGTGGTAATTTATTTCAGAACCTAAAAAAGCTCCTGAAGCAAACCGACATACCTTTTCTTTTCCTTCCTCATTTCTTTCTTTCAGAACAGCTCCCCAATATTGGTCGCTGGCGTCACATTCAATGATCTTGGTGCCTGACCCTGGAAGAGTCATTGCTGGAAGTTCACAGACTTGTTTTTAATTCTTTGTACTGCTTGAGTCATCTCCTGATTCCAGCTAGGAGAATCTTTTCTTAGTCTCTTATTTAACAAGATTGCTCAAGCTTATATTCGTAAAAACCAGCAATATAGTTAACGCATCCAAGAAAGCGTTGTAGTTGCTGCTTCTCAAGAATCTGGTCTGGAAAATTCTGGATCTTGCTTACTATATGCTGTTGCATTGAAATTGTTCCAGAGCTTATTTTGATACCAAGGAAATCAATTTCCTCTTTGAAGACTTCGAATTTTGTTGGAGAAATCCTATTAGGTATGTTGGAGAGATAGATTTAGAGGTGCACCTTGACCTTGATGAGAATGAGGAAGAAGAAATGGTCTACACCTGGGAAGAAAAGGAAAAGGGTAAACTGGTATGCATGATAAATGATGATGACGATGAGGATAATAACCTAGATGTTAACCACACTGAAGGTATGCATGAGGTGATGGCTATAACAAATGAAAAGGTGCACGCGTATAATGAGCCTATAAAAACAAAGAAGGTTAACATTGGAATAGATGCAGAGCCTAAAGAGGCCATTATTGGTGACTATTAGTTGGAGTAGGGAGTTGCTAAGATCATTGAAATTCTGCATAAATTTCAAGATTTATTTCCACAAGGTTATCATAAGTTAAAGGGAGTACACCCTTATTTAGGTGAGATGCAAATAAAACTTAAAGAAGGTGCGCACCGATTAGGAAGAGGCCTTACAGGATGAATCCTAATATATGCATCAAGGAAAAGGAAGAAATTGATAAAATTCTTAAGTCTAGTATCATTGAGCCCATTGAGGATTCAAAATGGGTTAGCCCCATGGTGATTAGTATTAAAAAGGATGGGAAAATAAGGATTTATGTGGATTACATATAGTTAAATGCTTTATGTGTCATTGATCTTTTCCCCACCACATTCACTAAGGAGATTCTTAAAGGAGTTATAGGACGCGATATCTATTCTTTTACTGATGGATTTTTAGGTTATCATCAAGTGCACATAGCAAAAGAAGATCATGAAAATAAAAAATTCACCACTTAGGGGGAAGTTTTGCATACACAGTTATGCCCTTTGGACTAAAGAATGTGCTAGTTGTGTTGTCACACATTGTGGTACAGGATTTTCAAGATTTCATTCACAAGGTTTTTATAGGTGTATCTAGATGATTGGATGGTGTATGGTCTAGTTAAGGATGAAGGTGAGAATTTAAGACTTATGTTTGAGAGGTGTAGATAGTTGAACATCTCTATGAATATAAAGAAGTGTATCTTTGCAACACCTTTTAGCACTTAGGCATATTATTACGCTGGAGGAATTTCCAAGTGAGAAGGACCTTCTTTGGTTCGACATTGGTTAGAATTTAGATGGTGTAGATTGCAAGTTGGGAGGATACGTTGAAATCTAACGGTGAGGAGAAATGTGTCCAATCAAATCTGTCATTAAACGGTGATTGTTTGCCAAAACTCTACCTAACTACATTGTTCAACCATTCTCCAATGGTATTGCACTTTGGAATTACCACTCATTAAAACCTAAAATCCCTTGTGTGCGCTATCATTTCAGTTATGGTCTAAGAGAAAATCTGAGAATCAGCTCTATCTACACCCCCGATGGATGCCATGGAAGACATTATGCTTTATAAAATGCACATACTCATCTCTAGTGTGCATATATTTGGAGATCGCACGCTCCGATCTGTTTTCCCACCAATTTCTCTCCTTCTTCACATCCCAATGTTCCCTCTCTCTCCAATGCAACCCACTATGCGACCTCTTCCTTGAAAACAAGAATCAATTGTGAAGGGCTCTGTCATGCACAACTTACCATTAGTTACCCGAAATTACTTTCGGAGTTTAGTGGAGGCTAGATAGTTGGGTATCAACCTCGTGAGGATAGATTAAAAGATCTTGTGGCCTTAAAACTCTCAGTTTAGAGGGCAAGGGCACACTTCAATTTTCTTGCATGATAGAACAATTGCAGGATCTGATTTCCCAACTCAAGGATGCTTTTAAAGCAGACATCAAGGTCTTCATCCACGTAACAATTATATCTACATCGTTTCTTTTAATTCCTTCCATATCAAACTTTGACACACCATAATAGACGTGGATGACGAAAATTGGAGAATGCGTGTAGGATTGATCGATCGGGGAGCCGCCAAAAAGGTGAATCAAATGATAGAGGAAAGAGCCAAAGGTGTAATGAAATTTGTAAATATTTTGTCTCGAATCAAGTGGATTACATGTACTTATTGCTAGGCCAT
Source organism: Taxus wallichiana var. yunnanensis (assembly GCA_018340775.1). Classification (NCBI taxonomy): domain Eukaryota; kingdom Viridiplantae; phylum Streptophyta; class Pinopsida; order Cupressales; family Taxaceae; genus Taxus; species Taxus wallichiana. The sequence goes on from CM031244.1 coordinate 8,866,546, forward strand.
GCCTATTTGTCACATAACATTCAAAATTTAAATTTATTAGAATCTATATCAAGTCCTCAAATAAATGAGGAGGTAGTTATCAAGCAAAATGAACATTTCTCTTTGTACTAAAGCCACACATTTTATTTATCCCATAGTCCTTACTTTTCAATAAATATTGTTATAGAGATGAATTATCTTATCTCTTCCATACACATAATAAAAACATTTGAGAAACTGGATGTGTAATGTGGAAAAAGCTTTACAAATGAGTAGTACTAAGGAAAAATCACATTTTTTAAGCTCTCCCGTACACTAATTCTCATAAAAATTTAAGACGAGTTGTTAAGGCCAATTCGTAACCATGCAGTCATCAAAATATCAAGCAGGGGATGAGAATCCAAAATTTAAAAAATATGTATTAAGGGGTTCACTTGACTCATAGATAAAATATTGCATGCCGTTATTTTGTTCATCAGTAAGCGATAAGAGAAGAATAAATTGAGGATTAGGATGCGATTAGTTCAGGCACTCTGTCTGGCTATATTGATTTTGTTTATTCTTATTCATAGCACTTGTGCTATGCACAATATAACCTCTGTAACACAATTCTCGTGGTAGTGTGGGGCAAATGGCACAATGGGATTATCGGGTGGTTAGGGAACAAAAATTGGGAGTCTAGGAGAGGGTTGGTGTTGTTATTTCCTACCTATGATGTGAAATAGCATAGGCTCCTTCAACCAGGGTTTTTCTTTGCTAGATCTCAATCTTCTGCCACCACATGAACACACCGAATTGGGTTCATACTAACCATGTCTCCCTTATTACTTATATTTTCATTATGGGTAAATTAAACTTGCTCTTTGAGATTTATGAATGTATATAAATTATCTAAATGTCATCGTCTGTGTTGAGGGTGTTTCATTAAATTTGGTTTATAAAAATTCATTCTATTCTCGACATATTTAATATTTAATATATAATATTTATTGTCTTACAAAGTTAAATTAAATGATGGAATCAAAGTAGATACAAAAGTTGGAACCCTTCTATTTGGAGTTGGATTACCATGTGTTCCGCCATCAATAAGAGGTCCCCAACTTTAGGAAAACAATTGTCGGTGATAGAAGAGGAGAGGATAAGAAAATGGTACGTGGAAGGGTGACACCAAGTAGGGGGTTTAGTGGAATTATATAACCCCCATGGTTTTACGCCCATAGCTTCGGCACATGAATCCTAGAAAATGGCTCTTTGTTACAACTCTCTCTCATGGTTTAGTTTTAGAGTCTTCTTTTTTATTATTATTTTAGAGTATTTTGTATTCTTTATTATTATTATTATTATTTTCCGTATTTGCTTCACGACTCTTTGTTACAACTCTCTCTCATGGTTTAATCCTAGAAAATGACTCTTTGTTACAACTCTCTCTCATGGTATCCTAAGGGCAATTCACTTATGCTTACCACATGAACTTGTAGAGAAAGGGACATGTTAGGAGGACTCAACATCCCATATCAACCCGATGTAGTTGCTTATTATAATAACCACAAAAGATGGCAATTCAGGTGGTTTTGCATTAACTCTATAGATAATATTTCTCTTGAGAGGACCTCTAAGATTAAAATCTTGACTTGCATGCCAACTCATCCTCTCAAGATGTAGAGAAAAATTTGTGAAAGTGCTCAAAACCTTAAGAATCCCAATCGTTGATGCATGAATACACATGGTGAAATATTAGTCGGTCATTCCACAAACGTTCATAGATTAAAGGGATGGAGATTTTAAAAAGTGACTATTGAATCATTCTGATAAATATCATTCAATTGGGTTTTGACCATGGAACGTATATATATTTTCCATTTCTTATTTTGTCACCTTTAAGTGCAAATTACACTCATGTGCATAATGTCGACTCAATTATCAATGATTTTTCACACTTCATCTATTTCCCTGCACTTACTCGAGCTTAGTATCATAAAGGGTTCTTATAAAGTGCTCTTAGAAACAAACATTTCAGTTGTGTTTCAAACTTGAAACTTGTTCACTTTTTCCCACTATTTATTTTATGTCTTTTAAGTATAAATTGCACTCACAAGAAAAAGAAACACAAATAACTGATATTATTAGGGTCTTACAATTTGACTGTGGAATATGTGTGATACATGCATTTCCGTTGGGTCTCAAACATCGAACCTTTTCAAATTTCCTCATTTTTAGTTTGTTCTCTTCAAACACATATTGCAACACCATGAAAAATCCTTGTAAGATAGAGATGATACACTGGAACACAATGTCCTCCCCCTCCATTGAAACCTTTCTTAATAACCCCTCATCCTTTCCATCTTTTTGTTTCCTCATTTTTTCATTCTTCACTCCATCCCCTTCGATGTTTCCATCGTACACTTCATGTATGATTGCTAGTTTGTAAATAGGGCTTGTTATTGGACCCAACCAAGGTCACTGTGATCTTGGTTTTAGAAGAACCTAATAATCAAAGTGAAGTGCGTGGATTTCTTGGACATACAGGATATTACAGGAAATTCATTAAGGGGGTAAGTGCAGCAAGTTGGGGGACAATTAAGTGGACATCAAATCCTAAATTTTACATCAAAAACAACAAAACATCAAATTTAGTCTTCCGTGGACTTGAACCATGCCAAAAGTCAAAAATATGTCATAAAAATGGTACCATCGCGTAGGGGAGACTGTTAGCTTTGTAGAAATATTGATTTTAAAGTGAATAGAATAGGATAAATATAATTTTATAATTTTTACTAATAGTAGGTCTTTAAGACACTTTTTCCCGTGAATGTTTATGTCTACGTTTAAGACTGAAAATTTTGTTTCACTTGTCAATATGTGATAAAAATTATATCATCCCAACTATGGTGAAATTATATACATGTTTGAAAAAAATTTATTTTATTTCAATATTTTTTGATGAAGTTATGGCGGGAAAACGGAAAGTGCTCTGTTTTCTTTATGTTTTCAAACCACTTTTGACGGAAAAAATCATAAAAAATAAAATATTGCTCAAAACAATACAAAATAAAATCTATCCCAAGATAGATAGGGGCATCTAACTTCTCACCAAAGGAAATATATATATATTTATTTGGTCATCCAAATCGTAGGAAAACAGACTACAATCTTATAGGTGTTTAAAAAAAACCAAGTAATTTAATTTTGAGTGTTTAATATAGCTAAACTTATCCATTTTTATAAAAAAATTAGTAGTTTAGAAACTAGATTCCGGATGCTACGATTCATTTTCATATAAGTTTTTCTAATTTTGAGTGAATGTCATGCTAATAATCCCTACAAGTTGATATTATGTTGTTATTTGCAATATGACGTCCACTTATGACCCCTTTTTTGTCCCCCAACTAGCTGCACTTACCTAGGGATATGCAAGAATTGTCTTGCCCTTGGAAGAATTGTCGAAGGCTAAAGGAAAATTCTATTTGTATGACACATAACAACATGTGTTTGAAACAATGAAGGAAAGTATGACCAGCGCACCTATTTTGTGATTTCCTTTGTGGGATAAACCATTTCATGTTCAAGTGGATGTTTTTGGAATGGAGATTGGTGCGGTGTTGATGTAACGAGGTGAAGGAATTGTACACCACCCTATTTGTTTCAAGCAATCAAGAAGTTAACTCCCACAAACAAAAATTATACAACTACTGAGCGAAGATTTTTCCATGATCTATGTGCTTCATAAGTTCGAGATAGTACCCATTGGAAACAACTTTTATCTTCTTTATAGATCACGTGGCAATTAAGTCTTTGGTCAAAAATCCTGTTCTAAAAGGGTGAATTAGTAGGTGGATACTACTATTTCAGGAATTTCAGCTTGATGGTTGTTAAACTAGGGGAAAGTAATTCAAGACTTGACCATTTTTCAAGAATCAATTCTAGTGAGGATGTGCAGATCATTGAGGATACAATGTCATATGCATAGTTGTTCAAATTAAACCATGTGCCTACAGATCTGAGGGCATTCTAGTATTTTTATGCATTGTACAGACACCCGAGGGAATGTATACTTTGGAGAAGAAGTAACTTAAATATGTTTTGCACCCTATTAGCTGATAGATGGAGATTTGTATAAACTGGGCCATGATGAAATTTTGTGTTGGTGTGTTTTGGAGCATGAGCGGGAGGCCATTATGGAAGAATCTCATGGTGGAATTGTAGGAGGTCATTATGCTGGAGATGCCACCACACACAAGATTTTGATGGCTAGATTATGGTGGGAAACTCTATATAAAGATATTAAAGAATATGTCAAGGCATGTGACCATTGTCAATGCCTTGGGAAGCCTAGAACTAGAGATGAAATGCCTTTGAGGCCTATTGCAAGTGCTTTGAACCATTCAAGAAATGGGTTATTGATTTTGTAGGTCCTATTTCCCCACCCATGCATAGGACTAGTGCACGTTATATTATAACTTATATAGACTATCTTACAAGGTGGGAAGAAGCATCACCTCATCGAGGATTACTGCACAACAACTACAACAATGATATTTTTATGGGAGAACATTATCAGCTGGTATGGATGTCCATTAATTCTAACAAGTGATAGGGGAACTCATTTCTTGAATGATACCATTAGAATTCTTTTCACTGAGTTTATGGTGGCACACCACAAGACAACACCCTATCACCCATAAGCCAATGGGACTAGTGAAGATTTCAACGAGATTTTTAGAGAAACACTAACAAAAATTTGTGATTTCTAAAGGAAGGGTTGGAATGAAATTTTTTTGTTGTACTTTGGTCATATAAGAATACTTACAAAAGGTTAAAAAAATCCACACCCTTTCAGTTGGTGTTTGTCACGGAGGTAATATTTTCTGTAGAATTCATGTTACTTTCCCCACAAATTGTGTGTGTAGGGTATTGGATGATGAGAAAGATGTGGAGGGGTGCATTGAAAATTTGATGCAGTTAGATGAGCAACACGCTATTTCCTGTTGGATCCGAAGACGAGAAAAAAGTGAGACAATTGAGGTGGGAAAGATGGTTCTTATGTATGACTCAAAGTTTTTGTACCACCCTTGGAAATTGAAATTTCATTGGTTGGGACCCTTAGTAACAACAAACATACTTGATTCGGGCGTTTTTGATTCTGAGGCAATGGATGGCACTTTATTTTCAGGTTACTTCAATGGGAGTAGGATGAAGCCCTACTATAAATAAGGATTCTTAGTGTTTGTAATAAGGTAGTATTTCCACTTAGATTATATTTCCATTTAATGCATTTCCTTTCCATGTGTTTCCTTTCATCATTGTTATGATTTGTTAATTTAGTTCAGTGTTTTGTTGTAATAAGCGTGTTTATGTGCTAGGAGCTGATTACTATCTTTTGAGTTCATGCACAGAGGACTACATATACTTTTAGTGTGGGGTGGAGCAGATACAAGTGTTATATAGGTATGCATATGAGTTGGAATATGAAATTTATCTAGAGGATTGGTGCACATAGAATAAATATGTTACAGTGTTTTTCTTGAAGGTGTTTTAAAGGAATTTTTCTCAGATTGAAGACCACATGTAGAAGGATGATCGCATAGTGTAACGCGAGGTAGAAGCAACACAAGAAACTACTTGGGATGAGGAACAATGGTGTATGTACTTCGGCACATGAAGGCATGCATAAGGAAGTTTGTGGCCAAGAAGTAGTGGGTGTGTCAGAAGGTTATGACCGGGGCACGTAAAAAAAAAAAATGCATGAAAAAATCTTGAAATCGTAATTAATGTTGAATATGGTGGTAGGTGAAGAAAAATCAATGAGAAAAATTTGGAAAAATCTATAAAAAAGGTGCTTGTGATTTTATTTTTACCTTGCATGTTGAAGAGTTTGAGTTTTGAAGAGCGATTTGAGTGCAAAATGCAAAGGTGATTGAATATGAGTAGGGAACCAAAGAATATTTGGACATGGTCGTTACAAAGCTCCATTAGAAGGGTGTTTGAGAAGGTAGGGGGTTGGTGGAAGGAAGGTTCATGGAGCTAAGGTTTGTGAAGAAAAAAATTACAGGTAGGGCATGTGGATTCAAAGTTTTAGAAGTTGAACAAACCAAAGGAGCCATTTTTATAATCACTATGGCACTAAAGAGAGCACCTAGAGCAACTACCCAAGGAAAACAATAGGAGGAAGTGGAATTAGAAGTTGAGGATGTGCTCGCAACCAAATTCTCAAAATGCAATACCCTCAAGGTGTAATCATGGGATTAGATTGGGATTCATACATTAGGAGAGGTAATGTGAATGATTACAATCACCACACTAACGAAAATAAAGACGAAATGGAAAAAGCATTGTTAAGAATAAAATATTTGTGAATAGAAGATGATATGGCCATCTACGATGGTGTAGGGTAAAAGTTAGAGAATGTTGGAGTCATGCAACTGTATGATTTTCCATACTTTGGCAATCCAGAGAAACTATACCAGTGTCTTATGTCTAGGGTCCAAGAGGAATTTTTCTACTTTGCAAGATGGCAGTGTGACTCACCGTGCCCTAGATTGGAAGGTTAACGTGTTTGAGGAGTTTGTGTACTAAAATTGGCAGTGACCTTAATGATGATGAGGTTGTGTAAGAAACTTGTACTATATTATCATATGTAAAATTATGGCACACAATGGACATTTAGAAGTTGGGAGATCTCCATGTGATTCAAATTGTTGCACACCTCCTCACCAAGCTAAATAACCAGGAGCACTTGAGCCAAGTAAATAAAAGGTGGCTCCATATTGCCAAAAATATTTTGGAGGGAGTTGTGTATAACTTGTCTGCTTTCATTGTTGAGACTATAATTAAAGAATCACACCATGGGGATAAGATAATTTTTGTTGTAGTTCTATTTTCTATTGCATTTATGGAGATTGGAATGCCCGATAGGTCAAAGGAAAAGATATGGAAGTTTCCTGAGGAGAAGAAATCACTTGCAGTTAGATTTTCTAAGTACACTTGTGATGGGTGTATGAGTGGTCCATATAAGAAGAGGCTAGAAATTTGGTATAGGCACATGCGTGATGATTTTGAACATGAGTGGAGAATACTAAAGGACCTACCTACTATGTTGGATAAGTAGGCACATTTTGTAGTTTTCCAACATTATTGCATTGGCCATTTCAGAATGAAGGATGGTACTTGGAGCCCTTGGTGTAAGCTCCTATATGATTTCATTGTGTGCTACTTCCAAGACTTGGTGAATATATTTTCAAACACGTGTAGGTTGAAATTTGATGTAGACAAGGTATAATTTGAATATCATTAGCTTCGGAAAACATTTGTGTATCCGGGTAAGTATCCTTACATAGAGAAGTTAATATTTGATGATGTGAATATAAGCTAAGTTTGGCATTTGGGAACCTTTGTGCGATTAAGGTATAAATTTACCTTAAGCCCAAGTTGGTTGAAGGAAAATATATTGAGAATGAGTTCAAATTTCTTGAATTACCCAGGGGAGGCACATTGTTGGTAATTTTCAGGATGATGAGCCCGATCCTACCCATAAAGATGAAGAAGAGGAGGATTTGAATGAGAACAATGGAGGATTGGATCATGGTGAAAGGAGGTAGTGAAAAATAGGTCGAAAAGGGAGCATGAGAATACTTCTCCTCCTAAGGAAGAAGAAGTGAGAGATGAAGAGGATGTTAGGGAGATAGAAAGAGGTGACGGTGCCAAAGACCGAGTTTTAGGATAGTCTTGAGGAAAATTAGAATACAAGGCACCGGCGTGGGACCCTCACAACTATGAATGTGATCACCTAAAACATCTCCCTGTGAAGCCAAGTCTAATAAAGTAAATGAAGAAGAGGCACAACTATGTGCCCAGGAAAGAAGATGAAGAAGAACTATCTCGGTGAGACTCGAATACATTATACAAGATGTACCTATTTTTGATGTAGAAGATGAAGAGGAGAATAGATAGGAAGAAATTCATCTTGACACGAGAGGTGCATGGTGAGAACAAGGAGGGAAAATACCCCACAAGTGAAAAGAAATAAAAATATAGGTGAACCGTTAGGTGAGCCTCTTGAAAACATGTGTGTGTGATAGGAGAAGGCCCTATTCTATATTGAGGAATGTATATTCCTAAGGAAAGGAATTCTAGGAGGCATAAGGAAGAGGAGATGCATAACATGTTGGAGTTGGGGTATGTAAATGACCCCTTAAAAATCATTCATGCTAGCTTCCAAAGCACCCTTGATCCTATAAATCTTTATGGATGGGAATTGATGAACCCCATGGTGTGAACATGTGCACCAAGAATTAGTTATCTTGGAGCATGAAAACTCACATGGATGAGCCAAAATTTGATTTAAAGGAAGAAGCATGTGTCCAAAGAAAAATTAAGAAGGGGCACATGCTACACATGACTGTAAAGCCAAAAAAATCTAGTGATTATCGGGTAAATAATGCCTTGAATAAGATGGCAACAAGTGGCATGTAGAAACTTGGATAAATTGACCACACTTGAGGTCATTGTTAGAAGATAACAAGAATATGAAGGAGCAAATGGAGTAATTGACTGAGGTATGAAATAAGGACAAGGAGAGTAGGAATAAAATTCTGCATTTTGTAGTAGAACTTGGAAAAGAGATTATATACGTGCATCTATATATTGATGAGTGTACCAAGAAGACATATCAATCATCCTTGCACATTTTTCAAGATTGTGTCCAATTTTTATTAAGAAGTAGGAAGTTGTGTAGGTAGAGAAAAAGGTGGATGATGCGGTTGAGAAGGAGAGAAATAAGAAGCATATTGTGTACCAAATAGTGGAGTATGACCCCATACTTCGATATTGAAGAAAGAATTTCAAAAGGAAGGTTTTGTGCTAAATATGTGTGAGGATTCTCAATGATCCTTAGGACAAGGACTTTGCAATCGAAAATGATGTACTTACAAGAAAATAACAATGAAACCTTGTGCGGTGAGGAGAGGCTAGCACTAGTATTAAAGAAGCACGATGCGCTTACAAAGAACTAGGATGCCCACAAAGATAAGTTAAAAGAGCTAGGTATGATGATTGCAAGGAAATTGGATTACATGGATGACATGCTTTCGTGTTTAGCCGGAGTGATAAGGAGTTAAAGCATAAGGGCGAAGATATGACCCTAGAAGAAATGAAAAATGTACTTGGTGGTGTTCCCAGTAGGTGAATAAAGGGCTAAGTGACTAGAATGAGTTGGAGGTAAGATGTGTTTCCTTAATTGTTGAAAATCATGCTTGTTATGGATAAATCATTTCTGCTCTTGGATTCATTGGACTGAAATGTTATGGCTTGCAAGAATCCACTTTCACTTCTTATTGATAAGTTGCAATCTAATTTTGTGAGTTGCAAACTTATCTCTTTTGACTGACTCATCCTTGGATCAATTTCAGTGATCCAAGGGATGTTTTAAATCTTCTTAATTGACTGAATGGAAAAATTGACATTCAATAGTTTGAAAGGCATAGCGGACTGAACTTTTGTATTTTGCAAATTTTATGGTCTTGTGTGAAAGTGCCTTCATTCGGTTGTATGTTTGTGCTTGGGTCTCTGGGATTGATCTCCGCAGGACATTATTGGCATAAACAAGAAATAGTCTACTTCAAGACTATGAAGGGATCGAACCCTAAAAATAAAGGACTATCCTAATAGGTATCCTAAACTAGGTAAGAGCACCTACTTCCTATCTACATCTATTCAATTGGGTTATAATCTAACCTAAGCTTCTTATTATATTGTGTTGGGGGGTGACCTAACCTAAGCTCTTGTGCTAAATGGATATGGGAAGGGGAGATTACTATAGTAATTCTTGGCTATGTTAACCTAATGCCTAATACTATATGGAGGTGAATTTAATCTAACCTAAGGTGGAAACTACCTAAGGCAATGTTTTAAGACCTAAGGTGATTAATTGTTGGACTAACCTAAGTTTTGGGAAATCTAGCCTAAACTATTTGAAAGGGGCCTAAGGTCGCATGTCACTACGGTGACGGTTCCAATGGATTTTATTTGATTTGATTTAGTATTAAATGCTTGGAGGTACTGCCAGTTTGGCAAGGGCTAGTTAAAATTTAGTGGGGCTTATGTGGAGGCTTCACTAAGTATGGAATTGCATGTTGATTTGGAATTGGTACTCGCCAATTTTGGGAGGCGGTGGCAAGGAGAGATAAGCGGGAGAATTAGGAGTTATGACATTAATGAATCTCAATTTTGTGTGAAAACCATCTTGGAAACATAGGAGGAGGGTTTGTGAGAGGTTTTTTGGTTTTGCATTCCTTGCGAATTTCGCTCTGCATGGAGCTATTTGGTTCTTCAAACCAATAGTTCAACTTCTTCTTCTTGGCTATTTTTGGTTTCTCTGGTCTATTTTTTATCAAGGGAATGTATAAGAGGCATTAGAAGAATTTTTTTGGTTGTTGATCTGTTGTGGAGAAGAAAAAGGGGTTAGAAAATTAGACTGGAAGTCTCCTTTGAATTGGTAGAGGCACTATCAAGCATGATAGGCTCTACCCATTAAGATTTCTTGCTTTCTTCTAAATGATTCATTAAAACAATTCTGCTCTCATGAGATTTATACTTGCATGATTTGTCTGGTTAATTACTTGCATGTTTTCATGAAATCTCTATGGTTTTTGGAATGTAAATCCATTGCTTGGTAATGGTAGTTTTTGGGAAACTTTCTTTGTGCTAGTTTAATGGTGATATTCATGCGAACTTGTTTTTGAAGCTCTGTAACTTGTATTCGTGGCTAGTGTTGACTGAACTGGCATTTGTTGCCTTATGTTTCATTTTGAACTATTATTTTGAGCCTGTGTTTGTTGAATTTGTAGTAGAGCTTCTTGGTCATTCTGAACTGGAATTTGTTGCTTGCATGGTTCTGAATCTCTATTATAGTCTTGTTTTTATTTGAGTGATACTATAATTTGTATTGTACTTGAACTATTGTTGAAGCTCTGTGATCGACACCGTACTCATTTTCAGTTCTTGTGAATGTTGAACTTGTAGTCGAGTTGTTGAGTTTTGTTTTGTACACGTACTCTGAGCTGGAAGTTTCATTCTTATTTAAGGAATTGAAAATGCTTGGACTCTTATTAGAGCATTGGTGTTTTGTTCTGAGCTTGTATTTTAGGGCTTCATATTTTGTTATAGGCTCGTATTTGAACTTGTGTTTGTTTGAGCCGGTGTTAGAGCCTTGTGAAGTTATGAACTTATGTTTAAATCTCGTGTTCAAAATCGAGAGGTATTCCAAAGATTGCGTGTTTTGAACAACATTGAATCAACGTGTTTGATTCTATACTTATATTTTGAGTTGGAGTTTTGTTTTGGTCAGAAGTAGACCGTGTAACCTCTTTTGAGATCTCCTCTGTTTAGCTTCTTGAGAGGGAATGGTTGTATTACATATGTCTTTTAGACTATACTTTATGTTCTTGAACTTGACAGGGCATGGGAATTCGAAGTGTATCATATTCTTCTCTTCCCTGAGTGAACCTGTGTCTTGTGGAAAGCTTGACAGTTTTGTTCATAGTAATAAATGGACTGGAACTATGTCTTGTTGTGGGTTTGGTTGATCTTTAGTTCGTTTGGAATAATTTGTTAACAAGTTTTTAGAGACTTCTAGAAGTACAGTAGTTACTCTCCTTCTTGTTATTGATGTTGAAACAAATACTTCCCTGTCATAAGCTTTTAACTGGAACTCGAGAGGCTTGTGGTGATTCTGTTTCAGTTGAGTTGGAAGTAAGTTTGGGACAATACTTTTCTTAAACATATTATTTAGTTTTCTTTACTCTCTTCTGATCTTTTATTTGATTCTTGGGTTTTAATAGAATGTTGAATCTAAAACCTAGTATACTGAGTGTTGTATGAAAGGATACAGTATCACTATTCAGAATGCTTTGTAATATTGTTCTTATTTGGGGATCACGGACTACTTACTCATTGCATCAAGTTGTTGAAGCCTTGTAATAGGATGTCAGTCTTTTGTATTCGTGAGATGTATTGATCCTTGTGTATCCTTCATTGTTGTGGATTTCTATTCCTTGTTGGGTTCATTGAACGAATCTTTGGTTTTAGAAAGAGAAATGAATATGATCTCTTGGGGACAGTATACTGTTAGGGACTGTACTGTGTATTTCGTTATGAGATTTGAATTTGAACTTGAGCTTGGTGAATGGAAATAGGAAACCAGTTTGTAAGTTTTGTAATGGAAAGTTTGTAGTGTGCATTCTTTGACTGTGTGTTTGGTTTTGTGTTCTCTTTTGGGAACTAGTTAAAGAATTTCTAAGTTTGAATTAGATAAGGAATTCATTTCATAGTATAAATGAAATGAATTATGGATTGGGTCCTTTTCTATTTGAGATCCTTTTTCTATTGATTGTATAAGTTCATTGACTGAGCTTCTCTTTAATTGATTCTCTTCTGAGATGGAAACTTCTTGTGGATTGGTTAAGAGATTTATTTGTTTGAGTATAGCTTGGATTTGTGGAAAGTCTGGTTTCAGATCCTTGAATTATATCTTCTAACAGTAGAAGTTAGTAAGACTTTCAGTTAGACTGTTTTGATTTCTATTCTTCTTGGATGGATTCAGGGATTCTTGTTTAGAAGTTGTCTCTTATTTATGGAATCCTTATATTGATATCCTTGAACTGAAGCAGTTAGATGAGTTCTAAACCTGTTTCTGTCTTTCAGATGATGAAGTGTGTAAGGAGTAGTATGTATTGATTCTTCTTCTTTGCTTAAGTTGTAGGATGAATCATCCTAATATGAGCTAGGCTGAAAGTAACTTCTTTTGCTACTTAGAAAAGATAAATGTGTATTTCTATTCTTATGGAATTATGAAACAATTGGATGACAAGACTTGTTGACTATTTTAAAGTAATTGATAGGATCAATTAAACCATATGATATAAATGCAGGTGTTACAGGTTATATTATGCTCTTTTCTTAATAGGGAATTTAGACTCTTTAATTGTGCTTCTTTTCGGATGTTATTACTTATGATTGTTTGTATGATATATATTAATTATTTCATTAAAGTAGAGTTGTTTTAATGGAACAATTAGTGGAATGCACTTCACTTTAATGCTTAGTGCTTATCATGCTCAGTTCGTTGAACTGACCCATGCTAGCAATTTTTGCAGATGGACATCGTAAGTGATAAAAGAAGATAGAAACTTTTATGATGCATTGGTTTATTTAATTCTGGATCTTATGTAAAGAGTTTTGAATCATTCTTGAGATGTATTGGAATGGGAAAGTGATGTTATTTTAAGATCTTAATTATGATTGACATGCAGAATGCCTGAAATGCATAGTCTTGTAAATGTATATTTAAAATCATGAATTGAAAGGTTTTGTGTTGGACTCCAATTTGTAATGTGAATTCTTTGTACTTGTATGCGAAAATAATAGTGATATCTTGATGGTATTCTTTATATCTGATTTTATACTATTGTTGTTATCAGATAATGAGTTGGACTAAGGAGATAGTGTAATCTCCCATATATTAATGAACTTGTTAAATTGCAAAAGATTTCGTTCTCTAACTACACAACTATAGTTTAATAATGAAATATGCTTGGGACATACAATTAAACTATATGAGTAATGAATGATAAAAAGGTTTTGTTAAAACTAACATTTAACCATGTAGAGGAAGACTCTTCCTCTCCCAAAGAATGAAAGATAAAATGAATAGTGGTTATGATCCTTAATATTTATACTAAGTTTATAAAGTAAACCCTAGCTAAATCTAGGTGGATGACACACTTGATTTAGACAACTAGGTTACGTTAAGAATTAAACGTTGATGTTTGTTGTCTGTTTTGGGATAACTGCTTGTTATGCCATGTTAATAAACAACAATGCAAACTTGAATTAATGAAGTTCTCCATATCTAATCAGGATAAGTATGGGTAAAGAACTTAATGAATGTTGGAATTAGGGTTAGGCATGGTTGTTGTAATCTGAATCTTAATCCAATCTAATTATGATTAATGACCACTAAGGGGGTATGTACATCTTGATGAATCAGTTCTAACGGATGTTGGCACATGCCAATTGTAGGACTGTACCCTCGAGAAGTCCCTAGACTTCTCAAGGATACAATGTTGCAGTTGACATGTGGCAACACCCTTCCATATTTGTTCATCTAGATTTACACACATCTGGACTTGAACTTAGTTTCTCTCTAGGTCAAGTTAGTAGCATGTTTAGGATAGGTAGTAACTTTCAATGACTCAAGGTACCTCGACACATCTAGTTGACTTAGGTCAACCGAGTATGCCCATATACCCTAAGTCATCGTGAGTGTCTTCCTATAATAAATTATGTTGCTAACCGGGGCTAGGGTCAAACCTTGGGCAAGTGGACTAACGGTAGTTAGTAAATACCATTCAAGATAACGGAAGAGTGAGGTGAAGGATGTATTCGGAATGACGAGTATGTCATCTAGGAATAGTAACATGAACAATATGTTGGAAATCTTTGGCCAAAGTATCACAAGTGTTGGTTGTGTTTTCCTCTGTCACCTAGTTTAAAGCAACGTGATGTCAGATGAATATTGGTAACAAATATTCAGATAGGTTCTTTAAACAGATCACTTAGTACTCGGAATAGGGTAGGAGAACCAAGTATATGTAGTATACATAAATTATTCTATACTTTAAGTTAACATGAGAGATTGGTTGGTAACCAAGTCATGGAATGAGAGATCGGTAGTATACCGAGTCATTACAACTACATATGGTTATCTATTATGAGATTGATTGGCATGGAATGTGTGTTCTAAATGATGTTTTATTTAGAACAGAGAACATTATGTTTCAAAAAAATTCCCTTATTTCTAAAGTCTTAAAATGGGAATGTTACACTTATATCAAGAAAGATTACCACTGAACTCATTTTTTCAAAGAAAGGAGTAAGTGCGATGAACATCCTTTTATTCTTTTCATTAGTCGTTCTATCAACTTTCATAGTTCATTTTTATTCTTTGATTCATTGGAGAGACAAGTAGAAAACTCTAATATTGAGGGTAGTAATATCTTTAGTGTGGGGGTAATGTTGGGCTTGAGAAAATTCCTAAGTGTTGACGGGGTGCGAAAAGGTGGCACGTAGGTGTGCATAGGTGTCAATTGAATAAGGGTGCACCGAGAAAGATAAATTTTGGACTTAGCCATTTTTGTATGGCATGGGCTAAAAATATGTTAGAGTGTAGAGCACGTGAAGAGAAAAGTATGAAGAATTCGTGGCCAAGGAAGAGCTATTTTGGGAACAAGTGGAAGACCAAGAGACATGCATAGTTTGTGTTAATAATATGATTAAGATAGAGTTCAATTATAGATTAATCTATTATTAGCCACCATGTAGAGTTGTTGGTGCATGGATATTTTGAGCATGCAGCCTATTTTGAGAATTAATGGGAATTGAAGGAAATTCCCCACCCCTATAAGTATGTAATGTATTCCACTTTGTTTTGAGGGATCGGGTATTACAAAGTTATGCTACCCAACTGTTCCAAGCATGCATGAATCTCTATAAATTATTTTAATGTTTTCAGCTATTGTTTTGTGATGAGTTAATATAATGGATCATTTTGGATGGATATTGGTTTTTGATGTCTCTATTCATGGTACTTGTATGGTAAATATGATCTTGATCCTTATCTGATTCATTATGCACTATGGTTATGATCTGATTCTTGTTATGCTTTACATTTAATTACTTGATCTGGTTATGGAATATATGAATATGCATGCTAACATTTTGACAAGTGGTTACAAAGGAAGGACTCAGTAGGCTTTGTGCGCTTCGGGTTAGCACTCGGATCTATCCGAGTGAAGTGCCAAAGTTCCTAAACATCCGAGTGAATGAAAAAAATACTACAGGTGGCTCACCAAAGGTAGTAAATCCCATTGGTGAGATGACCCCATCTGACTATGAAATGACCTCAATCTCTTTGGGACTGTAACACATGAAGGATATGCTCATCTATTTAAAGAGTCTTCCAATTATTTTCTTGTAGGAAACAAAGAATACAAGGAAAAGATTGAACAATTGGAAGAACACGTGAGAACTCTCACTTCATATGTTCAATCCTTCATGGAGCCTAATGCCATCCCATCTCTTCTAGCAGAGGATTTCACTCCAATCGGTAAATTTTATCCACAATCAATCAAGAATGCGAAGGGATACATAATGCAAGGTAGAGCCAATGACAAGTGGGTGAAAAAAATCCTTGAGAAAGGTAAGACCTTGTTTCTAGATATTCTTTTAGTGTTTGAATTCATGCTTGCCAAAGCTACGAAAGTGAAGATGACTAGAGATGAGAATGAAAGGGAAATACATAATTGTGATCAATTTCTTTCAATGGTTACTAAGATGGGAACATCAATTCTTTTGTATTGGTAGGAATAAATGTGTTCAACTCTATATCTAAAAACATGTCTCCAATTTGGTCTCAAATGTTAGCTACTTGATATGAGATATTGAAGTATGCTCTTGATGAGATGGATTCTTATGATGAGATCACCTTAGAGATGTGAGAAAAAATAAGGAAGTACGAAGCTTGGAGTATTAGTGGTAAATGAAAATACTTCAGTGAATGATCTTCTGAAACCATTCAAGGAGTTGGTTAGAAAATAAGCAAGAGACCCATTATCCTTCAATGAAGACACCTTATAATCCCTTGCATAGATCAGATGTATTATTTCCCATACTACAAAGGAGCATCAAGCCTTGTTGAAATGTAAAAGCATCAACAATACTTCCAAGAATTGGCTTAAGGCTTTAAGCTTCGTGCACATTCCTCAAGTGGAGAAGGTTGTGCCTACAATTGATCATTTCGAATAGAGTTCAAGGGAATTTATATTTCTCTAGGAGCACTCTCCCAAAGTCCTTCAACAAGTGGATCTTCATCAGGAAATATATCATCTTCTTCAGAATATCTATCTCCCCTCTTCTCTCATGTTCTATTTCTTCATTAAGGGGGTTTACTTTTCACTTTTCATCTTATTCATTTAAATTTGATCTATAGTCAAACATTGTAATGAGTTTCCTCTAATTAATAAAAAGGAATGTTGATTTATGAAGCTTAATTAATTCATTTTAGCATGCAATTGGAACTTGCTGGAAAATATGGTAACCGGCATCGGTCAGTCTAGGTCAGGAAAAGTAATCCACATCGGGTCAGGCATAACCGACGTCGGTTAGTCTGTAAGAAAGTTTTAATTAACTCTCGGGAATTAAATCTATTTTTAGCATTAAAGTAGATTTATTGGATGTAATTGCATGGCTAAGTGCCCTAAGTTTATAAATGACTATATAAGCATAAAAGCTAGGGTTTAGAAGTAATGGATGTATCATAATTACAAGATAATTATGTGAGAGAGAATTCTTGGTGAAGAATAAAAAAATCTTAAAGGAAGAAAGTACTAAACATCTGAGAAGTGTAGAAGATTGTAAATCTTCATTGTATATCTTGTCAAAGCTTTGGATAATAGATTGGCTTGTTTCTTGGTGGACATAGCCCACACTGGGTGAACCATGTTGAATCTAGTGTTGATTTATGTCTCTTATTTTGTATAATTATTCTGGTAGAATATCCGCTTTTATTTGCATGTATGCTTAGATTTGATATATTGTCTATACAACCAGTGTGCTAACCCCAACAACTGGTATCAAAGCTTTGTTTGAGGGTTTTGTGTGTTGACAGATTTAGCCACAAAGGGTTTTCTGATTGAGTAGGAGCTACAACAATGAAAGAAGATAATAAATACAAGGTAGAGAAGTTTGACGGCTGAAATTATCAATTATGGAAGATGCATATTAAGGATTATCTATATCAGAGAGATTTATACTTACCGTTAGATGAGAAGTCTAGACCTACGAAGATGACTGATGAAGAATGGAAGATTCTTGACAGAAAGGATTTGGGATCTATAAGATTGAGCCTGGTAGCATCCGTGGCTTTCAATATTACAGAAGTGGCTTTTACGGTAGACTTAATGAAATCTCTTGCTAATTTATATGAAAAAACCTAGTGCTTCAAATAAAGTTTATTTGATGAAGAAAATTTTTAGTTCTAAGATGCATGAAGGTGAATCTTCCTCTAGTCATTTGAATGATTTCCGATCTATTGTAAATTAGTTAAAATTGGTTTCAATACCATTTGATGATGAAGTAAAAGCACTTTTATTCTTATGTTCTTTGCCTAATAGTTGGGACAACTTGGTAATGGTTGTTAGTAATACAGCATCTGCTAATAATATTTTGAAGTTTGATGATGTGGTTAGTATAATCTTGAATGAAGAAATTCACAGGAAAAGTACAGAGGAAACATCATCTGGAAATGCTTTGAATGTAGAAAGCAGAGGCAAGCAAAAGGAGATATCCAAGAGTAAGAGTAATGGGAAATCAAAGTCAATGGATAGCAGATCTAAATCCGAAGTAAGGGAATTACTTGTTGGAAATGTGGAAAGAAAGGACATGCAAAGAAAGATTGTTGGTCAAAGAATAAAGAGAACCAAAAACCAAACAAAGGTAAAGAGGTGAATCTTGTTGCATCAGAGGTAATGCAAGATGCTCTTATTCTTTCTTTAGATAGTAGAATTGAATCATGGGTTTTAGATTCAGAGCTTATTTCCATGTAACCCCTAATAAGGGTTATTTTAAAAATTATGTCCAGGGCAATTTTGGGCATGTTTATTTGGGTGATGATGAACCTTGCAGTATTATTGGTAAAGGGGAAGTTCATCTAAAATTGTAGAATGAAAATACATGGGTATTGAAAGATGTGAGGCATGTGCCAAGCCTTATGAGGAATCTTATTTTTGTAGGGAAACTAGGTGAATCTGGTTGTATGGTTAATTTTACAGGAGACTCTTAGAAATTCAACAAGGGTTCTTTTGTTTGTGGCAAGAGATAAGAAGGTAGGAACATTATATTTATTTACCTGTATTACTATTTCGTTTTCGCATTATCTACTTTAGATGTAGATGCATGCATGTGGCATAATCGGTTGGGTCATATGAGTCAAAAAGGAATGCAGATCTTAAAGGCTAAGTGTAAGTTATCGAATTGAAAGATTTAGATCTTGATTTCACGTGAGCATTGTATCTTTGGAAAGTAAAAAGAGTGAGATTTCTCAAAGTTGGGGAAACTAAGATGGAGTAGAAATTGGAGCTTGTACACTCAAATGTGTGGGGATCAGCTCAGGTAGCTTCTCATGGAGGATCCCAGTATTATGTTACTTTCATTGATGATGCTACAAAAAAGGTATGGGTTTATTGTATTAAACGTAAATCGTGTTTTTGAGAATTTTAAAATATGGAAAGATCTTGTTGAGAATGAATCAAATTCTAAGTTAAAGTGCCTTAGATCTTACAATGGTGGTGAATACTGTAGCAAGGATTTCAATGATTATTGTTTAGTGAATGGGATATGTAGAGAAAAAACGGTTCCAAGAACACCACAAGAGAATGGTGTTAGAATGAACATGAAAATCATAGAACATGCTAGAAGTATGAGGATACATTCTGGATTGCCCTTGCAGTTTTGGGTAGAAGAAGTTGATACAGTGGTTTATTTGATTAACTATGGCCCTTCAAGTTCACTAGATGGAGGAATACCAGAGGAAGCTTGGACCGGAAAAGAGGTAGATCTTTATTTTCTTAAAGTTTTTTTCGAAGCTTTTGTGCATGTTGATAAGGAAAATAGAAAAAAGTTGGATGCAAAATCCAAGAGGTGCACTTTCCTTGGTTATGGATCTGGTGATTTTGGTTTTCATTTTTGGGATTTAGAGAATTCTAAAATTTTTAGGAGTCATGATGTTGAATGGAATGAAAAGAGAATGTACGAGGATCAAATTTTGGTACCCAGGATGAGAAAATTGAGAATTTTATTGATGAAAATGAACTCTCGGGTTTTAAAGAAACACCTTGAAATAGACGATAACATGGTCGGTTAGGCCCGACCAAAGATCATCAAATGAACCGACAGTGATTATGGAGGATCGGAACCGGCGTTGGTCACCGCATCGGTTAAGTTGATAAATAATGTCCAAGAGGTCCAGATTGAGCCTCGATACTCCAAAATCTTGTGAGAAGGTCACAAAGGGTAAGTAAACTTCCATAAATATTTTCACCTTCTCTATTTTATCTATTATTGACTAATAGTGGTGAACCAGAAATCTTTGAAGAAGCAATACAAGATAAAACTCACGTTCAATGGGAGCATGGCATGGATGAGGAGATGAACTCTTTGGAACATAACCAAATTTGGGATTTGGTTAAATTGACAATAGGAAAGAGAACATTGCAGAACAAGTGGGTTTACAGAATTAAGGAAGAAGAGGGTGGACAGAAAAGGTACAAGGAAAGGCTTGTAGTAAAGGGATTTACACAAAAGGTAGGTATTAACTTTGGTGAAATATTTTCTCCTATTGTTAAGATGACTTCTATTCGTACTATATTGAGTTTAGTTGCAGTAGAAGATTTACATTTAGAGCAACTAGATGTGAAGACGGCTTTCCTTCATGGTGATTTGGATGAAGAGATTTATATGCAGCAGACCACTTGGGTATGAAGTCAAGGGTAAGGAGAAATTAGTGTGCAGGTTGAAAAAGAGCCTATATGGGCTCAAGCAAGCTCCAAGGCAATGGTATATGAGGTTTGATAGTTTTATGCATGAGCATGGTTACTTGAGATGTGAATCTGACCATTGTGTTTATTTCAAGAAGCTTGAAAATGGGAGCTATATTATTTTGTTATTGTATGTGGATGATATGCTTATTGTAGGATCTAGTATGTAGGACATTGGTGAGCTTAAGAGAAAGCTAGCTCACACATTTGCAATGAAGGATTTGGGAGCTACAAAAAGAATTCTTGGCATGCAAATACATAGAGACAGGAAAAACAAGAAATTGTATTTGTCTCAGGAGGATTATATCTACAAGGTGTTAGAAAGGTTCAACATGCAGAATGTAAAACCTGTTAGCACACCTATGGTGGACACTTCAAATTGAGTAAAGATCAGTGTCCTTCATCATAAGAGGAGGTCAAATACATGACACGAGTTCCATATGCTTCAACAGTTGGAAGTCTCATGTATGCTATGGTTTGTATAAGACCAGACATTGCACAGGTAGTGGGAGTTGTGAGTAGATATATGAGTAATCCAGGTAAAGAGCATTGGAAAGTAGTCCAATTGATACTTAGGTATTTGAAAGGGACATCTAGGATGTAATTATGCTATGGAGGTTTGAATATTTCATTACGTGGCTATGTTGATTCGGATATGGCTGGAGATCTAGATGGTAGGAGGAGCACTACTGGATATATTTTCACAGTAGGTGGAATGGAAGTTAGCTAGATTTCAATATTGCAAAGGTTGTGGCTTTGTCTACTATAGAGGCAAAGTATGTTGTAGCTACAGAAGCTAGTAAGGAGATGATATGGATGAGTAGGTTCATGGAAGAGTTGGGAAAGGAGCAAAGTAATTGTAAATTGTTCAATGACAGTCAGAGTGTAATTCATTTGGCAAAGAACTCAACATTTCATTCGAGAACAAAACACATTCAATTGAGATATCACTTCATACGGTAGGTATTGGAGGATGGACAATTGAATTTGGAAAAGATTCATATGAGCAAGAACCCTGGATATGCTAACAAAGCCATTAGTAAAGGAGAAGTTGGAGCTACACTCCACTTCTGTTGGTCTTCAAGTTTGAAACTTGAAGAGGAAGAAACAAAGCCAAGGAAGGATCCAAGAATGATGTTGTACATGTATGGTGCAGTAATTAAACTCCAAGTGGGAGATTGTTGAGTTGTGAAGCTTAATTACTTCATTTTAGCATGTAATTATAACTTGCTTTAGAAAATACGATGATAGGCGTCGATCGGGGCTAACCGGCGTTAGTCGGTCTAGGTCGGAAAAGTAATCCATGCCGGTCGAGCATAACCGGGCGTCGATTAGGGTTAACCGGCGTCGGTTACCTGTGTGAGAAAGTTTTAATTAACTCTCGGGAATTAAATCTATTTTTAGCATTAAAGTAGATTTATTGGATGTAATTACATGGCTAAGTGCCCTAAGTTTATAAACGACTATATAAGCATAAAAGCTAGGGTTTAGAAGTAATGGATGTATCATAATTACAAGATAATTATGTGAGAGAGAATTCTTGGTGAAGAATCAAAAATCTTGAAGGAAGAAAGTACTAAACATCTGAGAAGTGTAGAAGATTGTAAATCTTCATTGTATATCTTGTTAAAGCTTTGGATAATAGATTGGCTTGTTTCTTGGTGGACGTAGCCCACACTGGGTGAACCATGTTAAATCTGGTGTTGATTTATGTCTCTTGTTTTATATAATTCTTCTGGTAGAATATCCACTTTTATTTTCATGTATGCTTAGATCTGATATATTGTTTGTACAACCGGTGTGCTAACCCCAACAAGGTACTCACTTTCTTTCCTAGGGATATGAAAGGTCACAAGTTGTAAAGGTAAGTGAAAAGTCA
This sequence comes from Taxus wallichiana var. yunnanensis, assembly GCA_018340775.1. Taxonomy (NCBI): domain Eukaryota; kingdom Viridiplantae; phylum Streptophyta; class Pinopsida; order Cupressales; family Taxaceae; genus Taxus; species Taxus wallichiana. Next base: position 8,889,049 of record CM031244.1, read on the forward strand.
TGTGGGGGTAGGTAAAGATTCATTTTTGAATCTATATATTGTATGACTCCCTCATTCCAAAGGGTTGTCAATTTGTGAGTCTCTGAGTAGATAACTAGTGCACTACTAAGCAACAAACGCCAATATGGCATTCTTCTATTTTCTTTTCTATATGTTTCCTCTATCTCTCTTTTTAGCTTTGTGCATATGACAATCTTGTATAACCAAGAAAGGTGTTAGAGCCTTTGATGAATGGATAAATGAAATTTTGTGTTCATGATTCATTATTAAAAAAATTGTTTTCTTCTAATTTTGTGTGGATAAATTATGGTTAAAACTTGTAAAAACTTTATAGTGGCCATTTACAAGATTAACCCTTCTCCCAAAATTCTCACTCCCATTATCTCACTTCTCTATAAAATTATTCCCTTACACTATGTGCAAGCATTTACCAATGGAGTGTCCTTGTGTGGTCCCCTATCTATTGGCCACCCATAATATTTATTTTATCTACATTCAATAAAGGGAGCCTCCTTTCACAAGTAAGAGGGACATAGTACTAAATCATTGGTGACAATAAGATAATTTTCCCTTATGAAAAATTATTTCACCAAAAAAATTGTCACCCACCGTGGGGTAGATTTTGTTGTCTCTACACCATTTCATAAACCACAAAATTCATAAAAATCAAATATCTGAAAACCAAAAAGCATAGAATTTGGGAATCATAAAGAGCCTAATGTATACTATGTATTATTCTCACCATGATCATTCCTAGAAATTCTCTCATGTTGTAGCCTAATCTATTTTTCCTCCAATACTTTCAAGAAGACCTCATAGCTGATTTGAGGAATTGCATCTATATAATAGAGAAGTTTCAATCATACGTAGCCTCATGAATTTTGGATTTATAAGAAGAGTGTGCATAAGCTTTACAACTTGCAAGGAAAGATTCTAACCAAAAAATAAGAGCTTAGAAGATTTTTGTTTTGAGTTGTGCATTCATCTAATAAGCTCGTAGAAATAAGGTATAGGAGGGCCTCCAGAGCTAGTGGTGTGATTGACTCGACATTTGAAGATAAATGACAATTTGATTTCCAACTTACCATCACTCAAATTTCAAGGAGAATAGGCCAAGATTACTTTCCATAGTTTGATCCTACATTGCCTCTTGAATACCACATCTAAGGGTTAACATTTGAACCATTAAATTACATCCTCTGAAAGAAGAATTTGTAGAAGAATCTATAGAAAGAATTGTATAAGAATCATCTAAAGAAGAAGAGCCGAGAGATGGCTCAACATGCAACCATTTCCTTGGAAAAACATGGGCTTGTTGGCTCTAACTATGTCTTTACATGAATTACCCAAAGGGTCTAAAATAACCTTCCAAAATTCCATGGATATGGGAAGAAACACCCAGACAATAAAATTATAGCATTCATAACATCATGTGGGGTGGTCGGCATGGGGTATGAAGATGTATCAGTTCATTTGTTTGTAAAATCCTTACAAGATGTTGCTGAAACTAGTTCTATCATCTACTAAGAAGCTCTATTACCAATTGGGTTTATATGAAGTCCAAATTTGAATATAGATTCAAACTAGTTGAGGATGCTCATGCTCTTCTTTCCCAATGATCTCAGTTTAAGAAAGATCCATATGTGCCCATGAGGGTGTTTGTGGATAAATTTAATAGAATGCTCTATAAGATACCTGAATTTTCTCATCGCATAGAGGATAATAAATTAAGATTCTTCATTAATACATAGCTTCTCCCAAAGTCAAGTTAGCTTCGTGTTGAGAATAACTCAACTAGATAATTTGAAGGAGGCATAAATACTTGTGATTGAGGTAGAAGATGACCTAATAATGTCTAAAAATTCAAGAAGGTTCCAAGCAAAGAGAAGGGTCAAATTAAATTTTAGGAGCCATAGACTCATTAGTGCAAAAATTGGCTAATGACGTTCTTTTCTATCAAGAAGAAATTAGCTTAGGCTTTTATGTTTAAGGATGTTCCTAGGAAGAAATTTTCAAATAAGAAAAGAATTGTTCCTCCACCTCAAAGTATTTCCCTTGAATAACCTCCTATGAATGCATCATGTGAGACTAGATCATAAAAAATTGAGGGATAAATAGTCTCGAAATGTGAAGAAGAGGAAGGTGAATTGATGATATAAGAAATTAGATCAAGTGAAGTTGGTTTCTTTGAATATGCAGCATCATTAGAGGATGAATATAAAGACTCATTAGAAGACATGAATATCCATTCTTGTGATGCTTTCACCCGATCCAAGAATCTTGAGAAGGAGAATTATTTGAAGCACAAAGATGAGAAGAAAGAATATCCTCTAATTGAGACTCTACTTCTAAAAGATAATAACAAAGAGAGGGTCTCCTCTTCCTCCATCCTTGGAGTCTGTAAATAAAAATATGAAGTTACACCTTCTCAAATAATTATTCTAAGTGAGGAAAGTATAAGTCTAGCATTGGTGATGTTTCTTCTTTTAAAAGCATAGGAATGATGATAAATCAAAAGCACTTCCTATAAATAAAATCAAGCTAATTCTTCCACTTCCTTTGAGAACCTTGCTTCCAATTTTGATATCATAGATCATGTAAAAAAGATAAAGTTCAAATTTCTAAATTTGAAGTACCTCTAAACCCATCCCAAGCAATTTGAAAAGTTGGTTAAGTTCATTAAAAGTGGTAGCTCTAAGTCCAAAGTATCATCACTTAAAAGGCCAACTTCCTACCCCTGAGCCTAGCCCAAGCTAAAATCTCATGGCCTCCACTCTTCCTCCACTGAAAAAATTGAACCATTTTATGTCTCTTTACTAATAAATGGGTACCAGTTGAAAATTACATCATTGAATTGGGTTCTTAGACAATGTTATGCATGTTAAAGTTTCTCAAGCCCTCATTTTGAGTCTCTCACGGGCATTTGGACATTGTTACTCTATGGAGACAAAGGAAGTTTCACTCATTAGAAGAATCAAATATGCAATGATGGATCTTGTAGCCTATCTAGAAAAAATGGGTAAATTCAACCTTTCTCGTGGATGACATGTCGAATACATATAAATGTTTCTTAGTAGGAGCTTATGTCTTGATAAATGGGTGGAGAAATTCACATGGATTGGTCTTCGGCTTTGATACTAGTAAAGGAGAGATGAAGAAACTTCATCCGAACTAAAAATGAAATACACCATCTAAAAATCATATGATCCTAGATCCAACATCCTCTTTCAGAGCAGAGAGCTTGGAAAGGTTCGTTTTAATAATTACGAAAAATCCCATATGAAGAAAGGGGAAATGGAAATTATTTCATGATCTCGGAAATAAGTGAAGAGTTTCCCATCTTGGAAGAGAAGCCAACCAACATAGTTGAAGATGTTTGAAAATTGAATTCGATGGACATTTGTTATACAACTAGTTTTAGAGAAGGAATTGTCATAGCTTCTCTCAAAGGAGATTTGTTCCCATTATCCTTCAAGTTACAATTCTTAAACACCAACAATATGGATGAATATGAAGCTTTGTTTCTCGGGTTGAGAGTCGTTGAAGAAATATGGATAAAGAAGTTTGGTCTATAGGGTGATGCTAAATTGATCGTAAAATAGGTGAGAGACATATTTCAAGTAAATAACTCCCATCTCCACCATTACAAGAATAGGTTATGGGATTGCTTTGAATATTTTTATGCCTTTAACATAAAATAAGTCTTAAGTGATCAAAATGAAAGAGTTAACTCATTGGACGTTTGTATCCATCCTAATGATTCCACATCTAGACTTTAAAGGAGAGAACATTTTTGTGGAAATAGTCTTTTGAGCCAAGTGTTCTAAATAATTTGGATAGTTGGAAAAAAATTTAAGATGATAATCAAATTATTTCCTTCCTAAAACAAACTGGGGACTTTAGGTCCATGTATTTTGAAGGAAGCAACTCGCTCCTAATGGATCTATCTCATAACAATAGTGATAATAAATCAAGTGATCAAGTGGATGAAGATGGGGTGATCCAGCTAAAAGGAAATAGGATTCCAAGAAGGTATGGTGTCTCTAGAAGAACTATTTGATAAACATGACCGATTCATCCATAGCAAGGTAAAGAACCAACCAAGGTCCTCTTCACAGTAGTACAAAAAGTTAATATTAGAACTAATGAATAACGAAGGATGGTGAACATTGGGAAATGTTGTTTTGAGGAACAAAGGAATTTTTCAGCATTATTGAAGAAATACTCCGATGTGATCGCATACTCTTATGATGATTTGAATTCATTTTAGCCGCATTCAATGAAAATTATATTCCTTTGAAGCCTAATGCAAAGGCCTTTCGGAAAAATAGAGATAATACAATCCAAAGATTACTCGAACCATCGAGTAGAGGTTGAAAATTTGTTCAATGCTCTTATCATCATTTCCCATTCACCAATCTATGTGGATTGTAAATATTTTTAGTGAGGAATAAAAGTAGTGAGATTCTTCTATGTAGACTTCCAAAATCTGAACCAAGAATCTCTAAAAAAGAAAATTACCCACTTCATCATGGATCACATTTTGCAAGAGGTTAATGGTTTATAAATGATGTCCATGTTGGATGGATTCTTGGGGTATAATCAAATTGAGGTTGCTAAAGGATCTCAATTAGAGACCTCCTTTACTACCCCATGGGGAACTTTTTTCTATCACCTTATGATGTTTGGGTTGATTAATGTAGGTGCAACATTTCTACTAGGATATGGATCTAGCATTCAAATAATTGAAGGGGGAGTTCATTATAGTATACCTAGATGATATAACTATATATTCCAAGAAAATAGGTGAACATCTGCAACAACTTGAGCATGTATTGATTTGTTGTAGAAATATCATATATCCTTGAATCCAAAGAAGTCTATATTTGGAGTTATTGAAGGAAAGATCCTTTATCACATCGTGTGAGAAAGGAGGGCACCAAAATTGACCCAAAAAGGGTAGAATCTATCCAAAGACTATCCTTTCCTACCAATAAGTCAGGAGTGCATTCATTCTTTGGTAAATTCAATTTCCTAAGGATATTTATACCAAATTTTATAGAGATGATGGAGTCCTTTAAATGGAGAAAACAAGGAAAATATTTTGAGTCCATCAAAGATACCATCTCCAAAACACCTACTTTAGTGTGCCCTGACTTTGGTAAAGAGTTCATATTTAGTGTTATGCATATGAACATACTATCTTTGTTGTTTTAGTACAAGAAAATGATGATAAGGTGAAATCATGAATAAAATTCATGAGTGCTCCCTTGAAGGAAAATGAAATTAAATACTCTCAACATGAGAAGCATGCTTATGCGATAGTGAGGGCACTAAAAATTTTCATATTCTACCTTGATTTCTCATGTTGTAGTCATGGTTCCAAGTCCAATGGTTAAGTCAATTTTGATGTAACAAAATCTAGGGCCGAAAAGAGGAAATTGGGTTTCAAAAAAGTGCAGAGTATGACTATGGAGATCAAACCCTCAAATCTTATGCAAGGGAATGGATTATGTGAGATTTTGGCTTGAAATAGTGGGAAGACTATTCAAATTTTTATCACTACTGATCAAGGACCTCCCTCTTGTGCTTTTTGTGAGTATAACTAATCCATGGTACATTGATATAGCTTACTTATTGACCTATGGAGATTTCCCCTAGCCTCGATAAAATTAAATAAATGACTTTCTGAACTTAGGGTTTTAAAGTATTTCATCTAGGGAATGTCTTATACAAAAAGGATAAGATGGTACATTTCTCAGATGTGTGAAGGAAGAGAAAAAAATAATATTCAAGGCATATCATGACCAAGCTTATGGGGGTCATTTATCGATTATGGTTAGTGTTCAAAAAGATTTTAGAGGAGGCTATTATTGGCCTAATCTCTTCAAATATGCGTATAGATGGGTTGGAAAGTGTGAACCCATGTCAACAATTTTAGGAAGGCCAAGGCTTGTTATGCTACCCCTCAAGCCCTTAGTCATTGAAGATCCTTTTCAACAGTATGGTCTTGATTTCATTGGTGTGTTAAATCCTCACTCTAGTGTGGGTCATATGTACATGACTCACTACCATAGATTACTTTATAAATGTGTGTATAGGCCATTCCCATGAAAAATAAAATTTAATATTGTATGCAACTTCTTACAAGAAAATATCATTGTCACATTTTGGAATACCTACTAATATCATAGCGAGATAAATCCACATATTTATCCTTAGATGAGCTAATTTATTTTAGTTACAACCATGACATTTCCTTGTCTTACTTCTCTTATTACTACCCACAAGGAAATGGCCAAGTGGAGTCTTGTATCAAAAATATCTACATGATTGTTTGTAAACTAGTGGATTTCAATCAAATGGATTGGCATAAAAATCTATATGATGCTATATGGGATGACCGAATCATTCTTAAAAATATATTGGGACTTCTCCTTTCTAGTTGTTATATTCAAAATATTAAATACCCATTACTTAAGAGCTTCATTCCTTCCAACTTGTGAAGGTAATAAAAGATGGAGAGTATCAAATGCTCTTGATAAATGGATTTGCTTACTTGGAGAAATTAAACAAAAACAAATTTGTAGCAGTGGACACACTAAGAAGACATCACTCCATGGTGAAAAATATTTTTTATCATAAGACATAGGATAAAATATTCCATATCGAGACCTTGTTTTATTATGAGATAAGACAAAGGAAACCAAAGGTAGCCATGAAAAATTTAATTATCTTTGTCTTGTCCCATTCAAATTCAAACACTTTTGCGGGAGAATACTTATTACCTAACATACTTGGATGGAACCCCATTGGAGTTTCCATGTAGTGGGAAACACCTCAAACTCTACAAATAGTGAGACAAGTCAACCCATCATATGTACCATAGTTTCCATTTATGTTGTGTGTTTTTTCCTTTCCGGTGTGGTGTGTTTCCTTTCTGTTATGTGTGTGTGTTGGTCCATTCATATGTGTTACTTGTAATAAAGACTTTATTTCCCAATGGATAAAGCACTAGTATGTTCCCCTAAGATATATGGATTTCTCTATTTCCCCTCGTGGTCCAATGTCCCCAAGTAAGAGTAAACTATTTTCAAGAATTTTTGTAATCCCAAAAATTCAAACTTAAACCAATGACAACTAAGGTCAAATGTAAAAAAATTCTTGAAAATCCCCCATAAACCCTCTAAAGGTCAATTTGTCTTCAGTATCATGCTCATCCCAGCCTTAAAAGTACTCAAAATATTTTGAGAAAGATTTTTAAGGTGTTTTAAATGATGTAACAAGGTCATTCTTTTCATTCAGTGAAGTGTTTCTATAGGACTAGTTCTCCAAAGATGCATAAAAATGCCTATTTTTTCCATTTCAAGGAAGATGTGCATCCTCTGGGAAGGATCTAAAACATCATAATCATCCAGAGGTGGTATTGTAGATATAATAAGGTATTGTACGTGATTTAATAATATTTAGGAAATATTTTTAGGTTTAGGGACATTGTCTAATAATGGGTTTTTAGGTGTAAGGAGTGAAGAGTTAAAATTGGAACCTGAACTTCATCGAAGACTCTAGGATATTTTCAAGGAGTTAGGATGAAATAAAATAGGCATTGGAAATATTAAGGAATTATATACACGGTGAGGCATCACATTTTCACACAAGACCTAAGATTTTCTCAAGGTAGCTCAATATTTGCAGACACACCTTGTTGTCCCGAAGAAAAAGGCCATTTTTGGAGTTTTATTCATAATTTAAGTATGAAACCTATTCCATTGTTCTTTAAATGATATTGGGAATCAAAATCATATATAATTTGATGTGAAAATACCATTTGGAGCTCCGGGAATTATGTCGTCAAGTTCTCTCTTATGCAAGGTATGCTTCTTGTACTTTGCAATTTTGGAGTGACAGATGTCACTTATGGCTCCATAGCACAATTTATTTCCCTATTTTCCATTTACCAATGGGAAATATGGGATAAAAAATTTCCCCCAGATCATCCCTCCTCGTTGGCTCAACATATGACCTTTCTCAACCTAACGAGAGTGCTTAACCTATTAAGCCCATTTCCCCAAACTCGCACCAAATGCTAACAAGTGGTAGAATATTTCTCAAACAAAATTTTTGTGTCCATATTGTAAATTTTCTAAGGATTCAAATGGTACATAAAAATTTACCCTAGCTCAGCCCCTTCTTTGGTTCCTCATGTGACCATTTTCATACCCATGGCAAACCTTTTTTAATCTCCCTCTCCTCTCACCACAAAGTGACATAGTGGTAAAATATTTCTAAAATAACATTTTCATGTACCTATTACACCCATTTCCAAGGGGAAATAGTGGACACAAAAAACCATTCCCATGAGAAATCCATTAAAGCCTAAAATGTTGATAAAAACCCCTATTTTAAATCATAATCAACTTTCATAACCATGGTTAGAGTTATCTTAGCTTTAGAAACTCAAAATCAAAATAGACTTTCTTTAAACTTATTTTATTTGCATAGTTATACCTGATATCCATTTTTGAAGTCATAACAACTCCAAAAAAAATTAAAAAAACCATATATGATTCCAAAACATTTCTAGGGCATCCATGACCATGAAAATAATGATTTCTCCATAAATTTCAAACCTACGAAACCGATTCCAATGAGATTTTTATAAGAACATCATCCTAGGTGCCTTTGAGAAGTACATTACTACAAACCTGATGATGCCCTATATTTTTAATAGCATAAATTCTATAACCCTTTCCCTAGAAGTTTCTTTTTCAATTTGCAAGAGTTCTAGCGGACAAATCACTGTGAAAATTAGAGCACGAGATCCCGAGGAAGAGTCAAATTTGATGAGGATATTATTGTTGAAAACATAAACTAGTAAGGAAAATTTTAAAAATAGTAATTTTTAGTGCAACCACTTACTAAAAATTAAAAATCCTCTTGAAAATAGTAAACTCTCACTGCTCATAACATTCGTAAATAGTGAAACAACAAACTAGGCAAAACAAACAGTTTTCCCAAAAAAATAACTTACTAAAAATATAAAAATATTAAATCAACATCAATTGAGGTACTTCTAGATATGTTAAGATATTCAAAAGACAAAATTTTAGCAAAAAAGGAAAATTTTCCAAAATTAGTAGCTCCTGAACCCTACTTGCCAAAAATAGAAAGTTTCAAATTCAAGTGCAGAAAGTTTTCATTGGTTTCATTTTCAATAATTTTACTACTTTTTGGAACCATGAAGTTCAAATTCTCTATTCTATAACCTATTTCAACCTTTTTATTAGAATATCCAGGTTATGGGTGATAGTGATGTTGCTCACATGGACCTAGAAGACCTAAAGAGCCAAATGCTAGGAGGCTCAAGAGAACTAGTTGAAGACAAGATTTTAACAAATGGATTTTATGATGCATGAGGACATCTTGTTTCCATTTAGAGTACATAATTGTTCCTAGCATGTTCTTAACAATATAATCCCGAATCAATAATCATAAGAGAAAATAAAGATTATATACTTGTAGTGCTCACCCCGAAGGGAATTCACTATGTATGTAAATTCTCATAGATAAGAACATGGTCATAGTCACAAAGGAGTTTACATCTAGTGACTAGTAGAAGACCGAACCCTATCTCTAAGGTCTTTTAGTGAGATCATGGTTAAGGAAAGGGAGGAAGCCCTCATGTGTGTCAAAAGCTTTGTCCATAGGTGAGTATCATGAAGGCTATTTAGATGCAATAATTTTTGCTAAAAAGGTAATGGGTGAAGAAACAACAAGGTATTTTCAAGATTCTATGGCAAATCCATCCTCATTATCATTGAAGGAACTCAAATGATTGATTGGGGAAAATAATAAGTGATAATATCCATCATCAATTTCTTCAGTTGCATGTCACCAAAAGGTTCACAATGACATCATATCTGGTATATGCTCTTGTGAGTACAAGACCATTCAGAGGCTTGAATCTTTCTCAAAATGTTTCTTAGAGGGCCCCCACTTATGAAAGGTACCCACAATTCATTCTCAAATAAATCAATCATCATTTCTCTAGGGTGAATGATGCATTCACCATGTTCATCATCTGGTTGCTTGAAGCTAACCCAAAGTTGAGATTTCATCCCAAGCATGAATGTTGATTGAGAAATATGGGTCCTATTTTTCTCAAATTTTAGCCTTCTCTTATATATAATTTTTAGGGTTTGGCCTTGCTCCTCACAAGCTTCCAAGATAACTCAGTGATAAGATTTTAATATTCAAGCTATGTAATTAGCTTGCCCATGTCAACGGAAAACTTGGGAACAATAAGAATAAAGGTGTGTCATTTCCTATCTCTCTTGGAATCTTCTCATGTAATAATGTCACTGATGCCTCAAATATTGAAGCTTTATTTCCCTCCTTGAACCTCTATTCATATACACCAAGGGCATATTTTCACATCAAGGCAACCCCGAGATCTTTAATATTCCTTATTTTTACCATGTTCTTCCACAAGTTGACTATTATTGGGTCAACTACTTAGATGATTTTGAGGTAAGAAAGAAATATCACGTAAATATGGACATTAGCCAAATGAAAATATTCAGGTTAGATTGGTTTTGGATGTTGTAGAAGATGATAGGACTAATTTTTAGGATCCTCGAATACCAAGAAGTGAAGGTTTCACTTCTCCCACCGATCTCGAGGATTTTGCATGAGTCGAGGATAATAATGAAATAACCGCGATGGTGATCCAAAGATCTAAGGGATGTTGCATTCATCGAATCAAGTGGTCTTCACACTCTCATAAGAAAATAATCCCATCTCTCTTCTTTAAAGACAATTGAGAGGATTGTGAGCTCTACTCACTCAAGAGAGCCCACGAAAAGGAAGGTAGTGGATGATGAAATTTCTCACTACAAGAGGTTACACAAGAAATCAAAAGTCATTGAAGACCCTGTATAAGATCTAGAACAAGGAGAGATTGATCCTTCTCATCCACCAATTCTACATCAATCTCTAAACATCTCCTCCTTTTCGTCCAAGCCAACTCAACAAATACAGGATGTACCTTCTCGCACCGATCCTAAAACTACATGCAGGCATAATGTCAAACCTGAAATTACGGAGGTCTTCCCATGGGTACAAGAAATGATCAAAGGAGATAAAATTTGACAGCCATTTATGTGTGTCTAATTAATTATAGGTGATGGTATATTTAAGTCTCGCATAACACAACATGCAATGGTGCCCAATTTTCAAGCTATTTTAAAGATGGAAAAAACTAAGTGAGGTAAGAAGGCTCAAATAAATTCCTATTTTTTCAATGGTGCCTCGGGAAGCCAATATTTGGAAGTAGCTCGATCGATGATAGTAAATCCCATTGGTGAGATGACTCCATCTGACTATAAAATGACCACAATCTCTTTTTAGGACTAGCAACACACGAAGAATATGCTCATCTATTCAAAGAGTTTTCCACTCATCTTCTTACAAGTTACAAAGAATACAAGCAAAATATTGAACAATTGGAAAAACATGTGAGAAATATCACTTAATATGTCCAATCCTTCATGGATCCTAATTTCATCCCACCTTTTCCACTCTAGGAGGTCACTTTAATCAATATCTTTGATCCAGAATTAATCAAGAAGGCACAGGATACATAATGCAAGGTAGATCCAATGATAAGAGGGTGAACAAAATCCATGAGAATGTAAGATCTTGTTTCCAGATATCCTTTCACTATTTGAATTCATGTTTTCCACCACTGCGAAATTGAATATGACTAGAGATGAGATTGAAAGGGAAAATAGCATTAGGATCAATTTTTTCCACTTGTGGACTGAGATGGAGAGCATAAACACTTTTACATTGGTAGGAAGAAATGTGTTCAATTTTATAAATGAAAACATGTCTCTAATTTACTCTCGAATGTTGGTTTCTCAATAATTCATCCCCTTTTTATTCACCTCCACGTAGACCTCCACCATAATTTACTCCCCCTCATAAGCATTAGCCATTATAATTTTCACATTTTTTCAATCCTAATGATATCTAAAACACTTTGATTAATGAGAAATTGATTTAGTTGCCTTCTAATGAACATCCTCCTCCTCATCAGTTGCAACAAAATCATAACCAACCATTTTGCAATTTTCATAGGATTAATGGGCACATAGTCAATTTTTTTAACTCCATAATATGATTAAACTACTTGAGGACAAGGGTATCATTTATTTTCCTGTATACCACTATGATTGATCCAATTCTCATGTGTCGCGATGTCAAATACCATAATTTATTACTTTGATTGCCCCTTGTTCTCCAACTTCTAAGTTTATTTTATATATTCCTCCATTGGCTTTGACTATGCATGAGACAACTGTTCCACTTATTATTCAACCCAAGACTAAATGAGTCTTGAAATATCACCACTTTCAACTAAATGATTCAAAAATTTCTAGTGTTTCTATGATCAATTTGGGATTATCATTCGGCACTTATGCTCATGATACTACATTAGCATCATTTGGTCCATCTATGCATAGTCCTTTCCTTTTTCTCAATAGATTATATTCATTACTATATGATTCCATGTCTATTCTATACAATTATGACATCATTTATTTTGTGTCTCTATATTTTTAGCACATGACCAATCCTTCTCTAGTTATCCTCATCATTATTGTTAGCTATGTTATAAACACAACTTGATCATCATACTACATTCATCACTATACCACTATCATCCTTATACTATTACCATCACTATGCTATAATCATCATTATCCTACTATCATCACTATGATATCATCATCCATCATCTACTCTATGAAATCATCACAAAGAAAAATATATAGCCATCCTCAATAGTGAACTCAACAAAAGTCATATAATCAAATCATCCAAAGCTCACACATACAAAATAAAAATCATCACATCATACACAAAAATGATATCATATATATATATATATATATATATATATATATATATATATATATATATATATATATATATATATATATATATATATATATTGAATTTTTAATATACAAAGATAGGGAAATATCCCACTACAAGATTCATCATCATTACTACTAGAGGAAACTATGGGAGCTCTCAAACTTAAGGATTCACCACTAGCCCTCCATCTTTTTGCTCAAGAGTGTTGCTCCTCTAATCATGTTCGTAATGATGTTGCCTCAACCACCATCTCTGTGTATGACCCTAAATATCTATGTATCACTCAATTATATCCTGTGAAATATCTCCTCCTCCCACAACCTCCCTCACATGAGCTATCTTATATCCTTTCTCATCACAATCTGATCACAATACCACACACATGATTACCACTACCACTATGGGATAAAAAATATGGGCAAGTTTACCTACTATATGTCCACCCTATATAATAATAACCCTAAAAAAAGACATATAGGAGCATGTTACGGGTAAATATTTTTATTGATGTGTCCATGATCACACTTCAATACTCATCACCAATAAGATATCACATGACAATCATATTAGCACATGATCATTATGATACTATACAATTACAAATCATACTATGTAATACTTATGTCATTCTATGATCACTACTACCGCATCATCCTCAAGGAAGTTACTTGGTGTCATGTTCCCTCTCCTCCTCTTATAGGCCCACCTGGTGAACCTTCTAAATCATGTACCACCACCGGAAATAGTAATACCCACATTAGTGCTTATCCCACCACCGAGTATAGGCTCGCATGCACCCCACATCATCCACCGGATAAGAACTATATCAATATCTACCTCTTTTGCGGATAGCGGGAGTAATTGATATCCTATGGGGCCTATCCTCTCTCCCACTCTCCTTTCCACACATACTGATCATTGCCATATGTATGGCTCGGGGGAACATCATAAGCTATCCAAAACTGATGTGAAACTCACTCACACTTAAATATCTTGACCAAGCCCAAAAATATATCCTCTAACCACATGGTTTAATGTATAGAATGACTCTCCACTTGGTCCTCTGTCCACCCACTATAATCTCTATAAGGCTTCCATATAATCACACCTATCCTCATTCAATCTAGGATCAATATATGTGACATGGTATCAAACCTTCAACTCCTCAAGCCAACCCACCTTGGTGCAAATATCTCTAGTCGTGCCCAATGTAATCATGGCCCACTATGGTTTCTTGCCACTATAATGTGCTCATATTGGCATACGTGTAATAATGTGATCACACTAAAACCACATCCATGATCCTCATGTGTGAATCTATACAAATCTCTCTATATATGTGCCAATACATAACGAATCCATGCATATTGGGTCAAATACTACTCAATGATCTCACATATCTCATACATACAATAAGATATGGCTACCCCACCTCCCTCTATGACTATAAAATAAGATAAAACCATTGTGATAATTTTTGTAAATGTGGAACCCCTGATCTCACTATATGATCCAAAGTCGGTGTCAACTTCGCATGGACGTGGGACCCTATAAAGAATTTCCAGACTACTCTCATCAATTGTTGTGTATCCATTGGGAGTATCACGTGTACTCAATCCCCTACCATTGGTAATCACATTATGTGATACAAATCCTTTAGATTCACTAGCATCTCTCTTATTGGGAGCTAAAAGTTACATGTGTTGGCATACTATCTCTCAAAAAGTGTTGTGATCAAATGTATATTATGGGGCACCTCCTAATTTGTTCACATATCATAAACTATCCTTATCTAAAAATCCCACTCCTCTTCCTCTAATCTAAATCCCAATAGAGAAGTCAAATGTCGCCCCACATGGAACTCTTGAGAATTTAAATCATACGCACAAACGCAAATAACACATTAGCTTATCATCCAAGAAAAATTCCCTATAAGTATTACTAACAAATTTACACATCTAGGAAAAAACCATCAAATAACAAGGACATTATCACCTAGTACTAGATAGTAACATCTAGAATGGAATGATACCATCATAAAGGAAAATTGGCCCTATCGGCCTCGTCTGCAGGTAAGAAATGCACATATTTTCAAAAATGAGAACTTGCTAAAAACAAAAAAACTCCTATAATATTACCTATTCTATCCTTAAAAATACTACTTACGAGTTGACATGTCATCTATGTCATTATAGCCTCCATGACCCTCTCAAATATCAACAGGATAACCTCTCGTGCATGTGGCATGGTCGTAACCTAGAGCTCCAATCACTATCACTCAATTTACAAATGAAATTACTATTCACTTTGAACTATTGACTATATATAGTAATTGTTATTGCTTTGACACAATCCCTATGTTCCTATAGTCCCTCCTATGATAACTAATATGTTGACATATTTTAATCCATATCTTACTCCTCACTCATCCTTTTTGGCACTATCAGTAGAATTAGGATCGTATTTTCCATGTCTACCACATTGAGCATTCACTTACACATCTATTTATTATTTATTACACACTTTTATTGTGACTCTATCATTATTCTCTATCCCACTTTGTACACATATTTTCTTCAGCTACAACACATCTTCTTATTTTCTTTTGGATCATGGTTCAACGATTCTCCTCTCACCCTTTCGTTAAAAGGGGAAAAATCAGGTTCATTTTATTACCCCCTCGTGCAAACCAATAAAATATTCACTTTGACGTGTGCAATCACACTATATACCACTACTCTATCATGAAACAAAAATCCAAATCCTACAAATTCATCACTCAAAACTATAAGTCTCGATCTATTTCATGCACAATACTACCCTTGATTCTCAATCACTACAAAATCCACCCTCAAATGACCTAATCTAGGGGAAATTCAATTTTCTAAAGAAAATTTGAATCAATCAAATTTAATCAAATACTAATATGCAATTGATATACTTTGTTTCTAATTCTATTTTAACAATATCATCTTTTCTCCTAGATGACCTAACTTGGGATCCAATCCATGATATTTAATCAAACATATTTTTATTTTATGTGTTTGTACCCTTATGACATAAAGTGGGAGCAATGAGATGTCATTTCATTTTCCTATCCACTTTACGGGGTTTCTATGACTAGTAGGCAAGGTAACAATTAGTTCATTTCCATTTACAATGGTAGAACCTCTTTTAAGAAACATCATGGATGGAGGGAAAAGTAGACCACTCTTCCTCTAGTATTACGACACCCAAATCCTTAGAGTATTCACATCGGTTCGATAATTGATCACTTCGACCCTCCTAACCTCTCCAAGGTTTGAAATTTTTTACATCTCCATGACATATCTTTATCCAAATATTCCTTTGTGATGATACACTTACCCCGCATGGGTCAAAATAATGATCCATGATTCACCACATTGTGATTATTACTTCTAACATGTCTTCGATAAAACTTATTCATCCCTTTGTAGGTATGTTTTTCTTATATCTTTTATACTATTTAATTTTATCCAAATAATAGAAGGGGGAAAATGTAGACACAAAATTCTGCACTTATTACTATTATATTATGCCTCTATTATGTTGTTATATACATGATTCCTAAGTGAGAAGATTAGGTGTTAATGACTCCTCTCTTATTCCTTTTATTGATTATGATTGATTTCGATTGTGACATTGTCTTATGTTTTCTATATTTTATTTTTTTGTCATGTCACAAGATCCCTATCATTGTATGTGGTCTAGTTTATTTTTCTTTTCTTGGGGACAAGTAACACCTAGTAAGAACAATAATTATTGTGTTCTAGTGTCACTTCCTGTCCCTTTTATCCAAGCTTGTTTACATTTTAATTTACCACTTGACACCTGATTTTAAACCTTTTCTAATTCCTATGTCATATTTGGGGTAGTCGTTTTGTGTTAGTAAGTGTCAAAATCCAAGCAAAGGAATCATACACACACACAACCTACTAACTAAATCCTAAGGGGAAAATGGGCTATTATCCTCTATCCACTTCTTGGAAAAAGAAGAAACTTAAGGACTACATTTGGGTTGCATCATTCACCGCATAGGAGGGAAACTTCTCAATTCCATAACACACATTATCATAGGGTAAAATTAATTGTAGCCCGCTATCTTGGTGCAACTTGGAAAATGGAAACCTATTTTCAAGGGACATTATTTATATCACACACACACACACACACACACACACACACACACAAAACTACCTTAAGTCTGAAATATAGTGCAATGATTGGTGATAATCACATTGGGGTGACCACTTAGGTCAATCATATGCATATTTTATTCCATCTAATGTGTTATTGATTTTTGTACATGTAGCTAGGGTTTGTTTTGTAGGTGCATTTGCAACAAGATAACATTACAACAAAGTGGATATGACACAACAAAATGAAGGTGACATTATCGATCCTTTGAAAGACCAGATCTGCACATCTCACCAAGACACTAGCACCTAGTTTAGACACCAGCACCTTGGTGATTGTGTCCCCTTCTCAGGTGATTTTATATGACATTAGTTTTGGATCACGGTTTTCCAAAATAAGCACATATAGTCTAGGATGATCTTGTTCCACTATCTATCCAACTTAGATCTGGTCTAAATAGTCATATATAAGCCAACTAAATTGTATCCTCTTGTAAGTTGTACTTTCTTATCATTATATGTTAATATATTACGTGTTTATGATATATTTGATTTATTCCAGTCTTCTAATTAAGGTTTTTTTTAAATCACTAATGTTTAAATTAGTAATTGCTTAAACATACATAAAATTAAAGTATGTAGTTGGATAAACGGTTATAATTATTACATTAGATGGATGTTATATATTTCTTTCTTTAGTAAGAATAATTTTAAAAATTGTATTAAACATCAAATAAATTTGGGCTAATACATTTAATTAGGTCTAACTAGATATAAAATTTAAATTCAACCTAATTAATTATTTAAAGATAATAATAATGAAGAAATATTTAGGATTTAGGCTTATTTTATTTTTGAGAATAATAAAAAGTAAATAGCTAGATATTGAACTTTCAACTAAGGTTTTTAGTACAAATAAAGAGAACATAATAATTTTTTTATAAAAATTTAACCTTGTCCAAAATATGGTGCTTATAAAGTGTTATTTATATTTGCACTCAAAATTCTACACAATATTTTCTTTGAAAATTGGATTCATTTATTTTTTCCTTCTCGGAAACCTCATTCAAAATTTTGATCATTTTATTCTCTTCTCTCAACCCTCGTTGGGTTGTCAAATCTAAAATTGTAAGGAAAGCAAAATATGGTTTATGTTCTATGTTACACTAGAGAATAGATTATATATCTTAATTGTTTTAGAGCCATTAACTTTGTACAATATAAAATATAATACACCAATAAATATGATTATTCTTCAACTAAGAAATTTGCTACAATACATTATGTCTCTACTATAACTTCAAGTGATTGAATGAAAACTACACTACTTTATTAAATCTATAGAATACTTGTAATTGCTCAATAATTTTCTTCTCTAACTTCCAAAAATTCCTTAATAATAATGATTTTTTTATAGAAACCTAATGATCATTAATAATATATGTTTATATGGGCTAGGGTAGTTGTGTATTCATAGATAATCTAAATTTATGTTGGGACTCTATTACCGTAAAACTAACCTCCAATGGTAATAAAAAGGAAATAAAGGATAAATATTAGGCATGACATGAGAGAGAAGTGCACACTTTACTCATGTCCAACCATTCACTTTAATTTCCTAACATGCAAAGAACATGGAGTTTATGTTTTAGATACAAAGGGGAAAAATGGAAAAAAAAAATGGAAGAACTAGGTGAAGTGACAGGATAGGGAGAATTGAGTGGGGGCCATTAGAAATCAATAAATTGTGCCAACAAATCCATAATTTGAACTTTAAATCATTATTTTCATAGACTCTGAAAAGTTCAACTTACATTCAATTTGATGACTAATGAATTCCTAGGGGCCATATTTAGGTGTTGTGGTATCCTAAATTTGGTTTGAGGTACTAGAAAATAATGATTTTTACACATTTACAAAAATGAGTTCTATCAAGTATATATTTAACCTTATTTATGTATATTTCCCCATTTTGAACACCCTCATCTACAAAGGTCATCCTCATTCTCTATTTTTCCTATCATAACCATTTTTAGCCTTCATAATAACTCTCTAAGCATTCTAACATATATCCTCAACCTTAAATCTTGAGTTTCCTGAAATTTGGACAAGTTTGTAACCCTTAGACATGTTCAACATTCAACATTTTTAGCATTTTTAATTGTCCATGTGCCTCTCTAACGACCATAATTTTATATGGGTAAATTTTTGTAGTCAATCTTAGTGGGATTTAGGGTTTGTTGAGTGGAAAAATAATCAAAAGTATCCTATTTAAATAAAGACACCCTATGCAATTCAAACCATGTATAAATAACTTCATCGCGTAGAGATAAGAGCATATAATTCCAAGATATTCCAAGAGAAATCCTTGATCAACCAATAACATAATTCTAAAGCATATAGAGGTAAAAACTCAATGTTTTAAAGTGCCAAAGTAAAATTAAAGATTTTATTCTACGTGTATTTATTAAATATTGTCAATTACATCTCATCATAGGCTTGGAAGAACTACATGTTATGTGATCCCTATTTGTATTATTGGGATGTAGGTAAGGCTTAACACACTAAGGTGGTATGGTGAGGTTATCCAACCTAAAATACTAATCCATTTTTAAGTTATATCATATTTGAAGTAGACAAAGTTGGGGATTGAGAAAATAAGAGAATTTCAGCTATGTTGTAGAATTATCACAATATTTTAAATATCCATAATAGAAATACAAATATAAACAAACTTGCATAGAAGGGAATTTTTTTGGTAAACCATCCCAAGAAATATTGATATCACGTAGAATGGTTTGGTACTAGCCTATTGTGTACACACACATTCGTGGTTGTACCTATTTGCATATCCCAAACCTATCAAAAACACATTTTTAGCCTTTGCAAGTTCCTTGAGGATTGGATTTCTAGATTATGTCCAACATGCGAGGAATAATTTTTAGCTTCTATCAAGGTGAATTAAGACTATAAAGGTTTACATAAAGCATGGTATATTAAGACTTCCAATCATTATAATGTGATTTATACTTCTAGTTTTCATATTGTTATGTAAGTGATTTTATTTTATAAAAAAATTATTGACTTTCTACTTTTATATAAAGGGGATAAGAATAATAAGTACTTTCATATGACCGCCCTCCAACATCAAAGCAATAAAAATTACGGAAGTCATGACCAAAGAAGGAGTAATTAGTAAGGACATTAAAACCATCAAGAAAGAAGTTATCTCATTTTATAAAGATATGTTGAATGGCGATTCATCACAAAATGAAGACATTATGGACATATTTATTGTTGATATCCCTTCCAACTTAATTTGTAATTACTCTTTCAAAAATATTACTAAAAATATAGTATAAAGGATATCCACAAGTCAATATTTTCTATAGAAGGTGATAAATCACCAAGGCTAGATGGTTTCCCACTAGCTTATTTCAAAATTATTGGGAGATTTGCAAGGATGACCTCCTCCATACCATTAATGAATTTTTGAGAATGGGTAAATTACTCAAGGAGATCAACAACACATTTATAGTGCTCATCCCTAAGAAGAAAGGAGCTAAGGACTTCAAGGATTTCAAACCCATTAGTCTTTCGAATGTTCTTTACAAAATCTTCACTAAGACTATTGCATCTAGAATTCAGCCTCTTCTTCCAACCCTCATCTCTAATCAGTAGGGTGGGTTTGTGAAAGGAAGGATTATTCAAGATGGAATCATCTTGGTGCATGAAGCCATTCATTCCATGGATAAAATAAAAAAGGAGGGTATGATTGTTAAATTGGACATGAATAAATCCTTTGACAGGGTTTCATGGAGTTTCTTAGACAAGGTTCTCATGAAGTTTGGTTTTGATGATCACTTTTAGAAAATTTTGAGGCATTACATATATACTCTTAATTTTTCCATTATAATCAATGGAGCTCCTATGGGATTTTTCAAAGCAACAAGAAAGGCATCGTGCAAGGAAATCCAATCTCCCCTCTTCTTTTCATCGTCATGGCAGAAAGTGTAAGTATAAAGACCAAAAATTCCATCCATTCGAACTTCTTAAAGGATTTAACCCGTCCTTCAATGAGCTCAAAGTAATTAATCAGCACTTTACTGATGACACAATATTTTATCATGATGGCTTTGATAGTTGAAGCTATGAGACTCAAATCCCTCTTCATTTATTTTTAAGAAGCTTCTGGCATCTTATTAATTTTGATAAGAGTTTTGTTATTTTCCTTAATAATCCGGAATATAGAAAAATAAATATCGCTAAAATCCTTGGGTGCAACACTAAGAAGATTCCTTCATCTTATCTTGGCATGCCCCTATTCACCTATCAAATCCCCATGAAGTTTGGAATGCTTTTACTAAAAAAATTCAGAGAGAAACTAGTGGGATGGAAGGGAGCGAGTCTTTCTCAAGATGGTAAGTTTTTAATTATTAAGAGTACCCTCCAAAATCTTCTTATATATTTAATGTATCTCTTTAGGATTCCTAGAATGATAATTGATAAAATAGAAAGAATCCAAAAGAGGTCCTTGTGGTCAGGTGTAAAGGAAAATAATAGAATCCCTTTGGTTTCTTGGGAGAAGGTTTTCCTTCCTAAAAAATGTGGAGGGATAGGAATAAAGAATATCAAGTTAGATGAATAAGGCCATGATTACAAAAATGGGATGGAGGTTGATTAAAGAGGACCTTCCTTGGACCTCCTTTTGGAACACTATTTTCAGCTCTATAAATCTTATTATTACCATATATTCAATTTTGGAAACACAAATGGGTTTCTAATATTCCTCTTAAGAGCATTGATGAAGGTTATCAGCTCTATGAGTACTTCAAGGACCGGATAGGAGAAAATTTAGTGATTATATCAAGTAACAATTCTTGGGTTCAACTTTAGGTGGATGGATTACCTAATAATCATAATATCACATAGATCCAAAATATTTTCAGAAATTAGCATATTTCTAGTATTGAGAGGCAATATGAATTTATCTAGGAGAACTCTTTTGATGGTTTATACTTGGTTAAATCTGGTATTTTCTTCTTTCGATATCAACCTCACTCCAAATATTAATCACTTCTTTTGGACTGTACTACACAATAAGATTCTGACTATAGACAACTGGGTGAATAGAGATCAACATTTTCTAAACAGTGTACTCTTTGCAAAAATAATGAAGAGACGGTAAATCACTTATTCTTCCATTGTGATTTTGCTAGATCTGTTTGGAATTACTATTTGAACTTTTGGGACACTAAGTGGATATTTTCAGATTCTATAGTTGTTACTTGGGAACAATGGTGTTTCCCCTCAAAAAAATCAATTGTTAAAAATATATGGAGTATCTCCTTTCCACACATTATTTGGGGCATATGGAAAACCCATAACATTGCCATTTTTGATGAAAAGAGACCTTCTCTTCCTAGAATCACCAATGGGTTGATGAAGGAATTAGAAAAATATTATTAGCTTCAGACCTCCTAATAAAACTCATCAAAGCAAAAAAAAAGATAGCAAAATTCTTGTAAAATGGAAGCTAAATATCTTCTATGCCTATACTTCCTTGAAGAATACAACTGTTTGGGAACATATCAAATGGCGTTCCCCAATGGTTAGATCTCGGTGCTTCTAAGGGGAGTCCAGGGAAAGCTAGTGGTGGAGGGTGCATTTGAAATAAAAAGCATCATATTGTAAAAATCTATGTCAGCCCTATGGGAACCGACACTAATCACTACTCAAGCCTTTGTTACTATGTGGGGGATCGATTAGCCGGGAACTCACTGTTAGGTATCGATTTTTTAGGGCGACTCTTTAAACAT
The DNA here is from genome assembly GCA_018340775.1 of Taxus wallichiana var. yunnanensis. Lineage (NCBI taxonomy): Eukaryota > Viridiplantae > Streptophyta > Pinopsida > Cupressales > Taxaceae > Taxus > Taxus wallichiana. The sequence goes on from CM031244.1 coordinate 8,911,970, forward strand.
CACCAATTTCCTAAAAGGGAACAATAATGTGAGCTGGTCCATCAAAACCATTATTGATGAAGTAATCCACATTCTAAGCTCTTTTCATTCTTGCATTGTTCAACATACCTTTCACGAAGGAAATACACTCCCGATATCATGTCAAATATTGGTATAAATCTTAATTATTTTTAAGATTGGGGAGGGGATGACACTCTTCCAACTATATCAATTGGAATTATTAACATTGAAAATACAGTTAATTCACATGTGTAGCTTTTTCTTGGCTTTTAATGGACCAAATCTCAAGAACTCGCAAGTGTGGGATTAGCATGACTCTCCCCAAATTTCTTTGATAGTTTTATTATTAATGAAAAGGAAGATTATTCTACATGTGTGGTGGTATTGGATTATGTGGTAGGATGGATTCTCCCTTTTATATATTTACACCCATGTTGTTGTAACCATTATCATCTTTAGTTGCCTTGATCTCTTTCTAGCCGGGATGGGAGGAGAACATTGTAGGGTTAAACCGACGAATATTGATGAGTGGTAGAACAATGTTAATCTATGGAGAATTTTTAATAAGGGTGGTCTCACAAATTTTATGGTTATATTCAAAGGTTATGGCATACACTTTTCCCGGGAGTTTGCCAAAAATTGGAAGGATAGGAAGGTGTCGTACAAAGGGAAATAGTTTGAGATAAATGAAGATATTATTAAGTGGGTTATAGGACTCTATAGAAAAGGGTTAAAATTCTACAAAAATATTATGTATTAAGGAGTGGAAGATCTCCAATTCGTAGATCATGGTGATTCCTTTGTGCAAAATACAATAAGTTTTAGAAGGGAATATCTTCCTCCCCATTTCAATATAGGTGGACTTGTGGTAATGAATTTTATAACGCTGGAGGGTCGCTTCTCGATCATACCCAATTACCACCTGGTCTTTCTCAACCACTTCCACGAAAAATGTTCGGTGAGTTTCCATTTTTCTTACTAAATTATCCCGAGAATTCCATGAATTTGGTTAAATGAGGAAATCATGTCTTCCCCTTGCATCGTTCTCTTATTCTTATGCTCTAAAGTATTTTTAATACTTGGTTCTCCATCCCTAACTTGCTTCCCTTTTCCCTCCTTCTAATCCCCCGACCCCCTCCTCCTCTGCCCCCTTTCTCATCCACCCCCACCACCTCTCCTCCTCACACCCCTCCTCAACCCACCCCTGTTCCTCCACCCTCCTATGTCCCTCTCCCTATCCTTATATTTTTTACCCCTTCTCTGGTAAGAGATCCATAGCCCTCTTCATTAGCAGGGTCCCTTAGGAGTAACCTCCTTTCCTCCCATATTATGTCGTTGACCCTTCCTCCTTTATATTATCAAGGATGGCCTGTATCCTCTCTTTATACATCCATGAAGAAAACTAGTGAGTGTGCAAACCAGCTCGACAAAATAAAAAGGATCAAGAATAAAATTGATTCTTGCAAGCCCAGAATTGCGGATGGAATGGTTGACAGGAAAAATGTGATGGATCTCAACAACCATGTTATCAAAATTGAAAAATAAATGGAAAATATCAAGGCCAAGCAGTGTGACATCCTCAGTATGTAGAAAATCACCATGGATTTCCTCTCACTTTTCATTTCATAGTTTGATGTCCAAAAAGGTAGAGACAAATCCAAAAAGACACAAGCTTCAGTGATGTCAAAAAGGGGCTTGATGATGTTAAAAAGAGCTTCCATAAGCTCATGAAATAAACTTGTGCATCCTTCTCCCTTGGCTTTCGATAGTTATTTTTTGATCCTCTAATATGCACTTGTTAACTTTGTGCTAATAAACTATTGACATTGTGTTGAATCATTGTTGACATATTACTTGACTTACTCTTGTTATTTTGTTTTTTTAATGGTTGTCTTTTCCAGTCTAGTTTTGGATTTTTTACTAAATTGAATATTTGGGCATTGGACTTTTGTAACTAGGTAGGGTCCTAGCCAAAAAAACTTTATCCTTAATAAAGAAACTTTCTACTTTTATTGTATACACAATCGAGGACTTTATTTTTATCCTTTAAGGTATCATATTTAGGGATATTTTAGGTCTTGATGTTTTAATCAACCCTTTATCTAGGTTTAAACTAGTTTATTTTGCATGGATCCAAGTCACATTTACAAATATTCAATGGAAAAGAACTCTAATATTTATGCAACCAATGTCATGGGTTATTGGATAAAATTACACACATTTCATGTAAGGTCTATCTAATATAATGTTACAACATCCTAGGCATACATATGATTACAATTTTACATGTTTGGATAACCAAAAACACATTTTTAATACATGTTTATTGATTCATGGTTCACATATGGTCATTAAATTTCTTCTTTTCCCTATTAGAGGGAATAATCTCTTAGGGATCCATTCACCCCTTATTCTTTCCTACCTAGAGGAATGATTGACATAACCATGTTTTTCACCCTAAAATCATACTTAAGATTGCAAATACACATTGAGGTGGCCAAAATTACAACCCAATGAGTGAGGAACCAAAATAAACCAATCCCGATAGGGAATGGCCCAAAATAATAATCTTAATTTACCTCCACCAACCAAGGTAATTGTACAAGTAGCTAAGAATTATGATTTAATAAACTAACTTAACAATACTCAAGATAAGATTTAAGTCCTATAACTATAATGAATTCTATTATTAATAAAAACTAATATATGTGGTATTGTGTGATAATATAATATCAAATAAAATAGAGAATTTTTTTTTTCCTCCATCATAAATAACTTAAAAGGAAGTGAAGGTATAACATCTTTTGAACTTTTTTTGGTCACAACATATAGTCGACACACACCTACCTTTGAACGGGTTTTAAACAATAGATCAAGATTTAATATATGTGTAATAAAATTTCTATATTAAATAGGCATCAACAACAAAACTATCAAGTATTCCCATTTCGGAAATGTAATCATGTTTCTAGGAAAGATTTAGGGAACAATTACTTTCAACATCTCAATGAGATCAAAGTAATTCTACTAACATGCCACATTATACCAAGAAATTTTAATTACAACCTATTACTAGGTTTAGCTTGATTCATTCTATGTAAGGAATACCCTCCACATTATATAGGTATGAAAAATATATCCATGAAGTATATGTCTACATATTCCCTAAAGATGAAACTCCATATAAATACCATGCAAAATGGATCATGTAGAGGAATTCATCTCGTTAACTCGTATCCCAAAGCCACATATTGGACCACAAAAATAAATCATACTAATGGAACAACTTGATACATATAAAATTAAGTCAATTAGTACAATCAAGATGAACAAAGTGATGTTATGCATGTGCATACTCATTAAGAAATAACAACAAAGAGAAAAGTTAATAATAATGAAATTAATGGTAGAAATAATGATATTGATATTTGTATTAAGTAAATACTATATGATATTGATAACTATTTAGTATGACTTAATTTTACTCGAGTGAATATATGGAAAATTAAGACATTTAACTATTATTAACTCCCATGTGGTTCCATTTTTTGGAATAATTTGGTCAAGTGCAGAAACTTCATCAAGCAGGGCAGCAAATGGAAAGTGGGGGATGGTAGGGAGATAAACTTCTGGGAGGATAATTGGTTTAGTGGAAATCTCTTGGACAGATTTGGGATGGCTAAGGATAGTCTAATAAGCAAGTATGGTATTAAAATCAAAGATTACATTGAAGGAAAAGGCACCAATAAGAATTGGAAAAAACTTACTGTGGAGCAAATTGATCTGAAACAAATTACTTCCTCCCTTCAAGATCTTTTAGATCTTATTCCATTAAGTCAGCTGGAAACCAAGGATGAGTTGGTTTGGAATAATTCCCATGATGGAAACTATTCAGTCAAATCTGGTTATATTAATCTCTTCCATAGTAATCAATCTGATTTTAATTGGAACAAGATTTGGGTGTCTGAATTAACTCCCAAAATAAAAATTTTCCTCTGGCTGGCCATCAGAGGTAGAATTCTTACCACTGACAATTTGATGAGAAGAGGATTTATAATTCCTAATTGGTGCCATCTTTGTAAAAATGACTCTGAGGATATCAGCCACCTGTTCATACATTGTGATTATGCCAAAAGAATTTGGAACTTTGTCCTTTCTAAATTTGAAGCTCTCTGGGTGATGCCGAAGAATCTTAATCAGCTATGGAATCAATGGAACCCACCCTTCAGACATTGTGTTATCAAAAGGATCTGGAAATTGGTTTTCCCACATTTAATCTGGAGGATTTGGAAGGACAGAAATGATATCATTTTCAGAAATAAGAAGCAAAACTATAAACTCAGTATTGGCAAAATTTCTAATGGTATTAAAGAGGATATTACCAGATTTAAACCTCCCAAGAACAAGAGTTATCCTGAGAATGAAGAGTACGTCTTATCCAATTGGCAGATTGGAAATTGGAGCAATCCCAGGAATAGTATTGATAGATCTTCGATCAAATGGCATCCTCCTGATTCTGATTGGTACAAGTTGAACTTTGATGGGGCCTCTAAGGGAAACCCTGGGATAGCGGCAGGAGGAGGAGCAATACGGGATCATAATGGTAATCTGATTGTTGCTTATGCTGGAAAAATGGGAGTTCAAACTAATCATTTTGCTGAAGCATTATCTACTCTTTGGGGCTTGAGGGTTGCCCAGGCTAAGAATATTAAGAACATAGTTGTTGAAGGGGACTCCCTTAATATCATTAAACTTCTTAATCAGTCCTCATCTCCTAGTTGGAGTATTAAGGATTTTATCTCTGAATCCATAAGCATCAGTCATACTTTCAATAACATCAGAATCAGGCATACTTATAGAGAGGGCAATAAATTGGCGGATGCGCTGGCCAATTATGGCATAAATGTTAATTTCACCATCTGGGATAATAACAGCATCCCTAATCAGCTCCACAACAGCATTCATGCGGACTTCTATACGCAAGCAATCCCTAGAGATGAGACATAATCTTTGGATGAAGATCAGCATCAATAACACTCCCACACGTGTTGCTTTAATGTATATGATGATGCAAATAATATCAAATATTCATGATAGTAAGAATTATTTGGGGAACTCCAATTGGAGTTATGTTGATTTGAAAATCGCGCATGCGGGATGTACTACAGCTGTTAAAATCCGGATTCATAGCTCCTCGAAACCGATGGAAGATGTTATGTGATTGTTGACAGAGAGAGAGCTACTCACACACGTGACTTCCCACAGGCTCAGTTCAGCAGTCACGCAACCGTTCGTGGGAAGAGCAACGGCTATAGTTTCCAGTTTTGTGCGGTCTACAATAGCAAGAAGCGGACAGGTCTCTACGCACACAGGCATCTGGGAAATTGTTGTAATCAGTCTTTCACTGAGAAGATGGGAGGACCTCCCTGTCAAATTGAGCCATGCGTGGACCCCGACTGGAAGGAAAATATCGAGCTTTGGAACATTCTCAGCAAAGGTGGTTTCACCAAATTCATGGAAAAGGTGTAGGGACATGACCAAAGCATTTCTGTGCGTTTTGCTAAGGAATGGAAGGAGCGGAATGTCGACTACGGGGGATAGAAGATTTTGGTCAATGAAGATCTTATTGCAGAAGCGACCGGTCTTGGTTTGGAGGGATACCGCTTCTTCAACAAAAGGGTTGATAGAGATGCTGAAGAAAGAAGATTTGTGGAGGGATCTGAGAAGCTCACATTTGGTACAGCGGGCCTGCTTGTCAGCTCAATTCCTCCACCCTATGATGAGGTTACTCGCATGATGATTCGATTCATCTCCTTGGAAGGTAGGTTTGTCACTGTGTCCTGCGCTAAACATCTTATCTTTCTAAACCACTTCCGTAGGAATCGTTTGGTTTGCTTTCCCCATTATCTGCTGAACTCCTTGAACGCTCCATTTTGGAGTTTCAGAAGCACACCCGGTTCCCTTGCATCAAGGACTTATTTTGTTGATTCATAAATGTTGCCTTCTAAAATACCCTGGGCTTCCTTCCTCTCCTAGCCCGGCTACACCTTTGATGGGCTCTGCTGCTGTCAGCCCTGTTTCTCTACCCCTGTCACCGCTGCTGTCACCCCCAGATCGGCTGTTCTAGCTTCTCCATCCATTCCCCCTGCTGCTGCTCCAGCCACCCACCTTGCCTCTACCTCTAAAAGACCGGTCACCAGGGCCTCCAGGAAGCTCAACCTTGAGTCTCTTGCTGTGGAGAAGGAGCCTTTCGAACTTGAGATTGCACATGATCTTCTGAATATCAGCAGTGCCAGTCCCAGGAAGTGCAGTTGGATAGCTCTTCTAAGAGGTTGGAGGCCTTAGAGGCTGAGATGAAACTGTTGAAGGATGAGGTCAAGAAGTCTAAAACAAAGGCAAGAAAAAGCATGGAGGAGGAGAACATTGATAACAGTCAGATTGAGGACATTTATAAGAAGCTGACCTCCTTTGACTCCCGCTTAGGGATGGCCAAAACTAGACATGATTACATCATTGCCACTCTTAGGGCAATTGAGGAGTTCATTGAGGGTCATGCCAAGAGTGTTTCCAACCTCAGCGGTGTCCCGGCTACACTTTGGGGCAACGAAAAAGAGAGCAAAAGAACCATTGAGGAGCTTGATAAAACTGATGCTGCCCATATGACAACTTTGGGTATGTTTCGCACTGGAAGAGAGTCAAGACCAGCATCGACAAAGCTACCAAGAAGTAGTTTTGGTTGCTTCTGCTGCTTCTGTTTGTTTTTTTGTTGTTTTGCGGTCTCTTTTTGCTTTTGCAGTTATTTTGCTGTTTTGTCTCGTTTGAGTAGCTGTTTCTGGGCTACTTCGAGCTTCATTGTAACACTCGGATCTTGATCCATTATCTCTACTTCTCACTCTTATTCAGGCTCTTATGCCTTCTTTTGTTCTCAAGGGTATAGTCCCTTTCAAAAAACTATTTGCCAATAATAATTAAAAAAAAAACTTATATAACAATGATTCGCTATAGGAAATCCCGACTAAAATACGTAAATAACGTGAAAAGTGATACAAAAACCTCACACAACTATGAATATGAAAATTATCCTGATACTTTAGTAATCCCCAATATGAAATTCTCCATAGTGACCTTTCATTAGTTAAATATATGTTATGCAAGATCGAGCATGATCCAAACTACAAAGAGGACGCAACCTACGTTAATGGTACCTATTACAATATCTATATGTATTGTGAATATTCTACCATAAGTTCATTAAAGAAATACTTGATGAATTCCAATAAGAATTAACATCAATAAGTCAAATATGTGGCCTCCAAATAAGGGGAGTGAGGAAAATAAGGCAGACGTGTGGATACCTCCTAATGAGGGTTGGATTAAATTATACTTTGATGGTACTTCTAGAGGTAACCCTGGTAATGTAGAATGTGATTGTATTTTAATAGATTCTAATTGCCAACCAATTTTTTCCTTGCTACTCTGAATTTGGTGTCTCCTCCGATGTGGTTGAAAGTGTGGCCCTCCATTTCAGTTTATAAGAGGAAAAAATAGAATTGGCGTCATCTACGGATTGAAGGAGATTTAAAAACCATTATTGTTTTGTCCCGAGGTAATGTTTGAAATCCTAGACCTTGATACTGTGTGTATGAAGATTAAATCTATTCTCTCTTCCTTTTCTAAGATTAGATTCTCCCATGTCAAAAGAGCTGGGAATATGGTGGTTGATTTCTTAGCTAATAGGGGTGTCGATTTGTGGGATAATTTCCATTTAAAGTGCCAAGTATGGGAGATGATCTTTCCCAATGATGTCATGTCCCTTCTGTCGAGGGATGTAAGGTTGGCGGTGGGTAATACGGGGGAGTAATTATGATTTACATCGAACCTTTATATCTATTATTGGATTGATGATGATTTAGTAGGGGATATCTTCTCAAGGATTTAGAGTACTTACACTTTCTCCTTCATGTGTGAGGAGATTGGTGGAGAGATTATATAAGCTAGGCCTAGTGGGGGTTATTTCGTCAGTTTTACATGTTCTTTTTGAGCTATTATTGGCGTGTAGGGCTTAGGGATATTTTGGGAGGATCACGTATTGCTAGTATGAGGAATGCGGGTGGTTCAGAAGTTGTTCCTAGCCAAAAAGGAAGAGAGAATTAACTAGAGAAGTGGCACATGAGTCCTTCTCTTTTTGGATGGATGGCAAAATCAAGAATACCATCATGAGGGGTTGGCTGGAAAAGGTGTGGTCTGTGGTGGAAAGCTTTGAAGAGGATGAGGAGGTGGACATTAATGAAAGTATTAAGAAATTGATGATTGGCCCGAATCAATCAATTGGAAGGAGGAATGTGTTTGATATGGCTCAGGGATTGAGCACGACCAATATTTTTTCTAATTATCCTAGGTAGTTCATTATGCATAAAGAGCATGAGAGTCTAGAGGATCACCTAATTAACACGTTGTTTCATATCCATGCTCTGCTAGAGGTGTGCGGGCTATTTCTGGGGATGGAAGCTTTGGTGGAGAACCGGGGTGATACTTCTAACAAGTTCCAAGGTTGAAATGTTTGATTGTTGCATAGTGTCGTCTTCTTCATTTGTGTAAATCCGAAACTATTCGGATGTAGGAATAATTGTTCGATGTCGTTGGGAGGAAGGAGGGATTATTTGGTTCGGTCGTGCCTTATCTTTGATGATGTCAAGAAGTTTCTTGTGCATGATGGTCTACGGTTTAGAGCCATTTGTGTATGGATTATAAATCTTGTGAATATATATATATATATATATATATATATATATATAAATAAGATAGGGTGTAGTTTGGGATTTCATACAACTTATTACTTCTTCCCGAGAATTTTGTATGTAATATGCACGATAATGTGCCTACATCGTACTATGAGAGTCCATTGATGATTGATAATATCATGGACTAGAACTAAATGTAATTTTTTGCAGGATAGGACCTTCTCCTAGATATCAATAGAAAAAAATTCAAATGTGTGGTGTAATGTATATCTTGTAAATTTTAACCTTTGTACACTTATTAATTCAATAGTATAGAACATACACATGTTAAACCTTTAAAATTGGCCCAATGATAATTTAAAAAAAAAAGAATTTGATTTTTTTGTGAGAGGGGCTGCATCTTATAGGTATATTAAATCACCCACCCCTAGTTGGTAGAAGTGGGAAATTCAAAGAACACACTATAAACACTCACACATAAAAAGCATTCAATTTTATAGTATAATATAAATCTCTCAATTTTCTTCGAATATATTTCTAAAAACCAACAATCAATTGTTGACTCCATTTTGAACTTCCTATCCAACCTATAGTTCCTACTTATCCTCTCCATCTGATAATCTTACAAATAACTTGAGTGCATCCTACGGGAATATTGATGCATTGTCCTAATGTATAAAAAAATCATAGTCTACCCTTACTATTCTATCTCCACTAAATACATATAATTACACTCTTATTATAGATGATTTAGTATAACATAACCCACAAGACCATTTATTTGATTCTAATGCTGATGCATCTACTACTTCTACCCCTCACAAATAACATGTGACTTTTTACCAATCAAAAATGGCCATTATGTGTGCATCCCATCCACGAGATCATAGGTAATTGACCATAACCTACCTCTTATACAAACTCAATTGTGTATAATATTGTAGTATCTTCTCACTATATATTTCTTAATTAAAACACAAAATAAATATATAATACTTGAGATTTATTGATCTTCATGTATCCCATCCACACGATCATAGGTAATTTACCATAACCTACCTATTCTACTAGCTCAATTATCTATAATATCGTAGTAGCTTCTCACTATATATTGCTTGATGAAAACACAAAATCAATATGCAATACTCAAGATTTATTGATCTTCATTCATTCACTCCATAAAAATAAACAACGTGGTTGTAATATATATAGATATTATCCAACCAATGCAGGTACTTATAATATGAAAGACACTAGTCCCTAAATTGTGTGACATAGAACTACCATCCAAGCTAAATAAAAGGATAATTGTATAAGATGTGGAGTTGTGAATTCTTTTTGATAGTAATATAGAAAGTTCAAAGCCTATATAGTAAGAATGCCATTTATTCAAAAAAATTAAAATAAATATGGCTCCATGGAGGATGGATGCTCGATTAGGATATGTTTATTCTTCTTGTAAACTAGTCCACTCTGTAATCCACATGTTCCCCTAGCACCCCCACTTTCCATGATTCTAGGAAAATATCATCCATGCAACCCTTGTTAACATGTACCGGGTGTGTAAATTGTTGGCATACCACCTCAAAGAACTTTGATTTCTTGGTTTTTCATGATGACGGGTTAAGGAAGAATGGGTTCACTAGTTTGGCCTTAGAAACTTTATATTTTTATCTTTGTTTAAAATTAAATAAATTTAAATCCATTAACAATGGGATCTACAATCCTTTTGACATATTTCCAGCCATAAAAACCAATCCATTTCTTAGAGATCTGGGATACAATAGTTAATAAATAATTAGAATAAATATTACAGAAAGCATTTTGTATAGTGAGAAAATTTTATTGCACCTATAATAGCTAGCCCACTCAACATCATATTGTGATGTTAGTTTAAGAAGAAGTGGATGGTATTGACATTGAATTATTACTTTTGAAGCATTATAAATGTGCGCTTAATCTACTTCTCCCTTGGAATAAGGTGGAGGAAAACTTCATTCCATTATAATTCTCTCATAATCAACACCATGGTAAGAGAAGTGTTGTTGGATGCGGAAGCCACTTGTGGAATTTATGCGGTTATTACCTAAGTGAATTATTATCATGGAGGTTTGTAACAACCAAGGGATTTGTTGTGTTCCATTCTTGATGTGGATTTTGTTGAGTTTATTTCTTTTTATTCAAAATTTTAAATAGATTTTAAGAAAGAGATAAATATTTCAATGCATTGGTGAGATTTGAAAATATAATTGATGGGAAAAAGGAAGTAACTGATATATTTGAGTGAACATATACTCTTGGGAAGAGTTATTAACATTGGAAACGCATAAAATATATGAGCCAATACCCCAACCTTAACTCGCCATCCTTCCAACTTGTGTTAGGTTAAGATCTTGGAAAGTGGGGCATGAATGCCACCAAAATATCATGGCAAGTGGATAATAGTAAGATGTGGATACAAATTCCATAGTAGACATGCATAAAATATGTGGAAGCATCCAAAAGGCATGTGACCATTTACAAAAATTATATAGAGAAATGGTGTCTTGCGAGTGGATTAGTTGCGGAGCTAGGAATTTTAATGGAATTATACAAGTATTCTATCAAAATCTTGAATAAATAAAGCACATCAAAGCCTACTCGGGACACAAAAGTCTTAATTTTCATTTTATTAATTTCCATCCATACAACTCTAGTGATATAGGGATGTAAACACTTTAATGACATGAGTGTTTCTTATTACATTAACCCTACAATCAATCATTATATTGCATGGTTAACCTTGGTTATCATTTTGACCAACTTCAAGAAACTTTAAATTTCATCACCAACATGTCAATTTAATCTATGAGGTTATGAGGATATGTTTCTTTGTGCTCATAAAGTACATAAATCATTTGGGAAAAATGCTTCAAAAAATACGATCTCTTGGGATGCATTGATTGCTAGATACATGAAAATGGGAGCCTTGGGACCAACCTTTAGATGTCTCTTCTTTGACTACATCCTCCATTATTTCCTAGGAACAAATTTCTCTCATTCTCTTTAGACACGTAGATAATTGCTCCAACTCTTCTTGATATCTAGAAACAACCTAAAATTATTTAATTATTATTGAAACACGTACATTTTATATTTGAGTGAATTTGAACATGTGATATTAGATTTTGGATTACGTGAACATATGGTGTTGAGTTAAATTATAATATTGTTTGACCTTGTGAGTATTCATGGTATCTAGGGAGTCTTAACCACGACCGTGATGTAAACAAAAAATAAAACAATGTTTGTTTTTTTAGAATCTGTAAAACGTAGGGATATAGCTCTAGGACAATCTTTTATATCTGTTTACAATAAATTCTTGTAGTCGATAACTAAACAATCTTGGGACCTAAATGCCTTCCCTCTACCTTAAAATTGACAGAGATAATTAATTATATGTATTTTATATAATAAGCCACCTTGGTATGTCATTTTAAGAGCAACCTTGTATTAGCCATGTAAACCTATTTGAAATGGGTTATCCTTAATTAGTAAAAATATATTAAATACATTGAGAGATATCAATCTCAAGGTTTTTATCTTGTATTTATCACTTATCACATTTTAATAACTCCGCTACCTTCTAAAACGACATCCACCTAGTAACACTATTGTGCCAAGATCAAAAAAATCATTTCAATAAATAAAAACATGAGCTCTAAAATCTCCCATATGACCAAGACATTATGATTTATTAATGGACTTATGCGGAATAAAAAAGAATTCTTTCCTATATTATGGTCAAATAGATATCAAATTTAACGTTGAATTTCCTTATGAAACATGTTGATAGATATCAATTTCAAGGTTCTTATCTTAATTTTTCACATACCACATTGATTAGTAAAAGCGCATTAATTCCTAATTCCCCACTAAAATTTGTAAAATGGCATCAATTTAGCTGCACTATTATGTCAATCTTGTAAAACATTGTTTGGGAAAATAGTGGGCCCAAACATGCACTATATGGCCAAAAATTATTGATTTTTGATTGAATTTTCAAGAAAAAATAAATAACATTTAAGTGAAAATCAAATGGACATCATATTTAGCAATGAATTACCATTTGATGGTCAAATGGATATCAAATTTAATGTTGAGAATAAAACTGAACTACTCACACCATTACACTACTGGTTTCTATTGTAGGAACACCTATCAACATAAATAATTATGGTCCTCTTCTTCACAACCTAATTACATAATTTTCTTCTTTTTAGAGTCAAATTGAAAAATAACTAGTTAAATAAATTTACCCCTTAGGAGGATATTTTATTCAGCCTAATTTTACATTTGTTTCATGTGTTGGTCACAAAAGTACTACTCTCACCTTCCAAATGCCCTCTAGAATGGTAGGGCTAAAATATGTGTACCTTGGTGAAGCTATTTTCGGTAAAATCCTCTACTATTTTATGGGATAATAGGATATAATAGGAGTGAAATAATTAATTTTTCAAGTATCGATTATTTATTTTGGGGGTTATTCTATAGGTATTTTGTTATCCTAAAACTAGAGTTTTTCCTTGATCTCATTGAAACTATCTTTTGACTACTCTACCCAACCTTCATTCAGTCTTGTGTGATTTTTATTAGTAATTAATGAGTGACGGATTCATGCTAGAACCATCTTATCGCCTAACATGCTTAGTTAACTCTCATGGTCACAAAAATAAGTTGATAGGAAGTTTGCATCGAGTGTGATGTGATTGGTCCCATTTTCATGTGATAAGATGAATTTTTAATGTAAGTAATCATATTCTCTCTACAAAAACTATTTATTTGTCCCGATGGCATGAATAATAATATTTATATGTGAAAATTATGATTTTTTTCTATATTTCAAACCCTCTTTTGTTAAATATAAATGTTACTTGTGTGATAAGAATAAACATATTCCTCTCTCCAACCTTGGTTTTATTGAATTATTATGAAATTGAATTAAAAAAGAAATAATTTTGTTTATTGTTCCTCTCTCTCTATTCTCTTCACGAAAATTAAATTCAATATATACTCTTCTACTTAGGATAGTGTAGTTCATACTAAATTTTATGACGACCCATGATATTACAAGTTTGCGAAGATACTAAGAGAAAATAATGTGCAATAAGAGGATTTCATGAAAATATACATTTATTGTTGTACTTATGATTAGCTTCTTTCTTTGTGAATGGAATTCATTAATCATATGTACTTGAGAATGAAAAAAATTGTTATAGAAATTAAATTATGAAGGTATTAATTTTACAATCTTGAAGCCATACACCTTCTTTCACTAGTTTCAATATTGAATTTCTCTATAGGTTAATTGTTTTAAATTAAGTTAATTATTTAAAATTAAAAAAATGAAACTAATGCCAATCATATTTTATAAATGAAATGTTCCAAAATCCAAATATGATAGTACATGTAAATATAATTAGGAAATGATATTCAATTAAGTCACATGTTAATATACTTTGCAAAACACAAGAGGATGAGTTGACTTATATTTAATGATGTCTTACAAGGTGATTTGGGTCTATAATTAGGTCAAATAGGATTTAAAGGTTTTAAGTGTGTTCATATCTAGAAATAAGTTCTAAAACCCCTTGCGCTAGTGCCAAATAGACACTAGTGTCAAGAAATTCCGTCCTAATAGGTACTAGTATCTAAAATTTGTTTGGCTTTATGCTTTATTTTGGGTTGTTTCGTATCCATATGCAAGGAATTCTTTAATAAAAAAAAAAATCTATAGAATTTTTATGTGCACCTACATGATCAAAACCAGGATTCCTTCATTAACACTTAAGTAAAAATTAGATAACAAAAATATATCTTAATGTTGTTGAGTTAGACTACTCGTAGTGGACAATTCCCTTTTTTATTATGAAGTGTTTTACTAAATATCCCAACCGAGGGGCTCAAACTCCATGCAATTCAACCAACGCATATGCAAGTGTGAATGCAAATTTATATACACACCCCTATATTTTCTATTATTCCTCAACACCAATAAATGGATAAGTAGATATAAAATGTACACTTTGTGAGTTTTGAATAGAGTTCTTATAGATAGATAAATAATAGAGAAAATAACTTTTTAAGTGCTCCTTTGTTCAAGTAGATAATTCATAATACTTTATTTAACTTTGTGATGCCCTTGAAGTGGCTTGGTATACTCCTAACCTATTTTTAAGTGATTTATACTTAATTATAGGATGATCCTAATTTCTACTCTTGATTCGGGTAAGTTTAGGATAACTTTGCATAAGACTTGATAGATATTTTATAGAGGAGATCTTGAGAATTTCAAGTGAGTACATGAGTGTGTATAAAAAAATTTCATACCGATCCATGGAATATGATTTCACATTAATGGTAGCTAAGAGAGGAAAATATGATAAACATAATAAAATCCAACCATTGGAGATCTTTGGAAAGAAGCGTAATGTAGGAAAATATTTCCATACACTTAATTCCATACAAGATGGTAGTGTCCAAAAGGATAAAATGTTAAAAGTGAAGATCTAAAAATTCCTAGTAGAAGGTGTAGGATATTCTTGAATACTTAGATCAGTCATGTAGGTTTTAAGTAGTAGAGTGTGATATTATTAGGTGTTTTTCAAGTCTTAAGAAATAGTAAGATAGTGCAATTTAGCTCTATTTGTGCGCACAAGTGATGACTAAGGGATATAAACTAAATTAATGGTGTCAATTAGTCTATTACCAAATTTAGGTGTCTACATTAATCTAAATTTAGCTAAAATATTAAATAATAAACTATATAATATATTTTTATGGAAATTGTCTTGCTTATATCCTTGTGAAATTTTAAATCTATTACTTCTTTTAGCCTTGCCTTAAGTTGATCATGTTAATGTTATCCTTGCATATGCACTACTATCAATGCATATTTTTCCCATTGGGTTGTTGAATTTTAATTTTCTAGTCAATACATCTATGATTTCTTCCTGAATTTTGGTCATGTATTTATCCATGTAATACAAACCCGGGATCTTTATCAAGTCCTCGAGCCCTACGAAGTGTACCTAAGGATTTAGAACATGGTCATCCATATAAAACCTTACTAATTTTCCTTGTGTATGTAATGAAATTGTGGAGAATCATTTGTTAGTGAATATAGAATATTTTTAGGAGTAGTGAACCTTTGAATCCCTACGTACTATCCTTTTTGCATAACCACTATACCTTGAAATACTTCTTTGGTTGGTTTCATTTATAACATGAACATGATTGATGTGAATTTAAACCTAATTTCTTCCTAGGAAAACACATATGAATCTAGTATAATAGACACCATTTTATGCAATCCTCATCTTGTTAAATGTGTGCTCGGTTTGGTGACTCTTTAGTGTTTAGCCTTGCTAACCCATATAAAATAGTATAATTATTATCTTAAATCATATAATCCATTTTTATAAATATTAAGTAATAAAATGAAACTCAAAACTAGGATTATCCTCATGCAAAGAGAGTATGGAAGGATGTGTGATTGAGTTGGTTACAACACATTTTTGTGTTGAAATATACTTATTTCCTTTGGTGGTTTTTGTTTGAACTTCGAAATGTTAATGTTGTCTCTTGAATTTTACCCTTGATCTATAAGGATATTATCCTAGTAGGAAAATTTAAACTTAGAGATCCTTAACATGAAAATAGTAGAAAATAGAATTTATTTCTCCCACTCCACCCCTCTCTATCTTGTTACACATATATTTCAAATGGAAATGAAAATACCCGTATAAATCATGTAGTTGGTAAGGTATCCCTACAAATATATTAAGACAATGTACTTTAGGTTATCTCTTTGGTTACATTTTTAATGAAAAACATGAAAATGAGTCTATCTCCACTACCCATGTTCTTAAATTTATGGTAAAATTAATTTTGTATATGATTATTGAATGTAAGAGTCCATCTCTATAATCTATCGCTTCTCTAATTAGTAAATTTAACTACCATATAGTGCACAACTTGAGTATGTGTTCTAAATTGCAATATAGTAAGAGTAGTGTAAAATAATAATAATAATTGTGCGGGTTTTCTACCTAGTTTGAATCAGAAAATTTTGGGCATTACATATGGTATCAAGTAGATGTTCAAAATATGGAGCCCTAGGTGAAATCTTGTGACTTATTTTTGCATGATTGTATGGATGAGACATATTCTCTATATTGTAATATGTGTTGTATGGAAAAAATGTGCCATGGCTATTATGAACATATTTGTGATGTGTACCATCATTAATTTTATTGTATATGTGATTATAACACCCCTATGTAATTATTGTGTAGACGAAAATTAAATTTAGTGGTATATTTTGTGTGAGCCTTATGTAAAAACATTTTGGATACTATAGATTGTTGTTAGGGATTAGTATTGGTTGTATTATTCCTACCTCTTTAGGGTGACATATATTGTTATCTATTGAGATGGTGATTGGTGTTGGGGTGTTAGGGGTGTTGTGGAGGTTTGAGGTGTGATAAAGCATTGATATGATGAGAACATCATGTGGTAATGTGATAATTTATACTTATTTTGGTTTTATTTTTAGAACCAACAATGCATTTTTACTACATATGATTTATAGTCTACTTAACCATATATGATTAATTATTTTCTTATGGATGTTGAGAAATTAACATTGTTTATTTCATTTGATTTCTTAAATTTTGAAATTATTTGACCATTTTTAACTTTTGATATTTTGGAAATTGTTTGGAAATTTCTTCCACTTTATTAATTTCATTTTGATTTTAGTATCCGCTCTCCTATGTTTTATCTTAATTTCATTTCTTGGATTTTGAAAATTTCCCCCTTTTTATATTCTCTTTAGTTTAAAATATTGGTTCTTTATGAGTTATATTATGTATTCCATTTAGATGATGATGGGTATTCCATATCATTATAAGAGGGATGCATGTAGGGACCCATGATAGTATAATGGAAATCTTATTGTGATATATGATACTTTTATTAGATGGTTAATTGGGTATTACATGATTGGGATGGATGTAGAGATCCAAGGGACTTTAGAAGGTGTTCTATTAGATATCCCTCGGGGATTCCATGATTGAGATGGATGTGGGGACTTTGGGAAGTTTTGTATATGGGATACTCTTAAGATTCTATGATATATTGTGTTGATACTCATTTTTATTGGTTATATTGTGGGAACTTCTTAATTTTATTGGAAAACTTAAAAATTCACAATGGTTGGTTGTTCATGTAGTATAGGATGTTTATGTTATTTCTCTATTGCTAGATTGACTTAGATTTTGAGATGATTTGTGTTGTGAATTTGTGTAACCAAAATGATGCAAAATGTGGTAAATTTTGTTTTATATATGGGGGATAAATATGTAGGTACTAAAAAGAAATATGGTTTTACACTACACGTGTGATACTTAGTACTTAGACTACCAACAAAACATAATTGTGATATTTTTTATTATGATATTCTTATAGATTCCTTGTGGGATTCCTAACCCTTGAAACATAGGTATGGATGTGAGGCCCAAATGAGGTTGGAAAGGTGTAAAGGAAATTCTTAGTTATTCATGTAGTATTCCAAAACCCTTTGGAAATTTATAGGATTGTGTAGTGTGATTCAAATGGTTTTGTTCATGTGGATGTATTCATGTGTGTGTAATGTGTTATATGTTTTATTCTGAGGTTTTGTGTATATTTTTGGTGAATTATGCATGTGTGGTTGTACATTCCATAATGATCATGATAAAATATAAATCAGTATTTAAGTATACTCAATATTATGTGGTAATTGATGTTTTTTGTTGAGAAGTTTTCTTATTGTTCAATAATTTTGTGATAGAAATTACATGAAAATTAAGCTAGTTAAAGTAACTCCTTATTTCATTCATGTGTGTGTGTGTGTGTACACAAGACGCGCGTACGCGCGTGTGTGTCCGTGTGCATGTGTGTGTGCGTGTGCGTGTGCGTGTGTGTGTGTGTGTGTGTGCACATGTGTGTGTGCGTGTGTGTATTCATGTGTGTGTGTGTGTGTGTGCGCGCGTGTGCGTGTGTACGTGCATGTGTGCGTGTGTGCGTGCATGTGTGTGTGTGTGTGTGTGCGTGTGTGTGCGTGTGTGTGTGTGTGTGTGCATGCATGTGCGTGTGCGTGTGCGTGTGCATGTGCATGTTTGTGTGCATTTGTGTGTGTGCGCGCGCGTGTGCGTGTGTGTGCGTGTGTGTGAGTGTGCGTGTGCATGAGTGTGTGTGTGCGTGTGCATGTGCGTGTGTGTGTGTTTATCCATATTGAAAAACTAAATGATGGTGTCTCGGATGGTAAATGATTTATGATTGTGATTTAAGAAAATAATTTTATTCACACGCAACAAAAGTTCCTATAATTTCAATAGAATGCTAGTATTTATCACTATTCATTGAACAATTCATCGCCATGTGAAATGCTAGGTAGAAAATGAATTATTTTTCAAAATAAAACATGTTTTTGAAAACTTAAACCCTCTTACAAATTCTCATTCCTTAGATATATGGTGAAAATGTGTCTAAAATTTGAAATTTTGAATTGTTGTATGAAACAAACCTTGTTATATATATGAAGTCAAATTACTCAATTGTGGTAAATTAAAGGAAGAATCATGTAACTAGTTATTATATTTAGAAAACTTGTCAAGTTTATTCTTGGGAAGTGTTTATTAAAAAAGTTAGGAATAGTTACATCATTTAAAGAAAATTCTCTAAGAAGAAAGAACTTCCAAGTTTATAAAAACACGAGATTTTAATAAAAAAAAATTCCACAAGCGGTTCGCACTCTAGTAGAAAGGCTCGTACTTTGGTGCATCATCAACTCGTGTTTCCTCTTCTCTCATGTCTACTTTAAAAAATATATATATGTTAATTTGTCATATTAAGGAAAATTCTATTATTAGGGAGGAAGATGATGTTACCTACATTGATTCACCCCATATTGTGTTTGGTGTGGGCTTACATTTATAAGTTAAATAACTTGATTTTGAATTCCCTCTCCACTCCTTTCAACAATGAAATGTCTATGACAAGAAAGCATAAACTTATAATTGAGAAAGGCCCAAATAAGTCTAAAATTGTAAATGCTTACTAACCACCCTAATATATTATTTTGGCATAAACATGTGATTAGCAATTTGATAAACCTAATATTAAA
Source organism: Taxus wallichiana var. yunnanensis (assembly GCA_018340775.1). Classification (NCBI taxonomy): domain Eukaryota; kingdom Viridiplantae; phylum Streptophyta; class Pinopsida; order Cupressales; family Taxaceae; genus Taxus; species Taxus wallichiana. The sequence continues at coordinate 8,931,920 of CM031244.1, forward strand.
TCCAAATGGGAATTGACATGTTTATTACAATTAAGATTCAATGTGCAATAGTAGTAAAATAATAATAATAATAGTATTAATAGTAATAAATGACAATAGTGAATGAATATAATTATTAATATATAATGTTTGTACCCTAAGTCATTGAGGTTTTAACATTTTTCTATTGGAGAAGGTTAATTGAGGTTTATCCTCATTGAGATGGGTACCGAGGCTTGTGTATGGTGAGTATTGATCCACCCTATAGATTGTTATATGTATCAAATAGACTTAAATTCAGCTTACTAATAAAACATGATTATGATGTTCCCATTGAATAATTGAGGTACTATTATGAGGTTCTTCCCATGAATAAAGTAGACTAAATCTTGAATGTGAATTTATAATCATAAACTGGGCTAAATGTTAATATGTTTGTATGGATAGAGGACCTACCTTAGTCAAATCCATATCCCTTTTCAAGCTTGATAAAATAACCATGAAAAAATGCAGTGATAAATGAAATAAATGAGATGAAATGGGTAAATATTTATGCGCCCAAGGGTACTGATACATGGTTCATGGTTTGTGTGTTGGATGATTTGAAATTGTAGTCATAGCTCATCTGCTCGTTAGATCCATCTTCTCCTCTCTAATAACCTGCAATATCAAACAAAATGCAATAAAGGAAGAAGAATAATATATTTTTTTGGATGGAATTATAAGGAACCATCGGAATAATAACCTGCCTCGTAAAAAATTATATATCTTAAGCTTGGGGGATAGTTTGTATTTCTAGGATTTCTTGTGATGGGAATGGTGTTGAATAGTGTTGAAATAGTGCAGGCACTTTGAAAGTGGGGGATAGTGGATAGTTGACCCTATTACTTTGTTTAGTAATGGGGACATGGAGGATAATGGAGGATTTGATCATATTATTTTTATTTTATGATTGGGGAAATGGAGGATAAATCCTAATATTTTATTTTGTTTTGGGAGATATGGAGGATAAATCATAATATTTTATTTGGTGGTGAAAGATATGGATGATAATGGAGGATTTGATAATAATATTTTATTTTATGGTGGGATTCGTGGAGGATAATGGAGGATTATGCATATTATTTTATTTTTGGTGGGGGTTATGGAGGATAATGGAGGAATATCCATATTATTTTATTTGGTGGAGGGAGGCATGTAGGGTAGTGGAAGATCTATGTGATAGGCGACATGGATGGGGTGATGAGTATGATTTGACTTAGTGATAATATTGATTAATTAACTAACTAGCATAAATTGATTAATGTCAGTTATTCATGGATTTTATGAGATTTAGATGTGATGCATAATTTAATTGATTAATGTGGAAGAGTAATTAGGGTGTCTAAATTTTCCCCTCTTTGGAACAATGTTGAGTTAATAACACACTTTTAAAGAAAGTAGACAATAGATGGATGGAAGGAGATGACCATAGGGGTAGGGCTAATAGAAATAGGTAAGGGATTATAAATGTTTTTATGAAGGGTACTCCCCTTATAATATAAAACCCACAACAACAATAGAGAATTGCATAACCCAATGCTTTAAGGAAGTCAATTTTCTATTATCACTCCCATAGAAATGAAATTACAATATTACTTATATGGAATGCTTGACTGCCCTAGAACCTTCTGTAAAATGTAACCCCCTAGAAACTTCGAGAAAATGTAACCTCCCCTTGATTCTTCTCAAAAATGTAACAATCCACAAGGATATATTTCAAATTTTATTCAAATTGGTAGTACAACTTCACGGGATCATAACTTTTGATCAGTGTTGGATTTTCGATTACAATACCTTTTTGGAAAGATCTCGATGAGAAAATGTGTGATGACAAATTAGCACCTAAAGGTAGACTACTTTGGATTTCTACCAATTTTGGGTCCATTCGAGCCTCTAAGGGCCTCAAATTTGACTTCAAAGATTTCATAAATGCAAACTTACAAAACAACAGTAACCCTACCATTTTAGCCTTTATTGAAGAGAAACAAAAATTTATTTTTTGGGTGATGCAATATTGCTCTTACATCTTGGATACTCATGCATCATGTTGATCTATGGATCACTTCAAAAATTTGTGTGAAGGGATCAATAGGATTATTTCATAATATTTATGACACTTGGAAACATTGATGAATGGGCCACTTCAACAATTTGTGTGAAGGGATCATTATGATGATTTCAAAAGATAGATGATACTCAGAAATGTTGATCAATGTGCCACTTCAACATGTTTTGTGAAGGAATCAATGGAATAATTTCATAAGATAGATGATAATTGGAAATTTTTATCAATGGGACACTTTAGTGTGTTTTGTGAAGGGATACATAGACTAATTTCACAAGGTATGAATATTTGAAGATATGATACCCCTAGTGGCATGATTGGAGATTGAAAAGGGTCTTATCTAAAAAAATTGAATAACACATTGCATTTGAGACGTGAGAGTGATTGATGATGGGTATGGTGATGGTCTCCTAAAAAATTGTAAAGTGATTGAGGGTGAATAATATAATCCCCCTCAAGAGGATTAGCGAGAATGAAATATACACCAAGTCTCTCGAAAGGAAGATAAAAATGAGAATATGTAGTAATAGAATTAGAGACTTGGCTGATGAAGAATAAAATGTAATTTTAATAAATGGATAGGAGGGGTAATCAAGAGGGATATGTATTCAATCATCATTTATGTGAGATGAGAAAAAGATGATAGGATACACAAGAATTGTTATTTTGATGATGTATTAAGGGGAAAATATGGAGGTGTAGATGGTGATGTTAGGCTTATTTAATGAAGATTAAAATGTGAATATGGAATGGGAAAGGTAAAATAATTCATAGTAAATATTTTTGGGATCAACCTTTATGTTAGGAGAGGGAAAATATGAAAATGAAATTTTAGAGAAATGAAATGAAGGTAATGGAAAACAGAGATACATAAACATTGAGATGCAAATAAGAAGGGTGTTAATCTAGTATGCAGGTAAGTATGGAACACACCACATCAGGCTACATGTAAGGGACAATACAATATAATATACAATTATATATGGAACATACCACATGGAGAAGTAGGTAGGGAAGGCACATCTGATGACCATAGCCAAATGGGTGGATTAAATGGTATTGAGGGAACACCATGTGTAAATAATAAAATATGGGGAGTAGCTAAAATAAATGGTTGGGTAGAAAATGATCAGGGGCAATGAGATAGAGGAAAGTAAGAACATGAACAAGGAAAAAAAGTGAAGAATTTGATTAATCAAGTGTAAGTGGAACATAAAATTGGAATGAAATATGAAAAAGTATATAAAGGTGGAGAAGGATATTTGGGGTATTCTAGAGTCTATTAACCAACACTTCACAAGGTCATGATTGTTGACACTTCACCTAGAAAATTCCTAAGCACTCACCCGAAGTGCATGTAACCTTTTGAGTTCCTCCTTTGTTTCACTTGTCAAGATGTGGTTAGCATACTTAACCATTAAAACATGAATGAAGATAACAACACAATATAGTAATGAAAACACATATAATAAGGAAAATAATCAACACAAATCATCAACAACATCATTTCTATTACTACCAAACATAACAATCCATTATTTTACATCATAAACACAATTAATTTTATTACATATACTTTCTAATTACATATATGAGTTGATTGTGTCCTTGCACACATATATAATAATAACATTAAATACTTAACACACTTTACATAAAACATACATCCACACAAAATCACACATTAGAAAGAGTGTGACAACTATTTATACATGGTGGGTACTTTTGATATAGTACACCACACCTTTTCATGCATACAGTGTGTGTTGGCAAATTTCAATCTTATCCAATTTAATTAGTATCATGTTTAAGTGTCTTAGTTCCAGGTTAAAAAGGAGCTAAAGTTACAAAATATGATCTCTTAAGAAATTTATTAACTTACTAGCATTATACCCTACCTCCTAACTTTCAATACATGCCGATTCAACTGATATAAATGATTCATGAATCTAGAATTTTTCAACTTACTCTCCTCTAGTTCAAAAATCCTAATTTCTTGCTTATTGTCTCTTTACTTTGTAAGGGTTTTTTGCCTTAATATCATTCAGGGATCTCCTTCACTCAGATAACTTTCTCATTCACCTTTAATCAATGTTATTCCATGCATTAAAATGGATGTACAACTCCAAGAAATATAAATCTTGTACTACCCCACTAGAAATTGTCCAAAATTGCCTTCAAGACCAAGTTCCTTGCTCCAACAATGCATTTGCACTTCCACAAGTACCTCCAAGAAAATTAAGGTTTCATTAGTTTTATTTGACCTATCTTGACATATCCCTAAAATCTAAAATTCCAACTCCACACACAACTCTCTATACTTCTCTTTTTGTAATGTTGTTTTTAACCTCAAGTAGGTTAGTCTATATAGACCGTAATTAATATCTTCATTTTTAGGTATCATCAAGGCACAAAATGTAGGTTTTTAGGCACTCATTAAGAGTTTCTATATGTATTACAAGTTTCAATCTTAGGGTCTAAAGGAAACTATACCTTCCTTTGTAAAATACTTTCTTTTAGTAGTACTTGATTGTGCTTTCTTTCTCCCTTCTAGAATGTCAAAGAGAACTCCTAATTTAACCCTTGAAAAATAAATTAAAAAATAAATCTATTAATACACTCCACTCCCTCAGGGTTATTATTATCAAATTTTAGGCAAAAATTCCTCCATTTGGGGCCTCATATCTCATGCCCTAGTTAGGTCTACCAACCCTCTCTTGAGAACCCAAGAAAGATATTTTTTTCATAACTTTGTTGATTCTTCAAACTAATACTCGCAATATTGGCCCAAGGAATGTATCTACCCTATATATAACATTATTATAATAATAAGGATCTTTACATAAGGTTTCACTAGTTTCCATAACCTTTGGTATCTAATATGCATGCACATGTCAAGGTATAAGAACTTTGTTGTCCATTTAAGAGCTTAGAACTTGGTTCAATGGTTAGGGACCTCTAAAGGCCTCAAGAGAAATACATCCCATCTATTTTTAGGTGTTTATTTACTATTTATCTCATCACCTTCTGCAACTCAGTTTCTTTCTCATATTCTAGTGCACACTCACAATTTGCTTTCTTAGGTTGTTACATCTTATATGGAAACTTCATAGAGGGTTTTCTCATAGTATCATACATGTACTTCCAAATCTTCTCCTTGAGATATCATTTGGACCACTGTAAACCTTCCTTGCCCAAATCACATTGAATAGTGTTAATGATTCAAAACAACTATCATACAAGAAATAGAGTATATATTTTCATTGGCTTTCAAACTTATCTAGAGAATATTAGAAAGATCATAAAAGGAATAATAAGTTCCATTCATCCAACACACAACTCATAGAGAGCAATGACAAGACAAAAACATCCTACCAAGCTTGGAATGTTGTCTCAAATAGATTACTTACCTATTATCCTTGATCAAATCTCCACAATTTTCTCCAACATGCACCAATACACTCAATGATATTCACACACAAACCTTGGTATAATGCTCTTCACAAATCAATTTTTAGCTTGCTATCAACATGCATTAATTTCTTATTATCATTCAACAAGGACAAAGTAGTCTACACAAATCCCACAAAGGCAAATGCATATAAGAACAAAGATGTTTTCAATGCTTGAAGCTCTTTCCCTGATTTCCATTCGAATGGGAATAGATTAGACATAGCTTACATTTTTGTCTTTATACCCTTTCACTCAGATTCTAACCAAATATAAGATCCTAAATCATGGTTCGTATGCAAAATGTCACAAGTGGAGGTCTTTTAAACAAGATGACTTAAACTTATGAATGCAAACTAACATGATATGACCTCTAGTATAAGAGAGTATTAAAAACCACCCCTAATTGCCTCATTTCATCCATACAAATGTTTAGTATCTCTAAGAATACATCATAACACTAATTCAAACCAAAACTACCTTCAAGGTTTCAAATTGGCATTTTGGAGGGAAATGGCCAAATTTGAATTTGTGAAGGTCTTATTCAATCCTAACACACCTAAACGACTCTAGAAGACCCTAAGCCCCGACAACAAACCTAGGAAGCTAACATTGATTCTATCAACCTATTTACAAAGTTAGAATTTTATGTTCCCGCATCAACTTTCCTTTCACCGCTTACATGATTTAATTCTAATAATAGATGTCCTAAATATAGGTCACATGCCTTTTACAAAAAAATTTAACTCATGATTTAATCCTATAAATAGCTTTTTCCTTACATGTTCTTTACCTATCCCGCATGTGATTTTCCTTTGTTGTCGGTGATTTACCTAATTTTGGTTATTCCTTGCATGTCATGCCATCTTTTTTTTTTCCTATTTTTAGCCTTAGCTCTGAAATCAGCTAAGTCTTGAAACCCATGTGCGAACACCTTGCGTGTTGACTCCTTATTTGTGTTGTGAGCACCTTTGAAAATTAGTTTGCATTTGTTCACTACTTACACGTGTACTCCCGAACATACCTTCATAATTATCTTATTAATAAATGTGCCGTCCTACGCATGGTCTTTAAATTCCATGCATGGTTAATACTTATCCATTTCTCGCTACTCAACATTACCCCTCACTAGGAGTATAGTTTGTCCTTGGCAATATCATGAATGAAAGAATACGTCTTCAAAGAATGGATGAAATAATAATGGATCCTCGAAGAATAAAGAATATGGTAAATTTCCCCATTGAATCAAATATTAAAGAACCTATCATACGCGCTCACCCAAAATTTAAGCCTTAGGTGGTGGGAGAAGTTCGAATTTCTCTTTTATCATAGCTTTTAACTCCTTCCATCCTTCAAGCTCTTTTGAAGAATATTTTGGCACTACCTCCATAATACTTAACACCTCCTCCAAGGTTAACCCTCCCACCTTCTCCTTCAAATCCTTAATCACCACATCTAATTCTCGAGGCAATATCCTCTAGGTTATCCAACTTGTGCATCACTAGGGGCTATATCTCCTTAAGCCTTTCCCCAAATGTATCTTTCATGGATTTTATCATATATCTCTTCTCTCTAACCTTTTTCATCACATTCTCACACTTGGCCTTATTAGTTTTCATTGTGGCTTGAATATTCTTTAACTCGCCTCTTTGACTATAATGCGCGTGCTAAGTATAAGGTAAAAATCTTGGAACTTATCAAAAACTTAATCTCCCTTCTACGCATACTCCTTTACTTCCGCGATCATCACCTCATATTCTTCAATTCTCTTCTCAAACTTTTCTTTATTTATCTTGTCCATTTATTCAACTAATGTCGCTGCCCACTCTTCACATTGATTAACAACATCTGAACCATCTCTTCTAGATTATCTAATAAATATAGCATACTCTAGTTGGGCCTACTTTACCAAGTCCGGGCACGCATGTGTAATACTAGTCATTATGTTAGTTGTTTTGTTATATGTGTCGGTTGTTCTTTCCTTCTCATAATTCAACTCTTCCAGCAGCTTGTTAGTTCCTTAACCCCTTATGTTGTATGTCTTGTTGCATTCTTTTGACTATGACCCCTTTATCAATATTTATTCTCCCTACTTCGTGAGGCCATTTTGTTAAGTGCATTGCAAGATTTTTCATTTGATAGCTTGGTGGGGTAAATGACAAATAATACCCTTCCTAGATCCTTCTTCAGATTTATCTTTAAATATGATTCTCTTCTCACCTCAAATTCAGGATCTTCCATCTGTGTCTGCATGTTCCATGAGAGAATCTTCCTAGTGTGTGGAAGTTCCTTGACCTTAACTATAATTTTCCCAAAAATAGGCTCTCTGCTTTGATACTGAGATTTGAAATCTTGCCTTTATAACTTTGGAAGGGTCATCGATGCATGACATTGGGGGTTCCTTTAGGGTTTGCCTTCACTTTCTCTTTTTTTTTCATGGCTTCTTCAACATCTCGTGTGCAATATTAATCTACTCATGGCTCACTTATCCGATCGTGCCTTGGTCTTCCCCACTCACTTTTTCTCCATCACCCTATTCTTCCTTGTCATCTCCTTATGGATCATCTTCTCATGCATTGTATGTGTCCTCTTCATGCTCTCCTTCTTTGCATAAATTATTTTTCATGAAGACCCTTATCATGTCCATCCTCCTCTTCTTCTTTCACCGGTGTTTCTTCCTCCTCTTATAGTGAATTTTCCTCACACATCGTCTCTTCTTCATGCACATATTTCTCTAATGTAACACCCGCAATAATAGACACACAAGACTACATAGAAAAACATAGGATAATTTTTTTTTTTGACTTGCTTGACACATAACACGACACAACATGTCATCACCAAGGTTACAACTAACTCTATGAACAACTTGATACAAGGATGACCACAAAGGTAGTACGAAAAACAATCACACCCATCAAGGACAATTCACTCTTCTCATTGAAAAGGCACCACAAAATACCAACCACAATACATAATTACAGCTTAGTACATCCCACTGTGAAAATCTTCTTAAGGTTATCTATTCACTGACAGTCTTTAGGGACCTGACTTTGGGGTCTAGAATTCATGTTATGATTATTACAATTCTTCTTTTAGGGTTAGGTTTCTTTTCTTTTATACTTTTAAGGTATATCCTAGGATCATCTCAAATAAGACTATTACTTGTTTAATTTTTTAGAACACCAAGAGGTAAACGATTTCACCGGGGTCTTTATCCGGACCCACACTAAAGAGACTTGTTTCATACTTCATTTGCATAAGGAAGAAAACATAAATTCAAAAGAAGTGGAGTATTGTTTAGGTTCAGAACCATATTCTTCTTTGTTTAAGGATTAACATTTTATCATAACCTAGAAAAGGATTATGAGGTACTATGGTAACAGTTAGAGAGAGAAAATGATTCATTTCATTATGGTCTATTTAGTTATTAATCGGTCTTTCAGAGAACTTAAGGGATAAACTGGATTTTGGGTAAAGGCTTCCTTTAGCAATCATCCTGATTAAGTTCGACAATGGATACACATGGGGTTCCTAAAATGGAAGCATGAGACTTAAGGATTCACAAAAGGGGAATAAATTTTAATTCATAGTTGAGGGTAGGTTTCTTTACACTGGTAGAAAACTCATTTCTTTCCAAATTAAGATTCTTAAATTTCTCAACAATAACTCAATTTCACTGTTATTTTATTTATTGATTTATCTAGGGATTCATTTTGCTTTATTTATTTTTGTTTAACTCCAGAATAAGGATTGTTAATTACTAAAATATACAGAGAATCAACATTGATTTCCAATACCATGGAGGGTTATTAAAACACGAATTTTTTATGACTCGAAAGAAGAAACTATCATTCCTTAACAAGAGAGCTAAACACAATTATAACATTTCTATTCAACATGGCACACAGAACAATAGTGTCAAGAGATTCAATATAACTTAGCTGAGAGCAAGAGGATAACAACATTGGACAAGCCATGCCACAACATTTTCATGATTGATAAACATATTACCACAAGAATACTCCTAACAATGTAAAGATTGAATATTATTTCTCACAAGATAATTACAAGTTTAACTACAAAAGAACAAGACATCTCTAATTCACAATTACCAAAAAATCCAAGGCAAAAGGCCTTCCAAACTCCATTGCAAGCACCATTACAAGATTACAACACATTTTACATTTGTACAAGAACTTCATAGATCAACCCGATGAAACCTTGACAATTCTTTTCCTTTTAGCTACATGCACAAGCCATCTACACAAGTATTAACTCGAGTCAGTTCGCAAGAACTGAGCATGCTAAGACTACCCCTTCGCAAAATTAAGCTAACATTTAACAATACCATGAAAGGAATGTTCTAATTCTGGGATGGATCAAGGCACAACCCACTAATCCAAAAATACTTCACACCAAAAAATAAATTTATACCAGCCAACAAGGAGGAAGCCAAAATACTAGAAGAACAATATCTCATTAATCAAGGCAAGACCTTATGGGTTAGGAACAAGAAGGTCAAGAGTATTGAGATTTCAATCATGTAATCCTATGGATTTCATGATTGAAAATCCAATACTCAATCCATCCATCTAAAGAGGTCCAAGAGAAGACAAAGCATACTAGTACGATCATAGGTGCAAAACAAAAAAAAGTTATTCAATCTTTCCAGAGGGAGGTTTCATAGCATAATGGGATTCGTAACCCCAAAAGAAACAAATCATAGTTAAATATGGAGTTTCAACAACTTAACCATGAAGTATTATTTATACTTTATTCATCATTTGGTCCTTTACAAAGAATCAAATCCAGGAAGATTTCCTGATGAAAGCAGGGGTCGAATGTAGCCTTTAGCCTATATGAAAAGGCCATATAACTAAGTTTTTAAAAAGATTATGCAACGCCTCAGAAGGTTTGCATCCATAGAATTTAATATTTCTTTTAGGACAAGTTAATATCTCCAGATAGCTCTAATCACTTACCCCTTCACACAAGTATAACGAGTTGATTAAGCTCTTATTATGCTATTAAACCAACTAAGGGACACTAACCGGAACCCTTGCCTACAAATTTCCCTTTACACAAAAGAAGATAAGGCATACATATGTGAAAGCTCATAAGTACACCCAGTATCGTGTTAAGTAATTACTACCTGTGATTAACTTGAAAGGTAACTAGGCAGACATCCGGGTATGGCTCAATTTATAAATTACACATTCGTTTAAATGCTAAAAGGTTATTGACCAAGTTTTGTCTACAGCCGTAGTCAAAGGTTTTTTTAGAGATCACACAACCCCCAAGTAATGTATCAACCATACTCCATCAAGGATGATAGTTACAATTCCAACTTAGTTTATTTTAATTGCTTATGCCTCTCGTAATTAATTCTTAGCAATATTATCCTTAGTAGATGTAATATATCATTGAGAGTATATATTGTCGAATTACTTGCACCTTAAAATCGCATATGGATAAGGAAAGGAAAAAAATCATGATACCCAAAATGGCATACACATTTTATCCTTCGATTCCAATCTTATTTTTATAAAAATGAATTCATTCCAAAATTCCATTTGTACCCGTAAAAGAACCAGAAGTTATGTGGAATAGTATTCCTAGGCACCCCAATAAGATATGGGTATTCAAATAAATGGAAACCATGGAATCCTAGAAGGAGGGTTTAATTTATCCAACCAAAAATAACATCACACAACTTTTACCATCATACGACCTTAAATCTATGCACCTCAGTCCACATACTCGGATACCCATGCTGACCTCCACTAGAAAATATTTACAATTCGAATATGTTATCTAAGAGTCTAAATGGAGCCAACGTTTCCTCCAACCATTTTGGCTAAAGATCATGATGTAACAGACATCATTTCCCAACTATTTCTCTTACTCAAAAAATTTTAAACGAGTTAAAAAAATAATACATTCGCATACTCTTTTATATATATTCACAGGTTTAACTATACTTCCCATCTCAAAAGCCACAGGCGCTTTTGAATAAACTCGATATAATCACCCCCTTTTTGTGTCCTGGTTGAATAGGACCAAATGAAATCCATATAGAAAACACCCATCAGATGGAAATGAATATATACAATAGATCAACCATAAACGATTGTTTAACCTCATACCATAAAAATTCAAACAAAGAAGCCAAAAAAACGAACTTATATTTTTATTTTTATTTTCTTCATAAGGATTTAAAAAGGAAGAGTTCATATTTTCCATGCCAAAACCAACGATTTAAGAAGGAGATACGGAGGCAAATAGTATACTCAAAGAAAATTAATAACTAAAACACAACAAACCACCCAAGGTGCTATTCAAGAAGAGAGACATTCGAGTTCATGGGATTATATAAGATAGCATAGAATTTCCCGTTTAGGCTTAACATGCCTGTAAAAGCCCCCATTCGAATCCACCCAGCCTACAAATTCTCCTTCATAACACACACACTCACCCACAAGGCGTCCACCTCTACAAAACAAGGGTTTTTAACCCATCCGTCCACACATCTAGCTAACAAGAGAAGAGCATGTCGCAAAAAAAGGAATGGCAGAGTCGGTCCAATATGTGGCCAGCAAGAAGAAAAGAAAATGATTTCTTCCCCCAATTGCTTCCCCCAAGGAAACGTGCTAGAAATACTACCCATATGCATTGAAGAAAAAAATAATAAATGGAAACCATAATTTTCCACCAACAGCCAGCTAACACTTGAATGTTTTTGCAAAGTGAGGCAAGGGAAAAAGTGACGCCAACAAGAGGATAAGAGAGGAGTAAAAAGTAATAGTGTTTTCTTTATTTTTCTGGTTGAAATGCATTAAAATCATATGATCAAGTCAAGTAACTACCACCCTCCATCTGTCCAAAAAGGTGTGAAGCAACACGTCCATAATTACACTATTACATGAGTGAGCAGATTTCTTATGAACCCCACAGTTTTATGCAGAAATAATCATGCTATGGAAAGAATTAAACTCTACCCTATATTAAAGTATAAATGTTACATGTTTGTTTTTACCCCCTTTTGATGTTATCAAGTTTGAACAATGTGGAACAAACCAACCCGAGAAAATTAAATTGCTGTATAACCGCCACGTTGGAGGAAGCAAAAGTCATTTTTTTATAAAACGATTAAGACAACACGATAGTAGGGTTAAAGGACCGAGGGGAGAAACTAGAGGTTAACGTTTGAAAGTGAACATGGAGCAATGACCGACCATGGCGCCAAGACAGGTAACCCTTCTCCAACATGCGGAATGTTCGGTCTACAAGAACGAACAGAACGATACAACAAAATGACAAGGAGATAATTAATATTCATATCGATTATAAATGATAACAAGGTAAAAATAATAATAATAATATAAAATATTGGCGATCGACACAACTTAATGATATCATTATTATCATTATTTTATTTTTATTATAAATAAATATATATATATATATATATATATATATATATATATATATCTTTAATAATTTTACAACTTAAAAATAGTGATAATAATGATATTAATAATGACGGAAAATCAAGTTTGTCAATCCGAGAACACGATTTTCCTTTAATAGGAAGATCGTAAAGGATGTTGCAGGGGCCAGCAGCAGGAACATCGACATGACACAAGAAGACACGATGAAGAGGGAGAAAGTTGAATATTCCCTGCGACAAGGGCGAAGTCAACAACAGATCAAAGGAGCACAACAACATTCAATGCTTAACAACAAGGTCACCGACGTATGGGCAGGTGTAACGCTGAAAGAGGAATTACATCTAAGTCCTCTTTCTCTTCCTCCACGTCGTATAACAATCGATGCTTCTTCTTTGTTAGACTAGGCTTTTTTTCTCCTATTGATGGAGTATCGTGTTGTGCACGTGAATCACTTGCATCTTGGCACTCTTTCCTCACCCATTTCCTTGTATTTTGGTCTAACTGACCCTAAGTTAGATATTCTTCTCCTACTTCCTCCCGTGGGGAATCTCCTTACGCCTCCACTTTGTGATCTTCACAAGTAAGTTTCCTTAATGGTTGTGGTATGTTTATGTCCTCCACATCAATCTCTTTCTTATCTGTCATCTTCAGCCATAGGCAGGTATTTAGTCTCGCACGCCATCTTTTTGACCACCAATGTCAAAATTGGACTAAGGTTCAAGTTATCTATCTCCATGACTTCCAAGTATGTTTCCTTTAACACATATCCATACTTCTTCCATGGCGTATAGTAGTCCACATCAATGTTGTCTACATTTAACATCGATTTTTGTGTATCTTTTATACTATTCACAATGCACTTGAAGTGCTTGGGTGTGAATGCAAATGGTAGTTTTCACCGAGGCCCCCATCTCTCCATTCTTCATTAAGAATCATGCAAGACTGAAGTGTTGCATTACAGACAAACTCGCCTATTTATCCAATAGTACTAATAAATATCTTATCACATGCCATTCATTCTTGAATGCCTCTCATATCCTTCTATACTACTTCTCGAGGTGCACCTTATGGGGGTTATTGATTCTTCCATCGCATGTAAATTTTCAAAACCATTTCGTTGGAGACTTTTCATCAATTGTGTTAACTCACATATTATCTTCTAGGCCATCCGGCACCCCAATCTCCCAAAACACTATCAACAAGATAATTAAACCCCGTGTAATATTGTCCCCTTTTTTTGTGCCTTATTTTCTTCAATAATCCCCTTAGCTATGTATAAGGCAATGTGGTACTTGGTTTTATACACCATCTTATGCACAATATGGAGGAATTTCTTGTTGACTTATTTCCATCACTTGGAATCTCCCAGACTTGCGATTGACCAGAACATGGCCACTCTTATTTCGGGGTCAACAATATTTTCAATACCGAATGCACGGGTCCCTCTCTAATACTACAATTTGGTGGCCATTTCCTTAATTTTTGTTTCATCGTGTTGGTCAAGTTCAATTTCCTCACTTGTATCATGTAGACATGTAACCCTATCAATCAACCTAGTGTCAACCACATCCTTTAGCCCAAAAATAGAAATAGTCTTCATGTATGTGTGACATCAACCATTGAAATAGGCATGTGGGCATCCCAAATTAAGGCAGCTCATAAAAACTAAGAACCCCTATTTCCTCCAAGGTCATGCGCACTAAATTTTTCCTTTCAGCTTCTTATACTCAACTCTTACAGGACATCCTTATTTATGTCTACCTCATGCCCTTATGCTCCGTGGTTGTATTAGTTGATCTTGTACCTTCACAACTCTGATTCCCAAGGTTTTTGTACCACTACCTCTAGTCAATATTGTATCTCAAAAATCAATCTTCATGTGCCTCATCAACCATATTATTGTTCTTTTGTTCTCTCCTTGGTGTCATTGTTCTTCCTAGACCGGTATACCTCTTTAAATCATGAAACTTGTGTGCCCTAGGTGCCAAAACTTCCACACATAATTGGTCAAATTGTTCCCTTCCTCTGGTGATGCACTTCCAAACTTCCTACTCAACCCTTACACTTGATTGCTTCAACCGTGTGCCTTAAATCAGCCTTCAAAATTTTGTGCCATACTCCGTGAATCATAGCGCTACATCCTCTCCTGTGAACCCTAGCCCATTATCTTGCCTTAAAACCCTTTTCCCAACTTCTAATTTCCATAAGTATCTCTCTATTGACCTATTTTTGTACTCTCTCTTCAATTGCTCTAATTCACACTTCATTCACAAACTTCTCTATTTCATTCTTTGTGTTGGCATATTGAGTTCTAAGTGTTATCATTGATGTAAAATGTCATTAATAAAAAAATAGGTTGATGGAGTAGAGTTATAACATGCTTATTATAATGATTACATGGTGGTTCAGGTGTTGACATAATGGCATGAATTGATTCAGTGAGATTGGCTTAGTCTAATGTACCTCTAATCGGTGACCTAGCTAGCATGGGTGATGAAGCTTGTTGGTTTGAGATGCTTGGTGGCTTGATCAGCATGGTAGCATCTTAGAGAGCATTTTTGGGAGTTTTTTAGGAAATCACATGAGTTTCGTGGTACAGGTTGAAGTCCAAGATTCAGTTGTTCATCTAGACTAGGTCCAAGTGTTTGGAGGCATGAGGATGAGTTGTAGATCCACATGAACTCATTGATGCATGTAGGTGAGTTTTTAATGGTGTATTAATGTTGTTATGACCTTTTTGAGAGGTTTCATGATGAGTTATAGTGTTGTTTCAATTGACCCTATCATAAACCATGCAAAACCCCAAGGGCTAGTCATGCAAATGAGATGGGTTGAAAATATGGAGACCTATTTGAGATATTTTGATGATTGAATATGGTGTGCAGGGGTGTATTAGAGGTGTGAGAAAATTTTGGAGACATTCTAAAGAACATTTTGCAAGTTATGTTGTTTTATGTGAAACTGCATCCAAGAGAGAGTGTTTTCTAGCTCGATTTGCACCTTCTGATGCTCACCCTAAACTATATGATTTTTGTGGTATGATGTGGATTTCAAGGATGTTTCTACATTGAGATAATAAGGTTTTTAAAAAATAATGAGGTCATTTCATCATCATGTTTTTATGAACGAATGTTAAGAAGGTAAACTATTTTTTGTGTGCTCAAAACCCTAACTCAAAAGTAGTAGGATATATATTGCTTATAAGTGTCCAGAATTGATTTATAGTGCTATTATGATTATTGTATAATGTAGAAGACTCCTCCAAGTTTCTAGAAAGGTATGATAGATCATGTCGTGATGAGTGGACCCCACTCAAACAAGTAGGTTTCTAAGAAAGTTTAGTTTCGGACAAGGTTTTCCAAAGAAGTTGCAAAATATATTGACATAGTTTTTAGCATGTGATTTTTTCTTGATTTCCATGATGGTTTTAGATCATAGTGATTCTTATATATGGAAAAGTGTTCCCTATTTATGTTGACTGGTCATAAGGGAGTTTTGGGGAAGTTTCGGGTAGTTTTTCAAATATGTTCTTGGTTAAAGGTCTTCCACTTATAGTTGGAAGGAAATATAATATGTTCTGAAAAGAGGATTCAAAGGAATTTCTATTGGTAGATGTTTTTTCTCTTGGTGGTGAGTTTTATGGGCCATCCAACTTGATTTGTGGCGAATAATATTGTTGGTTTTATAGGACATGATGTCTCAAGCTAAAAGTAGTTAGTTGAGACATGAAATGGATTAGTTCTTGCTTGATATTAGTTGGAGAGTTAAAAAGGATGAATTTTGTTCATATTTAATGAATTTTTAGGTCTTGGAAAAGGCAGAAAGGGTGAAAACTAGTTGAGTTTGTGAAACTACTTTTTGGCAGCTTGATTTGGTGAAGAGGTAAGTAGATGTGGTTTTCACATATGTATGTTTCATGATATATATCATGCATGGATGTGATATAAAGGTTCTAAGGATTCTAATGAGTGGTTAAATTCCATATTTTAGTTGATATTAGATGGTCTTGAGGAACAAAAGTGAAGACAAGGTGTTGGAAACAATTGTTTGGTGAAGGATATGAGCCTTTTGGCTTGTATTATGAATTATTTTATTGGTGAAAGATAATTAATGACCATGGGTGATTTTTGTACGTCATATTACACATGTATGATTAATTTTATAGCTTGAATAATCATGATTTTGGCATTTGTGGTTTTAGCTCATCTAGGTGATGGGGTTTTGAGCTAATTTTGTGCATGTTTAGTGGTTTTGGGAATGGCCGACCTACATGGGCCCAATGTGAATATTTTAATGAAATTATTGGGATTTTTTTAAGTTGTATTGGTATAAATAAATGAGGGAGAGATACTTCATTAATGTTTTGGAGATGAAAAGGGTATAAAGCAAGGGTTTGAATTTAAATATGGACCGGTTACTTAAGAGGGAAAAAGTGTGACCTATGTGAGTGTGTGTAATAGGTATGAAGGATATGTTTTAGAGATAATGAAGTGTGAAAGAGGTTGAGGAATGTTTGAGAGTGTTATGTGACTAAATCCCTGAATTTTTAAAAGTATTAAAGACTTATTGGATTGTTAAAGACAAGTTTGATTTGAGATTCTTTATTATAAAGATGATGTAATTAGCTATTGGATTAATTTGGGAATGAATATCTCAAGAATTTGATTAAATATTCTTAATTGATTTATGAAAAGGGTGTGATACCATTGTGTTGGTTCGTAACCACCGTGACAATGTATAAAAATGCATGTCAAATTGAATAGAGAGGACAATGAATCATTGTGATTTAGAGAATAGACATTGAATTGTGATTGTGAGAAAAATAATATTGTAAAGAGTCTTGATTAATTTGTGAATTTATTTTGTGGAAATAATTCCAATGCTGGCCCAAGTTACGGTGGCGGTGGGAAGAGAGAGGGGCACCAATGGTGTCCTAATCGGGGGTACAACATATAACCTTGGATGGTTCTTGGTCAACAAAAGGTGAAATAGCATTTCCTCTCATAGTGTGGTCATAGTCGGTGTCTATTAACTGGGGTACCATGGAATTTTGTACTACAATTCCTTATCATCGTCTCAAATAAATTCTCTCTCTGCATTAGAATTTGGTATTAGAATTCTAGATAATTTGACTCAGATAAGATCTCTCTAATGAACTATACAAATTTTGTTGAAAAAGCTAATGAAAATAAGTTTATTCGATAAAAGAGAAAATGAATGTATTTTGTTTAATTTGTTGTGTATATCTTGAAAATACACGTTTATGTTAACAAAAACAATGAATTATAGGAACAAATTAATGAAATACGTAATTTTTCGAGATGTGTATGGTCTTATTTTAATGAATAATTTGTATAAATTAATATATAATAAGATTTTTTATATGTAATTAATTGTATTGTACAATATAATATTGTTGTTCATTGTTGTTTTCAAACTGAATTATTTTTTTCTTTCACGGTCGTATTGTCTATTTTTATGTTTTGGACTGAAATATTCCCTCATATAGCGTTAACTCTATTTTTGAAGTCCACGACACCAAAGATATGTATAATATTGTGAAGTTAGAGCCAATAATATTGCTCCATGTTACTTTGTTGTGTTATAGTTTGGAAATGCCTTTATGACCTTTGTGAAGTCTTAGCTAGTAAGATAACTCCACGTAACTTTGTAATTTCATACCCTTATTAGATCCTTCGAGCCATGCGAAGCGTGAACCAATGAAAACATTCCATGCTATTCATAAATGCATACTTATGCTAACTTATATTTTTCCTAATGTGAAACCTAAAACTCATTTAAATCTCACTCATTCCAGAGACTTCACGTCTGCCCAGAGCCATCTTGTAAGAGTTTGGCATAATGTTGCCAAGTGTCACCTGCAATTGTTAGATCATCACCAAGTGTTGTATTCTAGTTGGTTCACCTGTATTCACCTTTCAATTGAATTTTCTTGTCTTTTCTGTTGGACCCAAAATGTTTAATGGAATTTAGTTGATTATGGGGGTCTAAGTCCACCAGACCCTGAGTGCCTTCATCTTAACTATAATGTTGACACGTAACCATTCCATAGTCATTGAGATCTCAACACATGTCATTGTCATTCTTCACCACATGTCCTATTTGTTGACCCTACTTGACCACCCATACTCAAAATTGTTTGTGTTTTGGTTAATTCCGCGAGCCCAGGAGTCCGTGGGGCAAAATTCCTAAGAAAAGTCACATAATCGCAACATGTGTACATGAGTTAGTTTTAATCATTTTTAAAGCTTAAATTAATATTTTTTTAGTCATAACCCGCAGATTTGAAAGTTCCTCATAGTTTTATTAATTCAAAACATCACTGTAACCTGATTTAGCTTTCTTAATTAAATAGTATAAGATTTTAAAAACATATCAGTCTTTCGCAATTAGATATTTTTGTCAAGGATTGTGATTATCGATTATTAGGGAAAAACTTATATCTCATTTGGTATCAGAGCTAATTATCCTCATTGAGAGACATTTTGTTGTTGAATTGATGAAAGGAAAGTAATTATTCTATGAAGTAATATTAGTACTTGATTGTGGTGATTTGTCTCACAAAGATAAAATTGTGTATATACATAGAATGGAAGACAAATTGAATTTGAACGAAATGGATTCACATAACAACGTGGACTACAATGAATTGGAATGGAAAAACCAGCAATTGGGAAAGGAAGTAAACTATTTATTTGAGCAATTAGTAACATTGAAAATCCAGTTACATGAAGCTATAATTGATAAAAACGGATAAGTCGATAAATCGATATAAAGTAATAAATCATAAAGGAAATTCTCTAAGTCTGAAAAATAAAATAAGAAAGAGAAAACACTCTTATTCTTTAGATGATTCTATTTATAATAAAGAAAATGATTCTTCTATTTCTTCTCATTATTCTAGTAATGAACAAACAAGTTTAAGTAAGAAATCTAAATAAATAGAAAAATTTGCTAGAAAAATAAAATTTCTTGAATATGCAGGGGAAGTAGGAACATGAGAGCAGGTTGAAACTTGGCTATCTAGTTTAGAGATATATTTTGAATTACAAAAAACTAGTAAGCTAGGCAGAACACAAATAGCTTCCTATCAATTGAAAAATGTTGCCCTTAACTAGTGGGAAGACACATTGAAATCAGAAAAACTTAAATCTCATAATGTTTCATGAAGTAAATTTGAAAAGTTGTTTAAGAAGAAGTATCTATCTTATCATTTCTTACAATAAAGACAAAATGAATTATTTGATTTGAAATAGTGTCTAAAAATTGTTAATGAGTATAAACAAACTTTTGAGAACTTGAATAGATTTTTCCTTTTATCTCTGGAATAGACATAGTTTTCATATTTGGAAATGGCCTAAGAGAAGAATATAATACTAGTGTTTGGTGTGGAAAACCTACTTCAGTAGATGAGGCTACACAAATAGCTTGATAATTTGAGAAAAATAAGATATAGCTCACCAAAATAAAGAAGACTATAAGAAGAATGATTCTAATTTTAATTTTAAAGATATAAAACTTATCATTAAGGGAAAATATTAAGTGCAAAAATACTCAAAATAGGAATCAACAAAAGAAACAGGAATTTGTTAAATCTAAATCAGAAGAAGTCAAATGTTGTAATTTTGGAGGTAACCACTATGTTAGGGGTTTTCCTCAAAAAGGGAAGAATTATTATAGGATTAATAATATAAAAAAATAGGAGGAGCCCCTTGTCAGATCAAGCCCCTTTTCGAGATCGAGCCCAGCGCAGACCGGAGTGGAAAAATAATGAAGAGCTTTGGAATCTTCTCAACCAGGGAGGCATCACTAATTTCATTGAGAAGATACAGGGTCATGACCAAAGCATCTCCGTGTAATTTGCGAAGGACTGGAAAGACCACAAAGTTGAATATGGAGGACATAAAATTTTGATCAATGAAGAGTTAATCGCCGAAGCTACTGGCCTTGGAATGGATGGGTACTGATTTTTCAATAAAAGGATTGACAAGCCGGCTGAGGAGAGGAAATTTGTGGAGGGAAATGAGAAATTGGTTTTTGTCACGGCAGGTCTGCAAGTCAGTTCTATCCCTCCACCTTTTGACGAGGTCACCCGTATGATGGTGAGATACATCTCTTTAGAGGGAGATTTGTCACAGTGCCCTTAAAGCATCTTGTGTTCCTCAATCACTTCCGCAGAAATTACACGGTATGTTTCCCTCATTATTTACTTAATTCTCTTGAGTGCTCCATCTTGGAGTTCCAAAACATGCTCGTGCAGTCCCTTTGCATCAAGGTCTCATTTTCTTGTTGCATAAATTGTGTCTTCTTAAGCTTCCCGGCATTCCAACCTCCCCCATCTCTGTTCCTTCTTTTCCCACCACCACCGCCAATAAGCACTCCTTCTATTCCTATCACTTTGTGGTCTGCTACCCCTTTGACTTCCTTCTCGGCTCCCCCTGTCATCCCCCACCTCTGCTCCCACCCCTTTCACCTCCACCTCGAACGGCCTATAACTAGATCTTCTAAAAGGCTGAACCTGGATACCCCTATTTCGGGGAACGTGCCTCAGGACTTGGAGGTTTCTCATAATCTCCTACACATTAGTAGCATGGGTTCTCAGGAGACACACGCTGAGAGCTCCACTAAAAGGCTAGAAGCTTTAGAAACTGACATGTTGCTGCTGAAAGAAGAAGTAAAAACTTGTCTAAGCAAAAAGGTAAGAGAATGAAGGAGGAGGTGATATTGACAACAATCAAGTTGAAGATATATACAAAAAAACTTTACTCCTTAGATAACCGACTTGGAAAAACCAAGACTCGCCATGATCATAATATGGCTATATTTAGTGCAATTGAGGAGTTTATTGAGCAGCATGTCCGTTGTGTCTCTAATCTCAGCGGCATACCAGCTACTCTTTGGGGCACGGAAAAAGAAAGCAAACAAACCATTCAACAGTTGGATACTACTGACCCTACTCACATGACAGCATTGGCTATGTTCACCTCCTGGCAGACTATCAAATCTAGAATTTCCAAAGCCGCCAAGAAGTAATTGTGGATTTGCGTTGTTCTTGCTGACTTCTGTCATGTTTTTGTTGTTTTGTTGTTGTTTTTTGGCTGCTCTTCTGCAGTGTTCGAACTGGTTAGATGTTTTGGGGTAACTGCTCTTTGGTTACACTAGATTTTTATGTCTTATCTGGATCTTGATCCTTCTTATAATGTTTTTCACTCCTATTCTGGCTTCTAGGCCCCTTTTTGTATACAAGGGTATAGTCCCTTTCAAAAAACTATTTACCAATAATAATTTAAAAAAATCAAAAAAATGACGATAAATCTAAGGAAGGTAATCAAAACATGAAATGTTATGCTACTTTGTTGATATAGGTACATTACATAAGCAAGTTTCCTTGATTGAAGTAAAAATGACTATTAATAATGCAACCCTTGTTTTCTTAATTGATTCTAATAGTATTCATTGTTTTAATCTCCTAACTTGGTTGAAAATTTGAATTTATTTTCCGAAAAATTGAACCGATGTAGTTGTATAAATGGCTAATGGAAGAATAATAAGGAAAACCATAGCTTTAGTAAAAGACTTAAATTTTCAAACCGATAACACTTGTATCTAGTGAATATTTTCTTGTATTGAACTTAGGTCAATATGATGTTATTTTATGGATGACCTAGTTAGAAAAGAACCATGCTCTTATTAAGCTGTGAAAATAAAAAAGTTTGTATTCAATATTAACATTCAAATACTCATATTTTACATGGAACTAAAAGATAATTCACTTTGAAAACTATTTTTTGTTGTTCAACTTATAAGAATTATTAAAGAAAAATTTAAAGTTTCTTGTGCTTTGGTTTCTAAAAATGATAAGCTTAAAGTATATATTAATGTTCACCCAGTATTCCAAGAGTTTATGGGTGTTTTCCCTTGTGATGTTGAAGAATTGCCTCTTAGAAGATCTATAGAACATTCTATTGATCTTATTTCTGAGCTAAACCAAAGTGTCAAAAGCACCTTATAGACAATTTATACTTGAATTAGATGAGATTAAGATACAATTAAACTGAATTATTAAAGAAGGGGAAAATTATACCTATTATTTCTCCTGGGATGTGCCGTGTTGTTTGTTAAAAATAAATATGGTACTATGAGATTGTGTATTGATTATAGATAGTTAAATAAGCTAACTATTAAGAATAAATACCCTTTTCCTAGAATTGATGATTTGTTAGATCAATTGAATGGTGCTAAATGTTTTTCTAAGATTGATTTACGTTTTGGATATCATCAGATTAGAATAAAAGATGTTGACATTGCAAAAATTTCTTTTAGAACTAGATATGGTCATTATGAATTTGTTGTTATGCCTTTTGGATTAACAAATTCTCCAGCCACCTTCATGACATTGATGCATGATGTTTTCAGAAATTTCTTAGATGTGTTTGTAATTATATTTTTAGATGATATCTTGATCTATTCCAAAAATGAAGAAGAACATGAGAAGCATGTTAGGCTAGTACTTGAAACTTTAAGAAAACATTAGTTGTATGGTAAGCTAAGTAAATGTGAATTCTTTAAAATTGAAGTCTTCTATCTAGGTCACATTATCTCTAAAAATGAATTGTACTTGATCCTTCTAAAGTAAAAGCAGTAAAATATTGGGATACACCCAAATATGTACAAGAAATTAGAATTTTTCTTGGTTTTTCTGGTTTTTATAGAAGATTTATTAAAAACTATTCTAAAATAGCTACTCCTCTCACAAGACTTAACAAAGAAAAGTAACTCATATCATTGGTTTGAGGAATGTGAAATTGCTTTTAAAAATTGAAAGAATCCTTAACCAATTGCACATGTGCTATGTATTCCTGATTTTTCTAAGCCTTTTATTGTTGCTACTGATGTTTGTGGTTCTAGTATTGGTTGTGTACTAATGCAAGATAGTAGAGTTGTGTGTTTTGGATCTAGAAAATTGTTGCTGCTGAAAAAAGAATTATCCTACTCATGATTTGGAATTGTTAGGGATAATTCATGCTTTGAAAAATTGGAGACATTATTTTTTAGTTTGTAATTTTTTTGAAAACTAATCATAGAGGTTTACAATATATTTTTACTCAACCCTTATTAAATATGAGACAAAGAATATGGGTAGAATTACTAAGTCAATATGATTTTGAAATACAATATGTCCCTAGTAAAGAAAATTTGGTTTTGATGCTTTAAGTAGAAAAATAATGTTTGCAAATGCTTTGTCTTTAGAAAGAAGTCAATTTGATCAAGAAATAAAAGATGCATTGCCTAATGATAGTTATTTTTCTGAATTGTATTTTGTTTGCAAAATGAAACTTCAAATGTGCATTTAAAAGATAGGCTTATTTCTTATTTGCTTGGTGTGAATGGATTGTTGTATTATAAAGGTAGATTGTGTATTCCTAATCTTCCTAACTTAAGACAAAAATTTTGAGAGATTCTCATGACATTCCCATAGTTGGACATCCTTTATTTTAGAAGACATATTTGTCGATTAAAAATAATTTATTTTGGCCTAGAATGAAATAAGACATTAGGAAGTATGTGCAGTAATGTATGACTTTTCAAAAGGTTAAAACTGAGAAATGTAGTAAACCTAGACAATTGCAACCTTTGTATATTCCTAATTGGAAGTTAGAGTCGATTAGCATTTATTTTATTATAGGTTTACCTAAGACCAAGAATGGACATGATGTTATTCTTGTGGTGGTTGATAGATTGACAAAAATGGCTCATTTTCTACCAACCAAAGTCAAAACCTCTACTTCTGATATAGCTCATTTGTTTTCTAAGGAAATTTTTCATTTGCATGGTCTTCCTAAAGATTTAGTAACTGATAGAGATCCT
Source organism: Taxus wallichiana var. yunnanensis (assembly GCA_018340775.1). Classification (NCBI taxonomy): domain Eukaryota; kingdom Viridiplantae; phylum Streptophyta; class Pinopsida; order Cupressales; family Taxaceae; genus Taxus; species Taxus wallichiana. Next base: position 8,956,799 of record CM031244.1, read on the forward strand.
AGATTTACTTCTTCTTTCTGGAGATCTTTGTTTGATGAATTGGGTACTAGTTTGAGCTTTAGTATTGTTTATCATCCCGAGTCAGATGGTCAAACTGAAAGGATAAATAGAATTTTAGAATATATGCTTATAATGTATACAGGTGAAAAACCTAGGAATTGGGAACAATATCTGCATTTGATTGAGTTTTCTTACAATCAAGGTTATCATACTACAACAAAAATGACACCTTTTGAAGTTGTGTATGGTAGGAATTGTACTACTCCTATTTCATGGTCAAATCTTGAGCATAGATCTTGGTATGCAAATGATAATTTAAAAGAAATGGAAGAAATTATAAACAAAGATAAACAAAACATGAAAGTTTCCCAATATAGGTATAAACATTACGTTGATTCAAAAATATATGTTAGAGAATTTGAAATAGGTGATCAAGTATTTCTTAGATTTAAACCTAAGAAGAGTCATTTGAAATTGAGTAAATATGTTGAGTTAGATCCTCGCTATTGTGGACCTTTTGAAATTATAAAAGGAATAGGAGATCTTTCTTATAGACTTGCTTTACCTCCTGAATTATCTAGAATTCATAATGTGTTTCATGTAAGCTTGTTAAAGAAATACATATATGATGTTACTCATGATATTGATTGGAAAAATATAGTTATCAAGCCTACATGTGAATTTAAAATTGAACCTGAATTGATTCTGGAAAGGACTAAGAATCTTTGAAATGGAGAAATTAAATAGGTTAAAGTAAAATGGACTTTCTGTGATGTTGAAAGTGCTACATGGGAAAGAGAAGATTTCTTGAAAGAGAAATATCTTGAATTATTTAACTAATGACTTGTGTTTTGTTTTGTGATTTTCATAATAAACTTGGAACTACTGAGGAAAGTATGTGAGTCAAGGGGGAGAAATGTCATGTGACTAAATCCCCAAATTTTTAAAAGTATTAAATACTTGTTGGATTGTTAAAGACAAGTTTGATTTGAGATTATTTATTACAAAGTTGTTATAATTAGCTATTGGCTTAATTTGGGAATGAGTATCCCGAACATTTGATTAAAGATGCTTAATTGATTTATGAAAAGGGTGTGAGACCATTTTTTTGGTTTGTAACCACCCATGACAACGTATAAAAAGGCATGTAAAATTGAATAGAGAGGAAAATGAATTATTGTGATTTAGATAATAGACATTGAATTGTGATTGTGATTCTGAGAAAAGAATATTGTAATAAGGACTTTGTGAATTTAGTTTGTGGAAGTAATTCCAAGGATAGCCTAGGTTACAGGAAGGTGGTGGGCAAGAGAGAGGGGCACCAGTGGTGTCCTAACCGAGGGTACAACATATAACCTCGGATGGTTCATGGCCAGGGAAAGGTGAAAATACACTAGGTGTATAGCATTTCCTCTTATAGTGTGGCCATAATCTAGTGTTTCTTAACCTAGGGTGCATTAGAATTTTGTACTAGAATTCTTGATCATTGTCTTAAATAAATTATCTCTCTACATTGGATTTTGGTATTATAATTCTAGAAAATTTGACACAAATAAGTTCTCTCTCTAATGAACTATATAAATTCTATTGAAAAGCTAATGAAAAGAAGTTAATTCTTTTGTTTATTCTAATAAACGAAAAAATGAATGTATTTTGTTTAATTTATTATGTATATGTTGAAAATACATGCTAGTGTTAACACAAACAATGAATTACAAGAACAAATTAATGAAATGTGTAATTTTCATATGTGTATGTTGTTATTTTAATGAAGAATTTGTATAAATTAATATACAATAAGACTATTTATATGTAATTGATCATATTATACGGTATAATATTGTTATTCAGGTGATGTTTTCATAATGAATTATCTATTTTTTTCTTTTGCATTCGTATTATTTGTTTTTATGTTTTGGACACAAAATATTCCCTCGAATCTTTTATTAACTCTAGATTTCAAAGTCCTCCCAACACCAAAGCTATGTATAATATCACGAAGTTTTATATTGTGAAGTTAGATCCAATAATATTGCTTTGTGTTACGTCATTGTGTCATAGTTTGGCTAGACCTTTATGACCTTTACAAAGTCTTATCCAAGAAGATAGCTCCATGTAACTTCACAATGTCATACCCTTATTAGATCCTTTTGAGCATTGTGAAGTGCGACCAAATAAAAATTTTGTCATGTTCTTCACAAATGCGGAGACTTATGCTAACCGGTATCCCGACTAAGGTGAAACCTAAAACTAATTTAAATCTAACTCATTCTAGGGACTTCATGTCCACCCAAAGCCATCTCGCAAGAGTTTTGAGGAAAATGGCCAAGTGTCACCTTCGACCGTTATATTTTTCCAATTTTTGTCTTCTAGTTGGTTCACTTGCCTTCACCTTTCAATTAATGTGTCTTGTTTTTCTGTCGGACTTGAAATTTTAATAGAATCGGTTGATTTAAGGGTCTAACTCCGCCGACCCCGAGTGCCTTCATCTTAACCGAAATGCGACACGTAGCCATTCCATATTCGTTGAGATCTCAACACCTATCATTTTCATTCTTCACCATGTGTCCTATATGTTGACCCCATTGACCACCCGAACTCGGAACTATTTGTGTTTTGTTTAATTCTACGAACCTAGAGTCGGTGGAGTGGAATTGCTCAGAAATTTTTGGAATCGGGACACATGCACATGAGTTAGTTTTAATCATGTTTAAATCTTAAATTAATTTTATTTAGTCCTAACTCGTAGATTTGAAATTTCTTCACACTTTTTTAATTCAAAACATGACCGTAAACTAATTTAGCTTTCTTAATTAAATAGTATAATGTTGAGTTACGGAGCTCAATTACTTCATTTTAGCATGCAATTGGAACTTGCTGGAAAACACAAGAATTAGCATCGGTTAAGGTCGGACCGGCATCGGTCGAGGATAGTAGGAACCGGCGACGGTTAAGTGAATCAAGGCGTCGGTTACCTGTGCAAAAAAAAAATTATTAACTCTCAGGAATTATATCTATTTTTAGCATTAAAATATATTTATTGATTGTAATTGCATGGCTAAGTGCCCTAAGTCTATAAACAACTATATAAGCACAAAAGCTAGGGTTTAGAAGACATTGATAAACAAGAATTAGAAAGAACTTGAAAAAGGTTGGTGAGAGAATTCTTGGTGGTAGAGAAAAATCTTGAAGGAGGAAAGTACTAAATATCTTAGAGGTGTGGAAGATTGTAAATCTTCATTGTATATCTTTTCAAAGCTTTGGATAATAGATTGGCTTGTTTCTTGGTGGACGTAGCCCACACTGGGTGAACCACATTAAATCTGTGTTTATTTATGTCTCTTGTTTTGTATATTTCTTCCGTAGAATATTTACTTTTATTTGCATGTATGCTTAGATCGATATATTATGCTCACATAATGGGTGTGCTAACCCCAACAAGCGGTATCGTAGATTTGTTTGAGGGTTTTGTGTGTTGACATATTTACTCATGAGGGTTTTTTTATTAAGTGGGAGCTATAAAGAATGGCGTAAGATAATAAATACAAGGTAGAGAAATTTGACGGCTAAAATTATCAATTATGGAAGATGCATATTAAGGATTATTTGTATCAAAGATATTTGTACTTACCGTTGGATGAAAAGTCTAGACCTACAAAGATGATTGATGAAGAATGGAAGATTCTTGACAGAAAGGCTTTGGGATCTATAAGATTAAGCCTGGCAGCATCTGTGGCTTCCAATATTACAGAAGTGGCTTCTACAGTAGACTTAATGAAATCTCTTGCTAATTTATATGAAAAACCTAGTGCTTCAAATAAAGTTTATTTGATGAAGAAATTATTTAGTTCTAAGATGCATGAAGGTGAATCTACCTCTAGTCATTTGAATGATTTATGATCTATTGTAAATCAGTTAAAATCGGTTGCTATACCGTTTGATGATGAAGTAAAATCACTTTTATTCTTATGTTCTTTTCCTGATAGTTGGGACAACTTGGTAATGGTTGTTAGTAATAAAGTATCTGTTAATAATATTTTGTAGTTTTATGATGTGGTTAGTATAATCTTGAATGAATAAATTCGCAGGAAGAGTACAGAGGAAACATAATCTAGAAATTCTTTGAATGTAGAAAGTAGGGGCAGGAAGAAGGAGAGATCTAAGACTAAGAGCCATGGGAAATCAAATTCAAGGAAAGCGGATCCAAATCCGTAAGTAAGGGAATTACTTGTTGGAAATGTGGAAAGAAAGGACATGCAAAGAAAGATTATTGGTCAAAGGATAAAGAGAATCAACAACCAGACAAAGGTAAAGAGGTGAATCTTGTTTCATCAGAGATAATGCAAGATGTTCTTATTCTTTATTTTGATAGTAGAATTGAATCGTGGGTTTTAGATTTAGGAGCTTCTTTCCATGTAACCCCTAATAAGGGTTATTTCGTAAAATTATGTCCATGAAAAATTTGGCATGTTTATTTTGGTGATGATGAACCTTGCGGTATTACTGATAAAGGGGAAGTTCATCTAAAATTACAGAATGGAAATACATGGGTATTGAAATATGTGAGGCATTTGCCAAGCCTCGGGAGGAATCTTATTGCTACAGGGCAACTAGGTGAATTTGGTTACATGGTTACTTTTACATGAGACTCTTGGAAAGTCACCAAGGATGATTTTTTTGTGGCAAGAGGTAAGAAGGTAGGAACATTATATTTATCTACATGTATTACTGATTCCTTTTCTACATTATCTAATTTAGAATCAGATGCATGTATGTGGCATAATCGGATGGGTCATATGAGTCAAAAAGAAATACGATCTTAAAGGCTAAGGGTAAGTTATCATATTTGAAATATTTAGATCTTGATTTCTATGAGAATTTTATCTTTGGAAAGTGAAAGAGAGTGAGATTTATCAAAGTTGGGGCAACTAAGAAGGAGCAGAAATTGGAGCTTGTACACTCAAATGTGTGGAGACCATCGGTAACTTCTCATGGAGGATCCCAGGTATTATATTCTTGTTGTCGCCAAATCACCGCACCCTCCGAATGGCCGGATGTGAATAGGACGTTCGGTGTGATTGGGACACATGGGATCACCTCTCAAGCCGTGGGGACTTGGGCTCGAGGTGACCTCCCGGAGAAGGCCGGCTTCCTCTTCCTAAACTAAGTCTTTGTACTTACTCCTAGTGTAACAAAAACGATTATCTAGTCCTATGCTAACATTTTCATGGGGTTTTAGGGAAAGAGTTTTACAGAAATGAAACTATACTAGGGATGGTGATGCACCGAATAAAGGGTGTCTTCAGATTTAGGAAGGGTTAATTTGAAGAGGGTGTGTGCACCACAGGTCAACTTCACCTACTGCAACTTAGAGAGGGTACAGGATACCACAGGCTAAGAGACATGCGTTCCTTTTGTTAAACTTTATCAGACCGAGAAATATACCAGTTTCCCAGTGAAGAAGGATGAACTCAAGAAGGGTGAACAGACACCACAACTCAACCGCATGCAATACTTCACCACTCGATAAGCACGAACTCCAGAACTCCGCAATAGAAACTTAAACTTGCACAAAGTGTACTGCAAGTATGAGAAAGGCACAAAGAAGCATAGAAGGATGAAAGGACCGAGATTAGTCACAAAACACACACTTTTATTGCTTCAATAACATGCACAATGCATCATACATTCGAGAAGAGGCAATAGTTGCCATTACGAGTCTTGAAGAGGAGGCTTGAAAGTTCTCTCAACACACAAGAACAACTTGCGGAAGAGAGAGGACCCTTGAAAAGTATACACTCTTGCGCTCGAGATATCTAACTCTGTCCAACTTATGAATCAACTGTTGGAACCCTTTGAAATGAGCTTCCAACTTACATTTATAGAAGAATAAGTGAGAAAGAAGAGGAAATGGTCATAATTACATTCCTAAAATGAAGGCCCATGATGTATTTATTACGATTAGTTGAACTACCTGAGAAGGTTCCATCATGGGTCATTAATTGCCTGATGACCAAGTCTTCTAAATTAATTAAAAGAATATTTAAATAAAATATTTAAATAATAATAATAAACATTATTATTAAAATATTTAAATAAAAATATTAATTTAATTGAAAATACTGGTGGGACCCCCCGTTGACCCGTTTGACTTGAAGAGTAGGGGGGTCCATGTGGATAGAGTCTAGACATATCCCAATTTGACGAGCTCTCGAGCAACATACCGAACTCACCGAGCTCTCAATCTGCATTGAGCTCTTCTCACCTCTTCTAATGCTCATCATCGGGTCACTCAGACTGCAACTCGGCTCATCCTAAGTCACTTATTTCGCTGACAACCGAGCTTGAATCTCTATTGACCAGTGACTCGGCACGAGTTTAGCTTGTCGAGCTCTCTTTGAATTTTCAGTTTGGCATTAATGCTTGATGAAATAAACAAAGTTAATTAGAATGAATTACTGAGCAGTTGTATGCTCGAGCTATTCACTCGACTTGGTTCCCATCCAAGCGTTCCCCGACTGACTCACTCGGTTATCTGAATCTTTCATGCGAGCTTTCTCCCGAACTTATTTTTAACGTGAACCGTGTCTTAGTCTTATGCAGATGGCTTATGCAGCGAATTCTTTCCTCCGAGGCACTTGACACCTAGATCGGTTCCTCGAGCCATTCCAATTTGAACCTCTTGCTTGCAATGGATACCTCACCGTGTGTAAAGTACCGAGCTCCACTGCCTTCATTCTTAGAGTCGTCCTTACACGTTTGTGTGCTCAACTAGCATTTTTATTCTCGAACCTTTACCGTTTTCTGTGATGTATCCATGCAAAACCATTTTCTATAAATTCTTCGACCTCACTTGCACACTTTATTTTTCAATTGGCTCTGCAATGACTATTCTTGATTCAGACTTGGCATTTAATCCGTGAATACTTCACCACAAGATTAGTTTTCTTGTCAACTCCTCCTAAGCCTCATCGTTTTGGTGCTACTGCAGAACATCTCGTCTGTTCCTCTTCACTCCATGTGAGGTGAACTAAAACAAACATGTTCTGATGAGCCCTCAAGTTCTTTTACCGATGAGCTCCTTATCCACCACGGGATTTTTGACTCAGTGAATTCCATTTGAAACTCTTTCAGTGCCGAGTTATTTCCATCGTAGCCCGGCCGACTCGTACTTATCACCTAATTGACCGAATCGCTCCATGTGATTTGGTTCGCCTTCGCTCGTGTCTTACTGATCGAACATGAACTCAAATGTATTGAATTCCACATTGAAACTCCGGAATCGTCTTTATTAATAGACCGGGATACTCGTTTTGAACCCCGCTTTTCATTCTATCGACGTCTGAGTTCATTTTCTCTCTGCACTACGCTTGTCGTCATGTCCCTCCCCTCACATGAAGCTTGCGACTCGAATCCATGATTATATGGCATAGGTAGCTGTGAGCTACACCATATACTCATTTTTCCAGAAACTAAAAGATCCTTTATGTTACAATTTGCAACACATAAAAGAAGCCCTTCAAAAAAATACGTTGAACAACTGGGGCAACCAAAAGGACCTTGGAAAAATGTACAGGTAACAACCATATGAATTCTTCCTTAGTCGCGGATCAAAGCTAATAGAAATAAAGCTAGATAAAACTAGCTTGAAATCACATGATATATCGTCCATTGTTTAAAAACAAGCTTCTCTGAATCTGGTAAAAGAATACTTTTATTGTCTGATTGGACGTATCTAATGGAAGGGTATAAATATTGCCTGCTGCACACAGAGTTTCTCAAAGAGACCATTTACGAGTGACAGAGATGTGAGTCGTGACATACAAAACGGCCGACCAGGTATTTCAGAGTTGACCTTCGCATTCGTTTCGTTTCTAGGAGAAGGAATGCTGAGCAATATGAATCGTTTCATTCTGCACCGTTTCAAAACTTCATCTCCTGGTTCGGGCAAACTTTATGAAGCCTTGAATGGCGTGACTCCAATCTATCATACACGGCAGTGAATGTTTGTTTCCTGCAACTGCCCGCTGGAGGCGCTGAAAACGGCTTCTACTGTATTGCAACATGCATGCTGCCTGTGATCTCCATGCACTCGCCGCTCCACTCGGCATTTGACTCGTTCCTCCTGGCGACCCGCACTTTGAGACTCGGACTGTTTAAGCGGCACATGCGGAAATCTCATGACGGATTGCCATTGTAATATTTCCGCTTGGCAATTGATCCGATTTCTCCCCTACGTGGAGGTTTGATCATGGTTTGCCAAACCAATATTTCCACGCTTGCGGTTTGACGGATTTTTCCCCTTTTTGGCGATTTGATCCAATTTCTCCCCTTTTTTGGCGATTTGATCCAATTTCTCCCCTACGCGGAGTGAACAAAGCATGGCTCTCCATCCCGAAATTTCCACTTGGCGGTGCTTTGCTCCTTATTTCCCACGTTCGAATCGGACAAATTACTTCACGGGCCCCGACCTTAGCTTTGCCACGCAACCTTGGCAAGATAGTAAAAATATTTCCCATTTGCGGGATTACCTACTCGATCGCCATGATCGTGCTCCCGATTTTTCCTCCCCGCCGAGTTTTGATTCATCGATTTGAGGATAACATTAACTCTCACTGCAAACATTTAAGTCATAGCTTGTAAGGTGTGATAATTTCAACAGAATCATTTATGCCTGCCAACTTAGTGACTTGTTGAAGATGCTCATATAATTGCAAAGCAAATTGTGCCTCATGAATATTCTGATATGAAACAGTTATACCTCTATGAGATCCGCTTCCATGAACTACATCGTAAAACGAGTAAGATCTCGATAGAGAATTTTTGTAATAAATTTCCTCAGGTTTCCTGGTAACACTCTCACTGTCACTTAATCGATTTTCATAAAAATATCTTGAAGGAAAATCCCGAATTTGAGGATGCATTCGATGCTGATCAGATAAATACATAGTTGGATGACCCGCTTGTTGGAAGCGCTCAAAAAGGCTTCTGCTATATCTTTGCACATGTCAATCGCACATGCACCAAATGCTTGGCCGAGGAAGGTCTGAACACCATTATAATTCACAGCTCTTTTTAAGATGTCGGTTTGACTCAATTTTACATTGGTATTCGATGGTGCTTATACTTTCTTCCTGGGTTGATAGAAGTCCTTCCATTATGTAATTACAAACCCGAGATTCAATGATGTTGAACCTCCCATATCTGCGCATAATTTCATATCATCTCGGTCAAACAAGATAATTCTCCCAAGTGGTTGGTGAGCAACTGTCTCAATGGATTAAACTCGGCATCATGTTGACTTTGACTCTCCCGACTTGGCCTTGAGCTTTTTGCATCGATCTCCACCGAGATCCTTATGCGATTCCTTCATTCGTCAATTTTCAACGAGCTATATTTTGCATTAACAAGACCATCGTCGAGCTCTTACAACCGAGAGTCTCCACCGAGATGATTTCGAGATGACTATCAATTTGACACCGGGTTCTTTATCAACTCGACCCCGAACTCTTCACCGAGTCGAGATCAACTGGGTGCCTTTCGATGCTAGGTGATCTCTTCATATGCAATTTAGGAATTATTTTTTAATTATTGCATCTCGATAATAACCGAAGGTGGGTTCCTGGGACTATTATTTTATTTTGAACGTGATAGGACCCCGTTGTCCAATCTTGCCAGGTGTGCAAAATTGGATAACGATTACTTTCATTGATGATGCTACAAGAAAGGTATGGGTTTATTGTATTAAATGTAAATCTGATGTTTTTGAGACTTTTAAAAGATGGAAATCCCTTGTTGAGAATGAATCAAATTTTAAGTTAAAGTACCTTAGATCTTACAATGGTGGTGAATATTGTAGCAAGGATTTCAATGATTATTGTTCACTGAATGGGATACGTAGAGAAAGAATGGTTCCAAGAACACCACAAGATAATGGTGTTGTATAAAGAATGAACAGGACAATCATGGAACGTGCTAGAAGTATGAGGATACATTCTAGATTACCCTTGCAGTTTTGGGTAGAAGCAGTTGATACAGCGGTTTATTTGAATAACCGTGGCCCTTCAAGTTCACTAAATGGAGGAATACCCGAGGAATCTTGGACCAGAAAAGAGGTAGATATTTATTTTCTTAAATTTTTGGTTCGAGAATCTTTTGTACATGTTGATAAGGAAAATAGAAAAAGTTGGATGTGAAATCGAATAGGTGCACTTTCCTGGTTATGGATATGGTGATTTCGGTTTTGTTTTTGGGATTTAGAGAATTCTAAAGTTATTAAGAGTCGTGATGTTGAATGGAATGAAAAGAGAATGTACAAGGATAAAATTTTGGTACCCAAGGATGAGAAAATTGAGAATTTTATTGATGAAAATGAACTCTTGGGTTTTAAAGAAACACCTACAGAAATACACAGTAATCGCTGTGATCGGTTAGTCCCTGACCGACATCAGTCAGATGAACCGCCGATAGTTACAGAGGATCAGAACTGGTATCAGTTAGCAAAACCAACGTCGGTTAGAGGTGACCGGCATCGGTCACTGTCAAAAGTTGATACTAATGTCCAGGAGGCCCAGATTGAGCCTCCGGTACCCCAAACTCATATGAGAAGGTCACAAAGGGTAAGTAAACTTCCAGAAATATTTACACCTTCTCTATTTTATTTATTGTTGACTGATAGTGGTGAACCAGAGAGCTTTGAAGAAGCAATGCAAGATAATAATCACATTTAGTGGGAGCATGGCATGGATGAGGAGATGGACTTCTTGGAGATGTAACCAAACTTGGGATTTTGTTAATTTGCTAGCAAGTAAGAGGACATTGCAGAACAAGTGGGTTTATAGGATTAAGGAAGAAGAGGGTGGATAGAAAAGGTATAAGGTAAGGCTTGTAGTAAAGGGATTTACACATAAAGTAGGTATTGACTTTGGTGAAATATTTTCTCCTATTGTTAAGATGACTTCTATTCATACTGTATTGAGTTTAGTTGTAGTAGAAGATTTTCATTTAGAGCAACTAGATGTGAAGACAGCTTTCCTTCATGGTGATTTAGATGAAGAAATTTATATGCAGCAACCACTTGGGTATGAAGTCAAGGGTAAGGACAAACTAGTGTGCAGGTTGGAAAAGAGCCTATATGGGATCAAGCAAGCTTCAAGGCAATGGTACATGAGGTTTGATAGTTTTATGCATGAGCATGGTTACTTGAGATGTGAATCTAACCATTGTGTTTATTTCAAGAAGCTTGAAAATGGGAGCTATATTATTTTGTTACTGTATGTGGATGATATGCTTATTATAGGATCTAGTATGCAGGACATTGGTGAGCTTAAGAGAAAGCTAGCTCACACATTTGCTATGAAGGATTTAGGAGCTGTAAAAAGAATCCTTGGCATGCAAATACATAGAGACATGAAAAACAAGAAATTGTATTTATCTTAGGAGGATTATATCTATAAGGTGTTAGAAAGGTTCAACATGCAGAATGTAAAACCTGTTAGCACACCTATGGCTAGACACTTCAAATTGAGTAAAGATCAGTTTCCTTCATCACATGAGGAGGTCAAATACATGACATGAGTACCATATGCTTCAGTAGTTAGAAGTCTCATGTACGTTATGGTTTGTACCAGACCAGACATTGCACATGTAGTGGGAGTTGTGAGTAGATATATGGCTAATCCAGGTAAAGAGCATTGGAAAGCAGTCCAATAGATACTTAGGTATTTGAAAGGGACATCTAGCATGTAGTTATGCTATGGAGGTTCGGATATTTCATTACGTGGCTATGTTGATTTGGATATGGCTGGAGATCTAGATGGTAGGAGGAGCACTACTGGATATATTTTCATAGTAGGTGGAACGGAAGTTAGCTAGATTTTGAGATTGCAGAAGGTTGTGACTTTGTCTACTACAGAGGAAAAGTATGTTGCAACTACAAAGGCTAGCAAGGAGATGATATGGATGAGTAGGTTCATGGAAGAGTTGGGAAAGGAGCAAAGTGATTGTAAACTATTTAGTGACAGTCAAAGTGTAATTCATTTGGCAAAGAACTCAGCATTTTATTCAAGAATGAAACACATTCAATTAAGATATCACTTCATACGGCAGGTATTGGAGGATGGACAATTGAATCTGGAAAGTATTCATACGAGAAAGAACCATGCAGATATGCTAACGAAACCATTAGCAAAGGAGAAGTTGGAGCTACACTCCACTTCTGTTGTTGTCTTCAAGTTTAAGACTTGAAGAGGAAGAAACAAATCCAAGGAAGGATCCAAGAATGAAATTGTACGCAGGTATGGTGCGGTGAATTAAACTCCAAGTGGGAGATTGTTGAATTGTGGAGCTCAATTACTTCATTTTAGCATGCAATTGGAACTTTCACGAAAACACAGTAACCTGCATAGGTTAAGGTCAAACCGGCATCGGTCGGGAATACTTGGCATCGTTCAATGACAAGTAGGAGCTGGCGATGGTTACTGAAGAACTCGCATCGGTTACCTGTGTGACAAATTTTTAATTAACTCTCGGAATTATATCTATTTTTAGCATTAAAATAGATTTATTGATTTTAATTGCATGGCTAAGTGCCCTAAGTCTATAAATGACTATATAAGCACAAAATCTAGGGTTTAGAAGACAATGATAAACAAGAATTAGAAAGAACTTAAAAAAGGTTGGTGAGAGAGAATTCTTGGTGGTAGAGAAAAAGCTTGAAGGAGGAAAGTACTGAACATCTGAGAGGTGTGGAAGATTGTAAATCTTCATTATATATCTTTTCAAACCTTTGGATAATAGATAGGCTTGTTTCTTTGTGGATGTAGCTCACACTGTGTGAACCACGTTAAATTTGGTGTTGATTTATGTCTCTTGTTTTGTATATTTCTTCAAGTAGAATATCCACTTTTATTTACATGTATGCTTAGATCTGATATATTGTCTATATAACCAATGTGCTAACCCCAACATATAATACTTTTAAAACATATCGGTCTTCCAAAAAAAAAAAATAATTTAGGATTATCGATTATTGTCGAAGGAAAAATTTGTATTTCGAGAGTGTGTGCAATTTTTGATGCCAAGATAAGTGAAGAAATAAAGAGAAATAGTGAGGTAGGTGTGTGAGGGTTTGAACAATGGTTTGAAGGTTGTGAGCTGAATTTGTGATCTCCATAAGTTGTTGCGAATGTAACAAAGACATCATAGATATTCATTAAAAGTTATTTGAGTGGGTTCTTGATCATCTTAGGTGGTTATATCCTCCTTATGGAGTTGGTGTTTCACTAAACTAGGGCTTGGTGCTCTTTGTAGGGTTGGTGCTCTACTAAACTAGGGGTTGGTGCTTCACTAAATACTTTTTATTTGAGTAATATAATCAAAAAAATTAGTGGTTTTTATTCCCTTTAAGGATTTCCCACTTATATCTTGTGTTATGGTGTTCTCTCTCTTATTCATGGTTATTTGAATGTATGTTGTATGATGCTTTACACACATTAATGAATGGATGAATGGTTTATGGTTTAATAATAAAATATGAAATTGATTAAAAAATTTGTAAGGACTGATTTGCCCCGCTCTCGGTCCATTTTGCTTCCAACAATTCACACTTCACACTTATCACAATCGAGCTCTATCACAAAATTTCTCAAAAGCAAGGTAAGAATGACTTTGTTTATGCCCCTTTCATAAATTTCTTGATTTCCAAACACATTAATTGCACTCACCTACCACCACTTTTTTAATATTTTTAATGTGATTTTCTACTTTTTTGTACTTTTATTTTTCTTTCTCACAGTGCGTGGTAGTCACGTAACTTTTTGGTATGCTACTACTTCCAAGACTATAAACCTTCTTTCATGTACCTTCCTACGCCGCACACATTCTTCCTCTGCACAACTTGCCAAGAATTCTACCTTCTCACTTTGCATCCCTTACGTTACACTACACGGATCTTCATTCACGTGGTTTCTAATCTAAGAAATTTAATCAACTTCATGTTAATTTGTACCTTATCACAAGAGCATTGCCTACGTGCGCCTTGAATTTTATCATGTGTACCTACCTATGCTTTTGATGTCCACCCATTTATCAACCTCCCAACCATTTTTATCCTCCATTTTTCATGTCACACATCTACATATGCTTCACCCCACACTAAAAGCATGTGTATTCCTCTATCATCAGTCTTAAATAGATTAATTAGCTCCTTCACGTGAACACACTTATTACAAAAAGTAAAGAAAAAAACTAAAGGGTAAATCTATTCTAAATGACAATACTACCTTATTACAAACATAAAAAATGTTTATTTATAATAGGGATTCAACCTACTCCTATTGAAGTAACCAGGAAACATAGTGTCATCCGGTTCTCGTGCGACATGTCCCTGATTCTAACATCTTGGTTACTAAAAATGGTCCCAACCAATGCACTTTGAGATTCCCGGGATGATGCGCAAACTTGGAGTCATAAAATGCACCATCGTCCCTCTTGTAAAATACTTATTCTTAATGTGCCTATCATGCCAAGCCTCTTTTCTAGTTTTTTTGTCTTCTAATTCCATCGTGCAATGACACACTTCTTATCCAATTACATCTATTTATCAATGGGTTCCTCTACTAATTTTTCATCATCCAGTCCTCCTACGCATGGAATACATAGGAGAGTAACATTAACTCCATAGGTAAAACTACCTTCGCACAAAACACTAATTGAAAAGGTTTTTCTTATTCAATATCTTGTACATAGTTATATATTCCCATAACATAATTGATACCTTGTCATCCCAATTTTTCCTTCCTACATCAAGAATATGTGTCAATGTATGTACCAAGATCTGATTGAAGGCCTTTGTAGTACCATTGGCTTGTGGGTGATAGGGGCTAGTCTTGTGATGAGATACCATAAACTCTTCCAATAATATTATTATTGTTTCATTCAAGAAATGAGTCCCCCTATCACTAGTAAGGCTCAATGGACAACCATACTTATTAATGATGTTTTCCCATAGAAATATTTGTGTTGTTGTTGTAGTGTAATCATATGTGGTTGCACTTCTTCCTGTTATTTCAAGTAATATGTGCATGTAATGATGTAACATGTTCCTATTCACCACAATGTTGTAGTGCAATAAGGCCAAAAATTCAATTTCCCACTTCTCAAACAAATTTGTGCTCGTTATAGGTCGTAGTGGTATCTCATCTTGGTTTACTAGCTTACCTATCCTCTGAAAAATGATCACATGCTTTGACAAATTCCTTAGTATCCTTTTAGAGTGTGTCCCACCATAATATAGCAAGTAATAGCTTGCATGTTATAGCTTCTCCTATATAATAACCTTCAACTATTCCACCAAGTGCCTCTTTCATTATGGCTTCACGCTCATGCTCCAATACACATCTATATAATACTTCATCTCTACCCATCTTGTATAAGTCACTTCCAATTAGTTGGTAGGGTGCCGCACAAATGGTAAGTTGCATATTTTCTATAGTCTTCATACCTTTAGGCGCAATTCCAGTGTGAAAAAATATTGCAATATCTTCTAATTTTGTTGGCGCGCGCTATAATCAAAATAACTAAGCATCCAACATAGTGTCATCTATGCTTTTCACATCCTTTCTAGATTTAATTCTTGACAAATTATCTAGTTCGAATCACTCTTTTTAGGATTCACTATAACTAAAAATCAAACTCTTGAAACAAAATGATCCAATGATAAATGTGCCCTTGCAAAACTAGCTTGTTAACCAAATATTTAAGTGCCATGTGATCAATGTAGAAGATAAATGGTGTTCCTAAAAATATTTTCTAAACTTGTGAAGTGCTTACACCATTGACAATGCTTCATGTGTCATAGTTGTATAGTTTTGTTCGGATGGTGTCAGCTTCTTGCTTGCAAAAAAAATAAGATGATTTACATTACCTTCCCCAGGTTGTGTTAAAACTACTCCAATGGTTGTAATTGAAGCATCTACATGTATATGGAATGGCTTGTTCCAGGAAGGGAAGTGTAAGATAGGTGTGGTGGCTAGCTTCTTATTTAAATTATAAAAATATTTTTGTCATGCGCGTCACCCCAATAGAATTTTCCTGAATTTTCCCTTTTCTTTTAAAAATTCATCAAGTGGCGCAGAAATATTTACATACCCCTTGATAAATTTGTGGTAATAACTAGTATTTCCAACAAATTTGTGCACTTCGCTTTGATTTTTAGTTCCTCCAACCTCGAGATGATTGCAATTTCAGTTGGCTCGACTATAAATCCATCCTTACAAATGATATGTCCAAACAAAGTGCCAAATGATGTCACAAAAATACACTTCTTAATATTCAAAGAGATACTAAGTTGCATACATTTTTCAAACATCAACCTAAAATAGTCACAGTGGTCTTTAACCGGACCATACACCATGTAATCATCCAAATATACTTGAATAAATTTATGAATGAAGTCTTGAAATTCCTTAACAATAATGAGTGAGAATATTGTTGGCGCATTCTTCAATCTAAAGGCATAACCATATAAAAAAACATCCTCATTCGATTGCAAAATTGGTCTTTTCTTGATCTTCGCACTAGGGTTCATCTTAAGACTCCCATATAAAAATAATTATAGAATAGGTGGTGAATCTTCCCGAAAGGAAATTAAATTTTTGGTGAATGTAGGAAAGGAGGGTTTCATAACGGCGGCAGAGATAGAGGTTTTTCAAGGCACCAAAGCGACGTTGTCCACATTTTTATTTTTGTTGGAAGAAAAGTACAAAATGTTGTTGAATGGTAACAAAAACATGTTGACATACATCAAGTTTTGGTTCTTGTCATCTGGTGACACATTTCTCTTGTCATCCAACACTACCAACATGTTCTCATATGTCAACTAAACACGCACTTTTTTACCATTCGATATCTTGAGATTTGTTGTTATTGTTTAGTAACACATTTCACTTGTCTTCTGGCACTACCAACGCATTCCTAAATGTCAATTAAACACATATTTTTACACCAAAAATATGTCGAGGTTTTTTGACGTATGACATTTTCTTTGCGTTACCAAACATCTTAAGCTATATCGTTATTTATATTGTTGCATGGAAATCTAATTGTGTTGTCTCTATTAACATTCCCATGCCATCATGTATTTCCACCTTGGCCTAAGGGCCTCGTCCCTTTCCTTTCCTATATATACCCATCCCCATTCATTTTGTCCCATTTTCACTTGCATGTTTCTCTAAGGTAGAGTATTTTGAGCTTCTACCACTATTGCAAACGGTTTGTTCTACACTACTCATCCACTTCTAGTATTAGCCACATGATTTGTTCTATGATCCTCGTATACAAGTATCTAGCTAACACCTCTTTTTTTCAAAGAATCAAAATATCAAGATTCAAGAATCATGGCACAAATAAAAATTCAATTATCAATGCTTCCTATGCTTACAAACATATTGTATCCATGATTACTCTGACTACATGAAGACCCACAAATAAGGAGTCAATCGATGGATTAGTAACTCAGGGTTCCATGGACTTATTTACATGCCTCAGTATGAGACAAATACAAGTTATTAAATAATTTAATGCAAATTTATAATATTTATGATGGCTCAAAGTTGCATTACCATCCCACCAATTTGTCATCATAGTATTCATCATCTAACATGACTACCACATCAAAACACATTTTTGTATCCACAAAAACTATTCTACCTGATGAGAAAAAGAAATTTTTAGAGTCTCATTATAATATTTCTCTGTAGGTTGAGGTTGATAATCCCTCTAAAAGAGGTATTAACACACAATCAATGAAATACCCCTTTCTCTGGGCCATGGTGGAATTTTTCCAAACCCACATCATATTACAGGGAAGATATAATGACTTTCCTCAGTGGGCACTATAATACCTTCTCCAAACTATTTCCAATGTTAGATTCGATTGGTGTACATTTATTTCAATAAGGATTTGTTCTAACCTTTATAAATAAATTATGAATCCTAGTGCAGTTATTTCTTCTTCTTGTTTTGTTCTTATTTTCAATTATGAGGTTTTCGAAACTCAAATCAACGTGTGACTATTCCAACTGCTCTACACGAGAAGATGGATAAATATGCAATGCCTCTGGACTGGACTTTTTGTGATTATTTTGTTTTAAAAGCATTCTATCTTGATTCTTTTAAAAAATAAAATCAATTTTAAATCAATTCTTTAAAATATATAATTTGTTTTCGGTCAAAACAATCGAAACAATGGGTTGACATAAGGCAATATTTCTCACACATAACCTTGTTGGGCACGAGGGTTATGGTGATAACATTCTAATTGATGTCACCATGATCGATGACTCTATGGTTTTCACTAGCAACCAACATCATAGAGGTAGAATGGGATCCAAATGGATGTGTGATTCTATGGAATTGTCTCACAAATTAGATGAACGCGTTTACTCGTGTCAATCCAGGTTTTAATTAATCCATAATGCACAATCATTTTAATTTTGATTAAATTTTTTTATAGACTAATGATAATCCGAGTCTTGAAAATGACATATGTCATTTTCCTAATGTGCATCCTTGTCCGGCACATCACCGAGACACATGGTGTCTACTGGTGTAGACACTACATACATACCGAGCAAGAAGAGATTCAGTCTACACCAATTCTTCACCCTTCAAGTTCTGGTATTAATAAATAGTGATTTAAATTTTATTTATATTAGTCTTTCTTTTAGGAATTTATCATTCTATTTAACTGGTTTTCATTAAATTTAGGTTTTACAGTACCACCACCCCCCTTCCACCCAATGCCACATTCTATTGATTATGGATAACATTCACAATGATAAGAAATCTTTATTGATTTCATTCTTTTTAGTTCTTATTGTTAGTTTTTTTACTTTGTAAATACAACATACTGATATTGTTAAATTATTGATGCTCACAGAAATTTTGCAACCTCAATCTCATATTCAACCTATGGCCACCCCCACTACTCAGTGCTTAAGGAGTACAACACACCCACATCCCCTTCCATCTTATGGTAGAGGAAGAGGATAGTGTTCCCTGGAACGAGTAGGGGATGCATAATTTTACAACGTCAGAGTTCCCCAAATTTTCAATTGAAGTGTGCAGAGTTCCGGAGGCACTTATATTTTAAATAATATTGATATGGATGAGGAGTATCTCAGTTTTGATAGCATTTATGACATTTCAGCAAAGAGGAAAAGATACTAAAAATCTCACTCAATATGCACATAAGGAGGTGTCAGTGCCACAACATAACCATCCTCTTCAGATCCTCCTTCCCCAACTAGGGAGGAAAATTTGGATGATGACGCGAAAACGAAATTTTTAGTAGACATCCTTATGGCTGATAATGATACAGCCGTTGTGATGGAAAATATTATTCCTGACATTAAGGAGCTGAAGATATGAGATATCGAGTGAAATCTCTAATAAAATAAATTAATGAAAGATATCATAATTTGAACACGGGAAAAATGTTTTTATTAATTAAAAATGAACCAATGACAATTGATGTTTTACTTTCTCAAGTACAATATAGTAATTAAATCACTAACAATATTTACAATAATGATAATGTTTTGACTATAATGCTTAACATATTGGCTAATTTGAATGTCAAGGCGTAATCTTACTACAATAAGTGGAATAAAGACAAGAAACTTGTCACTATTGCAAATGCAGAGAAAGACTTGGCCATGGTAAGTACTTAATTTTTTTGTAGATTATAATTTATATTGTTATCATTTATCTGCTTCTAATTATGGGATTTTTAATTGCAGTCCAAATACCATACATTGAAGAAGGAGGTGCAGGTGTTAGATGAGCACTGAAAAAAGCGAGAAAGTGTATGCGGTGTAATTTCCTTCAAAGAAAAACTTGTTTTGTTAAACAAGCATAACAATACATTGCGTAAGATTATAAAGGAGAATGGATTGGATCCAGATATTTTGTTGAAGAAAAAAATGATGAGGATCCTTCTCTCCTTTCAGTAGGAGATGCAGCTAATGAGGATAGACAAAATCTTGAAAATATTAATGCAGCTACAAAAGAATTAGTCCAATCGGGTGTGATAAAATATAGTTCAAATGTTGATGTTATAGAAGCTCCTAAAGAACAAGGATCCAAATGATAGAAAACTATTGATGTAAATCATTTTATTTGTCAAATGAAATTTGAAAACATTATCTTTATGTCAAATTGTCAATCGTTTTATTTCTCTCATGCCTGTTAAATGAAAACATTATCTTTTTTCAAGCTTGTACAGTTGATGAATAGTAATACATGGATTCGGATTTACATTATATAATTTAGTTTCAAACATGTATGCACTCAATATTGAAAACTTGGATGTACATTTTTCTGTTGAATCTTGATAGTTGATTCATCATGTATAGATAGATTATAATTACAAAAAACATTATCTCTAGACTACTATATTTTTTATTAATCCTAATAATCATGATGGGATATATGGATTATAATATCTTTTGAACATGTGTTCCTATGGATTTGATATTGAGAAATCAAATATTGAACATACTTTCCTAGTAATGAAATTAAATTTTATTACATCATCTAATTTGCAGTTTGCACAACTATCTACTATTTGTTATTTCCAAACATTATAAAAACATAAAAGTGATTTAAAATTTCCAAACATTATATACAAAATATATGTAAATGAAAAAAAAATAAATGATGAGTCACAATATATATTTCAGAAAATGAATACGTTCAATTGTCTGGTAGTTGAAACAACCCTATCCTAAATGGTCCTTCATCACTTATTTTATTTGTTGTAGTTTCTCATCCACGAGTCCAAGTCAATTTCACCATAATCTGAGACTCCATTGGTTGTTATTTTATTAACAGCTCTCTGCTCTACAAGGGATTTCCAAGTAGCTAATTTTCTTTCATATGGAAATGTGTCCACTCCATATCTTGAAACATACAGTCTCAAACAAGTTTCCAAATTTTTGTCCAATCTGTTGTGAAGTTTTGATTTCACAAATGTTAGTGTGCTAAATACCCTTTCATATTCAACAGACCCAAAATCATTATCTGTATGAGTTCATACATTTTGAAGTATTCACTTATACTTTCTCTCATAATGCTACTCTGATACAACTTTCTCCACAATAGTGTGATAGCTCCCATTTTTGTTGGTTTAGCAAGAGTCGATATTGATCACTCATTGTCATTACAAAATGTTGTGACTATGATATGAGTAATTTTATATCCAATATACCATTCAATTCCCTCCATTAACATATGAATATTTATAAAATTGATCCATAAGTGTATTCAAGATGCCACTTTACTTCAAATAGATTTTGGGATATGTAATCGTAAGTCAAAATCCTCTTCAAAACAAATAATTAGCGATTTTCTTATAAGCTAATTAAGCCTATTTTTCCCTTGATTTGGTCAATATGCCCTAATATTGACTCAAACCCTCTTCCAACCACTCAAAATCACCCCATTCACCTCCACAATGTCTCAACAAGCTTCAAAATCTTATCCTAGCCTCCTAGTTGACCCTAAGCGGTTGATTAAGGCTCCATACCTCTTAATCACTTGGTAATTCACTAATTGTGATTAGCAAGGCCTAATCATGATTAGCAATTCTAATCTAATTTGGGGCTTTTAGTCCCACATGCACCAAAATACAAGTTTCTCCCAAAAGGAAAACTATAAAAAGAGTGCACCTCATTCCTTTATACTTTACACCATGCTTTGATTTGCATCTCATATAATACATATGATTCATAGCCAAGTTCAAACCTTTGCCTAAAACCTTCAACAAGGTTAGTAGATGAATAATCTAAAGTGACTTAACAAGTCATTTGGAGAGGTCATTTCACCATTGTTTGGAGTAGCAACCATAACCATTTGATTTCCCTCTTAGGTCTATTTAGGCCCATGTTAGGTAATTCAAGCATATTAGTAGGCATGTTTAATTAGATTTTGCATTGTTTTCATACTAGTTAAGCATTCCTTTTAAGCTTCTATCTTAATGTTACATTCCTAGACTTAGAATCCTTAGCTATTAGGTGGAAATGGTGTTAGCCTTCCTTGATTAGCTTTGTTATTTTCTTTGTAAAGTTTAGGGTGCTTTCATTTGGCATGCCCGGTGGGACAATACCCCATTGCATTCAATTTTTAAAGCTTTTTAACTTAGTTTCAAAGTTTTTCATTTCAAGTTTTAGATTAGTTTCAAGTTTCCTAGATTAATTTCAAGTTTTCTAGTTTACTTTCAAGCTTTCTAGAGTACTTTCAAGCTTTTTAGATTAGTTTCTCAAGCTTTTTAGATTAGTTTCTCAAGCTTTTTAGATTAATTTCAAAGTTTTAGAGTAATTTTCAAAGTTTTATAGATCAATTTCCATTTTTGAAAGTTGTTTCAACTAGATTAGTGGTAGAAGTTGTGTTTTCATGTTTTTGTAGGATATAAGGAGGTGAAGCCCTATCAAAATTCCCAAAAAATACCAAATATTGGACCTTTTTCAAAAATTTTCTCAAAACTCATTTTTGACCACCTACAGGAAAAAGGCACATGTGCATGATTGTGAGCATGCATGAAGATGCATGTTGAGCATCATGGAAGTGCAGCACTGTGCATAATGTGAGTGCTGTGCATGCTGAGAGCATTTGCATGATTTTGTGAGCACCTTACATACATTGAATTTTGGTTATGTGAAAAAAATGTCCATGTGCATGAAGATGAGAGCACTGCCTGCCTGCCTCACTTTGAAGCACCCATGCATCATTGATTAATGTGTGAAAAATGACAGGAGGGGCATGTGCATGATGCATGCATGTGCATGTAGAGCACTGTGCATGACTGTGAGCACTATGCACTAAGAGGGGCACCTATGCATCAAGGTAAAAAAATTCAAATTAAATTTCAATTTTATGATTCCTGTCAGTTTTAAGGGTTTTTAGATGTTGTTTTTGTCAATTTATTGATTTTAGAGCAATATTCCTAACAAAATTGGCTTAGGGTTTGATAGATGATATGTTTTCATACTTTGTTTTGAGTTTGGAATAGGGTTGTGTATGCTCTTCTCTTGCACCTAGTGTGATCTTGAGAATCAAAAACACCCCTAAACCACTTTTTTCTTCTTGGGAGTAAGTAGGAACAATCATCCTTCATTTTTGCTTAAGGGAACAAACTTGCATGTTTTGACATATGCTTGATCTTTTAGTTTAAGAGATTTTTCATTTGATAAAGAACAAGGCTAAAATTTGTGTATGCTCTTCCCTTGCACCTAGTGTGATCTTGGGAATCAAAAGCAATTTTAGTCTTTCATTAAGAAGCACTTGGATTAATTGGGAATAAACCTTGTTTTTTGCAAAATTTGATAGTAGTTAGTTGATTTACAAGCATTTTTCATTACCATATTTTATGATATTGTGAATCTTTTTGAACTACTAACCATTTGTGTGAAGGACCTAAAACGCTTGTCAAAGAAAGAAGGGCTCTCTTTAAACCAAAAATCTAACATTCACGTGTGTTGTAGGTTTCATTGGTGGTCTAAACCAAATTAATTAATCTAAAAGATAAAAAATACACCAACACACATTCAAAACACATATTATAGGTTTCGGTTAAGAGCTACGGCTCATCCACTTAACTAGGACATAACCCCTTTGGCATAAGCCTTAAGCTACAACAATGGGGGTGGTCCTAGGAACCCTAAAGTAGTTCACACAAGAGGGAACCTTGTGAATGAAACAGAAAGTGCTCCACACTACCGACTTGATTAGTACGCCTTGGTGAGATTAGAGTCAAAGATATATCCATATGTACGACCCCAGTGAAAGTATAACTGAATGCACTTTAGTGCTCATTATATAAAGGGGGGGTAAAAAAAGCCAGATACTCCCAAATTAGTCAATGTGTGATTTTTGGGTAAATCGAGCTCACCATAGATATCTTGTGACACCTAGAGAGAGAACCACCTAGGAAGCTTGCCGGCTTGGAGCCATTGTTTTTGTCTTAGTTGTTATACTTGAGAGCTCTCACAAAGTGAAAAATTTGTTAGATTCAAACTCTTGTTTTTTAAACAAGGGAAAGAATCTCTTAAAGTTGAAACCATGTGACATTTCATCACAAAATCTACTTAGTGTCATTTTGTCCTAGTTTTTCACTTGTCCTAAGACAAGGTGAAACTCTGCCAAAATAACACCAAGTTTATTTCAACACCATTTGGTCTACACCTTTGTTTTTCTTGTTTTTCCCATTTTTGGACAAAAGGAAACAACATATACATATATGAATACCACTAGATATCACGTGTCCACCACTTTTGTATTCTACTTGTGCGACTAGGTTGCAATGCCGAGAGCACAAGTGTTGAAAGTGTGCATGGTACGTACTCATGATCTAGTAGGCCCCCTTGTCTCAAAGACCCATATTTGAGACTTATTATCATCGTAGTTAGGTGATTTCATCCTTGTCTTCTTTTGAGTTTTTACGCTTCCCACATTATAGCCATACAATTGAGATATTTACGTCTTGTTTCCATTGTGAAATTAGGCCTAAATCTCTATATTGTAGAGTTACGTTGTTTGCACATATAAAATTTCTTGTTATACTTAGACATAGTTTTTACATCCTAAATTTGTCTTGAGTTTTGTGAGTGTTGAGGATACATTGCTAGCATCGCGATAACATCATTTTGACACTAAAATCTTGCTTTCTCAAAATCTTGGTTCACGTGTCCAAATAGTGTCATTACGCTACTCACATTGTTATCATCCATTTTACAAGACTTAGACTTTGTTAGTGTTTAGAAACTGGTTTTTAGTATACCTTGTTAGAAGATCACATCAACATTTCTTATCATTTAGGCCTTGTTTGTTGCAAACTTGACCTAACTGGTGATATTGTGTTGTCACTATTTGGTTGCAAACCTATCTAGACAAATCTTAGGGAGTAAACTATTTGGTGTGACTAAATTTTGAGCATTGTACATCATTGTATTATTCAAGATAAGCTTGTGTCATATATTACCTTGCTTAGGTTAATTATTGTTTATTCTTTGGTTTTTAGGTCACATTGACCTAGTGGATTTGTGGTTATTCTATAGTCACCATTCTTTGAGACAACATTAGCATCATTACACTATCAAAAATTTGACTAAGGTCCTTTTTAGTAAACCTTAGTGGAATTCTTTTGTGTTGTACCTCCTATTTCAAGTATGCCTACTACGAGAATGGGATCCCAAATATTAGAAGCCGATATATTTGGAGGTGATAAACCCTCTTTTAGAGGATAATCTCATGGTTGACCATAGTGGTGGAGAGGAAGATTCTCCTCGTATGAATCTAGAACATCATCCTGCCAATTTTGATGATTACATTTTCCAAAACAAACATGAGGTTCTTATGTGTGTTATGGAACTAGGAGCTAAGTTACCTTCCATAGTAGACCCTTCTCTCATTTCAAAATGATTCGTGGAGAAGAAGAAGTAGACCAACCTCATCATACTATCAATGAAATTTTAAATCCAGTCATGCCTCTACTTCTACATGAAATAATGAGGAAGTACCATTTGAAAATGATGGAGATTATCAGATACCTGTTGTTAAAATACATTGTGAAGACAACAATGAAGAACATGTTCATCATGCACAACCTCCCCCTAATGAAAAAATCATCATGAAATACCTATTCAAGAGGTGACATTAGAACAACAAGTCCAAGCCCTCACTCACCAATTGGAAGTTTGGCATTCACATATACAAAAAGGAACAACCAAAGTTTTGAAACAAGCCATACCAAAGGCAAAAAACCTAAGGCTTCATTTCACGAGTTCCCAATAAACACTCCTCGATGGGAGGCACAAAGAGATCCTTATGAAGAGATTCTCACAAAAATAGGGGTGGGAATACACCTAGATTTAATCCTATGTATAGACCTACACCACCCACACAAGATCCACTTTTCAATCAAGAGTGGTCAACTATGAAGAACACCCTTCAAGCATTACAAGAGGGCCAAACTAACAATAATAATAAGAAGAATACCAGTTCGATGAGTTATGTCCCTACCCATTTGAAAAATCCATGCTACAGTACCTTTCCCAAGACACTTTGATTTTCCAAAATTTGACAAGTATAAGGAAAAGGTGACCCTCGTGACCATATTAAATATTTTTATATGGCATGTCAAGAGGTGGCATTCAGCGACAATTATCTTATGCACCTCTTTCCATGAAAGTTTAGGAGCAATGATGCTAGAATGGTTTGTACACATCCCTAAGGGATCCATATCAACATGGCCAAAACTAGCAAAATTTTTGTATGACACTTCTCTTTTAATATAGAAAATGATGTCACCATGTTAGATCTCTGCAATGCCAAACAAAATGAAATAACAAAAAATTCATTGCATTTTTACAATGATGGAGAGGATTAGCTAGCCACTTTCCTTGCTCCATACCCAAAAAGTAGTTAATCAATATATTTTTCCCAACCTCCATCCAGACATTACGTTCCACTTGCAAATGCATTGTGGCAACACATTTGAAGAGGTCATCGAAAAAGGGAGTCAAATTGAAAAAACATTGTTAGCTAGGGGGACTCTAAAACCTTTCTCCCATGATCATAATGATTCCAAAATCTAATGAAAAACAAATTTTTTCCTAATAGGAAAAAAAAATTGTTAGTGATGGGATAGTAGACTCTAAATGAGTACAAGTCCATTCAAAACAACACTCCTTTGAAGCTTGCAAAGGGAGCTCCACCTATGGAGTATAAGCATCATACTTTCACTCCTCTTATCGACTCAATGTCATCAATACTAAAACAACTAGAGGTGGTTAATATGGTTAGATATCCTAAAACTATGCCTTATGAGGATGACATGCCTAAACCATCATGGTTTAGAGATAATGAATATTTCCAATTCCACCACGTTAAAGGTCACAAAACAAATAAGTGTTTGAAGTTGCAGCACTACATCCAGGACTTAATCGAAAGTGGTGATGTGGAGATGGATTCATCCACTCCTAACAAATCCCCCAATATGAAGACTTTTCCTAAACATAATCAGGACAAGAATGCTAATTATGTGTCTAATGAGGAGAATCATTTTGATGCTCTCATTGGTTGTGTAGATACACTTGTTGAACATGTCAACACAATAACCCCTGTGATATCCCTTGGACTATATATGTCTAGGCATGTGCTGAAAAGATTGATTATCACATGTAGTTCCACATACTTATGACAATAAGGAACCTAGGTTTCAACATTCCCATCAAAGGATGCCTATCACAACTAGACCTCATTTGATTCTTCACGCTAAAGAACCCATTCACTTACCTCTTCCCCCATCTTCAACTCATGGTAAGTGGTATGATTCTGATTCTTCTTGATTCTTCCAAAGATTCCAATCCCAATGATTCTAAGTCTTCTTTCTTCTTCTTGAAGATTCCAATCTAAATTATTCCTCTAATATGACTCCTAAGTCACGGTCCTCCTGTCTTCATAGGACCCCATTTCTCAGTCACCTCAATGACCCCTTCTTTCATCGAAGATCTCTCCGACTCAAAGTCCTTCTAATCAATCATCCAAGTTGACTCCCATGTCACATTCATCCAATCAACCTCTTGTGGTAGAACAACTACCCACACCATTGATTTCATTTTAGAATGAAGAAGCCATTAGAGAATTTATGAGGGTACATGAAGACATTCCTCTAGAATTTTGAGCAAGAAACCTCTTTAGACCTCGATACGTTCACATATTGGGAGGAAGAGATTGATGCCTTTTGTCAGAAAATAGAGGAAGACCCTAAGATCATGTTCACATATTGGGAGGAAGAGATTGATGCCTTTTTCGAAAAAAGAAGACCCTAAGATCATCGAACATGATCCTCCTCTTATTCTTCCATCTTCACATTCTTCATTGGGTGATGAAATTCTTGGGTCTAGCATTGATCCATGACCTATCTTCTCATTACCTAATCATTCTTTATCTATCAAGATTCCTCCATCACAATCTTACCTTGGGTCACCACCTAGTAGCCCATCATCTTCTTCTATATGTGGGCCACCTCCAAGTAGCCCCACATCATCTATATGTGGCTCACTCTAAGCCCATCTTTCCATCTATCATCTTCTATATATGGGGCACATCCTAGTAGTCCCATCTTCATCTATGATTCTTGGGGTCCACATCCTAGTAGTACCCATCTTCTTCTATATATGGGGCACATCCTATGGGATCATCTTCTTATTCTTGGGACACCTCCTAGTAGTCCTTCATCTTCTATCTATGGGACCACCAGGTAGTCCTTCATCTTTAATCTTAGGGCCACATCCTTGTATTCCTTTATCTTTAATCTATGGGACACCTCCTGGTAGCCCATCCTCTTCAATTCTTGGACCGTATATCCTTCATGTCCATCATATTTTTCTTCTATCAATGATTGTGGAAAACCCACCATCATTTCTCACATCAATTCTATTCATCCACTTTCTTCTCCCACTTCTCGGGATCAGAAAAGTCACGTATAGCTTATAAGAAACCAAAATGGTTCCTTCATCAACTCTCAGATCAAAAATTCCAAGAGCTCCAAAGCTCACAACAATTTAAACAATCTTAAAGTTCATAATCAAACACTGATTCAAAAATGCACATCAACACACCCATCAAGTATGGCATAAAGTGTAAAAACCTCTGGATAGGGACCTCAAGCTCCCACACAAAAATCCATGTTTCATGATAAAACACAGTCATCTATTGAGTATGAGCTCACCACGATCATTGAGATCGGGGATAATATGACTCTTGATAAGCAAACATGCCTAGTCTTCCTTATCAAGGAAATTGCTAACATTGTTGTTGGATCTTATCACGTCAAGTGACCTTGTCGGTCCCACCTTTCAAAAAAAAAAAAAAAAAAAAAAAAAAAAAATTTCAAAAAATCAAAGGTAAAAGATCAAACATTGCAATCGGTATTGCATACACATGGATGTTCTTTCTTCCCTTCTTGTTCTTCTTCTTACAAGTCTTCCTACCATTTTCATCCCTTTGGTGATATTTTGGTTAGCCTATTCACACGCATTTTGTGACATTTATCTCTATGGTATCCATTTTGACCTTGGTCTTTTATCACCTTGGTAAATTAAAGAATGAATGACCTCTTAGAGATCCTATCACAATCAACATCTAAAAAACTTGTTGCGAAGAAATTTTGGATATATTTGTTGACACTAGCCAATGTCATCATCACAATCACTTCCACCTCCTTCCATCAAGCCATCAGTGGTTCTTAACCCCTTGTCAAACAAGAGAGCTGAAATAAGTTTTCAAAAAGCAAAAGAATCAATCAAATCAAAAAGCACAAAGCTTGAAAGCAAAAACTAAAAGCAAAAACAAATTGATATATAACTCTCTCTTGGGGTATTTCCAATAATCTCTACTAAGGGCTATGGATGCACTGAACTGGTAGTAGAGAAATGTTGTGATTAGAATCAAATGCATCTCCATCGGGGCTATGGATGTCTGGCTGGCAGATGGAGCAATGTATGACTCTCCTTCCACAATCCATTCATAAAAAAAAAAATCAACTTTGAAAAATAAATCATTCCTACACATTGGCTAGGGTGTCTTCACTTGTTGTCTATCAAATCTTCCCTCCAAGAGGTAATAAATTTCCACATGCACACACTGGATCTCTATGAGAAAACAGATTAGTATGTTACCAAGTGTCTTTTTTTGGACCTTGTTCAGACTCTTACTCTAGTCTATATCTTGTCTCATGATTCGTGCCTTTGGCTAATCACTTCTTCATCGTGAGGCTTCTAAGCTACATTCACAACATTCACATTGTTCTTCTACTTCATTCAAACATCCATGTGTATAATATTTCCTTTTTTCCATGTTTGTGGGCACCTTTGTCCCCTTCACAAAAACAATCTTCCACTTCTTTCTATCATGTGCTTCTTGGCCAACTTACGTTGGGGGCATCCTTGCTCCTTCCTAACATGTCATTGGGTTACGTTCATCATCATGTTTGAACCTATCCATATTGGCCTTGATCCAAATTCTTGCGTGAAGATTTTTCTTTGAATATTCCCATCTAACATTGGGAAATTTCACATCTTCACTTTCTTGCACATACACATGGCATTCTACCCTTGTACATCCCATCTATCATTGGGGGCATCCACATTTCTTCGTTTCCTATACATAGCTTCAAAAAACTTCTAGAAAATAAAAACATTCAAATATGTTTCAAAAATCCCAAAACATTCAAATATGTTAGTCAAAAAAAGTCAAAACATCCAAATAAACATCAAAAAAAAAAATTAAATAAAAAAAATTCAAAAACCCAAAAAAATAAAAAAATTTCAAAACCCAAATTTATCTTACCATTGTATAGTTCACTTTGATACCTTTCCAACACAAAAAAAAGAGTCATTTTGAGGTCGGAGCAAAAGTTATGGCCTCTAGAAGATAGGTAGTGCACTCAGTGTTGCACATGCACTTGCCCTTAGCAGCATGCACATGTGCACACACATGCCCTGTGCACCATTAGTTGCAATGCACAGAGCCCAAGAATCCTTGCATTATGCACAGGCACCCATGTGCCCTTGAATCATCATCTACCATTTGTGTGTGTCTCTTTTTCCCATGTGCAAGTTCCTTTTCTCCCACGTGAGCTCCTTATCACACATATTGATATTGATTGGTCCCAATTTCAAAAATCTAAAAAAAAAAGTCAAATTTATCTTACCATTGTGTAGTTCACTTCAATACCTTTCCAAAAATAAAAAAAAAAATGCAAAAATTTCAAGGTCGGGAAAAAAAAATGGCCTCAAAATAGGTAGTGCAAAAATTCAAAAAATGTAAAATACGCACCCAGTGCCCTTGCAGCTCAAAAATGACAAAATGCACAAATGCACCCAAATGCCCTTGTCGCATTTACAAAATGCAAAAATGCCAAATAGCACTTGGCCCTGTGCCCATGTATGCCCAAATGCCCTTGCATAAAATGCATATGTTTTTAGCAAAAATTAAAAAAAATTACAAAAAAGACACCATTTCATTTCTCACAAATCAATTGCAACTTTTTTTCTCCCTCACAAAGCTCCTTTTCCTTTTCTTCCACGACATGTTTTCTCACCCCAAAGTGTCTGAAACCATTGTATTTCTTCTAAAAATCTTCTAACACTTGCCATGATGATTATTTTTAATAAATAATTATTTTTGCACCCATTTTGGTACGTTGGGGCATGTTTTTGCTTCCCAACGACCTTTTCTACTACTTGGGGCATTTTTTCTTATGGTCACTTTTAATGTTGTCTCCAACTTCTTTGTTATTCTTCTATAATATTTTCTTCCATAAAAATTAAAAAAATTAAAACAATAAAAAAAAAAAAAATAATAAAATCATTAAAAATCCAAAAATTGTAAAAATTTAAAAAAATTTAAAAATGTAAACAACATATATACGCAATTAAAGCTATGTCATTACATTATCCTCAACATCGAAATATGTCTTACAAAAGCATCTTTCTATGGTTCTTGCTTGTTTTGGTCTCAAACGACTTGTGGATCATCATGATCTACCTCCATTAACAAAATCTCGGTTGCATGCTATGTCGGTACTCCCATGTAACAGTGAGTTTCCAGAGACTATGTCATAGTGCACA
The DNA here is from genome assembly GCA_018340775.1 of Taxus wallichiana var. yunnanensis. Lineage (NCBI taxonomy): Eukaryota > Viridiplantae > Streptophyta > Pinopsida > Cupressales > Taxaceae > Taxus > Taxus wallichiana. The sequence continues at coordinate 8,988,493 of CM031244.1, forward strand.
AAATTTTCCATGGGACTACTTGTGTCCTCCATTTTTCCCTTACATGTGTCATTTCTTGGGGCACCATTTTTAACCCTTGTCATTACTGACACAAACATTTGGGAACTACAAATTTGATAACAAAAACATTGGTGTAAATTGTCTTGAACATTGTTTTTGTTTGAGTATGTGATTGTATTGTTTCTCTGTTAGGTTAGTTGGTTTACTTTCTCATATTGCATTGCATTGTGTATGTTGCATTGAGTTAAATTTTTACTTCTCATATGTTTGCATTGTGTATGTTGCATTGAGTTAGATATCATTTTACTTTCTCATATTGCATTGCATTATGTATGTTGCATGGAGTTACGTAGATGGAAAAATGTTAGTAATTTAGCTTTTCATGTTATCTTACATTTTTGTTCATTTCAATAAAGGTCGATGATGTAGACCTAGGGGAAAATGATATAAACAGGTTGCTTATTGAAAGGTTGGATGCAAAGATTGGGCTTGTCCTATATTCTCCATTAATCATTTCTTCTCCATTATCATTTATTACCATTACTAATTTTTCTTCCAAATCACTCGGGGCAATAAACAACCATGTTTATCCCTATCCTTATTCCTTCTCAATACCTAAGGGTTTCACCCATTCTAACCTATTTTCTTCTATCCATTTCAATCATATTTTTGATCATCGATTGACTTCTTCTATCACCCCATCGACACTCGAGGGGGCATCCTTCATTCCACTAATTTTTCTTCAAAAATTTACTTGTTTATGCTTGTCTACTATATTTGAAGTGAAGTCACTAACTTCACCTCAAACAGGGGAAAATGTAGACACCTAAATTCCACTTTTGCAATCTTATTGCCAAACACACACAAATCACTCTTATTCTTCCAATTCCATTATAATTAGTGATCTTTACTAATTAACTAATGTTTCTTACCACTTTGGTCAATTAACAAGCACTTTGTTGATCACCAAACCCCTTTCGCATTCAGGATGCCACTTTACGATGAATCGTAAGTCAAAATCCTCTTCAAAATAAACAATTAGCATTATAAGCTAATTAAGCCTATTTTGCCCTTGATTTGGTCAATATGCCCTAATATTGACTCAAACCCCTCTTCCAACCACTCAAAATCACCCCATTCACCTCCACAACATCTCAACAAGCTTCAAAATCTTATCCTAGCCTCTAGTTGACCCTAAGCGGTCGATTAAGGCTCCATACCTCTTAATCACTTGGTAATTCACTAATTGTGATTAGCAAGGCCTAATCATGATTAGCAATTCTAATCTAATTTGGGGATTTTAGTCCCACATGCACCAAAATACAAGTTTCTCCCAAAAGGAAAACTATAAAAAGAGTGCACCTCATTCCTTTATACTTTACACCATGCTTTGATTTGCATCTCATATAATACATATGATTCATAGCCAAGTTCAAATCCTTGCCTAAAACCTTCAACAAGGTTAGTAGATGAATATCTAAAGTGACTTAACAAGTCATTTGGAGAGGTCATTTCACCATTGTTTGGAGTAGCAACCATAACCATTCGGTTTTTGGCCTTACATGAAAGATACCCCATCGGTTCCTACACAAATCATATTTATAGAGATTAAATGATCATCCATACCAGTTATTCTTTTCAAATTTTTAATAACAAGTTTGCATATGTTCTCAAAATTGTAATTCTCAATCATTTGTACATAGTAGATGATTTTCCCTTAAATGGTTATTAAAATTGAAAGTGTAGACATACATACAAACCCACAATTTATTATATACTATTGTGACCTCATAAATCGACAATACGATAAAATTCACATTTTTTACCTTCTCTCTCAAATCAGTGATTTCATTTCTACCATTCACTTTGTCGTTTCCCATGCACTTGTATCTGACCAATGGGTTGTTGGAATGTTTGAAAACCCATTACATTGAAATATTATCTTATAATTAATGAGATCTAAAATTGTTCTACCCTTTTTAAAATGTGAAATATTTTTTTGAATTGTATAAGTTTTGTCTGAAGACTTGCATTAGTAGCTTTTGCAAATTTATCTTTTATTGTTCCACCTTTCTCAACAAGGTCTTGAATATGTTTATGATGATTTTCATATTTTGTTGCATATCTCATATGTAGACAATCTTTCTCAATTTTCTATGTAGTTGTACTTATTATTGTTTCATCATCTTTCCTTTTAGACTCGTATACTTTCCTACATTACTTCTCTATTATGTCTAGCTTCAACTACATTTTGTTGTCTTTGCCTAGTTTCCAACTACATATAGTACATCTACATTATGTATGAGTATCAGTACTATTTTCTGGTTCAACAGTTCAATGAATGGATATTTGGCTAACCATTCAAATTTATAAGTCCTTCCTAAAGTCCACTTCCCACTCTTATGTTTCTGATGTGTGTTTCGGAATGTTTATCTAAAGTTTGAGTTGGATGGAAATTGGGATTATCAGTACTATCAATGTGAATTAATTACTCTGCTGATTGGGAATTTCATCTGGAGTATGGTCATTATTAGGGTTTTCTACATTTGAAAGAAATTGGTTTGCTTATTGCATCCTTAAGTAAATCAACATATAAAGTAACATTAACATAATAAGAGTCAAAATTACCTCTTGGAACTAGTGTTACTATGGGCTGACTAAAATATTTTGAAATTTCCATGTCACGTTTTCTTTTTCCTTGAGTTCTTTTCTCATTTGCAACAGGGGCCATCGTATGGGTGATTTTGAAGTCTACACATGTGACAAAAATATAGAAGTTTCAAATAATATCTATAAAAAATAAATGCAAGACATTGTGAAAAATAAAGATCATGCTACATGATAACATGGTAACATGGGTTAGGCTACCGAATAGGGTTATGTGAACATGATATTGGATCACTTTGTACATCTTCATACTTTCTTGTTATAGAACGATAACACAAATTTATGATGTCGTGCGGAAAAAATATTTATGTTATCATCTAATAACATATATTGCTACCGTCGACACTTCTTATTCACCTTACCGGATGACATCATGTATTTAGATTATCATCTAGTAGCGATTCTATAAAAACCCTTGATGACTGACAATTTAAACTTTTTCACTTACCTCTTTCATTTATTCCTTCGTATTTTTGCTTTATACTTTCAGATTTTTCACATGCTTATTCGATTTTACCTTTGACTTCAACTTCAGATCTCAAAATTAACGAATTTTGAAATTATATTATATTACTATATTATGGAAAATTAATCCTATATATAATGGTATATTATAACATGAAGGCAAATATACTAACATTGGTCGGCCCTTAGTGGAAACACTAAGGTGAAATGATGGTCAAATTTATTTATGACCCATAAATTTTGGTGAACGGGATCTCAGTACGGTGTAAAAAAATTTCCAATTTCAATTTTTTAGAATCCTAATATTCACCTATTCACAAATATTCACCCCTAAAATGAACCCTTCCTTTAGGTGGAATGGTGGATGTATTTCTTGGTGCTATTTATTTGACTCGCACAACATTTTACTTCACATCTCAAAACTTTCGTGCCCTAGGTGTTCAATCTCCTTCTACACAATTTTTGGTGCCACTATTCACTCTTTCTACCTCTCATGCTCTTACACCTTCGTGTACCTCAACCAAGTTTATTCTCTAGTTCCAATTCTATATACCTTTATTTTTTCAAACCCTAACTCTAAAAACACAAACCATATCCCACTAATTGCTAACTTCCACACCTCATGCACACTCTAAAATTCCACATGAAGGAGCCTCTCAAATAGGCCATGTACTTTTGCAATGTGTATTGCTTCTATTATTCAAGTTCACATAAGCTCATACTCAAATCACTCTTGAATTGCTTGATTTCTTCACAAGGTAAGGTAATATTGAAATCTCTTCGATGCCCCTTTTATATATTTTCAATTTTTATCACATTCATTTCTCCCGACCTACCATCATATTACTGACTTTAAATTCTGCTTTCTTCCATGTGCAAAGCAATCATAACCTTCAGCGCACCACTACTTCCATGTTGCAGGACATACTTGCACGTACTTCCCTATGCTACAACACATTTTCTTCTCGCATCATATACCAAGTATCCCATGATGTTGTTGCATACCTCATGTTACCATGTGCATCCTCTTCCTCGCGTGGTCTTCAATCGAGAAATTTCTATTAGCATCATTATTCTTAGTGTCTACAACACCTTCTTTCTTTTGATCGCGTGCACCTTATAAACAAAGACATCACACCTTTCTACCATCATGCACACATATGCACCAACTTTCTCACGCATGCAAATATGGTTCACCCCATACTAAAATTATGTGCGGTCCTCTTCATAATAGTTCACTAAATAGTAATCAGCTTCCTATGTGCAAACACGCTTATTTCAAAAAAAAAGAAAAATAAAGACAAAGCCTGAAAGGAAAGCTAATCTAAATGGAAATACTTCATTATTACAAACACACAAAATAATCTTATTTATAAAAAGGCTTCATCCTACTCCCATTGAATTAATCGAGAAACACAATACCATCCAGTGCCTATAATTAACATGTGTCTGATTCAAGTATCTTGGTTACTACAAAAGGTCCCAAATAGTATACCTTCAACTTCCCTCAATGGCACGCAAACATAGAGTCATATAGAAGTACCATCTTCCCAACTACAAATTACTTGTTCTTGATGTGCCTATCATGTCAAGCCTTGTGTTATTCCTTCTTTGTCTTTTGTCTCCAACGCGATTGTCTTCTGCTCATCTAGTTGCATAAGTTTCTCAATACGCTCTTCCATAGCCTTTTCATCTGAAAAAATTCATGTGCATGCAATACGCATGGATGGTAACAAAAATTCCACATGAAGTACCTACTATATTCCAAAACCAACCGAAAGGGTTTGGATTTGTTCAACCTTTTATATATGGTCCTATAAGTCTAAAGTACAATGATACTTTATCATCTCAGTCCTTCCTTCCAACATCACAAATATTTGTCAGAGTCTATCCCAAGATCTTGTTGAAGGATTCAACAATACTATTAGCTTGAGGGTGATAAGGAGTAGTCTTATGGTGTACCACCATAAACTCTGCTAACAAAATTTTGATTGTCTCATTTAAGAAATGAGTTCCTCTATCACTAGTCAAGCTTAATGGGCATCCATACCTATTGATAATATTCTCCCAAAGGAATCTTGTTGTTGTGGCTATGGTACAATCCTTCGTAGGCACAACCTCTTCCCACTTTTTCAAATAGTTTTTGTATGTGATTATGTAGCGCACACCATTCCTACACATGGGTGGTGTAATAGGTCTTACAAAATCAACAACCCACTTCTCAAAAGGTTTTGTGCTCACTATGGGTTGCAAATTCATTTCATCTCTACTTCTAGACTTGTCAATGCAATGACAATGATCACATGCTTTAACATAATCCTTGGTATCCTTATATAATGTCTCTCACCATAAGCCAACTAGAAGGATCTTGCGCATGGTTGCATCTCCTTCATAATGTCCTTATAATGTCTCTACAATACTTCCATGAGATTCCTCCATAATAGCCTCACACTCATGCTCTAAGAATCACTTGTGCAAGACCTCATCATGGCCCATCTTATACAAATCTCCACCAATGAGTTGATATGTTGTAGCTGGAATTGTAATTTGTTTCTTATCCAATGTTTTTATCCCCTCTAGTGCAAGTCAGTGCGCGATAATACCTCTATGTCCTCTAAGTCTATTGGTACACGGTTTAACCTCAAAATTATGCATCGGGCATAGTGTCCTCAATACTTTATGTGTCCTCTCTAGATTTGATCTTTGATAAGTGATTAGGTCCCATATTTCCCTTTCCTAGGTTCACAACAAATGTGAAATCAAACTCCTAAAAAAGAAGTATCCATCGGTAGATGCGCCCTTGAAAAAAGGCTTGTTGACTAAATACTTCAATGTCATATGATCTGTATAAAATATGAATGGAGTGGCCAACAAATATTGTCAAATTTATGAATCGTATAGATCGTAGATAAGGCCACACACTCTCTTGTAGTATAATTTTACTATGTGGGTGTCAAATTTTACTTGCAAAGCATATGGAATTATCCACATTACCCTCACTGGTTGTGTTGAGATCGCACCAATAGCCATGCCAGATGCATCAACATGTACATGGAAAGGTTTGTCTCATGAAGGAAGCAAAAATTGGTGCGATGGTACGTTTATCCTTCAATGTCTCAAAATTCCTTTACTACGCATCCCCCAATAAAATTTTCATTCGGCCTTGGCGGTTCCTCTAGGGGCACAACAATCTATTCATATTCCTTTATAAACTTCCTATAATAACCAAGTATGTCCCAAGAAACCACGCACTTCACTTTGGTTGGTAGGATCTTCTAATCCGAAAATCACCACAATATTAGTTGGATCTACCAACAATCCATCCTTATAAATGATGTGCCCAAGTAATGTCCCAAAGGGTGTAGAACTTTTAATGTTAAGAGATATGTTTAACTACCTACATCTCTCAAACATGAGCCTTGTATTATCACAGTGATCTTTTACTAATTCATAAATGGTCCATCCATCTAGATAAACCTATGAGAACTTATGAATGCATTCATGAAATGTCTATACAACTATGTGCGAGAACACCGTTGACTAATTCTTCAATCCAAATGGCATAACAATATAAGACAAAATTCTGCATTCATTATCGAAGATCGTTCTTTTCTTTATTCTTCGCACAATGCACACCTGGTGATAGCCTAAGAACCCATCAATGAAAGAGTAGATTTTGTGCCCCACAACTCCCTCAAGTATTTCCTCTGTGAATGGTGTGGGAAAAGGATCTATAACACATGAAGCATTTAGTTCCCTGTAATCCATACATATCATAATCCTCCCATCCTTCGTAATGTTGATTACCATGGGACTAACCCACTCATCTTCCTCGATTAGTTCAATGATTTTAGACTTAAGCATCTTGTCTATTTTTCTTTCACCTTCACGCGTAGGTTCGGATTCATCCTGTAAGGCCTTTTTTAAATAAGATGTGTACCTTCTTTCAGCTTAATCTTTATCTCTACCAATGAAGGATGTACTCCTTTCAACTCAAGGTAACCTCTTGGGAAAAATTCATGTAAGTCACACAATAACTCAATGGTATTTGTTACGTTCATTTCTAACTATTAATCTTTGATGATGGATTCCTTAGGCACATCCTCGGTGTTAATGTTAACCTTCTTGGTCTTCATGGGAGCATGGTACATGTATACATTTTCATCTGTAGTGTCCACTACTTCTCGCAAACCTTTTGTATGGTTAATATATAAATTGTCCACCTCTTCATAATCAATGAGGTATACCATTTTCCCTTTCTCTTTCTCTTTCCAGAGCAACCCAATTGCATCTCCTTTATTCAATGATATCTTCATGCACTGGGGGTCGACTCTCTAAGTAATTAAAGCATGAGCTCCTCTTCTTTCACACTATCCCCTAACATGATGCACTTCATAATCTATAAGACCTCATGTACTTGAGGTTTATTACAAAAATAATCACAATAATGTGTCATACCTTCAATCATCTCATTTCATCTTGTAGTCTCTTTTGAGCTCAAAGCATGTATATAACATGCATGTGCGCATTCACGCAAAGTGAAATAGAACTTATGTACCCATAGTGATGGTGTTAAGGCCGCATGGCCTTGCATCCATTGCCTCTCATATGTATGAATGTGTACCAATGCGGGGATCTTCCCATCATACTCATGTATAAGTGTAGGCACATTGTTCTGAGTAAACCTTGTTGAAAAGGTGATTCTTACTTCTCGCCATCCTAACAATTTATCTCTATATGGTTCCCACCAATGTTTTTTTTTTCGCATAAATTTTACACCATCATATTCCTTTTTTCACCCTCATTCAGCCACTAGTTCTCCATGACATGCAATAATGATTCGACTTTTCTTCACCAAAGTGTACCTATGTAATCGAGTGTTACTGCATTGGAGTTTGTTTTCATGTGTGGAAGTGTTGAATACTTTACACAAAGTATTATACACTCTCTAAAAAAATTACCCTCAAAATATGTGCACGATACCTCGATAAATGTGCTCTTCTCATATGGGTGGTATTTTGACCCATAGGTTTATGGGGTGGTTTTGGCCCATGTTTTTGGTACCCATGGTATTGTAAAACTGCTTAAGAAGTTTCCTATTGATGTGATTTTGTGCATATGGTAGGTGAGACATAACATTGTAGAGGTGTGTGAGTTCAAGTGTGAATTCAAGAGAGTTTGTTGATCATATCTCCAAATAGATTCGGGTATCATATTGAGAGAAAAAGGTGTCTTATGTTAAAATATGAGAAAGTGATTCTTGGTGGACATAGCCCAAATTGGATAAACCACATTAAATAATGTCTCTATGTTGTGTTCTTTTATTTCTATACTTTTATTTCATATCTATGATATTTTTCTTCATATTAGTTTCTACTATTTCAATTCTATGTGGGATTATTTCGCATATTTTATCCCTTATTTCCTAAAAATTGGTATCAAATCCTAGATTGATTTGTTGAAGTGTTGAATTACATGGAAAATTTTAGCTTGAGTGGGATCTATGGAAGATGATGGAACATCAAAGGTTGGTAAAATCAATGGGAAGAATTTTAGTCTTTAGAAGATGCGGATGGAAGATTACCTTTATCATAAAGATATTTATATTCCATTGTCTCGAAAAGGGAACAAACCCTTGAGCATGATGGATGCGGATTGGGATTTTTGGATAGATAGGAACTTGGCACAATCCAATTATGTCTTACATATTCAGTATTATTTATTGTTTCAAAGGAAAAGACTACAAAAGAAATCATGGGTGCATTAGGGAATATGAAAAACCCTCTGCCTCTAACAAGATATTTTTAATGAAAAAGTTGTTTAATATGAATATGTCTCGAGAAAATTTTAGTAGAAGATAATTTGAATGGTTTTAATATGGTTGTGAATATCCTAGCTTTGGTTACAACAAAATTTGATGAAGAAGTTAGGCCTTTATTAATTTTTTTCTCCTTACCTGAGAGTTGGAATAGCCTAGTAATGGCGGTAAGCAACTCGTTCAGCCTAACTCAAATTTGAAGTTTAAGGACATTGTAGGGGTGATTCTAACCGAGGAAATGTGAAGAAAAATCTATGGGGAATCGTCTACTTCAAGGAATTCTGTGATGGTGGAAACTAGAGGGAGACAAAATAATAGAGGAATCCATGGAAAATCAAAAAATCAGGTAAGGTCAAAATCCAAAAGAAAGATGGTATGCTAGCGCTATGGAAATCTTGCGAATGAAAATAAGTACTATTGGGAAATTTGGGACAAGAAGAAACAACGGGAAGAAAACAAGGAGGTGAATGTGGCAACAGGTAATGTCTATCAAGATGCTTTGATTCTTTCTTTGCATAATATTTTTAAATCTTGGGTTTTAGATTCGGGGGCTTCTTTCCATGCTACTCCATATAGGCATTATTTTGTTGATTATGTTGAAGGGGTTTTTGGGCATGGTTTTCTTGGTGATGATGGGCCTTGCAAAATAGTTGGAAAAGGTGGTGTTCATGTTAAGATGTAGAATGGGAATAAATGGCTATTAAAGGATATCATACATGTTCCTACATTAATTTGAAACTTGGTATCGGTGGGGCGGTTGGGAAATGATGGTTGTCTTGTGATATTTACAAAAACTCCGGAAGGTTACCAAGGGTGCTCTTGTGGTGGCAAGAGGTAAGAATGTTGGAACCTTGTATTTAACCACTATTAGCACTATTGATTGTAATAATGTGGCTTCAAACGTAGACACAAAATTTTGGCACTATAGGCCTCTTCATATGAGCCATAAAGGCATGCAGATCATAAAGAAGAATTTTCCTAGATTTATAGAAACATGTTTGGATTTCTCAGAGAACTATTTTTATGGGAAACAAAAAAATTTAAATTTTTAAAGGTTGGAACCATGAAGAAAGAGATTAAGTTGGCTATGGTACATTCTAATGTGTAGGGGGCATCTCAAGTATCATCTCTTGGGGTTTTAAATTATTGATACAAGGAGGAAAGTATGGGTATATTGTATTAGAAATAAATCTAGTGTATTTGACACTTTTGTTAAATAGAAAGCCTTGGTAGAGAATGAAATAGGTCTTATGGTAAAATGTCTCAGGTCAAATAATGGAGGGGAGTATTGTAGCAATGATTTTGATTATTATTGTTCTAAGAATGAAATCCACAGGGCAAAATACAGCTTCTAGAAACTCCGCAATGACAGTAATGGGGTGTCAAAAAGAATGAATATGACAATAATGGAATGCGCAAGGAGCATGAGGTTATATTTGAGATTGCCTCTTTCTTTTTGGGAAAAAGTGGTGAGCAAAATTGTGTACTTGATAAACAAAGGATCCTCAAGTGCCTTGGATGGAGGCATACCTTAGGAGGCTTAGTCTGGTAAGAAGGTTTATTATTCATTTCTTAGAGTTTTTGATGTGAGGTGTTTGTCCATATTGAAAAGGATGAAATAACCAAGCTAGAAGATAAATCAGAAAAATGTACTTTCATTGGTTATGGTAGTGATGACTTTGGATATAAATGTTGGAGTATTAAGGACAAGAAAATCATTCTATCTAGGGATGTGGTCTTTAATGAAAAAGTTATATATAAGCAATAGTTAAAGGAAAACAGGAAAGAACCTAGGAAATAATATGCAAAGTGGTAGAGGATATTCCATATGGGAAAGTGAAATATGAATTAGTTCAAGAACCTACTCAATAGGAATCTAAAACTCCTATATTGAGGAGGTCTTATAGGGTAAGAAGAGAACCTAAACATTTTTCTCCTTCTCTTAATTATTTTTACTCACTAACAAAGGAGAACTAGAGAGCTTTGATGAAGCAATGCAAGTAAATGCTAGGAAGAAGTGGGAGAAAACCATGGATGAGGATCATATGTCTCTCATGGAGAAATAGACTTGGGATTTTGTGAAGCTACCCGAATGAAAAATATTATTACGTAGAAAGGTTTATGTACAAAGTTAAAGAGGAAGAAGGAGGCAAGAAAAGACACAAGACCTAGTTGGTGGTCAAGTGGTTTGCATAGAAAAAGGTATAGACTTTGATGAAATTTTTTCTCATGTAGCAAAAATGAATTCTATTAGAACTTTTCTTGGAATAGTGGCAACAGAAGACTTACACTTAGAGCAGCTAGATGTAAGGAATGCATTTCTCCATGGTGATTGAGAGGAGGATCTATATATGTAGCAACCGAAGGGCTATGAAGTCAAAGGTAAAGAGGAGATGGTGTGTAAAGTGAAGAAGAGCTTGTATGCCCTAAAACAAGCTCAACATCAATGGTATAAGAAATTTGATAGCGTCATGATGGAGCAAGGTTATATTAGATGACATTCTAACCATTGTGTGTATATAAAGAAATTTTAGGATGGCGGTTATATTATCTTGTGCTTGTATATGGATGACATGTTGGTGTAGGTTAAAACATGCAGGGAAATAAATGTACTCAAGAAGCAAAATAAATGAATCCTTTCTTATGAAGGATTTGGGGGTGGCTAAACAAATCCTTGGTATGAGGATATCTAAGGATATGAATGAATGGAAGTTGGCTTTATCTCGAGGAAGAGTACATTAAGAAGGTCTTCTATAGGTTTAATATGAAGCATGTTAAACTAGTTGGGACTCCTTTAGCGGGACATTTCAAGTTATCAAAGGAGTTATGTCCCAAGGTAGAGTAGGAGAGAAACCAGATTTCCAAGGTACCTTGCTCATCGGCAGCTTGACAATTTGATGTATACCATGGTGTGCACTAGGCTCGATATTTCCCATGCAATGGGAAAAGTTATTATATTTATTAGTGATCTAGGTAAAGACCACCGCAGAAGTAAAGTGGATCCTTTGGTACTTGAGAGGGACCATGGGGACAATTTTGTGTTATAGTGGATTAAACACCACTTTACGTGGTTATGTAGATTCAAACATGGCTGAAGAAGTAGATAGTAAGAGGAACACGATAGGTTATATTTTCACTATAAGTGGAATAGCAGAATAGTTGGATTTCATGATTGCATAATCTTGTGGCTTTGTCAACCACATAGTCTAAGTATGTTACTTCCACAGAGGCAAGAAAAGAGATTATTTAGCTACAAAGCAATTTCTTGAAGAGTTTGGGCATAAGCAGGAGGAAGGGAAGTTGCATAGTGATATTATGAGTTTTATACACCTAGCTAAGAACTCTTCTTTCCACTCTAGAATTAAGTATATATAGTTAAGGTTCCATTTCCTTAGGACAACTTTGTAGGAAGAGAAGTTGAAGCTAGAGAAGATTCATACTAGTGAGCATCATGTATACATGATAACCAAGGTGGTCAAAAGGGAGAAACTAAAGCTATGTTTAGCTTAGGTTGGTCTTCAAGAACGATAGTGAAGGGTTTAGAAGATTTCTCGAGAGAAAACCGGACTCCAAATGGGATATTTTTATGTTATGGAGCTTGTTTTCATGCATGGAAGTGTTGAAGATTGTACACTAAAATTATTGTACACTCTCCACAATTTTTTTAGCCTCAAAATACGTTCACGATACCTCGGGAAACGTTCTCTTCTCATATGGGTATTTTTTTAACCATAGGTTTATGGGGTGATTTTGGCCCATGGTATAGTAAAATTGCTTAAGTAGTTGCTTATTGATGTGTTTTTATGTATATGGTAGGTGACACATAACATTGTAGAGGTGTGTGAGTTCAAGTCTGAATTTAGGAGAGTTTATTGAGCACAAATCCAAACTTATCTAGGTATTATATTGAGAGAAAGGGGTATCTTGTATTAAAATATGAGTAAGTGATTCTTGGTGGACGTCGCCCAAATTGGGTGAACCACGTTAGATATTGTCTTTGTGTTGTGTTCTTTTATTTCTTCACTTTTATTTTAGATTTGTGATATTTTTTACATATTAGTTTCTACTATTGTGATTCTATGTGGGATTGTTCTACATATTTTATCCCTTATTTCCTAACATTGATTCTTTCCCATGTGTCCGATCATACGTAGCATGATCATCCTGGTTATGCTCCCCTTCATCTCACGCCCGACCATCTCATCGTGCCATGGGCCCATTTGTCACAAGTAACACTAGTAGTGTAACTCACCGAGTGCATGTCTTCCCACTAAAGTATGCATTCCTTAGATAGTTCCACAATCTCGGGATATCACACCATGCGTGCATAAATCCTATTCATCTCTTCTTCACTAAAAATCTCAATGTATGGTGTAGCCCTCACCTCATCCAAGGGTATGACCACGAGCTCATATTTGTTCTTAAAACTAATGTATCTCTTATTAAAGTGCAAGTATGTATTATTCACATTACACCAAGGACGTCCAAGTAGTGCAAAAAATTTATCTCCTCACTAGTTCCAATTTTTCAAAATCTCCAATAAACTTGGATCCTTAAATTTGAATTGAAGAATCCTTCAACACCCCAATAGGCATGGCCCTTGTTTTATTCACCATATACAACACATTAGAAGATGGTTGTAATAGTGGTCTTCCCATTTGATTCCATGCATCCAAAGTCAAAACATTCACCTCAAAGAATCGTGTTTATCAAAATGTTATTCACCAACCATCCATCAATCACTACATCCAAAGGTGTGATTTCATTTTCATACTCATGGTTTTGTGGTGGAAAACTCATATGGAGGATATGTTGTTCGCGTTTAAATCCTACGCATGGTACCTTCTCGAGAAACCATTCTCCAAGCAATGGGATGATATTCTCTTACATCATCATCTTTCCTATCTCCTTGAGATCATCTGCATCCTTTTGTGTAAGCTCATTGTTCTTAGTGTGCTCTCTCTCACATGTATGCTCCTTTAAGCACCGGATTTCTCATTGCAGCTCCCCGATAACCCCCATAGTCTCTTGATAGACCTCCTTCTGATGAGCGGAATTTGGATACTTGGCATGCATAACCTATTCTCTCTGAATGAGTGGTTTAGCATTAAGATGCTCATGCACATGTGTTGCTTCTGTGTGTTTTCACTAGTAAAGGATGTAATTATGGATCAAGCATCTTCTTTGGTGCTCATTTCTCATTCTTTACACACTATACCTTGATCATCCCCGCACCTTTGTCTTTCTTCTTATTCTTGTACATATGCTCATAAAGGTCAACACAATCCTCAACCTTATGTTGTTTGCCACAATACGCACATACCAAATTCTAGGGACATTCACGCTAGTAGTGATATGGGGACCCTCAAGTGTAACACATACCGTGCATAAATATTCCTCTACCACCATGGCCTCTACTCCTATATCCTCATTAGAATCCTCCTTCGTTACCCCACCCTTCAGAGGGGCCGAGCCTATTACACCTGAGAGTTTCTTTCTATAGTGGTTTTCCTTAATCCAATCTCACATGCCTCATGAATTTGATCTATCATTCGTATCATGAGTGTGTGTGTCACAAATCTTGCAATACATGGATACATTCTTCATAGTTGCGCCTTTGCCAAAATGGGAAATTCCATATATCATGGTTTTTTTGGAAAATCTCATAATACTTCAACAACACATGAACCGTCATGCGTAGACAACTACCCTTCGTATGTCCTTCAACCTCACATTTAATGCATCATAGCCCGCTTCGAGTCTCATGCATTGAATTATCATAGAGCTTCATGTTGCATGCCATTGTTGTTATATGCACTGCAAAAAATGACTCTCTCGTATTTTCACTCCCAAGTACTTCAAAGTGTGTAAAGTTGCTTCCAAATCTTTGCGTAAATCAAGTGTATGTCTTGTGTGACAAAGTCCTTGAAATGAAGTAAACATCCCTCTAACAAACCATTCTACATGTTGACTTTGATGAATATCATATGATATCTTGGACAAGAAAGTCTTAAACCGTGCATCATACTCCCTCCCACTTTTAGATAAACCCCGATTAATGTCCTTGAGCATGCTAATACTCGCCATTCAAACTCCTGGAATGTGGAACTTAGCCAAAAACTCCACACACAAAACATCATAATCCATCATAGTCTAGTGTGGATCATACTTTCTATACCAACTATGTGCGCGTCCTTGAAGTGTGGTAGAAAATTGACTTTCCTTTCTATTAGGGGTTGTAATTCCATGTGTTATTCATAGCATTTCACACTTGTGCACGTGCTCTCGCCACAAACTCCACACCTATAAATTCGACAAGTGAAACGATGTCTCAAAATAGACCTAAGGTGTTTTTTTTTGTAGTTGTTGAGTCAATGTCTAATGAGGCTGATTTGGTGGTGGTTGTGGATCTTTCTTAGGTTAGGACCAAATCCACGAACTTGAACCTCCAAAGGTTTCCCTCCATGTGGTTTTTTCCTAATCCCCCTAAGCCTCCTCGCAGACTGCTTTTTCATGACCTATAGTCATGTAGATGAACTCCTTGTTTTCTAGTTATTATAATGAATTGGAGACCAATGTTCTATGTTGTCGTAGCACCTATAGAATTGCTTCCAAAGGTCTATGCACTAACACTTTGTTTAGATTACATGCATATGAACAATCCTCCAAGTACACTCCCAAACACGGGCACTGTTGTGTTGCCATGTATGCATCCCTAGTATGTTGCCCCTTCGGATTTAACATGAAATTATCTACTTGTATCTCCTTCCCTACGTGGAGATTTTGTCCACTTTCCTTCGCTAGAATGCCCTTCAAAACTATTTATGGGTCTAGAACACCTTGCACAAAGGCTAGGTAGTTAGGTTGGGTCAAATACGCATGTTGACTCGATGAATATCATATGATATCTTGGACAAGAAAGTCTTAAACCGTGCATCATACTCCCTCCCACTTTTAGATAAACCCCGATTAATGTCCTTGAGCACACTAATACTCTACCATTCAAACTCGGAATGTGGAACTCAGCCAAAAACTCCACACACAAAACATCATAATCCATCGTGGTCTAGTGTGGATCATACTTTCTGTACCAACTATGTGGGCGTCCTTGAAGTGTGGCAGAAAATTAACTTTCCTTTCTATTAGGGGTTGTAATTCCATGTGTTATTCATAGCATTTCACACTTGTGCACGTGCTCGCCACAAACTCCACACCCCTAAATTCCGACAAGTGAAACGATGTCTCAAAATAGACCTAAGGTGTTTTTTTTGTAGTTGTTGAGTCAATGTCTAATGAGGCTGATTTGGTGGTGGTTGTGGATCTTTCTTAGGTTAGGACCAAATCCTAAACTTGACCCTCCAACAGGTTTCCCTCCATGTGGTGTTTTTCCTAATCCCCCTAAGCCTCCCGCACTATTTTTCATGACCTATAGTCATGTAGATGAACTCCCTTGTTTTCCGCTTATTATAATGAATTGGAGACCAATGTTCTATGTTGTCGTAGCACCTATAGAATTGCTTCCAAAGGTCTATGCACCAACACTTTGTTCAGATTACATGCATGTGAACAATCCTCCAAGTACACTCCCAAAGACGGGTGCCTATTGTGTTGCCATGTATGCATCCCTAGTATGTTGCTCCTTCAGATTTAACATGAAATTATCTACTTGTATCTCCTTCCCTACATGGAGATTTTGTCCACTTTCCTTCACCGGAATTCCCTTCAAAAACTATCTATGGGTCCGGAACACCTTGTACAAAGGCTAAATAGTTAGGTTGGGTCAAATGCGCACTGTTGTTCTTATTCTTTCCTCGACGCACTCTCATCGAATTAAATGGAGTCTCTCTAGTACACTTTCCCAATGTCTGGAGGACATGATCTTGTGGCTCCTCATCTTTCATAAGGGTATCAAAACCTTCGTTAGTCATCATTCATCTCAAAGGAAACACTACATCAATTTCCTATGTCATGCTTCATTATACTTGAGTCGTCTTTCCTATCTCTATCTTTCTTCCACCAAGGCTTCCGCCATCCTTCTCCATACATGTTTCTACTCATGCACACGGTGGGTTTTAGCTAGCCATAGGTAATCTTTCCAATCCCAATTCTATCATCAAGATCTTGATAGCTAAGGGTATCGCGCACAAATAGGATCCTCTGGCTCATGCAAGAACTTGAACTTTGCTTCCTCTAGACAAGAATATGTGGAAATTTCATACTCTAAAGTATAGTTATGCAACATTCCTTTCTACCAACAATCCAAAACTCTAGTCCACATCTCAGTCAAATCAAAGGGAGTCTGATAGTCTTCCTACGTCCAAAATCTCATTCTAGGGTAGTAAAGTGTATTTGGTGTGTAAGCTTCCAACCACTGGTATAAATCTATTAGGAAGAAGTTGAAGAATGTCTTATACAGGAAATTATAAAGATTATCTTCCACCCACTTTCATGTATTAAAACCAGGTTCATTACTATTTCTCTCTCGTAAACGTGTCTTGACCATCTTCTACCCAAATTTTAATACTCTCCAAAGATATTCAATACACCATCTACATGCAACATCCTGGCATACAAATTAAAAATAGGTCCCGAAAATGGAACCAAAATGTAGTCTTTGTTTTTGCACACTTATTAGCTAGGCACGCAGCACTTCATCCAAACAGATCCGAATGTTCACTCGAAGCACACTCACCACCATGTCCCTCATTTACTATGCCTATCAGTATGTTATCATGCATAATTACCATGTTCACAATCCAGATGTTCATTCATGCACCGAGAGAATTATCCTAACCATGGAAAGTTAAAGAACACATATACTATGAAAAATACTTAACCAATGTAAGCAAGAACTAATATCAATTACACTATCAAATCACCATGACCAGATCCATAAACTAACATTATCCAACCACACTTATCCATTAGAAACCTTAAGAAATTACATAACATGGAAGTTGATACTCAGTCATTACAATAGTGTGCAGGACCATGCGCGCGACCATCAAACCCTAGATCTATGTCAAAGCAAAGAAAACTCTACTACGGTATACACGGTCACTACTAACAAAGACTTATATTGGGTATATATAGGGGTGGGGACTTTCCCTTCACCGCCCATGCACTCTGGTCTTTACAACACTTCCAAAGTGATTCCTCCTTTTGAAGACCTCTCTCTACCATAGCCTTATTTTGATATTCCTCCTAAAATTATCGCCTAAGTGCTTGCTCATCTAATATGTCCATGTTGAAATTCACAATCAATCGTACTCCTCCTTCAACCTTCCACACTTTGCTCACATGTAGAGGGGTTTAGTAAGCCATAGGGAAATTCTCAATCCCAAGATCTACCATAATCTTTTTGATCGCAAGTGTTAGGTGTATCAAGTAAGTTTTGCATGGCTCATGGGGAAGTTAATTTTTTCTTCCTTAGGGAAAGAATATGTGGAAACTGTATGCGCCAAGATGTAACTATGAAGTGTTCCATTCCACTTGACATCAACAACACATGTCCACACACCGTCTAACTCTACAAGTCTCCAAAGGTGTTCTTCATTCAAAGGATTCTTATGTCATAGATTTAAATTTTTACACGTAAAGACGTAGTCAACCAAGCATACAAATATCATGGGAGTTCACTTAATACAGTCTCATACAAATCATTAAACAAATGCCTTTCTACCCATTTTCTTGGAAAACAATTCATGTGACTAGAAAACATTTTTGCTAACTCCTCTTAAACCATTTCCATCCAACTCTCAATGTTTTATTAAGTCGAAACATCCTTCTTCAATATAATCATGGCAACATAATGCAATGGATCCCGAAACAAAACCAAAATTTTTATCTACTTTACCCTTGCCTCTTTATGATAGTTACATTTACCATTGCTTAAGACAACACCACATGCACTTTGTAAAATCAACTCCCTCATGTTGGCATATCACACAAAGTCAACCTTGTGCACTCACCGAGGCATGAGAAAAGACTAGTTCCTATCGGTTTGGGTTGTGTCATGATATCTAAGATATCCACTTTATTCCACATCCAACATTAAGAACACACTTATCTCAACATATAAGCATGCATAACAATATTACGTAGTAATTGCAAGCCATACATAGCAAATCAATGTGCACTAGAGTATTCAACGAGATTGAATAATCATTAATCTATTAGGGATTTATATAGTTGTTCAAAAATAAACACCTCACATCAATCCCTCTCACCTTAGCACCCTCTATTATCAATGTACCAAGGGGTATTTATGTTGATGGGGCACTACCTTCCTTAGCTTATCTAATAGTTATATTTGTCTTTAAATACTAGTTTAAAATGACTTAACTAGTAGTCTTAAGTTACACACATACAAGGAAACATTGATCCTTATCTTCAACACATGCAATACTCCTTATTTGATTGTATCCTATTGGCATTTTGTTTCTCTTGTGAATTTCTTATTAACTCACTAATCTCCAAATTATTATATTTTGTGCAACATCTCCTTGATCGATAGTTTGTCGTATGTTAGTGATCCAAGATGGTGTTTTGATTCTTCCATATGTTTGATTGGCAAGAGTGTTTTCTTCTACCACGCATGCCAAATGTACCATCATCATTAAACCTCTACGTGCATGCTAGTTATTAGTGCCTCCAAAAGTGTGGGTGGGCACCATGTATCCAACTTTCCTTCATGCAAATGTGCACACGCCAACCTAGGGGGTTCAAAAATGCTCATGATATCTATGCTCCCCAAAAATCCTTATACTTCGTTAAAAATAATATTACTTAGAGAAACTTTCATATTTCACGAAAATGTGAGCTCAATAACAAGATGTATTTTGTAACATCGATGGGAAAGAAGGATCCAATTATTTCCCAACTTCTAAATAAATTAATATTCCAACTATTTGGATATTTAGATCAAATTTATTGACTTCACACAAAAAAATAGTATTCAATGAGCATAACTTCTTATATATTCATTGGGAAGCTGTTAAATCATGTTTTCGACTTCATGGAAGTATCGTGACATTGAATTTTTTTAGGAACCTATGTTTTGCCTAGAATGGAACACTAATCAAGAGGAGTTTTTGTGGGGGGTTTTGAGGATACGCACATTTCGATTGCGAAAATGCTAACATTTTCAATGCGGCCCTAGGCATGCATTACTCGCAGGATGCATGTAAGAGAGATCTTTGGATCGCTTCGTGGCCACCTCATGCTCCACTTCCATAGTTTTCCCATCTCAAAAACATGCATGGGTATCTCCCTTCTTGTTAAGTTTTGTTATCCTATGTTGATTCATGCTTTCGTTGAAAAAAAAATCTATAAATTAGTGAGAATGTGTACAATGAATGTGGTAGATTTTCTATTAGACACGCGTAGCAATTAAATGACTTTTTACCAGTGAAAATTAACCTCTAAAAACCCATTTGCTTATCAATTCGGAAATGACTTGAAATGTACATTACCAACCTACAAAACAAAATGACTTCCCCTATAATTTTTGGCTTGGGTCTTATAACCGTGAGATCAAAACAATTGGAAGACTAAACTTTACAACTTAAAAACAACTCTTAAAGTTGTGATTTCACTCTTGAAGAAAATTTTGGCAAGAATTTGCAACCTTCCCTTGTATAGTTTTTAATGCAGGAGCATCTCAGGACTAAGGAAATCCTAAATGAATGAGGAAGCGTGCAAGAATTGGAGGTGCGTAAGAAAGGGGAAGACACAAGGTAAGTGCACGAAAGAATACAGTTTCCCCAAGGAAGAAAGAAAGGTATCATGAAGCCACAAGAGGAGAAGCATGCATGGAAAGGAAGTGCATTTAAAAGAGGAAAGAACAGGAAAATATGATGGTGTTCCAGAGAAGAGGAGAAGACAGAAGAGCAGAGAAAGGAAAGGGGCTCGAGAGAAAAAGGTGCAAGAGTTTGGCGCATGGGTTAGAGATCACGGGGCGTGAAGAAGTAAAATGGTGTGCAGAATAAAAGGATGTGCTAGAGGAAGCTAAGACGCCCAGCAGAAGTGGCGCCTAAAAAGTGGTTTCCCATGACAGTAGCCTAAGGTGAAGGTACATGAGAGGACAAATTGAATTAAGGCACGAGGAAATAAGAATGGAGCACGGGGAGATGTTGAAGAATCCCAAGATAAAGACAAGGGAATGGCATAAGCATGAAGAGTAGATCCTATGGTGATAAGATGTGGCATAGTTGGCAGAAGGATGGTTGGTGACGGGTCTACAAAGTCACATGGCTGACAATGACTAACCAATTGAGAGGGAGAACAGAGGAATCCAACTACCGAAGGATGTGGCACAAATGAATTGGTTCAGAGAAGATCACGCAGATAAGGACATTTAAGATCCCAAGCTCAAATTTGGATCTAAGCGAGAAAGTTGGAAGGAGCCAGCACAGAGGAGAGAAGTGGGGAAAATCATGCACGTGTAGCTATAAAAGGAGGATTTTATCGTGTGAAGGTTATTGAAAATGGGAAAGTTGTGGATGAGGCTAGAGGGACCAAGAAAAAAAGGTCGAGAGTAGGACTTGGGTCGAATGAATATAGATAGAGTCTAGCTTGGCCCTTAGGAGGCATTGTACGGATGAAAATCGACACGCGACCTTCAACCACACTCGACTCCCCGAGGTCATGCCAAGGCACAATCGATGTGGAAATGTGGATGGCTAACTATAGGAGAATCAATGACTAAGATCTGGTAGTGTGAATTCCTAGTAGTTGAGTCGGAAAAGGGGAGATTTAGTGGCTATGAACGGGTAGCATAAATTCCCTATGGCTTGATTGAACCTAAGTGTTAAACTATGTTGAAGTGTTCATTTTAACTAAAATGAAACTAACAATCTAATCTATTGCTGAATAGGAAACTAATTAAACAAATCAACTAAACTAGAATTATTACAAACACAGACAACAAATTGCTTCTATTCTAAACAATTAAACTACTTCTACACTAAAACTAAACAAGTAAATAACCCGGTGTAGTTATTCACCTGTGTTGAGTGTATCTAGTCTATTCTAATTAAATGAAAGCTTCACTTTAAATTATGGATGCAAATCTAACTTCCTACTTTGCCTCAGAAGCGGGGAAGAAATCAAAGCTTCTCATAAGCTTTTCTTCCCTGCAACTTCCCCAACAACAGTAAAGAAGACTTCTATTGAGGATTTCCTATTGAATTGATTTATTGTAGCTATTGAATGATTAAAACTATGGAAATGATTCTCTACTCTATTTGATAATATGCATACAATTCAGAAATGAAAAATTTGAAGAAATGAAGGAAAACAAATAACAACTCCAACCTGGAATATAGAATGCAGTGGTAATCTAGTTGTGTGGTACTTGGTCCCCTCAGTTTATCTTTTCAGTCTCTCGTGTCCATGTGAGTCCATAGGTTGGGAATGCAGTGAAAGCAATAGAGGGAAAGCGCTAGAGCAACAAAGCTTTGAATTGGCAATCTGGGAACAATGCAGGTGGAAGAAAGATAACACAATAGAACTTATATTGGCTATGCAGTTTCCCGCAAGAAAGAGGGCAGCTTTGCGGTTGCAAGAATACTCAAAATGATCTTCATCCATTTTCTTGAAAACAAGCAATCAATTTATAGAAAGTTGGTTGTAGAGTGCACAAGCACACTTGGCAGAAATGAGATGCCAAATCAACACATGAAAAGGAAGTTAACTATGCAATCAACAATCACAAGTGAAAGAGGAGTTAAGCATGAACAAATCAAGCTCAAATTTAGGATTTTTGATTGAGAAATGCGTCTGAAAACTTAACTAGATTTGAGTTACACGCTTACAAAACACGAGTGACCATTTTGGAAAATGCGCACAAGACCGCTGCCCTGCACAAAGCGGTGATTACATGATCATTGCCTTGCCCGGGGTGGCGGTTACAAACCGCCACCAGTAGGTGGCGCTTTGACACTAAAGGTCAAAACTAGCCTAAAACGAAGCGAGAAGCTAGGAAAAAGCATGCAGAGGCTAAGTAAGGCAATCTAGGCTACAAATATAAGTTGTAAGTGGGTTTAGGAGCTCGAACACCTTCGAAAAGATATGAATCATCATTGGGGACCTTTTGTAACCATTTTCTAACAATGTAGCACGTGCGAAATTGGGTGCGTCAGCACCAACACTTATAAACCTCCACAATAGATGCAAAAATCTCATAGGAGAGCCGCATGGTAGATGTCGCATGGCACCATTTTCTATTAATGTAAGCCTACATAGTGTTATGCAACCCATTTACGTGACTCGTAGGCGGAGGCCGAACCATAGAGGCCCCTTGCCATCGATTTTATATCTTAAATGTGTTCCTTAATGTTAGAATTTGTTAGAATGATTCCTAAATTGCACCTATCCTCTTGTTTGATGCTTTATTGAATCAAGTTTCCAAGTCACTTGAATGATTTGGTCGCATGAGGCAACTTCTTGGTTTTATGAAACCATTTTGGAATTGACTTGAATGAATGCTTGCAAACTAAGATTGTGTGTCCTATAGACACAAACCTCTTCATTTTTGCATTAGAATTAGGAATCCATTATTAATTTAACCCTTCCTCATGGGGAAGCACTTTTTTGCACCATATTTGGATCCACTTCAGCTTATTGTGTTTGATTCCAAATCTTCAAATTGCATTCCCTCCCTCCAAAATTGTGCCTCTAAAATGAGTGCCACATATAAGTGTATTTCGGTTCGATAGCTTACCTTATGTTTTCACTATATAAAGAAGAGTTTGGAAGTGACGGATTTCAAGTACATGTACTCAATGACATATTTTAGATGTCATTCCATAGTCATTTCCGTTATTTTGAACTATACCTTCACTTACTCTTTTGGACCTAGTGTTGACCCCACGATAAAATATTTGTTGAGTTGAATAACTTGCATTCGATAAATTATTCTTAGTAAAAAATCTATTTAAACTTGATAGTATAAACATAAATTATACACTTGGTGCAAACTATGATGTTTCTCTTCAAACCTTTTCTCAAAATTGAAACTAGAAACTATGATTGTATGTTAAATGATGGCCTCTCTCTCTCTAAACCCTACATTAGAATTGCAAATGAACTTAAAATATGTACGAAGAAATTAAATTTTATCTAAGCCTTGGAAATGTAATTACATCATGAAATTATGTGTTAAGATATTGATTGCTTTGTCTCTCTCTCGAACTCTAAATATGTTGTTGAATGATCTCATGAAACCCTAACGAGAAACTTATAGTAATTCTCTCTCCTCTGTGAAAGTTTAAATGCAAAATACCGTAACTAGGTAGGAATAGTGAAATCCACGTCATTTGTGTGTTGACTTGAGAAGTTACATAATTTCAAGTTTGTGGTGTGTAAGGACCTCAAAAACCAAGATCCAATTTTTTTAACTCCCATTATTCTCATTGTTTAAGTGATATGTTGATTTCAAACATAAACAACTCATACAACTAAACATTCAAATCATACATGCATGATACAGTGGTACAAATCAAATTTGATCCAAAAGATGTTTCATTTATTTCTAATGTCTTAGTACAACTTATAAGTTTACTTGCAATACAATGAGCCTCATAGGCTTATACAATATAATCGGTTATTCTAGCAGTACATCAAGTACAATTTTATTCCATGAATTGAAATATAAAACAACTAAACAAGATCTGAAAGTCAGCTCAAATTCCTTTTAGATTCTTTCCTTTCCTTTGTCTCCAGAGTGGCCTATATTATCCGCATAGCATCAGTTCAAACTGAATTGGCAAGAGTTTACGTTTTCATACATGTAGTATTCTACAAATGAAAACATATCAGCAATACATAGTCATGCATCAACATACAAATTCATCCATTATTATAATAATGATGTCAATAAGCATGTATACATGCATGAACTAACCAAGTTCAGAATCTCATTCTTGAGTGGTGCCTTCAACCATCATACAAAAATACATAAAACTTACCACACATAAGACTAATTACATAATGCATTTCATAATAATATTTCATGCCAAATCAAATCAGCATACCAATTGTTTGATGAAATGTCACACATAGTCTCCATGCAAAAAGGAGAATGCATACTAACCAATTGACAAACGTCAACATGAACTTCACTTCACAAGCTCAAAATGAACAACATGCCAAAACAAATCAGCAACTTAACATATTTGTCAAAATGCCCAACATAACCTTTATACCAAAAGAATGCATGCCAACCGTATGACAAAATGTCATAATATGAACTTCAAATATAATCCAAAGAATGCATGTCAATTGTATGACAAAATGTCATAGAATGAACATCATATATAATCCAAAAATGCATGCCATATGTATGACAAAATGTCATAATAACATATTTCATATCTATGCCCAACAAAAGGATTCACGTAAATTGTTTGACAAAATGCCACAATCCATACTCATGTATTTATACCAATTAAAAGATTGCACACCAACTGTTTGTCAAAATGTCTCAACACATATTCATTTTAAATATGCCAATCAAGAGATTACACACAAACTGTTTGACAAAATGTCACAACCCATCTTCAGAGAAATATGCCATAAAAGAGGTTACATGCGAACTGTTTGACAAAATGCCACATTCCATATTCATATAAATATGCCAAACAAAAGGTTGCATATGAACTATTTGACAAAATGGCTCAACACGTGCTCATATTAAATTTGTCAAATAAGAGTTCACACTCCAACTATTTGTCTAAATGTCACAACCCAACAGAACTGCAGCCCAAACACAACAAACTTACAGCCAAGATCCAAGAAAAGAACCCAAAAAACAACTTACAACCAAAACTAAAGCAAATAACCCATCCAATAACACAAAAAACTTATAGACAAAACTATAGTAAAGAATCCACCAAAAATACAACGAACTTGCAACCAAAACTACAAGAAATAACGTAGCCAAAACATAGCAAACTTACACCAAAATTGTAGCAAAGAACCCAACCCATGTATGACAAAACATTAGAATATATACACTTATGTATACTCGAAAATACAAACTCAAAATGTCATATGTCATCTCCTATATACCCAAGAGAAGAGAATCAATAATTCCAAGTATCCAATAAGGAAATAAAATGAAATCTCATACACATAATGGAAAAATCAGAAATCTAAATACCCAAAATGAGAAAACTAAATTTCTCAATACCCATAGAGGAAAAATCAGAAATCTTAATACCTAGAATGAGAAAACCAGATTTCTCAATACCCAGAAAGGGGAAAAATAAAATATGCATTCATTTATAAAATACTTGCATAAGATAAAAATTAGAAACCCTTGCCTGAGAAATTTGAATTGAAAGAAGACTAGAAAACTCGACTTTTCCTCCTTCCTTCTCTACTATTTTCTCCAACTTCCTAGCTCTACACAACTCAAAATGAAACCCCAAAACATTCTTTATTTTCCAGAAAAAATCTCCACTAAAATGGTTGCACCAGAAAAGGTGGAATCCCATAATGGAGGCCCAAAAATCAGCCAAGATTGTCATAACAAACCTCCACAAAATCCTCCCAAAATTTTGATAGAGTTTCCCCTCCAATTCCTCCTCTCCTTCACGCCATGCCAAATGGCTAAAATAAAAACCTAATTCTCATTTATGCCATGGATTTCAAAATCCATTAAAATATTATTAAGACTCCAAAATGCCACCTCTTAGCTTAAGTCTAAGTTTTAAATAAAACTTATATGCCACATTCCATAAGGAATGATTTAAGACCAAAAATTAATGCCAAGATACTCACAAGCCTAATGCCACCAAACAAATGCCAAGTCACATTACCAAGTGAGCACCCAAGCACTTTATTACCAAGTCAACATAATTCGCAAATGCTCGAATTTGAGCACATGGAGAATATTACATCAGCCACACTACAATATCATCGTTCTTGACTCAACATGATTAAAAGATCATACCACTTGACGTAGTTGTGTTACTTTTTCCTATCTTATGTGGAGAAGTTATTTCAAGCATTTCATGTGACTCAATTTCATATCGTAATCTTTATATTACTATGAGGGAAAACTCTACACCTTGTACCTTGATGCACAAGTCTAATAATGTCTCCATAGTATGATTTTTCTCTCTTAATGAGAGTGCATTGAACCTAGCACTAAGATCTCCATAGAAGGATGTTTGTGGGCAAAATCTTATAACATTGTAACGACTTGTTTGTGCCTTGTAATATCTTGGTGAGTGTTTACTCTAGAGTTTGAGACACTCCCTCTTTGGACCTTTTTCGAACTTTAAAAAGGTTGACGAAAATGAAATGTGATGCCTTTTAGAGGAAGCATGTATGACTTAGGGATTGAATCCTAACCTTGTAGCGATTGTAATCTATATCTCAATGCTCTAAATATTCCAAAAACAAAATAATAAACGAGTAATTAAATTTTCACTAGGTGGGTAAAATAACTTGTAATTTGTTTGGTTAGTGGGTTGTGATTTTGTATTTGTGTAATGTCATGGAAGCAAACTAGGTGTCGTTTTTATCAAAAAAAAATTACCTTAGTTTTAGTTGTAGTTTTGGGTCAAAAATATTGGTCATGAAATGGTCCTTAACATCCCGCACTTTGAGATATAATAGGTGGCGACATTGGGTAAGTATATGGCATGGGAAACGTTGGTGTCAAGGTTGTGACATTTATCAACGTTGGGTTTGGGGGTGTCACATCAGTTTTTGTAATCTTGTGGTTGTTTCCCTTCTCGCTTCATGTGCATATGGACATTCTTGTCTACTATGTCCTTCTATGAAACAAACCGCACACTGTGAGTTTTTCCATTCTACCACCTTGGGTGGTGAATGTCCTTATATTTGCTTTCATTTGTATCTTTTGTTGAAGTCTCAGGTTGTGCCAATTCATTATGTAGTTTCTCTAATTCAATTTTCACCACAATCTCACCTCTTCTCCATGGATGTGCTTCCAACCATAAAGTCATCTCTAATGCTTTTATAAAAGTTGGATTCCTTTGTGTCAATTGATGCCCTAGAATAATGTAATAACCTTAAAATACACCATTCCACCCGTTGCTTTTCATTTGAAGGCTCATCCAATCTTCTTACCACATTTTGAAACCTCATCAAACTCCTTAACCTGATTTCACCCTCCTTTTGGATTGAATCTCTCATTTTGCTAACACTCTCTATTGGTATATCAGACAAATGGAAATTACTCTTAAATTCCTTCTTCACTTCATCACATGATTTCGTGTGGTTTGAATTGATCCTCATATACCATTTTAAAGTTTCCTCTCTCAGAGATACAACAAAATCAAACAATTTCACTTTCTCATCTATTAGGTTATGTCTACAAATAAGAATATAATAGAAATAAGTGTTCCTTTGCATCTTTCATATCTTTTCCAAAAATTGGCAGCTTCATCATGTGTCATTTTGTTTTTCCCTTTTCTTTGGTAATTTCTACATTCCCTCCTTTTCCTTCTCTACTACTTCACTACTCGACTCTTTTTCACAACCGGATTATTCCTTCATTTGTCTCTATGTAACTCTATCTCAATATAACCCAATATCTCGCTTAACTCTTTTACAATTTCATTTCTCCTACTCTCTTCTTATTTTCTATAACTATTCCTCAACTCTTTTGTTGTCCCCTAAAGTTATCAAGCAACACGGAGATGACATTCAATCCAAGGGGTTCATTTTCTTAAATAATATATTTCATTTGGGGGAGGCATCACTTCCTATTTGACTAGTACTACCACTATTAAATTCTTCCTTTTTATCTTTTCACCAACTACTATGTTATTTTCATAAAACACTTCTCTAATCTCTTCATCTCGTATAACAACTATCATCCTTTTATTTTTATTTTTGTCTCATTCTTTCCATCTTTTGTATTGTGTCTACTATTTTTTCGAAATTTTTCATTTTTTTTAAAGTGTGCGACATACTACTAACCCCTCCTCCACTCTAATTTCTTAACTATTCTTCTCATTTAATTCTCTCTTCACCTCTTATTAAACTAACATTAATCTCTCTGAGCTTCCTCTAATATTTTACTTAATTTTTCCATTTTTCTTCCCCATTTATTTCCCCATCATCATACCAAATTTCTCTAAACATTACATCCATACCCACCCCACCCCCGCCCGCTTTACTTGTCATCTCGCATGTGCCTAACCCCTAAATGAATTGACTCCGCTCTTTATCACACCCTTCTCACTCGGGAATTCAAATTAAAAAACAAAATTCTTTCCATAAATTGTCTTCGTTTCTCTTCAAGAAGCTCGACTTTCTTAACGTCAAAGTTTGTTCACCTTTGTATCATCCACGTAATGATAAATGAGTCCACTGTAGTTTTAAACCAATAGTAAACAACATGGGTCCAAGGTTCATCTAGGTTTTGAATTCTAGTAGCTTTTCCTTGTCCATTGAATAGGCTCCCATAATTGAAATCTAGACCACTCAATTTCTTTTGTTATTCTCAAATCCATGACCACAAGAAATTCAAGTAGAATGGCCATAACTCCTTATCTTCTACCCTAAAGAATGTGTTTGCAACCTAGTCGTGATTGTATTTGGTCCTTTTCACCTCATCTAATTGAGATGTTATGAGTTCCCGAATAGTAATGGGTATCCACCTCTTGACATCGCTTAACCAAACTTGGGCTCAAACACCAAATTTTGACATAAACTCCTCTTTATTCATATATAATTCTACCGTACATTACAATTCTCTATTATAATTTATGTTATATTGTTGAATAGTATATCTCTATACTCATATTCTCTCTTATTCACCCCATACCCATTCACAGACACACTTTTGTTATGAATACATCTCCTTTCCCATGAATACAACCTCTCTTCATCAAATATACCATATACCATATACCATATACCATAGTATATATGCATTTTCTTATACAAACTATAGTGCATAGCTATAATAACACCCTATATTATTCATGAGTGTCTCAATATGTCAAAAATGAAGGGATGTGTCCCTTGCTCATGTCTTTTCATTAACTAGGTTCTTAAAATATGTCATTCGAGATCCATCTAACTCCACATAATCTTAGAATGATTTCTCCTTATCTCTTTGTTTCGCCATTATAATTGTGGTAGGTTTATCTTGTATCGCCGCGAACTCTTCTCTAACCTTGATAACCAAGGCTTCATCCATATACTATCACGAAGTTTTACATGATGGCATATGTCTCTTATAGTACCACTTATTTTCTTTGTATCTTCAATACTATCATTGTGGTATCTTTTAGTGGCCTCTACAATATATTATAATGCTTGCCTATTATACATTTAGCACCTTCACTCCAAGCCGCAAAGCATTGTCCAACATTACATGGGTCCACCTAGTAGTTCACAGTATTGTTCAGCCTGCGATGAATTCCAGAGCTTTTGCGGACAACACATTTTGATGGATCCCAATTAAGAACCCTGCAAACAAAAGTAACAAGGTGCCCATCATGAACTAGTAGGATTTTAAAGCAATCTTTGTTAACATACAATTTATCTAGTCTAGAGTAAAATGTTTTTCTACGTGATTGATTGCTACACCGAGTATACAAAATGTTTTTGTTGTTGGAATTTTCTCTAAACAAGGGGTCTATGAGCTTGCAAATATGTTTGAGTTTTGACCATATAAAGCTCATTACCTTTCCAAGAGAAAGGAGATATGCCCAACTTATCTTCTCTTTCAACCATGTTGAAGTCACTACCAATAACCCAATATCTTTCAAATTGGATGTAATCCAATTCCACATCTTTGTTGTCTCTTGATAGTCATGAAGAACATACACCAAACAAACCCCAAAAACTTGGTACAAGTGTTTTAAAATCACCCAAGCAAGTTGGTTACACAAACATGCCATAATTAGTAACACAATCAACACACTTTTGATTTAGCAATATGGTAGAACCTCCCTCCCCTTAAGATGATGGGAGGAGATGACCTAAGCACCTAGTCAAATAAATTATAGGGTTGATTCCATTGCAACCACGGTTTCTTTGACTTCTTGCAACAGTCAAAGTCAATCAAATTCCAAGAGTTTTTAAATTGTCTCACAATTAGTCTCTTATCATGTGTATCCAAACTAACTCGTAGTCTTCATTAAAATTGTGCTCAATTATGGAGACCCCTTTACTTTGATACAAACTGTCCGAAGTGTCAAGGAAAATTAGATTCTCTTCCTTTCTTCTTAGGATCCTTAGCACACAAGACAAGGCTAGGTTTTCTTTGCTTGGGATCATCTCAGTAAGCACAACACTAGGTACTTGTGGAGTACTAGAGGCTTGTGTCTTCAATCTTTTGGTTCTCATTTTAGGTATAAACGAAGTCATGTATTAGTTAGACAATAAGTGAACTAGCAAGCTAGTCATTTTTTCCACAATTGAAGCAACAAGTTACATGTGGAAGGCATGTGGAAGGCATGTGGTGGAGCAACCTAGTGGAAGCCCGACCCCCATAGTGATGATATTACCAAGGGTGAGTATCGGGGATACCACAACTTGGGCAATAAATACTAGAGATATGACAATAACGGGACCGAGAGGAATGGACTTATAGCCAAATAACCTCATATTCATCATAAACCCCTCCCATTTAGAGGGTGAGATATTCTAGCATCCTATAGATCAATCGCGGCCAAATCACACATTGGGGACTCGCAAAACTCCATAAGGGAAGGAACGTTGGCCTTGGTTGTAGAAGAGTCAAGGGGAAGGTGTGTGGAAGGGGGCATGGTCGGCTAAGAGTCGTCAAAGGAGGGATTATTGACAACTTTTACCACTTCCATGCCACTATCACCAAAAATTCCCCTTGAAGGGTTAGAGGACCCATCCACCTAGACATGAGTCAATACCAACACCTCACTATTATTATTTGTAGCAATTTGATGTGAAACCTCAACATTAGTTTCCGCAATATTTTCCACTAGTCGATTTCCACTAGCTCTATCCTTATCTTTGAGGTGGGCAATTCTTCTTTAGGTGGCATTAATTTTACACAAAAAGTATGCATTAAGGCTACCCGAACCAAAGATTGGGCATGAGAAACTAGCATTTACGAGCTTGAAAGTAAGGAATTTCAAGGAGAAGTCAAGTGTTTCATAGGAATAAGAACCCTTGTGTGATTGTGTCCTAGGGTATACCTAGTATCCTCAACTCTTAGGACTTTGCCTAGTGGTTGTAGGGCTTGTGGAAGACACTTCCACAAACTACCACAACATATCACAAATTTCCAACCACTTGGGTGAGGTTTTGAAAACAAGCTCATGACATTCCAATTTAGGGCTCCATATTCCAAAAGAGCTTGCTAATGGTTTGTCAATGCATATTCGAATTTTTAAACAATACAAGAAAAATTCCTTTTACATCATCCTAGAAAAACCCACATACATGTCAAGCTTTTTCCCACATAGTGTGAATCCAATTATCAAAGAACCACCTAGACTACAAAGCATTCTGATTAAGGCAGCAACAAAAATATCCACATCATTCAACCTAATTCCCTCAATGCAAATATTTGCACATTTCTTCATTAGGGCAAAGGGTGAAGGTTTTCAAAAGCAAAAGAGACGTATTGATTTCTTGTGGACTCTACTTTCCTCCATTTGTCCTCGCCTTCTCTACACTCGACATGAAAAACACAACTTTCAAGCCGTAAGCACCCTCTTCAAGCCACAGAGCCTCACTAAATGATTTTTGGGAGATGATTAGTTTGCCACTTGTTTTATCAAGATTTTCAACACAAGGGCTTGTCATTGTGATATCTTTTCTTTCATCTTTGTTTTCATCGGTATCCTCTAATTTATCACCAAAAAGCAGCACCCTTCATTTGCTATTCTAACTCGCCTTTCCATGTAAGTATGTTTAACATGAAGTGAGTGACAATCGCATTAATGAATGCTTTCTTTCTATCAAAAAGATTACAAAGATGCACATAACCCAAAAATGGAGGTATAAAAACCAAGACAAACAAAAATTAAAAACTTTTTAAAAATTAGACTATTGTAACCAACTCACCACACAAAACGAGACAACCATGACAAGAACAAAGATCATAAAGAAAACCAAGAACCAATAACAACCAAGATATAGTGAAAAGAAAGCTTGAAGGTGCTCTAATGGAGGAAGACTCTTCATCTCTTCACATAAACCAAAGCCCCTATATTCCTCTCAAACTCGCATTATGATACAAAGAACATCATATAGAACATGGAAAGGAGATCATAGTTTGCCCTATGAGTTAGATGATCTAAATTGGATCATTAAGGGTAAGTGAAATAAGCTATGACACTATTCTCATTTTAACAAAGAATCTGACTTGAAAAACTTCCTTTCACTCTATTATATCACAAAATCAATTGGTTAAGAAAATTGATTGATAACAGGGTTCAAGAAATATTCCCGACATGCTTGTCCTAAAAACATATAAGTTTTGGTAAAAAGTCTAAAAGAGCATTTAGACTTCTTCACAAGTTAATTTTGATTGCATATTTGGGTTTCCCTAGAAAAACGTACACTTTCAAATAAAATAGGCTACTGATGCAGTCTGTATGCAAAAAGTATGGCCTCCAAAAGGTAGAGGATTTTTAACCTTAAAGGTGGTGTCTAAACCACCAATATTGTGTAAAGCGGCGATAACCCCTGAAGGCAAAGGACATGAAGATCAACAGTTGCAAATGGTGTCTCCTCTTCTTTCAAGTCTTTTGGGATGCCTCTTAGAGCTTCCTATGATGTAAATTTTGTATAAATGAACCTTCTGAGGACCATGGAAAGGAAGGAATTGTGTTGAATTGTTCCTAGTAGTTGTTCTTACTGGTTGGTTGTGAGTGGGATTCTGAAGTGTACAAGAGAAAGTGAGTTACAACGAGTTGTGAGAGCAGTAACATCAGGATTTAGGCATATTGTATGTAAAGAATACTTATAAAAGTCTTTTTAAGGCAAAATCTCTGTAATTTCACACAGATAATGGAAAGAGGAGGAGATCCTCGCTCCTCTGGAGTTTTCCCACATTGGTTTCTCTAGGGTACAATTTGTGTCGTGTTTCTTAATTGATTCCTATTTTTGTAGTAGTTTCTCACTTTAATCCCATTAATCAATTTCCTTTCAGTATGCAGCACTTCCAATTCTATATTAAGCACATTTGTTGATTGTTTTAAGCAAACTCACAAGCAAACAACAAATCTAATCAATCAAGAATCGCTGGAAGTAAGTTAAGATTTGTATTAGTGAATTAGCTACGGAATATCTATGCTAAGTACAGATCATTAGACCACTAAACATGCCCTTCAATTTACGACATTCAACCACCGGGCATTTATTGATAATCAAATTGTTTCTCTGATGGCTTTTCACAAGATAGGAGCAAAATCACTATACAATCGATATTACAAGCATTAATTACTTCAGGACCCTACAAAATTATAATCTCTTATGATTGAGTGCACTGTCTAGAAATAGAATAACCAAGCACCCAGTCCAAATTGGCAGCTCATGTAACCATTACAGCATGTCCCTGCCATGTTTCCAACCACCCCAATGGGGCATGGAGACTGAAACAATACTTTCAAATATTTTATGCACATATCTAAATTAATGATTAAGCTCTCAATTAAATGGATTATAGTCCAATAGTATGAATGATGGTGTAAAAGGTGTTGCCTAGCCATCCATCAAGGTACAAATCCCAGGAGATACCAAGTAATAAGAGATAAGGCCCGGACCATGCCCTGGGCGAATTTGGTGGGATGGAACCCCTCAATCCTTGACAACTAAGTTTAAGAATTCTATGGACCTATCCAGTGCAACCTTCAGATTCCATCAAAAAAAAAATTTATCTCTCAACCAAAAAGGGTATCAAATATATGCTTGGATGCAAAGTATATTGACAGACTATAATACCTGACAGAAATGGGGCCCTGTCTCTCCCTATAGCTGTTTCTATGATGGCTTTTCACGAGATAGGAGCAATAAAGCATTATACAATGGATAATAAGAGTATTACGTACTTCAGGACCCTACAAAAATATCGGCTCTTATGATTGAGTTCACTGTCTAGAAATAGAAGAATCGAGCACCCATTCCAAATTGGCATATCATACAACCTTTACAGCATGTGCCTGCTATGTTTCCAACCACCCCGATAGGGCATGGAGACTGAAACAATACTTTCAAAACATTTTCTGTGCATATCCAAATTAATGATTTAGCTCTCAACAAAAAACGGTCGTCAAATATATGCTTGGATGCAAAGTATATTGGCAGACGATAATACCTGACAGAAATGGGACCCTGTCCGTCCCTATAGCAAATTGAAATGTGCTCTATTTATAATCCTGATTGTTGGCTAGGTAGATGTGATCTGATTTATGTAAAAGTTCTGCAAACCTAATATATGAACAAGTTTGAATAACAAATTTTCAATCCCTTAGAAGGAATTCACCTTTCCATTTCAAGTCCAAACTTCTAAACTCTGATATCATCATACTTGCTCCTCACGTAGATCAACCAACAATAAGCTGCTCCAGAATATTTCTCAAGAAGCAATCAAAAGAACATCCAACTTCATTCCATAAGCTGTTTCTGCACAGATGATCAAGCCCATCTCATTGCAGGTCTTGGATATGCAGATCCCATGACTGGCATATCATGTAGATGATATGGATCCGTTTCAATTCCGTAGTCCATCAATGGCCTATTCTCAAGCAGAGCATCATGCTCGACTACAAACTCTGGAATTTCAATTTCTCTCTTCTTGATATCATCCCATAGAAATTCCAGACGATTGATGTACTTCAATTTCCAGTACAAACTGCAATAAAAAAAAAAGATGCAAAATGCAAACTATAATAACAATACAATCATCTGCGCCTTTTATTCAATCAGTTCCAATTAACATCAAAGATCATTAGCAATACCAAATAACACTTACCCTCCACTCAAGAAATAGCGGCCAAGAGTTGCCAGGAGCAATCGTGATCGAATGCCAGGGTGAAGGAAATAAACCACTTGAAGCCTTTCTTTGTAATCGAGAGGAAGCTCTTCATATATCCATCTTAGCATGGACACTCCAGGAGAGTTTTCTTCTCTCTGGACAGAAGTGTGTATGTATACAATGCAGAAAGGTCCTTCAGATACTGCATTACAGATCTTCTGGTATACATATCTTTTCAGCCTTTCTCCACTGATAGCAGGAGCTGTGCAAAAGAAACAGAGAAACCATTCAGGGAAACACAAACCAAACCGCTTTTCCTTGAATCAAGAATGGAGGGCATATTATTACACCCACACTATGGAATGCAGATACAGTATAAACAATTAAAAACAAAAGCACTTGCACAGACAAATATTGGACCACAGTTACAATGACAAGTGGTAATTGGGCTGTGGAACCACACCAAATAAATAAACAGTGATTGCAAAGAAGATTAATCTTATACGGCCAAAATGGACTTTGAACTCCAAAGATGGACCTTCTGTCAAGTAAAAGCCCGGTTGCAAATGTCCCAGGCTTTTCACAAATGCGTGCTTGGGATCCCAATGATAAGTATAAGCATTATTTACTAATTACTTCATACCATGTAATTTAGTTTTATGCTGTTTTTCAACTTTTCATATCAAAGTCACCTGACTTGTATTTGGCATTGAGCAACATCTCAGACAAGCTGAAGAGTTTGAGTAAAACTGGAACTCCGCAGAAACTTAAAAAGCAATATTTACCGAAATAAGGATATTTCTAATTCTTCACAAATCTACACGATAGATATAGAAATGAACATAAAAACATCAATTGCACAGGCAAAAATCACTATAATAAAATGTACATTCTTAATGTAAAAGCATTTGCCTATTCTAATACATGTTATTTACTTTGAATTACCCTGTGATCTGAAAGGGAGGAGTCTTTCAGCCACAGGTACATGGATGACAAGTGGACAGTTCCACTCAGTGTGCACTCATCCATAACAGTGCAGATGAAGGGACAGAGCCAGAAGTCTATGCCAGACACCTGAAACCCACAAATCGAATGAACAGTCAGCATTAGGATGATATCAGCACGGGAGGACAGCTGGTAGAATTCAAGAAGACTTTGTCTGGGAAAATCCATCGCCTATTCGACATTCTTAACAATTTCATTGCCTCGGCTGGCAAAAATAGTGAGATGAGAGTTGCGTGATGATTGAGAAGCCTAAACATCACCTGGGATGTCAGGTGTCTCCAGAGTTAACAGGTATGGGAATCTTAATAGGCACATATGTAAATCTTCAAGCCTTCATCTACAAATACAATCATTTCACTTCAAGTGGGCTCTTTTGCCAAGTTTTCGAGTGGTAGCAAGGGAATTGAGCAAAGGTGGGCAGATCAGAGAAGAGGAAGGAGCTGTAACACTCCATAGTCAACATTTTGCAGTTTTTTCCATGCTTGAAAGTGATCAAAATCTCTAGTACACCTATATGGCATCAGAATAAATTTAAAATAAAGTGTAGCAACCGTCTCTGCCAAACACGTAAAACTGGCCAGAAATGTTTTCTGGTTCAATGACAAATATCTCAACAGAGGAGCACTAACCAACCACAGTCCTACAGAACTTAATAATTATCAACCTAAACAATTACACTTATCTCAATCTTGTTTGATCACAACTCAAGCAACTTGTGGGTTTTGGTCCCACTTCAAGTCTAATGTTATGCTATGCAGTTCAACTCATTGCTTAGTAATGAAGTCAACTAAAGTTGATTCTTCAGAGTTTAACCCATTTGTTGTTTAAATTAAGTCAGATATCACCCAACTTTTATTAGCAGTTCTCGATTATAAGGTTATTGTAGAATCTATAGGAATCTTTGCCAAGTTAATTCTTATGATTGTTAGGTCTCTCCCTTACAGAGTTAACAAGGGATCAACACCCTGGAATACATCTTATCCATCCAGAATCATCCATTCCTCATGGTCGACGATGTACCCGATTCATGGTTAAGGTCGTGTAATATCTCCTTTCTCGAAAGCAGCTGGTCGAAGACCCTTAGCCCATTCATTGTTTCCCGACGGCTAAGGGAGGAATAAAAGGAAACTTAGTCATAATGAATTGATTATAAAGTGCAATATAAAATATTATTATAAGCACTTTATAGTAATTTATTAATGATAAATTAAAATAAAATAAAATAATAGATAAAGTGATAAAATAAAATGATAAAGTCACTTTATTTTATTATTTTCCCTAAAGAAAATGGCGACCCATGCGAAGAGGGAAAAAGGGCCAAAGAAAAATTAAATGCAAGATAAGAAATGTGATTGGTGGTCTTGGGTAGCAAAAGGTCAAGAATTGTTATAAAAGCAAGTCGACTTGCAAGAAGGAAGGCATCTCTTTGTTTATGATAATTTTCAGATTTGTGGTGTAAGCTTGCATGCTTTCCATAAAAACTCCAAAGGACGAAAACCCTCTTTAAGCTTAGAGAGAGAGGAACTAAAATTCTTCTTTTTCTTGAAAGGATTCTCCATTCAGGGGTTTCTATTGAAAATCAAGGATTTATTTGTGTTTTCTAGCAATGTATGAAGGTTGTATTTTGCAGATTTGGGCAAGGGTTTGAAGATGAATATTTGTTGTTGTGATTCCTCTTCATTTCCAGCTTACTCAAGGAGGATCGACCTATATAGAGATTTATTTTGGTATGTTCTAGAGCTATTTTGGATCAAACCCATATTGTTGTTTCAACTTCTGATTTTTAGAGATTAAATCAGCCACTTGGTGTAATTTTTGGCGAATTGGTATTTTCGGTTGTGTCTGTAAGTGATGCAACAACAAATTTATAATAAATATTTCAGTCTTTTATTTTCATCCAATTCAAGTATTTCTCAAGTGTTTTTACCTTAATCAAATCAGCTTATCTGTTTTTAGCTAGACTACATAGAAATGCCATATAGGTCCTCGTACCAGCTTGGAAACGCGTGCAGTGCTAATGCACGAGGATCGGTATATTGTGGT
The DNA here is from genome assembly GCA_018340775.1 of Taxus wallichiana var. yunnanensis. Taxonomy (NCBI): domain Eukaryota; kingdom Viridiplantae; phylum Streptophyta; class Pinopsida; order Cupressales; family Taxaceae; genus Taxus; species Taxus wallichiana. The sequence continues at coordinate 9,027,453 of CM031244.1, forward strand.
ACGTCCGAATCGTACCCACGATCCACAGTACGTTGCACGGGTACGGTTTTGTCGCATCCGTAACGCATTACGTGTCTGTGGGTATGATTCCGGACATACCCGTCCAAAAAAAACTCGCCAAAGACAGCATTTCTTTCCTTTTTTGGCAATTCTTTCCTTTTTTGGATTTTTGGTGAAAAAAACACAAGCAAAGAAAAAAAATGCCATTTTTGAAAAGGGTCCGAGAAAATGTAGCAACAAAAACTTGCATGTGCCATAACTTTCATTTTGTGGCTCCATTTCATGTGTCATTTTCTCTAAAAGTGTATATTTTCTCAAGCTCTACGCATTGATGGCAATATTTTTCTTATTTTCGTAAAATCCATTTTTGCACGTTTTTGGACCAAGCAACTTCTTTCAATCTTCTGAAAGAATCATGAGCTTTGATCGCCTGTAGACAAATAAGTAATTAAAAATACTAGATAGCTTTCCAAAACTCGTCGAGTATTCTCCCGTGGCGAGTATTCTCCCGTGCTCGAACTAATCATCCCACCTACCAGCTTGGATCCATATTTTTCCTGCTTAGTTATGATGTTTCGGGAAATATGCCAGACAATACTATCGTGTTGAGTGGATCAAGGAAGGTCACCATGAACAATCAAAACTCCTTGAATCTTATCACAGTCACTAAGATAAATAACTGTGATAGAGAAATATGAAGCAAATGGAGTTGCCATGTTCAACTCCTTCCTTTCAGATAATTTTTATTACCACACTTGTTTTCTTGATCATTTCCTTAGAATGTACAATCTAAATACTTATTTATTTTGAAAAGCAATGTATCAGTAATTTGATACTTTGTAAATTGATTTGTTATAGATGAGTGGTAAAAGACCTCTTCTGCTACTACATGATGTAATGTGAAAAGAAAGACTTCGCCAAATATAGGTGTAAATGCACCATGACTAAGTATTAAATTTCAATAAGTATGCAATGTATGAGAATTAAATTTCAATAAGTATGCAAATGCTTATTTAAATTTATAATTTATATACATATATATATAACGTACCCAAAAGCGTACCGTACCCGCGATTTTTAAAAATTTGCCGTTTCAGCGTACCGAAACCGTACCCGTATCCGTGCAGTCTAGGTTTTTAGCAATAAAAGAGTGGTTTTATTTCAGTTTTGGGTGATTTTCTTCCTTCGTGCAAGTCGTCATTCAATAGTAAAATTCAGATCTGCATTAGAAAAAATTTATATTTTCTCTATAACTTGCATTTTGAGTGGGATTTGTCATTATCTCGTTTGAGGGTGAAATATGTCCATTGGGGACATTACAGTGGTATCAGAGTGGTGATTCTCTCAGCCTATGAAGAAAAAATAAATTTTGCATGGACCGAGGTGAAGAGGGTTTTAGATATCACTATTTAAGAACTCCAGAAAGTAAGATCTAAGTGATTGAGAAAGACCTTCACCCTCGGATGAGTTGAGCTATGTGAATGAAATATTCACTAAAGGTAACAGGGAATTGCAGAACCGTTTGATGGAAGCTCACAAAGATCTAAGAGACTCCTTTGTAGGAGCCATAGCTGATTTGAGCAAATCTATACAGGGGATGAGTACTACTAGACCAAACTCTCAAGGAAATCAAGGCAACCATGGTGAAGGAAGTTCTTCTACCTATCACGGAGATAGGGTCTCAAGACCCCCTCTAAATTCTTTCATGCTAATTTTCTTCAAAGAATTGAGCCACAAGAGGAGAGAGAACAGCCACAAGCTCTTGGAGTTGCCGAAGAAATGGATCTATATGGAGAAGAATATGCATCTTTGAATCACAACACAAGGGAGTTGCTTTCATTCAGAGACTTTTGCCAACTGAGGAGAAGCGAAGGACCAAGGAAGAATAAGGTGAGTCATCAGCAAGAGCCAAGAAAAGATATCCAACATAGATTGGGTAAGATTACTCTTCCTACATATGATGGTACGGATAAATGTTCTGCTAGAGCTTGGTTGCAAAAATTGGATACTTATTTGTTACTAAATCCTATGTATGAAGAAGAGGCCCTCAAATTTGTTACCTTGCATTTAGAAGGTGTGGCTCACGAATGGTGGTATCATGGGATAGTTACACAAGGACATGGATCCATTGCCACTCTTGATGAGTTTAGTCAAAGGCTAGTGGAAAGGTTTGACAGGAAGGATCCGAGAAGTACATTTCAGAGAGCTGGCACAACTCAAACAAGAGGATTCAGTAGAAAGGTATGTTGCTGATTTTCATAAACTTGCAATCATGGTTTCAGATATAAGTGAAAGAAGGTTAGTTGTTTTATTCATGGAGGGCTTGACCGAACCTCTTAGAGGCTTAGTGAAGGCTTTTGAGTCTCCCTCTCTTCAAGATGCAATCAAGAGATCGTTGAATCTGGAAACTACAACAGTGAAGAGTAAAAATCTGCAGTTTGGACAACAGTGAACAGCACCTTTGGGGTAGCAAAAGAACTCATTTGAACAGCCAATAACAGCTCAACATGATAAGCAAGGGACAACAATTAGTGGGCAGCAAGGTAAGGCAAAGGAATGGGAAAGAAACAACCAAGAAATAGAGGCAAGGAATGAGTTAAGGAGGAAAAAATTATGCTTCAATTGTAGGGACCCATGGACACCCAACCATCATTGCCAAGGTAAGGGGTCAATCCACTATATTGAGGTAATTTCAGATGATGAAGATGATGGAGATAATGTTGATCCAAAGAAGATTGAAGACCAAGCAAAAGAAGGAGAAGTGGTCATCATAGGTGCCACACTTGCTACACTTTTTGTACCACCTAGTTTCTATGCATTCCAAGTTAGAGGAGATCTTCATGGGCAAAAGATCATTGTATTGATAGATAGTGGAGCTACACATAACTTCATTGATGAAGACTTGGTTGCCAAGATGGGATTGCAAGTGGAAGATTTCCAAGGGTTCAATGTGATCGTGGCAGATGGACATTCAATCTCATGCACAAAGAAGATTCCACAACTCAAGTTCACCATGGGAGATCATGAGGTAAGAGATGATTTTTATGTTGTTGGTATTGGTGAATTGGATTTAGTACTTGGTGTACAATGGCTGCAATCTTTGGGTGAGTTCATCCAAAACTATCAGACTATGGAGTTGAAGTTCAAAGTGCAAGACAAGGAAGTTGTTTTGCAAAGTATGAGGAATGGCAATCCTCAAGTTTTGACAGCCAAAAGCATGGGAAGTTCCTTCCAAATAAAGCATATTGCATGGAATATGGATTGTGTGGAAAGAGGTACATCCTCTTGTTTATTGCAGCAGTTATATCATAGTAGGAAAACTCGCCAAATCCAAATACTCGCCAGACCCCCAAAAAAAAACTCGGCAAAAACTCGCCAATACTGGGAATACTCGGCAACTTAAAAAATACTCAAATTTCTTTAAAAAACATAAATTTTAAGCAACACATAGCTACAAAATGTATCAAATGAGCCCATAAAATGTTGGAGAAGTGTTTTCTATTAGATTTGAATACAAATACAATACAAAATCGCATCATCATGCGAATACAACAACCAACTGATAAGTAATATGAATTTATGATGATTGACATTGAAAAATATCATCATAAATTTCATATCTATGCAAGTTACAATATACAATAAGTTACATTTTCCTCTTCCCCAATCTAGAGAAATATTGGGGAGAGGGTCTAGTGCCTCTACTAGTCCCCACACTCGGCTGCGTCTCCACGCTCCTCCTAGAAGGCTGTGAATCTGGCTCGATCCTGGAACTAGATGGTGGTGTTGGTGGCTCCTCTGTTGCATGTTGGAGATCACCTCCAAAGATTTCATCCAATCCAATATCTCCTCGGAGTCCTGCTAGTGCTTCTCCCTCCATAGCCTCCCTCTTAAAAGAAGCAATCTCGTCCGCTGTGAACGCAAGGTTTTCCTCTTCTTGCCCAGTCCACTCACTGTATGGATCTATCTCATCCAAATCAATGAGCTCCTCTGATGTGGCCTCAACTTTTTTTGTGCGAAGCCGGAGATTGTATTGCACAAAAACCAAGTCGTTGAGCCTTTTTTGAGTCAATTTGTTGCGCTTCTTCGTGTGATTATCATTGAACAAAAAAAACTCTTAAAATAGCAAAAAAAACCTACACATCTGTTGATATGTGAAGTCAACATTTGAATAAGCAGGTTGCGACCAAGCTGGCAAGTGGGACGATTAGTCCAAGCACGGGAGAATACTCGTCGAATTTTGGTGAGTACTCGTCGAATTTTGGTGAGTACTCACCGAGTTTTGGAAAGCTATCCAGTATTTTTAATTACTAATCTGTCTATAGGCAATCAAAGCTCATGATTCTTTCAGAAGATTGCAAGAAGTTGCTTGGTCCAAAAAAGTGCAAAAATGGATTTTATGAAAATAAGAAAATATTGCCATCAATGCATAGAGCTCGAGAAAATATGCACTTCTAGAGAAAACGGCACCTAAAACGGAGCCACATAATGAAATTTATGGCACATGCAAGTTTTTGCTGCTACATCTTCCCAGACCCTTTCCAAAAATGGCAAATTTTATTCTATGCTTGTGTTTTCTTCACCAAAAATCCAAAAAAGGAAATAAATGCCAAAAAAGGAAATAAATGTTGTCTTTGGCGAGTTTTCCAACTATAACTCGGCGAGTTTTGGCGAGTATTCCAACTATGCTCGGCGACTTTTTTTTTGCCTATTTTGGCGAGTCTTTCAGCGGTTTACTCATTTTGCTTGTTTTTTGGCGAGTTTTCCTATGAGTTATATCATGAAGATATTCATCCCAATATAGATCGTGGTGACATTACAAGGTATTCATCCCAATATAGATTGTGGTGACATTACAAGGTATGGAATGAGTGAGATAATGTTATATTTATTGTTGGATATTCAGATTTATTTTCTTCATGAGAAGAATGATGAGTTAGAGGATCAAATCTGCAATATAACGTATGTGATACCCTTGATGCAAATTTGTGTGTATGATCATCATGAGAGCTATGTATTGTGGCAAGAGCCCTCTCACTTGACAGAAACAGTATCTCGAATCTTGGAGCATTATAGCATGTTTTGTCTCTTGCACATGGCTATTGGATATATGAGTTATAATTGCTTAAGGGCAAGCAATTTGGGGAAGGGAGAATTGTAATATCCCCTTTCTCGGAAGCAATCGGTTGAAGACCCTTAGCCCATTCATTGTTTCCCAACAACTAAGGAAGGAATAAAAGAGAAACTTAGTCATAATGGATTAATTACAAAGGGCAATATAAAATATTATTATAAGTATTTTATAGTAATTTAGTAATGATAAAGGTAAAATAAAAAATAAAAAATAAAATAAAATAAAAAAGATAAAGTGATAAAATAAAAAGAAATAAAATGATAAAGTCACTTTATTTTATTATTTTCCCTAAGGAAAATGGCGACCCATGTGAAGAGGGAAAAAGGGCCAAAGAAAAATTAAATGTAGGAAAAGAAATGTGATTGGTGGTCTTGGGTGGCAAAAGGCCAAGAATTGCTATAAAAGCAAGTTGACTTGCAAGAGGAAAGGCATCTCTTTGTTTATGATAATTTTCAAATTTGTGGTGTAAGCTTGCATGCTTTCCATAAAAACTCCAAAGGACAAAAACCCTTTGAAGTTGGCTTTAGATGACAAAAACCCTCTTTATGCTTACGAGAAAGGAACAAAAACTCTTCTTTCTCTTGAGACGATTCTCCATTAAGAGGTTTCCATTGAAGATTAAGAATTTATTTGTGTTTTTCAGCATGTATGAAGGCCATATTTTGCAAAGTTGGGCAAGGGTTTGAAGAAGAATATTTGTTGTGATTCCTCTTCATTCCAGCTTACTCAGGGTGGAGCGACCTATATAGAGATCTGTTTTGGTATGTTCTAGAGCGATTTTGGATCAGATCTGTATTGTTGTTCCAACTTCTGATTTTTAGAGATCAAATCAGCCACTTGGTGTAATTTTTGGCACGAAGGAATTGGTATTTTCAGTTGTATCTGTAAGTCATGCAACTGCAGATTTATAATAAATATTTCCGCCTTCTATTTTGATCCAATTCGGTATTTCTCAAGTGTTTCTACCTTAATCAGAATACAATGTCAGCATGAGTTATTTCAAGAGAGATTTCAGAGAGAGAGAGAGATTTTCATGCCACTGCAACAACGCTTTCCAAGCACAACACATTATTTTCACAGCATTTAAGGTACTATATGAGTATATATGGTGGTATATACCACTATACAGATACCTGCACATACAAATAGTGAGTATACAAGTATATGTACACGAAGTCATTCACAGTTATACGTAAAAACCAGTTACGCTCAATGGGTTTCTCCTAAGTAGCCGATATGTTTTGGATATGGGAGGCGGAGGTGCAGAGTATCCAATACGCGGATACGGCAAAAAAAAAAAAAAATTGGCCCCGGATACAGCATTGGATACAGCAGTACAAAAATATATAAAAATTAAAAAATATATAAATTTCAGCCTTCTAAATAGGAATTAAGTTATTAACCACATATTATGCATATGAAAGACAAGATAAGTAGATAACTTATAAGTTATAAGCTAAATAAGTGAATAACCACAACAAACAAGTCATAATTTGTTAAAACTTAGAAACTTAAAAGCTTAAAAGTTGAACACTTATATCGAACACAATGTGAATGTCATGATATATTAAAATTTAAATTCAATCTATTACACCAAATCAGTCATGATCAAAGTTCAAACTATATGATTAAAAAAATAATAATTTAGCGAAATGAAAAATAACAACGATAATATTAATAAATATAAAAATAATCATAATAAAAATAAAAATTAAACATTAAAAAAATTAAAAAGGGGAGGTGGGAGACACCACCCCACCCCACCAAAGGAATGTTTTATAATAAATTAAAATTAAAAAAAAAAGCGCTGAGAATGGATAAAGAGAGGGTTTCGTGCGGAGGAAGAGTGATTAAAACAAATCTTGCACAGACATAAGTGAGATGGCAGGTAAGGGCACTTTCAATGTCTTAATCAAACAGCAACTACCCGAAATAAAAGATGAAAGAGCAGGATATATATATATATATATATTAAAAAATAAAAACACAAAGTGGTAGCTCTCGTCTACCGCGAGAAGGGAGCTGCAAAGGTTCAGTGCTCAGGTGGTTGTATTTGTGGGTGGATATAGCTGGGGAGTGGGAAGGGTGCATCGTGTACAATGTGGATATGGCCGAGTACGGCTGCAGCCATACCCGGCCGTATCTGCAGGGTACACGACGTACCCTGCCCATTCCCCAGCCGTATCCACTCTCGTACCCACTCCAGGGGCCTAGGGCCCACGTATCGGTATCCTAGGTTTTCTCACAAAAATATCATCAAGATTCAACACAATTGCTCATCTAAGTCCATGTAAGATGCCTTCACTGGGTTTTCACACAAGAATATCAATAACACAAATGCCCATCTAAGTCCATGCAAGAGTACAAGAAAAAGAAAACATGCCTATCAAGGGTGGCCATAACCTCATTGGGCTCCAAGCTTTTATAACGCTACATACAGTCAAGAGATTTACATTCACACTCAAACACACCAAAGTCCATCTTCTAGCTGCCACCATCTTTCCCTAAAAGATGCAACACCCAAGCTCATATACTCCCTTCTTGGCCTGTTATCAGGCCATCCAAATAAATGATCAAGCAACACCCTGCAGCTAGGGTTTTTCTTCCAACAATTTCCAAAGAGTAGGGCTTCTACAATTTTTAGGGTTCACTCTAGTGTCAATACTACTACTTGCTACGGAGTCCACTTGAGTTATAGACTAATCACCCAAGTCCGAGGGTTCCTAATAAATCAAATGCCATGCACTAAAGTCAAAGTGCTAATTACCAAGTAATATCTTTTGGTCAACAATTGTCAAACAAAGCTATGCAAGGAAAATGTGCAATTATTAGCTATTCAGAAGTAGTGTGTAACAATAGTCCACTAAAAGGTGGAATTCATATGCAAGGACTATGCCTTTACTTTGCCACGGGATCAGCAATTCAACATAGTCTTGTCAACGTAAGATTAGTACCTTATAACCAAACACACCAAAGTCCCCATGCAAGCTAAAGTTCAAGAAGGGTAATCATCACACTTATTAGTATATTCCTCTCTCAATAAAGTCTATTGGCATGCTTAGTGCCCATCACAAGGGTATCAATTATTACCAAAATGATAATTATAAATTAGATTCCCATGCTAGGTCACAACCTCTAGTAAACAATAGCCATGGTCAAATACCAACAGAGTTGCCCTTCACATAACAAGACCTTCTAAAGTGCAAATCAATTCAAAGGATTTAATTGTTATCCAAAAATGTGCCAATATGAGCGAATAATCCAAAATCTATCAAGGCCTACTGCTACCCAAGCAGGGTCCTAAAATGGTGATCATTCCAGTATTAGACTTCAGCTGGTTTCTTACAATCCAAGCTCTCTCTTTAGTTCAAGGTGGTGTAAGAGATTTATCAATGGCTATCTAGGTAGTGAGATAAATTGCAACCCAACGTTAATTTGATAATAAACCCTTTCAACTCAGTCCATGTAATGGATGATAATCAAGCAATTCCAGAATATATTAATCAAAAAGTGTTACTTAATATCCTGCAGTTAAGAATAAATACCAAGCAAGTAAATCATACTCTTATCACAAAGTACTAATAGTCTCAAGTAATAATCAGCATGTGTTCAATGGTGAAAGAACATCGTAACTCATTATTAAGTGAGTCAAATCCTATAAAGCTGTATAGAAGGGTCAATCAGTACATAGAACCCATCATCATACTAGTAAGTCCACTACAGGTGGCAATATATGTGAGTCAAATCCTATAAAGCTGTATAGAAAGGTCAAACAGTACATAGAACCCATCATCATACTAGTAAGTCCACTACAGGTGGCAATATATGTGAGTCAAATCCTATAAAGCTGAATCGAAAGGTCAAACAGTACATAGAGCCCATCATCATACTATTAAGTCCACTACAGGTGGCAATATATGTATTTTGCTAAAATACTTTAGACCTCTTTAATGCGAGCAACTAATCACACTTGAGTCATAAGTCCACATAAGATATAGCGCTGTTGTCAATCATCAGGTAAGTCATCATGTGTCACTTGCCATGTGTCATGGCTCACAACAAGGTGTTAGGTGTCATAGGTGTCAGTGCGACACCTATGACACCTAACACCTGATTTGATGGTCATTCAAACATCAATTTAGAGACAACAGAAAGATTATGTGACATAGAGATTCCATCCTTTTTCCTGTGAAGTTTTCTTCCCACGTTGGGTTTCCCCACATAAAATTGGTGTCTTTTATGTGTGTAGGAATGCTGTTTATTCCTTTGCATAGTATTTCCATTGATTTCTGTGTAAGGAAAAAGTTTCTGATTGAGCTCTCCCTTACATTAATTTCAGTTCTGTAAATATTGTTTCAAACTTTCAGTAACATGGACATTATCTGTGTAGTGAATTGTATCAGCTATAAGTTATGCAATTACAGATCAGTCTATGAAGCATAGTCCAGTCAATTCGGTTTGAAGAACATGACAATCTGAAGAGCAACACTAGATTTGGCACATAGACATCACTGAGGGAATGAGTTATCCTAGAGAGTAGGTACGGCAGAGACAAACTTGCAAGTAATGGGAAATTCAGGAAGATTATTCTGATTATATTTCACATCATTACCTGGCCATACAGAAGTGAAAAATAAGAGCTTCTTGACCAGCCTCTGAGATTGATGCAGTAGCGTCCTTGGTGCACACAATCTTGCATCACCCATAAAAAAAGAAATTTTAAATGTACAGCTGTCAATCCCAACAGCTGAAAATTTTCAGGAGCTTCCGCTGAGACTTTCCGTGTTAAAATAACAATGCTTATATAGCATATTAAACTGTTATACGGTTGTTAACTGTGCAACCAATTGTAACTACCTCTTACAATAAATACACTCTGCCTGTGCGTCATTTAGACAGTGCAGTTTTTGCCTTCTGTATTCTTTCTTCTCTTTGCATATTCCAACATTGGTATCAGAGCGACTTGCCCGAGGAAGCTCTTGGACGAGCACGGGAGTGTCGTATGAGGTTCGAGGAAGCCCCGACATGGGTACGAACTGTGGAGAAGAAGTTTGAAGTCGTGAGTCTCTCCTGTCACGTATTACAGTCACGTTTTTCGTATTACAGTCACATTTTTTGAAGTTTCACATGTTACAGTTGGGTAAGGAGATTACAGCAGTCATTTTTCGTGAAACCGATGGAAAGAGAAGAAAGAATACAAAAGGCAAACAAAAGCAGAAACCTTTTCCTCATGAAGGTGTTTGGCGTGCAAAGGGGCTCTTAGATCTTGTCCATGCAGATCTATGTGAGCCATCGTGGAAGACTCCCACAGTCCTTGGTGCACGTTATTTTCTCTTATTGGTGGATGATCACTCTCGGCGGATGTGGATCTATCTCTTGAAAAAGAAGTCTGATTGCTTTGCTTCTTTTGTCAAGTTCAAGGCATTGGTGGAGAACCAGACCAGCCAGCGGATAAAGACTTTAAGATCCGATAATGGGGGTGAATTCACTTCTAAACAGTTCGCTGTTTTTTGTGAGAAAGAAGGGATTCAGCGTCAGTTGACAGCACCATATACTCCCCAACAGAATGGGGTGGTTGAGAGGCGGAATAGAACCATCATGGAGATGGCCCGGTGTATGATGCACAGTCGTGGAGTGCCATACACATACTGGGGAGAAGCTGTTAATACAGCGGTCTATATCCTCAATCGCAGTCCTTGCAAAGCCTTGCAGGAGATCACACCAGAGGAGGCATGGTCCAAAATCAAACCAGAGGTATCAGCTTTTCGTATTTTTGGTTCAGCTGCTTATACTTTGGTTCCTGATCGTAAGAGGAGTAAACTAAATTCCAAAAGTTCTAGATATTTCTTTGCTAGTTATAGTGATCATTCTAAAGCATATAGATAGATTGATACTTCCACTAATAAAATCATTATTAGTCGTGATGTTGATGTAAAAGAAACAAAGTCTTTCTTTGGCTGTAATCAGCAAATAGACCAGCAACATGGCAACGATCAGCAAGGGGTGGTCACAGAGATTGGTACTCTTACCTTGCTTGATGATGAGTCTGGTCATTCTCATACTCCTCCACGAGACTCCGATCATTCTATGCTCTCTCCTACTGAGTCTTTGCCGTCTCCTGGAAATCAACTTGCATTGGTTTCACCTCCGGAAGTCCCACTAGCTTCCGAATCCTCAGTTCAGCGACGGCCCAAGTGGTATTATTCCACTATTCAGGATCTGACACGAGACGATTTGTCTCCACTCTTAGATGGCCGGTCTCGCAGACCTGGCAAGAGGATTGATTACTCTGAGCAAGCTCAATTTGCTCTTGCTTCTGATCTTCTCCATATTCGCGAGCCACAAAAATACTCTGATGCACGAGGCATACCAGAATGGGAAACTGCCATGCAAATCGAGTATGATGCCTTGATTAAGAATGATACCTGGAAGTTGGTGCCATTACCTCCAGGTAAACACCCTATTGGTTGTAAATGGGTGTACAAAATCAAGTGTAAAGCAGATGGTACTTTGGATAAGTACAAGGCTCGACTTGTTGCAAAAGGTTTTTCGCAACAGGAGGGGATAGATTATGAGAAGACTTTTGCTCCTACTACAAAGATGGTCACTTTTCGGTTATTTCTTGCCTTTGCCGCTCAATTTGGTTGGAAAATATATCGATGGATGTGAAAAGTGCATTCTTGAATGGCGATTTGGAGGAAGAAGTGTATATGACTCAACCCGAGGGTTTTCGGGGATGTGGTCGTGAGCATCCGTACGCAGTTGATTAAGTCTTTGTATGGGCTTAAGCAGGCTCCTCAAGCCTAGTATATTAAGATCGATACACATCTCGGAGATTTGGGCTTGAGAACGAAGTCATTCTAATCGAATCTCTATGTCAAAAGCACAAATGATGACATTGTGATTCTTATTGTTTATGTTGATGACCTTGCCATCACAGGCAGTGGAGATGCTACGATTCATAAGGTAAAATCAGATTTGTGCACTGCTTTTGACATGACTGATTTAGGCCTCCTTCATTATTGTCTTGGTGTAGAATTCTGGCAACAAGATCACTTGATTTTCATTTCTCAAGTTAAATATGCCACGAATCTTTTGCAAAAATTTAAGATGTATGATTGTATTTCATCATCTACACCTGTGGAGGTCGGGCTGAAACTTTCAGCTCATGATGATTCACCACCGGTCGATGAAACATTGTACAGATAGTTGGTAGGTAGTTTGATTTATCTCACCACTACACGACCGGATTTGTGTTTTGTTGTGAGTTATCTTTCTCGGTTTTTGTCTAAACCGAAACTCATTCACTGGGGAGCAGCAAAATGTGTGTTAAGGTATGTCAAAGGAACTCTTGACTTTGGCATCTTGTATCAGAGAGTTGCAGATTTCACGTTGATTGGCTACACAGACTCTGATTGGGGAGGTTCAGTGGATACTCGGAGATCTACCACTGGATATATCTTCTCTCTTGGTTCAGGAGTTATTTCTTGGCAGAGTAAGCTTCACCCACTGGCTATCTCTTCCACGTAGAATACAAGGCTGTTGTTAGTGCTTTGGTTGCGGCGGCGGTATGGCTTCGCTCGATTTTGGTTGATTTTCAGTTTTCACAGGTCACTGCTACACCTCTTTCACTTTTTTGTGATAATCAAGGTGTGTTGAAGATGGTCAAAAATCCTATCTATCATGCCCGCACTAAACATATTGAGATTCATCATCACTATATTCGTCAATTGGTTGACTCAGGTGAAATCTCTCTTCATTTCTGTCCTTCTCAGGAGCAGTCTGCTGATGTAATGACTAAACCTCTTGGTGCTTTCTTGTTTGTCAAGTTTCGGGATAAACTTGGTATAGTTTCTAGGTTAGTCATTAAGAGGGGGTGTTAAAATGACAATGCTTATATAGCATATTAAACAGTTATACGGTTGTTAACTGTGCAACCAATTGTAACTACCTCTTACAATAAATACACTCTGCCTGTGCGTCATTTAGACAGTGCAGTTTTTGCCTTCTGTATTCTTTCTTCTCTTTGCATATTCCAACATTCCGGGAGTTTGTTCTCCTAAAAATGGAATTTGTTATAACTGATTTGTGTCCTCATAGAATTAGAAGAATAGTTGTAGGCTATTAGCTATTTTTAAATTGGAAAAGCAAACGAGTCTTTCTTGTTGATGGTTAATATAAAACACGTGTCAGTTGAGTCTTAGGAGAGGATGTGACTTTGTAAGAGTTGGTTCCCGAAAATAAAGAAGGGGAGTTGCTGGTAATTTTCTGAATATCTATGTTTTATTTCCTCTTAAATTTCAGTTGTGTACAAGTTTAATGACTTCTCTTCTATAAAATATTCTCGCTGTATATTTCTATTTTTCATTGCATGTAGATTTGTTTTTGCTAGAATATTCAACAAGTCACAAATCTGATATAGAAGATTGATCTGCATCAATTGGTATAAGGGCTAGAAAAAGCTCTTTGGGAGAAATGTGAAAGGAAACAGAGCTCAGTTGAAGCTTGTTTGAAGGTGCAAGTGTTTGTTGAAGAGAGGCAGTCAGGGCACAGCTAGAAAGTAAGTAAACAAGTGACAAGAAGAGTTTGCATAGGTGAAAAAGGAAGGAAAGTGAGTTGAGTGTCTTCCATAGAGAACATGTGGGTAAAAGACTAAATAGAGCTTACTGAAGCTTAATTGCAGGTTACAGAGACTAAGGAAGTGTGAAGAAGCGAGAAAGGAGAATTACATTAGTGCAAAGTTGTGAAGGAGTCTGAGAAGGTTTATAAGAGCTTATTGAAGCTCATGTATGTTTGTTGCAGGTTGTAGGAGTGTAATGTCCCTTTCCGGGCTCTAACTGAAAACAAAGAGAAATTGCACAAAACTGTAGTGCCCCTCCGGCTCGTAGAAAATTTTTCCTTGCTTCGGCCTTAACGGGTTGCGGGGATGTTTGAAAAAGTGCCCATGTTAGTTCACTAGTTCCCGTGTGCCGGGAGTTTTGGATAACACTCGCCTGGTTGTCGTTTAAAAGTATGTAAATTCCTTGCCCGGGAACCGCGAGATGGTAATAAAATTTTGGCTCGTGTCATGTCGTCATTTTGACCACCGACGGAGTGATCATAAATAAAATTGGCAATGAAACAAATTTAAACTATTGTGTTAGTAAAATAATAAGGGTAATGTTGAAGTTGTCCTTCGCAGACTAAGTGTATCTTTGTGTCTTCGATACGTGAGTTGATGCCGTCTTCTTGCGATTCTTTCATCTCGAGAGCATTTTTGAGGTTCGAGTTTGAAATATGTATATCCCTTTTATAACTTTAAATGTTGATCTAAATAAATCGTATTACGAATAATATTAGAGCCAATCCGCATAACCTTCAAATAAAGGTATTTTTCGGAGAGCTGTTGTGGTTATGTTTTGGAGCAAATTTAAAATAATAAATAATATTGTCTTTTGAAATTTAAAATGTAATCAACAAAGCAAAAAGGAAAATTAATTAAATTGTTCAATATTCTAAAAACATCCCTAAACTTCTTCAAATTATTGGAGCTTGAGTTAATGGGATTTTTGATTAATGTGAGGATGTTTTCTTTCAATGTCTGAACATCCGTGAGAGGAATTTTGGAGCGATTATTCTGGTCGGAGAATGTTACAGCCTTCTTCTTGGCATGAGCACAAAAAAGGGGGGAAGTAAGAAATTTGGATGCCTGTTGGTTTCTACTTGGGGTTTTGGATAGGTCTTAAGCCAAAATCTGCAACCTTGCCACTATACTCCCAGCGTGTGCAAAATGGGAGCTTTGGAGCAAGTATTAGCACTCTATGGAAACAACATTGCTGTTTCACCAAATGCAACAGACCGGTTTCCATTTTACTCATGCTTTCTACTCTAGCATGCTCCTAGCCTGTACTAAAATGAAGTTTCTTAACCAGTGGTTTGGTTGCAAGCGCCCCAGTAGCTTAGTGTGCAAGTGCAAAGACATACGCATGGCAGGGGGCTGTGTATGTTCTATGGTTTTTGGAGGGCGATGTGGAAGCTCACGCTTGGCACTTGCACTGTTTGGCAGAATGCCACAAGGAAATGCGGCTCACAGAATGCTATGTTTGCAGGATAAGCGCAAAATGTATTTGTTGAAGACACCTTAGAGACCTTCAAGCAATGGATTTTGGCAGGTGTAAAGCCAAACCCCTCAACCTGCGCCAAAACCTCGTTTCCTTCCCCTGGTCGCATTTTATTTTATTTTCAGCTGAGCTGGCAGAGGACAGCATTGACATTGTTGTTTTTCTTTTATTTATTTTGTTTGTTTGCTGTTGGGGAAGCATGTGCATGGCACATGGTCTGTTTAAAAATAATAATGACGATGATGATAATAGGATGCCACAGATTTGATTGCATGGCTCTGTGCAAGAAATGTTAATTGTTTGTTAAAATGCATTATATAGAAATGGTCGTGTGGACTGTGTTGATTGCTGGAAGCACACAGAATGGTTGTTCGAAAAGGCGTTGGAAACTTCAAATCAATTGCAATTTGACAGCTGCTAAGCCAACTCCACAACCTTAGCTATTGCCTCCCATGCCTACGCCACAATGGAGGTCTCAAACGGGGTAGGACATCCCTCAATGCATATCTGGAAGTAGTTTTTTTGTCGAATGTTGTGTTGCAAGTGCCCTGGCAGGTATGCCCGTGGAAGCATGTGAAATGTTTGACAAAATACAAAAAGGGATTTCTTGGTCTGGCAAGTCTACAATGGTGGAAGAAACTAAAATGAAAAAAAAAAATAAAATAATGCTTTGGTTGCGGACTGCAGGCAGGTAGATTAGTTAAAAAAGGGCTTAAAATATTGGGTGACTAAGTTTGGCAGCAAATGGCACTGGCAGTGTATGATCGTTGTTTTCACTTTTAGTCCAGATGTGGCGCTCATAGCAAGCACATGAACTGTTTGACAGAATGCCCGAAGAAAATGTTGTCTAAGGAACATTTTGCTTATGCGATATATGGTAAATTCTTGAGGTGGCAAGTTGTTGAATGGCTGGCGGATTCATTGGGATCTTGGATCCTTACGTGGCATAGTTGACTCCTTGGAAGTTGTGAACACTTGTGAGTTGGCATTGGTATGCTCCGCCCGGTGATAATTTAGCTCTGTTCATAAGTCAGTTTCCTAGCTCACCTGCTAGCTCGATGGAGATAGCGTGGTGTATATTGTCAACTCTTCTCCTCTCCCCGCCAAATCAATACAGGCATGGTCATCTTACTCTATCCTTGCATACTTTTAGCATCCCTAGTTTTCGTTGTAAATCGATCTAAAGAAAAATAACGTTTAGGTGAATTAAATGGGATGGGTTTTCACTAGCAAATTTCACCTCTGCTTGTACGCAACAAGACCATTAACCATGAATGTAAACACTACTCTCTCTTCTACCTTGTAAGATGGATGGATAAACCATGATACTAGTTTTGGATATGGAGATCACGCGGTTGGCGGGTTAAACACGAAAATTAGTGAAAACCACTCCTTGGCGACCTTGTAAAATCTGCATAAAACATGTTTTTCAATGAGGCATAAAATATCTCTATAAACCCTGAAATGAGAAAAGCAAACTTTAGTCGTGTACCTTGTCACATGGAGTGTTCAACTGAACCCTGGGTTGATAGAAAATATTATGTCCTTATAGTAGTATGTGTCTTTTGAATGTCTTCCCCTTTCCTCGGATGTCCATTTGACCTTGTTTCGTAATGCGTTTAGGAGCCCAGCGGGCTAGTTCGCAGCTTTAAACAGCTACTGAAAGCTAAAAATGCAGTTTGGTTTTGACCCGTTGTTTTGGCCAGGTGTAGAAATGAATTTTGGCTTCCACATACCTCTAATATTTCTACGGGACAATCACTACAAACCCTCAATTTGGAGAAAAACATCCCGCAAGCTAGTTTTCTTGATAGGTTTTGTAGGCCTTCGGTCGTTGGGCGACAAGGCCGCTTGGGTGCATTTACGATCGGTAGCTCCGGAAGACGAGTGCCATTTTAATCATGTTTGTCAGTTTGGGGTTCCGTCAACTCCGAGTGTTTCCCTATATATAGGGGAATAGGTAGGAATTTGTTCCCTTGTGTGTTTGAGTCTTGAAGATGGTTTTTGAACGCTGATTTTTGAGCAACTTGTCTAAATTTGATGTTTTTGAAACTTGTGACTAAATGGAGAAAATTGTCATATGACCTTATCCAAGCAAAATAATGATAGAGAAACCTTGTAAACACGAATACATGACTGTAGGAAACTTTATGTTGACGCTTGTAAAGAAATTGATTGTGGAAAAACGGTGTTTTCTCTCTCCTTTATCTCTCTCATTGGCTTTGGAAACGAAATGAAATGGCATTGCATTTCTTACTCTCCTTTGAAGTGTGTTAAATATAGTTTCATTATTGTT
Organism: Taxus wallichiana var. yunnanensis; assembly: GCA_018340775.1. Lineage (NCBI taxonomy): Eukaryota > Viridiplantae > Streptophyta > Pinopsida > Cupressales > Taxaceae > Taxus > Taxus wallichiana. The sequence continues at coordinate 9,044,983 of CM031244.1, forward strand.
AGAAAATTGTGAAAACATATATCGTGCTTGGTTGTAGTTTGATGCCATGCCAGCAGTTGTGTTGACCATGCGGTGGTTGCAGGTACGCAGGACAAGAAGGAAATGGTAGCATTGTTGGTGCTTTTGTAATATGGAATATCATTGAAATATACATGTAATATTAAATAGATGTATCAGCACTATTTTTATGAACATGAATGTTATTTATTGATTATTTTGTGATGAGTAAGAAATTGTGTTATATTGGTGTATTGGGAAAACAGGCATTCTATTTGGGTATGATCTTGATTATGAGTTTGTATGTTGTTCTATGGTTTAGATATGTTGAAACAACCTTCTATAATGTTAATTATTGTTTTCTCCTTAATACTTATGTTGATGGTAGAAACTTTCTATTCCTAAGCTATCAAAAGGAACTGTGCTCTTAACCTTTACTGTGTATCTCTCTCTTAAACGAGTCTTGTATGGTTTACAATACCCTTATCACTTTAGAAAAGACTTAAACCTATCACATGTTGTTTCTTGCCTTTCACCTTTGAATGATCTCATTGTGAGATCTAAGTGTCGTGAGTGAAGTCGTACTTGTTTACCTTCGCATTAAATCCTCATGTTTTGACTCCTTTAACCCCTCTCGCATCTAGTTTATCTATGGGAGGTTGAATTGCTCTAACGTTATCTTGTATCAAGTTGTAGATTCCTTTAGCATTGTGCTTACTCGTGTGTCATTCACCGTACAAGGTTTCTTGTGCTCGTGGAAGTATGCATGTTATTATAGTTAAGGGTGCAATACCCCTTTGTGACATGATTGATGTATTGTTTATCAACGTTTTTGATGGTTGCCTTTTATGCTAAGTCTCCCGGGAAGGGCTTAATCATTGTACGTGTATGGGATCATAAGAGCAACAAGGAAGGTTATTCTTTGAAATGTGATCATGTCTACCTTGGCAAACCATAAAGTGGGGTGGTACCTCACTTAGTACCTCTAATAAAATCCTGACTCTTTTAAATGTGAGCGATATAAAACGGACACACAAGTGAAACTTGGAATTACCTTATACTTAGTTAGGCCGGCCTTTGGTTTTGAAAGTTCGTATAATTACTCCACGTGAGTTCAAGCATTCTAATTTTTATAACAGCAGCAAGGAAAAAGTAAATGGAAAATTATCGGGACAACTGAAAATTATGACAGCGGTGAACAGCAATCTGATTTTTATAACAGCAGCAAGGAAAAAGTAATAACTATTCAAAAATGCATCATTCACACCATCCAAAACATGTAGGGCAACTTAGAAATATTTTATAACCAATATTAACCAATAAATCAGCCTTCAAACCCCAGCTGGAAATTTATTTAATTAAATAAAATGACAGCAGAGAACACCCTTACAAAGGGGCTGGAAATGAATGATTCCAAGCCCAAAAATGAAGTCCAAATATAGATTTTGGCTGCTAAAAATATGAGAAATGCAATGATGGCTGAGTTGGATGTCGCCGTGCCCTAAAAACCCACTAACTCCTCTAGAAGGTGGGTCACTCCCTAAGAGAGGGGCTGAAATCACTGTAGAATCAAACCCTAGCTGAAAATCTACAAAAACAATCTTCTTGAAGCACCATGGAAACCTCGGGATGGAGAATCCTCAATGAATTGAAGAGTTTTCGTTCTTCAATCAAACAAGGAAGGTTTTTGTCCTCCTTGTTGGCCACACGAAGGATTTTTGCCCTTAAGTGGAAATAGTTGAGCAATCGGCCCAAAAACCAGGCAAAGTTAATAATAGACAAGATGATGATCTGCAAATGAGCCAAGCAGACCCTCTTTATACCTTGTTGTAACGCCAAAACCAATTAGAATTCTTCCAAACTAGGGTCGACCTCATAAGGATACTTCTCTTCTATTTCTCCTTTGGCTTTTCATCTTCTTAGCCCAGCCGAGCTGACTTTATATGGAAACTACTAAAGAAGAATGCAATGTTTATGAAAATAACTGAAAAACATGACAATTACTTCCCTGTTCACTTCCTTTTTGCCCACAGGAAGTGGAATGGGCTCAAAGTCTTCCAATCGAACTAGTTTGGAAAAGGGGACATTACAAGGAGTCCTGCAAATAATTTAAATAAATGTTGAGAGAAGTGTTGTAAGAGTGAAGAAGGTGATAGACAAAACTCTATTTTGAGTTTGTTGCAGGGTATGAAAAAGAGCCCTGCAAGTGAGAGATAAGTGTGAAGAAACCCTTGACCCTTTTATAGAAAGGTCAAACAGTACATAGAACTCATCGTCATACTATTAAGTCCACTACAGGTGGCAATATATGTATTTTACTATAATACTTTAGCCCTTTTTTATGCCAGGAATTAATCACGCTTGAGTCATAAGTCCACATAAGATATAGCAATGTTGTCAATCATCAAGGTAAGTCACTTTGACGTTTGCCATGTGTCATAGCTCGCAACAAGGTGTTAGGTATCTTAGGTGTCAATGTGACATTGGTCCCCTAATTTATGAAGGGTGATGGTCATTAAAACAACAATTTAGAGACAGCAAAAAGGATTTGTGACATAAAGATTCCATCCTTTTTCCTGTTAAGTTTTCTTCCCACATTGGGTTTCTCCACATAAAATTGATGTCTTTTTTTGTGTAGAAATGCTGTTTGTTTCTTTGCATAGTATTTCCATTGTTTTTCTGTGTAGAGAAATAAGTTTCTGATTGAGCTCTCCCTTACATGAATTTCAGTTATGTAAATGTTGTTTCAGTAACATGGGCATTATCTGTGCAGTAAATTGTAGCAGCTATAAGTTGTGCAATTACAGATCAGTCTATGAAGCATGGTCCAGCAATTTCGGTTAGAAGAAGAACATGGTAACCTGAAGAGCAACACTAGATTTGGCACATGGCAATCACTGAGGAAATGATTTGCCCTAGACAGTAGAGTACGGCAGACACAAACATGCAAGTAATCGAAAATTCAGGAAGATCTGATTATATTTCACATCATTACCGGGCGATACAGGAGCAAAATAAGAGCTTATTGACCAGCCTCTGAAAATTGATGCAGTAGCATCCTTGGTGCACGTGATCTTGCATCACCCATAAAAAAGGAAATAGTTAATTTTTATTTTGTTTGAAATGTACAGCTGTCAATCCCAACAGCTGAGACTTTTCAGAAGCTTCAGCTGAGAGTTTCCAGGAGTTTGTTCACTTAAAAATGGAATTTGTTAAAATTTCTGTCCGCATAGAATTAGAAGAACAGTTGTACTATCAGCTATTTTTGCAAACAAGTAGTCTTTTTGATATGGTTAATAAAAACATAATAATGAGCTTGGCGAAGACCTTTATTTCTAGGGTGATAAATTAAAATATTGTGCTAATGTTTTTAAAATAACATTATAAGTTGCACAAAATACAATTAAAAATTAAAATTGTAATGTCAAAATACAATTAAAATTAATTGTATTAAAGGAGGAAAAGTGTGACTTGCTTATGGGAGTCATAAGTTGGAAAATGTGACATCAAGCCCATAGGGAAAAATGCGACCAGCATAGGGAAAAGGAAAAATGCGATTGGCTGGTTTAGAGGTGGTGGTTGGGCTGTTTTGCCTTTATATGGGCAAGTCGACTTGCTTAGAAGCATTCCAGATTTTTATTATCAGCTTTTTGCATTGTTAAGAGCTCTTGCTTTTATCAGAGATTCCAAGGACGAAAACCCTTGTGGATTTCATCTCTTGTGGACGAAAACCCCAAGGGATTGAGAGGGGATTTCACTCAGAAATTTCCAGCGTTGTTAATCAGATTTCCAGGTTCATTTCAGCAGTGTTTGTGAAAGTTTTGAAGGTATTTTCAGTGGTTTTTGATCAGCAGTTGGGTCGATCTATTGTGGGCAGTTTGGCAGCGATTTCAGAGGTATTTTCCTCCAAAAATATTTGTCAAATATTCTCCATAATACTGTAAACCAAATCGCTGTATTTTCATCATTTTCTGAAGTATATTTTGAGGGTTTCAGGCAGAATATTAGCAGACTTCAGATCTGATTTTCTGGGTTGTTTTGGCTGCAATAAATTCAGTTTCTTGCATGGTTCAGTCTCTAAATATTTGGGTAATCATTTGAAATCAAAAATATTACTTTTGGGTGTCATTTGCATTAAGATCTATCTTAAACCCTAGTCGCATTTTCTCAAATAAATTCAGATCTGCATTAGGGTAATTGCCATAACATCCATAAATCTGTATTTGTTGTTTTTATTTGATTTAAAATTCATTGGAGTATAAGGGAGACCCATTGGGGATCTTTCAGTGGTATCAGAGCAACGATCCTCCCACCTGGAGGGTTGTTTGATGCAGCCTAGAGAAGTTGGGCCACACAGGTATCATACAAGGAGTCAGGCTCGCATTCTAGCCGATTTGGATATAGAGAATAGTTCTGAAATCATGGCCAGGAGAGAGGATCACACACTCCACGAAGTGAGCAAGTTGACCCAGAGATTCTTTTCAGCGGTATGATCGATTCCCATCAGGAAATGATTCAGACCATGAGACAAATGATGGAGAGTATGACTATGGATAGGACAAGAAATAGGCATGACAGAAGGGAAAGATCTGCATCCATAGCCAGCAACCACGAAGGCACAGCAGGGCACCTACAGAGGTGGGTAGCGTGAGAGGTTCCCCTCCGCGTGATAGGAGACATTCGAGGAGAGGAGATCCACGAGGACTGCGGATAGACCTATGCAGCCTAGATTCCTACAGAGGGAGGAGCCACCATTAGTTGAGGACCCACTTGAGGACACAGTCTTTCAAGATAATGTGATGGTAGCTCATGATGAGTGGAGAGCATTACCGGAGGAGGTACGGAATGCCTTTCCCCTTCACCAGTATTGTATTCAAAAGAGAGAAAGCTTGAGAGCTAGACAAGCGTAGAGACCTAGGGCCCAGCAGAACAGAGAATTGAAGCAGGTTACCAGCAAGGTGACCCTTTCCACTTTTGATGGCAGTGGAAAGATTAGTGCTAGGGCATGGATTCACAAGCTTGATACATACCTCACTCTCAAACCTATGCAGAACAGAGAGGCTATTCAGTTTGTTACTCTACACTTGGAGGGAGTGGCATACGATTGGTGGCACCATGGGCTTATCACACAGAGACATGACCTACTGCGGTCATATAGGGAGTTTAGTGAGAAGTTGATTGCCAGATTTGATCGCAAAGATGTGGAACTTTATTACAGGGATTTGGCACAACTACGACAGAGTGGGCACGTTGATTCTTACATCAACGAATTTCAGCAGATTGCAGTGATGGTGCCAGAGATGCCCGAGACATGTGGTGATGCTTTTCATTGAGGGTCTACATGACAGGTTAAGAGGATTGGTCAAGGCCCTTAGGCCTAGGACATTACACGATGCTATTCAGACAACATTAGATTTGGAGACATCTCCCACTTCTTACCAACCTAGTAAGAAGCCCTTCACAAGCTCCAAACCGTTTCAACGTTCCACTAATCAGCAGAAGAGTGTTCCCCCTCCTAGGATGGATCAGGAGACTCGGAATGAGTTGAGGAGGAAGAAACTTTGTTTTCATTGCAAGGACCACTGGGAGCCTGGACACAACTGCCTTGGGAAAGGCAAGGTGCATCTTATTGAGGTCATTTCAGATATAGAGGCAGAGTCTCAACCAGATACAGATACAGAGGACAGCGATGATGATCACGATGCACATGAGGAGCAGCCCCAGTTAGAGCTTGGAGAGGGAGAGACATCAGGCTCAAGTACTATTGCTTCACTTTCTAGAGTCCCTAGGTACCACCCCTTTCGTTTGAAAGGAGTACTTAAGGGGCAACGAGTTGTCTGCTGATTGATAGTGGCGCTACACACAATTTCCTTGATGAAGGATTTGTGATGAAGCGGGGTTACAGGTTGAGGAGTTTGAAGGATTCAGTGTACGAGTGGCAGATGGCTTTGCTCTGAGCTGCACTAGACGGATTTCACAGCTTAGTATCCAGCTAGGGGACTACACATTGACAGATGATTTTTACATAGTTGGACTTGGAGAGATAGATGCAGTTTGGGGATTCAGTGGCTTCAGTCTCTTGGGAGATATGTGCAGGATTTCAGACGGATGGAGTTGGAGTTTATGACAGATGGGAAGAAGATTGTGCTACGAGCTCTTTCAGATGGTGGGCCTAGAGTTGTTTCAGCACATCGGATGGAGTCTATCATCAGTCATGGAGAGGTTGCATGGGCAGCCCAATGCTTCATTTCATCCAAATCTTCTTCAGATGGTGGACAGCAGTTGCATACAGATATTCAGACCATAGTGGATAGGCATGGGCAGGTTTTTGGTGACATTCCTCCAGGTAGACCGCCAGACAGAGGGTTTGAGCATGTTATAGAGTTGGAGGGTGCTGCCAAGCCCGTGATCACTACACCTTATCGTCATCCTAAGAAATTTAAGGATGAGATAGAGAGGACCATCAGGGAGCTTCTTGATATGGGGCATATCCGTCCTAGTTCTAGCCCATTTGCTTCTTCGGTGGTGTTGGTGAAGAAGAAGGACGGGACGATGAGGATGTGTATTGACTACCGGGCCCTCAACAAGAAGACAATCAAGAACAGGTATCCCATCCCTCGTATTGATGAGCTTTTGGATGAATTGCATGGGGCCATTTACTTTTCGAAGATTGATCTTCGATCAGGATACCATCAGATTCGTGTTCGAGAGGAGGACATCCTCAAGACAAGCATTCAGATGTCACTACGGGCATTATGAGTTCTTGGTGATGCCATTTGGTCTCACTAATGCACCTGCCACTTTCCAGTCATGCATGAACCATCTCTTCAACAAGCAGTTGAGGAAGTTCGTGCTAGTTTTCTTTGATGATATCTTGATCTACAGCAGGACATGGGAGGATCACTTGAGGCATTTAGATGAGGTACTTGGCATTATGGAGGTTCAGTCTCTATTTGCTAAGATGTCCAAATGCGAGTTTGGACTTACTGAGATATTGTATCTTGGGCATGTCATTGGGGCCAATGGGGTCAAGGTCCATCAGGAAAAGATACAAGCTATGCAGGATTGGCCTTCACCTAGGAACATATCAGAGTTGCGGGGATTCCTAGGGCTATGCGGATATTATCGGAGATTTGTGAGAGGTTATTCAAATATTGCTTTGCACCATTGATAGATCTCACAAGGAAGGGGGCATTCAGATGGACAAATGAGGCACAGATGATATTTGATAAGCTCAAGGTGGTGATGAGCACATGTCCAGTCCTTGCTCTTCCGGATTTCTCTAAGCCATTCATTTTAGAGTGTGATGCTTCGGGTTCAGGTATTGGTGCAGTTTTGATGCAGGACCGTCATCCCATTGCCTACGAGAGTAGGAAGTTGAGGGAGAACGAGAGGTTGTATTCCACCTATGACAAAGAGATGCTCGCCATCATGCATGCATTGGCAAAGTTCAAGCAATATTTGGTGGGAGGGAAGTTCGTAGTAAGAACCGACCATAACAGCTTGAGGTACTTCTTGGAACAGAAGGAACTCAATGAGAGGCAGCAGAAGTGGGTCAGCAGGATCCAGGCATATGATTTTGACATCGAGTATGTCAAAGGGAAGAAGAATGTTGTGGCTGATGCACTTTCGAGGAGGCCCCATATTGCTGTCCTATATTCCGTGAGTGAGATTTCTGCAGATTGGAAGTCTCAATTGGTGGTCGAGTATTCAAAGAACACCTTGGCATGTGAGATCATGGATGGCAAAATTCAGGATGAGCGCTACCAGGTAATTTCTGATTTGATTTATTATAAGGGTAGAATTTATTTGGTACCTGAATCTAAGCTTAAGGGAAAGATTCTACATGCACTCCATGATGCACCATTAGCAGGACATCTAGGTTATTTCAAGACATACAGGCAGGTTAGAGAGAGATTCTCTTGGAAGGGTCTCAAGGAGGATGTTCTACGATATATTTGAGAGTGTGTGACTTGTCAGCAAAACAAGTCCGAGCATACTTTCCTGCAAGTTTATTACAGCCCTTACCTATTCCAGAGCAGAGGTGGGAGAGTATATCTATGGATTTCATTACAGGACTACCAGTTGTGCAGGGCTATGATCGCATTTATGCGATAGTTGACAGGTTGACTAAGTATGGGCATTTCTTTGCCATTCCCATGAGTTTTAAGGCACCACAGGTGGCTGATTTATTTTTTTGGGAGATATTCAGGTTGCATGGGCTCCCAAGAATATTGTCAGCGATCGGGACAGCAGGTTTATGAGCACATTTTGGCAAGAACTCTTTAGATTGGCAGGCACTGAGTTGACTCCAAGCACTAGCTATCATCCGCAGATGATGGGCAGACGGAGATTGTGAATAAGTGGATTGAGGGGTACCTATGCAACTATGTTTCAGGACAGCAGAGGGCATGGGTTAAGCAACTTTATTTGTGCGAGTATTGTTACAATACTACATACCATATGTCCATCGGTATGACCCCTTTCCGAGCTTTGTATGGTTATGACACAAGATCCTTTGTGGATATGGCGTTTGGAGATAGTAGAGCTCCTAAGGCTCGAGAGTGCTTACAGGACAGCCAGGATATCCTTAAGACCCTTAAGGATAATATGCAGCAGGCCCAAAATCAGCAGAAGGTGTATGCAGACAGGCACAGGATTGAGCGATCATTTGAGGTGGGAGATATGGTCTTTTTACGACTCCAGCCTTACAAACAGAGTACTCTTAAGAAGAGTGGAGCAGAAAAGCTTAAGCCTCATTTTTATGGTCCATACAAGGTGGTGAGGAGAGTTGGACAGGTAGCATATGAGTTGGAGTTACCTTCTGAAAGTAAGATACACAATGTTTTTCATGTGTCTTGCTTAAAGAAGGCATTGGGGCAGCATGTGACTTCTTCAGTAGAGTTACCACCCTTGGATGATGAGGGAAGATTGGATTTGGTCCCTGAGGAGCTTCTAGATTGGAGGGAGAGAAGGTTGCGGAACAAGGTGATTCGAGAGTATCTAGTTCGTTGGAAAGACTTACCTTTGGAGGATGCCACTTGGGAGGGTGAGTCTATTCTTCAACATCCAGCATTACTTTACTTGCTTGTGGGCAAGCAACTCCGGGAGGGAGGACTGTAATGTCCCCTCTTTCCGAATGAGCTTGGACGAAGACCTTTGGCCCTTTTTGTCTACCCAACGGCCAAAGGAGGTTTCTAGGGTGACTAAGTTTTTATTATTTTATTATATTGTGCTAATGTTTTTAAAATAACATTATAAGTTGCACATATAATAAATAATAAAGCTTATTAATAAATTAAAATTGTCAATGTCAAAATACAATTAAAATTAATTGTATTAAAGGAGGAAAAGTGCGACTTGCTTATGGGAGTCATAAGTTGGAAAATGTGACATCAAGCCCATAGGGAAAAATGCGACCAGCATAGGGAAAAGGAAAAATGCGATTGGCTGGTTTAGAGGTGGTGGTTGGGTTGTTTTGCCTTTATATGGGCAAGTCGACTTGCTTAGAAGCATTCCAGATTTTTATTATCAGCTTTTTGCATTGTTAAGAGCTCTTGCTTTTATTAGAGATTCCAAGGACGAAAACCCTTGTGGATTTCATCTCTTGTGGACGAAAACCCCAAGGGATTGAGAGGGGATTTCACTCAGAAATTTCCAGTGTTGTTAATCAGATTTCCAGGTTCATTTCAGCAGTGTTTGTGAAGAGGTTTGAAGGTGTTTTCAGTGGTTTTAATCAATAATTGGGTCGACCTATTGTGGGCAGTTTGGCAGCGATTTCAGAGGTATTTTCCTCCAAAAATATTTGTCAAATATTCTCCATAATACTATAAACCAATCGCTGTATTTTCATCATTTTCTGAAGTATATTTTGAGGGTTTCCAGGCAGAATATTAGCAGACTTCAGATCTGATTTTCTGGGTTGTTTTGGCTGCAATAAATTCAGTTTTTGGCATGATTCAGTCTCTAAATATTTGGTTAATCATTTGAAATCAAAAATATTACTTTTGGGTGTCATTTGCATTAAGATCTTCTCTTAAACCCTTTTTCAGATCTGCATTAGGGTATTTTCTCAATTTGATTTAAAATTCAGATCTGCATTCGGTGGAGGGGAGAGGATGTGAATTTGCCATAACATTTGCTGGTAATTTTCTGATATTTGTGTTTTATTTCCTCTTAAATTTTAGTTGTGTATGAGTTTAACGATTTCTCTTCTATAAATTACTCTTGCCATAGATTATTATTTGTCGTTACATGTACATTAGTTTTTGTTGGAAGACTCAAGAGCGTCGCAAGTCTGAGATAGAAGATTGATCTACATTAATTGGTACGAGAGCTAAAAAAGCTCTTTGGGAGAAGTGTGAAAGGAAACAGAGCTCAGTTGAAGTTTGTTTGAAGGTGCAAGTGTTTGTTGAAGAGAGGCAGCCAAGGCACAGCTAGAAAGTAAGGAGACAAGTGACAAGAAAATTTTGCATAGGTGTAAGAGCGAAGGAGAGTGAATTGAGTGTCTTCCATAGAGCACATGTGGGTAGAAGACTAAAAGAGCTCATTGAAGCTTAATTGCAGAGGTTACAAAGACCTTGCAAAGACTAAGGAAGTGTGAAGAAGTGTGAAAGGAGAGTTACATAAGTGCAAAGTTGTGAAGGAGTCTCGAGAAGATTTGTAAGAGCTTGTTGAAGATCATGTATGTTTGTTGCAGGTTGAAGCAGTCGTGCAAATAATTTAAATAGGTCTTGAGAGAAGTGTTATAAGAGTGAAGAAGGTGATAAACAAAACTCTGTTTTGAGTTTGATGCAAGGTATGAAAAAGGAGCCCTGCAAGTGAGAGAGAAGTGTGAAGAAACCCTCATGATGAGTCACGCCAGACTGCGAAAGAGAAGTTTGCATAGACTAAGAGGGAGTGAAGAAGTGTTAAATGGTCAAGCGTGCAAAAGAACTTGAATGAGACCAAGAGAGGCCAAGTTATGAAAAAGAAATCTGATGAGACGAGAGCAAGTGTGAAGGAAGAGCATGCCAAAAGGAGAGAGAAAATTACCATGAAGCTGAAGGGCAATACAAAGAAAAGAGAAGTGCCTCTTAGAGGTTGTCACAAGGACACTAGAGAAAAGCAAAGGGATGGTTGTGAGCCTGAAATATCCCTTATAGGATACCACTTTAAAATATGCAAAATATAGACAAATTGCAGCCAAACAGAAATCTGATTTTTGCAGAAAATTAAATCTAGGGCAGCGAATAGAAAATAATGAATAACTCCAAAAATACTTGCTCAAATCTCTTGAAATTTTAAATGGAGTTTGCTAATACAATAACAGATATTATAGAACTGTTTTTGGAATTTTCGAATAACAAAATGCTGCCAGAAAATTACAGCGTGCCCTAAACAGCTGAAAACTTCTAAAATTAATATCTTCCGGAATATAGATGCAAAAATTATGAAACCTTGGAAATATTATCTATAAATATAGGAGATGATATCCCAACCTTCAAATCAGAATTTGAGGAAGTGGAAACCCTCCAAAATAGATCTGCAATCTTCAAAACAAGTCGCCCCACCTAGGAGATGGCTGGAAACCCTTGCAAATGCCTTCAAACTGATGCTAGACCTTGCCAAAAAGGTTGTCGTAGATCTGCCCTGAAAAACCCAAAAATCTCTCCTCCAAAAATGCCCAAAATCCTCCAAAACCCTTCACTGAAACCCTCTGAAAATATCTCTAAAGAACAGCCCTGATTTCAGCTCCAAAATGACAAACTAGGGTGGATCTCTCACCACCGAAGAGTGCCCTACTAGCTAGGGATGGATCTCTCACCACCGAAGCTAGGGTTCCCGTGGGATCTTACTCCACAAGCTGGATAATTGCAAACAGCAGTTGCACATGAAAGGAAATATAAGTGTATGCATGAATGATCTTCTTTTCACCCCTCCACTCCTTTTATAACTTTTTCCCATGCCAAGGAACCCTAAAAAGCCCAAGTCGCACTTTCCCCTAGGGAAGACCAAATTAATAAAGTAACTTAAAGTTACTTTTTCCCTTTCAAGTCACCATGGTCCAAAAGGTGACCCCCAACGCAAAATTAGAACACTAGGGGTTAAGTGGCCCCTTCCAACGATAAAACATAACATCTAGTCCCTTCAAAGCACTTTATATTCCTCGGCGGTAAATTATAACAAGCTGGACTAGATATTCATACCCAATAGCTCATCGCGTCCATAACCCCTTAGGTATGACCAAGGCACGACTCGAGTTGGCCCCCAGGGCCTATGGCGTAGGAAAGGGGACATTACAGAGCCACTCATGTCGAGAGACGGAAAAGCTCAATAAGGAGCTTGAGAAGGTACAAATCTGTTGGATTGCATTGAAGAATGCGGTGAAGAGGATGAACTCTTCATGAATGAAGAATTAGAAGGCGAGAAAAAAATTATTACGAAATCGTTGTGGTGTGTTTTTGCGAGGTGAGAAAGGAGAAGGAAGCACTTGTTACAGGTGCTCAAGGAGGAGGACAATGAGTCACTTAGGGGACTCATAAGTGAAGGAAGAAAAGTGGGGTCATTGAAACTCTAAAGCATGCAAAGGAAGAGAGGACAAAGATAGCTACTTTGGGAGTTTATGAGATTATGGGGTGCAAGTGTTGAAAAAGAACAAGAGGTGCCAATGGGAGAAGCACTCAAAGGGAAGATTGGGTCTTATATTTTGTAATGTCCCCTTTTTCAAATTAATCAGCAATAAAGGATTCCTTAGCAAGCGACGGTTGAACAATGGAAGATCATGGATTATATTTCAGTTTTCATTATCCATATTCATGATTTATTTTTTTATTACCCATTCTTAGTGGGTCAGGTTGGGTTTAGTGCCTTTAATGAGGCTTAATAAAAGATTATAAGGACTTTAAGAGGTCGGCCTTGCTATTCCAAGCCTTGGCACCAAAAGGAGGTTATAAAAGAAGATTAGAGGGTTCATTTGGAGCATCTAGATTTGGCGCATTTTTCCTATTTGGGCATTGTGAGCTTGTTGCTCCATGTTCTTCCACTTGAGGACGAAAACCCTCTTGTGTGGCTTCCTAGAAGGACGAAAACCCTTCTAGTGGTTTTATTGGAGGACGAAAACCCTTCAACATTGATTGAGAGTGAAGATTATTGCAAATTTAAGGAGAATACTTAATATTCGATTTTTATTAGCATTGGGCAGCTTTATCTACTCATTTAGAGATTTCAGGACCAATTTTAAGAGGGTTCCCATAGATGAAAAATTATGATATCGGTCTCATCTGATTGCTGATATTTTTATGATCATTTTGAGTATTCATATGTGTGGAGATTCCTTGTTTTCTAAGAGTTATTGAATTTACAAGTTTCAGTTGTTTTTGTGCCATAATAAATTCCAGAATTCTGAGTTTGATGATTTGATCACATTTTCTAGCTTCTAAAATCAAGGGCAATCCAAGGAATAACTTCTCATAATTTTTGAGTGTTTCTACGGTGGATTTCTCTCTCTCTCCTAGTCGCTAGGGTTTGAGAGTGTTCTTTTTGGCCCTTATTTAATTGCTGCTATAAAAATCAGATTTGCTTGTATTGGGGTTTGAGCTAATTTCCTTAATTTTCAGTTTTATCCCCAAAAGGGATATTACATATTTTTTATTTTGATAGTGTTCTTAGTTGCGCATGTGCAAATGTGATAGTAGAAAGAAAGAAGACCTTCAAAGGTGGAGAAAATGAGTCTCGTGGAGGACTCATGCACACAAAAGAAGATGATGAGCTGTTTGAACCCATGAAACAAGGAGCAGAAGTGTTCTTTGAGACACTTGACAGAGGATGCAAAGCAAGGCAAATGAAGAGAAGCGCATTGAAGAGCTCAAAGAGAGAAGAGGATTGCAGGGAAGCATAGAGGAAGAAATAGAAGAGCTATTTGCAGAGCTATTGAGCATAAGGAGAGAGATGGAGCCATTGGAGCTCATGATGTGCAAAGAGGATTTCTTAGGATCCCTTACGATTACAAGAGAGACACAAGTTTGCTTGTGAGAGCAAAGAGAGCTGCAAAGGAAGACGTTGTGGTTGAAAAGGGAGGAAACGAATTGCACATGAGAGTGCATGTGTGTTTTCAAAGTCCACATGTAGGATGGACTAATGTAGATAAGGATAGGATAAGGATAATTTTATTAATGCAGAGCTGAGTGTGGATCAAAGCCAAGAAGGTTCTTGGTAGAGGTCAGATGGAGGTGGGCATCAGCCCACAAAGCAGAAGGAATGGTTAGTCAGAACCATTTGGAGGAAGCGGTCGGTCTACGAAGGTGGAACCAAACCCACTTAAGTGAAGCAGAAGAAATGGCTTAATTTCATGGCGGTGGTCAGTTCATGGTGAGCCTAAGCTCACTAAACAAAGAAAGAGAAGAGTTGAAAGGCCAACTGAGAGTTGGGGGTGAAGAAGCACAAAAATCAGCTGAAGAGACAGTATAATGGGATAGAGGACCTTTGGTTGTCAATCTCCACAACCAGAAGGGTGGTTCTACCACTTGCTCAATCTATTTGAGTAGGAGCTCAAATTTTCTCAACTTAGGTGTTTGATGCAAAAGCATCCTTGGTGCACACAATCTTGCATCACCCAAAAAAGGAAATATTTTATTTTTATTTTTATTTATATGTACAGTTGTCAATCCCAACAGCTGAGAGTTTTAAGGAGCTTCGGTTGAGAGTTTCTTGGAGTTTGTTCTCCTAAAATGGAATTTGTTAGAACTGATTTGTGTCCACATAGAATTAGAAGAATAGTTGCGCTCTATTAGCTATCTTTTTAGAATTGGAAAATCAAACTTGGAGTCTTTCTTGTTGATGGTTAATATAAAACGCATGTCAGTTGAGCCATAGGAGATGAAGTGACATTATAAATGTTGGTTTCAGAAAATAAAGAAAGGGATTTGTTGGTAATTTTCTAAGTATTTGTGGTTTTATGGCATGTCCCCTTTTCCGAATTAATCTAATCAGAGGACCCATAGCCTATTCCTTATTTCCCATAGGCTAAGGGATAAAGTTAGGGAAATGATTTAATAATAATATCTTAAGTGGTCCTAAGTCACTTCAATTTTTATAACATGGTAAAAGGACACTTATGTATTATTATTATAAAGGGGGCCAAAAAGTAATATTTTATTAAAGTGTTTTAAACACTTTTAGGGTTGGAATTAAAAGGATTATTATAAAAGGAGTTGGGCTCAAAAGGAAGGATTATTATTCATTACTCCTTGAAACCAAACCCTATTCTAGAGCTTGAGCCTTTGTGTTCATTTTTTCACCCAAAGACAAAAACCCTTTGGTGTGCAGGATTGGAGGACGAAAACCCTCTAATTTCAATTGTGGTGAATCCAATATTGGTTCCGAAGATTGAGATTTTATTCCATTTTCAGTTTGTTGCAGCGCTGCTACAGTGATATGTGCCTTGTCATCAGCTATATTTATGATCAGATGTTCAACACAAATCTATAATGAGTGTTTTCTATTGTATGTCCATAGTAAACTTGGGTTGTACTCTGCATATTACATAACCAGGTATTTCTGTCTGTGTTATTTCAATACCCAGCTGTCTTGTCATCAGTATTCATGAGTATTCAGCTCATTACAATAAAAGATTTCAGTTGCATTGTATTTTCAGCTTATTGAAATAAAGAAATATGTGGGGTCTTGGTGTTATCAGTAGGGTTTAGAATATTGATCTTATATGTTACTACTTATTATGTTATTGATACCCAATATTGGAAAAAGAATTCACAAAAAAATCAGAGTTTATAAATAGTGGGAAAGGGACATTTCATGTTATTTCCTTTTAAATTTCAGCTGTGTATAAGTTTTATGATTTCTCTTCTTTATATTATTCTTGCCATTTATTTCTATTCGGAGTTTCAGTTACATTAATTTTGGCTGGATGATTCAACAGGTCGCAGCTCTGAGATAGAGGATTGATCTGCATAAAAACTGTAGACTATTCCACTATAGCCATATCGAAAAATGACAGGATAAAAGAGTAAATACTAAAAATGAATTCGTGCAGAGAAAAATTAACTATTAAAAAGTAATAAAAGTAATTATGTGCTTAAAATATGTAGAATCACACAAGTTTCTGCTACAAAAAGAAGTCCACCCCCAAAACTGATATATCATTATATTTCTGGAAGTGAGTAAAGCATAACATTACTATAAACTTTGAAAATTGATGGTTTTCAATGCATAAACATGCAGCTTACATATAAATCGATTGTAAAAAAAAAAAAAAGAAAAAATACTATCAAAAACACCAATAAAAAGCACTGTGCTTGCAACATATAGAATTACAGAAGTTTCTGCCACAGAAAACAATGTACTCTCAAAATGTGATTTAATATTATATGACTCAAAGTGACTAAAGCATAAATTTACTGAAAACTTGAAGACTGTTGGTTATTTATGCATAAGAAAACAGCTTAAATATAATTTGACTGTTAGAAGACAGTAATTTTTGCCAAGTATAGCCCGCATTTGATGCAGTTTGTGATAAGCTTGGGTCTCATTCTGGCATACCATTATACGTCAAGCTTTGGCCACATTATTAGTATTTGACAATTGGTAAACTTGGATCATGTTCAGACACACCCATTAAATCAGTCATAAGTTATTACGATTTATAAAGCCAAATCATGCTTGAACAAGCCGGTTAAACCTAGATCATGCTCAAATGCACCCCATAATGTCTCGAGTTATGAGTGAAAACATCCTCATTAAACCTAGATCATGCTCAAATATATTTCCTCGGATACCCACAAATGCCCCTCAAGCATCCAGACCCTGATACAAATGTACCTGGTACAGGTGTGGGTACTGGTACAAGACTGAAACATCCCAGAAACTCATCACAGTCCCAGGTACGTGGCACTAAAGTATTTAACATGACAAAAATTAAAAAAAAACACAAACAAAAAATTAACCCTAATCCACCTATCCCAACCTCTTAACGACACCATCCAAAAACTATATAAGCACCTCCTTGCTCCATTTCAAAACACGCTTTTAGATTTTCAGTTCTTACAAATTTAGGAGCTTGAAAAAGGAAGGTAGGAGCTGCTACTGGCATTCATGGAGTTGATTATGAGAAAATCCAAGATAATACGCTGAAGGCTATCCAAGTTGAATTGAGGTTGTTGAACCTAACAACCACAGTGTCAACGATATATTAATATTTTATTTGCACAAATCTGAGTAAAACTTACTCCAACTATTCCAATTATAATTAAATATACGGAGCCCTTCAAACCTGATCATTGATAACTTTGGCTTTTAAGTTTTGTTTTGCTCGGATCATCCTTTTTTCGTCAAGCAGTTAAAAAGTCGAGAAAGGCCGGTTGCTTAGTCCAGTGGTTCAGCATAAATTGAAGACATGATACATCCAGCACCAGAGCCTCTTTGTCACCTCTCAAAAATAAAAAAATTATAAAACTAAACCAATCTATCAAAGTTAGTATATTAAAAAGTGTGATGGTTTTGTACCTGCATTGGAAATAATAAACCCTTTGCAAATCATGGAAAGGCCATCCTATCCGTCTTTTCTCTTTTAGAGAAGTATAACTCCCTTTGGCTACTGTGAAAAAGGCAATGCCCGATATTAATACATTTCTCACATTTAGCTTGTTTATGTTTGTCATCTCACATTCCTACCGTGTGGAAATTGTTTCATATTTGGTGTTAAGTGGATATCTAATGAACCACTTCATTATTAACTTTCTAAATTAATGCCAATGCCATTTTTGCATGTTCAAACATCATGCATGGTTTCAACTTGGATATCATGAAAGTGTTTCCTAAATAGATCATCAATTACAAAAGTACAGAGGAATCAAGATGTGGAAATGAGCAGAAAGGCACCATTCAGAATTATAGATGACAGAATAATTCCTTATGCGTGCAAGAATACAATGAATTGGAATAAGATCATTTGTACCCGCATTAATAAGATGAAATTTGAAAAGACACACAGTTCTATGAATAACATCTACAAGAATACAAAGCTTCTCAGCATAATGCAGACAAATGATCTAACAATATTTAATGGATAGCTTGCGAATAAAAAGAATCAGATGGACAAAGAATGAAAATCCTTCTGTATTGATTGCTTTATGATTTCTTTACACTTTCAAAATAAGCCAAGTTCCTCCTCTCAAAAATGGCGAGGAGAGGCCACTATATAGTTTACAAAATAGTTACCTTTGGTAACTACTTCTTTTAACTAATGTTTAGTTAAAGGGCTGCTAATCGCAATACCCCAACTAATTACAATAAATCCGAGATGAAGAAAGGAAGAAAGGAGAAGAATCAGGAGAAGAAGACAGTGTTCATGATTGAGAGGGGCCCACTGATTTTAGGATCCACTGTCTGAATCTTTTCAACACCTCTGCTATGTCTCTGCCTCGTGGGACCGATGTGTTGGCAGTGGACTGGGTCCAAAATCCGAGGCACTTCTCCATCTCTTTGTCGAATTTGACGTGCGTATGATGATCTTTATTTGCTTCTTCAATAGCAGATTGGAGAGAGATAGATCTCCTTCATCTTTTCCTTGGAAATGGAATCCTCCTTGAACAAATTATCTTTGACAAAAGCTCTGAATTGAGCTTTGATTTCTTACAAGGAGAGGGGTACACCAGAGGTCTCATCATGGAGGTGGCAATGTATATCTTTGAAAGTGGATACCACCAAAGTCTTGAAGGCCTCACCCTTCTGCCAACTATTTTTCAATTCTCCCAAAGCTTCTTCTAGCACCTTGATTTTCCATTCCACACTTTGTATACCCATGATTTTGACAAGTTATCTTTTGCATCATCGAAGACTTTGCTTGCCATTAAAATATTCTCATCAGTCTGTCCCATGAGGCGAAGGTCTACTATACAGCTGCTCCAGAGTTTGAGCTCTTTATCTATATTTCCAATAGTGGAGGAGAGCTTCTGTTGCAGATTATTCACCTTCTCATTGAGTTTGAAGGCTTCACCAATGAAATTCAACCCTGCAATGAGCATGTCATCCACCATGGCCTCCATAGCCCTTCCATAGATAGAATACCTGTGTATATCTTTGATACTCTGCACTTCATCTTGGCTGAGAATCACAGGTGGTGGAAGAGTAGTCAGTGGGGTAGGATCTAAAACTTTATCCTTGGATAGCAGTGACTTGATGAAACCTGTAAGAACCTGGGCCTGCTCCTCCAGCTGTTCTATGGTTTGTTGCCCTTTCTCCACTCTCCCAATGACCCTGGTGACTGTTTCCTGAAGATTGTGGATCTCACCTTCAGGGGTAGACTCTCCCATGGGAATCCTTGAGAGCTCAAGGTCAGATGCTTGCAAATCATGCTCTGGCTTGTCTACTTTGGGCTTGGCTATCTCCAGGAATTGCTGGCCCTGAGCATCAGATACTATTCTGGAGGTAGTCTTGGCCTTCTTGGTGGGAGTAGGAGGAGTAGTGCCTAATAGGGCCGCCACAACATCAAAATTGGGTCCTGAGATTCGGGAGGAAGATTTTCTTTTCCTACTATCGACGAGAGGCTGCACCCATGCAAAAGAGAGGAGGAAGAAGCAGGTGGGGCAAGAGGACCAAGAGACAGAGAACTCATGGCACCCAGGGTGTGCACTGCTTGTTGCTTCTAGTTGAGATATGAGTGGGGCACTCGGGACTTCTGGTGCGGAGGAGTCGATGGTGCTTGGGAGTTCAGTGCTTTGAACTTCCTTTTCTTTATCCGTAGGAGCTTCTGGAGCGCTTGTAGAAACTGGCACTTCACTCTCCTCACTTTCACTGAGAACAATAATGTTCTCTAGTCCTGAAGGCAATTTTGAATGCTTCCTTAGGGGATCTTCCTCCACAGGTTCCTTCTTAACTTCTTTGACTTTCTTCTGATACACTTGGGTGGATGAGGAAGGAGTGGAAGATGTAGGACCTTTAGTTGATGAGGCAGGAAGGGTCATGCAGTACTCCCGAATCAGGTGACAATGCCTCCTTTCTTGGTGTTGAGGTGTCTTTGGAGGAGGACTCACCTGAGTGCCTTCTGAGTTCACGAACTCTCCTGTCAAACCAGATTTTGGTTCTTACCAAGACGGGAGCTAGGATTTCTGCCAGATCATCCTTCTCCTTTTTGAACCAATCCAAATCCTCCAAGGGAGTGTGTTTGACCACGTTGTCATATTCATATGAGTACAGGTCGAATTATCATCCTGGAGTCCTTCAGGAACTTGGTACAGGTTAAGCTCTTGAATTAATTGAAGAGAAAACCTGCCATAATGTCTCCTCCTTGCCTCAAAATCATCAGCACAGTCAGCCCAATAGTCCTCTGTGTCTGCCCTATGATGATAATTGATTTTGATGTTCTGCTCAATAAATTTCTTCAAGTCAAAACAAGTTCTTGGCCTGAAGAAATGGACAGTGATGGGAGCTAGGGCTCTTTCTATGTTTTGTGCATCTAGAGCCGTCTTGCAGGTGTAGTTTCCCAAAGTGATGGGGAAGTGCAAGCCAGTAATTTTCTTATCCCTGTAGGTTCTGTGCAACTTGTCCAATTGCCTGCATATCTCTATCAAGGCCATTTTATCATTGCAGAACATAGGAAGCTTGAGAGGAGTGCTCTCATAGCCTGCAAGCCTTATATAGGAGAATTTTCTAAACTGGATGAAGTAGGCACCGTATTTTGATATTAGGTTCATAGCTTCATCAAAAAATCTCCTCGCCGTGTCGCTCTCCAGAAGCCTGACAATGTACATGGTGAAAGCATCATTCACCCTCCTGAAGTTGCGATTGCTAGTGTCCAAGGTGAATTGAGGGCAGTAGGCATATACAAGGTCACCCTTATGAGCATCAATGTATGTGAATCCAAACCATTGCCTCGATGCTGCTAGGTATACATCAAGTATGAAGTCATGTAAAATTTCTTTGTTTGTTGTACATTGGACAGTTGCTCTGCTAGGTTCATACTGATGATCTCTCCCAGTTGATATTCTTGAGTTCCTTCACACACCATATTGATAAGTGGGCACATCCAGAAATGGAACTCATTGGTAGAGGGTAAGCCCATGACCCGAGCTAGTAGGATTATAAAATCTGATAGCTCCTCATTGAAATCGGCACGGAACAGAACCTTGGATAGACGGGACGCCCCCTTTTTAGGGTTTTTAAGCCAGGACTTCGCCACCCGCGCCTTGTATTTCTCACTGTCCTGATCGAAGAGGGCATGTGCCTGGTTTTGAGAGATTACTATAGAATTTCCATCTCAGGAATCCTTAGGGCAGTGCCAATGGTGGCAGCGTCAAGCTTGGCAATGAGTTCCCATGCACGTTCGTTAGCTCACTCGAGTCAGGATTGAAATGAGCACCGCAGGAGAGTACTGTATCTGCACATTGTACTGAGATTGGGAAACCACCGGAATGCCAAGCCACTATCATGAATCATTTGTGCCATAGGAGAAGGGTTCGAGTCTGTCATTCTTGCCCAGAAATCCCCAAAGTCAAGGTGGCGAACTTCACTGTCCCCGATATCGGGAACGAGCAGACTCGAGCGGTGAGATTTGCTCCTGACCTTGGAATTTAATCTTCATGTTGATAGTAATTTGAAAAGCAAGGTTGCAGTCTGGACTCGGGATGAAATTGCAGGGGGAATGGATACACGCGCAGAAATTTTGATCGCAAGGGTATGAGCAATAGATAGCAAGAAAGCAGTGTGCAAAAATGCATAGGGGGCAGTTCATTATATAGCCGTTTGGGAGAGAGAAAGACAATAAATGCACATTAAATACACATCTACCAACTTGAAAAGCAAGATATTTGGGAAGAGCGGGAAAAATTAGCTCGGATGGCCTTTGGTTCATTTGGGACACGTGGGACGCGAAAGCGCGATTCGGCCGATACGGGCGATGCGGGAAAAAGATGCACAAATGCTTTCGGGACATGAGGGACAAAAGTACGCGGAGTACGCGATTCGGCCGAATCGGGTGAAAAGTGAACATTGAGCCTGGGCGAACTTGTGTTACTTGGGACAAAAAGTTCCGACGGGCACGAAAGAAGCGGACTTCGGGTAAATCGGCCGATCGGTGAACAGGGAGCCCGAATGAACTTGGGACATCTGGGACAAAAATGTCCGGCAGACCCGCAAATCACACAAAATGACCCAAAAACGTAGATTCTTCCCAATTTTTTGACTTTTCACATTACCAGGACAACAGAAAAGGCGTTTAACTTCAAAATTTTCAATTTTGAACTTCTCAAAGTAGGGAAATTTTGAGTGGACAACAGCTTGGCTCCTTCTGGGGATGACTTGGCATAAGTTCAAAAGAATGAGACAAGGCAAGAATTCAAAAACTAGGGGAAGTAGACCAGTACCTTATCCATTGGGCCATGGAGTCAAAAGCAAACCAATACAGAAGACAACACACCAAAACAAAGAGAAGGAAGGGAAAAGACAAACGCTATACAGAATATACAAAGGACTTCCTAATCACCTATGACTTAAACAATTTCAGGTACTGCCCACTATAAGGAAGTGGGAGAGAAGAACCATCCATATAATCAAGGTAAAAATAATTCTTACCAGCAAAGTGCCTGATCTTGAAAGGTCCGAGCCAAAGGGAATCAAACTTGCCATGGCTGCCACGAGGTTCATGCCTTTTATCCCACAACAAAACAATGTCTCCAACTTTGAAATCCCTGAACTCTGGCCTTTTTATCAAACAAGACCTTTACTTTCATTGGTGAGCAGATATTCTATCAGCAACTTTCAATCTGTCCTCATTCAATTTGTAAAGGTACATGATCCTTTTATCCAAAGAATCATTGAAACTGGTGTCTTCAATGGCCTTCATTAAATGCAAGGCTGGTAGCTCCACTGTTACTGGCAATTGAGCTTCCACTCCATATACTACCTAAAAGGAGACATCCCAATGGCTCTCTTAGGTGTGATCCTATCTGCCCAAAGAGCATCATAGAGTTTCTTGTGCCAGTTCCTCTGGGACTCATTAACTAATTTCCTTATTATAGCCACCAGATTTTTGTTTGTTGATTCTACTTGTCCATTCCCCTGAGGATAATAATCTGAGGAGTGAGCCAGGGAGATGCCATATCCATAACAAAAATCCATCATCTCAGTTGAAGAAAAATTTGAAGCATTATCTGTCACTATCTTGTTTGGCACACCAAACCTCACCAAGATGTTCTCTTTGATAAAACTGCATACTACTTCTGAAGTAGTACTCTTTACTGGAATGGCTTCTACCCACTTAGTAAAATAATCATGGCGGTTAATACATGGGTATGACCAGCACTAGAAGAGGGATTAAGTGTTCCAATGAAATCTAAACCCCATTGTTGAAAAGGTTCTTCGATCACAACTAGTTTAAGGGGCAAAGAAGCCAACTTGGGTCTACCCACGAAGGTCTGACAAGCCTCACATTTATCAATCCACTTTGATGCATCTCTGAACAAGGTAGGCCAGTAATATCCTGCACGAAGTATTTTATGAGCAGTGATAGTTGATGAGTAGTGCCCTCCACATGCTTGATTATGAAAAGCAGAAAGTAGCTTCTTCTGTTGTTCCTTGTCCACACATCTTAGAAACCTTCCATCTAATCCACGCTTAAACAAGGCATTTTCCCACAACACATATTGGGCTGATCTTAACTTAACAGACTCTCTTCTCTTTGGTAGTCAAATGAGAGGGGCATTCTCCATAGGTGAGAAAGTGTGCGATATCGCATACCATTCATCAATTGAGCCAAGAAACAGAACGGTAGGAAGATCAACTTTATCCTCTAGTAACTCATGTCTAGCTCCCTCAGCGATGAGTTCACACAGGCCTTTTCCACGGACAAGCTTGGTTGGTCTGATGTCAATGTCATATTCTTGGACCTTGGCCACCCAGTTCCTCTCTTGGATCCAAACTCTTGTTGTGTGAGAATGGACTTGATGGTTGTATCCGGTACAAACACTGTGGAGTGAGAGTTAAGAATGTAAAAACGAAACTGCTTGACAGCTTTAACCACTCATGAAAGCATGTTTCTCCATTATGGTGTATTTTAACTCATGATTTTTTAGAATGTAGCTCATAAATGCAATTGGGAGTTCATGATCATTAGAATCTTCTTGAGTCAAAACAACAGCCAGGGTGTTATCCGTGGCATAGCAATAGATAATAAAATCTTTGCTTTGAAAATCTGGACACGCTAAAATAGGAGTTTTAGCAATAGCCCTTTTAATACCTTCAAAGGCCTCTTTCCCTTCAGGAGACCAACCAAACGTCTGTTTTCCTTTCATCATTTGAGAGATATTCAAAGTCAGCTCTGCAAAATCAGGAATGAATCTTCTTAGAAAGTTAATCTTACCAAAGAAAGAGTGTACTCCTTTCTTGCTGGTTGGAAGGGGAATTTGCTGGATAGCTTGAACTCGCTCAGGATCAATTTTTATACCATCTTTGGAAACAACATGCCCCAATAATTTTCCCTCTGTGACACAAAATAAATAATTTCTTAGGATTTAAAGAGATCCCATGTTCTCTACATTTCAAAAGAATTGTTTCTAGATGCTTAGAAATGATCTGCCCTTGTTTTTGAAAATACAGTCAAGTCATCAAGGTATACGACAATACACTTCCCTTTCAAACTTCCAAAGGCCAAGTCCATAGCCCTTTGAAAAGTGGCACCGGCATTAATGAGCCCAAAAGGCATCCTTTTGTAGGCAAAGGTACCCCAAGGGGTAGTGAAGGCCGTTTTGTGTTGATCTGCGGTATTAACTTCTACCTGGTTATATCCTGAGAAGCCATCAAGCATAGACAACATTTTAGATCCTGTTACAGCTTGCAAGACCTGATCCATCATGGGCAAAGGATAGTTGTCCTTTAAAGAAGCTTGATTCAGATTCCTAAAGTCGACACAGATACGAATCTCACCATTTTTCTTTCTAACAGGCACAATATTGGCAATCCATGTTGAATGGTGGATAGGAAAAATGATTTTGGCCTTTAATAACTTTTGTATTTCCTAAAAATGGTGTCGGCTATCTTAGGATTGTATTGCCTCTGTTTCTATTTGAAAGGCTTAATCCCAGGTTTGAGAGGGATAAAATGCTGCATCTCCTTTGGTTGAAAAGCTTTTAAATCCTCATAGGAATAAGCAAGAACATCTTTATACTTCCTTAAAAGATTAATTACTTTCTTCTTTTCTTCTGGTGTGCAACATTTTCCAATGTTCACGAGTTTAGGGTCGGTGGAGAACTCCCAATATTAATTTTATCATATTCAGCTGATTGTTGAGGTCCAGTAGAAGCTTTAAACTTCACATACCTGTCATGTTTGTCAAACAATTCTTCTAAACTCACCAATCCTTTTGGAATCTTGTTTCCTTTGAGTTTGATACATCCATCTTGATCTGCCTCTTCTTCTTTGACGAATTTCTTCGTTGAAGGGCACACTTTCACGAGGCAAATTATCACTTCCTTCAAAGTACAACTGTTCAAAATTATCCTTGAGTTCTAAGAAAGAAAGCAGATGTTGATCATCATTGAAAACTTGCCAGTTACTTGCATTATCAGGTACACTGGGCCTATGGATCATCTCAATGGTAAACTTATCTTGAGAGAAGTCAGGATGAGGTATCAGCAATGACCCCGAGACTGCTAGTGAATCAGCCCTGTATTCTCCTCCCTAGGCACTACGCTTCAATGGAGAAGGCATCAAGAAATTCAATAGAGTCCCAAACCTGATTCCTATAATGTTTCAATCTTCTATTCTTTACCTGGAAAAGGTTTCTAACTTGCTTGACAATCAGCTCCGCATCTCCACGAGCTAGAAGATTCTTCACACCCTTTCTTTTTTTGCCACATGAAGCCCGAGAATGAGAGCTTCATATTCTGTTGTATTATTGGTATTTTCAAATTGTAACTTGAATGAGAAAGGATGAATCCTACCCTCAGGAGATACCAATATTACACCAGCTCCAGAACCAGCTGAAGAACAACTTCCATCAAACTCTAATATCCAAACACCATTAGGATCCTCAGGTGATATTTTGGGGAGTTGGATTTCTTCTGGAGACATAATCATATAGTTGCCATGCCCATATCCTCATAAAGTATTTGTGCTTTGGGATCATCTATTTTTTGTACAATATACTCAGACTACTTCTCAGGCAACAACTTCTTCATTTTCCCATTAACAGGTATGAGGGCATGTGACCAATCCATTTGAATTTCTCCACCCACATCCTTACAGAAGTTCCTACTTAGCAACATCCCATATGAAGGAGGAATGTCTGCTACTAGGATAGTAGCTAAAACCTTCTTCTCAGGCAAAGTAGCAAAAGCTACCTGTGCATCTTTAATTCTTCCGACTAGGGGCACTTCTTTACTCTCCATGGAATAACAAGACCCGTAAGTGCATGTGAGAGTTAGGCCTAAGGCATGGGCTACTTTGGCAGGCATTACATTGTCTGATGCCCCTGAGTCTATGATGCAATTACTGAGTCTATGGCCGGCTATAAGGAGTGTCACATAGAATGGTTTGATCTTGTCATTGGGTGAGGTGACAACGGCTACCAGATTGGGTTGTGGTACAGAAGATGGAGTGGGTAAAAGGCCTTTAGAGGTAGTTTTAGAATGGGAATTGACAAAGTGAATCATTTTAGCAAAAGCCTTGGGATGGGTTTGATAATATTCAGCCTCTGAGATTTGAACCTTGGTCTTTTTCAGGTGATCAATAATATCGAAAGACCCAGAAGTGGATGGGCTATCATCGCTTGGGACTCTAGGCTTATCAGTTTTAGGAGAAAAAGAAGTAACTTTAGTAGCAGAATTGACAGGACTCACCTTTGGTGTGGATGAAATGGGGATAGGAGATCCTCTTTTTGCAATTACAGGGATAGTTGTCGGCTGCTCCTTAGATCTTTTGGTGGGCTGCATCACTTTCTCCCTCTGATTTTTTTGCTCTCTCGAGTCATGACAACATATGATTCACTATTCATGTCTACTACTACTTCATCATAATCATCTCCTTCATCAATGCCTTCAGTAGTGAAGAAATTAACTCGAGATCCCTCAAGTTCTCTGTTTCCATCATCAACCTCTTCAACAAATTCTTCACAATCTTCATTAACCTCTTCATCCTCTGGTTCTTCAACTTCACAGGTTGCATTGACAGGGACTTTAATAGGAGGTCCTTCAAGCGCTAGCCTTGTTTGAGAAGCAGGCAAATGATTTCTGGGCTGAAAATTCCTCCTTGGAACGTCTGCATAAGGGCGTGCTGAGCCAATTGTTTCTTAATGGCGATGAGATCATTTGCAAGTTTTGTACTAATGGATCAGTATTGGGCCCAGGAGTGGAAGAGGAGGAAGAAGAAGACTTGGATCTAGAAGGGTCTCTCTTCAACTTTCCTGACATGATCAAATCATCTTCGACACTAACAACAAGAGTTTGATCTTCGGCCAATGTCGCAAGATTAGCTCTTCTCAATGCATAACTAACTTCAGGCAATTGGGCATTCAGGAAGAAGCATTTTTGAATTTGATCTACAGGTTGAGTGTCTGGTGGAATTTTATTAATCAACTTGTTAAATCGGGCCACAAATTCTCTCATGGGCTCTTGTGATTCCTTCTTTATTTGAGAAATTTGGGCCAGCAAAGCATGCACGTCTTCCGCTGGTTTGAAACGGTTCTCAAACCTAGCTCTCATTGTGTTCCAGCTAGTGATAGCTCCGGCCGGAAAGGTGATAGAACCAATCAGCAGCATTATCTTGTAAAGTCTCCACAAAAAGCCTTACGAGACGTCTTCATGTTCAACTCCCAGAACTCCACATGCAACTATGAAGGCCGCGATGTGTTCATCAGGATGTACCTTGCCATCACCCTTGAATTTAGGAAAGTTCTTCCGATTACCTCTGGGTAACTCATGCAAAGGCTGAGGAAGGGCAAGAGGCCCAACACGATGGCCCCAAGGCAATGGTACCACCATTCTTGGAAAAATGGCTTGAAGGGGAACTAAAACACCAGCAAGAATCAGAGCTCGAGATTAGGACTGATTTGCTCTGAAGGAATACCACCCGTAGGGGTTCTATCTTTGACAGGAGGAGTGCTTGTTGAACGAGCTTCTCTATTTCTTCTTGTGGAAGGGAAAGGAAAACCTACTTGTTCCAAAAGCTGAAACTGAGAATCTTCAATACCAAGGGCCCTTCTCCCTCGAGTAAAACGTGGAGTCACCAGATCAAAAGATGATCGATAAATGATTCAGGAACTGGAAAACGCTCCCCAGCGGAGTCACCAAAAACTGTTGGTCATAGAAAAAGAACTTCAAGAAGAGCAATAGTCAGGGGACAAGAAGTCCCTCCTCTTTAGTGGGAGAGGTTCCCTTATTCAGAAACGAACCTATTTACACATGTACAAAGCATGGTTTCACTATGGAACTTGGATATCATGAAAGTGTTTCCTAAATAGATCATCAATTACAAAAGTACAGAGGAATCAAGATGTGGAAATGAGCAGAAAGGCACCATTCAGAATTATAGATGACAGAATAATTCCTTATGCGTGCAAGAATACAATGAATTGGAATAAGATCATTTGTACCCGCATTAATAAGATGAAATTTGAAAAGACACACAGTTCTATGAATAACATCTACAAGAATACAAAGCTTCTCAGCATAATGCAAACAAATGATCTAACAATATTTAATGGATAGCTTGTGAATAAAAAGAATCAGATGGACAAAGAATGAAAATCCTTCATATTGATTGCTTTATGATTTCTTTACACTTTCAAAAATAAGCCAAGTTCCTCCTCTCAAAATGGCGAGGAGAGGCCACTATATAGTTTACAAAACAGTTACCTTTGGTAACTACTTCTTTTAACTAATGTTTAGTTAAAGGGCTGCTAATCACAATACCCCAACTAATTACAATAAATCCGAGATGAAGAAAGGAAGAAAGGAGAAGAATCAGGAGAAGAAGACAGGTGTTCATGATTGAGAGGGGCCCACTGATTTTAGGATCCACTTGTCTGAATCTTTTCAACGCCTCTGCTATGTCTCTGCCTCGTGGGACCGATGTGTTGGCAGTGGACTGGGTCCAAAATCCGAGGCACTTCTCCATCTCTTTGTCGAATTCGACGTGCGTATGATGATCTTTATTTGCTTCTTCAATAGCAGATTGGAGAGAGCATATCTCCTTCATCTTTTCCTTGGAAATGGAATCCTCCTTGAACAAATTATCTTTGACAAAAGCTCTGAATTGAGCTTTGATTTCTTGCAAGGAGAGGGGTACACCAGAGGTCTCATCATGGAGGTGGCAATGTATGTCCTTGAAAGTAGATATTACCAAAGTCTTGAAGGCCTCACCCTTCTGCCAACTATTTTTTAATTCTCCCAAAGCCTCTTCTAGCACCTTGATTTTCCATTCCACACTGTATACCCATGATTTTGACAAGTTATCCTTTGCATCATCGAAGACTTTGCTTAGCCATTAAAATATTCTCATCGGTTCCCCATGAGGCGAAGGTCTACTATATACAACTGCTCCGAGTTTGAGCTCTTTATCTATATTTCCAATAGTGGAGGAGAGCTTCATTGCAGAGATTATTCACCTTCTCATTGAGTTTGAAGGCTTCACCAATGAAATTCAACCCCTGCAATGAGCATGTCATCCACCATGGCCTCCATAGCCCTTCCATAGATAGAATACCTGTATATCTTTGATACTCTGCACTTCATCTTGGTGAGAATCACAAGTGGTGGAAGAGTAGTCAGTGGGGTAGGATCTAAAACTTTATCCTTGGACAACAGTGACTTGATGAAACCTGTAAGAACCTGAGCCTGCTCCTCCAACTGCTCTATGGTTTGTTGCCCTTTCTCCACCCTCCCAATGACCTGGTGACTATTTCCTAAAGATTGTGGATCTCACCTTCAGGGTAGACTCTCCCATGGGAATCCTTGAGAGCTCAAGGTCAGATGCTTGCAAATCATGCTCTGGCTTGTCTACTTTGGGCTTGGCTATCTCCAGGAATTGCTGGCCCTGAGCATCAGATACTATTCTGGAGGTAGTCTTGGCCTTCTTGGGGAGTAGGAGGAGTAGTGCCTAATAGGGCCGCCACAACATCAAAATTGGGTCCTGAGATTCGAGAGGAAGATTTTCTTTTCCTACTATCGACGAGAGGTTGCACCCATGCAAAAGAGGAGGAGGAAGAAGCAGGTGGGGCAAGAGGACCAAGAGACAGAGAACTCATGGCACCCAAGGTGTGCACTGCTGTTGCTTCTAGTTGAGATATGAGTGGGGCACTCGGGACTTCTGGTGCGGAGGAGTCGATGGTGCTTGGGAGTTCAGTGCTTTGAACCTCCTTTTCTTTATCTGTAGGAGCTTCTGGAGCGCTTGTAGAAACTGGCACTTCACTCTCCTCGCTTTCACTGAGAACAATAATGTTCTCTGGTCCTGAAGGCAATTCTGAATGCTTCCTTAGGGGATCTTCCTCCACAGGTTCCTTCTTAACTTCTTTGACTTTCTTCTGATACACTTGGGTGGATGAGGAAGGAGTGGAAGATGTAGGACCTTTAGTTGATGAGGCAGGAGGGGTCTGTACAGGTACTCCCAATCAGGTGACAATGCCTCCTTTCTTGGTGTTGAGGTGTCTTTGGAGGAGGACTCACCTGAGTGCCTTCTGAGTTCACGAACTCTCCTGTCAAACCAGATTTTGGTTCTTACCAAGACGGAGCTAGGATTTCTGCCAGATCATCCTTCTCCTTTTTGAACCAATCCAAATCCTCCAAGGGAGTGTGTTTGACCACGTTGTCATATTCATATGAGTACAGGTCGGAATTATCATCCTGGAGTCCTTCAGGAACTTGGTACAGGTTAAGCTCTTGAATTAATTGAAGAGAAAACCTACCATAATGTCTCCTCCTTGCCTCAAAATCATCAACACAGTCAGCCCAATAGTCCTCTGTGTCTGCCCTATGATGATAATTGATTTTGATGTTCTACTCAATAAATTTCTTTAAGTCAAAACAAGTTCTTGGCCTGAAGAAATGGATAGTGATGGGAGCTAGGGCTCTTTCTATGTTTTGAGCATCTAGAGCTGTCTTGCAGGTGTAGTTTCCCAAAGTGATGGGGAAGTGCAAACCAATAATTTTCTTATCCCTGCAGGTTCTGTGCAACTTGTCCAATTGCCTGCATATCTCTATCAAGGCCATTTTATCATTGCAGAACATAGGAAGCTTGAGAGGAGTGCTCTCATAGCCTGCAAGCCTTATATAGGAGAATTTTCTAAACTGGATGAAGTAGGCACCGTAGTGCGATATTAGGTTCATAGCTTCATCAGAAAATCTCCTCGCCGTGTCGCTCTCCAGAAGCCTGACAATGTACATGGTGAAAGCATCATTCACCCTCCTGAAGTTGCGATTGCTAGTGTCCAAGGTGAATTGAGGGCAGTAGGCATATACAGGGTCACCCTTATGAGCATCAATGTATGTGAATCCAAACCATTGCCTCGATGCTTGCTAGAGTATACATCAAGTATGAAGTCATGTAAAATTTCTTTGTTTGTTGTACATTGGACAACTACTCTGCTAGGTTCATACTGATGATCTCTTGCCCAGTTGATATTCTGAGTTCCTTCACACACCATATTGATAAGTGGGCACATCCAGAAATGGAACTCATTGGTAGAGGGTAAGCCCATGACCCGAGCTAGTAGGATTATAAAATCTGATAGCTCCTCATTGAAATCGGCATGGAATAGAACCTTGGATAGATGGGACGCCCCCTTTTTAGGGTTTTTAAGCCAGACTTCGCCACCCGTGCCTTGTATTTCTCACTGTCCTGATCGAAGAGGGCCATGCCTGGTTTTGAGAGATTACTATAGAATTGTCCATCTCAGGAATCCTTAGGGCAGTGCCAATGGTGGCAGCGTCAAGCTTGGCAATGAGTTCCCCATGCACGTTCATTAGCTCACTCGAGTCGGGATTGAAATGAGCACCGCAGAGAGTACTGTATCTGCGCATTGTACTGAGATTGGGAAACCACCGCGAATGCCATGCCGACTATCATGAATCATTTGTGCCATAGGAGAAGGGTTCAAGTCTCTGTCATTCTTGCCCAGAAATCCCCAAAGTCAAGGTGGCGAACTTCACTGTCCCCGATATCGGGAACGGCAGACTCGAGCGGTGAGATTTGCTCCTGACCTTGGAATTTAATCTTCATGTTGATAGTAATTTGAAAAGCAAGGTTGCAGTCTGACTCGGGATGAAATTGCAGGGGAATGGATACACGCACGAAATTTTGATCGCAAGGGTATGAGCAATAGATAGCAAGAAAGCAGTGTGCAAAAACGCATAGGGGGCAGTTCATTATATAGCCGTTTGGGAGAGAGAAAGACAATAAATGCACATTAAATACACATCTACCAACTTGAAAAGCAAGATATTTGGGAAGAGCGGGAAAAATTAGCTCGGATGGCCTTTGGTTCATTTGGGACACGTGGGACGCGAAAGCGCGATTCGGCCGATACGGGCGACGCGGGAAAAAGATGCACAAATGCTTCGGGACATGAGGGACAAAAGTACGCGAGTACATGATTCGGCCGAATCGGGCGAAAAGTGAACATTGAGCCTGGGTGAACTTGTGTTACTTGGGACAAAAGTTCCGACGACGATGAAAAGAAGCGGACTTCGGGTAAATCGAAGGGAGCCCGAATGAACATGGGACTTGGGACAAAAATGTCGGCAGACCCCATGAAATCACACAAAATGAGCCCAATGAACATTACCAGGACATCTGGGTTACAAAAATGTCCTTCTTGGAAGCGGGAAATCACACAAACTTACCATGACCACAAAAATATTTGTCAAACATTAATTCTTCCCAATTTTTGACTTTTCTTACATTACCGGATTTGGGATCGGGTTAGACATTTCGTACTTGTGTTGGTGCCCTACTAGGTTTGTGCATTGTGTGAGCAGTTATGGTTTTAAGTGGAAATGTTGGCAAGCTCATTTGTAAAGATGCAATAGATCTATTAGAGGTCCTCTAATTGTCTTATGAGATAGTATCTCCGCTTCATGTTGTTTTGTTACATGATTCCATCCGACCCTTTTCAGACTTGCACCACCATACTCCCAGATGTACCAAAATGGGAGTTTAGAGTAGGCAAAGGCAACCATCAAAGCTTAATGGAAGGTGGATTTTGTAGATGTAGTTGTCGGTCCGAGGTGGAAAGACCCCAAGTGCAAATATTTTGTTCTACAACATGTCACTTGCTGCAGAATAATAGAGAAACCCACAATTCACAAATCCTTCGTTGCATCGACAAAACATATATTATAAAAGCGTAAGCCGTCACTTACATATACACCAAAAAAGATAGGCCAACAACAAATTATCCATAAACAATATTGCACAATATCAGTTGTTGAATTTGATATGTTAACAAATAATTGCGTTGATAGCCAATTTTCCAAACTAGACCGATACGAGCAAATTTTGACAATGGACCAGGATATCAAATGGCTTTGGGTTCTTTGGACGTTATTGTGTTGCCAAATCCATTCCGTCCACGTGAATTTGGTTCTCTTGGGCCCCAACATTTCTTCTCGCAGTCATGTGCTCTGACCATCTATCGTAGAGACAAGCTTGCATCTGATGTTTTTAAGGAAAAACAAGTCACGGGCGGTGGGGCATGGCACTCCACCAACATACATCATCTTAGTCCACATGTTATCTAGTCATTAGTTGTTAAAAGCTTAACTCAAGGCAAAGGACAAATGCAGCTCTCTACAAAGTTGTTAAACTTTGAAATTTAAAATACACATGGCATGTAGAAGGTATAGGAGAGTGCGTAAAATTGCATGTCTCTCCAAAACCACATCAAACACAAGAATAGCCTTTTTTTATTTAAATGTCTACGTCCAATACATGTCATTTTCTTCCACCAAACTAAGTAGTCATTATTGAGGCTCTCTCCTGAACGATTTTAGAGAGCTTGTCATTTAGGATAGAGGTCCCATGGAAGGGTCCCACGTTCCTCCTTCCACCTTGGAATGCACCTTTTGTTATCTTTCCTAACTCGTTCTCCTCCTCAGACCCCTGTAAAGTGCATGCATCACCTCTCCCCTACGTTTTGTTTGGCTTCGTACTAGTATAGAAGATTGTACTTTCACCGTGCTCGACTTGATCCCTCAACTTCAATTTGTATTGGATTTGCATTTGGTTTTAAGATCAACAGGCATCAATCTTTGCATTGACGGTCCTCCAAGCTCAACATCGTATTGCATTATAGATCCCAGATTGAGTATTGCGATTCATACTTCCTAAAGCATCTGACATCTTCTCTCGCACCGCTAACGGGATCACCCAAGTTTGCTTCTTCCCTCAACTCACCCACCATTTCACTTCAAATATGGTGGTTAAACATTGCATTGGTCAACTCCTCAAACGATTTGGATAATGTAAGCTACACGTGCCCCCATGCCTCGACATACGGGTTGACATCTCTTCCAACTATCCTCGACCAACATCCATGCATTCAACAAATTCCATGCATTCAGATTTGTTGGCTCATCAACATATTATAATCTTCACATCGATCAACCTCATTATAATCTTCAAACGATCAACAAAATACTAATCTTCAAACTAAAATGTTCCCTATTTATAATCTTGAATGAGCTAGAGGATCAAAGGAGGACCTAGATGCGCACACAATTTTTTATCCTCTTTTGCCAATTCCTCAAACATTAACTACGTTGATATGCATTTCCAAATGGGAATCTCAAAGTGAAATTGGAAGGTAGAGGTTTTGTGTCAATGGCCAATGATCGATCGCATCATCAAGACTGTTGATGAGGGGAAATCCTAATCACCACCTTAATTGTTAAAGAGAAACCCTAATCGCAAATGTGCATGAAATCGGTGACATAAGGAACCCTAAACACAAAGTTTTTGTATCTAACATGTGTGGAATTCAAAATCCAAACATATGCAAGTTTCCCCTCAAAGTATTCATCGACCATGCCTTGCCTTTTGAGATATCTCCAAAGTACATTGCCTCGATGACTGCACTTGACACCCCTTTCTCCTTCAAAAGATCGACACAAATGACACATTTCATATATGCTTGGTCGTAAGAAAGAGGATTTTCGCTTAGGTTCCCCAACATTTTCCCCACCCCTACACTTCTCCTCCCTCAATCTCCTTGTTCGTCACCCCTCTTCTTCCTCCGATGTTTATCTCTCTTCAACAAATCCCCTTCGGCATTTCCATCGCACATTTCACATGCGATTGTTAACATATTTTGTTGGTGCTCAATCTAAACCCCGGATTGAGTAGATCTTTCTCTTAGAATTTTTGTAAATGTAGATGTTTTATGTGC
The DNA here is from genome assembly GCA_018340775.1 of Taxus wallichiana var. yunnanensis. Classification (NCBI taxonomy): domain Eukaryota; kingdom Viridiplantae; phylum Streptophyta; class Pinopsida; order Cupressales; family Taxaceae; genus Taxus; species Taxus wallichiana. Next base: position 9,080,345 of record CM031244.1, read on the forward strand.
TTCATATTGTTCCCCGTGCTTCAAAGATCAGTCTGAGTAAAGAAGACTTGTCAATTTGTGAAAAATTTGTGCCTTGTCAAAATAAAAAGAAAGGATTCAACGGAACTAGTTAATAGATTAGTTGATCAAAGTATAAAAGCTTTGGACTTGCGGGTGATCAAGATACGTCTACATCTTTCACAAAGAACCTGCAATCAACACCAAATGATTCATTTGCTCTGCAAAAATTCGAAGCTCTGAAGGCCCAAAAGCATGCAACCCGACCACGAAATCTAAAGCTGCAAGACCGAATGACTCAATTAAAATGGACTTAGCCATTTTAACAAAGACTGGGACGTTCAAATGGCCGTCAAAGATCTACACCGCCAATCAGTTCAAATGCTCGTGATGCAAAGAGCTACGTGGCTAGATTCCGGTCTCTTTAAGCCATTTGGGTTTCACGGATTTCAAGTCCGCGAAACAAATCAAAGACAATACGGTTTCGGGCCCACGATGAGGCAAACAAAGTCAGACAAAGTCAAAGGCGAACTTCAAAATTAAAAGGTAGACACACGTCATCATTTCGGTGCAAGGCGAGCAGTTAGACTTTCGCGGACTTCAAGTCCATGGAATGATCCAAGTTTTATAAGGGCGTCGGGTCCGAGTACAAGTTAAAAGTCGTCATGTGAAGGAGCTGCCCAACTACCAATGAAAAACAAGCACGAAAGCAAGACAGTCTGACATTGCGAGGAGCGTGGAGCATTCTCATTGGCTCATGTTTCGCGGTTGTTCATTCGGGATTATCAAAGAGGTCCGACATCGCAGCGCGTGGGGCTTCCTCATTGGCCCATGTTTCGCGGTTTTCACCAAGGGCTATCAAAAGACCGAATTACGAAGTAATGTGGAGCTTTCTTATTGGCTCATGCTTCGCGATGGATAAAGAATGGTCTGACACTGCGAAGGTGCGTGGAGCTTTCTCATTGGCTCGCACTTCACAGTGAGCATAACACAGATCAAAGGTATCAAAGTGGACACGTGGCCTCATTCCTTCACACTTGCCGATAGACTCCGACGGATCTCAAGCCCCGGAATGAATGGAATTTAGTAAAAGGTGTCGGGTTCGGAAGAAGGAAAGGAAGACAAAGCAAGCAAACACGAAGGTAAAGCCCAACCCCGCAACCAACCAAAGACCGACACATGGCGAAGGAAAAGCAAAGCACACATAGGCAGAGGAAATCTCTAAGGCCAATCAAAGGCTGCCACGTGTCATTCTCATGTTCATCCCAACACGTAAAACTTTAAAAGGCCATATCTTTCGATCCCCTACTCCAAATCTTGCAAAATTTATATCATTGGAAAGGTCTCTTCGAGCCCTTCACTTTGGCATCATCAGATTCGAAATTGATGGTAGTTGGTGGGAGAAAAAGAAGAAAACATCCTCAGCATTAAAGATGCAGTTCCGTATTGTTCAACCACCCATTTTAATGAAGTATGGTGCCTATTTCTTCTCCAACAAGCAAGACAACGTAGGAATGAATGACCTTGGTAGGCTGCCCATGCTCCTTTTCAGAATTTTAATGCATCTTGTTGGTGGTTGAAGAGGTAAAATCAGATTTTCTCTTTTTTTTCTCTCTCTCTCATCTTCTATATATTGTAAAAGTCTTTCATTTTGAGCGAGAGGCGAAGGGGGGTAGTTGTAGAATTTTGTTGATCAAGTTCAGTTTTAAGTTCCAGTTTCTAGTTTTTTGCAAAACATTTTGTATGTATCCAGTTCTGTGAGGAAGTGCTAAGGTGGTTGCGTTGTACAACCATTAGCAAGTTTTGAAGGCATTTGTTTATGTCTCCTTGCCAAAACTTACATGAATAGATTCTCTCTGTTTTGATGAAACTATACTTTCTTGTTTCTCATGTTTTAAAGTATGAATGAGGCAATATAATTTTTGTTACAATCTTGCACTGGCTTTACTTTGTTAAGTACGCAAGGGTCCTTCTTCAATGTTGCATTCTTCTGGTCATTGTGAGAATATTGTAGAGTAGTGTATACTTTACAATAGTCATCTGTTGTAAAATCCTAAGGGCAACATCACTTTTGAAGGGCTATTGTTATCCCTTAAGGGTATTTTGGGTGTATGAAACAAGTATAGCAAGTGCTTTATCTAAATTCTAACTCAAGGATTTGTAGTTAGGATTTTGAAGATTGTCGATAACATTTGTGCAAATTGAGTATCAATGAATGCAAATGTTATTTCACGATTATGTTAAATTGATTGTTCTTTTCAAGCATCACCATTAAGGATGGATTCTTTCCATGGGAACATTAACATACCAAAGTCATAAAAGCAATTACCCTCCCCCTTCAAATCTCAATTAAAAACATCTAGTTATCTTCATACCTACTAAGCATATCATACCTACATACCATACATATGCTTATTCTGCAAAGTTGTGTTTAAGAGTTATTTATTACCAATATGCTTTGTTGAGAATCCCACCAAGTTTGTGATCCAATATCATTTTAAGCACCCTTGGTCGATACTATTATGCAAACATAATATCTGAAGTTGTTCATTATCTATCTGTTTGATATGTATTTGATGTGTCAAGTGCGTACAATAATCAAGTGACAACTCTTATGAGTGAGTATTGTATCTGTGGCTGCACTTGCTTCAAATTAAGTTGCACCAATCATAAAGGAAACCAAGCCAGGATAGCTTTTCCTTTATTCAGATCCTCTAACTAGGTCCTCTCACCTTGGTCCAGGCAGAGCCAAAAGTAGCAGGGTTAAGCCATCCCCTTTGTTAAGGTGTCTTTGATCACCTCCCAAATTTGAGTTAGTAAGTTGAGTGTTGAACAAATCCCCAACTATCAACGACAAAGAACTTTTCATTGTTCATCACTCCCTCAAAGCCAACCCACTCTGATTAGCTGCTCATTTCCTTGGGGTGTGATTTCGGGAGCCAACATATTCTAGAATCTAGATTGTAATCATGTACATATGAAAGTTGAAGCAAGTTGAATGTTTTGAACTTTCATGAATACAAAGTACTTAAAGCATTTTATCTTTTATGGACTAAAAATTACTATTATACATTTTTATAATATATTGTACAGACGTTTCTGTATTGTTTCGTACCCAAGGGTTTTTTAAAATTGGCATTTCTGTGTTTCAAACCCGTACTCATTTCCTAACAACTTAGTATATTTCTATAATATACAGTATAGTTAAGAGCAGCAGCATCCCCATTAAACCTGTGTCAACCTCAAATGTATTCCATAATGTGTGTTGGATTAATGAGCCACCTTATTGTGCTGGGGCAGGTTTACCCTGTATCATGCTCTAATGAGTTTCGTCACGGCCATTTCATTACAGCCTTTTGGACAAAGAAAACGAAATCTAAATTGTATCACTAAAGTAAATTTTATAATCTTTAGAATCTATTAGATAATTGGAATTTCGGTACTTTCTACTGCTAATGTAAGCTTGCTACAGGGACACCCTTATCCCCACAAACCATCTTAAATTTCTGTATATTTTATTTTATGTGTCCGCCATATTTTCCCTTAAGAAATCTTGCCTATTAACCCTTAATCCAAACCCATCTCACAATTGTGCAATGGGATACGAGTAGGTAGTAAATCATTAAAGTAAGTAATATATAACAACCAATAAGCTATATCTTACGACCAGATCAGAGAGCAAACCCTGGGTAACTTGGGGAAAAGAGATAACCCTAATTCAGCCCCAAATTAAAATCTGACAAAGTATTGAAATTTGGCAGATACGAGAGTCCAAAGTTCAAATCGGAAAACATAAAATTGAAATTGGGCAAAATACAGGAGGAGCCTAGATTCAAGTCCATTGATAGTACGAAATACACCCCTGTTGAGGCATATGAATTTAATGTTACAAGGCAAGCGGAATTTACCAAACTAAACAAAAAGAAAAAATAACCACTATGAAAAAACTGATATTTTACCTGGGAAGAATTTGCCCACAATTTTCAAAATCCTTCTACCAGCCTTGTCCTTGCCTTGAAGCTCCAAAACCTGAAGCTGCTCGAGGTCAGAGAAGTCGTCATGGCCTGGCAAAAGGGGATCACAGTCATGCCATTCCTCATTTTCTTCTTCTTGTATTTCTTCATTTCCGTTGTTTCCAATGCCAAAGGCATGGGCATCCACTGTAATATCGGAAGCTACAACGTAGAGCGAAAAATCGTCATCTGAGTCATCATTATCCATCGTACACTATTGTTTGCAGAGTAATGAATTTAGTCGCGAGAGAATTTACAGGCCGACGGCCCGAATAGGAATTGAAATGATTTTAATTATCATTTACCTAGAAGGTTGCTTGTTTCTTCTTCTTTTTCAAGGGGGAAAGGGGAGAGAATATACTAACCTAGTGGTCTTATGGGCTGCCTCTCTTTTAAGTTAAAATTTAGGGATATTTTAGCATATATGGTCGCATTCTGTTTTTAAATTTTCTCAATATTATCTATTGAGTTATTTCAAAAAAATTGTTAGAGTTCTCCCTCCAAAAAAATTATAGATGTGCTTCCAAAAAAAATTCCCACAAATAATTTTTGACGAACTAATAACTACCATTTAACAAAATTTATTTTATGCGAGTGAGGGAAAGTTGTAGCCCCCCTTTTCACTTGTCGTATAATTATCTTGCCTAATCATTTGAGGCTCTAAGTTATCGAAGGGAGATTCGATTTAATCATGTAACAAAATTTGGAAATTTTCATGGGACTGCTTGCAAAGTGAAATCTAGAGGAGTAGCCCCTGCGCATGGGTCCCCTCCTAAGTATTTGCTTCAATCATTTAAAATTTTGTGAGGCTCTAAATATCTTTTAAAATGTTGTTCCTTTTTACTAATTTGATTAAGTAGTGTTTCAATGTCAATCTTTTGTTTAACTCTAATGAATATTGTTGGTAATATTTATTTATTAGTTGATAGGCTATTTAGTGTGAGAAAGACCCCTCCCAAAGTGGTGAAATTATCTCACAAGAAAATAAAATTAGTTGTCCGAAATACTAAAAATTTAATTAGGTAGATCGTTTAATGGGTTTGTTTGATGAGGTCGTGATGGAGGAGGACTTTAAGATATCCTTATATTTCGTTATTTCATGATATGGTGTTCACCGTGTATTCAACATCCACAAAATAAATGTATTCACTTGGCGAAGCAACTTTGATATTAAATTTATGTTGACCCATGACTATTTGCTTCTCTGATCGGAAAACGTCGTCATGGGGAAAAGTGACGCCAACATAATGCACAGGCAGGGTTTGTAAATATTTTCCCTCTTACAATGTTAATCTATGCATAAGCACGATCGGCCATTTGATCGGCAAACTTGAGCTAACACCAACTAGGAAAATCTACACCTCCACTTATTTTTTTCTCCCATTCAATATAGTTGTAAGTTGGTTATCTGCAACTAAATTGAATGACATCGAGAATAGTTGTGGTTTGTATCTTCAATAAACTTGACATCTTTGCATTCTGCGCCCTCACATGGTGTTGTATGTTGGTAGAAATCAAATAAGTGATTTGCATTTTAAATTCCCCACCGGTAAATTAAATTTCAGACTTGTTGTTTTCTCGGGTCCTACATGTGCATAAATAGTTTATTAGCTTTGTAATATGATGCGGGAGCATAACTTGTGGAGGCCATAACTTTTGATCCGACCGTTGGATCATCTTGAAATTTTCAAGGGTTGTAGGTTTGGATTAGTAATATGTTGTGACAAATTTTCTCATGAAGATCTGCCCCTTCAAAGATATTTTCAGTGGTCGATTCCTTCACTTAATGGTCTAAATTTGGCTTTGAACGTTTTTGTTGCTTTTGTCTAAAACTTAGAGTTTTAATAACTTTTGCTATGCTTTATAGAAAAAGCCAAAAATTGGTGTGAGCCTTCAATTATGAAGGCATATTTTATACACAAATTTTGGGGCCCATCCGAGGTGTTTTACTAGTAGGTGATTTTTGGCATTTTAGGGTTTTTTGGCATTTTAGGGTTTTAGAGCTAATGTGAAATAAAAGGAAGATTGTAATGATGTAAAAGATTAGTGTGGATTCTGGAATGAGAAGAAAAATATTTTGAAGCTTATTTTTGTAAACAGTTTGTGTGTGTTTTGGAGGTATTTCAACCTCTTGCAACTAGATCCACATCAATTGGTATCAGAGCAGGATTTGGATCTTACGAGAACAGTGAAGGTAATATATATCACATTTGTCTATGTAGTTTATTGCCTCTATTTTACATAAGCATGGCTGGCACGCAGGAGGGGAGGTTATTCCCATATGAATAGGCATATGCAGGGAGCTACGAAACAAGTTGTTGATCTCACAAGAGAAGTTACATGCCTTAGAAGGAGATATGCAAATGGGGATGCAAACCCAAATAGTGATATTGAAGAATTACCTCTGTTAATGAATGAAGGAGGAAATGAAGAAGAAAATGAGAGAGATGAAGACACCTTGAATGAGAGACCATTTGAGGAGAGATTGATCTAAGCTTTAGAGGGAAATAATGACGACATCAAGATTAATGTTCCTGATTATGGTGGAGGGTTACGACCAGAGGAGTTGATTGATTGGTTGAATCACATGGAAAAATTCTTTGATTGAAAAATGCACTAAGTTAGTCGGACATACATTGATCGGTGGGATCACTTGCAAATGAAATACAAAGGAAGGAAAGGGCAAGATCCAAAATTGGAATAAAATGGTGAAGAAGTTGAAATAAAAGTTTCTTCCTATAGATTATTCCCAGACATTATTTCAAAGGTTTCAAAACCTAAGACAAAAGGATCTCATCATTGAAGATTATACCAATGAATTTTACAAGCTATCAATCCGAGTGGAACAAGGAGATTCTGAAGAACATAAGGCTACAAGGTATGTAAATGGGTTGAGTTATACCATACAAGATGAACTAAGTATGCTCTGGATCCATAGCCTGGATGATGCTTATCAACTCACATTAAAAGAAGAAGAAAAGAACAAGAGGAATAATTTTAGAAGAGGTGTGAAGAGAGGGCCATCATCATCTCCAATGAGAGGTAGAGGTAGATTTGATTCTATAAAAGGTGAATCCTCTAATGCAGAAGGGCATGAAGAATCTGGTCAAATTTGTGGTAACTACCAAAGAGGTAGGGGTTTCAGAGGGGACGAGGTTATAATAGAGGACGGGGTTAGAATAGCCCCCAAAGGCAATATACATGTTCGATGTGGTGAAGAAGGGCACGGAGCTTTTGAGTGTCCGCACTATCCTACACAGGATAGATGCCAAGGAGAACAACCACGAATAAATCCGGTTGAAGAAGCAAGAGGAAGAAGAAATGGAGGTTGTTGCAGACTTAGGTGAAACCCTCATGATAAGGAGGACGATGATCGCCCGAGGAAGGAGAAAGAACAAGATGGTGTTGGTACTAATTTTTGGCTACGAATAAATATCTTTCGAATAAGATGCACCTCTAGAAGAAAGGTATGTAAAATTATTATTGATGGTGGTAGTTGTGAAAATATGGTCTCAACTGTGATGGTTGATAAACTAAATTTGAAATGTGAGAAGCACCCATATCCCTATCGTATATCATGGTTCAAGAAAGGGAACAAGGTAACCATAGATAAAAGATGCCTTATAAAGTTTTCAATTGGGAATACCTATAAGGATGAGGTGTGGTGTGATGTTATCCCGATGGATGCATGCCATATATTACCGGGAGGGCCTTGGAAATATGATAGAAAGGTTACACATGATGGAGGGAAAAATAATTATACTTTTTGGAAGGATGGTGTAAAGGTGGTATTGTTACCCTTCAAGGAAGAAGAGAAGAGTGAGGGTTTGTTGGATACAAAAGAGTTTGTTGCGGAAATGGAAGAAATTGGTTGTTATTATGCACTGATGTCAAAGAAGGTGGAAATAGATGTATTTGATATACCCGTTGCAGCAATGAAGGTACCAAAAGAATACAGGGATGTCATACCAAGTGAGCTACTAGATGGGTTACCTCAAAAGCGGGATATACAACACCATATTTATTTGATCCCAGGATCGGCCCTTCTAAATCAGGAAGCCTACAGGATGAGTCTGACACAAAGTGAGGAGTTGAACATGCAAGTGACAGATCTAATGCAGAAAGGGTTAGTGAGAGAAAGCACAAGTCCATATGCAACTCCAACGCTATCGACTCCCAAAAAGGATGGATATTGGAGAATGTGTGTGGACAGTAGGTCCATAAATACAATCTCAATTAAGTATTTGTTCCTAATTCCAAGATTGGATGATATGATGGACGTGCTTTGGCGGGAGCTCGATATTTTAGTAAGATTGACCTACGAGTGGGTACTACCGATCCGAATCCGTGAAGGGGATGAATCAAAAATGGATTTTAAAACAAAATATTGATTATACGAGTGGATGGTGATGTCATTTGGGCTATCTAATGCACCCAATACATTCATGAGGTTAATGATCAAAGTACTGCGAGAATACAATGGTAAGTTTGTGGTTGTATATTTTAATATTCAAGTAAGACAGGTGGAAGAACATTTGTTACGTCTAAAATTTGTGTTAGAATTGTTATGAAAAGAGAGTTTTTATGCAAACTTACGTAAGTGAAGATTTATTTAGAAAAGTCTAGTTTTGGGGGTTTTTCATCTCGGAGGATGGAGTGAACATGGCTAAGGAAAAATTAAAGGTGATTACGGAATGGCCTATTCTAAAGAATGTGACAGAGGTTCATAGTTTTTCATCGAATGGAAAAAATTTATAAGAAGTTCATCAGGAATTTCAGTAACATTATCGCACCCATAACATAGTGTATGAAGGGAAAGGAGTTTGTATGCACCAAGGTAACAACATATATTTTAGAATTGTTGAAGAAGAAAGTGTCAGAGGCCCTTGTTTTGGTATTGCAGATTTTAGCAAGGTATTTGAGGTTGATTGTGATGCCTCACATGTCGGGATTGGAGTTGTACTAAGTCAAGAAGGACGACATGTAGTATTCTTAAGTGAAAAGCTAAATGAAGTCGGGAAATATTCTACTTATGATGTGGAATTTTATGCTATTGTTCAAGCATTAAGGCATTGGAGACATTACTTAGTAGCTAAGGAATTTGTACTCTTTATTGACCATGAATCATTGAGGTATGTAAACACACAGAAGAAATTAAATAGTAGGCATGCAAAGTGGGTTTCATTTTTGCAAGAATATACTTTTGTCTTAAAGCATAAGTCGGGTAAGTAAAATCAAGTTGTTGATGCCTTGAGTAGGCGTGTAACACTTTTGATAAAAATGGAAAATGAAGTAATAGGGTTTGAGGTAGTTAAGGAATCATGCGAAGGTGATCCATATTTTGGTGATGTTGTGAGACAATGTAAGGACCCTATAGTAGGTAGTGGTTCTTCTGATTATTTGATGCATGATGGTTATTTATTTAGGGGAAAATAATTGTGCATCCCTATTGGTTCAATGAGAGAAAATATTATAAGAGAATTGCATAGTGGGAGGTTGGGTTGGAAACTTTGGTATAAGTAAGACAACTACTCTTGTGGTAGAAAAGTATTATTGGCCGAAGGTAAAGAGGGACATAAGTAGGATCGTAGCAAGATGCAAATTGTGTCAAATGGCTAAGGGTCATGCATAAAATATTGGGTTGTATACGCCATTACCTGTCCCTATAGGTCTATGGGTTGATTTGATTACGGATTTCATGTTAGGACTTCCTAACACACAACGAGGGAATGATTCTATATTTGTTGTGGTTAATAGATTCTCTAAGATGACATATTTCATTGCTTGTAAGACAACTAATGATGCTTCTAGAGTTGTAGATTTAATTTTTTCACAAATGGTTAGGTTGCATGGAGTTCCAAGAACGATCACTTGATTTGGACACAAAGTTTTGATTCACTTTTGAAGACTCTATGGAGGAAAATGAGGACACAAAAATAGTTTGGTAGTGCATATCACCCCAGTTGATGGGCGGATAGAAGTAGTGAATAGAAGCTTGGGAAATCTCCTACGTTGCATAATTGGAGAAAATCCAAAACAATGGGACTTGGATTTACCACAAGTTGAGTTTGCTTATAACAACTCGGTAAATAGGTCAACAGGAGGTATCCTTTCTAGATTATATATGGTAGGAACCCCAAGGGATTCCTAGATCTAATTGTGCTACCTGGTGAAGATAAAACCAGTGATGATGCAGAAGCATTTACGAGACACATGCTACTGATTGCATGAAGAAGTGAGGAAAAGGCTGAAAGTTAATAATCCACAAAATAAAGCAATACTGAGATGCGGTAGGAGAGTAAATGTATTTGAAGAAGGAGATATGGTGATGGATCATATTAGAAAGAAGAGGTTTGCAAAAGGGACATATAATAAACTATAAAGTATAAGAAGATTGGGCCATGTAGGATTTTGAAGAAAACAAGTGTAACATTCCCATTTTAATACTTTAGAACAAGGATTTTTTTTTCACGATTAATGTTCTCTGTTCTAAATACATAATTTAGAACACACATATCATAACAATCATTCTTATAACAGATAACCATATGCAATTGTAATGACTTGGTGTACCACCGATCTATTCATTCCATGACTCGGTGAACTACCGATCTATTCATGTGTAACTTTGAGCTTGAAGTTTTCTACTGAACACTTCATGTTCGTGGTTCTCTTACCCTATTCTCGGGTTCTGAGTGCTCTACCCAAGGAACCTATTTGAATAATTGTTACCACTATTCATTGGCATCATGATCCTTAGACTAGGTGACATAGGACAACGCAATCAGCAGCTTGCGATACTTTGGCCAAAGATTTATAACATACTATTCGTATTACTTATTCCTTGATGGCATACTCGTCAATCCGAATATGCCCTTCACCCCACTCTATTGTTATATAGAACGTCTTATACTGACTTCTGTCAGTCCCCTTGTCCCAAGTTTTCACTTTGGATCGGGTTAACATCATAGTTCACGTTATAAAGATGCTCTTAAAGACTAGGGGTAAGTTGACATACTGGGTCAACCGAAGTTAACCCCGTGTGTCAAGATACCCTGAGTCTCAAAGGGCTGCCTCATAACTTGACTATGATCCTAACTAGTCCCGGAGAGAAATCTTGATCAAGTCTCAGGTGTGTAAATCTTAAGGATCAATGCAGAAGGGTGTTACCACAAGCCATCTGTATTGTTGTATCCTCGAGAAGATCATAATCTTCTCGAAGGTACAACCTTGCAATTGACGTGTGTCAACATCCTACGGAACAACCTCAGAAAGATGTACATACCTCCAAGAATTTACTCACGTTAAGTTATATTTGGGTTACGAGTCCACATATTTAGGGAGCCTTCCCTAACCCCGAGTCCAACACTCCCTAAGTTACCTTTTAGTAAATATGGTTCGAGTTTTACAAAAGGGTTTTAAATAGTTTAAGTTTGTTTCCGAGTTGTCGGTTGGTACCTAAGAACCCTTTAACCAACAAAATAGAGCAACATCCACCTAAGTTTCTTCATTTAGAAAACAACTAATCCAGTAAGAAATGTAACAACCTTACAGGCTGAAACATATTAGACTTAGCACCGTTAAGTCTTAACGATTTATTACCATATATAACTTTTATAATTAATGCATTACGAGAGGGGAAAATTTTCTTCCTATTCTAGTTACATTTTAGGGCATAGTTCACTCTCAACGTTCCCTAAAAATGCAGTGATCTTATTTACAATTTTTAATCACAATCATAAGTCATCAAGAATTACTAATCAAAAATGTAGTATTCAGCCATATAATTAGCTATGGCTTTCTTAAGAATTCATCAAGATTCCATTGTATAGAATAATATGAATGCACACTCATTCATATAGATAATAAGAAGATCATCCCAACAAGTAAGTTACACAACCACATAGGTAATATATCACTATTTCATTCATTCATTCATTTCCAAACCTATACAATTACAACTTATGCACTTCGGCATACTTTAAGACAATAGCCTTCAACAAAAGAGGTAACTTTCTTCCATAATACAATTTGGAAATCAAATCAGAATTCTTTATAAGAACCAGATTAGAACAGTCAATGCATCATATCAAATGTTGTCTGCCTTTACCACTTACGATGACCATCTACAAAAATTGCTAGCATGGGTCAGTTCAATGAACTGAGCATGATAAGCACTAATCCTTAAAACAATTGCATTCCACTAATTGTTTCCATTAAACAATCTTGTTATAATGACATCAATTACTTCATACCTTCTATTTAAAGTGAAGCCAATATAAGAGTCCTAGTACATTGTTAAAAACAAAATGGACAGAAGGAAAACCTATTATGCCTGTCCTAAATTTAAAGTATAATTGAATCCAACCATTACTTGAATCCCAAATCATGATACACTCTAGGTTTTCTTTCTACCAATTACAATACGACTTTATACCATAACTCAAGTTACAGGCATAATTTCAACTTAATCTATTTCAGATGATTCATCTTATACAAGATAATAAGAAGGGACAATCTGTATCTTAAGTACCTAACCATCCGAAAAACCAAAAACAGTGTAAATCATGTTTTAATCAACTCTTATTTAAAAACTAAACCATTTTAAGGTATACATCCAACAGGTTCATATACAAGCAATTTGAGCAAAGAATGGATTACTGCCACTTGCAAGTCCACCTAACAAACTGCCCTTAACCTTATTATACTAATTTTCAATCAATGATAAGTATGCAAAACATTAGCTACAGGATTACCTTTTTGTAAGAAGATAACAAACTAAGTTCTAAATCAAGATCTTAACACTGCTAATAAACGAAAGGAGTCTTCCAGTTAAGATCTCACCACTTACTATTTCTTTCCACTTAATTTTAATAGTCTGTCATCCCATAACCATACTTTGTTGAGTTCCTTATAGAATTCTAAAGAAGAGCACATTATCATTCCAAAAGAGAGTATAAACACTTTCATATTTTTGAAACCCCTTTAACAATTTTTCTTTTCAACTTAGAGGAAGAAAACAGAGAAAATCAAAACACTATTGTAATCGAGTTTAGAACTACATTAACTTCCAAGAAGTAATATACATTCTCTAGTTGAATCAAGAGAAGGAGAAGACGAGTAATTCAAACACTTAAGTTCAACCAATAGCTCAGGTCAGGTAGAGCCACCTTAAGAGTTTGCCAATAGATCCCTACGGTTCTACAACTATACATTCAACAAAAGCCAATAACATTTTTTTAACATAAAATGTTATAAACGATCAAAACTCAGACTATAATCCTGGTCTAATAAAACAGTCTACATTTCATCCACTACTCGAACCATTTGAGTTTAAGGTCAAGTTAGGGTAACTTCCCATTACCCTCATTTGCCAATTGATCGAAACTTGAATCATTCTAACCGTTGCACTATTTGGTTGCTATTTTATTTCAAGACACCAAACCAAAAATGCATGTACAGAATTAATAATCGAATTCTAAATACAGATTCAACAATACCCAAAAGCCACCCTATTCATACCATAGTAGTGAATAATGCATTATCTGTCAAAAATAAATAGATCTTTCAGTTGCATTTAAAACATTTCAATCCTAATTCCAACTTCAAAAGGGCATGCAATAGCTGAATGTTGATAAAACTTGTCGACATTGAAGTCATTTTTAAATAGAGTTTCCAACATTGTTTAACGCGGCCAAAAGAAATAGATTTCACAATCATCTCAAGGTAACATTAAACACAGTCTTATCTTAACCAAAACATTAAACATAATTTCCATTAATGCTTTTCCAAGATTAACCACAAATTTGCCATGGAAATAGAGCTCATCCAAGTACATTTCCTCCTGTGCATAACCGTGTTCCTAATACTCATGATTAATAGCAAAAACAACAGTTAAACCATATACTTCCTTACTCACAATACCTGCAATCATAAGAACATTCAAACCCTTTCGAAATAAGAGTACAGGCTTAAACCCCAAGCAACGTTTCCAAATCACGCCACTAAAACAGTCAAGTTTCATAGAGTACACTAACAATTCATCCACGAAATCAATTACCTGTTTCCTTGAACATGGACCTGTTTCACCAAAGTTCATACATCGAAGCAAACAATCAGTTGTTCCAATCATAAACGAAACAATAAAGAATTACCATGGTGTTTTCAAACACGTAATCATTTAATATGTTTCTTTCCATGGAGCCAGTTTCTAATCTAACAGATCGATCGGATAAGAATTTACAAAGACTTCCAATCGGATAGCAAAACTCCAAGTTTGATTCACAAGCAAAGGAACAAGAATAATGAAGCAGGTTTCATCCAGGACCCAAAATTTCATGTTCAACCCAGAACCCCAAATTAACATAAAACCCATAATCATTGTTACCAGCCAAGCCAAAAATGCACATATATCATTAGAATAGAGTTGTTCTAATGAAAACATTTAAAGGAAAGCAAGATTTTAATAGTTAGGGCCTATCATGCCTGATAGTGTCGCTAAAAAGTCAAAGAAGACCTCTGGATGCGCTCGCCCCTTCTCTTCTTCTTCCATGAAAGATTAAACAACAAAATATTGCTACCTCCATGCCTTATATATTCCCCACGACACAGAAGTAAATTTGAAACTTTCAAAATTTCCATGCAACGAAGAGTAAACTACTGGTTTGAAAAACCAGTGCTCATGCAGAGCGAAAAATGGAATGCATGAAAAACAAAACAACCAAGCAAAATTCCATTTGCATGCCTTCCAAAGCAATCCGAGCTCGAGAACCTATGCAAATTAATTGCATTAAATTTCTTTCTCCCGCTCGTTTTCCATTACCACCGACCGCCAAAGTTGGCGAACTCCAAATTAAAATAAACAAAAGTTTCCATTTTTAGAGATGCTGCCACGTAAGACCCCTCTTACCAAATTAACCTCTGCTAACCCTGGTAGCACTCCCTGTCCTTCATCCTTATCCTTTCCTTAAATGCCATAGAAACCACTTGCCCAAAACTTGCGACCCTCCTTAGGTTCCTTTTCATAGCATTAGTTTAGGATAGGTTAGTGACTTAGGTTAGATCATAGGTAGATTTAGTCTTAATGCCATCGGATATAACATTAGTCACCCACCTAAGTATTAGGTTTAGATAACCCTTAGGAATATAAAGCACATAATTTGGGACTAGGTTAGATTAACTAACCTTGCAACAATAGGTTATAGCTTAGGTTAAAAACTAATAACCTTACTGATTCTAGTTAGGTCCACTAGATAGGATTAATCAATATACAAAATTCAAACAGAATAAAACATTTCCGGATCAGATTCAGATTTTGCATCAGATAAATTAGCTTTAGATGGAAAACTTATACATCTTACCTAGCTTAAGGTCCAGGTCCTTTCTGATGCTAAGATGACTGAAACCAGATTCCGATTGCAATGATCTGCCAGGGTTAACCTCCGGAATCCAACAAAAACTTTCCTCAATGGACATATTTTATATATAGGAGGTTTAAAAGAACTTGTACATTCAAAGTTCAGTCAGACTTAATAATTCACGAAATGTCAATACATAATTGTTCATCCCGAATATAATTAAAACATTCCTTGGATCAATGCAACTGATCCAAGGATGAGTCATAGAGGTAGATAAATCCACAATCTTCCAGAAATCAGATTGCACTCATATGCGAGGGATGAAAGAAAAAGAGTCCAAGCATATTCTGGTTCAATCAAAGATCTTAAGAGTAGAAAAGACATAACCAAATCAAGCATGACTTCCCGAAACCAAAAGAACATATCCTCATATGGGAAAATCACATATCAACACTTGAATGCATGAAGAAGTGAGGGAAAAGTCGAAAGTTAATAATCCACAAAATAAAGCAACTACAGATGCCAGAGGAGAGTAAATGTATTTGAAGAAGGAGATATGGTGATGGATCATATTAGAAAGGAGAGGTTTGCAAAAGGGACATATAATAAACTATAAAGTATAAGAAGATTGGGCCATGTAGGATTTTGAAGAAAACAAGTGATAATGCCTACAAGGTGGAGCTACTTGAAAACTTTTCTATTCCACCCGTTTTTATTGTTTCGACTTATATAAGTTTTCAGATCATGACGAAAATGTCATGGAGGAGGAATAAATAAACTGAGAGCAATAGATGTCGAAGAAGAAAAAGGAAAGGGTAATGCGTGTCTTGGACCAAAAGACAGTCACTACTAGACATGGGAGCTACAACAAATATTTGGTGTAGTGGGAAGGTTTACAACAAGAAGAAAATACTTGGATTCCTAAGTGGGAGTTGAAGAAGATTAACAATGGAAAATTGGATGAATTCCATCAATTGAATTCGCAGGAGCATAATTATTTTCAACCAGGGGAGAATGATGTGGGAACATAACTTGTGGAGGCCATAACTTTTGATCCGATTGTTGGATTGTCTTGAAATTTTTTAGGGTGGTGGGTTTTGATTAGTACAATGTTATGCCTTATCTTCTCTTAAATTTTATTTCTACTTGAGCATATTTTTGGGGCCATATTCCTTCGTCTAGTGGTCTAAAATTGGCTCCAAACATTTTTTTTTGCTTTTGTCTAGAACTTAGAGTTTTAATAACTTTTGCTATGCTTTATAGAATAAGCCAAAATTTGGCGCGAGCCTTCATTTATGAAGGCATATTTTGTACGTAAAATTTGGGGCCCATTCGAGGTGTTTTACTAGTAGGCGGTTTTGGCATTTTAGGGTTGTTTAGCATTTTGGGGGTTTTAGAGCTAATGTGAAATAAAAGGAAGATTTTAATGATGTAAAATATTAGTGTGGATTCCGAATGAGAAGAAAACTATTTTGAAGCTTTTGGTTTTTTTGACAAATATTTTATGTGTGTTTTGGAGGTATTTCATCCTCTTGCAGTTGGATCCACATCATAATCTTACTATAGAGTTGAGATCGTGTATATGCCCGGTGAATGTGGATGGAAACCTCCATAGTTGTGCAACAAATAGGTTTGAAAGGCCTCTGGGTAAATTTATGATGTTTTTAAATTCATTTCTATTTTTTATTTTTCATGCATAGTTACATTTGTTGCCTTGTGCTTGATAATAGAGTTTCATTTTTATTCTTTTGCATATATTTGTTTTTTTCCTACATCTTGGCACTAGGGTTTGAAAATATATATTCTTCAAGTATGTGGTTTCTTTTATAGTTTAGTAGCTCTCAAATACTAAATACAAAGATAACACGAATTTGCAGAGATAAGATTTATTTGTATTAGCTTAATATGTATATTTTGCAATACATATGGTCTTTTTATAAAGATAAGATCTTGTGAAAAGTCTAGCAGACCTTTACCAAACTTTTGAACTATTGGGTTACATGGGCAAGTATTATTTTCAATGATAAATTCATGTTCCCCACATGCCTTCTCTATTAATTACTATAAGCCATGAATTGTAAATGTAGAGGGTTTTTTTGCTTGTGCAATGGTTTGTTCGAGTTCTACTAACAAGAAATCTAATTTCTTGAGCATATTCCTTATAGCCGTGGTTTACAAGTTAGGCATCACATACCACATCGTCTCCCTGCACCCTCTCTATTTGTTTCAACATGGGAACTACACAACAATCCACGTCAAGGGATTCACATAGTTCATTGTGGGCATGTAGGGTTTGGTTGCTTAATATTTTGATGCCCATTTCACACAACCTGTGCACTATTTGAATAAATTATTGGAAATTGTTTAACACAATTCCTAGAAGAAAGGTAAATGCACGGGCTGCAGGATATATAACAAAAACCAGTCAACTATGCGTAGCTTGCAAGCATTTTGATTCCTGAATCTGACCTTTAGTGAACCAATTCACTTTGGTGCGGGTTAGTAGGCATATGTTAGCGGGGGCGTGGGCATGTATTTTGGACAAGTTAAATAGTATCCAAAGGCATCAATCTTCTGAACATCCCTTTGATACTTACGTGATCATATGTATTTTATAAGGACAGGGGTCTTTCGAACAACCCTTGGATACTTTTACCCATGTGCACCTACATGTGCCTCCAAAGAGGATAGGTTGCTTACCAAGTGTTTGACATAATTCCTTAGTCACTCTTTTCTCAATTTCACACATTTTGAGGTGAATTCCATTCTGTTTATTTTACATTCCAATTTCAATATCCCTTGGGTTTTCATCATCCTTATACTTTCTTTAGATTGCATAGGTACCTCATTTAAAAATATATGAATTTGTAGTTATTAACTTATTATCCATTTCCATTGAAAGATTAGAATCCCCATACATGGACTTCATCACAATTCTTTATAATAAAAATGCATGGACTTACTCTAGAAGACGCCACCTTGACCGGTTGATTTTAATCTTGTAGTAGATATGGAACATGAGAAATGTTTGTAAATGAAATCTAATTAGGACTCGTTAGAACTGAAATTTAAAATTGATATTTAATAGTACAAATATACTAGTGGAAAGTACACTTTCAAAGATTTATATGATGTGACCCAATTCCATTAATTTTGACTTATTCATGTCAATTGTCTTGTATTTCCCGATAATTAATAGCATATAGCTATTCACTAACGTGAACCTTTTTATCATCATTTTACCGATTCTCTCTTCACTAACTTGCACTAGTCTACAACATAGTATGCAACACATTTTAAAGATTTGTGCATTAAATTTAGTAAAATGTTATTGTTAATTTCAACAATGTAGTGAGATAACATTACATGATGTAGAGATTTGTCCAAACATTATCTAATGAAAACATTTAGCATTGGTATGTGTACAAAGTCCTTAACCTTTGCTTAGTTGTAGTAATTTGAATCATACTTTTGACTTATTTCATGCCCAAGTAGAAAAAGAGTTACACGTTGTTTGCACCTCTGGTTAAATTTTAGAATGTTATAATATAACTAAAGAGGATCTAAGGGTTTGTAATATGTAGACTATTATGATCTAATTAACTTACAACATCGATTATACGAGAATTAGAGTAATGCATTCGGACTTCAAATGATTGAAGTGGTTGATAAATATAAATATTTACTCAAATACACAAGAGGAGAGATAACTTAGTTGTTTAGGGAAATTTGGATGTGCATAATGATGAAATAGATTGATTAGAGATCGAAATGCTTCGGTGAAACTTTTGGAATTGAAAACCCTACATGAATGGGACCATACAACTTGTGTATGGTCCATACCTTATCTATATAGTCCTAACTTGGATATGTATGGTCTTAAACCTTTAAATTTTTGAATCTACAAATTTTTGTATGCTTCACTTATTTGGTAATGATATTTGTTGTATGTCACTCTTGCTCGTAACTTTGGGATGACCCATAATCATCTATGACAAAGTATTATCAAACCAAAAGGAAAAAAACATGTGATTGTGGTGAGGCTAGACTACCCTTGATAGTTAGACTCTTAACTACCAAATCAATCTAAGTGTTACTCTACGTGCCCTTGTGGGATCAAGCCTCGTGTAGTTCTCCTAGGTGTTTGTGCAAGTGTGAATAATTAACCAACCCTCTAGGGGTTACATTGTGTCTCTTAGCACCAAAGATAACAAGCTAACAGTATTAGTGAGATGTGGTGTGCCTCAACTATGTTACCTAACCCTTATGTTGATTAAAACCCTTTTGTAATGCTTAGAGTTACTTTGGTCTTGTTAAGACATGGCTATATGATATTTGCATGCTTGAAAATGGAGAAAGCTAGGCTCTTTGACTGGTTTAATGGTTTAAAATTGTAGTGGAGACTATTATAAATAATGTGCAACTAATTTGGGAAGATGTAGGAACTCTTTGAGTGTTTTTGGAAATATATTTACAATAGTAGCTTGTAAGAGTGTCAAGTGAGTTAAAAAGTGATAATGACTCGCTTTTATAGCTTTCCATAGGTGAAATATTCTAATAAGTTTGACCTTGGGAAGATGAAGCGACCCAAATAATGATTTGAAATTAAAATTAGATTTGGTGAATGTGAAGGGGTGGGATCACATAGGTCGACCAAGACCATAACCTACATCCTAACCCTTTCATATATTTTTTAACTAGAGAGATGAATACCATAAATTAAATTTTTGTCATGAATATCATAGGTTTTATGCTACTTTGATTAAATAATTGTAACATTCCCATTTTAAGACATTAGAACAAGGGATTTTTTTATATAACGTTCTCTTTCAATTATGTAATTCAAAACACACGACCAAGTTTTAATAATTGTTCTCTATCCAATTAATGTAATTTAGAACACACAATACTTTTTAAAACCAATGTTCTCTATTCACATTTTTTTATAATATGGAACACACATTCAATGTCATTCAATCATATAACAGATACCATATGTTGCTTGTAATGACTCGAAGAACTACCGATCTCCCATTTTATGGCTCGGAGTTTCAACAATCTCTCATTTCATGACTCGGCTACTTACCGATCCTTCATGTTAATCCATGCATTATATACTAAGTATACTCGATTCTCTTTACCTTTTTGGTTATTGAAGTGTTCCATTTAAGAGGCCTATCTGAATATCTCATTACCGATATTCATCTGAAATCCTGCTTCTTAAACTAGGTGATTAGGACAACGCAACCAATAGCTTGCGATACTTTGGCCAAATATTTTCACATGCTTTGCATGATCATATTCCTAGACGTTATACACATCAATGGAATATGTCCTTCACCTCACTTCGTCTGATTATCTAAGATGGTCTTTTCGATCTCTGCATCACCCTCTCGTCCAAGGTTAAACTTTAACCCAAGATAGCAATATGAAAGAGTATAGGAGACACTCGTGGTGACTAAAGGTATGCAGACATACTTTGTCGACCCTAGTCGACTACGTGTGTCTAGTTACCTTTAGTCTTCTTGAGTCACTCCGTATACAAGGTCACATTCCTAACTTCGTCCAAGTAACTTGGTCCAAGCTTATGTAAACTTGATGATTCGATTCGGGAGGGCGTTGTAACATGTTAGCTGCAACATTGTGTCATCATGAAGGCCCCGCCTTCATGAAGACACCAGATTGCAGCTGCGTGTGCCAATGTCCTACGGAATCCTCCCATCAAGGGATACACATCCAACTAGAAGTGTGATTAGATTCTTATCTTTAGTATTTTAAGAATAAGTTTCAGCAACCATGCTGATCCTCTAACCTCACTGTTCATTACAGTTGCATAGCTAAGAAAGACTTAAATTGTCTTATAGCTTAATATACATTTACTCCTCCTTACCGAAGGATTGCATATTTCCATCTTAGTTCTTTAATTTAAGCTTCAGGACTAACAATCCACTACAACTTAACGTAGTAAGATCAACTTACTAAACTTAACCAAGTTTTATTCGCAACCGAATTTAAATTCAGAATTCCATCTCATTAGACGTCATTTAAATGAGGCCTAATCCCAAATGAATGTATTCATTTATTTACTATAACCTTACTTCAGTTAAGGTTTGACATGAGGAGATATGGTTCCTCATACTGAATATCCTTTGATCAAAACCTCCCAAGGATATTAACGAAATTAGAATACAGAATTCAATTGTCTCTTTACTAATATCCATTAGTTTATATTCTAATTCCGAATATCATTCATTTAAGAGT
This sequence comes from Taxus wallichiana var. yunnanensis, assembly GCA_018340775.1. NCBI lineage: Eukaryota > Viridiplantae > Streptophyta > Pinopsida > Cupressales > Taxaceae > Taxus > Taxus wallichiana. The sequence goes on from CM031244.1 coordinate 9,101,973, forward strand.
TCGTATTCACTTTACTCTTTACTAATGTCAATTTTAAATCCATATTGACCTAAGTATTAATTAATTTCCCATTCCAACTTAAAAGTTGTATTCAAGTAAAGAATAGATATTATGTCCCTTTAAAATCTATCAACCATCATTTGAATAAATCCAAATTCAATGAATAAAATTATATTCTCAATCTTATTCAAACAGTTCCAAGGTGGTACAACCATTAAAATAACACACCTTCTTCTTTTACTCATTACTCTAGATTAAAATTCATACAATATACAAGTCCATACTACCGGACTTCATTCATGCCAAACAACATTAACAACTCATAAAGAAAGAAGAATACAACTTTTTCTTTTTCCATTTCCTCGTAGAAGAATAATAAATTCTCAGAAAAGATCCATCCTTAGCTAATCAGAAGAAGCATCATAAAACAACATGTCTTCATTTTTACTCATGGAAACCATCTGCAAAATTTACTTGCATTTTGGTCGATCGAATCGAGAATATTAAGCACTTATCATTAAAATGAGGTGCTCTTGATTAACTGTCTCAATAAAAGAACTCTACTTTTATGAAACATTTTTTTAAAGAATGAGATGGACATCATCTACGAATTAAGTGCTGATAAGGATGAACAACTTAACAACCCAATCCCATAATTACCATCACAATCAGACAAAAGATTTACTAACAACTTTTTCCCAAATAATTACTGTAAACCCACAACACTTTATTCACATTTCCTTACTGTTTTCTTCCAATAACGCAAGGGGTTCATTCCATATTTAAACAATTACTACCAGAAGTATTTTCCCTAAATAGTTCCAGATTAAAAACATCTGTAAGAACTAATACACATATGTATATATTGTTGTTCTAATGCAATTACTATCAATTCCATTCCCTCATTATAGCTGAAATTTCAAAGAAGAGAATTTAATTAAAAATTCAAACAGAACTCCTTCCCTTTTGTACTACTCATTTAATTTCAACTAAATCAAATGTAGAAGAGAAAGGTAGTCATACACCGTAACAACACTAGTGTTCTTCCCCAAAATTCAACATCAGCATAGTACATCTTTCAATTCAGAAAAGAAGAAAACAACCAGATAAAATGCAATTGCTTATGTCGAAGGTAGTAGGAAATTCATTCAATATTAAATATAGAATTTCAACTGGATAAGAGAAGAAAATAATTATTACTTCGATTACCCACTCAATATTCTCTTTCTTTTCATCATGTCCGAACTGGATGATTTGACCAAGAAGTGATAACAATCAACGATAACAGTCAAGGAGAGAGAACAATTAAAGTCAATAATTGAATGAAAGGAAGAAGACTCATATTACCTCTTCTCAATGCTTGGCCGAGTATCAACTATTTAGTACAGACCTGTTTTCAATAGGGTAATTTCCTATACAAGACTATTACAGTAATCATAATTTACTAACTATCATTCAAGGAAGTACTCCTGAATTCATTTTACATCTGACCCGCAAATATCAACAACTGAATCTTTCAATTAAAATCGTTTTCAATAATTATTCACCAAAAACAAACATTTCCAGCTAGGTCTGAAACAAGCAAGAATGTACAACAAGCTATATGACCATAATATCACTGTAATAAATAAAGAAACCATCTTTTCAACCGCAAGAACAAGAATCTACTCAAGTACGGTTCTAATCGAACACAATGAAAAAGTTCAGATATGCAGTTCCTTTATATATATATCAATGGATTCAAGGAAGGATAAAATGATACACTCTACTCCATTCACCAAATAACCAAGTTATTCTTTCTCAGTTTTAAATAATTTATTCCCCAACAAACATTCATGGCCTTCAAACCAAATATGGAGTCATTATATCGTTTTAAATCAAGCAAGGGTAAGACGATGCAATAAATTCACTTGTCCCCAAAAGAATTCACATTCTATGCACTGTAATACGACCAGAAAAATAATTCACGCAAACAGTTCCATCAAGCATTCTCACGGTTTTTCCAAAACCATTTACACGCACAAAACTTAGAAAACAATTTTCACATCACTGTTACTTCCATCAAATCAAACCCATAATGGGAGATAAACCAAATACCCATTACATAAAAAAATTCAAACAACAGAGATGGGTTTGTTTCATTTACCATTCTAGAAAGAAAATACCAATTTTTCTCTAGTAAGCATTTAGAAAATACCCAAGTCATATTTATCTCCAAAAGACAACTCAACCCAGAAATCACAGCAACCATATCAACATTTTTTTACAAAAACACCCAATATAAGAGCAGAGTTCTTTTAATGAAGACGCTTAACAAAGAGCAAAACGGTTTAAAGAGAAGAGCTCAACATGCCTGTAAAACTTCTTGTTGCTTGAAGAAAAGCTCGCATCCGCACCCACAGAGTTACTCTTTTCCATGGCGACAACAACAACAAGTTTTCCCAACGATCTCCTTACTTCCACAGCTCAAAAACAGCCGTGGGTAATCAAAATAACAACAACAATGACCAAAATAGTTGCAAGTTCGAAAGAACCACAACAGAAATGCAGAGCAAATACAAAAACCCAAATGAACACAATAACCACAAAATTTCCTCTTTCCCCTTTCCAAGGCGAGCTGGTCACCAAGACCGAGGCCAATAAATGTATTAAATGCATTTCCCTCTCTTTCTCCACGCCATCTCCAACCTAATCTGGCGAGTTCCACCCTTTTAATATTTGCATGTAATTTCATTTTTAGCTACATTGCTAGTTGGATATCTCCAACTTCCCATGTTCCCACCAAACTTGGCGTTTAAAACTTCAAGGACATCATTTAATGTCCTTCATTAAATTTTAAACCTTCCCTTCTTATCCTTTCATCGGCATGTATCCATAAGTCCCCCTTTTAGGGCTAGCATTAGTTTAGGTTGCATTGTCCATAGTTAGGTTTCCACCTAGGTCGCAAGTCATTAGGATTTGCAATAATTTACATCCCTTTTAATTTATTAAATCCTCCTAGGATAGTTGTTAGGTCATGGGTTAGAACTTAACCCCGTAGTATTTTAGTTAATAGGTTCTTTAGTAAGTTTTACAAACTTACGTTCATAACCAACACAATGCAGGATGTTCCGTCTAATGCGCATATCTATACCTTGTTCATTTGCACCAAAACTCTTACTGCCTTACGCTTTCCGACATTACAATTTGTATGTAGTTCAGAAATCAAACCTTTCCATTGGCAACATGGTGCCGAGTAATTATACCTGTAACTAGGTTCTGTAAAATTTATAACAACCTTCAGTCCAGTTCCAGACTTCATTCTAATTAGAAAGTAAATCGACAAAGTGATCACAAAGAAGGCCACAACATACCTTGGATCAATGGAATTGATTCAAGGTGTGTTTATCAAAACAACATGAGTTTATCAAACAAAAGCAAGCTGCGTGAGTTTCGCACTTTGCAAAACACAAGTTATAATGACCTCCGTCCCAAGTAAACAAGTTATAGTAAGCAAGGGTTCAGATCAGTAACACATTCTTTTTAAGATTAAAAGATATATCTTAACATAATTATCCTCATTTCCATAGTTACAACATCATGAAAAGAGGTTATCATAGTAGCTTCTAAAAATCAAGACGTTACATTCCTCCCTTCTTAAAAGAATCATCGTCCCGATGATCAAATTAGCCAATTCATAGAGTTTTTAGGACAAAATTCAATTATCGTCCTTCCATTCATAAGTTCATACCAAAATAAATTTAATCTTTAAAACAATGTTTTAAGATAACCGTAAAATAGACCAATAATTGTCCATATTTGGTAGAATTATCAGTTTTTCGAATTTAATTTCGATCAAACAAGTATGGAAAGGCAGATCTCATTTCTTCGAGATTTTCCCAAGTTGCACTTTCTTTCTTTGAACTGGTCCCACTGGACCTTACATTGATTCACTTTACGATTTATTAAGTACAATTGGCGAGTGCCCAACACTTGAATGGGCTTAACCACGATTATTCCTGGGTCTTGGACCTGCAAGGAATTCCAATTCAACACATGTGATAAATCTGATACGTATTTCTTAAGCAAAGAAATATGAAAAACATCATGCGTTTGTGATAAAGCAGGAGGTAAATCTAGATGATAAGTTACAGGGTTGATTATTTCAACAATTTCAAAAGGTCCCACATAACGAGGTGATAACTTAGAAGCCTTGCCAAAAGTTATAGAACTCTTTTTGGCTTAACCCGAAGAAAGACCTTCTCACCAAGTTTATAATTCCTATCAACCCGCTTTAAGTCTGCATAACTCTTTTGCCTATTGGCAGCCTCCTTTAAACATTCACGAATCATTTTAATTTGTTGTTCCATTTCCGTAAGGATTTCTGGCCCAATTACCTCTCTATCCTAGCTAACAGGGGTTCTACATTTTCTTCCATACAATGCTTCAAAAGGTGTCATCTTTAAAGAGGCGTGGTATGTATTATTATAGGAAAATTCAACCAGCTGGAAGGTATTCCTCCCATTTATACTGTTGGTCCATGCAATACATTCTTAACATATCCTCTAAAACTTGATTGACTCTTTCAGTTTGTCCATCTCATTTCCTGGATGATATGCAGAACTGAAATTTAATTTAGTTCCCAAGGCCACATTAAGCATTTGCCAAAATCTTGATGTCATTCTCGGATCTCTATCCGATATGATCAATTCGGGTATTCCATGCAATCTAAAAATTTCATGTACAAACCTTCTTGCTAACACTGGTGCATCGTCTTTTAAATTACCAGCAATGAAGTGTGCCACTTTGGTTAGTTTGTCGATGACAACCAAGATGATATCATGTTTATTCCTAGACATAGGTAATCCTTGAACGAAATCCATAGTTATCACTTGCCATTTGTACTGCAGAATGTTGTGGGGGTACAATAATCCGGCGGGATGCATATGTTCCACCTTAACACGCTGACATTCCAAGCAGTGTGTCACAAATTCCACCACATCCTTTTTCATTCCCTTCCAGAAATATTGTTGCTTGAGATCAGCAAGCATTTTCGTAATGCCAGGGTGTCCAGAAAAAGGTGAATTATGAAATTCAGTTAATAATTTCTTTCTTAAATCATTTGCCAAGGGTATATATACCCTGTTTTCAAACCTCAAAATTCCTTCATTATCAAAACGAAATCCTTTATACTTCACATCCTTTGGATCTGCAGAAAGTGCGGTTTTAACTTGCTGAAAATAAGAGTCAGATTCCATGACATCTTTCACCTCATCTTTAAACTGTGTTCTTAATGTTATAAGAGCAGAGATGTGCTTCCTACGACTCAGAGCATCTACTACCCTATTTTCCTTGCCTTTAATGTAGCTTATATCAAAATCATACTGAGATAGAAATTCTAACCATCTTCGTTGTCTTGCATTCAGGTTTGGTTGGGTAAAAATATACTTCAACCCCAGATGGTCGGTTTTTAGCTCAAAAGGCTTACCAAGAAGGTAATGCCTCCACATTTGAAGTGCATGAACAATGGCAACAAGCTCTAGGTCATGTGGAGCATAATTTTGTTCATGTAACTTAAGCTTTCTGCTTTCATATGCTATGACATGGCCATTTTGTAACAGAATGCCTCCGAGACCCTCTCCAGATGCATCCGTTACAACCGTAAAATCTCCATTTGGGTCAGGTACAGTCAAAATAGGTGCTATAGTTAATTGTTCCTTTAAAATTTTAAAGGAAAATTCACATTTGTTGCTCCGACAAAATTTCTTATCTTTCTTTTGTAATGAAGTGATTGGTGCAACAATTTTAGAAAAGTCCTTAACGAACTTTCTATAGTATCCTGCTAGGCCCATGAAGCTTCTTACTTCATGCACGTTCTTAGGCACATGCCACTCAGTTATAGCTACGATCTTTGAAGGGTCTACAACTATCCCGTTCTTGCTTATAACATGTCCCAAATAATGCACCTCTACATCATAAAAGGAACATTTAGACAATTTTCCATACAACCTTCTCTTCCTCAAGATTTCCAGTACTATCTTTAAATGCTCTTGATGCTCTTCGACATTTTTGGAGTATATAAGAATGTCGTCCAAGAAGACAAGCACAAATTTATCCAAGTATTCTTGAAAAATATTGTTCATCAAATTCATGAAGGCGGCAGGTGCATTCGTCAACCCAAAAGGTAACACTGTGAATTCATAATGTCTCATACCTTGTTCTAAAAGCTATTTTATGAATATCTTCCTCCTTTATTCTCAGCTGATGATATCCAGATCAAAGATCTATTTTTGAATAAACTGATGCTCCACGCATCTAGTCGAATAGATTGTCAATCCTAGGAAGTGGATATCGATTCTTAATGGTTTCCTTATTCAACATTCTGTAATCAATGCACAATCTAAGTGTGCCATCCTTCTTCTTTACAAAAATTACCGACGCTCCCCATGGTGAGACGCTCGGTCTTATCAGCCCTTTGGTCAAAAGTTCCTATAACTGAGCCTTAAGTTCCACCAACTCAAGGGTGGTCATTTTGTAGGGTGCCTTAGATATGGGTTCGGTTCCTGGCTTGATCTCTATTGCGAAGTCAAACTCCCGTTTGGGCGGAAGACCTGGTAACTCTTCCGAAATACATCACTGAAATCTCTTAATAATGGATACTTTTCCATGAAATCATTATCTTTCTCAGCATTTTTGTCATTCTTATGGCATACAAGGTGCAACCTCTATTTTTAGCCCTTTTTAGTTGCATAGTTATTACTTTCCTAACTGCAACCCCACACTTTACACCTTGAATGACTACTTTGCTTTCTGCAGGTCATCAAAACAACAAATCTATTTTTCATAATAGTTGACCTTCGCCTTATGTTCCGCCAACCAATTAACTCCTATAATTATATCATATGACCCTAAAGGAGTAACATACAAGTCAACTTCTATGGAGAAACTGGCAGTCAAGAATTGCCCCAAAAAGACACATATCTATCAGTATGGACAACATTATTTCCATAATGCACTGTCCATGTCTTATCCATTCGTTTAGCTTTTCTTTTTAATTTCATTGCTAGCTTAGTAGATATAAAACATTTAGTAGCTCCAGTATCAAAAATTATGACTACAGGTGTACCGAATAACTTACCCGAACTTCGATGGGTGTGACTTGCTTTTCAGCTTGTTTGTTAGCCACCGCAGCGTGTATCCTATCTGCTAATCGCGATCATCCTTCTTCAAAGGACAGTGACTCGTGTAATGGTCCTTTCCATAGTTGAAGCAGCCTCCGACGGCCCCTTCCTAGGCTCAAATTTATTGTCAGCCTTGAAGTTATCACTCTGGCTTCCATAGGACTTTTGTCCATCACCACTAATTTTTGCAAAGCCACTCCGCACACTATTATTAACGAGTTTTTTCACTCACGATTTTTTATTGTTATCCACAACAATTTTGTTTTTCATACCGAACCTTTTCCAGGGTCCCTTTTTGGGTGCGAGAGATGAAGAAGAGTTGGGAATCTTCTTCCTAATCTCCTCCCTATGAGCAGAGATTGCTCTCAATTTTTGTTCTTGTCTTATTGCCTTTTCGAAAACTCCTTCCATAGTGGTCGGACCGTGGACATCCACCTTGCCACCAATGATGGGATTCAGTCCCATTATGAACTTTCGTGTCCTAAACTTCTCGTCAGCTTGGTACTGCACTACATACTTAAGGAGTTTAGTAAACCCTTCCCAATATTTTGTCACCGTCAGCCTTCCTTATGACCAATTCTGAAATTCAATCATTTTCCGATCAAAAAGAGTTGAGGCAGCCACCGTTGCCTAAAGTAACTTTTAAATTGATCCCAAGTTATGTCTATTTCGACAATATTCAACTCAACCTTACGGTTGTCCCACCATGATGATGCTTCATGAGAAAGCTGATATGCTCCCCATATCGCTTTGGTCTCCTCGGAGAAGTTTCTTATTGCAAAGTACTTCTCCATTTCACTGAGCCAATTTTCAGCCCCGTCCCCAAGTGTGGTTCCATCAAACTTTGGAGGACTTATTCTCTTTATATCATTTGTAAGTTCAGCCACTAATCTTGCCCTTTTATTTTCAGGATGATTAGGAGCGTTCGCATTACTATTATCAACACCCGGATTCCCTCCATTGGTGTTGTCCACGAGAGGTGGTTGATCATTTATACCAAAGATCTTCTTCCTCCTCCTCATTGCCCATTGCTTGCTATTCCAAAATAGTCAAATGATCTCTCGTATCTAGTAGGGCAGCAAGGATTTCATATAGTTTTTTAGCGAGTTGCTTCTCCACCCGGTAGCGGGTTGTTCACAACATTTCCTCTTGTTTTAACCATTTTCTGTTCAATAAGAAAATGTAAACCTTATTAAATTGTGGACTCATTAGGTCCAAGAGTTGCAACCTTCAGCTCTGATACCAAGATGTAACATTCCCATTTTAAGACATTAGAACAAGGGATTTTTTTTTTTAATATAACGTTCTCTTCTGAATTATGTAATTCAAAACACACGACCAAGTTTTAATAATTGTTCTCTGTCCAATTAATGTAATTTAGAACACACAATACTTTTTAAAACCAATGTTCTCTGTTCACATTTTTTTATAATATGGAACACACATTCAATGCCATTCAATCATATAACAGATACCATATGCTACTGTAATGACTCGAAGAACTACCAATCTCCCATTTTATGGCTCGAGTTTCAACGATCTCTCATTTCATGACTCGGCTACTTACCGATCCTTCATGTTAATCCATGCATTGTATACTAAGTATACTCGGTTATCTTTACCATTTTTGGTTATCGAAGTGTTCCATTTAAGAGGCCTATCTGAATATCTGATTCCGATATTCATCTAAAATCCTCGCTTCTTAAACTAGGTGATTAAGACAACTCAACCAACAAATTTGTGATACTTTGGCCAAAGATTTTCACTAGCTTTACATGATCATATTCCTAGATGTTGTACACATCAATGGAATATGTCTTTCACCTCACTTCGTATGTTATCTAGGATGGTCTTTTCGATCTCCGTCAGGTCCTCTCGTCCCAAGGTTAAGCTTTAACCCAAGATAGCAATATGAAAGAGTATAGGAGACACTCGTGGTGACTAAAGGTACGCAGACATACTTTGTCGACCTAGTTGATTGCGTGTGTCTAGTTACCTTTAGTCTTCCCGAGTCACTTCAAATATCAAGGTCACATTCCTATCTTAGTCCAAAGTAACTTGGTCCAAGCTTATGTAAACTTGATGATTCGATTCAGAGGGCATTGTAACATGTTAGCTGCAACATTGTGTCGTCATGAAGGCCCCGCCTTCATTAAATGCATTTCCTCTCTTTCTCCACGCCATCTCCAACCTAATCTGGCGAGTTCCACCCTTTTTAATATTTGCATGTAATTTCATTTTTAGCTACATTGCTAGTTGGATACCTCCAACTTCCCATGTTCCCGCCAAACTTGGCATTTAAAACTTCAAGGACATCATTTAATGTCCTTCATTAAATTTAAAACCTTCCCTTCTTATCCTTTCATCGGCATGTATCCACAAGTCCCCCTTTTTGGACTAGCATTAGTTTAGGTTGCATTGTCCATAGTTAGGTTTCCACCTAGGTCATAAGTCATTAGGATTTGCAATAATGTACATCTCTTTTAATTTATTAAATCCTCCTCGGATAGTTGTTAGGTCATGGGTTAGAACTTAACCCCGTAGTATTTTAGTTAATAGGTTCTTTAGTAAGTTTTACAAACTTACGTTGATAACCAACATAATGCAGATGTTCCATCTAATGCGCATATATATACCTTGTTCATTTGCACCAAAATCTTACGCCTTACGCTTTCCGACATTACAATTTGTATGTAGTTCAGAAATCGAACCTTTCCATTGGCAACATGGTGCCGAGTAATTATACCTGTAACTATGTTTCAAAAAAATTTATAACAACCTTCATCTGTTTGCAGACTTCGTTCTAATTAGAAAGTAAATCGACAAGGTGATCACAAAGAAGGCCACAACATACCTTAGATCAATGGAATTGATTCAAGGTGTTTGTCAAGAACAACATGAGTTTATCAAACACAAAAGCAAGCCTCGCTTTCACACTTTGCAAAACACAAGTTATAATGACCTCCGTCCCAAGTAAACAAGTTATAGTAAGCAAGGGTTCAGATCAGTAACACATTCTTTTTAAGATTAAAAGATATATCTTAACATAATTATCCTCATTTCCACAAAGTTACAACATCATGAAAAGGGGTTATCATAGTAGCTTCTAAAAATCAAGACGTTACAATAATATTTTTATAAATAATGGTATAACAGAGTGTAAAGATAAACATATTGTAGAAGGGCTAGTGAGATGAGAAGATTGGATTCCAAATGTGAGAATTTTTCCTAGTAAGGGAACATGGTCAAACTTGGCATTACACAAGGACAAGTAACCAATTTTAGTGTCTACATTTTCCCCCATTTACTTGTGTAATTGAAAAATTGCATCATTTAAGTAAAACCATACCTGGGTGTGCACACATCTTTTGTCTTTGCTCGAAAATTTCTCTTGATGTGTTGGTGTTAGCATGCTCCATGATGAAACGCATAATACAAGGTGTAGTCAACGTCTATAATATAATTGAAATTTAAATCAAAGATATAGACAATTCGATTACTTGAACATTGTAAAAATAAACAAATGAGATGCAAAACATGGAAGGAATACACTTGTGCATTTTGTGGAAGGAGGAGCTCCTGTTGTTGTCATGCCTTGAAAACTTGAAATTTTCTATAAATTTTCAAAGGATTGGGGGTGATCAGTCCCTAATGTTGTGACATATGAGATATTAGAAGAGAGGAGCTTTTTTTTCTCCAAATTTGAAGTTTTTGTAGAGAGGAAGGATTTGGACTATGAAGAAAATATTTTCTTTGATGCCTTCTCTATTTGAGAACTTGGTGGGAGAGGAGGAAAGAGTAGTCTATGAAGTTCCCTATTTGAGAACTTGGAAAGAGAGGAGTATTCTATGAAGCATTTAGTTTTACTTCAATGCTTTCCATAATTGGGAATCTAGTGAGAAAATAAGAAAGAATAGTCTACAAAGACTTAATTTTTCTTTGAGGCTTTCTACTAAAGCCCAAATTACATCAATTTAGATGAATTTGGGCCCGATTTGTCTGAACTTGAAAATTTAGACTGAGAAGGTATGGACATTTTCATGCCCTTGTTAGGTGCTATTATGACTAAATTGATCAAGTAGAATTTTGAAACATTGAAGGGGAGAAGAGGGCCCATGCCCGCAACAACCGAATATGAATAGTTTTATAGAGAAGGAATGAAATTTTCATGCCCCCTATAGTTCTCTCTTAACCGTGTCATTTGTCACTATAATCGTGTATAAATCATGTAAATAAATGATAAAATATGTAGGTATTGAAACACTTAATGAATCTACCCTCTATCCAAAAACATATGAAATGATCAAGACCATACCACAATCTAAGTGTATTTTATGAATTTGACCTTATTTGAAGTATACCACATTTTAATATCTATGACCTTTTCTAAGGACTTAAGCCCTATGAAAATTTGTTCATGTATCCTATAATCTATCTGGATGTGTAGAAATATATTAATGAATGCCCCCTTTTTTAGGCACACATGATAAATAATTTGAGTACGCAACTCAAAATAATAGATGTGTACCCATGTGTAATGATTCTAATAATCTGTGTAGGTTCACATAGAAGGTTGACCTGGTGGCCACCTTTGAGAACTTGTACCTGTAAAAGGGGTTGTGCATGGTGGAAACCATGGTATGGACAAAAAGCAATATTCAACAAGCAAGAATGCATGTGTAAAACAACTAGTAATAATAGATAAAAGTAGCAACTTGTATGCGTAGATTTGGATCACATGTAAGATGTGTTAGTTGATATTAAATCTCCAAATCAATGCTACTTAAAAATAGAATGGGCTTATACTTCTATTATGAAGAGGAGGATAATCATGGGTTCTTTCATTGAATAAAGTGGGTAAAAACTCTTCCAAATCTGAATATAAACCTATACACAATCACACTTAGAAAAAAATTCAGTTGTTTTTGGTGGTTACAGGACATGCCTCAGTCATATCCCTAACCTTTTAAGGGGAAAAATATATTTTATTGAAATAAAAATGACAAAACAATGAATGAAAATGACAAATATACTCGACTTAGATTGCAGGAAAATCATAGTTGCGATTCACCAAAAATCACACAGAGATCGTAAGCCAATCGGAGTTGCGATTTTTACTTGTGTTGAAAGTTTGCTAAAATAGTGTTGCATAAAAGTTGTATCTATATTTTGAGCTCCTCTTTCACTTATCTCGAGACTTATAAAACCGATGTGTGCATGTAAAAGAGTAAGAAAACTCAAGTATAGCTTTAGTGCACCAAGATTTTGGCGTCTAAGAGTTGTCAAATGATGTGGGAGATGGCAATTTTATAGATTTTGAGTGCTTAGGGGAGTGGGACACATATGTGTATAATGTGTATAGGTGGGTGAGAGGATAAGGGTCCATAGTGCATTGGGCATGAAAATGGGTAGGTGGGGTGAATAGAATTAAATGTGAGTGGGTGAGGGTTAGTAAATGAGTGGTGAGGTGTCTTTTATCCCCATTTTGTGGGGTTTTATATTTTTATTTGCTTTTGTGGGGTTATTTGATTTTTTTGGGATTATTGTGTTTTATAACATTTTTTTAGTATTTTTGAATAGGAGACCTTATGTGCAAGGTGCATTTTCTAGTGTCTACATTTTGCCCCTTTTTGGTATGTGTATTGCAATAGGAAAGATGTAGTGTAAAAACTGAAGACAAGATGGGGGTCGTCTAACCCTATGATGGTGGTTTCCATAGTCACGAGCTAGGATAGTTGAATGGATAGACATGAACCTAGAAATGAGATCGATGGGCCACTCACTGGTCATATTTTTGAAGAAGGGATCGATAGGTTGATTTTTCAAGGTAGAGACTATTAAGTCAATTGACTAAGATGTTTTGATGATTAGGTGTCATAAGATCGATGAGAAAGGTTGTTGTATGATTCCCCCTCAAGTGACATTTTTGAGCTACAAGTTACCCCAATGCAACACAGGATGAAAAGTGGCAGTTGAAGAAGATAAGAAGAGTGACCTTTGGCGAAGGCATGATGAGTGAAAGTAAAGTTAGGGTTTCCCACCACGTGCATGTAAAAATTTGAGGATTGACGCGCGTACAAAAAATAACTCTATTTAAAGGACATGAGATTGACGAGTGGAGAGGCTTTGCGAATCATGAGAAAAAGGTAGAGGTGAGTTGATGACGAGCTTAGTGGTGAGTGAGGAGGACTAGGTGAGCTAGGTGAGAGAGCTAACAAGCCATGTAACAAGATGACGAGCTTAGGCGGGAGAGTCGTACGATGAGCTAGGCAGAGAGTCATGTGGTGAGCTAAGTGGAGAGGCGATGATCTAGGTGGCGAGCCATGCGGCGAGATAGGTGGTGAGTCATGTGATGAGCTAGGTGATGTGGTGATGAGCTAGGTAGGTTAGGCATTCAAATCAAGCTAAGAGAGTTGGGTGGGTGAGTTAGTTGGGTGAGTGTTTTGGGAAAGTTGGCTAAGTGAGTTGGTTGGGAGAGTTGGGAAAAGTGATTTGGTCATGTGGGTAGATCGATTCGCTAGAATATCTTGACAAGTTGGGGTGAGTCGGGTAGGAGTGTGAGGGGAGGTTTGTAGTGAGGTGAGCAAGGGTATGAGGTGAGTCAGTAATGGAAACTTGTGAGGTGGGATGAATTTTGGGATGGGGAGGAAGGAGTTAGGTGTAAGGCGGTGTTGTGGGACAAGTGTTGTAGTGTCTCACTGAGTTGTGGGGTACAAAGATTAGGTTTAAGAGTAAGTTTGGGGCACAAGACATGGAGTTGGAGCTTAAAAAGTTGGCATGTAGGGCTTCGATGGGACTAATTTTGGGGTAACTCAATGGGGTGAGGAACAAGATAGTTGTTAGTGTGATTGGTGATGTGAAAGGAATGAGGCGGGGTTGGGGAGATTGATGAGTCACGTAAGCAACTCAAATCGCGGGGTGAAAATGAGAATTGGGGATTTGGTGTAAGTGAGGGAGTGAGATGAGTTGGGTAAGAGTGAACGAGCGATTTGATAAGGGATGTGGTAGGATCATTTCGGAAGGATTTTTAAGGAGAGGTATTAACGGATTTAGGCATGAGAGGAACTCGGGATGAAGAGAGTTCTAGAGGAGAGAGCGGGGCCACATGGAGAGTTGGTATGGGTGGTAAGGGTTTGGGACGAGTCGGGGTGTGTGGGTCAAGTTGTGAACATAAGACTCGGCTGGGGGGGTGGGTTGGGTGGGGAGGGATAAGAGTGACGGGGTGTTTCGGTCCGAGTCGCAAATGTGACTCGGGGGTGGGCGGGTTGGATAATTCGGATAGGTTGGGTAGGTAAAGTGAGTCACACGATGTGACTCGGTGAGGTAGGTGGGTTAGGTATGTCCGTAGATTAGGTATGTTGACCGAGGGTAAGGGCTTCACGACTCACAAGTAGTGGGTACGGGGATGGGTAAGCCGGGCATCACAAAGGGTATGATGTAGAGGAATGAGTTAGGGGTATGTAGGTGAGGGTTAGGTGTCAATGACTCAACAAGTTAAGTGGTGGAATAGGAAAGCAAGTGAGCATTTTAGGCACATAAGAAGGATGAGAAGGGAGAGAGGATTCCGGTTCGGGGGAAGGGAGAGGGTGAGCTTAGGGACGAGGTCGAGTCACATGTGTGACTTGGTTGAGATAGTCCCGGGTGAGCAGGTTGAGTAATGTGGGGGCATGTGGAGCTTGATGAGCCGCTTAGGTGACTCGTCGGGTGGGGTGGGAAGGGGAGAAGGTACCAAGTGGTTAGGTTAGGTCAAGACCGAGTTGTAGGTGTGACTTGATCGGGGTGGGATCCCAAGGAGAGTGAGGCTTCGTGGAAAGAAAGGAGTTACGAGCGAGGCCGAGTTATGGAGGGAGTGTGTGGGAGAGTTTCTAGTGTGACTCATTAGGGATGGGTAAGTTATAGGGTGTGGGTTAAGGTGAGGAAAAATGGAAATCCATGCTTGTGACTCGCTGATTCGAGGAAAATTAGCCTATGTCAAGGTCAAAGGGAGAATTAACAAGTTGTCCGAGTCACACATGTGACTCTCGCTGGGTAAGCAAGTTGGGTAGGTTGAGGATCCGGGGTATGTGGATGGGAGCTCGATGCGATGATGTTAAAGGGATTGGGTAAGGTTAATAAGGTGGGAGGATGAATGAGTTGGGGGAGAAGTTCAAAGAGTCATTATAGCGACTCGGATGAGGTGTGATGGGGCGAGTTAGTTAGGATGAGGAGCTTGACCATTGGGTAGAGAATCTCAATGAGATGGAGGTGAAATGAGGGGGTGGGTTATCGGTAGTGTGGGGAGAATGTTGTCAACATATGTGGTGGATTTTGTCATCTTGAAGAGTAATTATATAGTGAGAGGTGACGAGTTGGTAAAACGAAGGTATGAAAGTGATGTGTGAATGAGTTGCACAAATTTGCAATACAAATGACATGAAAGAGAAAAATATTACAATGTGAAGGACATGCAAATTGAAAAATACATAAAGGTGTGTAGCCAATAGTGGATTCCCACAAATTTTCATTTAAATGAATTGTCCAGGACTAAATATGAATGTGACATAGTTGCAATGGAAGAGCGCAAGAGGTGTGTATGTGTATAAACATGGTGTGAAACAAGTGTGTTGGTGAACCCATGATGAGCAAGAAGACATGAGTTAGGAGACCAAAATATGAGCTAAAATAGGATCTTGAACAAGGTCTAAACATCACAAGGTGACATACTATCTCTACATCTCATTGGGATCTTGTATGTGTGCATGAAAGTAAATTATTGCTTGAAGTGAAGACTTGTAAGACAATAAGTGAAAACACAAGACAACAACACATAGGTGTGAGTGAAAAAGCGATCGATGATATATGAAATTGGAAAAAATTGTGTTGCATTGCTCCGTTGTTAGCTAGGCATCTATAGCATTGATGAAGATACATTTGATTCTAGTCACAATATTGTTATCTGCTAGCTAGGCATCCATAGCCCCAGTAGAGATACTGGAAATACCCTTGAGAGAGAGTGTTTGATATTGCTCTTTTTTTTCTTTTTATTCTTTTGAACTTTTAATTTTGATTTTTTTTTTGATTTGTTTTTGACATGATATGCATCTCTCTCAATTTTCCAAGGGGTTTAGAACCACAAGTGGCTTGATGGAGGGAGTGGAAGTGATGTAGACGACATTGGCAAGCGTCGACAAATAATGCCCTAGGTTCTTCACAACAAGTTTTTAAGTGTGTGACAATGCATGCATCTCGAAGAGGAAAATCGTTCTTTATTCATTGAGTAGGAGAGGCAAATTCCAAGCAATGTAATAGAGGATATTGACTTGTTAAACACGATAACAAGATCATCAAAAGATCACCAAAAGTTGTGAAATAAACCAAGATGTGGAATGTGAATGAATTGTAAATGAAGTATGTAGCATTTGAATCGAGAAATCAAAACATCATATGAATGAATGGAGTAAATGTGGAAGAACATCCATGAACAAACACTATTTATTGCAATTTTTGGGATATAATTTTTTTAGTTTTTGAAATATGTTTAACTATTTTAGGATTTTGTGTGTTTGTGTTTGTATCAATAGTGATAAAACAAAATGTGTGGAAAATTGGGTCGTGTTTTGAATCCAAACTGGATGAATAGAAACATAATGTAAGGAGTATGTAAAATGTGGTAGTGACAAAAAATGGAAGCCCCCTAATCTATATAGGGACTAGGTGAGTGAGAGACATGACATATAGAAGCAATTGATAAATGAGATAAATAATGGGATTGGATTGGAGAATGTGGGTGATGAGTGTAAGCAAAGATGCCAAATAATTAGTAGAGAATGGTGGTGTGAGGAAGAAGTGATTGTCTAGATGAAATGAACAAGAAATATGTCAAGTGTGGAGGATGTGTAACAATGTCAAGTGGACGAGGACTTGAAAATAGATCGATGGTAGAAGATAAAGTGTTATGTAGCATGGTGCTAGTGATCATATCAGGTAGACAAGGAGTGGAGAAAATAGTGATGTTTGAAGGAAGCATGAGAGCCAATGGTGTGGTCTTGTGAAGAATGAGTATGATGGATTATGGTATGCAATAGGAAGAGATATGTAAGTGTGAATATCAAGAAAATGAGAATGTGGGAGAAAATTGAAATTATGTGAAAGCATAATTGAATGTGGAGGAGGTTTGTGAGGCACATGGGTAAAACAATTAGTTGTGTGGTCGTGATAGATGATATAAATGAAGAAGGAGGATTTGGTAGTCAAAATAATGCCTAAACGAGTGGTGATGGAGGCAAGAAGGTGGATGTGGAAGAAAGCTTAAAAATAGGTGAAACAATGAGAGTAAGTGTATGTGACTTGTGAGGCAGAGGTGATAGAACAAGTGGATATAAATTTCAAGGTATTGATGACATAGTAGTGTGAATGAATAAAATAGGTGATATAAAATGTAATGGAGGCACGATAATCAAGAATGGTGCTTGAATGAGTGGTGATGAAGAGAGTGAGATGCAAGTGGAAGAGGGGTCTAAAATATATGAAGAGATGAATGATGAAGAACACCATATAGGTATAGTAATGGGTTGTGTGATAAGTGGAGTGTATATGATCAAACCGAATGAGGAATTAAATGACGTGGTGGGTGAGAGAGAATCACATGATGATATAGATGATTGAAATCTAGATAGAGGTGGTGACAATGTGAAGGATTCTAGAAAGGATGAGGATAATACCACATCCATAGTGGAAGTATGTGATAGTGGAGATTGATATAGGGATGATGTAGATAACGAGTGATTAGGAGAGCATGATGGTGTTGAGTCCAAGGTGGAAGCATGTAATGATGCGGGTTGTGAAGTGTATGATTTAGATGATGAGACACTAAGTGCACATGATGATTGTGATGTAGTGGGAAGTGATGAATCAGATGAGGGAGACATGACACATGGAAAAGAAGTGGGAATAGTATCATGTGAAGTGATTGGATTGGCGTTAATAGGTGAAGTCGGTGGAGATGGAGGCTCAACAACAATTTCCCCCTTATCGAGAAGGTATTGAATGATATTGCTAAGTTCGAGACATGAGTATATGGAATTACCATCAGTATGATGGTATACAATGGGAGGCACACCACAATGATGGATGTGGTACATGAGGGAGAGAGATGAGATGGGTGTTAAACAACTTGTAGAGAATAGAAGAAAGTGACTTGGTTAAAGGATTGAATCTCGTGAGGGGGTTAAATGAAGTTATGAGCTCTAAGATAATGCAATGAAGATGTTGGTGTATGAAGTGGTGAGATGCAAGGAGGATCCAATTGATGATATTATGAACATGGTAGGCTGATGGTGTAGGAGGTGGAGGATAAATCAAAATGTGTGGAAAGAAAGGAAGATGACCAAAATGAATATCTTCAAGGAATGCGCCATGTGTACGACCTCATCAAATGTGTGTAGTGGATGAATTTGTAAGTGGGGGGAGATGTAAAGGACACAAATTTTTGAAAAGAGGTCAATGATTTTGAATTTTGGAAGTAGAAACAAGAGATGATGAAAAAATGCACGCCAACATGCAACAAATTCAAGAGTATACTCGTAATGGGACCGTCGACGCATGTTAAGGTCAACAAGCGTTGTTTTGGGTGCAATATGGATAAAACATGTGATAATAATATGTTAGTGAGTTGTGTGAATGTATGAATTCTATGTTGTGGGAGGTAGGAATACCAATCAAAGGCTTGGTCAAGTGAGAGAAAGTGGGAAGGCACATAGGAGGAACATGTCGTCATGTTAAATGAGGTGGCATGTATATAGCTGGAATAGATGCATGTGATGTTAGGGGGTCCTTGGTGCCATTAAAATTTTCAAAAGTGGTAATTTTAAATGTGGCGAATAAGGACAACGTGGTATCATGGGGTGAATATGCTCACTACAAATGGTGTGATAAGTTGGTGCGGGTGAAATTCCCCTCAAGTGTTAGAACTCAAGATTTGCAATGCAGTCAAGGAGGTGTTGAGAATCAAAGTAAGGTGAACATGAGTATGAAGATGACGAGAAGCCATGAGGAATGACAATCACACCCGCGACTAGGACTATCAAACATTAGTGGGAAAATGGTATACCCGAAAAATCGCAGGTGGTCTCGATTTACTACTAATTCGGAAAAATATGAGATCAAGAACAACAAGCATAAATGTGTGAACTATAGATTTGGAAGGTTATAGACCATTCATAGTTACAATTAGATCTGGGAAAAATGTTGGATGAAGAATCACAAGTCGAGTCACAATCATGACCGATACTCAAAAAATCATAACTCAAAATGGATGACACAAACAAATATGGTAGTGTGCGAAAGAGGTCATGTGAATGAATGAAATAATTACGAGTGTGACTCGAGAAACAATGGAAATTGAAGTGTATTGTATTGAAAAATGTGGTGATGTTATTTTGTTTGTCTTGAGGTTGAATAAGGGCCCATTTTGTTTAGTTTCCTATGTAGGGATTTCTCTCTAAATGCCAAATGTTATCTAAGCGAGTTACCTACACTAGAAAAATTCCAGTCTCAGACTTTAGTTTACCCCCTTGATCAATTAAGATGGGGTCATTACCATGGACAACATTGGCTCTACCTCATGTGTAAAACTAGTTAATCAAAGTTGGTTTGTTGACCCCATTTTACCGGTGAGTCCTCTCAATATGTCAGCTACTTCGGGTTCCTACAAAGTATTACTAACAATGAGTTTTATGGATCATTCCTAAGTACTTCCCATAGTTATGCAAATGAGTATTTACCCTTATATGTACCTATATTTAGTGTAATTCCCAATTCGCTTCCCTTAAGAATAAACAAGTCTTTTTAATGTTTTTATAGAAACAAAGTTACAACACATTGCATTTGTGACTACCCCGTAATTAAATTTTTAGATTTTTTTGTTTTATTTTTAATTAGAAAATTAAAACACAATGCAATCATGGATCGGCTCGAAACTTAATGTTATATATGTAACATAAACATTATAAATATAATAAGAATAAACTAAAAAGAGTACAAAACCCTAAAGAACACAATGTTAGATTTAGAATAAAAAAGATTTACCCACAACCAAATGGTGCCATTGTGATTGCCAAAATGTATGCTTGGATTTGAATCACCTACAAGATGTGTTAGTTGATATTGAATCTCCAAATCAATGTTACTTAAAAATAGAATGGGCTTATTTTTCCATTGTGAAGAGAATGGGTTATTTTATTGAATAAAGTGGGTAAAACTCTTCAATATTTGAATATAAAATTATATATAGTCACACTTAGAAAATAAGTTAGTTATTTTTTGGTGGTTATAGGACCCACCTCATTCATATACCTAACCTTTTAAGGCTATAAAGACATTTTATTGCAATAAAAATGACAAAATAATGAATGAAAATGACAAATATATTTGACTCGGATCTTAGGGCAATCAGAGTTGCGATTCATCAAAAATTGCATGAAGATCGTAAGCTAATCACAGTCTGCAATTCTCACATGTGTTGAAAGTTTGCTAAAATAGTGTTGCAACAAGTTATATCTTTCTTTTGAGATCCTCTTTCACATATCCAAGACCTATAAAACTAAGACATGCATGCAAGATAGTAATAAAACTCAAGTATAATCTGAGTGCACCAAGAGTTAGGGGTCCAAGAGTTGTTTTGAACGATGTGGGAGAGGGTGATTTTATATATTTTGAGTGCCTAGGGGAGTGGGACACGTATGGGTGTAGTGTGCATACGTGGGTGAGAGGATAAGGGTCCATAATGCATTGGACATGCAAATGGGTAGGTGGGGTGAATATAATTAAATGTGAGTGGGTGAGGGTTAGTAAATGAGTGGTGAGGTGTCTTTTATCCCCATTTTTGTGGGGTTTTATATTTTATATTTTCTTTTGCGGTTATTTAATTTTTTGGGGATTTGTTGTGCTTTATAATGTTTTTTGTATATTTGAATAAGAGATATTATGCGCAAGGTGCATTTTCTAGTGTCTACACAATCATTTCCTACTCCATAAAAGAACAAGTATAAAACTAACATAGTAAACATTTCAAAAGCCATAATATAAACAATGAAGTAACAATCAAGCATGTTATAAGCCATAGTAAAAATAGTAGTGCAACTAGTGGAGTATATGGAAACCATGTCATAAGCCAACAATAATAGAGCAATAGAAACAATAGTGTACTGTCAAGTAAGCAATAACATGTAGAAGCATAATCATATATAGACATGTAGAGATGTAAACATAGGACACCCATGGTGTCACAAAACAATCATAGTAGAAGGCACAATGTGCCACAATCAAAGAAAACGTGCATATATGTAATATAAACACGGATCCAAAAATGGGACACCCATGGTGTCACAAGACAATCAAGGCACTCGGGATGCATAAAGCAATCGATCATAGAATCATAATTAGAGAAGACGATCAAGTGAATCCATGCAATAAGCAATCAAGGAATGAATCTACATAAACAAGTAGTGACAATAACATAAATTAAGTGTAGAAAATAATAATAGTAAAAAATAGAGAGAACCGATAAGTTATCACCGTATAAGACACATGTGTTAGTCATGTTGATCCAATAGGTAACAAAACATTATGTATGCAATCAAGTGTGATGAGGAAGGTGTATAATATCATATACTAAAATAAAATCACTTGTATAACATGGAGGGATGCAGCCAAAATAGTAGTGTAAGGATCCAAGTAGGCTCATATCATCATGTAACAATCTATGAATGACATACATCAAGATCACGATACTACGTGAACTATGTATAAAGAATAGATACATTGTCTATCAAATCAATGTGATAAACAACATGTATAAAGTAACAAACTAACCAATCAAACTAGAAAAAGTCTTGATTTTGTATTTTTCTCATATTTGAATGTTTTAAAGTTATGTCATTATTTGAATGTTTTGAAGTGTTTAGAATATATCTATGTCTAGGAAAGGGGACAACCCAAGAGTTTCCCAATAAGGGCCTCATGAAGAGGCACATGAAATGAAGTGATTGAACGGATGCAAGCTCCCGATGTAGCATAAGAGATGATGGATACTCATTTATGATCTCGTGCGGAAGTCATAGTATGTTTCATAGAAGAGCTAGGATAGGAAGACCCACAAGAGGCACTATGCGTAAAAGATGATCAAATCAGAGATCGAGGAGACTATGACCTATGATAAGTACGATGTGCTTGAGATGACCACCGAGGAGACCAATGCCCAAAATTAAATCATGGCATATCATGAGAAATAAAATATTGATCTATAAATACACTAGTACTAGGAATAATAACTATATATTTTAGGCCAGGTTGTTGCGATGGAAGATCTTCAAAAGGAATACCACTAATTATAACCACTTGATTATTGTGAATAAATATATCACATTAATGTAGTATGGAAGGTATATCTACAAAGTTGCGAAGCCAAGAACAACCTAGAATCATGTCACTTGATGTAAGAGAAGAGGTGATTAAGAACATGAGATCAAAGGTAATGCGGGACCAACTATGAGAGAGATCACAACAGCTCGATGTGTGTTTGAGGAGTGTTTGAGGATCAATGATGAGATCCTTCTTAGTGTGCCCAAGAGAGTGTACTAATGTAAAATTTCACATATGATGAGGAGTAATGTTATCAACCAAAACATTACATATAAGACGTCGATCAATCAAAGCGATAATGTAGAGTGTATTATAAATAAGCCCATGTTCCATATTAATAGTATCAAAAGTAATAACCGATGAGGGGGACATGGTAAAAATAGTTCCAATAATAACATCAAACATGTCACCATAAGATGATGGAGTTGGGACAACATGGTAAGCATTCTGGGCCTCTAAGGGATATTCAACAACATTGTGTTCCGTGGATCACTAACGATTTAAAGTTTTTCATCATCATTAATAGGCCTAGATTGAGGTGTGTTATCATACTCAATGGTACTAATGTCAAGGAGGTATTATATAACGTATAGAAGATTAAAAAAACTACTATTGGAGTGATTAGTACATTGGTGGTAATTCTAATGAGCATTGACATTAAATCTCTTACCTTGAGGTACACTTGTATCAACTTCAAACAATGGAGGGAGAGATACAAGGTTACACTTGAGTAATTTTTGAAGCAATTTCTATGGTGCACAAGTTAAATGGGTGAATTAGCATCAAGAAGGTTGTAATTGTATCTTATTAGGTTGAGACACTGCATTAATTGTGGTTTTAGCTCTAGGTTTACCATCAATAAACTTGCTCTCAAAACTAAAATTGGTTTGAAAATTTTGAGTAAAGAGGATTAATAACATATTTGAGCTTATTGTTGTTGAGAAGGTTAGCTTTGTATTCTTTCAAAGTATGAAAAATATGGTCAAATGAATGAAAATTGTTGAAAATATTTGATTATTGTAAAGGAACAAGTAAACCGAGTGAAAAGATCTTGTAATTCACTATCAAGAAAAAAATGTTCACATTAGAAAGTGTAGTCTTATATTACATAACATAATCACTAATGAGATAATTATAACCTTGTAGCATTTTAACCATTTGAGCATAAGACATTTTTTTGTGAATTTTGATAGAAAATTATGCACAAAATTGATTAAAAAGAAGAGTGAATGTCCTTAACTAGAGGAGTGAATGTCCTTACAAAATGCATGGGTAGATCATAAAACCATTGTAAGGAAACATATTTGAGACTCAAAGGTAAAAACTTAGTGAACAATGTATCTTTTGAAGAATGGTTAAAGCAAGTAACTTGAAATGCATGGAAGTGCTCTTCAAGGTCACCCTTGCCATCATAGATAGGCATATTAGGAGCAAGACAATTGATAGGTAAATGGTATGAAATAACTTTGAGTGCAAGTGGGTTATGAATTAGTTGAGTAAAATCCATAGTATGCACATGTGCCTTACTATAATTGTAAGATTTGAGCTTCCAAACTATGAACAAGGGATTTGAGAGCCCGTGTGTTAGAAAAAGAATCATGTGAGGCACTATGATTATAGATAGGAGACATATATATAATATTGGTCATAAGAATTGACATGGTTGACGAGGCCATAAATTGGCCATAAATTACCTTTATTTTGTCCTTCCAAGTTACCTTTAAAAATGGATTTAAATATAATCTAGGAACTTATAGTTTGTTTAAGATAGAATATAGGATACATATCTTGTTCATTCTTTATAAATATTTTTTTATCTATTTTGTTGACTAATCCTATTGATTATTTGAGAAAAGATGCAAAGTCTTGTGTATGCACCATAAAGGAAAGATAATGCTAGTATTGGAAAAAATGGAATTGATCATGAATAGTAAATTTAATATTATATCTGATTTCATATTTATATTCATCTCAAAAAGTTATGCAAGTTCAAAAAAGAATCATCTCAATCCGAGGTCGCATGCAAAAGTTATAATTGTTTAAGTTAGCTGTGGAACTCGCAGAGTTAGTTCTGGAACTCACAGAGTTAGTTCTAGAACTTGCAGGTTTAGTTCCGAAACTCACAAATTTAGTTCCATAACTTGTATCAATTAAATGAAAGTTAGTTTCAAAAACTTTTAATTTGTGGACAAATCAGATTTAGTTCTAGAACTTGCAGATTTAGTTTCGAACTTGCATAAAAGGAATGACAACTTTAGTTCCGGAACTTGCATCAACGGAATGACAATTTTTGAGGGATTGTGAAAACTTAGAGATTCCAATGGGAAATATGAGAGAGGTTTTTGTTCATAGAAATGTTTTTAAAAAAAACCTCATTCAGATTTGCTACAGGTTTTACCAATGAAGAGAGATCTAACTTTTAGTGAGCTACAGTCCGAGGAAAAGTGTATCAGACAAGCACTAAAAGTTCCATAAACATAAATAGAAAATTCAAATGGAAAATTTGAGAGAGGTTTTTGTTCATAGTATGTATTTAACAAAAATATCATTTATATTTGCTACATGTTTTACCAAAGAAAATGGATATGTGTATTTATGTTTATGTTTATTCATTTGTCTTTAATTCATTCTATTGTATTGTTTTTATCTTTGTATTGTGAAAATTTAGTTTGTTGTAAACCTGTAGGTGTTTCATTCAATTATGTTTATTTTTAATTTAGCAATTTTATTTATGCAAGTGTGCCTTTTAATTCATGCAAGTGTGTTTCTTTCATGCAAACTTTATTTCTGCAAGTGTGCCTTTCAATTTCCACAAGTGTGATTTATTTTATGCAAGTTTGGTTTGTGTTTAAAGGAGTTATTTTCCAATATTTTCTTCTCTTAATGCATACAACCTTTGGACACCAACATGGATTGACATTTTTAATGACGAGGATTGACGACCCTCATCATTTTGGCGCCGTTTTTCGGAACACGGTGTTATTAGGAGATTTAGAGTTCTTTAAAAGAATATTCTAGTGACAATAGAATACCTTTTAGCAATTCTGATAGGAAGAATTTGGTAAGTAGTTTCTTTAGACTTTTATTTCTTGCAAGTAGATTAAAATTTTATTTCTGCAATTAGGAATATTAAATTGTAAATATCTCCCCACAAACTAACTCTGTGTATAAGAAAAATGACTGTGATGTTTGATCAAGAAGGTATAATGGTATGAACAAAGAATTCAGATCTAAAAATGGTAGAATATGATATTGAATCTGGAAGTAGATCCAGTTGATGAAATATCATATGCCATTCTTGATAACCACCACCATTTCCCCTTGTATCAACTAACAACTCAGTGATCTTATTACACATAACCTTAGTCAAAAAGGCTTATCCAGTTTGTAATAATGAATTGGTAGTATTTCTAATTAACTCCATCCATATTCAGGGATTTCATTAGAGCCAAAATAAAAACCCACTCATAAATCCACCCATCCAAATTAGTTTTTCATCCCATAATAAAATTCAATCCCTGAACCATATCCATTAGAAAAATTTATTTTCATGTCTTTCAATTTTTTTATTTTTGTATATGCTTGTATAACGTTAAGAAGTAATTATGGTGAATATCAAGGAAAGAAATTTTTACATACTAACATCTGAGGACTAGATCTATAGGAATTTCTAGAGTTGTTCTTGATATCAGCATGCAAATTTTGGAGCACCAACAGTATCAACCAAGGAGCATGCAAATTTTGGAGGGACCCACGGATACCTTCACTTTCTCTTTTAACAACTCTCCATCTCTTGAGATCACTAGTCCAGGATTTGAAGATTACTATGGTGATTCTGATATTACACAATTCAAGTTGGGCTTTGAAGACCTAAAAATTGTCTAAACATTTTTAGAATCTTCTTGGAGTTACCAAGTATGCAAAAAAGTTTTTTATGAGATCTCAGACATTGCTTCCTATTTTACACAAGTTGTACTTTGATGAATATAGTCTGATGATGGATCAAATTTTTCTCTAATCCTTCTCATGCTATCATTTCAGCAAAAAAAAAAAAAAAAAAGAAAAAAATCAAAAAGATTTGATTGGAAACCAAACTTTGTACCAAAGGCAAAAAAACTTTGATTGGAAAACTAGCTTGCTGGCCAATCAAAGGCAAAATGAGGTGGCTCTTCTTTAAAAGAAATCAACTATTACCTAGTGGCTTTCTTCTTGGCACTATTTGACCATGTTAACAATAGGATGACAAAGACAACTAGAGGTATGATCAAGTTATTTTTTTCTACTATTTTATTTTTAAGCTTTCTTGTAAGTTTTTTTATTACAGATTAGATCCACTTTTAAAGATTTCCAAGGAAGGCAAGATAAAATTCATATCTCCCCTACTTATATGAAAAATATGTGCACCTCTTTGCAATCAAACTTTTGGAGTCTAATTTATGGGCAACCATAAATAAACAACATGCATGAGGACATGCATGAGCTTAGGTGTGGGAGAGAAGGAGAAGCACGAGCTATGCATTTTGATTTTAAATATGAGACACAACAAGGAGATCCACACAAGAACTTGTTGTAAAATAAAAGAGATCAAAAATAGTAGAAGAAGATCCACACAAGAACATGTTGTAAAAGAAATAATATCAAAAGCAACAAAAGAAGATCCACACAAGAACCTATTGTAAAAAGAAAGAAATAAAAAGTAGCAGAAGGAGATCCACACAAGAACCTGTTGTGAAAGAAAGAATATCAAAAGAAATAGAAGGATATCCACACAAGAACCTGTTGTAAAAAAAAGAAATCAAAAGTAATAAAAGGAGATCCACACAAGAACCTGTTGTGAAAGAAAGAATATCAAAAGCAACAGAAGGAGATCCACATAAGAACCTGATTGTAAAGAAAGAAATCAAAAGCAACAGAAGGAGATCCACACAAGAACCTGTTGTGAAAGAAAGAATATCAAAAGCAACAAAAGGAGATCCACGCAAGAAATTTTTGTAAAAGAAATATATCAAAAGCAACAGAAGGAGATCCACACATGAACCTGTTGTAAAAGAAAAAAGATCAAAAGTAGTAGAAGGAGATCCACACAAGAACCTGTTGTAAAAGAAAAAAATCAAAAGCAACAGAAGAAGATCCACAAGAATGTGTCCTCAATACAAAGAAGAATCTAAGAAGAGGAGATAATAATGTAATGCATGATGACATGCATAAGATTAAGTGTGGGGAAATGATGAGGTCATAAATTGACCATAAATTACCTTTATTTTGTCCTTCTAAGTTACCTTTGAAAGTGGATTTAAATATAATCTATGAACTTATAGTTTGCTTAAGATAGAATATAGGATATATATCTTGTTCATTCTTTATAAATATTTTTTTATCTATTTTATTGACTAATCCTATTGATTATTTGGGAAAAGATGCAAAGTCTTGTGTATGCAGCCATAAAGGAAAGATAATGCTAGTATTGGGAAAAATGGAATTGATCATGAACAATAAATTTAATATCATATTTTATTTCATATTTAGATTCTTCTCTAAAAATTATGTAAGTTCAAAAAAAGAATCATCTCAATCCGAGGTCACATGCAAAAGTTATAGTTGTTTTAAGTTCGCTGTGGAACTTGCAGGGTTTAGTTTCGTAACTCACACTCTAGTTCCTTAATTTATATCAATTGAATGAAAGTTAGTTCCAGAACTTTCAATTCATGGACAAATTAGATTTATTTCTGGAACTTGTAGATTTAGTTTCAGAACTTGCATAAAAGGAATGACAACTTTAGTTCCTGAACTTACATCAACGAAATGAATTTTTTTGAGGATTGTGAAAACTCAGAGATTCCAATGGGAAATCTGAGAGAGGTTTTTGTTCATAGAATTTTTTTAACAAAAACCTCATTCAGATTTGCTACATGTTTTACCAATGAAGAGATATCTAACTTTTAGTGAGCTGCAGTTCGAGGAAACGTGTATCAGATGAGCACTAAAAGTTCCATAAATAGAAATAGAAAAGTCAAATGGAAAATCTGAGAGAGGTTTTTGTTCATAGCAATGTGTTTAATAAAAAAATCATTCATATTTGCTACAGGTTTTACCAATGAAGAGAGATCTAACTTTTAGTGAGCTGCAGTTTGAGGAAAAGTGTATCAGACAAGCACTAAAAGTTCCATAAACAAAAATAGAAAAGTCAAATGGAAAATCGAGAGAGGTTTTTCATCAAAATTATATTTTGAGGAAAATCACCCTTCTAATAATATAGAGGAATAAAATCATTATGATTCTTGTTACTGAAAAGCAAGGAAAAGATTTGGGAGCAAATCTTCCTAAAATAAGTGAGATAAGATTTGACTTCAATAATATATCTCTCTATTTATTTTGTGGAGATGGAGATCTTAGTTGTTAGGATTGGAATAAAGATAAGATCAGATTGTATTTTCTAAAATAAGGAGTTGGTTGGATGCATGAATTATAAATGCAACCTTCCACACTTAGATATATAATGCTTTTCTCCAAAGAAATAAAGATCTATTATTTCTTCTCAAATATTATGTAGTTTTGAGATCTCAGAAGTATGATTTAAATCCTCTTCCAAGGAATGAGATGGCCACTTATTCCAATGAAGATGGATCTGTGTATTTATGTTTGTGTTTATTGATTTGTCTTTAATTCATTCTATTGTATTATTTTTATCTTTGTATTGTTAAAATTCATCATTGTAAGCTCATGCAAGTGTTTCATTCAATTGTGTTTATTTTTAATTCAACAATTTCATTTATGCAAGTGTGTTTCTTTCATGCAAACTTTATTTTTGCAAGTGTGCCTTTCAATTTCCACAAGTGTGATTTATTTTATGCAAGTTTGGTTTGTGTTTAAAGGAGTTACGTTCCAAGATTTTCTTCTCTTAATGCATACAACCTTTAGACACCAACTTGGATTGACATTTTTAATGGCGAGGATTGACGACCCTCATCAATGGAAATATTGTGAAGTAGAGGGTTAGAAGCCCCCAATGAAATATACATCGTCAATTTAGGGATGATTAGGGATGATTTATGTATGTATTACAAATGAAAAAAGAGGATTACGATCAACTATGGAAGATACAATAATATTTTTGAGTTGATCACGGGTAGTATAAAGAAGATTGTTATATCGTCAGGATTATTTTTTAAAACATATTTACACCCTAGTTAGATTTTAGAATGTTATAATATAACTAACAAGAATGTAAGGGTTTGTAACAAGTAGACTATTATGATCTAATTAAATTTCAACATCAATTATATATGATCGAATAATGCATTCAAACTTGAAATGATTGAAACAATTGATAAACGATAAGTACTTGCTCAAATACATAAGAGGATAGATAAAAATAGTTGTTTAGGGAAAGGAAAAGAGAATATGGACATGTAGGATGATGAAACAAACATATTAGAGGATGGAAATACTTTGGTGAAAGTTCTAGAATTGAAAATCCAATAAGGTTGGGACCATACAACTTTTGTATAGTCTAGACTTGATCTGTATGGTCCCGACCTAAAGATGTATAGTCTCATTCCTTTGACTATTTGAATCTACATCTATTTGTGTGCTTTTTGTCTAATAATGACATTCATTATATTTCACTCTTTCTCACATAGCTTTGGGATAACTTATAATCACCTATAGTAAAGTAAAAACTCTAACAACATGTGTATCCCTTTATTAGAGAATTAACAAACTAAAAGGAGAAAATATGTGTGTGGCGTAAGGCTAGACTACCCTTGATGATCAAATTCCTAGCTACTGAACTAATCCAAGTGTTGCACTACATTCCATCATTGTAGGATCAAGCTTCATGTAGTCCTTTTAGGTGCTTGTGCAAGTGTGAATAACTAACTGCACCCTTAGGGGTGCTATTTTATCTTTTGACACTTAGATAACTGCATGGTATAAAATGTACCCAACATGGTAATAGTGAGATATGGTGTGCCTCAGCTATGTGACCTAACCCCTGTGTTGATTGATTCCCTTGTGTAATGCTTAGAGTGAATTTGTTCTTGTTAATATATGACTCTACGATATTTACATGCTAGAAAATGGAGGAAGCTAAATTATTTGGCGTATTTGAGTGCTTTTTACTTGTAGTAGGGATTTCTCTAAATGATGTGTAACTGATTTGGGAATATTTAGGAACCCTTTGAGTGTTTTTGGAAAGATATTTGTAATAATAGCTTGTAAGAGTGTCAAATGAGTTATAAAGTGATAATGACTTGCTTATATAGCCTTTTGTAGGTGAAATATTCTAATAAGGCCAAACATAGGAAGATGAAATGACCCAAAGAATGATTTGAAATTGAAATTAGAGTTGGTGAATGTGAAGGGAGATACCATACAAGTCGGTCAATAACATACCCTACATCATACCCCTTCCATACAATTTTGAACCAAATAGATAAATACTAGAACCGATAGTTGTGTCGTCGTGAATATATAAGGTTTTATGCTCCCTTTTTATTATTGGTAAATAGTTTTTTGAAAGGGACTATACCCTTGTAAACAAAGAGGGCCTAGAAGCCAGAATAGGAATGAAAAGCATCACAAAAAGGATCAAGATCCAGATAAGTCATAAGAACCCAAGGTAACCAAAGAGAAGTTACCACAAAATAGCTAACCAGTTCGAACACTGCAGAAAAGCAGCCAAAACACAACAAAAAAACAACAAAAACACGAAGGAAGACAACAACAACAACGCAGCTCCACATTTACTTCTTGGTGGCTTTGGCGATTCTGGATTTAATAGTTTGCCAAGAGGTGAACATAGCCAAAGTCGTCATGTGAGTAGGGTCAGAAGTATCCAGCTTGTTGAATGGTCTGTTTGCTTTCTTTTTCCGTGCCCCAAAGAGTTGTTGGGATTTCACTGAGAGCAGAGACGTTGCGGACATGCTGCTCAATAAATTCCTCGATTGCACTAAAAATAGCCATATTATGGTCATGGCGAGTCTTGGGTTTTATGCTACCTTAATTAAGTAATATTCTCATAATTAATGACAAATCCGAGTGTAAAGATAAGAAAGTTGTATAAGGGATAAACAAATGAAGAGATTAAATTCTGAATGTGAGAATTTATCCTAGTAAGGGAACATGGTCAAACTTGGCGGTGCATAAGGACAATTTACCAAATTTTAGTGTCTAAACATACCGAATAACTACTTTGGACATTGTCTCTATTTTATAGATGTGAATGGATTCATATACAATTGAACATTTCCGTCATAGAAGATATTATTTTTTAACTTCTATAAATATGATTTGTGTCATGATTGCCAAAGTGGATAGGTTGTTTGCCAAATGTTTGATATAATACCTTATCTACTCCTTTGTTGATTTCACATTTTCTAAGGTAAAATTTCTTTTCTTTACTTTGCATTTCACTTTTTATATCCCTTAGATATTTTCATCCTTATAATTTCTTCGATCATATACCGCTCTCACCTTGTCCTTGCATATCCGATTGCATATTGTTCTTGTATTAGATGTTAGTTTGGCCTTCATACTATGAATCTATCTTTACATTCTTTACTTCTTTGTTGCATGTTTGTAAATTATTGTACACCTATTTTAGTGAACCGTGAAGGGTTATTGTGTGAGTTTTTCCTACTTGCACTAAATTAGAATCCTATGACATCCCTCATGCTTTGTGTTCATCGCTCTCTTTGTATAAGATTCTTTGTGGAAATCTTAAATGTCAATCTCCCAATATTCCAATACTTTTATTAATCTTAGGACATGCCCTTAAAGAATTCCTTGTGCATATGAAAAATAAATGAGCATGGTGTATACGATAAAGGAAACACTTACCTCTCCATGGTCCCTATTGAATGCAATACTACTTGCACCACTCGTTACATGCCAACCATCTATCTGATTAAATACATTATTGGAGGCAATGGTAATGGGAATCTAGATCTATACTTTTAATTGAAATTGTGTAGACACTTAGATTTGGAAAATTTACCCTTTGACACTAATGGTTTTAACAATGCACTCTTGCTAATATAAATGCCTTCTTTTTATCCTCTCTAATAACATTTCAAGGTCTCTTGTCTAACTTACTTATTCATACACATTGATATGTTGACATATTCTAAGAATTAAATTCATAAAATCCATAGACAAACTCCACTTGACAGGATGCAACCTTCATTTTCATGTTTTTCATCCCATCTAGAAATGTCCACTTTGGTCCGCTTATGTAATCTAGTCCTAGCCGAATTGTTAGATTTTGGACCAATATATCCTCCATATGATATTTTGATTGATATTATTCATTGGATCATTTAATCCCTCTAGGTCAACCTTTCCATGTTAAACTCATCTCATTTACTAACATGAAATTCTCATGAACTCTTATTACAAACACTAGCACTAAAAGCACCCAAGGTTCCTTAAATCTTGCAAAATATTATACAGAATTAATAAGGTAGTAATCACTACATGTTTAAATCACTCTATCAGTTAATGAGTCTAACTTCTCTCATTTGCAAGAACTCAAACATCCTCATCTCAATTATTAGAAAGATCCAAACTCATTTCAAAACATTTTCAAATAGGTTCAAGTCACCAAACTACTTGCATTCATTTGGATATGAATTCTTGGCGGAGAACAATGTGTGGTTTGAGGCCTCTTCAAAGTAGTACAAACTTTGGTAGTGCAAGGATTGCACTTCAACCAAACTAATATTTGTTTTGCAGGATCTCTTACCCATGGCCAGGGTTTGAGATCTTACTCAAAATATTCATAGGGATTTTTAACATGAGTGAAAATTAGGGTTTGATAGTGACACACATTCTCGGGTAGGAGACAATATCGAAAGTTACAAAGTAAGGATCGTAGTATGGTAAAAACCATACAATAGGTGAAAAATTGTATGAATAGTTCTAAAAGATCTATATGGTCTTGTATCTGTGTCACTTTCCAACTATAATTCTAGAGATGAAGTACTTATAGGTTTAGATCTCTTGGTTCCAACAATCCACACACATAGAACTTCCAAAATCCATCCGTAATAAGCTAAGTGTAGTCATTATCTTATTTTTTAAGCTCATAACATATTGTATACTCTAGTTGTAGGAATTAATGTGTTGTTCGATATCGCATAATGAATTTTGGAAGTTAATTAATTAGAATAAAAGCTTATAGCTCCTCTTACATAATTTTAGTGTAATTAACTCACTAATATTGTTTTTAATAATTGTATAAACATTTAGTGAACCTAAATCTTGAATTGAGCACTTGTGCACAAAACCCTAGTTACCCTAGTTCCTTTTTCTATCTTGTTGTAGACTCTTCTTATAGGCATGCTTATTCTAGTTCTATTTACAATAATGGATTACGATTAATCTAATTTTTAATTAAACCTTAATTCAAGTGTAACTAATATAACTAATGATATACAAATGATAATATATTGTAATATACAAGTGTTAAGCATTCAACAATGTAAAATTATAAGAAAGTGAGAGATAAATGACTATGATTTCTGTGTAACTTGGAGGTACTAGGGACTATGTGCATGCTAGATTTGGATATAAACAACATATTCAAGTCTCAAAAAAGATTCCAGGACTCAAAATATGCTGAAAAAACACCCACATGAGTACATGAGTGCCTTGGGGGCTAGTGACCGCATAGGTATTCGGATCCGATCTTTTTGGGTTGGAATTTCTTGGCCCTATTCACTATTTGTCACTTTGACTTCTTTTTAGGGTTCGATAATACACTGTAACCTCGAAGTCACCCGATGAGTGAACTTAATACGAGCACCGCACTACATTTTAGACTCTAACATCCTTATGTTTTCCCGCGCTAATGACACCAAGATAATAGACTATAACTAGCTTTGATGTAAATGTGTGGTATGGAATTCATCACTTCCCTCCCTAAGAAGTGTATGCAACCCATAATACAGTACCTTTTGATAGTAGTGGCAGTATACAAATGTGACATCCCTCTTGAATTTCTAGCCAAAATAATAGAGTATGTTGTGTATATATATGAGTCTCTTGCTTGAATTTCGACACTAGTGACACTAAAGGCCAAATAAGAAAGTAGGATAAGGATAAGAAAAGAAGCAAGGCCAACCAAAATGTCAAAATGTGTAAAAATAATAAGCATGATAGGAGCACCCAAA
This sequence comes from Taxus wallichiana var. yunnanensis, assembly GCA_018340775.1. Taxonomy (NCBI): domain Eukaryota; kingdom Viridiplantae; phylum Streptophyta; class Pinopsida; order Cupressales; family Taxaceae; genus Taxus; species Taxus wallichiana. The sequence continues at coordinate 9,136,705 of CM031244.1, forward strand.
AGGGACACAAGTGTCAAGGTGCTAGTGTCTAGAGTGGTTCTTAGTGTCTAGAACCAATGATGATAGATGTGATAAGACAGACAAAAAGGGATACTTGTGACTGACTTAAATGTACATATAAATGAGAGATGTAGAAAAGAGTAACAATATAAATCAATCAAAGAGCGTAGATGGACAAGGGACAATGTCACCAGTGAATACTTTTCTTACTTAAGATTCATGCATATAACAACATACCAATGGCATTGTAAAATAGTAATATGTGCGTGATTTTGTGTCTACATTTACCCCCTTTATGTTATTTGAATGAAATTCAAGTAATGTAAAGGAAGTAAGAAACATACCTATATAGGACCCAAAGAATTTGTATTGTAGAGTGCACGTAGAACATAGAAACTTGTAGTGTGGCGAACCATGGATCAATGTTTTGACCCATGTGGCATAGGAGGAGATAGAAAACCATCAGTAAGGAGAAACTTGGAGAATTAGTTGTGATGATATTGGAGATCTTGGTTTGTTTTTTATCAAAGGTGATATAAGAGGTAGGGAGTGATCAATTCCTAACCTGATTTGTTGATAATTGAAGGATTTGGGTGTCCTGCCGCAAGAGGGAGAGAGGTATATTTTTCTCTCCTTCCATGATGCTTCCCAAAAGGTCCAATCGTTGCATAGACGGATAAGGAACAAATCATTATCTCTTTGTTTTGATTAAAGAATCCACATAGGAGGAGAGGAGTACAAGAAAGGCAATGAAATTTCATTTCCCCTACTCCTACAATAACGAGTGTTCCAATTTGAATATTATTAGATGGCTTCCAAGTTAGGTCATTTGGAAGTGATGGTGATGTAGTGCAACTTCCAAGTTAGGTCATTTGGAAGCAATAGTAACTAGGACTATCATATTGATTGATTGATTTAAATGATAAGGGTTGATTGAATAAGACATATTTGAACAATTTCTCATGGAGATATTTTTGTTTTGCCCCCATTAGGTCATTTGGGGGAATGGAATCAAGTATCTAAAGTATTGATTGTCGTATGGTAATTGTATTTGACGAGGTCGAGAAAATTTGATAGTAAAGTATTAGGAATGTTAATTGATTGTGGTTTGTATCCTGAGAGGGATTATAAGATGATCCCAATTATATGCCCCCATTTTGGAGAAAGGTTAAGGGGTGGAGAGATGAGAACTGATCCAAAAGAAAGGTTGTGAAGGATTGTAATAGTAACTACGAGATAATATAAGATATATAATAATGTTGACAAAGTATGTGTAGATATGGAGTAGTTTGTATGTCGTAATTGAAGATGGAGTGTTGAGAAGTGTATAATACAATCCCAAACAAGACCATGATCCGATGGCACAAACGTGAAGAGAAACTCAATAACGAGGCTCAAGATATGAGTCAAACCGTGCATGTTTATTAGTTGTAAGAATGGTGGCAAGTAGTAACTATAATATAGAGTAAAATTTAATTAATATATATAGTAATATGGAAAAGGTGAATAGTAATTTTATTTGAACTAAGTGTGATTGTGATTTGAGCTCTGAGTTGCGAGGATGCCACGTGTTAGAGAGGTTGTTCGGACGAGATTTGAGAGAGTGACGACGGCCGTGGCTACGCGCAGACAACCAAGGACCTTGTATGTATGAACAAATCTTTTTTTCTTGTCAAATATGTGTATTTTGATCAGTTTTAGAAAAAAAATTAAATTTTGTAGAATTAGGTGTTTATGATCAAGACGGAAACGGACAAGGCATTTATGTCCTTTGGAACACTAACACCCAGTTCAAAGCGCTATTGTTTTGTATTGGGGTGCTAGTGTCCAAGGGTTGAAATTTGGCACTGTTTGGGTAATTTAGGTTGTTGTGATGATGTTATAGTTAATTTTGAATTATGTCGGCGTGTTAATACTGTGTTGTGTTGTGTAGAGGGATATACACTTGAGGGAGTTCCGTTTCAGGCCATCACTTGAGCACATTACTTAATTTGGGGTTGATCGATGATGAGTGGGATATATTGGACCATGTCGGCTTGCATGACACATCACTAGATTGGGGGAGATGCCCCATAATATGCCATTGTTGATAGCTTTATGCGAGAGATGGTACACGATATACATATACATTCTAATTGGCGACATGAGAGATGATGGTGACATTGGAGTATGTATATAGGATATTATGGTTACCTATTGTTGGAGAGAGGGTGTAGGTGATGACGTTAGTAGAGATGCCCGTAGCTAGATGAGGGCGACACGACGATATTTTGCGGGGTCTCGAGTACATGCCAAGATATACATTAGTTTAGATGTTATTGTGAGGTCTGGGGTTCCGCGATTGTAGAAATTTATTACAGTGGTATTAGCTTCATCGGTGGTCGTGGATGGTGGTGGAGTTGGGATTTTATACAGATGCATGATATTTATCATAGTATAGAGGAGCACGGTACTAGATACACATGAGCATGATGTGTATTGGCCTATTTATATAGGGACTTGTAGAGGTTCACTCAAGAGGATCATGGTGGTGGAGTAGGAATGAACACTTTATTACATGTATGAGTGTATGAGCATATAGTTATATTGAGACTGCTTGGGCTTGACCATAGACATATATGGTAAGGTGGGGTGGGGAACAAAAGTAGGAGCATGGATACGACCACATATAGGTCAATGGTGGATCGTATGGGCCATGGGGCGGTTATTTGGAGGCCGTATAGAGACTATGGAGGTTGGGTGGAGGATGGTGTGGAGTTGCGGTGCATTTGACACACCATGTGGTTAGAAGACCAATTTCGAGGGGTGGAAGACCTATTCTAGGGTGAGAGAGTATCGCGACAGCTTTAGCAAAGCCCGGGACGTGCCCCCAGTCGTATATACGGTGTCAATCATGTAGGAAATTATATGTTAGTGCTCCATTATTGTTAGTTACCATATGGTAATTAGTTATTACTGGTTAGTAAGTTAGTAATATTGTTATAGAGTTGTTATTATACAACTCATATTAGATTTACGTATGTAAGTGGTGGTTAAAACCACTCACAAATATAGGGGTGAGTTGTTATAAGAGGTTTCCTATTTTATAGGAAACATTCCTCTATTTATTTGTATGTTGTGTTGGATAAAATACAAATTATTGTGTGTAAGTTACTCCTACCTTTCATCTGGTATCAGAGTTGGTATGAATAATTAGAAGAAATTAGGGGCAACAACATCTTGCTTCATCCCTGGAAATGAGAATCAATGATTTTGTGGAAAATAAATTTTGTAGCATAGTTTGAGCTGCCTTTCTTCATTATGCGTTTATGTGTCTCAATACGTGAAGTTGGAATTTGTATTCATCAACAAATACTTACGTTTTATCTTGCGTTGGTGCTTGGATTGGATCTATTCCTGATAATTTGCCTTGACAGTCTTGTTGTTCAAAATTTTCTGGGGATTCCATGCTCGCCTTGACTTTGCATTGGTGGATCTGCGAGTTTAGTTTTTCAGTCCGACAACTCAAAGCTCAACGCATTATTTGCATTGGATTCATGTAGTTTGTGTGTAGATATCTTCGTGTACATAAAGGGTGGATTCTATTAGTTTTTATTGTTTGAACACCGCACATCCAACAAGGAGATTTGTTTTCATGTTTATTCACATCACTAAAAGATCTATTTATCGCCACCATCGCTATTTTATTTGTAATGATCCACATCTGGTAAGGTGCATGTGAATACAGGTAAATTCAAGCAATTATTTAGTTACCAGATTTCTGGGCAATCTAAGGCATCAACAACTGTTTACACCGTCGAAGGAAGCCAATCATCAGGAGCATATTTTACACTGATGACTCAGATCTTGTTGAAGCACTTACACATACCGGATCATATCAATCAATAAGTGGGGTTGTTACACTATTAATATTCATCTGCATTTCACTACAGTCTATATTTACCAAGCATCTACAAAGGCATTCCTCACGATCCGGTCACCATGCATCACACCGAATCTACCATTTTCTACGCTATGCATTTTGCAGCTGTGGGCATTTTTCCGTGTATAAAAGTATGTCCCTTATTTCGTTGATTTTGATGACTTTTATTGTGTCAATATCAATAGTTATGTCTAGTGTGTCAACAATAATTTTGTGGTTTTTAAATTGTAGTTCGAAGTACTTAAATATAAGAGAGAGAATGTCTATAGTTTAAAAAATTATATTGTTGTTTTTATATGTTGAAATAAGTCAAAAGTCAATATCAACAATTCTATTTGTTGTTTATAAGCCATATGAGTCTTGTTGTCAAAGTCTTTTTGAGTTGGTTATGTTGTCAATATATAAATTGTGTCGTATGATCAAAATTTTAGACTTTCAAATTGTGTACTTATATGTCAATTGTATCTTGTTTAGGATAAGTGTCAAATTCATATAGGTGATTTTAGGTTTTTTTATATTGTCTTGTTAATAGTTACCTTGTAAGTTGCCATAATGAGTCGAGTCAAAATATCATAAAACTAAAAAAATTGCCTTACGAACACATTTTTGGGGTCATTGACATTTGATTTATAACCGAGCCTCATTGTCAAATCTAGCTGAATTAGTAGCTCCACATCGAAGGACGGAGGCAAATAGAGGTTGGAGGTCAATCAACGACCTCTCGTCAGTCGCCAACGATGGGGCCGCATCAAAGGTTTGGTGGCACATTTTGTTTCAATTATGTGTTTGCTTCCAGTTATGTGTGGTGTGTTCCATTTTGTAGTGTTCTTGATTGAATAAGTGGAAATTTCACATTGAGGGGGGAACATGATCCAATGTTGTATTTCCAGTTTTCAGTTTGTAATGTGTGAGCAAGTTTTCCTATGTTATTCCTTGCAAAGTGGAATATTGATGAGGACCGATAATAATACTTGTCACATCATGGTGTGGTTGTAGGTAAACCACTTGAAAACCTTAATTTGTGATTTGTGGTAAACCAGTTACAAAACCTGGTAAACCATTTGCAAAACCATCACCTTGTGGTTTGTGGTACTCCAAATGTAAAACCACCATTCTCGGTTTGTGGTCAACCGTTTGTAAAACCATCTTTGAGGTTTGTGATCATCCTGTGAAAATCACCAGATCACGAGTAGGTACAAGTACACAAATATGCTTTCCCCATGTTCACACTAAGGGGGGGAATGTTAGGAAATTATATGTTAGTACTCCATTATTGTTAGTTACCATATGGTAATTAGTTATTGTTGGTTATTAAGTTAGTAATATTGCTATAGAGTTGTTATTATACAACTCATATTAGATTTACGTATGTAAGTAGTGGTTAAAACCACTCACCAAAGGTTTCCTATTTTATAGAAAACATTTCTATATTTATTTGTATGTTGTGTATTGAATAAAATACAAATTATTGTGCATAAATTTCTCCTACCTTTCATGATCGACCAAAGTGGCGAGGCGAGTAGGTGGAGACCAAGTCCCACATGAGTGCAACTAGTACTCCCGTGTCCCGCCGAGGTAGATCCGACCATAGGGCCAATACAGGTAGATGACGTGGGGTGCACCAAAGTGTATAGATAATGGTGGGTGACACACCAATGGGTGTTGTTGTTTATTGATTGTAGATGTTGCAGATGAGCCAACGGGTGGAGGATTCAAGGGTCAAGCACCTACTCCCGATGTAGATGATGTAGCAATGGGGTGAGAAGAGCGTAAGTATTTTATATATATATATTTTTGATTGGTAAACGCTTTTGACCGGAGCTATGAACCGGTGGGGATAGGGACCCCAACCCTACAAACACAAAGTAGAAGAAGAAGAAGGAGAAGGAGAAAGTCGAAGGAGGAAGAGGAAAAGAAGAGCTAAAAACTGAGAGAGGAAGAGAACGCAGAGACAAGGGAAGCGACCGCGAAACGAAGGACAAAGGCTGCAACGATTAACCCGAAGAGTGACCAGCCCGCGAGGAGGCCGCATGCAACAGGAAGTTGAAGGCATGGAGAGCTCGATCCTTGAGGGCATTCAACTGATCAACAGCTGAATGGAGAGGAAACAGAGCCGCATCAATATCCACGACCGGGAGAAAACGCTGGTCCAGAGAAGGATGGAAGTTCTGTGCAAAAGTGACAAGGTCCTCAGTCTGTCCTGGCCGAGCCAGCGAATATCCCTCCCTGAACCGATGGCCAACTCGTCCACATCTTCCACCCACAGAAGAGGGTCTGGAAGTGAGAAATCCACGAGCTGATCATGAAGGCCAACGCAGTGCACAGCGTAAATAAGGTCCGAGGCGACCACTTCCACTTCCGAAATGTTGGGATGAAGCAGCGTACAGAAAGACACGAAGGCGGAGGCGACGTCGGAATCGGTTCGAGGGCGACGAGCGTTGAAGCGGTAAGAGTCGCCAAGAATGGCTTCAATGGCTTCGGCCTCGGCTGATGAAGAGTATTTGAAAATCATGGCAGACTCCCGCCTATCGATGGTAGAGACATCTCGCCAGCGCATGGCCCGCCACGAGGGCCACAAACGGAAACCAACAAAAGACATGGCGCCGGAAGAAGCAAAGCAAAAGCTAAGAGAGACAGTCCAGGAGGTCTGCGAAACAAGAATAAAAGAAGTGAAGAAGAAACTGTCCCGAGGGGAACCTGGCAAGAAACACTTGGAGAAGACGGGGGGCTGTGAAGCATGCGGGAGCGCAGGAAGGGAAGGACACCACCGAAAGGAGGGGAGGAAGAGACCGACGCACGGGGGAACTGCCAGACGCAGTGGAGGCGTGGAAGTCTTAGTCGCGGGTGTTGCTCCGATCGAGGGAGAGGAAAGTAGAAAGTCCTGGCCACATGTGTGCATTGTTGGAGGAAACGATTGCAGAGGGATTATCAATAGCAAAGTTGGCCAGGAAGTCTGCTGCCCGATTTGCTTCCCGGTACTTATGCGAAATGTTCCAGGATTGGAGTTTACCGAGCCAAAAATGAATAGAAGGAAGAAAGAGGTTCAATTTCCACGATTGAGAAGCACCACTGAAACAAAGAGAAATAAGGATTTGAGAATCCCCTTCGATACATAAATCTGAACAGCCAAGATGGACCGCCAACTTGACCCCTTCCAGAAGAGCCTGAGCTTCAGCGGAGTTGCATGTGCCATCTTGTAACGGGAAGGAGCCCGCAACGTAAGTATTTTATATTGTTATTGGTGTGTTTGTTGATTTTTTTGATGTATACGACGATGTATGATTGCTGATATGATGTGTTTTTCATGTGGTCGCATGTGATGCATATTGACATTGATCATTGATACCTCCATACACACATTGACTCGGAATGTGCCTCCAGATGTGCTCGTGGGTGGAGGTATGCTAAAGTGAGTGGATGTTATTGTTGGCAAGCATTCCCATTTGTTCAAGCTTGTGGCGATAATAATAGACACATGCATAGTTTTGTTGAGTAATCATGACGAGGCACGTGCGCAGAGGCGGAGCGATCAAGGTAGGTTATGGGAGGGGGTAGTTTGGCTCAAGATGTATTTACACAATATATGGAGCTTGAGCCGATATGCGAGCAAGTGGTAGAGAATGTTGTATTGTGGAGCCAACTGGAGAGATATAGAGCTTGTGATTGACAACGTACGGTGAGTGGTGAAGCTTATATTTTTAGAGCTCCTGCGGTTGTAGTTAGTGATAGTGAGGATGATATATGATGTATGATATAACGATTGTTTGGTGTATTGGTAGCGGTTGTACACTTGATTTGTTCTATATGTTATGTTGGTATAGTTGATGTAATAAAAAATGTTGGTTGTTTGATAGTTTTGATGAAGCATAAAGAATTGTTAAGATTTCATTTGAATAAGTATGAATAGTATAACATATAGTAGAGAGAGATATATGTAGTGGAGAGTGGCAATGAGTAGTAAATAAAATTGTATAGCAATGTGTGATGATAAAATAATGATGTAATGATAATCTGTAGGATATTGAGATGTGTAACGATGTAAATGATTATATGTGATGAGGATGAAGGGGGAAAGGTAATTTTCCCCAATGTGAGAGTGAGGTTCATTTAAGTAGCAATTCCCTCAACAATCATGTATGAACCTTAAGACATGAGTGTGTCATCGGGCGATGATATGGGTATCATATACCATAGGGAAAGAGGCCTATGATGCACATTAGGAACTGCGTGAGTGTGTGTATAGCTGCCAAATTGGATGTCGAGAGAGATAGTTCCAACAATAGGGGATGTGATGGTGGAAAATGTGGAAGTGGGTCGCTTAGGAATCCAAAGTGGGGTGTAAGAGCAATGTGTGTAGGTTGAGAGGATGTGGTAAGAGGTGGGACAACTGGAGGAGGTGGATGAATGATGACCTTAGGAGGTGGATAGATAAGAACCTTATGAGGTGGTGAATGTGATAAGTTAATGTGTGCGAGAATCTTGCTTACGTGGAAGAGGGGGAGAGAGGGTGATCACGAGGGCGGGTGCGGAAGGCAATAAGAACCTTATATTCTAGTTGTTGGAGTCTATCATAAAGGGCATAATAATGGTTTTCATGGTGGCAATTGATGTGGTGGAAGTTGTAATAGGGATGGTCATGTTGGCGGTGCGGCTAGTGAGGGGGTGATGCTTTGGTTGGAAGGTAAACAAATCAGCCGCTTATCAAGTAAAGTGCGTAAGACATCATGTGGTTTAACAACATGTGAGAAGTATAATGGTTCACGGGTGGAAGGTGGGGAAGATCTAGGTAGATGCCGATGCACTAGTGGAGGGGAGGGATGCTTATGTGGAGGAGGAGATGGTGACCATGAAGGTGGTTCAATAGATGGGAGAGTAGAGGACTTAGTAGGTGAGGGAGGAGTAGAAGAAGTAGAAGTAGGTATTATAACATGATCCACAATTAAATTTTATTTTAGAGGAGTAATTAAGCGACAAAAAAAAAGAGATATTACATTTCTAAATCAATGGGCTAGAAAAGTAAATGGTGCATGAAAGAATTAAAGCGTAAAATGTAATCTAAAATTGGTTCCAAATTTCCAGATGCAAAGAAGGTAAACGTTCATATGTAGCTTTAGACCCGTTATTATAAATGAAGCGTCTAATAAATGCATACTCCATATCGCAATATTTTCTAATAGATCCATTAGGTAAATGAGTATACAAGTGAAGAGCAATATCTATAAGAATATGCCGGAAAGCTTTGAGTAACAAACTATCATTGGAATATGAGGTCATGGCTAATCGAAAATATTTAAGATGTAAATAGGGATTTCCCATGCCATCAAAACATGAGAAGGTAGGCATAATGAAACCCTTGGGAAAATGGAATTGTGAATCTTATTAGGAATGGGATTTTCAGGAAGGGTATTATTGTCAACGAAAGCATAATAGGCTTTGCTCTCGAGGGTAAGGGTATGGAATTTACTTTGTAAATCACCAAAAACATGCATTAGAGAGAGGATGTCTTGTGGAGGGATGGTTTGGGTAGTGAGAGGTACATTGAGGGGTTTAATCTTTCCATTATGAGTGATCATGGGAACTTGATAAGGGGGAGTTGATGTGGAAGAAGGGGATTTAGGTGGAGGCTCTAGAGGTATAGTTTGTGAGGAGTCAACTAGTGTAGGTTCATCATGAATAGTAGGAGATGCACTAAAATTAGCATTGGATTCAACATGGAAATTAGTAGAAACAATTTCAGAAGTAGGAGGGATAGGAGGTATAGATTCACATTCAACAAGATTAATAGAAGAAACATCGTCATTCACATGTGCATTATCATTATCATAATCAAAGTCACTATCATCCATATTTTTGTAAGAAAGAATTTCATGAAGACAAGTATCGGTAGACAAAGAATCTACACTAGTACTATTATGTACTATGGTATCGATAGGAGAAGCTAGAGCAATGGTCATATTGGTAGTGGGTGGTGAAGAATACTCATCAAGTGTTTGAATGGGGGAAATAATGCAATAATTAGGACTTCGAGATCATCAAGAATATATGTTTGGAATGCAAGGATTTGTTGGATGACATGTGGATCATATACACAATTTTGCATGAGGGCACGAAATTTAGATTATTTAGATGCATTGGAAAAAATTGTTTGCATGTTCATAAATGTCATATGGTGATCTAGGGATGGGTACCTTTTATTAGCCACAAGGTATATGGATCCTGAGGCGAAGGGGTTTGAGTAAAGAGAAAGTTCACCAAAATGATTTAATCTAATTTGTAATTAAACGTTAATTTATTGTAACTACTGCAAGTAATGATGTATACATGATAATATACAATAATATAAAAATGTTAAGCCTTCAACAATGTAAAATTCTAAGCAAGTGAGAGAGATATACCACTTAACTAATATCTACGTAACGTAGAGGTAGTTAGGACTATGTGCCCGCCAAATCGGCTATAAATGGTGTCGTCAAGACTCAAAGAAGATTTTGAGACTCGAACTATGTTGGACATAAGCATCCACAGGAGGACAGGGAGCACCTCGTGTGCTAGTGACCGTTACGGGCAATAGTGTCTCGCATAGGTATTTAGAATATGATATTTTCTAGGTTGGAAGTTCTTCGCCTCTATTCGCTATTTGTCACTCTGAATTCTTTGTTAGGGTTCGATAGTACCTATAACCTCGGCATCACCCGATGAGTTAACTTAGTACCAAGTGCTGCACTATATTTCATATTCTATTTAGTTCTTTGTGCTTGTGTTTGAAATAGTGTCCTTATGTTTTCCTTCGTACAATGACGCCAAGATATCGACTATAGCTATGTTTGATGTAAATGTGGTATGAAATTCAACACTTCCCTCCCTACGTAGTGTATGTAGCCCAAAATGTAATCCCTTTTGATAATAGTGATAGTATATAAATGTGATAGCCCTCTTGAATTGCTAGCCAAAATAATAGATAGTCTATTGTGTATATATGAGTCTCTTGCTTGAATTTTGACACTAGTGACACTTTGAAGGCCGACTAAGAAAATAGGATAAGGATAAGAAAAGAAGCAAGGTAGAACAAAAATGTCAAAATGTGTAAAAAATAATAAGAAGGACAGGAACGCCTAGAAGGGACACAAGCGCACAGGCGCTAGTATCCTAGAACCAAGGATGAAAAATGTGACAAGATAGAGAGACATGGATCCCTGTGACCTAACCATAAATGCACATAGAAATGAGAGATGCAAAAACGAGTAACAATATAAATCAAAGAGCGTAGATGGACAAGGGACAATGTCACAAGTGAATACCTTTCTTACTTAAGAATCATGCACATAATAACATACCGATGACATAGTAAAGTGGTAATATGTGTGTGATTTTGAGTCTATGGATTCCTCTCATAATCAAACCATATCATTCCTCAAATATCTAAAGCAAAACCCCATTTGTAAGGATGTTCTCCTTACATTTTTATAACATTCGATTCATCCCAATACACCCATTGGGCATGTTCAATCTATTTTTCAAAAGGATTTATATTTCAATATTGATGATCATTCTATTATAGCTAGTCCTAAACTTCTTGTTAACACCAACCTTCCTCTATATGGTTAAGTATTTGTGCATAAGACTCGGTCAAGCATGTTATTATTAACAAAATATTGAGCCTCAATTTTTACAACATCATTGTTATACTTGGTTTAGGTGTCTCAATTAAGGATCTCTCTCCTTCTAATATTAGCACACGAGGATTTTACAATGTCCCTCACAAAGCCTTTAGTTCCATCACTATTCAAATCATTATTGTCCCGAATACCTTTGAAATTGTTTGTTATGTTGTCACCGATGATCCTAACTCGTAACATCTTCCTCGAAATCTTGGTTACATGCTACACACATCATCTTAGCACCCACTAGTCTACATTTTTCTCATCAAGGATCTACTAATTTTTACAAATGAGACCTTACCCTTTTAAGTATTATGCTCTATGACAACAATCATCCATTAATGATCACACTTCATCTCTTCTTGATGTTCCACCTAGACAACAATTCATGTGTTTACCTTGTGATCCACATAATTTATCGAAACACTTATTTGAGTGCAACCTCGAGTCTCTCCTACACTATTTTAGGATGATACAAACAAGCCTTCTAACAAGAAATTCAATTCTAATGTTAACTATAACTACTATAGCTACATTGGGCACCATACTAATTGATGTGCTAAAAAATTTGCATTAAAAATATCTTCTTGATGCATATTATTATGAATGGGATATCCCTTACGAGTCCACTATGACACCTACTCTTTCCACACATTCTATTATTAAACATTTTGATCAATCACTCAATATTATTCCTCTAGTTGTTTCTCACATTGTACCTCATGTGGCTACATCTATTATACCCATGGTGTTGGGGGCATCTCATATTCCACTTCAAAATGTCTCCATGAATCTTTAATTTCATGATCACATTGTCACTACACTTACTAATCAACCTCCATGTTCCACTTTAGCAATTATGTCTCCTATTGATGCACATCATCTTATGGCTCCTTCTTGATTTCACTTTGTGTGAATTCTATTTCATTCTTAATATTTTAATGTGCGTGTCTAATTAACTTACATAATAAGGATGAAATAGTGCAATTAGAGGTTATTATGATATAATTAACTTCCAACATTAATCTTCCAAATCAAAATAATGCTTTACAAAGTGATTATTGATCTAAGAAATATCGAACACAAGGAGAGATTGCACTTATCTGATTTTGTGTGGATATAGGATGTTCTTAGTGATCGATTGTAGAAACAAGTTGATTTGAGACTAAAGTTTCTTCGTTGTTGAACCGGCACGTAAAACTATACCTCCGGTCAAAAATGTACAACTAGGTCAAGAGTGTTTATACGGTCTTGACCCTTTCATATAGTATTCTGCTTGGATTCTAGATTTGTAACTTTCTATGTGCCTCACTTTCCTAGAAATGATTGTCATCATGTCTTGGTATTCTTGATTCTTGTTTAGAATGGCTCTATAACTCGATCAAACCCTCATAGTGCAAGATGGAGTTCCTAAAAATAAAGTTAGGTGGGTTGTGGGCACCTTTCTGCATTACCAATGTCACAATTACTCAAGTGGGATCAAACTAGTCATCCTTCTCCTAGCATGCGATATCTACCATAGTGCAATTAGAATTTTACAAAACAAACTTTGACAATACCTTACTTGAGTTTCACACTTGCTCAAATACTTGGGAAGGGTCACTTTGCTTACTTGTGGAGAGAAGATGGAGACTCTTGGACCTGGTAGGTGACTTAATACCTTTAGAGAGTATTTCCTAATGGATGTGCACTTTTTATTTCGTAGTTTTAGGAGCTTAGAGCACCTTTTTGCTTGCTTTTACATGAGGAGATCTTAAAGTTCTAGGACCTTAAATGAGGTATGATTGACTTACTTATATAGGATTCTGATGGTTATTATGTCATGAATGATCAAACAAGAGGGAATATTAGTCCACATGAAGATAATAGAATTGAAAGTTTTAGTGCACAATGTGTCAGTCCAAAACTGTACACTAGGGTCAACTTGTAGAGGTTGACTAATTGACCAAAACCAACAGTTTTGACCTGGGAGGAAAAAATTTGATTTTGACTTCATGGAGCTGAGGATAGGTGTTTCTAGGTATGTTTTATACAATTAAACCTTAGAAAATGATGACAAAAATCCATGCAAAGATAAATGACTGAAGGGCTATTAGGGTGTTAAGCAAGAGTGGGGAGGGTGTATTTGTGGACCAATAGTGTCAAAGGATAGATTACCGAATTTGAGTGTCTACATTTTCCCTCCTTTAAGTACAAATGAAAATTACATGCTTAAAGGAAAAGATAATTGAGTGTGTAAACACGCTTTGTCTTTGTTTACACTAAATTTATTTTACAGTGTCTCGTTGTATTGGTGTTGGCACACTCCAAAATGAAACCCGTAATAATGCCCAAGATAGGAAATTAAACTTTAACTCAAAATATGTAATGAAAGTACTATAAAGAAATGTGTAATAAGAAATGCCAAAAGAGATGCAAAACATGGAAGGAATACACATGTTTGTCTTGCGGAGGGAATGTACTCCTATTCTTATGATTTGAAGATTCTAAAATTTGATGAACTACGATGAATAATTGGGGGTGATCAATCCCCAATTTGTGTCAAGGAGAGGTCAATGTGCTAGGTGTACCAACCCAACACATGAATGTTGAAGAGAAGAACCAAAAAGAGGAGCCAAAACACCCATTCCAAGGAGGAAGACCATGTATCAAAGCCATTCAACAACTTTGATATCTTCCCCTTAATTGTAAAGAGGATAGGAAAGCCTACCCACGAAGAACTTAGTTGCTTCGCTACCTTCCATAACTCCACAAACCATACCACTGCAAATGGATATAGGTCCAATTTTGTACTTGAGACACACAATAGAAAAGAGAAATAAGTTTCCCCATCTCTTCCTTGTTCCCTACAACCGAGTAACAACTAAATAGAACTCATTATAAGCCAAAATTTGAGTGGAGAAAGGATATTCATGTGCCCAATGTGTCAAAAATTGGAAGTGAAACTGAGTACCATGGAGAAGGAGAGAATAAAATACCACATGCCCCGTAAAAATGTGCCAAACTAAGTCAATTTGAATATGAAACCACATAAGAGCTGTAATAATCATGATAAATCTGAAAATACTTGACAAATCTAGAGAAATTTCCATCGGGAAAAGCTGTATGGTAGGGTCGGAACCATCTCTGTACATTTTGACCATCTATAAATTTTGTTAATTTTTGTGCTTAATTATGGTTCTCAAAGCATTTTTTCCTACCCCTACATATTCTTGTGCCCATAAAGATACTTTGGTGTCTAGTGGAAATGTAGAATAAAAACCCAAATGTTTTCCCCTCTTTTGAGGCATGTGCGATAAAGAATTTAAGCGCACAACTCAAAATAAAATATGGACACCCATAATTGAGTGTCCAAGAATATATGTATACCCTCTAAAATGAATGATGTGGTGGCCACCTATAGACACCCTAAAATAACCTCTACAAATTATAAAATTTCAAAATCTCATTAAACCATTGTCCCTCTCTAGAATTAATTTAATTAATTCTATTGCACCCTTATCACCCCAGATAATTTTTAGCTAATTTAATATCAAATTAATTAAATAAATCCTCACATGTCCACCTCCATATTTAAATAAATTAAATATCCTTGCATCCTATCCACATGCTCAAATCAAGTTGACAAAACTCATGAATAAAGCTAAAAATCATTATTAAATTCAAAAAGATATGTTTAAATTAACTCAAATCATGCATTTGAGTTAACTAAAGATATCTCTCAAGTCATGGAAATCCAAAATCAATTCACATTCTTTAAAAAACAAATTATTCAGGACACTTTTTGGGTGAATAAAATAGAAGATATGGATTTAATAATAAAAACATGTACAACCCCTTGCCAACTCAACAATAACTCATCCATGTGTTGGCAAAATAATTTGTCATGAAGGAAAAATTAGTGGTTTTTTACTAATGCTTCGGAATGTGTTCCTCCTCTTTGTGATGGGGAGGCTCCCATTTATTGAATGTAGATAAAACAAATATGTGGGTGGCCATAAATCCAGAGATCACATAGGACTACTCCATTAGACTTGTGGAAAATTTCTTACACTTAGTGCAAGGGAGGAATTTGCTTAGTAGATAAGGTAAAGGGGAGAAAGAACTTAGGGAAGGAGGGTTAACTTTGTGAATAGGAACTAGCAGAGTTTCACAACATTAATCAAAACCAATCCACACTCAATTAGAGGAATATAACTTTGCTAACAATGACAAGACTAACAAATCATAGACACAAAATTCTATTGATCCATTAATCAAAGGAACTAACACCTTCCTTGGTTATATAAGATTATCATGTTGACAATGTTGAACATGTAAGGAAATTGAGGAAACATAAAGAGAGGAAATATAATAATGAAATCTCTTGTTTGTATCTTAGTAGTGCAATATCTATCTACTTAGAGACTCACAATTGACAACCCCTTAGAATGAGGAAGTCTTCCAAATATATAGCTTTACAAAAGACCCTTCATCTACCCCCACATGACTTTTCACTTACCCTTACCACTTGTGACCTTTCATATTCCTAGGAAATAAAAGTGAGCCCCTTTTCATTAATTAAAGATAACTCATTACAATGTTAGACTATAGGTCACATTTAAGTGAATAAGACAAAAAGTGAAAAGTACCTTCCCAACAAAGAATTAGAACATGAGAGAAAGGAAGGAGGAGAGAAGAAGAGGGGGAGAAGATCATGTTGATGGAGATGAAACATCCATCGATGTAGAGCCACCTACCAATGATCTTTAGATATTTATTTTTAGAAAGTTTCTTTTTTAGACATCTGTTTTCCTCACTTGCAAATTTTAGAAAGTTGCCAAATTGACCATGTTTTGGTGTTTCTTACTTGTTCCATAATGTTATGAATGTTGAGAGTTTGTTATTCGGGAAACTTTCTATTTTAGAGTCTCACTATTTAAAGCATATGCTATTTTTATTAGGTGGAATTATCAATGTCGATTGCAACAAAACCATCATCACCGTGTTCGGTTTTACACCGAGATCTCCCCGCTCTGATTTTCATCGTTTTTCGTCTACTAAAACTTTTGGAAATCAAAAAAGAAAGTTTTAGGGTTTAGGTTTTCAAATTTTTGTATCAAAAAGCTAGGGAATGATAGGATATATAGCTATAATCTTCTCAAAGGTGTTATAGAGAAGAGAAATTTGGAAAAGTTTCAACCTGTCGGATTCACAGTTTGAGAGATATGAATAAAACTTGTTTTTGATGGATGTGGTTGTTCTAGAAAAAATTGTGCAACATCTCAAGTAGAAAATGGTTTTTTCAAGGTGTGACAATAGAACCATGGAGGTAGGGTGACATGTGTTGAAGAAATGAGTTAAAACCATGTTTTAAATCACTTTTATACTTCCTGCAAACTTTGGTTCAAACACAGGTTGGATGAGAATTCATGTGAGGCTAGAATCATGTTTTAGTGGTGAAATGGGGACACAAGGGATATTGGGGGATCCAAAGTTCACCTTTGAGTATGATGGAGACAATTAGTAGCGAGGGAACACATGAGGATGAAATGGAGGGGTTGGGAAAGCCACCTACGAAGTTTGAGAGAGGTCACATGGATGTCTAGGGGCTCTAACTTGGGCATGGGCATAGTTTCTAGTCACCTCTATCACCTTAGGTAATGGGGAAAACATAGAAATAAAATTTAACCCATGGTAAAGGATGGATGCAAGTGGAAGCATGGGGGCTAGTGTGAATGAGAGAAGAGAGCTAAAAACCACCTACGAGCATGTAGAAGGTCATATGTAAGTCTAAGGGGTTAGATTAAGAAAGTGGTGAAATTTATTGTCCCCTCTATCCCCTTAGGGACATAAAAGTGTGCCCATGGTGAGGGAGTGGGTTGCACTTTTGTGTCCCTCATGTCCCCCTTTTCACAAAGGACAAACGAGACACACAAGACACCTAGGACACCAAGTGCTCCAAAGTGTGCCTATGGGAGGAGGATGAGGGAATAATTTTGTGTCCCTCATATCCCCCATGTCCTCAAGGGTACAATAGGGATATGAGGAGGAAAAATTGTGGCTTTCCATTAATGGAAAGACCGATTTTACACCAGTGACCAAAAATACTCTTAAAACTTACTTCTTTCACCCTAGAGGCTTAAGATGATGTTATTGAGTAAAATATTATATGATTTTGAATCTAAAAAAATTATAAGATAAATAGAACCAATTTAAGCCCTTGAGTATTCCTAAAAATAAAAAAATTGGCCCCTTTTTGTTAGGAACTACGAGGGGTAGGCATGCCTTCATTTAGATTGTCTCAAGAAACCTTCATATCTTAGATCAAACTTGATGTTCCCACCATGTAGATAATTCTTTAAGATTTCCAGTGGATAATTTTTTCTTCCTAACTCCTTACATATCTTTTATAATCATCTAGAGAAGTTAATGTTCACCATTAGACTGCTCATTCCTTACACTGAAAACCCGCTATTGAGAAAACTGTCTCTCGAATGATCAAAACTTTCCTAAATATTCCTAAATTGATTACAAAACATTAAAGGAACCCCAATACCATATACATATGCTTAAGACCTTTTCATAACTCTCCCAGAGGATGTACACATGCTCAAAAATGTTCAAAATTAGCCTTTATAGGCTTCCACCAAGACTATTCCTTTCACCGAGCTTCTTTGAATGGAACGATGAACCTTATTACACTCTTTTTAAAATTGATATATGATTACAAAATGCATATGGAATACCTAAAAGGTCAAAATTATGATGACACATGAGGAATGTTGGCCGAGAGGGATTCGGGGAGGGTCATAAGGAAAAAAATTACATTATGGTTTGGTTTTCATTGTTTAAGTTTTGCATTTTTGGGATAGTCAATTCACATGAAAACAGATGGATATAACTTGGGGACATTGGACCACAGGGTGGTAGAGAACCTCAAATTTCTCATGGATGAGTAGACCAAAGTGCCTTATCCATTAGGGGAATAAGTCTTTATTACAAGCAACAAACACGCCAAACAAAATAGACACAAAATAGAAAGGAAACACACAAAAATTGGAAAGGAAAGACATACACAAGTGAAAAGAAATTACTGTACAAAGGATTAGGATGACCAACCTCACTTCCTGTAGAGTTTTAGACATTTCTCACCGTGAGGAAACTCCAGTGGGGTTCCATCAAGGTAAGGTAGGTAGTATGTATTCTCTCTGTAAAAATGTTTGATCTTGAATGGGAAGAGCTAGAGTGAATCAAAATTTCCATGAATTCCCTTGGGCTCTCTCCTTTTGTCCCAAAGAAGGAAGAATGTTTGATACAATTTATTTTGATAAAATATCCTTTTCACCTTAGATTGATGTATTTTCAATGTGTCAACTACTACCAACCTATATTCATTCAAATTCTCCAAGTAACAAATCCACTTATCAAAAGCATCTGAATACTCTTTGTTTTCTACTACCTTCACAAGTTCAGAGTAGGTAACTCTTGAGAAATGGGAATTTGAGCCTCAAGCCCATACCATATTTGGAAAGGAGTGGTACAATTGAATTTTTTGGGTGTGATCCATCAACCCATAGGGAACCATATAGATTCTTATTCCAATACCTTTGTTTGACATCTACTAACTTGCGAACAATAGAGATTTTTATTGTTGGATTCTTCTTGGCCATTTCTTGCGGGTAGTAATCAACAAAATGAGACAAATAAATAACATGGTTGTAGTATAATTCCATGAGATCACCTAAAGAGAAGTAGGTGGCATTTTACGCTACTATATTACTCAACACTCCAAATCGACAATGATGTTCTCTTTCAAAAAGTTACACATAGTCTCATAATTTGCATGCTTTGTTAGAATGGATTCTACCCATTTTGTGAAGTAGTTCATAGTAGTAAGGACATACATGTGGCCTATGATGAAGTGTAGGTTTAGTACATTGATGAAATCTAGACCCCACCATTGAAAAATTTCTTCAATGATCATGGGCTTGAGAGGTAGAGCAATAACCTCGGTCTTCCCAAAAATGTTAGTATGGATCACACTTCCTGACCCATTTTTATGCATCATGGAATAGAGTAGGCTAGTAATAACCACCCCTCAAGATCTTGTGGGCTATAACCATTGCAGGGAAGTGACCTCGACATGTTTGATCGTGGTATTCCTTGAAAATATTCAATTATTATTCTTCTTCTACGCACCTCAAGAATGTTCCATCCAATCCTTTCTTGTATAGAACATTCTCCTAGATGACATATTTTGTTTCTCTGATGTGTAGAGTTATCCTTTTCTTTTGATCAAGGCTAAGAGGGAAATATCCATAGCTCAAAAATAGGCTATGTTAGCATACCAAGGATTGGTTGTACTCGAAAAAACACAAGAGGAAGATCTTTGATCAAGCATGCATAACAATTTGAGAAGTCTTCCCATTCTTCTCGGGAAAGAAGTTCACACAATCCATTTCCTCACACCAACTTGGAGGGTTTGATTTCAAGATCATATTCCTACACCTTTGACACCCAATTTCATCTCCTTGTGCATGGGTCTTTTTGATAGAATATATTTGACCTGCAGGCTTGGGACCATAATAAACAAGATAATTTAGAAGATAGAATATGAAAATTTTCAATGCTCTTACCACTTGCATAATCATGTTTCTTTTGATCTCATGTGCCTTCAGAGGGGCACTCATGAACACAATGGGCAACTATACTTTGTCTTCATTTTCTTGCATGAGAATGACAGAGATAGTATGCTCGGAGGCATAACAATAGAGGATGAATTCCTTACCAAAATTAGGGCATACCAGAGTGGGTGCTTTTGTAATAACACCTTTAATGGAATTAAAGGCTTCCTTCCCCTACTTTTTCCATTTGAAGGATTCTTTAGGTTTCATCATGTTGACAATATCCTTCATGAGCTCAATATTTTTGGGACAAACCTTCTCAAGAAATTGACCTTACCAAAGAAAGAATGTACACCTAGTTTATTAGTGGAAAAGATAGTCTTTGAATAGCCTCCACTCTCTTTTGGATCAATCTTGGTGCCTTCCTTGCTCATAATGTGACCAAGGAGTTTTCCTTTGGTAACCCAAAATATTGACTTCTTCGGATTTAGGGATATGTGATGCCTCCTATAATGGATCAAAACCTATTCGAGTTGTTGCAAATGCTCTTCTATTTTCTTGGAGTATACTATCAGGTCATCAAGGTACACCACTATACACTTTCCCTTAAAGTCCTTAAAATTTGTGTCCATATACTACTAAAATGTGGCACATGCATTGGTCAAACTGAATGACATATGATGGTAGGAAAAGGTGCCCTATGGGGTGGTGAAGGCGATCTTGAAACTAATTTTATAGCAACTTTAATATGATTTTACCTTGAAAACCCATCGAGCATAGACATCATCTTTGAACCATTCACTACTTGCAAGATATGGTCCATAAATGGTAGTGGATAGTTTTCTTTTAGAGAATCTTGATTCAAGTTTAAAAAATACATGAAAACGTAGATTTCACCACTCTTCTTCTTCACTGGTACAATGTTGGCTATTCATATTGAGTGGTGGATAAGAAAGATGATGCATACATTAAGTAGCATCTCAAAATCCACTTTGATGGTTCGGATAATATTAGGATTATACTTGCCTTTGCTTCTTCCGAAAGCTTTTACATAATGGATTATTGCATTGAATGTGGTTGGAAGGACTTTAAATCATTGTAAGATTATGAAAGCACATCAAGTACCTTTTCAACAAAGCTAAGAAGTTCCTCTGTTCCTTAGGTGAACATCATTTGCATATGTTCACCATCCTTAGATTCTCTCTTGTTTAATGTTGATTTTTACGTATTTTAAAGAAGACCTAGGTTGATTCTTTTCTTTTCCATGAATGAACATGTCATGCTTGTCAAATAGTTCCTTGAAAGATAGTAGCCCCTTATGAATCATCTTTCCTTTTAACTGAATTACTCCATCTTCATCCATTCGATCAATTGAATTATTGTCACTATCATTAGTAGTAAACTCCTGTGGGAGTGAGTCACTTCCTTCAAAATACATAGACCTGAAATCTATGGTCTACTATAAGAAGGATATAATTTGGTTATCATCATCAAAAAATTTCCAGCTCTCTGAATTTTCTGGAAAACTTAGCCGAAAGACCATTTCCACCGAGAAGTTTTCTCCTTTGAAATCAAGGTGTGGAATCATCAGTGATGCAAATACAACTAATGAGTTAGATATAACCTTATGATATATAAGGAATGCTTTGATATCAAATGCATCAAAAGCTTCAAGATCCCAAACCCTATTCCTATAATGGTGGAGACAATAATATTTCACCTAAAAATGTCTCCCACCTATTTCAAAATCAATTTAGCATCACCCATGTACAAATGATCATCTTGATTCCCATCTCTTCATCATCTCTCAATCCAAGAAACAAAGATTCATATTTGGTAGTGTTGTTTTTGTTGGAGAAATGTAACTTATATGCCAATGGGAACAAATATCCTTGCAGAGAAGATAAGACAATGCCTACCCTTGAACTTGCTGCAAAACAACTCCCATCAAACTCCATGTTCTAAAATTTATCAACGATGTTTGTTAGACTTTCCTCAAGAATAGGAAGTTCTTCAATCCTTTTAGAATCTGAAGAAGTAATTCCCATTTCCTCTTTCTTCATATGGAACTTTCCCTAATTTTTCAAATGAAATTTTTCCTAGCTATCTACTTTGAAAGAGGATGTTGGCTTTAGAATGATCTCGACTTCTACACGATGCACTTCATCTTGGGCTCTGGAAGGAGTCTCTTCATCTCACTCTTGATTGGTATCATGTTTCCTTTTAACCGAATTACTATGTCTTCATCCACCTAATCAACTGAATTATCGTCAAAGTTATTAGTAGTAAACTCCCATGGGAGTGAGTCACTTGATTTAAAATACATAGACCTAAAATCTCTACTCTGCTATATGAAGGATATAATTTGGTTATCATTATCAAACACCGGCGATCTCTACGAATTTTTGGCATACTTGGATGAAAGACCATTTCCACTGAGAAATTTTCTCCTTTGAAATCAGGGTGTGGAATCATCGGTGATGTAGATACGACTAATAAGTCAAATCGGCATTTTGATCTCTAGGGAATGATTTGATATCAAATACATCAAAAGATTCAAAACAATCCCAAACCCTATTCCTATACTTGGTAAAGACAAGAATTTTTCACTTGAAAAATGTGTCTCACCTATTTCACGATCAACTCGACATCACCCTGTATGCAATGAGATTTTTGATTCCCATCTCTTTGACATCTCTCAATCTGAGCAAAAAGATTCATATTCGGTAATGATGTTTTTTTTTGGAGAGCTATAACTTATATGCTAATAGGAACAAATCTCCTTATAAAGAGGATAAGACAATGCCTACCCCGAACCAGCTTGTAGAAAAACTCCCATCAAAATCCATGTTCCAAACTTCATCAACGAAATTTGTCGGCCTTTCCTCTAGAATAGGACGTTCTTCACTCCTTTCCTTTCGAACTCATGAAGTAATTCCCATTTCCTCTTTCTTCATATGAAACTTTCCCTAATTCTTCAAATGAAACTTTTCCCACTATCTACTTTCAAAGAGGATGTTGGCTCTAGGACTATCTTAATTTTGCACGGTGTACTTCATCTTGGGCTCTGGAAGGAGTTTCTTCATCTCACTCTTGACTGATATTAAGGATGAATACCAATTGATTTAAATTTCTCCTCCCATTTCTTAGCTTATACTATGTAGTGACATATATACCACTATAATTGTTTCCTTCACCTATTTTTATAGATAGGCCACAAGTTTCATCACCGCATTTACAATCCTTACAAAAAGTGGCACCTCATTGATCTCCATTATATAAAAATGACTACATGTCCGAGAGAGAATCAAACTAAGGGATTGGGTAATCTTAGCAGACATGACATTTTTAGAGGCACCAGAATCAATGATAAATTTATTCGGATGGTACCGTTGATAAGTAAGGAAACATAGAAAGGATCAATCTTGTTGGTGGAAGAAGGGGTAGAGGATAGGATATTTTGACTTGGGCTATGCTCAAGAGTAATAAGTAGAACTTTGGAAGTGGATGATACTTTTGAAGAGGATGACACCTTAGATTTGTAGCTTTCACTCTTGATGAATTTAACAAGTTTCTCAAATTGTTCGGGGTGGGTTTGAAAGTACTTAGACTCGAGATATGGACCTTATCTTTTTCACATGGTTGATGATATGAAATTTTGAAGAAGGATTTTAAAAAGTACTTGAAACATTGGCTTTGAATTATATGAAGTAATTGCTGATTTTTCACCATTCTTGTGTCGTGCAGAAGTAGAAACATCATTTGTGGCGGTGTTTTACTTACAATTATTGGAGGATGTCTTTCAGGAGGCATAACTTGAGGATTCTTTTTGGCTAAATCCAAAGATGGAGGAAGAGGATACCATCTCTTCATTATCATTTTTCTAGAAGTAGAGTTGTTAGTTGAGGATATTCTCTCTCCTTATCTTTATGCTTGGATGCCTTCTCCTTCTCGAGAGTTTTTGATAGAGTGAAAACAACATAAGAGTGATTGTTCATATCAGCCACAAAGTCCTCATATTCATCATCTAAAGAGGATGCATACTCACAAAAACCTACTTCTGCATATCCAACTTCCTTTATCAATAGCTCACCTTCTTCTTCTTCACTTTCTTCATTTTACAGGGTCCCACATGCTATGTTCATAGGAGGGGATTCAAGAGAAAGCCTTTGAGGTGGAGGACCAAATATCTTTTTTTTTGAGAAATTATTTCTAGGAATATCTTTGTACATAGAAGTTTGAGAAAGTTTATTTTTGAGGGAAAGAACATACATAGAAGTTTGAGCAAGTTTATTTTTAAGGGAAAGAACATCATCAACCAATTTTTGTACTAATGAGTCCGTAGCTCGGAACGTGAACTCGAGATTTCTCCTTACTTGGACCTTTTTTGATTTTTCTAGACATTAACAAGTCATACTCCACTTCAACTACAAGTACTTGTGCCTCAATCAGTATCAGGTGACTTATTTTTAGCATGAAACCAACTTCATATAGTTTTCCATTGGTGAAGAACCTTAGCTAATTATCTTCCATGGGCCCGATAAATTCTAAAATCTTATAGAACATCCTATTAAATTTAGTAAGAAACTCTCTTATGGATTCATAAGGTTATTTCTTCAATTAAGACCACCGAGAAAGAAGAACTTGAACATCTTATGGTTTAAACCTAGCTTCAAATTTATATTTAATACCGCCTAGTTTGTGATTGATCTTCTTGAAAAGTGGTAAAACCAATCCACAATGGAATCTTGGAAGGATTCCACAAACAAGCAGATTGAAACATCTTTGTACTCCACTCCCGACACCCCACAAGATATTATGAATGATGTGATATGATCATTAGAATGTTGTTTTCCATCTCCAGAACTTAGGAAAGTTATTATTAGATCGTTTTGGTAGATCATACAATGCGGTTTAGTGCCAATGGGCCAATGTTATGTCCCCATGGCACTAGTGCTTCCATTCTTGGTTTTTCTTCATATGGTTCTTCTTCTTTTTCTTATTCCGGATGAATGAGGTTCAATGGATCTACTATTGGTTCTTTTAGTGGGAGGTTAGGATCAAACTCAAGGAAATATTCTTGACCAGTTCTCCTCACTAATTAAATGATGGGGAGCCTAAAATCAGCTTGTTGTTCTTCAAATTCTAGATCAATTATTACACTAGCTTAAGAAGCTCTCATGTATCTTCTTTACGCCGGTTTGTAGGATGGATGCACAACTCAAAACACAATCTTTCTAAGCTCTTCTTTGTTGATTAGGAACTTGTCTTGCAAATTATAGAGCTTGAGTACTTTCCTCTTCGAAATATAAAAATCTTGAAGTTGTGCGATAGTGATTAAAAATTTCTCTATTGTTCTAGATACATTCCTCAAATCAGTTGTGAGATCTTCTTGAGTATCCTAAAAGAAAATAAGATTAGACTGCAAAATAGGAGCATTCCCAAGAATGGTCATTAGGGGAAAAATGCAGAGTAGACATCAAGGCTCTCATGATTTTCAATTTCTAATTTTTTGATTTTTGATTTTTTCAGATATATGATTTTTAGGATCTTGTGGTTCTAAAGGTAGTGCGAAACATAAAAAATTTTCCCCACGGTGGGCGCCAAAAACTATTGGCAAAATAATTTGTCGCAAGGAAAAATTAGTGGATTTTCGATGTTTCGGGACTATGTCCCTCCTCTTTGTGAAGGGGAGGTTCCTATTTATTGAATGTAGATAAAACAAATATGTGGGTGGCTATGAAGCCAGGGATCACACATGACTATGATTTTAAAAAAATAGGGTAGTGTTAAATCCTAATAATGCAGAGCCACCTATGATAAATAAATAATGAAGCACAAATTTGACACAAGTAATAAGCTTGATAAGAATGAAACCTTTGGTGTAAGAGAGAGGATAAAATCCTTAGCTGATATTTGATTAATCCCAAAATATTATGGACTAGGAAAACTAGTAAACAAGAGGAGACGATTGTCACAATCAAACAAAAAACATCCTAGACATGCCGGATGAGCCGCAACTAAGGTGCCTAGGTTCCAGAGACCACTTGTAGGTGCTTGTGATGCGTAAGAGCTCAAAAATTGATTTTTTTGTATCAAAAAGTGAACACTAACCTTCTCCTTTGGTTGCATGTATGTCATTAGATGATCACCAAATTCACCTGTAACCTATAAAACAAATGATACCCTACAAAACCCTAAACTACATAATATCCTAAAAAAGAAATATGTAAGTGGGGAGTCAGAATGACCCCAGTGGTCACCCGATAGAGTGAACTTATGAATGAACATTGCACTACATCTCAGAATCCATGTAGTTTTTAGGAAGTGTGTGTGAAATCGTGCCCTAGGAGGCCCTTGTGCAAGTGCACGTGATAGTGGGAAATAACTAGATGTACCAATGTAAATAGATGTGTGGATGATAAAATGATCTTTACCTCCTATGTGTGTACACATTAAATGCAGCCCATTTTCCCTTGAATGAGTGCTAGATGGATGCCTTTGACTCTCTTATAATGCCTTTGGATGTAACCTTAGGTGGTGATAATAGATGCTTAGAGCTTGGTCATTTATTATGGCCACATAGATTTGTATTTATATGATTCCCTTATTTGAATTTCATAACTTACAAACGAAAAGGCCAACCCAAAAGAAAACAATATGCCCAAAAGATAAAAGAGGCCCAAAAGAGGTGAATAAGATACAAAGAGGTTGGGGCGCCCGGAAGAACGAGGGCACACAGGCGCTAGTGTCCAGAGTCATGAAAGATAAAGTAATAAAGCATCGAATGGGATGTAGGGTGTGAAAGACTAGAAAGAAAACCAAAGACAAAGCAAAAAGGCCAAAGATAGCTGTCAATTACTAGTTTTCTCTCTTAGGAATCATATGAATGTAAATATGTGTTTATGGACCTAGAAATGTACCCAAGTGTGTGATTTTGTGTCTACGAGACTTGTTGGCTCCCGATTTTACACTTCGAGGGAGAGAGGGTGGCACGAATGCATGGAGGTTGGGGTGAGAGGGAAGACCCGCACGAGTTTTTGTTATGTATCCAGGGACGAGGTCTTCTTCTACTTGCCCATCCACTCTCTCGAGGGAGTGACAAGGAGACACCTTAACAAAGGATGTGGATGATTTATCTGCTACTTTTGACTCTACCTAAGTCAGGGTGATAGGACCCAAGATGTGATTTAGAGGTTACGAGATGACGGAGGGAATTGGGAGAATGTCCCAAGTCTATCGGGATTAAATGATTGGGAGTCGATGAAGTCACCAAATGCAACACTCACTCAAAAATTGGTCACGAAGCACTTTGCAAGTATCCAGGAACCCCGATACGAAGTTCTTTAAAGGCAGGTTTGGCATGATCCACACATTAACCCCAAGGATTTGCATGAATTATTCCAGGATAATGTTGAGGATTTTAGATAATGAGTGAAAACACTTAAGGTATGTGTATTTTCAATGTATTTTCACAAGCAGATCTGTATAAAATCAACAAGTAAGGTGAGATCCACACGAACACAAATGAGACTCGAAGAAGTTAGTGTAGATTTGTGAAGTGAAGACAAGGTTGCTAAGAGGAAGAACTAAACCCAAAGGGAACTGGAAGGTTAAGAAACATATCAACCATTTTTTCACCATTCCCTTGTTATGTCATGAAGATGGGGGATACATAAAATGGACTTCTCACAAGGAATTGGTCGTGAGGAACCTCCAAGCAAACATACAATCCCGATCCTTGATAATTTAGCTCAATACCCTAATACTAAATCATCATGTGCAAATTATGCCGAGTGTTCTAAATCAAGGACCCCCAAGATAAATAAACAAAACACCCAATATTTTTCGATTAGTAAGGAATTTTACATGTTTAGGATAGAACATCGTAAAGTACCCCCAAAGGACATTAACCTCCCATACCATCCTAACAGAACCTAAACAACAATAGGGTGTCTTCATATAAAATTACAACCATAACATGCACAAGATGTGAATGAAAAGACGCACATTATTTTACCCCTAAAATCATTCCACAATAAGAACATAACCAGCGGAGTTTCTTTGTTTGATCACCGTCAAAGAGTGTTTATTTCTTTGTTGTGTTCTTGTTGATTGTTTCTTTGCAGTGCGTTACGCACTTGGTCCTTATTGTTATATCGGGATGTTGATCCTTTTTTCGAGCTTTATTTTCCTATTAAGCCACGAGCCTTTGCATGCAAAGGGTATAGTCCCTTTCAAAAACTATTTGCCAATAATAATAAAAAAAAAAGAACATAACCAAAATAAATACAACAAGCTATTTAAGATAAACCCATCAAACTTGGAAAGAAAAAGGGAAATATATATATATGCTCTCAAAGCTTGTTAATGACTATACATGAGAAATCACCTTAACATGAATTTTAGGAGAATGGGAAACACAACATCACCTACATCATGAAAGTGAAAGTTTCCATTGTCGATTATGCACCTGAAAAATCTCGAACCCCTTTGAAGAGTCTTCTCCTCCCATAGAACCATCTCCCTTTTTAAAACCTTCAACCCTTGTCTATATCCTTATCCAATTTAGTTTTTTATGGAATATCCCTCCAGATTCTAACTAACTCACGCTCAAGCCATCTATTGAAGATTACAAAGAATATCGGGGATATTTACCCATAACAACCCTTAATTTTGCTTGCTGTCAACTTGTTACCATCATGCTAATAATGACGATGCATTATCTTTTCCACATCACATGCGAATAAAATGACGTGGCTACCAAATTTAAATGGACGAGACATTATTTAAAGGTGCAAACATTTACTCCATTTCTAGTGACACACTTCACATTAATAATCAATCCTAATCTAACTCCCACACGTGCCTGTCGATCCAGGGATGGATATTATATTTATGGTGGCATGATTATTTAGGACAAGTCGGTATGGGATCCATGCCTATAAAATTCCATCAAGCTATGTGTGCCTTGCTTCCATTAACAACCTTCCTATCATGGCTTCCACACCCCTAAGATCAAGTCCCACCAATGAAGAACTCACTGTGTGGGTGAATTTTTAAAATTAATAGGCCTAAACAAAGAATTTATCAGGCACGTCTTCAGTGTGCCAAATGCCAGGGTCAGTTCTCTACATAATTCCTCCCCAGATATTATATCTCATCACTCCTGAATCAATTGTGTGAGATATGTGCTTCATTCCCTCTTTTTTAGACTCTTCACTTTTACTTAATCCACCTAGAATACCACCTAAGCACAGGACACCAAACAGCATTGCAGTTGATCATTTCCCATATGCTCACAAAAACCGATGGCATATGAAAAAATCTTACTACAATCCCACCTTGTTGACTACAAAGCTCCCTGTAACAAGCCCATCAAGCGCATCGGAAGAAAAATGACATCCTTCTGGTTTGGATACATATGATACCAAAAATTGGATTTCGGCCTTGGAAGCTACCTTGGACAAACTTCGAGCCACAACGAGTATCCATTTACTTCCCCAAGAAACAAATAATTTCCACGAGATGGCGTACCCAACGAAGCAACTCTAGCTCTCACAACTTGATGCATCACTTGCTCATAGGACAAAGGCTTACATAGGAGGACTCCCTCTCTCTGAATGGGTGAATTCACTCGAGAAAAAGAGGGAGTTCACCCAAATTCTTAATGGACCACATGTGGATATTCTGAGCTACTAGAGAAGGGGATGTCATGGGGGCTAACGGGGACATTCAGTTTGTTTTCAGTGTCGCGGCTCATGGAGATTTTATTCAACGCAGGATCATCTGCTTGAGGCATCCGCCACCATTCCCGGTGAAACTGTGACTTCTTGAAAATTGACCTCCATGTCTGTAATGAAATCGTTTGTATTCTCGCCATTTTATGTATGTATGTATCTATTTAGGCAGGCCCCTTGAAATAGAACACCCATTTTGTTCATAGTATACATCATTTTTAACTACCCATTTTCTTCGTTAATGCATGATATATATATATATATATATATATTTCTTTTGTTATAATCACCAAAACATATCATTTTTCTTTGCTTTTCATCCACACCGCACCGTGAAAAAAACTTACACAACTAATCTTCCCATACAAAACTCACCACTGCACTCAAGTATTCTACACAATTACACACTTCCCGAAAGAGAGAACCATCTGCTCATGACCCAATTTCTCCTAGCCTTATTCAAATGGAAAAGACTAAGTTCATTTTCCTCTTAAATGCATTCCAGAGCAATCATAAACGTATAAAAAATTTCCACCTTTTCTCAGCTGAGCACCTGGCCCATAGCAAGTAATTTGAACCATTCCAAAATAAGGTGAAAAGTAAACTCGGCCCCAGGCTTCAAAAAATCTGATTGTATTGCAAGTCAAACATTCACACCTTTTTAGACTTCGAGGTCAGACCACCACTTTGCACATTCTTAGGGAGAGAATTTTTTTTGACATCACTAACTCTTTCCCTAGATATTCACTTTATCCTTTTAAAATAACACAAGGCTATGAACTTGACCTACACTCTGAATGAAATGTCAAAGGAAAACACAAAATTCTTATAAGTTTGTCCCATGGTCACTAAAAACTTCCCTCAAGTTCTACTGAAAACCCAAGACCTTGATAAAAGCATGAAACTGGGTGAATGCTTCACTTTTCACCCCGAAGAAGGATTTACAAATAATTTTTGTTTGAAATGCTAGAACCTAGTGCACATCCAAACCGGAAATAAGAACACATCCATTGACATGACATTGAAATGAAGCCCCAAATTATGGGCACCAACAAGACTACTCCACTAGACCTATGGAAAATTGCTTGCACTTAGTGAAAGGGAGGATTTTTCTTAGAAGGTAAGGTAAAGGGAGCAATAACTTAGGAAGGAGGGTTACCTTTTTGAATAGGCACTAAAATATTTTTGCACCATTATCCATAATAAATCCACACTCAATTAGAGGAATACAAATTTTATAACAATGACAAGACTAAAAATCATAGATACATAATTCTATTGATCCAATCATTAAAGGCACTAACACCTTCCTTGGTTATACAAGATCATCATGTGCACAAAGTTGAACATGTAAGGAAATAGAGGAAACATAGAGAGAGGAAATAGAATAATGCAATCTCTTGCTTGTATCTTAGTAGTGCAATAGTTATCTACTTAGAGACTCACAATTGACAACCCCTTAGAATGAGGAAGTCTTCCAAATATATAGCTTTACAAAAATACCCTTCATCTACCCCCACATGAATTTTCACTTACCCTTATCACTTGTGACCTTTCATATTCCTAGGAAAGAAAAGTGAGTCCCTTTTCATTAATTAAAGAGAACTCATTACAATGTTAGACTATAGGTCACATTTAAGTGAATAAGACAAAAAGTGAAAAGTACCTTCCCAATGAAGAATTAGAACATGAGAGAGAAATGAAGGAGGAGAGAAGAAGAGGAAGGGAAGATCATGTTGATGGAGATGAAGCATCTGCTGATGAAGAGTTTCCTATTGATGAACTTTGTGGGAATGCACTTGGGAAAATTTCTTCATCTTTGAACTCCTTGCTTTGAAGTGTATCGCCGTAGGTGCCACTTTTTTTTGCTAGGGATATGCATGAAGCTCAAGGCCTTGATCTAAGTTTTAAAAGTAATGTTGATGTTCTTACATTGATTAAACCAAGTTTGATGATCCTTAGCAGTATTGGAAATTGCACACCTAATTTATGTGAGAGATTCCAAAGTGTCCTTGTTGAATGAGAAGGGATCTCTGCTTCAATCCTAACCAATTCCACAAATGGATTTAGGTCTTCCACTATTGAATTCTCACTCATTGGAGGTGCTTTAAGCTTATGTACTCCATTGCTTATGTTTTTCAGAGTTCGTGAATTGAGCTACTCACAAGTATCATGTTTCTTGAGAGCATTGTTCAACATTTCATATCTAGAAACTAATGTTTGAGACCAAATTGGGGACATATTCTTAGTTATGGAATTGAACATATTTTTTCCCACCAACACAAAAGAGTGAGGGTTACCCATTTCTATCACAAATAGAAGAAATTGGTCCCAATGAGCCTTTTCCTTCTCAATTTCATCTTTTTCATCTTAACCTTCACATTGGTGGCAAGAAAAAACTCAAACAATGAAAGGATCTAAGGCAACAGAGTTTTACCTTTTTCAAGAATCTTGTCAACCCAAATGTTATTAGCTCTTCCTTTTATTGAGTAGCCTTGAGATTTCTTGATTGTATTAGGGTTAAAGTTGCTTTGATAGGAGTAACAAATTCAGAGGGCGGCTCTCCATCGACATGATTTTCTCTTCCTCTTCTTCTCTCCTCCTTCCTTTCTCTTTCATCTTACAATTCTTCGTCGGAAGGTATTTTTCACTTTTTTGTCCTATTCACTTAAATGCAACCTATAGTCTAACATTGTAATGAATTATCTTTAATGAATGAAAATGGGCTCAATTTTGTTTCCTAGGAATATGAAAGATCACAAGTGGTAAGGGTAAGTGAAAATTAATGTGGGGGTAGATGAAGGGTTTTTTTGTCAAGATATATATTTGGAAGTCTTCCTCATTCTAAGGGTTTATAAATTGCAAGTTTCGAGTAGATAGCTATTGCACTACTAAGATATAAGCAAGAGATTGCATTCTTCTATTTCCTCTCTCTATATTTCCTCCATTTCTTTACATGTTCAGCTTTTTACACATGGTGATCTTGTATAACCAAGGAAGGTGTTAGTGCCTTTGATGAATGGATCGTAGAATTTCGTGTCTATGATTTTTTAATCTTGTAATTGTTAACAAAGTTATATTTCTCTAATTAAGTGTGGATTGATTCTGGTTAATGATGTGAAACTTTTCTAGTGCTTATTCAAAAATTTTACCCTCCTTCCTAAGTTATTTCTCCCCTTACCTTACCTCATAAGAAAATTCCTCCCTTTCACGAAGTACAAGAAATTTTCCATAGGTTTAGTGGAGTAGTTACTGTGATCCCCATATTCAAGGCCACCCAAATATTTATTTTATCTGCATTCAATAAATGGGATCCTCTCCATCGAAAGAGGAGGGACATAATCCTAGAGAGTTTGTAAAAATACACTAATTTGTCCTTGCGAAAAATTATTTCTCCAACACCATACAAATCTAGAACAACAATTTGACTCTTCAATCAATCTGGAAACTCAACTAAACAACTCAGTCATGTTTAGTTATCTCCAAATCAACTCAATCTAAACTTAGCTTGAGGATTCACCTTCCTCAACTATAAATCAATGGTATTTCCTTTGCAAATCATCCACCAACAAGATTGAGAGTTCATATAGTTATTTGTATTAATTTCTTGGTGAATCAAATCAATCATTCATATTGTTTTTCTACCAATATCATATCAAATCAGACATTTTCATTCTCGTAGCTCAATCTAACCTCCATTCAAAGTATCTTGGAGCATCCAAAAATAAAAAAATCTTACAAATCAAATGGATCTAACAATAGCATCACTCAACCTTGATATTTTAGTTAGATCTAATTCGAGGTGGATTTGGGATTTATAACGAAAGGTTTGCATTTACTTTGTATTGATTTTCCTCATTTTTTGTAATTTCTATGGTTTACATTCTAGCATGTCTGGAAGGACTCCCACACATGTTTTTATCATTTTTAGATCATTTCTTGTTAATATAACTATGTCTTTGTGTTTTTTATTGTTTAAGACATACTTTTAAAGTTTTGAGGTTTTTTGGTGCATCAAACAGAGAGAAAATCCAAAAATGACAATATTTTTTCCATTTTTCTTCATTTCTGTCCATCTACAGGTTACTTGTGCTAACATTAAACATGATTTGAACTAGCATATCACTACATGCGCTATCATTAAACATCACACACCGACATAACCCTTCACATGCTACCATCACACTATATTTTATTCACTATTCCTATACACGCTACATGCTCTTGCATACCTTTATACATGCTACCATAATTAGTCTATCATTAGAAAACTCTTTGTCACGCTAGTGCATCTACTAGAGTGCGCTATCATTAATGCTCAAGCTAGAAGACCTTATTGTATGCGCTAGCATTTGTGTCTATCTTTTTACTATTTTTATGACTTTTGAAATGATAAATCATTTCTAAATACTATCTTAGCACTTGCTTTTGAACCCTTTTTATGTAGGTTTTTGATTTAATAAAAACTAAAGTAAATCTAATTTTAGAGTAACTAAAATGATAAAATACGAGATGTTAAGCACTCTAATGATGCAATATTGTAAGCAAATAGGAGTGATATGAGAGTTACCTAATTTATGCTCAATCTGGAGTTGATCCGAACTCGGGAAAACTACTGGAAAATATGGGAAGAGTGTTGTAAATGATCGAGATAAATTCTGCAACTCATGGATAGAGTTGGAAATGGGCGTCGGGCTAGGGTAAGGGTGCCTAGGCACTAGAGACCACTTTTAGGTGCCTACGACTGCGCAAGTTCTCGGAATTTACTTTTTTCTCGTGTCACCAAGGTTTTGTAATTATTCTCTCGGTGATCACCGAGGGTACCTGTAACCTACAAGACAAATCCCGATTACTGTATAAGCTCACAAACACATCAAATTGGAATGAAATATGTAATATGTGAAGTTTGACTGACCCCGGTGGTCACCTTAAGAGTGAACTTATGACCGTGTGTGACACTACATTCCGAATCCATGTAGCTATTTGTGCTTATGTGTAAAATAGTGTCCTTAGGTTTCCCTTGCGCCAATGACGCCAAGATAACAGTGCTATATCTAGCTTTGATGCAAATGTGTGGTATGGAATTCAACACTTCCCCTTCTTATACAATGTATGTAACCCAAAATGCAGTCCCTTTGATGGTAGTGATAGTATGTAAATGTGATTGCCCCTTAGAATTTCCAACCATAATAATAGTGTGTATGTTGTGTATATATATGGATCTCTTGTTTGAATTTCGACACTAGTGACACAAAAGGCTAACTATGAGCTCAAGATAAGGATTAGAAAATTAAAAAGGCTGACCACAAATGTCAAAATAAGTAAAAAGAACAAACATGACAAGAGCGCCTAGAATAGACACGGGCGCATGGGTGGGTGTTAGTGTCCGAATAGGCACCGTGTTCCGAGATAAATAACGATAGATGTAAAAATACGAAAGATAGGGATCCCAGTGACCTAACCAAAACCGTGTTTAGAAATGACAGATGCGAAGAGTAACACAATATAAATGTAATCAATCAAGTGGATAGACAAGGGATTGTGTCACCAGTGAATACTTTTCTTACTTAATATTCATGCATATAACAACATACTTGATGGCATAGTAAAATAGTAATATATGCACAATTTGGTATCTACATTCCCCCTTTAAGCTATTTTAATGAAATTCAAGTAGTGTAAAGGAAGTAAAGGAACATACATGTGAGAAGTCTGGAGAAGCCATATTGCAAATTGAGAGTAGAATGTGAGAACTTGTATTATGGAAAACCATGGATCAACATTTGATCCATATGGCATAAGTGGAGATAGAAAACCATTGTAAGGAGAACTTGGAGAAATATTTGAAATAATTTGTAGAATTTGGAGATTTTGAATTGTTTTCAATGGAGATTGAAGAGGTAGGGAGTGATCAATTCCCAACCCGATTTTGTTTGAAAATGGGAGGATTTAGGCATCCTTCCACCAAAGGAAGAGTGTTAGGGAGAGGTCTATTTTTTCTCTCCATCTATGAATGCATCCTCAAAAGGTCCAACCACTGCAGAGATGGATAGAGACCAAATTTAGTTTCAATTTAGCTCTAAATTAGTTCTGATTGAAAAATTGTTTGTTTTGATTGAAATATCATTCAATGGATTCCAAGTTAGGTCATCTGAAGCCATAACAATGTAATGTAACTCCCAAGTTAGGTCATTTGGGAGAAATAGTAATGTAATGTAGCTCCCAAGTTAGGTCATCTGGGAGAGATAATAATGTGTGATTATTGTATTGATTGATTGCTTTGAGTTAAATAGTAGAAGATTAGTTTTAAATAAGATGTGTATAGTAGATTACTCACGATGGTATTTTTGATTTTCCCTAGATTAGGTCATTTGGGGGAATAGATTTGAAATGGTGGAAGGTGTTGAATATTGAATAGAATAATTTGTACCTTAGTTTGAATGAAATAAGAGAAAAATTGTGATAGTGATGTGGTAAGAGTATCGTTTGATTGTATTGTAACCTAGTAGGGATCGTAAGGTGATCTCGATTGTATGCCCCCTTTCAATGAAAGGGCGAGGGTGGAGAGATGAGAACTAAGCCAAAATAAAGGTCAGTAAAGCAAAGTAATAGTGAATGAGAGATAGCAATTATGATGAAGTATGAGTGTGTATTGAGCAATACATGTACCAAATTTGAATATAGAATAGTGAAAAGTGTATAGTATGGTGCCGGAGAAATTTTGATCTGAATGGTGCAAACAAGGAGGAAAATGGAGTAACGAGGCTCAAGATATGAGTGAAACTATGTGCCATGTATTAGTTGTAAGAATGATTAGAAATAGTAACTATAGTATATGAAAAATTGGAGTTTCGATACATAGTAATGTTGAAAAGTGAATAGTAATTTCATTTATACCGTGATCGGGTGAAAATTAGACCTCGAGCTGCGAGGATGCCGCGTGTTAGAGAAAAAAGTTTGTCGAGATTTAAGAGAGTAGTGGCAGCCGTGTAGCTTCACGAGATGATTGATGAGTTGGTATGTATGATTTTTCAAAATTTTGTGAAATATACTGTTTTTGTCAAATTTTGGAAAATTTGCGTTATTGTATTTTTTTCTTGTTGTTGACCGTGGTTAGAAGCGGTCAAGGTGTTTTTGTCTTTGGGGACAATAGTGCCCGATTCCTGTGCACCTTTGTGACTTCTTTTGGGGTGCTCATGACTGCTCCTAGGTCTTTGGCGTCCCGGATAAGGTTTTGATAGTACAATGTGAAATACTTATATTCGATTAATTTTATAATATGATGAGCTATTTTGTTGTATGTATGAGGTACTAGTGTAAGAATTATGTGGTTTTGTTATGTTGCATAGAGGGATATACATTCGTGAGAGTTACTGTGCGGGTCGTCATTTGAGCACGTTGCTCACTTTGGGGTTATCGGATGCAAAGTGGGATATATTAAACCATGCCAACATGCATCACATTGCTAGATTGAGGAGATACCCCATAATATGCCTATGTTGAATGCATTATGTGATAGATGGTGTGTCGGTACATGTACATTTTTATCGTTGCCTACTTGGTGAGATGACATTGATTCTAGAGGGCGTGTACATGGATATTGTGATTTCTAATTATAGGAGAGAGAGTACAAATAATGAGTATAGTGGATGCCCGTAGTCAAATGAGGTAAGCGAGGAGGTATTTTAGTAGGAAACAAGTATAGGTGGAGACTCCTATTAGTTTAGATGTCATCTTCGATCTAGTGTTTCACGGTTACAAAAATTTATTGCAGTGATCTTAGCCTTGTCGGTGGCGGTAGAGGGGTGGTGGAGTTGGGATATTGCATAAGATGCATGATATTTGTTTCTAGATAGAGGAACATGGGATGAGGTATGTGTAGATAGTAAATCACGTGCTTGGGTATTATTTAGTCCCAGTCTCATACTACTATTCATATGGTTTTTGAGTGAAGAAAGTAATAATTAACCCCGTATTTTGGCCATTTTACTTTGCTTTCTATCATCACTCTGACCTTTAGCACATACATGCCCAGTCTATTTTTGTTGTTTTGCATCATTTTAGCCTTGACTGGGGTGCCCAAGCCAAGATCTTGGGCACCCATAAATGCCCCGGTCTAATTCGGGGTGCCCTGATCCTTTTTCCACTTTATCTCCATCTTTTGGACATTTTCTAGCTGTTTGAGCATTTTATATTTTTGGTGGTTGGCCTCTTCGGGTTAATTAAAAAATTAGAACAAGAAAACCATATAAATATAAAGTTATGAGACCATAGCGAGGGACCAAGTACTAGGAACTACCACCATCACCTAAGGTTGTATTCCATCTAAGGCATCTAGAGCTCATTTGCATCCATTTAGCTCCATCACAAGGGACAAGGCTAGCTCATCTACATCACACATCATAGGAGGGAAGTTTATTATATTCCATCCACCATTTATTACATTTCTACACATAGTTATTGCTCATTATTTTCACAAAGTGTGACTGACAAAAGAACACCTAGGGCATGATTGCACACACACATAGAACTACATTGGAGTCCGAGATGTAGTACAATGCTCGATCGATAAGCCCACCATTGTGGCCACCGAGGATAGTCTCGAACCCTTCATTTGCATATTTATTTTTTAGCATTTTGATGCTTGGCTTGGGGTTTTACAAGTTTCTCCTTCATCATTGATTACCAGATGACATCCAACATAGTGTAATAAATTACATGAGATAGACAACAAAGGATCTAAATCATCTTACAACCCTACAAATCTGGTTTTTGGACCTCCTGTGTAGACCAGGGTACCCATAACTTAAACTGGGGTGCCCACATGCACCCTGATCCTCTCCTAGGTGCCCTTGTCCACTTAGATTTCTCATATCTGCACTTCTTGGGACTTTGGCATAGTCATTTTCTCCCATCTCTGCGACACATTCCAACAAGCTCATCGAATCAGTTGAGTTCTTTCTAAATCTCCTTTCACTCTAGGGTTTTTACATTTCTACTTTCTTAGTTTCTTGGGTCACTTTTCCTTATTTAGTTTAGTTTTTATCTACTATTGAACTTATTATATTAACTTCTATAAAAATTCAGATTTTAGTTAATTAGTATGCATGGGCGCGCTGTGTATTGGATCACTTGTATAGAGATTTGTATGGATTCACATAGGAGGATCATGTAGGTGGACTAGGAGCCACCACTTTGTTGCATGTATGGGCTTATGAACATATAGCGATATTGAGGCCACTTAGTGGGCCATGGGCCGATTGGGCGAGACCTAAGATATTTGTAGTGAGGTGGGTGAGTACTTGTAGTAGGAGGATTGACACAACCACTTATAGGTTAATGATTTATCGATGGTTCTAGTGGCCATCATATGGAGGGTGTAGAGGCTATGGATGTTGGTTAGAGGATGGTGTATAATTTTGGTGCCTTTGGCGCACCATGTAGTTGGAGGATCAATTTCCGGGAGTAACCGAGTTTTTGAGGGGAAGAGAGTATCTAGACAACTTGGTATAGCGCATGATGTTCCCCTAGAACCATATGTATGGTTGAGGTCTACTAGAGGAATGAGATGACCAAGAGCTAGGACGGGTCCTATAGGAGTGTAACTAGTGCATCCTGGTCCGGATGAGGTAGATATGGCCATTGAGCCGATACAAGTTAATCATGCGGGATACACCCAACCGAGTGGTGGGTAACACACCGATGGGTGTTACTATTTCCAATTGTTGTAGATGTGACAAATGGGTGTGACAATATGATGAGTAGAGGGAAAGTAACTACCCTTGATGGAGATGGCCTATTAGCAGCACTAACATAGCATAAGTATTGTTTATTGCTATTTGGTATTTTTGCATGGTTGTTGGATATTGTAAATGTGTATAGTAACTAATGTGGTGTTATATCATTGTAGGTGGTTCCTACTGGTCATTGATTGTAGATTCGTCGATGTGCACATTCACTCAGAATGTGCCTCTAGATGTGCTCATGGGAGGAGGTATGTTAGAGCAGGTGGATGCGATTGTGGGCAAGCATTCCCATTTGTTTGAGCTAGTGGCTATAACAACAACACATTTATTTTGTTATTGAGCAAACATGATTAGGCTCACGTAGAGACTGAGTGAATTAGGTAGACCATAGGAGGAGGAGCCCTAGCTCAGGATCTATTCACGAGATATGTAGAGCTATAGGGCCGATACATGGAGTAGGAAGTTGAGGTGGCTATATTATGGAAGAAACTAGAGAGATATAGAGGCTGAGACCAACAACGTAGAGTGCGCGAAGTGAAACATCTAGTTTTAGAGCTCTCGAGATTGTATATAGTGATAGTGAGGATGACATAAGATGTATATGATTGTATTGATGCATGGGGGATTTCCCCCAGGTGATTTTATTTTTACAACTATGATTTTTACAAGATATATATAAATGTATTGAATATCATATGTCTTGTTTCTTTGCATTGGTATATGATGTGATGGTTGTTATTTGCACGCTAATTTGCTAGATTTTGTATGCATTATTGAAATAGTTGTCTTGATTGTTGACTATTGAAATATATCATGATGTTGATATAATAGCCAAGTCATGAATTGAATAGGATTTGTATGTGAATGAGAGTAAATAGTATAGTGATATCATGATAGGAATGTATGTATGTGATGTAATGTGATAGAGTAGTAGAAATGGTAATGTAATGTAGATAGTATAAGATATTAGAATAATGATATGTTGAGAGGTGTATAATGAGAAGATGTAAGACCATGTTTATAATAGCGAGTGATGAAGATGAAAAGAGGGGGGGAAGAAGATCCATTCCCCAGTGTGAGAGTGAGGTTCATTTATGTAAAAATTCCCTCAATAGTCATGTAAGAGCCTTAAGAACATAAGTGTGTCATTGGGAAATGAGATGACCATATGGAGATCACCTACCAAAGATCTAGAGGCCTATAAGGGATGGTGGTAGCATGTGAAGTAGTAGTAACATGGGGTTAAGAGACAAAATGAATGTTAGAGGAAATGGTGCTAGTGATGGGAGAGCTGTAGCAATAGGAAGCACGAGATGATGACGAATTAGGAAGCCAATGGGATGCATTAGCAGTCTTGGAGGGTGGGATGATGTAGTAATAAGTGAGCTAGATGGAGGGCATGGATGGATAATAACCTTAGGAGGTGGATGAAGACAACCTTAGGAGTTGGCAAAGGAGACAAATGGACACTTTGGTGAAATCTCGCTTATGTGAAAAGGGAAAAGAGAACACTCACGAGAGTGAGAATAGAAAGAAATGACACCTTTGTCTTTTAATTGTTGCAATTTTTCATGGATAACACAACAATCATTATCTTGGTGGCCATTGATTCGATGGAAATTGTAGAAAAGAGCAATCACACCAGTGATGTAAATGATGAGGAGGATGATGCTTGATTAAAAGGAAAAGGGATTAAACACTTATCAAAAAAAGTATGCAAGACATCATGAGGTTTAACAACATATGGAAAGTGCAATGGTTCGTGAGTGGGAGGTGGAGAAGATTTAGGTGTAGGTTGATGTGGTTATGGGGAAGTAAGATGATCTCGTAGAGGGGAGATGGTGACCATGGAGGATGCTCAATGGATGGAAGAGGAGAAGAAGTATGCTGGGTAATAGAGTAATAGAAGAAGTAGAAGGATATGGAATAATATGTTCTACAATTAAATGTTGTTTCTAGATCAATAAATTTATAACAAAAATCTTAAAAGATTCACATGTATCATATAGTAGCTTTTCTTTCAATACAAGAATTAAACCACGACAAAAGATAAATTGCATTTCTAAATCAATGGGATGAAATAATAACTAATGCATGAAAGAATTGAAGCATAAAATGTAATCTATAATGGGCTATTTCTTTCTTTCCTTAATGTAAAGTAGGCAAGTGATCATATGTAACTCTAGGACCATTGTTAGATATAAAATGCCTAAGAAAAGCATCCTCCATATCATAGTAAGTACTAATAAATCCATTAAGAAAATGAGTATACCATTGAAGAGCATGACAAGACTATGAAGAAAATCTTTGAGGAACAAGTGATCATTAGAATAAGAAGCCATAGATAAATGATAATGCTTGAGATGTAAATAAGGATTTTTGGTGCCATCAAAACATGAAAAGGTAGGCATGATAAAACCCTTAGGGAAAGCTGAATTGTGAATTTTTTTAGGGATAGGATTTCCTGGAAGAGAATTATTATCAATGGAAGCATAATAGGCTTTGCTTTCGAGAGTGAGAGAATGAACTTGAGCTTAAAAATTACCAACATCATGCATGAGGGATAAGATATCATGTGAAGGGATGGTAGAAGAAGTGAGAGGCACATTGAGAGGTTTAACCTTGTCATTATGAGTGATCATAGGAACTTGAAAAGAAGGAATGGATGTGGAAGGAGGAGAAGAACATGACGACTCTATGGGAATGCTAGATGTAGACTCGGGAGACACAATGAGAGGTGCACTACTGGAAGGAGTATAATCATCATGAGTAATATTGGAAACAATCTTAGAAGTAGAAGAAAGAGGACTGGTAAATTCACATTCAACAAGTATTAAGAGAAGGCACATCCTCACTAACATGATCAAAAGTATAGTTAACATCACTATTAGTCATATTTTTGCAAGCAAGTATTTCATCAAGAATATCATTAACATATAAAGAAGGAGTAGGAGTAATAACATGAGATTTATCATTGCAATCATTGGAAACATTTTCAGAAATAGGAGTAGGAGATATAGATTTACATTCATCTTGAATATTAATGGAAACATCATCATGCACATTTACATTTGTAACCTTAGAAGTAGAATTATTGGCATCCATATTGTCATAAGAAAAACTATCACCAAACAAAACATCTACATTAACATTATCACGTGTTATAATAGGAGGAGAAGAAGGTGCAACAACATGGGTGACTATGGACGATGAGGAGAACATGAAGCAAAGCTTTGGTCATTAGAGAGCATGCAAATATGAGGGGTGTCAAGGACAAGAGGAATGTTGTCTTGGAAAGAAAAAAGTTTTGGAGGGTTGTGGGATCACATTTAGGATTGTGATAAATATCACGAAGTTCGAGATTCTACGAGAGGCATCGTAAAAAATAGGTTGCACACGGTATAATCCATAGCCTACTTGAAAAAAAAACCTCATTTTAGCCATGAGGGTTTTGGGATCCTAGGGTAAGAAGTTCAAACAAGAGTGGGGTTCACCAAATGATTTAATAAAAATGAATTAAATCTAATTTTAGAGTAACTGATATGATAAAATATAATAAAATACAGATGTTAAGCACTCTAATGATGTAATATTGTAATAAAATATGAGAGATAGGAGACTTAGCTGATTACACTCAATCTGGAGCTGATATGAACTAGGAAAACTACTAGACAGGATGGGCGAGTTTTGTAAATGCTTAGTATAAATTCCACAACTCACACACAAATTTGAACATGGGCACTTAAGACCACTTACGGTGCTTGTGATTGCGAAGTTCTCTGAGTCTATTTTTTTGTGTCACTAGGGTATTGCAATTATTCTTTATTGATTTATTGATATTTGCACTTTGATCATCGAGGGTACTTGTAACTGTAAGACAAATCCTAGCTACCCGCAAAAGCTCACAAACACATCAAATTGGAATGAAATATGTAAAGTCGATTGACCCCGATGATCACCCAAAGAGAAACTTGTGGTCGAGTGTTACACTACATTTCAGACTCCATGTAGTTTTTTGTGATTGTGTATGAAATAGTGTCCTTAGGTTACCCTCATGCCAATGATGCTAAGATAGCGGGCTATAGCTAGCTTTGATGAAAATGTGTCATATGGAATTCAAAACTTCCCCTTCCTATTTAGTGTATGCGGTCAAAAATGCAGTCCCTTTGATGGTAGTGATAGTATATAGATGTGATTTCCCCTTAGAATTTCCATCCAGAATAATAATGTGTATGTTGTGTATATATATGGATCTCTTGTTTGAATTTCAACACTAGTGACACAAAATATCAACTATGAGCTCGGGATGAGGATTAGAAAATTAAAAATGCCGACCGCAAATATCAAAATAAGTAAAAGGAACAAACATGACAAGAGTGCCCAAAGTGGACACAAGCACTTAGGCACTAGTGTCCAGAATGGGCGCTGGTGTCTTGAGATAAATGATGATAGATATGAAAATAAATATAGACAGGGATCCTTGTGACCATACTAGAATTGGGTACAAAAATGACAGATCTAGAAGAGCATAAAATAGAAATCTAATCAAACAAGTGGATG
The DNA here is from genome assembly GCA_018340775.1 of Taxus wallichiana var. yunnanensis. Classification (NCBI taxonomy): domain Eukaryota; kingdom Viridiplantae; phylum Streptophyta; class Pinopsida; order Cupressales; family Taxaceae; genus Taxus; species Taxus wallichiana. The sequence goes on from CM031244.1 coordinate 9,180,937, forward strand.
GAAAAGGGATTGTGTCAACAACGAATAATTTTCTTACTTAAGATTCATGCATATAACAATATATTTGATGGCATAGTAAAATAGTAATATGTGTGTGATTTTGTGTCTACAATTTTCATAAATAATTAGTTTAAGTGTTTACTTTAATTTTAATCTTTATTAAATCCCATCAAGTCAAACCAACCACATATGCTCTTCTCTTACACCCTTGCGGGTGATTTTGAGAATCAGAAATGGTGAAGTTTTCTTTTTTGTTTTATAACATGTTTTCATCGCAGGAAATCTACTACTTTAGTGTTTGTAGGACTACATTGTATAAAGACTACCTTAAAAACTCAATCAAACTTCTAAAATTGTATGCAAGTTTCCTTGATCAAAGAAAAAAAAAACATTATCTTAATAAATTTTATAAAAAAATTGTATCACGAGTTCGGATAAAGGTTTATTCCCATCTACTTTAACTGTGGGAAGTGCTTGGACATAGTCCTAAAACTCATTGTGAGGAGTACCACAGGAACCCTAGATTAGTTGGCACCTTTAGGAAGTTGGGAACCAAAGCGGGTACCCCACCTACTTGACTAAGTACACCTGTGAGATTAAAGCCGGGTTATCCTTAGTGATGGCCCGGTTTGATTGATTGAGCAAAGTAAAATCCAACTTATTTAATCAAGGGGGTAAAGTAAATCCTGCGACTAGAAATTTTCTAGTGTAAAATGCTCACTCAAATAATGCTTGGTATTTAGAGAGAGATCCATATATATGAAGCTTGAAAAACTAAATCCAATAACAATTTTTTATAATCCCAATTTAAAATCGATTAGTTTGTATTCCACATTCTTCTTTCCACTCACATTATATTCTATTTCCATAAACATCAAATTCTTTTCAAAATTTGTAAACTCTTTTATTTTTGAAACCCCTTTCCCAATCAAATTGATCAAAGTCTAAGCCTTACTCTTTGGATTCAATTTTCCAAATTTTAAGTACATCATTCAATCCAAATCAAAACCTAAGTCTTAAATTTTGGATACCCATATAAAATTTAAGCAATCCCTTCCATATAAGTCTCATACTTTGGTATTCACTTTATCAAGGTTAAGCACATCAAAATTCAATCACAAGTCTTTGCTTTGGGTACTTACAATATCTAAGCTAAGTAAATATGCAAATCAAGTGTCAAAGTCTTAAATTTTGGATACCCACATCTAAATTTAAGCAATCTATTCAATCTCTAAGTCTTATATTTTGACATTCACTTTGTCAAAATTTAAGCAATATATTCCATCTCTAAGTCTTATATTTTTACATTCACTTTGTCAAAATTTAAGCAACCTATCTCAATGTCTACGTATCATATTTTGATATTCACGTTGTCACAACTTAAGAAACCACTCTCTATCTATATGCCTTATACTTTGATATTCCCATTATCAAGTTTAAGAAAAATCCATTCTCAACATCCAAGCCTTATACTTTGATAATCACTTTATCAAGTTTAAGCAAAAGCCGATCTCAACATTTTAGTCTTATACTTTGATATTCACTTTATCAAGTTTAAGCACAATCATTCCCATCTAAGTATTATACTTTAATATTCCCTTTATCAAGTTTAAGAAAAATCAATTTCAATATCTAAGTCTTATACTTTGATATTCACTTTATCAAGTTTAATCTCTATCATTCTCAATGTCTACGTTTTTATATTTTTGACATTCATTTTGTCAAATTTTAAGCACAATCATTCTTATCTAAGTATTATACTTGATATTCTCATTATCAAGTTTAAGCAAAACCAATCTTAATAGCTACGTCTTATATTTCAACATTCACTTTGTCAAAATTTAAGTAATTCATTCTATCTCTAACTCTTATACTTTGATATTTCCTTTATCAAGTTTAAGTACAATCAATCTTACCCTTTATGTCTTATATTTTGACATCCGCTTTGTCAAAAATTAAGCACAATCATTCCTATCTAAGTTTTATACTTTGATTTTCACACTATCAATTTTAGGAAAAACTAATCTTTACACCTATGTCTTATATTTTGACATTCACTTTGTCAACATTTATGCGCCATTAAATTTCAATCCCAAGTCTTAGGTAATTGGATATTCAATTTATCCAAACTCTAAGCACATCCCACCACATACTCAAACACCTTCCACATTATACCTTCTTTATACAAAATTGTGGAAACACGAGTAAAAAATATGACCTCTTTGATAAAAAATATTGAAACCCTTTTCATATCGATAGTTCCAATGAAGAGTAAGAAAAAAAAGAACCCGATATTTTAGAATAAGAACAAGCACAACTTGATGCACTTTTGCAAAAGAATAAAGATCGATTTTTCTTCGCCTCTTTGAGATGGGAGCCAAATTGCCTTCAGATTTTGGTGATGAAAATTTTAAACATCTTATAGACCAACCCGAACCAAGTAAAAAAATGAGTAAAAAAAAGAGAAATATATCGCTTCCACAATCAAATAAAATTAAGCTTTGTTAGACAAAGTCAACGAAATGACTAAACAATTGGCTCATATGGCTACAAAACTAACCAATGATTCTAATGAAGTAGATAAAGAGAAAATTGATTAAAAAACTGATGATATCTTGAATAAACCACAAACAAATTCCCCATTCACGCAAGAATGGAAAAACATGAAAGAACCCATCCTAGGGATGCAAAAACAATGTAAATAGTTCAATTTTAAGGAATTGTGTCCTTATCCATTTAATAAGGACATACTACACTTACCTTTTCCAAAATATTTTGAAATTCCCAAATTTGATAAATACAAAGGAAAACATGATAGTGGGGAACACATTAAGGAATTATTCATGGAATATCAAGATGTCTCTTATAATGATGTGTATCTTCTACATCTCTCCCGAAGAGTTTGGGTGGGAAAAAATTAGATTGGTTTCTTCATCTTCCAAAAGGATTAGTTACAAAGCTTCGCAAATTTTTAAAGAAGTTTACTAAACAATTCCCTTTCAATCTCAATTCGAAATGACGATGATGGACCTTTGCAACACCAAGTAAAGTACCAATGAAAACTTCACTCAATTCCTTCGATGTAGGTAGGAATCAAAGTAGATTCCCCGCTCTATACCAAAGAAACAACTAGTCAACATTTTCATTCCTAACCTCAATAACAAGATATCATTTCATATACAAATGCATTGTCTTACCAATTTTGAGGAAGTAATTGAGAAGGGGACACAAATTGAAAAAACTCTCATTGAAAAAGTCTCGATAAAAAATCCTTCAAAGGATCAAACAAATAATGAAAAACTTTCCCAGGATAAATCAAAGTATATCAATTGAAATCGTAATGTTGTCAATGATAGGGTCACTAATTTCTGCAATGTGCACGATGTTTAAAACAATCAAACAAAAACAACCAAGTCAAAACAAGAAATTATTATTCTAAGAAAAGAAACTACTCCTTGTGATTATAAATGATGAAAATTCACACCATTGGGAGAAAGTATTTCAAGTGTTCTACATCAACTAGCAAGTTCCAACATGGTGACTTATCCAATCACAAGACCCTTTGAAGAAGGGAAGCCAAAACCATCATGGTATAAAGAAAATGAATATTGTGATTACATCATATTTACAGCCATAATACATATCACCGTATGAGACTCTTCCATTACATCCAAGATCTAATTGATAATGGAGACATCGAAATTAAAAACCCATCGACTACCAAAATGCCAAATGAGAAATTAAAGGTGTTTCAAAACCCCTTTCCAAAGCATGGTACAAATGATAAAGCTCATAATAAAGGTCAATCCTCCAACCATGTTAAATTTAATTTGATTATTCCATTTTTGAAGAAATACCTAACTCTGTTGCCACAATACAAATTCATGTTCCTAACTATGTAGTAGCAACATGACAAAAAAAGGTTTGGGTGCCTACAACTAAGAAACCATCCATGTCAACCACACCTCAAGTGTCAAATCCTACAACCATGTCAAATCTAAAGCCAACATCCAATGCTAAATCTCCCTTTGGTGCTTATGACCTTGTTAAATAGTTATAGATGACACAGAGACATATATATATCCTCATGGAGTTACTCAAAACATCACCTCCACTTCAAGAAATCCTTACTCAAGTTATCTCGTTGACGATCATCCTTGTGCGATTTAATCATGTCAAAGTCTTAGAAACCTTAGGTTAGTGGGACGTGTGCCCTAAGGTGACCTCTAGATTTTAAATAAGTTGGTTCTTCTTTGTTTTAAGAGTTGAGGGTACAAGAAAATGAACTAATCTTTAAACTTGACGGGGGAGATGCACCGAAAACTGAAAGAGTTAACTCGTAATGCGACTGGCTGAAATAGAGACAAAGGTGGGCAATAAAAGGGTGGACAAGATGCACCATAAACCAAAGACGATCCACACAAAAAGACTACTCCAAAATTATCCAAGCACAACTTCTGAAGATAACAATAGCACCTAAATGCACAATTTTATATATCTAAATAAAGGATATCAGAGATAACACAAATTACGCAAAGGATGGACAAAATGCATCACATGGCATATTATATTACTCCAAATATTGTGCACAATATTACAATAGATAAGAGGTAAAATACCATTACAAGCTCAGAAAGAAGGCCAAAGCTCCAGCCTCCTACCTTTTACAGAAGAAGAACTGAGATAGAAGAAAAAATTAATTAACTCCAGAAGTGTCTCCCTCATTTTGAATCCTTTGGTTCAATATATAGGAGGAGAAGGGTATGAGAGACCCTTCTTGAACTCTTTCTTAATTACGATAAATGGTGCGAAGTGACATAAATAGATTTTTTGAGATATTTGTCACACTTTCCCATTATCTTTTCTTTAAAGAGTGAGAGTCATGCCTATTTAATGCATCTCTTTAAATTTTTGCAACCTGACTCCCTTAGAGCGGACTTATTCTTCCAAATCATTATTACATATTTGGATCTTTAATTGCTTATGCATTGGGTCTTGAGCTCATGATTCAAGCGACGCCTATCTATGTTATTTTTATGAGAATGACACTTTGAATGTAGGTGAACAAATTAAGTATCCCCAGGTTTGCACTCTTCACATGGAACTACCCATTAACTTCATCCCTGAAAATATCAGTTGAATGACCCTTTGCCTTTGATCTTTTCAAAATATATGAATTTTTAAACCTTTTAGATAGGTGCCATAACTCCCCCTATGTGGATGTTGGCTTATCACCAATCTTTTAACAATATACCTCAATCTTTGAGTTGTTTTGATGAAATCTACGTGGAAGCCAAGTGCTTATCTAGGGTCCCCGCCTTCATTGTAGCTCCTGGGGGTGTGCGGGGTTAACACCTGGCTTTATTCGTGATCAGGTCAATGTCCTTTGGGTAAGAAATGATCCGATCGTATATTACTACGAAGAATTTTATTTTGGGGTGGGTTATCCATAGTTGACTCCACATGGAAGCCTCGCGGGGCTCCAAAGCTTCCCCTTCCTTTATTCCCTGGAACTCATGCCAAGTTGACATTTGGCACTGCCCAGGGATCGTGGCTTCCTTTTGAGTTTTGTATGTCCCGATCTTGGATTTAATCATGGATTTAGATGTGTTTCCAAAGGATTGAATCCTAGGAGATTCAAAACTATGGGAACTTTGATTAATCAGAATCTACTTGTTATCTAATCTTAGCGGAAAGTGAAAATTAGATAATAGTTTGGTGACTCACGGGGACCATTAGCCTACTAAATGGAAAGAACCCATAATCTCCCACTTTCCCTTGGGTTTGGGCCATGTAATAATCTAATATGAGCTTGGTCCATAGTTTTGAAGGGTTCTTAAGCCTCTCTGTAGCTGTTTAGTCGATCCTTGTGCCTTCCTACTCTCATAAGGGAAACTTTGTTATTTTTGTGAGAGTAGAAAGTTGAATAATCCACAATGTCACTCTGCTGACTGATTTTAGTTGCTTTGTATTTTCTTGGAGTGAAGACCTCAACCGTTACAAGCCACTGTGAATTCTCCTGCGAGTTGGAGTCTTCTGAGGAACCTAGTGCCTCTTAATGGAGTAATACAAATGCAGGCCTATATAAAGAGACAAAACATACATGACTCAAATGAGTCATGTAGAGTGTGTGTACGCACTTATTTTGCAGAAAGCAATCTACTCCTACTCCTAAGCTAACTATTTTTTGAAAAATCTAAACAAAACCTGAAACTGACAGGGAGAAATAACTTCCCTTCCTTATAAAGTGTAGCCATATAATTAATTTAACAACGGTTATGGCCTGTAACAAAAGTGGAAAGATACCTTCCACTCTTCTACCCAAGATATCAACAAACAAAAATAATACCTCCTCAAGATGTTCATCTTTTGGTCAGAGGTGTTGTGAGCTGATCCTTGGTGTATTGAAGATCATCCTCATGCTCAAATGAGCATGACCAGCATTGGCTTCTCGATTGGTTCCCATGCTGTTAGATATTTTATTGGGCATGGGGCCTTAGGAACCAATGGGATGATATTTTTTATTTCCCATTCCATTGAATCCCAACTCCATGAATGGAGTCATTTTGTAGACTTTCTAGAAGAAGGTGATTGCTTGTAGGCTGATATTTTTGATGCTTCTCCTCTACAAACAATTTTTGCTTTCCCAAAACTTCCTTTCCATGATGATTGATTTGATCTTGTTGTCATCATATTTTTCTTCCTCCTCAAACATAAAGTTTGAGAGATCAAACTCCTCCACAAAATCAGATTCTTGCAAAGATGTAATAGAAGAAGAATCTAAAATTTTATCATTAAAAGAAAGCAAAAAGCTTCCAATGATCTCTTCTTCATCCAAGGATTCAAAATCTGATTTGTTCTCCTCCACAACATGAAGCTCTCCATTGTTGGTCACAATTGATGATGATGATTGTGGTGGCTCAATGCAAACTTATAACAATGAGGCAATCTCTAGGCATTCAGGACAACGAAGGTTACTGCATTCCATTGAAGCCTCTTGTACTTTAGGAGCTTTTCCTCTTTTTTTTACACATGATCCTCTTCTTATAGGCTTGGGGCTGCCTCTTTCTTAGGTTTAACCAGCAAGGGGATCTTATCAATCCCGAAACTATGAGCCCATCTTTTCCAATCTTCACTATTTCTTCTTGACTATTTTTCATACTGCTTTCTTCCCGATATACTTGAGACAACAAGAGGAGGGTTGGATTGGTTTACCATAAGCTTTGTAACCATTTGTGGTGGAGAAGGAAATGGAACTTCTTGTTTGCATGGAGGGAGTGACTATTGTGAAGGGAAAAGGGCAGAAGAATCAAGATGGGATGGAAGACTAGGAAATGGGGAAGGGAACTCAACATTTGGAGCAACATATAATGGGCTTGAATCCTGACAACACTGAAATGGTAAAGCTTGAGAAGGAGAGAAAGAAGAACAAAGAGCTGGTGATTGACTTACCCATTGACAAGGTTGTCTCGTACTTTGCTCATATGTTTCAATACCCTCGATCCATTGTGTAAGTCGGGCAACATTTCATCCAAGAAATCAAGCTTTTTTGTGGGGCTATAGTGTCTTGGAAAAGGGCCTTCCCATGGACAAGGTGCCCTGCAACCAATCCTGGATGCCTTCATTTGTGTCATAGCCCGAGTTTGAACCATACCAACCTCCATTCTTTGGATCCTCTCTAGTAGATCAACATCCTCCATTTGACTGTTGTTATCATATGCATACCCATGTTCTTGATAGGCTCCATAGCCAAATTGGTTTTGCATTTGCTCATATGGGTAAGCATAAGCGGCTCTAGATCTGATCACACTACTGGTTTTGAGGAGTTATGAAGCTCATTAGAGGCTGATTGTACTGTTGAAAGTGTGAATTCCATTGTGGGAATGAAGTCATGGTTGCACAACTTCATAGAATGAAGAAAAATGAGAGATGTGGAAAGAAAGATGAATGGAGATGGATGAAAGAAAGGTCTGCAAATTTAGAGAATGGGTTGTTTGGATCATGTAGAGTCACCAGATGTGCTTTGTATGTGCCTCCATAGGCTGAATCTCACCAAGAACACACCAAATTGATGAAATGAAATGATAGGATGCTTTGAACTGTCCCACCGGCGTGCAGAGAAAATTGTTGATGATCATCCTTGGCGGATAAACTCATCAAAGTCGTAGGAAACCTTAGGTTAGTGGGATGTGCACCCTAAGGTGACCTCCAGATTTTAAAGAAGTTAGATCTTCTCTATTGTATGAGTTGAGGGTATGAGAAAATGAAATAATATTTAAACTTGATGGGGCGATGCGCCAAAAGTGAAAGAGTTAACTCATAACGTGATTGGATGAAATAGAGAGAAAGGTGGGAAATGAAAAGGGTGGACAAGATGCACCACATACCAGACATGATCCACACAAAAATACTACTCCAAACTTATCCAAGCACAACTTCTAAAGATAGAAATAACACCAAAACACACAATTGTCTATATCTAAATAAAGGCTATTAGAGATAACATAGATTACGCAAAGGATGGACAAAATGCATCACAGGGCATATTATATTACTCCAAATATTGTGCACAATATTACAATAGATAAGAGGAAAAATGCCATTACAAGCTCAGAAAGAAGGCCAAAAGCTCCACCTCCTACCTTTTACATAAGAATAAGCGAGATAAAAGAAAAAATTAACGAACTCCAAAAGTGTCTCCCTCATTTTGAATCCTTTGGTTAAATATACATGAGGAGAAGGGCATGAGAGACCCTTCTTGAAATTTTTCTTAAATAAAATAAATGATGCGAAGTGACAGAAATAGATTTTTTTGAGATATTTGTCACACTTTCCCATTATGTTTACTTTAAAGAGTGAGAGCCATGCCTATTTAATGCATCTCTTTAAATTTTTGCAACCGACTCCCTTAGAGCGAACTTATTCTTCCAAACCATTATTACAGATTCTGATCTTTAATTTCTTATGCATTGGGTCCAAAGCTCATGATTCAAGTGGAACCTATCTATGTTATTTTTATGAGAATGACACATTGAATGCAAGTGAACAAATTAAGTATCCCCAGGTTCACACTCTTCACATAGAACTATGCATTAACTTCATCCCTAAAAATACCAGTTGAATGACCCTTTGCCTTTGATCTTTTCAAAAGATCTGAATATTTAAACCTTTTAGATAGGTGTCATAATTCCCCCTACGTGGATGTTGGCTTATCACCAATCTTTTAACAATCTGCCTCAATCCTTGAGCCGATTTGATGAAATCTACATGGAGGCCAAATGCTTCTCTAGGGTCCCCGCCTTCATTATAGCTCCTGGGGGTGCGCGGGGTTGACACCTGGATTTATTCGTGATCGTGTTGATGTCCTTTGGGTAAGCAATGAGCTGGTCGTATATTATTGTGAAGAATTTTATTTTTGGTGGGTTATCCATAATTGACTCCACATGGAAGCCTCATGGGGATCCAAAGCTTCTCCTTCCTTTGTTCCTGGAACTCGCACTGTTGAAATTGGCACTTGGCACGGCCTATGGGATCGCGGTTTCCTTTTGAGTTTGGTATGTCCCGATCTTGGATTTAATTGTGGATTTGGCTGTATTTCTGAAGGCTTGACTCTTGGGAGATTCGAAACTCAAGGAACTTTGATTAAGCATGAATCTACTTGTAATCTAATCTTAAGAAAAAATTAGATAACACTATCCATTAGGGACACGTTCCTAAGGATATCATCACATTGTTGTTTCAAGCACTCATGACCAATCTTTCACTTAGTAGTTCTATATTGTCATTTGGTCCTCATGACCTCTTAAACCTTAATCTTAACAATAACAATTCATTGTACATTGAAGCTTTTATCACCAATAACAAAATCAAAATAGTTCTTATTGAAAATGGAGATGCTTTAAATATTTGTTCTATGAAGTTGCTAAGATTCCTTGGTTATATTGAAGAGATTTTGGGAGCTAATATTATAACTATCCAGTGGTTACGATAACAATGAACAACAATCTTTTGGCACAACTACCTTGTCTATACAATTTGGACCACGATGTTGGATACTCTTTGTCACATTGTAGATGTTGAAACCTCACACAAAATCCTTCTAGGTCACCCATGGATACATGTCATGTAGGTCATGCCCTCCAAATTTCATTAGTGTATAAAATTCCCTCACAGTAATAAAGAATTCACCTTGCTTGCAAATGCCAAACCATTTTAATATTGTAATCTCTTAGAGGCCGATATAATCATACAAACTATTTTCTTTTGTAGACAGATCTACGGTCCTCGTGTTATCCACGCCAAAGATGAAAATTGTATAGATCCTGACACACTCTTGCAATCTCAACCTTCTACATCCAATCTGCCACTTGAACTAAAAATATCTCATAAAAGTATTGGCGAGTATGATCTCAAAAATGTTATTCATGTTGGTAAGATGTCACTTTGTCTCTACGCTGTTAGAAGACCCCCAATTCTCTCCACCTCAAAGAAGCTCCTATCTACCATATTGGAAATACTCTATGTAAACAATTTGGATATTTAGAATATGAACACATTCATGGATCTTCAGACTCTTAGTTATATGATGAACGGATGGCTAGTTGCTATGAATCCTTTGAATTCAATATGACACACAAAATGATGAAGAACATATAATGGAAAGGTAGAGGAATTGGTACTTAGGAACAAGGTCATCTCAAACCCATAGTATATGAAGAAAAAATATATTTTCATGGTCTAGGTTTTAATTTTTTTGAAAAAAATATGTTAATATTTGATGTAACAATTAGTGATGATGGTTCGACTCGACATTGAGATGTGTTCCACACATAGCCTCTTTGAATACTTAGCCAAAAAAACCTATTAATTGAAAACCTTTCCATTCACACTATTGAATTTAACATTGTTTATCCTAGCCTTATCGATCAAGACCATCTAAATCACATATCCATGAAGCTATTTTAAAATGATGAAGCCATCAAAGAGTTTCTTAGGACTTGAGACCCTATATACCTATCGATCACAAGAAGGGCTTCAATATAAACCTTAATTCTTCAAATTATTTTGGAAAAGAGCTTGAGTACTCCACTCAACCAAAGTAAACAAATCAAAAAAAGAAAAATAAAAACACAATCTCTCATAGTGAAAACCTCAATGGGGCACTATTTGAGAAGTAAAAATAAATAAAGAAAAAAGTAATAAAAAGAAAAAGGATGCATCTCATAGTGAAAACATTTTTAAGGCATTAAGAAAAGGGAAACACTTTCACATCAAACATGTGACCTACATCAACCTAAAACATCCTTTCGGACATAGATACATAAAAAATGTTAGTCGAGGAGACTATTGCAATCAACATTGGTACACGTGAGAATCATAAACTTCTACAACTTAGTGAAAGTTTATCAAAAATAGAAATTGAAGTCTTCAAAACACTAGTTATTGAGTTTCAAGATTTTTTTGCATGGTCATAAAAATACATGTTAGGTTTAGATCCTTCCCTTGTAGTGCACAACCTTGTGGTTCTCCCATAAGTGAAACTCGTTAAGCAAAAACTTAGGAAAATGCACCCTAAAGTTGCATTGCTGGTTAAAATAAAACTTTAGAAAATCTTAGAAGCATGATTCATTAGATCAATCAATTATTCATTATGGATATCTAATATGGTACCCATCACTAAGAATACACTAGGGATCAAAATCTACACCCTTTCCATGATATACAAAATCTTGTCCAAAGAATGATTTTTCTTTTCCCACCATTGATATGATCATTGATTCTACAATAGACCATGAAATGTTGTCTCTAATGGATGGATTTTTGGTTATAATCATATCAAATCACTGAATAAGGCCAACATAATATAATGTTTATAACACCTTGAGGCAGGTTTTGTTATAAGGTCATGCCTTTTGGCCTTTAAAATGCATGAGCAACTTATCAATGAGAAACAAATGTCATCTTCCATGACATCCTCCATGACAAATGAAAGAATATGTAGATAATATGCTTGCTTTGTATACTATGGAAAATTTAAATAAGAGGAAAATTAAACAAATAAATGAACAACAAACGTTCCTTTACAACTTCCAAAGCAACATCGATTGGATCTATTGAAAGAACGAGGTTGAGTGATTGTTATTTGTAGGATCTATTTGAGTTGTGAGATTTAGTTGATTTGTGGAGACTCCACATATTTTGAATGAAATAATAACTAACCCAAAAACATTTAGATATGAACTTGATGTGATTTTGGCACATAATAATATGACAACTTGATTTGATTCACCAATTGATTGGGCAAAATAGTAGCATGAACTCTCAAAGCATATGATAGATGATTTTCAAAAGAAGGCTAATTGATTTATAGTTGAGGAAAGTGAATCCTGAAGCTAAGTTGTGATTAGATTGATTGGAGATAACTAAACTTGACTTGGCTTGTTTAGTTGAGTTTCTAGATTTGATTGAGAGTTAGATTGTTTGTTCTTGATTTACAAGAGTGAGTCAAGGCTGAGTTGGCAAGGGGTTGCACATGATTTTTCTTTATAATTCCATTTCTAATTTTTATTCACCCAAAATATGTCATGAATAGTTGGAAGGTGGAAGAATTTGGATTGAATTTGAATTGAAAGATGACTCTAGTTAACTCAAATACTAATTTGTTAAACACATCTGTTTGATTAAAATAATTATTTTAGCTTGAGTCGTGATTGTGAGTTGACTTGAGATGGATAAGATATTATGATTATTTAATTTATTTAAATGTGGAAAATGGACATGTGGATTTATTAATTTAATTTGATATTAAATTAGCTAATAAAATTAGTTAAGGGGGTGATAATGGTGTAAATAGAATTAATTACATTAATTATAGGTGATAATAATGATTGTAATGATGTTTTGAATGATTATGATGTATAATGGTAATTTGGGGGTGTCTACATTTTCCCCTCTTTAAAGTGTTATTTATGAGTAATAACGCTTTAAAGATAGTAGATGCTTTTGAAATGGTGACCAAATGATAACAAAGTGGTAGGGATTGCTTGATTTCTCTCGATGAAGCATTTGGATGCCCTAATGAGTTTGAATTAGTCGAATGGAGTGTTCCCCCTCGAGCGGGTAGGTAACATGATAGAGTAGTGGACAACCTCTCGATAGGAGAGAGAAGAATCCATGGATAAATATTGATAGATTCAAGAAGAAAAAATAGTGGTTTGGTCACGGAGGCAAAAATAAAAGAATTAGGGTTAGTAGGAGGGTATAAGTAGATGGGTGGGAGGGGTAGCAAGTAACATATGCCATTTTTATTATGGACTTCTTTTATCATTTGATTGAGATTTGAGCTATGATATTTGAGAGGGATGGCTCATCGATCACAATGCGAGACATCACGCATACCACATATGAGAGTTCGGGTAGAGACCACATGAGGGAAACACAATATGTAACTCTTGAACCTACCATTTGATCACATTTATCGCTAGTTAGAAGTAGAAGACAAATAAAAATGACGCTAACAAATGCACTTAAGTGTGCTAGCATAGCCCATGAAATGTGCTAGTGTACTAGTGTATACGCTAGTATGCAACTAGTATCATGAACATTAATTGGGAAATGTGTTAATGTTTTAAATGCTCCAACATAAAACTAATAGTGCATTAAAGTCAACACACTAGCATGAATGTGCTAGCATTAAGGTGCATGCACTAGCATAGAAGAAGATAGCGCTAGCATGGATGTGCTAGCGTATAAGTACATGGGTTAGCATATCAATGGGTGCACTATCGTAGTTAGGAAGAGTTATAAGAATTTTTGAAGGTTAGAGTAGAATAATTATGATCTAAAAATATTGGGGGATCAAGAGAGATTGTTAGTGTTAGACATATGAGAGAGCCATGGAAATTTGTGGTCGTTTGATAGAAGGTTTACACATAGATAACAAAGAAAGTTGTGCGTATTGCTTTAGAGGTGACATGTCTCAATTATATTGCACAACTAATGGATACTAGAATTGACCACTGTTTACTTACCAAGATTGTCAAGTGGTGGCACAACGTGATCCATAATTTTAGGTCATTGATGAGGGAGATGTCAGTGACTTTAAAGGATGTGTATCAAATCCTTTGGGTGCCAATATAGGGTAGATTAGTGTAGTGAGGTGGGCATGAAGATTAGATACAAGGGCATGTATGGGACCTATTTTAATTGGAGGACATACCTAGGGAGGGGATGGTTGTGCATTTGTATGAGTGCATGGATGATTCTATCGTTGCGTGATTGCATGTCTAGTTGATGGATATTATCAACAATTTTTATTACCTAATAAGACTAGAAGACACTTTCAATTAGGCTTGATTAGCATGGTTACATGTCTTAAGGAGGGAACAATGTTCACTTGAGGTTAGTGTATATTGGACCATTTATACAGGGACTTGTACTTAATGGCATATAGGGAGAAGATGATCCTAAATCCCACAAAACTACTCTAGAAATGGTCATGGGACCACATTGAGATTGGACGACCCATGGGGATGTTACATGATATAAATCCTAAGGATCCCTCATCATTTGGATGGGAGAAAGTGGGATTAGGCCATAAATATCATCAAGGGGATATATCTTTCTATAGGCAGGCATTTGATGACCTACAATTGTGGATGGTGATGTGGAGACCGTACACTATTTAGAGATAAGACTTTGATGATTTTGAGTTGGTGACCGTAGAGATGGACCACTTTATTACTATTAGTCTCTAGCACATCATGGAGATGTATATGACATACAGGGTAAGGAGACAACTTAATGTGATATAGGATATACTTGGTGGTGATAAGTGGTACACACGTAAGATCATGGAATTTGGTCCTCATATCAGATTGAGGAGAATCAAAGTGAGCTTCTTTGGAGTCATTCCATAGGCATGAGATGCATGATCTCATATTGTATATCTAGGGACAATGCCAAAGTATGCAACATGGTATGCGGGGATTATGTCGAGACAACTAACTATTCCTTAGGCGGCCATAACGATGACAACCATGACTATTTAGTAGAGAAAAGTTAGGGGTAGATTGGGCCAAGATGAGTATAAGGCATAGGTACATAGATAGGATCCAAAGGTTCATGAACATGTACAAGTGACATATGTTCCAATGTAAATTATAGTAAAGGTTACGTCTGAGAGTCCACATGTGCGAGGCTCGTGGCACAAATTTTTGTACAAATGTTAGTACATGTTCTAGTTTATATTTTTGTTCATAAACCATTATAGGATTCAGGTTCAAATGATGGTATGAGTACCGTTATCGCCACTAAGGCCACATAGTCCAGGAGGAGGATCTAGAGGTAGAGGAGGAGATGGAGATGGAGGTGGTGATGGATGGGGAGAGGCGAGAAATTAGGATGTATGGCAGTAGACATACACATGTACAACAACCTAGGTAAAGATACCAGCTCTAGGACCACCGACCTCTGCACTATCGGTACAAATTTAGTGACTTATAATAGAGAGAACTTTGGAAGTGGTACAAAGAGATGTGGATTTTATCACCGTGTAGAATCTATAGCGCATATGGATTAGAGGAAAAATGAGAGAGAGATGGATCAAGACACCAAATACAGGTAGATGATGACAAAGAGAGATCACCTTATCTTGGACATGTTTAGGAGCCGATAGGCCGAGAGGGATGCAACATGCCACGTGGTGGAGGTAGTAGATGAGTGATGTGCTATAGGATGTCATCGTAACATCACAAGAGGTATGGTATTATAGGGCCTTATATGAGGCAATAGTTCCCGAGGGCCAAAGATCTCTAGGGTATAGTCGGAGGATATCCAACCAATCCACAAAGATAGGTAGATCTCACGGAGGCAATGTGTAGGTTAGTTAGATAAGTACAAATGCCACCACTGAGAGGCGATGATGATAGACTAGGCAATCCTAACATAAGAGTGAGTCATCCACGACTCATTATTTGATGTTATAACATATATTTTTTTGTATATGCCTCATGATTAAGGAACATTTTTGTAGACCGATGCCCTTGATGGTATGTTGATATGTATATGATTTTTTTGGATATAGTATACATGGAAACTTATTGATGTATGTGGAATTTCATGATTGAAATTTTGTGATGTTTATATGATATATGGACATTTGACATGATATAGAGGATGATAGAGACATGTGATTTTACTTGATGTAGTTGTATGCCATGATGGTAGAGAAATCTATTTTGATATTGCACATGTAGAGTTACCACCATGATTATTGAAAAACCAAGACGAGTAAACCATATGCTCATAAAAACACACAAAAAAAAGAAGATAAAATGAACCCAATATACAAAGTAAATTGATGAACACCATGGCTATAAAGGAACCAAGATATTATCAAAATAATTTCATTTGGTTAAACAGAAAAGATAAAAAGAAGTGTACAACAAACCCAATAGACACAATAATCTAGCATACACCATAGTTATGAATAAACTAGGATTCTTACAAAAACATGCAATTGGTCTAGAAACATTAAAAAAATGTGTAAAACAAACCCAATGTGCATAGAAATTGGTTACACCAAAGTTATATATGAGCTAAGATGTTAACATTGTGTACCTATAATTAGTCTAAGATGAAGATAAACAGAGCAAAACAAACTCGATACAAAAATTGATAAACACCCGAATTATAAATAAGTTAAGATGCTTACAAAATACTTGTAATTGGTCTAAAAACAAATACAAGATGCAAGGAAACCAAATATACAAAGGAATTGATAGAAACCATGATTAAAAATAAATCAAGATGCAAAAAAATGCTTGTAATTGGTCCAAAAATAAAGATAAGAATGAAAAACACATTCAATATACAAAAAGAGTATTACACTAAGACTAACAATGAACCAAAGTGATAACAAAAATACTCAAGTAGCGAAAAAAAAAAAATTAGAAGACAAAAATGAATAAAAAAGTAAAATGATTACACCAAGATTAACAATAAGCCAAAATGATTAAAAAAACCAAAAATTGGTCCAAAACAATGACAAAATTAAAAGACAAGCTCCTCAAAGACAATAATATTAACACACCAAGATTATACATAAACCAACACGCTAACAAGATTACATACAATAGGTCAACAAACATCAACAATGCAACATAACTTGTAATAATGATGTCTAACTATGTCCCTAATGTGTCCCATAGTGAAGAATAAATAGATGTGAATTCCCCTCAGTAAGGATGCATGCAAGGGGATTGGATCGGACCGAAGAGTGGAGTTAAGTAACTCCTCATGAAACTCTTGTTGGATCCCGTTTAAGTTTTATATATGAGATTGGATGGGTCATTTCCCTAAGCAAGGATACTTTGGCATGTAAGAGAGAGAATGAGAGTTGAGATGGCCGTAAGTGAGGATACACGTAAAGGATTTAATGACCGTATTTCCCCCAAGTAAGGATGCATACAAGGGTAAGAAAAGTGATAATCATAGTATGGTTTGGAATGATCACTAAGATTGTAGCTGAATGTGTGATATTATGAATTGCGTTGATAGTTGATTTTGATTTTTTTGGAATATTTTCATGTTTTTGGATTTTGAAATGTTTTGATTTTTTTTTAATTTTTGAAAAGTTTATATTTTTTTGAATTTTCAATGTTTGTAGTTATTGAATTTTTGATGTATTTGATTTTTTTAGTTTTTGTTGGTTTTATGAATGCAAACGAGCAAGATAAGGTTTCCTTAGATCATACCAAGTATGAAAAAATGAATAATCCCAATGAAACTAAGTGGCAAAATACAATGGAAGTATGCAATAATGGTTAGTGAGTATGGAATTCACATCCTAACTAGGAATAACACATGCAAAATAGTGGTTTGGAATGATGTAATAAGCGGGAAAAAATGAAGGTATGAGAGAAGTAGTTGTGCCAATATGCCCCCAACACAAAGGATACTCTTAGAGGATCTAGGTATAGAAATTATTCATATGAATCACATTCATGGGCTCCGTAAGCTCGTACCATCTTTAGAGGATAACTTGTATGCTACATATCCAAACTTAATAGTGAAAATGTACGATCCTAACCAATTAGGTTCAAACTTGCCCTACTTTTCATGCTCTTTAGTAGTGTTCTTCTAATTCTCCTTATGAATAAGATCGTCGACCTAAAAATTTATTAATTTTATGTACTTGTTATAGCTGCAAAGGATTTGGTTCTAATATACTTTTAGATGGTCCAAGGCACAAACTCATTTCTCATCTAAGAGCTTTAGTTTTGCAAGACACGCTTGGTGGTAATATTATTTATACACCAGGTGTTGTAATGATATGTGAAGGGAAGGGAACTTGACTTATATGGGTAATATGCATTTAGAGCCATATATGAGGGAGAAGGGAGTGGCTCCAGGTTGATGTATGAAATGAGGTGCAATAAGCCCAAATGGCGAGATACAATTTTGTGTGCCAATTTCGACCATGCTTGTCAATGGTCTTTTCCAATATTGATTTTATCATTTTAATGGATGCTTCGATTGGCCATTTCATCATGCGGGTAATAGGGAGTTGCCCATTTGAGTTGGATATTAAATTTTTAGCTAACTCATTGACATTCTTATTTTTTAAATACGTACCATTTTCTATGACAAGGGAAGTAGGGATCCCAAAGTGACATATGATGTGGTTAAAGATGAACTTGGCAATATTTGACCCAATGATATAGGTGAGAGGCATGGCCTTTATCCACTTGGTGAAATATTCAATGGTGGTGATTATGAAGCCATGACCATTATAATATGTGGCCTTTATTTTTCCTATTAAGTCAAACCCCCATCTAGAAAAAGGCCAGGGTGAAGTGATAGGTTGAAGATATTGTGAGGGCACATGAAATATATTACTATGTCATTGACATGCTTGCACTTTTTGATGAAGTTACACACATTTGACTCCATAGTAGGCCAATAGTAACCCATGCATAAGATATTTTTGGCTAATACCATCTCTTTTTTATGTGCACCACAAATACCTAAATGCACTTCGACTAGTGTTTGATTCACTTCTTCTTGATTGAGACATATTAAGAGAGTCCCATCATAGGATATTCTCAGTAAAGGGTGTCAATGAGGATAGTGTAGTGTGAATAACGTTGTGCTAAGGATATTTTATTGGTGGAATTCATGTTTGCAGGATAGGTTTTATCTTGGATAAATATATATGTATATGTCATGGTACCAAGGGTTCTCAAGACAAATAATTTCACTCACCATGGTGGAATTCGAAAGATCGTATGCAGGCACCAAAATATGTTCCAAGAGAAAATCACTATGTGTTTAATTATTATCAAATTTAAGAAGATACGTGATTGTAGCAATGAAGTCTATTGCTTTATTATGTGCGTGAGGAACTGTTCAAATATTATAAGCCAAACATAACCTTTGATATTATCGACCGTGTGTTTCTAATGAAAAAGTTTACCATCCTTTACCTAATATTCTCTATTGAATTTCTTGAAGATCAAAATATAATCCCCAAAAACAATCATTTCTTTGAGCCACCAAGATATATCAAAGCCTAAACCTACTATTAGGGCTTCATATTCCATGATGTTGTTAGTGCATGGGAAAAAATACGGTAAGACTTATATATAACATCATCATCCATTGTGTGTAACAAAATTCCAAATACTGATCCATGAATGTTACAAGAGATGTCAAAAATAGAGTCCGTAAAGGAATTACATTAATGTACAATATCTCTTCATTTGGAAACTCAAAATGAAGTGGTTCGGAGCCCGAAAGTGGCACTATGGCTAATTGGTCTACTAGATCTTTCCATTTTATTGAAAAATTTGATATCAAACTCACTTAAGAGCACAACCCAACTAGAAATTCATCCTATTAGAAAAGGTCTTGATATTAGATATTTTAAAGGATCTACTTTGGCAATAATATTTGTTGTATGATTTGGTAGGTAGTATCACAACTTGTGAAAGGTGAACACTATGGCTAAATAAAATTTTTCAACTTGAGAATATTGGAGTTCTTGGGCTATAAAATCTCTACTTATATAGCATACTACTTGTTCCTACCCTTTGTCATTGTGTTGCACAAGAAATGCCCCTATGACATGTTACGTGGTGGATGTATATAGTATCATTGGATTATCCTAAACATGTGGCATTAGTATTGGTAGAGTTGATATATATTCTTGTAACTTAGAGAAATAATCTTGAAAATTTGGGGTCCATTTGAACTAGACCTATTTCCTAAGAAGCTAGTTATAATGACGGCATTTATTTGCGAGCTGAGATATAAAATACCAAATAGACTAAATCTTTCCCCATAGACCTCATAGATGACGTGGGCTTTGTGGTGGAGGAATATCTATGATTGATTTCAATTTAGCGGGTCAACTTCAATTACCCTCCATGAGACTCGTGAATCCTAGGAGCTCCTTGAAGTAACCTCGAAGACACCTTTCTTAGGATTAAGGCACACCTTATGTTCTCTCAATCGTTCAAATATATGTTGCAATATGGTTAGATGATCTATCTAGTTTTAGATTTGGAAAGGATTTCATCCACATAGTCTTCCATTATGTCATGAAGTAAATCATGGAAGATGATAGTAATTGCGTGTTGATATGTTTCCCCTTTGTTATTAAGGCCAAAAGGCACAACCTTGTAACAAAACGTATGCCAGGGTGTTATGAATTTTGTCTTGTCTTTGGTCCTTTTCAACAATTTGAATTTGGTCAGATCCTAAAATCCATCCATTAAGGATAATATTTCATGTCCCATTATAGAGTCAACATTCATGTCAATGTTGGGTAGGGAAAGTAATCCTTTGGGAAAGCTTACTTCTAGCAATTTCTAAAGTTTTTCCTTAACCAACAATGCAACCTTAGGATGAATTTTCCTCAATTTTTGTTTAAAGCAGGTTTCACATCTAGGTGAACCAAAATATTATGCACAACAAGGTAAGGATATAATACTAGCATATATTTATATGACCATGTGAAAACATATTGAAACTCAAAGTAAGTAATGTTGTGAATTCCTCTATCCCTACTTTGTACAAACTCACACCAAGCGGTAATAATTTAGGATTGTCACTTGTTCCGATTGTTAGTGTAGGTTATTATTTATCCTTTTATTTATTTATTAGGATAATTATTACACTTGTGTTAGCCCTAAAATTGTTGGTTTAGCTTGCTTAGTGTACTAGTTGTGTGGAGTTAGCTTACTTAGTTGTGTTGAGTTAGCTTCTCGCTTATGTGAAGTTAGCTTACTAGTCTTTTGGAGTTAACTTAACTACCAATATCAGTTAGTGTGAGTTCTTTACCACTGATTTAGGTATTAGTTGCACTTCCCTCCTCCTATATGTACATCTTTCTTATTGAATAATTCAAGTCATTGTATTGTAATGTATTGAGCATTATGGATTATGATGGATTTTCATATATGGTATTTTAGCTCTTCTATTTTACAAATCTAATGTGGTGTGCTATTATCATCTAAGATCATGGCTTGGAACAATATTCTTATCATTCCTTTCATGGTATCAGAGCTATAGATGATGTAGACATCCATTTGTAAGTTTTTCTTTGCAAGCAAGGGTTTATTTTTTTCATGTATTTGGAATTTGTTAGCAATTTTTGCAGCATGCATTTTTATGAAAAATAGAGTGCGGAATTAGATTTAGAAGGTGCCAAAACCCTAGAATCGACTATAAAATCGACCATGTTTTGAGATAGTCAAATATGGGTGCATTCTTTTATCCATTGGATATAAGTGTGTACCTTCTGGACGCATTCTTTTACCCTCTAGATATTTCAGTTTTGGATGCAGTATTTTATCCACTGGACGTAGATTTGTACCCTCTGGGTGCATTCTTTTATCCATTGGATAAAAGTGTGTACCTTCCGGATGCAGTCTTTTACCCTCTAGGTATTTTGGTTTTGGATGTAGTCTTTTATCCACTGGACGTAGATCTGTACCCTTTGGGTGCATTCTTTTATCCATTGGATATAAGTGTGTACCTTCCGATGCATTCTTTTACCCTCTGGGTATTTCGGTTTTGGATGTAGTCTTTTATCCACTGGACGTAGATCTGTACCCTATGGGTGCATTCTTTTATCCATTGGATATAAGCGTGTACCTTCCGGATGCATTCTTTTACCCTCTGGGTATTTCGGTTTTGGATGCAGTCTTTTATCCACTAGACGCAGATCTATACCCTATGGGTGCATTCTTTTATCCATTAGATATAAGCATGTACCTTCCGGATGCATTCTTTTACCCTCTGGGTATTTTGGTTTTAGATGTAGTCTTTTATCCACTGGATGCAGATCTGTACCCTCTGGTGCATTCTTTTATCCATTGGATATAAGCATGTACCCTCTGGACGCAATGATTTACCTTCTAGACATTTTAGGTTTTGGTTTCAAGCATGTATCGTGTGGAGGCACTCTTTTACCCTTTGGACATTTGGGTGTCACGTGTACCTTTTAAAAAGATCAGCATTAAAATATTATTTTAATAGCAAAACCTTGTAGAGCTCATAACTTTTGATCCGTAGCTCGGATTAAGGTGATCTTTGTTTTGAAATTGTGTATTTTTTCGAGATCTATGCATTGGTGACATTTTTATACACATATTTCAAATGTAAAAGGTAATATTACTCATTGTAATATTTACATGCACTCAATTATAAAGTGCCAAATTTGGGAGGGTGTTGTGATCACTTGTGGATGCATTTTCGGTTGAGCCCGACGTCCTAAAATTTTGGGTATTGCATTCTTGTATCTATGGGTGTATACATTTATATCTCTCTTATTTGTTGAGATATTTTGGATCTATATTTTTGACACTTTTTTGGCATGTTGACAGTCTCTCTTGTGGGGGAGCTATTCTGGTGGAGCCCAATGTTAGTTTGTCAGTGTTCGAGTAGTTGATTTTGACAACTCATACAAATATGTGGTGTCACTCTACCCATTTTGTAGTATGGGAGGGTGTGGTGTTGATACTAATTCTTCGGGTTTGTACCCTTGCCTTGATACCTTGGCTTTTTCTTGGATCGTGACACTCCTATTTATTTGGATCTCGTGTCCTTGCCTTGTTGCCTTGGTTTTTATTGGATCGTAGAACACCTATTTGTAGCAGCTTAATCAAATTATGTTTGGTGTTTATTTTTCACTTTTCGACATCACTCCATCGATGGTCTCTTGCATGGAGCTATTCTCGTGAAGCCCAATGTCGATTGTTTTTGAGTTATATGATCGAGCAAAGTGATTCGACCATAGTGTGCACCACACTTCTTCAAAGATTGTACAAGTTTTTGAGTCGAGCTTTTGAGGATATCTTGCAGTAGTAGGATTTTCTCTCTACTTTGTTATTACTAGTTTTTGGTACCTTGCGGTGTTTATTTTTCCCAGTTATTGTACGTGGGTACCTCATCGCCTTGTTGCCAGGGACCCACCTTCTTTTCCACCCACCTAAGCTATACTTACGGGAGGGTGTTAGTGCAGGTTATTATTTATCCTTTTATTTATTTATTAGGATAATTCTTACACTTGTGTTAGCCTTACACTTGTTGGGTTAGCTTGCTTAGGTGTACTAGTTGTGTGTAGTTAGCTTACTAGTTGTGTTGAGTTAGCTTCTTAGTTATGTGAAGTTAGCTTACTAGTCTTTTGGAGTTAACTTAACTACTAGTATTAGTTAGTGGGAGTTATTCACCATTGATTTAGGTATTAGTTGCACTTCCTCCTCTTATATGTACATATTTCTTATTGAATAATTCAAGTCATTATATTGTAATGTATTGAGCATTATGGATTATGATGGATTTCCATATATGGTATTTTAGCTCTTCTTTTTGCAAATCTAATGTGGTGTGCTATTATCATCTAAGATCATGGCTTGGAACAATATTCTTATCGTTCCTTTCACCGATGTTGATTGTAATGGTATCTTCTACCAACAATTTTTATGTATCATTATCCCGAAATGAAGTCGTAGGTTTATACAAGTCATTTAGCTAATCCGAATCAAATCTCCTCTCTCGGTGCCTCGTAAATGTTTTCGAGGAGATGTGTCCTTTTCCTTTTGCTTGTTTTTTCTTTCTTGACAACACCTCGGTGAGGTTTTCACTATGCGAGATTGTATTTTTTTAATTTATTGTTCTTGTTTTTTGACAAACTAGAGCAATCAAATTCCTCTCCAAAGTAAGTATAAATATCAAGTTTTATATTGAATCCCTTCTTCTGAACCGATCGGGAATATGTTCTCGAGTCCTAAGAAACTCCGCAATGGCTTCATCATTTTGAAAGAGGTCGATGGAGATGTAGTTTTATTGGTAGATGATATTAAATTTGATAGTATGAATGGATAGGTGTTTAAGGAACATGCTTGTTTCAAAGAAGTTTTCGAAAAGGATATATGTGGAACCTGTCTCAACTTCAGAGTTAGAGTCCTCTTCATTAGTCATTATATCGAATATTATGGGATTTTTTTCAAAATTTTAATAACTGAGACTAGACAATATAGATTTTGTTCATATAGTACAAAGTTAAAGATGGCCTTGTTCTTATGGTCCACATCCTCCACCTTTCTATTTCATATTTTTCATCATTTTATGAGCCTTGTTATAATTTGTGGATTTGTAGCAATCAACAATTTGATCCTTGTATAACCAAGAGCCATCAGAGCCATGAATGTGTTCATCCTATAAGTATCCATATCATCTCTAAAGAGTTTTTCTGAGGTAGTAAACATGAGCCTCTTTTAAATGGGGAGAATTAGGCCTTCCGTCGGTATGCGAGATAATAAAAACTTACCAACATGATTTTTTTTTGATATTATATTCACCAAGGTCTTTATGAGTTATTTTTGGTTCAAGAGGCGAAGTGGATGTAGATGGATTTGAATTGTATGTAGAAGGTTGTGATTGGAAAAGTGTTTCAAGATTGATACGATTATCAAAACTAGTATGACACGAGGTGTAGTAGATCTATCTATAGAAGGAAAATAATTTGTATGGTTAAACCTTATTTCCAAGAGATTACGATATTCAAATGGTTTTACATCTCAGTAGAAAGGTAAAATCCTTGCCAAATGAAGGAATTATATGAATTAGTGAAAAGTGGAAGGTACAACACATCACATATATCCAAGGCTGACGTAAAAGGATATTGTATGAAGTCTCAACATTAACAACATGCAAAGGGTTTTAGCATACACATGCCCACTTGTATAAATAAGGTGATTATTCTAGAAGATACAATGGTTGTAACCATGAATAGTTATAACGTTAGCTCCCAAACTATCTTCTCATGTGGCCAAGAAATATTCGTATTTTCATAGAAACTATGTTTAAGGAAACTCCATTGTTAATAAGGAATCTTTTAACCTTATGATTGGTAATATAGGGCTCAATATACAACGAGTTTTTGTTTTGAAGGTTTGGATTTAATAGGTCCCAAGGACTCGAATGACATTATAGGGATGTTAGGTGAAATATTGGTAATAAGCTCTTGGAATTGTTGTGTATTGAGATTCTCAGAACACGTACCTCATGGAAACAACGAGTGAGAATTTATTGAAAGGTAGACAACAGTTTTAATAACTCGCATGAGGGAGATACGTATAGGTGTTTTCACTAGGTTCTTGACCATGTCATAAGCACCGAATTTGGAAGGTTTAACACTTGATGTTGGTTTCAGATTATTTTTAGCTATATGATTGGTGGACACTTGAGATGTGAATGAAATGGATGATTACTTTTCTCGGGGACCTAGATATTATTTTGTTGCATGACCAATGCATAGTAAGGAGCTTGGAACTTGATGGTGGCAATGGAATTAGGTATCTCTTCGACAAATGAAATGATTGAATTAAAAACAAAATTATTTAAGGATTGACCCTTTTCAAGATATTTATCACGTGTTTCATGCTTGGAAAAAGGATTTGAAAACACCTTTAAATTATTGTTGGGAATTTTATTAGGTGATGGGTATTCGAACGCAATGTCACCACTATCAATGAGATCTTGAATATAGTGGTAAAGTCTCATACAATGATATGTAGGATGGCCATCAATGTGATGAAAGTTGAAATATTCATTTGATTTATACCAATATTGTTTTGGTTCCTCTTATGTGAAGGGTTTTGTGAAGGGGTAAGTGACCATGTTGGCACTTACCAGCTTGTCGTAATACGCTTGAAAGGCTCTCTCACAATGGTGTGAACTACCTTCATTTTTATCACGAGGAGGAGTGACTTCCTGGCTTGGAACAACTATGACTTGCTTTGATTTAGATTGTTTCATTTGATTATTTTGAATGTTTGTGTACATTATGATTATTTGTTACGCCATCATTAACAATATTTTTATTCTGATTGATGTACTTGGATTTTTCATATTTAGAAGGAGCTTTGATTAAACCTTTTTGTGATGAGGGATTTTTGATTTGGACCCCCTTCTCAATAACTTATTCAAAATTTGTGAGATGATGCATCTACATTTGGATGGATAATTCATTTTTCAAGTTCATAATTAAGATCCTAACCAATTGTTTCTTTGGAATTGAGTAAGGAAATGGACTCACGATTCCTTGCCATCATTGTAAATAGAGAAAAGTTTTCATTTGTTTGTTGTTTAGTATTACACAAGTCCATCATTGTAATCTCAAAGTTTAGAGAGAATGAGAAATGTTTAACAAACTTATATGAGAGGTCTATAAATTTTGTGATGGATCCTTTAGGAAGATGAAGGAACCAATCCAAGGTTAGTCCTCCTAGGTTTTTGGGAAATAAATCTAAGAGATACACGTTGTTATAGGCTAGCTCTTGGAAATCCATAAATAATTATTTGACTTGTTCTCGTGGGTCATGTTTTCCTTTTTATTTTTAAAACTTAGGAATTTTGAAATATTTAGGAAAGGGTATGCACAATATGTCCTTATTGAAAGGGTAAGGGCACAATTCCTCAAAGTTGAATTGTTTTCTTTATTTTTGCATTCCTAAGACAATATCCTTCATAGTTTTCCATTCTTGTGTGAATGGTGAATTGGTTTGTGGATATTTGAGATATTTTTAATTGTGTTTTTCATTAGTTCTATCTCAATTTTATTCTTCATGTCGTTGGTGACCTTAGAATCCATAAAAGCTAAATGTTTAGCCATCTCATTGATTTTGTCTACTAATGCTTTATTCGATGCGGATGCGTAAGCACTAGACTTCTCTTTATTTTTATCATTGGTTTTTCTTGATTCAACTTCATTATGTTTATTTGGTTCAAGTTGGATGTTCTTAGTTGGTTTAGGTTGGATATTCTTAGTTGGTTTAGGTTGGCCTCATGGTTTTTTTAAATTCTCTTCGTCAAAATATAAAGGCAGTTTTACTCCCGTTTCAAGGAGACGAAGAAGAAAATGATATTTATTTTGTCATAAAATTACTTCAAATTTTGTTTGTTCTTATAAGGAAACATAATGTTGTTGATTTTCTTGTTGTTTTTCCTCCTCTTCATCGAATCATCAATGTGAAAAGGATTTCTTACCATTCTTCTTAAGAGGTCATAATTTCTATTTTGTTCCCACCATTTTGTATTAAAAGGGGATAACTTGAAATGGATGTGACATAAAATGTGCTTAGAGTTTTGGATAAATTGAATATCCAAGTACCTAAGACTTGGGATTGAAATGTGATTGTACTTAAACTTGACAAAGTGAATGTCAAAGTATAAGACTTAAGCATTGAGATTTATTTTCCTAAACTTGAAAAAGTGAATTTCGAATTATAAGTCATAGATAGAAATTGATGTCGATATTGATAGTGCTTAAACTTGACAAAGTGAATATTTAAGTATAAGACTTAAAGATTCAAAATATAGATCTTAAAATTTGACAAAGTGAATGTCAAATTATAACAATCCGGATCATCTAAGTGTGGTAAGATGAGAATCAAAGAATAATATATAAATGATTCAGCTTAAAATTTGGAAAAATTGAATGTAAAAGTAGAAAGCTTAGGAAGGTAATGATTTGTGACGATTGAAAAAGTAAAGGTCAAGGTAGACATTAATAGATAAAAATGTCGAGGATTGCTTAAATGCCAACAAAGTGAATAATGAACTAAAAGCCTTAGAGATGAAAATGAAGCTTTTCCAAAAATTAACAAAGTGAATGTAAAAATAAGAAACTTAGGAATGAAAATGATGTGCTCAAGTTTCAAAAAAGTGAATGTTGAAATGAGAGACTTGGGAAGATTGTTGAAATTTGAACAAAGTGAATGTTGAAATAAGAGACACAAAAATGAAATAAAAAGCTCAAAGTCCAACAAAGTGAATGTTGGAATGGGAGACACAAGAATGAAATAAGATGCTCAAATTGCAACAAAGTGAATGTTGAAATGAGAGACGAAAGGATGAAAGAAGATAAGTTCAAATTTCAACAAATTGGATGTTAAAATGAGAGATGAAAAGATGAAAGAAGATTGCTCAAAATAAAACAAAGTGAATGTTGCAATGAGAGATGAAAGAATGAAAGAGAAGATGCTCAAATTATGAAAAAGTGAATGTTGAAATGAGAGATAGAGGAATGAAATAAGTGAGCTCAAAGTTCAACAAAGTGAATGTTGAAATGAGAGATGAAAGGATGAAGTAAGATGCTTGTATGTTAGCAAAGAGAATGTTGAGAGATAAGACAGAGGAAGGGAATAAATTTTCTTGAACATTAACAAAGTAAATGCTAGTAATATAAAATTTAAGGGGATGAGAAAGGATTACGAATAGATGTTTTAATTATGATTATGATTAATCCTTGATAAAGTGAGTATGTCGACAAGACTTGGATCGAAATGGATGTGCTTAAGTTAGGATGTGGGTATCCAAAACTTAAGGCTTAGACTCATATTTGAATCAAATAAATTTCCTTAAAATTTGGAAAGGGGATCCAAAGATTAAGACTAAGGCATGATAAGATCAATTTGAAATGTATATTCCTAAAGAATATGGAAAAATTGTGAATATATTTTAGACGATGATGATAAATAAGAATATGGAACACAAACTTAATGAATCATAACTTGGACAAAAATAAAAGTGATAGGAAGGCCTCTAAAAGTAACTTTAGCTTGGTCAAGTGGGGCTTCTTATAAAATGGTTCTCTCCTTAAGTACCAAGTATCATTTGAACCAACGTGGTATACTATAGGTAGTTGTAGATTTACTTTACCCCCTTGATTAAGTGAGTGGGATTTTACTCGCTTAATGAATCATACTGAGGCCGTCACTACGGATAACCTTGGCTCTAAATTCTCATTGGAATACTAGTCGAGTTAGGTAGGGGTACCCATTTCATTATCTAATTTCCTTAAGGCACCAACTACTTTGGGGTTCTTGTGGTACTCCTCACAATGAGTTTCTCGGCCCTTGGCCATGTACTTCCCACAATTACAATGGATCGGGAATAAACCCGTCTCTAAAAATTTAAGCAAAATATTTTATAAAGTTTAATAAAAGGATGTGATAAAGTTTGCTTGATTTCATGAGTAAGGAAACCCACAATTAGTAGTTTGATTCAAAGAAAATCTTCCTAGAGATGGTCCTACAAAAAAAGAGTTAAAATTTTTCCTGAGGTGAAATCAAAATATAAAACACAAAAAGGAAAACCTACAATTTCTGATTTTTAAGGCCACTTAGAAAAGTGTAAGAAAAATAACATACATGCTGTTTTGTGAGATTATAGTAAATAAAAACTAAAAGTAAGTTAAGAAATTAAATGGATTAATTGTAATAACATGTAAGGAAATGATTAACCACAACACTAAAAATAACAATTAGAAATAATTTTACTTGTTGGAAATTGAGAAAAAAGGTAAAAACACAGATAGAGCACACTAGTGTGTGTACTTGGGTGCACTAGCGTAAACAACTTACAATACCACATGTAGATGCATGCAGGTGCGTGGAATTGGATGTAAGTGCTTGCAAGAAGATTCTAATGTGATGCTAACACATATAAGAATATGCTAGCACATGGAGGTGAATTTATGTTTAACACTAGCGTGAAGATGGATATGCTAGCATGTGCAAGAAACATAGGGTAGAAAACTAGTTAGACTTAGGCGTGTGAATCACTACGCAGATGTGTGTACACTTGAATTTGAACGCTAGAGCATGCAATTACACACTAGAAAATTTATCATGCAACACTATCACACTTCTCCCGAAAAGGAAAAAAATGAAAAATACATTTAAAAACTTATTTTTTAAATTTTCTCCTTCTTTGTTGCACCTAAAAGTTTGGAATTTAAATAATGAGCTTAAAGCAACACAAAGAAGACAATAAAACAATCGGATTAGAAAAAGATAATATAAAAATGAAGAAATAAGTGTGGAGTGTCCTGTTGGGTGTGTCATAATGTATACTATGGAAATTGTAAATAAGAGGAAAATTAAACAAATAAATGAACAACAAACCTTCCATTACAACTCCCAAAGAAACCTCGATTAAATCTGCTTTGAAAGAACGAGGTTGAATGATTGTTCTTTGTAGGATCCATTTGAGTTGTGATATTTGGTTGATTTTTCGATGCTCTAAGTATTCTGAATGAAATAATAGCTAATCATTGAGCATATGGATATGACCTTGACGTGATTTTGAAAACATAACAATATGACAACTCGATTTGATTCACCAATTGATTGCGCAAAATAGAGGCATGAACTCTCAAAGCATATGGTGGATGTTTTTCAAAATAAGTCTCATTGATTTATAGCTAAGGAATGTGAATCCTGAA
Source organism: Taxus wallichiana var. yunnanensis (assembly GCA_018340775.1). Classification (NCBI taxonomy): domain Eukaryota; kingdom Viridiplantae; phylum Streptophyta; class Pinopsida; order Cupressales; family Taxaceae; genus Taxus; species Taxus wallichiana. Next base: position 9,211,736 of record CM031244.1, read on the forward strand.
GCTAATTTTTGATTGGATTGATTGCGAGATAACTAAACTTGACTTGGCTTGTTTAGTTAAGTTTTCGATCCGATTGGGAGTTAAAATGTTTGTTCTTGATTTGCAAGAGTGATTCAAGGCTAAGTTGGCAGGGGTGCACATGATTTTGCTTACTTTTATGATTTTTTATTCACCCAAAATGTGTTGTGAATAATTGGAAGGTGGAAGAAGTTGGATTGAATTTGAATTAGAAGATAACTCTAGTTAACTCAAATGTTGATTTGAGTCAATTTAAACACATATGTTTGATTAAAATAATAATTTTAGCTTGAATCATGATTGTGAGTTGACTTGAGATGAGTAGATGGATATGATATTATGATTATTTAATTTATTTAAATGTGGAAAATAGACATATGGATTTATTCATTTTATTTAATATTAAATTAGCTAATAAGATTAGCTAAGAGGGTGATAAGTGTGTAACTAAAATTAATTAAATTAATTCTAGGCGAGAAAAATGATTGTAATGATGTTTTGAATGATTACAATGCATAGTGGTAATTTGGGGGTGTCTACACTTTCCAAATCAAAAATAGGAGTAGACCATCCATTCGTTATGCCACACATATTTGAGTGATTACGGGAATATAAGGTATGGATTAACCCTAAGAAATGTGTGTTCGACGTTACTTCAGAAAGCTCTTGAGATTGATAGTCTCGGAGAGAGGAATTGAGGTTGACCCCGCTGAAGTCAACGAGAACATGGAGATGCCTCCCCCACGTAATCTATGACGATTAATAGGTCTCTAAGAAAAATTCAATCTATTCGACGTTTTATCTCTCAACTAGTAGATAAATGTCACCATTTCAATCAACTTCTCAAAAAATATGTACAATTCAAATGGAATTAGGAATGTCAAGATTATTTCACCAAGCTAAAAGAATATTTATCAACTCCATCGATATCAATGTTGCTCATTCAAGATAAGCCCATGCTTCTCTATACATCCATTACAAAACATACCATAGGGGAATTGCTTGTACAAAACAATGATAAAGGGTAGGAAAAAGTGGTTAACTATATTAGAAAAACTCTTATTTCTCATGAAATAAATTATTCACAGTTGAAAAAGTATGCTTGACAATAGTGTTCACATTTAAAAAGTTACACCACTACTTGCTTAATCATATGACTAAGATCATTGATAAAGTAGATCCTCTCAAATATCTACTCTCTAGACCCATCCTAATATGTCAAATGTTTGGCTGGATTTTTCTACTCAATGAGTTTGATATATAATTCATCAATCAAAAATCAATTAAAGGAAAACTCTTGTAGACCACTTGGTGCAACACCTTAACCGGGTTCATAATCGCTTCATTTTGAATTTCCATACAAAGAACTATTGTATGTTGACACGGTTCCTTCATAGAATTTATTTTTGATGGTTATTACAACATCTATGGGTCAGGGATGGTATTTTACTACACATGCAAAGTATGGAGATGTTATCCCAAAGTCTTATCGCATTAGTTTCCCTTGCACAAACAACATCACTGAATACAAAGCCCTTATAGCTAGTTTAAAATTTGATATATTTTGGTAGCTCAAAGAACTAATAATTTATGGAGATTCTCTCATCATTAAGAAAGTCAATGGAGAATATCAAGTTAAAGATGAAAAATTGTTCCTTACAAACACATGGTTGATAGTCTTAAAGGATACTTTCAACGATCATTTCTCTATATTTTGGTATCCTTTGGTGTTCTATTGATGTTGATATTCATATTTATTTAAGTAATGTCATTACATTTATTATAGGGATTTAACAACTTCATTACAAATTCAATTCAAATTATGTTTTACATGGGCTTAGTATGGCTTCATGATACATATTTAGGCACATGGGTCACATTTATGTAGTTCACATTCACATAGAATTTGTACAAGTCTATCATTCATGCTTTTGACCACTATGCCACATTCATATCAAAATTTCAGCAGCCATAATAAAGGTGTATGAATCTATTAGTGGTCCAATGAATGACACATTATCTTTCTCAATGACCTAATCAATTATGTAGTTAATTATCTTAGTGCTCCAGTGACTAACACATTGATAATGGATACATTGATTGCATCAAGAAAAGATGATCTCACATGAGATACTTTTCACTTTTACATATAACAAATTGGGACCATGGTTTGACATTACCAATTAGGCGTAGTTTTTCCAAGGATTATTTTCAATTTACATATTTTAGTTTTGCATATGTTGATTTTACATCATTATTAAGAATTGATACATATAAAGAAGGTAATTTACACATTGCATGGTGGTTATCGTAGCCATGTGAAAAAATTGAGGAAGGGATTGTAATTCTCTATGTGGACCAAGTGGAACACAAAAACGTACTCTAAATGTGGATTTTTAGGAGTACATTAAGGATTAAATCCCACCCCTCCCCCATGTTTAGCTATCACCATCATTTAATTATTATTAATACCCTTCATCCTGCCATTATTTTTACATTATTAGTGTAATAGATGTTACGATGCATATACTTTATAAGTCATCCCGTGAGCTATTAAGAATAATTCCACATGATGGTTAGTAGTAGTTTCTAGAATAGAGCTAGTATATTAGGGAGTGCTTAGGATAAGAATAACATCCATGAACATTATTTTATCTTTCTCAAAGCAAGTTCCCCTTCAAAGTGGCCTATGATTTGGTAATGTGATTTCAACATTTCGTTTAATAAACTAATATGTACCGTATTATTTTGTCTTGCTTAATTTGTCATAGGAGGATCACTAAATATAGTATAAAATATATTTTCAGGCCTACTTTGGCTATAGTGATTTTTTTTTCCACACCTCAAGGAATCATAGTGAAAGGTTTTGCTGAATTCATATATTGTTTTGAAATCTTGAAAACTCCGACTTGCTTTACCAACCTATTTTTCCGACTCGATTCCTCAACCCATTTCTCCGACTTTTTCCCCGACCTATTTCCCCAACTTGTTTTCCTAACTTGTTTCCCTGACTTATTCCCCCATCTTTTTCCATGACCTGGTTCCCTAGCCTAGTTCCCTAACTTACTTCCCCTACTTGTTTCCTTGACCTATTTCCCGACTTGAAAACCCGACTTGTTTCCATGACTTGAAAACCCGATAAGATCTTTTCATAAATAAATGAATAATATGTAGAATATAACACAACACAAGAGATATGGGGGTTCAAGATGCCCAACTATTCAATATATGTAGAATAATACCCTTTAGGTAGGGCAACACCATGCAATGATCCTTAGGAAGGAGTAACTCCACAATATCCCAAGATGAGAATATACTTCGAGGGGGACACCTCCAATATACCTCTACTAAGTAGAAGACTCAACTCATACCTCCATGACATTGATACTCACATCCCATTTATAGACATACATTACTCTTAAGAGATGGGTAACACCTAATCCCAATGTAGGCTGACTCATTACCCAATATAAAAATTCCTATGTGACCCCAAATAACTAACTAAGGGGATGTGTGCCATATGTCAAAGATATCCATCAACCCATATATATTATAATATCATATCCTAAGGTACATAACATTTCTTCCCTTTGACATGTTTCATCCCTAAAACATAAGAAGATGTCATATAATGAGTGTGCTTTAAATTATTGCACACTTGTCGCCATGCTCGATCATCCAACCACCCATATGAGATCCTAGTGGGTGATGTTGCTCCAAACTTGATTCCATATTCCATTGGACTCATATGATTCCATTATTTTCCATATGTGATCCTCCTTGGTATCCATGCATATCCATAATAATTATTCATGTGATTCCATGTCATATAATTGTAGCTCCATTGATTCCGTGTATAGCCCTGATTATTGCTCCTCCAATTCCTTGTATATCTATATAGATGGTTGTCCTTATGTGGCCTAACATAACTCCATGATTTTTCCCTCTCATGATGATGAGGGTGTCTATATGGTGCAACCTTGGTATCCTCAACCTTATCAACCTTTTCTTTATTTTTCTCTTCCACCTTGTTTGCTATTTATTTTTCTCTTGAGTAGATTTTTTTTTCATCTTTTCTACAACCTCTCCTTCTGAATAATCCTTATTCCCTTCTTCATCATCTTCATGATCCTCATTTATATTATTTTTTTCTTGCTAAGTGTGATATTTTGCAATGTAATTTTCTTTCACTTGTACCACAATTTCATGAATTTATTTTGCACATTAAGATGAATTTTTTCCAATGTCTCTAACCAAGGATATCCAAGAAAAATATCCATACCATCCATATCTAAGGCATAAAAATCTGAACATAAAACATATTTATCTATAAAGAACTTTAAATCTTCAAAAACTTGAATATTCTTACCATCCACTTGAGCTTCCTTAATATGTTTTGTTTACACATGTAGATTTTGAGCTACATCCATATTGATGAAGTTATATTTACTGTTAGGGTTTATGGAAACAATTACCTTTTTTCTTTGAATACACCCTTCAAACTGAAATATTGAAGCTTCCTTCCTTGGAGATGCACTATCATGTGTAGAAACTTCATCATCAACATTTTCTTTTCTTCTTCTTCTTCTTTTGCTTTTTCTTCTTCTTCTTCTTTAACAAAATTATGTTTCTTTTTTGTTTCCCATCTAGCTAAGAAAATATCTTCCATTTCCTCCCAATCCCAATCCAATAGATCTATATCCAAATAAGAATACCAATGTCGTGCTTTCCCACTAAGATGAAGATAAAAACTAACCCATACTAAACATTTTTTAAAATAAATTTGCTTAAATTGTATCCACCATTTTTTTGCATCAATTTCCCCACTGCCATAGAAAATTGGTATATCCATGATGCACAAAAATTAGGGTTTCAAAACTTACTCCTTTGACTAATATTTGACCTGATGATTTTGTCTATAATTCAGTGTCCAATATGAAACTAAAAAGAATTAACCCCTGCTAAAATTGTGAGAGATTTCTGAATCTGTAAAAAAATCAAAAAAATACTGAAAATTGCAACATGTAGGGCTGATATTATGTAAAATATAAAAATCACAATATCTTATTTAAAACAAATCCAAATATTCTGAAATTATAACCATAGCTTCTTAAAGAGTATTCAAAATTCTGGTAAAGATTTAGAAAATTAATTCCAAAAATTGTGGCCTATGAAGCAAATTTAGGAAAAACCTAAAAATGTAATAACTTCCACAAAACACATTGAAACTTTTTGAAATTTAGATTGTAGCTTGTTGAAAACCTATTACAACTATGGTAAAACATTTGAGAAAAAAATAGTAGCCAATTTAAAACTATAGATCATTCTCTAAAATTAGGGTTTGGACCCAGTTTTTACCGAAATTGACGCTCTGATACCACTTGATAAGATCTTTGCATAAATAAATGAATAATATGCAAAATATAACACAACACAAGAGATATGGGGGTCAAGATGCCCAAATATTCAATATATGTAGAATAATACCCTTTAGGTAGGGCAACACCATACAATGCTCCTTAAGGAAGGAGTAACTCCACAATATCCCAAGATGGGAATCCACTTTGAGGGGGACACCTCCAATATACCTCTACCAAGTAGAAGACTCAACTCATACCTCCATGACATTGATACTCACATCCCTTATATAGAAATGCATTACTCTTAATATATGGGTAACACCTAATCCCAATGTAGGTCGACTCATTACCCGATATAAAAATTCCTATGTGACCCCAAATAACTAACTAAGGAGATGTGTGCCACATGTCACCATCTCCATAAACCCATATATATTATAATATCATATCCCAAGGTACATAGCATTGATGTTATGGTCCTCATGCGCGGATTTCACTAACGCCTCAAGGTTTTGGTGTAACGGTTCATTATATTTGGTATTAGAGCAACCACCTGTGTTCAAGTCCTGTACGGGTGGCTACGCTAGCATTGCAGTGTTCACTGGGGATCGTATAGGACAAGACGTGGTCCTACTATATGGGTGTAAATCTAGCCCGGGGTCCAGGCTATAGAAGTGTGGTGGGATTGCTACGCCCTTAACCTATTGCTTGTATTAAGATATGAGTAGCTAACTTGTGGCTTACCATATCATTTTATTATATCATTTAAACTTTCTCATGCTTAATAGCTTGGCCTGGTGATGGCCATAACATATGAATAGTATATATAGGGGATTGTAGGTAGTATTTCATTATCATTTGAGCATTTGAGTCTTATTATATGGTTTGGAGGTTGCCCCTCGAAGTGGCAAAGCTATTATAATTGCATATTGAGATCATTATTATGAAATATTGTGTTATTTGGTGTTCTATTGTTTCTCATAATTTGAATTATACAAGTAATTTCATTACAAGTGGTATTAGAGCTGCGATCTGGGCACAAAATTAGGGTAAAAACTGTTGGTGTGTGTTATTTTCCACATCATCGGGTAATTCATCTCACTTAGGTGAGATCGTAGGTCCATGTGTCATTTAGGGGTCATTTTGAGATTCCCTTACGCATTAATGTGTCAATGCGTCGGCAAGACGGTGCGTCATGTGTGTCATTGGGAGTCACAATTCTATTTTGGGAATGTAACTCCCCCTCTCTACTCGAGTTGTCATGATTATAACACTAAGGGTTACTCAACACCTCCTATATGTACACGTCTTTTGATCTATGAGTCAGAGGAGAGTTTTATGGCTTAACCAGGTTCTCATCCGTTTGTTGAATCTTTGCATGCACATTTGGTTGATGCTCGATCCTCCCGAGATCTCTTCATGCTACCATTCGCACGTCCGATTGATGTGCACGTCGTCCCTCATGATCCTCACTTGCGGGTTTTCAAACCCTCTTTCATGGTATCAGAGCGGATCTTGTGGATCCGTGCACTCATCGGTGTTTCGTTCGTGTTTTTCAGCTTTCGGTGTGATATCCAGATCTCGGTGCGTGTGTCATAATGGATATTTCGTCATGTGCTTTAGTGTATTGATTCAGGCATTTATACCTCCTACATGATTTTAATCGTGGTTCGTTTGGTCGTGTTCGAGTTTCTGGTGTTTTTCAAGTTTAGTGTCTTTAACCGCTCAATTCTCTGGGTTTACATGTGTGTTTAGAGGTGTCCACCTGAGGTCTAATGCGTTTTGAGTTACAGATCTACATATTTTGTGCTAGTTTACATTGGTTCTCCGTTCTTGCATTGGCTTGACCGACAACTTGCTTATGACTCGCTCTTGCTTCCTGTAACTCGTTTCTCTGACCATGCTCAGGTTTTCTCATGTTTTCTCATGTAACGAACTTTCACAATAACTCGCAACTCGTTATTTGTTGTTTGCTCGTGTTTGGTTGAGGACTCGCTTCCTCCCCCTTATGCTTCGGCCTTACTCAGTGTGGAATCCTGCCTTTTTGAGTGGTTTTCCTTGGGTATTCAACCGCCCTTTGCTACATCCCTGCACTGTTTGGCTCGTGGTTCTCTCGCATGTTTCACTTTCTCCAACACTGTGAAGAGTTTTGCATTTTGGGCACATGGCTACAATGTTTTGGCTCCCACCTACTTGTGGACATCTCCAGACTTGCGCACCAATCTAGCCCAAAGACGTGGACCCTCCCTCAAGCATGTTTTTGGTGCTGCCTCGATTTTCAGACCTGCCCTCCCATCGCCATGCATCACTCAACAACTCGGTCTTGCTTGGCACATTTTTTTGTTGCAGAACAACATTTCAACCTCACTGCGCCGCCACGCTGCTCTAACTAGTTCTCCACTTGCTTCAATGCTCCAACAACCTACCTCTTAGCACATGGTCTCATCTCCCATGTGCCTCAGTAGCGACCTCCCATGCACCAACAACTCCATCCTGTAAACTTAGATGTTTTCTATCCAAAGACAACAGCTCCTCTTGGCACATGGTTCCTTCATTTAGCTTGGTCAAAGAGTATCTTCAATGTGGGCCCCTCCTTTCCACCTCTTTTTGATGTTTAAAGGTGTTTAAAAATTAAAACATTCAGTTTGGCATTGGTATTTTTATTTATTGGGTTGTATTTTGCTTGGAATTTGACCTTCCTACGCTTGTCGAAGATGAAGGGTGAGGTCCGGGGTTGGCAGGAGGCTAATACCCCCTCGCAAGCAAAACAAAATATGCCTAAAATTTGATGTCGTTTCTAACTAGTAGTCACACGACACCCTTTGCACCCATTTCAGGCACTTTTTAATCAGTTTGCAATGTTTATTGACTTTTTCCATCAGTTGCGGGAATCTTAATAATGCCATAAATTTTGACTCGCAGCTCGTTTTTGAGCGCTTCTTTAGTCAAAGTTGAATGATTTCTCACACATTACGTGATGAAATTTTTAGTTTTATAAACACACTACTTTATAAAGTGCTTGCGCATTCTGGGGTTGCTTGTACTCTGGGTTTTCGCATGCGAGGCACGAATTATTGGCCAAATCTGATGTCTTACTTTTGTGCATCATACATTTTTCATCATGGAGAGTGCTCTTTCCAGATGTGAGCGTCGTAGGATCACCTTACAGACTCCACCACTTCTCATAGGGAGAGGGAACTATTCAGCTTGGCGTGCTTCCATGGAACGCTACTTCGCCCATGAGGGTCTTATACCCTTGTTGCTTGGGCCAGTTCCTGAACCCACTGATCATCGTCATCTAAAGGACTTTCTCAACACTTGAGACCACATCTATGGTCACATGATGATGCATGTCTCTCGTTCTCTCTGGTTTCATGTGCCAGACTCAAATCCACCTCACAGTGTCTGGAGAATTCTTCAGTCCCTCTATGGAGACCCTTGACATACTGCCGCCATCATTTCTGCTACTGATTCAGTCATCTCCTTCATTTCTTCATGTGATGGCAGTTTCACTGACACAGACTCACTTGGTTCTACTTCTGATGACAAGGATTATGCACCCAGTTCTGATGCAGAGAGCATTATAAAGGAATTCTCTCCTCTTTCTCTCACTATTCTAGACATTATTGCATCCCACATCTCATCAGATATCGAGCCATCTCACACCATCATTACACCAGCCTCCTTTCCACCCCCAGTGTGCGAGGCCCACTCCACTCCTCTACCTTCATTGGATGACTCATACATATCTGACATCACTCTTCTATTTGTTAATCCCCCTCATTGGGACGAGTATCTACCTGACCTTAGTCATCTTTTTTCAGAGTCTACTTGTGATGCACTACAGGTCCCTCATCCATCTACAGGTGTTTCAGAGGAGTTCATCATCTCTGTTGTTGGGAGTGCCCCTTCCGGGAATCATGTCACTTCCACATTTCCAGAGACCTTCATTGATCCACCCTCAGTTGTGGATCCCTTTTCTATTATGGAGGATGTTTTGTTCCCTTCACATCACTTGGACATCCTTTCGTGGGTGTTCCTCTTTTTCACTCTGACAGTTCTATGCACGTGGCATTACCTTCGGTTCCTTGGCACTCACTCGCTAGACCTATGTCACACTTCCGTGCACCAGACTCAGAGTTCTTCGTGTTGTTGCCTTTAGTTTCCTTTGTGGAGTGGGCGGACTTCCAACACGTCATTTCTGTCCTTCCTAAGGGCAGGCACACAGTTCGGTGTGGGTGGCTCTTCTTTAGTCTAGAGGCAGAGGATCTTGTCATCGACATTCTTCTGGGAGACCTCCTAGAGCTGCAGAGTTCAGATCCGTCCATGGCATCTTCTGCATTCCTCTCGTCTCCCTCTTCTTCTCTCTTCTTCTTCTTTCCGAGAGATTGCCTCTTTGTACATGGGTACCTTTTCAGGCTCATCTAGAGCTGGGACCCATATTTGGCATATTTCTTAGATTAGAGAGTGTTTTGTTCTCTTGTGGTGGATGTTTTTCCCACTGGGTTTTCCTTCACTGCTTGGGACCTTTTTCTTGTGCATGGGTACCTCATCAGGCTTTGTGCCGAGACCCATTTTTCGTTTCTAACTTGCTACCTCATCCTAAGTTATGATGAAGGGGGGGTGTTGGTGTGTGTTATTTTCCACATCATCAGGTAAGTCATCTTGCTTAGGTGAGATCGTAGGTCCATGTGTCATTTAGGGGTCATTATGAGATTCCCTTACACGTTAGTGCATCGGTGCATTAGCACGTCAGTGCATTATTGGGAGTTACACTTCTATTATGGGAATGTAACTCCCCCTCTCTACTCAAGTTGTCATGATTGCAGCACTAGGGGTTACTCAACACCTCCTATATGTACACATCTTTTGATCTATGAGATAGAGGAGAGTTTTATGGCTTAACCAGTTCGCTTTCGTTTGTCAAATCTTTGCATGCACATTTGGTTCATGCTCGCTCCTCCCGAGATCTCTTCACGTTGCTGTTCACATGTCCGTTGATGTGCACATCATCCCTCGTGATCCTCACTTACATGTTTTCAAACCCTCTTTCAAAAACCTTATTTTTTTTGTTTCCACCATATATTGCGAACCAGAGAAAATTGGTGGGAGATATTTTTACCAGAGTTGTGAAAATTTCAAGTAAAGTTCCCTAAAAATTTTAGACTTTTTAAATTTATTTTGCAAAAGTTATTACAAATTTAGGGTTTTTCATAAAATCACTCCCTAGGGTGCAAATTGTGGAATATTTTCAAGTTCTTTACATTTTCGGAAATCTCTTAAAAAATACTATTAGTATATTCTTTGTGTTTTTTCGTGTTCAACTAAATTTTTATCGAAACCCTAAACCCTAAGGTTTGACATCATGGCGGGGCCTTCCACAAGAGCAAAAAAGAATTTGGTTACTCTAGGTAAAACCCTAGATAAAGATGGGGTAGTGATTGAAGAGATGGAGTCAGAAGGGGTAAATACAGATTCCTCGGCACTAGGGTTTACCTTAGTTGATCATAAGGTGAGCCAACTTGAGTATGAGCTGCGAAATGTACAATCTGAGATGGCCTCTAAAGGAGACATAGACCAAATCAATCATCGGTTAGATGATATCATGCAACATGTAAAGGGTAAATAGTATGGCCAAAATCGGCCCATATCAACCAAGGAGGATCTTTAGTTCAAAATCATGGAAAAAATAACCATGTTGGATCACTTTTCTAGCCTAATCAAAATCCAACTTATTCGCAACCATGAAACATGATGCCGAAAGTGGATATGCACAAATTTGATGGTAAAGATCCCTTGAATTGGATAAATCAAATGGAGAACTTATTTGAGTTACATCAAACACCATCAGGACAAAAGGTGACATTGGCATCCTCTGTATCTTGAACCAGACCAATTTTTTTGGTATCGATGGTTATGTGCTCAGAGGCAAAAGAATGGTCTCGGTGTCACTTGGATAGTTTTTACCGAGGAGTTGCAATTGCACTATAGTTCCAGTGTTTCAGAGAACTACTTTAGTCAATTAGAAAAGTTACGGAAAAAATATCAGTCAAATATTATGTGCATCAATTCCAAAACCTATCCTTAAGGGTGGAGAATATTCCAAATGAGAATCTGAATGACCTATTTCTTGGGGTCTTAAGGACCACATTGAGCATGAGGTACATATGTTTAATCCACTCAAGCTTTCTGATTCTATTATCATGGCACGTCGAGTAGAGGAAAAAGTTCTTTTTAGTAGGAGGCCACCTTTCATTAACACCAGAGATACCATAGTATCTCTTCCCCTTCATTTTTAGGCCAATTAAATTGACTCCTCAAAAAATGCAAGAAAAGAGAGCAAAAGGATTATGTTTTAACTGTGATAGAAAATATGGATCGGGACACAAGTGTGCTAAGAAGAAGTTGTTCTATATTGACGGAGGTAATGAGGATGATGAGGAAGCTGAAATTATAGGAGAGGCTGAGGAACCAAAGAGAGATGAAGTAGAGGATAACCAACCTAAAATTTCTTGCTATGTATTGTCGGGTATTAGTACTCCTCAAACACTCAAGGTTATTGGCTATCTCAAAAAATAGAAAGTGACGGTGTTGATTGACTCGGGAGTACTCATAACTTCATAAATAGTAAGTTAGCTGCCCGCCTCAATTGTTTTATTTACCCAACTCTAGAAATGCAAGTTATGATTGCAGATGGTGGGATAGTCAAGTGCACAGGAAAGTGCCATAGTATCAAGCTTTTCATGGGAGACTACATGTTAGACTCACCTATGTTTGCTATTTCTATGGGAGGGGCAGATATTGTTTTGGGTGTCCAATGGCTCACAACCTTAGGTACTATAGAGATGAATTTCCAAGAATTGTTCATGCAATTTCATTCAGATGGAAGGAAAATACAATTGAATGGGATGGTAGCTAAGTCTCCACAGATTATTAGCTCTCATAAGATGCAGAAGGTTCTTAGAAAAGGAGTAGATGGATTTATAGAAAAGTTATTTTCCATATAAGTACAAAATATAGAGTCTTCAATGCTACCCGATCTTCATAAGATTATTGATGCTCACTCATCATTTTTTTATGAAATTCCAAAGGGACTACCACTAATTAGGGATCATGATCATTCCATTCGAGTTGATTCCAGGAGTAAAACACCTAATATCGGACCATGCCGATATCCATATTCCTAGAAAAGTGAGATCGAGAAAATGGTTTAGGAAATGTTGAAGGCATGTATCATTAGGCATAGCTAGAGTGCATATTCTTCACCAGTGGTCATGGTACGTAAGAAGGATGAAACATGGAGGATGTGTCCAGATTACCAAGAACTCAACAAGTACACCATCAAAGATAAGTTTCCTATTCCAGTAATTGATGATTTACTTGATGAATTGTATGGTGCTATTTATTTCACAAAATTAGATCTTCGTTCGGGGTACCATAAAATTAGAATAAAAGAGGAAGATGTTCATAAAATGACTTTCAAGACTCATGAGGGCCATTATGAGTTTTTGGTAATGCCTTTTGGTCTTACAAATGTGCCCTCAACCTTTCAAAGCTTGATGAACATTGTTTTTAGGCCATTTTAAAGGAAATTTGTATTAGTTTTCTTTGATGACATATTGATTTATAGTAAGACATGGGAAGAACACTTACAACATGTAAATAAAGTGTTGGAAGTTTTGGAGAAACATACTCTCTATGCAAAGCCATCCAAATGTTCTTTTGGTGTACAAGAGGTAGAGTACTTGGGTCACATTGTATCCCATGAAGGCGTTAAAGTTGATCCTCAAAAGATCAAAGCTATGGTGGAATGGCCAAGGCCCAAAAATCTCAAAATCTTCGTGGGTTCCTAGGACTAACAAGGTACTACAGAAGATTTGTGCGGGGATATGGTAGAATAGCAACCCCACTCACTACATTGCTAAAGAAGGATGCCTTCCATTGGACAAACGTAGCCACTAAATCCTTTGAGCAGCTGAAGGAAGCCATGTGCAACACCCCAATTTTGGCTACTCCCAACTTCTCAAAAACCTTCATTATTGAATGTGATGCTTCAGGATCAGGATTGGGAGCAGTTATAATGTAGGAAGGAAGACCAATTGCATTTGAGAGTCGCCAATTCAAAGGAAAATATCTGCTCAAACCTATTTATGAGAAATAAATGATGGCTATTCTTCATGCGGTCAAGCAATAGAGGCCCTATCTCATGGGTAGACACTTCAAGGTAAAAACTGATCATGATAGTCTCAAATACTTTTTGGAGAAAAGGTTATCATCTGAGGAATAACAAAATTGGGTAACAAAAATGTTGGGTTATTATTTTGAAATCATATAAAAAAAGGGTAAAGAAAATGTAGTAGTTGATGCGTTGTCCAAAAGGATACATCCGCCGATGCCTTACTATGTGGAATGTCCATGTTGATGGCCGATTGGGTGGATGAAGAAAGATTGGAATGGGATCAAGGCAAGGATACAAAATATCTAATAGAGAATATCAAGCAAGGATCTATGTCATATACCAAATTTGAGTGGAAAGGTAATTCCCTATGGTATAAGGACAAGTTATACTTGAGTAAAGATTCGAGTTGAAGCATAAGATTCTGCAGAGCTACATGCCTCACATGTTGGAGGACACTCGGGTTTTTGAAGACATATCATAGAATAAAAAGAGAATTATTCTAGGAAGAATTCAAGGGGATGCACAAAATTTTGTATTAGAGTGTTTAGTGTGCCAACAAAACAAAGGGGAAACAATTAATACACCATGTTTGTTGTGCGAACCCTTACCAATTCCTAACCAGAGATGGGAGGAGGTCTCCATGGATTTCATCACCGGATTGCCTTGTTCAGAGGGTAAGAATTTTATTTTCGTGATTGTGGATAGGCTCACAAAATAAGCCCATTTTTGTGCCCTATCACATCCATTTGTAGCCGTCTTATCGCAGCTATTTTTTTAGAGACAGTTCAAAGGCTACATGGAACCCCAAAGATAATTGTAAGTGATCGTGATCCTATTTTCACAAGTAATTTTTGGACGGAATTATTTTCATGTTTGGGTACTCGGTTAACTCACGCTTCATCTTATCATCCTCAAACTGATGGGAAAATAGAAGTGGTCAACAAATGCGTAGAGGGGTATCTACGTTGTTTTGTATCAGATAAGCAGGAAAGGTGGATTAAATGGCTACCACTTGCATAATGGTGGTATAACACATCTTTTCATACCTCTTCTCAAATGACCCCATTTTTAGCATTATATGGTTACCATCCACCTTCTATCACTTCCTCCTTGAGGGTGCAAACTAAGGTCAGAGATGTTGAGGAACAAATTCAACATTAACAACATGTTTTGGCTAGTTTGAAGGAGAATTTAGCATTAGCACAAAACAAGATGAAATAATAAGCAGATCAACACCATAGTGAAATAAATTTTGAAATTGGTGACTGGGTTTTTTTATGTCTCTATCCTTATAAACAAATGTCCCTAAATCAACAGAAAAAGGACAACAAACTTGCTCCTAAATATTATGGCCCTTATTAGGTTCTACAGAAAATTGGTAGTGTTGCTTATAAACTAGAGTTGCCTCCATCTTCACACATACGCCCAATATTCCACATTTCATGCCTGAAGAAGGTTATTGGATAGAAATTTGAAGCCCAAAAAGAGTTACCAAAAATTTACGAGGAAGGAAGAATTATTTTGGAGCCGAGAATATTCGTAAACACGTACTAAGAGGCTAAGCAACAAAGATATTAAAGAATATCTATTCAAGTGGAAGAATCTGAGCATAGAAGATACAACCTTGGATGATGAAGGTTTTCTGTAGCAACATCCAAGATTATTCAATGTTGAGGAAAACGTTGGTTTGAAGGGGAAGGGCATGCTACGCCCTTAACCTATTTCTTGTATTAGGATATGAGTAGTCGACTTGTGGCTTACCATATCATTTTATTATATCATTTATACTTTCTCATGCTTAATAGGCTGGCCTTGGTGATGGCCATAGTATATGAATAGTATATATAGGGGATTATAGGTAGTATTTCGTTATCATTTGATAATTTGAGTCTTATTATATGGTTTGGATGCTACCCCTCAAAGTGGAAAAGCTATTCTAATTGCATAATGAGATCATTATTCTAAAATATTGTATTATTTGGTGTTCTATTGTTGATCATAATCTGAATTATACAAGTAATTTCATTACATGGATGTTATGATCTTCATGTGTGGATTTCACTAATGCCTCAAGGTTTTGGTATATAACATTTGTTATATTTTTTTGACTCGATTCCTTGACACATTTCCATGAATTTTTACTTGACCTATTTCCCAACTTATTTTCCCGATTTGTTTCCTAACTTATTCCCCCAATTTTTTTCCCCGACCTATTTCCCTCACTTACTCCCCCGACTTGTTTCCTTAACCTATTTCCCAATTGAAAACCCGACTTGTTTCCATGACTTGAACACCTAACTTGTTTCCTTGTCTTAAAAACTTGACTTGTTTTCGACTTGAAAGCCTATTTTGTTTCCTTGACTTGAAAACCCAACTATAGTAAAAATGTAAATTATTTTTTCCCACTTTTCAAGCACCCACACCACTTTGAGTTTCAGTCAGTAGAGATCATAGTGACATCAAATTATTCCCATACAAATTACTATTTATAGCCCCTCTAACCATAGCCTCCAAACAAATTAGGTCCTCGGAGAAAATTATACCATTACAATCGTCTCGTTGAGCCAATCAATTTAACATATAACTCCAACCAACCTTTTCTGGAACCCTATAACCCCTCTTGGTCATGGTTGTCACTCGTGTAGGCACAAAAAACATGGAGGAAGAAATCACTACCTTGAAGGCACAAATGTTTGAGCTCACACAAATGATGCAAGAAATCAATTAGAAAAATGTTATCCTCACTAAAAAAATTCATATTGAGTCCACTTCTGAACACAATTTCTCTTCTCCAAATATGTCACATGGTCCCAAGCTATATTTTCCGTGTTTCCATGGTGTGAACATGCTAAAATTTTGCAATAGCTAACTAAAAAGACTAACACCTAGTAGTCTAGAGCTAAGCTTAAATTTATCAATGAACCATCAAGATCATAGCTTATGAGAATGCATAATGAAAATTACATGAAATTACTCATCTAATCTATAAGCATTCTTACTAAGTTAAATGATTTCTAATTAAAATGAACCTAATTAGATCTATGAGAAATCAAATTATGTTGTTCTCCAAAGAGAGGGAGAAGATCTCACCAAAGAATGGCTACAAGGCCAAGCTTGGATCTTCTTCTACTACTCAACAATGGTAGAATTGATGCAAAACAACTATGCCAAATTAATGGAGAAATCTCTTGATCATATGTTTTATATGAGATACTATTCAAAGTATGGTGTAAGGTGTGAAGGTTGGAGTTTGGGAGAAGCTTGCAGATTGGTACGTGTGGGACAAAGCCCAAAGTAGAAATACAAAGGATAAGCTTGTTAAGAAGAATTAACAAAGGATGTGCAACTCATGGGAGTTGGAAATGGTATTAATTAATCAAATAAGACTAATTAATAGGGTAGAATAATATTTTTAGGCTATTTGAAGTGATTGGGGTGTTTGATAAGATTGGAAGCATTTGAAAGCAGGATTTAGCCAATAAAAGGGTTTATTGATTAAATGCATCGTTAAAAAGGCTTAATTAACTAATAATAGTTAATTAATTGATTCGAAGAGGATTATAACTAATGAAGTGTCATTAATTGGCATCTGAAATGTGATAGAATCTAGTTAATTAATGAAGTGTCGTTAATTGACCAAAATAGAGGGAAACATTAGTTAATTAGCGGAAATCACTAATTATAATGGAAATGATATAAAAAGAGGATAATGAATACCACTTTAGCATTAAAACTATGTAAGTGAATTTTAGGTTACTACATTTGCCCCTATTTGGGGTGGCGCAAGTGATCCTACTACAAAAAGAAAGTAGATGCCACTAAAAATTACTTGTGATGCGAGAACAAGTAATTTTTGGAAGAAAATTAGTAGAATGTAGGATGCCCACTCGAGTGTCGATTGGGTGATAAAAGAAGTTAATTGACAATTGAAAATATGAAGGAAATAGATATAAGAATCCAGTGGTTGAAACTTTGATAGTGAGAAGAAATGATAATGAAGAATATGGAAATAGCCTTTGCATCTAGTTCATTCAATAAACAAATTTGTTTCATCACTTTGCTCATATGATCTACATCATCGGCCCTTATTAAAAATATACGCATACAACAAACGTGTAAAATAACATGAAAAGCTATAATACTAACATTTGTTCATTGCTAAAAATGCTTAACTCTATGCAACATACATAATGCAATGCAATACGAGAAAGTAAACCAGCTAACCTGACAGGGAAACAAGTACAAACACACATACTCAAACAAACAACGTTTAAGATAGTTACATCAATGTTTTTGTTATCAAGCTTCAATTCTTGAATGTTCGTGTTTAACGACAAGGGTTAAAAATGGTGCCCTAAGAAAGGATACATGTGAGGGGAATAATAGAGGACACTTGGGTCCTATGAAAAATAATTCATGTGCTATGAAATAATATCCAACATCTCATTGCACTAAAGACGTAAATACATAGTAAGCAGACTAGCTTTGTTAATGGAGGTAGATCAAAATGAATAGTGAGTTGTTGTGCGAGAACAAGTGAGAACCTAAGAAAGACATTTTGTAGGATTTTTTTGATGTTTTAGGACAATTCATTTGATACAAGCTTCAACTGTGTGCATGTTGTTTACCAATTTTTGACAAATTTTAATTTTACAATTTTTGAAAATTTTACCAATTTTTTAGGTGTTTTTTGATTTTTGATTTTTTAAATTTTCCAAGAAGAAAATAATCAAAAAGAATGAAAATATCATGGGACATTGCCAAATAACGTTGGTAAGCAAAAATATGCCCTAGTAGCAAAAAGGGTCACTAGGAAGCAAAAACATGCCCCAACATAGCGAAAATAGGTGAAAATGATTATTTAGTAAAAAATAATCATCATGATGAGTGCTTTGGAGAGCACGTCGTCCCAAAGTGGCTTCAAGTAGAGACATGACACAAGTGGTCAAAATGGGTATAAATACCAAGTCACGGGGGGTAAAAACCATCGCGGCTAGTTATTTGTTAGTTACCCTTACCACTTTTACTGGTGATTTTGCTCTGACATACGAGAGGAATGGTGCAAGTTCAGGACCGTACACACTTTGTGCAAACATCATTCAAGACTACTCGAGGCTTCACGGGATGGTCTGCAGTACAAAAGAGCAAAAAATTTCATTTTTAAACTTACTTATTAGCATTTATTAGGCCTAGAAAGTTGTTTAACAACACCAATGCGGCCCTTGGGGCGCACAAGAGGTTTGTGGGGGTGTGCGGGGCACGTAGTTAAGAAGCATATGTGGTGGAACATATACGTTGAAATGGGTGCAAAGGAATGAGAAAGAACATATACAACTTGTGTATGTGTGGAAATGTAGGCGTGATCACACAAGTGTCAAAATAAATGTGCTAACGTGGAGGTGGGCGCATATGCATTGAACGAGGTTAGGGGGAATAAGGGCGTGTCTAAGTGAAAATGTATGTGTTGGTGTGAGAAAGGGTGTGCTAACGCTAGGGTGTGTTGGTGCCAAAATGGGTGTGCTGCGCTACAATGGGCACACTAACATGGATGAGATGTTTTGTACGACCTTAGAAGAATTTTGAGGAGATTTTAAAAATAAATTAGATAATGTTCCCTAGAAGAAAATTATGTTAACCACCGATTTTCTTGATTTTTTAGGTTAGCCTATCCAGATTGGAGACACGGGAGAGGCATGAGTGGTTGTGAGCCTATGAGGATATGTTTTCATGCCATGATCACATCTTCTTAGAGATCATGCTAGATGTCACAGGTCTCTCGCATGTGGCTCGCATGCCACAGATTACTCTTAACCACAATATTCTCACAACCTTAGCGAGAGATAGCAAAGTGAGAGTTAGACCTTGATTTGAGACCGGTGAGATGAGTATCACACTGGAGGATGTGTGGTGCATACTGCGAGTGCCAATCTAGGGAAACCTAGTTACATACGATGGACAACCGTGGCCATATTTTAGAGTATCATGGAGATGTTCATCGTAGCACACATACCCCAATGGGGCATGGCGGTTGACATACACAGATGTTTTACTTGATCGCTAGCTTGCACGGTTCCAGTGTACTTGATGGTGCTTGTTAGCAACATTTTTTGCCTAACAAGACTAGTGCATGATTTTCTTTGGGCTCATTGGAGTTATACACAGTCTCACTAGTGGATAGGTTTATTACTTGGGGTAGTGCTTACTATCCCATCTATATTCAGATCTACATTTGATAGCATACCGCTATTAAAAGACCATGGTCCAACAAAATTATTACGAGATATGGGCCTGGGATCACATTGTCATATGACTCCCATTAGGAGTTCTCTCGAGCTAGAGCTCCAGATGAGCCATCTATTATGGTTTGGGTGCTAGTTGGTGACGATATTCGTGGGCACACTAGAGACACAAATTATTATAGGTGGGAATTCGATGATATTCAACTTCGTATGGTTATATGGCACCCATATAGATTGCATCGTGGCCTAATGATGCTACTGAGCTCAACATAATAGAGGTTGAGCATTTTATCATTAGTAGCCATAGACTACATCATTGAGTGGTATCGAGTTGATAGAGTACAACGACAGTTGGGCCACATCGAGGGGATTTCAAGAGATGGGATGTGGTACGGCGTAGATCCAGGATAATTTTGACATTGGCCCATGGATCAGACCATGATGAGCTCATGATAGTTTCCTATAGGTGGTTCCACAACCTTGGGTTCCGCAGCCACATATAATGGATCTTGGGAAGACTTGAGACTACGCATCATGGCATGCGGCAGTATTATCATGATGCTTCACCATACCACAGAAGCAATACATGCTAGGATTGTAGCGAGGGCACAGGGGATGATTGGGCCAAGCTCCGGGAGCACGGGCATAGGTAGGGGCATAGATAGATCCATAGCAGGCGCGGGGTCGAAAATTAGCGATTAGGTGCACATATACAAGTAACACAATAGGCACCCAAATAGCCACATGGACATGCTCCCTTACAGAACCTTTACAACATATTCCTTTACATGTACCACTACAGGTACCATCACAGGGGACATGTTCCATTACAACTACCATTACAACAAGTTCCATTACAGTGCCTTTATCACCTCCACATGCACCGAGTCCACCACATAGTCCTCCAGGGATGGATCGGGATGACAAATATGAGGGATATGGAGATGGTTGGGATGCATGGGGGTCCCCACCACACAGTCCAGTGGGGGGAGGATGGAGAGCAGACAATAAGTTTCCACATTTATCTTCACCGAGGTAGGCTACACAGAGTGCAGGTGATCTAGTTGCATTGAGGAAACAGTTAATAGGTGGTAACACAAAAAAATTAGGTCATTGTTGAGAGGGATCGGGTCACTACCGAGAGGGAATAGCTAACTATCGAGACACTATAGTTATAGGCCGAGTTGGCTAGTGTGAGAGTAGAGCATGATGTGATCCAATAGGTAGGGAAAACATTCAGAGTATAGGACTTAGTCTTTGAGTGTGATGTTATCATGGGAGAGGCTACATATTACAAGATGTTATACCATGGGGCCATTCCAAAGTGGATCGAGGGCCATGGAATACGAGCTAGTCCAACAATAGGTCTAGATCTAGATCATAGAGGCCATCACAATTCAATACAACAACCAAATTCTCATCATGGAGGATCAATACAACATAGTACAACACCACCTACGGGACCATCTCAGTAGATGCCTCCACCTGAGGGTAGGCCATGAAGTCCCCATATGGGAGAGATTCATGAATGACTTATTGTATTGTATTGGATGTATATTTTTGATGTACGCCTTGATATGAAGGCACATTTTTGTATGAATGTACTTATGTATTGTTTTTATTATGCCTCATGATGATGAAGGCACATTTTTTATCCATGCCCATGATGGCTTATTGTATCTTATGTATATTAAGACACATTGTTTTATACATGGAAATTTGTATTTTACATGGATATATGATGATGATGGACTGTGTTTACTTATCGCATTTTGTGTATGAGATAACATGTTTAGTCCACATTTTTATTATGGTCTATGTTTGAGGGGGATAGAAGGTGATCCCTCTTGCCCCTCTTGGTGATATCATATGATGTTATCTTAGCATACATGTTTAATTTTCAGTTTCATGATGATGTAGCTTAACATTTATTGATATATGATGTATAGATGTGATGATAGATGATATGATGATGAGATGACAAAAAAATGTACAAGAAAACAAAAAGCACAAGTAAATCAAATCTAATCAAAACAACACAACTATGTACAAGTATGTAAGATAAAATGAACTCAATGTAATGCACAACAGATTAAAGTAACACTCAATCTAAGTAAGAAAATGAATCCCATTTAAAGAACACAAAATGAAGAAATAATGCAACTAAAACTATGTATTTGCGGGTGACAATTTTGAAATGTTTTGCATTGTTTTTGGTATTATCTCAAGACAATGTTATATTGTTTTTGAGTTTTCTACAAAATGAATTGAATGTTTTTATTTTTCCAACTAACATATGTGAATGTTTTGGGATTTTCAAAAGTTATATGAATGTTTTTTTGTATTTTTCCAAAAGTTTTCCAAAGCTACGTGCAAGAAAATGAAGAAGCATGGATGCCCCCAGCGTTAGATGGGATGTACAAGGGTAGAATGCCACAGCGTATGTTCAAGAATTGAAGATGCAAAGTTTCCCCAACGTGAGATGGGAATATACAAAGCAAACTCTTTACACACAAAAGTTGGATCAGTCGGATCAAGGCCAAGAGGGATAGGCTCAAAAGTATCTCAGACACAGGAAAGGACTAGCTTAGGATAAAGCCATCATAATCCTACATTTTGAGATGCTTGTGAACAATGGACCCTCCAATGGCGCCAAAACTGGTTTTCACTAAAGGACTTGTCCAAAGTGCCACAATTGTGTGGTTTTCACACTTGGACACATTGATTTCTCTTTACTTTTTTTGATTATTATATATATATATATATATATATATATATTATTTGTTTGTTTTTATTTTTATTTTTGAGGAACCCCATACTCAAGCATATAACCACTTGAGATGCATGGCATTCATGGGTTCCTTTAGTTCATCACCATCGAGTGAGAAAGCTTGTATGCACCTAAACCATATTTAACAACCACAACATATGGCCCTAACCAATTTGGCTCGAACTTGCCTTTTTTTCACGGTCCTTAGTGGTGTTGAACTGATTTTCCTTCATCACAAGGTCTCCTACCTCAAATTGGTGAGGCAATACTATTTTGTTATAACTTCTATGCACTCGATTCTGATACACTTTGAGGTGATCAAGGGCATGAATTTTTTCTCATCTAATAGCTCCAACTCTGCTAGTCCGAGCCACTCTGTAATCCTCCTCTTTATCTAGGTACTCTCTCAATTCTATACGCAAAGAGGGGAGCTTGATCTCAAGAGGTAAAATGATTCAATGCCGAATACTAGGGAATATGGAGTTGCACCAGTAGGGGTGTGGATGGATGTTCTATATGCCCAGAGGGATGGGTGAATCTGTAGATGCCAGTTGTGGCCAGTTTTTCTCACCATCTTCTCCATAATATGGACAAGGGTTTTATTTGTGGCCTCATCCTATCCATTACCTTGAGGGTAATAGGGGGTTGAGTACTTGAGACTGATTTGAAAGTGTTGACATAACGCCTTCATGGTTTTATTTTTGAAGGATTTTCCATTGTTTGTGATAAGGGTAGAAGGGATGCCATAGTGGAAAATGATATGGTTCATTATAAACTTGGATATCTACACACCCATGATATAGGTGAGAGGCAAAGCCTCTACCCACTTTGTAAAGTACTCAGTGGTAGTGATAATGAACATATGGCTGTCATAGGATGCTAGGGTAAGATTTCTAATGAGATCGAGCCCCAATTTGAAAAAGGCCATGGTGTTGTAATAGGATGCAAGGATTGTGCTAGCGCATGAATCAAATTGTTGTATTTTTGACACAACAAACACTTCTTTACATACTTGCAACAATCATTTTCCATGGTAGGCCAATAATAGCCTACTCTTAGTATCTTTTTGGCTAGGACTATCCCATTTGTATGGGCTCCACAGATACCTTTGTGCACCTCCTTAATTTCTAAGATGGATTCTTCAATGTTAAGAAAATGCAACAGATTCCCATCATACCCTCTATGATAGAGAGTGCCCCCAAGTAAGGTGTAGCGAGGCTATATCTTTGGATAAGGTTTCTTTTATCATAATGAGAAATGTCTAGAGGAAGGTTCCATCATGAAGGTAATTGAAAATATCAAAGTACCATGGTGAATGGGGACCAACAACTTCACATATCAGATAAGACTTTGGCATGTCATATGCTGGTGTTAGTAAGTGATCCACAAAGAAAGGTATATCATTCTGTCTAGGTGGGATGCATAAAAAAGAACCCATCATAGCCATGGCATCTGCCACTGCTTTTTCCACCCTCTAAGAATCTATTTAAATGTGATCTACACAAAAATATTTTAATGTATCAACCATTTTTATAAGGAATGAGTTTTTCATCCTTAACTTTATACTCATCTGTAACCTATTTGATAATCAACATAGAATCTCTAGTCACATTGAGCTTCTGATATCCCAACATATAACTATTTTTAGCCTTGCAATGAGAGCTTCATATTCTTCTAATATGGGATCCTATTTTGAAATCTTGTGGGATCAAGTCCCCTGAAGGAGTTATAAGCACAACTCCTACTCCTAAACCATGGAATGTGAAGGATCCATCAAAATACATTTTCCATGTTATGGATTCCTTGAGATACATGAGTGAAGTATCTAGAAGTTCTAGACTCAATGGTTCTATACTTGGTAAAGGGGCTTCAACTAATTGATCTACTAGTACCTGCCCCTTGATTGATTTCTGATGGATGTATTCTATATCAAATTCACTGAGTAGGATGATCCAATTGGCCATCCTTCCTGTAAGTGTTGGTTTTGATAGTAGATACTTCAATGGGTCCACCTTTGATATAAACTTTATTTTTTGTTTAGCAAATAATGATGTAATTTTTGAAAGGAAAAAACTATGGCTAGGAAAGCATTCTTGATCTGTGGGTAATTGAGCTAATAAGAAATCAATGTCTGGCTTAGATAATATATAGCTTTTTCCTTCTGATCCTTGTCATATTGGACCAAGAGTGCTCTAATTGTAAATTGTGTAGTAGAAATATACAACAACAATGGTTCACTTGTAGTAGGCAAAATTAGAAAAGGGGGTTTTGAAAAATACTCTTTAAGCAAAGAAAATGCTTGCTATTGTTCTGGACCCCATAAAAGTTGACATCCTTCTTGATAAGATGCGTAAATGAGTGACACTTGTTTGTGAGTTGGGAAATGAATCTCTGATTGCTTGTATTTTCCCCTATAAGTTGCATAGTTGTTTGATGTTTATAGGAGGAGGAATCTCTGTGATAGTCGGGACCTTAATCGGGCCTACTTAAATTCCCTTTGTGATACGATAAAAACTAGTAATTTCCTTGATAACACACCAAAGAAACATTTATTTGGATTGAGACAGACCTTGTAGTCCCTTAGATGCTTGTGAATGCACCATAAAATAACCAGGATGGTCTTCTCTCATTCTGGACTTGCCCAAGATGTCATCCACATAATCTTCCATTATGTCGTTGATCATATCATGAAAGATGATGGTCATAGCCCGTTGATAAGTTGTGCCTGCATTCTTGAGGCCAAAGGGCATGACTTGGTAACATAATTCCCCCAAGGGGTTGTGAAATTTGTCTTATGTTGATCCTCCTCTATAATATTAATCTAATTATAACCTAAAAATCCATCCATGAGTGATAGCATTTCATAACCAACCATGGAATCAACAATCATGTCAATATTGGGGAGAGGAAAGTCATCTTTAGGACAAGCTTTGTTTATGTCTCTAAAATCTGTAAAATTCTGATACCTATGGGATTTTTCTATACAAGTACAACATTTGAAATCCACTCTGAGTAATCAATAGGTTGAATGAAGCCTACTACCAATAATTTTTAGGCTCCTCTTTAACCAACAAGGCAACACGAGGATGCATTTTGTTAAGCTTTTGTTTGATAGTTTTATGTATTTTTGCACAATAAGATTACACACTAGTAGTGCCATATCAAGTCCCGAATGTTTGCATAGAACCAAGAACATATGTCTACAAATTCATGCAAAAGCAAGAAAAATGTCTTCTATTCTTGAGTCAAGAGTGAAGCTCCCAACTTAACCATCCTAGGTAATTCTTCTATTCCGATGTTGACCTCAATAGTCTCCTCCACAAGAAGCTTAGATTCTTCTTCCATGTGTGTAGGATCAGGGGGAGATTGAGATCTTCTTCCAAGGGTGTCTTAATGAGATTTTCACCCTTGGATAAGTCAATTTATTTGTCCTTAATTTTTCCTTTTGTTTTTCTACCAATGCCTCAAAAAGGTTTTATTGTAAGACTTAGAATTGTTATTTTTTGCAAGGCTTCTTTGTGGAACTTTTTCCCTTGCTTTTTACTTTATTTTGATGACCATAGAACTTAACCTCCTCCTGAAATACATGTGCATGCATCTAGGTTAATGGAGAAGCCTTTTTATGATCACCTACTAGGATGTCATCTCGGATACCCATAAACTCACAAATAGCCTCATCGTTGGAAAATAAGTCAATCGGTACATGTTGTTGTTGGTCCCAATTCACCAAGGAAGGATAAACAAGGTTTAATTTAGGAACAAGGATAGGTAAGGCAAGGGATATGGTCAATATAGCCATATCAGAAAATAGATTGGTGGAGGAAAGGTCTTCGTAAAGACTACACTAGGAATCTATTTTGATTTCATAACCTAACTCACTATCTTTGCGTTCAGAGGCAGTGGCATCACACACTAGTTGAATAGATCCATATGGTCAAGGACAATACCATACTTGCACATTTTTTTGTGGGGTTCTGGAAGAGGTTCCCACACTCCTTATTCATGTGTGCCACAACCATACCCTTGGTAGCCCATGGTGTACATCATTTTGTTTGGAATTGCATATTTAGGATCTTGGTAGCATGATGCCATCTCATCCATGGGAGGTGGTATCATAGAGTTACATAGCAATTGTTCATCATCTAGTAAACCACTAGGAGTGAAATCGTCAAAGGGAAATTATCTCTAGGATGTTGATATTTGTGACAAGGCCTACCCCATGTTTTGGGTGATAGGGGAAGGTTTGAAACTAGAAGGGCCTATTGGAGATCATACTCCCCTGCAACTCGGTTAAAAGGATTTTCGTCTCCCATGTAACAAAGGGAGAAACTAACGTTGAAGCACCATTATCATTGAGGTTCAAGGCATCTGGATCAACCCGTGAGGTGAGAGCCTTAGATTGAGTCAGAATAACCATTTCTATGGAAGGGAAATTAAAAAAATAGGGAAGTAACCTAATAATTCTCTATAATGAGAAAAAGGTTGAGAATCCCCTAATAGTTATAATTTTCCCTTCATACTATAGCTTTAGAACCGGTGATATGTAGAAGACATGGTCTGTATGACATGAATCCATGGGCGGCCGAGAAGTATGTTATAAGGCAGCTCCAAGTATAGAACATGGAACTTTGTATCATGAGTAGTAGGCCCTACTCCCAACAAGAATGTTATCATATTGGTCGACTGTCACTCTTCATTTTCATATGCCTTGATGGTGATGACCTTTTTTTCCAAATCTATTTTAGTATG
This sequence comes from Taxus wallichiana var. yunnanensis, assembly GCA_018340775.1. Taxonomy (NCBI): domain Eukaryota; kingdom Viridiplantae; phylum Streptophyta; class Pinopsida; order Cupressales; family Taxaceae; genus Taxus; species Taxus wallichiana. The sequence goes on from CM031244.1 coordinate 9,239,051, forward strand.
ACCCAATTGCCAAACAAGTTTCAAGGTACAAATGTTTAGGCTTGATCCACCATCCACAAGCACCCATTTAATTTTCTTATGATTGAAAATAACCTCAATGTGTAAGGGAAAATTGTGTGAAGGATCTTCGTAGGAATTTCCTCTTGACTAAAGGTTATATGCTCCATTGGAGCAATCATGCCACCATTTCTTGGAAGTGGGTAGGGTCTATATCAACCGACACTCTTGACCTTGTAATGTCTTACAAAGGATGTCCTTGTGTATGTTAGAGATCTTAAGAAGATCTAAGATTGAGATCTTAGTGGTAGTCTTCTCAAGTTGCTCCAAGACATCATAGTGACTATCTTGAGGGGTAGACAAAGGAGGTTTTGAAATAACAAGGTGAGCATGCCGCGTTATCATGGTGTAATCCTTTTGTTTTGACATTTATTGTGTTGATATGCTCAATGAATGGGTTTACACAACCAATTACGACATCATAAGAATTGTTCTTTTTGGCCACATAGTTTGTATCTTTATAGATATAGTCAATGTCATGGATTTGACTTTTCCTTTCCTTTGTTATGTTTAGGGAAAGGTTCTTTATAGATTCCCAAATCAACATTAGTAGAATTGCTCGAGGAATCCATTTCCACGTCACCACTTTCAATTAGGTCCTGGATATAGTGTTTTAGTTTTAGGCACTTATCAGTTTTGTGACCCTTAACACGATGAAAGCTGCAATAATCATTTTCTCTAAACCAAGATGGTTTAGGTGCATCATCGAGGATAAGGGTTTACTTCTGGGTACTTGACCATGTTAACCGCCTCTAACTGTTTAAGTATCGATGACATAGAGTTAAATAGAGGAGTAAATGTATGATATTTGTACTTAGGGGCCGGAGGTCCCTTAGCTAGTTTCAAGGGAGCATGATTTTGAACCACCTTACACTGTTTAGAATCTGCAATTCATCACCTATAACATTTTTGTTCTTGTTTGGAAAAAACTTGGATTTTTCAATAGGTTTTGAATCATTATTAGATTTTGAATTGTAGTTGTATTATGATAAGGGTTTCAATGTTCCTTTTGTCAAAAATGATTTTTCTATTTTGTTACCTTGTTCTATAACCTCCTTGAATGTATTACCACAATGCATTTGCAAGTGGAAAGAAATCTTGGGGTGTAAGTTAGGTACGAAGATGCTTTGACTAACTATTTCTCTGGTATAGAGCAAGGGAAGTGACTAGATAACCCTTGCCATCATTGTAAGAAACCAACAAAGTTATCATTATTACGTTGTTTTATGTTGCATAAGTCAATCATAGTAACATCATTCTCCATGTTGAAGGAGAAGTGGCGTATAAATATTTCTACCAATTGTGGCCATGTAGAGATGGATCCCTTTGGTATATGTAAGAACCACTCAAGTGCTTGACTCCATAAGGAAAAGACGTATAAGATAGTTGTCACTAAAGGAGACCTCTTGGCAAGCCATGAAGAAGTATTTGACATGATCCCTTGGATCACCCTTGCCCTTGTATTTGTTAAATTTTGGATAATCAAAGTGTCTAGGGAAAGGAACTTGTAACATAGCCCTATCAAAAGGATATAGACACAACTCTTCAAATTGATATTTCTTATTAGGTCCTAACTTACCTTCTTGTAAGGCAGTAAGGGTGTTCTTCATTGATAAGAACTCTTGATTGAAGATTTGGTCTTGTGTCAATGGGTTAGGCCTATACAAGTTGTTAAGCCTAGTTGTTTCTTCATCTTGGTTGTCTGTATATAACCTTTCGTAACCCCTTGTAGGTTTTTTTGTTTAGGAGTTTTGGTATAAGACTCATAGTATGAAGCTTTTGGTTTTTCTTGCCTAGGAGTCTTGGTATAAATCTTGAATAAGAAGCTCTAGATTTTTCTTGCCTAGGAGTCTTTGTGGATTCTGTTATCACCGAATCACAACACCCTCTAATTTACACAAGTGTGTGTTATTGAGCTCACAGTGTGACTGGGTAACATAGGTACTATCTCTAAGTATGGGACTTGCTGCTTGAGATAGACCTCTAGAGAAAGCTGGTTCTTCTTCCTAATCCTAGTGCAAACTAAATCTACTTAAAAGAAAACTACTAACTACTCCTAATCTATCACTTCCAAGGGACTAGGGAAAGAGAGATAACATGAAAATAACATAAATCTACACTATAGAGGTGATGCACCAAAAGAAGGGTATGAGAACAATCCCCAATGTGTGAAAATGGAAGCAAAATGCAGATTAGAGAGGGTGATAACAGTTCCCATAGTCTAACAAAAACACTTACAACAACATTCCCATGCATACACAATAATAATGAATCCTTGCAAAGAGCATAAGATAGACACAATACACCTACAATAAGATTGAAGAGGCAAGAAGAATGTAAATAAACACAACAAGGGAAGATACATCCACAAAATTGCATCTATTGCTTCATGGATATGCACAATTCAAGCTATTACAAAGTAAAGGCCTGGATCACCATGCAAGGAGTCCACTACAAAGGCCTATAACACATTGGTTTCATAAAAACAAAATGGGTAGAGTTTTGCTACTCAAATCATTCCCCTTACAATGAGCCCAATACTTCAATTTATAGAATTTTGGGAAGAGAGAGAGAGAGGGGATGCAATTCCTAAAATTCACTTTCCAACCATTTTTTTAGTTGTAGTTACCCCGACTTTTGCGCTTTTTTATGTATAATCAGATGCAAGCTTGGGCATCTTTCCCAACGGAATCAATAGAATTAAAATTAATTGTCTCTTTCTCGATGAGAAAGTTTGAATTTTCATTATGTAACTTTTCAAGTCATGATAAATGAGTGTAGTTGGTGATTTTGGACCTATAAAAGAAATCTCAAGGTGTCCCATAACTTGCAGTAATGAAAGAATGATTTTCCATGCTCATTAAATGCCCCTCCAACCACTATCCAACAACCAAACAGTAATTGAGCTCATTTTCCTTAAAAATCACCATAAAATCTTCATCAATTTATGTATTTCTTGGTTTTTGTGTGTCGGACTCGAGTCATGATTACAACTAGACCAATTTTGCACGATTCCGTTAAGAGACAAAAATATTATGGCCATTTGAGCACCTATAATTGTTTTGGGAAATTACTAGGGTTTTTTAAATTATTGGTAAATAGTTTTGAAGGGACTATACCTTGTTACATAAAGGGATCACTAGCCTAATATGACTATGAAGATTCAACAAAAAGGATCAAAATCCAGATATAACAATGTTTCCAAAAGTAACCAAGAGCAGGTTACAACTAGAAGCAAAAAAGGACACAGACCGCAACAAAACCACAAAAAAGCAGCAACGTCACAACAAAAAGATCGCAAAAGAACAACATCTATACTGAATCCCACTAGCCCAAGTGAGTCTATTTCTTGAATGCTCTTTCAATTCTGGACTGGATCGTCTGCAGCGAGGTAAAAATGCCAGAGTGGTTGTGTGCATTGAGTCCAAAGCATCCAATTACGAAAAGGCCATACTCCTCTCTTTCTCATTCCCCCAAATAGTTGTAGGGATCCCACTTAGCATAGCAATTCTCCGAACTTGCTGCTCTAGAAATTCACTTATGGCTTTAAAGATAGCCATGTTGTGATCATGTCTATCTTTAGCTCTCCCCAGTCTGGTATCTAGAGAGTTCAACTTCTTATATATATCAGTAAATTGATCCTTGCCTTTGTCATTCTCTTCATCAAACTTTCTTTTCCCTTTCTGCTTCTCCATACGCTGAAGGTCCTTCTTCATCTGTTTCATCTCTTTCTCCAGGGCTTCCAGTCTATTAGGCACTTGAGACTCCTCCTGATGTAGGGCCTTTTCAATACTAGCATTGCTGATATGAAGCAAGTTTTGAGCAACCTCCATCTCTTTGGAGCTTCTAAGAATCCTGCCAGTGAGAGGGGTGTCTGTTTTCATGGGGTTCTTGGATTTGGACTTGGAAGGGGTAGAAAGAGTGGGAGTGGGAGCAGAGGAGGTGGTAGTGAGTGGCTCACTAGGAGCAATTAGGAAGCCAGGGAACTTGGCAACACAAAGCTTGTGCAACAGAAAGATAAGGCCTTGATGCAAAGGAATAACATGGGAGTGCTTTTGAAAATCCAGAACAGAGCGCTGAAGGGAGTTGAGAAGGTAATGTGGGAAACAGACCATGAAAATTCCTTCTAAAATGGTTTATAAAAACAAGGTGTTTAACAGGGACCGTTTTATAATGCCCTTCCAAAGAAATAAATTTGACCATCATATTCGTCACTTCATCATACGGCGTGGGAATAGAACTTACCCTTATGCCCATAACAACAAACTCCAGCTCTTCACCCTCATCGGAGAATTTCTTGGCCTCAGCGACCCTGTCAATCCTCTTACTAAAAACCAAGGTAGCCCTCTAGTTCCAGGGTTATTGCCTCAACAATCAGCTCCTCATTGACTATAACCTTGTGCCCACCATACTTGACCCTCCTATCCTTCCAATCCATAGCAAAGTGAACCAAAATGTTTAGGTCATGACCCTGAATTCATTCAATGAAATTTGAGATGCCTCCTTTGTGCAGGAGGTTCCAAAGTACCTCATTATTCTTCCGGCTAGGTCGTAACTTGGCTCCAATTGACACGGTGCCCCTCCCATTTTCTCCTTCTTCCTACAAATTCTACAAATATCCTGCTCAAAACCCTCGTAAGAGTCTGCTATTTTCTTATGATTGTCCTATTTTTTGAAATACCTCCCACATGTGTGAGGTTTGATGGCTTTAATGTGGCTGTAAAAAGGAGGATAAATCACACAAATGAGATCTTTCACCTCCGTTAAGACCCGCTCCATGTCATAATTAAAATTACTCCACATGTGTAATTCCATTATTATCCACATTAATGCTAGTTTGAACCTCCTTAGGGATGTTGTTTGCATTATCCCATATGGTAAGATTAATATTGATGCCCATATTGGCCAAAGTGTCCGCAACCTTATTCCCCTCCCTATAGGTATGTCTAATGATGATATTCTTGATATTTTGACAAATATTTCTTGCTTCCATAATGAAGTCCTTGATGGTCCAGCTAGGAGGAGAATTTTGGTTTAAATGATTGATGATATTAAGAGAGTCCCCTTCCAAAATCAAGTTCGGATATAAAAATATTTGGCAATCCTTAGCCCCCCAGAGAAGCGTGAAGGGCTTCACATAATGATTCGTCTTAATCCCCATTTTACCAAAGAAAAGCAAAAACTAAACAACCTTTGTGATCCCTGATAACTACTCCCCCAACAAAAGAATAGGGTTACCCTCGGAAGCGCCATCAAAGTCGAGTTTATACCAGTTTCTCTCAGGAGGAATCTAATGGACCAAAGACCTATCAATGTTTGAGGTATTCCTAATCTGCAAACTAGCAGTTCCAATCTTCCAATTGGAAAGAATGTATTCTTCGTCAACAGGATACTTCTTATTTTTGGGGGTTTGAATCTCCCAATATCATCTTTAACAACATGCCCAATCTTAGCAAAGTGAGCTTGTAGTGCTTCTTGTTATTTCTGAAGATGATGTCATTCCTATCTTTCCATATTCTCCAGATAATATGGGGCATGATCAGTTTCCAAAGTCTTCTCACAACACAATGTTTAAAAGGAGGATTCCATTGGGTCCAAAATTGGATGAAGTCCTTAGGTACCATCCAGAGAACATTGAACTTGGATAGGGCATAGCTCCAAATCATGGTAGCATAATCACAGTGGATAAAAAGGTGTTTAATATCTTCGAATATTTTTGCAAAGATGACACCTATTAGGCATAATGAATCCTTTCTTTATCAGGTTATCATTAGTAAGAATTCTACCTCTGAGCACAAGCCAAAAGAAAAAGTTAATTTTAGGGGTTAACTCAGTCATCCATATTTTGCTCCAATTAAATTCATTCTAGGTATTCTCAAAGTAAGAATTGTACCTAGATTTAACCGTATAGTCCCCATCTCTAGATTTGTGCCAAAAAATTTCATCTTTGACATCCACCTGATTCAAGGGGATGAGGTCCAGCTGCTCCTGAAGAGAGGACAACACAGAGTTCAAATCCAAGCCATCCATAGAGAGTTGTTTCCATCTCTTTTGATTTCCATCAATTTCCATGTAATCTATGACCTTAGTACCATATTTCTATTCCAGACTCTCCTTAGCTGCACCAAATCTATCATTGAGGCTAAAATTAGACCAATTATCACTCCAAAACTGATGTCTCTGCCATTTCCCACTTTCCATCTACAACCTTGCTTAATAAAATTCCTGGTAAGAATCAAGTTGTTCCAGAAAATGGAGCCATGGGGAAGCAATTCAAAATGTAGGAAGGAGGAAGCAGTTTGCTGCTCTAGATATTTAGCCTTAATGAGATCTATCCAAGGTTGTTCCTCCGAAAGCAATCTCCAACCCATTTTTGCAATTAAGGCCATATTCATTTTTCTAATGTCTTTTATGCCCAAGCCCCCAATCCTTTTAGGAGTGCACACTTGATCCCAGGAAACTAGGTGATATTTAAAATTTTCCTCCATTCCCTGCCATAAAAAGTGTTTCTGAATCCTTTCAATTTTTTCTCTGAAAGCAAAGGGAATGTTGTACAAAGACATAATGTAGATAGGCAGATTTTGAAGAGTGCTTTTGATAAGCAGACATTTCCCAGCACTGGAAAGAATGGCTCCTTTCCATCCTACCAATTTATTTTGGAATCTTTCCAGTAAGTCATTCCAAACTTTGTTTAAAACTTTTTAGTACCCAGGGGAAGCCCCAAATAAGTAGTGGGAAGCACATTGATTTTGCAACCCAATACTTTAGCAATTTTATTCTGCCTTTCCAAAGGAGTATTGAAAAAGAAGATGGAGATTTTATTCTACGGGATATGAAAAGAAGATGAAAATTACCAGGGCTTGCTTGTTCTACGGGATATGCAATTAATTTATTGGTTGGAAAATCACATTTTAATATTTTCTCCCTTCTCAAATGTTTCACATCATCATTTGGAGTAATTTACGCATCTAAAATGTTGGTGTGGCCCATCTATTTTATTATTTGTTTCTTTGCCTTGAATAGGGAGGGTTATATTTCAAACACTTCATGCCAGGCTCGGCCATCTTGGCGAGCCGACTCTCCTTCCTAACTTGTTGAATACTCCTACTACATGCCTCCATGGGCTGATCTTTTCTTACATCGGGGTATGCAATGATCCATGCTATTCTACATTGCATCAGGCCACATTCCCCACACATCACCTTACTTCGCATCGGTCTTCATAGTCCGCAGACTACGTGGAGCTCCTTGTCATTTCTCTTTTATTGCGGGAATTTTACATTTTGAGGGCCCGCAATGCACACTATTCACACTTGGGCCACTTGGACTACCCGAGCCCGCCATCAACGCACCATAAAGACTTGTGAAATTGGTGGCATTTTCATGTACTCAAGTCCCAACTCATCCGAGACATTTGGGCCATTCAACTCTACACCCACCGCAACAAGCTCCATGCTAGCCGAGTCATCCAACTCAGCCCCTTCACTCACCTCTGTGTCCACATGGTTCCTCGAACCCTTGTTTGACCAGCAGTGCCGTTGACTCGCTTCATTTTACGCATCGCTAAATCGGGCGTTGTGAACACGTATATCCAAAGGGCCTTAAGGTCCATTTATTTCCACCTTAACCGCATGGATTTTGAGTATGGAGAGTTCACATTTTTGGGGCCTAGATGTCCTGGGTCACTCGAGCCTCCTCCTTCCACCATACCCACACTACATTGCTATGGCGAATGCGGTTTATTTTTGTACGATTGTCCCAAACCTCGTTGGGCCACTTAAACCATTTTCTTTCAACTTTTCCACAAGGTTTCTACTCCGAACTCAACTTAATTCTTAACGACTCAGCCCCACCAAGTTTTCTACACTTTTCATTGTTTTACCCAAGTCTTTTCTCATTCATCCAAGATTGTAATTTTTTTTCCTCGGCTTGACCATTCAAACCTTCTCGAACCGAGCTCAACTTCGGTGTAATGAAAATGACTCGTCTCACTATTATTACAAAATTTTACTCGGCCGGTTTTGGTATATACGTGATGAGCTCCACAACACTCCTATGAATCCGACTCAGTCTTTAGTCCTTCACAAAATCCCTACCTCTGTTCGAGCGACATCCTTTGTTCAACTCCGTAGTGGGTGACCCAATTATCTTGGTGCGAGCCTACTTTCATTGCATCGCTTGACCTTCTTCTCAATACTCTCCAACATGATCTATTATAACTCACTCAAGGTTAAGCTCTAACTCGAATTGTATTTGATCCCTACATCATCGAGTCGGCTTGGCCACCACGGATATACTTATGCGACATTATCCTTTTCTATGAAATAAAACGGTTGTTTTTATGTATAGATCTCACATTCGATGTGAAACTGAATTACCCTAACAAGATTAGCTTTTTGAGTTAGTTACGTGTGGCCATATTTGTCATTAAAATTACTCACGAGAGGCCTTTTCAACTATTCGGAGCTAGGTATCCTCAACAATCGCTTGATCTATTTATCTTTGGACTGGATCGATCGATGTTGCTAAGGAATTATCATGTTATTTGTTTATGAGCTCGGCGGTACACATCAATCAAGTCTATAATGAATAGCTCAACTTCACAAAACTTCCCAGAGTCCTTCATTGAAATATTTCCAAGGCTCCTTCCACATAAGCTCGGTGCCTTCAGAATTTACAACTCACTTTTACACCGCCGAATTGACTGGTGATAGGTCGGCCCAACTTGTGGTGGTCTTGTGCGGACTCGATGTACACTATGATATCTCGGTGGTCATGATTGGAGTGGCTTGATTCCTTTACAATGTGTAACTCGATCTTTATTTAAATGAGTTTAGTTTCACTACAACATTTGAACTCACCAATGCTTCCATTATCGAACCAACAACTCGTTTGCGCTTCTTAGCTCGATGAGATTGATACAAACTTTCTCCATAAACATCTTGCAAAGGAGCTCATAAACAACTCCGTGAGGTGGGAGTAGCTCGGTTAGGCACAAATCATATAATTTTCCATTCTTCTATCCTTCTTCATTCCTTTATCAAAACTTGTTCTCAGGGAGGCTAATGCCATGATTGGAGATGCCCTTTTTGTATAATTGTTGGACCTTGCCTTTCCTTACTAAGTGCCCCCTTTAGCCAATTGTAAGTTTTCCCGTTGTCTAATTTCACAATGGTAGTGAAATTAGATAACAATTCCTTAATACTATGCGAAGCCAAACTTTCCAATTGGCGAGAAAGGACTTGTATTTGTTTTTATAAGGTAACCTCTTGGGTGGTATCTATTTACAAGTTTTGAAAGGAGGTTTTCATGATTGACATAATCTTCATGATCCTCAAAATGTACTTTGACAACGGGGATGTGATATCCACCATAATTTTGTGAAGGCATACATTTGGAACATAATGATTAAGTGGTTTGGCCAACCCTTAATGTATATGGGTCCATCATTAATATATAGGTTAATATTTAATAATATGAAATATTTCTATTTCTATTATTAAATATGCTAACCTAGGTATATACTTTAGGTTAAATATTTAATATCATGAAATGATTATATTTCTAATATTAAATATTATAAACTTAGGTGTACATGTCAACCATTTTAGGTTGAAAAGGTGGGTCGGGAGACATACCCGATCACCTTATATAAAAAGGACTTTAGGTCCTCATTTGATCTATTTGGGAAATATATCAAAGGTGTGCAAATCAAGTGGTTTGGTTTTACCCTTGGTAAACAGGGTTTCAAAGGAGGAGGTGATCTTATTGGATGTAAAATAAGTTTTCTAAAGTAAAAGGTTATTTTCAAAGTGGTTTTTACCCTATTGGGTTTTCCACTATAAATACCGTGTCACAAGTGTTATTTATTTCATGTAAGTATTTATTTATTAGAATCCTCAAATTCTAACATGGTAAAAAAATGAGGTAAATTAAATAAATTAAGATAATATCCGTATTTATTTAAAGGTTCTCTTTTATATAAGAGTGAGAGTGGAGAATAAAATGAGATAATATCGAGCTATAAATGTGGAACTCTCAAGTATAAATGAAGAATTAAAAAAAAAGGGCTAGTTTATTGGTAGCCCACGTGAAGTGTGGTAAATATTTATTAAAATATTGGTAGTTATAGCCACATAAAAGTTTTAAATGATCGGTGAAATTACTTGTCCCCTATGTAAAATATTCACGTTAATTTATACTCTAAAAATCTACTTGCAGACTGGTAAAATTCTTTTAATGTGGTTTATGTCATTTAAACCCCTTAATAAGAATTATGTGTTTTTAATATAAAAACAATATATTATAGTATATAATTTTTATGAACTATATGTTGTTTTTATTTTCATTATATAAATTATATTTATTTTTTTATAAAACAAATGTATATATTTTTACATTATAAATTATAATAGGTTATTATAATGTGTTAAAATATAACCTCCCTAATATTATACAGAAGAAGAAATTCTGGAATTTCACATTTTGGAAATACATAACAAGTTTTGGCTTCATTAAATTTGACGGTCAAATGACCGTTATGGTAGACTAAACATAAGACAATATGACGGTCATTTAAGCGTCAAATTTAATCTCATTAGGTTCTAAAAACTTTAATTGTGTTAAAATTGACGGTCAAATGACCATCACGATAGACCAAAAAAAGCCATTATGACAACCATTTAGGCGTCAAATTTAAGCTGGCCAGATTTTTGTCTACATTAATTTTTTTCAAAAATTTGAAGTTGTTATGCATTTTTAGGGGTCTCTTCTTCACTTTTATATAGTCGGAAATATTTTTATATAAATATGGGGTATAATGTAGAGCCCTTTATAATGCGGTTTATTATTTTGATCATGAGAGGTTAATTAGTATGCATTGTAATGACAGAATTAGTTATGATCAAATAGTTTCTTTAGATCTGTAAAATTTAGATATGATTCTATTAAAAGTGTTGTTTTTATCAATAAATATGTATCTAACTATGTGGTACATTGTATATTATAATGGGGTGTGTTTTACAAGTTTAAGAAAATAATGACGTCCAACTATTTTTGTCTTGACAAAACCCAGATCCTGAATGAAACCAACTATAACATTTGAGTCAAAATAGAATTTATGGTGAGGAAACTTTGGATAATTGTTTCTGGATCTGAGGTTACTCCCACTAGTCGTCAAGAAACTGTAGATAACATGAATACATTCTTGCAACGAATGTAAGATGCTCTTTTTATAAAATGTGAATGATGAGTACCTTCTACACATTGGTAATATCGAACATTCGAAAGAGGTATGGACACAACTAGAATCTATGCATGAAGGATACTTGGTATATCAAGGATAGTAATGAGAGTATAATACTTGAAGGAATTCAAAGAAATGATATATATATATTTTTGATGATTTCTCTTCTGCATCTTGTTTTATATCTCAGAGTTTGAATAATTCAAAACTATGACATGAAAGGTTAGGACATGTTAATTATCGAAGCTTATATGAAATGTATAGATATAGTCTAGTGAAAGGTTTACATGTGTTGTCTTCTTCTCTTGAAGTTACTTCATTAAATGTTTCTAAATGATGGTTTTGATTCTGATTTAGTAAATGGTCATGATGATATTTTAATGCTATAAATGTTTCTGAAACTCTTATCTTCCTAGATAAGAAATTAAATTGGGCTCAATCTATGTTAGAAAACTCAAATCCTATTAACCTTAGGAAAATGACTAGAAGCCATCATATGTACCATGCATTAATTACCTTGTATGAACCTGAGCCGTGAAGTATTATAGGGTCTAGGTGGATATACAAAGTAAAATATAATGGTGATGGTAGTATTAACAAACATAAAGCTAGACTTATTGCTAGAGGTTTCACTCAGAAACTTGGTATTGATTATGTTGAGACATTTCCTGTAGCTAAAATGAGTATTGTTAGGGCCTTATTTGCAATTGTCGCTCAATTTGGGTGGGAAATCCACCAAATGGATAAGAAAAATACTTTTTTGAATTGTGATTTAAAAGAAGAACTTTACATGTTTCAACCTAAAGGATTTGAAGAAACTGGTAAAGAAAACTATGTTTGTAAGTTGAGAAATCCTTGTATGGTTTAAAACAAGCTCTTAGAGCTTGGTATGTGAAAATTGTTTCCTTCTTTAAATTATTAGGTTTTGTTAATTGTTTTTCTAACAATGATATATTCATTAAGCAATAAGGTTCACATATTATCATTATATGTATATATGTTGATGATTTTCTTATGTCTGGTGATAATTATGATTTAATTCATAGGATTAAATAGAAATTGAAGCAATACTTTGAAATGAATGAGTTAGGTCTCTCACATCATGTTATTTGTATGATTTTATTTTATTCTATTGTTATTTTTCAAAACATAATATGCAACCATTGTATTGAAAATGTTTCTTATGATTGATTGTAAACCATTTTCTACTTCAATGGAAGTTGGAATAAATATTGATTATAAATCTGCATATGAAAAAGGTTGATCCTATTTTATATACGTTGTTAGTTGATAGTTTGATTTATCTAACTATAACTAGATCAGATATTTCCTATACAAAAATAATTACTTCAAGGTTTATGTAGGAACCTTTTTTAGAGATCATTGGAATCTTACAAAAAGAATTTTTAGATATTTGAAAGGAACAATCAATTATGGGTTGCATTATAATAAGAATGAAAATGCTATCTTATATGGATTTTGTGATTCTAACCATACTAATGTTGTGTTATAAAATATACTAGATATGTGTTCAAGTTTTTGGTGTAGGAACCATTACTTGGAACAACAAATACAATCAACAGTCTCTATTTTTTCTACTGAGGCGAGAGAGTAAAGAAGTCATGTGGCTGCAACGAATGTTAGTAGAGATACACATGGAAGCTAAAGGAAGTATTTATCTTCTATGTGGTGGTCAGAGTTGTATTACTCTTGATAAAGAATCCAGTTCAACATTAGAAGACAAAGAACATTGAAATACATATATGCTTCACTCGTGAGAAGGTGCAAAGTGATGAGATAAATCTCAAGTTCATGTTGACTAAAGAGCATGTTGCTGACATCTTCACAAAGTCCCTGAGTGCTACAAAGTTTTGTCACTTTCATGAAAATCTTGGATTGTCGGAGTTGCCATTGAGGGGGAGTGTGCATGACAATGTCACCTCTTAATGGAACTTAGTTTTTGTAAAAATACCTTCGGGCATTTGTAAAATACCTTCGAGAAAGTGTAAAAAGACCTTCGGGCATGTATACCTCCTCAAATTCTTTTTTAGAAAGAAGTGTAGAAAGATCTTAAATGCGGTCTTCAGTAAACTCTTTAGTGTTATTGAGTTTACTAGTAAACATCCAGTACAAGCATATTATTAAGGAGGTCCTTGGTTGTAAAAGAATCCTATATGCTTGGGTTCAATAACCTTTTATGAGAACCTGTGAGAACATGTAAAACTCACAAATCATACTTAGCCACTGATCATGGGATGATCTTTGGGATTCCAAATCCTTTTATACCAAAAGGTAAATTGAGTATGATGAAGGTGTTATAATTCCTTCAACCAATATGCTAGCCTAAAACCTTTATGGTTTAAGGATTGTAAATCTTGTAGTGTACCACGGGCAGGTAATCTATTGGCATATGTTATGTTATCCCACTTAACATTGAGAGGGAGTGTTGGAACATAATGATTAAGTGGTCTAGACAACCCTTAATGTATATGGGTCCATCACTAATATATATGTTAATATTTAATAATATGAAATATTTATATTTCTATTATTAAATATGCTAACCTAGGTATATACTTTAGGTTAAATATTTAATATCATGAAATGATTATATTTATAATATTAAATATTATAAACCTAGGTGTATGTGTAAACCATTTTAGGTTTAAAAGGTGGGTCGGGAGACATACCTAATCACCTTATATAAAAAGGAATTTAGGTCCTCATTTGATATATTTGGAAAATATATCAAAGGTGTGCAAATTAAGTGATTTGGTTTTACCCTTGGTAAATAGAGTTTCAAAGGAGGAGGTGTTTTTAGTGGATGTAAAATATGTTCTTTGAAGTAAAAGGTTATTTTCAAAGTGGTTTTTACCATATTGGGGTTTTCCACTATAAATAATTTGTCACGCGCTATTTATTTCATGTAAGTATTTCTTTAGTACTATGCGAAGCCAAACTTTCCAATTAAGGCGAGAAAAGGGCTTGTATTTTTTAAGGTAACCTCTAGGGTCGGTATCTATTTAAAAGTTTTGAAAGAAGGAGGTTGTTCATGATTGACATGCTCTTCATGATCCTCACAATGTATTTTGACAATGGGGATGCAATATCCACCATCATTTTGTGAAGGCACTTCTTCCTCATTCCTTGGGCCGGAAGTAGAAGCATGTCCTAGGTTTAAGATTTCATCAACATTACGAAGTGGACGCTCTACTTCTTATTCTCCTTGAACCATGCTGGAAAGAAGAGAAGGATCAACCATGGAAGGAAACATGGCCCCCAACTCTATAACACATATAAGAACTTCATGTTTTTTGAAACAAGAAGTTATCTATTTGGGCATGGTTAAAGTCAAAATCCGCCCAAGGATAATTCTCCTTACCACCACTATGATCAATCATAAAGTTGTTTTATAAGAGTGGATTTAACTTGTCATCTGTAAAGGGATTTGACCCTATTTTGTTATGCCCCCTTGTTCTAGAAGGCATAATGAGAAAATTTTTGCTAAGGTTGATTAAAATGGACCCTAGGTAAAACTAAACAATGTAATGACGTGAAATTCATCACAAATAATGTCAAATAAAGAATGGAAACAAGTCCAAAGGAAATATGCACTAAGGACACCAATGAATAAAGAATGAAAAACTATAAAAAGGTACATGTAGCAACAAGTATCTAGGACACAATGATCAAGTACAAGACTATGATCCAATCACAAAATAGTTACTCCCTACATTTTTCAAGTATAGGTTTAGTGCAAATAGTGACAACACAATATCACTACTTAGGTCAAGTTTAAAATAAACAAGACCTAAATACTAAGAAGGTGTTGACGTGATCTCCCAACAAGGTATACTAAAACAAGTTTTAGAAACAAACAAAGTCCAAGTTATGAAAAAGGAGGCTACAAATGCGAGCAATGCAACAACACTATTTGGACATGTTAATCAAGATTTATGGAAAAAGCAAGATTTTAGTATCAAAATGATGTCACCACAATGTGAGAAGAGTAATGAAGATTTTCAAAAATTAAGGAAATGTTGGGATAAAAACTAAGTCTAAGTATATCAAGAAGTTGTTATTTATGTGAGTAGCGTAACAATACAACTTAGAGACTTAGATCTAGTTTCACAAAGGAAACAAGACACAAGTATCAAAATTGTATGGCTATAATGTGGGCAACGTAACAAATCAAAGGAAGTAAATGATGAGACAACCTAACTACAATGATAATCTTGACATGGGTATCAAGATAATGGCTACCAAGATACAAAGACATACCAACACACTTTCAACGCTTACTATCACGGTGTAATAAGAAAGACTGCTTCTCTTTTTATCCCAAAATGGGCAACAAGACAACAAAGGAGTAGACCAAGTGGTGATGAAAAATACTAGGCGTAACTTTGGCAGAGTTTCACCTTGTCTTAGGACAAGTGAAAAACTAGGACAAAGTAACACTTCACAAGTTTCATGATGAATAACACTAGGCTCCAACTTCAATGGACTCTCCCCTTGTTCAAATAACAAGGTTATGACTCTAAAAATTTTATGCTTCGTGAGAGCTTTGTAGAACGTGATGGATAAAGTCTAGTTAGCTCCAAGCCACAAGCTTCCTATTGTTTCACTCTCTAGGTGTCACAAACTATCTTTGCAAGCGCAGTTTGCCAAGAAAGTCACACTGAATAAATCAAGGAGTATCCCAAATTTACTTTACCCATTTCGATGCAATGAACATTAAATTTTGTTCAGTTGTATCTCACTGGGGTCGCGTGAAGATAATTTTGACACTAATATCACAAAGGTGTACTAGTCAGTTGGGTAGAGAGCAATTCTCATTCATGGGTTAATCCTCATAACAATTTTTATTGCTTATACAAAGATACTTCCCCCAGTTTAAAGTGGATGATCCATAACTCTTAACCAAAACCTGCAAATACAGTGTGTTGAATAATGTGGTGTGTTTTTTATCTTTCAGATTAAGAAATGAGGTTTAGAACACCATTGACAACCTGCAACACATGTGTAGTTAGAATTTTGTTTAGATCCCAAGTCTTTGGAAAGCGTTTAGGTCCTGCACACAAATGATTTTAGTAATTTCCAATAGAAAGTGAATCAAAGTTGCTTTTGATTCTCAAGATCATCCAAGGACACAAGAGAAGAGCATACACAATGATTTGATCCAACTAGATAAATGTAAAGGAAAACTTTAAATCAAATGAACTTTAAAAAAACTTGATAATTTGTTCATTCCCTTAAGCCAAAAATGAAAGATTAAGTTTCCAATTTAACCAAAATGTTAGAAAATGAAAACTAAAAGTTTCTTTTGATTCTCAAGATCACCCTAAGGTGTAAGAGAAGAGCATACAAAAACTTCTAGCCTAACTTGCATAAAGCATGGAAACAAAAGAATTCATCAAAACTTAAGTAAATTTGTTAGAAATATGATAAAAAAATGTTAAAACCTGTAGAAAATAGTTAAGAAAACTTGCAAACAACGAAACATAAAATATCAAAATTTTAAATCTCAAAAACAGACAATTTTTGACAGATCACGGTAGCGCACCCCTTTTAATAGTAGCATGGCCCTTTGAACACCAACACATCCCCGACAACACCATTGCAACCTTTAACACAACATCGTGCCTCTTACAAAAACATGACAGCAGAGAAAATAATGCAACACCGGTCGTCCCAGAGAGACACCTACCCGTCTCGTAGTAACACTAGCATGGCTAGGACACGAGAGATCCCGAAAACAGTTCAACGTATATGCGGCCAAAGAAAACCAACGTGGTGCTGATAATATTAGCGCGGAACTTGTAACACCAACGTGACATTTGTAACACTAGCACGTGAATTCGAGATAGGAGCGTAGAGCGAATAACACCAACATGGGTTTTTGTCAATAATAAAAACATAGGAATTTTTGACAAAAAATCTCAAAAAGATCAAAACTTTTTCAATTTGGTTCAAATTTGACAACACCTCACCTCCTTTGATCCTGCAAAGAGCACAAAAACAAAGCAATCCTAACTAGACTAGTTAAGAAACTTCATATTTATCTAAAAATGCAAAAGAGGGTTAGTAAATAAAAAAATTGAAACTAATCTAAAAAGATTGAAATTAAAGACAAAGGACTAAGGATCCGTCCCACCGTGTTGCCAAATGTGAACATGCTAAACTTTTGCAATAGCTAACTAAAAAGACTAACACCTAGTAGTCTAGATCTAAGCTCAAATTTATCAATGAACCATCAAGATCATAGCTTATGAGAATGCATAATGAAAATTACATGAAATTACTCATCTAATCTATAAGCATTCTTACTAAGTTAAATGATTGCTAATTAAAATGAACCTAATTAGATCTATGAGAAATAAAATTATGTTATTCTCCAAAGAGAGGGAGAATATCTCACCAAAGAATAGCTACAAGGCCAAACTTGGATCTTCTTCTACTACTCAACAATGGTAGAATTGATGCAAAGTAACTATGCCAAATTAATGGAGAAAGCTCTTGATCATATGTTTTATATGAGATACTATTCAAAGTATGGTGTAAGGTGTGAAGGTAGGAGCTTGGTCCTTTTTATAGCTTTCTATTTGGAGAAGCTTGCAACTTGGTGCATGTGGGACAAAGCCCTAAGTAGAAATATAAAGGATAAGTTTGTTACGAAGAATTAACAAAGGATGTGCAACTCATGGGAGTTATAAATGATATTAATTAATCAAATAAGACTAATTAATATGATATAATAAGCTTTTAAGGCTATTTGAAGTGATTGGGGTGATTTGATAAGATTGGAACCATTTGAAAGAAAGATTTAGCCAATAAAAGGGTTTATTGATTAAATGCATTATTAAAAAGGCTTAATTAACTAATAATAGTTAATTAATTGATTCGAAGAGGATTATAACTAATGAAGTGTCATTAATTGGCATCCGAAATGTGATAGAAGCTAGTTAATTAATGAAGTGTCGTTAATTGATCAAAATAGAGGGAAACATCAGTTAATTAGCGGAAATCACTAGTTATAATGGAAATGATATAAATAGAGGATAATGAGTACCACTTTAGCATTAAAAATACGTAAGCAGATTTTAGGTGTCTACACATGGTACATATCACAATGGGTAGATATACGGGAAAATAAATTATTCGGTATCCATAATAATACTGTGTGAACAATGTTTCCATCACTTTTTTCACTTGGAACAAGAATCCCTACAATGATATCATTTGTGTTTAAAATATCATGATGAACCAAAATAGCCTGGTTTGTAGTCCTCATTCAAGAGTGATTTGGACCTAGTGCTTATGATGACTTCACATGAGTGCTCACTAAAATCTAACAAATAAGACCAGTTTGTGATTACACGCCGAATTTGAGAGATTATTCAAACACACGAAAGTCTTGCTAGATGATTTTTTCAAGATTTGTTTCATCAATGGCCTCAAGGAGGAAATCCGCTTAGAAGTCAAAATGTTTAAACCCAATACCATGATGGAAGCATTGGGTTTGACCAAGCTAGTAGAGGAAAAAATCACATCACATCACTAACCTTTTGGTTTCACTTTAGTTAGAAATCCAGTAGATCAACATGCTCCCATGGTGCCTCCTATAAATTCATCTTATATCAAATGTCTTACTGAAGTAGAAATATATGAGCATGGAGAGAAATGTCTGTGTTACAAATGTGATGAAACATTCACTAAGGGTCATTGGTGTGAGGAATATTTTTTTACCCCTAGACGTTGAATCACCTCCCAAATCATACAACTAGGAAGATGCCCAAGAAGTACAAGGAGAAGAATCTTCATTAGGTGAATCCCTCCTCGATTCTCAATCATAGATATTACTTCACACCTTAGTAGGAGCCACCACCACTAAAACCATGAGGGTAAAATGGTATTTCAAAAATATTCCTCTCACCATCTTAATTGATTCATGTAACATACATAAATCAATTGATCCATGTACTAACTAGCCAATAAAGCAAACTACTTTGTTTATCCTTGTTTTAGCTTTGAAGTTATGATTGTTAATGGTGGTACATTTCCTTGTAAGGGAAAGTTTTGTAATGTTCACATTGTGATGGGAGATTATAATATTTTCTCCAACATGTTTTTCCTACCCTTAGGTGGATGTGATGTCATTTTGGAGCTCAATGGTTGTGGGAAGTTGGGCCTATCGTATGGGATTTATCCGAACTATCAATGCATTTCTCTAAGAATGGGAGAAAAAAACATTAAAAGGTATTTATTTAGGATCCACTAGTATTATTAGTTCCCATCATATGGAAAATATTTGAAGAAAGGATCACATGGGGTCATTGCTTAGTTATTTTCTATCCAGCTAACTCCACCTACCTCTTCCAACACCCCTACAAATTTATAATCTATTTTGGACAAATATGATCTTGTCTTTGTTGAGACAAAGGTATTACCTCCTTCACGTTAAGAGGATCATCATATCCATATCCTTTCGGAATTTCTCCTCCCAATATTTATCCCTACATGTACTCATTCTTACAAAAGACAAAGATTAGAAATCTCACATAGGAACTTATCAAGGCAGGAGTCATTCATTCTAGCACCAATCCATACTTCTCAATAGTTTTACTTGTCCACAAAAAGGATAGCACATGGCGTATCTGCATCGATTTTAGGGAACTAAAAGAGCTCACTATCAAGGATAAATTCCATATTCCAGTGATGATGAGCTTCTGGATGAACTTCATGGCACTCAATTTTTTCCAAATTGGATCTCCACTTTGGGTATCACCAAATTCATCTTCACAAGGAGGATATTCCTAAGACAGCCTTCCAAACTCATGATGGTCACTATGAATTTTTGGTCATGCCCTTTGGGATTACAAATTCCCCATCTACATTTCAAGGCTTGATGAATAAAATATTTTGGCCCTTCCTTCATCAATTCATTCTGGTATTCTTTGATGACATCTTGATCTATAGTAAAACCTGGTAGAGATACTAAAAACATTGACAAAGCATTACAAATTCTCGTAGATAATTAGATATGCACCAAACACTCTAAATTCTCTTTTGGCCAAATAGAAGTGGAATATCTCAAGCATATTGTTTTAATGGAGGGTGTTTATGTGGATAGAGAAAAAATCAATCTCATGAGAAATTGGCCACTCCCCAACACACTTTGAATCCTTCATGGGTTCTCGGGTATCACTTACTATTATAGAAAATTTAGTAAGGATTATCATAAAATCATGGCCTCATTGACAACCATGTTAAAAAAGAATTGTTTTGCATAGAACAAGATAGTTGAACATACATTTTATGCCTTAAAATGAGATATGTGTAGTACACTTGTATTAGCCATGCTAGATATTACCAATAATTTTGTCATCAAATGTGATGCATGGGGAAATGGCCTTGGTGTGGTTCTGATCTAAGAAGGTCACCCCTTTCCTTCATTATAAAATTTCTCTCCAAAGGAATTTGCTCTTGTCTACTTATTAGAAATAAATGATGGTAATTTTATAGGAAACACAAAACTGGTGGCCCTGTTTGTTAGGGAGACATTTTTGCATCAAAAATGACCATCATATTTTGAATTACTTCTTGGAAAAATGGGTCTCATATCTTGTTCAACATAATTAGGTCTCCAAAAACATGGGATATGAATAAGATATCACCTATAAGAAATGGAAGGAAAATGTGGTAGTAGATGCCCTCTCCCACATTTTGGAGGATTAAGTCTCCTCTACACAATATCTATGCGCATACCCAAATGGATTCAACAACTACAAAAATAATGGGACAAATATCCAACCATGCAACACTTCATCCAAAAATTGGTGTCTAATCCTAAATCATCCCTATACTACTCTTGGGATGACACCTATTTACATTATAACAAATGCTTGGTGTTACCACCTAAATATGAGATTATCCTTGCAATTATTTTTAAAATCCATGATTCACCATCTACATGTCATTCAGATTCTTAAAAACTATGACAAGGTTCGTAGGAATTTCATTTGGAAAGGAATGAAGGTAAATGTCAAATAGTTTGTGGCTGAATGTGATACAAGTAAACAACAAAAGGCTGAAATAGTGCCAACCTCGGGTTTATTACAACCATTACTAATTCCAACTAGGATCTAGATTGATATTTCCATGGACTTCATTGAAGGCCTCCTAAATATGGTGTAAATTTAGTACTCATGGTCATGGTGGACCACCTCTCCAAGTATGCCCATTTATGTTCCTTAGCCCACCCATATATGGCCTCAACCATTGCCCAAATTTTCCTTGACCAAATCTTCCACCTCCATGACATCCCGCTTCCATTATCTTAGAACTTGATGCCACTTTCACCAACCATTTCTAGATGAGATTATTCCAAGAAATAGGGATCCAATTATAGATGAGCTCTAGATATCACCTGTAAATAAATGGTCGAATTGAAATTATTAACAAATGTTTGGAAACATTCCTTCAATGGTTTACTTGTAGAGCACCAACAATAATGGGTTAGGTGGATACCTCTCTTGAATGGTGTTACAACACATCATATCATACCTCCACCAAAATGACTCTATATGAAGAAGTAAATGGATAACCTCCACCACATCTCCTACCTTATACTTTGGGAAGTTCTCCACCCAGTTGTCAATACCACCCTCATCCAACAGACCAAATTCTCTCAGCACTCTTAAGAAAAATCTCCATATGGCGCAAAACTATATGAAACAACAAGAAGATCAACACTACTTGGAGCACAAATTTTAGCCAGGGGATATGGATTTTTTGCATTTACAACCATATAAATAGTCTTTGTTGAAACTTAAATGGTGTAAAATGTTTTCCCTAAGTTTTGTTGACCCTAAAAAGTTCTCGCAAAATATTGGTGTAGATACCTACAAGATTGATCTTCCACCTTGATCGCAAGTTCATCCTATATTTCATGTCTCTTTTTTGAAAGAATATTTAGGCTAACACATCACTACATAGACAATACTACCTAATCTTAACAACCAAGGATCCATCCTTCTTGAACCTACTTTTATTATCGATAGGCACTATTGTAAACTTCATAACCAATTTATCATAGATGTATTGATTCAATGACATGACATGTAACCAAAATATGGAACTTGGGAACCCCTTCTCCAAATTCAACAATGGTTCCCACAAATTCACCTTTAAGGACACATATTTTTTAAGGGGCGGGGAAGTTAAGATCCTTTGTCCCACCTTATTTTTGCATTATTAGTGTAATAGATGCTGCAAATGTGTATGCTTTGTAAGTCATCCCGTGAGATATTAAGAATAATCCCACATGTATGGGTAATAGTAGTTTCTAGAATAGAACTACTATATTAGGGATTTCTTAGGCCAAGAAAATCATCCATGAACATTATTGTATTGATCTTTCTCAAAGGAGGTTGCCCCCTCGAAGTGGCATGTAATCTGTAATGTGATTTCAATATTTCCATTTAATATATTAATTTGTATTGCATTGTTTTGTTTGGCTTAATTTGTCATAGGAGGATCATTATACATATCTTCTAGTGTTTTTCCACAATGGAAATCCCTTGCATTGGTGACTATTAGGTCATGTATCAATTCATGATTTACCCATGATCTATGCAAAGGGGGAATTTACACCTCACATGGGGGTTGTAGTGGCCATGGGGACATCCATAAGTAGGGGTCGACTTATCCATGGGGACCAAGGGGAACATATTATATTGTTATGAATGTGGATCACTTGAAAAACATTAAGGGCACAATCCCACCACCATGTTACACTATGATAAGAAAGGGTTAAAGGGAGGAGGGGACCCCAATCTATATATAGAGTAAAGGGGGCACTTCTCTTGATTTCTGGATAGATGATGGGAAATTGATTCTATAATATAAGAGATAGGGGAAGGGGCCCAATAGAAGGGGAACCCCTCTTCCGAGGCCCTATATCTACATATATTAGGGAACCATCATTTTAAAAAGGTGGCAATAGGCCAACCTCTAAATATGGGTGTGTGTGTATAACATGGTGATAGGAGTGGAAGACAATGTAATTAATGGGAAGAAGGATAAGTTATGGAGGAAAACACTACGAAAGTTGGTATTATATTAGAAAGAAAAAGGATCAAATAATGGGTTATGAAATTGTATCCCTCACATGTGGTTACTTAAAGGAACTCTCCTATTTTGAGTATTTCTATATCCAAAGATATAAGTAATTAGTGATCACTACATGTTACAGAGGATTCAAAATCCTTACATCATTATAGTATGAATTTTAAAAACTGAGGTGTAACAAGTGAAGTATCTAATCCCATGATTTCAGTATATAACTATTTAAAATGAAATATGACATCATTATAGGGTTACTTTCCATCCTTCACCAAAGAGAGAATGAAAAATCACTTACTAAATAATATTTGGAATGGCTACGAAGTATTGAGGAAGGTCATGTTGTCCCAAATAACACTCCCATGTAATTTTGTGTAACTCATCGTAGTTTCAGACTCAGATGGATCCATTCTTAAAGACCCAAACAATTTCAATACAAAGTTACATGTTTCGTGGCATATGTTAGTGTGTATCAATAAATTAATAATTTTGAATGTTAGAATAGGATATTTACATTTACATGTCCAAAATTGGGTAAGGAAGAAGTCCACGAGAAGACAGGAGTTACAAAGTTAGTGTTTCGTGGATCTCACATGTGAAATCCACGAACAAATATAGACGGGGGAGATGGGGTGAGGGTAAATCCTTGCCCCTTTACCTTAGAAAATCCAAACTCATGTATGAGATGTGCTCTTCTTCACGAGGGATTCTTCTTGACCTTATCAACTAATTGACCTCGATATAAAGGTTCCGAGTCATCAAAGACCTAACTGTTGGGGCACAATATCTAGATAGAGGGACCCCAAATCACTAATCTTGAATTTAAATATAATGATGAAGGGTGATGCAGGAGAATTAATTGTTAAGAGAAATAAACCAAGGTTTTTGGGGTGAAATAGGTACTAGGGAGTCATCTTATAAGTTTCAAGTGTGTTTTGAGTCCTTATGGACCTCATTGCAATATAAATGTAAAGACATAACTCTTCCCTCCAAAAATAGTTTTGAAAATTTGAAATTACTAGATTGGCTATGAAAGGTCAATGTAAAAAAATTGAAAGGTTCTAAATGTTTGTTAAGGTCGTTCAAGACCTCATGAAGGGTAAAAGATGTATAAACCTTTGTTTTAGATTAATATGACCCTAGTCTTATTAAAAACTATGGTTGGTTGGCTTTGTAAATAACTATCATTTTATAAGAGAGGATGAAAATTTTAAGTAGAGCAGAGATAAAGAGGTTTGGAAGGAGTGTTGGAGATGGAGGAATATCTTATACCAGAGCCAAGGGCTCAAGAAGCTTGGAAATAGTGTTGGATGCCAATATAGAAGCTTATTTATGTGAGTAAAGCTGTATATGATTGAATAAGTTGTTAGATCGATTGAATATTTATGAATTATCAATGATATTCTCCAAATGAATTTTGTAAGACCTTTGTTGTAGGTGTGTGGCATAGTGACCATCATAATCTCGTATAAGGATCACCGTGATTAGTTGTAAGCATTGAAACTTCGTGTTTGATATGATATCTCTAATATATTTGTGAAGGAAATGGAACTCAAACCTTATTACCATTTGATTAAGGATTCATATAATGTATTCAAATTTTTGTATAATCTTTTTTTTCCTAATAAGTAACACAATACTCTCTCGGAGACAGAGAACCTTGTTCTAATGGTTAGAAAACAAAGTATTTGTTTAAAAATTACATGAATCCTTTGTATACTTGTAAGAGGTAAAGGATCGGGGAAAAATCCTTGGTAATGTGATATTACATTTATAGAAGTGTATGAAAGAGAGTTTCTTGAGCACTTTGTGAAGGAAAGGAATTTGAATCAGTTTGGATGATTTGTTTACCAAGAGTTGTTTTACCGTATATAAATGTGAGTATGTGTAGGGTCCAGTGAATGAAGGGAGTATGGAAACTTACTAGCATATTATTCTTATAAATACTTTGAGTGCAAGGTCATCTATATGTGTTGGCTAGATTTTCTGCATAGCTAAAAACCTAGGCAGTCATGAGATAAATCTCCCTCATTTACCGGTGAGGCTCCCATGTCAGATTTGTCAATAAAAATATGCTAGTATCTATATGGGGGTTTTACTTTAACTATTCAGCTCATGAACCATAGCTGTATAGCTCTACAACAAGTAAGCAACTATTTAAGAAAGGAAATATTTATAGAAGAAAGAAATACTAAAACACATGGAAGAAATGGGGAAGATGTGCAACCCAATCAATAGATAACAGAGTTGATTGCATGCACATAGAAGAAACCAATAGATATCAACACACAAAATTATAAGCAAAGGCAACTCCAGATCTAGATCTAAAATAACACAAAGTTTATTAGAAGATCTAAGATAGAAAGCTATAAACAAAATGTGCCATGACACAAATTTCTTCAGAAATATGCTCCTTTATATTCCTTTGCTTCAAGTGGCTATCAGGGGTTTCAGCACAAAGTTTGGAACACAAGAATGCTACTTACAAATTCTAATCTTTTAACCCATAGGTTCTTCCTTTACTTATAACATGTAGAGGGGAAATTACAAGTCAGAAGTTTTTATTTGAACTGACACATGTGGAAGTGGGAAAGGAAACAACTGGAAATCTCCCTCCTGGAATTCCTCTTTGCATGACATGCATGATTTGTAACTGAAGATAGAACCTTCTATTTTACACGGCTGCCACCTATCTCCAAGTAGTTGACTTCTTCAAGTAATGGCTTTTAAACCAATCACTTAAGTTGTATAATTTAATTGATCGCTTGATTACTTTGTCGGAGGAAATAAGAGAAAGAAGAAGAAAGAGGAAAGCTGCAGTCTTGTCCTTTTTCATATTCTGCATGCAGCTGATTCTTTTGCCCTTGATTCTCACCATACTGGATCTGGAAGTGGCTAGATCTGGAATTTTTCTTACGGGTGTTGCCTTTGCCTTGTCTTCCCTTTTATCCCTGAAAATTTTGTAGTTCTTCTCTTGTACATGCATCAGTGCAATGTTCGTCGTAAATAACTCATTATTTTTATTTTTAATTACATATGAGCAATTAAAATTTTTGGAAAGCACTCGGGTGAATGCAACTTCAATGAAAGCTTCAACTGGAAGATTAGGAGCACATGCACAAGATCATGGAAGAAATTTTCCACGCACTGACTTCTACATGGGTTGCATCAGAAACAAGAGGATGAATTTTTTTGCCGGAAGCTTTTGCAATTATGAGATCTGGATCTGAATCTAGATCTGGATTTGGGCCTGGATTTGTGTCTCTGATGTCAGCAAATCTGGAAGTAATGCATGATTCCGCTGAGCTTTCTCGTTCATCCCGCTTTGCCATGGCTGGAGCAATCTTTGTCTGAACAATTCTTTTCCTCTTTATTCGGTCGGAATTCTTCACAACCGGTGCAGATCTGGATAATTCTTCAGATTCGGAGGATATGTTCAATGTATTGGACATTGATTTAAGCTCCCTTTCTCTTATAAAAGCACCTGTGATGAATTCTGCAATTAATTCAGACAAAGATGGCAACTAGAACATGAACAATGAATTTTAATCATAAAAATCTACATATATCAAGCCTGTTGCCCCAAAATTTGATGCTTTATTTGCATGCAAAGCAAGCATGAATTTTACCAACTTCACCTAAGCACCTGTACCACTATGCAGACAATTATTTAGACACAAATCAAGCTCCTTCAAACCTAGGTGCCAAATTTGGAAGCTTCCAACATTAATTACACCTTCTTTTGAGCAAAATTCCTCTTCAAATGGGGCACACTTTTTGTCTGGGCTGCACTTCTCTGCTTTTGAATTAATTAATTCATCCTTATGGTAGCCCCTACTTATATAATCCTCATAATTCTATAATTAATTAATGCCTCTCATATTCCTGGCAATTAATTAATTATTTAATAAGCTTTACTCTTCAAACGGGAGCCCATTTTCTGCATGCTCATGGCTGCCATTAAATAAATTAAATTTATTTAATTTTAGCCTTCTACTTCTAGTTAACTTAAGCCTCACAGTATGCTTTGACCTTAGCCACTGAAAATAGGAATTAATTAAATCAATTAATACTTTAAAAGTATTATTCCTCTCCCAAATGGGGCACACTTTTTGACATGAAGGGGCTGCATTAAATAAATAATATTTATTTAATTTTAGAACTTCTAATTCTGACTTCCTTTGTCCACTTTCCCTTTGTTGACTTTTCCACAAGCCTGGGCGCCAAAATTGGAGAAGAAATTAATTAATTAATTGCATTAAAAGCTGCCCTTCTTTCCCTAAAGGGGTCGCACTTTTTGACATGAGGAATTTCTATTTTTAAAAGTCAATTGACAATGGGATTATTTACCCTGCAAGGCAGCTTCGAAAATCCCATGATTCACTTAAGTGTTTGACTTTCATAATGGGATTATTTACCCTGCAAGGCAGGTAATAAAATCCCATCAATGCCTTAAGTGATTTTTCTTTTATTTCACAATGGGAATTTTTACCCTACAAGGCAAGTAAGAAATTCCCGCCTGCTGCCTTTGATTTTCCCATTGTGACTTAAGTGGCGTTAATTTCATGGGAAAAAGTACCCTGCTAGGCAGGTACAAAAATCCCACCTGCCTGTTGCTTCCAAAAATCCCATGATTCACTTCAAACCCTCTTTTTCCAAAAATGCGGCCAGCTAGAAGAAGCTTTTTTGGTGCACGACTTTGTCTTTTCCGAGAGAACCAGACCTCCGATGGTGAATTCCTTCTGGCACAACGTGCATAGGTGATCTCCAGATACTCTAGGCCAAGAATCAGGCCAAACCGACAAAGGAATTGATCCAGAGAAATTTCACAGAAAACGAAACGGGAAAACACAAAAAAACAAAATGTTGCCAGAAGTCACAAATAAAGTCCAGATTCATTCTTGGTTAAAACCCTACTGGTATATGGGAATAACGACATGTACGATCAGAACAAGGTTAAACCGAGCACAAATTTCCACAAATGGGGCTCAAAATAATTAAATTCAAATTTCCCACAGGCAAACCCCAACAACAGAATAAAACAATTTTGGGAATCTAGGTATTTTTCAAAAATGGCTTATATGGCTCCTTGGGAATATCTTGGCACAATACGTAAACTTTCCGCAATAAAAACACAAAACGACCAATTATTTTAAAAGTAAGAATTATATTTAAATAGGGTAGTCCCATTTCGGGGTGAAATGGGACACCAATATGTTATTATAAATATTAAAGCGCCTAACATTTGTTATACTCCATGTAATGTCGAAATAATTCTAAGAAATAGTGCTTTGGACTATAGTTTCTGAACTAAGCAATTTGGTAATGTGGGTTTCATAGAGTAGATGCATATAAAATTTATCAAAGGAATATATATGCTTGTGTTAGAAGGTTGTGGTGCATGAAGGAAGATTCGAGAGATTGGTAAAGGAGATTTGTTAGTGAAAGCCTAACCCTAATCGTGGAAAACATCTTAGTTTTTTGATAAAGTAGGTATATGAACATGACTAGATCTTGTGTACTAATTCCCCTTTATGCCTACTGTGAGATTGGACATGTGGACGATGTCATTATAGACCTACAAGAAATATTTGAGACCATAAAAACTAGGACAATCCATTTTATGAAGGAAAAGCACTTCCTTGGGCTAACCCTGCCACCGAGCTAGGGTTCGTTGTTTGAAGCCCTAAATCATCAAATTTTGTCATGAAAATTGCAAGAAGAGACTATGATAGGGTATATTATAATATTTTAAAAGAAATTGGAGTGTCCTCTGGGAGATAAGAAATAAATTCTTACCAGTCTTAGATTGAGTTTGTAAATCTAGTCAAGACCTCATTTTTGGAGCCTATTAACAAAGTTTTTTTTATTATGAGTTAGGGCTTGAAATTTTAGAGGGGGATAAATGCAATAAAGTGTGTCTAGAAACCATGAGTTCAGGCCTTGTAACCTTATATAAGGGAAATTATGCATGACAATTATCTCTCGTAGACCTAGTTGAGGGTTTTAGGAACCAAATTGCAAAAAGAAAGCCACAAGGGATTGCATAAGGATTCATGATTCTGACATTTAGGATCATGTTGAGGTTGGTAAGGGTGAACAAATAGATTTATTTAGACCTTATAGACATGCCTAAAACTCCTGGTGCATAGTTGGTGGAAGTTACACTATCTTAAGAGCTTAGAAGATAGTTTTGGGAAAAAGAGAGTAGAGTAGTGTTTTGATTGGATTAAGTTAAATGATTGATGGAACTAAGTTATTTTGGAGTATGTGAATAGGCACAAAGAGTTAAGAGGAATTGGAAAAGAAAATAAGGCCCTTGAGAACTATTGGAGCAAGGAACTTGACTTAAGTCAAATTTCTTGAGCTATCTTGAATGCATTTTATGGCGAATTCTAATAGTGAAATGAGTGTATGAAGTAGGGGAAGACTTCTGAAGATATTCTAAGGAGAAAAAGGACAAGGTTTGATCAATTTTTACCACTAAAGAAAAGTAACAACTTATTGTTCTTGGATGATTTAACAAATTGTATTGTGACTTGTAAAGTGATTTTGGATGACATAAGTGTATGAATCCTTTTGTGTGTTATTAACATAATGAAGGTATGAAAATGTAGAGGGTGTATACATTATTTGGTATCAAAACAAGGGTCTTTGATTAATATCGAATGTTCTTTGTTGCTAACAAGGAGTTTTGAGTGCATTTTAATGAAATGTGACAGTTGTGGATGGAAAGCCAAGCAAGGAGAGAGAGAAAAGTAATTGAGAAAAGAGGAAATAGAGGGATATGGACAAGGAAGATTTGATAAAGGATTTTTGTTATTGATAAGCCAAATAAAGAAAGAAAGAGAGAAAAATAAGAAAGAGAAAGCAATAAAGTATGAGGAATGGATGGAAAAAGAGTTGAAAGAGCTGAGAAAGGACATGGAGAAGTTAGAAGAGCTTGTGAGAGCTGAGAACATGATGGAAGAATGAAAAATAAGGTAAAGTGGCATGTAGAGCTGCTTGTGAGAAGAAAATCGAGATTACAGGTTGAAAGATATGATTAGAGAAGAGGAGAAGAATGCAAGAAAGAAAGAGAAATAGGTCATCAAGGGATTGATATATGAGGAAGTTGAGATAATAGATGAAGAGGATGTTATAAAAAGATTTTTAGCTTTCCTAAATGATGAAGAGTTTTTCAAAAATGAATAAGAGAATGAAGATGAAGAAGAGTATTTTGATGCTTGTACAAATTTTGAGGATGAAGATTAGATATTTGAAGAGGAAAATGAAGCAAAAAGTGAAGGCAAAAAAAAGTTTGAGATGAATTTCAAGAAGGATCAACTAGTGGATGAAAAAAGGAAGTGAAGGAGACTCAAATGTCTCCATGTTTTATATCTAATGTTTGGTTTGACTATGAATGTGCAGGTATACTTGATAAATAAGTGAGAGCAATTGAAGAAGAAGCTCATAAGAGAGCTCAAATGATGAAGATGCTAAAGCTTGGTGGCATTTCAAAGAACCAAAGAAAGAAGAAGAATAAAGAAGAGGAAGAAGGAATACCAAGAAAACAATAAGATGAAGAATAACCACCGAGAGGAATAAGAAAACAAGAAAATACTAAAATTGGAAAAAGAAGAAAAAGGAAAGTTCTTTCTACTAGCAAATGATTTCTTTCACCTTGGAAGTATGATGCAGAACATCAATTGTTAAGAGAAATAAACCAATGTGTTTGGGGTGAAATAGGTACTAGGGAGTCATCTTATAAGTTTCAGTGTGTTTTGAGCCCTTATGGACCTCATTGCAATGTAAATGTAAAGACATAACTCTTCCCTCCAAAAATAGTATTTCGAAATTTGAAATTACTAGATTAGCTATAAAAGGTCAATGTAAAAAAATGGAAAGGTTCTAAATGTTTGTAAAGGTCATTCAAGACCTCATGAAGGGAAAAATATGTCTAAACCTTTGTTTTAGATTATTATGACCCTAGTATTCTTTAAAAAATGGTTAGTTGGATTTGTAATTAACTCTCATTTGATAAGATAGGATGAAAATTCAAAGTAGACAAGAGAGAGAGAGGTTTGGAAGGAGTGGTTAAGAGGAGGAAGACCTTGTACCAAATCCAAGGGCTCAAGAAGCTTGAAAAGAGTGTTGTATGTCAATATAGAAGCTTCTTTATGTGAGTAAAACTGTGTATGATTGAATAAGTTATTAGATTGATTGAATATTTATGAAATATCAGGTGATATTATACAAAGGAATTTTGTAAGACCTTTGTTGCAGGTGTGGCATATAGTGACAATCATGATCTCGTAGTATAAGGATCACTGTGATTAGTTGTAAGTTATGAAACTTATGTGTTTGATATAATATCTCTAATATAGTTGTGAAGGAAATGTAACTTAAACCTTATTACCATTTGATTCAGGAGTCATATGATGTATTCAAACTTTTGTATAATCTTCTTTTTTCCTAATAAGTAACACAATACTCTCTCGGATAGAGAACCCTATTCTAAGTGTTAGAAAAAAATCATTTGTTTAAAAAGTTACATGAATCCTTTGTATATTGATAAGAGGTAAAGGATCGGGAGAAAAATCCTTGGTTATGTGATATTACATTTATAGAAGTGTATGAAAGAGAGTTTCTTGAGCACTTTGTGAAGGGAAGGAATTTGAATCAGTTTGGATGATTTGTTTACTAAGAGTTGTTTTAATGCATATAACTATGAGTATGTGCAGATTCTATGAATGAAGGGAGTATGGAAACTTACTAGCATATTATTCTTCTAAATATTTTTAGTGCAAGGTCATCTATAGGCTATTCTAAAGATTAAAGCCCCTAAAATTTGTTATACTCCATGTAATGTCGAAACAATTGTTAGAAGCCTGTGCTGGATCGTAGTTTCTGAACTAAGCAATTTGTTAATGTGGTTTTCATAGAGTAGATGCATATCAAATTTATCCAAGGAAGAGATAGACTTGTGTTATAACGTTGTGGTGCATGAAGGAAGATTCAAATACTGGTAAAGGATATTTGTTAGTGAAATCCTAACCTTAACTGTAGAAAACATCTTAGTGTGTTGATAAAGTAGGTATACATGTTACAGAAATATTATGTAACATTATTACATTAGTGTGTGCAAATAATGAGTTGTCTTATACAACTCAGAGATAAAGAATGGTTGAGTGATATTAGGAGTGTGTTGAGATGTTATGGATTGATGTTGACTCCTTCATTATAGGATCAAAGAAAGCTATATATGTAATACTTCTATAATGAATAGTGATCCCGAACGTTTTCAACTCTAAATATATTATTTCGGTGTATTGTTATCTAGTTTTCCATGCTTAAAATCTGATCAATTTAACAATATGACCATGACTAGATCTTGTGTACTAATTCCCCTTTATTCCTACTATGAGATTGGACATGTGGAAGAGGTCATTATAGACCTACAGTAAATATTTGAGACCATAAAAACTAGGACAATCCATTTTATAATATTTAGGAATTATAAATAGAGACTGTGATAGGGTATATTATAATATTTTGAAAGAAATTGTAATTTCCACCGGGAGATAAGAAATAAATTCTTACCGAGTCTTAGAAGGAGACTGTAAACCTAGTCAAGACCTCATTTTTGGAGTCTATTAACAAAGGAAGTTATCTTTTTCTTATGAGTTAGGGCTTGAAATTTTAGAGGGAAGATGAATGCAATAAAGGGTGTATAGAAACCAAAAGTTTAGGCCTTGTAACCTTAGATAAGGGAAATTATGCATGACAGTTATCTCTCATAAACCTAGTTGAGGGTTTTAGGAACCAAATTGCAAAAAGAAAACCACAAGGAATTATATAAGGATTAAAGATCTAAAAACTTAAGAGCATGTTGAGGTTGGTAAGTGTGAACAAATAGAGCTAGTTATACCTTCTAGACATGCCTAAAAATCTTTGTGCATAGTTGGTGGAAGTTACATTATCTTAAAAGCTTAGTAGACAATTTTGGGAACAAAGAGAGTAGAATAGTGTTTTTATTGGCTTAAGTCAAATGCTTGATGGAACTAAGTTATTTTATAAAATGTGAATAGGTATTAAGAGCTAAGAGGCATTGGAAAATAAAATAGGCCCTTGAGAGTTATTAGAGCTAGGAAATTGACTTAAGTCTAATTTCTTGAGCTATCTTGAATGCATTTTATGGTGAATTCTAATAGTGAAATGAGTGTATGAAGCGGGGAAGAATTCTAAAGAGCTTATAAGGAACAAAATGACAAGGTTTGAGAAAATTTTCCTACTAAAGCAAAGTAACAACTTATTATTCTAGGGTGTTTTAAAAAATTGTATTGTGACTTGTAAAGTGATTTTGGGTGACATAAGTGTATGAGTCCTTTTGTGTGTAATTAACATGATGAAGGTATGAAAATGTAGAGGGTGTATACATTAAAGGGGATGCCTCGACCTCTCAAAGTAGGTGTCAAGATAAGGGTAGGGGTAGGGTCAAGCGCATAAATACAATCAATAGGTCTAGTTAATATATATAGTTAGTTTGAGCGCTTAGTGGAAAAGAGAAAATGTCCACCTCCCCAGGGGAGGAGGGAGACTCTCTATATTCATGCTCCCTTACTAGCCATACATGGCGATAGATTAAGGAGACTCTAATAGAATTGGTAATTGTGGGGTGGCTACAAATATAGAGTTTTTCGCTAATTGGCACGAAGAATCTTTATGGTAAAGTTGGGAATGAGGAGAGGTCTATGGGGGTCTCAGTGCCTATTTATATGGTGTCTAGTCTAATCCCGATGAATCTATAGATTTCATTAAGGAGTTCCCTCCTTGGATGGCCTACCAATACAAGGAGGTAGAGGGTCGAGTCATTAGGGATGACCCAAATCCAATCCCTAAGTCCATAAAGGAGAGGGTGTGGCCTTTTCTAGGGCTCTAGTCTAGGGGTCAAGTTTAGTATTCCACAAATATGGTAAAAATAGTTATTGATTTGTGTGGGGAAATGAAACGCGGGTTTTTCTCAGGATGATCCATAATGCAAAAGGAACAAGCTATGTATGGCCACAAAGGAGGATAGAATCCACGAGACACTAACTCTGTCCCATGGGTTTCCCAAAATATAGTGTTTCACATAATTTCAAAGTATATAGGAAAAATAAGCATGGGTGTGGGTAGAAAATATCACACAACAAGAAGAATATGTTCGTGACATAGCGGGAGCATGAAATAACTAAGTGTGAGAGTTTTTAATAAATGTCAAATGAAGAATTTTTGCAAGCGGAAGTTAGTAATAGTATTGTGCGGGTTGGCGAAAGATAGTAAACCATGAAACATCAAAATCCATGCTATAAAGGAACTCACGAGAGACCTAAAAGTTATGGAATAAGACAAAATTACAAATTACAAAGGCATTTTTGCCCTTGAATGTGTATTGGTTTTTTTCCATAACTTTTGATTTTTCTAAATTGTATGAGAATTTTTGCATTTGAATAATCTCTCCAAGGAATAAATTTTGGAATGAAGAACGTATAAAATGAATTTATTTCAAGTGAGAACTGTAGAAACACATGATTGCACCTAGAAAGTTTAGTTTACTTAGCTTCCCAACCACCTCACCTACATATAATAAAATAAATGCATGAGGGTGCCCATGTTCTCACCTAAGAAATATGATGAAATGTATCAAAAGAATTGGCGGCCTTTCTATAGGAGTAATTGTGTTAGATTTGGTGGGTGTTGGATTTCATTTCACTCATTGATAATCCGAATTCGAATTTCCCCATTCTCTCTCTCTCTCCCCTCTCTCATATTATATAAATGCAAGTTCTTAGACACATTTTAAGGGTTATTTTCTGTTTATTTGGAATCTCTACCTTAGATCTCTCACATTTCTTACCTTCAGATCTCTCGTAACTCACATTTTACAAGAATTTCATACCTCTTCTCTTAAATGTAAGTGAATAGTTTTTCTAAAAATAACCCAATTTTGGTTTTCCCCCTTGAATACATTTTTATTTGGTATGAAAGCTTCACCATCTTGTTCTCCTTTATTTTTATTCATTTATCTCTTTTAGAACTCTATGTTTTCCTTGGATTCTTGCCTATGTGGTTATATTTGTGTCTCTTAAAGGGAAAAATGATATCTATTCCAAGATTGGTGTATCACCTCCTTCATTTTACAACATTATTTATCTCTCTCACACCCCTAGACCCGATAATTTTTAAATTAAATTTAGGTAGTTGCATTTGAATTGGTTTAGGTTAGTTTGTAGTGAGATATGATAGAAGGAACCAACCTTATCTAGAGGTCTGTCTCAAGGAGAAAGGTCCCACATCTTGAAGACATTCCCATGTTACCCAAAATTATTGATTTTCCATGATCAAATCATAAGGTGCTACTTTTGCACATTAAAAATACACATTTTAAGAGAAATGAAATTGATAAGTATGATCCCGTGGTTGTGTAAGATTTCCCAAATTCAAATGTGGTAGGGTAGAAAATGTTGAAATAATCAAGTGCTATCCTACTAGTTCTTCCTCAAATAGAAAAGGTCGGGGCTATAGTATTACTTGCCACAAGTTATTAGAAGTTAAAAACATAGATTTTTATTCCCAATCTTCGTGGATCTATAGGGCAAGGTGATGAATGGCTTACCAAATAATATTTGGAGTGATTGCAAAAGGTTTAAGAAAAGGATACCCTTTACTTTAGAAATGGGAAAACAATATATAAAAGTTGTAAAAACAACCAAATCTAAAAAGAGTGATCTAGGGGTTGAGGAGTTACTAATAGAGATGTTTATACCCTAATTAAATTTATGTTATGAAAAGTACACAACAATAAAAGGGATGTAAGGGTTTTTAATGTGGGATTATTCTGATCTAATTAATTCACCACTAACCATTCATGACTAGAATAATGCATTAATACTTGCGATAATTGATAAAATGATAAATGATAGCTCAAATGTAAAAGGGTAGAATAATAATTAGTTGTATAAGTCACAACAGAGAGGATTCAAATGTGAAAATAGGTGGAAAAGATAGATCAAAGACTAGATATGCTTTCTGGAACTATAAATTGAGTTAGGGTACGACTGTATAACTATTGTATGGTCTTAAATAGAGTTTTATGGTATTTTACTCTTCATCAATTAGGGTCTAAATCTTCTCGTGTTCTTCACTTTGCTAGAAATGACATTTTTTGTATGTCTTTCTTTATCACACAACCTCAATATTTCCTATAATCACTTGCAATAATGTGAAAATCCAATAAACTTGCAGAACCCTTCATCAAAACATTAACAATTGGACTACCCTTGGTGATCAACCCCAACTTCCTAACTAATCCAAGTTTTGCAAAAGACATGCCCCTCATTGTGGTATCAAGCTTCATACAATTATCTTATGTTCTTATGCAAGTGTGAGTGTAATCTAACCAGTCCTTTAGGTGTTTCATCATGTCTCTTGACACCAAGATAGAAAGAAAATTATATAGTATCTCGATGTACCTAGTGTGGCAAGGTAGTGTGATGTGGTGTGCCTCAACTATTTGACCTAACCCTTTCTTCCTCAAAACCCTTTAACAATTCTTGGAGTGACTTTTCTATTACTAAAACATGGCTCTATGACCTTTTCATGATTGGAAATAGATGAAGATATACTCTTTTACCTATTTTAATTATTCATACCTATAAGAGGGACTAATATAATTTATTTGTAGCTAATTTGGGTAGATTAAGGATACCATTGAGTGCTTTTAAAATGATATTTGCAATAGGAGCTTGTAAGAGTACCACATGAGTTATAAAGTGACATTTAATTTCTTATATATCCTTCCACAGGTGAAATATTATGACAAGGCTGAAGCTAAGAAGATGAAATGACCTAATAAAGATTCACGTCAAAAACAAAGTAAAAACAAAGGTGCAAGACCATATAGGTCAGCCAAGGCCAAGCCCAACATCCTAATTTTTGTACGATAACAGATAAGAGAGATGTGAAGTGAAACAAAAAAGTTATGACATGAAGTAAAAATATTTTTACGTCTTTGATTTGATAATATTCCATGAATTGATGACAGAGCATACTATAAATTTAAGAAAGTCATGAAATAACTAGAGAGATATACTAATTGGATTATAAATATGACAATTTTCCTTAGCAAGGAGCATGGTAAAACTTGGCATTAAAAAAATTCAAGTTACAAAATTTTAGTGTCAACATATGTCCCCCATTTAAGTGTGTAATTAAAAATTCCATGCTTAAATGAAAAAAACATGATTTTGCACACACACGTTGTGTTCACTTGAAAGTGGTTCTCTAATGTGTTGGTGTTGGCACACTCTGTGATGAAATCTAAAATATATAGTGTATTGTAGAAATTGAATTGTAATCCAAATTATAGATAATTCTTTTAACTTCAAAATTGTATAAAGTAAGTAAAGGAGATGCAAAACATGGAAGGAATACACATGTTCATTTTGTAGAGGGAAGAGATCCTATTATTTTTATACTTTGGAGAATTGAAATTTTTGTTGATATGCTACAAGATTGTGTGTGATTAGTCCTCAATTTGTGGCGGTGATACTAGAGTGTTGAGTGCAATCCATTAGAAAAAGAGAGAAAAGTGCCCCATTGAAACTTTGTAAAAGAGGAAGGAAAACTTATGAATATTTTAACCACTTTTATACCTTCCACACTTTATAATTTGGTGAGAGGAGGAATGATATACTATGAATAACTTAGTTAGTTCGATACCTTCCAAAACACCCACAAAACACACCATTGTAGACAAATCTAGGTCCAAATTTGTACTATTGTAACAATTGAGTAAGATAAAACTATAAAATGAATGAATATTTTTATGCCCCCATAAGGTATTGTACCTATAAAATTGAGATTATGAAATTTCATAGGGTAGAAGGAGGCCCATGCACTCAAACCTTGTTCTTGCAATCGTAGATGTATAAAATGCCCCATTGAATGTTGTCTCTCTTGAGGTAGGTATGATAAATAATTTAAGTGTGTAGATCAAAAGAATAGTTATGTACCTATGTGTGATAAGTATGATAATCTATGTAGGATCACATAGACGGATAAAATGGTGGCTACCATTGGGAACTTGTGCCTACAAAATGGGTTTTTATGGTGAAAGCACATAGAGTGAGTGACATGCAACATGCAACAAGTAACACTACATGTCTATAGAAGTAAATATAACAAGGTAAAGTGTGAATCATCTCATAATACAAAGTATTAATAGTTTGGAAAAAATCTTAGTAAAAAGAAAGCATGTCATAACCAAAGTAGTAATAGTATAAACTATAGAAATAGCAGTGTAGATACAAGTAATCAATCTTATATATACATATAAGTAAATTCACGTGGCGGCATAGAGCCACAAGCATTATCACAAGAAAATCACAATAGAAGGCATGATATTCCATGTATAGAGAAACAAGTGCATATGTGCAAGGTAGGCATAAATCCACAAAATATGGGATACCCATGATGTCACAAGATAATAAAGGCACTCATGGAATATAAAGAATATATATATATATATATATATATATATATATATATATATATATATATATATATAATTGTAATCAAGAAAGATAATAGTCATCTATAAGAAAAGAGACAAACAAAGAAATAATTTGTATAAGCAAGTAGTGACAATAATGTATCTATCAAACATAGAAAATAGTAATAGTAAACATAAAATAGTAAGCTAGGTTGGCACTGCATAAAACATGTGATTTAGTCATGTTAGCTCAAAAGATAACAATTATAACTATGTATATAATCAAGCATGATGAGGTAACTTTAAAGTAACTATAATGAAATAATATCACTTATATATCCCGGGATCTCCCCCAAAGAGTTATCACATATTATCATGTGCCATTTTTTGTATTATGTCTTGCATCAAGATAAATATATATTGTGAATGCATGTGTGAAAAGATTATAGAAAAATGTGTTATCCATGAAAAAAATGTGATAAAAAACATGTATAGAGTATCAAGATAGGAAATCAAACCATACACATGTCATAATTTTTATTTTTGCACATATTTCTATGCATCTATATTATGTGATAATTTGAATGTTTTTGAACTATTTTGAAAATAGTTATGTATAAGAAAGGGTGGTAGTGTAAGAGATATCCAATAAGGGCCTCATGAAGAAGAACATCACACTCAAAGGATGAAGGATGTTTACGCCCCACTAGTGTTATAAGATACAAATGATGCTCATTTATAGTTTGTGTAGAAGTCATGACATGTGCCATAAAATACTTGGGGTGGGAAGACATGTGATGAGTAATATGAATAGAGGGTGAACTAGTTCAAGGTTGAGGAAAAGGTGTCTTGCAAGAAGTATTATGTGACCTACTAGGAGTAGTGTATGACTGGAGATACCTAGGCATAAATGCACTATAAAAGAGTATCCTACCTGATGTAGCATGAAAATTAGAAGGCCTATATGTAGAAACACTAGTGATAGGAGTAGTAACCACATGTATCATTCCAAATCTTAGATATAGGGTTTTTGAAATGAATACCCCTAATTAATCGCTTGGTTATTGTGAATGAACTTAACACATTGATGTAGTACAAAGCATATATATATGAAGGTGTGAATCCAAGAGAAACCTATACTTGTGCCACATAATATAAGAGAATATGCTTCCAATAATGTGATATCAAAGGTATCATAACCAACAGTGATAGGCATGAAAACTTGCCCTATGTGTGTGCCTTAGGATCAACTATGGCATACTTCTTAGTATATCTGATAGAATACAATAACTCAAAAGTGTACATATTATAGGGATTATTATTGTCAACCAAAATATTGTATACATGACATTGATAAAAAAGAAGGAATGTGTAATGAAATTACTTGTGTAAATCAGATTATGAGCAGCAATAGAACACCAAAGAACACGATATTGCAAAAAAATTATCTCGAAATGCAAGTAGATTAGCTTAGTCACTTTGAGGGGCAACCTCCAAACCATACAATAAGACTTAGATGCTCAATATGATTCTCAACTACTACCTACAAGTCCCTATATATACTATTCCTATGCTATGGCCATCACCAAGGAAGACCCACTAATGATAATATAACATATATGAAATAGATACATCATGATAAGATGTTATGATATCCATAAGTCGGCTCTACACATCCAATGTAAGATATATGATTAAGGGCATAACATGTCCCTCCTCTTCAAAGTAACATTGTACCCAATGTTGGAAATCCCTGGATGCTACTGCACAAATGCTTCATCCTCCCATGATGCATCTTGAATATTCATATTATTCCACTTGATCAGGTACTTGGTAATGAATTTGGTCCTTAGTATTTTTGTGATGTTTGAAGAATACCTTCAGGTTCCAATATGATCCTTCCTTACTCATCTAATTTCGGAAGCATTGACTGGTGGAAATTTGTTTTTCAATAACTTTATTCAAACAAGAAACATGGAAGATTGGATGTATTTTGCTTCCTAGAGAGAGCTCCAACTTATATGCCACATGAACAACTTTATGCAACACTCAGTAAGGACCATATTATTTAGGAGAAAGCTTATTATCCTTCTTCTATTGTTTTAATGATAACTATTTATATGGCTGCAATCGTACAAAAACAAAGTCACCCTCTTCAAAGTTTCACTCACTACGATGTTGATCACTGTTGCTTCATGCGGTTTTGTGCCCTTGCCAAATTCTCTCTAAGACTAGAGAGTACCTCATGTTGGTGTTGAATGTGATATTTTATTTATCTCACCTTTGGTTTGAACTTCAAGCTAGATATGAGTGATGGAGGATGGTACTTGTAAAGTGCTAGAAATGGAGACATTTTGGAGGAGGTATGAAATGAAGTATTGTACCACCATTCTGCAAGTGGAAACCATTGCACCCAACATTCTTATTTATCTAAAGTAAAACATTGAAGATATCCCTCTAAAAATTTATTTACCACCTCAGTTTTCCCATCTGATTGAGGATGATAAGAGGAACTCGGGCTAGTTTGGTACCCAAACAAGAGAACAAATCAATCCTAAAATTTCTTGTAAATATTGGGTCACGATCACTTACTATAATTTTGGGCATGCTATGGAGATTTTGAACTATGTCCATAAATGCAATGGCAACCGTACTAGCTTTGAAAGGATGATCCAGAGCACAAAAATGTGCATACTTGGTAAGTCTATCCACCATGACCATGATGACACTTTTCCATTCTGACTTAGGTAATCCTGTGATGAAATCCATTGATACCTCTTCCCATCTCTCACTAGGAATAGAAAAAGGTTGGAGTTGACCTAGTGTCTTAATGGTCTCGCCCTTATTTTGTTGACACACCAAACATTCAGCAACAAATTTTTGAATGTCTCCTTTCAACCCCTCACAGAAGAAATCCTTCTTAACTCTATGATAAGTTTTCAAGAACCCGAAATGACCACCTAGTGGAGAATAATGGAGCTCGAAATAACATGGTGTTTAAGTGTAGAGTTCTTACATAGATATAACCTATCTTTGTACCACAATGTATCCCCCTTCCATATAAATTGTTCTGATATGGATGGATCTTCTTGGAGATTCTAAATGAGAGTATGTGTTGTTTCATCTTTCTGCCATTCTTCCCTTACTTGATCTACCCAAAATGATTTTAGTATAGATATGGCACATAACAAGGATTCTTTGGACTCATCCCTCCTAGATAGAGCATCAAAACCACATTTTCCTTCCCTTTCTTATAAATAATCTCAAATTCATACCCTAGCATATTAGTGACCCATTTTTGTTGTTCTTATGAAGATAGTCGTTGTTCCAAGAATTATTTCAAACTATCATGATAATTTTTACCTTAAAGTGTCTACCCATCAAGTATGGTCTCCATTGTTTGACTGCATGTAATATTGCCATCATTTCCTTCTCATAGGTGGGCTTAAACAAATTCTTTCCTTTTAGTTGTCATCTCTCAAATGCGATGGGATGTCCTTCTTACATGAGTATTTCCTTGATTCCATTTCTTGAAGCATCACATTCCACTATGAAGGGCTTGGAGAAATCAGGAGTTTCCAATATTGGAGTGGTGCACATTGCCACCTTCAATTTTTAAAATTCCCTAGAAGCTTCTTCATTCCATTGAAAGGAGTCCTTCAATAATTTTTTAAGTGGTGCTACTATACTGCCATAGTTTTTACAAATATGTGATAATA
This sequence comes from Taxus wallichiana var. yunnanensis, assembly GCA_018340775.1. Taxonomy (NCBI): domain Eukaryota; kingdom Viridiplantae; phylum Streptophyta; class Pinopsida; order Cupressales; family Taxaceae; genus Taxus; species Taxus wallichiana. Next base: position 9,281,712 of record CM031244.1, read on the forward strand.
CCTGTTATACCTAAGAAGCCTCTTAATTGCTTGAGGGTTCTTAAGAATTTCCATTCCACCATGTCCTATATCTTGTGAGGGTCCATCTTAACACCTTCATGAGAAACAATATGGCCCAAGTATTCCACTTCATGTTCCCAAAAGAGGACTTCAAGGCTTGGCATATAGTTGATGTTTCTCTAAGACTTCTAAGACTGTATTGACATGTTGTAAATGTTTCTCCCATGATTTTCTATAGATGAGGATATCATCAAAAAATACTAAGACAAAATTCCTTAGGAATGGTCTAAATATTAAATTCATCAAACTCGAAATGTGGAGGGTACATTGGTAAGACCAAAAGGCATCACTAGGAATTCATAATGCCCTTGATGAGTTCTGAAGGCTATCTTATGAATATATTCTTTCTTTACTCTAATTTGGTGATACCCTAACATAGATCTAGTTTTGTAAAATAAATTGCACCATGCAACTCATCTAATAAATCATCAATGACAGAATAGGAAACTTATCTTTGATAGTGTACTTGTTGAGTTCTCGGTAGTCTGGACACATGCGCCATCTTCTATCCTTGCGTCACACCATCACCACTGGAGAAAAATAAGTAATTTGATTTGTGAAAATAATACCCATTTCCAACATTTCCTCCACCAAATTTTTGATATGAGTCTTTTGCACATATGGGTATCTATAAGGCCTGATGTTGGGGGGTTGGCTTCTTGGAATCAACTGAATGGAATGATCATGCTCTCTTTCATGGGTCAATCCTCTAGGATCCTTGAAGACAACTGCATGTTGATCAATAAGCTTCAAGATCAATATGTAAGACCATTGTTGCAAACCGAACTTCCATGGAGAACAATCATGCTACAATACCTTCAGACCCCTTTTTAAGAATCTTATGCATTTAGTGAGAACTCACCACCTTGAGGACATTTTTCCTGTAGTCCTCAAAGTTCAAATTGTTTACCCTCAGAATGAAAGTGCATGAACAATTCCTGTAAATTTATCTCTATGGTGCCCAAAGTTGTGAGCCACTGAACACCTAAGACAATATCAGCTCCACCCATGGGAATAAAAAACATCATAGATTATAATGTGTAGTAACCCATAATAAGTCTGATTTTATGGTATTTACCTAAACATTGGACTGTGCCACCATCTGCAATCATTACTTAAAATTCAAGTGTTTGGGTAGATGAAACAATTTAGTCTTGTTGTCAGCTTATGATTGATGAAATTATGTGTGCTCCCTGAATCAATCAATATTGTCACCTTATGCTTCTTAAGATAACCCACAACCTAAAGGGTTTGTGGAGTACTAATACCTGATAGAGCATGACATGAAATAGTGGACTGGGATCTTTAGATTCTTCCTCTAATTTTTCCACTTCCTTGCTTGATGTTTCCTCATATTATTCCTCATCACCAGTCCCTTCAATATAGAATTTTTTTCTCTCAACATTTATGATTTGGTCCATATTTTCTATCATAGTTAAAACATAACCCTTTCACTATTTTTTCTTCAATTTGTTAAGGTGTCAATCGAACTGTCCGAGGGTACGATGGAGGTAAGGTGCTACCATATTTTATGCTAGAGAAGGATTGCCTTCTACTGGAAATAATTTTTCCTCTAGCCCTATGTGCCATGATAATAGAATCATAAACCTTGAGTGGATTAAACATGCACACCTCATGCTCAATGTGGTCCTTAAGACCCATAATAAATAGGTCATTCAAATACTCTTCGTAATATGTTCTACATCCAAGGAAAGATTTTGGAATTGACAAACATAGTCCTTAACTCAACCTCGTGTTTTGTTGTAATTTTTCTAATTGGATGAAGTAATTCTCTGAAACACTAGAACTATAGTGTAATTGAAGCTCTTCAGTGAAAACTGTCCATGTGAAATTTAGACCATTCTTCTACCTTTGAGAACATAACCAATGATACCAAACAAATTGGTCAGGTTCTAGGTATAAGGATGCCACAGTTACCTTTTGTTCCGTTGGGATCTGATGGAGATCAAAGAAATTATCCATTTGGGTAATCCAATTGAGTGGATCATTTCCATCAAATTTATGCATTTCCACTTTTGGAATAATTCCCCTCCATTGGTGAGGAGATCCACTTGAATGAGTAAAGGATCCTCCTGGATTGGAGTGGTTTGGACCTGTGTGAGCATTGCTAGAGGAACCCATATGACTGGAATTGGGAGTGGTGTTTGAAATAGTAGAGAAAAAAAATCATGCTTCATTGCATGAAAATCCAATGAAGTTCACCCCTAAGGCTACCTTTTAGATGAAGAAGCTCATTATTAAGGTCATCCTTACTCACCATATTATTTACCCTTTCCTGAAGTTGGATGAACACCTCAGATACTCCTAAACCAGAAGACTCTAAATCCATATCTTCCTTATTTGGGGTCATTCCTAGAGTTTCTTGACCTTTCCCTTGGCTGCACAGAGTAGATCTACTAGTCATGATGTAGGGTTTGGGACTCGGGGTAGATGAAATAGGAAAAATTTTAGGGTTTGGGGTTTTAAAAATTTACTAGTCGAATAGAGGAAATCATAAAATAGAAACCCTAGCTAATTTTTGGAAAGGTTTCCAAAAATATAAGAAACTTGGAAAAATTCTAAAATTTGCATCCTATGGAGCTGAATTATGAAAAACATAAAACCACTATAACGGGTGCAAAATAATTCAAAAATACTTGAAATTTGGATAGGATATTACTTGACGGATTTTGCCACACCACAAAAAAATTGTAGAAAAATTTGATACCAATTTTGAGATATAACCGAACCTTCACAATTATGGTTTGACACAATGTTGGCCGAGAATAAGCTCGATACCACTTTGCTAATGAAATTACTTATATAAATCATATTATGAGCATAAATAGAACATAAAAGAACACAATATTGCAGATAAATGATATCAATATGCAAGTATATTAGCTTGCCACTTCGAGGGGGCAACCTCCAAACCATACAATAAGACTAAAATGCTAGATATGATCCTCAACTACTACCTACTCACCCCTATATATACTATTCCTATGTTATGGCCATCACCAAGGCTGACCCACTAATAATAATATAACATATATGAAAGAGATACATGATGATAATAAGTTATGATAGCCACAAGTTGACTATACACATCCAATGTAAGATATATGATTAAGGACGTAACAAAATATAAAGTTTATTAGAAACAAAATTATGTGCCATATTATTATTATCGAAGGCAATAATTGATGAAGGAATGTTAGTGATAGTACCAATCATAGCATAAAATGCACGATCATAAGAATGTGGAGGTGGTATACGTGGTACGTATTATGGACCTTTAAGGTAGATATAGTAGTATCATGTTTTGTAATTGGATCATTGAATATTTTGAGATTTGGATTATAATTAGTAAGCATAGGTTAAGGCGGAACATCATATTCAATATCACTAGTATCAAGAAGATCTTGTATAATGTGATGAATCCTAATACACCTATTAATGGAGTGACCAATGCATCGATGATAATCAAAATGAGCATTAACATCAAATAACTGACCATGATGTGCACTTGTATCAACCTTAAGTGGTGGAGCAGTGAAGTAAATGTTTGAGCATTGTTTGTTGTGTGTAATGTAAACAAGTGAATTTCCACATAGGGTTATAATTGTATATTTGTAGACTAAGATACAACATTGACAATGTATTTAACTTTCGATTTTTCATCATTAGTTTTGTTCATGAAATTAGTCTTGCCTTAAAATTTTGAGTAGAAGTGATAATAACATAATTAATTTTATTCATATTAAGGATCTTATCTTCAAGTTCTTTCAGAGTATGACATAGATGATCAAATGAATTGAACTTGTTAAAGATAATTGATTCTTATAAAGGGATGAGAATAATCTATATAAAAATATATTTTAATGCATTTTATCCAAATTATTTTTCATCTTAGTAAGCATGGTCTTATACCATGTGACATAATCACTAATGAGATCATTACAACCTTGCCACATTTTAGCCATTTTAACGTAAGATACCTTGTATCAAATATTAATAGAAAATTATGTAAGAAATTGATTTAACAATGAAGTGAAATTTCAAATAGAATGAATGGGTGGATCATAAAACCATCTTAAGGAAAAATATTTGAAACTTTGATGGAAAATATTGGTAAGAAATGTATCATTTGAATAATAGTCCAAGCAAGCAACATGAAATGTATGGAGGTTCTCTTCATGATCACCCTTTCCATCATAGATAAGAATATTAGGAGCAACAATATTGATAGGAAAATAGCATGAATACACTTTAGGAAGAATCAAATGCACCTTGTTGTAATTGTATAATTTGAGCTTGTAAAGTATGAACAAGGGATTCAATAGCCTATGTGTTAGAAGAAGACATATGTGAGACACTATGAGTGTAGATAGGATATGTAGGAATAATAGTGGTCATAGGAATATAAATATTAATATTGTGAAGTGGAGGATCATATGACCCTAATGAAATAGGTATCATATATATAGGAATAGTAGACGTATGCATAATAGATGATGAAGGAAAATTGGGATCAATTGCGGAAGATATAACAAAGATTTTTAAGTTGATCTCATGCAATATAAAGAAAAACATAGATATTACAAGAATGTGCATTCATGAAAGGTGTAAAATTTTGTGCCTAATCATACAATAGAATAACATTTCTAGACATATTATGAGACTCATCATCTTGTATAGTACTAGTGAAAACCAAAAGGACAAAGTGAGAAGAATGATCAATAATAGCATATGCCCACTTATAAGAATTAGAGATGGTATCATCATAGGCTTCCTCATAAGTTGAGATACCTAATTATCATCATAATTATAATTGTAAAATGGTTCCCCATCTTCACATGAAGGAGAATCACAAACCCGCTTAAAGGGATAATAGCTTATTAGAGAAAGGGTGAGAACCCTTTATCTTGAGATAGATATGGTGATAATGATAATGATAATGATCTATGATAATGAGAATTATACACACTAAAATATCAAGGGGAAAGCTTAGGGCCACTATGATTTGAGTAATATGTTCACTTTAATAGTCAAGTTCACCAAACATTTACACCCTAAATAAATCTATGTTCGGAAAGTAAACATCAATAAAAAGGATGTAATGGTTTGTAAAATGGGATTATTATAATATAATTAAATCACCATTAATAATTGATAACCAACATAACACATTAATACTTTAAAAATATATAAAACAATAAACAATAGCTCAAATGCATAAGGGGAGAAGAAGACAAATGTTTAGGTCAAAAGATATGATCTAGATGTCCAGACAAGTGGAAAAGGTAGATTGGAGACTACAAATTATTTGTTATGCTTTTTGGAATTGGAAAATAAGTAGGGGAAGGATTGTACAACTATTATATGGTCATGATATAGGGTTGTATGGTCTTTGACCCTTCAACAAAGGGGGTCTGAAACTTTTTGTGTGATTAAATTTCTTGGGAATAACCTTCACTTTATGTCTCTCTTTCTCACACAACCTTATGATGTCCTATAATCACTTGTAACAATGTGGAAACTTTATAAACCTACATAACCCTTCATCAAATATTCATCAAACCAAAAGGATAAATCATGTGTGCTAAGGTTTGACTACCATTAGTGATCAACCCTAACTCCTAAACCAATCCAAGTGATGTACTACTTTCCCTTGTTGTGGGATACAAATTCATTTGGTTCTCTTAGGTGTTTGTGTAAGTGTGAGTTGAATATATCCAATACCCTAGGAGTGCCCTCATGTATCTTAAAACCAAGATGATAAGCTAACTATACACTAAAAAATGTACATAGTGTAGTATAAGTGTGATGTGGAGTTCCTTAGCTATGTGATCTAACTCTTTATTCCTTGAAAACTTTTAACAATGTTTGCAGATATGTTTCTCTTGCTAATACATATCTCTATGACCTTTACATGATCGGAAATGGAGGAAGTTATATTATTTGACATGGTTTCAATTTCTTCAAACAAAAATTACAAATTGCTCTAATTGATGTGTAGCTGATTTGGGTAAATTCATGATACCCTTGAGTGTTTTTGGAATGATATTGGTAATATGATCTTGTAAGAGTGTTAGTTGAGTTATAAAGTGACATAGACTTGCTTATATATCCTTCCATAGGTGAAATATTGTACTAAGGCCACACCTAGGGAGATGATAAGACCCAATAAATATTATCACATTAAAAATAGAGTTAAAGAAAGCAAAAGGTTGGGACCATAAAAGTTGGCCAAGACCAAACCCCACATTGTGACCTTTTAAATGGCTCTAGACAAGAGATATGTGAATTGAAACATTTTTTTTGGCATGAAGCAAAGATATTTTTGTACTAATTTGATTTCATAATACTCCTTAAATTAATGAAAGAGTAGAATGTAAAGATAAACAAGTCACAGAAGAGCTATAAAGATATGCTTATTATATTTAAAATGTGATAATTTTTCTTAGCATGGGAGCATGGTAAAATTTGGCATTTCAAAAGGACAAAAGTTAATAAATTTTAGTGTCTATAGGATAAGATGGTGGATCGAGGACATTATGATAAGATTGGGTTAGAGGAACACAATATCATTTGATTAATGTTTCCTTTGATAAAAATGGTAGGGATGAGTAATCATCTTGGAACGATTTCTCTACAGCCTTATTGGATTCAATATCTTCAAATTTATCATCGGAGATTTGGTTTAAGGACCAAGAGGAGACTCTGTAAAGGATTTGAATAAAAACAATTTGGAAAGGAGGATACAAATGTGGGTAGGAATAGGGATGATAAGTGCCAAACCCAAACCCTAATTGGTTTTACTGGGGACGCTATGGAAAGGTTCATGATTTAAAAATTAGTTAAGAAAACATTAGAGGGGTGGATTTTAATATCATTTTCTATCTTCCTAAGGGATACTTTATGGTCTCCTTTCATAGTAGTAAGGTCGGTGACTTGATTCTAAAATCAATAATTTGGATCTTATATTTGTGTAGAATTGAGGTTATGCCTTGATAAGATGATTTTAGGATGAAAAATTACAAACAAAAATAAATCATATGGATAAGGTCATATGATTTCCCACAACAATTTCGGATCATTCACATTCTAGAAAGTATTGGGTCCATACATTGGGTATTTTTGTGTGATGGATCCAAAATCCTTTTGGAGCACTTCTAGAAGGTTTTTAGGATGTTGATCCTTATTGATGACTCCAAAATATTGGGTGCATTTGTTTCTTTACCTTGGGGGAATAGTTATTTTCTCCAATCAATCACTTATGAGCATATACATCATAAGACATGTTACAAATGCTCTGCAACATATCATATTACATAACAATGCAATGAATATTCACACTAAAAGGTGACTCGGTATCATTTTACACAACAATGCACAATGAATATGCACACAATAAATATGAAGACTCCACATTTGTACCCTAAGAATAAGAATACTAACTGGCATGAACCTATGGAAAAAGATACTAAATTATACAAAAATGAAAATATAGTAAAGCATAGTCACTTCTTGATAAATCAATCTATGAAGGATATTATTGAGGGAAAGGAGAGGGTACCATAAGGTATTTCAATGAGAGATAGGGAAGAAAGGCCTATTGATGGAATACGAGGTTTAATAGTGTTTGGGAAAATGGAAAGGGGTGGCATAACTATAGGGTAAGTTATATCCTTGGTAGAGTTTTCTATTTTTGAAAAATTAATGGAGAATGTAATCTAGAATATGGGTTGGGAATTTTTACATAAAATAATATGCATTGGTTTAGAGTAATAAGGGGGTATCAAATTTTGAACTATGGTTTAATAGTATTTATTGGGTCTTCTAGGTACAAGGAAGCTTGGGGGACTTGAATTGTTCCTTTCATAGGAACTTAAGGATTTGGGATCAAATTCTACAAGTATGATAATATATGATTTATAATTTAAGTGTAATTATTACAAAAAATCATTACATTGCGAGAAGAAAGGATTGTGAATAATAGGATAAGGGAAAAATCAATGGATGTTATCTTGATTCCAAATTGTTGCTCCAGATTATGATTGTTATAGATAACACGATCTTTATTTTAAGGGGAAATGGATTCTTGACGACTAATATGTGATAAAAGGAGTGACATAATCCTTGTCTCATTTGGAATTAATTAAATATTTTTGTATCATTACCATTGAAGAATGGGGAAGTGTTTGTAGACTCTGGATCCAACTAAGTATAGACAATTAGGTAATAATGTGGTGTTCTAGACATTTATGAATTTACAAGATACATGACCTCATTTAGGAAATTTGAGGGGGATGATAAGGCTCTGGAATTATTATTTTTCCTTGTCTTAGTAGATGAATACTTTTGGCATAAATATATAGGTTTCTAACAATGGGATATTGTTATTATGTGTTTAGAGTGAAGGATCTAAGTGTGAAGATTTTTTCCGTATGAGGAGATTTGGTCTCTAAAAGTGCTAAAGGTATGTTAAGGGTATCCCTTTCAGCTCCTTGGAGAGATATTTTATTTTATTAAGAGTTACTTAGCTTGTGAAGGTTAGTTTTCAATCATATTTAAATATCACTTTAGAATACTCGTGTATATTAGGAAAATAACTTTTGTAAATGTGCCCTTATTTTTGTCAAAATACCAAAATGGATATGGGTTTCTAGAATGGAAGTGACAAGCCATTGTTTATTCTAGATGCTTTAATTGAGAGGGACATTAGGGTTTTATATAAGGTCCTATGATGTGTTATGATTTTACTTATCTAAAGGATTGTAAGAAAGGAAAAGAAAATCTAGTAAGTCTTTCTTGGAGTATGAGGTGTTTTCTTGGATTAAATAACTTCATGATGAGGAAGGTAAAATTCAAGGGTAGGATTTGGACTCTACTTTTGAAAGAATACTAAAGCATGATGCAAACTTAAATGTCGTAGAATACTCAATTTTCCACTTGAGATTGGATCGAGAGAAAAGGAAGGAATGGAACAATATACCTACTACTAAGAGATCTTCTTGTCATGTCAATCCAAATTCATCCACATTGGATAAATATTTATAGGTTATTTCTAACAAGAAATGGTAAATGGAAGGTTTGAAGGCCCCAATTTCTCCTTAATATCCTAACTTGGATTTTTAACGAGATGTGGTTGAGAAGATGGAAAGATTGGAGGAAGGGTAATTAGTGTAGAATTTTGTTTATAATATCTTGGATGAGTTTAAGGAGGTGATATATCACATTGTTCTATATGTCATAAGGAAAGAAAATCATATTGAGGAGATTATATCCTTGTTAAAATTTGTAGGAAATTAGAAATAAATATCTTTTCTCTACGACCCACTAAGGTTCTATATGATGTATTATTGAGATATATATGATTGAAGATGTTGTTTGGCAAGGACCTTGATAATAAATAATGGAAAATCACATCCCTGCAATTGTTCTGTGAGGAATTTAATTCATCCATAGGGGAAGATAAAAATCACCTCTATGATGCGTATATTCATAACTTGGTGTTACCCAGCCATTCTGATTGGAATACAACATTGGTAGTGTGGGATGTAACATAAGAGCCTTTTGATTTATTTGTTTAATTAATAGTTTATGGAAAAGGATTGAAAATCCTATTATAGGGTGGAATGTGAGACCCTATATGGATTAGAGGGGAACACCTAAGCCCTTGGAATTAATTAGGGATCTTAAGGGAAATATGGAGAACAAATTCTTTAGGTTCTCTACTCTTTAGGATTTATGGGAGGTAATAGCTCATTACACTAAGATAGGCATGAAGGTTTTATTTTTGTTCACAAAGCATGCTTAGAAAGATGGTCATATTTTGGGATAGTCGAGGGTGAGGGATCGTTATTCTTCTAATAATATGATGATATCTCTTCCTATAATGACCATGTTTATTCACTCTATGGCCATGGAAAAATGAAACTAAACCCAATTGAGATTTCGATTCTTGCATTTTTAACATCTTATTATAGATTGGCAACAACATTATCCCTATAATGAATTGGAAGGATATGCAAAATTGTTAGAATTGGATAGAACTAAATTATTCTCTCTGCCCCTATATATGCCTTACATTTATCTTATAGATTTTAGATGGGTTTGTGATAAGGAGATGGTTGTATATTTAACTTAGTTATGGAAGCCAACATGATTTTTTAATTTTTTACTTGAAAGTATCTAATGTATCACCTTTTTGTAATTATATCTCCCGAGAGGGTTAGCTCTTGTTTTTGGCTCATATTGAGAAGATTGTATTATTTTGTTATTGATATTTGAATATAAAAGGTTAAGGGACCCTACAACCTTTTTCTTTGATCGAAACGAAAATCATTAATACATGTTCCTTTCCATGTAGTTAAATGTTTCACATCATATTGGAGTAAGGGGACATTATTTATCTATGCATCAACATCTTATGGTTGAGATGTGAGGATTTCATCTATTGGTGTTTTTTCATTTTAGTCAACTATTTATCAATACTATATTAAAAGGGGGAAATTGTAGTACCCAAAAACATTCATATGCCACATAATAATATCACTTTGTCCTTTATTCTCGCATTATTACATATACCTATTTATTACCTAACTTAAACCCTCATGTTTTATCCCATGCCTAGAGTCACTATTTCCCCAACTTAGCATTTTAGGAATCATTGTCCACTTTACACAATACATCTACAAACTATGTCAATATCATCTCCTATTTCATGATTCATTCTATCTTTATCATAGATAGGTTCGTGGGTCTAGGATAGGTTCAGGTTAATGAACTTTCCCACACATGCTACAAACATGTCCCTTGTATTTTCAATGATCAATTTTCTAATGAAAAAACTAGCTTGGCAAATTCAAGTGTTGCTTTTGGGTCAATGAGTGGGAAATCATTGTAATGGTCATCTATATATACACATATGCCATAACTCATTAGGGGCATCTAGGGATCTTCTATCGAGACACACTCAAAGCACATTGAGAATAACATTTTTAACATTTTCCTTAAAAAAACCTACAATAAAGCTACTTAAATTTTGAATATGTCTTTATTATTTCCCTAGGTCATAAAATCCAAGCACTATTGTTGTCACCTAAAACGTGCACTTGTGATATACCCAAATTTTTTGGAAGGCTTTGTGCAACACCAAGTGTGTGGTCTTATTTAAATATTTATATTATTTTTAGGATAGGGATACATGTTTTTATAATTTTATAGCTAATATTTGGTGTGTTCTTAGCTTATTTAGTTTGTGAGCCTAAATTTCAAGCACTTGGAGACTCTACTATGTCAAATCTAGCCTATTCCTCATTTGTAGACCAGTCCCTTCATATCCCTTTACACCTTTTTATATTCACACTTACATGTATTACTAGATAAATCTTTCTTTCCCTTCCTTTAATGGAGGCATTACTATTTACATAAATGTGTGGAATGACATCCCAACTATATCCCTTAGGAGTCTTCCAAATTTCACTATTGAAAACCATGCCGACCTCATAAAACACCTCAAGAAAATAATGCATTTGTGCTCAGCCCACCATGTTACCCAAATGGATGTTGCTATAAGACTATTGATTTCCTCCTTCAAAGGAAAATATATTATATGTTATAACAATATTCCACAAAAATCCATTCACACTTGGATGAGTTTTGTGAACATTTGGAGAGGCAATTTGGAGACAAGAGTGACCGCCTATCACTAATGGAGTAGTTGAGTATGATAAAGAGAGTACCAATAGAGGATTTTTCTAATTTTAACTTCAGATTTCAAAGGACGTGTGACAAGATTTTGAATTTGTTAAGGTCGTCACCCTATTCTGCTCTCCTTTCCTATTCGAGATCTTTAGATTCAGATTTAGCCATTATAATTCAATCTATGGGAGGAGTAAACATTCCTAATTATTTTCATATTTTTATTCTAGCTAAAAATATTCTTATCCAAGAAGGAAAGTTAACTCCTAAAACATATATACCTTTATTTATTTAGCTAACCTAATATGTTAGAGCCTATTCTCAATCTCTTAATAGTCATCTATTGATAGTCATCCCTAATCCTATTGCAAATGATAATGAAGTCATAAATATTTTTAGAAACATGGATGATCACGTGGATTTAATGGAAAGTAAACATCCTCCATAAACTCCATTTCATACCCAAAAAGTTAATTCTATTCCAAGAACTCCTATGTTGTGCAAAATTCCCTCCCATCTTCACATAAGGCATTACTTGGCCCTCCAAAGTTTTGTCATGAAGTATTGAAGATTTTTGGCATATCTCAAGCAATTTTTATCCTTTATCCTATTGGAAATTGTGTCTTGTTATTGTCATTGATGTCAAGTAACATTGATGTTAAATGGTGTCAAGGTGTGTTGGCGAGAAAATTTATCTGTTAGAAAAATTAGTGGATATCTCAAGCAACGCTTTAGGACTCTTGGTCCATCTTCTTGTCGTGCAACTCCATTTATTGTGAGTGAATGAAAATAATTTTTTTGGGTGGCCTAGAGGCCGATTATACAACAAGAACACTCCACTTTGAACCTATGGAAAAAGCTTGCAATTTCTTGCAAGGGAGGAATTTGCTGAGTAGGTGGGAAAAGGGAGTGAGAAGTAATGAAGGGGGATTAATATTGCAGGTAGAAAATTAGATTCCTAAAAATATTAATCAGAGCATATCATCACACATAATAAAAAAGAAAACAGCTTTATTAATGAAATCACGAGAATATAGAATTATGAACACAAAGTCTCATAAATTCCCTCATCAAGAAAAAAAAACTCCTTTCTTCTTCATTGATACTTTGGAAAATTTGTATAAAGAGGAGAATGGAAGAACACAGAGGAAGGAGAATAGAGGAAATTTTCTATCTCTTTTTCTTTTCACAAGTAGTTATCTACTCCTGAGCATACAAAATTGAAAACCCTTAAGAATGAGGGTGCCATTACAATTTATAGATTTGAGAAAGACTCTTCACCTACCCCCACATGAATTTTCATTTGTCCCTCACAACATGTGAATTTTCATATTCCTAGGAATAAAATTAAGTCCCCTTTTATTAATTAAGGGTGACTTATTACATTACCAACTATAGTCACATTTAAATGAATAAGACAAAATAGGAATAGGAAAAAATGAAAAATTGCAACCCCCAACGAAGAAATAGAACATGAAGGATGAGGGGAAGGGGAGAGAAGAGAGAGAGAGAGAGAAGAGGAGAGATAACTAGGCCGATGAAGATGTTACCTTCACTGATTCTACCTTACCACTTGAAGGATCCTTTCCAAGCTCCACTGGAAAGATTTCCACTCCCTTGAACTCTTTACTATATTGGGCCACCACAGTGCAACTTTCTCCGCTTGAGGAATGCGAGACACAACTTAGGGACTCGAGCCAACCATCTGAGATATCATTGATATTCTTGCTTTTAGCAAACCACGACTAATGTTTCTCTTTAATTTTTTAAATTATGGCTCTAATCATGGATAGAGACTCCAATGTATCTTCGTTGAAAGAGAAGGGGTCCCCAAATTTCTTCTGGACATACTCCTCAAATGGTTTCAATAACTCATATGCGAATTTCTCTCATTAATGGCGGGAACTCCAAGATTTTGCATCTTGATGTTGAAAATTGTCATGCATCTTGAAGGAATGCTCCTCATTTGAGTCTAACTCATCAATATCTCAATTCAAAATTTCATATCGAGAGGCAAGAGTCCTCACCCATACACGTGACAAGTCCTCAGATGGAGAATTAAATACTTTCCTACTTATCAACACCTGAGAGTGAGCATATCCCATCTCCATCACCAGTGGATGAACTTGGTCCCAATGTTCTTTTTCCTTTTCCAATCCTTCCCTTATCATCCATACTTTGTCAACAGTGGTGCACATGTACCTGTATAGTGAGATCATATCTGGAAGAAATAATTTTCCTTTCTTTACAATCTTGCTCACCCATCTGTCGTTGGATCTTCCTTAATGGTGAATCCCTACATTTTTCAGATGGACTCCAGATTGAAGATACTGATTGGGGTAACTTATTCAATTGTGAGTGATGAAGGAACATTCAAGTCCATTTAATGTTACACATATGAGGAGAGTTTACGCACATGGTCTTCCAACTGATCAATCTTCTCTTTTTATTCTTGGTTCTTTGTGAGGAGGTGAGTGGAAGACTCCTGGAACATATGTGCATCTCCCTCGTGGGTGGTTGGGCCTAAGGGAATGATGATAATCTCATAAAAAGGTTCATTTTAATAAATATATAGAAAATTGGAGGTGGAAAATACCTAGTGAATATCCCTGGAACTAGTTTTAGTGAAAGGTGAATTCACCAATTTTTCAAAACTAAATTTTTGCCAATTTTTTGAGCCAAAGAGACTATAGATTTGCAGACACGATGCCTCTTTGACGCACGTCAATAGGGCTCATTGATGTAGGTCAACAAGCCTCGCCGACACCTTGTTAACGTATGTCAATGACCCTTATTGATGTGCGTCCAACGAAGTTTTTGTTGTCGGCGTCAACGACCCTTGTTGATGCGCGCGTCAACAAGGGTCGTTGACGCGTGACAACCTTCCTGGCGATGCGCATCAACGCGAGTCTTATTGTTGCATGTCAACAAGGTAGGTTTTCACATGTCAACAAGACTCGTTGACACGTGTTAATGAGGCTTGTTGACGCACGTTGATGAGGTTTGTTGACCCTGGTTTTGTCCTATAAATACCCTCCCACTGGTCATTTTCATGTTTACACTTTCTGGATGTCAAATTTTCTTGTATACAGGAATCCATTATCTAGGTCAAGTACAATCAAGCTCAAGGACAACTACAATGGTAACTACAAGTGCATCCCAAGCTCAAGACAAAAATCAAGAGGAAAATCCAGTCAACCCACAAGCCCTATCCATGGGCAAGATACTCTATAGGAATCCTTTGTGCCCCCACATCCAGTTGTTTTACAAATGAATTCGAATACAAGGATTTGATCGATGCATGTGAGTTTGGTGGGCTCATTAAGATGCCCCATTTCAAAACAGACCAAGATATTTTAAACTACCTTCTCTCCTCTTATAATATAGAGGACGACCTGTTTAATGTTACTATGGATGACGATCGATTGTTTCAATTCGGTATCGACCCAACTGATATTCATCGGTTTACAGGCCTCCCATTCAGAAATTTACCCTTTGTTATAATGAAGGCAACACTCATCGAAGACGATAAGAAATATCTTGAATCAACTTTCGGTTTCCATGTTGATTGTAAGTGTAAACTATTTTCATTCGTCATTTTTATTCAATTTTTGATTTTGATACAATTTAAATTTATATTAATTCCAACTGTTTTTTGGCATTTGTAGCTCATGTCAATAAATCCAGATGTGGTGTGGATACGCAAGCAATTGTACACCACTTTCTTGCTGCAATGATTTCTTTTTTCAATCCAGAATAGTTTTGCAGGGTCAACAAACAGATATACCAAACTAGGCCATTGCATACATTGTTGCAACTATCGCAAAACAAAAATTTGATTGGTGCACCTTTTTATAAAAAAATAAGAACTGACATTACAAATGCAAAGCTTTCAGAAAAACCTATCATTTACTCGTACAAACTATCTCCTTGGCCTTTATTACGAGGCTCTTTTAAATTTAAAAGACAAACCAATTCCCACTTGTACGGATGAGGCATTGATGAATTTGTCAATTCCATTTGAAGAACAAAATGTATAAACTATTAAGTTTCTATTTCCACATTACACCGTGCACAGGTATTAACTATTTACTTGTTTTGCAGAGAGAATATTTTTGGAGGCTGTACGTACTAGACATTGTAGGTACGGTACTACCAGAAAGAGGTTACAGAAACCCCAATGATGATTCAGATCTCTTCGCAAGGTGTTCGAATCCAAAAAGCTTGCCAAGTATACATTTACATCCTAAAATTCCTTATCCAACCTTTACATGCTTCATTCTAAACCCTGTCCCCCTTTTCCTTGCATTTTTGTCATTAGTTTCAGGACCACCACCCTGCCTAGGCGGTGGTCCCATGACCACCACCCAGGAAAGGGCAACGGTCCTGAAACCGCCACCTTGCGTAGGGCGGTGGTCATGTGCATGTTTTCCAAAACTTTCCAATGCTTTCGTCAATGTAAAAATCAAGTGGCGCTCACATTTCTCAACCACTCTTGCTTGCATTTATGTTTTAGTCACCCAGTAAATAGTAATTTCTCTTTGTTTATAATAGAAGAGTTCAATTCAAACTTACCCTCTGGTAAATCCAAATGCAATAAGTACCAAGTTTTTTTACAAGCAAATGGCCCCTCACCTTTTATGAATTATTATTCAATGTGTTTTAAAAGTTCTTCAATAAGTTTAGATTTTGTAAAAGCTTTTAGCCTCTTAGTTCAAGGCTCCACAGTTTTGGTCCTAGATCATGTCCATTTGAATCTTGATTCTGCTTAGAATTATAGGTTATTGTTTTGTCACAGGAAGTATAAGTCTTATAGTTTTCGGTATGCTTGTATTATATCCTCGTAATGAGTCCCACTAGGAATTGAATAGTCAAGCTCTATTCTCTTGCACTATCCCTCTCTTACTCACATTCTGTTCGGCTTACGTCTAAGCTGCCACTTTGTTTGAGCATCTTCTCCTACTTCCATTGTCACATTCCCACTTTTCTGGATTCACAAGAACATGAAGGAACGAAGAGATCACACTGAGGGGACAAGTCATGACACAACTAGATTTTTTGTTGTTTTGGTTTGAATTGTCGAAGTTGTAGTTACAATATATCAAATAGGATAGCAAATCATTTTATTTCAGTTAAGATTGCTTTCAGTATTACTAGGGAAGCTATGGGGAATGATAGCTTCTGAGAAGCTGTGATTTATTCCTCACTTCTAAGGTAATATTGAAGGTCTTTCAATTAAATTAGTTAGTTATTTAATATTTAGGATAAAATCACAAGTGCACAGGCAAATAGCTACATCAGGATAACTTGCTTGTTTTAATTCTATTACTAGATTAATTTTTCATTATCTGAATATATTAGAATAGCTACTCTTTAAATTTTGTTCAAATTCACATCCTTGAAAATACAAAAAAAAAAATATAAGCATAGTGTAGATTTATTTTCATAATTAGTTTACTTATTTAAGTTAAAGTCTGATTATCTCTTGCATGAAAATTACGGGACCTAGAGAGCCCAGGGATTATGTATTCGAACCGGTAGTACCTCAGCCAAATCTCTTCACAACATTAACGGATATAGATCAAGGTCTTAGAATTCATGTCTTTCAAATGACAATAAACCCACAAGCAGTTAGTGAACAATTGAGAGAATTGAATATTGAAGACGACAAAGCATACGCATTCTGGTCAAGTCAACCCAACTATAGATTTCCTTGATAGGATATCCACATGACCATACAAGAACCCGAAAGAGAGCAAATATTTGGTTGTGATCCATTAGTTCTCGCAGCCAAATGCAAGAGACCCTCTCATTGACATATACACAGTTTTATGTATACAAGTTGTCAGAACACCCGTAAGGTATTATGAGAAGATTGCAAAACTCCTAGTATTAAACATAGAAGTTGAAAAATATTATGACTATTGGATAGTCGGAAGAAGAGATTGATTCTTCACATGACCATAACACGTCCACAACAACCAAAAACTCATGGTTGTGATCCCTAGGTCCCATAACCCAATGGGCTTGCTAATCAGTTAAACATTGACACCAGTTTACGTACGCTAGTATTTAGATCCTTGTCACTCCTGCTGGATATCATAACACAATTTTTGCATTAAACACAGAATCTAATCAAGCTAATATTTTCTGGGTTAGACTAGAAAACCACCCATAGTTTCCTATAAATCCACTACCATTTTCATGACCTTGTCTGGAAATATACACGAAGCACCTACAAGTCACTTTCCACACATCCAAAACCAATAGATAGGATCTCGACAGAGCTTGACATTGATTGGAGCCTCCGAGCAGCTATTATATCTGAACGATCCATTACACCAATTTAGGTTAGGAGAGCTTTCTTTGCCTTAGACTCGTAAATCCCATTATTACGTGTTGAGGATATAAGATTGCCCAACTAGTTTGTCTATATCCACATATATTCCATTTCCACCGGTTGTCTCGGCACGACCTCGGGAGGTCGGGTACGAAGAAGGGCTACTTATAGATTCTCATGCTCACATGTCACTTTTCTATCATACAAAATTGGTGAACTGACGTGAAATGCAATAACTGCTCCCTTTTCATTTTCATTTCTTTCATATGTCTTCACTGCTTCCCATTATTCAACGGGTATTTATATACCCCCAAATATGTCGGGATACAACACATATGGTAGACCTCTCTCAGGTCTCAAAGCATATTATGGTCAAACAAATAGACAACCGTCACCCTCACTTTCTACATGGGCTGACAACTATTCAAGCAACTACTTGTCATCACAAACTCCTCCTTAAAGAACTATCTCTAGTTCTTCATTCCGAATTGAGGAGCTGGATCAGCTCACACAAACACAACAACCAGAGCCCTTAGGCTCTAACAATATGACGTTTATTGGAGAATCCATTTCATCTCCTCGGGTTTTATTTAGACCATAAATTAGTAGCAACTTAGATCCACTCCAATTGTTGGATGAGAAGTACTTAGCATGCTACTCTATAAGCGAACAATGCTTCTAAAACATGTACCCACCTATAGGAAGTTTGCAAACACAACCCGATACCCTGCTCCAAGAAAACACCCCCATTCCTCCACCTATGGAAAATACTCTTAATGAAGCTAGGCAGGGTAATGATCAATTCATAGTAGGGTACCATACCCCTTCATAACCTCAAGGTATGCAACAACTGCCATTAAGGAAAAACATTGTGTCTTCACCAATTGAGGTCATCTTAGCCTTAGTTGATAAGGTTAGAGGACTAGAACTTGGTCAAGCAAATCAAAATTCACATTTTAGGTAAGAAGGAACTTCCTACCCTCCACATCATCCCGCATGTTGACCTCCTCAAAGGAACAGTACAATAGGCATGCCTCCTCAACATTCGTATAGCTACCCACAACAAACACCAATTAGAAACGCATTTTCAAATGCTGCTCCATTTGAAAGTATGATACCTCCCGGTTTATCACCAAACAACCCATATCGAATAATGCTCCTCCCTACTTAAAACATTTATTAAAAATCACCATAGGGGAGACATGTTCTTCCCTCCCGAGATGTTCTCTCAACCATAGGGGTTTCCTTATTTCCCTCTACAAATACATATGATATGCCATATCAACAACCCATTCCACCTCCACCCCCGTAAGACACCATTGATGGTCGAAACCTATGCGGTAGGGACTTACTCGAATATTTGAAAGAACTTCTAGATTTCACTATACAAAGCATCATGCTTTTAATACCTCTTCCCAATTTTCCTAAATACAAATGGGAGGGAGATCCAAATGCACATATCAAGGCCTATGCCACTGCCATTCAAGAATTTCTCCCTTGGGATGTGGTTGTTGTTAAGATATTCCCTAAAACCTTTGAGGGTATTGCCCTTGATTGGTATTATAGAATACCTGAGGCCTCGATACACATTCAAATAACTTGTGTCAAAATTTATCAAAGCTTTTCATATGAACAAATTGTTAAGAACAGGGATCAGGTAATTCTTACATATTAAACAAGAACACAATGAATCTGCTGCCCATTTTATTCAAAGATGGTGTACAGTCCTCTACTCATTAGCAAGTGCTCCAAACATGGATTGGATGGAACTATGTGACTTATTCCTTCATTCTCTCAATAGAGAGATAAAGGAAGAAGTTTAGAAGTTTCCATTAAGGACTTATGATGAAGTACTTGAAAGTGCTCTCCGAATCGATCAAGCGGCAATAGACAACGGTTGTAAGACATATGGAACAAAATGTGAAATTAATCGCTCCCAATCAAAACACTACGACTTATCCTAATGTTAAGAATACCAATCAAGGACCCAAGATCCTTAACAAAACCACGGGTTAGCAACAGATGGGGTCACAGACTAGGTTAAAAGGGAAAACATCGTGAACATTTCACCACCCATTAACATTCATCGAAATAATAACTTCACTCCAAAATCAATGCGGTGGATTTCAATCGTCCATCACGATAACAAAAACAACAACAACGCAAATCTAGACACAAAGTCCAATCCAAAACCAAACCGATATCGAAATCAAAACCAAAGGCAATAGCCTCAAAATTTTAACTCTAACAACCAACAACCTAATCGAGCTTTGGACTAGAACAGTTTCAAACCAACAACCTCGAAACTATAATCCCAACTTGTATTGTGGTTTCCACAAAATTCAAGGCCATGATACTAGGACTTACCGCAAATACAATAAATTCATGCAACATTTTCCAGAAGACCAAAGACAACTCTTTATAGATATATTTTTAGCAAATTCTGCATTACCCATGCCAAACACTTATACGGGAGCAATTTCCCCTCAAAATGCACCCCTCAAGATTTTTAATGATCCTCTCCCAAATCACTCTAACAATAACATGTTAGATCCAAACGAAACGAATAAGGGTGTTATGACAGAAATAATGATCATGAAGCCTCAACTTCATTAAATCCACTGGTCACACCTCAATTAGGAAATCGACCACAAACCAAGATAGTTGGTCCGGTAGAGTCGATATCGAGCTATATGTAGAAACCATAACAAGACCATGAGATTATTCTTCTCAACCAGTTCAACTTACCCATTAGAACGAGACAACATTCAACAAACACTTTGGTAAAACCCATAGGCGCTTACAATCTAATTATTGACCTAACAAAAACCTTCTCTCACATTTCCTTCTTGGATTTGTTGAAGAACTCTCCCGCCCATAGGGCTACTCTCTTAGAAGTGTTAGGTATTGGTCATCTAATTAACATCACTCCTCCTGAAACACAAGTAAACCATGTAGACTTTGATGTCTATCCTCCAGGGCAGCCAGATAGGGATACTGAGTTTATATTTGATATAATCAAAATGCCAATGGACGTTGAGATTGCATGTAGAGGTGACCCACCTTGCATTTGCAAGTATGGGTTTACAATAATTATGTTAAACGTGTAATGATTGATGATGGGGCAGCATTTAACATAGTCCCCTTCACTTTTCTTCAAAAGCTAGGATATGGAGAAACAAATTGTTCCACAACACAAAATACGCTAAGGGGTTATGATAGCCTCAAGGCCACTTCAATTGGGACTATAGTGTTACCAGTCACCTTAGGACCTAAGACAGTCCTCACCGAATTTTATATTATAGATCAAGAAACCAAATATAATATGATTCTCGTTCGACCATGGATACATCATATGGAGGCAATCCCTTCCACATTATTCCAGGAAATAAGATTTTTACACATGGGAAAAATATTTGTGTGCAAGTGACCCAAAACCATTTGATATACACCTAGCAGATTTGAAGAAAAGACCAGGCGTTCACTCTGAGTTTGAACTCCCAACGAATCAACTTAAAAAACAAATCAATTCAAAACTAGAAGTAAATTTGATACCTACAACAGAATTAGAAATCAAGAATCTAGTCAAGGAATTACGACACTAAAAATGAGACTAACGTCATAGAGATGATGTCATTAGGAACTACCACAAAAATTGTTGAGTTACTAGAGAAATATCTACCTATTCTCCTACCATTTAATTCCATGGGTATGGGATACACCCTAGGAATTGGCTCCCTTCCAGCAGATGAAGTTTGTATGGTAGAAGTAACCGAGGCAAAAGAAGTAGACACAAAGAATGTCCCAACATCCACTTTTCCGAGAAAATATTGGACTCTCCACTTCGATGGAGCTAGATGTCATTTCAGAGTGGGGCAGGTGTGATATTTACTTCTCCCAAGGGAAAGATCCTACCTTTTTCCTTTAAATTAAACTTCGAATGTATGAACAATGGGGCTGAATACAAAGCCCTTCTCCTTGGCCTTATCATAGCTAAAAGAATGGGCATTGATAATATTATAGTGCTAGGATATTCACAATTAGTTGTAAACCAAGTATCTGAGGTATATGAAACTAGAGCTGAACACTTACAACTCTATAAAATGACGGTGTTAGATCTAACCAAGGGATTCGACTTCATATCAATCGAAGCAATCCCACGAGAACAAAAACTTCTTGCTGATTCAATAGCAACCTTAGCTTCTTGTTTCATTCCAAGCAGTGAGTTGGAAAATAAAAGTTTCATGGTATCACTTCGTACTGAACCATTGGTACGAAAAATACCAACAACCCCGATCTTGACACATATAGAAGCTGAGAATGATTTTTCTATCCTAGATCACTTTGACAGTGATAGGGTCACTCTTGGATATCTAAATGCCTATGCAAAATTACATCTTGCTCATCACGTAGTAGATTTTTCCCTAATCCCACATTCCTCTTCCTATTTTGGAAATCCCATGATAGAATCTCCCCTATAAAAGAATCTCAATATCTACGAGGTAGAGAATGGAGAAGGTTTGGAACTACCTCTAGCCCTGCCTGAATTTGAAGAAGGAAACGCTTCCTTAATCGAAGGAACGATTGACATAAATATTGGAATGGAGGAAGAACCTAAGATCTTGAAGTTGGGATCCTCATTAACTCCAGAGGAGGTAGAAATACACACCTAGATCCTCAAGGAACATCAAAAGGCTTTCGCATTTAATTACAAAGAAATGACGGGAATTGCACCACATATCACGGTACATAATCTTGTCACCAAACCAGATGCAAAGCCAATTAAGAAAAAGTCGAGACCAATGAAACCAAAAGTGGCTCTCATGGTGAAAGAAGAAGTAATGAAGCTTCTCCAAGTGGGATTCATCAAACCAGTCAACTATTCACAATGGGTATCTAATATTGTCCCTATTCTAAAAAAGAATGGGAAGATACGTATTTGCATAGACTTTTGGGAAATTAATAAAGCTTTCCCCAAAGATGACTTCCCATTACCATCCATTGATGTCATTATTAACGCAATAGCTGTATTTGATCTTTTGTCTCTCATGGATGGGTTCTCGGGATATAATCAAATCAAAATATCTGAACAGGATCAAGCCAATACTACATTTATAACTCCTTGGGGAACTTATTGTTACGATGTCATGCCATTCGGTCTTAAGAATGATAGTGCTACATACCAACGGCAATGACATACATATTCCATGACCTTATTCATAAGATTGTGGAGTCCTACATAGATGACTTGTTGGCCAAGGAAAAGAAGCATTGTGATCACCCGGAGCAATTACTCTGTATCATTCTATCACGATTGATCGAATATGGTGTCACATTGAATCCAAAGAAATGTGTATTTGGCGTGACAGGAGGCAAGCTTATAGGCTACATTATATCATCATGAGGGATTGATGTCAATCTAGCCAAAATCTGGGTTGTTCTTGAAATGATTCCACCATCAGACGAGTCTAGAATCAGATCATTTCTTGGGAAAGTCAGTGCTATTTGAAGGTTCATCCCAGACATAAGTTTTATTATTCATCCAATCACCAATTTATTAAAGAAGGACTATAACATTGATTGGATGGAAGAATGTAACGAGGCCTTCGAAGCATTTAAACACTTCTTGTTGTCTCCTCCCATGCTAATGCCTCCTAGACTAGATCATCCTTTGATCCTGTATTCACGGGCCACTAATGTCTCGCTAGCCTACATGTTGGCTTAGGAAGATAATGATAAATGGGAATGTGTGGTTTATTTCATTATCCGGATGTTACTCAATTATGAAACGCATTAAACATAGGCAAAAGAGAATGCCTTGCCATAGTTTTCACAACAAAACGTTTAAGACATTACATGTTGAATCAAGAAACAAGGGTCATTATAAAGATATATCACTTACGGACATTCCTCACGCAAGGGTCTTTATCTAAAAAGGCTAGACGTTTCATAACCTTGATGGGCGAGTTTGAACTAACATTTGTAAACCAAAAATCTGTTAAGGGACAAATCATTGCAGACTGGTTAGCTAAAAATCCATTAGATGGAGGTGATCTGGTAGATCTAGACTTTCCGATGAGTGCATATATTTTGTTGAAACTAGGCCCCCCATCTCTATATGTCCTTGGTACACCAACATCATCAATTTCATCATGGACCACACTTACCTAGAAGGGGCCACGTCGCAACAAAGAAGGTGGTTACACATTATTGCTGTTAAATACTTTATTTTAGGACAGGTGCTCTATCGTAAAGCCTTCGACAGAATTTTTTTAAGATGTGTTGACATAGAAGAATCAGAAAAGATTCTTTACAAATCCCACAGTGGAATATGTGGAGGCCACTTCGATGGCCATGCCACTACTCGCAAAATACATTGAATGGGCTATTTTTGGCCCAATCACTGAACATGACGCAATAGAGTTTGTGCGTAAAGTTTCATAAATGTCAAGAGTTCTCCCATGAGATTCACATGCCAAAGACAGGCTCTATAACCAATCGCAACCCCATGGCCCTTTTCCATGTGGGGCCTAGATTTGATAGGGAAATTCTCTCCCTCATCAACAGATGGCCTAAACTTTATAATCAAAACCACATAATATTTTTCTAAATGGGTAGAGGCCATGCCTCTCACCACCATACCAGGTTTTGTAATCACTAAGTTCATCCTGAATCAAATCATTTACAGGTACGGTGTCCCATAAGTCATTATCTCAGACAATGGCACATCCTTCAAAAACGATGAGGTCTGTGTGTTATGCAACAAATTCAAGATAAACCATCACACGACCTCTCTTTATTACCCCTAAGCCAATGGATAAGCTGAGGCAACAAACAAAACGTTAAAACATATTCTCCTTAAAACAATTAAGGAGAATAAATAGGATTGGCATTTAAAATTATACCCACCTTGTGGTCCATCGAACCTCAATAAGAACACCAACAAGGGCAACCCCTTTCTCATTAATATTCGGGGTAGAAGCAGTTCTCTCGCTTGAGGTCAAAATACCCAGTCTCTGCATCTCATTACAAGGGATTTTGGGAGAAGAAGCCTATAGAGAGGCACGCCTCTCTCAACTGGAAAGCCTTGATGAGGCCAGGTTAAATGCCGAACAATGGCACAAAGCCTATGCTAACCTAGATGTGCCAACAATATAACAAAAAGGTCTATGAATGAGAAATATACGAGGGAGACCTAGTTCTGAGACTAGACATCCGGATTGATAAGAAAACTGGCAAAGGAAGGAAATTCCGCCCAAGTGGTTGGGCCCATACCAAGTCATGAAAGACTATGGAAATAGTGTGTATCTCTTGTGTACACTAGAAGGTGAGGAATTCAATGAAACTATCAATTCCTTGCATCTTAAATGGTTTTATGCATAAATCATCAACACCACCATTTGTATATTATATCTACCTACATTGCATTAGTCACTCAGTTGTTTCATTTTGTTCACTCATTTCATAAATTTTGTGGTCAAGGAACTTATTCTTAAGCAAGTTATTACAAGATTATGAAAATATTGGCAAAAGCATTCAAATCATATCTCTTCAATTTTCATAATATCATCAAAATGGTTTCAAAATCATCTCATCAATCCAAAAGACAAAATCTTGACAAAAACCATACCAAGGCATGTATACTTGGTCACACTCATTTCTTCTACTAGGTTAAGTTGTTCTTACCTACGGTCTATTCTAGAAGCTTCTTGGTGTCACATCTATCCCTCTTACGTCTCTTTAAAACAAGGATACTCCAAAATCACAGATCGAAATGTCAAAACCAAATAGAATAAAAATACTAAACAAACAGAATATTTTATTTTACACACTTCTTTGCCCCACCAACCTTTGGTGATAAGCCCACATCTCTTACTAGTGGTGCGAGGTTGAGAAAGGAAAGAAGTGCCCTTACTCGCCTATGTCCTGCCTTCGGTGACAAGCCCATACTTCTTACTAGTAGCATGGGGCAAGGCGTAGGGGGTCCATTCATGCAAATCAATGAATCTTAGTATTTTAAAAATGCAAAGCAAAGTGTATTAAGTGAAATTAAGTATCCAAATTCCAAAGAGATCAAATCCTCAAAACCAGATTTTGTCAACCAAATTGCCATCCATGGATCTAATTCTAGAAAAACTGTAAAAGTAAGTTGCATTCTGAACTATGTAGTAGTTTCGAGTAAGAGTAAGTACGCAGGTCTAAATTTGATTTCTGTCAATACCTTTTCTTTCTCTCATCATTTCCATTCAGTCAAACTCATACAATTTGCACCCTTCCCAACTCTTGGTGTTGAGCCCTTGCATCTTACTAGTTGCATGGAGTTAGGAATGGGGCAAGTTCATCTCATTATCACTACATATTCATCACGTTTTGCCAAAACAAAAGAAGCAATGAACATTGCCCAAAGAAGCCAAAATTTCAGTACTACAATATGTTTACATCATCACATATCAACATTACAAAAACAAATAAAAGAGAAACATTTTATTCAACACTTGTTATCACTTGTCATCCATTACATACATTCTGAAAAGCATATAAAAACAAAGATTCTAAAAACATCTAGTGTACACATGGGAAACAAACCACAAAAACTCTAGATACAAAGAAGATCTAGATCCAAATATATATATATATATATATATATATATATATATATATATATAAGAATCATGTTTTACATACAATTCCATCATGCACTAGGCATGGTCAAAACGCTCAATGAGCCCGAAAAATACAAAAACAACTCATATAAACATCCAACAAAATCACTACAAAAAGACCAAATGGCCTCTCAATCCCTGTGGGATCCCTCGGAGGGTGCACGATCGCATCTAGGACTCCTGCTATGACGACGCTCTGAATGAACTAAGTGCTCATGATCATGGCCACTGGTTGTGGTCTCACTATGAGAATGACTCTACCTCATCAGATGCTCAAGCAGTCCTATATCCAGCTACCTTAGTACGAAGGGAGGTCACTAACTTTTCCGCTTTCCGGACAAAGGGCAAACACATCGGTATGTCATGCCGACTTCAAGGCTCTCTAACGTCCTCAGTAAGCTTAGCTTTGAGTAATCTCTAAGGGGAGCAATAGGGTGTCTGCACACACTCGGTGAATCAAATCCTGCCATCCCTCAACAGTCGTTGTAAATAAAAAGAGAAACAACAAGTTAGAAAATTGCCAAAGATAGTAAAAAACAAATGAAACAACAAAAAGGAAATATCAACTAAATATTTCTAGCTAACAAGGTCAAGAATAGAGTAGTAACTCACTCGGATCTCCAGGCATCCAGGTAGGGTCTCTAGGATCTGCGCCTACTACGACGCTACTACTAACTACTGAGAACCTCCCCCAAATCAAGAAAGAAATGATGTCCTGCCATGGACTCATCATCTCCCCCAATGTCCTGAGAAGGAAACTCCTCTGAAATCAAGGTCACCTTCTCTACACTCACCTCCTCCCTCTCAGCCCTCAAGATATCCTAAGTGTCATGCCACTCGAATCACTGTCATCCTCCTTGGTCATCCCACCGGTCTCACCTCCCATCATCTCCTCCTCTATCTCCCCTCCTATGAACTCCTTAGAGTCTAAGTCCACATCAACAGGCTCATCCTCCCCCCACTGAAAGCAGGAGTGGCTCTGATCTGAAGTAAAGGTGCTCGAGGAGCATTGGCTGCCCCTCGAGCCCAAACCACCCACCTAACCATGATAGGAACTCCAGGAGTAACCGTGGTCCAACCCCGATCTCCCTATGGCCTCCCCAAGCCTTACAAATAATCCTATATACTAGCCCCACTAGAGGAATAATAACGTAGGGGAGGAAAAACTGTTGAGGTACTTGATCAAATGGGTGGACCTCCACCCTCTCTATCTTGTCTACCAACTGACATGTAGTAGAGTAGGCAATCAATGTAAGTGTCTCCTCTCCCCATACTCCCACCATGGCCTGATAAGGAGTGGCCTCTATGTATATAGTAGTCAATGAAGCCACTGGCTGGTATGGCATCCTGAGTATTGTCATCCCCATCCACCTCACTGCTCTAACAGCCCCTAGATCCTCTACTAGTACACCCCTTCCATAGGGGATGATGTGCTCATACACCCAACTCATAACTAGAGTGGGATGACTCAAGGACTGCCCCTGTAACCTGACCACCCTGTATAAGTCATGGTATGTGGTCCCAAGAATGTCTACTCCCCAAGCATAAGTACGGCCATGGGCCTTAATCTGTGCAATAATGGGAGCCCAACAATATAAGAGAGTATCTCCTCCCTTATCCCCAATCAACCGTGAGGCCAAGATACCCATAATAGCCTTGCGGATAATAGGGATAGAAGAAGCAAGCAATAGATCAAAGCTTCATCCCCTTCTTCGAGTGAAATGAGACAACAACATCTCCCATATAGGTAGCCCACTAAACCATCTAAGACCTAGATCTTGCTGTCTTAAGAGACAACCACCTCCCAAGAATCGAAACCCCCAATATGTGATAGACATCCTCTAGGGTGATAGTCCACTCACCCCTAACACCCTGAAACCAAATTATTCTGTCCGCATACCAAGATGAGAACAAGTCACACAATATGTGACTAGTAGGAGCAACATGAGGAACCTGTGAGATCCTCAAAATACCAGCCCTCTGCAAAGTGTCTCTCTCTGCCTAGGTCAACATGTCCAACACTTCCAGGAGCCAATCACACTCCCTCTCTCTGCTCCATCTAATATACTCTTGTATCCACCCAAAACATAGAAAAAGAGCAAGTTAGCAACATAGTCCAATAGATAAGCTCATCAAAAACATAGAAAAATGTCAAAAATGTAAAAACATTTAACTAAGGCATTTGTTTTCACTTTCTGTCTAGAATCTGCCGCCTTGTGCAGAGCGGCGGTTCCGTGACCACCACCATCTAAGGGCGGCGGTCCCGTGACCACCACTCTGTGCAAGGTGGCGGTCTTGTGTTGATTCGGCGTGCGCCCGTAAAGCCCTAAAAAGTGCCTAAAAATGGTAAAATACACCATTTTTACTGGAATAAAAACCTACCCTATGGGCGCCCCTTAGAGACTCGTTTAACACTAAGATTTTTGAAAATAACCCCCCCAAGACAAATATTTCAACATTTTTACATTTTAGGTTTAAAAACAATGAATTGAGAAAAACTAACTTGAGACTTCGCAGGTCGATGTCCTTCTCTCAGAGGCATGATCAAAATCTCGCAATGAATGTTTTAACTGTACTCTCGTCAAAAATGATTATCGTGGGTCCCAAAGCTCAAAAATCACCAAATCAACACGCACAAATGAATAGGAAAATGAGCTCGTTATATATATATATATAATATTCTAACCTTGTTTTGAATGTTCTTTCACAGAGTTGGAGCACCGACGGAGGTAAGTTTTTATCCCCGCGCAAATGGTAAGTCCTCATTTCATTTTAATTTAGTATTTATTTTTTGATTTATTTATGTATCTACACTTGAGTTCTCTTTTCATTTTGTAGATAGCGAGAATCTGGATGGCGACATTGCGACACATGGGTATGTCAGGTTTAGCTTCTAACTCCCCATTTCGGGACCACCATACTCGGACCCACCGTTTTATGCCCCTTCATGGCTAAAACGCTTCTTCAAGTGGGCATTATGTATGTACCAAAAATTATTGGTACTATACTACCGAAAAGAGGTTACAGAAACCCCAATGATGATTCAGATCTCTTCACAAGGTGTTTGGAATCCAGAAAAGCTTTCCAAGTATACATTTACATCCTAAAATGCCTTATCCGACCTTTGCATGCTTCATTCTAAACCATGTCCCCCTTTTCCTTGCATTTATGTCATTAGTTTCAGGACCGTTACCCTACCACGGGTGGCGTTCGAATCGTAGCTACTTGCAGGCGGGGTCCTATGTACATTTTCCGAACTTTCCGATGCTTTTGTCAATGTAAAAATCAAGTGGCACTCGCATTTCTCAACCACTCTTGCTTGCATTTATGTTTTAGCCACCTGGTAAATAGTAATTTCTCTTTGTTTATAATAGAAGAGTTCAATTCAAACTTACCCTCTAGTAAATCCAAATGCTATAAATACCAAGCTTGTTTACAAGAAAATGGCCCCTCACCTTCTATGAATTATTATTCAGTGTTTTGAAAGTTCTTCAATAAGTTTAGATTTTGTAAAAGCTTTCAGTCTCTCAGTTCAAGGCTCCACAGTTCTGGTGCTAGATCATGTCCATTTGAATCTTGATTCTTCTTAGAATTATAGGTTATTGTTTCGTCACAGGAAGTATAAGTCTTATATATTTCGGTATGTTTGTATTATATCCCTGTAACAATCCCACCAGGAATTGAATAGTCAAGTTGTGTTCTCTTGCACTATCCCTCTCCTACTCGCATTCCGTTCAACTTACGTCCAAGTTTCCACTATTTGAGCATCTTCTCCTACTACCACTGTCACATTCCCACTTTTCTGGATTCATGAGAACACGAAGGAACGAAGAGATCACACTGAGGGGACAAGTCACGATACAACTGGATTTTTTGTTGTTCTGTAAAATCCAGGTTTGAATTGTCGAAGTTGTAGTTACAATATATCAAATAGAATAGCAAATTATTTTATTTCAGTTAAGATTGCTTTCAGTATTACTAGGGAAGCTGTGATTTATTCCTCACTTCTAAGGTAAGATTGAAGGTATTTTAGTTAAATTAGTTAGTTATTTAATATTTAGGATAAATTCACAAGTGCACAGGCAAATAGCTACATTAGGCTAACTTGCTTGTTTTAATTCTATTATTAGATTAATTGTTCATTATCTGAATATATTAGAATAGTTGCTCTTTAAATTTTGTTCAAATTCACATCCTTGAAAATAAAAAAAAATAATATAAGCATAGTGTAGATTTATTTTCATAATTAGTTTACTTATTTAAGTTAAAGTCTGATTATCTCTTGCATGACAATTACGGGACCCAGAGAGCCCAGGGATTACGTATTCGAACTAGTAGTACCTCAGCCAAATATCTTCACAACATTAACGAATATAGATCAAGGTCTTAGAATTCACATCTACAAATGACAATAAACCCCGAAACAGTTAGTGAACAACTGAGAGAATTGAATATTGAAGACGACAAAGCATACACATTTTGGTCAAGTCAACCCAACTATAGATTGCCTTGATAGGATATCCGCATGACCATACAAGAACCCAAAAGAGAGAAAATATTTGGTTGTGATCCATTAGTTCCGCAGCCAAATGCAGGATACCTTCTCATTGACATAGACACAGGTTTACGTATACAAGTTGTCAGAACACCCGTAAGGTATTCTGAGAAGATTGCACAACTCCTAGTATTAAACATAGAAGCTGAAAAATCTTATGACTATTGGATATTCGGAAGAAGAGATTGATTCTTCACATGACCATAATAGGTCCACAACAACCACAAACTCATGGTTGTGATCCCCAGGTCCCACAACCCAACGGGCCTGCTAATTAGTTAAACATTGACACCAGTTTACGTACACTGGTATTTAGATCCTCGCCACTCCCACCGATATCATAACATAATTTTCCACATTAAACACAGAATCCAATCAAGCTAATATTTTCTTGGGTTAGACCAGAAAACCACCCATAGTTTCCTATAAATCCACTACCATTTTCATGACCTTATCTGGAAATATACACGAAGCACCTATAGGTCACTTTCCACGCATCCAATAGCCAATAGATAGGATCTCAATAGAGCTCGACATTGATTGGAGCCTCCGAGAAGCTATTATATCTAAACGATCCATTACACCAATTCAGGTTAGGAGATCTTTCTTTGCCTTAGACTCGCAAATCCCATTATTACGTGTTGAGGATATAAGATTGCCCAACTATTTTGTCTATATCCACATATATTCCATTTCCACCGGCTATCTCGGCATGACCTCGGGAGGTCGGGTACGAAGAAGGGCTACTTGTAGATTTTCATGCTCACATGTCACTTTTCTATCGTGAAAGGCCCTTCCTTGAAAAAAGGTGGCATCAAGAGGAAGAGACCAACAACACGGCTGAGGCATTAGGAGATTCACAATCTTAATCGGAAGCTCACTCATCTCTAAACTCCCAACTATTTGAATTCATTAAATGCTAGAGAAGTAATACCCTTACATGTATTATTTACAAATTCTAAATTTGTATTTTTATTTTCCCATTTAAATTTTACCATATTGAATTGACATACAATCATATGTTGATGAAATTGCAGGGACTTTGGACCATACATATGTTTCTCAAAGTCAACCATCTTCCCTAACTCACTCATTTCAGTCGCATGCATTTGTGTCTTCTCAACAACCACCTTAGTAATCCCAGCAATAGACAACTCAAAACCACCAATTACTACTCCAACACAGCCACCTCAAGCACCGCAACAAGCTACCCCTCAACAACAAGGTATAAGTTTTTAATAGTACTTCGTTTAATTTTGTAGTTTTTGCATTATTTTCTAGTTTTTCATATGTTTTTTCTTGAACTTTTCATCACATTGCAATCCTCCTTCGTCTGACAAACAGTGGCACCGCCCCCCTCCACCAATAATATTCAAAATTCCAACCAGAGGATAAGGAAAAAAGAACATTGGTAAACGCATGCCAATTGCTTCGGCCCCTAGCAAGACACTAAACATTGGCTCCTCGTTTGAATTCCAACCCTCTCCAATCAGTTTTAAATAATATAAATTTAGATGAAGATTACTTGGGCATTGGTAGCAATGACCCAATTGGATTTTTCTATACACGTGAGATGATTCAAGGCCAACAGGTATACTTCTATTTCAACATAATTTACCATATTGAATTACATTTCACTTTAGATTTATTTGTTTGAATCTTGATTTATTTTATCACAAACATGATCAGGCCACCCAAAGGCAGAAACAAGTAGTAGTTGATCAACCCGAAAGCCCCATACCTCTCCAAAGTAAGATTGTCTTCATCAGATATAGATGGTGAACAATTGCTACCTTTTGCTTTAGAGAACTTAATTGGTTATGATTGTCAATCCCATGTCGATGAGTTTATTCTACCTCATATCAGTTAGCTCATAGAATGGGAGAGAAGGGCTAAAGTACTTATCAATGAGATAATAAGTCATTATGAAAATTATTAGCAAAGGGATAGTTTATACGCTACAGTCCAGAATCAACCTGCGAAGATGGATTCCTTACTTACCCAAGTAAGAAGTGGGACTGTCACGTATAACAACTATAAAGATAACATTTTGGATAAGACATTAAAAAAATTGGAAAATATTAGTGCTGAGGCCTAGACATATTTTAACAAATGGTCTAAGGACAAGGATCTGGTAGCAATTGCAAATGCTGAGAGAGATAGAGCGGTCGTAAGTATTATCACTTTCAAACAATATTTTTGTTAATTTAAAGTTTTCTTATTTTAGTAATATGTTGAATTGACATCACTTTTTTGTGTAGTTAAAATATGAAAATTTGAAGAGTCAAGAAAAGGTTTTCCAAGTTCACTTGGAAACCGAAAGAACAGTTTATCCGCAACGAAGAATTTGAAGGAAAATATTGTTTTGGTTAACAAACAAAACAATACACTGAAGCGGATAATTAAAGAGCATGGCTTCGACCTTGAAATTTTATTCAAAACTAAGGCAACTTTGCTGATCCAAATTTTTGTCCCATGGAGATGCGACAAAGCAAGAAGAAAGAATTTTAAAAAATCTAGACAGTGTTGCGGAAGATCTCATAAGTTCTGGGATTATTTCTATCGTTGGGGAAAGGGGTACAAGCGGAGAAGCCATTAGGGAAAGGAGTACAGGAGTGGAAAGGGGTACAAAAATTGAGGGTTGAAAATTTTCATTATTGAGTGTGGAAACTTGAAAAATTGAATCTATATTTGAAAATTTGAAACATTGAATGTTATGGTCATGGCATTTGAATTTTATTATCTAGATTTGAAAGTTGAAACTTGAATTTGATAGCCTTTAAAAATTTGAAATACTATATAATCTTTAATTTTATAACTTCCTATATATTATGTATAGAATTTCTAGATTATATATGGCGTTTATGTTTCTTCTCTACTTGTAATGATGATTGCATTAGATGTGGATGATGACATTACAATAGAATCAGTCTCATAGATATGGATTATCATGAATTGTATGTGGACGTAGATTTAGCTTCAAGCACGATCATGGAATCTGGTTGATGATAATGGATAATTGTTTTAAGAAAATTTGGAATGTTGTATGACAAAGACATTTAAACGTTCTCAAATTCTTCTTCTCTATACTTGTAATGATATGATCATGATGACATTAGAATGGATATAGATGATGATGAATGATGATAATGGATAATTTTTTTTTAAATGGAATGTGTTAGGACAGAGACATTTCTGCACATTTAAAATAGATAAATAATTGTTTTAATAATAATTGGAGTGTCAGGATTATGATAATGATATGATGAATTTAATAATAATTGGAGTGTCAGGATTATGATATGATAATGATATGATATATATGGATGATGATGAATTTTATGTGGACGTAGATTTAGCTTCAAGCACGATCGTGGATGATGAATTGTATAATGGATTGTGGATTATGAATTGTTTAATATGTGAAAATCTTCATCTTTGTAAAATCCGATTGTGTGATTTTATCCCACAAAGTTTAAAAAATATATCCAAGCATTTTGCAAATATAAAAATAAATTAAACATAATTGTAAAAAATCAAGAAAGGTCATATGATAGGGTTTAAGTTACCTCTAGTGTTTTAGATGGCTATGAAATCATCACTCGTAATGTGCTAGATCTTTGTTTTAAGAAAACTCAACACGAGAAATAGATTAGTAGATAGATGGGTGAGTTGCTTGACATTGTCAGTCTCAAGAAGTACTAGCTTCCTCGAATGGATGTAAACCCACATTTTCAAAAAAATAAAAAATTGTATTTAAATAAATGTAAATATATATATCTGTAACATATTTAATGATAACAAGAGCTGAAACAAAATTTAAGGTGATAAACAATAAAAGTAAGGTGAAGGAGATACCTATTTAAATTTGAAACAATCCATTATAAATAACTTCTTCAAACTCAATGTTCTCTTCTGTAGAGTGTGACGATGTGCCAATTCCACTCTCCACGATGGGAAATAGTTATACTTGTAGCTGTATTATTCACACCTCTTCTTTTGCAAAGGGAATTCCAATGCACAATTGCTCTGTCAAAAGGAAAGGTTTCCATGGAGTAGTGAGATACATAACACCTCATGTAACTTTCGATTTTTATCCAACCTGTTTCTCAATTTTGATTTTATAAATGATAATGCACTGAAAACCCTTTCGTCCTCCACAGACCCCAAAATCATTGTTTGGCATAACTCATATAATCTAAAATATTCACTGATATCTTCTTGTAAGATAAAAATTTGATAGATTCCTCACCACAACCTTGTAATAACACCACTTTCAGAAGGTTCGTCTAAAATTTTAAATTGGTTCCTCATTGTTGTTGCAAAATTTTTTGATTGAAACTTTAATAAATCAACATTTAGTATACCTTTGATCTCCATACCCTTGAACTCTGAAGTCTTTGTGAAATGTTCCATTATTATACCCATGGATTTATGGAAATGCTTTCTTACAAATTCTGCATGACCACCTTCAGTATTCTAAAAATTAGGATTCATCACACCCATTGCTTCAAGAATTTTATCTTTGGAGAAACGTTCTCTAATTTCTGATGATAAGGATTACGGGAAAAAATAAGCTTTATTCTTATTTCAACTATAACGAGACTTAAAGATATTACATGTCACGGAACATCTTCTCATTCGATCTGTAATATCTTGATGTTTTTGTAAAATGTGCGGTGGTATGTCCCTCCCATTAACAAAGTGATGCGAGAGGTGATCGTGGATATTAAATCTCAAATAGTTCTTGGTATTTTAAAGATCTAATAAATCTTTCTAATTCTCGAAAATAGGTGTATCAAAACTATCTTGGGAATAGTACAAGATATCAAGACTTTGACATACCATTTTTCTCATCCGTATAAAATCCACAATATAGATTAATCTCCCATGTGCATGCTTACAAGATCTCCCTCTAGTGTTTTGATGGAAAACATGGTGAAGGAAACATTCGATACTCTTCAAAAATCCTTTGTGCCTCTATATCTAGATTGTTTTACTAAGAGGATTCTTGTAGTGTTTTGACTCATAATAGTTTGATGTCATTTCTTGAATATGCTTGATTACCTTCAACTTGATTACTTCGCATAGTGATTTCCCGAGGCACCACCGAAAAAGTGAGAATCCGCTTGAGTGAAATTTTCTTATTCCCTTTGACCAATGATGATATCACTAAGAAATTAGGGAATGTCACATGTTGGGTGTGTGAGCGTCTTTTGTGATCATCTCTTTCATCGAAGGAAACATCTCATCTATTTTGGGCTCTACTGATCGACATGTTTGTTGTCTCTTGCTCAGGGTGAGATGGAACATCTTGTGCAAGAGGAGAAGGAGTGGCGGTGGAAGGTGGAAAAATTGGGGTTTCTCGGGAACCGAAAGATAGACTAGATCATTCTCCCTAATCTCTAATTCTCCTAAAATATTCTCTACTTGATTTGACTTTCTTGTGTAATATCTTAAAGTAGGGGACCTCTAATTCCAAGTGCTTTGTGCTTTGAGCTCTCCCGAATGATATGACTCTAAAGTCTTCTCCATGACCTTGGAAGAAGAATGATGTGATGTTTGTCTCTAAAGGGTGGGGAAACTTCCTGACGTGATGGATTCAAAATTCTTCTTCTTGAACCATTCCTTTGATATTCTAATTACAACCTTGGTCCGCTCACTTAATCTCCCGATTCACGGACACTCCATGTTACCCATTGAAGGGGCGAAGCCTTCACTACTTCATATTCAGGATCATACTATTGTGTTCCATCATCTTGAATTCCTTCCTCATACCATTCAAACTTGAATCTCTTTATTTTCCCAATGGTCATCCCCATATAAACTATTTCCCGACTTTAGAAGGTGGAAAGTGTCTGGATCACTTCGAATGTTAATGTACGCCTCGTGAGTGTATGAATACATAGTCATGGGTATGAAGGAAGCTTGCGGATGTGTAACATCACCAACACTCTTACAAGTGAAGATTCCAAGTGAGATGGGAAACAAGACATTCTTCCTCTTCTAGTTCTTGAGCTTACTGTGAACATGGGAAAGTTGTCTACATAGCTCAAACAATATGATCTTATCACTAAGATAGCAAGGTAACCTTCATGGAGAAAGATCAAATCCCGATACGTGGATGTGGGAGAAAGTGGAAAAATGAGTGAAATATGACCCATACTTCTTGAGAAAAGAAGCTTCTAATGGCAACATATTCCAGTGAGGATCTCCCTCTAGTGTTTTGATGGCAAACATGGTGAAGGAATCATTCACCCTCATAAAATGTTGATTTCTCTTCTTCAAGACCAACTGTGGATATATTTTAAATGTTGGAGCCTTAGGAGACATGTTATGCGCAAGTACCATTCCCTCGGAATAGTCTTGAGCTTGCAAGATCATACAAAAAATATGAAGTCATCGTGGTGGTACTTAGAGTAATTGGTGGTGTAAGTTATCACCAATGATATGCCCCTAATCAATTATATGCATACTTTATATGATCATGAACATGAATAAGGCCATCCAATATTGAAATTCCTTCATGGTTTCTTTTCCCATCACCTGAATGAGAAGGATGATTGCATCCAAATAGCCTTTGTGAAATTCACTCCACAAGAGAGACTTTGGCATGTGGGAAGAATTTCTTACTTGTTTTAACCACGATCCCAATGCGAGGCCCTAAAGGTAAGAATCTGTCTTAATCCATTCTTTTGCTACAACATATTTTGAGATGATGACCATTATGCTCCAGGTTGGAATTTGCATCGTATGAGAGATGGATTTGGGGGTGAGAACTGCCGAGTTGGAGTTATCATCCACTAGAATGGTACATATGTTTGGATCACGATTATGAGGGCATGCACACACCAATTCAATACTTGGAATTGACATTGGATTTCCACATACTGCATAAAAACCACTCATAAAAACCTTGTCCTACATTGGATCTCTAGGTCCACTAAGCATTCAATATTTGAGATCTTCAAGGTCCATGTGGGTGACATCACTTGTCTCCCACACTTGAGTACTCAAATGAGAGAGCTAAAACTGGTTTGAGGCCTGTAAATTTAAATTTCATGGCGACACTCACAACCCCTATGCACCTAGAATGGGAATTTACTATGTTTAGTAAATTGATTTTTTCTCTCTTTTCACCTTTGACCACCTTTCTTGTTCTCCTGGTTATTCTTTGTACACACTTGCCTTTGAATAATTTTCCCTCTGCTGAGATTTTACTATTTATAGTAAGTACTCAATGTAGATACTTACTATTTTTAGAAATTATATTTCCACACCTCGTATTTGGATGAAACCACCTTTAATGGGATAGATTTTGTCTCATGATCTCCGGTACAAATTTTGAGCTTGATTTGATCACCATAACGACGAGAAATAAAAATTTATGAAATGAGGGCAAGAAGTCAAGGTTTTTTTCTGTAAAAAATCTAGGCTATGCATGTCATTTCTTTCAATTGGGTTGTGAGGGAACCTAGAAATGATGAAGAATTCAAAAACCCCACCTCAATCCGTGCACCAGTTTGCAAGATATGAAGTTTTTTCCTTCACAGGCTACGAAGTCAATTTGACAAAAAATGACTTGGAGATTTTTAAAATATGTATTTTTTAAGAAATTTTGCCCATTCCGATCATGGAAAAATTGAGAAATAAATGCAATGAGAAAAAATGGAAATGGAGGAATCTAGAATTTTTTTGCTAGAGTTCAGAGTAGAAACAGAGCAAAATGCGGGAGGGAGAAAAAATGGCGAAGTGTTGGGTTTTATAAGCACGAGGAAGGGTAGGCACATTTTTTCCCCCTTTTCCCCTTGGAAAGGGACTACGGGACACAAAAAATGCACCTTAGCCCCTAGGTGATAAGTGGCATGCATGCACGGGAAAAGGTGATAGTGGAAAAGGCGAGTTCAAGCACCCGAAGCTGATTTTTGGGCACATGAGGAACTTAGAGCAAGGTGGGGGGTTAATTTTTTTGTCCCCCTTGTCCCCTTGGAAAGGGAAGAAGGGACACTAAAATTTCCAAAAGGAGCTTAACGAAGCCTTCAAGGGTCATGTGGTGTGTCCATGAGGTTTAAGGTGGGGGAGCATTTTTCTATCCCCTTGTCCCCTTGGAAAGGGATGAAGGGACATCAAAAGTGCACCTTAGCCTCATGTTGCCACGTGGAACTTTAAATTTAACTAAGGATAGAGCTTGCACCTTTGAGAGGAGCTTCAAAATGACGTGGCCGGAGCTCGAGAGGACTTTTTAGGAATTTACTTATATTATTTTGATTGAAAACAAAATTTTGAGAATTATGGGATGGGTCTAAAGGTCTGATTCAACTTTAAACCTTCTCAAAATGGCATTTTTTATTGGGATCGCCAGTTGTGCCTGCAAAGAATGAGTTGTGGAAAAAAATGCATGCGTCTTGTGACAAAAATGAAATTACCATCATGTATGGAATTGAATTAGATTTACATTGATATTTTTTTGACCTCTAACTCGTCCCGAAGTTCCCATAATAATCCTTGAAGCTTAGGTTCTTTTTCACAGTGTAAGCTCCTTTGGCCTCAAAAACCCGCTTTTGTTGAACTTGCTCCCGAATCTCCAAATATTTCCTAAATATTCCTAAATAACTTGTACAATGATCTAGAATTATTAATAAACCTACCTGATTAATTAAGGACTTTAAATTTAATCCGATAATATGCACTTTGACCTTTGAAAGGCTAAGAATAGCCATTCCTAAGCTTGTCGAAAGATCCACCTTGAAAGACATTGTCTTGAAAGAATCATGTGAGATTGTTTTCACCTCTTCAACACATGGGCAGGGTTAAGATAACAAAAATAGGCATTATGTGGATAGGGATAGGCCTAACACATGGGATGGAATAATCTAGAGGGGTGTCTGGAAAGGTCTATAATGAAGTTTTTTTGACACTAGGGTATA
Organism: Taxus wallichiana var. yunnanensis; assembly: GCA_018340775.1. NCBI lineage: Eukaryota > Viridiplantae > Streptophyta > Pinopsida > Cupressales > Taxaceae > Taxus > Taxus wallichiana. The sequence continues at coordinate 9,321,969 of CM031244.1, forward strand.
GTTGTCCTATTTTCAAGTTGAATTTTTCCCTTGCAAAAAAACAGGACAAAAAGATGCATAAGAGAGTTTTCATGATGTTTTCATTGGTTAATTGATGTCATCTTAGGTGTGTATTGTGATGTATTGCATTAGTGAGTATGAAGAGGCATGGTGTCTTGGTACATTTACATGTTCTTGGTGCATGGTCAAGCAAACAAGTGTTGTGAATGAGATTTAGGAGTTGTTCCAAAGGTTAGTATGGTTTCTCTAATATGTTTAGAGTGATGTGGTAAATATTTTAATGAGTATGTAAGATGAATATCAGGTGAATTCATGATAAGCATATCGTGGTACAAGCATAACTAGGCCTAGTCCTTAACCTAGAGTATGCAGATGGTGTGGTAGCATGAGAAATAGAGCTGAAAATAACATTGTAAGCATGAGATGAGTGATTTTAAATGGCATAACATGTGTAGATGGTGTAATAGGTCACAATTAAGGTGTATGATACATGTTAAGATCCTTTAAATAAAGAACTTTGAAGATAAGGCACAAAGAGCAAGCATAGGAAAACCATGGTGCATGAAGGGTTTTAGAGTTAAGAAGGCATGTATGAGTTTTGGAGAACATCAAGGAGGCTATCAAAGAGATGTGTGTCATGTTTCAGGTCGGAAGAGTCAAGACAAAACAAGAAAACCTATTTTTTAGCCCTATTGAGTTCTTAGAAGTGCATTTCTAGCTCGAAGGTCATGTTTGGAGTGATAAATTACATGTGAAATATTTACATGGGTACCTAAGCCACTCATCATAGTTGAGGCATGTGACTAAGAGTGTTTTGTAGTTGGAATGAAGTTAAATGATGCCATATCATTTATGAACAATTGTTAAGAAGTGAAGTTGGTCAAAACCCTTCCCAAAACCCTAACAACAGAGCGATAGGTAAGAAATGAATGGTATGGCCATGAAATGGCATGGGAAATCTGGTATGATGATTCATGAATGTAGAGGAATCCTCATTGGTCATTTTGGTGATGGTTGCATGTTCCAGTCTATTGGTAAGTGGAAGAAAAACCTCTATTTTTAGAATATTTTCACGTCTGATCATAGGTTGCAAGTTTCGTGATGAAATACCTAATGTGGGAGAAAGTATGGAATGCATTCTAAGTGGTCATGAAGAGATATAGGAAGGTTTAGTGTAAGAAAGTAGTGAAATAGGTCTCATAATGTGACCTACCACTAAAAGCCTTAAGGGCTAAAATTAGTCATGGTGGTATGAGAGTGTTTTGGTTAAAATGCATGATGGAGTAGTGTGTTATGGGGTTGAATAGTTTGTGGAATTATATTTTTGTGTGTTGAAGTTCATATTTTTATATGGAGCAATGTGTTATGATTTGAACTCTAATGGCCTAATTAGTCCTATTAGGCTTGTCAAGAAGGTGTGTAGGAACTCGTATGCTAGCTTATATTTATCCAAGTGACATATGGTTATGATTTCTTAGAGAGGTGTGTTAGGTCCCTGGTGAAGTGTTCCAGGTGATGGAAGTTTTTGAAAGTTTCCTTGGATTTGTTTGAGTTATTTCTTTCTCAAGAATGGTTCTTGAATGTTACAAACAAGTTTGAGCGGTTTGAGAGATAGAGTTGTTTTAGTGTCGTGTGCCCTGATTTGAAGGATGGAATGAGTTGTGTTAGAAGCTTGAAATCAAGAGAATCATGTTTATATTTCATATGTTCTATGGTGAGGTGTTTTGGCATGATAAGTTTCTTGTTCTTGAAGACATACTTTTAGGTGCTTAGGACCTAAATAAGTGTGTTTTCCAACTAATAGAGTTTATGGTGAAGATGAAGGTTGTAGAGGTAATGATGCTTTTCTATGGCACTGAGATGTTTTTTTGACATGATCAAATATTTTGGAGTCTTGGTGAATTTTTATGCTCCCTTATAGTTCATGTTTTGACCGTTGGAAGAGATGAGTGTGTTTTAGGCCTAATTGAGAAGCTTTGGTATGTTTAGGCCTATTCGACCTATATGTTCTCTTCATGTGACTTATATGAGAGTATGGAGTGTGTTTTTATATTGACATGATTGACCTAAATGATATTATCTGACCTTTGGTTGTTTATGGGGTATGCCAAGTATATAAGTGAGTTGTATTCACTCATTTGTGTTAGGCAAGTGGATAGAATTTTGAGCAAGCCAAAGGAAAGTGTGAGAGAGGCACGAGGGCTATAAGGCGGAGTTGAAAAGAGGCATGAAGAGTTGAGAAGAGTAGAGGGTAGGAGTTCTAGTTCATTAGAGCTAATCAAAATATGAATATGTATTCATGAGTGAGGAAGGGAAGAGAGAAGATTGAGAGAGTATTGAGTGGATGGAGTGAACAAGTGATCATAATTTGTTATTAAGCAAAATGTTTTAGAAGTGATCTTCATTTTAGGTGGTTGAGTTGGTGCTTGGTCATCTTGGGGGTTGTATCCTCCTTGTGGGGTTGGTTCCTCACTAAACAAATCTTATGTGATGTGTAATATTCACTTAAGTCCTTTTTGTTGTGTAATATATGCAGAGGTTCAGTGGGTTTTCTTCCCCTTGATGGTTTCCCACATTATATGTTTTGTTCTTGTGTTGCCTCTTGCTTCATGTTCTTGTGGATGATTGTTTCATGTTTAATAAACACACATTGATTAATGTTGAATGGTTAATGTTTCACACAAGTTAAACATAATTGAATGAAAGTTTTAAAGGACCGATTCACCCCCTCTCTTGGTAATTGTAATTCCAACAATTTGTATCAGAAAAAGGTCCTTGTGAAGCAAGTTTAACAACTTGAAGGAGATCATTGAAGCACATGTATGGCAACTAGTCTAGGTTATGATGGAACAACACCCTTGTTCATAATGATAAGTTTCTTGAAACCCTTGAGGTTTGATATTTGTGATCGACCCTTGATGTTTTCTCTCCCAAGACTCATGAAGATGAAAAAGCTAGCCTTTGTACTGATCTTGATGTTGATTGCCCTAATGGAGAAGATGAAGATGTTAAAGATGATATTGGAGCAGTATTTAAAGGTGTATCATACATGTTTGAACCCATAAAATGAAAAATCAGTTCTTCCAGGTGATTTTGAAAGTGGAGATAGTGGTGTCAACTACAACACATTACTCACAACTGTGGAAGATAACAACTCAAAAGGAAAGGACTTGGTTTGTGAGGTTTATTCAGCTAAAGAAGAAGTAGATTTGATTCATGAAGCCATAACCATGGAGACATGCAATGAAAATTTTAAATAGAACCTTGAGGCGAGTTGATTGGCTATGAGATAAGGATAAATAAAGATGATGTGTCAAATAGTGTTGACACTATAAGTGTAAGGATATATGTAGAGCTTGAGATTCATTGCAACTAGTTGTAATCCAAGAAGGGTGTGACATTCTCAAGAAAGCATCAAAATAAAGGTCCATCATTCTATCAAGCAAGGTATGGGTGTTTCTTAAATGAATATATATTTTCATTCAAGAAAAGTGAACATAGATCAGTAGACAAGTTGAAGAAGGCTCTTTCATGTAGAAAGGTTGCAGGATTCGTGGGGCATGAAAATTTATGAAGAAGAGTCTCTTCTATTTTTAATGATTACTTTGTCAAACCATCAATTTTTTGAAGAAATGTTAAGGTATGTATGTCTTTTTTCTTACTCACCTTAGATTTATGGTGAAGGACAGTCATGTTGATTCAAGAAAGACTATATTGTGTCTTGGTATGATAATCATAAAGTAAAGAGAAGCATCATAGCATAGTTTTGCATGAGTTCCTTTTTGAAAATCATCAAGTGCTCAAGAATGATCACGTGGTGTGCTAAAAGAAATAATATCGTGTTTCATGAGTAGAATTTAAAATATTGCAATAAGAAGTTACAATTGTATTGAAAATATGATTATCCTAGGGAAGACAGGGTGTTTTATGAGTTTTCTCATGAAGGTAAGGAGTGTTCATTAAGTCTTGTCAAGGTATTTTTAGATTAAATTTGATTTTCTAGTACAAGGTGCCTATCCAAAGGATATTTCATGCCCTAGAAGGAATATAGTCTGTTTGTAAGATAATGCATAGTCATTGGGAGATGTTGCATATGGTCAAATGTAGGTGTTTTTAAGGAACTCTTGTGTCTTTCTCTGTCTGGTCTAAGATGTTTGATAGATGGATTGTGAAGATGCTTCTAAGAAATGAGCGGAGTCGAAGGTTTGTCATGAGAAATTTTGTTTGCTAAGACATTGAAATAATTATTTCATGGTCTAAGGGGGATTTTGCTCTGAAGTAGTGTTACAAGAAGGTGAGATTGAAGATAATTCAAGATTGCAGGTATAGATGCTTGTAGCTTGTGTCGAGTCTCTTGGAAGTATGTCGTGATCTAATTCGATCATGATAGTATTGCAAATGACTGTGTGTAGTGTCTAGAGGAGTGTAAAGGCCTTAAAAGTGTGATACAAGGAATGTTAGTGTTATGAAGAGCATCAAGAAGGAGTTGTGTTATGTTAAGTAGTATATATAAGGATTCGGGGTAGTCAAATGAGTGATAAATGTGATAGGAAAAAATTGAGAAGCATGAAGTTAGATTTTCAAGACACTATGAAGATGATAAATGTTATAAAAATATTGTTCACTAAGTGCTTAAATTATTCTTATGAAATATATATGATTTTTTGGGCTCAAGATGACAAAAATTGTGCAATGAAGGAGACATACCTATTCCACAGTCTTTAATGTATGAAAATATTTTTATTCTTCTTGAAAATCATAAGCAACAGGGTTCATGTAAGAGTGATGATGTAGTGGAATCGGGGGATTCGATAGATGATATAGGTTGCATCATCTCGGGGGAGATGGTTTTAATCATGATAAGCAAGTCAAAAGCCTAATTTTACACAATCAATATCACTTTTCAAAGGACAATCAAAAAGTCTACAAATTTGTATAGGAGATGTAATGTATCTTGAAGTTCTTAAGAAGGTGTGATATGTTTTGAAATGAAGACAAGAAGGTATGAGTTCTAAGCTCTTGTTGTAAGATTGTGTGAAATGTGTAAAGTGATATAAGGATAACCAAGATCTAGAAAGTAATATGTCGAGTATGATTGTCACATAATTGTAATTGTTTATTGATTAAGGATGAGTCAAAAGTGAAGATTCCTACAATATGAAATTAATGTTTTGATTTTGTAGATGTGTGTATAGTCATGAGTTACGGTTGAAGTGAAATAATTTGAGCTATGAGGAGATGAGATCGAGACATATATTATAAAACATAGCCAATGTGTAGTATGTGAGTTAGAGGTACAAGTTCAAAGTTGTCTACAATAAGAATGAAGTCAAAATGTGGTATTTTCTATTTCAGGAGGAGATGTGTGAGCTTTTGAAGACCAGTTTCATGGATCATTTGTAGCATTTGGTGCCAAGAAAGTGAGTAAGAAGTCGAAGGGGGAGCAAGTGAGTTTTTTGTTTATGCATTCTTGTTGTTGCATTCATGTAAAGTTGTTATAGTACCTTTTTCATAGATGTCAAAAGGGGAGAGTATTCTCAAAAACAAGAAATGAGATGTTTGAAGGTGTTTGTGTGTTTGGTTACCATAAATGTTTCTAAAGATGGTTGTCATCAATGGAAAAGGGGGAGATTTGTGAACACTTGTTCCTTGTTGTCATTGATGTCAAGTAACCTTGATATCCAAGGGTGTCATGGTGCATAGGATATTTTGCATGATATTTTCATTGGTTCATTGATGTCAATTCAGGTGTGGTTCATGATGTATTTCATTGGTGAGTATGAAGAGGCATGGTAAGTTGGTGCATTTGCATGTTCTTGATGCATGGTCAAGCAAGAATGTGTTGTGAATGGGATTCAATAGTTTCTCCAAAGTTTGGTATGGTTTCTAACATGTTTAGAGTGATGTGGTAAATATGTTAATAAGTTTGTAAGATGGATATCAGGTTAGTTCATAAGAAGCATGTGGTGGTACAAGCCTAACTAGGCCTAGTCCTTGGCCTAGAGTACGCAAATGGTCCGCAGTAGTAAGATAAATGGAGTTGAGAAGAAAAATTTAAGCATGAAAGGAATTATTTGACATGGCATAACATGTGTAAATGGTGCAACAAGTCACAATTCAAGTATATGATGCATGTTAAGGTCCTTTAAAGAAAGTACATTGAAGACAAGGTAATGAGAACATAGCCAAACCATGGTGTGTGGAGATTTTTAGAGGTAATCATGCATGGATGAGTGTTGGAGAACATCACAAAGGTTGTCACATAGGTGTATGTCAAGTTTTAGGTCGAAAGAGTGAAGAAAAAGCAAGAAAACCTATTTTTAGCCCTATCGAGTTCTCAGAAGTGCATTTCCCAGCTCGAAGGTCAAGTTTGGAGTGATCAATTGCATGGGTACATGGGCCATTCATCATAGTGTAGGCATGGAACTAAGACTTTTTTAGTTGGAATGAAGTTAAATGATGCCCTATCATTTATGAATGATTATTAAGAAGTGAATTTGGTTAAAAATCTTCACAAAACCCTAGAAACAAAGTGATATAAAAGAAATGAATGGCATGGGAAAGTTGGTATGATGATTCAGGATGTAGAGGACTCCTCAGAGGTCATTTTGGTGGTGGTTACATGTTCTAGGTCTGCTCGTAAGTGGAACAAAAACCTTTATTTTTAGAAGATTTGCAGGTACATTCATAGGTTACAAGTTTCATGATGAAAGACCTAATGTGGGAGAAATTATGGAATGTATGCTAAGTGGTCATGAAGATATTTGGGAAGGTTCAATGCAAGAAAGTAGTGAAAAAATTCTCACAATGTGACCTACCACTAAAAGCCTTAAGGGATAAAACTAGTCATGGTGGTATGAGAGTTTTTTTGTTGAAATGCATGCTAGAACATGTGTTATGGTCTTGCACACAGTTGGTATAAGTCTAGTTTTTGTATTGAAGTTCATAGTTTTATATGGAGTGATGTATTTTGGTTTGAACTCTAATGGCCTAATTATCCCTATTATGCTTGTTAAGGTGTGTAGGAACATGTATACTAGCTTATATTTATCCATGTGACATATGGTTATGATTTCTTGAAGAGGTGTGTTAGGTCCCGATGAAGTGCCCTGGATGGAAGTGTCTGAAAGTTTCCTTGGAGGTGTTTGAGTTATTTTTTATCAAGATTGGTTCTTGAATGCTACAAGCAGGTTTGAGCAGATTGATAGATGGATTTGTTTTAGTGCCTTGTGCCTTGATTTGAAGGATGGAATGAATTGTGCTAGAATCCCGACATCAATAGATTCCTATTGATATTTCATATGTGCTATGGTGAGGTATTTTGGAATGAGAATTTTCTTGTTCTTGAAGACATACTTTTAGGTGCCTAAGACCTAAATGGGCGTGCTTTTCAAATGACAGAGTTCATGTTGAAGATGAAGGTTGCGAGGGTGATGATGCTTGTTGATGGTGCTAAGAGATTGTTGTTGACATGTTCATAGCTTTGGGAGTCTTGGAAAATTTGTTATACACCCTTCATCATTTATGTTTTGACCATTGGAAGAGATGAGTGTGTTTTACGACTAATTGAGAAGCTTTGGTATGTTTAGCCCTATGCCAACCTATATGGTCTCTTCATGTGACTTATATGAGAGTATGGAGTGTTTTTTTATATTGACATGACCGAAATTAATGGTCTTAGCCAACTTATGGTTGTTCATGGGGTATGTCAAGTATAAAAGTGAGTTGTATTTTCTCATTTATGTTAGGAAAGAGGATGGAAGTTTGAGCGAGATAAAGGAGAGTGTGAGAGAGGCATGAGGGATCAAGGGCATAGATGAAAATAGGCATGAAGAGTTGAGAATAGTAGAGTGGCATGATTTAAAGGTCATTAAACCTAATCAAAACATGAAGGTGCATTCATGAGCGAGGAAGGAAAGAGAGAATATTGAGTGGATGGAGCTAAACAAGTGATCACAATTTGTTGTTGAGCAAGATGCGTTTCAAAAGTGATCTTTATTTTAGGTGGTTGATTTGGTTCTTGGTCATCTTAGGGGTTTCAACCTCCTCGTAGGATTTGTGTCCTGGATTTGTGTCCTACTAAGCTAGGGGTTGGTGTACCTTGTGGGGTTGGTGCCTCACTAAACAAATCTTATGTGATGTGTAATATTCACTTGAGTCCTTTGTGTTGTGTAATATATGCACATGTTCAGTGGGTTTTATTCCCCTTGAGGGTTTCCCACATTATATGTTGTGTTCTTGTGTTGTCTCTTGCTTCATGTTCTTGTGGATGATTGTTTCATTTTTAATAAGCACACATTGATTAATGTTGAATGGTTAATGGTTCACACAAGTTAAACACAATTTAATGAAATTTTTAAAGGACCGATTCACCCCCATCTCAGTCATTATGCTTCCAACATATCCAACCTTAAAAATCCCAACTATCCAATTATGTTGATTGATAATTGTATTTTAAAATTCTATGATGACATGGACAATTTGTAAACCCCGTAACATTCTAAGTAGCCACTAATGTTAAACCAATTAGCAAAATTAGAGTGTTATCATGAACAAGAGAAAATCAGGCATGCTTTTCTAAAAACACATGAGTTACTGAGGCAAGATGTTATAATGGAAGGTATTTTTAAGGTTTCAAAGGAAGAGGTCAAAGAGGTTAAGTTTGAACAAACTCTTCCCGAGAAGTCGGGAAATGGATAACCACTTAAAAGAGTTTCATGCCTTGTTTAGACAAGATTCTTTAGAGTTGATGATGAGATGAAATTTTCAAAGTGCTTTGATCCTAATTATAATAGTGAAAACACACATTCAAATTTTCAAGAGGTGTACTTCATAAAAATAAATCAAATGGGTTGAGGAGTGATCGGATGGAACTCAAAGAGCAACAAGAGATGTTTTTGAGGAACAAGTGGAAGAAAAACATGTTGATACTACAAATTTGTTGTGTGAGAGAAAGCATGAGGATGAACATTGTGTTATATTGGAAGACTTGGATAAATTCATGTTTTTTATTTAGGGTGAATGTGATGAACAAGCTTTGTCTCTAATGGAAAAACCTACTTGGGAGGAAATCATGGATGAAATTACAATATTTTCATAGTTCAATACCAATGAATGTGTGTCTACTAAATTTTTCCTTTAGGATAGGTTCATAGGAAAGAAAGAGATCAGAAATTCAACCCATTATGTTTGAAGGTTGGGTGTCCTATTAGAGATCTCTCTAGAAATAGTTCATATTTTCTAGCATCTGTTTGTTTTAAAACATGAGGATGATCATAAAAACATTAAAAATAATCTTAAACGGATATAAAACTAGAATGCAAATAAAATAAAGGTGTACTTAATAAAATTATTTGCTAGACCCTCATTCCATCCCTCTCGCTTATAGGATTTGTTTCAAAGTTGATTTCATGGCCTCAATTCATAAAAAAATGGAGTTGATTTTTTCAACTAGTTTGTGGCTTTGTGTGAAGTAGTTTTGTACATTTCTACACCAGAGGTAGTATAGGATTTTCTTTTATCATAATGATCTCTTTGCACACTTTGTATATTATAGTTGAGATAATTATGTTTTCTCTTTGTAAATAATTTTTTTGAACTAGCTTTGGGAGATTTTCACGACTACTAAGCTCTCATATCTTAAAGAGAAATTAGAGGATATCTTGAGGCCTTTTCATGCCCATAAAACTTCATATTCAAGTCAATTTTTAGTATAAAATACTATAGACCAGTCTGATTTTTAAACTATAAGTCCATTTGAAAGCCTTCCATCCAAATTCATAACAAAAGAAAGAAGTAGCTCGAGGTTTTGGAAGAAACTTATTGTTCAAAAATTTATATTCAAAATTGAAAGCTTCAATTTCAATTTCAAAACTAGTGTAAGTTCAAACATTTGTAGAGGAGGGTGCAATTTTTAAGGGTTTTCATTTTTAAAAGCAAAGCTTTTAGAGCTTTATGCTTGACTTCATGACCAATGAATATTAAAAGGTTTTCATTCATCCATCTAGTAGGAAGATGACCCTTTGAGTCATCAAAAATATTGTCAAAATAAGCCTCCTTCTTATTTTCGGACAAATAGTTTTGATTATGAAGACTTTGAGGCCTTCTAAGGAGTTAAACAAGTATTTTTGGAACACCTTTGAGTTTAAATTGGTCTAAGTGGCTTGCACATTCTAGCCCAAAGTTTCGCATGCCAAATATTGAAGGATTTAGTCATTTTCTTTGTTTTTGGCTTCATGGCAAACCCAAGTCCTTTATTTTTAATTGAGGAAAGATATCAAATTTTATTGAGCATGAAAGGACACATGGAAGTCAATATTTGATTTTACACTTAGGGATTTTCCCCACATTTACAAGAATGGGAACATGACTAGGTTTATCTTTGAGATCACTTGGTCAATTAAGTGGTGAAAAAATCTGCTTGAATTACCTTTTGGAACAAAGAAGAAAAATTAGTCAGGCTTTTCTTAGGCCAAATTGACTAAGGCCAAAGGAGGATACGTGTCACAATTACTTTCCCTGAGAAGTCTAAAAAAAAATTTATGGAAAGATAATCCCCAACACCAGAGAACTTGAGAGCTAAGAATTATGTCACATGGTACCATCCCTAATACTCAAGTTCCTTAGGTTGAATGGAAGTTGACAAAATAGCCAAGGAAGTGAAGGTTCCCAAGAATTCCAAGAACATTGAGATCCCGTAAGCCTTGTGAATGGTGTCACATGGACCAATCATTGAATTTCATGATCATATTAAGATTTAAAAATGAGTTAAGAAAATATCCCAAGAATATGAGTGCTTTGAATGTCCCAAGATCTTAAGGACAAGTGGACCAATGGTAGTAGCATGTGGTCTATAGGTTTAAGAAAAGCTAAGGATAATGGATCTGCATGTAACCTGAGATCCCGAGACCCCATTTTTAGAGAAGTGGAGACATGGCTAGGGGATAGATAGCTAGTAGAGGCAAAAGGCCCGAGTAGAATGTTGAAGATTTTGAAGTGAGATCCGAGAGCCAAAGAAGCCATATGGACCAATCCCTACACCCTTAGTATCCAAAGGCATAATTCGGAAGGGGTACTTTAAGTGATCAAACTTGAGATCTTGAAATCCCAAGATCTCAATATGTGGCACAAGTCTACATGTAGAAAATCTTGTGCATGAAGTAAAATTTGACAACTTATCTTAGTGTAAATCAAATATTGGGAAAATTATCATAGCGACACGACCTAGGACTAGTTTTTCAGCTATATATTTTTACTTAGGGATATATTTCACATAAATGTGATATCAATAGAAGGTTATTGAGGGAGATGCATTTTGAGAAAACTTTTAGTGAATATGGTGAGGTTATTAGGGAGAAATCAATGATAGAAGATTAAGGTACTTCTCAATAGTTTTCTCGGTCTGATGGTTGCCATATCACTTTTCAAGCCTTTTAATTCATTCTAATCAACTTCAAAAGATGTCTTTGAGTTGAATATGCTTTGTAAACTCACCATAATGTACTTAGAAGACTTAGAAATTTTTAAAACATGAGATGACCTATTACATAGGTGTAAAAGGTGAAATTGTGGCCCTTTCAACTATATGGTATCCTAATCTTCACTTTACTCTTATGATCTTTGGGGATTGAATTGGTGTATTCACAATATAAATCTAAACTGAATATCTCATCACCCTTTACAATTGGAGTCATATTTCAAGCATGAATTAAATTAGCTAGATTTTCAACGGGGTTTTAGTAGGGTTTACAGCTAAATATATCTCAAGTCATGATTCACGCCTTTCCCGAGGATCCTTTGGAATATGCTAAAGAGTTCTCTTGGGTGAATATTTTCAGTTTGAACAACCTTATAGGCCTTAAAAGCTATGGGAAAAGAGATATTTTTAAGCATCTTTTGATTTCACCTATCTATTTTCTCATTCTCTTCTATATAGTTGGCTAAGTTTTTATTATAAATATATTCTCTTGAATGCAAGCTTACTCTACCCATTTTGGGTTTCCAAACATTATAAATTGCATACCTCTATTTTTAGCTTATGCAATGCAATCAGTTTCTTTTTATAGCTATAACATATTATGCATACTTATAAACATTAATACGATGTTTATTATGGATCTTTTTAACCTTTGGATTCTATTATTGTTAATTTCCCTCTCTCATCTTATGTCATTTATTGTTGTGTGTGAGCTATATTTGTATACTTTTATGCCATTGTGTCTAGAAAATGGAGAGTATGGAATTCGAGATGATACAAGGTTTATTGTGGACATGTTGTGACATTTTAGCTCTACACTATGTTTTTCCTCGTCTTCTTCATATCAAGAAAAGAGACCCCATTTATTTTGGTCATCCTTTTAGTTTACTTCATGCATATTTCTTCCCATTTCCTTGTCATTTAGCAAACTATAGTAGGTATGTGTTAGCATTAGAGTACATAGGTGAGGAATTTGGACTTCTCTTGAATTGTATCTCAAGGATCAAGATCCCACACATTGGAGACATTCAAATTGTTGTTTTTGTGATGCATTAATTCCTCTAACTTTCTATTTATTTCACGTTTGCACATATTAGATGACAATAGTTTTGGAAAAAAATGTTTCCAAAATGAGAACCCTACTTCATTTTAAGGAAACTAGTTTTTAATTCTAAAACTTGAAGGTTGTTAATCTTGATTAATCATGCATTTTAGGCACCTTGATGTCTCAATACTTGTTAAAATTTCTTGCACATATTATTTATAGGTATACATAAGTCAAACACACAACCCTTGGTGAAAATCATATGTTTTGGGCTAAATATGGGAAATAGACATTAAGATTATCGATTTCCCTAAAGATCTTGGCCATAAAATTTAATCAAAACATGAAAGGGGACACACAAGTCACTTATATTTTTCACTGGGGGATTCATCTCATATGTGCTAGGAGGAAGAACCTAGTCGATATTTAAACATTGTGGCCATGTTTTTCAAGTGGAGAAAAATTATCCATGGTTTAACCGTTTTCCTAGGTTTAAAATGGCCAAGGCATGAGGGTGGGTTTGATGGAAAACGGTTAAGGGACTTAGGTTCCTAGGTTCTTGAGAACCTAAAAGGTTAAGATCTAAAGGAAATTTTGATAAGGCCGGAGATCACGAAAGGCCTTGATTAGTCCATGTGGACCAACGAAGGAAGTTTTCATCCCCTAGATTTGAAATCTCAAGTGATGAAATATATAAGAAAAGAAATATCGAGATTATGAGATCCTGACGAGAGTATAAGGTGAGCTTGAGACTTTGAGGACAGTCTCAAGACTCCAAGATGATCCTATGACCCCGAGAACACCAAAAACACATTATTGGTCCACCTATACCAATCATGGGTCACTTAGATACTTGTGAAGATCAAGATCTGAAGGTAGAGAGAGACCTTGTGAGCCCATGAGCTTGAGATTCCATAACTAATGAGAAAAATAAATGTGGTAGAACCTAGTGAACCACTACATTGTATGTGTCACTAGGTTAAATTTTAGGGCCTATCTTAGTGCATTTTTGGGCTCAATGATGTCATCATGGTAGTTGAACACATGACTAGTTATTTGACCATATATTTTGACTTAGAGCTCCTTGTGAAGTACAAGTGGTGGCATTAGGATTATATTTTAGAGGTCTAAACTTAAAGACTTATTTCATAGAGAATGGTGGATAAATATGATAGGTTTTGGTAATAGATTTTGGGTCATTTTCATCTTATTTTCTCATCCCTCGATTCCTAAATCGGCTACAAATGATTTTGGTTGGTCTCTTTACCATTTTAATATGCTCCTCTAGCTATATATTTCCCTCATGACTCACTAAAGCATAGAGAAATAGGTTATATAAGTTTTTTTATTATGGGTGACCTGTTTTTGAGATCTAAAAGATTGTAATCATGGTCACTTAAGAGAAAATGTCTGCTTAAACTTTGTCCATTCATCTTGATCTCACGGGCACACCTTGATCTTTTCATAGTTACCCAAAGAAAATATGTTCGAAACATGTGCATTATTGGTTTGTTATCATCATCATACTCTTGAAGATCCTTGGAATATGTCATAGAGTCCTCATATGTAGATAATTTCATTTAAAAAAATTGGTAGATGTTTTAGGAAGTGGAATGGAAAAATGTGGTGAAAGGAGATCTTTTGGCATATTTTGATTCCATCTTATCTTGTATTTCTCTATTTGATGCAACTCAAATTTTACTAAAAATATCCTCTCATGAATGCAAGGTTACTCTAGAAATTGGGCAGCCAAATATTATGAGTGTCTCTCGACATAAGGGTTAAGCTCTGCGAGATGATTGTTCGCCTTGATATATGGTGACAAAAGACTATGTATACTCTAGTTTTTAATAAAAATAGGTTTGTGGCTTGTATATTCCCTCTATGTTTGTGTTAATTTTTCCCTTACCTCTTTATTTTTTTCATGAGTTATTTTGTGTAGCATTTTCATATTTTTATTCACCATGTTTAGGGCAAGATTCTAATTTGGATACAAGTTTTGGTTATGGATTGTATCTATCGTCTAGATCAGTTTCTTGTCTTCTTAATATTTAAACTCACTAGAGAGTTATCCACTTCTTTGTTCCATCAGTGCCCCTTTTATGTTTTTTCATCATCCATTTTCCCTTCAAATCGGTAGATTAACGATTAGTGCTAGTTTGTGGCTAACATTAGAGCGATTAGTGTAGGAATTAATCCTTCTCCAAAGGTCTATCCCACAATGCCAAAGTCACATGCCTTAGGGATAGTCCCATGTTGTTTCTAAGATGCAAAAAGACTTCCAAAATTTGTAGGTATTTCATGGGTGCATGTTTTAGGTGACAATAGTTTTTGGCATGCTTGATGGGACCAGTGTGTGTTATTGTATAAATATTTGGATTTTATACATACATTTTTTTATGTTCTTAGCTACCTGGTTTGTGAACCTCAATATCAAGGACCTAGTGAATCCATTAGTTCAAATCTATCCAATTTTCTCATTTTTACATACCACCCTTCATTTCCTTTTCATATATCCATGTTTCCATACTTACATGGATCTTCTTAGATATCTTTCCATCTCTTATTTCAAATCCACCCCATCCATTTGTAGTAGTGGAATGAAATCCCTAAATCAACCATAAAAACCATCCCTCTCTTTCATGAAAAAAATGATTTAAACCCAATTGAAATATTCATTATATAACCAACCATTGCACTATCCATAATGTCAAAAAAGATAATATATGTCTCGGACTTATTATCACTTCCTTTAGATAGAAAGCTCAAGATTGGTACCTAAGTTTGGTTGCACAATCCACCTCAACATGGGACTAGATAGGAGAGAAACTAGAGAAATGGTTCAAGGAGAATGTAGATGTTATATCTCTCATGGAACACCTAAGCACTATAAAGAGAGATTAAATGGATCTTATCTCATACTTCAACCTCAAATTTGTAAGGATTTGGAGGATAAAACCTCAAAAATTCACACCCAAACTAGGTATGGACTTCTTGTACTATTTTAACCTTTTATTTTGATCTTGTTATCATGATTCAATTCCTTGGAGGAATTGTTCTTATTTGTGATTATGATGTTGTTATACAAGATGAAAATATCTTCATTCAGGATGGTAGGGGTTAATTCATCCCCATTTATACCATTATTCACTCACTTTGTGACTTTCCTCGAGCTCTTCATGCAAGTGTGAGGCCTCCTAGTGTTCCACTTTAGATTAAAGAAGTTCCTATGGATCCCAATCCTCAATTTTATTTCCAAGAAGATCATCATGACCAAAAATTCCTTATGTTTTGAAAAATTATCTCACACCTCCACCTAAGGTGTTACCTAGTGCTCCAAGTTTTTGTACTAAAGTTGTAAGGAATTGTGATATTTCACAAGTTTTCCTTATCCTTTATCAAACATTAACCAAGCCTAATTACCCTATAGTGTTGGTGGATCAAGGTATTTTACACTTTAATGATGAAGAGGATGACTTGTAACATATGCAATAGTCCAAAAATTTTAATGCCAAACCATTCAGCTATCCTAGAGTATTATGATGAAAATATAGAGATCAAACATGATCCTCTTATTTTTTTGAGTTCTAGATACAATAACATATGGGGGTCATTTTAAGGTTTCAAAGAAGGCTATCTTAGAGGTTATGCTCATACAAACTATGTCTAGAAAACCAAACAGTGAACAACGCCTTGTAAAAGTTTCATGCCCATTCGAGTAAGCTTAATTAGAGGAAATCACGAGGTTAAATTTGCATAGTGGCATGAATATGATTTAGATGATGAGAGAACGTAAAATGGTGAAACATAGGTGTCCACCAAAGATGAAAATTAGATTGATCTTGAGAAGGAAAAGAGAGTTTTTTTGACACTAGTAGCATTCGAGACAAAGGCCGAGGATGAAGAGGAAGGTGAGAAAACTTTTTATTTGAATGTAGTAACCATCATTATTCTCGCATATCCAGATTTTGATTCCTGTATGGAAAATTAAATTGATTCACCAAGATCATCCTTATTTTTTCATTCATTCAAACAAACTTCATCTTTGAGGAAAATAAAGAAAATGTAAAGTCAAAAATTCAAATAGAGATGTTTGTTGAAGATAGTGTAGAAGGAGACAAACTTTAAAATTTTACAAGCACCCCTATGATAAGGAGAATGAATATGGTGGAATATCTTGTAAATGGAGAAGTTCAATTTTAAAATTTGGTTTCCCTATAAGTAATATTGCTTTTCAAAGCCACATACGAGTTTCCACATGTTATGCTCATTTTACGGGACGAGAGAGAAATACAAAGCATCAAAATTCAGATCCAACACCTTCAAAACTAGATTGCTGATCATATACATGTGTTCTTGATCAAGTTGATTTTTATTTTGAACAAAGGAGATATGTAGATCAGGTCTTCACTCCCATCATTTACCATGGTCATTGCAAAGTTGATTTGTTAGCCTAAGTTCATTAGGAAAGGGAGTTACTTATCTCAAGAAGTTTGTAGTTTTGTTTGAGTTGGTTTTGGACATGGTTAGAGTAGGATGAGTTTAGTTTTCTCTTGAAAGAATAAGATATTTGGCACACTCTACATATTTTCAATTGAAACATATATGACTTTGGTTTTCATGCATAAGTTTTTCTAGGTCAATTTACCATTCTTTTTAGATCATTTTGGAAGGTTGGTGGCTAAAGTATATAAATCCAAATCAATCTAATCCAATATAGATTTCAGAGTTGGATTACACATAGATTTTTCACAGATAATTTCAACAATCAAACAAGGAAAGTTAAATGTTGTAGGAAGAATTTAGGGCGAGTTTTCAAAAAAATTAAAGATTTTTTACGTTATATCCAGAGACACCACACCCAATGGATACACAAGGCTATTTTTCTATCTATCTAGTAGGTAGATGACCCCAATGAATCACCAAAAATGTTTTCAAAATGAGCACCCCGCTTTATATTAAGGCAATTGGTTACAAATTCTAAAACTTGAAGGCTTTTGATCTTGATTATTAATGCATTTTGGGTACCTTAATGATTCAAAAATTGTCAAAATTGCATGCATAGATCAGATATAGGTCTACATAGTTCAAAATGGGAAATAATTGGTGAGAATCATATGTTTTGGGCTCAAGATGGGAAAAATATGTTTGGGTTCTCAATTTTCTTAGGGATTTTAGTCATCAAATTTAATCGGTTTGCAACAAGGGAAACATAACAATCACTTCTATTTTTTCACTTGGGGATTTATCCCATATGTGCCAGGAGGATTTTGATTGAGTTTTTAAACATGGTAGTTTCCTCATTCAAGTGAAGTAAAAGGCTCCATGGTTTAACCTTTTTTCCTAAGTTCAAAATAGCTAAGGCACGAGGGGCAAGTTCGAAGGTAAAATGGTTAAGGGATTTAGGCTATTCGGTTCCCAAGAACCCAAGAACCTAAAGGATTAAGGTTCGAAGGAAATCCCGAGAATTCTTGAGATCATGAAATCCCTTGATTGGTCCACATTGACCAACAATGGTATTTTATGGTCCCAAATATTTCAAATCTCGAGCAAGGCAATGAATAAGGTAGGAAAGCTTAGGATCCCAATATCTCGAGAGTATAAGGTGATCCTGAAAATATGAGGCAGCGACATGACCCCTGAACACTGAAAATATGTGATTGGTCCATGTGGACCAATCACAAGTCACTTAAACATTTGAGAAGGTTGATATTCGAAGGTAAAGAGAGACCACGTGAACCTGAGATGCCATAAACAATGAGAAAAGGACACATGGATGAGCTTGGTGATCCGCTATAGTGTATGTGGCACTTGATTTAAATTCGATGTCCCCTCTTAGTGCATTTTAGGGCTCAAGGATTTCATCATTACAACCAAACATATGAATGGCTATTTTCCCATATCTTTCTACTCAGAGCTCCATTTGACACATAACTAGTAGCATTATGAGTGTATTTTAGAGGGATGCACTCATAGAATTTATTCATTGAGAATGGTGGAGAAATATGAGAGGTTTTAATGAAATAATTTTTGGTCATTTTTAACTTGTTTTCCCAATCCTTTGAATTCCAGTTAGTTACTGAGATGATTTTGGTTGATCTCTTCATCATTAGAATATTCTCCTCCAACATGATATTTCCCTCATAACTCACCAAATAAAATAGAAAGAGGTTAAACACGTTTTTGATAATGGGTGACCTATTACGAGAGGTCTAAATGGTTATAATCATTATCATTTAAGAGAAAAAACTTGTTAAATATTCATCTATTCACCCCGATGTCATAGGAACCCCTTCATCTTTCTTAGAGTTACCTTCAAAGTAAAATATCTCCCAAAGGAATGCATTATTGGTTTGTTATCATCATCACACTCTTACAAATCCCTTAGAATATGCCGAGAGAGAGATCTTAGGAAAATAATTTCTTTTAAACAACCTTAGAAGTTATTTTAGGAGGAGGCAAAAGGGAAAAACATGGTGAAAGGAGATCCTTTGGCATCTTCTAATTCATTTTTCTTTTATTTCTATATTTAATGCAACTCATATTTTATTAAAATATCATCTCTTGAATGCAAGGTCACTCTACCCAAATGGGTGGCCAAAAATTATAAATGTCTCTAATTTTTGGGTTAAGCTCTATAGATGATTAATCACCTTGATATATGGTGGTAGAAGACTATGTATACGCTAATTTTTAATATAAATAGGGTTGTGGATTATATCTAATATCTATGTTTGTGTTAATTTTTCACTTGTACCTCTTTGTTATTTCCATGAGTTAGTTTGTGTAGAATTTGCATATCTCTCGATTCACTTTGTGTCTCAAGGTTTTGAGTGGGAGTCGATTTGGATACATGTTTTGGTTATGGCTTGTACTTCCCTCTGGATTTGTGGTTTTCTTTCCCACTCTTTCAACTTGTTGCATAGTGATCCACTTATTTTTGGTTTCACCGCTTCCCCTTTTATGTTTTTCCCTCATCCCTTTTCCTTTGTAATTTAGTAGATTAACATTTAGTAGTAGTTGGTGGCTGGGATTAGAGTAGTTAATGTAGGAATTCGGCCTTCTCTGGAAATCAGTACTAAGGAGCCAAGGTCTTACCCCTTGGGGATAGTCCCATGTTGTTGTTGAGATGCAAAAATATTCTAGACTTTGTGGGTATTTCATGAGTGTGTGTTTTAGGTGACAACAATAAATAAATAAAATGTCAATTACCAAGTGTGAGGGATGAATAAAGGGCTCAATATTGTTTAAATTTTTCATTACTCTTCATATCATCATAAGAGGATGATAAAATATTGTTGTGATCATCACATGAAAGGGGGTGTGGTGATGTTAGTCCAACACAAATGATGACTAACTCATCTTTAGGTCAATAAGAAAGGAGATGAAATATCCAAGTATAACATTATCCCTACATTGATCCAAATATAGAAAGAAAACCCAAAGACATAAGTGAGGTATATCCTATAATTATGTTGAGGCTCATATCCCTAAAGGACACAATTGTATCTCCCTATATATTTTTTTACCATGAACTGTCCATTTATTGACAAACCTATCCTTCGTACATGTATAAGTTCCCAAATTTTCTAGATAATTTGACAATAATCTACCAAAATTACCCATCCAATTTTTTCCCATTGTTGCACATTTTGGGCTTGCTCCATGGTGACATTTTCTTAACCCTAAAATATTAGTTATACTTTCATTTTTATATCTATGAAAGTATCTTATGGCATGATATTTATACATATTTAAGATTGTTTAGATTATTTTATTGTTGTATGAAATTATATCATACAAGTAATATTAATTAAGCCTTAAACCTAAATTATAATACTACGGTATGATGTGGACTCATATATTCTCATCTTCCATGTCTTCTTCATAGCCTTGTCTATCTCATAACACTAATGATGGCATGTGGTACAATGCAACCCTTCGATTACCATTTATGTAACTAGATGGAATTAGGAGGTAAAAAAACTTTATTTTATCATATCATATTTGTGTCATGATATTTTTTTAGTTTTTTGGTTTTTAACCTCATTATATAATTAAAAACTATTTGTATTCAATTCCTTCACCACAACCTCATTAGTCTTGTGATCATAATTGAGATGATTGGATTGCACTCGCATAATCCTTGATAAGGTTTTCCCTATAGATTTGAGAGGGATGGGTGTTTGACGAGCTAAGTGGGTTTTCAAATGTTGGGGGATAAAATCTAGGACTACACACAAGGTGTAGATACCAAAGGTGCTTAAGGAGCGTTGTGTCATAATTCTATAGGATTATATCCCTAACCATAGGATAGTTGTAGGTTTCCAATACCTATATCTAAAAATAGGTATCCTAATAGGATTCGAATAAGATTAGATCAATAGATGGAAAAATCCAAGGGGCATAACATAATAAGTCAAAGAAATAGATCAAAGGAAACATACATCTACCACAATCTATATCAATGAATGATCAATCATCCACATAATAATAATCATAAGATAAAGGATAAAGGGGGTTATAAATACTTACTTACACCGTGTGATAGTTGATGTGTGATCCTCCCTAGAAACAACAACACTAAGAGGTAAATCTCAAGAAGAAGATGACCATTCCTACTCAATACGGTGACCCAAATGCAAGAGGGTAAGCTAGAAAAACTTAACTCCAACAAATAAGTGTGAGATAATGGGAAAATACATAGTTTACAAGTGATAATGAATTATGATGATACAACAAGAGGGTTCAAGTATCAATATTTGACACAATCCCCGAGGATGATGGTGTTTTCCATGGTAGAAACCAAACCCGACACCATAATCCATGGGTGATGGTGTGATTATGGTGTCGACCTTGGAGGGAATCCTAAGGTCAAGGAGTTTAAAATAATATGAGGTGGAAGCTAGAGAATAAATGGAGGTAATGATGAAGATATGGGATGACTAAAAACAGGGATAATAACGTGCATGAGTGTAAAGAAGTGGACATTATGAGACCAATAGACATGATGGCTACATGTGTGAATAAAATTAGGAAATGAGGCAAGTATAATCAAAATATGGGATAATAATGACATTTCTTAAAAAAATTGATCTAGCCCATGTGACCAAGTATAATCACACCCCAATATCAACAAGCCCCTTGCAACACTTGTTCCAGAGGAAAATGCATCAAAGAACCCCCGAGAAGATAAATTATTAGAAAGCGTAGAAAATGAGGTCTATACAATGGATACTCTCCACATTACTTTGATAAGGATTGACTATATCATATGACTCAAACAAGTACAAATATTGAGTGTGTGGTGATCAATTGGTATGTAATGAAGACATGATTTTTTTAAAGAAACTTGAGGAAAATTAGTATTGATTTATCTTCATTTATTGTTTTGTTCGCTTAATTTAATTTCTTAATATTTATGACCTTTTAAAATTAATAATAGCTTAATTTTTATGACTTATGTTCCAAGCCAAATAACTGTTTGAAGAAAATTGCCACTTAAATATCAAACATCAATTATTAAAGTGCTAAAATGGTTTATTTATTGTATTTAAGAAGAGTTTGGTCACAACTACTATCACAATAAGTTTTTGTTACAATTATTATCACAAAAACATTATTAAAAAAATTAGTGACATAGGTACTTGGGAGGATGAGATCACATATATCTATAAGATAGTATAATTAGTTCAAATATTATTTATTTATTTATATGTTTCTATTAATTTCTGAAATATTTAATTAGCAAGAGAGCTTCATGGTTGATACAAATGAGGTGTGAATAGATTGTCGACCTCCGTGTAAATGTAGTCGTGTGGAAAAAATAATGAATGATTGACTCTAGCAAGAAAGATATCAAGCATAAAGTGACATTTTAAAATAAAAACATGGAATATAAATATTGTTATTTGTTTAAAATTGTTGGCTAGATTTTATGCACAGCTTAAAAACCGAGGTGTCATGAGATAAATCTCCCTCATTTACCGGTGATGCCCCATGTAAGATGTTTATCAATCTGGTAAGTATGAATCCTAATAACGATTTGCAGGGGGTTTTACTTTAATTACAAAGCTCATGAACCATAGCTTAGTGATTCTACAGCAAGTAAGAAGTTGTTTATGAAGTATTTGCAGAAGGGGGAAATAATGAAATTTGGGAAAGAAGAAAGGAAGATATGTAATCCAACCAATAGTTTACAGAGTTGGTCTCATACACATAGATTAAATAAACAAGTAGATCTCACAATATTTAGAAGTAAAGCAAAGGAAATATTCTAATTTGAATCTCAGATAACACAAAGTTTATCTAAAGACCCACACAAAGTAAGAAGCAAATGCACCGTGGACACATAGTTCTCCAAAAATCTGTCTTTATTCCATTCCCCAACTTTCACAAAAATGACATCAAGGGTTACAACACAAAGTCTAGAACTCAATAATGTTGAAAACAAATTCTGATCTTCTAACCCGTAGGCTCTTCCTCTATTTATAATGTATAGAGGGTAACTACAAATAGGAAAACAATAACTGAACTTACACATGCGAAACTAAAAAGGAAACAACTGGCAATCTTTCCTTGAATTCCTCTCTTCGTGACATACATCTAAGACTAAATCAAAGTTGTGCATGTTTGCCACTTATTCTTAATTAAAGGACCTTTTCAAATAACTTAAAATAATGGCTTTCAACCAATTACTTTAGTTTTACAATTTTGTCTCGAGAAAATAAGAAAGAAGAGAGGAAAGAGAAGGAGAAAGAAAATATGCCAGCTGCTACACTCCATGATTCCCTTTGTTCTGATACTGAATGTACCATCAAACATGTGATTCAGTATCTTCCCATCCACTTCAGCAACAAATTCTTGAACTACAATCAATCCTGGATAGAGTAACAATCGCCTTCACTTTCTCCAAACTAGGCCCAAATTCTTTGATATTTGCATGAAGTCTCACTAGTTTGCCAATTGAATCCAACATGAAAGGCATGATGGTTTCATCAATATTCTTCTAGAAAACTAGAATAAATTCCTCAAGAGAAGCAGGCAACTTATTTGGAATGCATCTTGTATAGTAACGAATACCATCAACTTCCTCTTCTGTAGTGAAAGCAACTATGTTCTCTGGCACTTCTCTCATCTTGTCTTCCAACAATTGCATTCTTTTTAGCATAAGCTTGAGAATCTCCATGCGGAAAGACACTGCTATCTCCAACTACCTGCCCTTTTCTATCAATCCATCAGGTACAATCTGCTCTATAATTAATACATTCTCTGGTAATGCATTTATCTTGGCCAAGGTATCCAGGTGGCTCTCAACAACTATATTCTCATCTTCTATACCTGTCATTAGTTTCTTCAGTTGAGATAATGCCATGTGCATATCCTCCAGGCTAGTTGGTACTTCCTCAAACTACTCTAAAGCTTGGTGGATGATTTTCTCTTTCCATTTAGCAATAGCTTTAACTTGATTTCCCGCATCTTCAATCTCTTCAATCAAATGGTTGCTCACCTGCTCTTGTACTAATACTGGCTGAGAGGAAGGTCTGGCAACCTTAGTGATGATCTCACATAACTGAGAGATCTGCATCTGAAGTTTGGCTTTCTCTGCCTTCTCCTTGTCAAGTTTGAGGAATAAAGTGTCTATCAGTGTCTGTGTATCCTGCTTTAATCCTTCCATGGTGATTTTCCCCAATGACACTTTGGTTACCGATATGTCTGCAGCCGTTAGCTCTTCCTTTTGCATCCCTTCCTCTGGAATTGATAACTCAACAAATTATGCCCTGATTCTTCAATAACCAACCTTGAAGTTACTTTAGCAACTTTAGGTCTTCTATCTTTTCTGCCTAAACTCATGAGCAGCTGCAAATCCTGTTCTTCCAAGTTGATTTCTTCTCTAGCTTTTGGGACTATTTGCAAAGCCAACCAAGATGAGAAATTACTCTTCGGGGAATGAGAAGCCTCTGTATGTACCACCATCTCATGCTCAAGCTCTTTGCATCTGAATTCACCACCATATTATGGTTGCCTTCTCCTGTGTCATCCAAGGATAATGCCCTCTCAAACTCCACCATCTGTGCTTTCAACTTTTCTGCAGGGAGAGGTGAAGAACTGGGTGGCTGAGGAATAAATACAAATGATGCTGGATTCAATGGTGGGATGACTATGTCTTTCTGAGGCATTGGAACTATTGAAGTGTTGTGAGTTGACGCAGGAGAAGCTTTGTCTGAAAGGAGCACTGGTATAATGGATGTAGACTTGCCTTTTTCCAATGCTTGAGACTTTTTGTGTACCTTGAGCTTCTCCTGTCTTTTGTTGCTCTCACCCTCATGCTTTCTTTTGCTGGAATCCCTTGTACTGAAATTCCCTGTGATCTGGTTCATCAAAGCCTCGTCCAAACAATATCCTTTCATTAACAACCAATTTGAGGTGTTAACCAAGACTACGGAAGACCTCTCCTCAATCGTCTGACCACCACCCACATTGGCTTGAAGAGAAGCTCTATCTCCTCCCATTTGATGATATGTGTCAAGTACCACATGTCCATTATCTGAAATATTTTCAGGCATCCTTTCCAAACCGAAGTCAGAAACCTATTGAGCTGATAATCTGCTGAAATCTCTCTTTTTGACTTCGTATTCACTCCTGCACTTCATCCAGAAATCCTCCAATGAAGGGACATGTGAGTATTCCTAGGATACTATCTTCTTCACTATCCCATATGGATAAAAGTTCATCCGAGCTAGGAAGAACTCGTGCTCATAGAAAGAAAACATTTCTGCTTCGACTCCTCTGGCTTTGTGGATGCTCTGGCAACTATAATGGCCCACTGTGACTGGGAAGCTAACTGTAGATCTATGTCATTTTGATTGTAAGTCTTGCAACTCTATGAGCTGCCTGCATAACTCCATGATAATCCACTTATCATTTGGGTACTTTGGCAACTTGATTGGTTCTCCTGAGAAACCACTAACCCTGAGATATGTGAAGTCAATGAACTGGATGAAGATACAACCATGCTGGGAGACAACTTCCCAAGCTTCCTTGCTCACTTTGTTGGCCCCCAGATCACCGTTTAGCTTGCAAATGAATCCATATAAGAAGCCATTGTTCACTTCTTTGTAATCCTTGTAGTATTTAGGAATCATTAACTGTGGAAGAACTCATAAATAAGATCCTTTGAAAGTATGCCTCGTCTATCCAATTTGGAGAATATCCCCTGTGAGGCTGTGACATACACAAGGTATGAAGTCATTTTGAAATTAAATGTCCACCTCACACTTCTAAGCTGCTCACCGACATTATCGATGATATCTACCCAATTAATTATTGAATCAACTCTGTTGATTTTGATTCTTCTGATAAAGGAATACATCTAGGAGCAGAAGTTATTAGCATTAGCTTCCCCATTTATTCTACAAAATAATGGGTGATATCATCAACTTCCTTCACATGATTTAATCTTAAAAGATTCCTTGAGAATTTTGATGGTGCTTTGGGCTTCTTCATTTAT
The DNA here is from genome assembly GCA_018340775.1 of Taxus wallichiana var. yunnanensis. Taxonomy (NCBI): domain Eukaryota; kingdom Viridiplantae; phylum Streptophyta; class Pinopsida; order Cupressales; family Taxaceae; genus Taxus; species Taxus wallichiana. The sequence goes on from CM031244.1 coordinate 9,348,000, forward strand.
CTATTGTTCATTATACCCACATAATCTACTTTATTCTTTTCCCATCTATCACAAGCTTCCTGCATGCCCATTGTAATTAGCACAGGCTGTGCCTGAATCTTGAGGCAATAATCAATGAATTGTGCATCTTATCTTATCACTATCTTTCCTGTTGCATCTCGGATTGTCCTAGAAAGAGGATGATAAAACCTTGCACATTCTAGAACAAACTTAAGCAACTGAGTTGTAGCCGGAAATGTTGCATCTTGGATAATTCCACTGCTCTTCATTGCCCGCATAAGAGATGATCTCTGCGATGGATTTGGATCTGTCAATCAAATCAATGATAGATTTAGGCCCTATGTTTGTATCATTGATCTCAGCAATCCTGTAAACTATGCATGCTTCTTCGAACCCTCTCTTTCATCACGCTTCATCATGCCTGAAACAACCTTTGTCTGAGATCTTTTTCTTTTATTTTTGACAGAAGACCTTGCAATTAGATCAATTTGTGTAGAACCTGCAATTCCTCCTGATTCTGAAGATATATTCAATGTATCTGACATTGATTTTGCCTTCTTTTCACCAATATGAGCACAAACATTGACAAACATTGAATCCATGGCATGAATGCCCAATTTCTTCACCAAAATCTGATTATAAAGTCTGCTGCCCTAAATTTTTAGACTTTGCTTGCATGCCAAGCAAGCTAAAAACATTATTATATTCACTGTGCACTCACATCAACATGCAAATAGCCAAAATAATAAAAAGAAAGCACTTCCAACCTTAGGCGCCAAAACTGGATGCTTCCGGCAATTAAAAATATTTTTTAATGCTCACAACTTCAACCTTGGGTGCCAAAATCCTCCGAGGCAGCATGCTCCACCTAAAAGAATTAATTTCTCTTTACTTATGGCGTCCACTTCTTATATAGGCAACTGCATGCTATTTTTACCAACTGCTTCCTCTTATTTTTAGAAATTTCTAATAATAAGCTGTGCTTTTTCTCCTTATTTGGGTGCCCAAGTTTGCCTAATTTAGCTTGTTTTTCCTTGCAATTCTTTCCTTTATTTTTAGCAAGCTTCTTTGTCTTATTTTTAGCCTGCTTGTTTGCTTTGACTTTCTTCCTATCTTTGGTGCAAACCTTTGCTAGAAATAAATAAAATAAATATCTTTTAAAGCATGCAACTATGCCAAAGTGGGTCGCACTTTTGGCTAGGAATTGTGTGAAAAACATAAGGGCAAGGAAGTGTGAATTTTTAACCTTCCAGGCAGCCCCAAAATTCCCACTTTTCACTTAAGTAGTTTGTGTTAATTTCTAACCTTCCCGACAGCTCCAAAAAGTGTGACTTGCTTTGGAATTGATTTTCTTTTGTGTGAAAAACATGAGGGCAAGGAAGTGTGAATTTTCAGCCTTCCGAAAGCCCCAAAATTCCCACTTTCCACTTAAATGACTTGTGTTAATTTCCCACCTTCCAGGAAGCCCCAAAATTCCCACTTTTCACTTAAATGACTTGTGTGAATTTCTAACCTTCCCGGCAGCTCCAAAAAGTGCGACTTGCTTGGGTGAATAAAATCTCTTTTGTGTGAAAATCATGAGGGAAAGGAAGTGTGAAAATTCACCCTTCCAGAAGCCACAAAATTCCCACTTTCCACTTAAATGACTTGTGTGAATTTCACACCTTCAGACAACCCCAAAATTCCCACTTTTCACTTAAATGACTTGTGTGAATTTCTAACCTTCTGGAAGCTCCAAAAAGTGTGACTTGCATGGGTGAATAAAATATCTTTTGTGTGAAAATCATGAGGGAAAGGAAGTGTGAAAATTCACCCTTCTAGGCAGCCCCAAAATTCTCACTTTTCACTTAAGTGATTTGAATTTCATTGTGGGAAAAAACAACCTACCGGAAGCCTCCAAATTTCCACCTTCCAAGCAGCTCCAAAATTTCCGCTTTCCACTTAAGTGACTTGTGTGAATTTCTAACCTTCCCGGTAGCTTCAAAAAATGTGACTAGCATGAAAAGATCATTCTTCCCAAAAATGTGACTTGCTTCCTTCCTTCTTTGTCAAAAACTGGCACTCCATGATTAACTTTTACCTTTGTCTAAGGCCATGGATGAATTCCAAAACTCCAGGCAATTGAACTGGCTATGCATAACGAACGAACATATCAAGGGGAATTACCAGAGAGACTACAGAGAAAACCGAAAAACAAACACAAAAGAAAATAAAAAATGAAAAACATGCCAGAAGTCGCAGACAATTGCTCGAAAATAACTTGCCAATTAACCAGTGTGTAAAAACTCTTCCTCACGTGAATAATTTTCTCAGATGTGAAAGTAAACTATCGTGGAAATTCACGATGGGTTTTAAATTCAGCACAAATTATTTCAAAAGAACTTTATTTATTTAATAAATAAATAAAACATTTTAAAAAAACACGGTGAAGGGACAAAGTGAGTTTTAACGAGTGGGTATTTGTCGAATTTTTCTTATATGATTCTCAAGGGATATCTTAGAGCAATGGAGACAACTACATGCAACAAAAACACAAAATGACCCATTACTTTGAAAAAAATGAATTTTTTAAAAAGGGGCGGTCCCATATTTCAGGGTGAAATCTCAGGGACACGAAAAATTAATTGTAAGTTTTCTAAATTTTCTCATTTATGTAGGGATCAAAAGTTTCCAACATAAAGCCCATAAATCCAAAGTGAGTCATGGGAAGTTGTTGACACATTGTTCATGGTAATTAAGCATTAAACAAGTAACAAACAACTTCATAAGTTTACTCAAATGATTTATCTTGCAACTATCTCAACATATATGCTTATTTACCAAGTGCGGGTATCTTATAAAATTTGCAGCCCTCTGTCATGTTAACTAAAGTTAGTATAGATCTTAAGGAACATGTTAAATTATGTAAAACATAATAGAAAATTAATTTTAATCCTAGGGCTAATGAGGTTTGTAGCAATAAATCATTTACATCATATAACAAATCAATATTGGTTTTCAAGCATCAAAAACCCTTTTTTGGTAATATGATATAAATTACCTTTTCTGCAAATATTTTTACATTGTCTAGGAGGCATGAGGTTCATCATGTAAAAATATTCCAATCAATTCAATTCTAGTGAATAATGTTTACATTTTAATTGCACATATAACTCATGGAATGAAAACAACTAGTTTACCCTATCATATAAGAAAACTACAAATTTAAGTCAATTATTTTTGTATTATGGGGAAATTTTTCTTTTGAAAAGTTGTTAGTTGTCGAACATTACTTTTTTATAGTACAAATTTTAGAGATTAAAAAGAAAATTATGCATGATAAAACATTACAAAATTCATCAAATCATAAAATTTGCAAACAATTAAGAAAATATTGTACACCTCGTTGATTAGATTTGCATTTTTCGTGCCTCAAATTGATTTATGTAATTGAGAGGAATGGTTTCTACAAATATTATATTTTCGTACACGTGTGTTCATGATTTTGATATACTGTTACCACTACGACCTTCCATGATAAAATTAATACTATAATTTAAAGTTATTTTTAAAAAATTCCCCATTAAATGTTTCTTTGGTATATTTATTTTTTCAAATTTGAAGTATGTTTTTTTATCAAATAAATTAGTGATTTTGGGTTTGATTATCGAGTATCTATAAGGGTCACCGATAAAAAACAAGTGCACACGTAGTTGCAAAAAATGAAATAACTAACAAACATGAAAGTGTAAAAATAATTCAATAAACAACAAAGCCAAGATTTCTCCAAATACATTGCTTATAATTTCTCAAAAATGAAGATGTACATATAAGAGAGTGAATGTGTAACTCCTCCATGATTAGTGGAAAAAGAGCCAAAAATAAAATTGTAACTCACACAATTGACATAATCAAACTAAGAGTAACTCTCACTTAGCTAACAAAGATGGTCAAGTGTAACTCTTGTGACTAACTCCAAGTGTAACTCCTATGACTAGTACACCTAAGAAAGCTAACTCCTAAAGTGTAGGAATAATCCACATAAATAAATAAATGGAATAAATAATATCCTACACTAACACCCCCTCAAGCGTAGCATAAGTGGGCATAAAATAAAGTGGGTCCCAGCTATAAGGCCTGATGAGGTACCCACATATAATGAAAATCTCACAAAGTGGAGTAAAAGAGATAACCAATTAGGGAAAAACTCCCTTCAAAAGAGAGAGAAGTAGAAAAGTGAGGACTAAGAAGCCTCACTAGAAGCTACAACTACTTGTAGTAACCTTGTATCCTACAAATCAACTTTGTTGGAGTGACTATGGATCGAAGCGGATGTTGAAGAGTGGATCACCATGGAAGGGTGAAGGAAATTACCAAGTCTTTGATGGATCTCCAACCAGTGTCTGTTCCTATCCAAGGAACTATGCTCCTCGTGCAAGGTATAAGTGCTAACTTCTCCATGAAGGGATGGCAAATCCAAAGTAGAAGAGAAGAAGGGATTTGTAAGGAATTGAATCGAGTAGAAGACTCGCGTAATGTATGATAAATATTAAATCAAGGTGTATGTTCCTGAAAATCCTACGGTGGACCGTAGTAGGTAGATCAAGAAATAAATCCTTTAAAAATGGAAAGTGACGCGGAGATGGTGGAGGTGGGTACCCATCACTATTGTAGTCATTTTTTTCTAGAAGATAAGTCCTCATACTCATAAATGTGCTCAAGATCCGAGGTGTCAACAAGTATAGGTGAATCGGTGAAGAATCGAAGGAGGAAGAAAGTGAGAGAAGCAATATAGTCAAGTTTGATGATTGATTACACCATTCAATGATAGTGTCATTGTGTAACCGATGTAGAATAGAATTCACTACAAAGAACCCAAGGCACGCCGACACATCACTCAACCATAACGAGCACTCACACAAGAGCGTGCAAGGGTACCGGGTTCCTCTTTAGAGTTTCTTGTCCAAAATCTTAGCATAATTGGATATGTATATATCTAGATTTATAACAAATAGTAAATAATCCAAAGTGCATAAACCATATCTAGATCTAAACCATATGAAAGATTGACTAAAAATGACTATAATGAGATTTACCATGCAAGAACCATATTCAGTCATATCTAACACCAATATCCAGCCAATATGATCCATTATATTAAATACTTCAAAACACGAAGTTTCATACATTATAGTAATGTCATCGTGAGTCATGCATGTGAACAAAACCAACATCATAACTCTACAATAATCGGTCTCTCCAAACCATGAAAATCAATACATATATATAGGGATGGGGTATTTCCTTCACCCCCATGCACCTTCCAAAAAAAGGCTACATGTTAATAATAGCCATGCACCTTCACAAGAGGATACAAAAGCATGAAAGTGATAATAATAGATCTTCTATTAGTTAACTCCTAGAATAGATCCTATTATTAGACTAAGAATTTGCATGGCACTCGGACGACCGATGCAAAACCCAAAATAGCCTTGCATGAACCTGCAAGCACTCCATGTCTAAAAATAGCCTAGACAACAAAACAGCTAAGTTTTGATCCTGTTGCTTCCATACCCTACTATGATTTTGTGCACACTCCATGTGCCCTATATTCACATGCCCACCCCTTATGTGCTTTTACAAGACTTAGGCCATCTTTGTGAGCACAACATTACCCCACATTAAAATGGATTTCCGCCCTCGGTAATGGGTAATCCCAATCTTAACCCTCCAAACGCTTGGCGTAAGAATAAATAAATATGTGTAAACCAAAAGAATGGGCTACAATCGCTTAAGAGAATAAGCCTACATGGTATCCTTCTTATTTTGAAGGAATTAACTCAGATACTCACCATGTACTTCTACTTGAATACATACCAAGCATTTAGAGTTGCATTTTTTTTTCGGGATGTCTCGCAACCACGCCATCACACTCATTAAGAGTCATCTTACCACCTTCATTCTACAAAATCCTTAGTATATTGGCCATACTTGAGACCATCCCTTCCATCACGTCCATCTTCTCTGATGACCTCTCCAATTTTCTTTATTTTTACTTTATGTGGGATTCTGGCAGCGTCAAGTACATCGCGCTTAGTCTCCACTAGCTTAATCCTTTCCACACGCCCAAGTGTTTCATTCTTGGCTACCTGAAGGACCTCACCTTCTTTTACTAGTGTCCTTGTCTTAATGATTATATTTGGCGTTGCACACATGCTCAAAACCAAATCCAATTTCTTTAATTCATCCTTCAAAGCCTGCATAACATACTCATAACTGAAAATTTTCCTTGTAACTGCGGCCTTGGCTCTTGATGCTTCTTCTACAACATCCTTTAGTTTTGGTAGTCGTGTCGTTCCTTCTTCTAGAAGAAAACAAACTGTTGTACACAAATAATGATAGGCGGATGGGAAATCCCTCGTACCTTCTCTTGAAATTCTTGTCATTTTTGCATAACCTCGTCAAATACTATCTGTATGAATGTCTGCTTAACATTCTATGCTTTTGCCACATCCTTATCCTACTCCTCTATCAGCCACTTGATCTCAGTCTCCTTATCTCTTCGATCATCTATAATTGTTTTTATAGTTGTCACTTTATCAATGTTACGGTGCACAAATTTTGTTGATATCTTAACAAGCACATTGCTCACTTGTTCATCGATAATTATGTAGGCTTGATGGTTACATGGATAGTGTGAGGTGCACTTTTCATCCACCGAGACACACACACTCCTCACATACATCAAATTCAAGCTCATCCATGTGAGTCTCGCATGCTCCATGACAACTGTTTGCGAGTGCGCGTTGTCACCATTTCTGGGTCCATCCAATCCCATCCATACAACTGCTCCCTAGGAAAGGTACTCGAAAGTGGGCGTGAATAAGTTTAATTGAGTCATCAATTTACCCCAAGTTCTGAATCCTTACCAAAATTATCTCCCTTATGCCCACTTGCACACTCCTCGACATATTTTTGTGTAGTGGGTCCGCATCATGTTGTGGCTCTATACCTATGCTCTGCTCAACTTCCTCTCCTTCTTCAGTTTCTTTCTCTCCTTGCACAGTCGCGTATAATTATCTTTGTATCCCCACCACCACTGCTTTGGTCCCCTTCAGGTTCTTGGGCACTTATGTTAGGACCACCTTCCTCATACACAACCCTGTCACCTATATCTTCATCTTGTATCTCCGGACTTGGGAATCCACCTCATGTTATGTTCTCTAGCGATAAAATGTATCCTCTTCATTATATCTTACCAAGACATACTTTAGGCACTTCTTCATTGTTCGTCAACATTTTTTCACCGAAGTGACTCGTGGTGATCTTCTTACTTGGTTGTGAAGTATCAAAGCCCGAGTCCTGGATGTGCACCTCCTGTGCAAAACTCTTCATGTATGGTCCAACCCAGTCTTTATCACTTTTCTATTCCTCCTACTCCTATACATTTTCTAAGCCCATAGGCACTGGTTCATCTTGAGTAGTTGGCACGGGTATAACCAACCTTGACGTGCCCACTGTCTGCTTCAGCTTTGGAGGATATAGTAGAGCTATGTCCTCGCCTTTTATCACCTTTCCATCTTTAAATTATGACCTTAAGTATACATAGACATGTGTTGGCTCAATCTTTCCTACAACCATAGTCTCTAGGGTGATATCAATGTTATTCAATTGTTTTAACATATGCCTCCCAATTTGGACATACATATGTTTTCCACAAGATATGAATACCCGCATCGACCTTATCAAAGCATCAAACTTAAGCTTGTGTGTGTTATGTAATATGTTGACAGAATTCTAAAAATACCTTGCAGTAAAGGTGAATGGTAGCTTGCACCAGGGGCTCTTCTCACCCATCTGCATATGAAACCTTCCCAAGTGAAATGATGATAGATAGAAAACTCCACTTCACCATTTAATATCGTAGGAAGCTCGTACAAAATGTTCCACTCCCTTCAAACGCCCGACACAACTTCCAAATCCATTTATGTTGGCGCTCCTTGTAGGTGTTAGAAATTGTACCCCTTAATATATACTTTGAAAAATTCTTTTCGGGGACTTATTGTCTAAGGGAAATTCCCAAACATTTTCCCTTGGTCCATCAGGTACACCAATCTCATTAAATACAAGTAATAAAAGAATGGCACCCCAAGTAATATTCTCACCTTTATCTTCCTGAATGCGTGCCTCAGCCACCAAGCTCTCTGTAATGTATCCAACAATGTTGTAGTAAGTTTTGTTGGCCATCTTGTGCGCTATGTGTAACTAGTGCTGATTTACCTCATTCCATCTCTCGAAGGTAACCAATTTATAGCATGTAAGTCATGTTGCAACCCTTTTAGCCATATCCCCTACATTTTTCACCTTAAATGCTCAACCCCCTTCTTATAATTGAGCACAATGGCTGTTGCATCAATTCCTTCATCTAATAAGTCACCTGCAATTTCCCGTCTGGTGTGACGTAACCTCGTTACCCTTCCAATAAGTTTAGCGGTTATCCACATCCATCTACTAGCGAAGTAAAATAAATCCTCGTGTACATGCAACATAAGCCATTGATATAGCTTCTCAAGCTTCCCAAAGTAAGGTAACTCGAGGATTTGCATGACCCCCACATTCTCCAGCAATCTCCTCATAGAGTCATCTAAAACCCTTTCTCCATCTACCATCCTTTTATTTATTTTTCTAACAACTTCAACAACAATATCCTTCATACACTTGTTTGTTATGTGGTTGGTATCCGAGATCTTACACTGTGTTATTTTTGTTTTCCAAGGTCACCCCTCAATTACTTCCTCTAGATATAACATTTCCACTAACCAATCTTATGCCGCTTCATCGGCCTCCACCTCCACAACTGGAGCTCGTTGTGGTGCCATCCTCTTTTTGTCAACTATCTAGAGTGTTCTACAACTAAAAATTATTACCTTGAAAACCACTGCTTTCCGCGAGTGTGAACCATCATCGATTTTTTAAACCTTATCTCGCACTCTTCCTTCAAACCCTAGTCATACAAACCCTTCTCAAAACACTTGTACCAACGCCTGAATCACAATTCAATGTGAATACTTCTAAACACTGTGCTTCAATCCCACCTGGTTCATCGATCTACAGATTGCTCTTTATCTCTAGCTCTTGTTCACACTTCACACTTCGTTCACTCTAAAACATGCAAGGTAACAAATGCCATTAAAAAACACCATCTTTATAGAAAATTTCAAAAATCTTCCATATTAATTTCTCCCCTCTACCACTGTATGCGGCATTAATTTCATGTTTGTGCTTCCCCGCACGTGATGCCACTTCTTTTGCACCTCTTAGTTTCACACCTCGGTCATAGCCTTCTCTCGCACACCCACTACTTCTACTGCTACATATATCTCTCTCCTCGCGCTCCATGCGCCAAAGTACTTATCCAATGTGACTCTTCCTAAGTATTCGAAATGATGTAGCCTCCTTTACGTTATATTGAGCATCCATCTCCCTACGCATGGTCCAAAATTCGAGCAACTTTCCTTATTCTTACTTTTCTAAATCACCTATGAGTTTATCTTTATCATGCACCCCGATCCATTATACGGTACCAATAATCAATCCTTCTCCAACCACCCCACACTAAGGGTATGCGCAGTCCTTTGTGCATGAAACACTTTTAGATAGTAATCAACTTTTGGTGCACAAGCGCACGTATTACACAAAACAATGAACTAAATTGACAAAGCATAGCAACGATGAAGGAAACACACATTAAGGAAATGTATTAATGGAAACCTAATCTAAGTGGAAATACTACCTTATTACAAACACATGGAAGGATTATTTATAGTAGGGCTTCAGCCTACTCTTGTTGAAGTAACCATGCAACCATGTTCCATCCAAAGGCTCTGCAATTGTGCAAGCACCTGAATAGAGTATATAAGTGATAACATACGGTCCCAACCAATGTACCTTAAGATTTCCATAGAGGTGTAAAAATTTTAAATCATACAGAAGTACCATTTTCCTAACCTCAAGCTTCTTATCCTTGATGTGCCTGTCATGTCATGCCTTCTGCCTAGATTTTTCTTGCTTCTAACTCCATCTTTCTATGATGTGCCTCTCATCCAACTACATCAACTTGTAAATCTGTTCTTCCAATGCTTGTTCATCGTTCGGATCTCTTGCGCACTCAATACACAAAGAAGGTAACATAAATTCCATGGGAAGAATTACCTATGTGCCCAACACCAACTGAAAGGGTGTTACCTTATTCAACCTCTTATAGGTTGTCCTGTATGCCCAAATTACCGAAAAAACCTTGTCATCCCAATCTCGCCTTCCAACATCACCATTTTTTTCAAGGTATGGCTCAATATTTTGTTGAAGGCCTCAATCAGTTCCATTTTCCAAAGGGTGATAAGGGGTTTTCCTATGGTGTACAACCATAAATTCATCCAACAATATTTTGATAGTCTCATTAAAGAAATGAGTACCCCTATCACTTGTTCAACTTAAAGGGTAGCCATATTTGCTAATAATATTTTCCCACATAAACCTTGTTGTTGTAGTTGCAATGCAATCATTTGTAGGCACCACTTCTACCCACCTTGTAAGATAATATATACAAGTTATAATATAGTGTGATCTTGTCTTGCGTGCGGCTAGGGAAATAGGGCCCACAAAGTCAATTGCCCACATCTCAAATGGTTCTGCACTAGTAATAGGTCTCAAATGCATTTCATCTCGCTGTCCAAGCTTTCCAAGGCACCGATAATGATCACAACCCTTACAATATCTTACAATATGCTTTGCAATCCTTGTATAATGTTTCCCACGATAGACCAACTAGTAGAATATTACACGCAGTGGCATCCCCTACATAGTGTCCACTGCAATACTTCCATGAGCCACCAAAGATAATTTCTTCACGCTCATGCTCAAGAACACACCACACGCGCAAAACTTCATCACGGCCTCACTTGTATAAGTCTCCACTTTGATTAACATGTAGGGTGTAGAATGAATAGGAAGTTGTTTATTTTTTAAAGCCTTTATTCCCTCGGGTGCCACACCTTTGCATAAAAATACAACAATATCCTCCAAGTCGAGGGCACGTAGTTTAACTCGAACAATCCGTGCATCCGGCATTTTTTCCTCAATGTTTTGCGCATCCTCTCTTGATTGGATCCTTGATAAATGGTCTGGAATAGAATTTATCTTACCTGGCTTAACCACCACTGTAAAATTGAATTCTTGAAATAAAAGAACCCAATGACATTGTAATATCCCTTATTGGATACCACTTAAAAATGCACCAAATATATGAAAAATTGCAGCAAAGTAAAATACTGATTTTTACTAAAAATGACCAGCTAGGATAGCGAATGGTATTTAATTGATATCTCACAAAATACTTTCCCAAAGTGCATGAAATTTTGAGGGAAGCTTGCAATAATAATAATAAACACTAGAACAACATTTTTGGAATTTTATATTGTTGCTAGAGAATTACAGAGTGCCCTGGGCGGCTGGTAAACTTCTAAAATCCGTAAATCACCAAATACATGAGCATAAATTAAGGGTCTTTGGAAATACATTAATAGATACAAGAAATAATATTTCCACCTTCAGATCGACAACGGCCGATTGGAAAACCCCCAAATAAAGGTTGTAAGTTTCCACGCTTGGAAAGGGGTCAAAAATGATGGAGGTACCTCGAAGCGAGATATCACGCCCGCCCAAATGGTCATCGTGAATCAACCTGAATCCCACCGATTATCTTCCTCAAATGCCCCAAAAACCCTCAAAATCCATCCTCTAAAACCTTAGATAAGATCTCTGTAACACAGCCCAGAAAGCGGCTCTAAAATGATATACTAGGGTAGATCTCTCACTACCGAAGAATGCCCTGCTAGCTAGGGACGGGTCTCTCACCACCAAAGCTAGGGTCTCTGTGGGATTTGACTCCACAAGCTGTAGAAGCCCAACAACAACTGCACATGAAGGAGGATAAAATGTATGCCAAAAAGTGTCTTTTCTTCCTCCCCAGCTCCTTATATACTTCACCTCGGCAAATAAGCCCCATAACCCTATGCGCATTTCATTCCATGGAGGGGCCAATAAAATAAGAGTAATTATAGTTACTTTTCTCCTTTTTGAGTCGTCATGTCTAAAAGTGACCCCTCAAACATAAAACTGGGATATTAAAACCACGGGGCCCCTTCCCAAAAATTCCGGATCCACATTACAGGTCGACCACGGTTTGGAATCGACTTGGCCCTTGGGCCATTTGGCGTAGGAAAAGGGGACATTACAGTCCTCCCTTCCCAAATTTTGCTTGTCCTCAAGAAAATGCAAATTTGGATGCTGATAAAATATGCTCCCCCTCCCAAGTAGCATCCTCAAGTGGCAGTCCCTTCCATCGCACCAAATACTCGGTGATTACTCTGCTCTTGAGCCCCCTCTGTCTCGTTTCAATAATGGATTCCGGTTCCAGCACCAACTTCCCTTCCTCATCTAGTGGCGGTAACTCTGTAGATGGTACAATATGTGGTCCGAGCACCTTCTTAAGGCATGAAACATGGAAGACATTATGTATCTTACTATGCTCCGGTAGCTCTAGCTCATATGCCACTGCCCCAACTTGACGAACTACTTGGTATGGACCATATAATCATGGTTTCAATTTCTCTGCACCCTTTTGCTTCAGGGAGGAATGCCTATATGGCTGTAAACGTAGGAACACTAGATCCCCAACCTCAAAAGACCTCTCTGTCCTATGCCGATCTACATATACCTTCTATTGATTTTGTGCCTTCTGAAGATTCTCTCTGAGAGCCTTCAGAATATCTTAGTTCTCCTGTAACCAATCTTGAGCTTTGGGAGCTCGGCTATCTGGTAATACCAAATCTACAAATGTCATGGCGTCGTACCATATAAGGCTCGAAAAGGGTCATACCTATGCTCATCTAGTATGTGGTATTGTAGCAGTATTCACCCATGTGTAATCATTTAATCCATGCCCGTTCGTGTCTCGTTACATAACTCCACAAGTAGCCTTTTATCCACTTATTGACTATCTCCATCTGCCCATCTCTGTCATGGGTGGTAGCTAGTCTTGAGTCAACTCTATACTTGCTAGTATGAAAATCTCCTATCAAAAGGTGCTCATGAAGATCTTGTCCCTTTCACTAAAATTTTTGTAGGCAACCCATGTATCCTAAAAATACCAATATAGAAGATTCGGGCCACATTTACCCTCATGCTCCTTGGGTAGGGAAAATAAATGAGCATACTTAGTTAACCGATCAACTACAACATAAATGCAGCTATGCCCATGCACTAAGGGAAGCCCGGTGATAAATTCCATAGATATGCTTTCCCATTTCTGTTTAGGAATGGGGAGAGGCTGAAGTAATCCTACTGGGAAAGAATTATCGGATTTGGTTTGTTGGCAAACCATACACTCTCTGACATGATTAAGGACATCGTCCTTCATTCCCTTCCATGCAAATATTTCCTTGATGAACCTGTAAGTTTTGAAATACCCAGGATGTCCAGCTAGTGGTGTATCATGTACTGCATGAAGGATCTTCTCCTTCATTTTGGATCCTGGTACAAGGAAAATCCTATCCTTGTAGAAAATGAGATCATCCACTACTCTGTATCAGTCGTCCTGTATAATACCATCCATGATCTTATAGGCAAACTGGTTTTTGAACTACTCAACAAGTATATGAGCCTTCCAATCCATTGAAATCTCAGACATAGAACTAAACACAGTAGTGAGGTAAGGCCTCCTAGATAAAGCATCGACAACAATATTATTCTTACCTCTAGTGTACTCTATGTCAAATTCATAGGTTTGCGCTTTGTTCACCCATCTTTGCTAGTGATTGTTGAGCTCTTTCTCTCCTAGGAAGAACCGCAAACTGTTGTGATCTGTATGAACCACAAATTTGGTGCCCACAAGGGAATGCTTGAACTTGGCCAAGGCATGCATGATGGCCAACATCTCCTTGTCGTAAATTGAATACCCTCTCTCCACATGTTTCAATTTCTGACTCTCATAGGTGATGGGATGCCTATCTTGCATGAGAACTGCCCCAACACCCTCTCCTGATGCATCACACTCTAGAATGAATGGGCGGGAGAAGTCTAGTAATGCAAGGATGGGACACAAACTCATCACCTCCTTGAGGTGATCAAAAACATGTTGTGTTGTGTCTAACCAAGAAAAAGCCCCCTTCTTGGTCAAATCAGTCAATGGAGCAGTCAACCGAGAGAAATTCTTCACGAACCTCCGGTAGTATGTGCTTAACCCCACGAACCCTCTCACTTGTGTCAATGTCCTAGGTGGCGGCCAATCCAAGGTTTCCTGTATCTTCCCTCTAGCCACCTTCATTGTACCTCCACCAATTACATATCCCAAGTATAGAAGTTTAGTCATGCCAAACTCGCACATAGAGGATTTTGCATATAATGAATTAGCTTCTAATATCCCCAATATCTCACCCAGGTGCCTAATATGGTCCTCCCAAGTCCTGATGTAGACTAAAATATCATTAAAGAAAACCAATACAAACTTCTACAAGTGGCGGTTGAACACATGATTCATGCAAGACTAGAATGTAGCTAGAGCATTAGACAATCTGAAAGGCATCACCAAGAATTCAAAGTGTCTGTAATGGCATCTGAATGATGTCTTATGCACATCCTACTCCCTGACTTTGATCTGATGATATCCAGAACACAAATCTATTTTCAAAAAATAGATTACACCATGTAGCTCATCCAACAACTCATCAATGTGTGGTACGAGATACTTGTTCTTTATTGTCTTCTTATTCAAGGCTCTTAGTCTATACACATCTGTAGGATCCCATCCTTCTTCTTCACCAAAACCACCGAAGAAGCAAAAGGGCTGAACTCGGTCTAATATGCCCCATATCCATGAGCTCCTATATAGTCTTCTCGATCTCATCCTTAAACCATTTGGGGTGATGGTAAGGAGAAGTGACCACCGGTCTAGCATCCTCGAGCTCAATCACATGCTCAAATCCCCTATCTGGAGGTATGCCTAGAGGTATGTCACCAAACACGACACTGTGTTTGTCCAATAGGCCATGTATATCCACATGGTATTGTTGTTGTCCCTCCTCTGATTTCTTGGTTGAAACCAATCCACCCCATCATGCCTATAGATCCTCTCGATCCTCTTGTCCGTAACAACTTGGGGTGCCCTCAAAGATAAGCCCCTCAAGATCACATTCCTCCCTTCAAACTTAAACTTCAGCTCCATCGTTTGGAAGTTAGTCGAAACTCACCAAGGGAATGGAGCCATTATACCCCAAGCACTATGTTGGTCTCTCCAATACCAACAATATAGAAATCATTGGTAACTATATAGTTACCCATCGTGATGCTCAATTGGGGAACCCATCGTGTGCATCTCATAGAATCTCCATTGGCTACAACCACATTGAAGCCCTCAAATTCCTCTATCCGTAACCCCCATATCTCAACTAATGAGGCATCACTAAAGTTGTGGGTTGCCCCACTATCAATGAGTACCATCACTCGTAATCCTGTGAAAACTCCCCTAACTCAAATTCCTTGTACCTCAGGGTACTAGACAAGGTGGCGATAGTCTCCTAGGGGAAAGTCTCGCTATCCTGCTCCACACCCGCACTATCTAATGCCTCATCATCATCATCCTCTAATGGTCTGTGTGTCCAATTCCTCATCACCATCACTCTCCTCGAAGACCTCTATGTATTGGGCCCTCCCTCTACCCTTGCAATCGTGTCCTGGGACCCAAGGTGCGTGGAAATCGAAACATAGTTTCTTTTGCCTCAATTCCTCCATGTCCTCACTAGCTCTGAATGGTCTCCAGGCTTGTATCTTTCCTAGGTGGAGGTACCTTCAGCTACGAACCCTCAGTTCTTGAAGGGAAACCCTTAGGCTGCACTTGAGGTGGAAACCTTGACTTAGGAGTGGATAACTCCAAGTCATGAGCTCTCTCCTAATAGAATCATGCAACGAAGAAGGCTCAAATGCCCTCACAAATCCAGTGAGAGTGTCTGTCAAACCTGATGTGAATAGGGAAATCAACCTCATCTCTAAAACATTAGGTACCATGGTGATAGTCTTTGAAAATAGGTGATATCTTGATCCACTGGACTGGTCTACCTCGAATGAGTCAACTCTCTAAAATACCTATCGGTGTCCCTCTTATCAAATATGCTCACTAGCCTCTTTGTGAACTCGCATAAGTCGTGATGTATATGTGTCCCTGTGTAATCAACCCATGATGCCACCAATCATGAGAGTCTCCCTCTAGATGTAAGATTGAAAACTTAATTGCATCTTCCTCATGCATAGGATTTAAGTCAAAGTATGTATTCAACTTCTAAACTAAATACGTGGCAAGACACTTCTTAGAACCGTCGAAATGTGGAATGAAATTTGTCCCAACCTCCTTTGCATTTCTAGTACTTGTGCACCAGTAATCTCTCTTAGGCTCTTTGTCAATATTCATTTTGTAATATTCTGGATGGCATGTTGTCACGAAAGCCATCACTTAAGGTCTGACACCTTTCCCAACAAGACTCCTCATCTACAATATCCCCTAGCTATCGTACCTATGAAACTTTTGGATCCTTCAAGAAAGAAGGTTCGTGAAACCCCAAAGGCCTAGTAGAAGAATGGGGGACCGTTGTCCTAAATTTCCACCCTCACCTCTTTGACCATGTTGTCCCCTATTGCTATTTTCACCTCTTTCCGCATGGGTATCAAACCTATCCTATGTTAATCTCTCAGTGAGTTGGCTCAAATAGAGATTGGTAGTCTCCTGTTGCTTTACCATGTTGGTGAACAATTGTTTCATCAGATCTACCCCTATGTCCTCACTGTCTCTATCCCCCATCTTTCAATCCCAATAGGCTAGAGAAATAGCTGCTCTGATACCATTGTAATATCCCTTATGGGATACCACTTAAAAATGCACCAAATATATGAAAAATTGCAGCAAAGTAAAATACTGATTTTTACTGAAAATGACCAGCTAGGACAACAAATGGTATTTAATTGATATCTCACAAAATACTTGCCCAAAGTGCATGAAATTTTGAGGGAAGCTTGCAATAATAATAATAAACACTAGAACAACATTTTTGGAATTTTATATTACTGCTAGAGAATTACAAAGTGCCCTGGTGGTAAACTTCTAAAATCCATAAATCACCAAATACATGAGCATAAATTAAGGGTCTTTGGAAATACATTAACAGATACAAGAAATAATATTTCCACCTTCAGATCTGACAATGGATGACTAGAAAACCCCCAAATAAAGGCTGCAAGTCACCACACTTGGAAAGGGGTTAGAAAATGATGGAGGCACCTTGAAACGAGCTGCCATGCCCTGCCCAAATGGTTATCATGAATCTGATCTGGAAGCCCACTGATTATCTTCCTCAAATGCCCCAAAACCCTCAAAATCCATCCTCTAAAACCTCATATAAGATCTCTATAACACAACCCAAAAAGTGGCTCCAAAATGACAGACTAGGGTAGATCTCACACTACCGAAGAATGCCTTGTTAGCTTGGGACGAGTCTCTCACCACTGAAGCGAGGATCCTGTGGAATTTGACTCCACAAGCTATAGAAGCAAAACAATAGTTGCACGTGAAGGAGGATAAAATGTATGCCAAAAAGTTCCTTTTCTTCCTCATCTGGCTCCTTATATACTTCACCTTAGAAATTGAGCCCCATAACCCTACGCACATTTCATTCCATGGAGGGGCCAATAAAATAAGAGTAACTATAGTTACTTTTCTCCTTTTGAGTTGTCATGTCTAAAAGTGACCCCCAAACACAAAACTGGGATATTAAAACCACGTGACCCCTTCCCAAAACTTCCAATCCACACCCCAGGTTTGACCACGTTTTGGACTCGACTTGGCACTTGGGCCATTTGGCGCAGGAAAATGAGACATTACACATATGTGCCCCTATAAAATGAGATTATTTACTAAGTACTCCAGTGCCATGTGATCTGTATAAAAGATGAATGGTGTAGCCAAAAATACTGTCGAAACTTATCGAGCATGTAGATAATAGACAAGGCCTCGCGCTCTGTTGTTGTATAATTTTGTTTTACTAGAGTCAACTTTATGCGCAAGCAAATAAAATAGGATGATCAACAATCCCTTCTCCAGGATGAGCTAATACAACACTAATGGCCATGCCAAAGGCATCTACATGAACATGAAAAGGCTTGGACCATGAAGGAAAGTGCAAAATAGGTGTTGTAGTAAGCCTTTCCTTCAAAGGTGTAAAACGTGCGCTATTGTCCCTCACCCTAATACAAATTTACTTTTCCCCGAATAATTATTCTAAGGGCATGGAGATCTTGGCATATCCCTTGATAAATTTTATGTAATAACCCATGTGCCCCAAGAATATGCACACCTCACTCTGCAGTAGGCTCTTCTAAACCCAAGATGACAACTACCTTACCAAGATCCACTAACAATCCTTCTTTACAAATGATATATCCCAACAAAATTCCAAAGGGTGTGGAAAATATGCACTTCTTAATGTTCAAGGAGATGCTCAACTGCCAACACATCTTGAACATCAGCCTCGGGATTATCATAGTGATCTTTCACAAGCCCATAGACTGTCCAATCATCCAGATACACCCAAGAACTTGTGAATAAAATCCTAGAACACTTGTACTACTATGCACAAAAATACTGCAGACACATTCTTTAATCCAAAGGGCATAACCGTGTATGTAAAACTTCCCCACTCGGTGGTGAAAGTTTTCTTCTCTTGATCTTCTTCAACTATCATTACATTCCCCACTCGGTGGTGAGAATCCATCGGTGAAGGACTATATTTTGCGCCTGCAACGCCTTCCAATATTTCCTCAGTAAATGGTGTGGGAAACGAATCAATCACACATGCAGCATTTAACTCCATGTAATCAACACAAATCCTGATTCTACCATCTTTCCTGATGTTGATCACCATAGGGCTCACCTATTTTGACTCCTCAATTAGCACAATAATTCTAGAAATTAACATTTTGCCAATTTCTTCTTTTACCTTGACATGAAAGTTTGGATTCATCCTGTAAGGTCTCTTCCGAACTAGGCATGCACCTTCCTTCAACTTTATCTTCATCGCTCCCAATGATTTATGTATGCCTTTTAGTTTATGATAACCTCTAGGGAACAAGTCCTGGAAGTCACACAATAGCTCAATGATTTTAGCAACTTTAGATTCAGGTTGGTAATATCTCGATAATAGCTTCCTTAGGTTTAACATCTGTTCCAATGTTCACTTTCTTAGTCTTCATAGGCTCATGGTAGACGTGCGCCTTCTTATCTTGGATTTTCCAAGACTTTGCATGTACCCTCTATGTACTCAATATCCGTGTCCTCTACCTCTTTGTCATCTACCATGTAGATGATCTTATCCTTTTCTCTTTCTAAACAGACGTTCCCAAGCTACTCAAAGATCGATTCTTCCTCTTCAAAGCATGCCACCGTGTCCGACTCTCCTAACAACTCCTAAAGTAACTCTTTAGCTTTTGCACTATCTCCCATAGTTAAGCACTTCATAAGTTGTAACACCTCATTCACCAGAGGTTTAGAAGAAAATTAATCAAAGGTTCAAGTCATACCTTCAAAGTGAGTTCCCGCCATTTCCAATCACCCTATTCAACTCTACGTAGACATACCATACGCGTGCACACCTCACAAGGTGAAATAAAACTTGTGCACCCACAAAGAAGGTGGTAAAGCTTCCTACCACGATGTCCAGAGTCTCTCACATTACTAAACATGGTGTTGAATAGGATCATTACCATGAAATGCACATATATGAGTAGGCACATTGTTTCTTAGAAACCAAGCAGATAACGCAATCATTACTTCTCTCCACTCCAAAATATTATCCCTATGAACCATCCACCAACGTGTTGTTGTCCCACGCAAAGTATATACTAACATATTCCTTCTTTCCACCTGACATTCCCATTGAACTTCCATAACAAGTAGAAATACTTTTGGATTATCTTCACCTATATACTTTGGTACCTAGTTGCTACCCAAGCATCGATAATTTGTGGCTTATTGACGTGCACATGATGCACTTCATACTTCACACCCAACCATTTCATAAGTGTCATGCACCCAATTATCACATGCAACACTTGTAGTATCACTCATTGACTATGCATCATCCCACTAGAGAAATCCTTCTTTTGATGGCTCAAGAACTTCCGATCTTGAATGGTGCGCACATAAATTTTGTTCAAGTATTCTTCACTTAAGGGCTCTACATAAGGTGTAGATTTCCCATTTGTCAGAGGTATGATGACACGTTCTTCTTTTTTCTCAAATATGATATACCCCTTATTGAAGTGCAGGTCAACGTTGTTTGCATAGCACCAAGGGTGCCCAAGTAATACGGGAAAATTGTCTACTTCAAAGAAGCGCTAAGACCTCAAAGTTCCCAGTGAACTTAGCCCCCTGTATAGTAATGGATGCATCTTTTAAAACTCCAATGGAAGATGGTTGTAATGGAGGTCTTCCCATCTGAACCCACGCATCCAAAGTGAGTACATTTACTTCCGCACCTGTGTTAATCAAGATGTTACTCAAAAGCTAACCATCAATAACAAAATTTAGAGTAATCTCTTTGTCATAATCCAAACTTTTTGGAGGAATATTAACATGTAGAATTTGTCTCTCATTCTCAGTCCTAGTGCGCGGAGTGTTTCCCTTCAACTACCTCCCCAACAAAGGAATAGTGTTCTCTTAGTGCAACATCTTACAAACCTATTTCAAATCATCAACATCTGTCTGATGGAGATCAACTACTTTCTTTTATTCCAACTTCTGTGACTGTTCCTTCAAACATTGTATCTCACCCTGTAAATTCTGAATTACCTCCATGGTTTCTGATTAAACCTCCTTATGATGCATAGGGTCTGGATACTTGGTATGAAGGAATTCCTCCTTAGTAATGGTAGGATTTTGTTACAGAGCTTCCCTAGCATGTGTAGCCTCAACGTGTGTAGTAATATTTATAGGTACCAACTCAGTATCCGGTGCTAACTTTGGCATCCATTGGTCTTCCACAAAGCTTTGTACTTTAACCATTCCTGCACCCTTATTTTCCTGTTTATGTTTCTTTCTTAAGTGTTCATATAAGTCCAGGAATTATTCATAACTATGATTCTTTCTACAAAAATAACACACAATATTCAATGGACATTTGTACAGTAGTGATTAAGAGATTCACACATATAACAAGTTCTGCGAGGAAAATCAATCCTTCCACCCCGTGACCTCGACCTCTGAATGCACATTTGTAACCTTGACTTCTACCACGACCACCCCTCATTGTGATCATAGTCATGATGCTCACCCTTTTCCTTAGAATTATTTGCAATCTTTGGTCTATCATACGCCAATATCAATGGCATCATGAATCTGATCAATCAATCTGCAATCTTCAAGGTATCATGAGTCGAGGACCTCACAAATCTTACGATGAATCGGACAAATTCTTTCTTATCGCACACTCCAATAATGGGTATTAGCTTGAATTGTGGTCCAACTGATATATCTCACAATCCAACAACAAGGAGCACACCGATTTCTGAGGGAAACTATCCTTGGTATGCCCCTTTACTTCACAATCTGTACACCAAACCCCAATGCGCATCTCATGTGTTGAATTAGTAGATAATTTCTCCAATTGTTTTGCAATTGCTATAATTTGAGCTTTCAAGAACAGGCTTACTCTTGTGTCCACACTTCCTAATACCTCACCGCGTAGAGCTGCCTCAAATGCCTTGCACAAATCTATATAAGTTTTGTGTGAAATCACCCTCCTAAAAGGCATGATGCTTCCTCCAACGAACCACTGTGCATGTTGGCTTACGTGGATGTCATAATATAACTTATACAAGAGAGTCTTGAACCAAGCATCATATTCCCGAACACTTTTAGTAGTGCCCTGCTTAATGTCTTTGAGTGCACCTATGCTTTTCTACTTGAACTCGGGAAATAAAAATTCCTTTAAGAAATGATCCCACACCGCCTTATACTCCACACAAGTCTAATCGGATCAAACTTTCAATACCATCTGTGTGCACGTCCTTGAAATGTAGTTACAAATTGACTTGCCTTGCATTCTGGAGCTATAATCCCCTTTGTACGCCATAGTATCTCACACATATGCATGTGCTTGGTTGCATCTTCAATGCCTCTATACTCTGAAGACAGAGAGACATCTCCATGTAAATTTTTTGAGGTTGGTGCGGACCTTGCCCACCGGACCCGAGAACCTATATTTTCACCACCTCTAGATCCACCAAATCCTTCAAAGACTGAGCCACCTAATCCTCTTGATCCACCCCCTCCAATAGGTAATGGACCAAAAGATGCACTACCCTATGTTCGATGGTTTTGTTAAAATTAACACCCACGCCTGAAAGTTGCACTACTTCCGATGTGAATCCTAGGTTCTTCGTGCCTACGTTACGTAAGCCGATGCGCTAAAAAGGATATCTCTAACAAGTCCTCTAAATAAAGTAGATGACGATTGTGCCATAGATGAATAAGCCCCCTAATTAACTCATGAACTTGACTAAAACTTAACTCTATCTACTACAACTGTATTGCTCACACTAGCTTGTTGTTTACTGACTGTCATAGAAACTGGAAAACCAAGTGTAAGGGCTAGGTTGCTAGGTTGATTTAGATGCGAGCCTCGCCCCACATCATCTCTATCGGTGCACTCTCATCTGAGGTTGAAGAGGGTTCCCTACCATGCTTTCCCAAATTGGGGAGATCTAGATGCTCTGGCTCTATGTCTTCTACATGAGCTCTGAATCCTTCATGAGCCATCTCTCTCCACAATGACATTACTTCTATGATATCTCGTTACTTCTCTAAATCCCTCTTGTGTGCCTCATTGAACTTAAGTCACCTTTCTTCCTCGGTATTTATTTCATTAGGTCCGCCATCCTTACCAAACCTACTCCTCCCCCATGCGTGGTGGGGTTTAGTTAGCCATCGGCTTCTATTCCAAATCCAGGGTTACAATCGAATCTTGATCGCTAGTGGGATACCACACAAATACAATCCTCTGGGTTCGTGCAAAAACTAAACTCAACAACCTCTGGGAAAGAGTAAGTTGAAACTACGTACTCAAGAATATAGTTGTTCAAAACACCACGAAACCAAACATCCACAGAGCACATCCAAATCAGATATGCATCATACAAGGCCTAGAATTCTTCCTGCGTCCAAACAAGTGTGTGAAACCTCCAATTCCTCTTAGATGCATAAGTAACTAGCCACTTGTATAACTCTATAGGAAAGATAACAAAGAACGTCTCATACAATGCATCATACAGATTCTGCTCAACCCATGCGCGTGCATTAAAATTAGGTCCAATGCATTGAATATTATATCATACTCTTCTTCCATATCTACTAACCACTCCTCAATATTGGCCAAGGTCAATCGGTATGTCTTCATCATGCAACATCCTAGAAAAATAGTTGAGAAAGAGGTCCCGACAATGGAACCAATGATGTAGCCTAGAATTCACTACAAATAACCCAAGGCACACTAACACATCACTCAACCAAAACTGAGCGCTCACCCGAAGCGTGCAAGGGTACCAGGTCCCTCTTTAGAGTTGTTTATCCAAAATATTAGCATGATTTCATATGTATATATCCAGATTTATAACAAATAGTAAATAATCCACAGTGCATAAACCAGATCTAGATCTAAACCATATGAAATATTGACTAAACAATTATTATAATGAGATTTACCATGCAAGAACCATATTCGACACATCTAACACCAATATCTAGCCAATATGTTCCATTACATCAAATACTACAAAACAAAGAAGCTTCATACATTATAGTAATGCCATCATGAGTCATGCCCCCGAACAAAACCAGCAACATAACTCTACACTTATCGGTCTCTCCAAACTGTGCAAATCAATATATATAGGGATGGGGTCTTTCCCTTCACCCCCATGCACCTTCCAAAAATAGGCTACATGCTAATAATATCCATGTGCCTTTACAAGAGGATACAAAAGCATTCAAGAGCTAATAATAGATCTTCTATTAGTTAACTCCTAGAATAGATCCTATTGTTAGACTAAGAATTTGCATGGTGCTCAAACCGATGCAAAACCTAATATAGCCTTGCATGAATTGCAAGTCTTCTTATCTTTGTGTGCTCCACACTCCATGTCCAAAATAACCTAGACAAAAAAACGGCTAAGTTCTCGATCCTAGGCGTTCCATACCTTACTATAATTCCACGCGCCCTATATTCACGCACCCACCCCTTTTGTGCTTTTACAAGACTTAGGCCATCTTTTCCATCCCAACAACAACTCTTTCACATATAATCAACTCACATGTCTTGACTAAGGTGAGTAATCTGGTAGACTAATAGAAGATTAGTTGATAGTGAGGGAATACTTAGAACATTATTGAATGTTCCTCCACTCAATTCAATAAACCCTCTCCCAAAAACTTGTGTATAAATTTTGTAACTTGATTGTATAGTGAACATGGCATATGGCTCGAGGAAGTGAACTCCACATGTGAATAAGCCATATGAAATTATGCTCCGAATAAATAACCCGTGTAGGATTCGGTGGTATAGCCAGTAACTAAGGCTCTCCCCTTTTTCTCCTTTCTTAATTCTTTCTCTTTCCTTTTTCCATTTCATTTTCCTTAGAGGATTCGTGGGTTGATGAAGATGGTTTGATAGACTTAGGGGCACCTATGTTATTCTTCTCAACAAGACCCATGAGGTGGTCACCTTGCTTCTTCAAACATTTACTTTCATCCTTTTTACTTGTGCAATACCCACATTTGATCCTCTCTTTTTAGACTTAACACTAGAAGAGGAAGTTCTAGAGTTTGATTTTGAGGTGGGTTGATCCTTCTTGCTCTCATGATCCTTGATGTTATGTTTATTTATTCTCTTTGAGGCATTTTGTATGTCATGAAACACAAGTAGATAATTTGGTTTAGTGGACTATAGTGTACCCATTTGAATCATTTTATCTTATTCTTGAGTTAAGTCAACAACAAACTCATCAAAGGAGGACATGCTCCATTGTGCTCCAAGTGCTCTTTTGGTTGCATGGAAGGTAGAGATAAAAAAAAATACCCAGGACCTAGTTTGGTGAGGATAGAAAGAATAAGTTGTGAGTCCTTTTTTTTTTTCAATTCTACATTCTTTCAGTTACATTCTCACATATTTGAACTTGGTGAAGAAGTCTTGAAGTGTGTCAAAATGCTAGGGCTAAGACCAATCAACTCATTTTCTAGTTCGTGCCCTCTCATTTCATCTTGTTTCCCAAAGAGTTGTTTTAAGGTGTCCCAAGTTTCTTTAGGTGTTTGGAAACAGTTAAATGAAAGCACATATTTGGTGAAAAAAAAAAGCACAAGAAGTCATACACGTCTTCACACTTTTCAAACCATTTATATGTTTCTTTCTCTTCTATTGTTCATTTTACAAACCCATAGTTATCTTGTAGAGATTCTTGTTTCACAAAGCAAGTGACATAAAAGTATTCCATTCGGGATAGTTGAATAGACTAAGCCAAAAAAATAGAATCCATTTTAGATTTGACTGTGTTTGTAAAAGAAAAGAATGAATGTGGAAGGTATCACAATATTACACCGCTCTGAATTAATACTTTTTTTGACCCACCCAAATTTTGGCACTTTATAATTGAGAGTGTTTACAAATACGTTATTCCAATAGAAAAAGCGTGAAAAAATAGACACTTTTAAAAAAGGCACTTGAATCCAAGTTTCCTATCAAAAGTTACAAGCCTTCCTTTTTCCCACTATTAAATTTATTGTAATGTGCACTACAAAAAAAGATAAAGAAAGAAACCTTGGAGGGAGCCAAAACAAGTTCACAAAATCAAAGAAGGGTTGAACTTAAAGACCCACTATTAGGAATCCATGGACTTTAGCCCCCATGTGACCAATGGATAGAGCATGTGATGTCATTTTTGCCTTGTGATGTCACTTTTCTCAAACTTTTCACCAAAAAATAGTTGTTTCGAACTAGTGTGTGATATAAGCATCGAATGGAGGTGGAGCTGTTGGAAAGTAGTGTTTTCATTGATGTAAAAAGGTGTAAGGAATATGAATTTTGATTGGTAGTGTCATTGATGTCATGTGTTGTGTTGTTTGGTCAACATTGATGGTGCAAGCATGGTCAAGATGTTTGGTCAAGTGGCCTAGTCAACATACATGAAGGAGTAGGTGGTATGTCAAGTATGCAACAGTTGGTTATACATGGTGAGAGCAACGAGAGCATGAGGATGAAGTGTTATGACACTCACTAGTGTCTTAGAGTGCAGGTATAGGGTTTGGACATGTTTTCTAAGTATGCACTAGACCTATTATAAAGCCCTAGTTGGCCAAATGAGGTGAGAAGAGAAGTTTTCATCATGGAGATTGAAAGGTGAGCATTGGGTAAGTTGTAGTTGTTTGTTATAGATGTGTGAGTGAATTTTTAGGTGTTGGCTTGCAATATTTAGCATGAAAAGTGATTTTTAGCTCTACCGAGTTCCTAGAAAGTGAAAAACCCAGCTCAAGGTGGTATGTTTGATGCTCGTTGGAATGTGTGAAGTCTACATGAGAGGCAAATATATTTATGATAGTTGGGGAAGGGTCCTAGCTCAATGTTATAGGCATTAGTTTGTGGATTAAGGGCGTAGCTTTCTAAGCAATTGTTAAAAAGGTAAGGTGGTCTAAACCTAAAACCCTAATTAAGCGGTGATGGAGAAGATCTTGTTTAAAGTGACCCGAAATGGATTAGTTGACCTAGTATGATGATTTAAGGTTGTATAGGGCTCCTCCAACTTTCTCCAGTGGTATTTAGGTGTCATGACAATGTGTGGACCCCACAATAATTTGTAAGTTTCTGAAGAATTTGTGTTTTATACCCGAATTTTGCATTTGACCTATTCAATCAAATGATATTTGAGGTAGTATGGAAGTCATTATTCATGTCTATGGTGGTTTCAAATCATTTTTGAGGTATTTGGAGGTATGTGGAAGTCTATCTTGCAAGGCTAGTTTTTGGGGTGAAATGGCAATTTTGGTGGTCCTGGTTGCAGAGGTGTTTTAATGGTGTTTCACTCCAAGTGATGATGTCTTATGAATTTGATGATGACCCTAAGGTCATGATATTTCCATCCATGTGTCATAATTTCATGGTTGAGGTGTTTTGGTACTAGTTTGAGCTTCATCTTTGAGGATTGTTTTGTAGGTCACAAACCTAGTGAGGAGAGTTGTTCCAAATGGTGGTGTCATTGCATGAGATGATGGTTGACTATTGAAGAAGCTTGTATGAGGCATGGAGTGGACTTAGAAAAAATGTATAAGTGGTTTTAGAAGTTTGGTGAAGGCCACGTAGGCCAATAGGTCTTAGATTTGGTGAGAGGGTAGTTTTAGTGTATTAGGCCTATTTAGGTCCTAATGGAGAAACATGTCTTCTAGATGTTATTGCCGACATTATGTGGATTATGAATTGTTTATTTATGATGTTTTAATTTTTTTATGATATTTTCCTTATGATGGCCGACCTAGGTGTGTTATGATCTCAAGTCATGTATATATGCAAGTGAAGAAGGGTTATTTTGTTTTTTGAGGAGAGAGTATGAGAAAGTGCGAGCAAGAGGGAATAGTATAGAGGTGAAGAAGGTATTTGTGACATGTTGTTCTAGAGGGACTGATTCTGTTGGAAAGGTAGGTCATTAGACCTAATCAGCTTGGAGGATAATTTCTTGAGTGAGTTAGTAAAGAAGGCAAATTTGGAGAGGATAGAAGGAAAGAGAGCTAAATAGAGTCATCATTAGTTGTTGTGGCAACATTCCAAATGTGACAAAAAAAAATTAGGTGGATGAGTTGGTGTTGATTCATCTAGGGGTTGGTGCCTCCATGTAGGGTTGGTGCTCTACTAAATCTAGGGGTTGGTTCTCCTTGTGGGGTTGATGCCTCACTAAAATTAGGGGTCAATGTCAACTCAATTTTGAAACATTGCTGTAATAAAGCTTTGTTTCAGTGTATTTTATTCCCTTTGAGGGTTTCCCACTTATATATGGTGTTTATGTGTTCTTGTGTTCTCAATTTCTCATCGATGGTTATATTTTTGTAATGAATGCATGGTTAATGGTTAATGATTAATTTTAATTGATGATTGATGAATGCTAAAGTGAATGTGAAATATATTTTTTTAATTCCCACTGATTTACCCCCACCCTCTCGGTGGTTGTGCTTTCAACAATTGGTATCAGAGCAAGTCCTCCAAAGTAAGCTTAACAAGCTTGAGGTGATCCTTTGAAGCACATATATGGTGAGTCAGAAAATTGGTTCCTCTACTAGCAAAGCTCCTATGTTTGATGGGACAAATTATGCTTTTTGGAGCATCAGGATGAAGACTCACATTATGTCCTTAGGATGTGATATTTGGCAGTTAGTTGTAGATGGGTACATTATTCCTCAAAATCCTCCAACTGATGCAAGTAGGTAAGAAGGCAAGTAATGACAATTCTAAAGCAATGAATGCCATTTTGTGTGGTTTGGCATAGTCATAGTTTGTCAAGGTAATGCAATGTACTACAACTAAGGCTATGTGGGATAAGCTACAAGTCATTTATGAAGGTGACACTAAGGTGAAGTTGGAAAAGCTCCAAACCTATAGGAGTCAGTTTGAAATTCTTGAAGATGAAGGAAGAATAAACCATTGTTGCATATCTTCTCGAGTGATTAAGTGGTCAATACCATTAGAGGATTAGGAGAAGTGAAATAAGCTTTGGTGGTGCAAAAGGTGTTGAGATCTATCACTCCTAAGTTTGATCCTAAAGTATCATTTATAAAGGAAGCCAAGGATCTAAGTACGGTTTTGATGGATGATGAACTCCATGGTATCTTGACAACATATGAGATGAGAACATGTGATGAAAAACCTCCCAAGAAGGAAGCAACCTTCAAAGCTGAAAGAAATTCAAAAGGTAAGAAGATCATAAATGATGATGTTTCAGATATAGATGATGATGAATTGATTGTTATGTTTTCTAGGAATTTGAAGATAGGTTCAAGGAAAGTATAAGGGTAAGTTTCCTTCAAGTGCTTCAACTATGGTGAGATTGGACATTTTGCAAACAAGTTTCCTCACAAGAATAAGGGTGAAGATAATGAAAATCATGATGATGATAAGAGGTCCCACAAGTCTGATAAGAGAAAGAATATTTTCAAAAGTTTGAAGACAAGAAGAAGTCCAAGAGAAGCCTATATTCCAAGGAGGATTGTAACTCATCTGAGGTAAGTAGTGAAACTAGTGATTCTGATGATGATGATGTTGGCAATGAAACTTTGTTTATGGCCAAAGGAGATAGGAGCCCTAAAAGAGAGGATTCTATATTTGAAGGTTCATGTATGAATTCAAATGAAGAAGAGTTTGAATTTGAGTTTATGAATTTCCTAGAAGAGTTGAAGCATGCAAATAAAAAGAGCAAGAAATCAAAAGCACAAATTAAGGACTATGAAGACAAGATTCATCTTCTTGAAGAGAATCATTGGATTGACACCAATGAGTATGATGAGACCCTCAAATAGTTAGAAACTCAAATGGATATTGTAACAACAAGCCTAAATTCTAAGGAGGAAGAGTGCATTAGGTATGAAAGAGAAATTGAGTCTCTAAAGGTAGAAGTGACTGAAGCATCAAACAAGGTAAGATCATTTCAAAGTTTGAGAAGAGTTCCAAGGATCTATATGATCTCTTAGATATTCAAAAGTCTTTTGGTGATAGTACAGTCTAGGATTCAAGGAAGACCTAGAGAGTGAAAAACTAACTCAAGAAGTTGTTGTTTAGAGTAAGGAGGATGTTAGCCTAGTCAACGGTTTTTGAAAGCAAAACCTATAAAAGAAAACCTAATGCAATGAGGTATGAAAAATAATTCAATGGTTGTTATACTTACAATGAATTTGGTCATAGAGCAAGCGAATGTGGTAGAATGTCCTCCAAGAATGAGGATTCATGGAACCATGAGAAGAAGTATTGGTTCACGCAAGCCAAGAGGTAAGAATGAAGTTGTTTGTTTTAATTGGCATAATGTTGTTCATATTGCAAATTTATTTTTTCATGGTCCCTTAAGGAAAAGAAAGATGTATCTTACTCTTAGAGTATAAGAAAGAAAGAAAAATAAGGTGTGGGAGCCAAGAATTAATTCAAGGTAATCTAGCCAAGTTTAAGTCAGATGTTGGAGCAAATCAAGGATGCTCATAGGTTGCTGATCAAAGAAGGTTGAAGAGGTCAACCCACAGATGCCACGAGGTCTTGAAATCTCCTAAGATTATTGTTTTATATTCCTATGGCTAGGGATGTCTCTACTAAGCTTCTTAGAGGAATTCATCAATCAAGAAGAAGCAAGTAGTAAGGGGAGTAGTGCAAATATGATATGATCTGCAGTCATGGTGTCTTTCTTGAAGGTTTGTTGTTGAGTTGGATTCATGTTGGAGACTCAAGATAGCTAAAGAAGGGTATCAAAACCATGTTGAAGACATGGTAATGTTGTAAGGTATGTTTATGTGATCTTGATTTGCTCAAGTATCATTCATAAGATTATGTTACAGATCTTTGAGTCATGTTGAAAGGTCAAAAGTTGTGTTATGAGTGGTCTATAAAGGCCTAACAGGTTGAAGAGATGTTACAAGGTGTGATGTATTGCTTTATTCATAAAGTTATGTTGTAGAGAGCAGACAGTAGAGCATTTCAATAAGGTTTACAAGGTCCTGCAAATGAGAAATTCAAATTGAAGATAGTTTGGTGAACATGCTTAAAGACATTTGAATCTTGTTGGTTTCTTGTTGTGTTTCGATGTGTATTTGATGTGTTTTGGTTGTGGTTTGGCTGAGATTTTGCTACAATCTTGTTTTTTCTCTAGAACTATTTCAAGGACAAGTGAAGGTTTAAATGTGATTATAAGGTATGTTGTAATGCATTTTGTATGATGATCGGTAGATATATTTTGTCATATTGCATTGTAAGATCTTCTAGAAGGTGTATGTGGGATTAGGTAGAGTATGATAGTTTGAAGAGTGAGATGTGCATGGTTGGGAATTGGACTATGTTGTGTGACCTTATTTAGGTATGAGGAATTATGATGAGTTGAGAAGGACATAGTTGTTGGTACAATCTCAAGGGGTCTGTGTTTTTGAAACCTATATTGGCATATGCTTGTTGAAGTCCTAAAGAAGTATGTCAAACATGAAGACCCAACAATTGGGTATTTGGAGTGCAAAATCACTTTTGGAATCAGTCTTAGTGCATGATCAAATCAAAGGATTGAATCAAATTAGTCAAGAACAAGGGGGAGTTGGTTAGCACTTTGAAGAATCAAGGTCTATCTCTACTCGGTTTTGGCAAGTAAGAGAGGTTGATCATAGTTGGTATAAGTCTATGTTGTCATTATAGCTGACTTTGAGGTGTTAAGAAGTAAGGGGAGATGAGCAATTGATTTTTGAGCTCCATGAGCAGGTATGCTGTGCTAAGAAGCTAGGATGGTCATGAAAATATGTAAGCATGTTGTTTCTTGATTTGGTAGCATTTGAGCACTTTCATTGAGTATTGTTGAAGAAGTTGGTATCTAGCAGTCATGATAGTGGTATTTATAAGTAAGGGGAGTTGAGCAATTAGTATATTAGCTCCATGAGCAGGTTGTAATGCTAAGATGACACATAGAGTCAAGAAGACATGTGGTTAGTAGTGACAATACAATTGGCAAGTTGTTTTAGAGTGCTTGAATTGAAGGTGTGTGAAGGTTTATAGGTGTGCTCGGTGGCTCTTTTCATGTTGCATAAAGTCTTGAAGGTATCAAAAAATGAGGGGATTTAATCATGTATGTTCTCAGCTAAATTTGTTCTTTGAAGGCATGCATTTGTTAAGGGGGAGCTATATTGCTCTAATGTTCTCGGATTAGAGTGAAGAGGTCAAATGGATCTTGTTTTGTTTGGTTGATGTTTCCAACCAAATGGTGAGCCTAATGTGATGACAGAGAAGAAAAATAAGATGTTTCATGTATGATTCTTTGTCATTAATGTTAAAAGGGGAGAATGAGTTGATGGCTTGAGAGAATGAGCTTTATGTGTTTGCCATCAGTGACAAATGGGGAGATTGTTGGCAAGTACTTTTGTCATTGATTTCAATAGGTTTCATCAATGTCAAGATGTTTAAGGAACATGAAGGTTGATTGGTAGTGTCATTGATGTCATGTGTTTTGTGGTTTGCTCAAGGCATTGATAGTGCAAACATGGTCAAGATGCTTGGTTAGGTGGCCTAGTCAGCATACATGAAGGAGTAGGTGGTATGTCAAGTATGTAGTAGTTGGTTATGCATGGTGAGAGCATGGAGAGAATGAGGATGAAGTGTTAAGACACTCACAAGTGTCTCAGAGTGCAGGTATAGGGTTTGGACATGTTTTCTAGGTCTGCACTAGACCTATTCTTAATCCCTAGTTGGCCAAATGAGGTGAGAAGAGCAGTTTTCATCATGGAGATGGAAAGGTGAGCATTGGGAAAGGTGTAGTAGGTTGTTCTAGAGGTGTGTGAGTGAATTTTTAGGTGTTGGTTTGCAAGATTTAGCATGAAAAGTGATTTTTAGCTTTCCGAGTTCTAGAAGTGAAAAACCAAGCTCGAGGTGGTTTTTTTGATTGGCACGTGTAAAATCTACATGGGAGGCTAATCTCTTCATGATAGTTTGGGAAGGGTCTTAGCTTAATTTTCCAGGCATTAATTTGTGGATTAAGGAACAGAGCTTTATGAACAATCATTAAGAAGGTAAGATGGTCTAAAACCCTCCTAAAACACTAATTAAGCAACGATGGAGAATATCTTATTCAAAGTGACCCATAATGGATTGGTTGACCTAGTATGATGATTGGAGGTTGTAGAGGACTCCTCTAGATTTCTCCAAGTGGTATTTAGGTGTCATGAAAATGTGTGGACCCCATAGTAATTTGCAAGTTTATGAAGAAGTTATGTTTTCTCCCAAGTTTTGCATTGAACTTGTTAAATAAATTGATGTTTGATGGAGTATGGAAATTATTCTCCATGTCTATGGTGGTTTCAGATCATGGTTGAGCCCTTTGGAGGTTTGTGGAAGTCTATCTTGCAATATTGGTTTTTTGGGTAAAATGACAGTTTTGGTGGTCCTAGTTGCAGAGGTGTTTTGATGGTGTTTCAGTCCAAGTGACAATGTCTTATAAATTTTTGTGATGACCCTAAGGTCATGATATTTCCATCAATGTATCATAATTTCATGGTTGAGGTGTTTTGGTTCTGGTTTGAGCTTCATCTTTGATGACTGTTTTTGTAGGTCACATACCTAGTGAAGAAAGTTGTTCCAAATGGCGTGTGTCATTGCATGCGATGATGGTTCAATGTTGAAGAAGCTTGTAGGAGGCATGGAGTGGACTTAGAAAACATGTTTAAGTGGTTTTATAATTTTGGTGAAGGCCATGTAGGCCCAATAGGTCTCAGATTTGGTGAGAGGGAAATGTTAGTGTATTAGTCCTATTTAGGTCCTAATGGAGAAATGTGTCTTCTAGATATTATTTATGACCTTACCTTATGAATGGAATCCTTATGATTTTTTAAGTTTCTTTTATGATATTTTCCTTATGATGGACGACCTAGGTGTGTTATGATCTTAAGTCATGTATATAAGCAAGTGAAGAAGGCTTATTTTGTTGTTGAAGAGAGAGTATGGGAAAGTGTGGGCAGAGTATAGAGGTGAAGAAGGCATTTGTGACCATCTAGAGAGAGAAGAGAGTGTGTCATGATGTTCTAGAGGGAGCGATGTTGTTGGAGAGGTAGGTCATTAGACCTAATCAACTTGAAGGAGAAGTTCTTGAGCGAGTTAGCGAGAACGATAGATTTGGAGAGGATATAAAGAAAGAGAGCTAAATAGAGTCATCATCGGTTGTTGTAGCAACATTCCAGAGGTCAAAAAAATTTAGGTGGATGAGTTGGTGCTGAGTTATCTAGGGGTTTGGTGCTGCATGTGGGGTTGGTGCTCTACTAAATCTAGGGGTTAGTGCTCCTTGTGTTGGTGCTCAACTAAATTTGAATCATTGTTGTAATAAAACTTTTTTTCAATGGGGTTTTCTTCCCCTTGAGGGTTTCCCACTTATATCCGGTGTTCATGTGTTCTTGTATTCTCATTTTCTCATATTTGGTTATGTTTCTTAATGAATGCATGGTTAATGGTTAATGATGAAGTTGAATTGATGATTGATGAATGCTAAAGTGAATGTGAAACAAATTTTTTAAGGCCCACCGAGTCCCCCTCGGTGGTTGTGCTTCTAGCAAATGATATCATACTAGGTCCTCTAAAGCAAGCTTAACAAGTTTGAGGTGATCCTTTGAAGCATAGATATGGCAAGTCAACAAAGTGGTTCCTCTACTAGCAAAGATCCTATGTCCGATGGGACAAATTATGCTTTTTTGAGCACCGGGATGAAGACACATTATGTCCTTGGGATGTGATATTTGGAAGTCAATTGTAGATGGGTACACTATTCCTCAAAATCCTCCAACTGATGCAACAGGTAGGAAGGCAAGTAATGACAATTCTAAAGCAATGAATGCCATTTTGTGTGGTTTGGAAAATTCAAAGTTTGTCAAGGTAATGCAATGAGCTACGATTAAGGCTATGTGGGATTATGAAGGTGACATTAAGGTGAAGTTGGCAAAGCTCCAAACCTTTAGGAGTCGGTTTTAAATTCCGAAGATGAAGGAAGAATAAACCATTGTTGAATATCTTCTTAGAGGATCAAGTGATCAATACCACTAGAGGATTAGGGGAAGAAGTGAAAGAAGCTTTGGTGGTGCGAGATGTGCCGAGATCTCTCACTCCTAAGTTTGATCCTAAAGTCTCAACTATAAAGGAAGCCAAGGATCTAAGTACATTATTGATGAATGAACTCGATGGAATCTTGACATCATATAAGATGAGAACATGTGATGATAAACCTCCCAAGAAGAAAGCAACCTTCA
This sequence comes from Taxus wallichiana var. yunnanensis, assembly GCA_018340775.1. Lineage (NCBI taxonomy): Eukaryota > Viridiplantae > Streptophyta > Pinopsida > Cupressales > Taxaceae > Taxus > Taxus wallichiana. The sequence goes on from CM031244.1 coordinate 9,383,122, forward strand.
AAGTTGAATGGAACTCAATGTATATGTTTATAAAAATAAAAAATCATTTCAAAATATAATTTCCTACATTTAAGTAATTACATGAAATATGTATTTATAAATAATAATAATAATAAATATAATATAATGATAAGAAATTACAAATATTTTGTTCTTTGTTGGATTTGTGTCAAGATTCAATATAATATAATTATAAGAAATTACAAGTATTTTGTTCTCTGTAGTATTTGTGTCGTGGTTCTTTTTTTTAACTAGAGGTTTTTTCAACACATCTAGCACAAAAAGGGTGCAAAAATGATGTTATTAGAAATGTATAGTGGTGTTATTTTGCGTTCGGTGAATACCATAAAAATGATGTTAATTGCCCAAATATTGCATACCAAAACATGAACAAATGTTGATTTGCGGCACAAATTCGATCCAAAATGAGGTACAAATCACACTTTGTGTAATAGTGTACCGATACAACGCATAATTCCTCTACTTAGCTCCTTTGTTTTATGTTATGGCCGCAAAATCTTTTAGTTATTGTTTGGTTCATAGAGTCATACAAAAGGCTTATCGGAGGAATTATGCTTCTTGATAAGATGAGTCAAATTATTAATGGTATTTTACGGATGTATCCTTTCTTACTCTCTCTAAGAATGACACTTCATTAGATGAAGCTTTAGCTTTACCATGAAAACTTTTGCAAAGCTTTTGGTTTGAACTTACAAAAATAAGTTCCAATTTGTAGTGATCTAGAATTCGATGTTTCAAATAGAACATGATATCAACGCCAATTTGGTTAAGTAATTTCCAATGGAAGTTGATCAAAAGACGGAAGAGGTTCAAATTCTTGTCCATCCATTTTTATTTTGATAGATCCCCCTTTAAGCTATGTCAATATGTGCTAGAAAGAATTGAAAAGTACATTTGGATTACTAAGTCTTTGGTGGGGAAATTTTAGATTTGCACTAAGATTTTGGTAGTTATGCATGCCTACTACTTCTTGTATTATGTACCTTTTAAGGATTCTTATGAAAAAAGCTGCCAAGTACTCGAGTCTTTCTATGGGCCAATGTTAGGCAAATTATGAGTCCTTGTATTCGACTCTTGGCAAGTTGGTTAGTGGAGTTTTAACTCTTTACCTCAAACTAGATTTGGGATTCAAATATTGAGTCTAAACTAGCTTATTTCTTATAGTGTACGATCTATCAAGGTTTGCCTCTAGAGAAGAGACCGCTTCTTGTTGGAATTCCTTGTGTAGCAAACACGAGACCTTTAAACACTTATTTTGGACTTGCGAGACATGCTCACGAGGCATGCCAATGAACTCCTAGCATTTTCTTGCCCTTTTCACATGGAGCCAATCAATCGGAGGATGGCATTGTATGGAGTGTTTGCTCGGTGACTACAATACATTTCTTTTGTTTGGAATTTATTCAATGCTTTCATTCTCTTTCACTTCAAAAATTTAGGAATGTTGTTATGTTCAATAATGAAGTTATTTTTATAATTCTTATACTAATGAAAAAATTTATAGGCTTACCTTTATCTTCTTTCGTGTTCTCACACAAACAATTACATGAGTTGCTTAGCCATTGGGGGAGTGCTTTGGATATTGCAATGCCATAAGGCTCTCCACCACCATTGCCTAGGCATCGACACAACCACTCTTGCAACAACTTATCTATCCATCTTTGCATGTGGGGAGGTATGCGAGTTTGCTTTATGGAAACTTCGTTATTGTTGGGTAGTTGTATTGAACTTTGCTCATTAATGACGATGTTTATGCTCCACAAGGGGGTGTTTGTTCCTCTACCCCTATGTGGGGAATGCTTGTTCTATTATCAGTGAAAGATTTTTTTCAAAATAACTAGGTGGCACCGGATCAACCACCATGAGAGCCCTCTTTTTAAATACTTGGGAGATAAGGATGATCAACCACCATCTCAATTTTCATATCTTATCTTACCATCATGCTCATTTTTGCTTAACCCAATCACAGGCCGCTCCACCCCATACATAGATATGGCGCCCCCCCGATTCCTGGTCGCCCCCATATTCGATTTCATGTATTCACTCATAGCATCGTCGCCCTTGCCCGGTAGTCCCGTAGCGGGTGCTTTCGGACGTTTTCCAGGTTCGGAAGGAACCGCCATAGTAACCACCACGTGCGTTTCATTATCTCCTATCTCATCCTTGACTGCTTCTCATGAGGTCGCACCGGGAGCTAGTGCTTGCTATCCAAAAATTGCTCCATGGATCTCATCCGAAATGTTTGATATCTCTCGGATTTTCACATTCTTTCAAAACTCGATCGAAAGAGGGGTAAAAAATAATAATTAAGTTATCCTTTTCATCTACACTCGATAGGGAAAAATTTATTTGTTCTCCATATACTTCTCGAATCACATCAACATAAAAAAATTAAAATTGTTTAATAAAAGTTGAAACAAGTAGAACTCTACGCCCTCTCGTGGTACAATCTTTTTCCTATTGATTTGGTTGTCAAATATTTAATAACAAACTCGAAGGCGAGTGGCATTGAAAAAACTAGTGTAGGGAACGGTGCATATTTGCTCACGCATCGACAATGACAAACCACCCTTTTATTAAAAACAATATTCCCTTCCTCATAACTGACAAAGTCAACTCTCCACAAACCAGTTTTTTTGTACCATCTCCATTATTTCCCGTCAACTCACCAAAAGCGACTACTCAATCTTTTCTGACATCAGATCTCGCAATTTCTGAACAAGTCAACTTCCCATCCAGATTCAATTTTGGCAGCTAATTTCACATCAATCCACGGGCTTTGCACTCTATAAATAGGCCATCCGGCTATATAACACAAAGGTTCTGTTATCTGTTAAAATTTTCTGTGTAATTTCAAAACATTGAAAGGCTTTGCATAAATGGAGGGGGCCTCCCACAGGTTACAGGCCAAATGTTGGAGTGTGTCTCTTGAATTCTGTTAATGAGGTATCACTTTTAATCTGATTTTTTTTTGTAATTATCTTGGAGCCTTTGCCTTGTATATTACTATGTAGGGGTAATTGCAGTAGAGAATTTATTAATTTACAGCATATATTATGTAATTTTTGCAGTCTTTTTGTACTGGTTGCTGCTCATGAAAATTAGGAGATTTTTCTTAGTTGAAAATGATAGCGGTTGGAAATTTCTTGGGCAAAGTTCGTCGGAGAAAAATTTCAAAGAATTATGAGTAGAGACTAAAATTTGGAGAAATTCCATGGAACTCACCCGTACCAATTAAATTCATTTCATTTCATCTTTTATGTTTTTACGTTCGGAATTTTTTATTTTTATTTTTTCCTCGTTTAACTTATAAAGTAAATATATGGCCTAGAGTTTTCTTTTGCTGATTGATTGAGTTTATCACAGTTTTGTTTTGCTCATTGATTTTATCTTGATTTTCAGTTCTTTTGCTATTAAATTATTTACTAAATTTCTATTTCTCTTCAAAATATCTGTAAATCTTTTTTCCGGCCGCCATCATGGTAGCAATTTTAGCAGGGGACATTATATCATACACTAGATAAAATTATGGAGAGCCTGTGTAAAATAAGTTTGAACCACATTCATAGATATATAAGAGACGATCGTGATCACATGTTCCTCAGGTATGTTTAAACTTAAAGTGGCTTAAATCTTTAGTATGCAAGGGATCTCTGTGGTTGGAGATTATGATTAATAAATGAAATTAGTTTAAGCTTTTAGGTCCTTTACAGAATAATAATCCATAACATAAAATTGGATTAAAAACAAAAGGTTTGGATCCTATTACGAAATCCACCTTCAGGAACCACAAACAAATATCTGAGATAAACATTAACCACGTTGCAGGAGGGCTGTGGTTAAGTAGTAGATAGGCCAGAGTTTTCATATGCAGTGTTTCATGTCTAATAATGTTTGATCTGATTGTAGAGGGAGAACTATCTTTAGGTGTATTCCAAATTTATTTGGCTTCAATTGTATTTATCTCCAAAAAAATTAATTTGGTTGTAAAAACTTTTTGGAGTGCCATTGAAAGCTAAATCTACAGTCAAATTCAATTGGATATAATGACAAAAATTTGGATAAATTCAATCCTCAGATTGGTGTCAAGTTAATTCAGTTTATGTCTAAAACATTCTTTAGGTTATAATGTTTTGGGTTCCTAAGGAGGTACACATTCAATTCGGATCATTAGGATTTCAGAGCCGAAGGAAATCTCAGGGGAACTCTCAAATTTATGTAGACTGACGGAACCAAATTTTTGTTTCCTTGTTTGGGTTTCTTTGGAAAATTTTGTAACAGCCATAATAGAGGTCATTCAGTTCAGTAGTGTGGATTTTAGAGGGACAGAAATTATATGGGTCATTCAAAATTCATATTTCTCTAATAATGTTCATTTATACAAATTGTATTTCATGGATGCAATTATAAAGAGTGGGAAAGGCGATACAGATTAAAGAAATTAACTTTGCCTAAATTTGCTGAGAAAATTTGATAGCCTTTTGCAATGAAATGACCTCATAAGTTTGTAAATTTTGTCCTTCCTCCAGGTGAAATTAGGAGTGTTTTGGCCCTTTGGGTAAAGATATCACTGAAGATTTTGCAATAAAAATTGATTGCACTCAACTAGCCACTTGGAAATACAATCTTAAAAAGGATGCTGCAAATTTTTAGGCAATGGTTCCATGGAGGGGTCTACTGTAATTTTCTCAGCTCTTGTTGGTGAGAAAATTGTCAAAGCGGAATCGGACTACACGCTCTTAATTTTTTTAATAAATGAATCCAAAAGAACATTTTGGGAGGCAAGTTACTCAGTACACTATTGTAGAGATATATCTGGATACTTGAATCTCGTGTAAACTTCATCTAGCTATCTGGTGGACTGAAACTACAGAAACATTTCTGAGACGAAACATTAACATTTTAATTTCATTCTTTTCTTCTGAACTCTCTCATTCCCTTAAAAATTCCCACTTTTTTGGTTTTTGTGTATAGAAGTATACCCCAAGTTTCATTTCTTGACTCTAGCAATACCAGTTTTCAGATTTCCAAGTCTCAATTTCTGTTGTTTTACTGCAACCAGTACTAATAAAGAACTTGTTTAATTCAATATAATATGATTTTAAACTCTCCAAAACTCATTTATATGTTGAATCAATGTTCCCCTTTTGGGCCTGTTTTCAATATCTTGTCCGCCATGTTTTACTTTTTCAGTGCTGTAATTTCAGCAGACTTATAGTCTTGAAAGCCCTAATTGCATCAATTGTTTCCTTTTTTAGGTATTTGTCGCTTCAAGATTGAACCTTCCCGGTGCATGGCAAATGCCGCAGGTATATTTTCTCCCATGCTTTGACACTAAATGGGTTTTTGTGTGAAGGGAGTATTATTGATAAAAATCTCTCCGATTCATGTCTGTCAGAGGTTTAGATTGAACTAAGTTTCATTCTGTCATTTTAGTTGTATTTACACAGTCATTTGTTAAGGTTTTCATCCTATTAAATTTGAAGAAATTAAAGTTGTAATAACAGGTTCAAGGGCCTCTTAAGAAAGCTTCTATTATAAGCTATACTTTAGAATTGCATATCTGGTAGATGCTGTCGACATGAATTCTATCTGTGTTAGGAAAAAGCTTGGGACCTTTGAATAGATAGCCTTCCCAACATGAGAAATTATTGGCCTTGTCAACGTGAGAAATTATTGTGTGTGTTAAGAGTAGTTTAAGATAATGTCTGAACTGTCTTCGCATTGCATGCTGCTATTGATTTTTTAGAAAAAAATTAAAAATGTTGAAGTTTGATTCCATTGTATGGTTGATGAACCTGGTGATATATTTATTTTGGATTGGAACACAAATTGTAAGAAATGGCTCTTAATGATAATACTTCAATTTAGCTTGACATAGCAGTTCGTGGTAATTGTCCCTGCTATAATATTCGTTACCTCCCATTTTTATTATGAGGCTAGGTTATAAAGTCTTGGAATAACATGTTCATAATGTAAATCTTTGGAGCAGGGTGGGGTTGAAGAAGGTGAAGAGGCAAGAGCGGCTGCCATTAGAGAATTGCAAGAAGAAACCGGAATTACTTCTGCAGAGGTGGTTGCAGAGGTAACATTTGTTTTAAATGTGCTTTCTTCCTGTCTAACTATAATGGCTATTCTTAAACAAATTTTGGAAGACTCAATGAGATATTACAGGTTAAAAGATTGAATCGTGTTTTTACCACTAAATCCTGCCTGCCACAACTTTCTTATAGAATTTATTAATGTTCAAGGTAGAAGAATGAGATTACATGTGAAATCAAGGAAGTGGCCACAAACTTCCTCATAGAATTTATTAATGTTCAAGGTAGAAGAATGAGATTACATGTGAAATCAAGGAAGAATGAGATTAGATGTGAAAACTAAAGAAACTCTTTTTCGATGACCACAAATTTAGGCAAGCTTACATGTGAAATCAAGGAAGTGGCCACTTACATGATCATGCCATTTTTCTTGCGAGATTTCTTTTGATTTTGGAACACACCATCTTTAGTTCTTGACACCATGTATAAGATTTTGTGTCATATTGAAGTACCTGGATGGTCTTTGGGCAAACAGTTCAAGTAAGCTATTTGGCACACATTTGTTTTGCAAAGCTAGGTATCTAAATTCACCATAATATCTGGATTATGCTTTTTGTCTCCAAAACCAGGTAGCTGGCTTAGGTTAATAACTTCATAGCAATATAAAACTCTAACACACTAAATCTGTAAAAACATTAATTTACTGCTTTAATTTCCCATGAAATTCATGGAGGCCAAGATATGAAAAATAAATGCTTAGATGGACTCATAAGTGCCATTTGTGGGTTTGGAATGAGAAATCCCCATTAAAACTCTGCTATTCTATCAGTTGCTATTTTAAGGGTTTGTAACATACTAATTTTTATTTGCAGGTACCACAATGGTTAACCTACGACTTTGCTCCTCACGTCAAAGAAAATCTCAGTCGGTTGTGGGGACGTGAATGGAAAGGTCAAGCACAGAAATGGTGAGATTTTTCTTAACATTTTAGCATTTGTGTTTGCTTATGACATCATCACTCCATTCAATTCAAACACATCAATTAGAGTAGGAGAATTGACTAAAAATTTGGGACCAACAGGTCCCTCAATAAATGAAATGTGCAATACAGAACAAGAAAAACGTATGAAGGACTTTGTGATTGTTATATGAGGAGCAAATGTCAAAATTGTTTCCATTAAAAACACTGCTGACTGGAGTTGCCAGTTAATGTTTTCATCAAATAGATAGGAATTGAGTGTGGCAGATGACAAATCATCCATGTCCAGTATGCACTGATTGCAAATTTAGGGCAGAATCTGTTGTTTGGGAGCAACATAGATCTCTACAGTGTAATGCATGAGTAAATCATCCTGCTTGTTCTCCAGTGATGCAGGATTTTTGATTATTTATGGAATGTAATGCATAATTAATGTGCTATTTGTACCTCAGTGATGTAGGCTATGATCCAAGGAATAAAACTGTTGTTATATGCAAGCTGAATAAAACACTGAAATAGAGGGTTCAGCATTTCTGTTTGTCTTTTTGGTCTTCTTTAATGTATTACACTTCCGAACAATATTACTATGGGGTTCAAACATTTTTCTTACCTTGTGGAATGGAATATGCATGTGAAATTACTAGTAGCTGGTCCACCTTGGTTGAGGTTTCTCTATGGATATTTCTGAGAAAGTTGAGCCATTTATATTCATTCACAACTCAAACCATTAGAATGCTTCAATGTCTCACAAACCAGAAGTTTTCCTGCATACCTTGTTTTTGACATTTTTATCTTAGCATAAGGATATTTCCAGTGTTACGTGGGGACGCGTATCCTAGATTTCAGTGCCGTCCCAAACGTTTCAGGGACTTGGGAACTCAGAGGGATGTCCCCAATTTTTTTAAAAATCTTTCAAAAGTTTTCTGATGTTTTTACTTTTAAAAAGTTGTTATTTTTACCAAGAACATTAAATTATAATCTTAAAAGTACCTAAAATACATTAAATATAGTTTAAATCCCTAAATTTCATTGAAAAAGTTAAAATATTGAAATATTAATTTTTATGTATTATTTTAATAGCTGTCCCCCTGCCGTCCCCAAAATTTGGGAATTTTTTTGCCGTCCCGGAAACCCCGTCCCTCCGTACCCCCATCCCCCCGTCCCCGAGACTTAGGTAACTATGGATATTTCCTCATTCAGTTATGTGGTTAACAAGTATTATCATCAAGAAAGATCATATCTACTAGCATTTTTCAGCACCTCCATATTTTACCAACTTTTAGATTAATAACCCAGACTATGCCTACAAAGGCACGTTCTAAATGAGGAGGCATATGATATTGCTCATCAAGTTTATTTTATTTCATCCAACCCGTACACAACCTTCTCAGATGTTGTCTACTGGTAAGAATTTATTGTTTCTCCTATTTCTTAACGTGATGTGTGGGGAAAAAAAAGGGCAGTTTTGTCCCATACAATTATATCATCCAACTAGACCCTCTGCCTCGATGTTTACAATTGACATAAATAATTTATCTGCTCTCAAATGATTACATGTTAGATAATTCTGAATCGATTCTCTGTAAATACACATCATTTACTTCAGTCATTATACATAAAACACATGACTATTTTTTCCATTTTCTTAATGCTTCATTTGTCAGAAATCAACATAGAAGAAATTTTAGCATTGATTTACCATTCTTTGTGCACCTTTTTAGCATCTAAATAAATATAATAGGCTTAATAGGATGCAAAGTTAGTCACAATTATGTAAAGATCTGTATTTTAAACTTATTTTAATGATGTTTTTTACCATTAACAGTTCCTTGATTGCAGTGCTATTAATTGTTTCATGATGGAGCATGCTTATAGGTTTATGACTATACATTTTGATTGCAGATTTTGCATATGCATTTCTCCTTGGTGTTTTAGGATTGCTACAACTCACTGTTTCTCAATATGTTGTGTGAGCCAGTTAGAGTTTGTTGATATTTATGCTTCTCTTCTGGATGCACACTTTTTCTGGCTCTCCTTCCATAGTTTATTTGATCATTGTAGTATCCCAATTTCCATATATCCTGCAGTGCTTCAGGATCCTGTAGCATTTCAGGTGTTCCATTTGTTAGATGTATTATTAATACTGCATAATCTATTGAAATTTTTATGTTCCCTGTTTGATCGCCCACTTTGTATTGTATTCTAGTCAAATCCTATTTTGGCATGTTATTCTCTACAGTTTTTCTCAAAGAGACTTATATTTTATCAGTTTGCTTAGTTTTGTGTTCTAGGATATGATTTATGTATTGCTTTTATTGTACTTGGGATCATGTTCGCTTCAAAGAGTTGGATGGGATCAAGGCATGGGTCTTTCGCACTCAGTGTATATAGTCCAATTTTATCAGTTTTATTCACCTGTTTCCCAAATGAACTTCCTCAGCATGGATCACAATCCCATAATAGCACTGGTCTGCCTAAGATATCAAAGACGGTCATGTTTTCTCTAATAGAAAAATCTAATCTCCCACATTTGTTTTCCTTCCCATATATGGATTCCAGTCATACTTGATTCCTTTTCCCCCACACCCACACACAAAATTATTCCTGTTTATATTTGTCCAAGAGTGAGTCCCACGATGTTTTCACTTCTTGATTTCTTGCATGCATCTTTGCTGTAACATATATTTTGGTAGTCAATTCTTTGATTTTAAGGTCTTAGGTTTTTACTTTTAAGTTTTTTTTTTTATTAGATAAGGTAAAAACAGGGATCGGCTCCCAGGGGCCTTTACTTTTAAGTTTTAACTTGCCTGCATTAAGCTGTATTTCAGGAATTTTCTAGTTGGTTATTCATGTCTTCTGTAATCTGCATGTTAAGGTTGGGGCTTCTGTATTTGTGGAAGACAATTATTAATGAGAAAAATTATATAGGTATTATAATCTTGTGTGCATAAGTAATCTCCTATAATGATGTGTGATAACCAAGGTTTTCTCGTAGTTGGTATTTCTGGCATCAATATGGAAAGTGTTATAACCATTGACATTTTCCATGGCAGACCCCAAGTTATATTTGGCACCAATTAATATTTATCATTAGCTTCTAGTTTGTATGTTGGTTACCTAGATGCCTAAACTTCCACGTTACTATATTATGGGTTTCAAAAGATCATATCTTTGATTCCAATGCGAACCTAGAGGTGTTTTCCAAGTGATATTATCCCTTGATTAGCGATCAATTCCTAATTTCCTTTTGCTGTTATAAAATTACAAAATTTGTGGAAAATAGGATTCACCATAGAAGCGAGGACAACTTGCATGGAATAGCTAGTTCTTAATAATAGTCTGTATGAAATTCCCGTGCCCAACTTCAGGGGACACGACGATTAGGTTTTGAATATGTCCTTAAGAAGCATCCCATGCCTCAAAATTGATATCTGTCTGTGTGTGTTGGGGGTGGAACGGGTGGTGGGGGTGGAGGTGTTGGGACAGGCGCGGGGGTGGAGGTGGGGGGGGGGGGCTGTTTTAATTTTTAGAAAGTGTGTGTGTGTGTGTTAAAAACATTGAAATGCAAGTCTCTAAGACGAATATCAACAAGTACCAGTCTTTGAGATGCATTTTTTTGGTAGGAGACAAGTCTTCGTGCAACACTTTGTACAATTCATTGGTTTGTATTTCTTTTGGCTAGCAACTCATCTCTTTACAAGGATTGCGACCTATTCGATGCAATGTAATCTAGGCCCGATGATTGAATCGGAGGACAAAAATGCCAATTGTTAGGAATTAGAGTATCATACTAGGAAAAACTCTTCTCTACTTAATTGACATAGATTTACAATAATAGAAAACAAAGCTTTATTGCAAGATAATAAGAGAGTTTCTAAAAGGAAAGCAATCTTTGTGGAAGAGATGTTTGCTATCCACTTTGCATTACAGATGTTGACTTGTTTTATAGCTAAACAAAACTAAGAATAGTAATCTGCCTTGAAGATAAACAAAGTTAATAATGGCCATTCAACATGCATAGGCATGTGGATAGGAAACTCCTAAGAATAGTAAACTGCATAAAACATGAACAAAGCTATTAATATCCATTCAACAAATATGGACATGTGAATAAGAATGTAATGTCCCCAATGGGACTATTTTTGCCCCCAATTGGATTTTAGGCAAATCCCAAACTCAAAATTGCAGATTAGAGAAAATATGGAAATTTATTTAATGCAGATCTGAATTTAACCTGAAAAGTGCGACTAGGGTAAAGTGGGAAACCCAAACAAATCAGCCAATAAAATATAACTTCTCCACTCCAATCTGATCTACCAATTTTATAAAGCCAAAATATGAAAGAACATACATATTTTGATGCACAAGAAGGCTGAAATTAATTTATAAAATCTGCAGACTGGCTGCCCATAAAAATAGATAAAAATAATATCTCTGAATCCCCAAAAATTCTGAAAACAAGCTGATTTGATTTATAAAAATCAGAATAAAATGTTGCACTCAAATCAGATCTGAAATACCTTCAAATACATCAGATATGCCATAAAAGTGGGTTGCTCCACATGGATGAAGGGCATAGAAAATAATAACTTTCTCTCCCAAACCCTTGCCAAAAATCTGCAACTTCCCCTTTATTCAACTGCTGGAAATAAACTGAAAACACTACTAATCCACTGAAGCACAATGGAAACCCTTGTGTAGAGAATCCTCACAAACTAGAGGAAGGGTTTTCGTCCTTCAACTAGGGCTCTTAGAGGTTTTTCGTCCTCAAGAGTGAAAATGCAAGCAAACAATGCTCAACATGTAAATCTGAAATTTTAGAATAAAACAAGTGATCCTCTCCTAAGCAAGTCGACTTGCTTATATAGAGAAAATGGCCCAACTAACCTCCCTCAACATCCAATCAGCTCACTTGCCTCATTTAATGTTTTCCACTTTATTTAATATTTTTCTTGCTTTCATTTAATATTTTCCGTTGCTTTCATTTAATACTTTCCTTTGCTTTCATTTAATACTTTCTCATATTAAATGATTTTCCCCTACAACTATTCCCTCCTAATGCAAGTCACATTTTTCTAGAGTGAAAAACTTGGCCCATATGCTTTTACATTATTTTCCCATTTCTTTTTGCTCCTTAGTGCAAGTTGCACTTTCCTAGAATAAAACAATTTGGCCCAAATGTTTTTCACTATATGTGCATTTTTCTTTTTTTATTTTAGTATTAAGTTCATAATATTTTATTATAAGTGGTTTATAATATTTTATTTTATTTATTTGCACTTTATAATAAATTATTATAACTTAAGTTCCCCTTATGTTTATATCTTAGCCGTCAGGGAGACAAAATGGGCTAAGGGTCTTCGACTGGGAAAGGGATACTATAGTCCTCCCTTCAAAATTGCTTTCCCTCAAGCAATTCCAAATTTGTTTGTCCAAGTGTCGTGCACAAGAGACAAAACATGTTGAAATGATCCAAAATCCTTGCACCTATGCCTGTTAGATGAGCTAAAACTTGCCACCATATTTCATTAACAAGTTGTTCATATACACATGGTTGTACCCAAGGCATTACATAATGCAAATTGCAGATTTCATCATCTAAATCATCACTTTTTCAACAAAAATCTGAATATGCAGCATATATGAAATTATCTTGCTTGTATCATACCTTATGAAGTCACCATGGTTCACAAAGGGCTGAAATTATTCACCAATCAGATGTTGCGATAAATGTGCAATCTACTCCTCATGTATCTCCACCTGTACTGAATCCTTGTGCTTCATATGGGCTGCAATTTGGTGCAGGCCAGCAAGCTGAAAGTAGTTATTTTTGTTCCACCTCAGCCTTAATCACCCAATCTCGAATTTCACATACTTGGAAACTCTTCGTAGCTTCCTTCCATGGTGTGAACTCCTTCAATCAGCTTATCATGAGTTGTTGGTTTGGAAATTGCAGCAGCTTGCAATTCCACACAAGTGTCCATGTGAGGCTCCTCCTCATGTGCAAGTTGCTCCATAAAGTCTTCTTTCGTGGGTGTAGACTCCCTTGCATCATTTGTCCACATCTTTGCCTTGTACTCTTGTAGATGTTTTTGCTTGAGCGGCTATCAATCTAGCAGCCTTAGCTCTTCTATTCCATTCCTCACACTTTCTTAGAGTTTCCATTACATCCTCCTTGCTTGCATATACAAATTTCTTCTCCTGTCTACTATCAACATTTGGTTCCTTTGGAGCTGAAATAATTTCTCTAACTTGGCATTCAACAAGCAATGTTTCTTCCTCACTAATGCAATTATTTTGCTCAATGGAAATCATACCTTTCTCTCTAGAAGCTTCTTCTTCATTATCTGAAACTATCTCAATGTAGTGGATAGATCCCTTACCTTTGCAACGATGGTTGGGTGTCCATGGGTCCTTACAATCAAAACATAATTTTTTTCTCCTTAACTCATTCCTTGTTTCTATTTCAGAGTTGTTTCTTTCCCATTCCTTTGCCTTACTTTGTTGCCCACTAACTGCTGCCCTTGCTTATCATGTTGAATATTAATTGGTTCTTCAAATGAGTTCTTTTGCAATTCAGGTATTGGCATATGATGATCTCTCTTGGGCTTGCTACCAATCTTCATCATGCAATAATTTGGAAATGGCATATCATCTCTGAAACTCTTACTCAAATATTGGTATTTTCTCCAACAAGAATCTTCATCAATCACCTCTTAAGGTTAACCTTTATCACTGTTCTCACATTTTTCCTTATTGTCCCCATATCTACTTTGATTCAAATTCTGAGTGAGTTGGCTCAAATAAAGGTTAGTGGTTTCCTGTTGTTTCACCATGTTGATGAACATTTTCTTCATAAAACCCACATTGAGATCTTTCCAATCTACCATATTTTGACCTTCTTTTCGCTACCCAACAGCCGGAGGAAATCCGACTCTTATACCACCTGTAATGTCCCCAATGGGACTATTTTTGCCCTAAATGGATTTTAGGCAAATCCCAAACTCAAAATTGCAGATTAGAGAAAATATGGAAATTTATTTAATGCAGATATGAATTTAACCTCAAAAGTGCGACTAGGGTGAAGTGGGAAATCCAAACAAATCAGCCAATAAAATATAACTTCTCCACTCCATTCTGATCTACCAATTTTATAAAGCCAAAATATGAAAGAACATACATAGTTTGATGCTCAAAAAGGCTGAAATTAATTTATAAAATCTGCAGACTGGCTGCCCATAAAAATAGATAAAAATAATATCTTTGAATCCCCAAAAATTCTGAAAACAAGCTGATTTGATTTATAAAAATCAGAATAAAATGTTGCACTCAAATCAGATCTGAAATACCTTGAAATACATCAATTATGCCATAAAAGTGGGTCGCTCCACATGGATGAAGGGCATAGAAAATAATAACTTTCTCTCCCAAACCCTTGCCAAAAATCTGCAACTTCCCCTTTATTCAACTATTGGAAATAAACTGAAAACATTGTTAATCCATTGAAGCACAATGGAAACCCTTGTGTAGAGAATACTCACAAACTAGAGGAAGGGTTTTCGTTCTTCAACTAGGGCTCTTAGAGGTTTTTCGTCCTCAAGAGTGAAAATGCAAACAAACAATGCTCAACATGTAAATCTGAAATTTTTAGAATAAAACAAGTGATCCTCTCCTAAGTAAGTCGACTTGCTTATATAGAGAAAATGGTCCAACTAACCTCCCTCAACATCCATTAGCTCACTTGCCTCATTTAACATTTTCCACTTTATTTAATATTTTCCGTTGCTTTCATTTAATATTTTCCTTTTCTTTCATTTAATATTTTCTCATATTAAATGTTTTCCCCAACAACTTTTCCCTCCTAATGCAAGTCGCATTTTTCTAGAGTGAATAACTTGGCCCATATGCTTTTACATTATTTTCCCATTTCTTTTTACTCCTTAGTGCAAGTCGTACTTTCCTAGAATAAAACAATTGAACCCAAATGTTTTTCACCATATGTTGCATTTTTCTATTTTTATTTTATTATTAAGTTCATAATATTTTATTATAAGTGCTTTATAATATTTTATTTTATTTTATTTGCACTTTATAATAAATTATTATAACTTAAGTTCCCCTTGTGTTTATTCCTTAGCCATCGAGGAGACAAAATGGGCTAAGGGTGGTCAGTGGGAAAGCGATATTACAAAGAAAACTCATAAAGAAATCCACTAGGGGAAGATTGTTAATTATAGCCATTTGGAATAGTCACCTTCTTTGGGTCATAACTTTTATGAGTATACTCTGATTTCGGAACTTGTTACTTCATTGGAAAGCTCAACTCATGATCTAGGTCTTCCCTTGGATTCATTGAAGTAATGACACATTTTCAAGTTCCAAAAATGCTCTAAAAGTCTCCAAAGCTACGATTTATGTTATGATGATTTTTTTTTGATAAATTGCAATTTTCTGAAAATAACCCCAAATCAGCATGCAATGGGCCTTAGTCATGGTCTGGATCATTCCCCCTCCCTTGAGAAGCAGTGGGCCCCATTGCATCTAGGACTTTAACCAAATGTAAAAATTCTGCTGAATCTAGCTCCTAGAGCCACTTTCCTTGGTGAGCAAAGTGCCTTTCCTTGATCACTCGATATAGAGGAACTTACTGATTTCAGGTATCATTTATCAGTACCTATGACCTGATTAACAGTGAATAGCGTTAAAAGGCAATATTTAATTCTTTGAGCTGCAACTGTTCAACAATAGCTGAAGTGTTCAAGAGAGTTGGAAAGTATGGCCGGAATAGTCCTTATTGAACACTAGATGCGACCCAAGATAAGATGGCAAGTTTAGCTCAAAGGCATTAGTCCCACTTGATGATTGCATGGGGTCCATATCAGACAGGTCCGAGTTTCCTGTTTGGGCCTTTCAAATGTCCTTTCTGCAAATGTAGCCATATCTTATCACTGACCTAAAACTGATGAGGGACTCAATGTTGGTCGTGATGCTACTTGTACTTATGGCTGTTTTTCTGTAAGATTTCATGCATCTGCTATTGCGTATTCTGGATTCATTTATCAGTTTTTTTGTGCATGTTGAGATACTTCCTTTAATGCAATAGGTAATGCCACATCAATGGGGGCCAATGATTGAAACCCTATGGGATCGATTATAGCTATGTTGGATGTATGGTAAACTATCATCCCTTGTATGTGGATGTTTTGAGTTATATATTAGAAGTAGATGCACAATCATATTGTTAACCACTTCTGTTTTCCCATCTTTGGATGAAAAGAGGTGAACTTGGTCAGCTTGATGTCCATCATGGACCATAATGTAGACCAGAAAGTGTTAAGAAACCTAATGTCCTTTTCTGATGCAATGGTTTGTGGTTAGCCGAAGTGGACCCACACATGCTCTAAGTAAAGCCTCTCAGTGTCTTCATATTTGATACCCTTTGTACAGTGCACCAACACTGCCATTTTGGAAAATATGTTAACCACAACAAAGATGCAATCACGACCACACCTACTCATGGGAAATTGACATGAAATTCATGGAGCCTAACTCTCAATGTTAATCAAAAATCGGCAGAGGTGTGTAAAGGCCCTGCTTCTTGTTGGCTGGTTTTGTTATAGCACATGTTTGTGTGTTCTAATATACTTGTTGACATCATGACGGAACTACAAGCAATAGAAGTATCTATGGAGTACCGCCACTAACTTTTCCACCTTGAAGTGTCCAACAACTTGTGTATAGTGCGCCTCCCAAATCATCTTCTGTAGCTTCACTATCAGAGCACGAAGTTGTCCCAGGTGACACAGAAGCCTTATGTGTAGATGGTAGTGTGCATCTGTGGGTCTTGTAGTTAGTGCTTGATATATGGTGGAAAACTCTTTTAATTAGTCTTTTCTTTGTTATAACAACTCTCTTCTTTTCCATTTTATCAGCGACCCTATGATACAACAGTTGGTATCAAAGCTTTATTGGCATCAAGAAGACACCTTTGCTGTCAAGCTGATGAAACTCAGGTTCCTGGACTTCTGTGCTGAAGGAGAATCGAGAGTTGGGGAGTTGTTGAAGGGAGCTGCATTTTTACTGGAAGATGTGTAATTGTCTGCAATTGAAGAAGTTTAACTTGGGCATCTTGGTGTGCTGTAATAGTTCAGCTTCAATGGTAGGCTCTCAAACTCCCCATCATAGAAGAGGGATTCTAACAATTCGGGAAGTAAGAAATTTACTAGGCACAACTTTGATCTTGGAAAATCGAAGATGGAGTATTTGCTTATTGAGAGAGATTTGAAGGATGATGTCATGAAGAACAAGAGAATTGATATGGTGGTGCAAGAAGATTGGAATAGGATGAACAATAAGACCATTGCTTGTATTGGCATTAACTTATCTGATTCAATATTGATGAATGTGTCAGGGGCAAGTACAAAAAGGATCGCGTGAAGCTGTATCAATTCAATTCTCTCATCAACCTGATATTTCTAAGGAATAAGTTATATGCTCTTGAGATGAAGGATGGTGATAGGGTGACCCATCACCTAAATGTTTTCAGTACTCTTGTAAATCAGTTGAAGTCCATTGGAGATGATGTGAAAGATGTTGAGAAATACATTTGTTTAGTTTGTAGTCTACCTGATCCTTGGGATAATCATATTGTTGCCATTAGTGAGAGGATTAAGGTGTAAAGTATCGAGATTGATGAGGTGATTGGTCAACTGTCACATGAAGAACTAAGAAATAATACTTCTGAACTCACTGTGAATTTAGAAGCATTGGCAACAAGGGGACATATCAAGGAAAGAAAGAATGAGAAATATGGTAGCAACAGATTCAAATCCAGATAGAGATCTTCAAGTAGAGGAAAGAAGTATGAAGTAACACGTTGGAAGTGCCAGCAAAGGGGCACAAGAAAAGTGAGTGTACTCCTGATCCGTCAAAGGAGAAAGATGACTCTTCTGCTGCAATTTTTAGCACAGAGGAAAGCATGTATGTTGCAACCAGTGTTATATGGGCACACGTCCCCTAGATTTTAGTGACGCCCTGAATGTTTCAGAGACTTGGGGACTTTGAGGGGCATCCCTATTTTTAAAAAAATATTTCAAAAGTTTTTGATGTTTTTACATTAAAAAGCTGTACTTTAATTTATAATCTTGAAAGTACCTAAAATACATTAAATACAGTTTAAATCCCTAAATTTCATTGAATAAAGTAAAAATATTTAAATATTAATTTTTATATATTATTTTAATACTCGTCCCCAAAATTTGGGAAACGGAAACCCCGTCCCCTTGTCCCACCGTCCCCAAGACTTGGATAACTATGGTTGCACCTACATTCTTGACAGCCAATGTCCTAGGAGGAGCATGACTAGTAGACTAAGGTGCTTCTTTCCATATGACTCCACGTAGGGAGTGGTTCAAACACTATAAGAAGGCTCATGGAGACAAGCTCTTTCTTCGAGACAATTCCGGTTATGAAGTTGTTGGCGAAGGTAGTGTAGGAATCAAGCATAGAGATGAAAGTGTGAAGTGGATACCTGTTTTACGGTATGTGCGAGGTTTGACACAAAACTACTCTCAGCCAATTTTCTAATGCTGGAGTTGATAAAATATTCACCAAAGATTGCTGCAATTTGGTCCATAAAAATATTATTTTGACAAAAGGAGTAAGATTGGAACATTGTATAAGCTGGATGTGAGTTGCCCTGGCATGGGTAGTGCTACTTTAACATCCATGGAGAGTAGAAAACCAGGGAAGCAGCAACATATGTCAATCTTGATGGTGTGGCATCGCCAGTTGGGACATCTTGGAGAGAAGTGCGTACAGGAGATGTGCACAAAGAATATTGTCTATGGATTAGAAGATATGAAGCTTGATTCTTTCGAGTTTTGTGAAACATGTATCTTTGTAAAACAAAAAAAAATCTTTTTCAAGTGATTACAAAACATAAGAGAATCATGAACTAGTTCATTCAGACATTCTTGGGCCATTGGAAGTTACTTCAATTGGAGAATCTAGATACTCCATTACCTTCATTGGCGACTGCTCTAGAAAGTCATGGATCTACTTTACGAGACAGAAGGGCAATGCTCTTGAGGTCTTCAAGATGTTTGTAGCTGAAGTAGAAATAATAAAGTGAAGGTCTTAACGAGAGACAACAGTGGTGAGTATTGTTCCAAAGAATTTGATGCATTTTGCAAGCAATATGGAATTGCAAGTTGACAACTCCATTTACTCCACAACAAAATGGAGTTCCTGAGAGGTTGAATAGAACCTTGATGGAAAAGGCTAGAAGCATGAGAGTGGATATTCATTTAGCAAAGGAGCTTGGACTGAAGCTGTGATACAGAGAATTGTACGAACAATTTATCACCTAGCTCCATTTTAGGTGGCAAAACACCAGAGGCTTGGAGTGGCAAAAAGCCGTCTATTTCACATCTTAAAGTTTTTGGATGTAAAGCTTACATGTATGTGCCAAAGACAAAGAGGAAGGATCTTGACGATAAATCTGTCAAATGCATTCCTGTTGGTTACTGTTAAGGGATCAAAGGCTACAAGCTGTGGATTCTATTAAAACATCGTCATACATTTAGTTGGGATGTTAACTTTCTGGAGGAAATCAAGCTAAAGATTCTAGAGACATATAAGTTACAGCAAGGCGTAATTCCAGAAGTTAAAATCAAACTAGAATTAATCATCATGCACTGGAGCACTTTGAAGAAGAGTTAGTCAATCAACACATAAATGCTCCCGACACCCTTGAAGAAGGAAATGAAGTAACCAATCAGTATGAAAATGAGGCTAAATGGTTCCAAATTGATGGTGAGCTTTCTGATAATGATCAAAGAGGTTAATAGCTAAGAAGAATTCATCGGCAAAGAAAAATAACAGATAGATGTGGTTATGTTTCTTCTGATTTTAGCTATTTTGCTTCTCTTCCTGGTGTGATGAACCTAGAAATATCACGAGGCTCTTAGTGGCAATGAGTCAACTCGTCGGAAGAAAGCCATGTAATAGGAAATGAGATCTCTCAAGCAAAATCAGACTTGGCATTTGATTCTGTTTCCTGAAGGTAGAAAGGTGGTTGATTGCAAATGGGTGTTTACATATAGAGCTGATGGTTCAGTGGAAAGATACAAAACTATGCTCATAGCAAAGGGATAATCTCAAGTTGAGGGTATAGATTATAACCAGACTTTCTCTCAAGTTGCCAAGTTAGCCTCTATTAGGTTGTTTCTTGGATTAGCAACTACTTATGATTGGGAAATTGAGAAAATGGGCGTGAAGACAGCCTTTCTTCTTGGAGAGCTTAAGGAGGAAATCCTCATGCAACAACCAGAAGGATTTCATGAGGTGAAAGACAAATTGGTGTGCAAGTTGAAGAAGTCATTTTATGGTCTGAAACAATCCTCAAGGTAGTGATACCAAAGGTTTGATAGATATATTATTGATCAAAGCTTCTTAAGAAGTGATGGAGATCATTGTGTCTATTTTAAGTGGAAAGGTAATTACTTCATCACTCTGGGCTCGCATATTCATGATATTATCTTGATTAGTGATTCCAAGAAACACCACTAATTGTCAAGTGAGCATGACCTGAAGAATGTTGGTCCATTGCATTATTGTTTGGGTAATGAGGTGAGAAGAGACTGCAAGAATGGGAATTTGTGGATTAGCCAAAGGAAGTATGTTGAACAGGAAGATGTGCTTAAATTCTTTAGGATGAATGCGTGTACACCAATTAATACTCGTCAATTGGGAGTATTGTTGTCTAATGACATGAGTCCTGAGAGTAAGCAAGAAGAAAAACAAAAAGAGTGCCTTATTCTAGAGCAGTTGGAAAGCTTGTGTATGCAATGGTATGCATAAGACCAGATTTAGCTTGTGCAATGGGAGTTGTAAGCAGGTTTGTGGCCAACCTAGGTTGAAAACATTGGATAGCTATCAGGAGAATATTAAGATACCGACAAGGCACTGAAGATTATGCTCGTTACTATCATGGAGATGCAAGGAAGAAGCTACGAGTGTATGTGTTTGTTGACTCTGATTTTGGTGGTGATGTGGACAAGGGAAGGTCCACAAATGTCTATATTTTTACCTTGTTTGGAGGAGCTGTAAGCTGGAGAAGCAAAAGGCAACAAGTGGTTTACCAATCTACGGTGAAGGCAGAATAGATTGCTG
Organism: Taxus wallichiana var. yunnanensis; assembly: GCA_018340775.1. Classification (NCBI taxonomy): domain Eukaryota; kingdom Viridiplantae; phylum Streptophyta; class Pinopsida; order Cupressales; family Taxaceae; genus Taxus; species Taxus wallichiana. Next base: position 9,404,338 of record CM031244.1, read on the forward strand.
CCACAGAGGCTTCCAAGAAACAGTTTGGTTGCAGCGCTTATGTGAAGATATTGATTTCAAACAAGGATCCATGCCCTTATGGTGTGATAGTCAGAGTGCTATTGACTTGACAAAGAATCCCAAGTTTCATTCAAGGACAAAGCATATCAAGATAAAATTCCACTATATCAGAGAATGGGTAGAAACAGGTGAGATGATACTACTGAAAGTAAAAACTGAAGACAATGCAGCTGATGCTACGACCAAGGCTTTGGATGGAAGGAAATTTACTTGGTGCATACACAAGGTGGATATGCAATCTTGTTTGGAGTAATTTCCGACTGGGAGATTGTGGGATGTTGTGCCTATCACCCAGTGGTAGTTCAGCTCCTACAATAATTAGTGGTAGTTCAGCTCCTGCAATAATTAGTGGTAGTTGAGCTAAGTGGTTAAGTTTTGTATTCCCAAGATTGTGGAGGCTGAGTCATCCTCTTGGTTGTACATGCCAAGCGTCAAGAATGAAGAGAGGATGAGTGAGGCTTGGTAAACACCTTCCCGGTGTTAAACATTTGTATATGTTATTGTTTAATGAATGGTGGAGTGGTCACATTTGTGATCCAGATTTGTAAAGTTGTGTTGTATTTCTTTTTTGTGTGTGCTGCGCATTCAGGTTTATACTGTTAATTTATCAATAACAATCTCTTGCTTTGTTCTGCTTTTTATCCGTTTTTCAATAGCAACAATTTTGTCCTTACTGTGTTATAACAGCAATTCCGTTCTGTGCCATTTTATCAGCAGCCTTGTGATATAATATAATATGGAGCCGATCCTTCTCAAATATTCATAGCCCATGAATAGAAGCTGTAATTTTTCTTTGTTGCTCATTTGTTATCGTTCATATTTGAGAGATAACAATTTTAAACTGTTCTGATTTTGGGCGATCTCAGTTCCTAAGTGGAACTTGAATTAAGCTGCTTTGAATCATTCAATGTAAAATTTGGTCATTTGCTGGCTGCTCGCTATGGCTTTGGTGCCAGACAGTACTCCTTTGGAATGAAATTAGCAAAGTTATCGGGGTTTGTGGGTGCAGAAATTTTGAAATTTGGGTGCACTAGTACGTGATTGTGGTGAACTGTAATGTGCATTAGAAATAAAATATACATTAAATATAGAAAATTAAAGAAAGTAATTAAATTTATTAAATCAGAAACACATCAAGATTATAGATTTATCATTCACACAATTTAAAAAGATTAAAAACTAACAATGATGTACTCGTTTTAAAAGTTCACACAAAGTGTTTTTTTCAATTGTCCAAGTATTGTAGTTAGGAAATTGCGTACAGGAGCCTTACATGTGTAAACTTTTTCTATACAGCTCTTTTAAATGACAACCATTATTAGCTGTTATTGTGTTTTCTGGGTAAAGACTTTTATCTATATAAATTTCAGATCAAAGCAATGACTTTAGTAATATCATTTTCCTCCCAAGGCGATTCCTTCATTGCTGACTTTTCTCTTAACATGGATAGTATATAAGCCTGTACAATATAGTTTACAGTGGTCAATGACATGGGTAAAATGAAGATAAGTGTGTCTCTACATTTACCTCTTAATCTATTTGCAACTCTATATATGTGATCACAAAGCAGATTCTGTTATTATGTCCTTAGAATGACTGAAAGCTCTCTATTTTCAGTACTTGAGTGCAGAATGCCAGAAGTTTCAAACTGTGGCTTTTCATTATCTTTGTCAACTAAGGCCATGTCTAGAAGACAGAGTAAAACTATAAAAACCAATCCTTTACTACTTCTGTTCTGTATTAAAATTGATTTTTTCTTCCCTTTTGGGGAAACAAAATGCATGAAATTTCTCTTATCTCACCCTTTGCTGAGAGGATTATCTTCCATATACATACACGATTGTAAAACCAGATATAGTATAGGTCATGTATTGACAAAAATATTTAAACTTGTAGTCCCTACATTGTAAATTGTAATTATGGCCACACTAGGTAGCTTTCCTCTTTTTTTTGAGAACGATCTAGACAACTTTCTGATGTCAAATTGGGATGAATAATGGCATCTAGACAATCGGTCGTGATATAAGGATTATTAGCTGCCTTGAACCCCTGAAGCCAGGACCACTTTTTTCAGGAGTTATTGTTCTGTAGGGACAGTTCTCCTGAGCATTTAACATTTTGTTGTACTTGAACATAATCCTATGTCCAAGCATGCAATATTTGCTTATGATCCGAGGTTTATGTTGGATGCAATTTTTTGGTTTGCAAGCACCCTCTCTTGCTAGAGTTTATCTTTTGCATATTTTTCATCTTACAGATGAGCATTGACATATAGTATTGTTCTCAACTTTGGATTTGATAGTTTGAAAATTTCTCTAGTATTTAAATGCTTACATGATCTATTGTGAAGAAATTTTGTTCATCTCTTCGAAGAAGCTGATTTGAAAGCCTCAATTGTTGAAGGCTTGCACTGAAAGCTTGAGAAAGCACATGATTGCAGATACATATAGCAAACATCCTTTATGGACTTTACCATCTGGAAGTTGTTTTGAATTAAGAAATTTTGAGTAGCTTCTGATTCCTGTAGAGAGAGGTCTGCAGGTTCCTCCTTAAATTCAATGGAGAGGAAAATGAGATTAATTTAGTAGGTGATGGAACAGAAGCAGCCGAGTTTTCTGAGTGGAAATGGATGCCACCCGAGCAGGTTATTGAGCATGTAAGTAATTAAGTGTGTAACTGAGGAATGACATCAATTTGGCTTGCAATAGAGCATTGATCTGAATACCCACTAACATTAATCCTTTTATGTTTGGATCAGGCTGTAGATTACAAGCGACCAGTTTATGAGCAAGTTTTCAAGACCTTTGCTCCGTATATAAATTCATAATCAGCTGCACAATGTAAAATATGGGAATTCTGTAATCTGCTCTCCTTGATAGGTTATTTATCAATGTGTCAGAGTCTGGACACATGCATATGATAATGTTCTTTATTTAATGTTATTGCAGATGGGATTTTGACAAATGAGCATATCATTTTCCAATTTCTTCTTTTCTAAACACATTTCATTATTTTTTTACTTTCTGAGAAGGGGAATTTCTTTTTCCCTGAAATGATCGAATTTAAGAAAAAAATTATTGTATGTCAGGCATTAGAAAAGTGTTCATTTTTTGATTTATTGGTATCCAAGCAAGACTCTTACTCTCAAATAATTGTCTTTTTCCTACTAGATTTCCATTTGGCAAAAGATTGTATTACAATGAACATATGGATTTCATTACAAGCTTATAGAGTTGGTCAATACTGTTACTTCAGTTTTCCAATTATGTTTGTTTCAAAATTCCAACCAGAGCATTTCTTGTACAAGACATAGATGTTCACAGTACCTGTCCATGGCGATGTTCATGGATTGGTATCCATACCAATTAGCTTAGCCGAAGCCTTCTACTGCAAGTTGGAAGTTGATCGAGGAGGAATTCCAGTCTCCAGAGAGTGATGATCCGTCGTAACGAGTCGATGGATTCCACATCGGTGCACTGTCTCCGAGTAGTCGGTTTTTCTTTCCTGCAAAAATACCGAATTCCGGGAGATGATCTTCATTTACTTTTTGTGGTAAGAACGAACGCGTTTGACCATCACTTGTTCCCTCTTCTATCCTGTTAGGTGATTTCTTGTTGGGAGTGTTGAATTAATAGTTGTGGCACCTAATTTGGTTCTTACGTGGCAATTAAATAGTGTCATGTCACGATTTGATATTTCTTTATAGTTGAGTTAGCATGTATTTAATATATATTTTTCGTTTTGTGTTTGTTTCACAGGAAAATTATATTTTGAATTTATTTAAAATAACAATTTTGAAATGCACTAAAATCTAGCGATTACAAGTGAATTGTGCAATAGAAATAACGAAGGGGATGTGTTGATGAAGTAAAATTGGATGGAGTGAAACAACGGGAGGAAGAAGTCTTGGGGTGGGGGAAATACTAGGGAGAACGAATATGAAACTCTAGGGACATATGAACCACGTGCCTATTCTCACATTATTTGAAATAGATGGGGGTTGCGATGTGTAGGTTGTTGTGGCGTCGTAATTTTGAAATAAGCAAGGTGTGGTTAATAAATAGTTTGATGGGAAACTTGCATGTCTCGAATCTTCTACCCTACATATGTTAGATAGAAAAAAATTGTGTTGAAGGTGCCTTGTGTCATTGATTTCATGCACATTTGCGAGTAGGATTTTGTTATCACTCAAAAGTAGCACCCTTGATTTGATCATGGAAGATCAATACTTTTGGTTAACATGGGATTGTCTCCAAGTGTGGGACCTTGCATCTTCGACAAACCACAAGAGAAGGTTGTTTCATCTATATATTTCCTAATGCTAACACTACTCCTACAACTAAAAACACAACTATCTAATCCTAAACTAGTCATTCACAGGGACCGAGTTAGAAAGATGCATGAGAAAATATAATAAGCTAAAACAAAGGTGCTAGCACCAAGAAAAAGGGATGAACACTCTCCATGAGGGAAAAATGAGAAGGAAATGGGGAAGGAGAGGGCAGACACGTGCCACAAACCAAAATTGCATTTAACCCTCCATTTCTCACACAAAACACAACAAAATGGAACTTGCAAAGGGGAAATACATGCACAACACACTACAATAATAAAGAGACAAACATGAAATAAACATCAAACTATGGCGAGAAAGAGGCACAAACCCAAATTTTATTGCAATAAAAGTATGCACAATCCATTAAATCTGAAGTAGAAGGCACAAAACGCATCTGCAAAACCAAATGAAGACATGTAACTCACAAACACTTGGAAAACCATTTTGGCATGATGCCTTTACATTTTGAGGTGTCCAACCCTTTACAAATGAAAGATTTTGTAAATATATAAAGAAAGGGGAGAGAAAGAGGGGGAAAGAGAGGGAAATGCGTCATGTTCAAACCAACCAACAAAATGCCATAAATGCATGCAAAACACACATGTGCCTCTGAAATGGCCATCTATTCACGTCATTTAACTCAGTAGAAGGAGGTAGGGGTGCCATGAAGCATTAAATTTGGGTGGTTGAACTGTTAAAATTGCCCTTTTCCTGTTGAACCCGTGTTTGCCTTTTTCACCCTCAAAACAACATCATTTTTGCATTTCTTGATGCCAAAATGAAGCCCTCAACGAGATGGTTCCAACACCACCAATTTTGTGCAATTTGGAGCTCTGAGTCAAAATTTATTGCTCAAAACCAAATCCCAATCTGCCCAAGCGGATTTTTGGAGAACTTTTGGAACGAGAGAATGTTCCATGTGGGTCCTAAAAAGCCACTTTAATTGTTTTTTCCTTAGATCGGTGAATCGAACGGTCGGGAACAAGGGAAATGGGGAATTGTTTTGGTGTGCTTGCGGTACCAACTTAATTGATTGATATGCCCTTGGTAGAAAAGGTGAGGTTTCGGGGTAATAGAGGAACGAGGGCATTGTTCAAGGTGACGAGATCGCCCAAATTTACACGCTTGCACTACTCTCCCCCCCCCCTCGTTGGCTCTTACAAATATGCAACAAACACGTAGAACATTCAAACCATTCTACTTGTGCCCAAATGAACCAACTTATCTGTCATTGCATGGTCATGTCTCCCCATCGATTTTTATGGCTAACCGGCGAACCAATGGAACATGGGAATGTTTTAGTTGTTCCTTTCAAACCCGACTTGTTTGATGTTTTTCCAAATGTGCCTTAGTCCATCAAAGATGGGGTTACGGGAACCTTGGGAACATGAGAACATTTCCATTTATGCATGTAAAGCCCAATTTCACTAATGAACTCAAGCTCATGCGGACCTAGTGGAGTTGCGGGGAACATGAGGAATAAAGGAACAATTCCTCATGTTCCTTCAATCCTCCAAAGGCCAACCTTGCACACTTTGACATCAATTTGCCAAAATTTTGAGTAAATCATGGACAAGTAAGGCCTACCGAGAGGGGAGATCACGTGCTTTAGAAGATGAAGGTTTTTCCCATAACACCGAAACTTATTCATTACCAATAGTAAACAACACACAATGCATAAACTAGATCTAGTTCTTAGAATATATATAAGATGAACTAAACAATGACTATAACAAGATTTACCATGCAAGAACCAGATTCAATCATGTTCAACACCATTATCCAACCAATATGAACCATTGTATTAAATATTGTAAAACACAAAAGCTTCTTACATTACATAAGTATCTCCATGAGTCATGCACGCGACAAAACCAACAACATAACTCTACAATTTCACACACACACAACACATTTCTACAACACACACACACACACACACACACACACAACCATGCAAATCAATACATATATATAGGGGTGGGGACTTTCCCTTCACCACCCATGCACTTCTCAAAATAGGTCACATGCTAATAATAGCCATGCGCCTTTACAATAGGATGCACAACATGCAAGTGCTCTAACAATAGACTTCCTATAGTTAACTCTGAGTAGAAATCCTATTATTAGCCTAAACTATGCATGGCACTCAATTGTCACTTGTTCCCAAAATACCATTGCATGGACCACAAGTCTTCATGTCTTTGTGTGCTCAACACACTAACTCCAAAATAGCCCTTATCCACAAAATGACTAAGTCCTATCTTGGGCACTTCAACCCTATATCATAGCATCACACACTCTTCCAAGCACCCTACATTCATGCACCCAATACTTAGGCCATTTTTTCCTTTCAACATTACCCCACACTAGAGTACATTTCCCCCCAAAATGGGTAATCACCTTATCGCTCCAAAGAATATAGGATAAATGAATGAAAGAATAAGGAATAAAGAATATGGTGAGTCATTTTATTGTGTACCCTTTTCATCTTCTGGCAAAATGAATTATGGATATTCACTTTGTATTTCTCCCTCAAACTCATACTAGTCCTTAAGCATTGCATTTGTCTTGTCAGGGATGTCCACAATGATGCCATCTAACTCATCCATAGTCATGTTTCCACCCTCACTTTTTCAAAATTCTAAGGATGTTGGCCATACCTGAGACCATCCCTTCCATGACATCCACCTTCATGGAAATGAGCTTCTCGATGCCCTTGATCCGATCCATATGTTGTTTCTTCACAGCATCCAATGCATCACACTTTGTCTCTACCAAGGTAACTCATTTTGTGTGCCCGAGTGTTTCATCCTTTGCTTTCTTGTAGAACTTCATTCTCCTCTACCTTTTCCTTTCCTATATTAAGTTATCAGGCATTGTACACATGGCCAATATGTATCTTGCCTTCTTCATTTCATCTTTTAAGGCTTGTAAAATTACCTCATAGCTGGATATCTTTCTTGCAATTGAAGCCTTGACCCTTGATGCTTCTTCCACAACATCCTTTTTCTTAGGGAGGCGCGTTGGTCCTTCCTCCAGAAGTAGGTAAATTGTCATGTGCAGAGATAGTGTAATTCAGACTTGAAGTCCTCGAGGCACCTTCTCTTGAAAATCGGGCCTCTTCTACAAAATCTCATCTGCGATCTACTTCACCCATCTTTTTAACATTTTGGGCCTCAACTACTGCATTATCTCACTCCTGAGTGAGGCACTTGATCTCTGTGTCTTTTCCTTCTTATCATCTAATAACACCCATATTTTTTTTTCCACCTTATCAATATTTCAATGCACTGCTACTTCTATTGACACTTTGACCAATGCATTACCCACTTGTTCATCTGAAAAATTGTGTTGGCTTAATAGTCACATGGTGTGTAAGGTGCCTTCCTCATCTTCTTCAAACTACACGCCTCCTCGCAGACATCAAAATCAAGCTCATCCATGTGAGTCTGCATACTCCAGGATAGTTGTTTGCATGAGTGCACATGTTGGCCATTTCTGGGTCCATCCAATCCCAACCATATAATTGTTTGTTGGGCAGAGTACTCTAGAAGTGGGCGCAAATAATTTTTGAAGGGTCATCCATATAACCCAAGTTTTGAGTACCTTGCTACCTCTTCCTCATCATGCCCACCTGCATGCTCACCAACATCCTCATGAGCAAGACATGCCCTCTTCTTGTTGTATTGTCACACCTACGCATCCTATTGTACAGTGCCTCCGATATCCTTGATTCACTTCTCCTTCATCCTCTCCTTCCTTCTACGTGGGGTGTACTATGACTTTGTGTCTCCACCACATGCTTCTCTCTCCTTCACCAGAGTGTTGTTCATGAATACTTACGCTTGGGTCTATAGTCTCATAGACTACACTCACCAATATCTTCATCTTCCTACATTTCCACATTGGGGGTGGCCTCTACTCTATGCCCACCCATACTTGAGTTTCCCCTCTTTTGCATGCACTGGCTATGGGGACTCCTCCTCACTATCTTTAATAGAACATATTTCCTACGCTTTCTCCTTTCTTCCTCCTCATCCTTCATAGGAGTCACGCATGGTGATCTCCTTACTGGATGTGAAGTCCCTATGCTAGTGTCTCTTGATGTGCACCTTCTCCATAGAAAATCTCTCTGGTATGCACAAGTCCGGCGTTGTCTTCTCTAGTTCTTCCTACTCTAGGACATTTTCTAGTCTTGTAGGCACTGGATCCTCTTGAGCAGGGGGCACAGATGCAACATGCCTTGAAGTCCCTACTATCCGCCTTCTTCGAGGTCCTGGAAGTGCCATATCTGCACCCTTCACCACTTTTCCATCCTTGAACCTTGGCCTCGATATATATATATATATATATATATATATACGTATATGTTCAATTTCAATTCTTCCTACCCTATGACCAAACTCTCTGGTGTGATGTCCACATTGCTTGATTCCATGGTTTCCACATAGGCCTCTTTCCCTGGCCATACATAAGTCTTGTGTAGAATGTGGATATCTGTGTCTACTTTGTCCATGTCAAACTGAAGCTTGCACGTGTCATGGAACCTGTTCACTAACTCCTTGAAATATCTAGTAGTAAAAGCAAAGGGAAACTTACACCATGGGCTCTTACCACCCGAACTACATATGGAAGCACCCCAAGCTGAAGTGTTGGTAGACTGTAAACTCAACTTCTCCATTCAGTACTTTGGGCAACTCACAAAATACACCATTCTCCTTCAAATGCCCTTGCAGTCTCTTTAACCACCTTCCCAGGTGCTCTTTATACACGTTAGAAATAGTTCCACATAGAGTGTATTTGGAAAATTTCTTTTTGGGGATTTATTCTCCAATGAAAACTCCCAGATGTTCTCCCTAGGTCCATCGGGTACTCCAATTTCACTAAATACAATCAATAATAGAATTGCACCCCAAGTAATCTTCTCACCTTTATCTACTTGGACGCGCACCTCATTCACCAAGCTTTCTATGATGTACCCAAAATGTTGTAGTATGTCTTGTTGACCATTTTGTGTGTTATATATGTAACCAACACATATTCACCTCATTCCATCATTCAGTGGCACCCAACTTGCTTCCTGTCAAGCGTGCTTACAACCCTGGTGGCCATGTCTATAATGTTGGTTACTTTGAAGGCTCGAAACCCCCTTCTTATACTGATGTAGGGTGGTTGTGGCATCAATGCCCTCATCATCTATAGATCTCCAGTGATCTCTAGCCCAAGTCATGCAAACCCTATCACCTTCCCAATCAACTTGGCGGTGATCCTCATTCTCCTACCCACGAAGTAGAAAAAATCTTCATGGACACGTGACATGAGCCACTGATACAACTTCTCGGCTTCCCAAAATAGGGCAACTCCAGAATTTGCATGACCCCACGCTTTCGAGTAATTTCTTCACAGAGGTGTCCAAAACCCTAGTGTCATCCACCAACCACCATTTTCTTCCTATAAACTTTTGCATGACGTCCTTCAGGCATTTCTCAAGTGTGGTGGTTGATCTCTAAAACCCTACACTGTAATCTTTGTTTTCCAAGGCCACCCCTCAATAACTTCTTCTAGATATAACATCTCAACCAACCACTCCTCTCTGGGTCATCAACCTCCTTCTCTACACTACGGAGCCCTCCATGGTGCCATTGCTCCTTTCGATTCTATGAGTGTGAAATGAAAACCCTAGCTTTGTCATGCAAATGAAACCAAAGTCACCCTCCCATCATGCACACACACCACTACTTGAATCCCACTTTTGTGCCTGGATGCTCAACAATGTGCTTCAAAATGTGACAGTTTACTCACTCTATAGAGTGCTCATCGTCTCCAGCTCTTCTTCACACTTCTCAATTTTTCTTCAATTCGTAAGGTAACAAATGACATTGAAAATGCCGACTTTAAACCAAGTTTCAAAATTCCCTTCATTAATTGCTCCACCTACCACCATACATGGTATTAATTCCTTTGAGCACATTTTGTGCCTCTTTTCCCATGCCCCAATCTCTCGCCTCAAACTTTGGTGCCTCAGTCATAAATTTCTAGCACGCCACTACTTATCTTGTCACATATCTCCTCTACCCACGCTTCCTTATGCCAAAGTATTTATCCAATGTGACCCAAACATACGTAGTCTCAAATGTTGCAGCCTCCTTGAGTTATACTGAGCTCACCACCTTACGCGTGGTCTTTAACTTTGAGCAATCCTCTTGAATTTTTCATCACTTTTCAAAACTTGTTCCCTTTATGGACACCCATGAGTTTATTTCTTTTCTATACTGACTAAACCTTCTTTATCCACCCCACACTAAGGGTATGTGCAGTCCTCTCATAAAAAACACTTGAGATTGTAATCAGATTTCTCATGCACAAATGTGCTTATTACACATAACACTGAACTAAATTGACAAAGCATAACGATGAGGAAGGAAACACATTAAAGGAAATACAAGTAAGGGAAATCTAATCTAAATGGAAATATTACCTTATTACAAACACCAAGAAGGCTTATTTATAGTAGGGCTTTAACCTACTCCCATTGAAGTAACCGAGTAACCATGTTCCATCAAGCACCTCTAACTAGAAAGCACCTGATTCAAGTATGTGAGTGATAACATACGGTCCCAACCAATGCACCTTAAGCTTTCTGGGTGGTGCAAAAAACTTTGAATCATAAAGAAGTACCATCTACCCAACCTCAAGCTTCTTGTCCTTGATGTGCCTGTCATGTCATGCCTTTTGCTACCTAGATTTTCTTACTTTTGACTCCAACGTGTTATGGCGTGCCTCTCATCCAATCTATATCAACTTGTCAATTCTTTCTTCCAATGCTTTCTCATCAACTAGACCTCCCACATGTGTAATACACAAAGAAGGTAACATGAATTCCATGGGAAGAACTACTTCTGCATGCCAAACACCAACTAAAAGGGTGTGGCCTTATTCAACCTTTTGTAGGTTGTTCTATATGCCCAAAGTACAACATAAACTTTATCATCCCAATCTTTCCTTCCAACATCACAAATTTTTGTCAAGGTTCTGGCTCAATATCTTGTTGAAGGCTTCAACAGTCCCATTTTCTTGAGGGTGATAAGGTGTTGTCTTGTGGTGTGCAACCATAAATTCATCCAATAATATCTGATTGTCTCATTCAAGGAAATGAGTGCCCTATCACTTGTCAAACTCAAAGGACATCCATACCTGGTAAGAATATTTTCCCACAAGAACCTTGTTGTTGTTGTTATTGTACAATCCTTTGTAGTGTGCTTCTTCCCACCTTGTAAGATAATCTGTACAAGTGATGATGTAGCACGATCCAGTTCTACACGCGTGGTTGGGGAAATAGGACCCACAAAGTCTATTGCCCATTTTCAAAAGGCTTTGCACTAGTAATAGGCCTCAAAGGCATTTCATCTCTCTCTACCTGGTTTTCCAAGGTGCTGATAATGATCACATGCCTTACAATACTCCTTACAATCCTTGTACAAGGTTTCCCACCATAAACTAGCTAGTAGAATCTTGTGCATGTGGTGGCATCACCTGCATAGTGTCCACTTGCAATACCGCCATGAGCCTCCTCCATGATTTCATGCACTCATGCTCCAAGTACACACCAACACAATACTTCATCTCGACCTAGTTTGTATAAGTCACCACTGATCAACATGAAAGGTGCGGCGTGAATTGCAAGTTGTTTCTTTTCCAAGGCCTTCATTCCTTCGGGCATATACCTATGTGCGTAAAAAAAGACAACAATATCCTCTAACTCCAAGGGTGCACATGGTTCAACCTATATAACTATGTGCATCCGACATTGTATCTTCAATACTCTATGCATCCTCTCCTGATTGAATCCTTGATAAGTGGTCTGGGCCAAAATTACTTTTACCTAGCTTTACCACAACTATAAAGTCAAACTCTTGGAATAATAGAACCCATCGACATATGCGCCCTATAAAATGGGCTTATTTACCAAGTATTTCAATGCCATGTGATCTGTATAGAACACAAAAGGTGTTTCTAGCAAGTATTATCTGAACTTATGCAACGCGTAGATCATTGATAAAGCCTCATGCTCCGTAGTTGTATAATTTTTTTTGCAGAGTCAACTTTCTACTAGAAAAAGATAGGATGATCTATAATACCTTCTCCAGGATGAGCTAGAACTATGCCAATGGCCATGCTAGAGGTGTCCACATGTACATGAAAGGGTAGATTCCATGAAGGAAAACATAAAATAGGCATCGTAGTAAGCCTTTCCTTCAACGCTTCAAATGTGTGTGTTGTGGTTCTCCCCAATAGAACTTCCCTTTACCTTTTAATAACTCCTCCAAGGGCATGAAATCTTAGCATATCCTTTGATAAATTTTTGTAATACCCTGTGTGGCCCAAGAATCCACGCACCTCACTCTGACTGGTGGGTTCCTCCAAGCCTAAAATGACTACAATCTTAGCTGGATCTACTAACAAACCCTCCTTGCAGATGATATGCCCTAGCAGAGTTCCAAAAGGTGTAGCAAATACACACTTCTTGATATTTAAAGAGATGTTTAACTATCTGCACCTCTCAAACATTAACCACAAATTGTCACAATGATCCTTGATAAGCCCATACACGGTCCAATCATCCAAGTAAACCTACAAGAATTTGTGAATAAAATCTGGAATGCTTGAACCACAATGCGCGAAAAATACTACATAGCACGTTCTTTAATCCAAAGGGCATCATTGTGTATGCAAAAATTCCCCATTCAGTGGTGAAAGTTGTCTTCTCTTGATCCTCCTTAGCAATTCTTACTTGATGATACCCAGAGAATCCATCTGTAAAAGAGTAAATTTCATGCCCTGCAACGCCTTCCAATATTTCCTCAGTGAATGGTGTAGGGAAAGGATCAATCACACATGCAACATTCAGCTCCCTATAGTCCACACAAAATCTTGATTCTTCCATCTTTCTTTATGTTGATTACCATAGGGCTAACCCACTCTGATTCCTCTATGGGCTCAATAATGCTAGATTCCAACATCTTGTCAATTTCTTCTTTAACTTTTACACACAGTTAGGGTTCATCCTATAAGGTCTCTTCCTAACCGGCACACACCTTCCTTTAACTTAATTTTCATCTCACCCAAAGATTCATGCACTCCTTTCAACTCATGGTAGCCCCTAGGAAACAAGTCCTGAAATCACGTAATAACTCAATTATCTTAGCCACTTCAGAGTCGACCAAGTAATCTCCAATTATGGCCTCCTTAGGTTCAACATTCATGCCAATGTTCACTTTCTTCATCTTCATAGGTTCATGGTAGGTGTGCCTTCTCATCCACACTATCTAAGACCTCACGCATACCCTCTAAATGATCTATGTCCAAATTTTCCACTTCTTCATCATCCACCATATAGACCATCTTTCCTTTCTCCTTCTCTAGTAAATGTGCAAGCTTCTAAAGTAGTTCATCTACATCTATCTCATCTACTTTGTCAAAACATGCTTCTAGGTTCACTCACCAAATAATTCTCTAATGAGTTCTTCTCATCTTTGCACTATCTCCCATAACTCTTGTCAATCACTTCATAACACTTCATAACTCCGTAATGCCTCTTTCACCAAGAGGTTTAGTGGAGAAGTAGTCAAAAGTCTAGGATCATTCCTACAATCAAGTCTTGCCAATTTCTAGTCTCTCTATGCAGCTCCGCATAAACATACCAAGCACATGCAAACCTCACAAGGTGAAATAAAGTTTGTGCACCCACAAAAAGAAGGTGGTAAAGCTTCCTTCCCTCTATCCAGAGTCTCTCACACTTTGAACGTGGTGTCTGAACATGATTATTACCATGATATTCACATATTTGAGTAGGTGCATTACTCCTAAAAACTGGTGATAGAGAAATTCTCACTTCTCTCCATTCTATGAGATTATCCCTATGAACCATCCACCAAACGCTTGTTGTCTATCCCACGTAGGGTATACACTAACATATTCCTTTTGTCCACTTGATCCTTCCACTGTACTTCCATGGCTCACTGCAGAATACCTCAGGGTTTCCTTCTTCTAGTGTACCAGGGTACCATGTTGTTTCCTAACCTCCTAACACAACACGACCTGCTTACGCACGCACCAACTACACTTCTTACCTCACCCAACCATCTCGTAAGTGCCATGTGCCCAATTATCACAAGCAATACTTGTAGTATCACTGATGGACTATGCATCATCCCACTGAGAATTCCTTCCTTAGATGGCTCAAGCACTTCTGGATCTCGAATGGTGTGTACATAAATTTTGTTCAGGTCTTCTTCACTTAAGGGCTCAACATAAGGTGCAGATTTCCCATCTCAAAAGGGATAATAACTCATTCTTCCTTGTTCTCAAAACTATATATCCCTTATTGAACCATAGATCAACATTATTTTCATAACACCAAGGGCACCCAAGTAGAGCTGGGAAGTTGTTCACTTTTGCAAAGTGCTAAGACCTCAAAGTCCCCAGTGAACTTGGCCCCCTGTATAGTAATGGATGCATCCTTCAATACTCCAATTGGTGTGGCCTTAGTCCAATTTTCCATATACAACACATTAGAAGATGGTGCAATGGAGGTCTTCCCATCTGAACCCATGCATCTAAGGTAAGCACATTCACTTCCACACTTGTGTCAATCAAAATATTGCTCAAAAAGCCATCCATCCACAACAACATTCAGAGTGATCTCCTTGTCATAATCCAAGCTATGGGAGGGAGATTAGCATGCAAATTTGTCATCCATTCTCAATACCAGTGTGCAGAGTGTTTCCTTTTACCAACTCCCTAGTAATGGAATAATGTTCTCCTAACACAACATCTTGCATACTTCCTTCAGATCATCAACATCCGACTAGAAAGTCTCAACTTCCTTCTTCTTGTTCCAACTTCCGTGATTATTCCTTTAAACATTGTATTTCACCCTACAAATTTCTGAGTACCTCCATGGTTTCCTGATAAACCTCCTTCTGATGTGTAGGGTCTGGATTTTTTGTAAAAAACCTCCTCCTTAGTGATGGTAGGCTTTTGTTGCAACATTTCTCTGGCATGCATAGCCTCAACGCATGTGTAGTAATCTTCACATGTACTACCTCAGGATCCGGTGCTAACTTCGGCATCCATTAGTTTTCCATGATGCATGTGTATTCTAACCATCCATGTGCCCTTGTTCTCTTGTTTTTGCTTTTTCTCATATGTTCATATAAGTTTGGGCACTCTTCATAGTTATGATTCTTTCTACAAAAAGAACAAGTAATGTTCTAAGGACATTCACCATGTAATGGTCAGGGATCCACACGTATATAGCATGTTCCATGAGGGAACTCACTTCATCCACCGCCACGGCCTCGGCCTCTAAATCCACCATGGTATCCTCGACCTCTACCATGACCTCCCTCAAAGTGCCCTTCATTTTGATCATAGCACCCTTGAGTGTGATCATGATCATGTTGCTCACCTTTATCCTTAGAGTTATTCAAACTCATGTCTATCATACACCAATATCAATGGACATCATGGATCTGATCAATCAACCTGTAATCTTTAGTATTGTGAGTCATGGACCAAAAATTTTATAGTAGCAGAGACACGTTCTTTCTTATCACACGTTACAACAATGGACAACGACTTGCATCATGGTCTAAATGACATATCTCACAATCCAATAACAAGGAGCGCACAATCTGTGAGAGGAAAACTATCCTTAGTATGCCCCTCTACTTCA
Source organism: Taxus wallichiana var. yunnanensis (assembly GCA_018340775.1). NCBI lineage: Eukaryota > Viridiplantae > Streptophyta > Pinopsida > Cupressales > Taxaceae > Taxus > Taxus wallichiana. The sequence goes on from CM031244.1 coordinate 9,420,474, forward strand.
CAATCTATGCACCAAATTCCACTGTGTCTCATGTGTTGTATTGGCTGATAGTTTCTCCAACTATTTTGCCATTGTTGTAATATGAGCTTCCAAGAATGGGCTCACTCTAGTGTCTATGCTCCCGACTACCTCAATGCACAAAAGCTGCTTCAAGTGCCTCGCATGGGTCTATATAAGTCTTATGTGAGAGTGCCCTCCTAAAAGGTGTAATCAGCCTCACGAACCACCACTGTGCATGCTTGACTTGCATGGATATCATATGATAGTTTAGACAAGAGTGTTTTGAAATGAGCATCATATTCCCAGACACTCTTAGTAGTGCCCTACTTGATATCCTTGAGTGCACTTATACTTTTCTGCTCAAACTCAGGGATATAAAATTCCTTAATGAAAGCATCCCGTAATGTTGTATAATCCACACAAGTTTGATCAGGGTCAAAATTTCTGTACCAGTTATAGCATGCGTCCCTGTAACGTAGTTGTAAACTATTTGGCCTTGCACTCTAAAGTTGTAATTCCTTTCACGCGCCACATATCTCACACATATGCACATGCTCAACAACATATTCTATTCCCTATACTCTGGGAGATGAAGTGACATCTCCATGTAAATATTCTTGGGGTTGGTGAGGACCATGCCCACCAGATCTAGAACCTCTGTGTTACCTCCACCTCCTAGATCCACCAGATCCCCAAGCCACATGTCCCTCCTGATCCTCCACCTATAGTAGGAATTGAACTAGAGGATGCACTTGCCATGTGTCCCAACAATGGTGCTAAATTGAACTCCTACAGTCTCATGAAGTTGTGCTACTCCCCAATGTGAGTCCAAAGTTTTGCGTGCTTGTGTTTTATGCCAACGACGTGCTGAAAAGGTTCCTCCAACTAGTCCTCCAAATAATAGGGAAGATGTTTTCCCAACCATAAATGTACTTGCTATTTGATTCACTCCTGAACTTGCTTTATAAGTCAACTCTACCTCTTGCTACTCTACTACCCAAACTAGCTTGTTGACTACTAGTTGTACTAGAAACTGGAAAACCAAGCACAAGGGCTAGGTTGTCGGTAGATTTAGATGCACACCCATGGCCCAAGTTGTCTCTGTTGGTGCACTCTCATAAGAGGCCAATGAGGGTTCCTTGTCATGCTTTCCCAAATGGGGAGTTCTAGATGCTCTGGCTCCACGTCCTCTCATGAGCTCCAAATCCTTCACGAGCCATCTCTCTCCTCAATGCCATCCATTCTATAATCTCACGCTACTTCTCTAAATCCCTCTTATGTGCCTCATTGAACTTAAGCCACCTTTCTTCTCTTTTCCTCTCTCACTAGGTCTCTCCATCCTTCACCACACCTGCTCCTGCCCCCGTGTGGTGGGGTTTAGCTAGCCATCGACTTCTCTTCCAAATTCAAGGTTACCATCAAGATCTTGATCACCAGTGGAATTCCTGTAGATATGTTCCCTGGGATAATGTAAAAATTGAAACTCATACTACCTCCGAAAGAGTAAGTGGAAATTGAGTACTCCAAAATATAGCTATTCAGAACACCACGAAACCAAGTATCCACAACATGCGTCCAAATTAGATCAACATCATAGAGGGCCTAAAATTCTTCTTACATCCAGACAAGTGTGTGAAACCTCCAATTCCTTTTAGATGCGTAAGCAACCAACCACTCATATAGCTCTATTGGAAAGATAACAAAGAAGCTCTCATATAAGCAAGTCATATAGATTCTGCTCCACCCACGTGTGCATCAAACTCAAGATCCAATGTTGAATCTCTGAGCATACTCTTCTTCCAGATCTACTATCCACTCCTCAACACTTGCCAAGGTCAACTAGTACATCTTCATCACGCAACATCTTGAAAACAACTAAAAAGAGGTCCCGACAATGGAACCAATGATGCAACCTAGAATTTACTGATGAATAACCCAAGTGCACGTTGACACATCACTCAGCCTGAGATGAGTGCTCACCAAAGTGCAAAGGCACCAGTCCCTCTTTAGAGTTGCTTGTATAAAATGTTAGCATGATGGTGCATATAGGTATCTAGATTCATTACCAATAGTAAACAACACATAGTGCATAAACCAGATCTAGTTCTTAGAATATATATAAGATGAACTAAACAATGACTATAACAAGATTTACCATGAACCAGATTCAGTCATGTTCAACACCATTATCCAGCCAATATGAACCATTGTATTAAATATTGTAAAACACAAAATATTCTTACATTACATAAGTATCTCCATGAGTCATGCATGCGAAAAAACCAACAACATAACTCTACAATTTGACACATACACACACACACACACACAAAAATCATGTAAATCAATACATATATATGGGGGTGGGGACTTTCCCTTCACCACCCATGCACTTCTCAAAATAGGTCACATGCTAATAATAGCCATGTGCCTTTACAATAGGATGCACAACATGCAAGTGCTCTAACAATAGACTTCCTATAGTTAACTCTGAGTAGAAATCCTATTATTAGCCTAAACTATGAAATACCATTACGTGGACTACAAGTCTTCATGTCTTTGTGTACTTGCACACTAACTCCAAAAATAGCCTTTAAAACATAAATGACTAAGTCCTGATCTTGGGTGCTTTAGATATATTATAGCGTTGCACGCTCTTCCAATGTCGTACATTTGTGTGCCCAACACTTAGGCCATTCTTGTCCATCCAACAAGGATGAATGAATGCACCTTGGAGCTACCCCAAAACATATCTCATTTCACCATTAAACCTGCTCTGAATGGACCATGCAACAACAACAAAGGCCCAAAACTATGTGAAAACATGGAAAATCATACATGCTCTAAGTGGAAGCATGCAGAGTGTGCATAAGCACCTATTTTGTAAAAAAACAAACGTAATGTATTCCTACTCTAACCAAAGGCAAAGGAAACTAAACAAAACCAATTATACAAAACCAACAATTGGTTAGGAGAAATAACTTCCCTTCCTTACAAAATTGGACAATGTGATTAATTAATAACCACGGTCTTTAATGAGAGTGAAAAATTATCTTGAAATTGATTTCCCTTCCCATTTCTCAAAGTATCTACTAAAAAGAGAATGAATACCTCCTCAAGTTTCTCTACATTTGGTTTTTAGAGGTGTTGAAGCTGACCTTTGATGTCTTGATGATCTTCCTCATTGTCTAAGGTAAGCATGATCGGTGACAACTCTGATTTTGGATCTAGTCTAGTCAGATATCTAATTGGGAAAACATTCTTTGCAACTGATTGGTTGGTTCTTGTAATTTTCCCATCTTCTTTGCATGCAAATCCATAAATGGGGTTGTTGGAAGTACTTCCTTCATCATATTAGATGCTTGCAAGTTGATTTGAAATTTGTCTTACTTGCTCTTACACAAGAACCTAGGCCTCCTCAATCATTTTTTATTTAGCAATTAAATCATTATCTTTTTCCTCATCTTCAAACACAAGGTTTACAAGTTCAAACTTATCCTTTTTCTCCTCACGAAGACTGATTTGAACAACAAGATCTTCCTTCATCTCCTCATCCCAAAACAAGAAGTGTAATATTTCAAAATTGTCATCATCTTCATCATAAAGCTCAAAATGATCATTGGATTTGGTTTCCTCTTTGGCATGTTTTTCTTCATGATTCTCCTCCAAATATGATTTTTTGAAAAAGGAAAGGACTGATCTGCATGTGTTGGCATTTCTTACTCTTTTTTAGGTTTAAGGAGTCTCCAACAACAAGAGGATCCTTGTGGTGAAAGATAGATGATGGAGTTCGAAAATATATGAGCTCAATGGGTCCTTCATCATCGGTGCAATCTTCCAAATCTGAAAAAACTTATACCTCTTGGTTGCTCAACTCTGTTTGGATCATATCCTCTTTGGAGTCCCCTATTTTTTCCACTTCAACATGAAGATCAAATTGACCTCCAAGTCTGATTTTTTCCTCAATGTGAACATCCTTGTCTGAAATAGATTTGTAATGATCAAAATCTTCTAAAATTGCAAGGCTAAGATGGACATTACATTTAGAGCATATGGATTGTTGATCATTATTTTGTTGCATGTTCTCTTCAAATAAATCTAATTTTTGCTCCTACTTCTCTGATTTTCCTTTCTCCATTTATGATTTTTCCTTAAACAAATCATCAACCTCCTTGAGCATGGTCTCTTCAATTTCAACCTCGATTATAGGTTTAACCAGTTGTGGGATTTTTTTGGCCTCAAACCTTAAGCTCCAATCCTTAAAAATTTGCATGAGAATTTCCTTTCTTAACTACCCTCCCAAACTGATTTGTTAATTAGGTTCATCCCAAAATGGGTTTGGGAATGTGAGAGGGGGGAGATTGGGATTCTAGCTGATTTTGCAAGAGTTGAAATGGTGGGGGAGGTGCAATGTCTTCTTGTGAAGGAGATGGAACACAAGGAGGAACTTTGAGAAAGCTAGGAACTTGAATCTTGGGCTTTGGTTGAGATGGTTTAGGTTGATGAGGAAGCATCATATATCCACATGGTGATTGTGAAGGAATACCCCATTAACAGGGCTCTTCATCCTTAAGTTCATTAACCTCAAATGCTTGTAAATTTACAATAAATTCAACCATTTGATTAAAAGATTCACTCATTACCTCTAGCCTTTGTTGAGGACTAAACTAACTAGGTATAGGACCTCCCCATAGACATGGTTGTCTAAAATCAATTTTTTAGCTAGCATGATTTGTATCTACTCCTTGATAACTTGCATGCTCTCCTCCATATGTTGAATTATCCATTCAAGATCATCTTCATGTGTGAACATGCCTCCAAAGTCCACATATCCTTCTTCTTAAACAACACCATAGTTAGTTGAATAACCATATTGATTAGTAGTTGCATTTGGGTCATAGGAATATACACATTCATTCTGATTTTCTCATAAAACTGATTTGGAGGGATGTTGTTATAACTCGGAGATAGATTTGCATGGTATTACCACTAAAACCGAGGAGTCCAATGAGGATATGAATTCATGATGCACAACTTCATGGAAAAATAGGACTGAAATGGTGGAAAGTGGTTTGTTTGTTGAAAAAATGGGTTTGTTAGACCGATTGGAGTCACCATATGTGCCGAGAAATGCCTCCAAAGGATGGATATCATCAAGAACACATCAAAACTGTTAATATGAAGTTGTAAAACTTTTCATCATGAACTTATTTTAAAATTTTCATCGCACAAAAGTTGCACCCTAGGATTTAATCAGGGAATATCAATACTTTTGACTAACATGGGATTGTATCCAAGTGTGAGACCTTGCAATCTTGAGACAAACCTCTAGAGAAGGTCAGGTTCTCTACCTATTTGCTAATGCTAACACTAAAACTACCTCTAAGC